>CM039638.1:5493314-8357229 GCA_022405125.1 Anthidium xuezhongi | reverse complement strand
TGTTCGAGGGTTTGTGCCATTTCGATATTAATTTCACTGCAATTTCGATGCAGTCTCCTGTAATACACAAATTTTCTTAAAATTAGCATTAAAAACCCTAATCATTTAGGTGTTCTAACTGATGAATACCTCTACACTATAATTACAAAATTTTTATTTCAAAATTCGTACCTATCTCTTCTATTGGATAAAGTTTCCTCGACAATGTACCGTCCTCAGTTGCTCTTTAAAAAAATTGAAAAATAAAGCTTGAACGATATTAAATTCATTATTTTATAATAATACAATGTTTTATCTTTCTACTATTGAAATTAGATGACCCCAGGACTGTATTTATAATACCGAAAAATATTCTGCAATTTTTACTTATTCCTTCTGTTGGGATATTCAGCCATTCAGTCATTCCCTTTATTCTAAGGTAGGATTACTCTTATAACATTCTACCATTTGTTTTTTACTTTGATGTCCAATATTACTTGTGCTTAACGCTTTTTGTTCTACCGAGGCGCTTGTCCCGGGGCGACTAGGCTCGACGCTACACTGACGGTACCCTTAGCTACCCTCCATTTCCGGCTCCTACAGGAGTTCTGGGACACCCTGTATATTTTGTTATAAACTTAGAATGAACGGGTTAGATGATATATTTGAAGGATTTTCCTTTATCAGAAACACTGGATAAAACAATTAATTTTCTTCCTTTGTAACGATACCAGTCATATATTTTTAATTTATACATTTATAAGTAAATAAGATTGTTTTAAAGTTTATTTGGCCTGTTACCCGACGACAGATGTGTATTTTCAATAAATTTAAATAAAATTCTGAGAGAATTTAATATTATGCAGCATCCCTTTGTATTTATTTCTTTCATTACACAAGCATTTTAATCCTTTGCGCCTTTTTAAATACAAAGTACATACCTATACTGCTCTGCTTAGTTAAAGTGTCCTATTTACCATTTTTCCATTTTTCAAGTACAAAATTGAAAACATTTTTATATAGTTTAGAAAAATTAAAATATCACAACTAATATTACAACTAATGTTTATTTAGACTGGTTTAAACAATGGATTTCTGTGTTTCTCGAATATTGAAAAATGTTAATTAGGACAATTGAGCTAAGGAGGACAGTACATATTTCTTTCTGTCTTCTACTGTACAAATTTAACCCTTTCCAGGGGTAATTATCTCTGTTCGTGTGGTTTTAAATACAAGTTACAGACGAATATAAAGAGTACAACAGTTTTCGGTGTTTGTTTGTAAAAAGAAAACGGCACGAACTTATACTTATTAAGAAAAGTGGAAAAATATTGAAGAACGGGGAACGCGTGTTCCTGTGACCCGGGAAAGGGTTAAATACAAGTGTTTATCACAACCAAAGTTTATACAAAATTGTACACTACATACTTTTATGTATAATAGAAACGACGTGGTTAAATAATACGATAATTGAAATTGTTGTAGGAATTATTTTACGAAATTTGATATCATTCAAGTTGCTGCGATTGAAATTTGAAGCGAAAATTGACATCGATCGGTTATCATTTAAAACATACAAAAATTAAAAATATTATATAAACAACGGTAAAATAACACTTATCTGTATTTTAACAAACATTAATAATATTTAATAGTAGAATAAAATTATCAAAGCAATTGCCCTGCGACGATATTTAACTTTTACTCATCATAATTATCTGTTCTTAATTGAATACTTTATTTTTGGTAAATTATTAGTTCTTCCCTTAAATGGCAAGCTGCAAATCTTCTAATTCGAACGTTTCGAGGAAAAATGATTTATATTTCTCTTATAGATATATTAATACAAATTCTGTACATAAAACTTTATTTAACAATTGTTTATTAAATGAGCGTAATGTTTCAAGATTTCTGCCATCCGATCTCACCAGTTAAGGGTTAAACGTTTATTCTTTTGCAACCTGAATGAAATATACAGTGGAGTCCTGTTATTATAATCAGGATTATTAATTAGTTCTAAAACACTTTATACAAAATTAGTTTACCAAACCTCAGCTGTTGTTATTAACTTTAATAATTAAAACTGGAAATAAATACTTTTAATTAAAGTGTTTTTTACCTAAAGCATACATTTGATAAGATTTCAAATAAATTTGGCAATATTATAAGGAATATAACGTATTTAAGTATACATTTTGTAACAAATATAAATTGTATAAGAGTCGCAATTAATGAAAATTAATTATAGCCTGTGTAATGTTACGAATGGGTTATCGTTACCGAAATTTGCCAAAAAGAAGCAAAGTGATTATATCATGCGGATTCCACTGTATTTCCAAGAATAGTTCTGAAATTAATTCGAGAAACGAGCTGTCAGCCTGTATTCAAAATGTGAACTAATTCGAAAATAGCGACAAGTTTTGTTACACGTGTACTCTATTATCCTGTGGCGATAATTTGTCAGGTGTACAGCAGACGCAACGTCAAATCGTACAAAAATCGGCCCCCAACCCCCGCGATTCGTCTCGACTAAGGCTTAGCACGGTTACAAGAATAATATCCTTTCGAATTTTATCAAATTGCCTTTGCTTCGACGGCCCCGACAGAAGCTACCAGGGGATTTCTACCATTGGCACTAGAAATTTACTTTGTTTGCAGTAAACACGGATTTCGAAGTCTTTTTTTTTTTTCTCATTACGATCTTGATAGTAGAAAGTACGTAACAAACTTTATTCATTGTATTCGAAGAACGAGAGAAGAAACTGGATCCAATGTTTATTTATTTCAAACGAAACCAATAATTATTCCCCTATTCGGAACATTCATTATGGAATAATGTTTTTTATTTTTATAACATTGAGTCGGCAACATCGTGGTTCTCAATTTTTAATGAATAGATATTTGGATAGAGGATATTTATTTACTCCTTGAGCGAAAATGACCGTACGATTAGTATATCTTTAGTCTTGCGAACAGCGTCAATGAACGTTCAAATACTTTAATTTTTCAGAATTTTACTTCAAAATGATTTATAAGATGAGAGGGTTGTAATTGAACTAAGCACTGTTTGAATTAATACCCAATACTCTTTACCCAAAATACATATATCAACTTTTCCTCAGCTCTATCTTTCATTATCATTCAAAAATTGAATCGATTTCAGTCGTCGAATAGCCGAAAGGAACACATCAAATTCAATCCAGATTCCATTAGGTACTAGAAAAAATTGTATTTCAAAAAGTTCCAATGAATGATCACTTAAGAGACCTTATAACTATTTAAGAAGGATTTTAAATGATATTAATGATATTAATAAATATTTAGCAAATGAAAATCAGGTTTTTTATAATACCTTCAAGAAATCAAAATAATACAATTATTAATTAAACTGAAAAATAAAATATACAGATTTTATGTCATCAATGATTGAATAATTTAAATACTCAATTAGGAATTGAGAAAAATTTGTATTATCCACTTGTTTTAATTTGAAATGTTCATTCATTAATGCCTCCACTTTACTATGGAGTATAGTGCTTAAATTAAAGGAGAACTAAATTAAACTTTATTACGAATTTAATACTATAAATTCGTACGTTCTTCTAGTACCCAATAATCAAATCCCTATCGAAAACCAAGAATCCCTCGTTGCCACGAAATTAGTCTACGAGATGAGATTTCCCAAAAAAAAGCTTCGTTTCTATGCAAATTCTTTTTTTTTTGCATCCCAAGGACCCGTCGCTGTCTACGTTTTGGCACAATAATCGCGTCTGTGGAAACGATAGTGATCGGATTTGAGCTCGGTTGAAAGTCTACTTTCAGGGACACCGGCCGCTAGTCGGTTCACGAATTGAAAATTCCATTTTAAATTTTCACAAAGAGATCTTTCGAAGTTCACAAATAACGCCCGATTTCTACGGTTATTTTCTTTTTATTCCGTCTTTTCACGGACTGATTTCAGGCTGACTCGAGGCAACGATACGCGCGCGACTTAAAGCTCGAGCCGGTCTGAAGGTTCGATTAATCTTTATGCATATAATATATAGGATAAAATTCAAAAAATACAACCGTAACTACGTTAAATCGAACGAAAGGACAACAAGATATCTTCCTCCTCGTCATTACTTTCGAGAACGACCCGTCGAACTTCTCAGAGCGGTTTCCTAGAACGTTTTCTTAGAGCAGCGGTTGCCATTAACACTACGACGACAATCGACGCCACTGTGGCGTCGATCGTTCGTTAAGAACAATAAGTGAGCTCTCTTACACGATATTTTATCAACTAATAATACCAACGAATTTACAAAATTACAGAACTTTACTTGTTTCATTGAAATGGTAGTCGATGGTGATGTTAGAAGGGTCCCCTCTAAGAGTTACAAAATTAACAAAAATTACATTGCAAACTAAATACATCTTTTCACCAACGCAGAAACACGTCTCGCCCCATTTCTGTCTAAATGCTGATAGGAACCGTTGTTCTATCACGATCGCTCGTTAACCCGTTCGACGATCGATTTTTAATTAATAAACATCTGACAATGAGTAACAACCAAATCGAGGAGTTGCTTTTTTTTCCTTTTTCCCTTTTTTGATCTATCGAAGCGACTTTTAGAAGTACATACCACTAAGGTTCACGAAGAAGGCTCGCGATCGAAACTGATAAACGTTATCAGTCATCGTCGAGAAACACGCTCGTTAAATGCCCACGGAAACCAGTGCTTTTGTCGCATCTGGGCGCCAAACGATAACTGAACGCCTGCCGTTATTCTAACTTGTATTCAGAAGCATCGTTCCTACTCTTAACGACAGTATTGTCTCCCATTATGTTATCAAATCACCGTTTCTTGGAAACTTTATTGATTATTTTCAAACCAGCGGAAATCAAAGCCGTCAGGGATTTCACCGGCAGATTGGGAATTCAAAAATATTCGTATTTTTCATTCACAATGTATTAAATAGAATTAATTGTAGCTTGTTCGACTCTGGCATAATGAAGTACAATACTGTCTGAGATAATGAAATTATCTCGATTCGAATCAAGGCGACAGCGTTTGCAAATTGACGAGTCTAATCAGACTCTAGTCTGTTTGTTGCTTCGTACGAAATGCCATGGCACAGTGCTGAGTACGCTAGACTTCCCTAGGGAAAATGGTGACGTAGGGGAGGAATGTTCCACCATTATATTTAGACTATCTCAAAGCAAATTTACTGTGAAATACTTATCAAACCAAATACCCAGACTTTTTTAATTTTCAAATGGCAAAGCAGGGATTTCGATTGTTAAGTAATAAAACTTTTGAATATTAAATATCTGGAGCCTGAGGCACCCAGCAAACATTCCATTTAAACGTAAACCCTCTTCATGGTTAGTCGTCCAAGTATCGAGGCAAACGACAGACCTCATTCTCCTACGTCGCCATTTTATTTAGGAAACGCTAGCCCTGTACTGTATACTTCATCATCTACTCGACGTGTCCTCGATTTGGTAAACCGTCCTCGAAACACGGCTTCACTTTCGTTCCTCCTCTTCTCCCGGTACACGCCGAAGGAGACCTTCTCACCTCTTCTCAGCACACCCCGTCTCGTTCTCTGCGGATCAATTTTACTAATTTAGTAAAAAAATCATTCAAGCGAATAAGAAACCGTCCCCGGTCAGCGTTCATTCCTGCTCCACGCTAATGTCGACGGTCCTGACCCTCGAGGAGTCGGTGGGCAGCAGCTGAAGCCGTTCCGGCTCGACGTCGAGCATGATGATGCACATGAAACTCTTGCCGGACGCCTGGTCTCTCGGGTAGATGGTAACAGGTGCGAACTTGTCCACGGTGCCGTCCACGTAGGCGCGCAGCTTCCTGTACACCTGAGGGAAATGCCTTCTGAGCGACACGCCTCTCAGCTTCAGCTGTCTCTGGATGTTCGTGAAGCTGATCTCTCTGATCTTCCTGGGCGTGTTCTGCCCGTTGTTCCCGGGCAACGAGGTGAGCACCAGCATCTCCGGGGATTCCATCTCCCTGGTGATGTTGCAGGGAGACGTGGACTGTTGTCTGCCCTGGGGCGAGGCGGACGACGACGAGGTGTGCTGTCTGCTGGCCGAGTCCAGATGGATCTTGGCGCATCTGGACACCAATTGACGCTCCCATTTCACCGCCCCGCTGGTGGGCACCTCGCTGACCACGCACACGGCCACGTACAGCACCAGCCTGGTCTCCGGGTTGTACGACTTGCAGAGTCTGATCACCTCGGCGTACAGTTCCGCTCCCATCTCGCTGGCGAGCAGGTCCGACCATCTGACGTAGGTGGGCTCGCCCAGGTCCACGAAGCCGTTCGCGATGAACTTCTCCGCTGTCTCGGGGCTGGAGAAGAAGCATTTGACGGCGCCGCGGCCGTGGGACGCGTAACCGCGCCTGGCCAGCGCGGAGATGTGCTTCAAACTGATCGGATCCTCTTTCGCGGACGACAACACCTGCTTGCACAGGCTGCCAGCCCGGGAGTGCAGGCAGGTCTTGCGATGACGCTGCCAGTGCGCCCTCCTGCACTCCCTCGAGCAGTACAGACAGGTGCAGTTGTGACAGCTCTTGTAGCTCTTCCTCGCCTCGGCCAGGGTGGCCGTGTTGCTGCACTTGTTGTTGCGACAACGGATCATCTTCTCCGCGGCGTTGCCGGTCATCAGGCCGTTCGCCTCCTGGTTGTCGAACGAGACGCGCCGGTGACGCAACGGGCCGCCCTTCGACTGCATCGTCCCTGTCGTCTTCGAGGGTACCGCGTCGCTACCCTCGCTCTTCCGTCTCGCCAGTTCGCCGACGTAGTACGAGCTGCGCTCCTCGGACGAGGCCCCCTGCACGTCCATCGCGCTTCTAGCGGACTCTGCGACATTTGCCAATTTCGAACACGATCATTAAGGGTTAATATCCCCTCGTATAACGTGTGCCTGCCCTCGGTTGCACCGAATCTCTCTTACGAACGGCGACCAAACGATTCCCCAACCCCTGACCACCAATGTCTTTTCGCAACACGTGTAACTCGAAACTACCCCCGACATTCTACACATAATTGAGTAATTAAACTTTCATAGTTGCGGTACACGAGGCTCCAAATTATGCATTAACGAGGTAAACGTACCACCTTCGTTCAAATTTGGTAATATTATAGAGGATACCAAAATTAATTGAGTTTTGAATATTAATCGAACAGTCATTAACCATCCGCATGTCCTTTAAAATTAATTCACATTTCAAAGCGATCGAATTTCTTACTTTATTGGTTTTATGATCGGTTAATACTTTTGTTGCGATTTGACATAATCCGGTCTGAACGGTGTCAAGTCATTTTATTCTGTGGAGAATCGTCCTGGTCACAACCGTTCAAAGATGATATCGGATACGATCGAGCCACGTCGAAGCAGAGTGGAACGTGACAGTGTAAGCGACATCGTGTGTATGAAATGAAAATGATTACACTCGTATAGGTAATTTAATCAGATGTCTCGAGTATCGTGAACCACACGCGTACGATCGATGTGGTATGCATGAACGAGATAGAAATAGAAAGAGAGAGAGAGAGAGAGAGAGAGAGTAGAGAGGAAACGGATGTGTCCGTTGATAGATCAGCCTCCCGTGGGTGCCTTTTAAGAAGCTCTTTGTGGTGCAAGAAACGGAACGCAACTGCAAACGAACTGATACATAAATAAAAAAAAGTGAAAGAAAGTCGTTTGTAGATAATAAAAGAAATCTTTGACGAAAGAAACAAAAATGGTCTTACGAATCTCGCATATCTTTCGTTTTAGCGATTATCGCGTCTTCTGCGTTTTCGGCGGTCGGCTTGGTAAACGTAATTAGCTCCGGCTTCCAGATCGGCATTTCCCGGTTAACTCGTCTCTGATCTGATATGTCTGTGGCATCGAGATGACGTCTGAATTCAGGGGAGGCGAGAGGCTACGTATCCGTCACCTCCCTGAACTTTAGACGCCGTTTCGTCTCTGCAAAGGTGTAAAAACAACATAAATGGAACAAAACGGAAAGAGAAACGGAGGCGTCGCGTTTTCTTCGTCGCCCGACGATCTTTGCTCTCTTTCACCGTCGTCTGATCTTGCTCGGCAATGAGATCTCGAATAGGTGTCGCAGGGATGGAACGATGCGAAAAGAAACAGAGACAACTTACATTCGGTCCGTTGTGACGGTGTTAGTGTTTCTGGGTTTTTCTTTGTCTTTGTACAAACTTGTTTTAAGTTAATCCCCGTACGTAAATCGGGTTGATTCAAGGCTTCTGAAACTCTTTCCGCTCGCAACCTCCCTTTACCCAAGGAAATTTTATATATGTAGGGTGATCCGATAAAAACTAGAGGAGATTCTTCACGATTTCAATGTTAGGTGACTCACCCTTTGAAAACGGTTGCCAAAATTTCTGCAACCCTTACATTCTACTTTCCAATCTTATACAGAGTTTAAGAAGCCCTGGGCTAAGATCTAAAACTATTTAAGAATTCGTACGTGAAAACTAATCACATTTTTCATTCGTGTAATTTTACAAATTCTGTGCAAGAATTAAACAATGTGAAATGTAATTGATTGCAATAAAGATAAGAAATTTTTAAAAGAATAATATATTACAGGGGAACTTGTAGAAAATTCACTGTTCATATCTGTATCAGATCATCCCATAAGTGATATGACTTATTTTGGATAAATTTATTTATCACTTACAAGATGATCTAATAAAATTTGAAATAAAATTACTGCTTTTTAATGCAAGAATAAACACAAAACGCAAACACCGTCTGTTGAATGACAGAAAAATGAAAGATTATATGCACATACAAAATAGAAAGAGAAATAGAGAAAGTGATTAAGGGATGGTACGTGATCGAGGGGTGAGTTGCGACGAGGCGAAGAGAAACGCAAGCGGGGCTTATAAATCGAGCTCGACATAGACACACAGTATGATTTCACGATACAGACATTAATAATACAAATTCTATAAAATTAAATACAACATCGATGAAAAAGAATATAAATTAAGCCTCAATTAATGATACAGGGTTAAGTTATATTTTATACTTTTCATTTGGCTTAAAATAAATTCTTTCTTGTAATAATTTATAATAATAAGAAATAGAAAAATTTATTTTTGAAGTTCGATGAAATCACACTGTGTTCATTAGAGTTGGGCATCATTCGAATAACCTTTGGATAAAAATCGTGAATAAAAAGATTTTATTCGAAAGTAACGAATAATAAAAACTATTAAGCAAATTCATTTCTTTCTTTTTTGTTGCATAATCCGCTAATTATAAATATATTTATAAATATAAAAAGGTACTATAAAAATTGTAAGTAAATTCACGACATAGTCCTCTGTAACTGGGTTTCCTCCTTTAACTATGCTTTCCTCCACAATTTTCATTCAAAGATTATTAAAGACCATGTTAATCGTTATCCATAGACACGCCCAACTCTGGCACAAATAATACACACATACACCCGCATGAATACATACAAAAGTGGTGGAACAGGGTGTATCACATTGGCTTGTTTAGAGCTCTCTCTCTCGAGTCCCTCGAGAGGATCTGTCTCAGAACGAAAACTTACATAGTCCTCCTACCTTGGAGGTCTTGGCGTAGGTCGCTGCAGCTCTTCCCGGCTTTCGCATTAGCCTGGCCGACGTTAGTTCGATGTCGCATGGTGGCGGATGTACCGGTTACGACGGGGCCTGGCCCAGGACTCGGGGTACGCGACGCGGATGGCAGCCCGAGGAGGGAGTCAAGGACGTCCTCCAGGGTTGTGGAGCCGGGGCTCGGTTTGTTCCGCAGAAGAGCTGCCGTCGCCATCGCCTCGTCCGTATCGCTCTGGCCCGATCCTAATCGGTTTCATGCAGGGATCAAGTATAGAGACAGATACGTCCGTGTCATCCTCTTCAACCGTCCCGAATGTCCGTCATTATTTGTATACCGTACACGTCGTTCGGTTTGTCTTATTTCTCATTTCATTGCCACGATTAGTACTGTCATATTTCTTTACTGTATCAGATCACTGATGGCAAATTTGTCATATTCTATGATTCTATTGCAATTTAAAAATTTAATCAGGTACCTGATTATTTCTATTATTCATAATTTCAAAAATCCAATAGGACAATTATGGAAAGTTAAATGTAACACATGTGACATTGCAGCCAAGGTGTTAATCTTGAAGTGGACTTTTGATTTTAATTTACCCCAGGGACAATGGACCATGAATTTAAGTTGAATTTTATTGATTAATAATCAAAATGTATCAAATGTTCAAATACCCTTCTTATTTGTGTATAAATACAGAAAAATACTAAGAATTATTAATTTAAAATTGTATAATAGAGCTTCAATAGTCCCAATAGTCCATTGAAGGGTTAAGGCACCCACATAAACGTTTCGAAAGTCTTTAGTTTGATAATTTATGTAACAAAACGTGAGATTTTGCACCAAGGAGGTTCGCCATCGCTGATATTAGGTATAACTTTGACAAAAGTGAACCTATAAATATATGTATAAGTGTATCAATTGTAATGGATCTTATTTTGAATAAATATGTTTTGTTTCTTTTAAACAAGTGATTTTTGTTAATACATCTTTTATACGTATAATAATAAATAAAGAAATATGAAAGTTCCTTTCCTATGCTTCAAATTACTAATTTTTGAAGTACAATTTTAGTATTTAATAGAATAAAACAATAAGGTAAAGAATAATATAACAAAATGACTCAATTTGTTCAACTGTGTTGACAATGAATACATAAGAACTTTAAATTTTATTAATTATGTTTCAACCCTTTCGGCTTTTAATCTGCACATCGTACAAATTATACAAAGTCGAAAATATAGATAATAAAAGTGTAAAATTTTGAAAATACACCTCATATAACAATAAAAATTCAAAAATAGATTGAAATAAATCGCCATTTATAATTTTTCATAATTTTTTAAGCATCGAAAGGATTAGAAAAGCTATGGATAGCCTTCTAGTTTTCATTAAACAGTACTAACCGTGACAATTTGGGTCGTAAAAGTCATCAGGTCTTATTCGTTCTGTCTTACAGTGTTTAATGGTCTTGTTTGGTGTTCGCTTTTGGTATACTCTTAACCCTTTGAGTGCCATGGGCGTACATATATTTCTACAATAAACTTGGAGTAGTTCATCAACACGTGAAAATGAGAAATTGTCTAACACAATACAGGAGCAACACCCTGTATATGTCAATTTATCAATTTTTCCAATTTAATTAAAATATAAAAGCACATATCCAACACTGTGTATTTAGATGTTAAATTCGAGATCTCGATTGTTAGTGATCCTCATCGCAATCAGAATGTTAATTAATCTCAACATATCTATACCCCTACTCAAAAATCATAAGACATTTATTTTGATAGTTTTTTATTACATAATGTAAATTATCAAAATTATATTTTAATCCATTTAATTTCACAGTTACATTTAACATTATATGTAATAAACAGAATTCAAATCTTTTGGTTCAATCTTAAAGAAGTATTCTGTTTCAAGAATGAGTTTATAATTTTTCACACTACATACTGTGAAACATACTAGTGAAGTTTGATTGTTTAATTATGGAATATTCTGTATATTAATATTTGCATTTTTGTTAAGCATTAACACAAAGTATTAGAAGCACATGTTTCATTATAGTCAATACAAACAGAATTTTCTTTATTATTTTTCCAATAATTAAATATTTTAACCATTTCAACAATTTCTATCCAAAATTCCATAAATATTTAGTACACGTCCTATGATTTTTGAGCCGAAGTATACTTTTACCTATAATTTCGCATGAATTAGGTATTCGATGTAATTTTTGTTTATAACTTACTTAAATAAATGTTAATGCACATGTATTTTACAAACACCATCGACTTGTAATTAACGTTTAGGATCAACTTATACTTACATGACTTTGAATTAAAGAATCATTCATGTACTTGATTTTAATTAAGCACTCGCTTTCGCAGAACACCGCACTTAAAGGGTTAATTTCGTTCAAGGCCTAAGAAACAAACTGAAGAAACAAAAAGAAAAAAAAAAGAACGGTAAAAGGTGTAGGGAAAAAACCAGGAAAGGGGGGGAAAAAGGTAACTAGAGACGCCCTCGATTTTTCTTCACCTCTCATCTACTTCTCTACGATTTTCTACGTGTGTGACAGTCTACTTGCACAGTCTACTATCGTGCCACTATCGCTAGTCTACTTCTAGCGAGCGCTTTCACCCTCGTCGAGACTCGCGAAAGCGCAGAAGGAGAAACAAAACCAAAAAGTAAAGTGGGGGGGGGTACGAAGCCAAGAAAAAATATACAAGGGTAATTAATCCTTCAACCCTTTTTAACCTCGTTCCTCTGCCTGACCGGAAGAAACAGTTTTATCGTTTCACGCTCTATTTCCGGCTAAAACTATCGCAGCACCGACGCGTGTGCTCGCAAATCATTAGGGTGAAGGAGGGAGGGTCGGAAGAAGGAACGACTAGAAAAAGGGATGAAAGGCGAAAGCAACAGCGACGAAACAAATGCAGCACTTACCGTGACGACACAAGCGGAACCGCGTCATCATCAACCAAAGTAATCGATATGCGCACGTGTACGCGTGTACGGGTCATAATAATTCTCTACTATGGTATACTGAAAAAATTCGTGGTCCTCGGAGGAAGAAATCAAAGGGATGGAAATGGAGAACGAAGAGGGATACAGGGTGTCGAAACACTCTGATCGCCAAATATTTTATAGAATAACTCTTACTGTACTTGTAATTTTAGGTAATTAATATAATATTTTGAATTAGATAAGTAAAGGATACTTTATAGATTTCGATGGAAATTTAAAGTGGTAATGAACATTTTAAAACGATAATACAAGCTGAAAAAGAGACTGTCAAAAGTGAAAAATTATGTTAAAATTGTGCAACAAATAATTCTTGCAAGACCAAAATATTGGCAAATTAATCCTCAGCAATTTCTAATAAAAAAATATACATTTTAATAAAATTAATTGTTCTCTTTTAGATTTATTATTATTTGTTTCATCTACTATTAAAAGCACCTGATAGATACTACACCTGTCGACAAGGTGCTAAGATAAAGAAGATAAGTCACGTGCTTCTAATCGCGTACTGTTATCAACATAAAAATTGCTGAAAGTGTAATTATTATCGCAATTATTTCATAATATCAGTCTTCAAAGTCGTTTCTATCGAGAACGAAGATACCTATCAAAAGAAAAACATGCATTTCATAATTTCTACCTATTTTTTCACGTAACATTCCCTTTTTTCGTGTTGTATTTCTCGTTTCTCGACACTCTGTATATAGGGTGAGAGGAAAATAGGTGATTTCACTAAATTCTATTTTCTTAAGAATTAAAAAGGGACGTATAAATACAGGCCCAAAAATAAACTATTTTTTGAGACATACACACTTCTTATTTGTAACAGATTATCAAATTTACTATTATTTACTAAGTTTATTATTGAAATGATTACTATCTGTTATTTTTATCATTAGAAATAAAAATAACAAATAATTGCTGAAAACGATTCCTGTCTTCAATATTTTTTAATAGAAAGAAAAATAATTACAGTAATAATACCAAGAAGTGTCTACATCTCACAAAATAAGCATTTTCGGACGCATCTTCACACGATCTTTTTTCACTCCCAGACAAAAATAGAATAATCTATCGAAATGGATAGCGTAGAAAAGGAAGGGGTAAATGAAAAAGATAGAAAAATCGAATAAAAAATAGCTAAGAACGCAACAGGACAAGGAGCGACGAAACGCAAACAACACAAAGGGTAATGACAATAATTTATTGTAGTCAAGGGCAGATTACGCAATTCTACAAAGAAAATGATAAATCGTTGGCGTTTTCCTCCGAACAATAAGTACGGAATCACTTAAGAAAGGCAAAAAGGAAAAAATAAAGAGAAAAGTGAAGCACCGGCGCGCAGAACCGTCCGTGAAATTTTCATGATAGAAACAAGAATCATTCCCAAATAATCAACAACAAAAAAAAAAAAGAAAGAAAGAGAACAATAGATGCAATTTCTACAAAATTCAACGAAAAGATAGAAAAATAAAAATAGAAAAGAAAGATTTTCAAAAATAACGTATGCTTCGTACGATTTTTTTACCGACGGTTCTGCGAACACTGCACTCATAATTAAAAGAATAACGATAATAATGACAATAATAATAATAATTAATGGTAATTAATAATAATAATAATAATAATAATCATAATAATAATATCAACGCGTTTGCAAGTAATAATGAACGTCGTATACGAATCATACGTACGTATACATACATATATACCTATCAAATTTTATATACTTATGTATATATATATATATATATATTTGTGTGGGTGTATGTATATATGTATATAACGAGCTAATTAATAGGTATCAATGTAAACGTGGACAACTTTACAATAAACATACATGAACGCAAAAAAAAAAAAAAAATTAGAATTAATCGCTACTGGTAAAAGTAAAGGGGGTAGACTAAATCTGAGACACGGGTGTTTCCCACAAAAAAAAAAAAAAATAGACACGTGTGTTTTGTGTGTCTCTTCGTGTGTACGTGTAAATATCAATATACGTGTGCGGAGAGAGCAAAACGGGTGGGGTGAAGAATACGGGGGTCGTAAAGGTGACACGTATATACCCGGGGAGCAAACTGGGGAGGGTGGTTTGTCTTCCAACGACGAGGGGCGGTCGTAACAAAGTAACAAAGTCAATTACAAAATATTCGCGAGACAAGATACAAAAAAAAAAAAAAGAATCAAAAGAAAGAATAATCGTGGTGTAAAAACGAACGAGGCTCGTATAAAGTCTGCCAGGAAAACCCGTCGACAACATCGCATCCCTGCGGGGGATGAGACCAGTCGAAGAGGTTGCCTGTGGAATGACGCGGATCACGTCGACGAGAATCCAACAAAAAGCCGTTTTCTTAGACGTAAAGAGTCGATAATGTCCGTCAGTTTCGGATAACTTTAGGCTACAAGTACAATGACAAACATTGACATGGACAAAACTGTCCCAAACATCGGTGCTTCTTCTTTGATACGATTTTAATTAGAAGTCAAACATTGTAATCAGATTGCGGATGTTCATGCAAATCAGTCCTCAATAATTTTCTTTTTGAATAAGTTTTGAACAACTTTACTTTGTACTTTTTTTTAACGTCCAATTAAAATATAACAGATTACTTGTGAAAATCTAATTTGAAGCGTTTAATACTTAAACTGGACAAGTGATACAGATAATTCAATAACAAAAGGTATTTACCTGATTTTCGCTGACTTTTGTACACAGTGGATGATTTTAAGGCAAACGAGAATTATTTTTATTTTTTATTTTGTTCCTTTTGAGAGCAAACACTTTGAAAATCTCTTCGATGAAATATCTTCTTTAATTTTATTTCATTATCTTTGAATGTTTTTAGTTCTTTATTAACGATCCACTAATCGTTTTGTATGTATCTTTACATAATATTTTCTCTTTTTATGCATATTCGTATACATCAAAAGTGCATAAATATCCACAATTCAGTCATAACTAATTTCCTTGTCATTTTATTCAAAAAACAGTTTTAACAATGTCTTTGGCAACTTTTGCCAATGTACTCCCAAGTTTATAATCAAAATCCCTCATTGGCTCTCGATTTTGATGGCCATCGGAAGCTTCTCCTGGATTCATCGTCGGCGTTCATCAGAGAATTTCACAAAATAACAGAAACGTGTAGAAAAAGAGAAGTGGTATATCCAGCTTCGGGTTTACCCTGGTGTTTCTTTGTGCGTGTCGTGTTTGAGTTTCATCACGGTTACGAACAACTTGGCTTTTGTACTCGGATCCTCGAGCAACACGGTTTTAAATACGTTTACGAATTTTGCAAGCTGACGAAAACGATAAACGGAACAGAAAGATGATTCGAAGCTCTTAAACAGAATGCTTTTGGAGGCCTTTTCAAAATATCACAAGAAAACAGAATTTTCTGTCGAATAAAAATCAGACAGCCCTTTTGGCTTTCAAAGGATTAATCTCATTCGTATTGCACTATTTCGTGTCCAACCCTTATAGAATATATCTTTAACGTAACTGTACAAATAAACTTTTCATTCCCACTTCCTTTCTTCGTGAAATAAATTTAAACGCATAATTCTTTAATAGGTAAATTTTAGAGCTTACTCGAGTTAATTGCAAGAGAATAATATAGAACTTTTACGAGCTACTTGTACGCTATACCTAGTTCGTTGCCTCTCTTACACGTTGCTACGAAAATATTCAAGATACACTGTGTAGTTCCTTCCCATAACACGATTAATTACTTCTTCATTGAGCCTCGAGAAACGAAGAAGCGCTCTACGTTACGCGAGGTAATTGTACTTGCATAATTAAACGACGCTAAAAGCTACCTCCGCTATAAGCGAGAAAATTGATCCAAAAATATCTTACCGTATCGACAAGCCCGCGTTTCAAACATTTACTCTCGAGTACAATAATTATTTGATATCTTCGCCCGTCGAATTTTTCCCGCCAGTTTCACGACGCAGACCGAAACGCGGTGTGCGAAAAAAATTGCGTGACAACCGTGGAGAAAAAAAGAAGGTAAAAAGAGTGCAGAAGCTGGCGTACAAGGAATGGTGATCTTCCAAGGTTCGGTCCTTACGGTGGCTCGTAGAAAAATAGAAATTATGTACAGAAGGAACGAGACGAGATTCTTTCGATCGTCCTGGCCCACGATCATTGCTAGGCGCGACACGACGGACGAAAATAATGTCACGCTCGTAATTGGAACCGACTCGTGTACTTTGGTTTTTCCGAACGCGAAGAAAGCCCTCGTGACGTTGGATCGCGTTCGCGAGCCAAACACGATTTACGCACCGCGATCGGCGACGTAACCGAGGAGTCTCTGAGACCACGTCGGAGGAAACTCGTCCAAGAGGACTGCCAACTTCGAAATTTAACCCACAGATCGACGCGGGCGACTGCACTCGTCCACTGAGGGGACAACAGGTACTTTGCCCGCGAATTTTTGTCATTTCATACTCGCGAACCGAACGCTGCTTTCGTTCTTGAAGATCTATGGCACCGGAAGCTGTCGACGTTAGGACGGACAGATGTACGAATAATTTCTACAGCGATAACAACGTTTGATATGTCTGATAGGTCTGAACACCCGTCGAAGAGAACGAATGATCAACAATGAGAAGATGTTCACCCTTTAGGGATTCCTTCGAAAGCAACATGAAAGCTTTTTCACCATGCTTGATTCCTTTATCACGTTCACTGCGAAATAGACACCCATTGAGTCTTTGAAAGGTTAAATAACCCTAGGAAAGCGAGATATTTATTCTTTACATTTAACCTTAACGATTCTATTTCTTCCTTATATTGAAACAGAGCCTACTAATAGGATTGCATTTGAGATTCTGTTAATACACTTCGTAAAATAATCAATTTCCCAATTACAATCAATAACCGCTACGCTTCATAGAACCAGAGTAAACGATTAGAAGACTATCAAAGGCACGGATGCGTGAGAGCAGCAGTCAAATACGCAGCGGTGTACGTAACACGATAATAATATAATTTTATAAATAATTAACAAAATGCGTCGAGCACAAATTATCCCTAATTACGAGACAATAAAGCCACCTAACCTCTGCAGCAGTGAACGTGTTACAGCAACGATTGCTTATCCTCGTTAACTCTGAAAGACTATCCGATCGCTATCAAAAACAGTCCCATCGAGTTTCTCTGCGGCACAGCGTCAAAAAAGAAGGATCTCTGAGGAAACGTGAATCGTCTTCGTCAGCTTTGAAGCGCAAAGGGTCGAAGAGAACGTGTTCCCTGTTGCTGCAAGTTCGCGCAAGTGTAACTCGTGTTTCTTTGTTCGTGTTCTGGCTTTCCGCTAGGCGAGCAGCAACTCACCGCGGTGATGACGCTGTTGTTGCTGTTGTTGTTGCGATTGTTGTTGTTGACGATGATGAGAATGATGATGATGGTGGTGATGATGCTGTTGGTAGCCGAGCGACGAGGAGGGTGACGGGCATAGGCTACCGCCGCCACCCAACTGCTGTTGCTGCTGGCTGTCGTCGCGCGTCGGCGTCAGATCCAAGAACAGACCGGAAGTCGCGGAGTCGACGCAACTGCAGGACTCGGTGCCGGTGGCGTTGCATCCGGGACAGCAGTCGGTGTCCGTTGCCAGGCTCATCGGTGTCTCCGGCGAGTCGACGGGTCTCGTGCCAACGAACGAGCTCTCCATCCAGCACAGCTTCACGCTCCCTTCGAGGACAAGTTTTCGTTTCATTAAGGCTAGGATGGCGAGGAAGCCGGCTGGCAGCCTTGACTGCTGGCTGACTTCTTATTTTAACGAGGGTAAGCGTGGTAAATCGTGCTGGTTCCTCTTTCCTCGTTTATGCCCCCGCGACAGAATCGGAGAAGAAACGCGCTCTCAATTTTACCACGCTTTTAAAAACGCTTCTTTGGTTACCAAGGCGTTAAAACACGGACGGGTGTCGTTTCCTGTCGCGACGCGGCGGTATTCGATTAGATCGTGGTGTTAGTGGAGAAGCTCTAAACACGGAAATATTAATTACAACGCAAACAAAGCCGACAACAACACATACAACGTTATTGACAAGACAGAGGTCTCTCTCTCTCTCTCTCTCTCTCTCTCTCTCTCTCGCGGTTAGAAGAGGAGTTCCACGACACGGAACTCCCCGGAGCATTTCGTACGATTATAAAAGCGGTACGAGGTAACCAGTGGCCACGTGTTATCGTCGAGTAATGTTTGTTTTAATTTTGTCCGTAAGGTCGAGCGGCGGGGTAAGTTCGCTCGCACCGAGAAGCGTAACCGAGACACAAGAGGGCTGATTCAAAAACTTCAGGGTGATCTATTTTCGGGGCCAAGACGGGCCACGCTGCCACAAGGCTATCGAAATAGCAACCTCTGCATACTTTCGGCGAGACTTTCGGTGATTAAAGACGAAACGTTGGGTCTAAGGTAACCGAGCATACACGCGATGAGATCCTCCTACGTTCTAGGCCCTTCTCGTTTCGCAACCACGATATCTTTCTCCTTTCTTTTCATTTCCATTCCGTTCAACCTTGTCCGAATCCCTGCTCTGGATAAACGATTTAGTGTCAAGGCTGTTGCCTGACGTTTCGGGAATTTTGACGGACCGTCCAGTTGGATATCGTGTGGGTGGGCCTCCAGACTTTTGTTACGTCCGCCTACGTTCTTTCTCATTAATGAAACTGTTGAAGGCGACTGTTGAAATCAATATTTCTCCATCGTAGATTGATAATATTCTGCATATTTAAAGACTGAACTCGTTTTTGCGAAGATGTTTAACCTTTGGAGGACCAGAAATTGACAGTCAGAGGATTGAGTGTCAAGTCATAAAAAAAAACACGAAAAATCTGCAAATTAATCCTCGAATAATAAAGTCAAATTAATCAGAATCTAGATTTAAAAAATATACCCCCTGGTATTTTGATTGTCAAACAATACAATGTTTAAATAAAAGACCTATATTTATTGATCGAATATATTTAAATGAATGCATTGGAGATTCAAAATTGGAAAAAAAGAATAGTACAAAATTCAATTGAAATTGTCGGTTCTTTCCAGAATCCCTTTTATTTTTATGAATATCGAAATAACCTGACTATGACAGTTTTTATTTAAATACAGTGATATCCACGCTAAACCCTGTGACGTTTCTGGCCAATCCACGAGGATGATCAATGATGTATTAATTGCATAAATCGATATACACGTAAAAGTTAAATCGGTATAATTCGAAGCCAATGAAGCGACTTTTGCTCTGAGAAGGTTAAAAGGTACCTTCGAAAAGCGACGTCTGAACGAATCTTCCGCCCAATTTCCAACGTTAGCTACGCGACCACTCGATATGCGCATACATAATGGACGTACGAAGTTCGCAAAGAAGACAGACATCGTGCGAACGATGCCGTGTAAGAGGGAAAATTAACGAGGTGTAACCGAGTGACAAAGAGCGAGCTGTGCTGCGAGCACGTTGAAGTGCAGCATTCGCAGAAACGGACGAGCCTGTAGCGAGGATGCTAGTTCTGAACCATGAGAGACGGTTCCGTTGAAAAGGGCCACACGGTATTGAAAGCGATTCTCGTTAGTGTACACAGAGAAAAAAGTACATAGGGAGACACGAACGGAAAAGACTGGCAGTGCTTTTTTTTTCGACAGAGACGGGTGAACAATTATGTTACAAAACGGTGAATCAGAGATAGAAAAAACAGACACGCGGAGACAGTCAGACAGGCAGGTAGACAGAAGAAGAAGAAGAAGAAGAGAGAGGTGTCTAAGGTCGCAGAGTATAGATGCAGAGGCAACGAGAACACATCAAGACGGAAAACTCAAAATTACCTTTGTCGTGAAGAGTAAAAGTGGTGATGGTTGTACGTGGTGGTGGTGGGATGTAATATTTTTTTATTTTTTGGCAGGGGTTGTTGTTTAGTGCTCACCTCTGGGGCTGGTCGACCTTGCTCCGCCCCTGTCGTCCCAGTCTTCAGGTCGAGGTCGAGGCGACAGCCTGCCACCTCCACCAACCTCCTGACCGCTTTGCACATAGTGCACAATGGCAGAGGTTACCTCCTTTATCGAGTTCCTTACCTCTAGCTGCTGATTCGTTGTCTGCTGTTGTTGCTGTTGCTGTTGCTGTTGCTGCTACAGAAAAATACGATGATTTCAATAATCTACTTAATTTCGACCAGTGATTACTACCCTGAAAGTGTCTCAAAGTATTTTCGATGACTTCTAAACTAATACTATTTAAATAAAATCTAAACCGATTTGGTTTATCAATAATAATCATTTCATTACGTTAATTTTCTAAAAGTATCTTTCTCCTAATTAAAAAGCGAAGTTTAATCACGGTCCAAAATCAAACACGCTATTATTTTAATTAATTAAAACAGAAGCTTTAATAACCTTGACGAGGATTTGGCAAAATAAATGATTATAAGGGACGGGGAATTTTGGCGCGGCTGAAATTTTTCCGTAACGAGCAGGTAATTAAAGTACGCGAAATCCACGGTGTGCGGTGAAACCTCGTAGAAGGGCGAGCATCGAGTAACAGTCAATTTGTCCCGGGTCGCAAAGGCCACGAGACAGCAGCATGGGTGTTTTGTGCCAGAATTTTCTAATTATAGAAACCTCGTCGCGTTCGCGCGCTCTGTCTACGCGAATTAAAAATAAATTGCGACAACAAAGAGGAAATCGAAGAGATCGTGGGCGGGGCCAGGGGTCAGTCACGGTCGTATCCTCGGTTTGAGGCCGAATTCTGTTTCCGAAATTCAAGAAATAACGTGTCCATTTCATCATTCATACTAACCAAATTAAAATATAATTTTTATCCTTTTACATGTCGGAATTAAATCGAATTAAATATAATAAATATAAGTCACAGAAAGATCTACTTCGATTAAACATATTAAATAGTAATAAATACAAATGAAAACTTCTGTTTCTGTTTAATTCTTCGAATTCTTTTTCTTTCTTCAATAAACGATACAAACCTTGTTTGCTGCTTGCAACTGAGGAAGAATGCCCTGAGCAAGACGTTCCGCCGGTGTTCGAGGATTCGTTAATCGTTCCTGCGAACGCCAGCCCAAATACGGCTGCCGATGATTGAACGACGACCTCGCCGAACTTGCTGGCGAACTTCCGGCACTGTTTAGCAGGCTGGTACTCCATCTCGAGAATACAGGAGGCGTGGGACTTGGACTTAAAAGAGCACCTGCAAATCATCGAAAAACAATATGTTAGCACAGACAATATTTGTTTCATAAATTAATTGACAAACACTATCTAAACAAATAAAAAGGTTAGGTTTAGGGTTCTCCGTTCTCCTGTTAGTAGCATCCTCGAACATTCTGGTGCCACCCTAAGGGACAACCCTTTCACCACCAGCGGGCCAATGGAGGCTCGGTTCGACGCGTTCTCTGTGAGATGGGTCGCAGGGAAGCGAATTAATCGAATTAACTTGCCCCGCTAAATTTATTAGCCGCTTCCTACCGGCCATTACTCGACGTAGCCAGAGAATATCCGTGACTGTGTCGCACGCCGAGAAACGGAGACGCCGTTAAATGAAATTGGCCGACGCTGCTGCGCTAATTTCGGACGCTCCGTGACTTTTTACGAGGATGAAAGGAGCGAGCGTAACAGTCTCGCTCGATATTACGTCGAAACAGTCCCTTTAGCGACTAACGTTATTGATTAACATCTAACCTCTCCGCTAATGAGACAATTAATGATTGTGTTTCCAGAATCGAGCTTAAAATTTAGGTAGACTTTAGAAGTGATAATAAAAGTTTGATTTTGTTTAGACCAGAGGTAGTCAACCTGATCCCTACCGCCCATTAGTGGCGTTCCAGCTTCCATGGTGGGCGGTATGTGCTTTTCTTTTATTAATTTAATTTTTAAAGTTATTTCCCTACTATTAACAGAGATACAAAAGTGGGCGGTGGGTATAAGAGGCTGACTACCCCTGGTTTAGACATTGGTCAATCGTAACACGATGAGGATACCGGGGGTTCATTGTGTATTTTAAGATTCGCTCACCTGTAGTCGGCTGTCTATTGGAAGACGACGAAAGGGACGAGAGGGAAGTGGTTTTTGAGCCCAGAGCACGCCATCCTCCGTGCTGCGACGCGTCCGAGTGCCTTTTTAACCGGAAACCATCGCGAGCCGCGGGAGAATTCTTGTACCAATCCGGGACGTTCAGTCGTTGCAGAGATCTCTGTACTCTGAGTTCGTGTTCGCTCGGCACTCGTTCGCCAACCTTCTGCAACTCGTTCTCCGGCGGCTGTAACAATAAAATTCCGATTAATTAAAAATTATGCAACTAATCTTCCATTGTAGTTCAAGAATTCGTTTTATTTAAGAAATTACGAGCTCCGGTGTAATTACACCAGCCCACGTAACACGGGGAGAAAGTAAAAAAATATATTAAACATATTGGTAAATTTTATCTTTTGTCTTTTGACAAAAGAAAATTGTTTTTCGGGTCATTTATTCTTTCATGTCATAAAATATGAAGAGGAGATTTAGGTGGCTCTGTTCAATTGAAACACTCTTTATAATGATTAATGGCAGTATATGTGTCACCCACAATAACAGTGATTTATCTACAATTTTACTAAAAATAAAAACCATATCGTATAATGTTCAAGATATTTTAAAATATCACAAAAGCTTATTTATTATCGAAGAATTAGTGATGAAAGTTACATCATTATTATTGTGAAGCAGAAAGAAAAAAGTAAATTTCTTTGTAACATGAATACTAATTTAATTAATTTAATTAATTATGAAAGGCATATCCCACATTTATTTTATTTCCGGAAAAAGTAAATTTAAAATTGTGTATGTAAATGAATTAAAATCAACGAGCATATCAGTTTGACATTTTAATCAATACTTGTTGTCATTAATATTGTAATTATCTCCTATTTTATGTTATAGCGCTTATAAAAATTGCTTCTTTTCTCAAACAGAATTGTGATAGGATACAAGTTGGAAATCTGCATACTACGTTGTAATTATTACCGGTAATTTATTCAATTATTCTTCGCAAAACACCCCATTAAATATCCCATACATTAAACGTGAGAACCACACTGTGCTGCTTATGACTTCCACGTTGTGCAATTCTCTTTGAGAATTTTACGACATAATAACCGTCTATTGATAAGATTCCTTTCGCTCGTAATTATTATAAATAAAAGCAACGCTCATAGCTAGCTAGATAAACTATGTATCAGTGGCTATTTCAATTTAATATCAGAGCTATTATCTATGCCGCCATATCTAATTTAGTCTCGCATTTGCATAATGTGTGTTAAATGTTTTGTTTCATGAACTTATAAATATTAAACATTTCTTTCTCTAAAAATTCAAATATTATTCTTTAAAAATAAAAATTCATTATTATCCATTGACTTTGAAATAAAAATAAATTTTAATTATTAATCCATTCATTTGAGGAAATTTTTCAAATTTACCAATTCGATAATTATAAACATAATTTGTTATGGTGAAAATCTCATTATTTAACAAATTTTGGCAATTTACTTTAATTGAAGGTTTAAGAAAAAACTGAACCTTAAATTGGTCAAATATGGATTAATTTACACTAACAACCCTATACAATGACGCTGTTTCATAAAAACAAAAATCTAGAGATAATCCATAAATTTTACGAACGTTCCTTCAGTAGAATATTGTACGTGTACGATTAATAAATCATCAAATGCCTCGAATACGTGGATCAAGGAACACGCCATGGGCGAACGACGAGGGGAAAGAGATATCGAGGCCGTGTGAAATGCTCGAAGTGCACTCATTGGAAATCGCTCGTTCCAAGACGGTAAACGCTTTAAATCGTTTTCCAATGTCACAGAGAGCCGGGCCGGTTGCAAAACGGACGGAAAATGATCGATCAGTTTTCCCCGTCGAAACACGAAGGCGGTCTCCGTAGGATGCGTTGAAGGCTAAATGAAAGCCCGAGGAAAATCATTGACCGTACCCCGTGTGTAGGATGCTCGTGAAAGTCAAGCAATTTTAACTCATTCAACCCAGTACTTTTCTTTTTTTTTCTCTCTCTCTCTCTCTCTCTCTTGCTGTCGAGAGGATATTATGCTACCAGGCAAAAGTTTCATATCACCTTATTCCGCTGTTACATTATACTATTCAACAGGTTAACTGTTAAAACGAAAACAGACGTGTCTTGTACATTTTTATTGTTTGCTTGGTGTGTATGAAATTTCATTTTTCTGGAGGTTACGTTTCATTTACTTTTCATTTCTTCCGCCTTAAAACATCCCTTTAACTCTTTCAGAACGGAGCACATTTAATCTGAGACAGTGGAGACACGGAATATTATTTATTTCTTATTTATACGTGTCAATCGAATGCAAAGGGTTAAATATTACTTCCCCGATATATAAAAGCTCTATAATAACAGGACTTTAATTTATTCTTGAAAAATTAATTTATCATTTAAAGAAGGTAATTTAAATGTAAGAATTGTTGAACTTTGAACGATTTATAGAAAATTCGACAATAATGAAAAAAATAATATCAAAAGGAATAGTTGAAATGAAGAATCTAAAATTAATTTGGAAGATTAATTGAAGCGAGAACATCGATATGAGAGTTAATATTTATGCTGATGAATTACGAGTGGGAGAGGCTCGACGAGCGGAAGTCCATCTTTTACAGGATGTCCAAATTTAGCGATTGGTTTACATTCACGGGTTTAGTTAACCTCGAGTAATCGAGATTTCTGTTAGTTCACGATACAGCTGCGAAAACAGCTTTCTTTATTAGAGAGAATCATCTACCCTTGTGTTTAAATCATTTTTGTACGCCTTTCAAAATATTCGAGCGCATTTTAATCACGATAGTCGCTAACCTGTAACACGAAGTCTCCAATGCACTCTTTCAACATAATTAAATATCAGTATCGATGTATTAAATGAATCTTCAATGAGGATAATCAATCATGCTCTCTGATATGATAACCTTAATTCACTGAAGTTTTCTTTAATATATGAACCATCGATATATTTCAGAAAACATGAAAAACAATATACGAACCGTTTGCAGAAAATCTATACAATGAGAGTATTAAGTTGGCAACTTAATTTGTGAGGTTTGTATTTTCTCTCTTTTGTCTATAAAATTATAAATTATAATTTTTAATCGTATCAGTCTGTTGCGATATTTCTAATAATTTTTGTATCTTCTCGCGACAGAATTCGAATGAAAATAAAATAGAGTAAAACATTGCATTTAACCTGTTTCTGTCAATATTTTAATTTTGTTGCATTTGTATAAAAAATAATTAGATTAGAAAAATAATTTAGATTAAACTTTTAAATCTTCAAGTCCTTTAAAACTGACTTTCTGAAAATTATCCAAATTTAGAAATCCAACAATCAAGGATCATTAAACACAAAATATGCATAATATTTTAATCTACCCATCGACAAAATTGTACGGCAAGGGGTTAATATGGAAATCTAAGGAATCGTTTGACAGCAAAGACGATCGTAGCGAAAGGATTAATAAAAATATCAAAAATATACGTGTCCATAAAAAAAGAAAACGGTAAAGGACAAACGATGAACGCGAAGCCGATCGAACGAGCACGCATTCCTCGATGCCATTGTCTGTACGCAAAGAAATGCATAACGATGAGCCAGGCAAAGGTTCACGTGAGATTTCCATACGGCATACAAAGATGCTAACGGTACCTAATGCCGTGGAAAAACAAAGGATAGACAGAGGAACGTGTGCTTTGGCCTACGCACGTTCTGTTCCTTTGGTTATTAACGTTCCAACAACGGTCCACCATATGCCTGGCGTTCATGAGAACGGAGCTACGCCGAATGGCAAAAAGTTCTGTTCTGTTCTGTCTGAAAGTCGTCGAAGAAACCAACCGAGTGAAACCTCCCGGTTGAACGGTTTCTCAGCACTTTCTTTCGCGTGTACTTTTTCATTTCAAATATTTCTGCTTGATTCTGTCTAAATTACACAGGGCGGGTCCTTTAACCGTGCCACTTCAATTTGCTTAAATAAACTATTTGTTGGATAAGAAATGTTTCTAATGAAAATTGTTTGGTACCAATTAAGTGTCTGATAATTTCATGCTTTTATTAAGATACTAAATATTGAGTTTTGTATTATAAAGTATATGGGGGTAAAACACAATTATTCAATAATTTTAAAGCTTCAATGAAAGAAAAAATTAACACCCACTACAATCAAGTAAACATTGGACTACCAGTACTGTTTCATGGTGCAGGGAGAATAGAATTTGTAATTTGATTTCAAATCAAATTGACCCAGTTTTTGCATCGAAGTTAAATATAATATTTTTTGGTAAAAATTCAATTATCTCCTATCTATGTTAGCTTTTCGAATTGTTTTTAGAGAAATGATCGTGAAGCATAAGTACAAAAAACAGCGCTTTCAAATTATTATACGAGATGAATTTAAAAAAATTCCACGCGAAGATACGAGACAGAAGTGCATCGTTCTTGAGAAAGAGGGTCAAGGCGAGACCGGAAGATAGAAACGAGTTTATGTGGACGTAAGAGGGCTCTCTTTCGGATGATGTGGATAGAAAGGGTGACTGGATCGGTTGATTGAATCGATTTTACCACCAGCTTCTAGCTTCTCCAATGAAATTTCTTCTACCATTAGAGAAACATTTCTGTGGTCATTTACGACAAAAACATTTCTCTAAGTAATTTTTTAAAATAATTTTTAAAAAGTGATGTCATTTTAAAACAACTAACAACTTCATGGTAATTATTAATGAAGGGTATGGATCTTTTGCAGCTTTAATGTTCTCATAAAATTTATATAAAAATTGTTTATAATTTTTTAATTTATTTAATTTTTTTCTACACTATTGGTTTATTTTTTTATGTACAACCATCCAGTACTGTGAATACTTATAAAAGTGGTACCACCGTGATATTGCTAGGATCGAGAGGGTTAACTATTATTCTATCGATTTAAAATTCTACGACAAAATGTCACGGTTTCTCCATGCAACAGTCGGAGGACAGAGTACACCATCGGGATAAAGGAGCCCGCATTTCCGCGTCTCTGAACAAGAGCGACAAGCTTAACGATGCGTTCCAAGTGCAACAGCGAACCATTGCATAAGACCAGTTGGTCGTCTCGTGTGTCGGAAACTGGCTCGACCGACTGTAATTTCAATTACTTGGCCCCACCGGTGTGTCGGTGTCTCCTCCGTCTTTTCTTTCTGCCACGACGTCCGCGTGTCGTCAATTGACGCAAATTGGGGGAAAGCCGCGTCAAAGACGTGGCTACATCCGCCATTAGTCGGCCAAAGACCTCTCGGCTCTCCGCGTTTCTCAAGGGAATTGCATGTGCATCCGCGATGCATCGCTGTCTGCACCTTCTCTAGAAGACGTTTCGTCTCGAGGATGCCGCGCACTAAATTTCCCTTGTACTCGGCTCATAAGCACCATCACCTTGGAAATATTAGGGGCCGAAAAAGACTCCATGAATTTGTGATACCGATTTCAAGTAACCAGAATTTTCTTGAAATGCAAACATTTAAAAAAAAAAAATAATCATCATTTATTTCTATATTTAGAAACAAATTTTTGTAAGTACTATACAACTTGATTCTATTATTTATTTGTAATGTTTAATATCAATTCTTTAAATATAATAAACTTTTGTAACTTGAGTAATTCTTCTTTCTAATTACCCAAATACCAGCAGTACACGTCACGTTTTATTTTCCCTTATTTTATCGAACAGTGTTCTCAGTTAATTACTGAAAAAATTAAACAGGCGCCCACCGCTCACGTAGCCGATAATTAAATTCCGACCAAAGTGGATAAAATAAACAGAGGCGGTAAAAGTTCATACTGAAAACTGATTACAACACGGAACTTTTCCAGATATCCATTACAAATTAATTTACAATAATTTTCACCTCCCGTTTTTCTTTTTAATTGAAAATTATACAAAAGAGACTACTTTATACACACCGGATTTATTGTGCAAGTGAATTCTTATTTTTATTAAACAAAGGTTTAAACATTTGGTGTAACAAAAAATTCTATAATGTAGTAGAGACTTGGATTAGTACTGTAGAATTTTTTCAAATTTTTTGAAAGCCTAAATTAATAAAAAAAAAATTGTAATGAGTAAGATTATATAAGGAGAATTAAAATCGGCTAATTTTTATGGATTAAGCTTCTTTGTGGGTACTTGCATATTTGAAAAATCAGTGGGCTTATACTTGTTTGTTTTATTATATTGCCTTTCACTGATGGTGATATTGCAGTTAAAAAAAAGGGGGGGGGAAAAGAAGGAGAAACGAGGAGATGAAAACTTGGCGGAATGCCATTTTTCACGAGGCTGCAGTTGCCGACTTTCCAGAAGAATTTACGGCTGTTAAACTGCAATGAAAACATTATACTACTCGTGTTAATTGGACTTGCTACTAGCCCGAGAATAATTTTGCGCTTGCTTTTGCGACTTTTTTCTTTGCCCCTTTCAAAACAACGCGAGGGATAAATTCTAAAATACACCGAAAACTGTGAGTGTAACGCTTTGTCCAATTACACAAACGCTCGATCAAAGCTTCTCTTTCTTTTCATTTTTCTTTCTAAACAAAATCTACAAAGATGAATGGATCCGACCAAAGAAGCCACTTTTTTGGAAAAGCATGCTTCGGTAGTAGGTAAATAAATTTTTATTACGCATTCGTAGATTTTATGCACTAAATTGTGATTTTACTGGAGATTAAAATTTTTTAAATTATATTAAAATTAGGGGTACTAAAAATTACCATCGACCACAAATTTGGATTTTAATAAAGTAATAATAAAAATAACAGTATTAAGGGTAAGTAAGAGAAAAATGTCAAATAATAGAAAAATAAAAGGTATGTATAAATTTCTATTAATTTAGTAAAATTTAGAACGAGTTTTATTTTATTACAAAGATAAAAAGAGAAATTTATCTTCACTCTATAATAGAAACATCATTGTTCTCTTTCTATACAATAGGAAATAATGTTTCTTTCAATAATTATACAATTTTTAGAACTTTAGTTAATGAAGAACCGCAGAAAATAGAAAAGTGTCTATTCTCTAGAAATGTTAATTGGTAGACTCGTCGTGTGTTGTAATTTACGTCTTCAGCATTACTCGTAGACTTCCATTCCTATTCAATGCTTCGACAGCTTGATAATTACGGTAAATATCGACTTTCTATTTACGAGTATCTATGGTTCTCGATGGGCAACGCAATATTCTTCAACGCGTACCATGTAAGGTCGCAAGGAGTGTTGGCAGAAGAAAAATCTAATAGAGCCAGGGATGTATCAGACGCATCGATCATTTGTGTGCAACGTGCATACACCGACTTTACGACTCGAATCGAAAAATCAATGTTTACCGTCCAACGATGCTGGTTGCATACTTCTGGTGCGGTGATGATAAATGAACATATACAGGGTGGACTAAATTAATTTTGTTGGAACATTTTTACTTTTTTCTTTCGTGAGTTTATTAAGAATTCTATTTCTATTTTTCAAATTATTTTGACAATAATTTAAAAAGGTACTAACAATATCCATATTGAATAATTGGGCTGTGAATTTTTATACAAATATATACTTTTACGAGTTATCCTTCTTTCCCTGGTAATTGAGGGTAATACCCTAATTAGACAGATTTTTAAAGATTTATTTAATTTGTATGTACGTATATATTTTAAAATAAACAACATAACAAACTAATAATATTAAGTCTCTACGAAAATAATATTTGGAAAATATATAAATATTAGAATTAAATTTCCTTTAAAGAATAATAGAGAAAATTAGTTAACCAATGAATGACTTTAATTTGTATTAAAAATAGAAGAAAGTTTCTAGTGTTTAAGGAAACACCAACAAGAACGAAACATCCCATATTTCCTCTTTAAGAAACTTTAAAATATTGTTCTCAATAACTTCTGAAAAATCTCTTTCAGACTTTTGATAAACATACTGTGTCTACACGTAACAAAGTTAATATTTACTCCACTTAAGAATTGAAAAATTATGACCTGATTGAACAGCAGACAATCAAATAAAAGGAATGAAGCTTAGAAAAATCTAATTTAGTAACCGTATTAGCATGTGTTACGGTGCCTGAAGTATCTGGAACTTTAGACACCTACATCTGCATTTTAATATCATTTAAAGGGTTGGAGGTTTTAGGTCTCAGCTTTAAAGTTTCTTTTCGAAATCGTACCACCGTCTAGACGTCCTTGCCGTCCGAATCCGGTTCAATTATGAAGCAATTTCGTAATAAAGTGTGTTCGTGATACAACCACTTTGACAGTGACTTAGGGGATGATATCACCTCCTGCTCTCGTGGAGGATGCTCGACGACGTTACAGACCCCTGGTACATGCGACACCGCACGTGACAAACGTTAGATCGTGGTAACACGTGGGCACAAAAGCTGAAGAGCGCCCACACATCACGGATTCTCGGTCGGCCTTCGAGTTTCCTGGCCGGTGCATACGCGGTATTCACACTCGATGTGTCTCCGAGTATTTGTCCCTATACGAGTATCTCACTCCCTGTCACTTCAAGCTGTCCCTGTCCCCCCCTCGCCGCCTCGTCTCTTTCTATCTTTCTGGATTCGCCCACTTTCTCTATCTTCTGTATGCATGTACACATACACTCGATGCAATCGTTCCGCCGCGAACGATGCAAATACGCGGCCACCGACGTTCAGAATCCACTTTGACGCTTTCGACCCACTTTTAGCCACTTTACCAGCCGTGTACTATCTCTTAGATAATACAGAAACATTATTTTGATAAATAACGTCTCTCGCGATGAATTTCCTTCCTTTCTGATTGTTCGACGCTTGCTTTATAGTAGAACCGTGCCTCGCGTAGTAAATGTTGTTCAATGAAACATTTTGAAACCATTCTGCACGCCAAACGAGTCGAAGTAATTTGTTTTATATTAAAATATTTTTGTGCTTTATTTCCAATTTCGAAGTAGTTCCAGTTTCTTCCAAAAATAATGCACCGAAAATTGCATAAGAAAATTAATTTAATATTCGAAAAAGTTAAATTTAGATTGACTAATGACCTATGATATTTTGGAGAAAGGTTATACCGAAAATTCACTTTAAAGCTTTGTTAAAAATAATGTTTTATACGCACCAGCCTAAAATTGGGAAAATACAGTTTAAATTCTTTTTGAACCACCCATGTATTGAAATTTTAGTGATCCATGAAATTAAGGCGACCTTGCACTCATATAATTTATTTATACCTGGCGATCCCTCTTTTACGTATAATGCAAATTATATGAGATATAAGATTACAGGTAGTAACCCTTGGGCAATGGATGAGACAAAGTTTAAATTCAATTCTCTACTCTACCCTGCTTCTATTTTCTTAGATCATTGTTTTAGAATTAAGCTCAAATATATTATAACGCTATAATTAGACAAAATTCACATGATTAGGGCTGGGTTAAGGTCAGCTTAAAAATAGCACCGCAAAAAGGGGAAGTGCATCGTGAAAAATATGTTTGTAATTGGCACAAGAAGAAGCTTCAAAGTATCAAAAGCTATCGGTATGCAAAAGTTCCTTTAAATATTAATAGAGTATCCGTGAAACTGATCTTTCTAACCTTGCACAAAGTGAACCCTTCGCGATCAACCCTCTGAATTTTCCACACGTTTCGAAGCGCACGTGAACCACGTTCACAGATTAAAATAGAACGCTATATATTTCCTATACTCGACCTCCTTTGGAGGCATACGACAAGAAAGCCGACGTGTATACCGGAATTTCGTCCGCTTTCCAAACAATTCCACGGTAAGAGACGCCTAAGATAACGACACGACCCTTATTCGACGCGTTGCAAAGCATTCAAAAGACGTGTACGCCGCCCCTTTGTCGACGATGTACCCTCCGTCTAGCCGACGTTCCGCTGCTTTTTGTATCCGTTACGTTCGACCCAGTTTTTCATGTTCCATCTTCGTGAAACGGCTGGCTAGGTCGAGGGGATTTAATTCGAATTACCCGGCTAAAATGAGCCATGAATGCGAGAGAGTGCGCCGTCATGATATCATAGAATAGGGAAACGAGTAAGCGGCTTGGGCAGGGCATCCCCCTCGAACCTTCAGGCGTTAGAAACTTGTGGACCAAGGAATCTTTCGTTGTAAAGTTTGCGTACACAGTGGTTCCTTAGTTTGTTGATCCTTGCCCGACGACCCCCTGACATATGTAGCTGTAATTTAAATCCTAACCCTCCAAACTTTTATTTTTATTATTCAAAGTTTTAAACATCCGATGCAGCAGATACTTTGATAAGTATTTTGAAATTTCAAACAGTTATCATCACTTCTGAGAGTTTAAAACATATATTTTTCTCAAAATTGAAAAGATAAAACCTTGAACCTTCTATTTCTTAGCCAATAATTTCAACCACAGATAATTCACGATAATCCTCGATTCGAAAATTCCGTTTAAACTGCAAAGCACCAGATTTCACAATTTTAAGAATATTACTGCACCATCGAATTTTCTATTTTCTTTTTCGAATGGGTCATCACCTACAGACTGCACTGTCCTTGCAGATATCCCGTGGGACAAAGGGGGTTGTTCCAGGAGCAAATGGCGTTAATACGAGCAATTGAACGCAGATGTCGGAACACGAATCGATTCGCAAAACGGGAAGAAGCAACGTGCGGATTACGGGGCCAGATAAATGGCTGGTGCGCTGGCAGATACGAGCCACCGTTTCGCAAACAAGCCGGAAACGCTGGCTCGTCTTCCCGGTTCCGCAACGTCGTCGAAGGACGAGCATACGTATTCATAGAGCTCGAAGTTTCCCGCAAATGGCAGCCGATCATCGCTTCTGCTTCAGAAAGAACTTTGCCACGTGATTTAGCGAAACTCCTGGCGGAAAAGTGAGAAAGTTTCATCAAAGAAAAAGTTGAGGATCTTTATGACGCGTCAGGGGATTCTGGGGGATAAGTTGGGCTTCAAATATCGCTTTTTACCTGGGAGCGAATTCTGCTCGGTAAGCAGTTCCTCAACGCTGGTTATATTTTTGAAACCGTATTTCTTAACTCTTGTATTCAAATTTCATTTTTAGACCCTTCTTCGTTTTAACTTTCCAGGTATTCAATAGATATTACTTTTATAATTTTTGCAAATATATGAAATGTACATATATTACCTAGGGGAAACGGTGCCTTAAGTATCAATCAATTTGAAAATTACTATACATTAAATATTAGTATTCAATTTAGTTCTTATTTCAAAGTAAGTTGGTTAATTTAGTAATAGTGATTAACGAATTACTAATTTTGAGATTTGGTAATTTAGTAGCTTGGTAACTTGATAAATTGGTAACATGGTAATTTACTAATTCAGTAATCTGATAATCTAGCATTTTGCTAATAAAGTAATTTAATAATTTAATAGTCGAGTAATTAAATAATTTATTAATAATCTTCTAAATCAATAATTTAATAATAGACTATACTATAATGGTCTATAAAAGATCAAAGGAAATTCATGCATGTATTTCATGTCGATTTAAAATATAATAGGAAAGAAAGGGTTAACAATGTATTTGTAGAAAACACGAGCCAAAGAACACCCCGGATTTCAATGAATTTAAATTACACCCGATCACATCATTAAAACGATATAAGCACTACATTACAGTTGTATAAACGTACGGATTTTTGTTCTCTCCTCTCTAATTAAAGGATAGGACACCCGGGTTTGGTGAAAAGGATTACACATGAATTATTGAATGCCTAGAAACACAATTCGTGCGCGGTTCATTAAAGACTGGTTCGAAGCCTGTAATTAGCGACATCGATACAAACCGCGCCGAAGAAACCTAGAATCGTGACGTTTTTATGTAGTCGTTTCGGATTCCTGAACGATCGTTAATTTGAAATTTAATGAATTCGTGTGACTGTAAGAACACGAAACCGTGACACGATTCACGTGAGACTGCTTTTCATGCAATCCAACATAGTTTCCAGCAATCTAATCATTTGGACGTAATCCATACCGTGTCGTTTCATACCAGACCTATAATTTTTAGACACTGATGTCAGGGATATTGCTCAAAACCGAATATGACATAAATCATACGAAATTAGGGGGAATTTAAGTTATCGCTTCACTGATTTCAAAGTTCGATAGAAATTTTTATCACAAATTTATTTGGTAATCCAATAAAACAAAATATAATTTAATTCTACAGCTAAAAATATTACATCCTTTTCAATAAAAATGAAAAGGAATGCCATATTTTTAGGAACTTGGAAATTTCAAAATATATATCTTTTTTTAACTGGATATTAAGAAAATAAAAATTAGGAATATACGTTCTTTGTGGGCAGAGTATTAAAACAAGAAATAATATGAGTAAAAGCACGACGATAGAGCTATCAATGCGAAATCTGCCCGCACTTTATTAAATCGTGATGTCACGATTAATATCGCCTGGCGGAATTCGCTCGCCGTTCGTGACGAACATTTTTCGTTCAAAAGGACTTCAGTCAATGCGGAGACACGTCGGTAAAAGAGCATTTTTTAACGATGCACGAACACGACGAGCACCAGAAGCACTCGTAGTCGAGCACGAAACAACCGACACTTTACTTTCGCTTTGTACTAAAATCATGCCGGAGATTAACGGCACACGTCATCGTTAACGCGAATACTTGCAGGTCGGCGTCATCGTCCGTAAACGCGTACGAGAAACTCACGTTATTCAAATATGCTAAACGTCACTTCAGCTTGATAATAGTTTACCTCAGGTTCTTTCAGCCCGAGAAGCTAATCGTAAAATTTCATATTTATGCAACCAAACATTGGGGTTATCGACGTTTTTCTTTTATTTATGATACCGCTACGGTTTAACCCTTTGTGATTGATCGACGAATATATACGTCACTCAGAACAGTGGTGTGTATCCAGCTTTACTAATTTTTAACAACAGAATTTATTAAAATTATTTTTTTCTAACTTTGTAAAATAATAGTTCTTAGATTTAATTATTCAATCTTTGAAGTCTAAATCTTATAAATAATTCTATTTAGATTATTAAATCTTAAATATTGCTTTCAGAACAGTACTCCTTTAACAGTCGCCATCAAACCTTCAAGTTCGATGGTTGGTCGCACTCAGACTTAATTATTCCTATTAGCATTCGTCCTCAAAGTACCGAACCTTATAAATAACCGCCATAAATTCAATCAGTGCCATAAATAGTCAGTCCAAGGCTAGTCGAGCCTACACAGAGTCATCGTTGGACCGGTGAACCTAAAATATCATCCTCCGTTCTTATCGTCACTTTCGAACCAGCAAGTTCGACGAATGATCTACAACCCGTCCCCCTCCCAAAAATGCTGATCCTTAAAAGCCCGCGTTCCGTAAACACGAGCCGTAATCCGGCAGCTTATAGACATCCGCCCACGCCGGTAAATTAACCCTTCGTACGATCAGCCACGAATCGGTTAGCTATGCGGACGGTTAGCTAGCACCCTGTCAGAAGGTTGTTTCCTAAGCGTGCAAAGGATCCTGCGGGTAGCACGAAACGGGAATGAAAGATTGGCGCACAGAGGCGTGCATTATATCGTGAAATACCGAAACGGAACGCGAACGTGTGTACGTGGGGGTTCAACACCGAGGACCGGCCGTCGGTGTTCGTCGATCAATACGGCATGCCTGAGGAACAGAGAGATCAGAACCTAGAGAGAGAGAGAAAGAGAGAGACAACGGTATTGTTAAACCGACGGATACCAGGGACGACACTTGGAATCGTCGAATTCGAACTAATTCTTCTCTGTCGCCCGGCTGGTTAAACGACCGCTGCCAAAATATCTGCCTTTGAGCACACAGGGCCCTGTCTGAATATCGGCGCAACATTTAACTTTCAGCATCGAAATGGCTGCTGCTTTGTACGCGTCGCGCCGTTTCGGCGATCTTTTGATCGCGATCAATATCAATTACGCGCGCACTGATGAAAAACTGAGAATCGTACCGGGTGTTAAAAGAGTACCTTTGAAGCACAGGTATCGATCGATCGGCCGTAGGAAAAACGATCCAAGCAATTTTTTCCTAGCACAGGGCAAGCCGCCTCACCCCTGAACCACGTCGTTAGTATCTTTTCTCCTGGACCGAACCCAGATCTGGCAGCAAACGCCTAAGGGTCATCGACCTCCAACCTCGTAAGCCAAATTCCCCGGCTCCCCTTGCTCTTTTCAACGTCTCACAAACAGCTTACGACCCCTGCCTCATCTTTTTTCGGCTAACCCTTCTATTGTGAGCCACGTGACCCGATCACAGCTTCTTACACGGTACATACTACCATACAGCGGTTACTGTGTCTCCGGAAATGTATTGGGTGCGCGCAAAAATTTGGATGTACTTTTAACTGATGATCGAATCATCTACGCTGCAGCTACTAAAAATTGCATTTGATAGTAATTTTATATTCTATTTTTACAATATTTTGTTGTTTCTATCATTTATAATTTCAAACACCTAATGGGAATATATTCAACCAAACAAATTAAAGAACTCCTATTGTATGGGCAATGGTTTCTAATGGAAACAAAGTGATGGCAGTTCAGTCAAAGTGTTAAAGACAAAAATAGTAGGCTATCTACTAAAGTTAAACATAACCGTGACGTTGCAGGAGCTGGCTGTTTTGAGTTGTATAATTTTGACCCAGTTAATTCATAAAAGAACCCATATTAAAGATAAGGTAATAGTATGAGATTCGAAAGGTGAAAATAAAATAAATTAAAAACTTAAATTCCAACCTTTCGAGCCCACAAGGACAATAATTTCCAAAGTTTAGTTTATTTAATATAATTTTGAAATATGTTGCGGTATTGCACGATACACACAAGAGAAGCATTAAATCATCTCAGCCGCAGTTATTCGTTTTTATCACGAAGTTACTGTCTCCATTATTTCGATTTTCCAGCCGTTGTCCAAGTGGCGAGGTAACAAAATTCGAGCGCAATCGAGTGTTTATGAACACGATGGGACACCAACGTTGATAAAGTACACGGGGGAACACGATTCCCCCCCGGGAGAAAGACCTTACGTAATCGAGAACGTTGGAGAGAGAGAGAGAGAGAGAAATAGAGGAACGTAGGGAAGAATGAAAGGAAAGGGGATAACAAACGAGCGACCGCGGTTGGCCCAGTAGGGAGGAAATCGAAAAACAGGAAGAAAAGAAGGGATAGGAGGTTGGCGTGGCGCCAAATCGGAAAAGAGGGTGGCCCACCTCGGCGTGGAGGGACTTCGCTCAGAAGGAAAGAGAAGAAATATAGAACAGAAATTAATGCTCGTCGGAACCGCCTCGGTTACCGATGCGGATGGACGAAAGTAAAGCGACCGAGAGAGAGCAGATTTCGAACGCTCTTTCAGAGCACGCCATCGCCGTTGCTCGTTTCACGTTACCACGGTTCGCTATCAAACCGCCGGCAACCTACGGGCTGAAGTATACGCGCAACGATGTTTGGTACCGTGCAAGAACTGTTTCTGTGCCATTGTTTATTCATGAGAGTTCCACGGAAGTGTGTCGAACGGTGCTCGCGCAAAACGCGCTAGCTGTTTCGAGCCGAAGCGCGGCTACGCTCCACGAAGACTAATTTAGAAACAGAATCTCCGAGCATCGATCGACTCGATTCACCGTAAAACCGTATTTGCCCTTTTTTTTCTCTCTCTCTCTTTTTATTGACACGTTATTAATAGGGGACTCGAATCGACGTTTTTCATTGTTTGAATGTCCAGGTCGCGAATAAGCGCGTGAATATTTGAAATATTTTTTAAAAATGTGTAGGAACCGAGGCAAGGTTCATTTTATGCGGTGTCTGGTCAGCGAATCGATATTCGTTTTATTAAATTTCGATACTTTTCGCTTCTGTGACGAAATCAAAAGGTGCAAAGGAACTTTATTAATTAGTGAGATATTTTATTCGATAAAGAAAGTGGTATGAGTTTTTCCCCCATTTGGAATGGTCTGATTATTTTTCTACGGTAATTTCTTATTCTAAAAGAAAAGTAACCTACTTTATTCAAATTCTGTAAAGTTTTCAGAAAACAGGTGTTTCTAGCAATTATTTAAAATGCTTTTGCCATAACAATTTTCCTAGAAATTGCAAATATTATTTAAGATGCCTTTTTTCTGGAGCTATTTGGGACCCTAAATTATTTACTTTTTTGTATTGAACCAAATATATTTTTTATAACGAATTAAAAAACTGTTACGTTTATTTGGCCGAGAGACAATTTGATTGCAAACTGATAACGTTTCATTCAAGTGCCCGAGGCTACTCTTCCCCTATGATTATAAACGTCGCTTAAAATACCACGGACCACAACCAAAGTGTCTCATCCGACCACCTAATGCACGAAGCCTTATGGTAGAATGATAATTTCTTCTCGCTCTGTTTATGAGGTATACCGAGCTTAGTCGATCGATAGAGAATTGCGTGATGAAGTAAAAAAAAAAAAAAAGAAAGAAAGAAAAACACGATCTATTCTGAAAACAGTGCATTCAACGCAGATAAACGATTTAAGCTTTCATCGAAGCTCTATTGCTGTGCCAGATATCCGATCTAATATTTCATTACTGTTGACAATACAAAAAACCATTTCTATGGAAATTGCATGGTAAAATGGAAAGCGTATTCCGATAAAAACAGACTGCTTTTTACGGTATTAGTTTAAGAGGTGTATACGAACCTCATCAACTAACTTTAACTCAAAAGACCAATATTCGTACATTAAGAGTTGAAAATCACATTTTTTGACTTTTGTCATTTTCGTCGCATGAAAATGACCTGATTAAATGACCAATTTAATTTAAATAATAATACTGACCCGACAAAATGATGGATTATAGATTATCTTTAATGAAGATTGAGACTTGCCATTTATGCTAGTATATCTTTGAGTCTACACTTGCTTATTTTTCTATTTTATTTTCAATTTTGAAATGGATGTACATAAAACGTCTGTAGTTCTAGTGTTAAGAAACAAGCCCAGGAGGGGCAGAGTAATCCTGACAAGATTTCGAACGAACCACTGCAAACTTCCAAACGACTATGTGATTAAAAAATGTGACCACGAAATTCTAGATTCCAAAAAGAAAATACAGAATAGAACCACCCCCAAGCTTGACTTCACGGAAACGTATCAAAGCCTCCCCGAAAAATCCGAAAGAAATCTAATCACCTTCAAAAACGTCACTTAGATGATATCCATCGCTAATGATCGAAAGATCGATGCGATGAAAATCAGCATTCGAAAAAAGAGAGAGAGGAGAAAATTGGAAAAGCAGGTGTATCAAAGCGCAGCGCCGTTTGACGAAAGTTGCAAAGGACGAAGAGTGCGGAGAGAATGCGCCGGAGGCTGCTTTAATTACGCGCGTCTCGTCGACGCGCGTTTCAAAAGAGGACTGCACGACGATCGAACGGGTAAATTGAAATTCTTCGCTAGACTAATTAGAACAAAAGCCTCGCGCTAACGCGTCGAGGAGGCTGGATTTCGAGAGGGAGGGGGATAAATCGAGCCGTGTGAAAAGGGACAGGTCGTGGTAAAAACGAGGACCCACTCCGACAGATGAATTTCAAATGAAAGTGCTTCCTTTCTTCGTCGCTTTGCCACGCGTGCACGCGTGCGTGTATTTTATCCCGACGATGAATCTAGAACGCGACGGATACTTGTACGTCGACGAAAGGTATCGGAAAGAATTAAAAACGAACAGGAAATTGCGTTCAAATTGTACTTCATCGAAGCAAGATAAAAAACGAATAAAGGAATATAGATTTGTTGATAAGTCGATTAACTTTTGATACATTATTTGGGTCAAAAATACAAAATCTGGGTTATAGAAGATATACGTGTTCAGGTTAAGTATTAACACGTTATTTCTATTTTCAAATGTCTATTACAAATATTTCTAATGCAATAAGCGACCAAATTCCTAAAAATATAGATGACGAATGGTCGTTTAATGAAAGAAAAGGATGTAAAAATTTCAAAACAGATGACGTATGAGATATGTGAAAGGAGGTTTCAAAGGCCAAACGATTCTGTAGGGGAGCCCCTTGAATCGAATGATCGACTTGATTCGTTCCCACGATGGGTGCTCATCATCGGCTGGACTGTCCCATGAAGCGTAACCTTAGAACTATCGACCCTTATTAAAGGTGGTGTCTCTCGGTTACACCCGGCCAAGTAGCGTTCCAATTTATAGACAATTACGAAAATTGGAAGCAAGTTAAAAGAAAGAATATACTCGAAATGAAACCAATCTCACTCGTTTGATGAGTTTAAAAAGTATTCTTATCTTCTTCCCAATTTTTATTTATTCAAAAATGATTGTCAGTGTAGTTCACAAGATTTGTTATGAATTTGTTCAAAATTAAGACCGATAGAAAGTTATTGAACTGTCTAGTACCTTAAATATCCCCTAAAGAGACTTCGATTATTTAATCTCTTATTACTCGATAAAAACAATACAACTCAGGGTTGCAGCAGTAATGGAAAATTCGATAACACGAACTATTCCTTTCAATTTCTGTTTATTAATAAATTATCAAAGGAGAGTGTAGAGACAGTAGATAATACTTTACGTCTATATACGTCTAGATACCGATACAGCAAACTTCTGTCTTATTTTCCCATCTCTGCGTTATTACCACTTAATGTGTACTAAAAATGCACTCATTTCATAATTAATCATTACATTGATTACCACCTTCAATTACAATAATTTCAATTCGGTTTCTAATCAACGATCTGATTATCTAACAATGAATAGTCATGATTAATAACTTGATTTCGCATTGATCATAAATTTGAATCGTTAATCAGCCCAGGCTACGATTAAAATTTATTCGAACCACCGCCGATAGCCAAAGATACTATCCGATTTCCAGGAAACTCGAAACTTCGATAATTCAAGCAGATAGATTTCCAAAGTAAGACCTTCGAGAGAATCTATCCGACCCTGTTTCCAGAGGAAACCGAACAAAATAAAATCCTCCGGGTCTATCGAATCCCCCGAGCTGGAAATCGTGTTTATCTAGCGCGAAATGAGATATAGGTTTCGCGATACACGCGGGACAGCCGTTTATCGGGGTTCGGCAAAATAGAAAATCAAACGAGACCGAGCCGATCGGGCCGGTCTTGTTGAACGCAACCGACCCTAACGATGCCAGCGAGATCGCCTCGACGAAACACGACAGGCGAAGGGTAAAAAACGATAGCCGAGAAAAGAAAGAAAGGGACAGAAATACGGAAAAAGAACATCGAGGTCGCCGCAGTAATTATACCCGACGACAGCATCGTCTTCAGATCGATGCGCCTATCTTTTCATGAACAAGCGTAACAGAGCCGGTGGTTGATGAAGTGAAGCGCAGAGAAAGCGGGACGCTATTGGCCTCTGTTTCTTATCAGAAGCTGTTATTTCTTGTCACTAGGAAATTCGTTTAATTTCCTAGAGAATTTCTATTTGGAGGTCATGGAAGTATTTGATGGAATTAGGTTCTCGATTAATGGATCAGGATCCAAACGTTTGTCATAATTTTTAAGAAGCTGATGGATTTATCTCACTGTGTAGTATATGAATAAATAAAATTGGGTATATTTGAAAGTTTTAATTAAATTTAATTAAATTTTTAGTTATGTAAATGGACCTTGACGATTTTGGATAAAATAGCCTAAATTTTGATTACTGGTTAACGTTAGAGACGTGTTAATTACACTTTATTGTGTAAGATAAAGAAGCGTAATACAACATGAAAGTCTTAACTAAACCTGTAATTTGTGTCTCAAGTTTTTCTTTTGTTTCTCAAATTTTGCCCAGGTTATTATTTTATTAATTGAAACAATTCTGAGGGGTGTTACAAAAAGATTTGTTTTTCATTTATGAAAAATACACGGATATTTCTGTTTTCTTTCTGTACCGAACAGGTAGGAAATAATCGAGGCAGCAAGGTTAATCGAATGTATAGTATAAGTTCTGGTGCCTGTATAATTTATCATTCATACGCAGAAACTTTTGAATCGGACAGACGGTCTCGACGAAGTAGAAGTCAGATAATCGCAGGATATCTAACATTTGCATTTTACATGCGCCTACCTATGCCGGCGAGCTGAATTTCACATGGATATCGAGCGACGCCGGGAACTTGAATTTCTCTTATCGACCAAGAAACGGTGAGAACTTTCACGATCCTCGACATTTATCCGCGGCTCAAAATCGATCTATCGTGCATGAATCGGAATTAATACCGTGAACACGGTGTACTCGATGCATTCGTATGCCTCTCGACACCTCGTTTAGCGTGAACGAATTTGTTCGAATCGAACGGCCGTATATCTCCCGGGATCGTTTCGTATCGGGCGTTTCGAACGTTTATTTATTCGTATGCTAATTGAACAGCCCAAGGGAATAAAGTTGATAGTCCATTCTAAATCGACATTCGAATTTCAACCTTATTTATTAAAGCTTAATAAAAACTGTGGCAGTGTTTATTGTGGAAGGAAAAATAATTGCTTAGTCCAGAAAAATCAAGAGCAAAAGAATACTGGACTCGAGGAAGAACGATCAATGTCACACTTTTTTAAATGGAAAAATATTAAAAATATTCTAAACTATAAAACAAATGTCATTAATACACTGATTCAGATCAATTAAATTTGAATCCAACCCTTAACACATTACGACACCCATGTCACCCATTTATGGCTGATACTTGAACTTAAAAAAAAATCCTTTCATTTATTTAGTTGAAAATATTGGAATTATAGTAATATCAAATTTTAAATTTGATCAAAAGTAATTGATAGTGTATGTTATTCAATGTAATATTATTAAAAATGATAAAACAATCCTATTTATATATTTAAGGAAATTATTCAACATAATATAAATGAATTTAAATGGTCGAACGTTTAACACTCAATTTTGCTATCACCGTTATTGTTGAATTAAAAATACATACATATTCTGTGTCACGGTATAATTTCGTTAAGATAATCGGCTTTAAGAGACGTTTAATCCGATAATCATCTAATGCTGATTAATTTTCCTACGCAACCACCGGCTTATAACGCAAAGGAATATCTCGAGAAGATATACTGATGGTTATTAAATCTTGCTGGATCGAAATATATCAATGAAGGAAGAGAATCGTGAGCGGAACAGAGATGGGGGAAAACTGAAAAGCAACACGTTCGATCGAGCACCGATCGCGATGAAGACCTCATTCGGCTTCCCAGTCTTTATAATTTATTCAACCATCTACAGGGTGCTTCCAATTCGGCGATACGATCGAGAAGGGATGAATTTACATTGAAAAAATAAGTCGAAAATGTATAGCAACATTTATTGTATGAAGCCTCATTTTTAAAGAAACTGATACTGAATATTTATTCGGTATGAATGTTTGTTCAGTTAGAATTTTTTATATATAACTTTAATTTAAAATATTTCCAGTTTTCGTGAAAATTACAAAATTTTTTATTTATTTAAGGAAATATGAAAATATTAATATTTTTATTTTGATCAGTCAAATAATATACGTATTTGAATTCATTTTTTTCAGGTTTCTATAAAATATAAGTTAAAAATAAAATAGAATTAAACCTTTAATTTCTTAAGGAAGTATATAAATTCTAATTATCCTTATTTCAATTAGTAAATTTTAATAATACATTTTCAACTTATTCTTATGTTGGGTTATTTCCTCCTCTTTAAGGTTGAATTTAACCCTTTCACCCCCTTAAGTATATTAAATTGTCCTACTTGAAGCAAATAAAATAATTTTATCCCTCAAATTTAATTTGTAAATAAATAAAATTTTACAATATTTAAATTTCCTTTAAGTGACTGTTGTTTCGAAATAATTTTGTTATAAGGCAATATTTTTATGACGTCGCACAAAAATTATATCATAAAATGTGCATCGATATTTGTGTCATAAAAATATACTCACGTGCTTGTTAAATATTCTTATCTTCAATAAAAAAGTAACTGAACGTATAGCACCTAAAGGCAAATATTCCACTCAGTATCCTCTTTTTTTTATTGTAAATTCTAATTATAACATCGCGTCAAATCTATCGACCGTGAAAGTATTAAAACAGCAGTGTTTCCATCGATTTGCACGCTCGTTCCTCGACCTTAATTAAAATGACCATTCGACGAACGCGTCCGATACAATTAGCACTCTCGACAAAAATAATCCGTGTTAAGTTGGTACACACAATTAGTATTCTTCGCACACAAATGCCCCTTTAAAGGAAAACAATCCACCCTTAGCTCCCTGCCAAAGTCACGAACGCGCCACCATATGCTACGGACACGGTACGACTAAACGTAGACCAAACGATTCGTCAATTAACCCCCATTACCTAACCCTCCCGCACTCGAGAAACCCTTCCAGTCTCAACCCCGTTCGTCGATCCTCCCCCATAGCCCAAGAAAACGTAAATTCCCCTCAAAGCGACCGAGAACTCCGAAAAAAAAAGCCCTCTCGTAAAAAGTGATCCCCAGAGTACCAATCGACCGCCGTAGACCCTCGACGAATCCCGGATTAACCCTTTGACTGTTCAGTCCGTACTACGTAGTACGAGCGAGGCTACATAACCGAGCAAAGACGAACAGGTTACCTTGCAACAATTTAAACAATCATGTCATTTTCATTCTACAAATGTTTCGAGCGGATGAAGAGAGACCTTTTGACTGCCGGATGGATCAAAGAGTCTTTAACACCTAAAGTGCTACGCCAAAACGAATGATAGGATATTAAGCTTGTTGTACAAATTTTCGTGCAACAATTAGTGGTAATTAGTTGAATAAAAATGTGAAAATCTATACGTCAGTCGGGTACGAGAGACGTAGTACCCAAAGCTATAATGAATTAAGGAAGACTCAGGTACTCACCTTGACGAAATGCAGGTTCTCCTTGTCGAGGAGGAACTCCATGGATTTGTGTGGCCGTTGGTTGATGGTGGACGCGGGGTCGTCGTCGCGGGGGCTCCTGTGGGAAGCGGCGACGGGCGACTGGGGTACGTGGAGGGCGTGCTCTGGCCTCGGTCTCGGTACGGTCGAGGTGTGATTCAGATTGAGCAGACTTCTGGTCTTCTTGCCGGCGGCGTTCGTGGAGGAGGTGCTCGTGGTGGTCGACGGCACGGCCTCGTCGAGGTCGGTCTCGAGCAGGCCGACCGGGCGCTCCTGGGCGGCCTGCATCGTACGGGCTTTCGCCATCTCGATGGCCGCCGGATTTCCAAGGTCCGTGGCCGCGCGTCGGCGCGACGAACACACCGTCGCCGACGACGACGCGCCCGTCGACGCTCTCGAGCCCAGCGCCCCGACGCGGGGCGGCTGCGGAGGCAGGGGTGGTTTGCTGGACACTGGCGCCCTCCCGTTCGCACTGCAAAAAGCAATTTCTTCGTTACGTATATTTTATTGCACTCTGTTGATAGGTTTCGCTGGACGCGGGATTCGGAGGGTTTTTTGAAATCCGCAGATATCGCGTTTCGATACCAACCGCGATGACGGTACCTTTGATCATGGTGAACAGATCGATTGTTTTAAAATTGTATGTTCTATCAACCCTCGGATGGTGGAAGGGGTTAAGGACATATGGCAAGGGGTTAAGGACATTGATTGACTATAATATTCACTATTTAAGATTTAGTAGGATCCGTAAAACTACTGAATTTATTGCCTCAAAAGTTTGAGTTGTTGTACTACAATAGTAACTAGTAATTGTAACTTTAACACCTTGACAGCGCCAGAAATACCTAAGAGGCTACAGGTACGATGATACCGACTGCTATGCAGGGTGTGTCATAAGTGTGTCATAAGGACAGAAAGAATAACAAAAAATGAAAGAGTTCTACAGGAATTTATTTTAAATTTAAAACTACTACCTGAGACGTACATATACATCCCTTTTCACGATTATAGAACAATACAACAAATATTGAATCAACGTGATTTAGAAGTGCAAATATCTCTAAGGGTAATTTACTTTCATTTGCTTTCGCAAATACAGAAAATTGGAGTAAACAAACCACAGAATCATCGATTTCTAGCGATAAAAAGTTCGTTGTGGTGAGTCACAGTAGAACAAACTTGATTATTCGCTACAGAAGAGAAACTACCATCGAAACGACTAGTCATACTTTTGTGAAAACGAGCGAAAGGGTTGCTAAATTATATTCGAAAAATATGGAACTCAATATTTTCAACTGTTACAAAGATACCGCCGGAATGTTCCTCTGGAACATACGGTATATCGCCACTTTCCCGGCGCAACAAAAAGCATTCGTCCGCTCGGCTTTGAACTTCACCGAGCTATGAGAATCGTTCATAGGCGGTGGTGTTCTTCAGGCCGATGAATTCGCGGAGCAGCTTTCACGCGATTCGATCGTCAATCATCCAGGCTCCCGTTACAAGCCGAAGAAAAACACGGAAGCGAACAAACTCCTAAGCGCTTGTTTGTCTCACGATCTTGAAACGACTACACGACTCCTCGACCGCCGTCCGCATGTACGATTCAATGATGCATCCCGTTGGATCCAGATTACCGAGGTGCAACAGTACACTTTTACGACAACAAGATTTAGCTATTTACATTTTCTACTATTTTAACTGCTGATTCGATCAATCTGAACGGTTAACTCCGTTTCGATCCCTCGCACGGTCGAATCGCCTATAAATTATCGTAATCTCCGAGATACTTATAATACTGGCTTGTGGTTTTCCGGCCATTAGCCAGGATAATTGCTCGTTATATTCTCAAAACCACAAGCCACTTTGTATTCGATCATAACTTGGAGCCTAAATTTTTGTATTCAATCAAGTGCTTAACCTTCACTCTGTACTTTAAAGACACCCCCTGAAAATTGCACGTTATCTCGTATTCTGGGTATAATTTTCTAATCACAATTTTATGGGCCTATGTTTAATGTTCTATTTTTATTTTTACTGTACATCTGAGATATCCTGAACATTTTGGATGCAGTCCACCCTGAAAGTAACATCAGATGACCCAAATCTAACCCTAACTAGTCCTAGTTTTTTAAATAAATTATATTTTTATGATGGTCATTTCTCGGTTTTTGTCAAAATATCACAAGACTGTTCAAGATGTTCAAAAATCCTATACCCGTTCAATTTTATTTTTATATATTTGTTAAGGGTTTCTTTACAGAAAAAGATATTGGTATTCATTTTTGAGCAAAAAATTATACGTTTAATTTTGAGAAAACGAAATCGGACCCCGCCAAGCTACTTAAGGGATAATCAGAAGAAAAATTGACTGGATTTTTTACAGACGAACAGTTAGGCGTTCCAAGCGAGCACTTAAAGTGCTCAAACGAACATCTGCGGCTGGTCACTGCCCCTTGTACGATGAAATGGGTGCTCCAAGTCAGACAGATCCGAATCGAACGATCCCCTCAATTGCTCTCAATCGTCCCTTCTTATCTTCGTCTTTTTCCTTCTTTTCTGTCTGTCGAAGAAAAATCAGGAAGCATCCTTTCGTCGCAGACGATTTTATGATCGATGATCATTGGTCAAGGCTCGATTTACGAGCTTTATTGACCGACTGTATTATAAAATGTTCTTCCTTCTTTCATATGGCTTATAAACCCACGAAATATAATTTAAACAAAAATAAAACAACGAAACTTCTTTATTTTTGTTTTTCTTATAAAAAATAAGGGAAAATAAAGACTACTATACTATATTTAATATAAGCGAATCAGTCTTATATATTTAAATAAATAAATATTCAAATATCCCCACTTAACATTCAGATTATTTAAATTTCAGATTTGAATTCCGCCTGCACTCCAATATTTAAATTTTCATTACATACCCAGTAATATATGCATAAAAATGTATGTTTACAAATTTCTGCTTTATTTTCACGCTATCCATAAATTACAACCGAACCGTCAAGAAACTTGCTCTCACCTTCGATTACTAGAACGTAACCTGAAAAGGCGGGACTTCTTTCGAGTTTAAAATAATCGCATGTAAGTATTAGAAGTTTTGCGTACACCTAATGCGAGACGAACATACCGGAGCATGTTCGAGCATCGTAAGAACAGTTGTAAGTTTTCAGGGAAAACTAAACAAACCGCGAGGCGGCAAAGAGGGAAATATCGTATTACGATGGAAAAGCGCGCGCATAACTCGGCGAACGTTCGTCGCGATTTTCATTCCCGCGCCACGGGACGTGAGATCATGTTTATAAACGCAGTTGGAACAATGATGGAGAATCGTCGGCCACCACCTCTAAAATTAGGCTACCCGCGCGAAACGCTTTCGAAATCATCGCGACGTTCACGAAGCCTGGAAATACTCCGCTCGAATGATGAGGAAACACCGTGAAGCGATAATTTTATCAAGGCACCTGTATCCAGTTACCTCTCAATTGAAAAGCTTGAAAATTTACGTAATATTTCCTAGAAATAAAATTATAAATACTAATTTCCTAGGACTTTGGTCCAGCACTCGATCTCTTAACCTCTTGCCCTACAATATCGTATCACACTCGTGACGCATTCCGTATTTTAAATGTGATTTCTATTAATTGTATTTTGACTAAAACTCAATTTTAAATTTAATTCTAATTGCAATTTATATGGTCAAGGCTCGTCAAGTGTGAAATATGTATAACGTGTCGATTACTGTAATTGTTTTAATTTTGGAGGGATATATATTTAGCTCCAACTGACGCGCCCGTTAGAAAAATCATAAGTTAAGGGGCTAACCCAGTGGTCGGCAAATCGCGGCTCTTTAGTGACTCGAACGCTATAAATTATATTAATTGTCAATAAATAAGGTTATTATTATATCTGGTTGTATTTAATGTTTAGTAGGTAGTTTGAGCTAATCCAGAGAAACATGGTTCTTGGCAAGTTCTTGAAAAGAAATTTGGCTTTCAAACAAATTTTAATCGTCCTGTTGCTGATTTTTGGCTTTTTCGATTAATGAGTTTGCCGACCACCGGGCTATCCCTTTGATTATTATGGAATGTAAAACCACTCGAATAAATACGATACATATTTCAGAAAAAGAAACCAGAAGCGCCCTTCTATCTGAAAGTCCGCCATCAAATACGGGGCCTGCCCAATAAAAACAGGAGCATAAGGAGCCATAAATTCCATGAAATGCACGCGGTCGTTAAAGATATTTTCGCCACGAATTTTGTAGCAGAAGCCGTCGACGAGGTCACATGTATCCATTCGAATCGAATCGTCGATCATCGAGAAACAAGACGAGAATTATATTTCTGCGTTGCCACGATGCCATGAACTCGAGGCATGCAGCCCGTTCGCGAGCCTACGGTTTAAATATACCCCCCCTGTATGCATGCATGTAGGTGTACGGCTTGACTAGCCTTATTAGTCTTATTTCATTCCAACACCAGTCCGGAAGTCGTTCGAGGTGGTCCGAGAGTGCGGCTAGCCGCTCATAGAATTCTGCCAGCCAACCCTTTTGCTTCTGTTTTCGATCGCCACGCAAAACCATCGACAACTTTGTACCCTCTCTATCTTTATTGCTCGTTTTTCTTTTCAATAAAATTGTTTTTACAGGATGATCGAATTAACCATTGAATTAACCCTTGACCCAATCTATCGCGTATATATCTGGACCCCAAAGCCAGATTTACCTTCATAAAAAATAACTGTTTGCATGTCTTCTGTATGTTTCTTTCTTTTTAAGTCGTTTAATTTTAACGAGTGGCACCTCTGGGGCGACATATGTGACGAACCAGAATATTTTAAAATGTAAAATATTTAATGAAACGCAAGAAGGTATTTCATTGATGAAGTTTTCTAAGTAATATACAGTTGTAGACTAACTTTAAAAAACCAAATGCAAAGTGAAGTATTGAATCTCGTTGATACTCTTATGCCTCTAACTCATCTGAAAGCTATATGATAATTATTTGTCCAATTAAAAACAGTCCAAACATTTGCTAACCATTTACCAATATTATTTTTTTAAATTCGTCTCCAATAGGTACAATCCTTCTAAAGTGTCCATTCGTTAATTTCTTAATTTCAATGGGAAAATAAATTGATTTCTGCCAGGGCAGATCGCAATCAAAGGGTGAAAGAAAGTATGTACCCTACATTTACGCGATCCCGACCACGTCGCTCCGTAATGCAGACATTACACAACGTTACAGCGGCATCAGGTTCGCTTGAATGGTAACAGAAAAACAACGACACGTCAGGATTACTTAACAACGCGATAAAATCCAGCGTTGAAGTCACACCTCTAAATATACTAATGCCCGTTCACGATGAAAACGAGGAGGAAACGCTTTGAAGACGCTATTACTGGAACACCACGACCCCGTTTTTCTTGGCTTTTCGAAGACGAAAATTTCGTCCACGCGCCCGCCATGGGTCAGTGCGGTTCCAAAACGACAAAGGTCGATTCTTAAATTACGATCCACAGCCCGAGATGATTCACAGAGTATCAAAGCGGTCGACCATCGCGCGAGTAAACAGCCGTGGGATGATCTGTCTCGTTTCGTGTACACCGAATGAACCAGAAATTGCACAGCTCGATTATTCAACAAGCCGGACAAGGGCTTGGAATGATACCAGAAAATGACGAATTTTATTGAAGCAATCGATGGGAAATTACGATGAAATAATGACCGAGTTGTACTTGACGACATTTTACGGAAAGAAAATACAGGATTGCGAGATGAATGTTGGATGAAACTTAAATTAACCCTCCGCGGAGAAACATATTTTTTTAACACTGTACAAACGACCTTTCTTATTCTGTTATCATTTTATTTTTAAAAAACTTGCAAAAATTCTGAAACATTTAACAATGTGTGTAATCCATTATTCAGTCGCTTGTTATGCCAAACATATAAATCTTTTGGCAATAAAAATAGAAATTACTAAATTTTATTATATGAAATTTTCGATTTATAATTGCAACTCTAAATGAACATGATTTTTATCTTTGTTATTTTGCTCCTGTTATCGAATGATTAATTTAAATAAATATACCCATGAGTAATACATGTGGTTTGAGAAAGGGGCACCGACCATAAATTATCAATAAATTAGTTCAGTGACTCAAACTCAACAGTTACTCATTGGATATCTTGGTCAAAAACTTTTACACTTTCCTTAAAGATTTATCTATGGTTAAAGGTTATCTTGTCAACACTGTTTAAACATAAAGATGAATGTTTCTTATCTAAACATCAATAACAAATAGAGGAAATTAACTGGACTTCTAATACTTTGCAAAAATTCCAAAAGTTCAAAAGATTAAAAATTAACCCACTTATTTCCAAATAATATTATTTCCAAGGTACCACTAACCTTCTTAATAAATATACAAATAAGAAATTAAGTTAAGTATTTTCTTCGAATAATACAATTATAATAAATATCGTAAGTATTTACGTAAAATAAATAAAAATTTAAAAGAAACTTGTATTCAGAGAAGGTGCAGTAGAATAGTGAATAAACGCATCTGAAGGAGTTCCTTTCTTAATGAGTCATTATTGAGTCATCCACAGTCAATATGAAAAGTTATATCACATCAGAACATCAATTTCAAAACATAGGAAGTCTGGCATTATTTCATGACATAAAAGTGTCGCCAAATAACACTTGCAGTATATCAATTTGAAGCTTAGAATTTAATAAAAATGACTACATAAATGTTTCATTAATATTCTTAGTACAAAAAGGTCGGTAATCATTTATAGCAGACCATGGACATCAAGGCAATAATTTTTAATATACTAAATTATAACACAAAGAGAGATAATTTCATGACATAAAAGTATCACAAACTGCCACTTATGATACATCAATTTAAAGCTGAAGGTCTAACAAAAGTAACTATATAAATGGTTTAATAATATTCCCAAAACAAAATGGCAGATCCTTCAAAAAATATAAAGCACTGCACCTTCGTTCTAAGCTACAAACCAGTTGATCCATTGTTTATTCTAACGCAGAACCAGCCAATTTGTGTAAAGAATATTAATGAAACGTTCATGCAATCGCTTTTATTAGACTTCAAGCTTTAAACTGATATGACATAAGTGTTGTTTTGCAATACTTTTAAGTCATCAAATTTTGTCAGACTTTGTATCTCGTTTAAAATGCCGATTCCTCTCCGGTGCTGTATCAAATACTGATTATTAAAACATAACGAATTCGCGAGTTGCAAAGACAAATTGAATTTCTCGATCCAAAGAGTTGAGAGCAACACTGAAAGCGTTTCATCGGAATCAAAGAGGCGGCTCGCGCAAAGGAGAACTAACGCGGCGTCGCGGAGCTGATTCGACGAAACTTCATGCGATAAAACGAATGTTTATAAAAACTGAGTCTTAAGGAATCGGATACGTTTGTCGTTCCAAGAAACAGAGGCTGAATCGTTGGATAACGCGCGAGGGTGGCTCTAAAATAAAAACGCGGCCATATGGAGCGCGATCTTTCAACGTGTGGTCGACAATGTAAAAAGGAAATCTGAGTATTTTAAAATTAGTGATTTTTCATTTCATACAGCACAGTAAATTTTATAAAGTAAAGCTGTTTATAATATCTTGAAGAAAATTGTATATATTTTCTTTTTAATTATTTTTTTAAATAACATTGATATTAGTGTTGCGTATAGTTATCAGTTACAATAGTATGAGATTAATTACTATTTGTGAGTTTTTATTCGATCTTTTAATTTAATTCCTGGGTAAGGATTCACAGTGACACTTTAATTTAATGTTAAACTTATTTTCGTTTCCTTTTTCTAAATTTTAGCTAAGAACAATGGCTGCAATGTAAACATTAAGATTCAGACATCATTCCCTAAAATTCCAATTGATGAAATAAACAAGACGGTAGCAAACAGACAATAAATGATCGTCGAATTAAAAGCAAATGAATCGTTAACGAACTAAAGTCGTAGCAGAGATTAAGATTAATTGGCGCAGATGTCCAAGCTAAGATTTCAATTTAAACTTCGTTATAAATAAATTAACAAAAATGGAAAAATTATTTTTATCAATAAATTAGAGATCAGCCGTGATCTATATAACTGCAACTATTCAAAATATAATTGTTCTATTTTTCCACTTACTATTTTTTCTGTACAGAATATTATTTTCAATTTTCTTAAAAAAAAATGCCTATGATATAAATTATTCCAAAAGAAAATCCTTTAAACAGGCACCTATAATCCTAGTCGATAACTTTGAATCCAACGAGAAAGAAATAATAGTTCGCGAAGTATGAATTAATACCTATCTTATACTAATTCAATATTTATCAAGTTTTACACCTAATAACCCAATGCTTATGTTTAATCCATGCACGATCCACGATCAGACAGATATTTGATCGAGAGGTCCATACGTTCGGCGCGCGTGGCAATGCCCCAACTTTTGAATTTGACTTTCGCGATAACAACGGCACGCTGCCGTTACGGAATGTAATTAGGTCGAATTACGTCAAAACGAATGCGGAACGGGGCGAGAGTGAAATTCAATTAAGAGGAGAGGCGAACTGGTTCCACGGCGTGCACGAGGGAAGAGAACGATCCACGGGGCCGACAATCGGGACGAACGTGAACGAGAGTGAAATCCTATCGATCGGATGAGCGCGAAGCCTGATTAGACTGGAATTAGACACGGAACGACGGGATTCTGGGACAGAAACGGGCATCAGGACTGTCCCTGGGAACAATGTGACACACTGTGACCCAAACAAATCACGACAATGATACGACGTGCCACTTTAACAAGCTTAAACCAATGGGATAGTTCGAAACTATTTGGAATTTTAAAGGAGGGAAACAGATTGTCAAATTATGAAGGTTTTGTCTTATTAACCCCCTATGATTTTTCTGGCAATTGCATCGAAGGTAAATATTTAATATTTCAATATTGAAACGAAGAAAATTGAAAAACTGACTAAGTAAATTATAATTATAATCAAACTTAAAATTGAGCTGTTATCAAAATATGAAGGAGAAAGGTAACATCTGCGGGATATTGTAGGGCAAGGGGTTAATAAGCTTTTCGTTATCAGATTAATAAACTTTGGATTTTTTTTCTTCATAACACTGTTGAAATAATGAAAGTTAGGAGTGCTACTATTAAGAGAAAACTAAGGTGACTGCTCCCAACTTCAATCATTATTAAGTTATAAACTAATAACAAAAGAAACTTTGTCTTATAAGAGACTCTGTACAACTGTTCGTTATTTAATCTATAAATATTTGAGGTTCTAAACATTTTTACAAAACAGTTTGCAAAGAAGGTTATTATAGTAATAATAAACAAAAGGCTAATAAAACAAAAGAGACTGAAATACTTTCAGAAATGGAATTAAATAAAAATTGTTTAAAATTGAAGATAATGCATATGGCACGGTATTTTAATTGCAAATTACACGGAACACAGATGTGCCGTGAAACACCTTGACAAAGTTATGCACCGTAGGGTTAATCCTGTATACTCTCACTAATGCTGTTGCAAAAGCATCATAAAACATTGTGTCATATTATCTCAGTTCATTTAGGTCACAATGTATCGTGCCGTTTCTAAAGACCGCCCCGATGTCTTTCCCTAGGATAGGAGAACAGCGAAGAAAACGATCCATAAAAGGAGCACGGATTTGTAACGAGCGTGTTTACACGTAGGACGCGATGAAAGCAGAATTAAACGCAGCTGGAACGAAATCGAACCGAGCCGAACGGATGATCGAGAGGAGTGGGTGTAAACGCGGGACTGGCAGCTGTTCGTCGACTCTGGCCGCCATTACGAAAGCCTCCTCCTCGGTATCACTGACCTCGTTGCTTCCAGACGCGCGAACTCGAACCGGGCACCGGCTTAGAAACGAATTCACGGACAACGAAAAAGGCCTGAATCGTTTATATGAAGACCGATCGTCGAATTCGACGCGCCACGAATATTCAAGCGGTCAACCCGACTTCCGGTACCAATATGGCGAACCTCAGCCGTACAGCCTCGAGCATAATTCGTGCAGTTATAATCAAACGTATTAAAGAAAACTTGATAATTCGAATTGATAACATGTTTTTTGAAAATTATTTTTGCCAGATTTAATTACCAATTTTCGTACTAGAATTAGAGGAAATTTAAGGTAATTTAAGGCACTCTGAAGGAATTATCAACCTTGTAACACCCAGTATATTAAATATCAGTACTAAATAATTTAAGATTTCGCATTTGTTTAATTTTCTAAATATCTCTGAGGTATTGCACTTATATATTCAGAGTTATTGAATAATATTTATAGTTTCTAGAATAATTAGTACGATGGCTGTATGTTAATTAATTGGAAGAAAGATACATTGACTACTATCAACCAGTGACTCAAATTTTCTATAATTAAATAATCTAAGTTAATGCAAGATAAAAATTAATCAATCCTGAAGAATAATTAAGGTTTATAATGTTTTGAACTGTGACAGTCAGTGCGTTGATGAATTAAATTTCCTTTCAAAATACTTAGACATAATAATCTAACTAGAAACGAATAATTAATACTGTTTATAACTTCTGATACTACGAACGTAAATTGTAAAATTTGATAACATTGTAGCAATAATAAACCGGTTGATTTATAAGTTCGTTGGATAACTACGAAACAGAGCGTTCACTGTCGTTCGAATAATCTCGAGCGATACCGCGTAAACAGAGAAGTGATACATACCGCGTGTGCCTTTCATAATCCGGCAATTATGTAAGACAACGTTACGTTCCACGTTTTTGTATTAAACCTATCCGTATATATCCGTCTCAAAGATCGATTTATCCCATCCGGTCTCTGTGTCCCCTTGAACGGTCGAACGCGTAGGAAATTCGAAAATTTACCGCCTCTTTTCACCCATCGATCGAAAAGATAAACGTTCACACGGAATCCGTAGAAAGTTGTGTAAACCGAAGTGAATCACGGGTAAGAGTTCTATAACAGTAACTACGGGGACCGAGTAAACAATTGCCGAGGTCAAAGTCAACGTTGCCGAGGCATAACCCGATGGTAAACAACGGGAAAACAAAACGAACATACATTCTCGTACCGACAAACGACGCGAATAAAAATCAATTAATCGATGCACTTAACAACTTACCTGATACTGGAGGAGGTACGTTGAACATCGTTCACGGTCCTGCTGTTGCTGTCCGATTCGGTGGTTCTGTTCTCCGCGTGTAACTGTCCCTCTTTCCGCTTCTCCTCTTCCGGAGGGTGCAACGGTATGATGATATAATCCGGCTCCTTTTTAGTCTTTTCCTCTGTCACGCGATTCACTTGGCCGTGCGCGTCACTTTTCTTCTGCACCTCGGACCGCGGCACTTTCGACCTACCACTGAACCGTAGCCTGGAGAATCGTTGAAGAAATCCGCCTAGGCCGCCCTTTTTCCTCTCCTCCTTGGCCATGGTCGCGGAAGACGAGTCCACGATCGTGTTCCTTTGGAATTTCGTCGTCGCCGGCGGCGGCTGATCCTTGTTCGGATGCGCGGCGACGAGGCCCCTCTTGGTCGTGCTGGTGGCTGACATCGTCGGCTGGTCTACCCTGACCACCGGCGGCGCGATTGCTGTTGCCGGAGCGTTCTCCTCGTCGCGTTTGTCGCGATCACCGCGATCATTCGTATCAACTGCCACGGCCACCACTGGATTCCCACTCCGTTCACTGGGTTCCAGGCCGTCGCTGTTGCTGCTGCTACCGCTGGGTGGGGGGGAACGAACAACGTGGACAGTGTGTCCCCTCGCTGCTTCCGTTGCCCTCGCCTCCGTCTTCGTCTGTTCCGTCTCCCTTTCTTTCCTCTCCTCGTCCGTCTCGTTCGCGACCGTCTCCGCGGGAGATTCCTTCTCCGCGACCTGCTTTTCCACTATGACCCTCCACAATCGTCCACCGGTGTTCCTGTTGCACGTCGACGACGAGGAATTTCCCTCGTCCGCGCATCGATCCTCCGCGGATTGCTGCTCGTCCGCGCTCTGCAGCCGCACGATCTTCTCCGGATAGAAATCACCGATGAAACACTTCTTCGAACGGTCCGTCTCGCTGACACGATCCTGATCCTGATCCTGATCCTTTGGAACGATGGTGATGCGTGATTCATCTTGGGGTACGTTTTCGTGTGTCGGGGATGATTCGTGTGATTTTTGGGCGTTTGTTTCCTCGCCCCCCTCCGGGCTGGAAGCTCCTATGGGTTTGGTTTCCAAGCAGGGATAATCTATCTCGTCGTCTACTAAAGCACGCGCATTAGTATCTTCTCCATAAGCTGAAAATGTATCCGAGTTTTTTTTTATCTGACTGAAAAGCGATTCGTCCTCCTGCTTCTTCAGCCGTTGGCCCAGCTGATTGATGGGAATCCTGGTGAACGGACCCATGGAGAACTGGGCGGTCAAATTCTCCGTTGATTTCGAATACTTCCTCGTGTCCGGTGAGGGATCGATGTAATGGCTGCTGAGATTCGACGTCGAGTTGCTGCTCATCTGTTGCACTATGTCGGTGACCCACAGCCGGGAGGATCGTCCGGACACAGACTCCTCCAGTTCGTCGCAGGCGTCCATTCGCTGGAACGCGCCTCTGGACGATTGCAGTGCCTTTATGTAATCGCATTGTTGGGCCAACTCGTAGCTGGCGTTGTTCAATACTCGCTTTTTACCACCGCTTTTCGGCGATTTCGGGCTTTTCTCGTTCTCGTTGTTGATCTCCTTGCGGAGTCTGTTCGATCGGAAGTTCTTCTCGTCGATCTCGAACTGTTGAGCTAGCTCGTAACTTGCATTGTTCTTCACCCTTCTCGGTCTACCGGAAGGCGTTCTCTGAATGCCATTACCGTTCGAGATTGTGGCTTCTTTCACGTCTCGCTTGAACTGCTTCATCGCATCGTCCATCGCGGCGTCGACGTCGTTCTCGATCGCGATCGCCATGTCGAGCACGCAGTTTCCACGATCCTGCGTCTTCACCGTCGAGGTGACCTGTTTCTTCTCGCGTGGCTTCGAGCTGCGATCCTTCTCCTCGCTCGAGTTCTCCTCAACCTTGCCGCCGTCGGTTTTACCGTCGACGATCACACCCTGAGGTGCCTGAGTTCTCACGGAACTGGTCAACGACGCCTTCATCTCGTCGTCCTCCTCGCCGTTCTGTCGCACCTCCTCGACGCTGCCCAACCGTTTCTTCTCCAGGACACCGGTGACCTCCGCCATTTCGTGATCGTGCTGGCTCACTCGAGGACGGCGCGTATCATCGTCGTGCACCACGGAAACGCCGCAAAGATTTAGGTCGACGGGCACGCTCGCTACCCTCGTGTAATTCTCGAACAGATTCGACGTGGAGACGAAAGACGTGACCCTCGAAGACGAAGAGTACGCTGCTAACGAGCATGGACCGTGTGCGGACTCGTCGACGCTGCTAGGCAGACTGGGCGCGCTTTGAGATTTATCCGTGAATCTAAAATTAAAGCACTCCTCCTTGCTCCACCCTTGACGTTGATGCTGCTGGTGCTGCCGCAGCTCGTGTTCCTCGTAGTCGTACTGATGCTGCTGCTGCTGCTGCTGTTGTTGATGCTGCTGTTGCTGCTGCTGCTGCTGCTGTTGGTAATGATGATGATGGTGATGACGATGATGATGATCGGCGACCATGTTGTTGCGAGCGTGCGCCATACCACCGGCTATATTTAACCTGGTCTGCAGCAGACGAAAGGAACTCGACACGGCCGCCTGGCCAGACTTCAGATCCAACAGGGTGTCCCTCTTCGACTCGATGCCGATCTCGCGCAGGTCGATCGTATTCCTGTAGTCCACCGAGGTCGCATAATTGCATACAGAGTCGCCGAACACCATCAGTCGATCGTCGATCTCTGAACTGGTTCGAGTCTCGTTCGACGTTCGATCATTTTCGTAGAGATCCTCGTCCAGATCTTCGTCTTCCTCGTATTCGTCGTCGTCCTCGTGCCAGAAGTCCCTGATTCCCGTCACGGAAAGGAACAAAGAAACGTTCGAAACGTATAGAAAAACATAAACGAGTTCGAGCAAGATAATGACGGGACATCGATAGGAATAATTTCAGCCGTTCTTCGAATTAAAAGTAAAAGTCAAGGAGGTCTATTCAGGGTCGTGATTGCGGTAACTTGGCCAAAAAACGAGGGTCATGTAGCAAGCTCGAAGCACGAGAGTCGTTGCCAAGGAAATCCAAAGACCTTCGTCACTCAACAATCGCGAAATATCGTCTCACCCGGGCGTAATACTCTACCAGAACAATGCAAACTCTCTGCGATATTACATCGATAAATTCGAATACTTTAATCGTTTTCATTATCACGTATCTTATGAATATTCACGTGAAACGATACCCCTTTCGCGAGTCTGCCAAAGCTCACAAATGACAGCTGTTGGACGTTACAGAAAATTTATATAAGCCAATAATAACACAATAGAAACGTAACCTATCATTTTCATAACCTTAATAAATTTAATAATAATCTGAAATAATTATTAAGCCAAATACCCATTATATTTAACTTAATCCTACCCTAATTTAGGATAAAGACATAAATCACATATAAATTGTTATATTTCGAAGCCAATTGCAATATTGGGTTGGCATACTTTCGATTATAATTATTTATCAAAATTTGCAAAGTTTCGAGACAATTTCATAAACCAAAGTTTGCATACCGTACGAAAGTTTGTGTACCAGGTTCAAAGGATTAATGAAACAAAATTAAATTAGTGTCAGAATAGATAATTTTACCTCGGACAATGCCTGTTGTTCCTGGTCCTGGACAGATCCGCGTTTCGTTTCAGGTACAAGGGTGCGAATCCATTGGTCAGACCCGCGTTGCCAAAGTTGTCTTCTTTCTGACACGTGTCCAGGCTCTCGAAGCTGCGGTAGGGCCTGATCCTTGCGAAATGATCCACGGTATTGCCGAACCCGTTCGGCAGAACCTTGTCGTAGTCCTGTTCCAGGCTATCCGGGGACGTGTTCTCGGGATGAGAGGGGTTCGAGCGATTCGGATACTCGAGCGAGTCGAAGCTGTAGCTGGAAGGCGACAGAGTGGCGCAGGTCCTCTCCAGCGATTCGAATTGCAACAGGGAGCTGGATCTCGAGGAAGCCGACGATCTCGAGGATCTAGGCGACGCCGGATAATCGTCGTCGAACGTCACCTGCTCCCGGTCGCTGGTCCCGTTGTACTTCCGGCGCCTCTTCTTGGGAACCACCGAGTTACACTCGCTTCCGCTGCCATCCAGCCGCTCGTCTTCCAAGAAATCGGCAACAAACGAACGATCAGCTTCTAACCGAGGAACATACTATCCACGCGAGTGTTTGATTCGCTTGATTATCGGGAGAGTAAAAGCGAGACGATCGCATGCGATAGGGATCGGTTGGCCTAAACCTACTTTCTGAAAGACTGTGAGCGATACATGGTATCCTTTCCAATCAATGAAACTATTTTTTTTCTCTTACGAAGAAATACAAGGAATTAGACAATCTTTTTTATCAAGTTTTGGATCTGTTTGGAACTTGTCTTATATAGATTTATGAGATTGTCCCCTCTGAGGGGACATGAAAAGAACGCAGATATTTTTTAAGGGAAATATAACTTATTTTGATTTTTCAAAGTTTCCTTGCAAATATAATTTAAGTAGAAATAAGTAGAAATTATTCCTAACAGTAAATTAAGTTAAATAATTATTCCTAATACTATATTATCTTATCTACCATGGTATGTTGCTAAGTATTATATTTTTGAGTTGCTAGTAAATAATCTGAAAAAAATTTTCGAATGCAAAGGATTAATTATTGATAAATGGACTACCTACTTTAATTACAATTATATAGTTCAATTTGAAAATTACATATTTTTTTTTTGTAATTGTTGCAATCTCAGGTACGAAACGTGTTAATTTGATTTTTTACAATGAACACTGACAAAATTTTGTAATATTCCTCTTCTGAATAGGAATTTTGATGCATTCAAATTCAAACTCCGCTTTCCGACTAAATGCATTAAGCCTCTTTCTGTGACCAACGGTATATATAGATCCATGTAACTATTTTTCTCCTGTTACCTAAGCGAACGATAAAAATTCTTGTATGTGCTACGATCTGGTAGAACATTCAAGTACTACTTCTGACAAACCACACCGTAAAATCATTTCGTCTGTTAAATCGTGGTAGCAGGGTTTTCTCTCTAATTGCATTTCCTCATCCACAATTTGTCTTTTTATAATTGTGTTCGAACAAGACTTTTTGAAAATATAATAAAAGTAATTAGTTACGTTCAGGAATTCATTTTTATTCTCAGTTTTCAAATGATAATTGCGCAATTATTACATTAAAACATGTAATGTAAAAATGAAAAAAAAAAAATAATAACGTTGTTAAAATTGAGTTTTTTTTTCAATTCATGATGTATGTAACTTCTTAATATCTGTCAAATAACAATTTTAAAAAATAGATAAAAATATCTTACGTACAAATTTATTTATTCCTTTTGACTTGTCTTATACCCAAAATAACAGTTTAAACTTTGAATTTACTACCTTATACTATAAATGTAATAACACTTAACGTTATCCGGTATTTCTTTTTTATCCTCTTTTTATTAGCTATTTGATTAGCGATAATTTTCCCTGCAATTAACGTGTCAACAATTATCAAAGGCCTTATCGCGGTTTTCTTGTAAAAGGAGAAATTAATTTGATCGAAACGGGATAACGACGATCCCAAGCAGAGCGATCAATTCCCGGCGTAAGAGCCGTGACCAGGATAAAATGTAAATTGCAAAGCATTAACCGCGACAGGTGTATCACGTTAGAGAGAAAAAATGTTGTTTCCATTAGCAGCAGTTATCAGTTGCGGCCAGTGTGGTCAATCACGTGTCGGACGACGGTCACGAAGTCGACAACCGGTGACCGCGTAACGCCGTAAGCGTCGCTTCCGGTTGAATGAACCGTCGCTTCCTGGCAAAGAGGACAACGAGGGACGTGTAAAACCGAAGATTGGTCGACCCCTCTTTCTGTCGAAGACCCATTTCCGTGACTCGACTTCCTAAAACTGGGCCGCGAATGAAGAATCCAGCTATTATCGCTTTTCGAGAGTCTCGCATGATTTCATGACAGAAAAGTATTGAAAAATACCACTTATGCCATATCAATCTAAAGCTTACACTTTAAGGAAAATGATGGTGTAAAGATTTTAGAAATATTTTGAATACAAAACAACCAGTGGTTAATCAATGTATCATGGACGTCAAAGTAAAGTTGTGCTTAAAAACTGATAATTTTGACATAAAAGTATCATTAAACAGCACTTGTCTTGTACCATTTTGAATATTATTGGAACATAGAATGTTTAACTTTATATTACCAATTACTTAGTATCTAATTTTCAGTTGTTGTCATAGTAAATGGGATATAAAACCCCTTTATCGTTTTGAAATATAATTAACACTATTCCTATCGACACTTCACGTATACCAATTCCTACGGTCAAATGACCGATCGTGATGGGTAAGACAGACTACAAAATTTTTCTTTGAAAACAAACAATAAAAAAGAAGGGAATATTGAAAAATGTATAAGTATATTTTAGGAAAAGTCGTGAAGTTTAAAGGCGATGCAATTACGTTCTATGTATAGGAAATTCTAATCGAAATTTTAAAACCGGGCATTTGACCAGTTGTTAAAAATCATTTGCTAATGAACAACATCAACAACAAGCAGTAGATTGGTTGATTTACTGGTTGTTTCAATAGGAAACCAAGTATCTTATATTGAAAATAGTGATGAAATATTTATATAATTATGTTTATTAAACCTTCATCTTGAAACTGATATACTTTAAACGCCATTATGCGATTCTTTTATGTCACGAAATTGTGTCAGACTTTCTATGTTTCGAACTCGGTCACTGTTAGCTGTGACTGGCAACCGGCCAATCTGTACCGAAAGCATTAATGAGAAGCTTTTACAATCATTTTTATTAAACTTCAAGCTCCAAACCGAGGTACCATGAGCGCGATTTCATGAAACTTCTGTGTCATGAAATCGTACCAGACTTTCCCCACTTTGAAATGCGCCATTTGATATGCAGTGACCTAACAACGTCGAGAAGCCTTTTCACTAAGTTTCTAATATTTCTAATTTTCATTTTCATCGGTCCTTGAAGAACTAATAATAGAAGAGTCGAAGATAATGGGAAGGTGTCGAAGGAAAAGCTATGAATTTTGTTTCTTTCGAAATTCATTCGATCATTCTCAAGGTAACGGCAAAACTACCAACAACCTCTAAAAAAAACAAATTCAACGTCTAACACTGATTCAGAAATTCGGTGTTTACGATAATGTATTTTCAGAATGGAATTTGAATGGTAACGTCAGCAATCCATTAGCAAATTTACTGAAATATCTTTTTTTGCAAACAAGAAAATGAGCGAATATATTAAAATCAATCACTTGTGCCATTAAATTACGCGCCAGTCGCGAAAGTAATGCGCGACTGAAGTATGTGTGAGTGTATGTTTGAAGAGCGCGAATCAGGAAGCGTGAAAGATAGAATATTTGGAAGCGAATGTATGATTGGTAAGGATGAAGAGTGAAAGAGTGTGAGTGTGTGTTACACCGCGCCCAAAAGGAATAACTTAATAACACAGAATTTTGTGACCCTGCACTCCACTCCGCCTCAGCTTTTTCCTTTTCCTACTCCAAATTTTCGCCATCTCCACCACTTTTCCGATAGATCCTACACCCAATTATCTGCCACTTCCCTAAATCCCGCCTACTCCCGAGTTTTCCTAAGAGTTCCCACAACCCCCAAAAACTAGAATTGTCTCAACCACCGAACCAACCGAATATTGTAACCTAATAATTTTATAAATAAAAACGAGTCGTTCTCCGGAGATTGACTCACAATCAGTCACCGTAACCCGTCGGCTCCAAGCCACTTATACTACGGGGTGACCGATCCGACACCACATAAACTTTCAAAGGAAATGCTGTTTGACGTCAACAATAATTTTCACGACATTCCTCGGATTTATTGAATGTAAATGTGTTGTGTAACAGACTTTATAATCGATTATTCGTTGCAAAAGGTCATGTGAAAATATGGATAATACAGATCAATGAGTTGCATCTAACGAATGTTGTTTGTTCGTTTTCAAGGCTCACGTTAGAGACCTTCACCTATTAGTTACTCGATCACATTTATTCTCAAAATACGGAATAATATAAACATATAATTAAAAATGGTACATCCTAACCCTATGCTTCATAAGACAATATTGCGGGAAAAATAAGAAAAAATTAAAATATGGACCAATTTTTACACGATCACCGGAACAAATAATTAAACTCTTTTACCATCTATATCATTGAATGAATAATAAACAGACTCGATATCATGTAATGTAAATAAAAAGTAGCTTCTGAAGGCTATAAAAAAAGGATCGAAATTTATTACAACAGGTAGCACTAATAAAAACAAAACAGTCGTGTGCGTGTTAAGCCCATTACGAGATTATCATAATCCATTAATTTTCATTAACACGTGCCGAGGTAATGATGTACATATTTTAAGTGAAACTTTCATAAGAGAACCGTTTTATTTAAAGAATTAGAATAAATGAATTACTAATGATATACATGTGCTTTGCATTGCATTGCCCTGTTCATTAAACAGAATATTCCTTTATTTATTTTACGTAAAATTCTTCATCGACCGAGGGTTCTTTCTAAATTTATTTTATGAACAACTTTCTATTAACCCTTTCGTTAAATTTAATACACACTTATAAATATTACAATTTCGTTCTTTAAATTTTATTTTTCGCGTGACACCCACACAAATGTTTATTCAAGGAAGAAAATTCAATTTTCTGAGACCTAACTGAGATTTAATTCGCTACTTGGGGAAGCTGTCAGAGTCCTATCTGGGTGTACCAGTTTCTTACAGTCAACAGAAGTGTTTCTATCTTTTTTTTTTTATTTAAATACGTGTTACTGTGAAAAACATCTAAAACTGAAACGAATATAAACGACGTATATTTTCGTATATTTTCATCCCTAAGAATCTTTATTTATGATATCTGAAGAAATGTTGGCAAACGATAAGCCGAATAAACGAAGCCACAATCGAGTCTTGATTCTATCAGCAAAATATCGTATTGTATTCTATCGAACTTAACATTCTGGGTAGATCGAACAGTAGCAATTGTATTTACTCCACACGAACGGTTGTCTCGTCGGTTTATTTTCGCATGATCACATGCACGTGGAATCCAACGGCTAGTCCATGGTAATTCTATATGAATCACGTTTGAAGGTGATCTAATATTAGATGTAACGGAAGAGAATCGTACATGGAATCGTAGACACAATTGAATAATCTTATCGTTAAATAAATAAAAATTTACCCTTACAGGTTTTTAAAACAAACACTATTCTTACTGACATTGATTTTCAAAATATTTCACAAATTACTGTTTTTAAAAGTAACTTATATTTCTTAATCTTAGTCAGATTCTAAGACAGTTGTCTATCTTCTATCATGCAAGAATCCCTCGATCTAATACGATCCAAGACGAACGTCGAGACTCAGCTACTATAATAAATTGCAATTGGTAACAAAATTCTTAAGAAGAAAAAAGCAAGTATATCCAGCGGCTTCGTAAGTTTGTTTTATTGAAACGGTCAGTGATACTCGTGAGAAGATAACTGACGAGAACAAGCACGAAAGATTAATTGTCTAGGATACGGTTACCGTCTAATTACCGTGGCAAGTGGCTTAAATCCACTTCAAAGTAAAAGTACACGATCTAAGGCGGACAGCTTTTTATGATTCTCTTTCTGCCAATCTATCCGCAAACAGGTCGATAAAAAGAAACTCGTTAACACGTTTTGTAACTGAAAATGGGTATGCGTCTAATACCGAACACCTGATTTCAAAAGACCGTCCAAAATAAGGACACTTTGTTATTTTTTAATTAATCTGACTTTGAAATACAACAAAATTAAAGTAAAATTAATCCTTTGCAGAAGGAATCTCTTTTAACGATACGTATAGATAACAAATTTTAATCAATTTTAATCTACCTTTTCGAAAACCAAATGCTCGTACACATAAATTTGTATAAATAGCTTTAAAGTATATGCTTCAAGGTTCCGAATTTCTAAAAATACATTCAAACTTTCATAAGTTTCTAAATATGCATCACTTCAAGGTGTTAAAATTTCAAAAAACATAATATATGTTTTCCTAATTGATATTAAAAATTATAAAAAGGGTTAATAACCCAAACAGCAATACAACATTCACTTTGGTGAAATTTTATTTTTACAAACGGTATATAATTAAAATTTGTATAGGGGATGAAAATTTGCTATTTGGAGAAATTAAAGTCTTGTCACCTGCAGAAACTGTGTAAGGATCGAAAGAGATAACAAACTAAAAGCAATGAAAAGGAGAAAACTATACGATGGATGCACCTGACGAACTGCAACCGTGCATGCTTGCACGTTGCAACGCTCGCACGCTTGAAGGGAACTTGTGATAAATATGATTTTTACGAAAATTAATATTAATCCTTGACATACCAAAATAAAATAATTGAAATTCTTTAGTGAATTGGGTTTCAAAGAACTTCTGTATTATTACTACGTTAATTTACATTATATTAATATTATTTTTTGTTATGATCATTTTTTTATTGAAACTGATAAACTGTGAAGTTTAAAAATTTGTCACTTATACAAAGTGTTTCGTTTTTATCTTGCCAAATATTTTATTATAGTTATAACAAAATCACCAAAAGTTCGACCAATTTGACATATTTACTGAAATTCTTACCTAAAATCCGTTTTTCTAAATACAAAATTGATGTCATTAATAAATCGAGTATACTGCCATCCAGATTTCATCTTAAGTTTCTTTTGTTTCATCGATTGCGCCATACACTATTAGTATTATTTTTTGGCACGAATTAATTTGTACTCACATGATCAAAGAAACCAGTCATTTATAATTTTGATATATTTGTTATATTACCTGAGATGTAATATAAATCTCTGTGCTTCAAAGAAAAAAAATATAAAAAAAAAAGTAAATTTTACTTTATACTACTGTAAACAATAGCTAGAATTTGTACCAAAAAAAGTCATTACTTTTTATAACACCTATTTGCAATATAAAATTTCCTTTTCGTATTAGCATAAAAATTATACAGTATACTATTTTCTTTTTTTAATTTGGTACCACTGACTACTATTTTGAACGAAAAACGTAAGACGCTTGTAAATCCACTATATTGCATAGACTTAAGAAAGATAAGTTGGAATAATAAGCACAAATAATCGTTGACAAAGTAACCTGACACATGGGCATCTAGCCCATGTTCGGACTTGCTGCCAAATTGACGTTAGACGGCCTGGTCCACAAGGCTTACGATATTTTTTTTAAACCTATTGTTAGACGATTCGTGATACGTAACGATCGCACGTGGCCAAATTAGATCTAATACCAGACGAGTCTATCAGATCGCTTACCTGCTAATTTCTGCTTTGCCCGTATATGTATGACGCTCTCGGTCTCCGAATCAGAGCCGACCCAATAAGTGGCGCCGCTGCGATCGGAATCGCTCTGCAAATCGTCGGATGTTTCTTCTAGAATGGTTTCTAAAAAATCCACCTGTTGCACCAGCACCGTATCTACAAACAGGTATGACGTATTCATCAATATCAGAGTTAATTACGAAAAATTTTGCTAATTAATTGTGTTCAACGTGTATATACGGCAATTAAAAATTTTATGTTACACTCGTGTAAAATAAAAAATTGTTATTCACTAAAAAAAACAGTAATAAAGTAGAGTGTTTCGATTTTAATACCAATAAAACTACAACTTGTTGCTTTTTATAAACTGAGTTCATTTGCAAAATGCCACGTTGTGTAAGTAGATAAATTAAAAATTATTTTTCTTTCTTTAACATTTCTACCCATTTTTTGTTGTAGTATGGCATATTATATGAAAAGAAATGTAATATAACAGAAATAAAAAAAGTTTTTACGTGGCACAGACGTTTTTATGTAATTTTAAAAAATTAAACCTTCAAAAATTAATAATTTCTAATTAGATTAACATAAATTAAAGTAGATAGGTGGTTAATGAAAAATAAACATTTATGACAAATAAAGGTATAATAAATTGTTATGTATACATAACTTTGGATATTAATAGATTAACTAGAGTTATGATCACAATATGAAATGAATCAATTGCATTATCTTTTAATTGCACTTTAATTCATAATTCAGCTAAATCAACGTGACGCGCATAACTGTAACTGAAATACAATTATAAAATACGGTATAATTGAATTGCAATTAAGAAATAATAATACTGAATAGTGTAAAAAGTGAGAGGTAATAAAAGATAAAGAAAAACGTACGAATATGAATTTATACGATTTCACATTTATATTATAGATATGAAATATAAATATTAATATTTGTATCACTTCTCTAGAGTTCTAAGCTGCAGCTTATAATTTACATTAAATTTCAAATTACACCGTCGTTCAGCTGTATTTAAATTCATTTACACTGACGACACCGGTAATTACTAACTGAATCTTAATTAGAACATTTGTCAATCACAAATTCAGATGTTATGTAATAAAACTATAAGGTAATGAAATTATGTAATTACATTAAAATATAATTTAATTAGCACAACTGTGATTTTATCAAGAGTTTCAGGCCTATGTGTGTTAATCCTCAAATGACGGATCACGGAAAGAGTCCAACTTGTATCACTTCAAGTATCACTATGAATATTAAATTAAAAAAGTGATACAAATTTTCTTACTCAACTTCGTTTTCAAAGTTCGATTCTTGTACATACTGTTCCCTTATTATCGCACTAACAGTGACTTGAACTACACATTTTCGAAATTCTACTAGAAATCCATCGAAACAATCCGCAGATGTTATGGGACTGTGTACAAAGAGAATACTGAGAGTAGAAGACGATCATACATAAATATTCGATCGAAATCTGTTACAGCTAGGTTTATAGTCAAAGTTATTGAAAGAACGGATGTAATTTGGAAACAACAACATTTTGATGATAGTACAGATTGGTAAATAAACTGTAAGTCACAATATAAAATATATTTAGCCCATTGATAAGGAATGAAGTATCGATTTATTTAACAATCGAATAATAATTGAATTAAATTTGAGATAGTTTATAGACAATCCTTAAAGTAGTCGATTCATGTAAGTTTAATTTATTAATCACTCGTCAATTATTTTTCCTAAAATCGGGACACTTATCCGCCAAATTAATTTTGGACAATCGAATCGATCACGATGTGTCCCAAACGATGGACCTGGTTGTCCGGAACGTATTAGAGTTTAAAAGGAAAACCTTGATCGCGAACTGTGTCTCGATGCTTTCTCATCTAATCAAGATACCTCGAATTGGTGCCAAGAACATTGATTAGTTTCTACCAATTTTCCAATCAACGCACCTTCAAAATTTTGTGAACGATCGGTTATGCCCTTTGATCATTCGAAGGTCCGATGATGCCACTGACCTATCCTCCAAGTTGACCTCTGACTTCAAGAACCGTTACATGTCTTTGGTCAACCTTTCGAAAACTCCGAGTTTATGACACGATCGGTTATTACAAAGACCTAAACGATAATTCTAAATTCTAAGTGACATTACTGATCGTGAGAAAATAAAAATAAAAAAAAAATTTGAAGAAATTAAACGCAAAAATAATTTGCTTATCGCTCACGTGCCAAACCTCGAGATTTTTTCCCGTTTTATTCTACATCGGACGGAACGCTAAAAAATCGGTAAATGATTACGCTTCAACATTCCCACGACCTACGTACGCGTTAAATCGTGCTTAAAATTCATCGAGCATCATCATTACGGCTACGTATATATACAGTAAATCGTTTACATCGTATTTCTATCGTTTTCAGCACCGGTCCTACAACGCATCGGCTCCGTGATTTGATCGGGTTAACTTTTACCCTATAGTGTAACCACAGTAATCATGAGTTTAGTGAGATGGTATCATTATTTAAACACAGAAATTGCGGGTGAGTGTTCGAAATTTCGTGTACAAACATCGTGAAACGAACGAGAAGAAAAAAAAAGCACTTTCTAATATTTTAGATCCAAAGGGGAATGATTGGTTTTTGGTGAGCTCCCCGGTACCGGTCTTGGTCCTCATACTATCGTACCTGTACTTTGTGCTAAAATGTGGCCCAAGGTTTATGGAAAACAAGAAGCCTTACTCCTTCAAAACCTTCATCAAATTTTACAATCTGTTTCAAATCATAACGAACACCTTAATCATCTATCATATATTTGATGCAGGATGGTACGAGGATTACTTCTTTTATTGCACGGAAATTGACTATACCAGCAATCTTAAGACTATGAAGGTATTTATGGAATAAACAAACACGCACACTTAAACCCTTTAACCCCTTGACCTATGATTTTTCTAACGGGTGCGTCAATTAGAGCTAAATATGTATCGCTTCAGTGTTAAAACAAGTGAAGAAAATCGAAATATTATACAGGGTGTCTCGGCCGGTTTTGACATCTTGATAACTTCGTTATTGTGGCATGTAGCGGAAACTGTTTCATAGGAAACTTAAATGGTATCGAGTGGGGCATATTCAGGTGTTATTAGTTTTCCCGTAGGTACACGCGTCAAGGATACAAGGTATCAAGATGTCAAAATCGGCTCAGACACCCTGTATATATTTCACACTCGACAAGTCTTGACTATATAAACTGCGATTAGAATTGGGGTTCAAAAATGTTTTCCCCCTCTTGAAAGAAACTTTATTCACTCTATTTTTTCTGAGGATAAAAAAATAAGTGATAAAAATATAGGACTGTGAAAGCATTTGTTCGAAGATATGTACAGATTTTTTTATATTTAAATTTCAATATTTCATGATATAAATAGTTCAAAACACTATCATCACTTTCATTACTAACACTCGATTATACATTTTTCTATCATAAGGTACTTAACTTGTTATTTACAGTGTATTTTACCTAACTTCACTGACATAATTTTTAGCACCAACATCTTTCAGTTTATTTCTATTTCATGTATTATATCATAATCCCAATTTGAAAATTAGTAATCTCTTGGTTTACATTGTAAAAACTTTCGAACGCCATTCTTTCGGTAATTTATTTTTGGATACGCCAGAAAATCTCAAACTTCAATATTTCTTAATGGATTAATAAACGTAAATTTGTTCGTTTTACACGTGTATCATATACCGTCAGCCACTGACGACTGTCGCGGTCTGGACAGAAAATTTAGTGTCAGTCACCGGTGACTGATGCGGTGCTTAACGCGTTAAAAACCACGTAAACCGAGTTTATTCATAATAAGTAAATCGAAAAAAATAAATTAAAACGACACGCGGAACAAAGTCGAGCCCAGTATACGTCGCACAGTAGAGGTCAATATGCCTTCTTATACATGTCCATTTACGCTCTGGCAGTCAAGGTATTACATACTAGTACATTTGCATGCCTTCAATGAACGAATAAATGAATATTGTTACATGTTTTGTTCTTTGTTTTGATTTAACAAAGAAAGAATTAATACCAAACTTTCCAGACAAGGACTTTGATAATGAATGAATTTCATTAAAACGCCTTCAATATGTTTTTAGACAACTATTTCCGTGATCTTTATCTCCTTTCTAGACACAAATGTATTTATTAACAATTTTCAATCGAAATAACCACAACTGAAATTGATTATAAACTCTTGCCTCGCTTCTAGTCGCTCTTTAAATTCCTCTGCGATAAAATTTCAGAAATTTTTTAGAAAATTTTATGTAAACTGTAAAATTAAAATACTGCCCATATTTCCTACAATAATCATCTAAACTTAAAAAACGAAATATTATATTCGTAACATAATTATGCATATTTTTTTTCACCAGTGAAAGGGTTACGATTGTTGCGTATCTCGTCACTCATTTGATGACCGCGTGTCATCAAATCCTATTAAAATTTACATGTCCCGAAATCGGTCATCATTTGTAACAACTGGCAAACAATTATGTTATATCAAGAAAATTAATTAGGTGGGGTTAAGGTGGGTGGGTGGGTGGGGTGTAGCAGTTTTCTTTAAACTTTAAACTTCAAATTGATACGATATATGAGTTATTTTGTCACACTTTTATGTCATCAAATCGTAAGAATCAGACCTTGGATGTTTTGAAATCCTTTATTTCGTATGCGACCACATACTAATTAAAACAGGTCAATGGTAAGAGGTTAAACAGTATGCGAACACATTCACAAGCCGATAATTTTCTCACGTTCGTAACGCTGAATGCTAGTTAAAATTTTGTTAAATCGGAAGCCTGTTTCCGCAAATCACTGCATTAATACAAAAACAAACATAGTTTATCCGTTAGATCCAGAATATGCTCGATTGCATAATACATAAATAACTGAGCGACGATTGGAAATAATTTACGTGACGGTACAAGTTTACATCGACGATAACCGGAAACGATATTAGAAACGACGTGAATTTACGTAAGCGTTTACGAATTTGTTAACACTTTGACTGGCACACCGAAAAGTGACAATTGTGGCTAGGTACATTATATAAACGATAATTATGTGTTCTAATAATTTTTTTTTTTACAGTATGCTGCAATAGCGTGGTACTTATTAGTTCTGAAGCTCATCGATTTCATCGAGACGGGTTTGTTCGTTCTGAGAAAGAAACAACGACAAATATCGTTTTTACACTTGTACCACCACGTGTCGACGGTCCTGCTATCATGGATGCTGATAAAATATTTTATCAACGGAATGGTGTTCGCGGCGCCGCTTGTCAATTGCGGAGTACACGTGATAATGTACACTTATTATTTGTTAGCCTCGTTCGGACCGGAAGTGCAACGATACATCAATCCGATTAAACCTATGATCACCATAATACAAATGGTAAGTAATTAAAATAATGTTTATTGAACCTACAACCGATATGGTAATTATTTTGCCACGTAGAAGACATAATGAAACACTCAACCCACTCGACACTCAAACCCATAGAATTATTTAGAAGTTTATAGACAATCAAAAGACAAATTATAATAAATTAAGATAAATTCACACCTATAAAAATTTGTCGAATTACCAAAAAAACTCTTAATATTTCTAAATTTCTAAATCCTTACAAGTATCATATTTCTTTTCTAAATTTCTAATAAAAAGATATACAATATTTCCAGCTAAACTTTCCAAGTTAACATTTAATTACAACATATAAGATAACTAGACTTAATTTAGCATATTTAAATAAAAATGATCTGTGTAGAATTATTATTGAACTCACTATTATTTTTTCTATACGTTCTTATTTCAAGATACAGTGCATCATCTTTCTCAAACGGGTTAAAAATAAACGTTTTTGTGCAAAACACTACAGACATTGACTTTTATTGTTCGAAATATTATATTTATTATTTTTCTTTGTCAAACAGGTACAATTCATCATACTGATACTGTACTCTGTGCAAGCATTTATTCCTGGCTGCAAAGATGTAAAAATAATATCTGGAATAACAATGGTAAATCTACTAATCAATTTCTACTTGTTCTATCAATTCTACCAGCAGAATTACGTGAAGAAAAATAAAAAGTCATGAACATCGTAAATCTTTTGGAATATTCATAAAGGAACTTTTGTTGATTAAAGAAATGTTCGAACCACGCAATCAACAAATGTCCGAATATCATCTGCTGAAACAGCTGTTATACATTTTTCATCAATATTTATAATCAACGATATAAAATAATCGATTTCTCCGCCAAATGTTAACGAAGAAAATTGTCCATCACTCAAATGGACAAAAATATCAGTATCACTGAGATGTTAATTAATTGAAATTACTGATATTCAATTATAGTTGACTTTTTGGTAACATGAATCCGGGTATGTAAGAATTTGTTGTTATTTAAAAGATTACGGAGCCAATGTTAATCAATGAACGTCTGTATAAACTTTTCATCTAATAAAAGAGAAGGTGAAATAAGATCAATTGTTATTTGCTGAATGATTATTATAATATTCCAGTTTATAAAATATATTTAGTATTTTTGTAAGAATTAAAAATAGTTTTCTAAAATTAGTAAGAATTTAAAATAGAATTGTGTAATATTTGATATTTTAACCCTTTCCACTCGTCTGTCCCCTCTGAGGGGCTGTGGAAAGAATGCAGGTGATTTTTAAGGGAAACATAACTAATTTATTTTCTTCTTCTAAGATACCTTCCAAATATAATTTAAGTAGAATAATTATTCCTAATGCTATATTATCTTACGTATCTACGATTTAACTAAGTAGCTTTGAGTTGCTGGTAAATAAACTGACAAAAATTGGGTGAAAGGGTTAAAGTTTCATTGAAAATATTAAAATACAAAGATTTATTTCTACAAATATTCAAACCAGGATTAGGGCCAGAACCAAAATTCAAATAATAGGATAATTCAATATAAATACAATTCAAAGTTAAAATCTGAATATTCGAAATACAACCGTAACCTTAAGTCGGACAAATCAGCACCTGCCTACCGTATTAACTCGCACTATCTGGTACTGTTTTAAATGAAAACAAGGGGATTAAACGGTAACGATCATTGTGAGAAGAAATCGTTCTACGGGAATGCAATTTGTCTTGCACAAGCGCATAGGCACGCGGTGCAATGCAACATCACGATGGAAGGGAACCACCTGTTGCAGTCGCCTGTTGCCTCTAAACGACGAACGTGAATAATCCTCTGGTCTTGTGCAAAAATACCCGATGATCTACCTTGTTTCGTGTTTACGCGGAATTCCATTTAACCGCGCGAACGTTGCACAATGGAAAGAAACAAACGGATGGACCGAGGAGCAAGTAATCTGCTAATTAATCCGTTAACCCTTTGACAGTTTATCGCGAGCGAGACTCGGCAACGACGACCCATTAACACTATAACCGTCAAACGGGTCAAAATAATTCGCTTCAGATTTATTTTATACGCCAGATCTTCCTATAACGCGGTAATCTCAAGTCATGGTTTCCATATACTGCGATGCAGTTTGCTTAAAATAGCAGATGCAGTAAACAAATAAATGTATTTTTATATGTATATTCATCAAAATAATGAATAATTAAATTGAAATAAATTACCCCGTTGGAACACCGTCAAAACAATGATAAACGATTAACAATTAAAAACAAAAAATAGAATTTATTTTGATAACCTCGATAATTCAGGGTTGCAAATGCGAATGAATTATCGTGTATCTTTACAGTAACATTTTATGTATATTTAACAACTTTTAAGATATCAAATATCTTGTTTGGTAACCCCCTTCCCTTCAATTATTCTGGATTATTTTAATAACCGATATACCTTGTTCTTCAGGTCATTATACTAACAATCTACTACAGCGAAAAATATATAATAATATAATACATTTTTACGTCTATTGTTAATGCTGTATCGAATGATTATAATACAAAAATGACAAAAAATCATTGTAAAATGATTTTCATTTGTAATAAAACATGGTTTTCATTTGTAATAAAATTAGAGATGCATCACTCTACTGATAATGACCAAAAAAACCACTTACATACTTATATGCGTTAATAATGAAAGTGGGTTAACGGAGATAATTAACGAAACAATATTGCAAATAATTCTGTAGCCATAAATATTCATTCAAAGTAAATAAGAATAAAAATTTCTTCGCCAAAATAGAATTACCCCAATAAAGGGTTAATGCTAATAAAAATCAATCCTGTCCTACAACTTTGCAGTTTACCATCGCTGTTTATATTTGACAAAAAAGGAAAAATGTTCACGAACAAATCAGAGTGTTCGTACGAATGAAAATTGTACGGTCGGGTGGTCAATCTACGTTTTTTAATACGTCCATGTTCGTAGAAAGTAGTTCGCATTAAGTCTGATCATTAAAGAACGATCTGTATGCAAACCCAAGCGATTTTCTATCCGATGAAAATTGCGGTAATGATACAGACTGCCTGACGATATTCAGAGCGTGGACGAATCACGTTGAATTCGTCATAAGCAATGAAATTTCCTGCTCGATGCGACAAACGAGTCGGCTAATCAGCGTCAATAAACGCGTCACCTGTGTCACTTGATATCGAATGAAAATTGCCCAGACAAATCCACGCTATCCCACTGACTTTTAAATAAGGCCCATTTCAATGTTAATCCTTCTGGCGACGAATAAATTGACGATCAGAGACGTAGCTCATTGGTTATCGATCGGCGATCACCGTGGCAACAGTTAATCTACGCCTTATATTCACGATTATATCATCGTATACTTTTCTTTTAACTCGGCTCATAAAACAATCTTGGAACTGCGTTCGAGAGATGAATGGAATTATTGGGAATAAATATTCATATTCTATGACTCGTATGATTCATCGTTCGAATAAATTAGCGTTTATATTACGCGAGCGCTGTTTTACTTTTTAAAATTATTACCGAACCTAGTCGATAATATCGGATATAACGTATAGTACCGGTAGTCGATAATTAATATACAACTAATAATAGTACTTATAAAAAAGACAATCGTCCACAGAATAAAGAACGTCTTCGGAAAGGAAGCACGTGCGTGGTTATTCTCCCCTTAGAACAAACCTTGGAACAGTTACTACAAACGATATCATTAATAATTCAACTGTACGTCATTTATATGATCTGTATCAAATCCCATCGAGCTTGTGCTGTTAATAAAGATACAAATCTTCTAAGATGTAATAAATAATTTATTTAGTAAATTGTACAACGGACCGGTTTCTCGGATATGCATGAATTAATCGATACAATTTCTTAAGTAGACAAGATTATAGGCGCGTATACTTTTTCCAAAACCCAACCTGTATACATCTCCTGTTATTTAAATCTTCATTAAAAATTGAAAGGCTATTACGACCCTAACGTTTGATATATGGCACATGAATAATTTCTAATCTTAAATCTAATCTTCATTATTTATGCATTAGAAGAAAATTAAGTCACTAAAATACTTTTTATTCATTTCTTCAGCAAAGAATGATGAATTGTAATAAATCAAAATGCCTAACCCTCTACAGGCAAAGTGTTTGGAAATACTGAAAAAGTGTTAAAATATTTATCAAATATTTAAAATATTATTCGATGAAAAATCTATGACCCAGATTGCCCATTAAGGAATAATAATTTCATCCACGACTGTGTAAAGAACGGAAACATTTAGACGTTCCCAGTTAAATGGTTCACACAGTATATGAATTGTTGGTAAGTTTAGTGTTAACCGTGACGGCAGTAGAAAGTGAAACAGTAACAGTACGAACCATTAGCCCGTAGATCCTCGTGCGTGGACTGGAAATGGGTACGATGTTGTAGTTGAAAACCGTAGGCCGGAAGCCACGGATTCGGTCCGTTCACCAGGTCCATGTCCAGAGATTCAAACGGGGTCGGTGGCTCCTCGTCGTCCTCGCCAGCTACGTCCAGCTTCGGCGACGATCCTAATGCGCTTGTCGTAGTCATCGCGGTTGTCATCGTGCTCGCGATGTTCAGCTCCTTCGTGCTCATCTCCAACCAGGGGAGACAGAGACGTAGCCAGCCGTGTTCGGTGACTTCCACTCATTAACCGTTTCACCGAACTGTAAACCTTCTTTCCGTGTTTCCACGCTGGCCCTCATGCTCTACCCTCGAACCCTTCCGGCCACGAACTTTCCTTTTTCTGTAATAATAAACATACAAACTCCAATTTATGCTCTACTTATTATTTAACCCTTTCAACGGGCCGTGTACACACTCGGGTGTGGCATACATTTCCATTAGCTAACCCTTTCGCTATGGCTGCAAGTATTACATTTTTAGGAAACTTTGAAACATATTTTTAAGAAACTTTGACTGCCTCGTTGCAGCTACTCAAAATTCTATTGGATAGTAATTTTATTTTTCACAAATTTTATATTTTATTTCCACGATATTTTGCTATTTCTATTATGGGTGATGGTTTCTAATGGAAATTCAAGTGTCACCCATGTATGGCTGACGTGGCAGTCAAGGTGTTAAGAACTTAGAAATTTTTAATTGTAAATTATTTGAGATAAATAAAAATTTGGATCGGAGTAATTTTAAAATGTTCACTAACATTTGCTTGAGGATACACACGAAAAAATTGTACTATTAGATCACGTTTGACCCAGCGTCCGCTGTATGTGTGTAACAATCGTACCATCCGCTGTCTGACAATGAGGGTTAACCCCCAAATAGCACATCCGGTTCAATCACGACCCAAACATTACGAAACATATGAAACGATGCTTCAACTAAAATTACAGACTCGAATTTTGAAACGAAAGAGCATCGTGTATTGAAAAAATAAATAGTTTGGCAAATGGAAATTCGATCAAGTCGATCACTTATTGATGAATAACTATAGTAACGAAAGGGTTAGTCAAGAAATTCGAAAAATACTAAATTGTATGGTGTGGAACATAAATTTAAGATTAAGAATCATTGCTTTAACTTTGCCACCCACGACATTAAAAATGATTTTATCCATATTAGGTACTTAAAATTTTGGACCACACAAGCGACGTAATATTGCAAAAATAATAAATAACAATCGTTCGAAACAAAAACACCAACCAACGAAATTTCCAATAGATTCAGTGTTAATTTGGGGACACCCTGTATAAATCGACGAATTATACGCGGTGAACGACCTTTCCTTTCGCCGAAAGAACAAAGGCAAATTGCAGGATAAAAAAAAAAAGGAAGGAAGTTACGTGAAATTACGTAAGAAAACGAGACGCATGATTTGCAAAGCACCGAATCGGTGATTTGCGTGCCCGGAATCGAAAGCATCGGCGAAGACTTTGTTAGAAATTTATGAACCGTGACGTTTCGGGGAGGAACTTTCAACGGATTCTAAGCTGTGAATCGCTAATGATCGTAGAAAACGGACGGTCGTGTTTTATGGATCATATTTAATGCCCGCTTAAAGGAACTGTTCCACGACGAATACACAAAGCGGTGGCAAGGCGCGTGCAATTCACGGTGTAATTTCCACCGATGCAATTTTCTGCTGTACAATAAAGAATAAATACTGTTGCGCATCGCGGAATTGTTTATTCTCGTTGGTGGCGCGTTTAATGGGACAACTGTTGCAACCAAACACAAATTGGTAGGTCCGTTATTTAAGAAATGTTTAAGCCGCCTTAACGGTACAGCTTTAACTTCGTTTTCGTATTCCAAGCGTCTTCCGCCTTTCCTTCTTTATTTTTCTCAAGAACTTTAACATGTTACATCGATTGCATTTGCGGATACAATGAAAGAAGTATCGTGTGCATTTGTTCGAATTTCGATTTGCAATCGATTCGGTAACAAGGTAACGGTTTTAATCAAAATTGAATTCAACTTCTATTTTAATCAATCTTTGAAATATGTATGCTAAGTTAGAAACTAATACTCATTTTTTGTAACAAGACTCATGGTTTATAGAGCAGAAAGTCTAAGTTTTGTAAATCATATTTAAGAAATTCAGATTTCAAATTTTTATATTAAATGGTTTAATATAGTTTCTATAAGGAAACAGATTTAATTATGAATCAGAGATTTTCTTCAATATTTTGCTTAGCAAAGTATCAAAAAACAATTATTTATTCAAACTTTCAGAAAGCTGACTAAGGTTAAATGACAACAAAAGTAAAATTGAAAACAAAGATTACACCTTTTAATCTTTATGTACTATTATAAAACGATACTACTCTGTATCACTTTCGAGAGGTAAGCAATAAGTTAATTTGAAATTTAGAACAAAACTCGGTACACTTAGGATAGTTCAAGAGAAAATACTCTACAGTTATTCAATAATTATATACATTACAAATTGGAGAATGGAATTGAGAGAGCGGATATGAACAGCAGAGTTTCGCGTAGACTATTCTGAGTTTACTTAACATTTCATCTACCGGAAGCCTACTAATTGGCTTTTCAATATTATAGTTTGTTGACTGAAAAGCGATTAATAAACCTTTGATTATTATTCTTCCGTTTATAACACTGTTGAAATAATGGACGTCGAAAAATAAATTGGAAGTAAGGAATTACACTTCCCAATTTTAATTATTTTCAAAGTGGTAGTGTGTTGATAGTAATTATAAATATTTTTCTAGGGTATTCTTCATTAATTTAACTCAAGTTTTGTAATACTATTTTTACAGAACAATTAAAGAACTTTTTAGAGTAAAAATAAAGTATAAAAAAATTATTTAGAGTAAAATATCAGAAAATAGCACTTGTGTCATATCAATTTGAAGTTTAAAGTTTGAAGAAAATAACTGACCCCTCCTCCTCTCTGCAATTAATATAAAATGGCTGATTGCCAATTACTGTAAATAATGATTGATTTCGAAATGTATAAGGTCTGATACGATTTTATGACATAAAAATATCGCGAATTCTTTTATACCATCAAAATGTGTGCATTTTTATATCAAGAAGACTGATGAAACGTTTATGTAGCCATATTTATTAAACCTCAAGCGGTAAATTTATATATCATAAATGCCATTTTGTAATACGTTTATATCATCAAATTACACGAAACTTTCCATGTTTACAAAATAACCAACCGATACCATACAATCTAGTATTCCAGGCTAAATAAAAATATGTATCAAACACTTGTATAATATCTAGAATAAAGCCACACCTACCGACGGAATCATAAATTATAAATATTGCAAAACTGCACGATAACGATCGAATCTTCTATAAGTAACATAATTTTAGCGACTGGGAAGGAAACGCGTGGGTGTAACGATCGACCTCGAGCATTCGAAGGCACCGGTAAATACACAGAGGCGAGAAAGGATACCGAGAAGTCGAAACGAGAGGAAACGAAGAGAGATCTGGCCGGTGTTCACCTGGTGTAACGTTAAATATTGCTCCGGGCCGCGAATTTAAACGGCACGGCCAGGCGTTCTTACGCGGACAGAAGTTACGCATACGTAATTGGATAAGGATCGTGAGGTTGTCGGCCTGCCACGATCCTTGGCGTCGGTTTCTTCCTGAAACCTCCTAGTCCCGTTGAATGAAAAAAAAAAAAAAAGAAAGAAAGAAAGAAACGAAGAAGAAACTTCTTTATCACGACCGTATTTCTTGGGACCGGCTCGAAACGGTACCCGCGTGCTCGTAATTTTTAGCGAACCGCTCGAAATCGAAATATCCTTCCCGATTTACCGCTGCGTTTTATTATCCTGATCGGTTGAATTAATCGAGCGCTCTCCTCTCTCGAGGCGCAGTAACTCTTTTTTGGTAAGGAGCACGTAACGAGGAGGACGCGTTAACGATCGTTAAAATTTAATATCGTGATTGCGTTAATTAGCGACAGAGGGTAAAGAAAGAAAAAACAAAAAAGAAACAAAGTGTTCCCTCGCGGTATCCCGCGGATAAAAGAAGGCGTAAGCAACGACACGCTGTCACGATCAAGGATACCGAATGCACACACACGATGGTTAAATGGGACTCAATCTAGAATATTGATGGGAAACAGCACGATCGAGGAACACGTTTTCTTAAATTGACGCTGCTCCTGCGTCAGACGGCTTATGTAATGAACGCGTGCTCCCGATCATGAGATTGGATGTTCTAATTCGATATGCGGATCCCGGTTATACGCAAACAAATATATTAATCGTACTTGACGATTGGTCGTACCGAGACAAACCATTGCCAGTTTGTGCACACGGTTTAACCCTTTAATTGTTACGAACGCGTATATGTGTCTGGATGAAGCTACCGACCTTTTGTTTTCAATCCTTAACCTTTTGCAAGCCATCGACATATAAATACGTCCATAATAAGTGTTTGGTGAATTTTTTAATGTTCACTTTCGAAACAAAAATAAAATAAAAAAGCGATATTTATATGTAACGCAATAATAATTATTCTATTATTCTATTATTATTTCTTGTCAAAAATAAATTTACAGTTTTTCTATTCAAAATAAAATTAAATAAATGATATTTACGATTTTCTATTTCCAAATTTGAATGTTCTCTTGTCATTATTTTTTAAAGTAGTAGCCTCCAAAATGTATTTTGCACTGTTTAAACATTTGATAAGATTTGATTAGAGGATTGCATAAATTCTAAAATAATCATTTCAACACAATGTAAAGGGTTAATTTCTTAATCTTTCCACTGTCATTAATGTCTATAGGTATCCAAAAAATTTTTAAATGAAGTTTAAGTAAAATTTTGTCACTTATCATACCGACTTAAAATAACTTATCATATCAACATGAAATTAAATATAACTTTCGTAACTTTTTTGTGAGATATTGCCGAACACCGCGATTATTAATTAATCACTACTTTTAAATTAGAATAGTGATTCCTCGAATTATAACTTCATTACGTATTAATATCCACGAAACGACTGATATAAAATAATAATCGCTATTTATTATTGCGATAAAGAACATCATAATATGTACTACAAATTATATTTCAGCCTCCGAATTTCATTAAATCTATCACTACTCTTCTATAATTAATGACCAAGAAAACTAAATTTCTAACAATTGAAATAATGTTTCTTAAAACAAAAAATTGTCATTACAACGGATATAAAACATTTTCAATATTTTTATTAATAATGTTCATTTGATAAAATAAATAATGGCATATTATTCTATGTATCATACTTGCAACACAATGTTTCAAGGGGTTAACTGCTGTTTCAATGAATGTTTCAATTTCAATCGTTTCTGGTTTAAGCGGCATTCTCATGACATTTGTCAGATGTCCTTGGCGGGCAACTTCAAAGAAAAGGATACAAACTATTTCATTCTACTCGCCACGTCACTTGTTAGATCTATTTAACAGCTGACAATTTACTACTTAATCTAATACAACATACAAGAACAACGTAATCAATGATGATCGCTGAAATAGTCAATTATAAAGAAGCCTCAAAATAGAAGAAATTATAGAAATTGATCTTATTTCTATGTCTTTTTCTTTCGATTCTAAGATGGCTGTCCGTTCGTAAAACATCAGATTGAATCGGATACGACAGAATCTGAAATTTTTCCAATATAAAACAACGCACGAGAAATCAAGCGTTCAATAACCTGAATTTACAACTGTAGATACATGATTTTACATTACGTATGGCAACCTTTAACATGTTTCTGCAGCTACTTTCACTTTACATAACGTACCGTACACTGCAGATGTGTTCAGTAACGTTCGCATGATTAACGTTTATTAAAAAAAAGGAAAGAGATGTTAATAATCGTTCAGTTCATCGCGGTAATAGATATCTGATTTACGTCACAAATAAATTAAAACCTATTACTTTAACATAACCTTTCGTTCCATTCGAGCATACCCGCGTAATTATTTTAAGTTACACCGATCAGCTTACAGTTACAAGCTCGAACGCTGATATCTGACGATACTCGTACGAATGATCGTACGCTTAAATAAAAATATATACATGGATACATGAAAAGGGGAGAAGGAGGAGCAATGAACGGTAATATGTTGATTTTTGCCCTACGTTCTATCACTTGTAACAACGAAATGAATCGACTTGCCTTCGTACGCGTATTTCGACCATGACAGCTGTCAAAAGTGGCGCAGCGTCTACGACGCAAACGCAGGCGCGAGGAAGGTCATTGAAAGAAGCGAGACAGAGAAAATGAAGGGAAAGGAGAATAGAAAGGGAAGAGTGGAGGTAGAGAAAGAGAGAGATAGGTGGACGATCGCGTAAATACACACGCAAGCGTTGCGTTATTACAAGCGAGAAAGGAAGTAACATATTAAAGGATAAAGAAAGAGAGGAAAGAAGGTTAGAACCGCTCAGTGAATTCCGAGTGTGACGGCGTGGCGGTACATACCTGTCAGCGTGCATTCCACAGTCCCACAGCGTGCTTTCGCCTCGTTGTTTTCCAACCGCTAGACTTTTGCCTTCCTGTGGGAAGGGGACGCGCGTAATCACACACACATACACCACAGGGCCAATAAACTCTGGGATGGTATTTAAATGCACACACTAAACTGCGTCACAAAAAAACCGTATCACTTTGCCACGCTAGCCGGTGCATCGCATGTTACTCGCGGCGCGAACATGGCGCACTATTTCGTATACGACGGCGTGTTGTTCACCACTGAAAAAACCCACTGGCCGGGAACAACGTGAATCGTGTTGCACGATGGAAAATGAACTTGAACAAAACGACGCGAACAATGGAACGTGACTTAAGGACACCGGAGAGCGCGAGAGCCAACTTTACACCGCGGGGTAAATACTAGAACAAAACTCGCCGCTTTCGCCCGCGGTGCGCAGACGTACTGGCCAATCCCCACCCAAACCACGACGCCACGTGGTACACGGCTCGACCAATCGCAGGCTGGTTACGCGGGGTCCCCCGGACGTGTTCGTAAAGCCGGCCTGCGTTACCGATCAGTTTCTTCTCTTCTTCTCCTGTACCGATTTAACATTTTCAACGTTACAAAGAAACACGAAAGGCTGTTGCCTTTTTATCGATATAGCCACTTGGTCAATTACTTTCGTTTCTTTCTGTCACGGAACAGTCGCGTGAGCAAGAAAATCGGTACGTATGATTCGGAAGAAGAGATTGCAACAAGATTAAATCGAACGATCAACTAAAATATCTTCGGGTCGAGCAATAAACACCGACGATACTCACCAGGTTCCTCTGTAGCTTCGTGGATAACTTAACAAAAATAATTCCATATATTTGCGTATTAAATTTCTTAAATAAATGTATAAAGATCACTAAAATCATTTTACGTAGCAAAGTACCGTTTACCACAATAAGTTTCATTAAAAACTTTTTACCTTATGTTGATATTTTTAAAATTAAATGCATTGCATCAGGTATATAGTATACCTGAATATGAATATAGTAGCCCTTAGCAGCAAAAGGGTTAAACTACACTTGCTATCGAATTGATTACCAATAATACGGAAGTTTATACTATTTTCTATTTGATTTATTTGAAACTGATACAATGAGACGCGCAATAGCTTCGCATTTCCGTTAGTGTGTTTCCACGCCTTTGAAGAAACACCGCCTTATTTGTTAAGACGCCTCGTTGTTATCGTCAAGTAGGCTTTTGTAGTCACTTGCACTCGTACATAGTAACACGTACTGCAGTTATTTTGCTTACATAGGTTTGCACATACGACTCAATGGATCTGTGAGCAATTGAAAGATAACTACGAACGTTGCCTTTATACACGGTCTGCAAAATTGACTTAATTGATGCGTCTGACAATTTGTACCGGGAATAAATTCAAACAGTTACTCGTACTTATGCTCATTTCAATGAAATTCAATGGTAAACTGTAACATTATTTCAATCAATGAATAAAGAGTATAAAAAGCCACTTTTTTATAATACTTTACTGTACTTAGATACTTTATATCTCGTTCATACGATAATGAAATATTCTTTACATTGTATCGCCTTCAAGATAAGTCCTACAGTTACGAAAAGTTTGTTGATTACACTGAAGTTATAATTAAACATCGGTATTGTACTATTTACGATATAAACACAAAAAATCGTATCAGGTAATTTATTGATAGGCTGAAAATAAAAATTCCAAGAAGGAAAGACAGTGGATTACATCTGAATTCCATTTATCTATAAAACTGTAATCAATACAATATGTAACCGTCTTGTTAATCAAAGTTATCAATCTCTGAAAGTCTGCCATTCACGTACATCTTACTCAATCAGCAAAAAACTATTACATGTTATAACATTGTGTAATTCATTGTTGTAATTTTCTTCGATTGATTATTGTGTTTTTAACAAGACCAATATGTCTTGCAATGCCTCCAATGTGTGACCCTTAATAAAAGCCCTCTTCAGGTTTCTTTTTTTTAAGAAATTGACTCTCTTTTCTTTTATAAATAAATTTTTTATTGCTATTGTATGTGAAGTAATCGTAATATGGAAATTTACAGATTTTTAGTATTTAAGCTTTGAATGACAGAGCTTAGGTCATGAAACTTGAATGCACAAACTTTGAAACAAGAGACTTTCATATACTGAGAAATAATATTTGAAGTAACTGATGGAAGTCTGAAAAATGAAAGTCAAAGTTAAGTCTGTAGCTTCTCTGTCCAAAACTAGGTAGTGGTACACGTTATCTTTTAATGAATACATAAAAGTAAATTATAATACAGTGCTATTTATTCACTAATGGAGTACAATTTTTATTTCCTATGCTACAGTAATTAGAGATCCTTTGTACTCATTTGATGCACCTACAGAAAATGTTTAAATAAGAAATTCAAATTTAATTTACAGGGTGAGTTAATAACTACTGTAAAAAATAATTCATTACCAATTAGCTGCATTAAAAAACGTATCAAATGAATTGTGTTGCATTTTGAGAGACTCATCCGAGAGATGCAATTTGATTTTTTTCTACTTTACATTTTCTGAGATATCAAAGATCTTGAGGGTCTTCAGAGTCAATTTCAAAGTCGATTCACCATCATTACATTATAGGTCATTGAATTGGTCTGAATTCGAGCGGAGGAAATCGCAAAATCCGTCTCATCGTCGTCGTCATGTGTGCGACGAGTGTGTAACGGGCCACTGGCCGATGGAATTAGTTTCTTTTTTTGAGGCAGGTCACTGACACCGAACGGCGATGGATTGACGCAGCGGGGTCAAGTTCTACGAGTACGCTGTCGGCAATGCTTCGCGTTTAAAGGTATCGCCGAGCATTCCTTGCGGGATATCGCGTTACTTACGGCACCGCGATCAATCGTCCGGACTCAGTCTTTGGCTATGTAACGAACGATGCTAGCCGTAAATCGTTGCGAAAGGTGCGAACGGCGGCGTTCCTTGTTACGAGCGATTCAACCATAATGCACGCTTATCATGGAAAGGATGCGAAAGTATTTCGAGCCGTGTTATTGGCTGCTGTTTGCGTTTGCGATCCGGTATCAGAATGAACGAACCCCTTCCATTTCATTCCAAGAACCCTCAGTTTTTTTAGTACAATAAAATGTACCTTCTTAATGACACATACAGAACATTAGACGTGATCAATCGATCATTTTGAAAGTATAAATCAGAGCTTATTAACCCTTTACCCAAACGCTTTTATGCGTTTCTGTATCGAATTATTTAACTCAAGCAATGTAATATCACTTCAAAATTGAATGGCTCATATTTCAAAATATATATGTATATATTTTGTGTTGGGTAACTATAGGCACCCTTAGTGAAAGGGTTAAACTGTGAGTTGTGACCCCACATGAGGTCCCAAAGTCTTTGGTAACTGTTTGCCAATATAGTTAACCAAGGATTCGTTTTTTAATTAAAACTCTTCGATTTCTTATCAGTTCATGTTTCATTTGCATATTTATAAAGGGGGTTTGTGTAAAATTTCGTCAAGCTAGCAAGTGAAGGTGCTGACATGGTCCTGTATAAATAATCGGGGATGAAAGATACACCGGAAATATGTCACCAAGCAATTTTAATTGGCTGCCATTTCCGTCCCAAATTATCATATCAGTTATTCTTAATAAAACCTCAAACGATCAATGAACCTTTTTAGAAAGTTCGTACACGTCTTATCAGAAATGTATTCCGCCTAAACTAGTTTCCCTAAGTGACTTTAATTTTCTAATTTACGAGCAACAGGATTACGTTACGCGACTCTCAGACACCGTCATTCATTAAATCGGCTTTCGTGTCGTATCACGTTCTCTCCGTCTACGAAATGTTACGTGCTTCTTCAAATATTCGCTGCGATCATCGAAACACCGTGCTGATCAAACTATTAATTCACATGTTTGAATTCGACGCGATCCATTTATCATTTACAATGGGAAATTTTCACAAACGTGATCATCTCGATCAGAAGGGCTTCAAGATTTTTGAATTTTGTAACTCCAGTTATCAGGAAGATAATTATTATGAGACGTATTAGGGGGACCTGTACAATTAGGACCTTCTAAAAATCGTTTTTTTTTAACATGATAGAACTACATTTGTAGAATATTTTCCAAAAATTTCCTTAACCATTTGCACTCGAGTGGTGCCTCTAGGACGACATATGCAATTGATTAGAATATTTAAAAATATAAAATTCAAGTGTTATATATATTAGATTACAGCAAATAAGTAATAATATTTTGTAAATGGTTCATACTCAATTCTTTTATTTGGAGTCTTTACAATCACGAGGCCCTAGATAACTGCCCACCATGCCCATTTGTACAATTTTGTACATCCGTATTGCAATTGCTTTTCAACTAACTGTTCCTCGCAGCTTCTCTTCGAGTCAGAGCGGAAAATATATAAATGAATTGCTGGCTTAAGAAACGGAAATAACGGTGTTCGCTATCAAGATGTCGGTTAGCAATTAATTATCGAAGCACCTTGGGGAACGCTCATTGAATCTTTTTCTTTCTTGCTTTGAATATTGCGCGATATCTTTGACATACTTTAGCATACCGATATGTAGAACATGTTTTACGCGTGTCTCCCTACTTCCTGTGCTGGAAATATATCAGGAACAAAATGTTCGAAAGTTACACGATAATTGTATTTACGTTCTGCACATTTTTATCTCGTATTAACAAGTAGGATTAACAAGTCAAAGTAATAAATGGAATAAAGCAATAGAATTTTATCAAAAATGAATTAATATTCTGCATAATATACGTCGTATTGTATATTTTATTGGATAAATAATACAAGACACATTCATAAATTTCTTTAACAAATGAATTTTTTTTCTTTAAAATAGATACATTTAATTATTGGAAGCACTATAAAGATCTCTTAAAGATTATAGTTTTATAATACTCAATGATTTGAGACAAAATATACAATAGACTCTTTTAATCTATTTTTATCCATATTGCTTTAATTTAAATAAGAAATCTTGAAGGTCGTATTAATTACCGTAACTTTGATATAACGTTTCCACATTGATTTCTATTGAATTGTATAGATAATCTCTGCTGTGATCACGATTCTTATTAATCTTAATTGTACCTTAATTGTCTGCGAGTCTGATCTTCACTACAGATTAATCTGTTACAATTTGCGGAACGTTATAAATGAATTATTTGCACAGATTATTCTATCAATAGAAGTTTTCAATATATTTTTAATATCGTCGATTTAAGGTCCACCGTGTGGGGTGTGTTTTCTCGACGAACGGTTGACGACCGCATAAATTGTTTTAATTAAGTCGATCAGATCCAATTAAAGACCTTTTATACTCTTTCTCGGCCAATTCTTCTCTGCTTAAATTGAAAAGTAAATTACCTAGTACCACCATGTTAGTTAACACAGAAAAGTGTTTAGTACTTTCCTTTTTCGTCCAATTATAAAACGTATAAATCAGACGGTGACAAAAAGAAAAACAATTGGAAAGGGCTAATTATTAATTTTGCAATCAAATCAATTATCGATTGGCAATTGATAATTAAGTTCAATAAAAAGACATAATAATCTTCTATGTTACTAAAGTTTTATATTGTACTAACAGTTATTATTAATCTAATAAACTTTGTGTTATGAACTGTAAAATACTTATATTACTAGTTCATTTGAAACATTTAATTTACCGCTCTTTTGTTCGCGCACACCTAATTCCTGCACTTTTGTGATGTCACTTAGCTAATGTAACCTGGCAATGAAATATCATTAATTACACATTTCCTGCGAATAATTTGTGAACTTTTATGATTGATTCTTATCCTACGCGTTCACAACAACTTTCACATATAATCTTTGCAAAGATTTCAACCCTAATTAATTAATTATTAATAATCTTAAAATACGGTGGCTTGGTCGAAGAAAACTAACTACTCCAAAAGTAGCTAATAATTAATTATACATAAACAAAATGTTAACAAAAGTTATATGAGAAAGTAGCTACAATATCAACCTCCATTCTTCAATCATTAAACGCTGGAATTAATTTACGAGAACTAGGAAATTATCGAAAATATCGATCGTGTGATAATATCGAATCGTGCCTATCGTATCAACAACTGTTAATAATTAATTAATTATAAATAAATTACTAACAAAAATTATATTAGAAAGCAGCTAATGCATAAAACTAAATTCTCCAATCATTTCTGCAATATAATGATATTGCAGAAATTAATTTCGCGAAAATAAAAAATGACAAAAATTATAGTCTTATACTGTAATTTGTACGAAATTAAAATTTTGATCAGCGCCATCTAGCGGATTTTACTCTCGGGATACAGTTTTGAGGGCCCCGAACCGGCTCCTGGTAGCTAGAGAACATGAAAGTACAAGAGGTAGATCAGGAGTAACGTGCGACAAGGACAGACAAACGATTTCCCGCCAATTTGAACAGCGCCATTTAACGGCGCGAATTTTCAATTAAAGGAAAGCAAGGAAGGTATGCAACTCGGTAGGGATAAATCATTGTTTACTCCTTTTCTGCGAATAATTTCTACACTTTTATGATTTATTCTTAAACTACATACCTTAAACTACATAAGATTTTATTAAGAAATAATTAATTATCAACCATTTCGAGATGTAATTCCTAACATGATTAATAATTAATTAATTATAAGAAAAATGTGAACGAAAACTATACGCAAAAGCTTTAATGAATATTCAGATAAAAAATCAATCATAAAAGTACATAATTGATTTATTATAATCGAATAATTAATAATTCTTTATTATACATTTTGATGGGGTTAGTGACGTCACTAGAGGTAGAGTAAATATGTCTGTCCTTGTTACATGATGCGCGGTCCTTGTTGCACAGCATCTACTGGTAAACCTCTTGTACTTTCATGTTCTCTAGCTACCAGGAATCAGTTCGGAGACTTAATATCGTATCCCGATAGTATAATACAATGGTATTGAAGGAACTTTTACCCACGACATTATGAAAGGAGGAATACGGTATTGAAATATTATAATTTACCTATTGTTTGTTCTATGCCCTTGAAACTGCAACTATTTAATTAAACGATTCTACAATAACACTGTAAAGTTAATAGTTTTATAATAATTAATTCTTCAATTTTGTAAACATATAGATATATAAGTTAACTATGTAAAAGGAAAGGATTTGTTTTTCTTCTATGAAAGATGTACGTTAGCCAGGGAATTGATTCAATATTATATACAGCAAAAGATATATTTAAAACTTTTGCAATACAAAGATATTATAATAAATTATGATAACAAAAAGTATATTTTATAAAAGTACAGGTTTATATATTTTTATTTCCAAATACTGAAAGAAATGTATGCCAAACGTTTAGATAAATACTTTTAAATTTTCTATTCTTTAAGAGATGGAAAGCATATATTATTAATACAAATAAACAGGTGTAAATGGGAAATTTTTAAATAAATATTTATATGTAAGTCTGGAGTAAGATTTAAAGAACTATACTTTTATTTTAATAAAATACATTAGTATATAATTATCAGTATCTTTTATTATATGTCAGTAACATTAAGTTTAATAAATTATTCAGATTATTCTACATCATTTGTTATCTACATATGCCTTGAAAATGCAAATCAGTGTACAACCGCTCTAAAAACATTTCAACCATTCTTTGCTTACTACTACTTTATTGTAAGGCTCCACGTGCCTCTGTTGAAACGACGAGTTAATTTACATTAAAAGAAACCATTCAACGATCGGCGAGAATTAAAGCTGAAAAATAAAACAATAGCCATTGTAAGGCAGTTAAAGGGTTCACTTTCTCGGACAACTTAAATTACCGGTGAAAGTAGCTGTCAGAAGCGTGCAGCTTCGATGCTCGCAATTAACTTGTTCATTGTTTCTTCTCACTGGAACAGCATAAGAAAGCTAAAACTTGAAATTTCATACACTGTTACTTAAAATAATTGAAAGATCGTTTAGTTGAACGATCTTGTACGCAGCACGCAACGATTACTTCGCTTCTCGTATTTTTATTGATTCCAAACGAATCGTCTCTAAATTAGAAACGATTAATTATCGCAACAATATCATCCTGGATTCTGTAATTGTATTTATTATACACACGTCATGCCTCATAATTCGATATTTATAATTTCAATGAATTGAAATGTATTCTTATCCGTGTGGTTTCCGTCGTTTAAAGATACATCTGCCTGGATCATTATATTCCTTTTAAGGCCAGGGAAACAGCTATCTCTGATCTTTGTTCCGTTCTTCCATTAATGTCATCAGAACCAGAGTAAAACGTTCAATGTTACCAGTTTCAAGGCAAATCCAACTCGTATATCGAATATCGTATTCTCTCCAGAATCTAAAAAAAATAAACGAATCATTTTTTTTGACAAGAAATAATGAATATAAAGATTGATTGTACATGTACAGATTAATTGAATTTGGAAAAATTCTAGAGACACTAGTACATGAACATCAACTTAGACAACTTTCATGATAGATCTATCGGTAAGTATACGTTCAATATAAATTGTTATCAAAATTTCATTAATTCTTTTACATTAATTTCTTAAGTAAACACTTCTTAACAGAAATGTTATTATTGGGATTATAAGCTTATTAACCTCTTCGCTACGGCAACCACTACATATTTTAACTTCAATGTAATATTTTTACAGCTACATTCGCAATTCCTTGAATTCTTAGCAGCGAAAGAGTAAATAAGCTTTCAGCCAACAATCAACCAGCACCAAAAGACCTATCACGTTTCTGGTTGGTGAGATATTAAGTTCTTAAACAATCCGTACTACTTAATGATTAAAACATCGATACTAATTAGTAAGTAGCAATTACGAAATCCAAAATATTTCGTTCTAGTTGAAGAACATTCATGTACAAGCGTTTTCAAAAGGTTCAACATTTCCGGCCGCTCTTGTTTACATCTACTTGTGTATGGGAGCCAAGGCTTTAACGAAGCGAAGAATTTTCGTCGCTATTCTCTTGAACGGTTTCCTCACCGTAATCGTAATACTGCCACTGTTCCGTGGTATCATCTTCACACTCCTCCTTACTGGATCTGACCTCCATAGGCGCCTTCACCGGTTCATCGACCTCTGCTCTATCCTCGAGCGCAGCCGACGCATAATCGGGTTTCGTTCGACGGATATGCTTTCTGGGTCTCCAACGACCCTTCGCGGAGCCTCTCATGCCGATCTAGAAAATCCAGGAAAAGATTTACGCCTAAAGTACTAACCGTAATCGTAATAGGTAGCCGCCTCCGAGTCGTTCACCGTCTCGTCTTCATCCTCCTCCTCGTCGTACTCTTCCTCCTCATCAGCCATGTCGCCATAGTCTTCGTCTTTTCCCTCGTTCTCCTCGTCGTCTTCGTCTTGCAGCTGCTCGTCATAGACAGCGTCCCTGTTCAATCGGCTTCTGAGAATGGAACGATATTCGCGCTCGTTTTTAAGGTTTTCATTCGACGGTCTATTTTCGTGCGGCTCGTATTCCTCCGCGTCGTGGCGACTGTAAGTTTGCTGAAGACGCCGTCCTGTGGCTGGTGCCAACTCTGATTGGTAATGCACATCTGAAAACGGGATGGATGCGCATTACATTCGTTTGGAGCAGATCCTGTAAGGATCAGACTGTTATAAGAATTTTGATATTTAAGAAATTAGTTCCAAGGATTTTGAAACACAAAGAATCCATTCACGGTGATTAATACCTTAAGATTCATATTAATAAAAGAACTAACATTTTAAGAGGATTTACTAAGGCTATAAATCAAAATTCATACAAAGGTATCCTTTCTTTTCTTCGTTCGTAAAAATCTAGAAACAGGTTGCGGTAAGTTCCCTGTATATACTTGTTACTTTAGATACTTATCGTGCGTATCTATGATCTAGTTTCTACAGGCGGTGTTTTAAAGTCGTAAACACAACAGGTTAGTACCTTCGAACCTTTCACGATCATCGTTCTCATAAGCTTCTTCGAAGTCGACACTGCTAGCGGGATCGAGTTCTCCTTCGAAAGTGAATGTTCCAGCGTCACTTGGGGTACACCCTTCGGTAGAAATGCAAGGTTCTGTGAACCTGGCCGCTCTCATAATTCCATCGACGATGTTTACCTCGCAATAACATTTACCGATGCTATCCGGGCAACTGGAAAAGTTCACACCTTTCGTCATGGTCAAACAATTCAAGGGGACTTCCTTGAACAAGTTGTGGCTCACCAAAATGATCCTGGACCGATACAGTCCACCGCTGGTTTTCCACTGAAAAAGTATAAATAAATTATTACATAATAATACAAGAATCTGGGTCGATCGTGACTCAGATCTAAGGCAAATAAATGTCTGTAATGTCAACAATTTGGAAAATGGAATTAAAGGATTACTGATAAATAAATGATTATTTTCAGTGTCCAAATTCTCGTTTTTATTTACGTTACTTGATCTTGACACGATGCCTCGGCTACCATAAAACCATTGCCGCACGTGTTGTTACACTTCGGGGAAGACCAACGCGACCATAAGGAATTAATTTCCGGCGGTATTGAAGTCCATGGTCCGATCTCTTCGCAAAACTAAAAGCCACACGAATTTCATTAAACTACATTAACGTTGTAACGATGCATTTTATGGAAATACAAGTTTATCAGTGATTATGCAATTTACTAAAATAAAAACGTTCATCGAACGTCAACAGACGAATAAAGATGCTACTTAAAGACACTTTTCGTGAAACAAAGTTGACTCTCAAATTCGTTTAAGCAGATGATGTACCATTGCATCAAAGAAAATATATTTTCGAAGCAAATGATATTACTGGCTGTCTCTGATAGCAATTGGAAGTGCATTGAGGGCTGTGTATTCCTTTGATCGTGGAAGCGGAACATCGTGCGATGCCGCAAACGTTGCGCGGCGAGCACAAAGATTCGGGCAACGGGTTAAGAAAGCACGTGGGGAATCCTGCAAACGACATTGTTGATTTAAAATTCTGATTAACCAGTACAGCATAGAAATCAATGTTTATAATGGTACCGATTAGGAGCACGCTACAACCTTTCGTCTTATATAACGCCTGGCCAGCTATGGTAATGGAACAGTTACAATGTATCGCATTTTCGACAAGCAACGTTACGTCGCACAATCGCCGGTGGACTCTTGCACTCGTGTTCGAGTATGGGGTAGCCTCGTTAAAAGTGCAGTCCGCTTTTCGTCGGCTGATCAGTTCGGGCGAGCATAGGTCCCAGTCGTGCAGCGTCAAACAGGGACAGATACCAAGGAAGAATTCTCCGACACCGGAGTTGACCAGTACCTTCGATTCCGAAGGTATGCTACGTAATTCGACGAACAACTAAATATTAAAACGGAACTGTATTGCACATAACATTTGCTGTTTGTTCGAACATTAATATCTTCATATCAGAATTCTAATTTAAATGGATTGGTTTGCTTACAGCACAGAATCCTTCGCCGATCTCTACAAAAGCGCACTGTTGTAGATGCAACTGGCGTACCCAGTACGTTATATCATAGTTCGGTGATTCGTTCAGTTCTTTGGAAACGAAGAGAAATGGGTCCCAAGTGCTGCTGTCTACATTAAGTCCATCAACGCTACGGCGAGCTTTTCCACGGGATAGAATTAAAGCTATCGTTACACACGTAAGTATAAACATAGCCTGAGCGTTGGCATCATCGATCGGAGATGGTACAAATTAAACAAAGCTGTAATAACTTGAAGTTGTTTCAGTTTTCATGCTTTTCTTACATACACATTGTATATGATGTGAGATATTCGTTCCTGACATATGTAATTTTTAAAAATTATGATAGTATATAAAAAATTGAAAGTAAAACTTATAATATAAATCATGATACATGTACCTTTATTTAGTATCCACATGAATATTCTTATATAATACATATCACAATATATTAATACCAGTTTAAGAGATACATTTTTTAACTGCACTCTTGTACTTAAAATAAACCCTTAACAGAGATATTTGAAACATGGCCAACTATTGTAATATTCTAATCAGAAGAATATTTTTGCAATGCAAAGCATGTCAGAATAAGTCATGTGTTGCATTCAGGTACGTAACGTGTCATGTGTCAGATATTTATTTCCATTCTGACTAATGTAAAACTTAGACCTTTAACTTTAATTATGTTTAAATTATGATGTATCTTAAGAAGTAATCTATTGACATAATTAGCTTAGTAATTCATTAGAAAACCTAATCATACAGGGTTTTTTTCAAGATATGTTTTTGTTACAATATCTGTACGAAGATTTGATAGTGTTACAAACTCTTTACTTTTGCAACCTACAACAGGACACCTGAAAATATAAAAAAATTCATAATTAATATTATTTGTTAATAATAATTTTTCTCAATAAAATATATACCTTGTTTTCTTATTGATTTTTAACATTTCTGTAATACTATCACGATCATAAGTGTGGCCACATATAGTATTTTTTACAGGATCTACAATTCTTTTTTTAGAAATTGGATCAATTACATTGATGAAACCTCCTGATACTTGCATGTCTGCATTTCCATCATCATCTCCTTCATCTTCTATTTTATATTTATAAGAAATAGAAATTAAGTAACTATTATAAGATAAAAAGAAGTTTACTTATATTATCATAAGTTTTCGTGTACCTAATAATGCTTCTACATGTTTATTAAATTCTAAAAGTTTAACATCATTTGATACATCCGTATCAATCTCTGATATCGCTGTTTTATATTCCTGGAATTAAAAATTATATTAACACAATATGTTTGTTAACATAATGGTCTAATAATCTAATGATAACACAATTACTTCTATAATAGATTCAATATCAGTTTGTTCATCATCATCATCCTCAACATTATACAAACTTAATAATCGATTCTTTACACTTTCTGCTGATTTTAATTTTTTATTTTGAATGCAATTGTTTTCCACAATATCCCTTAATTCTTTTAATTTTTCCTTTTTCTCAGGCATTCCTATTAATTTTGAAATTAAGATTACACATGTAATAAAAATATGATATACATTAAAATTTCTTACCAGTTCTCAAAACTTTATTTTATGTTATGCATTTTTATATGAAGTAATTAAAAAAATATTGAACTGTTTAAACAGTTTAGTATTGTTAATTCAAGTTTAATATCTTTATAAATGTTTAATAGAACGGTTACTTATGTCAATGTAATCAACAATGACTGCTTAATAACTTAACCTTACAAAACTTACCATAATAAGATATAATGTTAACAACTGCTTTTGTATAAGAATCATACAATTCTTCTATCACATGTTGGGACTGTGTCATTTTTAATGTAAATTTTTTAGTTTATTTGTGAAATTAGACGAATCTTTCCATTTGCTTCCAAATTTTAAACAGGGCAGCTATTCGTAGTTTAAAGGATGACCAAAAGATGTTGCTTCAATCAATTTTAAATATCCTTTCACCTTTTGAATAAAACTTTTGAATTACCTTGAACTCCTTAAAAAAGATATCATTAATAAAGTACTTTCATCTGATCCCTTGTTCGCATAATTTTTAGTAAGTGAAAGTCCACAGGATTTATTATCTTGTAACTTTTGTAACCTGTACGGATAAGCCAAACATTTCAAGTATAAAATCGAACAATGAGAATTATTCACAATTTGTGCTTACTTTTGGTAAGTGCATTTTGTGATATTTTAAACAATTTTTTTTAAACACAATAATACACATATAACGGCTACGTTTTCAGTGTAAATCATCTTATATAATATGTCATATGAAGGAATTACTTGAGAATATATTCATACATTTTAATCTTTGAATTTATAGCTGTAGGATTAGTAAAATTGTTACTTACAGTATTTTAAGTATTATTATAGAATTATTTAATACTATGACGTATAATAAATATATAAACTTTGTTTACTAGAAACTGAAGTACCAATATTATGCTTTAAAATTACTATACAATATTAAGAATTGTTTTTTTATTCTTTTTTAATAAACAACTTGTTGCATAAGTTTGTTTTGACAAGGAACCGGTCATTTGACCGTAGCAATTGAAGCTATGAACTTGCGATTAATGATAACTTGTACGCAGTAAAAATCAGCAAAGTAAGTTATTTTATATTGGTGTATTGCTGTTGGTACGAATTTATTGTAGTTCTAATAAATTAACAATTGAAGTTTTATTTAATAATTGCAGTGTTAATTTATAATTTTGTTACGAGAAAATATGTACATATAAGTTGTGTCATTTGACACACGTTTTTAAATCTTTCCTATTGTTTTGTAATTGTTTGTTATAATAATAACAATGTGTCATTCATATCTGACATTTGCTTTAATCATTTAATACTACTACACACATCCATTGTTAATTTATCATGACATTCCATATATATGTTTTAGATATAATAGAATGTACACACTTAATAAACTGAACAGTGAATGTTGATAAAACACTTATACACTTTTATAATTTATAATCGGTTGTTATTTTTAGATGCTTACTAAAATTTGTGTTTGTGAGACATTGAAAGCATCAATTTGCTTGTCTTCACTAAGGAACACCAGAAGTTACTCTGCTGTGATGTCTAAATTTGATCTTCCAGATCGCTTGAAAGGCAATGAAAAATCAGTATGGTAAATAGACATTCATAAAAAATTAATTGTTAATTATACATATTTTTAATGAATTATTTTTATTTTAGGGTTGAATACATTCAGCTTGCTTTAAAGTATAAACCATTAAACTTGGGTCAGGGGTTTCCGGATTTTCATGCCCCTGACTATGTAACAAAAGCTTTAGCTGCTGCAACCACAGATGACAATCCTCTTTTAAATCAATATACCAGAGGATTTGTAAGTGTTCATTTTAAATTGAAAATAAAATATATAATAAACATAATTTTGTGTTTTTTGAATTTTACTTTCTAGTTCATATGATTACTGTTATACTAAAGTTATTTCTTATTTTTTTTTTTTTTTCAGGGTCATCCACGCTTAGTGAATGCTATTGCAAAATTATATTCTAAGCTTCTGAATCAGACTTTAGATCCACAAAATGAAATTCTCATAACTTTTGGCGCTTATGAAGCATTATATGCTACATTGCAAGGTCACACTAATCCTGGTGATGAGTGGATAATTATTGAACCTTTCTTTGATTGCTATGTACCTATGGTCAGATCTGCTGGTGGAGTTCCAAGATTTGTTGCTTTGAAACCTGTAGGTTTTAAGTGCACAAGTGTGTTCATTATTACTGCAATTTTTCTATAGTACTTGTGTAATATATTTATCTTTATATTTTTAAGAGAAGCACCAGTGGTCCTCTTAGTTCAGCAGATTGGGTCTTTGATAGACAGGAATTGGAAAGCCTTTTTAATAAGAAAACGAAGGGAATAATAGTTAATACTCCACATAATCCTGTAGGAAAAGTATTTACTCAAGATGAGTTACAGTTTATTGCTAATTTGGCTAAAAAATGGAATACCCTGGTGGTATCAGATGAGGTATACGAATGGCTTGTTTATGAGCCCTATAAACATGTCAGGATTGGTAAGAATAAAATTCAAACAATGTTAAAGTTACTTATGTAAAATGTTTATATATTACTAATTATTATATTTTAGCAACTTTACCTGATATGTACGAGCGCACGATAACTATCGGGTCTGCTGGTAAAACATTCAGTGTTACTGGATGGAAAATAGGATGGGCCTATGGTCCCCAAAACTTGTTACGTAATTTGCAAGTTGTTCATCAAAATACTGTATATACTTGTACTACACCAGTTCAGGTAATTATTATATTTATAATATAGATTGATATTCAGTTTATTAATTACTATGATTTTTATAAAAATTTTAGGAAGCAATAGCAATAGGGTTTGAACAAGAATTGAAAAGATTCGGGCAACCGGATTGCTATTTCGTAAGTTTAGCCAAAGAATTGCTGCCAAAGCGAGATTACATGGCAAAGTTTCTTAGCGATGTAGGAATGACTCCGACGATTCCCGAAGGGGGATACTTTATGGTCGCCAATTGGACGGCGTTGAAAGATAAGGTTAAACTGGATGAAGAAACTGATGAAAATAGAGATTATCGGTTTACCAAATGGATGTCGAAAAATGTCGGAGTTCAAGGAATTCCCCCGTCTGCATTCTACAGCGAAGAGCATAAACATTTAGGAGAGGATAACGTGCGATATTGTTTCATAAAGGTAAAAATGAATTTCAGACGAGTAATATTCATGTTACTTTTCCTTTATGCTAACGATCGATCTTACTTTTGCAGAAAGATGAAAACTTGAAGAAAGCTGCTGAAATTTTAATGAAATGGAAATCTCAGCAGTAGTAAGAACTAGTGCAAGAGAAATTACAAACTGTGAATATATTTAAACATAAAGCCATATATTTTTGGAGGGTTATTTAGATTTAGATTTTGAACGTCCAACACAGTATGCGTCTTCGTATAAAGTATTTATTATTTGCGCACAAACGTTACAATTTTTATGTAATTAAACTTTTAACACATAGGACTATTGTACAGTACCATAAACATATTTTACGCAGAAAAATCACCGCGAAGCCATCGTTTCGCGTCTCTGGTGTCAGCTCCAAAGGTTTTACCGAATCTGAAAGACATACGTACTTAAATAAAACGACATTCTCAAAACGCATCGAACAAGTTGAATATAATTAATAACCTAAACGTTTCTCCAGGTACGTGTCCAAGATAATTCGGAATCATTCCAACGTGTTTATGATAAAGCGTCGTCGGTTGAATCATCATCGGTGGATCGGGTCGTGAAATTGTCACCGGCGCCCATTCCGTACTTTGCCGTTTACGATAATTGGAAGTGAAATCGCAAAGCGCGCTGTTCGTAGCAGGAACATTCGACGCTCCAAAATGCGAATATCCGTACGGTATATGACCCGCGTACCCTTAACAAACACGATAAACCTCGTATCAACGTGAGCCAATAGATATTACAATTCCATACTTCTGATTTTTTCTCGAACGAACGAATATCGCATTCGTTGTTCGCTATCCGTGAGATCCATTTGTATTATAATTTTTCCAAAGGCTTATGTTTTTAAATCATACAGTACGTATATTCAAAAACATGTTACGTTTCGATAAAGGTTTTGGCAGACGAGATATTTTGCAAAACAGTTGAATCATGCCGCGACATTAGTTACGCGAGACATTTGGGCCACAATATTGCTCGAAGACAAATTCAAGGTGAGAATGACTCGACGTAACACACTTACCACTGACGAAATACTTCTTTGGATTTGCATTATCCATGAAGTACGGCGATGGATTGTGGTCTCTGGGCTTTTCGCATTGCTCGTCCAGAAATAAGTTTCTCATTACCCCCACGCAATCGGGCCGAACCGTCAGCATCGGCAATTTAAATTCACTCTCGATCAGCTGTATTGCAAATTTTCAAAATGTATCATTCTATTTTAACGCAAGAAATCGATATTCGAGTTTCTTACTAAACGATCCTCCAAGTTTTTAGGCTCTCCGCGTCCGCTTTGTATGTCTATCGTTCTTTTAATTTCGTTCAGAGCAGCTTTGTTTTTTAGCTGCTCTCGTTCGAATTCAGCGACCCCCTCGGTGGCGAGCACCGTGTACCTTTGTCCATTTCTGGCGTTCAGTCTGGGTGTAAAACCTGAAATATTTAATTACGTAAGTGGACCATCGGTTGTCCAGATTTCGAAATTAGTTTAGTATTAGGAAATCGATTGTGTCTTCTTATTTTCTTCCAAATTTTATTCATTTCGTTCTACCTTCGTAGCCAGGTAACATTGGATGAAAGTATATGGGATCGGTCCTTTTGTACCGAGCGTTTACTATGTCTATGTCATTCTTCGGTGGTCTTTGAACCTGACGATTAATAGATACTTGATGGCAAGATCGACGACTGATAGGGTGTTAGAAAGTGAAACGATAAAATTAAAGGAATATTGGCTAACATACTTCGTAGTCGTCGGTGACTCGGTTTGATAAAACGAGCGTTTCCGCATGATTTACTGTGGGATCAAGAAGCAACTTGTGCGAGAGACTTCCATACGTTTCGCCACATCTGTAGCGATATTGAGGACAATATCCGGCGTATCTAAAATAAACAATTTGTTTCTCTTTCTCTTTCTTTTTTTATCAACGATGCTTGTAAAAGGGAAAGATAATCAGCACGTATGAAAGTTTCCGTAGAACATTTTGTGTCTTTCTAGACTCGTTGTACACGTATTTAATTATCGAATGTAATAATGTATCTTGTTTACCCCGGAATGAAATGCGGCTCAGCCGTGGACAACAATTCCGCTCCAGCAGCCATTATCGAGATAAATTTAACAACATGTAAATTTTACGTAACGAATTTGGATTAACTGGAATTTCTAATATCTAGACTTGTATCAATTTATCTTCATGATTACGCCGAACAGTTTTCTGCTACATTTCTACGAATGTCATTCCTGAAATTTGCTTTAGGATTTTCACTCGCTAGAAACAAATGATAATTAACTTTCTATGATGTATCATAAAATTAATCGATTTTCGGCAGTGTCGCTTCGAATTTATTATAAGACATTCTATTTTGGTATTTGAAATGGAAAAAATAGCTTCAACGAATACGACATTTTAATTGCTTGTCATTATGAGTTGAAAAATTCTAATAATAACGAAAGGGATTTCCAAATGACTCATTATTAGTGCTTTCAGGATATACCCATTTGAAGACAGAGTCAGCGCTGTTTATTTTCTATGTATATTTCACTCTTTTAATTATTATACCATGTGCAATACTAATTCTTTAAATATATTTTTGTATCATTTCATTGCTATACGACTTTTTTTCAGTATCTTCAAGAAGGATGTGCATCCTTCCTCAAAACTTATAAGTTAATAATTTATTTTAAATTGTATCAAAATCATTTCTTTTTGTCCGCATATCCCCCCTAAGTCTTAGGTGTTTTATTTTAATATATAAATTCGTTTTTAAAAATGTCATAATTCTTTGGGAATGGAGCTAACAACGTTCAACATTCATTGTATAAGTAAAATAAAAATAGATTTCTTTAATTGTATATAGCGTTACAAATTGTTTTTACTCAAGGTAACAAATGATAAGCTTAACACTAGAACTACCAAGTGGGTCAAAATGATTTGATCCAGGTTTCTTATTTTATATTACACAATTTATCAAGACCCTTTTATTAAAATATAACCAAATTTTTATAAAGACAAATTTTCCTATTTTCCTATTTTATTTTCAATGTAAAATAAAGTACAGATTGAATGTCGGTAGTTCTAGTATTAATTTAAATAATGTTCGTGCATTAAAAGGATATAGGATAAATTGTCAGTTTCTAAGCTGTATTAATCAAAGGATAATATTTTACAGCGTTTCCACAATCGATGTCACTTCTTCAACATCTCCTTTACAAGTCGTATCCGGTAAATCAGTTGGATCGTATTGGATAGATAACGCCGAACGCACACGGTGCGTCCTCGGCTACGGGCCCGTTAATTGCCATTTCACTTTGGGGCAACGTGTAATCGAAATCGAGCTTGGGGCGGCATGATTTCACCGTGACTTTCAGGGGGATAACAAATTAAGGGAGCCGCTAATTGACTGCCAGGAGGGCCATCGTGTTCAAGAGGAGAGGAGCGAATTTCTGTGAGGGTAGGGGTAACTGTACGCGTGTGTTGCGTACAGAAACGAGAGAGGTGTGCGATTAACAACGTTTCGCTTTCCAGTTTTCACGGGGCTGCCGCCGCGAAAAGAACCAACAAAGAGAATGCACTTTCGCCCGCGAACGATTTATCGTTTTCAAATTTTCGCGATAGAATCATGTCGTATCGAATCGTTCTCCTTGTTCGCGCGTTGAGATCCTTAAAGCGCGATCGCACATCGAATACGTGTACCTTTAATTGCGCGTACGTTTGTAAATGACGTGTCAAAGTGTACAGGATAAAAGTTTTGCGTGACTTTTGAAAATGCAGCGCCCGGCTTGGGAGAAATTCTGCAAGACGATAGACGGTGGTCCGGGAACGATTACGTGTGAAAAAAGCAGGAGAATAAGCTTGAGCGTTTTTTAATATCGAAACGACGGATTATTGATTCGTGCAAGAGAAACATGCGATTTCGCCGTGAAATGAATTCCATCTTTTACGTGGATGCTGACGTCAGTCACGCGAGTTTGACTGAAAACGAGGGGGTAAGTTAATCAATGATTTTTTTTCTTTCCCTTTTTTACAAGGTTTTATTGGTTTTACGTAAGCTTTATCTATGACAAAGTCTTTATATCTCTCCAATTAGATTTTTCTCTTCTTCTTATCGATATGATACCAACAAAAAAAATATTTAATCAAGATATAAAATAATTTTTGTAATTTATATTACTTTTAGAATATTGCAAAAATAATTGTGATTTTTCTTTCCTGTATTGCAACTTTTAGATCTTTTATTTAAATCCTTTTGCGTCATTATGATATTAAAATTATTTGTAAAATATTACATACTAATAACTGATAACACATTAAAGTTTAATATTTGAAATATCTTCAGTATTAAGATAGTATTAAGAATAGATTTTAATTATTCTTTATTTTTACAGCAATAAAATATTTGTAGCATACCAGATCTATAATAAAAATGTTGACAATAAGAAAAGTATGTACTATAATTCATTGAATATATTAAAAGATTATTGAAAAAGCCTTCTTAAAGTCACAATAATATAATTTCCCAAACGAAGGTTAAATTATATTTTAAAATTATGTAAATCAAGAAAGATTGATTTTTTCATTATTTTGATTAAACAACAATCTGACCCAATTAAACGAACAAGCATACTCGTGCGGTTTCTCGCCAACCGGAAACTATGCGATCGATCAAACGACAATTAAAGGTGCATCTAGGGGTTGATGGTGGCCAGGTGTACATGAGGTAAATCAAACGCGTTGCATCCGGTTCGTGTACCCAGCTCTGTACACGCGCCGCGCGGTAAAGGAATAATAATTTTCTCCTCTTCCTCCGGCGTTTTGTTTTCTGTCCCCGAGGCTGGCGCGACCAGACCGGAAGCTTTATTATCGCCCATGCTCGTTGCAAATCGTGGGTGTAGCTTAACCGTAGGCAAAGATACGCACGGGTACAAATTCCGTCTCATTGTCACAGATTGTAAGTTTGACATGACTTCTTGATCTCTGCTATTTCATACTTTTCTAGTGAGAAATGTTTTTGTAACATTTTCTATGAAGTACACTATAAACTTTGACTTATACAATTACCTCGACATTTATTATAGCAAACTTAAGCACTGCGATATAATAAATAATTATTCTAATTTTAATTAGGAAAATTACTAACCAATATTAGGAGTAGTTAGAAAGTTATGATAATATGTGTTTAACGAAATTTCTATTAACTTAAGAAGTGTCGGATTTGAGGGGCTAATCCCTTGTCTTACAGTTTCCTCAACAATTACGTCTGTTATAGTTAACACGTTGACTGCCATTTAACACGTTAAATTTTCTATAATCGAATAATTAACAAAACAAAAGGCAGTCAACGTGTTAACTATTAACATTTTGATAACTGCACATTTTATAGGACATACTACATTAGTAATTTTTATTCAAAAGACCAACACCGTCCTGGAATCTAGTGTAAGTTGTAAAACAGTGCTCGACGGAAGACCGCAAGGATTGATACCCGCTTGTTTCTGCATGGCGTTCAATTACTTCTTGCGCTCTGCCGTCGCTGCATGGCCATTAAACGAACGTCTGTCGTTCAATGACCATTTCCGTGCGAAAGCTCACGCCTCGCCATAATTCTTTCCGGTAAACAGATTATTTCTCCCTCTGTGAACACTTGAAACGGCTACCGCGGCGAACGTTGCTGTACACTGCCAATCATGCTCATCCGTGTGATCATGTAGAATGACATTGATCGATCATGGATCCCTCCCGTGGTTTTTTTTATCTCGACGCCTTGGTTGGTACGAGCGTTGTACCCACCTTCGGTACGTCTCATTTTCAACGGTTAAACAAATAACAAAGATCACGGGCAGATTTATTACGGAGAAACCGTTCGCATTGCTCGTCAATTTATGTACGTGTTAACGCTTGTTACGAAAGGGTCGGCGCGATAACAGTTTCCGTAATTTATCTTACTTCACGAACACGTGATGTCGATGATCTTCATCGATCACGATCGCAATTAGGGCACATCGTGCATAATAAGCTTGGATGCTTATTTTTTATTCACAAGGTGCTTAAAATGTGTTTGGTGATACTTTTTAATACAGCTTATAGTAATTTATTAATTTATTTATCTGGATGCATTAAGCAACGAAAGCTACTTCGATGTAACTTGGTACTATTTTATAGTAGGATTAAATGTTACCACAGTCAATTATATTATTTGCTGTAGTGCTAGAAACCTGCTACAAGACAAATGGTGGGATTTTCTTTCCTTATATTGCCGTTTTCCCTAGAGAAGACTACATGGTGTCAATAAGACTTTTAGACGTTAATTACCTATAAACTAAGGGTCATTTAGCACTTTCACTGCCACGTTGTAATTGTATTTCTGATAAATTTTATATTCTATTCCCTCAATATTTTGCTATTTCTATTACCTATAGTTTCTAATATCCAATGAGAAAATTTTCAACCAAATAAATTAAAGAATTCCTAATAATATGGGCGATGGTTTCTAATGGAAATTCAAGTATCATTCACATATGAGTGATGCGGCAGTCAAGGTATTGATACCATAAGTTTCAGAGTTTTTCACAATGCTTATATTCTGATTTGACCCAGTTCCAACAAATTCATGTTACTAATAAAAAAGAACACTCAAACAAGTGAGCTTAAATTTGAAATCTAAATAAATCTTCAGACCTGGATGGATCACTTTGTTTCTCAGCTAGTAACAAAAAGGAAACGCGATGTACGCCATCCTACATGCATTGAATTCACTGATTGATCTCCCGAAGGCCAATCGCGAATTAAAATTGCTAATAAACAAAGGAGAGGCAGGTGTACAGTCACCGCGAGCGGCCCGAAATTTCGCGGGTGATCCTTGCGAGGACACGCAACATCTTTATTCATGTCCGCGGAGACCAGATGATTTCTCTGTTGCACAAACAAACGGCGCACGTAATCGGCCGTAATGGCAAGCAGGCCTAAAGTATCGCTAAGTACCGATCGTCCTCATTAACGTCATCGGTCGAGGTGGACAGTGATCGATTGCGCAGAGGTTGTACGCTGTTCTCCAGCGTGCATGCGTAATCGTGTACGAGGCAACATGCGCTCTCGATCAATCGATAAATTATGCATCCGATCGGCCGTGTACGTAAATCATGCGCGCACGTTGCTTTGCCCTTTGCTTTTGTCGTCGATTCTTCTTCTTTCGACTCTTTTCCTTCTCTCCCTGCCCCCCTCGCCCGCCGATTCTTATTGATTCCTTTTCTTTCTGGTTATTATCGTCCCCGATGTTTCCGCCTTTTCGTCTTTGTACCGTCCAGGCTGAGACACATGCACGGCGAGGGAGCTCGCGTCCAGCGTATCCGCATGATCGGCGTGACTCGCATTGTACTCGGCTGGCTTTCCATTGTTCCGGTCGCACGAGCCGGGAATATCGACTGTCTAATGCCGATGACCACGGCTCGTTAGAAAATCCACGGGTCGGAAGAAAGGTTGGAAGGCAGGTGCGTTCACAACGCTTGCGTTACGCTCGCGGCGCGCAACCGGGGACACTGACTCATTCGAGCGCTTTATGCAAACGTCGACGCGCGTGTACGCGTCGACGGACAAAAGGGCGCGTGCGAACCCTTCTTAACACGGCGGATCCTTCGTGCCTGGCGTATCACAGGCGCCACGGCGATTGAAATGCCATCAAAGTCGTGTTTCGGTGATTGGTAGGGACAGAAGGGTTGCCTCAGACAGAAGGGAGCTTCGCTCTATTGTCTCGCCCGAACCTGCACGGAATTAATGGAGTTTGCCTTTTGTACAGAAAAGGAAACAAGGAAGCCCTGTCAATCATGACCCAATCAAATGTTTAAACGCAAGATCTTTGTACATCGGGTGGAAAAATATTTGAGTAAATGCCTTGAAGTTTAAAAAATGATCGTCTCTGTGGTCCGTCAGGGTTAACGTTAGAATATTAATGTTTTTGTCCCCTGCGAATGTCATTTAGTCGTTCGTTGAGCACATTTCCCACGGAAATAACGCTGTTATCCCTTTCAACCGAGATGACAAATGGAAAGTATTTCACTGAAATACATTACCCGGTTATCAAGGACAATCGTGCGGTTTGCGGCTTTATCGAGTTCTTTCGTAGACCGCAATTTCTCGTGACCGTGTTCCTCAGGAAGTGACGTAGACTCCCTTGCCAACCTCCCGTAATCTTCCAGACGACAAAAAACAGCACCTCGGTGGCGCAAACGTATTATCCTTTTTAATTATAACATCATCTCTTTCGGAGGAAAAAAGTCGACGATGGGCTTCTTCGATTAAATCGTCGGTCGGTTTTTACGGGAACAGAAACGAGATATTTCATGTCCGGAACAGCTTTCATGAGTTATTCAGCTTTGCTTTTGTTTTTTGTTACACGATGCCGGCACGATATGCTCCGTAAACTCCTTACACGATTTCCAACGATTTCTATGATGTGTTTAATAAATGTTCTCGGAATATGGTTGCATCGCTTCTCAAATAAACGAGCGAGTCGACCCGGTGAAACAAATTGGAATAATTTTTTACGAACGCAGAAAAACGAAAGTGGAATTTCAATTACCGTTGCGGTTAATATCGTGTACGGAAGATAAAATATCAATAACACTAACGATACAATAATAACGTCGCTGTTGCTGTTTGATGGTAATCTACCGAACCTTGGATAATATTAATGCAATTTTAATACCGCACGAGCCATCCTTGTCTACTGTTCCCTCATTAAACGCATACTTATTCAAGGAGCGAATAGGGATTCTCGTAAACGAGGTATGCGTCATTGATGCAGCAGTTTCGCGCATCGAAGACGATGTGAATGCATTCTGATAGGCGGAGACACAGATTCTTCGTGGAATGCGGTCAGGTTAGAACCGAATGTGGGAGAGCCGTGCCGCAGAGGAAGATCGTGTACGGACAAGAAGGAGATCGTAGCCGGGAATGTCGACATTTTGCAGCGGGGATATTGTCCCACTGTAATTGAATTAAGCTGTTGCAGCAGTTGAAAAATTGATTGACGATAATACCAAGCATATTTTATCCACGACAGCGATCTCTCGAGTGATAGCAGGATCGATACGACGAGAAAGCGGCTTCTTGCCTTACTCCAGGAACTTTGTGCCTGGAACACATCCAGCAGAAAATAGACAGAAATAGGCGAAGATTTATCATTTCAAGTGGAACTCGCGAAATTCTTCTCGAGAAAGGAAAATTAATTTTCTCCATAGGTTTTAATTAAATTTACCTATCGACGCCAGCCATATTATGTGTTAATTATAATTTAGAAACTTTCTAATTTAAAAATAAAAGACAAATTGTTACGATGGCTTCAAGTAAGAAACTAGAAGTGAAAATCGTAAGGAAAAAATAAAAATTTTTCAATAAAGATTGATTATCACGTATTGTTTTTCCACCGCCATTGTTATCTGTGGATGGATTCACGCTGTGTTGCTCATCAAAGGGTGCGATCATCCGGCGATTAACGCAGAAAAGTTACTTGACCTTCTGGAAAATGCATGATTATGCAATGGGGGTTGGGGGCAGACCGGCTGTACTGTTTTAACACATGCTTCTGGTGTTTCGCTGAATGAAACCAATAAAACGAACGAAAGAGGCAGCGGCGTATGTTGTAACGACATAAATAGTATCTTCTGTTGGCCCTTGGGCACGAAGCATGGCATTCTATGGTTTATAATAAACGAGCGATATTAACATTTATACTATCCACCGGAGGCTTACTTTTGCACCGCGGGCGTGACTCATAACTGGCTGTCTCGAAGGTTTTATAATCGTACAAGTATCATAATCTGTATACACCCTCGGGAATGGTGTGCACGATAGTGTGCACCAAGTGTATCATTAAAGTGCAAGATCACAGGCACCGAAGAAAAGTAGTTCGCGCCTGATTCGATACGAAATGTACAGGGTGTTTCCAAGCCAGATCCTGCCATTATTTGAATAAACTTTGCGTTTGGGGTGCATCAGGCTTAATAATATATAATTCGAACTGTAAAGGATTTATAACTTTAATCAATATTCGTGATGTTCTTTGAAAAATATATGCAATTATATAAGACGTATTAACTTTAATTATAACTTTAACTATAATTTGTTTTTGGATGATGGTCGTACATGTAAGAAATTAATTTTAAATCTTTATGTGTTGGTGTTGGTTTATTTGGAAAAAAATGGATTGGAATTAATTTATTACTTGATCTTTAATTTTGTATTTGAATAAATGCCTTGTAAAATAATTTTCCAAACACTTTCTGATATGTTTGTTCTAAGTTTAACAGTCCATTTTATAAAAATATGTAATAGTATTCTTTTTAAATATAATGTAGGACTTCGTAGATTTCACGTTTATTATACTATAAAATGGTTTTTGTTCGTATTATCCATATCTTGTAAACACTCTGTATGTAGATGGATGATGTAAATGAACACATAGAAGATATCTTCAATGTAAACCACGATGAAAGCATTCAGTTTGCAGGTAATACAAATTCAATGGACAGTAAATTACTAGTTGATACTCATATACATTATACGTCCCTTTTTGAGTTTTATCGGGTTTCAGCCTTTCACGGTGTATTCTATTCGTATACTGTTCTTCATGGTGTGTTAAGCTGCATTTTGCTTATCTCCGCAACCCTTTTTGCTGTGTTTGAAACGTTATACGCCATTTCAATACACGTCAGTTGGTTTATTAAGTTAATATTTTAATCTTATGGCAGAAATCTTAGCAAATCAAAAATAAATACACAATAGTAAACACTTAATTCATTTTTAACAACTAGATTAATTTTCTAGTAAAACATCTTAAGGAAAAATTATTCATTAATTAAAGAATCAAGATCAAATATTATTCAAATATTATAATTAATTTAGTAAATGGTATAAACTTTAAATTCAACAATAAAATTATTATTATTAGTCAAATGCACTTTTAGTAGAACGATTTAATTAAAATATGTAAATTATATAACATGATAATTAAGATGACACTTATAATCAATTAGAAAGAAAAAATATTTCGTAAGTGATATCTGTATAACAAATGAAAAACAAATTTGTAGATAAAAGATTTGAATTTTGAAAAAAATTCTGCCAAGGGTTGCGCGTTTGATTTGACTTGCGCGGTACGTAGAGGGTGGGGGAGGCGTAGTCTGGTGGGAGATTCGCGAGTACCACCGGCTTAGTATGGTACGGCCATCGGTCAGGTGTGTTTCGTGGTTCGTTTAAGCGAAGGTGTGCTTGCTCGCTGAATTCATTGGTTCAGTTATCACAATTATTTTGACGCGACTAATAAACGGGTCGAATTAACTTAAAAAAGTATAGTAAACGTGTTGGACCGTAACTGGAATCAGGTAGAACGTTTTTTCTTGTGATTTTTACGCGATGTTTATGGTTTCTCGACGTTCTGACATTCGATACATAAGTGACCAGTGAAACCCGCATGATTGTGTCAACGATATTTTCGAGCGTTACGGGTTTCCATCGGCGACACTCCAATGATGTTGGTCGACATGCCGAGTTGACGGTGAGTAAAATTGTTTTTCTTTTGTGTTTTATTCAATATTACGGTAAAATTTGTCTTGTGCGTCTTGATCGCGCGGACCGTAGCTAACTTCACGTCACTACTAGTTGACATAAGCCCGCGCTTTTTTTTACGACGCACTTCGCACAAATCTATTTTCGTTGTAAAATTGACAAACTTGAAAGTTCTAGAAGACAAATATTACATGAAAAGATACATACATAATAATTATAGCACGGTGACTAACTGCATTTCTAAATTGCAGCTACCCTTGTATGACACGGTCGTTTCGATATATCACGATGTACAAATCGTACCGTTTCTTTTCACATACTTTACCGCGCATAAAATTCCTAATTTTTATAATTATATATGTATTTGTTAAATAGTTTATGCTTTTTTAATTAGTTGAATTCTTGAATGGATATAATATCCTTTACTAAATGTATAATAACAAAAGTATATTACGAAATATAACCTTACATATTATATGAACGCTATTTCTATAATACTTGATATATCAAGACTATTTGTATGATAGTTCTGTCATATTTACTGACGAGACATCTTGCAAAATAATTTTTAGAATATTCTGTAATGATTATTATTGCTGAAAAGGGAAAATGTTAAACAAAGCTTTGTTGGTCGTAAATTTTGTTATATTTCCCTGATATGTCACTTATCAGTGAGAAGCAAAATTTTAAATTATCATTATTTTGTAATATTTTATTTATTTTGTAGCCTTGACATATCTGTCATTAAATGTTTGCAATATTTTTAAAATATCGATTTCCATTATTTCATAACACATCGTCAGTAAGGATGGCATTGTTGATATTTTTAAATAGAAATCTCTAGACAAAGTATTGAATATGTTTAAAAATGTTTTTGTGCACATGTTTGACCCTAACTCAAATGCAGAATATTATAATTATAAAAAAAAAACGAGTTTTCTCACTTTACCATTAATCGCAAGCTTATTGCACTGATCTCGTAACTTACGTTTGGTACCATCCTGTGGACGTGATGCTCCCAAACAATATTATTTGCTCTGCTTTTGAGCAGAAAAAAATCTTCGCTGAATTTACGTGGAATACGTGGAATTATTCGCAAAGTAGAGTTTCGCACGTCAATGATACGCGTTTCGAGCCCTCTCGCGTGGTTTGTTTGTTGTCGTTGACGGTGACAATAGGGACAAAAGTAAACGGACTCGTTCACCGCAACCGTTATTCATTGTTATGCGCCATGACGTGGACCACGTCCGCGTTTAGCCTCGTTAAGAACAATTAAAAGTAACCGACGAACCGAGTATTGCTTAATTGCCGCCCCCGAATGTTCCCATTAATAGTACTCGGACTTCTCCGGATGAATCTAAAGTTTACACGCGGACCAATGTGCACAACATTGTTCATTTGTAATATTTCAGATAAAGCAATTAACATTTATAACTTATGAGCAGTTCATGATTTTCTGAATACATTTTGATCTAACCCTTAAGCGAACGTAAGGGTCGTTCAGGACGTTGCGGTTCAATGCAATTTTAAAATAATAATTATTACCTTATAAAACAATACTTGTTTTATGGAAACAATGCCCTAGTAAATATAATAAAAAAATGATTCTGTGCTGAAATTGAAAGTCCACTTAAGGGTTAATCTTTCCATAATGTTGAATTCAGTATACCATTGAATTACGATTCAATTTTAGTACCTCGCATTTCAAGGTATTGTGAATTAAGTACTTTTCTCTAATGGATACATTAGAAACAGTATATTGCTGCGATAAAACGCAATGCTTCGATTAAAAATAATGTCCATCGAGTTATAAATGTCAATGGCTGCAATTAATGTCTTCGTTAGCGACCTCCTCTTCTTTCGCACGATTTGAACTATCTGCGAGCCTATGGTCATCTTTTGTGCTCTTTGATCTCTCGTTCTTTGTGGAAGCAACAGATTTTGTAAAGAGAGGAGACGATGTAATAGCGTGCGAACTGACCGTTAGCCGGATTTTCGAAAAATTTGTGTTTCCCACGTAGTTGACGACGATTCTTCTTTTATTCTTGCCATGGTACTCCTTTACCGTTTCTTTTCTCCGAGCGCTCGTATGTCTCGGTAACGAGGACGTGTTATGCAAATCCGTGGATATTGTGCGCTGCCACGGGAGACCGTAATCATTCGAGCTCGTCCATTGACTAAAATTCACCAATGAGGAAGGGTATTTTCTACTAATTCGTCTCGCTAAGTATCTTCTTAAATAGCAAAAGGATTACGTAAAAATAGGTATTCGTTAGCCCATGTTGATACATTTCTAGTACCTTGTGTATTTCTAAACGATGCATTATTGAACGTAATTCTATTATTCTTAGCTAAAAGAAACAGTACTATGGTTTTGTTCATTTTTGGGGTCTAACTTTGTGTCACCTAATGCAGCATTGTTTAGAAACCTGAAGGTCGTATTATATGAATGCTACTTATATTTACTAACCCTCGAATTCTCGAATAGAGCTTATATTTACTAATGATATTTGCTGTGGGACGTCTAAATCGCAAAGGACACTAAGGAAGGTTTTAAACTTATGGTAAAAATTTGATGTTACTTCAAAGTTACACAATTTCATTGACGGTTAAGTGGTCTCAAACTCCTGGTGGATGGTCTGCATATAAATACTCTTTTTAAATAACTGAATGAAACTCCGAGGTTTTTCATGTCAATCTACTTTCATCCCTCCAAGTGGGTGTAAGAAGTTTGGCGGCTGTCGAAGCGTGAAACTCGTAAATAAAAAAGTGGAAGAGTAAAAATGAATCCACCTACCCTGCTTAATCTACTCAATAAAGAAGTACCATTCAGGCAGGCAACCCTTGCTTTTACCCCTGAAACATTAACCAGATAAATTCGAGGGAAATAACGCGCGCGCGCGCCTAAAGGAACCGAGCTAAAAGCGTCCTCCCTAAGTGGCTACTTCGCGGTGGCTTTTTCCCCGGCTCGTCAGCAAGCTCTTTTTACCCTGTTCGTGTACACAAAAAACAGAAGAGGGCATACGTCTTCTGGTACGTGGACGCACACGAGCGAGGCGACGGCTCGCCTACGCCGCGTTCACGGTTATGCCTTATTTATGAGCGCACCGATAGCCATGCTCGCTTCCGAACTCGGACAAAAGGTAAGGAATATGCCCCCACGTGAAAAGTGGAATTCCGATCTGTGTCCATCGTTGGCACGCGTCGCTCTGAATCGATCCTTTCAACCCTTTACGCTCGAAATTCCAACAAGCAGGCATGTAATTGTTTCGAATGATATAGTAAAAAACGATACAATATCACATAAAATTTATTATTTGATGAAATCATTATTTGATTCGATCCTTTTAACCCTTTATGCTTGAAATTCCAAGTAGGCACGTAATTGTTTCGAATGATATAATAAAAAGCGATACAATATCGTATAAAATTTATTACAGATATAAGACTTTATTGAGCTTTTAACCCTTTGACATCGAGGGTATAAAAAATTCATAATAAATATTATAGGATTTTAAACCTGTTAAATTTTTCAATTGGCTCATAAAAGTTAACGTTATAATATTTACAGTCATAAAAAAATATTTAAAATTACCAGTTTATGTGTTAGAAAAGCACAGCAATAAAATTTAACAATGGCTGAAAATAAACATCTATTAATTTTTTTATAAACAAATATGCACCGTTTATAATTCTATTTTCTTATATCTCTCGATTGAACAATATTTGAAAAATTAAAGTTAAAAGTTAAAAAATTAAAATTAAAGAATAGATGACGTATTGGGTGCGCCACGATGCGATTATTTAAACAAACAGGTGGCACCCTGAGTGTCCTATGCCTATCCAATAAAACCGATGACACACTGGTTGCGTCCTGATGCAACCACACCAAAGAACCGAGGACGCAGAGAGTGCTGTCGTACGTTGTTTAATAAATTAGCCGACACACGACGTGTCTTGATGTTTTGTTTAAAACAAATTGTACACGATAATAATAAGAAAAAGACAAGTTTGCAAAACCACAAGAATAAGAAAGCATAAAACGCAAGGAACTTTCTTGACTCGTTCGAAAACGGAAGAAGAGACGCGGCAGCTTCAAGAGAAACAATTTACAAGGATGGTAAAGTCCATTTTCTCGTTACACGAAAACCGGAATTTCAAGGGAACGTCGCACGGTCCGGCTAAAAGTTTAACGTTTTCAACGAGACCGTCGCGTCCGTGTGTGTGTTGTTGCAAAATGATTGTTAAACTGCGAGCAATGTTGAGATATTGTTGCATTCATAACAGGACAGTATGCTAATAATAGGTTTTTTGCAAAAGTACAAGGACCGCGCTCCTAGTTTGCTGCTTGCCTGGTAACATTAATTTATTGGCTCGCTTTTAAAGCATACAACCGCGCGGCTCGTAGCTTACAGCTTGCTTGCAAAAATCCTTTTGCAATGAGCGTACAATGGCGGCGAAAGTATCGAGTTCAGGGACGTGCTACCCGTGTTCTCCTTCCCCCTTTTCTTTTCTATGTTACCAAGAACATCGTCCGTTTTGAAAGAGCCTCGTTCCCGAGCGGGAATTTAGAAACGTTCGCCGATCGTGATTCTTCTTTCGATAAATTTTAATCGTGGTTACGAATGTTGTAATTATTCATTCGATTGGATGAATAATAACGCCTTTTCGTTTTCTATCTTTAATTAATCGATCGAATAAATAAGAAAGGAGTTCAGCTTTCAATAATTGCAACACTTTGACGTTTATTTTACTTTTTAAATTGCAGTTAAGTTTTTATTACTGTATATTCGCTTCCACTGAGTTAGACGTATTAAATTATTAAATAAGAGATATTGATTATTAGAGGGGTTCGTCGTTAAGCCATTGGTTTAGTACTTTGAATCGTTAGCTTAATATTAACGTTATTCAGGGTCCGCCTTCGCCTTTCTTTGAATAATTATTCAATTAACCCCTTGACATACAAAGGCATCTTGGATATGTCATGTGTTTCTGATGTGCTATTGTGAATATCGGCATGCTTTGAGATATACGCAAATTTAATGCTTTGTAAGAGTATAAAGTGGTTGTTTAATTAATTGTTTAATCCTTTCAATGTTTGGTCTGTGCAATGTATGGGTAAAATGTAGAAAGCCAGAAAATTTAAAAATGTGTAAATTAATAATAAACATTAGCAATACAATAGTTTCTAATAAATTTCAATAAATCCTGAAAAGATTTAATCAATCTCTTGTTTTAGTGAACACTGAAAGGGTTATTCTTTCTTTATTATTTTCATATAATTCTGGTATGTTCTTAAGCTTATACAAATGTTAAGTTAAAAAATAAATGATATCTATCTTTTAGTTATATAAAAATTTATTTAACTTAACTCTTTTATTAGTATGAAACTGATCATTTATGGAAAATTTTTAAATTCTAATTAAATTTAAAAATGCATATTGTAAATAAATTTTAAATATAATTTAAATAATTTATTTAACTACAAATACTCCTAATGAATATCAAGTTATAAATAATAGAAATAACGAAGTATTAAGAAAATAATAAATGAATATTGTTTTTAATAAACCTAGAGAAAATTTTCATAACTACAGCGCGGCAATCAAAGGGTTAAACCACGGAGCGAACTTGGTTATAGCGAAAGGGTTAATTGTAAGACACCGTTGATCCTCGGATCGGTCAACGCGTTAACACCTGAAATAAACGGGCGAATGCGAGCAAACGAAATAATGAATGAAATTCGTTTCCGCGAAATCGATGACAAGTTTCTCGTCCGCGTAGTATGCGCGCACACGTGGTGGCAAGTGGTGTGGAACGGCGCGCAACTGGACCGCGTGACACGCACACCCGCACGTGTTCGTCACGCACGCGTGTGTCGCGATGCAGCCACGTGGCTGTGTATTGCTCACCTTCCGTTTTATGTTAGCCTGGTGTAAGAGCGATCAAGACGTTTGCGCAAATCGCGTGCCGCGACACCCGCCGCGTGTACGTACGAGCGACGCGTGCACCCGCTCACGTTCTTTTCGTCGTGACCGTCACCCACACCAGGGACAAATTATTTTTACGAACAGACTGATATTGGCCCTTCACCGACGTGCGTCTCCTCCCACGCGACGTCATACCTGTTTACCGCAGCGGACGTGTGCCATCACCTACGTGACATAACTAATTTTATACGGCAAAGTTAGGTCAGATAAGGGTTACATGTTTCTGGACTTTGCGAGCCGAGGTGAACTTGAATTAACAGAACCAGACTTTGACATTTGGAAGTATTAATGTAAACTGACAGAGGGTATAATTTAATTATTATTAATTAATTAAAGAAGGACCTTCGTAAATTTGTAAGTTGGAAATTAAATAGAATGAAAAATGAAATTTATGTTATTGTAGCTGTTGTCCCAGTGGTCCACCCTTCGAGAGTTAATTAGGGTTGTGTCCACTGTCATCAAAGTTTATAGCAGATGTTCATATTTCATCTTTGACAAATTTTTTCTCAAAATGAGACTAATTTCCATTATTTTTCGTATTCCTTCGTTGTTAATTCCTGTTTGATATTTCATAATAAAAAGTATTGAAGAGGCTGTTGAGATTTTTTTCAGACCAAATGGTAAATGGAGGTTAAAATATCGTATTGAAATAAAAAAGGAGCAAAGATCGTTGGCTCATAAATGTCGGATATCACGAAGGCATAAATTTCTTGGATCATTGAATAATTTCGTTATCCTATCAAGTAGGCTTTGAATATCCCATGAAATATGTAATGTTCCGTGATTTCCCGGTCGTTAGATCCCGATGATATAAAAATACAAATCGAGCACCGTTGTTTATCATATACTGTACTGTAATTTGGAATATAAATTACCACAGATTTCTATGAAAAGCAAATCCATCGGATAGAACTGTCCCTGTTCAACTTACACGGCCTATAAAATTGATAAATCGATGCAAAAATGTGATATGCTCGAATTCTACCGTTTCAATGGTTTCCCACAGGAAACCGTTTCACGGGCATTAAAGTGCTTCAGAATTTATTATTCTGTTCTTGATTTTAAGTATTCGGCTCGAATTCAATGAACCGCGCAATCCGTTACGTCCAGATTCTTCATTTTTTCGCACAATGTGGATCAAATGATCAAACGGAACACGTATCTCATTTTCATTTCTTAAATGAGGACAGTCAGGGCAGAGTATCTAATTATCGATATTAGACACACTTTTTTAAAATGTCTTTTCTTGCAAAATTTTAGTTGTATTGTAAAATTTAGTGTCTTTCTTATTTGACTGATATTGAGTTTTAAGAGTAGTTTAAAATTGTTTCTTATAACAATCAACTTGATATAAAGGCAAGACTAGAATCCGTAACAAAACGTTGATTGCCACAGTAAAAACAGACGTGTGCGATAAGACACACTTTACTTCCAATTACTGATATTTATGTAAAATTATAGAGAAACCCTGGCAAAAACATTAATATTCTGAATTCAGAAAAATCTAATAGATCGACTCTTAATTTTTTCCTAAATATTTTAATTAAAACGTGCTCTACTTTAAGGTTTCTGTCGATTAATTTTCAAATGTAACCATTCAAATTGCTAGTTTGCATTATTAGTCTAATACTGGCAATATTCACGGTTTATTTTATCTTTTATTTTATTAATTATTTAATTATATAAAATTTGAAGCGCCGGTCATCAATGACCACCGTGCCAGTCAACGTGTTAAAATAGAGCACGTTTTAATTATAATAATTAGAAAGAAATTAAAATTAGATTTTTCTGAATTTACAATACTAATGTCTTTAATAATAAATCTCAGTATTGCGTGACCAGACGTGAGGGACGTCGTATGTGCAAGGAAACGTCGTATTTTCAAGAAAATAGGTCAACGGCATCTAGGAATTTGAATAATTTTCTCGTCTATGCAATATCTGTTGAATCGACTGTTCCGAAGGAAACTTGCATGGTAATGTTTGCAAACATTCTTGACATAATTGCATCGGTCGGACAGCGAGTAGGCCTGGTAGCATCGCTTTCTAACAAGCCGAACGTTTTACTTTTCGTTTCGTCGGCACGCGAACGTATTCGTAACTAATTCGTGCAAGTAATCACCATTTAAACACGTACAGGTGCATCTCGTTGGCTGGAAAATTAATGAACTTGCCGAAGGTTCAGGGATAGGTGTTCTTTCGCCTCGTTTCAAGATTCTTTATAGCGTTGCAGCACGCTCGAGCATCCGGTTAAAAACTATCCGGCAATTGAAGATAAAAATGCAATGATACTTCGCTCGTTGGAATCTTCGTGTTTGTGAAAAATTTCGAATAAGACGAAAACGATCTTAAAACCTTCGCGAAGTCTGTGAATGCATCATTTGATACTCCGTTCGACCTCATATAATTCTGTTTAACCTATGTGTAGTAGGTAAGTTGGAAATGTAATTAGATTCATTTGTTAATTAAAAATTTATCTCTTTATACCTTAAGAAATAAGGCGATATGAATATTAACGTTATTTAGGATTTTCTAAGTAGATCATACATTCTTTTAATAATTCTCTTAAAATATTATGTTTTTATGTTTACACAACTCGTATAAAAAGGAGCTGTAATAGCATGGTTTTCACGCCTTGTGTGAGATTTATTAAACAAACATAACAGTAAAGTGAAACGTGCTACTCTATCATTACACGCTTATAATATGCCATAATCGCGACCCACAAATGTGAAAATCATCGACATAAAAGATAATTGAGAATGGATAGTGTGGTTGCATACATAGGGTGACTCAATTTGATTCTGCAGTTCGAATAGATGTATTAAAATGAAATGAAAAACATTCTTCTATTATAATTTTCAAAATTACTTAGACAATAGTAAGTATTTGTAATATATAACAAATAATTTTTCGGTATTTAAGGTTGAAATAAAGAACTTTTGAAAATAATATGATTAAAAATTGAAAATAAGCCACCCTGTATAATGGGGCATCGAAGAAACGTGACAGAAAAGAATTCTTTCGATGGTAGAACGGAAGCCGATCGTTCTTGTCAACGAACCATAACGGGTCGATCGTTTTAGCTTCTTAGAACTCGATGATTGACTTAATAGAATATTCAACGATGATTAATAATTTAATCGTTCAGCTGAGATTCAACAATCACACGATAGTTAGTAATTTGATAAGACCGTCTTATCTCTAACTGATATAATTAACAACAAATTGAAATGTGTGGTAGTTTATGCAATAAACATTTTACGTTATTCTTATGTAAGATCAACGGTTGCATAATAAGAGAAGTGCAGCCATTAACAATGTTCCAACTAATAATTTTGCAGAAGAACTATTCGTGTTTTGCAACGAAAGTTCAGTGTGTTAGAACCATAGAATAGAAAATAATACAGAATTCATTTTTTCTGTCTGAACTTTCAAATTTCATCGATATCGTAAGGAACGATGCTTAATAATCCCAGGGTTGGAAGTTTATTAATAGCTTAAAAATCAATTAACCCATTCGAAGCTAGTGTTTTAACATAAAATGACCTCGGTTAAAGGAATTTTTTTCATGTTTATATTAAATTACATAATGCTTATCTTACTTGTAAGTTATCATTTTTTACTTAATTTACAACCAATATCAATTTTAATTACTATATGTATTTTTCTCTTATTTTATTTTATGATATGTTAGTTTTTTATCTGTTTATTGATTGGTAATATTAATTCTTTTTTTCTTTAAAACCTGGTATTTAATTTATAAAATTAACTAGAGGATTTTTATAAAGTTAATGAAATAATAGTATAATAGAAATAGATAACAGAGATTAATTGTGACTTGTAGTGTCCTCATTATAGTCACAAGGCTATCACAAGTCTTCTTAAATAATTTATTTATAATTTATTAATAAAATTTAAAATCACTATTTTGGAAGAAAAAAGTTAGAAATACTCCTTCTTTTATGCACTAAACTTAAATTTCACATTTTAAGATATTCTAGTCAATTACGTCGGTCCAAAAGCGTCACTCGAACCCAAAGGGTTAAATCTCTAAGGGTTATCCTTACCGAGAAGATTAATTTTCTCTCTCGTGATCACCTGTTGATTCTCGACAATACAATCGTGATCATCTTCAAATGTTAGTTTCTAAAAAATTGATCGATAGTACTGTTCGGATAAAATTGGACACACCGTTCCCGCGGTGTATACGCGCGCGAGCAACGTGCTGGACAGCTTGAATACGAACAGGAATGGTGCATCCAAAGGATGTCGTCAGCTACATGTCTACGTCTTTGGCGCAGACGTAATGCCACGCGTTTATCCGGAGAACAGAATGCACATGGTATGTACGTGTCCGCGAAGTATCGCGACTTTCGCGGCATGCGCTATGCCAGCAGCCGAAGCTGAAGAAATATGTAAGCGCGGTCTTATGAACTTGACCCCTCGAGTTCTCCAGCTGCGGACGCTCGTTAACATTGGCGTAACCAAGATTTTTGTCTACGATGGATCAAGTTTCTGTAGTTCTATCGAAAGAATCAAGTGTCGTAAGCTGTTTAATCCTTGGACGGTAGGCTGCTTAGGCAACAACGATTTAAATGTAATATTTCATTTCCATTTTCGCAAGTTTTATTATTACTATTTTAAATTAAAAAATTTGTGTACCAAATCTTAATGGAAATATTATTTTTTCCTAGGCCATCGTCATTTTTCTCTGCTACATGATATTTTTGTTAAAACTATAGAATTAAAAAGAAAGAATTAAATGTGTAAATCAGGTCCTGTGTAAATGGATCTGCCAGGTAGGCAGAGGTCTAATTAGACATCCCTTACACAGTGGCTCGATTTTGCATAATAAATAACTCTATACAAAATTGAAAACCTTGTTAAAACATTTCTGTCCAATTTTAAGACACGCCAACATTACGGTGCATGGTTAGAGATTCCAGTTTAATGAATATTCCTGGTAACATTTTTTCTCTGCCTCGCGGTACGTTCGTCTGTTCAGGTAATTACTTCCCGGTGAAAGAAAAAAGAAAAAAGGTTTCAATCTATCGCCGGCCGAGTAGTAAATCTAATGGAACGATTCCATCGAGCTAATTATATACATACAAAAGTCAGCTCATCGAACGAAGTAATGTTGCATTCTTTTGTGAAAGCGAGACTCCTCGTAACCGGGGACAATGTTATTTCTCTTTGTCCCTTGCCAAGTTCCATGGTAATTATTAATAATTAGCCGTGCAACATAATTGGTTCGGTATGACGTTGAACAGTATGGATGGTCGATAGTCGGAAGTAATCGGATTTAGCATTTCCTCTGGCGATCTGTACCGTGCTACAAAGAATGAGACGTTAAATCGATGATTTTAAGTTACAATAGGTACCTTGATACTTGGTTGTCCCTATAAGAGTTAAGAAATGGCACTAACATTATTGTATTATTATTTAATACGTTCAGTTAAAGAAAATATTTGTTGTAACTTTCTGGACCATCACCTTTGTTAATGTTATTTAAAATATTATACCTTGTTTTCCTTTTCATTAGTACACAAAATTGTCATTTTTATTCTTTCAAACAAGTAAAAATTTGTTATAGTCTCATTGGAAAATTATTCGTTACTCATAAGTAACTTAGTTTCATTCTAAACAATATTCAACTTGTATTAAAATTTGTTGAGATAACAAATCTTCCTGCGGTATTTACACGAAAGATGCTTCTTTGCGGTTCATTATTTCTATAGGATGTCGACATGACAATCGTAGCCACACTATCACGCACATTTGATTTAATGGGTGGCCTTAGGCCGTCCAGAGAGATGCTCAGGAACTCGAGAACTCGAGTTCTCCTCCTCTTCTTCCGCCACTTCTGTTCCCTTCCGTGGCTCGTAATATCTGTCCATTGTCTTGCTTGTTCGTAACAATGGAGACGCATTGCAACGCTAGGCGAGGAAAAAATTTCATGTGTTATCGTGACCGTAGAATTTAATGGCTCCAGCGTTGATTTATTAGCGTTCCTTGGCCAACTCGCCCAGAGAAATTTGTGCCTCCACCACGATAACTTTCTTATTGCTTTTGCTTTTATTTGCCGCTACTGTTCCTCCTTTATTCCGTTCTAATGGACAGCTTGTACAGAGTGGGGCTTCAATTTGTTCACTTGAAAGGACTACCATTTTTGAAACTTTTACTAGAAATTAAATTTCTAGACTTGTAAAATATAACATTTAAAAATTTCTAAGTTTATAAAGTATGATATTTCAATATCTCTAAGTTTCTATAATATAATGTTTCTTTTCTTCATTTGTGTTAAAAAATATAAGTTACCAAAGTACAGGTAGGTCACACAACTTCTATAAAAGATACAGTATCTATCCAAGATAAAAGTTGACCAAAAGTTACAAAAAACAAAGACAGATATCTTGAATAGAAAATCATGAAGAAGGTCTAGATTAATCGTTTGTACGAGTAACACGTACAATCGAGATAATTTCATTGATCGTTTCAAAGAAGCCGGTCCTCCTCCGTGCCGCTTCTCGTCTCTTGAAATGTCTTTCCACCGGTGTACGTGTTATTACGATCGCATTACCGTCCGTCACGACACGCTTCCTGGTTCCTTTTGACATCGAGGTAAAACTTATGTAAGTGCTCTAGTGATGACTATCTTAAATTCCTAGGTCGTCGTTGGTACTCCCGCTCTCGAACACTGTATCCTCGTTCCAGTCGTTGAAACTTAGTCAAACCGGCAACTCGCGTAACACGAAAAATTAACATTTCCGTGGATTGAGACATCTGGAAAAATCTCGACTTAATCGGGTAAGATATTTTCTGGGAAATCGTGGGATTCTCTTATTTCGTACCATACTGTGAAACATTAACCCTTTCGCTGCTAAGGTCTGTCATTTTGTTTCACAAATTAAGAAAAAATTGTCAAATGATAATTAAATATAAAAATACTTATTATAGAAACATTACGTTGTAGATAAAATTATTTTGCTTGTGTGATTATATTAAAGGAATGTTTGGTACCAGAGTGACCGTCGCAAAAGGGTTAATCCATCTTTGAATTATGAAGTCCGTGGTGGTCCTTCTTAAATTTTTAAATCAGGCTTGTTTTATGCGGGTTAATATATTCACTTAAGAATTGCATTAATTTGTTATTATTTAAGTAACCTTTCAAATGTTGCAAAGTAGAACTGTCTGCACCTACCAATTTCAGGAATAATGGTTTCAGAAGTTTCGTGTAATTGCGATTTATAGTAACCAATTCTTGGTTTGCCGTATTCTGGTTGAAATTTCGACGATTACTCCTAATGTCCATTGGGAGTATCGATCGTAGGTCAATTGTACGAGCGTTAAGGCTGATTTGCATCAGAGGTATTTTAAGTGGATCGTACCGACACGAAATCGATCCACTCGATAGCGAATACGTGACTGTGTGTACCGTTCGTTCTAAACAGCAATAATACCGGTACGATGTTGAGGCAAAGGGTCTGCTCTTCGTGATCGAGATAAATCGTTGCTCCAATGCGACGAGTTAAGAATATGCTCAGAAAAATGGTCAATCTTCGAACCAAAAATCAACTTAACGAAATACAGGTTTCAACTGTTTCGATCAATTAATAAAATAAAAGCTCTACTGTCAACTTCTGAACAGCGAACTGTATCAATCATGATACAACGATATGAAACATTGATACAAACACGTTTGATCAATCGTTGATAAATACTACTGATAAACACCTTTCCAACAAGTACCATACAAAAGCGAAATAATCGAGTTTTATTCTATTTTAACTCAGTTTCTATCTCATAAAATTTCTTCATCAATTTTTATCTGTTATTAAAATTGTGGTTTTAGAGTCATTTATATTTCATCTATTCTAACATAGATACTTTTTCCTGTAGCGGTTTTTTAAATGAAGTTCTCTGATCAGAAATTTCGATTAGAACCGATTGTCGATCGACTGATACAGACAAAAAAACTGATGCAATAAACGAATACCTCAAAGCTCGTTCAAATTAAATCGACTTCGCCCAACGCGTTCCGTTATTTCGATGTAACAAAGAACGATGAAATCAAAGAGAGAGTTATAACGATCCATGATCAAAGAATAATGTTATCCAAATAGAAAAACGTGAACGTATGAATGGTAGCGCAATTTAGTCGTGATTCTTCTATTTGTTCTATATCGATTGTGAAAGATGGGGAAACAAATGATTAAAGTTGGGATTAAATTTACTTAAGGTAAGATGAGCTGGAAAATTCTCAGAGGATGCAACCGCTTTATCAATGGAATAATATTTATATTTTCAATGCACATTCCAGCTTTTATCTCCAACTTTTATGAAGCTACGATAACGCAGTGAAAATTGAAACTTATAGTGCGATTAAGTGAATTGTTTTATAGAAGTTAATAATAAGAAAATATGATACAAAGATTACTTCTGAGGCATTCTTAAATTATTTTTCATTCTTTATATAATATTATTTCTTTGTTATTCTATATTAATTTATATTATATTTTGACAATTCTAAATTGCGCTTTCCATTTGTCATTTTGCATAAATAATACAATTCTAATATTATACAAGATTCTTTTTTCGCTATTCTATAATATTGACTCATTGGCACCAAAAGTTGCATATAAATAACATTACACTGTGTCTTTTGTAAGTACAAATTCCTTTCTCCATTATCTATTTATGTTAAATAAATCTTTCTATTATTTATCATAACTATGATTAAAAATATCGTATTTTCGACCTCTCAGAGTTAATAGATTAATTTCGTGACAGTGAGTGTATCAAACGTTCAGTTTATTGACTAAAGTTATTGCACTTTCACGTTAACCAATATCGTAACATTATTTATACTAATGTTATGCACGATAACAGTATTTTACAGTCACGTTAACTCATAAGGGGTTCATAGTTCACGATCACGATCACGTTCAACGTGCACGACAAATTCGAAGCTGGGGCACACGAACTTTCGCCCCATATCCGTTTTATCGCGAAAATCGTGCCCCGCCTACACATTAATACAATTAATTATCGTATGCTCCATTGCTTATATTCCGCTCTGATTGCCACTTATTTTCATGTCGTTAAGTTTACGTGCAGCCATCGAAACTGGCGTGCAAAGATTATTTTTCAAATGTCAGGCGCCAGTTTTATTTTCCTCGAAATATAGTGCGGTTCGATAAAGTGCACCGTATTTGCCAACATATAAGACGTATCCTACTTTCCAAACATATTATATTTGAACAAAAACGAACACATTATTAACTTACTTTATTGAAAAAATATAATACTGTAATTTTCATAAAAGGACTGCTGTTTTCCTTGAAATATTTTAGTGATTTCTATTTGTTTAGTACCTTTACAAAATTACAGTAAATGTCCTATGATTGCTAAGTTATTAACTTTTAATTTTTATCAATCATTAATTTATATTATATTTGCAACAGTTGTTACTGATAACCCCCATAATAGTCAAATACAATACTGTTAAATATCAGGATAAGAATAACCCCATGTTAAATGACAAATTAAAATTTCAATTATTTAAAATACCATTGCATTTAATATATAATATTAAATAATACAATACTGATCTTATTTAAAATTCAAGAAAATTAATTTTGCCATTTACTGAACGTCTTAATTGAAAAGCAAAAAAGATGTAACATATCAAGTTGCAACTTCATTAGTAATTAATATCTATATATCTTCAAAGGAATAAAGAACACCATCTAGATCACAAGATATAATAGTAGGCTATCAGATAACGTTGCGCTTGTATTGTTATACCACGAAGTCCAAAAATGCGATAAATTATTATTAGTGAGAAGCACTTTGTCCGATCGTATCACGAGACCGAAACGTTTGTTAGCAAACTTGTCAACTTTTTCTTTCCTCCGCGAGTTTTGTAACTGTGCCATTAAAGCGCACAACTTTTCCCGTTTGCGTTCAAGCCCCCGTATAATTAATAATTATCTACGTTTGTTACGCTTTCTTGGTCTCAGTTTCCTCGTTACGAGCGTCGCTTACACGCGCGTGCACGCGCCAAAGAATTCCGCTGCTAACGAGAAAACGATCCGAACGAGGACGTATGGTTTCACATCCTTGTACGCGGCTATAGGTCACCATCGTTCTCAATTAATATCCATAATTATTAGAAATTATCTCATAGATCAGACGTCAAGCGCTCAAGTGTTTGCAAAGCGTTTAAAGAAATAGAACCTTTTATGTCCAAATTTTGTAATTTTATTTAATTTTATTAATTTTATTCTGGGTTGTATAAAATAAAAAAAAAATTGGTTTAAACATTTCATAATTTGAAAACAATGTCGGTCGCGGTAATAAGAAAGCATTACGATATTTTCCACACCTTGATCTACATCCACGCTTCATCTCCGACCGATCGATCGTTTCTTTCGTCCGACGTTTCGGTGTTTCTCTTTTTCAAGAAACTTTCAGAGTTCGCGACGTTTTAATCGCGGTGAAAAAGGTGTTTCTGGTCGATTAAATGGAAATCGAGGAGAAACTTTTCGTCGAAGACTGTCGTGATGGATCGAACGTGAAGCGAGCAAGTACGAGCGGATAATTCGGTCGGAACGAAGCGAATTCCATCGTGGATAATAAACGCGTGTCATTATCGGATATAACCATTGGATGGAAAAGCGAGGTGAAAAACAACGATAAGATAGTAGGTTGCTGCTAGTAACAAATGTTATCGAGGTCCGAACAATTTAGATGCTCCAATACTTGTGTCCCATTTTGTAACAAATGTTCATTCAAGGAAACTGCTGCTGGAGATAAAAAAGTGAAAGATTATAACACTTTGAGTACCTGTAATTGTGGAACATCTTATTTATTCAAATAATTTATTCCAAACAAGTTCAGTTTCGTTAATTGAATATCCAAGTATTTAAATTTGCAAATTAACACGTGAACAAGTGTTAACAATTGGTATTTTAAAGTATCTGACTACTTATATCCATTTCTACTGTCTTAACTTCTATAATTTTCAAATGTAATTTTTTAACATTTTATATTAACTTGAGTCAATATATAAGTAAATATATAAATAAATTGAATAATTAACTTTGAAAAGTGTCAGAATATAAATGAACGTGTATCCTGTTGTGATTTCGACTCGATAACAGCACGTTTGAAGATTCTATTGCAGAACACAAGTCGTCACCGTCGTAAATTTCGAATATCGTATAAACCGATCGAACAATACGACCCTCGACTATGACGCAAATTGTTATCTGGCTACTGTATCGATTCTCCTCCATTTTATTCCTTTTGTGTTATTAGTTATGTGTCAGACGGTCTTGTTGTGGCATTGTTTCAAAACGTGACGAAAATGCTCCCGACGAATCATTTTTGTCTAACACAATAATCGTCACAGAGAAACTGATCGGATACAATAAGACATGTTATTTTGAAAGGAAGAATTAAATTACGTATTTCTATTCTTTTCGTTAATTTATTATATGCTGATTCAAATAAAATTCGAATCTCGTATTTAAACATTTGGCGATAAAAGCACCAAAGGGTTAAAGCGTCAAAGGGACTGTAAAGGATTGATGCATCTCTCTCAGAAAGATTCTGTTATCGATAATAAAGGGTGTGCATTTTGAAACGAGAAGAATTACGTAAAAATATGGAAAAGAAACCGGATACCAAATGGCTGCTAGCGTCACGAGCTGCTTTACCGTGTCCGATTGCGAAAAGTTGACGTACTCTGTTTGTCAAGGTGTATCGCTTAAAAGGTCGTAGAGTACGTAAAGACCCGCACAGAAGGCATCCTTTTGTTGTACAGCTGTCTTTGCTTACCTGTGCGAGTGTGCAAATGTAATACGAGCATATGTGCCCGCATAGCATAGACGCAGCTAGCGTTTACAAATAACGTCATTCCCACTAAAAGTTTTCACGTGAGCCAAAGGAAAAACCAGCAGCGATAACAAATAAATTATAGGGGTTATATGGGACACGTACCAATTTTGATGCAATTTTTACATGATAGGACACCCGAGAATATTTTCATTTTTGTCAATATTTAAAGCAAACGTTTAAGGTTGCATTAAATATTAATCCTTCCAATGCTTTCTATAACTAATAGAAATTCCTTTTTGTACAAATTATCATAATTTTCAGAATAGTTACAATACTAAATTATGATTGCTGAAATTATGATTCACAATACTTAAGTTTCATATAATAAGCCTTGAAACAATTTTACAAATCAAAATTTAGGTATTATACGAAGACTTGTACCTACTGATTTATTTAAGTAGAAATATAAATAATTAAAGGTCCATTTACATATTTATAAATTTCATATTTTTTCATATAATTTAGTAACAAAATGTAGGAGGAAATCTGTTAAGATATTAACATTTTAACGAACAAGGTAACTCGTAAGAAATTAATAACAAGAGATATAGGTACAGTTCTTGTTCGATAAAAAGGTACGCTACCGAACAAGATTCTTTTATTTTGTAGTAACACGTGGAAGGTTCATTGTAATCTTGTTCGAGTATCGACCGTGTAACATTTCGGTGAAGCTCGGGTACACGTACACCTTGGTGATAAGAATGACAAATGATAACAACCAGTCTGCGTGACACCGTGATTCGACATGCAGTGACGTAATGTTTGACGATATACTTTCGCCTAAAACCGGAAACCATAGTTGGTTTACACAGATTATTAACACTAAAGTATTCTTCTGAAATGATCTCATATTCTTCCTTGCCTCTATACATATGGTGTTCATGTTGACGATCTCATGAGCATAATTTTTTAACAAATAATAAATAATATTTAAATACTAAACTTAAAACAATATTATATTTAATAGTATAATAAAACACCAAGTTATTAATTCAATTTCATCAGTATGCAATTAGGAATTATAAGAATTACATAATTTTGTTTTAATTCCCTGTGTATTAGAAATATATTTCTTATTTCATATGATACATTTATTATGCACATTTTATTGAAATGACACATGCATAAATATAACATGGAGATTGGTATCGTTATCACTAACCTGATAATTTTGAAGATAGTAAGATTGTCTTTACTTGAGTAGAACCAATTATTAAACTTATAGAGCACTTAAAAATCATATCAGGGGATTGTAGACGATAAATCTTAATAAGGTTTCAAGAATTACAAGAGTTTTTACGATAGTGTTGTAATGGGTGCAGCAGGTCAAAGGGTTAACCCCAAGCAATTCCAAATTCTTCTCGTATTTGCATGCGTTTACCGGGTTCGATCGTAATCCACGGGTATCTTTATGACGATCAGCGTCGCTATCTCGCTCGTTATCATTGTCCTGCAGGTAACACCCAGATAACGAGCGAGGTTCACCAGAACAGTCAGTCCGACGTTTCTTTCCGCGGAATACAGACTCAGTCGTACGTGTTTACGATAATTCGATTGTTCGCGGATCGGTGGAACGTGTGAACCGTGATATTAGCGAACTTACAACCGCCATAAAGTTTCCTCTCGAGAGACACTGTGACGTGGTTGCGAACTTTTCTGGTGATCTTTGACCCGTCGATCGAACGGAACAAAAATAAGGAAACGCGGAGTCGGTAGTCCGCGCGGTGTAACCCGTTCAAAGAGGCCTGATTTGCATAAATGTATGGAAGATGTTGGTCGGTACGCGCGTTAAGCGCTGTCGTTGCTAATTAATTCCAGCCAATTAACACCATATCGCGTCAATTACAGATTCGTTGAGTCACGACGACGACGGCGTTCCTCTCCGAGAGGAATCGTTGTACCGTTACTCGAAAAAAACTCGCTTTTACCACGTGTGTTTACGTCGTTCACCCGTGAGCCCTGAAGAAAATTGAATTATTTCGTGATGTGTACGATCATCGGCGAACAAGTGCGTGATACGATGTATGTAAATAAGGTAACCATCAGCTGCGAGTACACGTGTCGGACGTGCGAGCGGACAAGTTATTTTTGCAACGAATCGGATCGCGAGATAAATCGATATCTCTGTTAAGTGGCTGGATAGAAAAAAGTAATTGAACACCGTTCCGAAGTGGCTGTCACGATTTTCCATGGTGTCTCAGCGCGCCCCTGCAGATTGATTTCCATCGTAAGCGAATCGATTCGAACGAGGGGAGCCAAGAAAATTGGTACACGTCGTGGAACGGTGCAGGGGACAGAATAAAGTTAAACAAATTAATCAAATTAACAAGTATTGTATCGTATGGTACAATATAGTCTCAAACTATTTAATAAAATAGTCTTAAATCGAAAAAGCTAGTACACAGCACAAAAATTTGGACAAAGACTTTGAAGACCTATACTCATCGAAAGATCAGCTGACCGATTTTGTTACCCTCGCTTATCGGATACCCATCGTTCAACGGGCTCATCATCAACGAACAAGAAGTAGCACAGACAATTGGAACGTAAGAGGTCTGCGAAAAGGCACGTTACCTCAACGAGGAGGAATGCAAATCTCCGATGAATCAACTGGAAAATATCTTTCTCGGCAAAAATTTCAGCTTTATTTACGCGAGTCAGAGGTTCATCCGTCGAACGATTAAATCGACGAGGTATCGGGGGCTCGTAAATAGACGGACGTTCTTACAGGCGGGCTGATATCCGGTCTGGTGATCTTGGCGAGGAATAAGAAAAGGCGAAAAATAGTGGCGAGTGGGTGGGACAACAATCATCGGAAGAATGTCGTGCAGGAAGAAGATAGACTCGAAACTGTGGCTGGAGTATAGCCAGGCGGTAAGAAATCGATTGTATTCGTGCATCGTGATAACGGTTATCCGTATCCCCCCGGACTAACTGAGGACTGGCGAACCGGGTTCCTAAGGTAACCAAGTTAATAAATCGATGAGACGTTATCGTGCAGGATTGAGTTCGCTGCTGCTGCTGTTGTTGTTGTTACTGCTTCCAACGAGAATATTCCCGTTGGCTGCTCCTTCTTCACTTTTTCTTTTTCTTTTTTTTACCTGTTCTTTTCTCGTGTGCCTTTCGCAATAGAGTCACGATCAAGGACGGGGTACAGTCGTTGGATGTTTTATGTTACCCCTCGATGCCTTTGTTCTCCTCAAAGTGGAGTAAAACTCTCGTGTTACGCCGTGAAAATGCAGCGATAGATCTCTCGCTGAGTTTTCAGGAATGCTCTCGTCACGTGTTAAACGTTTCTCATTAACACGAGCGAACTGTTTATACGCCAGCTTTTCGAAGCGACCGAAGGTGATCTCATTTTCTCTGGAGCACCTCGTTTTCATCTTCCATTTCGATAACGTTCCTCATTAAAGCTTCTTATTGGCTGCTCTTATTATCACTGTTAAATTTCATTAAGTTCATCATGATTCGGTCGAATCGTTAAATCCCGTTTATAAATTGTAGAACAATCGTACAACAGATGATCCCGTATATTATTATCGTAAAAAAAGTGTAATGATACAGCAGCCAAAGCATCCCGCAAGCGTTGCACGCATAAATCCCTGAATCAGCGACCGTGAACAACTTCCATTCATACCCAGATCCATGTTATTGGTTGTGTTCTATAATTACGGTCCGATAGATCATAGGCTGGAAAAACGTTGGATCCCGTGCGTACGGGTTTGACCGTAACCTAGGCCATCGTTCGTTGTCGCCCGTTTCCGATCGGCAATTAAGATGTACGCGAATTAAAGGTATCGTATAGGCGGTTTCCGCAAAAACTGGGTGCTCGGCCGCGCGCAAGAAGGCCCCGACGAAGTCGTTAAGGGGCAATTGCACAACCGCGGACCTGGCGCCAACTGGTAGAATCTCGTTTTCTAGGACAATCGACGTTCTCCCGCGGTTGAGAACGATCTCGTTCCAGACAAGATCAAGAACGTCTGTTCGTGTCGATAACATTCCATCGAGGCTGATATCTGGTGTCGTTGCGAGAACGGTACTCCATAAACGCGTGCTGATCGTTCATTTTTTTGTTCGTCTTCTTTCGACTCACCAAAGTGTCGATAGACCTCGGTTCTTCTTCGTTCCCTGCGAGATTACAGCTGCGAGGCCCGTTAGAAATGGAACAACCTCGTCACCCCTCTGTTGTCAGAGATCCGTAGATTATCATTTTTCAGAGACATTTCTTCAAGGTGGTTGCGATGATTGATATTCCGTTGAACAAAAGTGTACACGCTGCCGTTTCCGGGTAATTAATTTGTAATCTCTTCTTGCGAGAGGAAAGATATGATACGGACGAAAGATAAACAAGCGATAATGAATAACTTTGTTATTTGTTATCTAGTATTCGAGGGGTATAAGGTCGTTGAGAGAAAATGACAAGGGGATTTACCGTAAGCAATTTACCTTAGACAAAAGATTTGATACAATTGCGTCAATATTTAGATACCGTCGTTATCGTTTTTACAATATCAAAAGGAGAAAATATTGCAAAATGCAAATGTAAATACAACTTAATGAATTTGCAAAGTAAGTGCGTCAACCGGTTGGAAAATTTGCAAAATCAGCTGCGGCAGTCGAAAAAAAATGTTAAGTAGCAAGTTCGATCGTAGCATTCTGCGATCCGGAAGAAGACCAACTCCTCTCGAGTCAGCTGTTCGTTACTTCGACTCACGGTAACGTGGATGTATACGCGTCTGGATTCGTTTCGAAATTTACCTGCAAAAAAACATGTCTTGGCCGCGTTCACATTATGCACGGTCTATTGGTGGCCCTACCTGTTTTCATCTGATCGCAAACAAGTCACACATAGAAAAAATACGCAAACATTCGTGCACGCGTGCACGCGGAACAGAGGCCTGTCTCTCTCTACCTGCTTTTCTTACTTTCTTCCTTCTCCTCGTCTACCTGTGGTTCAGGGCTGCACTCAGGAGCTTCGGTTCTCCAAACTCTCATCAATTATTCAGCAAACGTATGAATGTAAAAAATTTTCTTGTAGGAAATCGTCTTTGAAAACATAAAAAAAGTTGTTTATGGTATTCTTCATAATTATTTTTGTACGGTTACTGAATTTTTTTCGTACTATCAATTTGATGCTTTGAAACAGTCTTCGTGATTCCAAATTATATGCAGATTCACATCATGTTGCAAGGTAATAAAAAATTACTCATTTATTAAAAAACAAAGGAGCATACATATTATTGAATTAATTGTAAATTGTGTCTGAAATTAAATTATGAAAGAATAGTTATCTTTGATTCTTAATCTGATTGAAGTATATATTTTCTTAAAGACAGTTGATTTGTAGTTTATTTAATAATATCGTTCTTATTGATATAGGTTTAAACTATGAGAAAATTATTTTCGAAATCCGAGCATGCTTCAACCCTCTCCCTACCATTCTTTACTCCCTCTTGGGCCTAACTGTCCACTCGCCGACTGACCAGTTCGTAACCGAAGTTCGTCTCGCCTACATTCGGTTTTCGACATACGATTCAGATTTCTTCTCGTGCAACAATTTCAGTTACACAGGGCAATCAGGGTTTAACTAAAATGAGAAGATGAACAGAAAATTATCCGGTGACCCGCGAAAATAATTAGGATAGTTTGAAAAATTCGAAGTACAATATGTCAGGTACGCGAAAACGTTCGGTCATTCGCGCTAGTCTCCGGAAAGTATCGGTGACCTTCGGTAGACTTCGACTATCCTCGACAGCGCTCGTAACCGGCATCCTCGAGGAGGCGACGCACGACAGATGCCTCGAGGACCAGTGACAGAATGTTGTGTCGAAATCAGGTGAAATTTGGTTAATTCATGTGTGATTGTGCGTGGAAAATCGGACGTATATCATGCCGATCATCTGTGCAGATTTTCTCACGAGTATCGGATAAGTTTGTTACACCCGAGCACAGAATTTAAGGTAATGATTCACAGAATACAATAAGAGCATGTGAATGACTTTTTAACATAAAAACTACTGTGGGTGGTACACGTTTCATTAGGCATTAAAGATTCCTTAATATTACGTTTAGATTCAACTAAATATTTCATTTTTACTGCGTTCGAAAAAAATGTGTATTATAAATCATACTTGCGTTTAATGATAGATATAAAAAAAGAACAAAATTGAACTACGCGCTCTTTCGTTAGTTTAGCGGGGTTGCATTGAAATAAAAAACGTACGTAGTAGTTTTGTTTTTGAATTGGCAATAGGACTAAAAAGATGTCCTCGTAAAGTGTGTCGTGGACTTATTTCATCACGATCGACTACAGTCATCCGTTGATGAATCAGTCGTCCTTTCAGAGCTTTTCGTCGAAGATCTTGTTGCAATCTTTGTAAAATTATCCATTGTTTACTGCAAACAGAAAGATTAACTGCTGAATTGTATTACAATGGTGGCTGAAGACTTTAGTTTACCCGACATCAAATTTATATTTATGTTACGGTTGATCCTTGTATTATCCTCGCGCGTACCCAACAATGATACATACAATGGCAGGAACTATTTCTTATCGTTAAACGGTACATGAAAACACGCGATAATTATTACATCGATTGTAATAAGATAGCCTGAAGCAATCAATGAAGGCTGTTTAACGATGACACAATTCTGTACTCGTGTTCGCGAGGACTACTACGTGTGCATGCTTGGTTTGCGAAATAAGGAATCTTAGTTGGTTTGATGACCGAGAAAAATCAATGATAAATCGAACGTACATTCATGACAATTAAAACCTCGATACCATAGTCCCACGTTTGTATCGATGGTGGATTTTTTTTTTTCATATAGTGAAATCGTGATGTACCGTTTACCGATCCCCGTGTAGGAGGACAAGAGGTCAAGAGAAATGCGGTTACGTACTATTATTGCACGTTTCGTGCAATAATTATGGATTCCTGTTCATTCGTTACGCTGTAACATCGGAGAAAGTGTGTTTCTGAGTTATTGGAGACGAGAACGCGGCGTTGACGTCATCTGGGAACGAACGTGATCCTTTTTCTACGGTTTTGTACGGTTCTAGGATGGCTGTCGAACGGTTAGGACGAAAAAGGATCTCAAAGTAAAAACCAGGTGGCGTTGAAGTCGGTTTTCCTGATCCCTATCTTGTTACCGAAACGAATTTGGCAAACTGTAGGATACGGAAATAATAAATGTACCGTCGTACAGTGGGACAAAATTGCAAAAATATAAATAGTTGAAATTTTCGGGATTATATTTGCTTATACACTTTCTGTAAAAAATAATATAAATTAAAAAGGGTAGAAATATGAAGGTTACTTTTGAACGATGTGTGAACACGTGATCAAAGTTTGCGCATCTTTGCGCGCGAAATATTAAATTGAATGCTTTTAAATTTCGATTGTATAAAATAACAGAAATTGCTAAAATCTGGATTATTTGGACAATTATAGATTTCTTAATTATTTTTCAGAAGCATCAAAATAATTTTTCTTTGATTTTTTAATTTTTACAGTTCTGGAAAAAAAAGATTTACTAACATTAAAGCAGTTTTTTCTATTTCGCACTGCAACACAAATTTTTCATGTCCTCTTTGGCATAAAATATTCCTCTTTTTTTTTAAATGGCTCAATAAAGTTGGAGAGTTTGAGTTTAGAAAGTGATATTTTGAATTTTTTCCATATTATTGGGATTTTGATTCGCTGTACAAATACACGGTGTTCCGGTGTGTAGCGACCGCTTGAATCGTTTGACCTCCTATCGTGCACCTCGATGGACCGAAAAACCGTTGGTCAAGAACGGAGAAAGTCGCAACACACTTTTTCATCAGCTTCGTGAGCCACTTTATAAGCCAAACTGGATGGACACCGCTGTGGGTGTCAGATTTTCAAAGGCATTTGCACGTGTATCAAGTTTTTGATGTACAAAACTCTATCTGCCACGTGTATCTATAACAACATTCTGTTTTCTGTCCAATTTGTCAAATTATGCAATTTTATATTGATCACACTGGTAGTATTTGAATATTCAACTTTGAAATAATTTAGAATTTGATCTACAGGTGCAAAGTTGATTCACTATTTATTTCAGTCATTTTAATGAAACGAACCTTATACTTTAAATTGACACGTTATAAATGTTATTTTATAGTATTTTTATGTCATCAAATCGTGTTATGCTTTCTGTGCTTCTGCCATTTGATGTACTTCACTATGTTGGGAACATATCTCATTGATTTTATTATTACAGTAATAACAAGTTTCTCAGTAATTGGTATTAATTAAAGTAATATCAGAATACTGTTTTTGTTTGTTCAATCATTAAAGGTTTGAAAAACATCCATCTAGATTCTCGTAAAACAAGATTTGTATTTGTCCGTAAGGGACGTGTAATAGCCTGAGAAACTTTTATCCTAATAACTTGATAACCTTGTAATCGATTTAATCCGAGCTTTTGCAGAATCGCATCAAGAAATTTATTGCTAGTGATTGGCTTAGTGAACAGTTTTTTTTTTATCGAACTTCCACAGATAGATATATACCCGTACAGAGTGTTCAATCAATTTGAATACTTCAATTATCTCCGTTATTTATTAAAGTATGAAAGAATTTATTGAATAAAATTATACGGTATTGAGAGGCTATAACGTGTCAGTGATCATTTTTGTTCAGGCGAAGTTTTGCCTATGTACAAAAAATACAATCCTTGAAATCTTTAAAAATATTTCTTGATGGTATATAACTTCCATGAATAAAAAAATAAATATAATTATGGCATTCAAGTTAGTGATTCTTATTATAGTTTTTATAAATGTAGGATGTCATAAATTATTTTATTGTTTTTAAATGTCAATCAACTACTATCTAAATGTCATGCTAAGATTATAGAAAATTCATCAAATTTGTATAATTTTATTTCCAAAAACTGTGGTACCTTATTTTTAAAGTATCTAGCTTTTCTTATTACAAAAATTTCCATGTATCTAATGGAATGACTTGTAATCAATTAAAATATAAGTAATAGTCCTGTTCGTCGTTCGGGTATGACAAACGCAACACTTGGTGTTAATTCTCAAGAAGATAATCTAACTAATTAATGCATAAAGTTTCTCAGCTTTTATTTAAACAGTTCAGTGATAAATAATCCCGTTTACTTATCATGCACTGTTATTTCATAATCATTATTGATGCCTGACAGTTTGCGATCCATTAATTCCAACGTATTCCCGGGTAAGATTGAATTCATGCTGGAATTAATTTCTCCAGACTTTGAAACAAGTCGGAGTGACGCGTTATGATTAATTACACCACACAACGATCGGCTGTATGTAATTGTCGGCATTCAGGACACGGGCAAGTCATCGGCCCACGCTTTCTAACTATTGCCGAACGCATTCCCTCGGTCATCGGGGATTCCTGTGACGTCATGGAATACAAATTTGTCCACTTGAGAAAAAGTCCGAGGTGGTCGAGGTCACGTTGTATCGGAACCGGAACTCGCTTGCTCTCTTAAATTGCCACCACGTAATTTTTCAACATTCCAAGAGCCGATACGATGCCAGGATAGCGAACGAGCAAGAATTTAATGGAGTATGGGATGATATAAAAAGAAAACTAAGTTAATATTTCTAGAGATTCATTTTTGTATAAATTAAATATTATACCAACAGAATATTTCTACTTTGAACCACTTAGGCCTATAAAACCTTCGAAAAGTCTTAGAAAACTATAGTCCTCCATTAAACAAAATCTTGTTCCTTTATTTTGCTGTATAGAATTTGACAATTCAGTGATCTCTTAAAGATTTTTCCAAGGAAAGAATTAAAACACTGACACGGTTTCAATTCTGGCGGATGACGCGAACAGACCGTGCGGCGCCAGAAGATTGCTTCCGAGCGCTGGCTGAAAAATAAGTTTACTCGAGGAAAAAGATTGATTTAACCCATTTGCATCATAAGGAAATATGAAAAACAAGCCTTCATCACCAAACTTTGTTTTCATTATACTTAAGTACAAAAATAACTACAAGTAAAAGAACTTCATATTTCAGTGTTATAAGAAAAAATAAATTGTCAATGTGTGATTCATATTCATATGTATTACTGATAATGACGAAAATGTTTATTAGTAATTTTGTGCAGTATGATAGTATTTGAAATGTCGAGTGCATAAAGCCACTTCACGTACTCTAAATATTCCTCTAAATCCTAACCCTTGTTTTGGGGATTCGACTTCTACAGTCCCTGGCCATCGAATTAGGACCTCTGCAAATTTTCGGTATTTTTCACGTTTTTCGTAAAATGAAAATACATAATCCTTTGCTTTGATGACAGCAAAATATATATTACATAATTCGATGGCCAGGGACTACTTTCATCTCCAACAACGCCCTCCATTTCTATTCTTTAGCTAACGAATAATGATAGTGACCATCAAAGTTGAGCGTATATATACGCTCCAGTGATAGAGTTCAGGAAAATCGAGCGTACATATACGGTTAATGATGCAAATGGGTTAACTCGACGCGTTTCACAGACTAAAGGGAAAATCAATCGCGTTGCTGCGAGTTGACGTGAAATCGAGCTAAGATCGTACGAACAAGACCGGAACAGGATAGTTGACGTTGAAAATCGAAGATCTCGAGCAGCACGGGATTACTTTCGCTGGTGGCAAAGAAAACAACGACGAAGCGGTCGGGCTCCCGGACGCGTTTCTCACAACGACCACCGGTATAATTACAACGTGTAGAGCCGTGAAAATTTGCGGCTTCCTGCGATCCGGTGCCTCTGCAAAATTTACTGCCACCAGCATGTTGTTGCGCTACCAGTAACACGGAGCATAGTATTTTAAACTACACTGGTTTTCTGTTAGATTCTTCCGTGTCAAGCGACGAATTTCGAAACGTGGAAAGTTCGGTACAATTTTCCGGCGTAAACGTGTCGCAAAATGACAATTACAGCAATGTACAGTTACAATAAACAGCGATTGATTTTGACACATAGAAAGTCTGAGAGAAATTGATGACATACAAGTATTGTAAAATGGCACTTGTGGTATATCAATTTACAGCTTAAAGTCTAATAAAAAATGGCCATACAAACACTTTGTTAATATTCTTAACGTAAAGTGGCTAGCTGACAATTACTGCAAACGGTAATCAATCATGGACCATCAAGTCTGTCACAATTTGATGACATAAAAGTTTTAATAAATTACACTTGTGACCTACCAAATGAAAGCTTAAAATTCATTAAATATGACAAGACAGATATTTTATTAGCGTACATGTTATTAAATAGTTACAGCAGATAGTAAGCGATTTTAAAACGTAGGCAGTCTAACAGGAATTAATGACATAAAAGTATTGCGAAATGGCACCTATGACGCATCAGTTTGAAGTTTAAAGTTCGAAGAAAATGACTGTAGAAACCCTTTATTAATATTGCTAATACAAAATGACTAATTGCCATTTACAACACACAGTAATCAGCCTGGAAACATTCAAAGTCTTAACATACACTTTAATGATGTAAAAATATATTTTTACTTTAATTAATTGCATATCGTTTTAATTATTTCATTTTATTTCTTAGAAATCACTACATTGGCATATGTTCAAAACTTTTTTTTTTTTTAATGCTTATTCTTTTCGAGTTGTGTGAGTTATTTTGGATCGTTTTATGAGTGTTTTATGGCGAATGGAGATTGTGATTATTTCACTCGAACATTACGGAAAACAGTTTCTGCACAATGGATCGTGTGTCGGAAGCAATAAAACAAGGTTCGTGAAATGCCAGGAAATGGAGTTCGAGTTGTAAATATCAACGCCTTGGTTCCGTTATTTTGAGATGTTCCTTAATTGAAAAAACGCGTTCTTGTTTTCGAACCGATTACAATCTCGCTACATATTTAATTGCCCCCTCTCCGTGCTCCTGAGTTCGTCGGTTTGATTAATATACATAGACAGCGAGAGGTGCTTAATACATTTAATCGTACAGAATTATACAATTACTTTGAAGGGATTATAAATAGTTTTAAAAAATAATAATAATTATGCATTATTAATTTCTTAGAACGTTTCAACCTTTCTTCGAGTTCTCTTCATTAACATTAGAATGTTAATTATTTATTAGTGTAATGTGCTTGAACAAAATTCGCATAAAGATGAAACATGGGTAATTTTTTACAAAATTACTCATTAGCCATTTGAAGTTATTAATTTAACACGAATTTATAATTATAACAAACACTAATTTGACAGTAGTGGAAGTCTTGAAAGTTGAGATTTGAAATTTATAAAATTTTATTACGTTGAATAGAATAAAGAATTTGTAAAACAAAAAGAATACCACACAAAGATAAATAAATTTTTGGACAGCTCAACAGATTCGTTTCTGCAATACCAATCTATTTTGACAAATTCTCGGTGTTAGTCTACGATGAAAGATAAGTGCAAAGAATAAAGTAGTTTTTAAGCCGAGGCTCGAACAATGAATCCCCTTTTTATTTTGACTGAGGTCCGCTTTTTATACCTGGCCTAGCAGCTTCTGCAGGTCAGGTCCTTCCGGTCCTGGTGGTGTCTACACCTGGACGAATTCCAGGGCTCCAGAGTCAACCTTCGAGATTTCTCTTCGTAAAGAACAACGACGAGTCTGTAGCTTTCGTGACTCGTACTGTTCATCATCGATTTGCAGCAAGATTTTCCCATTCTATTCGAAACGGTTCAGATAGGTTCACAGAGAATTTCATTAGTGATTGTTAATACATTGTCAACCGAAAGAACTGAACTAGAAATTTTGTTAATAGTAATATTAAAATTAAAAATAGTAGGTACTAGCAATAATAATGTTACTAATTGTAAATTTTATTAACAGTGTATTAAAACTAATTAACGCCCTTTTAACTTCATTACTAACCAAGGAATATAAATTTAATTCTTTTCCAAAATATAATTTCTGAAAATTCCTAAATTTCTACACATAACATTTCTAGCCTGAACAGATGGGTTAGATGAAAGAGTGAAAAGGGTAAGAAATATTCTATTCAAACCGATTCTTCATTTTCCAGATGGAAACCGAGGTACGAACGCTCAAGCAGGAGCTGGTTCGTACCCAGGAGGCCTTGAAAGCGGCGACAAAGAGATGCCGTGATCTGGTGAAAGAACTGGACAATCGTACCGCGAGCCACGAGTCCGAGAGGACTCTCCGGGATCAACAGCTCTCGCGGATTCTTCGTGCTCTGCTTGTTTTGGAGGCGCGGCTGAAGCAGGAGCAGAAATCGATCAGGCAGCTGCTATGCGAGAAGGATAACGTGATCAGGAATCAGCAGCTCGAGATCGCTAGGCTCAGACGTTATACAAAGAACTACATCAAATGCAAACGGGAACAGACCCTGGGCAAAGGTTTGGTGAAGGTTGAGACAGCGACCGACATCGAGGAAAATGATCTTCAGGCTTCCAGCGTCGATGTGAGTTTCAATCTTTAACCCTGCCTTGGTACACCTTGAAATTTGAATGTTGCTAGTACATTGAGGTATTGCATACTAAAAAATATAAGAATTTTAAAGGTAGACGATAGGTAACCTGCCAGACATTAATAAATCTTCAAGGGTTACGTAGTTTATTCCATCTGAAATATGTCATACTCCACCTCACTGTACTAATTCTAGATTAAACAATTTTCTTTCTGAAAGACTAAACAAATAAATCCTCTTCCACAGCAAACACGCATTCTGTCGTTCCAGCCGAACGTCAGACAGGATTGCAGTATTAGCAAGGACATACAGAACCTGAAGTGTGAGATTATCACGAAACTGAACGCTTCGGAGGTGGTACCTGTTGCGCTCGAGGAGTTGGACAGAGGCGTGAAGAAGACTCACAGCTTCGCCGGCAGCGATATCTCGAAAACGAGCCTGACGAGCAGCGAGAACACGGACGTGTCCATTATCACCACCACCACGGAGGGCAGCCCTTCGTTGCTCAGCACCGAAGGTTTCTGCGAGGGCGAGAGCACGGACGTGTCGCCTGGCTCGACGCTGAACAAGTCCAACAGATGCACACCGACCATGGTCACCGATAGCGAGAACGAAACCACGATGATCTACGACGACGACGAAGACGAGGACGAGGATAAAGACCAGACGATGATCGCGGAGAACGGTTCAAAGTTGTCCAGAAAGAAGGCTGGAATCGGCAGGTCGAAGGTGCAGAAAGCTTGCAAGGATGCGGAGGTAATCGAGGCCACGAACATCGCGAGGACAGAGAGCAAAGACGATGGGATGGACTGTAATTTCGCGTCGGAGGACGAGGAGAAAGAGCCTATTTACGTTAACGCCTGCAACGAGACGAATTCGAGGAACTCGGAACGTACAGAGTGCATCATCACCGTCGCGTCCAAGACGAACGACGATTACAGTAATAATAATAATGATCACGGCAGCGGCAATAACAACAATAATAACAACAGCGTGTAAGTGTCCAACCGTTTGTGATATTAATGTTTTGTGAAAATAGTTTGTCCTTGATTCTTTTTTAATTTTACATTTCCTTTAATCAAAATGTAATTCTATAACTTATAATCAAAATCGCGCATAATGTAGATATAATTAAAATCGTTTGAAACAAAGAAACGTTCTAGATCAAGTTATCAAGTTATCAAGTTATCAAAGTTCAAGATAAAGAGTTGCAATTTACAGATAAATAAGAATTTTCGCAAACAATGCTGACACAGCCAAACGCGACTTTGTCGACCCATTACAAATGTATTTTCGTTTCTTTCACAGACTATTGAAAATGGAGATCGAGGAACAGAACGTGGAAGAGACCAGCGGGAACTGGTACAGCGACCCGGACGAGGACAAGATCAACGACGATGTGTTCAGGCACAGCACGTATCGGCCGAACAGTAATCATAATTCCGTCTTGGAATGCGTCAATCAGATCCTTCTCAGGGACATGGAGGAGGAGGAGAGCATCCTTTCCGTGCCGAGGAGGTTCAAGCACCGGGGAAGGATCGTTCGGTTTCAGCCGGCGAAATTGTCGGACATCGAGTCGGTCGGCTCTGAAATGGAACGAAAGAATTCCGAGGAGGGCATCGCGGAGAAGGAAACGGCGGCGAGCGATTTTAACGATGTTCCTGCGAGCAGTTTCGAGGCGACCGCCACCGAGGACGAGTTCGGAATGAGTCTCGCTCAAACGGTATCGCCATCAAGCGTAACGACCAAAATCGTGAATCACGAGTCGAGCCTCGAGGAAGAGTCCGAGGAGTCAAAAGCCATTCCGATCGTGATCATAGAGCCGAACGTCGAGGTGGAGGAGACGAGAAACGCGAGCTTCTCGTGCACGCAGACGATGCAGAAAACGAAGTCGTCGATGAACACCTCGGTGAATCCACCCTTGAAGCTGGAACGAATCGAGGAGAAGACGTGTCTGCAAATGTCTACGAAAGGGCTGACCATAGCGAAGAATCTCGACTACGAAGACATCGAGTCGCTTCCGGAGATAATATCACCGCCTCCTAAGACACCACCAGCGTTACCGCCCAAGCCGCAGTTCAAGAACAACACGCTAATCCTGAAGAAGATCCCTAGTCCCTCGTTCCTGATCGACGAGACGCGGAAGAAGCAGCCGCTGCTCGAGTCCGGCTCGTCGGAGCACGGCAAGAAGATCCTTGGTTTTATCTCGTCGCCTTTGAAGTCGGCAGGAATCAACGTGTCCTCAGCGAGGAGCTTGAATTTTGACGAAACTGTCAATAAAGTAACGGCAGGCAACGAGGAAGGGAACTTCTGGAAAAATAGGTTCAACAACGTCCGCTCCTCCTTCCAAGCGCGACAGAATCACGAGGGCAGCGGCGAGCAGACGCGGAAGGTACCCAGAGTCACTAATATCGTTCGCCACTTCGAGGAGTTCAAGATCGGAGGCGATTCCGACGATCAGTCGAAGGAACGCGGCAAAACGAAGGAGAAACACGCTCATTCGGAGTTCGACCAAGAGTTCGACATCAGACAGAACTTCGAGGAGTTCAATCTGGACGAGTGCGATCTCTCCGACGATCCTGATCGACCCGAAGGCGACGGCTCAGACAGACTCGGCAACCTCGGGGCCACGGTTGGCCAGAATGAGAAGTCTGCCGCAACCAAAGACAATAATAATGTTCCTGCTGCCGCGACCAATCCGAGTAGCGGTTACGATCACTTCCTAGAAGCGACAGGGCTTAGCAATAAATCCATACTAACGCCGTCGCGATTGCTGAGTAACCACAAGAGCATGCTGAAGCCGAAAGACGTGAAATACAAGAATAAAATCAAAGCAACGGCGATCATGGAGAAGCACGGTGTCTCCACGACCACGAATAACACCACTCATGTGAGACATTGGACTGGCCCGTTCGTTTGACGACTGGCCCAAGTTCTTCCAAAAAGTTTTTTCCCGCATGGAGTTGTCGACGAAGGAACGTAATTTGGAAATAGTTATTAACATCGTGCGCGTTGCTGAAGATTATCAATGGCTATAGGAAAGTTCGATCGTGCTTCGTATACTTTGAACTTTGTATACACCTTTACGAAGGTAAATCGTATTTCTGTAAATTATTATTGATACATTTTTATTTCTAATACAATAGATAGAAAAATGTAGGACTTAATTTATTTATAGCAGCTTCGATTGAAAAGTATTTTGATGTGTTGTATATTTTAATAAAATGTTTCTTACTTATTTATAGCGTCTCTGATAAAAACGACGAGGTAATTCATGGTAACGTGTATTAACTTAGTTGTTTCGCTGCGAGAAATGTCCATGGAAATTATTGTTCTCATTTCGGTATATCAAATTATGATGCAATGAACTTCCGAGCTTGTGATATAATGACACGTTCGGATTTTAATTACTCTATGATTTTACGTTAATCTGTAATTACGGTTAACACGTCTGCTATACGGGTCTCATTAAATCTGGTCAGTCATTAAATTTCAATCAATGTTATTCAGTATTACAATTTGCCACATACATTTGAACAGATGTATGTTTAAGGAATTTTGTAATTTAAGTCATTTTAACTTGCTCGGCAGTTCTAATTAATTCTGAACAATAATAATTATTCGTTACAGAAATAATAAGATCAAAATGTAATCCAAGCGGCATAAATGCAGCGTATCGTGTGAAACGTCGATCGAGAAAAATCAAGTTTGAGGATAAAAATAAAAGTATACATGGTTTTCTTTCTTTTTTGTTAGAAATGAAATTAAAAACGACTTTATTGAAGAAATTTTTGCGTTTGATTAAGAAACAGGAGTACACCAGTACAATGTTAAATATCTTGTGACGATTTATAAACAACTAGAACATATGATACAATCATATATATAACCTCTACTATCTATAAAAATACAACGCAACTCTATAAAAATACAATGCTAATTGTCACTGATATCAAAATCTAAATAGGACACAGAAGAAAAAGTACTTCAGAAAATGGACACGATTTAAATTCGAACATCTCACCAGTAAATGTTTAAAGGATTCCATTTTCGCAGGTTAGTATGAATCACTCGTTCAGGCACTCTATTACACTTTGCTAGTGCTATATTATCAATACAAATGTATAAATATAGCTGAAAAAAATTGTATGAAGAATCACACAATTTGGCACAGTGGTTACTTCAAGTTTCTCTTTCCGCACGGAAATCGTAAAAGAACTGGAAAGAAAAAGATCAACACAGAATAAAAACATGAAATATATTCAAGCATGGTAAATATCAATTAAACATCTTACCTCTTTATCCAAATCTTTTTGAGTCCAAACTTTAATTGTAGGAAGTTTATTCTGTAATCAATCATGGTCATTAAAAATATGTTAAAGACAACCAAATTTTATCGTTGTCCAAAATACTTACACTTGAAGGATCAGATTGAACATTAAGACGAGGGTTAAGAACAAATGGGACTCCATCCAAATCTGAAGACCCTAGCAGTGTACCATAAATTGAAGAAGCTCCCGCAACTGCCGATGTTGGTGGTTGCGGAGCAGGTCTCGTAGGTTTAATTTTTGCGTCAGGATTTAGAATTTCATAATCTCTATCAGTAGATTCATCCAAATCCTTTCCCCCACTGCCAGCAATTTGTGGGTAAATTCCATTTGTTGGTTTTGGTGAAAACTTTGGTTTTGGTGGCCTTTCAGGTGGCACTCTATGGGGTGTTCCATTTGATGGATTTGGGGAAGCACTTTGAAGTAAACTATAAATAAAATATTAATTAAAACAATTGAGTAATTTTGAACTTTTTGAGTTAATAAATTATAAATAAAAATTACTTACTCTATATTAACATATGATTGTGAGTTTGAATTCCCATTTACAATATCTACAGTTTTGTAGCAAACACAAACTCCATTTATGATACTATAAAAAGAAAAAATATTAGTATATGAAGTAATTAAATCTTTCTAAAAGTGTAATATTCTTGAAGTTTTGTACACATACCCAGCAGCAATGAATCCATCTGGTGCCATTTTGGAGGTATAAACCTTATTCATAATTCTACTACATATAATAATATCTGTGACTGCTTTCGAACATAAATCCTTATTCCTAATTTTATAGCACAACTGCTTCTTCCTCCATGCCTTCTGCACTAAAATCCATTACCACAATGTACTAGATGAAAATATTTCTCTAATAAACAATATTTTGATCAGTCTTACGTATGCTCACTTGAATCAACAGTATAAGAAATTATGCTATATCCTTCTGGAGGAGCATCCCTTTCATTAATAACTACTATATCTTCAACCACACACTGAGGTAACCCTTCAGTCTTAGAAAAACAAATATATCTGCCTTTCTTCTTTATGAAAAGCCCACTTTCTCTCCATAAGTCTGCATCTGTGTCTTGGTCATATGTTCTTGAAACCTAATTGCAAAATAATGACAGCAATTCTGATATATCTATTTTATTAATGGTATTACAATAGTCTCACTTACCACTGTAAAATTTTGTGGACATTTGTCTATATCTTCAACAATTCTTATGGCAGTAATAGGTCTATCATCAGGTAACACAGATGACAGCTGATGGACTAACATTTTGTTGCAAGTAGTCTTCTTAGACATTATTGCAACCCTGTTAAAAAACAGAAACATATAACTATTCTTATTAAGTAGAACATTTAATTTTAATTTATTAAGTTTATTATCTCATTAGTTAAATACTTATTGTAAACAATTATTACAGCAAATAAAATGATTCAGCGTTATCAATTACCAAGAACTAAGCACATGCTGATAATTGTTATTGAAAAAATCACAGTAAAATTCCTATGACACCAAACACGCCTCTACCGGAGTTCATTATACTTCGGGTCATTAAAAGTGCAAGGAATGCAACTACGAACTTCCCCTACTTTATCTCGATGACCTATTTTCGATCGATAAAAAATTTTTTTGGAAACTAAAACTGATGCAAATATTTTTCTGACCTACGATAACGAAAGCACAGTATATAAAACAACAAATCTATCGTTTGTTCGGATGACGTGTAACGCAGTTAATTTTCGGAATAACGTAATACCCTATTCGCTGTTTATTAATAAATCACATTTTTCACAAATAGCTTACCTTCACAAAATATTGCACAATAATGAATTTACAAACTCTGCATATTTCTTGACGAGCTTGTCATTATTTTTTAATTACCCGATCAATTAATCGGAACAAAATAACGCGGCAATTTTCGATCGAGTCACAATCGACTCGTATCTTTGACAAGCTATCTCCTTCTTCGAAAGCTTCATTCGTAATAAAATGAAGGTACTCCGATACATACGAACAAACAAAGAGAAGAGAAACAATCAAAGAGCCAAAGAGAGACAGAGAATGAAAGGACTAACAGAGAAAGAACGTGTTATCGGGAGGAAAAAACGTGTATGTAACGATATATGAATTATTAATCGTTCATCGATGGTAAGTAGCTTTAACAATCACGCACTTAAACAGTAACGAAAAAATAGCCGATAAGATAAGTTTCTCCGTTCGCAAACAATGTTATTTGTGACAATCACTTTTCTTCTTGTATCTCTCGGTGGACGTTTTAACTAAATTGATATCAATGACATCACTTGTACCACCACCACCACAACCACTACCGTAATGACTACCATCTTAACTGACTAGGGTAGTTGTGTTCAATAAACTAACCTCTATTTCCGTTCCTTTCACGCCGCGAACTTAACGGCGTTTTTCTTCGTCCTTACTGTGCGCGATTCACTTTTGCCGGACGTTTACTTGATCGTACGCGTATTAAATAAACTCACGGTGAATTAATTAATTTTCCAGGCAATAAGAAAATGAACGAGAATCATACGCCACCCTTTTATCAACATTCTTACTGCGAGGTATGTTTGAAAATTTTTTAACACAATTTAGAGTTACAAGGGCACAACACCTTTCATAGTCGTGGCCATAACACTGATACTGAAACTATACATGAACAGTATGGCGCCCCGTTTATCTCTTTTAATATCCATGCATAACATTAATTTTTGTGCTATTATTACGTTTTTTAACGATTTCAAACATTCTGCAAATAAAAAAGAGGTAATATGGGAATATAATTGATATGACAAGTATTTTAAATTTATTATGTTTAACTTTTTAATTTTAGAAAATTGTAGATGGCACTGCAATATCGTAAGCGTCCTGACGCTCAAAACGAAGGTTATTCGAGTTTCAGCGTTGGAAGAACGTGAAGCATTCCTTAAATTTCTAATAGATACTTTTTTTCAAGATAACAGTACAACGGAATTCGTTAACGTGAATCATAATGGCTTAAATAAAGGTAATTAAACATAATTTTTACAAAAATTATAATCGAGAATCTTATTAATAGCAATATTTTAAGGTATAACATGTGCAAGTGCAACGGAGATATACAAGAGGCTACATAGCACGCAAAACGTAACGTATACATAATCTTTTCAAAAATAAATTACTTTTATCTAAAAATATGTATTTAATTAAAGATTGCAAAAATATTTATGAATATGGTGTAGATAAAATTTAAGGTATTGCATTTTATAAGTTTAGGTATTAGTGTAACTTATCTTTTAAATTCGCCTTCTTTAAAAGGTAGACATGGTTTAGATTTTAGAGTATTGCATTTCTAGTGCATCATTTAGAATTTATTATTAAAAGGGAACAGTAAAAATTATAGATAAAAATATGAATAGTACTATGAATATTGTAGAAATAACATGGATATGATACAAAGTGCATTGTAATTCTTAATATGAGTTTAAAAATTGGGATTGTCTTATACTTTATAGTTTTTTTTCTAAAGAATTGGATATGATTCATAGTATTGCATTTAAAATATAAAATTTGTTATTTGAAATATAGATAATATAGATTATAGGTGAAAATATGGGTATTGAGTATTGCAAGAAATTAACATGGATCTTACTATGAGTGTTGCCAGAAGTAATATGGATATGATTCAGAGTATTGCATTTAAAATTTAATATTTGTTATTTAATTATACAAATTATGGGTATATGGTTGTTGAGTATTGCAAGAAATTAACATGGATCTTACTATGAGTGTTGCAAAAGGTAATATGGATATGATACAGATTATTGCATTTTTAAATATATGGATCATGAAAGAGTATTCACAAGTTTTATATATAAATATGATGTATGGTATATTGCACTTTCTTAGGGTTGGATATGATTCAGAGTATTGCATTATTACTTCAGGTTCAAATTTTATTATTAAAACATTGTAATAATAAATTGTACATTAAAAAATGTATTTTTCTATGAGTATTGCTGTAAATAACATGGATATGATGTAAAGTATTACATTTTTGAGAATATGGATTATGAATAAGTATTGTACAGAATTTATGGATGTGATACAGAGAGTTTTTACAAACTGTTTCCCCAAAATTGGATATGAATCAGAGTATTGCATTATAAATTCAAACTTAGAACTCCTTGATTAAATATAAAAAGTATGAACCAACAGATAAAAATATGGATATTACTGAAAGTATTGCAGAAAATAATATGGATATGGTACAGTTTATTGCACCATTTTTTTAACATAATACCACTTTTTTGTATATATGGATCATGAATAGGTATTGCAAATATTTATTGCATTGTATGTTACAAATTTGAAAATTACTCATGTTTTTCTTCTAAAATCTAATATGATTTAGAGTATTGCATATCAATTTTTATGTTTAGAACTTATTATTTAATACAAACATATTCAGTTACAGATAAATGTATCACTGAATATTTTGGTATGACTGTTTTGAATTTTAATATAATTCAAATATAATAAAATAATATTTTCAGGTATGTAAGGACTGTTATATTTATTTGGATAGACAGCATCAACAATTGTAGGTGGAAAATCCATATATGATTCCTCTGAACAATATCTTCGTGCAGAATTTTACTTTATGTAAATTGTATATTGTATTTTGTGTTTAAATTTGTATAAGTAATCTGTATTATCTTAAATTATGTATGAATAACAAATAAAATCATTGCATGTATTTCAACCAGAGTAGTCACCTAATACATCGAAACTCTTTATTTTTAAGGAATTACTTAGTTGTAAATAAAAGTATGAACTTAATACTGTACTTACAGTACATACAATAAAATGAAAAGGAAGTGAAATTTTGTCTATTTTATTGTTGATAGTTTAAAAAATTATAAATATTTTTAACCACAGTTCCTACTATTAAAAGTACAACCGACCTCAGTCGGTAACAAGAGGCTGACACAATTTTCACCTCTTTTTTTAATAATACTTAAATTTTCGATATACTAAAGTTATAAAGACATTTATAACAACAAAATATCTTATGTAGCAGTGTTAAAAGGCTGATTTTTAATAAAATATTTTTTACCGACTTTCAATTTTTACTCCTGGCGCCATCTGCGAACAAAGTGCTGAAACTGATCAACAATTACCGACTGAGAAACTCGAAACATCGTTAAAAATGGCGGGCTTTTTAAAATGAGCAAAGTATCGTTTTGGTATTTTCTTAAGTAAATTCCTTAAAAAGGTTTATTAATTAAACTTCTGTCTTAATTATGAAACTACAAAAACTTGTATATAATGTTTGATTGTTGAAACAAATGAAAAACCTACATTTATGTTCTTTTTTCATTAATATAACTTTCAAAATCGAATAATAAACGTTTCAAAGTTAATAATACAGATATCGTTTTAATTATATCATTTTCAATCCTTCAAGTGCGATTATCTGATTCGATTATTTAAAAGTTTTTAATAGTTTACCCGAAATTATTAAATACGCATTAGTATGTAGAGTTTACTTATTGGAATTTATTCTATTTTTTTTTTTTTTTACAAATATTTAGCACGTATTATAAACTGTTGCACGTAGTATAAACTGTTCTTTATTTGTTCTTACAATTGGCCTTATTATTTAAATTCATACAATAAAGAATTCGTACATAAAGCTTCCCAAACGAATGAATTGATTTTTATGCGCAGGTAGAAAAGGTTACTACCGCTATAGTCCCTTTTAACCGTTCGATTCTTCAAATTTCCGTTTTCCCCTCTATATTTCCTTTTAGTTCAATAAACCCCTCCTCAGCAACAACACTGTGGATGCAAATTATTATCCTTCGTCGAATCCAAGTCAAGTTTCAGAAGAATGCATATGTGCGCGAGTGTTTCATCCCTTATTTTATAACGTTCCTGTTATGCATGCAGTTTTTACAGTTTTATTTATTGTGTTTGCTTTTTACTTAGTATAGCTTTCATAAATACCAAGGTACTACTTTATATTATTTTAATAACCTTATAATCTTTCATAACCTTAAAAATAGTTCTTACTATGTTTTCCATTAAAATCTTAGATATGAAGCGACACGGATCAAGCCATTCGCATCAGGATGAAAAATTGAAATCACGCAATGAAGATAACGACGTTGCTTCACGGTCAAGAACGGAAGATGAAAGGCAACGACGTAGACGCGAATGGATGTTACAACAGGAACGGGAACGAGAACACGAACGATTGAAAAGAAAAATGATTTTAGAATATGAAATGCGTCGCGCTCGTGAAAAAGAATCACGAGTGTCCAAAGGAAGATCTTCGCATCATAGTCATAGTAGCAGTCATAGTAAGTCTCCGCAGAGTCGACATGGAAGAATGTTTGATAAACCCAGATCATCTCTGTTATGTGAGAAGTGAGTATAAAACAAAAGAATGTACATGAAGTTATTCATATTGTCATTGTAGCCAGTTAAATACAAAATATGTTTATATATTGTGTATTATAGATTAGAGCCATCAAATGGAACAACACCGTTATTTAAAGGACCCGAAGGTACACAAATTAGTGTCACAGAATTGCGCAAAATCAAAGTAGATATTCATAGAAACATTCCTGGGAAATCAGCTTCAGATGATCTTCAGCGGGATATTATTAATCCTGAAGATGTGATGATCAAAAGAAGATCGGGTAACGTGTTGTTTTTCACTATGATTATTTAACAAATTTTCAGTTATTTTGGGAAGAAATATCATAGTGGGATATGAAGTCAACACGGAAGATTGTTTCTGGAGTTTTCTGCAAAGCACAACTTCTGAATGGAAGATTCACAAGATTGTATGCTTTTTAATGTAAAACAGTAAGCTCTGGATCATAAGTTATTTCCTACTTTTTCAAAGTAATCGGTATTAAATTTTGCTTTCTCAACGTTTCATTAAAGTTTGACCAAGAATATGAAAATTTTCACTTCGTTAAATGCTATCTCTGAAGAATGATGACTTTGTCTACCGATTTCTACGAACATGAAGATTACGGATTTTGTTGGCATATCATATTCAAGAGTAAATTCAACTGTAGATATAATTCATCAAAGCAAGTTTGGAATGCAACGTTGGATCGGTATATTGATCACATAATGTGCAACGTGTAAGCACAAATTTCATTATCTTGAATGTTTTAAGATTTCTATATTATTTAATATATATTTTTTGCTTTCTGCTTAATGTTTTTTTGTTTTTTTTTTTGCTGATTTTTTGCAAAGAACATTGCTATTAACATATTAATAATGTAGATTCAATATTTAAGAAACGTTTGTGTTTATACTTTCTTGTAACTGTATGTTGTGCATTCTGTTTATTCTTTGTTGATGGGCTGCTTGCATGTACAAATACCGCTTTTTTAATGCTTTTTTTCCACAAAAGTCGACCGGAAGATTCTCCATTCTCCAACTGAAGAGGCAAAATTTATTAAATTTTAATATTCTACAAAGGAAGAATTAAAGTCCTGAAATTGAGAATTCTGCAGTGAAATAGCTGAATTTTTCAAAATTATATTGAAAGAAACAAAATAACTAATATTATATTATTCTGCATTTTACAATTTGTCTTGGTTCATTTTTTTTTTAAATTCATTTAAATTCATTTTTGAATTACAATACCGATAAATTCAGTATAATCTGAAACTATATTTTAGTAGAAATATAATAAAATTATAAGGTTGCAAATCAATGGAAGACCAAGGTTTGATCACCCTGGAAGATAAAAACGTCTTGGAAGATGTTATTCTGCAATCATAAATCTACTATACACATGTTCTATTAAATTAAATTTCAATATCTTTTAAACTTATATAAATTTTGTTCATGTGTTCAGTATATATGGCATTCAAGAAAATTGTAAGCCAATTTATCAGTAAATTATAATAGAAGTTAAAAACAAATTTAAAATTTATAGCAAATTCAACACTGAGTAAATTAATACACATTTAGCTATGTCCTTCAGTGATATTTATATTTTGTTTCTGATAAGTAGCTAACATAGAATTAACAATACAAGGTGTCCTTAAAAGTAACAAATTTTATCTTCTCTTGATTATATGTTTTCATAATTGTATACTGTAGTAAAATTGTAATAAAGTGATCTGGCTTACAATTCTTCGAAGCTAGCCAATTATGAACTTTACTATCTTCAAGGTCTGTCACACTTTTTCGTATTGCTTAATTTGCTTCTTCCTCGCGAAAATGCATTTTTATGCATTTTTCTTATTTATCGATTTTATAACTATAGGGGAAGGATCCAAGCCAATCTTTGAAAGAGAAGAAATAAAAAATGCAGTAAGCAATACAGAAGAAGTTGGAGAACGTCGTACAGTTGTAGCTATAAATAATGAAAGTTTAGGTATGTTTGATAATTAAAATCAATGTATCTCAATTATTCTTCATTTGCACAGAAGCAATTGTTTGCTAATTTGAAAAGTTATTTTATAAATTCTCCAAATTGGCCTTACAAAGCTTGAGTATAATGTAACTTCTGTTTTGTTAGTTTCAAGTTTTTAATTTTTAGAAAACAAATCAAAATCGTTAAAAAAATATACGAGGTCCCCCACAAGAGATCGAAGTCACAGTCCTCGACGTACATCGCCTCATCGTTTCAGGTTTGTGCCTGTACTGGTAACTGCAATCTTCGCACAAAAAATGGAGTTTTTTTTTAAACTTTTTATTTATAAGATTATACTACACATATATGGATATGGTATCGGTGTACAGCTAATTTGTGAGCGAATGAAAAACGTGTATTGCTTACCAAACAATTTGCTCATGAATTAGAACATGTATACTAGAGTATTGTATTTATGCAGAGTATTCAGTGGTCTTAGATACAAAAATATTATATGGTTGTAAGTCTGGAATTTGATGATTAAAAAATATTTTTAATCAGAGTTGAAATTTATGGATAATTTCAACAGGTTTTTAACCGTATACACAAATTCTTATCTTCAGGACTATCTGTTGCATAGACATGCTTCTTCCTTTTAATAGTTTTAGTCAAATTAGTTTAAGCTTCAAGTTTTTGATTATGGCAAATAGCTAATAAAGCAATCCTCAGTTGATTTTATGTTTTTCTAACATTAGCATTTTATATTGTGATAAAATATATTTAGAAATGTTGCTTTCTGTGTTATATTGTGTTAACATTAAAAGATATGAAGAATATTCACACATATTTTAAGTTCCCAGTGGATGTGCTTTCTTATTGTCTATGTTTTACAATTCAGTTGTAATTATGGATGTAATTGTGCTTCCGAATTGTTGCTTTAGGCATGTATTGTTTTATGTTACTACAGTCTGTTTTGTTCTAGCTTTACTAATGCTTCGCAAGGACGCCGATAATCCACAGAAAATGGAACGAGGATGCACCTGACTGTATGCTTGCTTATATTAATACCAATGCTTATGCTTTATTTTTTTAGTGTATTAATTTACATATCTTTCTTAAGGAGAATGCAAAGATATAAGATCTTTTTTTTAAATAGTATCTTTTATAAAACATTTAATAATTATTCCATCAATAGCTTATCACTGGCATATAATTATTGTTGAGCACACTTTCTGAATCAGGTAATATGTTATTAACATAATAATTGATAGCAGTCATAGAAGGTGAGTAAATTTATACAATAATAATAAATTGTAATGTCAACATATTATATGTTGTTCATTTCTTACTTTGCATAATCCTTGTTAGTTATTTTATTAGTAATACAACATACATATATTTTATTTTAACTGTTTCCCAATTTTTATTTACAGCACACTTTGAACATATATTATTTTAAACAATTCACTTTTGTTAACTTCTATGTGTATCCTTATTGTAAATAGTTTACTGTACATAGTCTTTAATATGTATGCTTATTGTATGTAGCTTAATTATTTCTTTGCAATTTTAAGTGAAGCACATAAAAAATATATGTGATTTAAATATTTAAGGGATACGGTATAGGAAATGTTAATTTGCATTTATAAAATCTATGAATCATATTAAGTAATTTATATTACTAATAATTTTCATTTTTATTGTGTTACATAAATACATTAAAATTTTATGGAAATATTGATTGAAAGACTTCAATCATTTAAGATTTAAGTTGCTACTTAATTATGGAATGATATGTTATGGTGATATGATACAGAGTATTGCTTTATAAATTAAGATTAAATATAATATTTATTTCAGGTTTTTAATATGAAATAAGCAAAATTCTCATTAATAAATTCTCTTTCAGGCATGAAGACTCAAAACATGATAACAGAGAGAGTTATAGAAGTGATAGGTACAAATTATATTTTACATTTCTATGTATCATTTATTGTGTATATTTTTTCAGTTTTGTATCATTAAGTAACATAATTTGTTCAGGGAAAGAGATCATACCAGAGGTAAAAGTAGAGAATCCAAAGATTATTATGTTGAAAAAGAAAAAAGACGTACTTATCCCCACAAAGTAGAGAAAGAGCGATCGCGTGAAAGAAGTCGTCGTGATCATTCACGTTCTAGGGAGAGAGAGGAAAGAAAATGGGATAGAGATTCTCATCACAGGTATATCATGTAATGTTTCAAGTATTGTATTCTTGAAGAACTAAACGTTATAAAAATATTATCCGTACAGTAGATCAGTTAAAGGCGAGAGATTTTATCAAGAGTATCGAGAGAGCTCTAGGGAGAGGAGAGAAAGGGATAGATCTAGAGAATTAAGGGTTCCTCCACCACATTATATTGAGCAAATCCCTGTTCCTATTTATTGTGGAGTAAGAATTCAATTTTTGTATGAGGTTTTATAATTCTACAACAACAGATTTAATTTATTTATCATTTGTATAGAATTTTCCACCAAGACCTATAATGGTTGGACCCTTGCTCCCTATTCGAACACCAATTCCTTTTGGCAGTGTTAGACATCCTTCTATGATGGGTCCCATGAGACCATTTCCACCACGGTTTATCCCTCCAGACATGTATAGAATACGTACACCTCCAAATCCTAGTAAGTAATAATGTACATAAACTTGCAATGATGTCCACAAAGAAATATCTTATTAATTATTTATTTGTTTATACAGGATTTGGATCGATGTATTAACATTATTATCTGTGATAAAGTTATATGTTAAACTAAAAATTAATCATGGTATTTTATAGTACAATACTTGACACACCAAATATTAATTGAAATGTTATGTGGACAAAGACTGCAATGGAATTGCAATGAAATGTATCATGCTCAAGTCAAGTTGTATTGTAGTTATGTTTGAACTATACAAACATTGTATAAGTTTCTAACTGCCTAGTTAGATTATTATAATTATTTTAGATAATTTTAAGATTGTATAAATTGTATACACGTGTAATTAGTTGTGTAATCTTAGGATGACGTGAAATGATTTCACCGATTTTTGTAAATTTTAATTGCTGTTTTACATACATGTTTTGTACTATTTAAGAATAATTTAGCTTTTGAAACTTGCCTAAAATAAATTTGTGATTTTTATAATATACTAGGATCATTTCTGCGTGAAACTCGATTATGTAACTTAAAAACACAATATTAACTATTGTATGTTTTATCAACTGATAAGCATGAATGATTAAATGTAATAAACATTTTTAACCAATTTATTTAAAGTATTCATTATTTAAATTTCATGAAAATTTAATGTTCGTTAATTTTTTAAAGGAGTAAGATGTAAGTTACATAATTTTAAACTAAATAAACATAAAGTTACTTTTTTTCGTTTTTATTTATTAATACATATACAGGGTGTCCCAGAACTCCTGTAGGAGCCGGAAATAGGGGGTGGCTGAGACTATTCTGAACAACAATTTCCTTTGCAAAAATATCGGATGGGGCTTCGTTTTTGAATTATTAGGCAAAAACACTGACCAATCAGTACCGTCAGTGTAGCGTCGAGCCTAGTCGCCCCGGGACAAGCGCCTCGGTAGAACAAGAAGCGATAAGCACAAGTAATATTGGACATAAAAGTAAAAAACAAATGGTAGAATGTTATGAGAGTAATCATACCTTAGAATAAAGGGAATGATTGAATGGCTGGATATCCCAACAGAAGGAATAAGTAAAAATTGCAGAATATTTTTCGGTATTATAAATACAGTCCTGAGGTCATCTAATTTGAATAGTAGAAAGATAAAACATTGTATTATTATAAAATAATGAATTTAATATCGTTCAAGCTTTATTTTTCAATTTTTTTAAAGAGCAACTGAGGACGGTACATGGGGTGTTACCGACGAAATTAGCGAAACAGAAAATTGTGTTTTTTCAAAAACCAGGCCACTTTTCGGATAAACTAAAGTTATAGAGACATTTATAACAACAAAATATTTTATGTAATGGTGTTAAAAAGCCGATTTTTAATAAAATAATTTTTACCGACTTTTTATTTTACCCCTGGCGCCACCTGCGAACAAAGTGCTGAAACTGCTCAAAAATTGACAGGAATCTGCCGTACCTACAATGATTATTTTTTAAGAAAATAATTTTTTGCTGTTTTCGCGTGTTTGAAGCATCTAATCGCTTCTATTTTACACTAATTATCGATTCCAATTGTCCGATTAATCCTAGAAGCCCGAAATATTGAGATATTAAAGATTAAATCGCACATTGAGAGAGTGAGAGGTGAGATTGGCGGACTAGTGTTCACTCCCTCGCACATTGGTGTTGTGCGCAGGCGCGAGTTTGGCATAGAGAGAGTGAGAGACTAGATGCTCGGACCTCTCACTCCCACAATGTGCGAGAGAGTGAACACTAGTCCGCCAATCTCACCTCTCACTCTCTCAATGTGCGATTTAATCTTTAATATTTCAATATTTCGGGCTTCTAGGATTAATCGGACAATTGGAATCGATAATTAGTGTAAAATAGAAGCGATTAGATGCTTCAAACACGCGAAAACAGCAAAAAATTATTTTCTTAAAAAATAATCATTGTAGGTACGGCAGATTCCTGTCAATTTTTGAGCAGTTTCAGCACTTTTCGAAGAGATGGCGCTAGAGGTAAAAAATATAATTATTTTAAAAATTGTAAAAATAATAAAAAATAGAGCTTGTACGGTGACAAATTGATACTTTTATGATAATATAAAGTTTCCCCTTCCTTTAGTTCAAATTTGGTGATCCTAGAACATCATTTAAGTATATAAATCGATATAAACCTGCGCTTGATTACGAGACTCGAAGACTACATTTCAGAGCCTTTATTTATTATTTTCTTGCTTTATCGCGATTGTTAATTAATTAGAAACGTTCATGGTACTAAAAAGCTGCATTTATTCAATAAACTACATGATTCATACATTCAGCTTTACAATAGTTATTATATTATTTATAACTAACGTTTACAATTGTAACTTTGCGAGATTGCTGTGGAGGGAGTGGGAGGTCCGATCGGCGGACTAGTGTTCTCTCCCTCTTACGCATTAGCATACTGCGTTGGCTTGGTGCGAGTGAGAGGGGTGACGCTCTCGCGGAGTCTTTTAATCGTTGCGTTACAATAATTAATAGTATGAGTTATTCGAGGTTCAGACTATTGTAGATCGGTTTTTCGTGTTCGAAAATGTAAAATTCGATACCTGATTGTAGACGGTGTTTTTAGACATGACTTTTATCTTTAGATATCAATAATTTCTCAATAATTGTGAAAATAACATTTTTCTTATTTTTATACGAGATGGACAACAGCTGCGTCATGTTGAAAATGACAATAGTTCCGCGGTCCATTAGCTCGCAGAACTATTGCCGAAAACAGAGCCGCCATGTTGGAAATGACAATAGTTCCGCGGTCCATCAGCTCGTAGAACTATTGTCGCGGAAGGAGTGAGAGGTCCGACACGCGGACTAATGCTCTCTCCCTCGCACATTGAGGGAGTGAGAGGTCCGACACGCGGACTAGTGTTCTCTCCCTCGCACATTGAGGGAGTGAGAGGTCCGACACGCGGACTAGTGTTCACTCTCTCGCACATTGTGGAAGTGAGAGGTCCGATCGGCGGACTAGTGTTCTCTCCCTCTTACGCATTAGCATACTGCGTTGGCTTGGTGCGAGTGAGAGGGGTGACGCTCTCGCGGAGTCTTTTAATCGTTCCGTTACAATAATTAATAGTATGAGTTATTCGAGGTTCAGACTATTGTAGATCGGTTTTTCGTGTTCGAAAATGTAAAATTCGATACCAAATTAGCCAGTGCTTCTACGTTTTCTATTATTCATTAATGGTCGGGTAGTTACGTTCATCCCTTCTGTGTGAGGTTATGACTAAGTCCCTGTAATTTAATGTACAAGCTGCCTTAGTTTAATGATACATAACTAGATAAATACAATTTTGCAAACTCGAGATCCTTGGTTTCTGAGTCTAGTTTCATTTTACCAATAAACAATGGGAAGGATTTATCTACTGAGAGTAAACATAATCCATCAAATTCAAACCTGATTGAAAATGATCAATTTTGTTATATCGTATGTAAGTATAAAGTATTATAATTTTATTCAAGTAGTTAATAATAACGTATTTTGCTGTGTTGCAGATTAGAAGATGTATTTGTTATACATTTCTACGCCACATAAGCTGCACATTAACATCATTAAATCAACGGGAAACTTTCTGGCAGATTCTCAGATATCAGTTTTCGGTAATTTTTGGAATTGGACACTACTAAAATTTCAAGAAATGGCACGAAGAATACTTCCTGTCACATCATGTTCTCCTAATACAAATCTGCAAACTTGAGATCCTTGGTTTCTGAGTCTAATTTCATTTTACCAATAAACAATGGAAAGGATTTATCTACGGAGAGTAAACTGTTCTTCAATAGTTATACTGAATATATAAGTACATATGTAATTGTAGAATGTCTTTATTTCATAAGAATATTGTACTGCGCTTAAGCTATATCTTAAATAATTATAAAAGTATGTTGTATGTAAAAATACTGATATGTAAGTTTTACAATTTGTAATTATAAGTGCGTTAAAGTTAAGAATGTAATATTTAAGTAAGTTTTACAGTTAGTAGTTATAAGTGCGTTAGAATTGTGAATGTAATATTTAAGCAAATTTTACAATTTGTAATTATAAGTGCATTAAAGTTAAGAATGTAATATTTAAGTAAGTTTTACAGTTAGTAGTTATAAGTGCGTTAGAATTGTGAATGTAATATTTAAGCAAATTTTACAATTTGTAATTATAAGTGCATTAAAGTTAAGAATGTAATATTTAAGTAAGTTTTACAGTTAGTAGTTATAAGTGCGTTAGAATTAACAATGTAACATTTATGTAACATGTATAATTGAAAGAATTTTCAATAAACATAGAGTTAAACTAAAGCAATTGTTTATTCATTTATAAACCTAACTCCCATATCCAGCCCTTACAAAATTTCACTTAAAAAGCAAGAAATAATGTAGAAAAACATTGTACAGAAGTTTCGAAATACAAAAGTAGAAAAAGAAACGAAAAATATCGGTTTGATACAGAGAAGAACAAAATTTGGTACAAACGGTTTCCAGGAATTCCTGGAATTCGACGTCACTAAAATTCTGGGAAGTGACACGAAGAATACCTCCTGGCACATCATGTTCTCCTGATACAATTTCGGGATCCGAAATTCTGTGAATTTAAATTTTATAGTCTTCGATTTGCTACTGTTAATTTTCATTATTTTCTGAAATTATTTATAGGATAAGGATATCAAGAGAGGTTTATTTAAATAAACAAACGAGTTCTGGGTTATTAAATTATTTACAACTTTAAATATTAAATTATTTACAACTTTAGAATAGTTATTAAATTATTTGGTAATGTTTTCAATCTATTGTAAAAATTAAACAAATTTTATAACTATTTTAATAACTATTCTAAAGCTCAATGTATAAATCATTTAGTTTATTGAATAAATGCAGATTTTCAAAAATAACCCAGAACTCGTTTATTTATTTAAATAAATCTCTCTTGATATCCTTATCCCATAAATAATTTCAGAAAATAATGAAAATTAACAATAGCAAATCGAAGACTATAAAATTTAAATTCACAGAATTTCGGATCCCGAAATTGTATCAGGAGAACATGATGTGCCAGGAGGTATTCTTCGTGCCACTTCCCAGAATTTTAGTGACGTCGAATTCCAGGAATTTCCGGGAACTTGGACTGAGAAACCAAGGATTTAATTAATAATCGGAACTTAGATACCTGTTGTATCAATTCTATAACAAATCCGATTATAAATTAAAGTTTTATAGATAGTGCGCAAAATTACAATTGTAAACGTTAGTTGTAAATAATTTAATAACTATTCTAAAGCTCAATGTATAATAAATCATTTAGTTTATTGAATAAATGCAGATTTTCAAAAATAACCCAGAATTCGTTTGTTTATTTAAATAAATCTCTCTTGATATCCTTATCCCATAAATAATTTCAGAAAATAATGAAAATTAACAATAGCAAATCGAAGACTATAAAATTTAAATTCACAGAATTTCGGATCCCGAAATTGTATCAGGAGAACATGATGTGCCAGGAGGTATTCTTCGTGCCACTTCCCAGAATTTTAGTGACGTCGAATTCCAGGAATTTCCGGGAACTTGGACTGAGAAACCAAGGATTTAATTAATAATCGGAACTTAGATACCTGTTGTATCAATTCTATAACAAATCCGATTATAAATTAAAGTTTTATAGATAGTGCGCAAAATTACAATTGTAAACGTTAGTTGTAAATAATTTAATAACTATTCTAAAGCTCAATGTATAATAAATCATTTAGTTTATTGAATAAATGCAGATTTTCAAAAATAACCCAGAATTCGTTTGTTTATTTAAATAAATCTCTCTTGATATCCTTATCCCATAAATAATTTCAGAAAATAATGAAAATTAACAATAGCAGATCGAAGACTATGAAATTTAAGTTCACAGAATTTCGGATCCCGAAATTGTATCAGGAGAACATGATGTGCCAGGAGGTATTCTTCGTGCCACTTCCCAGAATTTTAGTGACGTCGAATTCCAGGAATTTCCGGGAACTTGGACTGAGAAACCAAGGATTTAATTAATAATCGGAACTTAGATACCTGTTGTATCAATTCTATAACAAATCCGATTATAAATTAAAGTTTTATAGATAGTGCGCAAAATTACAATTGTAAACGTTAGTTGTAAATAATTTAATAACTATTCTAAAGCTCAATGTATAATAAATCATTTAGTTTATTGAATAAATGCAGATTTTCAAAAATAACCCAGAATTCGTTTGTTTATTTAAATAAATCTCTCTTGATATCCTTATCCCATAAATAATTTCAGAAAATAATGAAAATTAACAATAGCAAATCGAAGACTATAAAATTTAAATTCACAGAATTTCGGATCCCGAAATTGTATCAGGAGAACATGATGTGCCAGGAGGTATTCTTCGTGCCACTTCCCAGAATTTTAGTGACGTCGAATTCCAGGAATTTCCGGGAACTTGGACTGAGAAACCAAGGATTTAATTAATAATCGGAACTTAGATACCTGTTGTATCAATTCTATAACAAATCCGATTATAAATTAAAGTTTTATAGATAGTGCGCAAAATTACAATTGTAAACGTTAGTTGTAAATAATTTAATAACTATTCTAAAGCTCAATGTATAATAAATCATTTAGTTTATTGAATAAATGCAGATTTTCAAAAATAACCCAGAATTCGTTTATTTATTTAAATAAATCTCTCTTGATATCCTTATCCCATAAATAATTTCAGAAAATAATGAAAATTAACAATAGCAAATCGAAGACTATAAAATTTAAATTCACAGAATTTCGGATCCCGAAATTGTATCAGGAGAACATGATGTGCCAGGAGGTATTCTTCGTGCCACTTCCCAGAATTTTAGTGACGTCGAATTCCAGGAATTTCCGGGAACTTGGACTGAGAAACCAAGGATTTAATTAATAATCGGAACTTAGATACCTGTTGTATCAATTCTATAACAAATCCGATTATAAATTAAAGTTGTATAGATAGTGCGCAAAATTACAATTGTAAACGTTAGTTGTAAATAATTTAATAACTATTCTAAAGCTCAATGTATAATAAATCATTTAGTTTATTGAATAAATGCAGATTTTCAAAAATAACCCAGAATTCGTTTGTTTATTTAAATAAATCTCTCTTGATATCCTTATCCCATAAATAATTTCAGAAAATAATGAAAATTAACAATAGCAAATCGAAGACTATAAAATTTAAATTCACAGAATTTCGGATCCCGAAATTGTATCAGGAGAACATGATGTGCCAGGAGGTATTCTTCGTGCCACTTCCCAGAATTTTAGTGACGTCGAATTCCAGGAATTCCTGGAAACCGTTTGTACCGAATTTTGTTCTTCTCCGTATCAAACCGATATTTTTCGTTTCTTTTTCTACTTTTGTATTTCGAAACTTCTGTGCAATGTTTTTCTACATTATTTCTTGCTTTTTAAGTGAAATTATGTAAGGGCTGGATAAGGGAGTTAGGTTTATAAATGAATAAACAATTGCTTTAGTTTAACTCTATGTTTATTGAAAATTCTTTCAATTATACATGTTACATAAATGTTTCATTGTTAATTCTAATGCACTTATAACTACTAACTGTAAAACTTACTTAAATATTAGATTCTTAACTTTAACGCACTTATAATTACAAATTGTAAAACTTACATATCAGTATTTTTACATACAACATATTTTTATAATTATTTAACATATAGCTTAAGCGCAGTACAATATTCTTATGAAATAAAGACATTCTACAATTACATATGTACTTATATATTCAGTATAACTATTGAAGAACAGTTTACTCTCCATAGATAAATCCTTTCCATTGTTTATTGGTAAAATGAAATTAGACTCAGAAACCAAGGATCTCAAGTCTGCAGATTTGTATTAGGAGAACATGATGTGACAGGAAGTATTCTTCGTGCCATTTCTTGAAATTTTAGTAGTATCCAATTTCAAAAATTACCGAACACTGATATCTGAGAAACTGCCAGAAAGTTTCCTGTTGATTTGATGATGTTAATGTGCAGCTTATGTGGCGTAGAAATGTATAACAAATACATCTTCTAATCTGCAACACAGCAAAATACGTTATTATTAACTACTTGAATAAAATTATAATACTTTATACTTACATACGATATAACAAAATTGATCATTTTCAATCAGGTTTGAATTTGATGGATTATGTTTACTCTCAGTAGATAAATCCTTCCCATTGTTTATTGGTAACATGAAACTAGACTCAGAAACCAATGATCTCAAGTCTGCAGATTTGTATTAGGAGAACATGATGTGACAGGAAGTATTCTTCGTGCCATTTCTTGAAATTTTAGTAGTATCCAATTTCAAAAATTACCGAACACTGATATCTGAGAAACTGCCAGAAAGTTTCCTGTTGATTTGATGATGTTAATGTGCAGCTTATGTGGCGTAGAAATGTATAACAAATACATCTTCTAATCTGCAACACAGCAAAATACGTTATTATTAACTACTTGAATAAAATTATAATACTTTATACTTACATACGATATAACAAAATTGATCATTTTCAATCAGGTTTGAATTTGATGGATTATGTTTACTCTCAGTAGATAAATCCTTCCCATTGTTTATTGGTAACATGAAACTAGACTCAGAAACCAATGATCTCGAGTTTGCAAAATTGTATTTCTCTAGTCATGTATCATTAAACTAAGGCAGCTTGTACATAAAATTACAGGGGCTTAGTCATAACCTCACACAAAAGGGATGAACGTAACTACCCGACCATTAATGAATAATAGAAAACGTAAAAGCACTGGCTAATTTGGTATCAAATTTTACATTTTCGAACACGAAAAACCGATCTACAATAGTTTGAACCTCGAATAACTCATACTATTAATTATTGTAACGCAACAATTAAAAATTATACACCACAGCCCGCGCCAGGTACGCCGATGCACCAGCGAGAGGAAAGACTCCGCGAGAGCGTCACCTCTCTCACTCGCACCAAGCCTTTATTTTAGATCTTTTGGTGTGTAATGGATTTGAAAAATTTGAATCTGTTAATTCTGGTTAGTGGGCGTGTTTTTACTACGAATTCTTTTATATTGATAATTTTTTTATTTTTGAAATACAGTCATCTATTATCGCAGATTATGTACGATAAGAAGTTGACATTAATCATCAAAATTAATAATATTCTATATTATACAAAATGAGGAACGTAAAGTTTGATATAAATAGCTGTTCGAAATTGTATAACATGTAAGACAAATTTCTCGCGCGACCGCGTGCCGTGTGTCAGTCGACCTTCGGCCACCGGCATAAGCAGATCGTGAAGGTAGATGTTTAACTTCTATCGCGGAAATATTTGAAAATTCAGTGTTAATTGTGATTCATTGTGCAAACATCGACAGATTACAGGAACCGTATAACAGGTACGAATTTTAATTACTTCGATATATACATGTTCATTCGTGTACAGTTCAGTTGTTTAGCTTCTTTGAACAATTTCAAATATGTACCATTCATTCAGCTTATTAATTTTAATACAACTTAACACTTTGTCGTATAAACAAGATATTGACAAGCAAATTGTTTATTTTTTTATTTATTTGTGGATAAAACACACAAGTAAATTTAACACGATGAGTGGAAAGTATGAGTATGTACGATTATTTAATACTTCGATAACCGACAATGGGACAGTCGCGTTTAGAAATGTCTTATTTGCATCGAATATTCAATAACATTGAATTTAGGAATTCAGACTACAATAATGTATTTAATCATTGTAGGCGTTTTGCAAATATCTATTTATTTTCCTATTTCTGTTGTTTCTGTAATGACACCTTAAGTAAACAAGAATATTTCAGTATTTTGACATTAAATTTTTAACCTTCTGAGCCTTGCCCCGTGTTCTCCTACCTCCGATTTTTGTAACCATTTTGTCTGATGCGTAGTATATTTTTCGATGTACCTACGTCTAATTCCAAACCTGTTGTTCCTTGTAAATCAACACGAAAATATTAAAATTAATTATCGTTCATAAAAAATCATTTTATACAATTAGCTTGTTACATATATCCATGTTTTAAGTTTTTTTTTTTTTCAAATAAAAAAATAAAAATAAAATAAAGCTAATAGTTTGATAAATAAAATATTATACCATAAAGTTGTTTATTAATTTAATACGAACTGTTAACCATCTATAAAATCAAGTTTATTATTAAAATAATTGCATGATATGCAAAATGGTTTAGCGTAATATTTCGTTTGCCATGTTTGATAAATTTATCGATAGTTTTGTTTGTGATAAAAACAAAATGGTTTCCCACACATAACATAATTGGTTTATCAAGTAACATAAATTTAATGTTTGTCCAAATATTTTTAAAGCTATTTTGCTCTTACCAAATTGCAAACTGTTGAAAAATAAAAATTTGAAGAAATGTTGCGCTTTTATAATTATACAGTCATGGTTTTTTTTTTAAATAAATTCACAACACAACTACATTTTAGACTTATTAGTAATAAACGATACATCATGGTTTTTAATTTTCGCCTTTTAGCAACAGGTCTGTATACATCAATTGACATTTATTCTTTAAATATTCCTGAATAAAACACATTATGAACATTTAAATATGTTTAAACAACGATCAAAGTGGAAAGGGTAAAATTTTTTCAAAATTGGATCAATTTTTATTGTTCTATTTGAAATTTTGTCATGTATTTAAATATATAACAAAAATTAGTAATTTTATAAAAAAAAAAGAATTTAATTGGAAATCAATTATAGTTTTCCTACAAAAATTCTACTAGACCCTTAATTTTTTTAAATAAATTGAAAAATAGATGTATTTTCACTTTAATTATTGTTTAAATTTATTTAACAATTTGCCACCCATCAAGTAATATAGGTATTTTTATTCAGAAGAATTTAGTAAATAATTAGGCTTGAAAAACAACTAGACAGCTGTTATTATTCGAGTGCAAAATATTTTCGAAGTTGAAAATTAGTATCTCTTTAAAAAATTAAATTTCTGAAAAGGTGTAGGCGGTAACATTATACGTATATTCAGCATACATAAATCTATAAGAAACATCCATTGAATCTTACAACTTAAAAAAAAAAAGAAGGTAAAATTCATTGAAATGTGTTATCTGCGTCACACCTTTGTTCTTCGTAACACGATTCACGTGTGGTTGTGAATTATTGAATTTCGAGACGATTTTTCGATAATTTTTCAACAATGACGGTATTCGATGAAATAGATCGAGTGTTTCGCGTTCGGTTGACCGTATGGTCCGATTGCTTTTAGTATTCGAATTACGTATGCTTATGGTAATTTCGCTGATAAGGCGATGGTAATTAGATTTTCAATGTATAACATTACGTTATCGTTACGTGTGCATTAGCTAACGTTTACGGAGATGTTTGATTCGAAAGAAAGAAATTTGCTTAATGATGTAAACTATTGGCTTGCTCCATCGGTTGACCTCGTGTTACTATTCGTGATCTGTCTGCATATATTAGAGACAGTAGAATATTTTAGGATGGTGTTTGTAAAATATTTCTGGTGTTCACTTTGTCATGTAACCTCGTGATTGTTTATGTTATGCAAACGTCTTATAATTGAATAAACTTGGCAGAAAGTGCAATTTTCATTTAACAAAGGTGAGCTGTAAATTGGTGCAGCCAGCTTTTCATCCAACGAGGGACCAGTCATTTTATATTAAAAACATCGATCAATTATGTAGTTATTTTTATTAAACCTTAAACTTGATATTGATATGTCATAAGTGCCATTTTGCGTTTCTGTTTTTCAAAGTTAGATATTATTTGAATGATCTTCTAATCAAAATTGGGAATACAATTAAAATATTCAGGTGTAATAAATAATTTTTTGAAATTATTTGTTATTTTACATATTACTTTGTTTATACAGAACAGTGATACAATGGAATATTTTTTTTTTTACAGTGTTTTATAATATCCGGTGCTGAAGATCGACTCATAGACTATTTTCGAGACTATGGAGAGCAGTTTGACGGAATTCGAGGAAAACGTCGCCTTTGACCTCGACGATCCAGACTTCGCCCCTTCGAATACTCGTACTGTTAATAATAATGTCCTTCGAAACGTGCAATTCACCAACTTTACATTCGACGTCAACAAACGTGAGTACATTCACTTTTGTTTCCATTAACGCCCGATTCAGTTAACACTTCTGAGGCTCGATAAATTTATATCTGTAGATAAAATTTGCCTCGAGCATATAATGTGTATTTTTAAAAAACTAATCAAAGTTGATTTCTTTGAATCTATTTTAAATGCCAATTGCAGTAGATACATAATACTATGTATACATTATTCAGGATATTAAGAATTAATTCTCTAATTTAATTATATGCTCGTTTGGCGAACTTCAAACTTAACCGTATCATTAATTCACACAGTTAAGATGTATAAATTTAAATTTAAATATTTAACCTAGTCAATTATGTTAAAATAGCTTTTACACTTTTAATACCAGTCATTGATTTTAATTGAAATGTAATTTTTTCGATCGATGATATTGTTATGTTGTATTTAAGTTGTTCGATTTGTATTCATTCTCACTCATAGGTGACATTTGAATTTTTTCATAGAAATTGATCTTTATGGTATTAAAAATGATTTCATTTGCTTAATTAGAAATAGTCACGGTAGAAATAGTATAACTTGAAAAATAAAATAATTACCTAATAATAAGTGAACGTGTTTGGTAGTAAAAAATAATTAAGCTGCATTAAGTAGGGAACACCTGGTACGATGCGAACCGCGTGTGATCGTTGAATAACAACTCTTTCTGGTCGACTTTCAATCAAAGTCGACGATAAATCGAAATACGGTCGTAAGAATGTTACGTTGCCTCTAGAATGATCTATTTTTGCGATTGGACGTATCATTCGCGGGACGATTCAATTGGGCATTGAATAAGGAAAACCTTGAATTGCCAATAAATAATTGATCGCAGAAATATTGGGTCTATTACGTGGTCGATGATGAACACACGTATTCACGTTTCATCCGGGTTGTCTTCGATTCGTTTCAATTTCATTTGCCGCGAAACGAACACGGAAGAAACGTGAAAGCTCGTGTGCTGACCTGGAGAATTTCGCGAGTTTTGTACACGGACGATGTACAGCTCGAAAATGCTTATCGTATTGCCGGTTGCCAGCTGACATTTTATCACGTATGAAACGATCTTATTACATTAGATGACCACACGTCTTGTATGTACAGATATTGACGTCAGAGAGCGTATCTTTCTTGTTAATTCTTCTCCTTTCTTTTTGTTTCACTTTTATTTTTTTTGACAGCCACCTTATACGAACGAACTTATATAATGATTTAATAATCGATAAATAATTTATGATAAAATGCGTGCTTCGGGAGTTTACGACTTGACCTTTCATGACGGAGATAGTAGTACTAGGTTGATGTATATCAGGACTGTCATATAAAAAGCGAAGTACGACTCGATGACAATAAAAGCATCGCAGAATATCACGTGCGGTATATCGATTCGAAGCTTAAGATACGATGAAAATGACGATATGGGCGTTTTATCAATACTTTTAACGCGAAACAACAGTTTAATCAATCTATAGCTTGTAGCGAGATGTTATTCTTCGTAATTATATTGGTTTATTCGTCGTTTTATTAGAGTCAAACATTTTATATGAAAAATAATGTTGAGATGTCTATATAGTCGTTTTCATTGAACTCCAAGTCCCATTTTGCAATACTTTTGTGTCATTAAATTGTGTTAGGACTTTTATTAAATTTTAGTTCTAAAATTAATGCTGTTGGACATCTTTTATTATCATCACTGGTACTTTAAATTAATTTGTAATATTAGTACTCTATACTTTTTAAAATCCTCAAATTCTGATAAAACCATTCAGAATATTTTATAAGGATGTAATGAATATTTTATCAAATTTTCTAAGTTTTGTGTTAAATGCATAGTAGATTATTAATTTCTTTATCAAGAATAATTTATCAATTGGCATAATAGGACTATGATATAAGCAAATATGCAACACTGTAGTATGTAATTAATTATTATAGAGTATTTATTACTAATTAATTTTTCATAGTGGAAAAGGTATTAAATAAATTACAAATAAATGTCTACGTAGTAACAGACGGTAAATCGATTGAGACCTTTAGTATAGATTGGTAAGAGAGTATTCTGTAGTACGTATAATGTTTTAATGGCACGATTTGACTCATAAAAGTTCCAACAGACAGTAATTTTATTTTTAACTCTTTGCTAACAGATGTCAGGCTGTATCCGATATAATAGCTTTACTGTTCCGGATGGTATCTAAATATTTCCAATATTAAACCGCGGGATTGACTTCGTTCTGTATATTTTTGTCTCTGTTTATGAAAGTAGAATCAAATTCGTCTGTTTAATAAAGCAGTACACAAGGTGTCCCGTAGTATTTAGCACAAATGAATGACGGTGATAATTTACAGGGCTAAATCAGTTCAAAATATGGTCCACAATTTGTTTAATAATATACAGAATCGTCTAGTTTATTAGTTTATTAGTTAACGATAAAAAAGAAGACACTTAAAGGAAAAAGTTACAGAATTAAATAACATAAATACTTTTTTAAAATCACATTTTTGTAAATGCAATGACACCAGACTGCTGTTTGTTAAAATACTTAGACCATTCTTCGAAGCAATTTTAGAATTCTAGAACTCCCCCTCTAATTGTATAGTTTGTCAGGAAAAATATGTAAACAGAGGTGGATGTTACCTTGATTGATATACATATGTAAATTATGTCCGGATTATAAGGTGTCAGACACGAGGATGTTGATCGGCTATATATTTCTATCAATTTGATAAAGTGACGGGTTTTGGATGTTTATCGCTACTGAATCATACTAATTTATGATTGATACTGTGATCATTTTGTCATGCAGAAAGTATGGTGGAACCCTCACACCTCAGAAATATTTAGAAAGTTATAAATAACTAAGAATGTTTTGATCTTCTAGTTATTTATCGCAGTAACTTATTCCCACTAGAGACCATTCATAATAAATATTTTTAAAACTTTCATTCAAAATTATAAGAATTAAATTTGATGAAATGATCAGTCGTCAAAGTGTTTAGAAAATGAATTTGCTCCATTTTCGTGATAATGGAATAAAAGTTGCTGAGATTTGATCGATCCTACTTCACCAGTTACGGGTTAATTGCGAATGTCTCGGTGCACTTTTCTGTACACGTAGAATACACGGCACCGCTTATCTGAGCTTGTACGGCTCTATTATTATATTAGTCGCGAAACATTCAGTCCGCAAGGCGGGAACTCGATCCGCGGACAAAATTGGATCCATGCGGATATCAGCTTTCTTCCTGAGAAATCAGCCTGTCGAGTCGGTGTCCTGCACACAGGCTCGATCGCCTGCACATACGGTATTTCACGTTCGACGCGTGCACTTATAATCGCTCCTTTGGATAAAACGACTCGCCTTTGTTCGGCTTGGTATCTCGTCGCATCGTGTGTCCAGTGTCCAGTGACCTATTGCACACCGGTGCGTTATCGATTTTCTTTCTCTTCGTCGCACGGTTGATCCCTTCCATCGATATCCTTTGACTGGGATTTATCCATTAACCCCTTCACTCCGAGTATAAGTACGTTAAGAATATAATGGTTTTAACCTTTTAACTGTACGTAATGAATCAATTCGTTATACGTCTGGTCAACTTGATTAAAAGATTCGTGATTTGCATTTGCTGGGGTAAAGACGAATCTCTGCATGTTTAATTTATTTTTTATTTTAAGTACAAAAGAAGAATGAGTTTCTTTTTCTTCATTTGTATCAAAATATATAATTGAAAGGGTGAAAGGATTAGGGTGGTCGTCACAAGTTTAATGTAGTTGAAAAATAGAAAGAAAACTTCAACATCCGAACACTCCCTAAGAGTAAATTAATTTTCTAATTACAATTTTCAACAAAAAGAAAACAATTTTATAAGTGCACCACTGGAAATGGCATTAATATTGCGTCAATTTTGTAAAGTACCAAGTGGAAAGCTTAAATTGGAAAATGAAACAATAATTAATCAAATAAAAGGGTGCACATGCTTTGGATAGAATTGGTATTATATTAATCTTAAACCAAAAGCTTAAATTTGAAAATTAATTGATCGTATCTTCAATAATTCAGGTATCTTCACGTGTCTGATTGCGTGTGCCCATTTTCACTACGGCAGTTAAAGTGTTAAAATCAATAACAAAAAAATGTAAATGAATGGAAAAAATCAATTTAATTTGCAGACAGTATATGCTAATATGATTTAATTTTCTATTATTACACTTTGAGAGCCGTTTCTGATTTAGTTTTTCAGTAAAGGGTTACTTGTAATCGAATATTTATAATGAATTTTACTTGTTATTACCTGCTATCCATACGGTAGTATTCTTCATTATCAACAATTTAATTTCCGCAAGAAATACTAGATGGAGATTACGTAAACTCTGGTTGAATAGTAATTTTTTATTTTTCATTAAGTGCTTTCTGATCAAGCCGTTATTGACTTTTGATATAATAACTTATCTACGATATCCAGTTGTATGTAATATAAGTTAATATCGGTACTTCGAACATGCACTCATTTATTAATTCTTTGCACTTGAAAGGCGGCTATTACTCAGCTTAATCAGAAGCTGATAATAACTATCTTATGAACTGATATTTGTACTCTTTATATATTTGAGTCTATTAATGCCCATTAATTAGTAATCCTCTTTACTTTTATCGTGAAATTTCTGAAAATCAAAAGTTCCGTTTTGAAAAGGAAGTGTTAGAATTTTGTGTCATAGATTTTTGGCTTTTCATTAATTACCTATAACATGAGTAAATACTTATTTACATACACTTCCGCTTATAACAAAAAGTACTATTTTCAAAATATTATATTTTCATTGTCTAAAAATTAATTAGTTTAATTGTAACAAAGATTAAATTTGAATTTTACGTATCTCCATAGCGGCGCTTATTTATAATGCAAATATTTATTATTATTTTAAATTAATAATAAATTTAATATATTACATATTATTATTAAATTATTTTATACAATGCAAAGAATTATAATTATTCCAATTCAGTGAACTTTAACATCTTTAATGTTATATCAAAGTAAAATTAATAACATGATCTAAATTTATTTTGATAAAATGTAAAATATTTTGGACAGATAGACACTATTAATTCTATATGTAAATTAATTTAATAAATGTGTAATATCTAAGTCCTTGCCTCCATATAGCAAGTAGTTGTCGGTCTGTCATCATTCCATCTCGTCTACCAATAATATTTTCATTTCTCAATATCTTCGAATTTTTTCACATCTTCTTTAACAGAAAACGTAACAGTTTTGAAATTTTCCGCGATAAGCGGTTCCTGCGGGGTTATCAGGACCCCCTGCATGCCATAATAGCATTTTTTGCGAACCGAGCATATTCAGGTCGTTACATATACACTGACGTTAATCAGAGGAGTTTTTCAAATGATTTGCAACCAGTATTTATCAATGTCGATACAAAGTTTAACTTCTTGTCTTATAATTATCGAGTCACGTTGATGGTGCAGGGTATCCGTTATGGTTCAAATGCGAAGAACCTCGTGCTGTGGTTAACAGTCGGCTGTTTAATCATTTACAGTTATTTCGTTATCGTTTATACTTTACTTTGTGTAATTAATGCTGGTCGTATGACCGTTTAACTTTAGAATGGTTATACATCGTCCACGTTGTTATATGATATTTTCTATCGAAGTTAAAAACGTTTTCTAACGTTGGTCTATCAAATTTGATATATTTTAATGAAATTAAAATGCCTGTGTCCTTTGAGGATAAGTTTTTTACACGTTGATTGCCACAGTGGAAACAGACGTGTGTAGTAAGACACACTTAAATTCCAATTGTTGAGGATTCTATTGATTAATTTTCAAACGTAACCATTCAAATTGCCACTTTGCGCTATTAATATAATACTGGTATATCCACAGTGTATTTTATCTTTTCTTTGAATAAATATTCGATCATAGAAAATGTAAGGCGCCGGTCATAGGTGACCACCATGGCAGTCAACGTATTAAAACTGTAACTGGATAATAAAAAATGCTATGATATTGACAAATTCTTTATCTAATTTTTTTAAGCCATTACCAATCATAGATACAGGGATTTTACTGTAATTAAGTTTTACAGTTTTATAAATTCAATTTGTTAGTGGCCATTAGATATGTCAACTATTAGAATTACACTGACATAAAAATAAAAGTACATAAGTACTTTGAATTTAATATCAGAACGAAACTGTATTAAAAATTTAATTCAGCCTCTTAAAAATTCTCAGATATATAAAAGAGATTCGGGTTCAGAATTTGATATTTATTATCAGCAGTTAATAATCTGGTAATTGGGTTATTAATAATCTAACATCGCTCATTGACAAAAAGAGATGCATGTGTGTAGTGTGATTTGATTAAGGAAGTTGCGACGCGAAACGTGATGGCGACCTTTAAACGGCTGGTTACATTTGCACAATTCCTTTTGCTGCTTCAAAGTCTGCCGAGATACCAAGAATTTTGTAAGATGTTGTTTTATTAGTATAGTTCTATTCATCGAACTACGCGCAAATTTGAAAATATCATTTATTTTTAATAGACGAACAATACTCGTCAAATTGTTCGATTTTTAGGATCAGAGTGGAATAAAATGGAAATTGATCGATAATGATTGATCTTAATTTCTTACTTCCTCTTACATAATGTATACAAAAAATAAAAAAAATGAAAGGTCAAGATCATAAATCTATTTTCTAATTAACGTTACTTTTAAATTGATTATAATGTAGCTACTAATATATACAAGTCTTTATTTTAACAAAAGTAAACATATACTTTGACAAAAGCATTCTATTAAATTTAGTAAAATTTAACAAAATAAAATCTAGTCAGTGGATAGAATTTGGAAGTAAATCAGAATGAATAGTATGTTACCTTTTATGTATGATAGTTGCCTTTCTTTATTAAATCTCCATTGCTTTTTTTCTATTAATTATTGAATCAGTTCGATTATAAAAATAAATTGAGATTTAATTATTCCATAAGTACGATTTTGATTGTATCCTTTTTAAAATATAATCAATGATACGAATGTACTTAATTATGAGGGGAAAGTTTAAAATATGAATTTCTTTCTGAAATAACTATTCACTTTTCAGTATGAAAACAAAACAGTTTATTAATTGTTATATTCAATCAAAGTCTTCTTTCCCACTCAGATACTACAACTTTCATGCAGAGATTTCGTTGATGATTTTAACGGCACATTAATACCCAATTACCTATCATCATACACTGATACGTAAATGAAATCATGTATTATTAATCAACTAGTAGATTGCGCTTCAGTATATTGTATAATTTTATGATCACTCAAAGTATCACTCATGATACACGTGATATTTAAAAATTGCAGTATCAGCACTGCAATTGTCTTTTTCTCGATAATACGCCGAAAGATAACCATAAAAAAATATTAATAGCTACTTAGATACATCTTTTTTATATTTTTCCTGATATCGCGTGGCACGAACATGGCGCAGTTTTTTTTTTTTCTTCATTATTTGGACATTTTAGTTGCCACGACTCTCCTCGTGTTGATTATTAAAAGTGATGTAATTTTGTATCGCCTGATACGTAAATCTGTCGGCTGTCGTATCATGAAATTCTGATGATTGATTTATTTCGACGAACGTGATATGATACTTCGATAAAGTTGTGTATTACTTTCGATTATTTAAATGAAAAACGAGAAACGTGTATTCATTAACGAGGAGTGTGTTTACTTTAGGTTTGATCAGTTTGCAGCTCATTTCATGGTTCTCTGCGTATTCGAATATTAATACATAAAATTTAAATTTCGAAGGTGTTTCCATTTAAATAAGACTTGTGGTCATAATGTTTTCCCCGAAAGAGGATCAAAAATATTTTTCAGAATGATGAAAAAATTGAATTATAATTCCTAGAATTAAAAGGTTGATCGTCATTAAAATTCCAACATTACAAATATTTAAATTATTATTTAAAGTTTGAAGACTGCCTCGATTCGAACTCCTTCAGTATGAATAGTAACTAAATACACTTTACCTTAGAGTATTTATTAGAACTTCGGTATGGTTAAACAATTTTTTCTCATTAAAATATATTTTACTTTTACGGCATTATTAAAGTATAAATAAATCTATTAATTTTTTTTTCAACGCATAGATACGTGTATATATTTTCTGTGTGAAATTCTTTCTAAAACATGCAGATAAATCGTGACTTATTTATCTTTTCCTTTTTTTGACGAACACAGTTTCTAAGTTCATCGATACGCTTTTACTTCTTGCACTATTAAATCTGCCGCGGGTTTGTTTCTCATTACGACTTTACCAGTACAAAATTACACCTTTGACCCTGTTCAATTAATAGTTGACACATTTTTAAGACACGCCAGGTGGAATGATTGCAACTGTTACTCGTGTTTTTGTTTCCCGCTGTTCTTTTATTCATGAATACTACGTCATTGGTAATTGACGCAAAAGATTACAATTTACACACGACCAGACATCTGCCTCACACGTCGATATGATATTTTGACGATTCGCAAAATACATTTGTTATCAACTCTTTGATTCCTTCGCGTATCGTAACATTTACATGCTTCAAAATAATTTCTTCCATTAACCATTAAACTTCAAATTAATATGCCACAAGTGTTATTTCATGACACTTTTACGTCAGAAATCGTGCCAGTCTTATGCATATCAAAGATCATTGTTTTCATATTCATTGTTCGTTACAACAGATTATCGGCCATTTTGTGTTGAAAATGTTACTAGGGCATGCGTGTAATTATGTTCGTTAAACTTCAAGCTACAAATTGACGTGTCACAAGCGTTATTTTGCAACAATTTTATGTCATGAAATCGTCTTAGTATATACACAATGATCTATTGTACCAAAAATTATTGCTTTGACATCCATTGTTCGTTGTAATTGGTCAGCAGCCATTTTGCGTTAAAAAGATTGCTGGAACACGTACGTGGTCATCTTGTTCAAACTTTGAGCTTCAAATTGCTGTGCCATAAGCATTATTTTGCGGTACCTTTGTGTCATGAAGTCTCGTCGGGACATTTCTGTGTTACGAAATCCGTCGTTTAGGTACATGCGAGCTTCCATTGGTTCATAATGCCATATTTACTTGTCAATGAGCGTAAACGGCACACAGAGGGTATTCAGTTCGTAGCCCCCTGTCTATTAAATTGAAATTACCACGCGCACGTATACGGGAATAGGTAATTTCCTTAAACGAAGGAAGTGAGCAAATGTTTAACCTTCTCCCCGCCGAGGGTCGCAACCTGAATGGTCTGCTACGAAACGCGTACATGACACGAATTCACGTGATTGACACGTGGCATTTCTTAAGTGAACCGATCTATCGTGTGATTGTCACAGTGACGGATCAGTCCTCGAACTTGGAACGAGTTTAACCCTTTAACAGCGCGTTAACGCCTAGAACTATCAAAGCGGCCGAGGTAATTGACGTGTAATTCCTTCTGGACGAAATTGATCAGCTTGTGTGTATCGTTTGAGGGTCTTTGAGTACCGCGTGGGAATATCTGAATAAAAAGTTCTAAGAGCATCGATTATTATTCGTCGTGTTACAGATGGTCTACTATACTTGCACCAATAAAAGAAAAAGGTTCTAGTAAGTTTGAGAATCAAAGAATTGTATTTTCAAATTCTAGTCCTAGTGATATTTCTTTTGATTAAATGAAGTTTGGATTATCAGATGTATCAAATATTTATCTTGATCAACAAAAGTGGCAATTTCATACGACACAACATAATATTTAATGCAGAATAAACTCTTCTGATTGCTACTGTGTATCGCGTTCTATATTTAACATTTCTATGAATAAATATGCAAGCTTTTAATAATGGATAACGAGGATGTGCAGATGTAAAGGTGCAACATTGTATCCATTTTGTTTCAAAGCAGACTCTCACTGTTCTTCCATATGCAGACTTTAATGACACACTAATAAATTAAACTTATATTTAGCCACCGAACGACTGTCGTGGTTATAAATAGACGGTTGGCTTGTCTTCAGTTTGCCAAACTAATCACCTTTGTTGCCACGAGTTCTTCAACACCTTTTTTTTCGAAAATCCTATCTCATTCCTGGTTATGTTAGAATAAACATTTTATTTGAATTGTGACTTGGACATTCGATCGCGTCTTCGTTTTCAAAGCAGCCGTGTACTGTTCTTAACTGCACTCACGACTTTCGCGTTCGATCGTCGCGACTCATGAAAAACATTGAATTGCACGCAAATAATTGTATTTTATTTTGAATATTATGCTTCTTTATCACACATTAAATTAGCCAGAAAGTATCGTATCTGTTTGAAAATTAATACTACACGGCATAATTAAAAAGGGAAAGAATCGCTATGGTGATTTTTCAGTAATCTTTCATTAGGGCAATTATTGGTTTCAATTTCTACAAAATTCCCTTATTTAGATCTTTAAAAAAAACTTATCATAAACAGTTTCGATTTATTTTTGACTTATGAGTATGTAGGGACTTATGACAAATATTTGTAAAAATTATTATCACTATTAGAGTATAAATAATTAACGAGTGCAGAATCAGCGGCAGAGAACTTGAGTCATAGCAATGAAATACATACAAAACATTCCATAAATAATTTGAATTAAAATAAGTTTATACTTTGAGTTGCAGAGGTTTTTAAAAGCAAACAGAAGGGAACAAAGTCAACGTTTGTCTTGTCGAGTTTTAGAGGTTCCACTATCCATCGTTTATATTTCAGCATCGAATTTTCTCGTTCACCTTTGACGTTTTCATCGAAAGAAACGTTACGCGTCGATTGAACTTTCTTGTGTGAATAGATTAGCATAAACAATTGTTGACGTCAAGGATCGTGCTCGGTTCACTGAACTGGATTTTCGTGGCGCGTCGAGAAGCCGCGTCGCAATCGACCCGCAAATCCCCGATTTATTAAGGCGTCGATGTTATCTCTTGTCAGATAACACCGGTACGCTAAATATAATATTTGGTAGAGGTAATTTGCGTGCTCGTCTGCAACGCATAATACCCGTCCGCATTGTTCCTCGTTCTGAAAATCGACCCGAGTTTCCAAAAATAGCGTGCCACTGATGATAGCAATGAAGACGAGAACCGTCTCAGGCTACTTCGTGTTCGAAATCGAGTTCCAGTTTCAAATCGAAGACGTATCGAATCGTTAAGATTATTTGCACTCGAAGATTTTGAAGAGTTGCAAGTAATAAAAATAAGAATTTATAGCTGCATCTCATTTCTTTACCATTAATATTAATGAAGTATTATCAGTGAAACTGATTAATCTTTATGAGGTCAGATTCTAAAATTCACGTTAAGGTTCGTGCAAGGTATACATTACCTCATTTTTTGTGTACATTTTTAGATTAATGATTATGTATGCAAATTTATAAGATATAGATAGAATCACATCATTGGAAAATTGATTTTATTTGATTAATATGAATGTTTTTTGTAACGAACACGTGTTAGAAGTACTTATGCGAGGAAGAAACTGGAATGTTTGAAACACGAATGATGTCTTGAAATACGGTTCTCCGTGTCGTTAAACCTCTGTAATTTTTCATCGTCTGAGCGAATGCGGCGTTATTTGGACAGACCGTTATTTTAGTCGTGAATTTCGGCAAACGACAAGTAATGGGATGTTCTATTCGTTACATAAGCCATAAACAACGGTTCGAAGAATGGACTGTCTCATTTAACGTTAAAAACTTTCCGTGGGAAACGCTGGTTCGAGTTATGGTTCGGATTACGTAAACCGAACAACGATTCAGGAAAAGCAGCTAATTATTGCAGCATCTACCCACTGCTATTCTGTATGCAACATTTTTAACCGATCTTCGTTTGTTACATAAGACACGCGGTAGTTCGTTGATTTAACCAAAAAGATACAACGCGATAGTTTATTTAACCCTTTGCACCGACTTTAATCTATTTTTACATTGAGATTCTAAAAAGTTAAGTTCTATTTTGAGAAGGAAAAATTACAAATGCTTAGTAATTTGTTATACTTTAATGCAAAACAAAGTTTTGATTCCATCATTTAGTAATCTTCCAATAAATTACATTTGTCTCCGAAGAGGCGCTAATTAGAGTTATTGATTCAATTATTTTGTTTATTATTATTGAATGAACTATAACCTGTTGCTGCGTTTGTATATTTATACATGTGAAATCCCAATAATTATTGATGATATATAAATTTCTTACAACAGAGACTCTTTCTATTTACAACTATTAGTCTTGGAATTATGGAACGGGAAGAAAGCACAAACATTTCTTCGAATATGTGGGTGGTCATAATCTTTAATTTGCACACGGTGCTATCCTACGAAGCGCTTCGTTCGAAATGTTACGAAGAACAAAAGCCTGTTTGGACTATGGAATCATATGAGGCGACACATTATCGTTCGTCGCTCGAGCTGTTCGTCGGAATATTTCTTGTGACACTATCGGAATGGAACTGCATCGAACTGGTGCGCGACACGCGCTGGTGCAATTACATTAATCAGCAGACATAAAAGTGTATAATTACAAAAAAAAAAGGGAGAGAATGAAAAAAGATAAACACAAGAATGTGTTAATTGAGATTTAGATATTGACGGTCTAATGGCGAGATCGGCAGTATTTAAATTAATTTTAAATGTATTTTAAATTAAATCGAAAATGAATCAAAAACATAATTAACCTTTCATACATTCATGTAACTTTGAGGTGATGTAACAAATTTCTGTTGCAAAGTGAAAATTTTCCTCGTTTATTTCACCTTTACTATTTCTTTTCGAGAACCTGAAAAAATCGTGTTACGGAGGATTAATATTGTGTACACATTGTCAGCTAACAGTTTGAAGTCATTATGTAAACTGGTAAAAGATACTAGTTAAGGGTAACATCTCAAAAAATATTTGACACATACCTTTTTTAAATTTGGAGTCAGGTATATTTAAGGAGTAAAAAATCATCCTCAAAATTGGGTATTTTCTTGAATATTTCGACTATCATAAAGAAATCATTTAATGAGTGAGAAACTGCGTACAACTAAGTAGCTATTTCCTTTCTCTCGAATACCTGTATCTTATATACCTCATTACAAATTAAAATTGCGGATTTCTAAGTTAAAAGAATTATTTTTCGCTAAGAATTTATGTTTCAACCCAATAATTCGAAAAATGTCCAAATTCAGTTTACTCTGTCAATTTCTCCCGTTTCACGAGAACTTTGTTCCTGAAACACCCTGTACATTTAGTACGAACCATGGCGCGTATGTGATTCCATTGGACCGATTAATTAGCACGGCGAAAAGCTTAATTGCTGGCAACGTTACGGCAATATATCGATCTAATTGGCTCCGCGGTGGGTCGATTTAATTCGATCCGAGTTCGCGTGTGTTCACGGGATGACCGGTGGTGAAAGGAGGGCGAAAACCGTCTGCTCTCTCGTCGTTCTCTTCGGGTTCTTCGCTCTTCTGAGAGCGATTCGTGAAACTCGCCTGTACTCGCGCCGATCGGCCCGCGTGATCGCGACGTGTTTGTGAAATAATCGTCCGTCTCACGTGATTCCTCGTCCGCTTGATTCTTTCCTTTTGCAATGATAGTCGAAGCGTTCTTGCCGAACAGCGAGCGGAAACCACGGATTAAAACTCGCGGCTCGTCGTCGAGGAGCGTTTCTCTGCTTCGGAAGAGAATCGATGTAATTAAAACATTCAGGATTTCTTGTTTGTATAATTACATACCTAATTGCAAATTTGATACCTATAATTTGGTATGGAAAAGTGTTGTAAATGTAAAGCAGACAACACAGTTATATATTATTAAAAATAATGAGGATGCACGATTTGTGTTTTATCTTGAAATCCAATTTTACTAGCAACTTAATCTCGAAGAATGAGTAATTAAGTGTAAAATACAATATTTAACGGTATAGCAATTTGCAGCTAAAGTCAGGAATCGCTCTTACGAATTGTATTAAAAAGAACAGCATGGGTGGCAAATAGTTTAATCGATAGACAGTGATCGAATAAATTAGAACGTGTCATGGATGGTAGCTGTTTAAAGGAAAATCATAGAACGTGAAAACGGGTCAGTGCATTGAATTCGAACGCATCGAGACATTCAGTGCACTCTCGACGTCGTTTTGTCGTGAAAACACGTTGGAAACGCGAATTGGCTTTCTCCAGCTGACGCCAAATGCTATCGTATATGTTAATCCTTGATGCGTTTCAGTAACTTTAATGTGACACGTTAAATTTCTATTGTAAATTCAAAACGTGGGAATTAAGCTGTGTTTAAATAGTATGGTACACCATTCATGCTCATAATATATGATACCACAGTTAGTGCTTATTATCATTGTTTGATAGATTGCATATATGAAGATTACAAAAGAATTGTTAATTTGTCTACTTATCTCGACCGCTATTGTACATAATTGTAACACAATAAATATTGTGTGTTGAAACGTCTCTAAAAATATTTGGCCATTTCTTTTTAAAATTATGATTACTTTCGAACTCACAATGATTATGGACTTGCAATCTATCGTATATACTCAGATTTCACCGATGACCCTCGATTTTCTTCATTTTAATGCTTTAATAATCGATGTTTAACTTTTACTGATTAGATCGAGAATGTTTATTCAAATGAATATTAGTATGGTAAGAAATTAAATGAGCGTGACTTCGATGGAAATATGTTTTATCTTTAGATGATCTTAAAAATGTGTATTTTATTTTACATTTTCTGCTTATTCCGCAGATTTCTTGCGCATATGGAATTTCACTGAAACTTATCTCGTGGTTCTTTCCATCAGCTTTTCCATAAGTTCAGAATTTGTTCGATTCGACCTTAGACATTCGATTAGACTCGTTATTTGAACAATCTTTGAATTGAACATTCATTCAACGAATAATAGACAATAAATGCTACGTTATTCGCGAATAAAGAATAATTTTGCTCTGTTCAAAATTCTTGTTCGAACATTTTTCATTATTTGCGACATAAATGAAAAATAGACAAACTTCGTAATTTAATCTGTTAATTTTCTCAGGCATTGTTACGATAGAAAAAAAGTTCCTTCAACAATGTAAAGTTGAAAAACTTTTCTCTTCCAAGGTACCATTCGGTTTCCATTAAAAGAATTTAAAGTAGATAACGCACTGCTTTATCTAAGAGTGACAGCATTAATTATCCTGGGATGACTCGGTAGTTTTACGTTCTTCTTCGACGTGTCTCACGCATCGAAGCGCCGTGAAAAATCTGAAAGATCAATAAAGAAGAAACAAGAAACTATCGAACTGGAACTTGAACCGAGACCCGGAAGTCTCGAGGCAGATTTAACCGCAGTAACCCAGACCGTGAAAGTTTGAAGGATCATACGGAAGCAGTAATGGCACCTCTGAAAAAAGAATAATAAATTCGCCGTACAAATTCGTAGTATCGGCCTTTCGTTGATGGTTAAATGCGCGTTCGTGACATGACGAAATTTCGCGGAGAAGCCGGACTCAAGATATAATGAGATTTTTCAATAAAGATAGGTCAAACGATGAAGCCGGTTGAAAGTGGAAATTTCCATTTGTCCAAGATCGATCGAGTCCGGGACTTAGACCTTATATACTTCCCGATGGCGACCTCGCTATTAAAGCGATTTCAGTCGCGAATCAGCTTCGTGGGCTTTAGCCTCAGTTACTCTTTATTTACTTCCGTTTCACTCGTAGACATTGCATCAGTCTTCTCGCGAACTTCTGGTAGACTCTCGTCTTTCCTTTAACGCTTTGGAATAATTGCTTAAATTCAACAAAACTCCAGTCTATTTGGGTTATCGAGAAATTTCCATCTTTGACGGTTCAATTAGGCTTTATATGATATATGATGTGAAAATAAAGCAGAAATTTGTGACTTTTGCATACCCCTGGTTTAACCCTTTCACTATGAAAGCGAACGTATAAGTCCTCACAAAATAAACGCTTACGTGTAAGCAACTTTCACTATTTTCTTCGTTATTCTAACCAACTGCTATTTTTCAAAACGACAAAAACATGTTATCTAGTAAACTAATCCTTTTAGTTCCTTAACAAAATTCTTTGATTCAATTTTTAAAAAATTATTCTATTTTTATAAAGTAAATATCAGTTTGAAGTTTAGAGTTTGTAAACACTGACTAGTCCTAATCAGTTAGCCTGAGGAAAGAAACTTAATTAAATATTTATGGGGTCATTTTCAGCAAACTGAAAGCTTTAAATTGATATAAAGTAAGTGGTACTCTTCCATGCTCATTATCAGCCATCATTACCTATTTTGTATTAAGAATATTAATGATAGGTTTATTAGTGATTTTCATTAAACTTTGAACTTGAACCTGATATAGTGTAACTTCTAAACATGAGCTAACGGAGCTATAAATAAAGTCGAAAGAGCATCGATAATTTTGTAAAAGCGCATAAAATGCTGTTTACCAGCGAAGACCGAGAAAACACTCCAAAAATTGTTGGAAAAATTGCAATATTTTGTTGATTTGCGATGTTTGCTTCGCACCAGATTCACGAACGTCTCCTTGGAATCTTTTCACGTGAAATTACGCGTTCGTTGTACAGATTTCACGGCTGTTTCGTCGAAGCATTAACAAGTTAAACCGTGACTCTGAAACGTTTCTTTCCACGCATGCCAAATTAACCGTGAAGTTGTAACAACTAAACGCGATTACTTGTAGAAATGTTTCATGTTTCACTCGTCATTTGCTGACAAAGTTTCTTTTCAGTCTGCATCGGTACCATTTTCTTGTTTACTTTTTGTATCGCGTTAAATAATGTGAATGATCGCAAACTTGACCCAGAGATAAGATCATTGAAGTCACTTTTTCTTATTTTACACTATTAACGGTACTTTTTCTTTAACAGTTGTTTTATTAGTTCTGTTATTTCTTGAGGATGAAAGCACTTTACTTCATTCTGTTATAAGTTCTTGATTTCGTATGAATTTTAGTTATACTTTTTTTATTTAAGCGAAACAAAGTTACAGTTTGGTTAACCAAAAAACAAAATTGAAGTTTACTAATCGTAACAGTGATATATGCAATAATTTTGTCTATAATTTTTAAAATGGTGATTATTTTCTTGTGATTTTAATTTAACTCAAATTGATTATTTATCATTCGATTTGATGGCGTGAAAGTATACAAAAATAGCATTTTTGATATATAAAAAGCTTAAAGTCTGATAAAAATAATTGCATAAACGATTTATCGATGTTTTTAATTCAACATAGCTGATTGGTTGGAATAAGCAATGGATTTATCAATTTACAACATAGCATGGTCCACTTAGTTTCAAAATTTAATAATTTTGTGTATAATAAGAACATTGATCAATTGTTTACACAGTCATTTTCAGTAAAGTTTAAGCTTCAATTTGATGTGCCATAAGTGTTATTTTGGAGAACTTTTATGTCATCAAATTGTACTAGATTGTGTTTGAAAATCTACCATTAGTCATGCAATAAATTAATACCAATCAGGTAAACTGCAATTAATACAATGAAATTTTCACAAAAATTGCTTAGTGATATTAAAATACCCATTTTATTTCTTATAATGGAAATTTTTTGAAAATTATGGATCGAATTTTTAATTGAATTTAGGACCAGTTGTTTTTGAACAGATGGTTATCTCGAAATAAAAATTTGCTCGTTTAAAAGAACGCACGAGTGTAAAAATTGAAAAGAAACGAAAAGGTTCAATGTTTAGTTATCAAGTTGCTACACAGCAACGAAGATACGAGCGTTATAAAAACGAATGATCTTTGAAAGTTTAGTATTTCGAATCATGCCACTGGCGAAAGTTTACAAACACTAATACGAATGAAATGAATGAGTTATAAATGAGAGTGTTAATTAAAAGTCGTATTCATCATCGTAAATCAATTCATATTCAGCTTTTGTACAAATACAAGTTTTTTCGAAACAATTTCACCGTGTTTTTAATTTATTTTTGCATCTGCCTCTTTGTTACATTATAAATCGTCTTGCTGTCCAAACATTTTTAATAGAAGCTTTGTATACGTATATATTTTTTTGTTATACATTGAATATGTGAAAAATGAGTTTTTAAAAACTTTATTTTTTTTTTTATCTCTTTTTATCCGGTCCAATTTTTATAAGTGAAGGTGTTTGCCTTTTTTATTCCACATTCATTTGTAATCGTTTTTATGTAGATTGGATAAATGCAGAAAAGATTTCAAAAATACATTTTTTGTCTTTGCACCATAAATAAACGAAGGTTAAACTTTGCCCAGAAAAAGAAATGTATTTTAATACGAAAGATTATTTATATTTAAAGTATTTCATATTTTATTTTTTTTTATCATGAATCTTACATAACTGTTGATTACACTAATCTATCTAGTCGCATAAACAAAATTTATACTTATATAAAAATTTAATTAGTTCTTTCAAATACATTGAAGATTACATTTCACTGATAACATTTTTTTTTTTTTTGGTAAAAATATAATTAGTATTTTAGTATAAACTTAAAGTAATATTCAATTATATTTCGTATATAATTAATCAATTATTTGCGAATTACTATAATTTCAATGTACACGCCCAGATTAAAGCCAAAATATAAAAAGAAAAAAAAAATAGAAGCGCCATGTGTCGTTCACACATTGGATGAACGTGTTTTTTTATGCTTATCAGATCCTGACATAATAATTTTTTATTATCTTTTTTATTAAAATACGTATTTAAGTTTATAAATAAAATTTCCAAAGTTTATTGAATATATTAGAAGTCACGTCTGGTACTCCTTTGATGATCAAGGATTACAGTTGTTTAACTTCCCGTTAGTTTATCGAATCAGTAATAATTATGTAACGAAATACGTTTGATTATCATCGCAAACGAAAAGACAATTGTGTCAAGTTATTATTTCACATGTAGTTCCATAATTCCAAAAAAAAAATCCCGTTTAATCTGTATCGGTGCGGGCAATGTTCTGACGCATATTTCCAGCTCATTAATTATCCAATTAATCGCGTATAATTTAGGATATTACAGCGATTAAACCAGATAAGTCGAACGGGATAGAATCGTGCGAAGCATATACATGGAAAGAAAAATCGCAGCGATTAATAATGGAACGATCATTGAGTTTATCGGCGAACAGAGATAGGATATAACATAATTAGATAAAGGAACAGCGTAGTATGTAGATTGTTGGATATTATGTCATGAAAATAATGAATTCTGTAATACATGAGGTCAGAGGAGAGGCTCATTGGATTAAAGACTCAAAGTCAAGGCGATGTTTTACAGAACCACGGCTGCTGATCGTTAAATTAGAATTGTTTGGTAGTTTATAAGTAAAGAATAGTTTCTCATATACATTATTTATCCTTTAAAGCTAAAAAACACCTGAAATTATATAATGAACTAATTACACAGTTGTTTAGCATGATAATACCAAAAAATTAGGATAAACAGTGCTCAAGGTTCTGTAAAAAAAAAATGTATGATCTAGCCAAATTCTTAGACAATGCTGATATCATCCCGGAAATCTCAGCTACGTTTCGTAGATTCACTGAATAAAAGATTAGCAAACACTTCAAAGGTAGCGAGAAATCTTTTGATCGTTGATTAAAATAAAAAAAAAAAAAAGGAGGAAGAAGGTAAACTGTTTGCAGTTTGCAGAATTACGAAGTGAAGGATAAATGAACATTTCGAGACACACTAGGAAACTGTTTGTTTCAAAGTTCGTCGGGACAAAAAGCATTGCAAATCACTTGATGATCAATGATAGGAATTTTCAAGGTATGATACCAAGTTAAGATCGCCATATAATCGTGTTTTTATATCTGTTGTGTATTTCCATCTTTTTTGTCTCGCTTTTAACGAGCAATATTTCAGCCTTGATTTATTTAAACTTTGTGTAAAAATGTTTCGTTACAATGTCAAAGTGACATTGTTGATCGGGAGTTCTTTAGCAGGTCTTTTGATACGAGCAATAATTAATTAAAATGATTTAACGATGCAGTGATTTATCTATAACTTAGTAGGAATACAAAGATATAAATGTCTTACAGCCGAGACAATCTTGATGAAGTGAGTAATACGTTTTGATTGTTAATTAGAATCATTTTGTTATTATTCTATTCTAAATAACGGGAATAATAATAGTTACCACAATTTGTAAACATATTTACTGGAGTTGGCATTGAAAATAATATAACAAATAGAAACTTTAAACGAAAATTCAACGTTATTTTTTAACACAATTTACTAAAATCAATATTGCAAATAAACTAATTAATAATAAGTAAATTCTACTTTGCAGTTTCTTTTGTATTTCAATTCGAAACAGTAATAATAATAATACTAACAATTTTGTATAAATGAAACTTTATATATAATAACTCTACCCTCTTTATCAAAATTTTAATTAAAATTTACCAATTTTCTTCTGCTTTCACAATTTTTATCATGCCATACAAAGTCTTGTATCAGTTTCTTCTTAACAGTAAATCCTAGATTTCTATAGAAAATTCTGGAAATTCTTAGGGTATTCTCGATTGTTCCTTTTGTAAATTGTAAAAAGTGCATCAATATTGCTCGTGTCGTTCTTCAGCATCGTATTTGCGCATTTATCGTGGCCGATTATTAATCCAATAACCTTTAATCGAGTTAACCGAGTTCCGACTCGACAGGGAAATCGTTTCAAGGTTCTGCGACTTATTGGCTGGATCGTAGACGCTCGTGATATACATCATCCAGGAAAATGATATAATGTCATGCAAATGCAATAATGATGTTCGGCTACCTTACAATTATGCGGTAGCTTTTTGCGTTTTTGTTTCTTTTTCAAGCTTTCGCGATTACATGCACGATCCTCTAATTTTAATTCCGTTTGTTCGAATCGTTTGTATAATATAAATTCTGCTTTACGTTCATGAATCGATCCATAACACAATCCTCATTCTCGAAATGTGACATAACGTTCTCATGTTTTATTACTTCCTACATTCCTCTGAATCTGCCATGAATTTAATTGTCAGTTTAACACTTTGGCTGCCATGTCATCCATATATGGGTGACACTTGAATTTCTATAGAAATTTGTCGCTTATATTATTAATTCAAAATATTTGAAATATAAATAATTGAAATAACGAAATATTGTCAAAGCAACACTCAAAATTTCTTAAAAATAAAATTACTTCTGCATGGCGCTCAAAGTGTTAATATAAGACAGAAATTATCATTCGCAAAGAATCAAAATCTATAAATTAACATTATTCTCACGTAACATTGACGTGCCGGCAATGTTTTAACCGCGTTTCGAGTTTCCATGAAAACTCTAACGAGCGTCCCCGTTCTCGATCTTATTCAAATAAATCCATCTTCGATCCTCGCTTGTCGACGGAAGTCACGAAAAACCTTCGCTAAGATTTCCATGATCCTTGCGTGTTCCGTGCAAAATTAATCGACGTATCCTTGAGTCGAGATACTCTTATATCGTTTTCCGCGAAAGAAGGCTACGAAGGGAGCAATGGGGAACGTGGTGAACGTCCTTCGAGGGTCGAGGACACGGTCGACGGACTCGCCTCGTGGAAACGGGTTCGTAGCTCCTCTATATAGGCTTCTTTAGCTTCTGTTTCCTTATGGGATTGTTGCTCTCGTGCTGTTCCCTTTTATTGAACTTAAAAAAAATGGTTATAGTGCGACGATAGCAGAATAATAAGCTAGCATCGATTAATCGGAATTAGTTTTATCCCTTAATGTACAGGACCAACATTAACATCATGTATTATTGTGCTTACAATGTTTTTTCCCTATAAAAAAAATAATAAACATTGAACAGCATATACCTTTTGTTTAACCTTGATAGGGTTACATTTGGTCTCACCATGTTTGCTAAGGGTTGAAGTTGAGCCTTAAATATACGAATCTCATCAATACTGAAAAAGAAAATATCAATACTAAAAAAATAATAGAAAATTTGTTGTTAATTTTATTAATAACGAAAGATGCAAGATTAGAAACTTTCGATAAATACGGCCAAAGTTGATTCAAAATGTCTGTACAGTGTATCTTTATTCGAAACAGTCCTAACGAACCATTTAATGTTCTACTTTTGCGTCAGACGCGTGTTTTTTCGCTCCAAAAATACGATTCCAAATGCCGCGTTGAGACGCGAATAAGACAGTACGAAATTTTCAGAGAAGCATCAATTGTCGGGTTTTCCATGGAAACGTAAAGTGCACGCAGCAAATAACTTCCATTGTGTTTACCCGTGCAAACTCTGGGAATCATGCCTGAACCACGACCATGTTGCTAAACAAATCCACCAGAAGATTGAAAGACACGGCGAAGTCACGCCGCTGTTCACGATTTCGAGCCATGTCTATTAGTTTATTCATTCTCTTCCTAATGGCAACCTTTTTCCCCTCTTTTAATACTGTAGTTTACTTGATGAATATTTATACTTGAATTATTTTTTTTGATTTTGTGTCTGGATAGATAAAAAAAGTAGTCAAACATCTTTCAACGCGTTAGCTTTTAATTTTTTAACGTATAGTGATTCATTTAGTATCATAAGGAGTATTTATTATCTCTAAACAAACTAGTATGATGTATATATTTTAATTAATTGCAAAAAATCAGTTTTGTTCCGATATTGAAATTAATTGAGTAACTTGTTTTAGTATTTTATACAATTTTCGAAACTTAGACATTCTAAATATTCATGTAGGTGTCTCAACATTGTCTGGTGGGTCAGTACGACCCGGAAGTTATACCAAGTTCATTATCATTACCGTGGTAGATACTACTACGTTATACACTAAAAATAATGTACCTTTCAAGAACCAGAAATAAAATACCCAAAATGTGATCAAAATTTGTCCAGAAAATTCTATCAAAACATTAATGTGACGTTTAAGACGAAACATTAGATTTCGCAATTAACGATCGATATACGTTCGACTATGATTGCACAACGATTAAAGTGGAACGTAATTGTAATGAACATGATTAATTCACGTCACTTTTAAATGGTAATTTACATGGCTTAACAAACCGGATTATGTACATTTTCATGTCACACGAGATTAATTTATCTGGAAGAAGATCCGGCGAATAAAAACTAAGAATGTTTGTGACTTTAGTCCGCGGTTATAAAAGCGATGCAACGGCGCACAAACTGACGACTCAAAACACAATCGTGTCTGTTCTTTATCGATCTTTTGCTGATATCTGTCTGCAATAAATAACGATTAATACGTTTGCGAAATAAAAATAATCGGCTGAAATCTTTTAGTTTTAGAAGTATCGACTTGTCGACATTTTTTTAGGAGGGCAGATTTAGAGAGCGAAACTTCGACTTGTAGAGGCTTTTTTAGAAAAATTATAAATAAAAATTATATTATGAATTTTCAAATAAAAAGAAATGGAGTTTCAAGTTTGTTTTTCTCTACGAATTTATATTACAATCTAATATTATATTTTAAAATCATTAACGTGATTTAGAAGTATAATTTTAATGAATGTATCACACTCTTACCTTTCTCTTACTTTTTTTACAATGGATCTTTCATTAAAAGCAAAAACCGTGAATGAGTAAAAAATAAACTTGATCCGATCTCGATGAAGCGATAAACCTTCGTAGAAAAATGGATTTTCAACGTTAATGACGACATTACTTTGTTGCAACAATGACGTAAGAAAAGTTCATTACGAAAGAACCGCCCCCTTTGGCGCAAAGCGGCGTGAAACTTAAAGGCTGATTGAATTTCCGACATCACGGTTGGTAACGCACTGTAAATCGATAAAATGCACTTCAAAACGGTCTTCTATTTTTACATCGACGTACCTGGGTAAAAGAGGGAAAGGGGTAAATAATTCTCGGTGTAAAGCATTGTTCAACCCTCGAACGGTCGAACTGTTTAACGGTAAGGGCAGGTAATTTATAACCCATGCTAGAATGTTCATAATCTGTACTTCGAAACTAATTTCTCTGTCAAAATTACAGGGTACCGTAATATTAACTTTGTTTATTGTTCACTGGACATTAACTTTATTACTGTGATAGTAATAACAGAAATTTCTTCTTTAAAATGTATATCGAATATATTACATTCATATATCAGTGTTTTAGAATAATAACTCACATTATAAATTTTTCGAGAAAAACAAGTTTTTGTTTTTAATAAAATTGAAGGTATACCTTCGTGAAAAACATACTTATACCAGGTGTAACAAAATTAAAAAGAAAAGATTCGATCACAACTTTAAGGAGTTAATATTATCAAGCTTATATTTTTATTATTTTATTTAGAAGACTTCATAGAATGATTTCTTTCAAAATCCCTTCACCTTTTTATATTTCTTGAAAATATCAGACTTTGTTTGCATGTTTTGAAGGTAAGAGTCTTCGAGAGTGTACAGTTAAATGTAAACGATAAAGTTTAAGAATTTACAATAGATAATTTATGGTGACGTGTATCCCATACCCTATGACTTCTGGATGACGTGGTTTTAGTTATTGCTCGATAGCAATAATTCCTATCAAAAAATCTAAGGAATGCGTCAGCCTTTTCTTTTCCTTTAATCCATTACCCGCCGCAATTCAAAAATACAAACAAATTAAATTAACTGTAAAATAATATTCATACTAACCAACTGGAACTTTGCCATAATTGTTATTAAACAATTATTAAACGAAACAGTTATTAAAAGAAAAAAATGTAAAAATGTGTCCCAAAAATGGGACATTGGCGGATAATGGGTCGATTGCTGACCATGATGGAATTGTTCAATAGAAAGATCAGAAAAACCTTTATTCGTCCCTTATTATTATGATAATAATAACTCCTTTTTGTATAATACTATGTCCTGATGCATTCAATTGTTTAAATGCGACAACCCTGGCCCGTATTTTCAGCACAATTGATTTTTAATTTTGCATTTATAGTCGGCAAGGATGCTTAACGATAAATACTTATGATAATTCCCTGAGTGAAGCATTGTTTAACTCTCGGACGGTCGACCATTTAACGGTGAAGCTAGGTCATTTGTGACCCGGCTTTGATTTTCTTTATTTGTCTCAAGATTGCAGCAATAAATATTTAGTTCCGACTGATTCACCCATCAAAACAATTATAGACCGATACAGGGTGTCCTAATAAGGTGTGTATTTTATGAGTGTAATTAGACAAAAAAGGAGACTTAGGGAATATCTGGATAAACTTAGAATTGTCCATGATCCATGGATAAAGTTTCGAACATCGAACTTTACCCACTTAAACATCGCTCAAACCAGTGTTTGCTGGATGACCCAGACCTCAAAAATATATTTTGATTCATAAAAGTTTCAAATGCAACACCTTCATGTATTAGACAAGAGAAGTGTTTTGAAATTTTCAAAATGAAAATAAAAAATGGACTAAAATTCTTCAAGGTCCGTCATTCAAGGATTAAGCTTCATTCTGGACTTTGTCCATGAGTCATGGGTAACATGTAATAACATATGCACACCTTGAATGTTAATGTCACACGTAAAAAATGATGGTAGTGTTAATTTTTAACATTAATAATAAGGTGACGGTAGCAATTGCTAGTTAACGTCTGTTCATTTGACTATTATCAAAGGTGTGTAGACATTTGATTGGAGCACCTTGTAGAATCGCCGTGTACTCTTGAAAAATTTCCACGCCCGTTATCATTACAACGTATCGAGATATCGCGTACCAGCTGGATTGTGATCGATAAGAGGCTCTTATCAAAGGAACTGCTCAATAAATTACATCGAGATGAAAAAGGACCTGGTACGCGGCAATGCGAAACACTATCAATCTTGTTATCGCGAGTCGGTTATCGGATCGAACACCGTGAAATTCCCGTCTTCGATCTTCGTTCACATCTGCATTTTATCACCCGTTTGTTTATGCGTGCGAGTCAATTATGATATTCAATTGAATTTAGGTGTCTGCACGTAATTAATCAATTCGTTATCAGAGGACCAAAACGTATATATTATTTCCTAAGTAGTACCTTCCTATCATAACCAGAAGTAGATATGTTAATAGGTAGCAAATTAAATATTTATTTGCAATACCGTAAGTACTTTGTTGAAAATAAATAGGTATGTTCATATCAGTAAACTCTTTCAGGAATAGTTTTGAATTTTATCAGAAAAAAAACCTAAAGAAGGCACATGGTACTGTTGAGATAACTTCGACTCAGTTTTAAATAATTCTTTTAATCTTAATTTTAAATTTTGAGTCAAAGTTATTTCAACTTACAGTAAATGTTCGATCCAGGCTCTTCTTTCTCACTTCGTTCCCGCCTTTTCTGCCTTCGTTTGCTCCCCGTGCACTGCACTTCTGAGGTTGTTGGCTGCACCATGGAATGCAGACGGGGAGACTCACAAAACCACCATCCTCTTATATCCCGTCCTTCCTTTCTTCCCTCCATGGGATTTTCTTTTTAGATCTTTTGCTCGTTCACGTCCCATGGCCTGATCTATGACCATTTACGCTCCTGTTCCCGTCACTTTTCGGCGACTAACATGTTCCCATGACAATTAGTCTCTGTTTACAACAATTTATAGATTATTGTTGCTGTTTGTTGTTTCTGTTCATTTCAACAATGTTACCACTTCAATGTTAAAGTGTAATTTTTATGTTATTTTCGTTTAATGTATTAGTTATTGTTTCCAATTTAAAAATTGGTAACTTTATGCCTTACCTTGTAATAACTTTTACATATCGTGTATCACCTGAAGGCACCCAGTGTTAATCTTTTATCGAACACCCTAATTTTATACTGATAGCTTTAACCTTGCAAATAATTTCTTCCACAAATATAAAAAAGATGCTTTTAATTACGAAAATTATTACTACCTTTGTGTTTCACGATAGACACGTGTTTTTTTTTTAAGTATAGCACAGTCAAAGAGTTAAAATTTTGGTAATTAATCACAGAAGGTAGACATTAATAATCTATTTTTGCAAGCTTAAATCTATTCCAAATTCAAATCTACTAAACAAACTAAATTCCAAAATTAAAATCTATGTTGATTTAAATCGAACGAATTTCGAAACGCGAACAAAATGGGAGTAGCGGTGCTTCAAAAGGGAACTTGTCGAGAACGCACGAGGCAGAAGAAGCATCTTCGTCGAAGGAAACAAGAAGCAAATGAATAAATAGGGGTACCTTGGTGGCTCGAACAAAGAGGCTAGGTGTATAACCTCGGTCTGCAAAAGTAGAGAAGGCGAACAACGAACCGTGGAAAAAGAGGATGAAGGTTCTTGGAAAGGTTCCAAATATTAGAACCAGTTCTTGCTAGTGGCCAAGCGACATGTGATCACGAATTTCATGTTTCAAGAAATTAATTTCCATGCTGTAAATCATAGTTAACCTTAAAATCTACCTTTTGAAAGAACAACCTTCAAACCAACATATTCTTTCATTTTTGTAACAAATTTTCTATTCTACGAAGTCTTTGGATCATTCTAACTAGAAAAAAAATTATTTCTTCCAATTATTTAAAATATATAGGTACATCATAATAGTTTCCTCAACGATTACTTATGGTGCTAAACTCTTCAGTGGCCTTTTCGCAGAATTATTGACGAAATTCAAGAAATTTTACACCCTAAACTTCTTACACGATCGTAAACAACGTATCATGCAACGTGTTATGCCGGGCATTCAAGAAATCAACAATTAATTGCGACACTATATTTATTAGGAACTTTTTTTTAATAGTAAATATCATCGTTGAATTTTCTGCAAAAAAAGCCTTGAATTGTTCCTCGTTGCTTGAGTCTACCATTATCACACGCTGTCTGTCTCAACCGGGAGATTTCGTCTCGGTCACGCGTTATTCTTCCGACCTCAGGAAGTTCCACTCGTTAATATTCAACGCTCGATTTACGCGAATATCTTTCTTCGCATATTTTTCTCCTTGTTTTTTTTTTTTTTTATGTTCATTCTGCTTAAGGAAGCTTGATTCACGCGCACGTTGTAAAGTCGTGCTCACGAGATTCGTACCGCGAATCTGACGGGAGAATTGTGGAAAATTGTGAATGATAAATAATACATTTTACTCTGTACCGTCGTACGACGGATATCAGGTCAGTCGTGATTAAAGTTGTCGCCTTATTATAATATATAAGCTGGAGCATCATAAAGTATAATCTTGAGACAAAACAACAAAATGCAAAATAAAAGAATCAGATTTTTTTTGGAAATTGTTTTCACTCGGCAAGTTTTTTAGCTCTCTTACGATCAGTAACTCGTATAATTTTATTAAAAGCATAGAAATATTATTATTTTACAGAAACAAATATTTGGTTCGTTTTCAACAATTTTAAATAGATTTCATTTTTTTCTATCAACCTGGAGATATTTCTATTAAATATAAAAATAGTATTAATATCTGAAGGTAAGTTTGAGCATACCCAGATGTATGAAATGTACAGGGTATTTTTTAAAAGTGCCAAACACTGACATTGTGTAATATTCGTCAAAATAAACCATTAAAAATTATTATATTTTCCTGTTTTAAATCTGTAATAACAGCAGAATGAATGGTGTTACATAAGTATCTGGAATAAGTCCAAAGAAATGTAAACTGAATCTTATTAACATTATGTAAATAAACATACGTATTTACGTCATTCAGCAATTTTAATCAAAAAAGTGTAGTTTGAAGAAATATATGCGTCTAAATGAAGGAGGGTAATATCCAATGTGTGCTGTAAAGATGATATCTTACAATTAGTGACAAATTAATTTCTAGATTTGATTAATTTTTAATCCCTTCCACTTAATATTGATCATATACAAATTAAAATAGATGTGAAAAAAAAGTGGAAGAAGGATAATTACATACATAGATTCTTTATCACAAATTTATAATTAGTCCTTTCGAATTTAAAATAATTTTGATATATTTTAAACAAATATGACCATAGTATGTATCTAAAAATCTAAAAAAGATAGCACCAGACCTTCAATAATTATTTAGTTTTTTAAAATATTTGGGTCTATCTATTTCAATACAACCACAGCCTTCAGTACACAACACAGAAACTTTAAATATAAATTTCCTCTTTAATTTAGCAAACTGTGTACCATAATTTTAACTGTGACTATAGTTTTTTCTTCTTTAATTTGAAAAGATTTCTTTCTTTGGCTTTTTGTTAAGACACGTCGCAGTCAAAGTAATTATTTACCATTAGCCCACACGTTGTTTTACACAGGATTGAAACGTAAATAACACCCGCGTTACGATCGTGTCGTGAATGCAAAGTCGTTACGGTCAATTCTTCGCGGTTAATGGACTCGTGGCTGTCCGGGGTCGGATAAAAGGTGCTATCAAGGATCGTTACTTCTCTAAACAGCATTACAAACAATTGTCTCGCTGCAAAACGGCACACGTGTCCTCAGGGCAAAATATCGAACGGTCTTGGGCGATGGGACGCTTAAGTGAAACCAGTTCGAGCCAGTGGTAAGGAGTCGAATCGTTGCTCGGTGACGTTAATCAATCAGGCCGGGTCCTGAACCAATCGCTTCAGAAGACCCGGCCAAGGGAACGATCGTTTAATCCTTTGCTCTCCATTATCCCCTTTAAATTATCCCCTTGAATAGAATTTTATGATAATACATATACAATACAATTCAGAATGAGTTTGCAATATTTTCTTAAGAATATAAAAAATTGTCAAAAGTAAGTACAGAAATGGACAGCCAGGATAAATTTTTCGTGCAAAATGCACGTTACCGTGTAGCCGATCTGTTCGCGTACGAATTAACATTTGGTACCGCGTATCAGGAACTCGCTGTACGAGTCACGAGACCATCAACATCTACAATCATCGTGTGATGTTATCATATGCTAATACGGAATAATTATGTCACGTTATCTCGGTCAGGACTATTGCAAATACGAAATTTTGTCTCCCTCGTCGGTTTGAACAGCGAGCATGTGATACTTGCATAGGAATTAGATGCTTCAAGGTGTGCAAACGCTTTCAGTAAGTCATGGTTCATCCCGTACTCGCGGAAATGTCATTGTTTATTCTGTTATGCCAATTTAACGATGCAAATGATTGACTATTCTCGGATCATGAGTTCTTTTTACAGCTGATGAAATAATTATCAGACAGAAAAATATATGAAATTTTAATTAAATAGGGTTTCATAATTGCGTATTTTTATAGTTGGTAATTACAGGATGTCATTGTTTTAAAATAGTAAATTGTTTCTTCGTTTCCTAGTTCTCAGAATCTTTTTTTACAAAAGGACGTATTGATCCTCAAGTATACTTTAAACTAATAATTCTTAATATTTTTAATATTTCTCATACTTCTACATTTCTGTGTTTATCTGAAGCTGAATATAAAACTATAAATATTGAATCAAAATTGAAAATCTGCTTAAGGGTTAAAAATAAATTGTACTTAGTTTCAATTCATTGCCTTCCGTCAACTGTTAATTCTTTCATTTGAATTTTCTTTGTATTTTCAAAGAGGAAAAATCTTTTTGATTAATGGCTTGCATTTTAAGGAATAGGCATTATTTTTTAATGATACCGTTGATAACCGAAAAGACTAATATTAATATTCTCTAAATATGAAAAATGAGATTATTAACATTTCTGTTCACAAATGAAAAAACTTTGTTGACCGTGGAATAATAAATAATTTTATTTAAGAAACAATTTATGTCGCAACGAACGAACCAATTCATTCTGCAATCATTATTTGAATTAAAATTTTAAACAGAATACGTCCTATTTAATATACATTTTAATATCGTTTCAATCGATCTGGCAAACGAACGGCTCATATATCTGTTCCAAAGAAGAAAAGAAGAACTTTACGTCGATATTGTCCGTGATTCACTGAAATTGTTCAACAAACCTCCACTGTAGTTGCACAAAGGATTATTAAACGTTGTTCAAACAGGACGATGTTTAATGCACGCGATTCTTGCGTCGTCACGATTAATCAATTTTGCGGGACAATGTGCGATTTCCATGTGACGCGTGAGAATCGTGGATCCCACATTGAATTATCAAAAATAATACCGGATTGACGTCAATAACGCGTGTACGCTGGAAATCTTCGAACTTGTGCGTGACTTTCGTATCGACAAAGAGGAAAATTCATTGTCGCATTGCTTTCATTCTTGATTAATCCTTTCGGCATTCTTTAATATCAAGAAACACTAACATTTTAGAATTATTTTTATTGTCTATATAAAAATAATGTTTAAAATAATATATAAAGGAAATTTTAAAAAATGAAAAAGAAAAATAATTTAGAATCCAATTCGAATTGTCAGCTGTCTCTATAGCTCATCATCCAATAGTTAATTAAGTGAAGACTTAATTAAATAAGGAAGTATTATAAATATTTTATGGAATGCAACTAAATACATATAATAATATATTTATTACTTTAAATTATGAATGAAAATTATATCAGACATATTCTAGACATTTTTTAACAAAAATAAAACCTGATCTGAACAAAAATTCTAGCTACGCCAATGATCGATCGCTCGATGTAAATTGCTTTAACTTCATCTTCAACGGGCATAAACATCAGCCGTTAGAAGTGTGTTTGCGCTTTTACGCGAGCGGATTATATTTGCGTTATTCGAGAAATTTACATAAGTCAGTAACCTAGCCGGTTGAATGACGCGAATAGTATTTCTGAAACGATTGCCGGCTAATTGTCCGATGAGAACTTGCTCGTTCCGCTTGTTTATTACGCGTCCAAGCTGTTCCGTGGTAACCACGCTTACGTTTCACTTGTCGGGAAATTAAAATCATGAAAGAGAACCGATTTAAACTGGTTCGATTCGATTCATGGTAGATGGCTCGAAAGAATTCCATTAAAATTGTAACAGTAAAGGAACTGTTTGCGTATCAAGCAAATAGAAAATAATATCTCCCAGAATTCCAACACTTCTTCACCAAAGGGTTAAAATATCTCTGTAAAACTGTATACTTATTTATATAATCTTTTAACACTTGGATACCTCTGCAATTAATTAAAATACCTAACAACTGTAAACAATGACTGTCTTGAAATCATTTGAGCTCTTAAGTTATTGTTTAGTGCCGATTATTTTACTGTTAAATTTTCAGTAATTTTCATCTCCTAAAGAATTTTTGAATCATGAGTCAAAAAGAAATTCTTGTGCGCTGCTTATTATTATTCTCAGTGATTAGAATCGTTGATACACAATGTCGATAAAACGCATGGATTTGATTCGACGAAAAGATCTTTTAATACGTGTTGCTTCGGTTTAAATCGCGTCAGCTCGTGTACGACACGTGTTAAACTCGTATCCATGTATATACAGGTATATAAAAGTCGTTCAATTCCACGTGCACTCGATTTTCCCGGCGACCTTCCACCTCCGAAATGCTAGCACGCCCCAAATTGCTCGTCCACGTGCGCTTGTTTCCCTCGATCCAGGCGTCCACCCACGTGTAACTCGTCCAAGAAAGCTTGTAAATCGGTAAAATCAGTTGAAATTAACTGTAAGAGTCCCGGGGACGTTTCTTTGTCGTCAGAGAGTAGTGGGTTTCGCGTAATTAGTCCAACTTCGCAATGGTGAAACGTATGGACACAGGAGAGCCGTCTCAGTACACATCCCATAGGGTATAGATTATTTGTATTGTTCCGTCCGATGCACCAATTATAGTCACCTATTGTAGTTCGTTACTCTTGGTCTACAGTCTAAAATTACACATCCAAAAATAATCTAAGCCGAACGCTTAGTCACTAAGCCTTAGCAGTTGCTAAGTGTATAGTTACCTTCGTTATTAGTGGTGAAAGTGTTAGACAGGAGACTGTATTGTTTAACTCAATTACTACTTTGAAATAGTCAAGAAATATGAAGATTCAGTGCTTAAGGTCAGGATACGCGAATTAAATTATTTTTAGATCTCTATAAATCACGCAGGTGATTACCGGTTATAAGAATATCTGATTTCTCAGAAGAATCAAAGGAAAATAAGCCGCGTAAGGGATATCAATTGTGAATAAATTAAACTTTTCCTGGTAATTGAGATCCGCGTCCCAGAGATCGGTGTAGGTGAAAAAGTCCCCGGAATGATGGAAACATCAATAGAGAAATCTCAGTCGTTCGACATTTATTCTTAGATTCGTCATGTAGACCAGAAGAATATGCTTTATACGTGTAGGAGGGAGAAGGTCAGCTAGGTGCAAGATGTACCGGTCTAAATTTGGACCGAGAAACTGGATGCAATTCTGTATGTTAGAACGCCGACATTGATATGGTTCACGTATTTTAAAAAGGAAAACTTATTTTTGAAATGCTGATTAGTATGCTCCTGTGCTACTCGCGGTGGTCTCATCGAGTTCCAAGATAATTTCATGACAATTTCCTGGATGATTAAGTACCAGGGGACCGTCAATAAATGACATGCACTGATTTTTTAATAACTTTGTATTTATATATTTCACCTATGTATTTTTGTAGGTATTCCTAAAACATGTTTTTAATATATTAATTTCTTAAATTTTTCAATTAATGCAAAAATGAAATTTTATTTTTAAAGAAAAATGGTAAAAGTACAACAGTTTTTATTACAACGATAAATGATCGAATCTTACAGGAAGCATACAAGGTGTGATTCATTTACGAAGATGCATTTGATGAATTTTTTACAGCTCATTAATATTCATATTTATGGGAAGTAAATGAAATTGTAATTTAGGAGAGCAATTATATTCTGTTTTGCTGACTTTTTAAAAACAAACGTAGGTGAAATACGTAGATGGATTCCAAGAGCAATAACGGAGAAAGTTTATCCGTTTTCCATCTGCTTCTAGGTTTATCTTATAAATCAAGGAAGCATGTATCTTGCGTGTACAGGAAGATTATTAACCTGAAAATTGGATTTTAAATTTGAATATAAGATCTCCTGCGATTTAGCGTGTTAGAAAAGTTAAGATGAATATCGTTAAGCTTCTTCCTTTTCAAAATCAATAACAGATTAAATTCCTTTAGGAAATTTTTATTTTATTTTTTCTTAGATACTCTTTATTTTAATTGTATGCTGATATAATCTATCCTAAATCATTTTTACGTAAATTTAATGTCTCAATTATTTTTCTGTAGAGCTAAAGTTATTTTAATTAAATTACCTATGTTTTATTTTCTTTTTTAATGATTTTATATTTTAGTTTTTGAATTTTAATTTATTTTTTATCCTTTATTACAACTGATTACATCTTAGATTCTTTATATTTCAGTATCTCGCCTTAACTTTTCCTTTTTTTATTTTTTTTAGTAAATTGGTGGTTTTACTTTCTTTTATTTATTAATTGTTAGTTGTTGTTATAGTGTCTCTGATGTTTTATTATATTATACAAATTTGTACATTTAAGTGTCTAGGAATTAATAATAATTGTGTAAGTATACACAGTTATACATAATTAAATCTTCTTCATTTATTTTACCATATTTTTTCAAGCTTATACCACTTTTGTTGCATTAATTTTTTATTAGTATTTCTTCGTTGGTGTTCCACTAGTTCAAATCATCAGATCGATAAAGACATTCATTCCTCGAGTACTGTTTCAAGTTTGATCCGACACCGATCACGCTACATCATGAATCGTGAATCAGACCAAAGCAATTCGTTTCTATTAAATCTGCTCATCTTTCGTTTAATGCAATACTGTATCAATAATATCAAGGCTTCTACTAAATCCGATTAATCAAAAACTATGTGTATCGTTCCATGAAGAATATTTATGCCGACTTATTCATAGGAAGTACGTTTTAAGTACATTATAGCGATTTAAATTTAGCGACTAATATCATCCGACATTCCGTGAAATAATTTCCACAGTTTCATTTTGAATAAAGTTGTCAGAAAGATTTCTGAATATATTTAATAAGTCGATATTCATATTATATTCATATCATTTACTACGTCCACATTAAAAATATACTAAGTTTCTGAATTCCTAAGAGAATATATCTAATCTATTAAAAATAATTGACAAGATACTTGGAGCTTTTAATTTAATCATTTCCTCAACCTCTTTTTCGAGTAAAAAAGTGAGACAGACTTCTTAAAATTGCATTTAAGGGTCGAGTACCTCGCTTACGTAAAGGAATCTTTGGAAAACGATTATCTAACGGTATTACTTAACAAAAATGTAACTTCATTCCAAAGATTGGTATTTTTTATTCTACCAAGGGTTTTGAATGTGAAAGTAAAAGGCATCGTCAGTGCATTCTCTGCGGCATTCTCGTTCTTTGTGGTGGGCAACATTGTTCCTGACTTTTCGGGCCTGAAGCGGACATTGATCGATTCCTGGAATCTTGAACCCTTCCAAAAACCGCCTTGAAAACTACATTTCGAGGAAGAAATGCAACCGGGAGCGTCGTTGTCCAAAGTAAACAGGATTGTCGAAGTCGAGTGAAAGCATTCTTCGGCATTCATTCCCTTTTTTCCCTTTCAAGAAAAAGCACCGACCATTTTCTACCTGCTATTATCAAGTCAACAATGTCTCATATTTTATAAAAGAACAATTTTTGTATCGCCATTGGTGCGACATTCGAGTACCCCTAATTTCAAATTCAAGATCATGAAGTTACAAATTTGTTTTTAATGTCAATTTAATCATCTCGTGTTTGGTCAATGAAAGGATATTTACAGTTGGGCATCCGACACGTTGGACTGGTTTAAAAAACAGTTTTAATTCGGTGTTTACGGTGGAAACGACGAAAATTAATATTTGCATTGGAAATACATATCTCAAGACCGCGTTCACGAACAATAATGATACTAACGATTCGTAAAAATACCCCTTCCATGTCTAAAGTTCAAACGAATCTTTTTAAGAAACTGCAAATCATTGGATTTGCAACGTAAAATGTCAATGGATTACACGAAGGTTGAAACTATCCTAAAAGATGATCAAGGAACATAAACAACTTCGTTGCAATAAATATGTTAGTTTTTATAAGGTCTGGATGCCAAATAAGCAAATTAGTTTGTTGATTGAAATGTATATTCTATTATAAAAAGCGTTAACAAACTGTTTTCTTATAATTCTTTTATTTAACAACATATTGCATTATTATTTCGTAAAGTAACTACACCCGATAGGGTCTAATTGCATTTTCTATTATCATAAATTAATTATTGGACCTCCTTCAAATTTCTCAAATATAAATTTCATCAATTTTAATTTCAATCTTTCTTCTGTAAGCAAAATATGTTTAAAATATCCAAAGTTTAGGTATTTCATTTATTTTTTCATTTTCTGTTTCTTTTGAAATATAATTGTTTCACTGTGTAATGGGGCGTATCTCCGATAAAATAAATTTAATTTGTACCATGCGTATACTATACTACAAGGGATAAAAATTACGACTCCAGATTAAAAGGATTTTTATTTTCGCTATGAATTTATGTTCCAACCTACAGTACGATTATTAAACTACGGAAGTTTATGACATAAAAACATATATTTGCATAACGACCCCCACTTTAATTATTACAGCGTAATTACTTAAGCATGTTGGTGCTTTTAATTTTATAAATATTCCGATTAAGCGGTGCTCATCCTGTAACCGTTCATTTTATCCAAATAGATGGATAACGTATGACACACGGGTAATATTAAGCTGACAATGAGAATCTCTGTGCTTCTCTAATCTCGGGAGGTGTTTCTCGCAGTGTGCCCGCTTATGAATGTAACACCGAGGGCGGTGACTGACATTTTCACGTTTAAGATAAGCCTACGCTTTTCTTTCCTTCTTTTTTTTTTTCATTCCGCATAATTTGGCGGGGTGTGTACACACGTGTCAACTGCCTTTCATTTCCTGGGCTTCTTGTGCTCCGCCGCGTGGGAGATGAATCGGAATTCAGTCGCATAGTTTCTCCGCATTCGACTGCATCCATAAAAGACTTTTCATTCAGTCACACACGCGGCCACCTTTCGAATAAACTTGTCAAACTTGTTAGAATAATAGCAGCGTTCTATTATTGCTTTTGCTATTGTATCGTTGCAAGTACGCTCATTGTCTGATAAATGAAAATAAATTTTGAACGTTTTTAATTATCCTTACGTAACCTGGTTTTTATTTCAAAGCATGATTTAATTATACATAATTATCTGATTTTTGTATATAGATAAACTTAATTGTTAATATATAAACAACAAACAAATTTTAAATCGTGTAAAAGAAGATTGAAAAATTCCTCCAAGAAAAGCTTCTTGGTTCGTCCCTGAGGAAGCAGTCGCTATCTCGGTTTTACGTTTTTACTTTATCTGCCCCAGAGACTGTATAAAAAATATAATTATAGTCAGCCTTATCTGAAAGTTGTCCCTTTTTCGAATCACGGAAATCTTGAAGTAAAAACCGCATTTCAAAAAAAAAAAAAGGAAAAGAATAATTAACCTTCGTCATTCGGTTGATATTTTTGTTAAGATCTTACGTAAATGCTCATATAGATTAATAAACTTATGTATACGTTTACAAAATTTTACGTCTTTACCGTTACACATAGAGATATGATTCGTTATCGTAGCAATCCAGTCATTATTTATTTATCAACATGCGGCCGTACACGCCGGCGCCACGCGCGGAGAATCCCTGCCGCCGGGTTGCTCTCACGCATACACGCAAACTTCCCCTTCCCCGTCGTATAAACACAAACACAACGAAACGCCCCTCACACAGTTACACTCCGTTGCGCAGATGGGGCTTTACTGCCCCAACTTTCCCCTCTGTCCTCCCTCTACTCCGTGCAACCCAACCCACACCGCAGTTATAAAAAGACCGTGTGTGGCCGCCGTCGCTTTCAGTCAGACTCGAAATCTCGTAACGGTTAGTGCTGTTGTTCCCGTTGATTCGAACAACAAAGCCCGTTTAGTAACCGTTCTTTCGTCTAGACTCGACATTCGAGTTCGAAAACCTGTGAAAGACAGTGCGTCCACTATTTGTGCGTCGTCTGCCGTCCAGTTTTCGAAGATTTCTCCGAACTGTAAGTTGAAAAAGAACCTTGTACAATTTCCTATAGAATGCAGTCAGGTCGCGTTGCCTTGTGCGTACGAACGAAAGGTGTGCACGAATGTTTGTACGATGTAGTTTCATCGACAGGAATGTGAACGGTACAAAAGTGATTTCCAATAGGATGTTTGTAACGGAACGAGAATTTCTGGCCTTAGTGTTCGCTTTCTTTGTGTCCGGAACGTCGTACGTTCGTGCTTTCACCGTGTTTTTCTTTCAAGTACCTCGAAGCGGGAAAATTGTCTTTTTCGTTGTACGTACTTTGCGATAGTTGTCTCGTAAACGTTCGAAGTTGGAAAGTACAGTTTGCAAGGCTAACGAACGATGATTTTTACCGTTCGAAGTGTAGAAACGAGCGTAGCGTGGGAATCAATACTCTCTCCGTCGCGTCGTCGAGTCTTGCGACTAACTTCAGATTGGTTGTTCCTTCTGACGCCCCAACAGCCCGTGTCAGCGTGCATCGACCGAACTTTTGACCGTTGGGTGCTGACGATCAAAACACTGTTGAGTCAGACACTTTCGCAACGAGATCTTCCTTCGTTAATAATTCAAAATCTAAAAGATCAAGTTTTCGAGTTGAGAAACAGTTACGCGGCTGAATGTTGATTTTTTTTTCCTTTTTTTGTTTATTTTTCGAATTTATACCGTCGATACACAGGTAAACGAGGTCAGATTTCGATGTTGGTGCACTGTTTGTTTGTGTAAAATACTCGCTGGAAACCCGTTACACCAGTCGTGCGACGGTGACTTCCAGAGACGGAATTTTAATTTCTCAATCCTGTTAACGCTTCGCTGCATTCCTGACCGTTTCGCTCATGCGTGTCGCCTGCAAACATTTTGTTGGACGCGTGTGGGTACTATAATCAAAACACCATAATATAGAGTTGATTTTCCCTGTAACAATATTTTTGCTTGGAATACTTGTGAACATACTTTAATAACGGATCTATGCTCCCATTTAATAACCATACAACACTTAATAGAATTTTATAAAACAGCAGTTCTTTATAAATATTATTTCAAAACCTTGTTAGAATCATTAATGAGAATCAAAACGTTTTTTTATATAATGTAAATAAGATTATCAAAATGATTTAGTATCGTATGACCTTCGAACAGGAGAGTGTACATTACCTCGACGCTCCAACCTGTCGCGTTTGAAATTCAAGTTTCCCGTGGAATCTGTTCCATCACAATCGATTTATTGGCGCAAATTAACAGTATTCAGTTCATCGTTTTAGTATTAACGTGATGTTGTATTATATTAAAATATAACTTCTTGGTGTTACAAGAATTGTTTTTAAATCTTCTACTTTGGTACCCTTGCCGTATTTAATGGCGATGACTTAAAAAGGAAGGAAGCTGTGATCCAGTGTCATTTCGCGCATAACTCGACACATTATGCAATCGAAGGTCCTCGCAATGTCGTCGCTCTGCGACAATTCAAATAATACTGCAATCGCGCAAAAGTATCAGAATTACGTTTCGTTGTAATTTCTTTTAATCGCGTAACGATAGCAGAAATCATTTCTAGCAAGAGTTCTTACTACTTGAATATTTTCGTTTTAATTAAAGCAATCATTAATAATTTGAAAATACAATTCTGATATGTAAAAGTTCGAATCTTTTTTCAATACTTAAGCATAATTGATTTAAATTCAAACGAGTTCCCACCCTTCTGTGTTATCGAATGATGGATATCTAAGTCAGAAAGTAAAATCAAATACTTGTACGCATTGGTAATTTGTAAAGTACACCAACGCTACAGAATGTAATCGAAATTTGCACAGTATAATGTATGCGCAGGATATTTCTGCAAATAGACGTATTTCAAATACATCGGGTACAGTATCGAGTTGACGCAACCGGAAAAGCGCTGAAACGCCATCGAATTCGTGTATTTCCGTTCGTACGCTGCCGTCGAAGCGACCTGATTCCGCTTTCGTTCTATAAGCCACGCATCCGCGTGGGAGTTTAGCCAGAGTAGTCAGCGAGGTCGATCGATATCTCGAATTCAGCCCCTCTCCTTGTATCTCGAGGGATTGTCCACGACCTCGAGGGTTGTTGGCCTCATTTCAACCCCCACAAGGGACTCGGTTACGTGTACAGGGTGTCCCAAGTGGCCGTTTTAATACTACAATTGTGCACTTGGTCTTAAATTGATACTGAAGTCGAAAAATCTATAAACGATAGGGCATAAATTAGCATTTAAAATCATTCTCTTTCATTTTTTATTTTTACTGGTACAACTTAACAAGCTTTGTAACTTGAAATGATAAATTTGAAACCAATCGTGTTCATTGATTGTTCTGGTGTGAAATAACGCATAAATTGATTGCTTGAGGTAATGAGAAAATGATAAGGAACTTTGCTTATCTGCTGATACAAAAAGTTTGGTACAACAGGTAAGGCAGTTTACTTAGAAGAGGCCTTTTAAAACTAAAAAAACCGTACAAATTGATTCTATATGTTTGGATTTAGAGTATTAAAGTTTTCTAGATCGATTTGTGTTCTGGTTATTTAAAGAATTATTGTGTATCTTTAATCGTAAATCTTTAACTTGATTTTCTGTTAAATATCTCAATTAATGAAATTCTTTTCGAAATGGGTTAATTTACGGGGGTGGTTGGCCGAGTCACCCCATATACGGGTGCAAACGACGGGGGTAAAGAGCTCCTTTACGGGTCACGTATTTAGGTTATCCCAGTGCACACTCAACAGAAGTGGGAGCAGCTACGCAAAACACACATCCGCTTCCGGTTGTGCCGGCACCAAGTTCCCTCGAGGAAAGCACTTTTCCTGTTAACTCCTTCAATAAAATACAAGAAGCAAACATTATAGTTTTATACTCAACGTATTCTAGCAATTGCGTTTATTGATTAAAATTGACCACGAATTGCAGGTTCTACTTTGAAGTAGACGCACGCGTTGCGTGGACCTTAAAATACATCGGAACCTCAGATACATGCGAATTGGGATAGCTTAATATAAATATACGCGTACCTATCGTCTCGTGCATAAAGGTTACGTATAAATATCGTGGTGGCTTTCAAATGTCACATTTCAAATCAATATAACCCAAGCCGCAGGTCTATTAACCCCCTCAGTGTTCAGTACTTGTAAAATATGCACAAAGGCCTGGAATTTCGAAAAGTATTATTTATAATAAAAATTATATAAATATTGACAATTGAAATAAAAAGTTTGTTATATTAGGTATTTGTAATGAATACTAGTAATATGAATTATAAAATTTGATAACCACCATATATTTTAATCAGCACCGAAAGAGTTAAAAAGCCATTGAAGCCATTAAAAATTCGTCAGACAATAATTATTTATAATCCCATGGTATTCTTGTAAATTCTATAATAATTAGACTCTCAACCTAGATTTGATTAGTTCTTATTTGATTGAAACGTGTTCGCGTGGTAATTTGTAAAAGTGATCCACCGAAGTAGGTCTGATTAATTAATCTGTGAAAGCGTGGGATTAAGTTTCAAAAAAATCGCCGAAGTATTCTTAGTTTCTAAATTACTTGTTTCTTTTGCCCTTCGTTAATTACTTTTCTAATTTGTAAATTATTTGAATTTTAAGGAAGAGTAATAACCCGTGGAATAATCGTAATATAGAAACCTTTTTATCATTAATAATAAATTATTTCGAGAACTGTAATATAATGCAGTAACCTGTAATGTAACATATTATGTTGTGAAGATACGTTCTCCATTCTCGCACAATTATTTGTCGATTAACATTGAATGCAATTGAATTTTCCATTGAAAAATGCATGAGAAACAGTACACTCATTCTATTCATCCGAGAATTGAATTGCCAGACCAGATAAAACCAGAATAAAAAAGTTAATTGCTCTGAGAGGTATTATTGGTTCGACCCATTTGAAATCCACAGCTTTGAAACGATCCTAGAAGTCCACGAGTTCAAAAGTTCTTTTCCGATTCAACGTTGAGAATATCGATTATTCACGCACAATCAGACCGGATAAGAAAGGTTAAATAGAATCGCGTTTGTTCTTTGTATTCGAGGACGCATTGAAATTCGAATTCAACCCATTAATTCCCAGACATTGAAAATGTATTATTTTCAAAACGGTAGACACTTGCTATCGCAAGCAAAAGTGTGTAAGAACAGGTAGTAAGACAAATGAATATTTAGTTACGAGACTGCGAGTGTTAATATTTATGTAAGGTAAAAATAGACTTTCGACAGAAATTTAAAAGAGATTAATATTTGGATGCCACATATATTATGAATTTTCAAAGAAATCTGTCTAATTTACCTCTTGCACTCTAAAATGTATGTTAAAAATATAATATTTTGAAGTTTTCAAGTAGTCTTTCATTGTAGCCCAGAAGAGGGTTAATGGAAACGATTTTATTTAACTAATCACCAGAAATTTTGTACAATGATAGAATATTATATTTCGCAATTTTTATTAAATACAGGATTTTAATTTCCTTCACAAAATATATTTCTAATTATGAATAATTTTCCACAATACAAAGAGCTACTGTGTTTGTTAAAAATAGAATTATATCTAAATTTGAGAGATTCGGTACAATTTTAACACGGCATTCGAGGTGTTAATGAGTTAACCAGCAGCGACCTCGAAGAAAGTCTACTTTGATGCATAGCGAAGCGTCTCGCATACCCTTTTCTTAAGGCTCTTCTATTTTCGGTTTAACCTGGGAAAATAAAAGTACGGGGTCACGTGGTGGTCTGGTCCGACTATCATTTTGGGATTCCTGCCAACGGTTCGCGAACCCGTTTCCCTCTCGTAAACTAACGGGTCAAAGCAGGCGAAAGCGTTCTCTTCGAGCTTATTTTGGAAACTCGTCACGTGAGGGGGAGCGAAAGGTGCTTCGAGGGTTGATCTTACGGCGAACGGACTTAAAAGTGGATCTTTCCGGGCTGAAAATACGATTTCTTTGATATCCGATAGTTTATTTTCCTTTTTATCCTCCAGTTAGTACATGGGATGTTTGGATACAATTTCATGACTGAAAAGTATCATGAAATAGTGCTTTTGGCACATCAATTTGAAGCTTGAGGTTTATTGAAAATGACTGCATAAACACTTTAGCGATACCCGTAACACAAAATGGTTGATCAGTTATAGCAAACAATCGACGTCGGAAGGAATTAGGTTGAATAAACAGTCTGATATGATTCGATGATATAAAAGTATTACAGAATTGTACTTATGTTATATCAATTTAAAGCTCAAGGTTAAAAAAATGACCGCATGAATGGCCGATTCATTCTCGATATAAAATTACACACCAATTATTCGTTCTATTAATATCGTGGAATGTAAACGATTGAAAATGGTTCGTTCAATCAAAGAATCAATTATTTTATATTAACAAATTTTGAAGATATATTTATGTGGTCGTTTCCTTCAAACATTAAGCTTGAAATTGATATGCTACGTGCGCTGTTTCCTGATATTTTTATGTCATGAAATCGTGACAGAGTTTATGTCTCAAGGTTAGTTATTGTTTATTGTTATAGCCGACCAATTAAAAATGTTAACGAATTCATTCCATAGAACGCATAATTTTACTTTGTTGAAGCTTTAGAATAATTCTAAGTACTTTCAAAGAAATAGTCTGCAGAACATAATATTAAAAAATTAATTTAATTATTTAAAACTTTCCAGACGTAAAGTTTAAAGTACCTTATAGAATTAAAATAATTGTGCCTAATATATTTTATTTAAGTTTTGAAAATTTATTATATTTTTTTGTAATTTTTTATTTAAAAATAAATATAAAAAAATGGTTACAGCGAAAGGGTTGAATTTCAGCGAATTAAAAAGTTGTTCTTTTTATTAAAACTGTTGACATTTGATTTTCTGTGTTTTCTTTTACGTAAGTTCCCAAGGTCGTTCGTTCACTGGATACGAAAAAAAAAAAAAGTTGAGTTGGTCAAGTTAGATGGGTCAGCTTATACATCGGTTTCTAGGTCATGTTGAGTACAGTTACCTTGATAGTCGATACGACTTTAATCATTCATATAAAAAGTTTTCGCATTCTACGCTCAAGAATATCGCCAAAGTACGTCATAATTTTCCTATACACGGTGTAGTTAATTGCGTCACCGTTTCATTGTTTATTCTATGCAACCTCGCGTACGTCATACTTACGTTCCATTGAAAATTTCACCCACGATTGAACTCTTCTCGTATAAAGTTGAAAATCTATAGAAAGTTGATGAACCGAAACAAAACTTGCAAAAGATCTCGGATTTCGAGTCGAAGGAGTTCTCCAATTGCAGAAGTAAGAATTTCACCATCTCATTGCAACAATTTGATTGCGAAAATAGAAATTCAATACCGTGTTGCGTTGCAACAACGAAGGGTAATGGTGTTTCTAGCGCCTGAAATTAGATTAAAAATTGTATTGTTCTGTTATTGCAGCGGTTAACGAGGAACCTTCGAAGTATTCGATTGGAGAAATAAATCTTAGAAACTGTGTTATCGTAAAAGGCAACCATTTTATTTATATAAACGTTTCTTTTTTAAATATGAATTTTGGGAAAAATTTCATGAATCCTCGTATCAAAGTAAAACTACGACTAGAATATTCTTGAGGATGGCACATTGGACATTTATGTAAAGAATAAGGGGCTGATGTTCTATATAAAGTACTGTTCTCATCGATTTGGAGTTGGCTTACGTATAATCGAAAGTGTAACGCGCAGCTATAGAAACGAAACTTCGTTTTCTATTCTTAACGTTTAAAATAAATCACGGTATCTTTAGAACCAACTATTTTTACTATTGTACATGGTACTTTCAGAAACGATGCATGAACAAGGTGGTAAAACCACTTCTTATCCGCGACTCTTTTCCTGTTTACTGTTTCTATGTTATTTACAATATTTGTTTAAATCATAAGTTGACTACTAACATTTGCATTATACGTAAACAAAATTAAAATTTGTTAAAAAACTTCTGTTTTGTGTAAAAAGTACTTCTCGGTATATTTTTTTATAATATATTATTATTTTCAAATATTATACCTTAATTTAAATCTTCCAGAAACATTGTTTTCTTTTATTTTGCATAAATTTTCTTAAAATTATTACAATAACTCTCGGAGTAATAAAGGTATAGGTTGATAAAATAATAATTAGAAGAACGTAATTTATATGGTATTACTAGTTAAAATTTCGTAAACTTGAAACAATTTTGATAATCGATCCTCTAATTATCATAAGTAGCGTATTAATTAACATAATTGTTATCTTATTGCGGTAACTCAGGCACGATAAGCAATTACGCAATTCAGGAAGACCAAGTTTTTAAGAGAAACATTTAGAAGTTACTTCCTTGTTTATTGAAATGTGGAACGAGAACCATATGGTTTCTGATTATTTTATTATGTAGCCAGATATCATTAATTAAATTTCTATATTTTAATATCGATGACTAGTTATTATTAACAATATTTTTTACATTTTACCAGTAGCAATTTTTATTTATACAGTTATTAGTAGTTCTTATTGATTAAATTTCCATATTCTCTATCAATTATTTTGATTAGTTTGATTTTCGTTATTATTCACGGTTTCAGATATCCATGGAAGGTCTTAGAATATATCGCCGCAGATACGAAGGTTTCACTCTAATCACCCGGCAAATTAATAGAACAATCAATTGAAAGCTGTTCAAACAGCCCATCAAGATAGAAGCTTGACTGATCGTATCGTTTTACGTGAAAACGTTTAACGTTTCGCTAAATACGGCTGTGTCGTTGTTACGATAGATAACGAATTATAATTTCAGGTTCGTTGATCGATGAACACAAACCATCTTCAAGGAAAATAGATCGAATTGATTAACGGCTGGTTGCGTTTAGTTGTGCAAACATTTCAAACTGCGTTCGATCGTTTTGCCTTTTTGCGTTTCTTTACGGCTTTTTCAAACTACGGCAAAATTGCATTTCGTTGCGTAAACCGATTTATCTTGTCTCTACAAATCGTGTTTCATTATGTTACGCCGTGGAACGATCTCGTGAATAAATAAACGATTCGGTCAGCGGCGATTTTTCTCGAATTCTGTTAATGTATAGTTTCTTTTATCTTAATTGCTGTAAGAAAATGGAATATTGATGATTTCACAAAATGTATTCAATTAACTACTGTTTCAATGTCAAGTAATCGATAAATAAATCTAAGTATTCATCCTAGAACAAAATTATCAGTACTAATAATTTTTATTCAATAATATAAACTTGTAAATAATATGAAAACTCTTGATTTTAAATTACCAAGAAATAATATTAAGTTTTTGTATGGATTTCGAATTCATCGCACATACTTCAATACCAATAATTTTTATATTCTTTAATAATAAAAAATTGTATAAAATTCACAAATCTTTAATTCTGATTTATTAAAAAATAACGTAGTGTAGTAAAAATAATAAAATACATTTAAAAAAAAGTCCCACTAGTCGAGATTCGATTCTATGATCATCGTATTCTTAGTCTATGATATTAGTCTCATCACTATTATAGTACTTTTTTTTATTTTTTATTTTTGTAGTATATAAAGATACTGTCATAGTTAAAAACAAAATGATCTTTATTCGTAATAATAACATATCAGTCGTAGCAAATATAATGCAGTTTATTCATATTCATCAACCACTAAGATTTCAACCCAGTTACATTTATAAAATCAGACAAATAAAAGTAGTTATGAATATTTATATAATCGGCAATGACGTCCATGCAATGATTTGCAAAATTGATTGTTTAATATAAATGTTATCTTTAAGAGGTTTTTAAGCGTTCATCAGAAGAATGCAGAAACCAGATATTTCTATGTGTCATTGCCTTTTCCATCGAAAGTCAAGAACGCACAAATATTTTCCTTGACACGTATTTGTTTTAGAGAAGAACTGAATAAGAAAAGCTCACTGTTGCCAAACACAGGATGACGTCAGAGAAAAAATATTTGTCGACTTCGTTTAATACGATATTTTTAATTAGTAAACCGATTACGAGCGTATTATGAAATCAAATGCATTTCATCGGTATGTCGAAATAAATTTCTGAATCAGTCAAAGCTCTTAAAAAAGAAAAATTCTCTTTGAAATTGACGTCACGCGAGAAAATTCAAACATTTTTCGAACATTTTTGTTTTACGAACTCAATCTCGTATCGTCTTTTACTTCGATCAATAATGAAGGATAAAATCACACCATCTAATGTATCGTACTATCAAGATACGATTTTTGTTGCTCCAATACTGCTCCTAGTAGCTAGAGAACATGAAAGTAAAGGAGGGAGTGTAGGAATTAATTGTGCAACAAGGATAGATAATTTTTAGTCAACGCCATCTAGCGGATTTTACTCTCGGGATACAATTTTGAGGGCCCCGAACCGGCTCTTGGTAGCTAGAGAACATGAAAGTACAAGAGGTTTACCATGAGTGTACTATTTCTGCAGGTATGAAGCATACCTCTCCGAACGCTTACTCGCTTTCCTGCGATCCGCCTACTTTTCTTAGTTCCGAACGCGTATGCCAAGATGGCCGTTGATCGAATTGGTGGGAAATCGTAGTCTATCCTTGTCGCACAATATACTATCCTTGTCGCACAATATACTATCCTTGTCGCACAGTAAACTCCTAATCTATCTCTTGTACTTTCATGTTCTCTAGCTACTAGCAGTCGATTTGGGGCCCTCAAATCTGTATCCCGAGAGTAAAATCCGCTAGATGGTGCTGATCAAACTTTTTTTACCCGCGAAATTCAACTATATCAAAGTAGGATGTATAAAATATTCAAAACGCTATATAAGTTCATTTTCTTGTATATTTTATTTTTTCGTACAAATTCTACCCAAGTAAAATCACAAAGTTCTGAACCTTTATAAAACAGGTACTAACGATTACATAGCTGCTCCAGATTTTCACCACGGTCCGTTTCACAAAGAAACTCTTTCGTTCGTCTAACAGATTATACAATCTGTTACGCCAAGTGGTAGCTCTTCATTTGGTCAAAATAAAAGATTCAGAGCGTGTCTGATAATCGCATTTCGGCTTTCTTCCGACGGAGAAAGTAAAAGTGTGTTCCGTGCCAAGGCGAGATTTCCGACGGTGAAACTTATCGCAGTTCTGTCCTTCGCGGTTCCCATTCGTGTGCTACATATTATGTACCCGTTCGTTCATCGACTTTTAAACCTTGCCTTTGCCAAGGGGATTCCAGCGTTAGACCTTGGGTCAATCAAGAATTCTTCACCTGGGATTCCTCTGTTACGCGTCCTTGTATTACTTATCGTCATACTGTTTTTTTACTAACTTACGTGTATCTTTTTCTTTTTGTTCCAGTTATAAGTCATCAAAACAACAACAACATGTCTGTAACCACCTCTGTACAACCCGCTACTGAGAGTCTTTCCCGCCATGGGTAAGTTGCTTTTACAAATTATTTTTCACATTCTTACATTTATTATAACAATATGTTACTTTATATACTTAACAGTATAATAAGATTAACTATTCCAAGTAGCATATTTTAAAATAATACAAAGTTTGATCAATTTTATATAGTTGCTTTTCAAAGACTCACGTTCAACATAAAGAAAAATTACAACTATTGATTTTAAAGAATCAAAAGAATTTCATAAAATATACAATTTCTAAATCTTAAAAGCTACATAACAAAGTTTCCACTCCAATTAAAAGGAATCGCAGTACATAACACATATTTTCAAGAATTTATGAAATACTTTTGATCTAAAATTCATTGCTTTAGAATTTAGAAAGCATCTTCGAAAGCATCATTATTCGAAACGAAAGATATCGCAACGCAAACTCGGTAAAAGTTATTCTAAGTCCTTTGAATATTTCTGACCCAGTTTGTCCGATTGATCTACATTTTTCCTCGCCAATTTGTCACCATGAAGCGCGTTAGAGGCGCCCAATTGGTAATACCCAACTCACAAAACGATATACATATATACGATGGTAGAAGCGAGGTCGATTTGCGGAATTATATTATTAGAGCCATATTATTCGTGGAAGTCGGGTTTGCATAATGCAGGCATTTGGACGCTATGGCGCCTGTACGTGTTACGCCACTGTGCCTGAGAAACCATGAAGGACGACGTTCACAGAAGTGGCATTCAAACGTATTGTAACAAACGATTGCAAAACTCTTGCATATCTTCATAATGTACGAACAGTTACATTAAATGTGACTAAATTTTTAGTCCTTCCTTGACAGTTTATACTTAATAATTTTAACTGTTAAATTGAGTATTTCCATTGAGATTCAGATATCAACTTCTATTTCAGTAACAATTGCAAGTGACCATAATTACATTAAATTTTGGAAAATAATGTTCCTTAATATTTTTAACATTTTGACCATCATATTAAATTTTGCTTTTAATAATATTTCATTATATATGCTAATGTGCATTTTCAAGAACACAGTAAATGACATAAGCGTTTCAAAGCTTCTGATGATCACAGAGTTAATAATATTCCTGATAATGTAATATACCTGATAGTGGAATAAGTACTATTAAAGTACTGTAATTAAAATGTATATTGTATTGTTACAATACGTTCAGACACTCCAGCAGGAATCGAGATATCGCAATATGCTAACGTAGGGAGAGAAACCTCGACCGAGATTCGAACCCGGATCTGTTTTGCTCGTTGACCAACAATTAAATTATTCGGGTCATCGTTGATTTCTTTTTCTCGAGCCTCGTATTCGTAGTGGTTGTGTTTATTACGGATGGCAAATATGAGCTCCGTTGTTTTTCAATGTAAAGTGAACAACAAATATTCTGATCCATAGAATTTTTCCCGTTGCAGTTTTTAGGTCAGTTGAAACCTTTTGTTTGACCCTCGAATAATGACCTACAATTTAAATTAAACTTTAATTGTTCCTTATTTGCAATTTTTTTTTTAACTTTATATTATTTATAGATAATATTAGGTTCTAAATCTAATTTTAATCGATGCGTACGTTTCATGAATCTGGGTCACGATTGACCTGCTCTGTTCGAAGGTTCAATTTATAGTGTCTAACTTAATTCGAAATATATTGAATGTGTCGTACCACAGCATATTTTTCATCCTGTCTCGTCCTTTTTTTCTCTTTTTTCCTGCTAAGCCGGTGGTCTTCCAACTTTATGGTTTCCTATTTCTTGGTAAGAATAAACTGCTGGAGTGGCACTTGTCTGCCATAAATTTTTTTCAAGTGCAACCATACGACCCTCGGTTCAGGTCGTCCCTGAAAAAATTGGAACATTTTTTAAAATACAGATAGAAAAACTGTTCGTACGTTATTTCTAATCAAGATAAAGAATTCATAAATAGAAAATGGAAAATTTCCGAAGCGCACATACATAATTAAAGTCGGAGAATCAACATTTCCTTTAATTAACACATATCGCACGAAGCTTTTTGACTTCCTTTAAATCATTCTTTTGTCAAGTTTGCGTTTTTCTCACGGTCCGAAACGCGAAGAATTTCGTCCGCTTGATCGCGGTTAATTAGCGCTTAACGTAAGCCGGAAATTCTGGAAATTGCTGCGTGCTAGAGGCACGGTACAAAGAGAGAGATGAGACAGCAAAAAGATAGAGGAAGAAAAGAGGGGAAACGGTTTAATCCTTTGGCCTATACGGTCACGTTGTTTCCCGGTTAATGATGTGCGTGCTGCGTAAGTTAATTCCACGTGCACAGTGTACAAAGGGTAGACATATACGAGCATATATGCCTACGTAACTTGACCTTCTTCGACAGAAGACGAGACGGAAAAAAGCTTGAACGATGTTTCCGATTTTTTTTTCCTTTTTCTTTGCATCATCCATTCAAACATTACATTTCTGTAACGTAACCGTTCGCTCAATGATACACATTGAATAATTATATTGATAACCTTGTGTGTAAACCAAAATTCTCAAACCCACTCACAAGGCTAGAAAGTTCGAGTAATCCAAACGATTTCAAGAATGACACGAATGTAATCTTTCGACACAAAGTGATAATGGTAGCCAAAAGATTAAACGGGGGCTTCCCGTCAAACTGTTAATCGCTAGAAGGAAAAAACAAAGCTTTTGATAATCTTGGATTTTAAAGTAGTGCTGTTAATTTTATGAATTTTCATATAATACATTAATACCAGAACTTCCTTACTTTTAAATTAAAAATAAAGTAGAAGAAGAAATAATTTGTAATTGTGGTATTGAACGCCATGGCGTTAAACGTACCATATTTCTGCTTTTGTGTTTCATGTTGTGTATCTTTTCGCTTCGTTAACCATTGAAAAATGGTAGGCAAAAACAGGCATGAAGAGATCCAACTCGTTCTCGTCGATTCCAAGATTTGTGCGTCATTCCGCTTCATACACGCGCGTCAAACTGCGCAAACCGTTTTATTACGTATCTGTTCACGTTACTATCACGTGAAAGAAACGTTTTTCTTTTCGATTTCCATAACTGCATACCTTAGCATAATATTTAGCATTAATTTAGTGATGGTTTAGATGATTGCCTCCAATTAATTTTGAGTATTGTTCGTAATTTTAGAAATTCTTCAGAGTTTCGAATCGTACCAAATGACTTTGAAAGTCTTGAAATTCTTGATCTTTTACAAACCATCGATTGTGTATCAATATTTGATAGATCATCAATACAAGGAAACGTCATATTCATTACCACGCACGTGATAAAACAAAAATGAAGCACAGACGTTGAAAAAACCTCGTTACATTCAAGTTTCTAAAAAATCAATAAACAAGAGTTTTGAATATTCATTGTTACATATGTTTTGCTTGATTCAAGACAATCACGTGAAAATTCACTTCCTAATCACATTTTCAATAGTCGAGACAAGATAGATAAGAGATTGGTGGGATTTACCGTGAACGATATCCTTGCTTGATTACTCCATTATCATTTGAATCGATCGTTGATTAACTTTTCATCCTCCTTCATTCGACCAGGCTCGTTTATTGATTAACGTTAAATGCCTGTAACATTGCATATGCTATTATAGACGTGCTAACAAGGTGTCAAAAGTGAAATCATGAATACGTTCTTCGAGATTCGAGCGGAACGAAAGAACTATACATTTCAACTGATTGAAAGTCATAACGGTATGAGTATATTTTACGTACGAAACCTGTGTATAAACAGATGTGTATAACGGTTGGTCGAAGAGGAGAAAAAAAACGCGTAAAAAAACGAACCTTGGTACTTGATTTCTTCCGGGTTTAACGCTCGAAAGTGTTCAAGGCCAACATCTCGATCCGATCTTTCTTCGACTGCCCTGTCTGATTCGAACGAGAAGAACATATTTTTTGTTTGTCTCTAATCGCTTTGGCGAACTGTTAATCGAAGATCGTCGATAAGATTCTTCGTCTATTGAGAATTGTAGTATCTCTTGGAATTTTACTGAATCTCCGTTATCCATATTCAGTTTACTTAAGTTCGAAGATTGTTGAACGCGAGTCTGCGAAAAGTTTCCATAAGAAATTGTAAAATATTTAGTAATATTTGTAAGAAAGACTTACTTAAATAAAATATTATGTATTAGAAGAATGGTGTGTTAATTATTATTTATTTTCTTGGTTTTTTAGGAGCAACATCTCTCTGTCCTGCTATAGTTCTTGCGGGAGCGTTGACGATGGCCTCCAGGGATCTCACCCTCAATACCAGGACACGATTCTTACAATTGAGGAACTTCGTGCTCAACTAAACTCTTGCTTCACGTGAGTTTCGTAGCACGATTTCCTTTCTCCTTTATTCCTATCTCGCCAGGTTGTCGTTTTCAAGCGAACTGGTTGAGGTATTTCAAAAGGTTTGCTTCAGTTTCATGAAATTCTGCTTATCATATTCAAATGTATCCTCCTTTGGAGCAAATCTGTAAAATAAATATACAAAGTATTTTGCTTTTGGTTGATCCTCGCGTTTGTATTTATCAAATTTCCATCATTAATTTAGTTTTCATATATCCAGTTACATGAGTAGAATTTTAATTAAAGTAATTTAAAAGTTTTCAGTTCTTGAAATTTTAGATTTAATATTGAAAATAAAACGAAAGTGGAAATGTGAAAGGCATCAATCAAACTAATTATTGTGAAGACTAGAATACTCAATGAAATTTCATACATTTTTTCTTACCGCGTTAAGACGTAACACCCACTTGTACGAGTTTCGCGAGATGATAACCCTGACAAAAGTGTCGTGGCTGATCCAGCCTCGGCTATCAGAAACAATTAACCCGGCTGGGTCTTCCCTTTATGTAATTTTTAATATAGGCCATTAATTACGCCATTTGCCTTGGGCTATTGACTTCTAATTGCTTCGTAATTCTATGTGATTTCAATCGTTGTCCCAGATGATTGAACGTCCATTCGTCATCCATTGTCTCTCGTGTATAGAGTGTTAATAAAATGACGATTATGCTGGCCTGCGAAAGAGATCCAGCAGCCAAATGTCTTACCCATTTAACCTAAAAATTATTTGTTGGTTTAATTTCGCACAAAGTTATATAGTTTCTAATTAAACATCTTTTTAATTTTTTCGTTACCGAGGACGATTGCAATCTCTTGAAATAATGGCCATTCAAAAAAAAATTAGAAATAATAATTACGTATGATAATGCAATATTGTAAAGAAAAGTTAACAATAATAGAATAACTTTAATAACGTCTATGTATCGAGTTAAATAATTTAATATAAAAACGTACAGAAATGTTTGGCAGTAAAGATTGCCCCAGCGAAAGGGTTAAAGAAAATATAACGCAGAAGTTCGCATGAAACATACTGACCTGGTCGAGGTTGAACTTAAGACATTTAAGAATGCAACCTATCGGCTTTACGATTAATTCCACGTCGTGATTTTATAATCATATATAAATAGGACATTAAAGGACGACGTTCTTCATTGATTAAACATTTAAGGTTATTTTATCCATAAAATAATAGAGAATATCGATTAAATTATTTTGATAAATTTTATATTCGCATAGTTTTGATACCTGTAATATTATAGGTTTGATTTAAAAGTTTGTTCATTGAATAGGCGGTACATTTTTTTACGATACTTAACCTTTAATGTCGTTGAGCCGTTTGGGACACGATTTTCCATTATTACCTTCTATTCGCATAGTTTTTAATTAATAAATGCGTATTTCCTGACCAGAGATTTTTTGTGTTTACAGATGTGGGGTATCGTGGAGCGAAGATCACGTCTCTCTTGATTGCAGTGAATGCGGTGGCTATTCCCTTCAACGGCCGTGCCCACTTTGCGACGGACGTTGCCGCACCTCGTGGAAACGCGACCTTACCATGGTAAACATCTATTCTTTATCATGCATATGCACCCTTGTAAACACATTATGTTTTCACGCGAGATTGTGAAAGCTCGTTAAACAGAAAATATTAAATGTTTTTTCTTCTAAAAATAAAAGATTACGATCTAACATAGAAAAAGTTATAACACTCCCTAATGTTTGAAACATGACGTGTAGAAACTTATGCAAAACCGTCATAACGAATATGCAATGTTTGACGTCTATTCGAAGGGAGAAAAAAAATCATTAAATTAAAGGTTTGATATAAGCTTCAATGTGAATAGTTGTGCACTTATCGATTTCGCAAATGACTTTACAACAGCTTCGTGTTACCGTGAAGGTCATATTAAACAACCGCTTTGTTCGTGATAAGTTCGATCGTGCGCGGACCGTCGATAAGACTAAGCTTTTAATGTCAGCTTATAACAATAGAGTTTTTATCGTACCTTTCTTATTTAATCAATGAATTCTAGAGATCTTGAAGAGTACGTCAGAACCGTATAATTAAAAATTGTATTTTCTGTTTTATTTTTTCATTCGTAATAAAAAAACTAATAAAATTGTTATTTATAAAAGAAATTTGATTACCGGAGTACTAGCATTTGAGGTTATAAGAATATCTGAAATGGCGCGAATTTCAGGTTCTTATATTTTATGAAAAATTTGCGCTAGTATAAATAATCATTTGTATACTAAATTTACAAAGTAATGGAGCAAATAAATTATACCTATTTCTTTTTTGTTTTAGTCCCACGCCAGTGGCAAAGCAAGATGGATTGGCGAATGCGGACTAAGTTGCGGTCCTTCCATTGAGGAACCTTTGGTGCCTGCATTGGAAAAATTACGAGCCACCTCGTGAACGGTGTTCAACGACGAATGCATAGAAAGACGTCGTCGTGATGTACCGTCAACCATGCACAAGACTTAATCCATCACCATCCATATAGCGTCACCCCACCACCATTGTGCGAGTTGAAAACGTGTGAATGTGGATTCTGGATGCATAAATGATACGTTATGTTCCTGCGGAGCTTGAACGGGCAGCCACGATATATCTGACAATGAAGCGGAAACCGTTCTTCTCCTATGGCTTCCTTTCGACGATGCATTATATCACGAACGGTCGACTGGCAAGAGTATCTTCAACGGGCTGAAATGAACATCGTCGTTTGATTTAAATCGTCATCAGAACTGACAGTGGAACGTTGATAATTAGAAAATACTGATTTTGTTTGAACTCTTCGTTGGATTCAGAGGAATTTTCCTGTTTTTTGATATTAACGAAAATTCGAAAACGTCGATTATTTTTCAATAATAATAAAAAAAAAAAAGAAATTCACCCTCTAAAGGCCAGCCAGTTTCAAAGAAATCAGAATATTCCAGTTGTCTGAGTTCCCATGTAAAGCGAAGAGCCACCACTTTTCACTGTAGATTGTAGTTTCCTCGCAATCGAGAAAACATCAATGCAATACCGCGTTTATTCGGTCTCATTATATTGTTGTAAATCCCGAATTCTATTTCGTTTACTATGTACAAAACTCGACGACGAAGTGAAACAAGCAATCTGGTTCCTAGAGCGTTTTAATTTTTCGCAAAATGATCTGGTTAGGAAAATGATTTTCTCATTTCGGACAGTTGACCAGTAAATTTGTCAGAACTGTTGTATGCTTTTAGGAAAATTAGCGATCGGATTGTAGCCAGGTTTCGTTGTAACGTTGGTGTTCAAATAGGTATTGTTAAATCGGGAAGGAGCGGTATGAAAATACCTAAACCGGCTGTATTATGCGTTTTGCTGTCACGAAATGTTGCGAATATTTAAACAGTCGTAGAACTTGAAAATAAAAGTAGCTTCAGAGATAACGCATGTACGTCATTGCATTTTGTAAATTCGTCATATGTATTTTAATTTTCACGTTTAGCTTGTAATTAACTTATAAACTTGTTCTTTTCTTTTTTCAACGAATGTAACTTTTTTGTCTCGAAAAAATGCACAAGAACGTTCGAATCTAAATAATATTTTATACGATTAAAAGGAAAAGCAATTTTTTTTATCTGGTTCAATTAATATTTCACATCAAAACACTTTTTTCCCCATTCGTATTGACTGTACTTGGAAAGAGCGTTAACGTTTAACATGATTGATACAATAACAATGATTATTATATCAAAATTAAAAATTTATTAGACTGACTAGATGAAATATGCAATTGAACATTTAGGGAAGCGTTTGTAAAATAAAAACTGAATTCCTTAAAATTTTAATCTAAATAAAATTGTAAATGAGGACATTTTTTTAAACGTATTTCACGGGGATACGCTTGTATGCTAAGCTGTATATGTATTAAGAACATGTATTTTCAACTGGGATTGCATTTCGAGAGTTGGTGCTAAGTGCCAAGAGACACAAAATTAGCCTAAGACACAGAACTGCGAGAAAATGTCGGTCAAAATGGATGCTAATTAAATTGAACTCTTTTTATAAGTTCTGTTCCGGATAATCGTATAAGTGGTAACTTTATTATAGATTTTAAATTGATCGAAGAATAGCAAAAACATGTCGCTTTATATTTAATGTACATCGCGAATGCATTTTTTTTACTCAGTTTTTTTTTTTAAAGCTAAACAACACGCGCACATGAAGTTCACACGTAAGGAACGATCAAAGAGAAGCATTTATGTTGATACGAATAGTTTGGTCGAATTTGCATAGTGTCATTTTATTCGAAAACGTTACTTAGACGTTTTGTATTAACTTTTATAAATAATTGTACATTTGCTCACGATTTATTTGGACATATCTGTGTATTCTTTGATGGTGTAATGTTTCGTATGTGAGGACATGTTCATCAAGTTCATGCTCATTTTAAATTAAACTGTAATTTGTAACATTTTCTGAAGTATTAGCCAAGCGTTAAGCTTTTGTTCAATGCTTTAGGAAAATACGTTTGGTAGCAATTTTTATTTAATCCATAAAATTATTATTTATGATTAAAACATTAAAGTTATGGGTTTAATAAACAATATTCGTCAAGAATTCATTGTGTTGTTGTTTTTATAAAAAAATATTGATAAATAAATACATGAAACACATACAAATACAACCATGCATGTTAAAGCGTAACTTCTACACGAATGAGGAGTATATTTTACTCAAAAAATAACTTTCATGAATAAAAGAATGTACGAATTGCTATCTTTTTTATTGACAATCTTATGTACACTTTTATCATGCTACACAGTATGTCCACTCAAATCAAATTGCTTCAAAATACATGATTTCATTCATGTAAATTGACTTCAGAATTATTCAGTGTATGCATTACATGGTATCAGAAATTATTAATATAAAACAGGTAACACAGAAACAGATCCATCACGAAAGAAGACAATACAATGACACTGAAGTTACAAGTACTGACATATTGAAATAAAAAAAGAAAATATCACCACATAATACCAGGAAAGATTGAATCTTTACCAATATATTGAACAATATTTAAAAGTTTTGATTATAAAAATTCTTACTGTTATCGCGGATTGTTTCCGTATTGTCCTGTTAATTTTAAGTATTAAGCCGCATTGAAAGTGGCATGCCCTTGCTGCACAACCTTTTAGGGAGTACTAGCTCACGAATTATCGTATAAAATATTTCTTCCATAAATAACTCTTAACATTATTGCGTAGATTATTCAACAATTTGCTTAAAAAAGACAAATTGCTTTTGTGACAATTATAAACAGAAATACTGAATAGACTGTATAGAGGTAGGAAGAACGTTCCTCCTTAAAAGATGTGTGCGTGAGAAACTACTTTTGCTGCTTGAATGATACTAAGATTTTACTATTAGTTTATAATAAACACAGCAATTTGCTAAGAGATCGATCAAATTCTTCTTTGAAGTAATGAAGATAATCTCAGCACCATTATCCTACAAGGACAACTAATCTTGCTCGCAACACGTACGAGTATTGACAAGAATTAAACTTTGGTGCACCACGTAGTTCATGTGCAATAATAAATAAAGTTGCTGCAATGTAGTGATAGATATCGGTAACTTTTCCTCTTCGATCGTCTTCGTTCCTGTGCAAAAACAGAAATTCGCACAAACAGGCTGATTTTAATATACGGAAACTAAAATCTTTATAGAGAAACTAGTGAAACTAAATAATATTTACTTATAACAAAATTTCTAATAGGAACGAATTGCAGGTGGAACTGTTGCACATTCCTCCTTATCTAGTGTGGCATCTATGACTGGTCTAAACTTAATGGATACCTGTAAAACAATTTCAATTAGTTAAATTAGTTAAATTCGCACAGCATACTTTGCATGGCAGTAATTAATATTCACTTACTTCTCCTGTTCTAGGGTCGATCTCTGTAAGGGTGTGTTTTCGCCAGTGTTGATCCAATGGTTTTGGTTGTTGGCCTTTCAATGGTTTACTATAATCGTATTCGTCAATTCTGTCTCTGAAGTCTTCGCGTGCATGAGCTCCACGACTTTCCTTCCTATTTTCGGCAGCTACTATTGTTTGCATGGCGTTGAGCATTAAATTTTGCAATTCTAGCGTTTCTACGAGGTCGGAGTTCCATATCATAGATCTATCAGACACTTTCAGATCGTCCATCTTTTTGTACAGGGCGGACATCTTTTGACAGCCTATTAAGTATTTTAAATATATTATTAATTTGTTAACATACATCTTTAAAAGTATTTTGAATAAAGTTTTTAATTTACCTTCTTGTAAAGTTTCAGCTGTTCTGAATACAGCCGCGTGTGTTTGCATAGTTTTCTGCATCGTTAATCTTAATTCTGCGGTAGAAATATTGCCATTCGCGTTTCTCAGCTTATCTAAATTCGCCACACTTTCCTCTCCAGCATTCTGAAACATATTTATAGCATGTGATACTCTGATTTTGTAGTAAAATAATTTACAATTATTATAAAAAGGAAAAGAAATACTAACAGATCTGAGAGACTTGATCTTTTCACTTGGCTTATTCTCTTGCGCGATTGTTTTAGCGCATGCACGTCCAAAAACGACTAAATCTAACAAAGAATTTGCACCAAGTCGATTAGCGCCGTGCACAGATGCACAAGCTGCTTCTCCACAGGCGTACAATCCAGGAACAACCGTGTCCTCGTTATTTTTCCTTGTTAGAACCTGTCCTTTATAATTTGTAGGTATTCCTCCTGTACATTAAAAATTCAATGAATTATTAGTTAATTGCGTTAAAAAATAAAAAATAACTGTGTTTTATTACTTGATTGTTAATTGTTTTTTTAAATCACATACCCATATTATAATGTACCGTAGGTATGACAGGAATAGGTTCTCGTGTTACATCAACACCTGCAAATATCATCGCTGTTTCCGAAATTCCAGGTAATCTAGTAGCTAGCTGTTCAGGTGGTAAATGATGGAGTTGCAAGTAAATGTGATCTTTCTCGGGACCAACGCCTCTAAAACATTTCACAATATTCTTCGTTCAAATTTTCCATTCCAACCAGAACATAAATAAAACTTTTCATTACGATCCTATCTTCCAAAGATAGATTTCTAATCTAATCTATAATTGTATTTTTAAAAGAATCGGTACGATATTTGAAATGTTAATCTCTTGTAGAATCTTTGAACGCTTGTTATGCATCAAATAATGTGACTTACCTGCCTTCTCGAATTTCAATGGTCATAGACCTAGATACAACATCCCTAGAGGCTAGATCCTTCGCGACTGGAGCATAGCGTTCCATAAACCTTTCACCTTCGCTATTTACGAGGTAGCCTCCTTCACCGCGACTACCTTCTGTGATCAGGCAACCGGCGCCATATATACCTAAAATTAAAAATTAACTTAATGGACACTAAGTTAAATAAATGTTAAACCAATATTTAAAGATTGTTTCATACCAGTAGGATGGAACTGTACAAATTCCAGATCTTGATTAGGTAAATTGGCTCTAGATACCATTGCAGTACCATCACCGGTGCACGTATGAGCAGATGTACAAGAGAAATATGCACGTCCATATCCTCCAGTTGCCAACACAGTGTTTTTAGCGTGGAAACGATGTAATGTACCATCTTCTAAACACAGAGCGATGACTCCACAACATTCTCCATCCTCCATGAGCAAATCCAAAGCAAAGTATTCAACAAAATAGTTGCAGTCATAGCTCAGTGATTGACCATACAATGTATGAAGTAACGAATGGCCTGTTCTGTCAGCTACACAGCAACATCTATGAGCTTGACCACCTTTTCCAAATTTTAATGATTGTCCACCAAAAGCACGTTGATATATTTTACCTACAACAAAAATAATCGATTTAGTATCAATTTTTGATACAACCTGTTATAATCTATAAAACTTGTGCAATATATAAGCAACATTCACATTATTAGTAAGAGTACAACAATGTTTAGTTACATAGCAACCCAAGTAGTGATTTGTTATTTTTAAATGTTACCCATAAATTTGTATCAACCATTTTTCTGATACTTCTGATAAATTTTGGCAATTGCAATATTTTGTTGACTGAAGTAACTTTTTTTTTGCACAAAAATGCAAGAGCACTGTTATCATAAATAAAGAGCTACAAGATTTCATAAATTTTATAGTTATGGATTCAAATATAAAGCAAACTTATGAAGATTCAAATGAAGAATATGAAACAAATATTAATAATCATCAACAAAAACTACACGAATCCACCTCGCACTATAAACTTAAATCAAATAAGTAATTTATCTACTGCTATATTATTCATTTCGGCCACTAACTTATTCAGTTTTTATTATGATCTGAAAAATAATTATTTTAATTATCTGTATCTTTTTAGGATGAACCATAATCTACATGATCGCAATAATTCCCGTTCTCGTTCTCCGAACAATACCAAGAATTCTAAAAAATGGATAAGCTCTAATGCTTTTATCAACTTTCTACAAGACTTTAGACATGTAAAGTAATTAAAAGTTTATCCATTTAACCCTTAATAATCAAAAATCTATTGCTTACAGAATTATGTGGGAAGGAAGAATACAAAAATGCTTCAAGTAGCTGGGGAAAGATGGAGACAAATGTCTTTTGAACAAAAGCAGCCATATGTAAATGCAGCTATGCACATTAAAAATGAAAAGCATTTGCAGAAGAGTAAATATATAAATAAACTTGAAACAAATACTGAATCATCGAAACGTGAAAGCATACCTAAACAAGAAAAGATCTCTAAAAAATCGGATAGAAATAAGAAGGTTAATTTTTCATTTATTTAGAATATTTGAAGTATTCCAACATTTGTAAAATGTACTTGTACTACAGGAACCCAAAAAAACTGCTAAAAGCGAAAGCAACAGTGAATCAGAAGCTACCTCAGGTACAACAGGTTCAATATCAAGCGATGATATGTCAGATTCAAATTAAAGAACAAATAGCACTTAGTTGTGTAACTCATATTACAACTGCAATTAATTTATAAGTTAATAATTCCTCTTCATATGTAATTTGTTATTTGACAAATTATATTTTGTTATATATCATCGAAATTACTGTCTGAATGAATGTATACTTTGTACCTCACATAACATGCACAAAGGTTTGTTTGACATTAAATATAAAATAATAATAGAACTTCATAATAACATTACCATCAGTAGTTCTACTGAAAGGCATTCCACAATTTTCTAATTCAATAACTGCTTTTGGAGCTTCACGGGTCATGTAATGAATGGCATCTTGATCACCAAGCCAATCAGATCCTTTGACTGTATCATACATGTGCCATTGCCAATTATCATCTTCCATATTACCCAAAGCAGCATTGATACCTCCTTGAGCGGCAACAGTATGTGATCTTGTTGGGAATAATTTAGTAATGACAGCTGTTTTAAATCCTTCTGCAACCAAACCATAGGCTGCACGTAATCCTGCTCCACCAGCACCCACCACAACAGCATCAAAAGTATGATCTACCAGTGGGTACTGTTTAGAAATGCTATCAGAAGTTTTTGCTGCTTTGCCATTTGGTGTGTAATGAAATTTACGGTTTGTGATGACAGATAATCCCAATTTATTCTGGAATAATACAATTATATTTAAAATATATACACACACTTATATATATATATATATGTTGCATTATATATATGCACTATGTAACATTACTGCATTGCATTAATGTTCTATTTATAAAACCTTGAACAGGTTTAGAAATCAACTTGAAAAGAGCAACACACTATCTGTTTCATTATAAAATACAAATTTAATATGTAATTCGGACATCGATCGAATTTTAACATATCGATATTGTTTCAGTCATAAAATACCAATTTTTAGCGGTAATGAAACATTACACATCTTCGAATGATTTATTTTTAGAATACATATTTCTCGACAAAATATACAATATATAGAACGTTTTAACAAATATTCAAATATAAAATTATTTAATCGAGTTGGAATATAATTTTTGTATGACAGTATGTAAAATTAATTCATTGACTTTGAGCAAGGTTAAGCAAGTTTTATATATAATTATTAAGAAACAATGAAAACGAATTAAGTACACATATATTATTTGTTGGGCGCATTATTCAAATGTTCGAAATCTGATCACGTGTTCATAAGTAATTATACATAGTAAATGAAAAATAAAAATTACTCAGTGAGAACACATGTACATCCATGTGCAAAAATGGTTTTTGTTAAGAGACACATATAGGGAAAAAATCTCCCACCATCAGTTTAACTCAATCTCTGTAAATACGGGAGAACAGGAGGGATATCCTGTCGAACTCTTGAAACCCGAAGTACGAGTTGAGTTGTACGCATGGTGGGAGGACATCTTCCCCTACACTTTCCCTTAATCAAGAAAAATCATCTATGCACGCCATTATACATGATTTACCATATGGAGGATAATATAAATCACACATGATCAATGAAAAATTTCTTGTTTCGTAATGCATTCAAATTTTAATCGCTTATACTTAAGTACCGTACCAATAAAATACGAGACTATGATAAAATATATTTAGAATGCTTTATTATACATTGCTACATATACAGAATAAATTAACGGGATCCATATTTAGTACTTATCTAATACGATTCTATTGCGTTTTCATTCGCAACAAATAAAATACAAGAAACATACCATTAAGGAGAGCATAAATTCGTAATAAAATGAAATCACAATTTAAAGAGTGCAATTTCCCGCTAATGTCAGCTTCCCGTGCCGGTGGCTCATCCGCAATTATAATTAAACTTCTAAAGCGTAATATCGTAGCTGGTTCCAATATCATGTTTGAACCCGATATCAAGTCAGGAGAAAATAAACGGCCGTTTATTTGGGTAGATAACGGAAATTAGAATAACAGCTACCTATTTTATAGTGAAAAATAGTTTATTGTGCAGACCGGTTACCTTGCGGGGTGGCGCGTACAAAACGAGAAGGTTCAGTAATAAATGAAACTCGAGGGGAGAATCGTCTGCTATGAAGTCTTTCATCGTATTACATTTCAGTAAAATCATTGTCAGTTCAATTATTGAATTTCTATGTTCTTCTTGTTAATGTTTTTTTCGACCAGTTAGATACAGTACGAAAGCTTCGTAACGAGCAGAATTTTCCGTGATAATCAATACAGATATTCATTGACATGTGTTTGGCAAACTTACGTAATTAATCGACACCAAGTATTAAAAAGCTAAGGTGCATCATTGTTGGAATAAAAATTATGTAACTTAAAGAAAAACGTCTTACCAACGTAGTTGTGGGAGGATTTCTTGCTAGCAAAGACGGTAACTTCAATAGACTGCTCATTTTGTCGTAATGTCACTTCTTTTTAATCGAAATTTTAATTTTTACAGGTACACACACACGTTTTCGTTGAATGCGTGATACGGTTACACCGTACAACTAATTCTAATTTTTGTTAACTTCACTCCCGCACTTCTTGCACGGCGACGTGAAGCGTTCGAGTCGGTTGAGTACCGACTACTGGTGGAAGCTCCCTGATGAATGCCAGTGCTGCCAATCGCATCGTGGTGAGATAACCTCACCTTTAAGGTACTTGCGAACTTTTTATTTTAATTTCATCAGCTAGCTATTCGTATTCTTCGTTCATTTTAAGCGTTGACATTATATATTTGCTCTGATGTTACTTTTTTATCTCTTAACATTTCAAAGTTAACATCTTGAACAGTAGCTAACTGTAAGCGGGAAAATTAAACAATACCGCGAAAAAAATCAAGTGGTTCTCATTTCACGTCGTATACGACGGGGTGTTAACGGTATTTCGAATTGTATACTTGCTCGTGTGTGTTGGTTCTGAAGGAAAAATACTCGTTTGTAGTTCGTGTGATGTGTCCTAATACTTTACATGTGCTTCAAGTGATGAATATTAAATTAGACGTAATTCAGGTAATTTTAATTCAATTGATGTCTCAGTGCGTTTAATGATACGAGTAGAAAATGCCAGTGAAAGGGAACTGGGTAGGCAAAAGGTAAATCAATTTACATTTGGTAATTGCGATTTTCTATAATTCAAATTCGATTATTCATTGTTCGATGGAACAATAACTTCCCATGAATTGATTGTTAAGTATCAATATTATGCCGGTATAAAAAATCGCAAAATGTACAATTGTTTGTTTTTTAACGTACAACCTTCAACCAGGTAAAAAATCTCAAACTTTATAAAGTTGTTAACACAGTTTGTGCAGGTGTTCGTACTTAACCAAACTTTATTTCCTACGGCATAGAAAAGGAGGGAAAAAAAATGCTAAAGATTTGTCGCATCACGGGGTTGACGGCACACAACGCGTGTCTTGCTTCTCCATTGGTTGATTCGTTGTAGGCTCGTCTTCTGCACATATAGGTAAATCTCATGCCATATGGCGGGATATCGTATACAAGAATGATTCAAGTGTTAGTAAGCGTAGGAGTATTTCATGAAACAGGTTTGCTTGTGTTCGTACACGTATACTTAGCTATATTCGTGCTTACATATACATTTAACAAGTTCGTTCACGATATATTACGCGCTTTTTAGCCTTAAAATTATATAACGATAATAGAAATTGTCAGTATCTCGTAATATCGTCAATGGGTAATGATAAGTATTCGAAAACACAGTTACAAATGAATATTATGGTTTTGTTCGCTCCAAATATATTTATATATGTCAACTGTAACTATTCGCTTAAAAAATAAGTGTATTTCTATATATTTTAATGAACATATATATGAGTAATTACAAAGTAATGATAAATTGAAAAATAAAATAATAAGATACACGTACAGTTTATGATATTTTTGTATTTTCAGATCGTAATAAATAATATATTATACAAAAATTGCCAAATAAGTTGTTTTATATATTGTTTTTAAACATTGTATTGCAAGTAATGCAATATAATTTTTTTTTATCATTCTTATTTTTTTCAGTGTCACTTGAAGGTTATTCTGCTGATTAGCCAACTAAATCAACGGAACTGGCATTCAAATATCTTATCATGTAAGTTTCAAGGTGTTATAATCTATTTTCATCTTACATACAAAACTATAATTTACACTTTTACAGGGAACAACCTTCCTTCTTAATGAACATCGTGCTGTAATTGCAGAAAATACTCGAAAGCATTCAAACCTAAAACCCGTTCAACGATCATTCGACTTAAACGATCCTATATGAGGTAGGAACACACCATACACATTACGTAATATCATTCTTTTTTTTCCCCCGTTGGCCTAAATGATTAGGCTCGTTTAACGGCTACCAACGTAAATTTTGCTTTCAACGGATTCGATCAATGGCTTGGAAACGTTTCGAACGATTCGCACGAAACCTAACGGTTAAAAAATTTTCGGTTTTACGACCGGTCGAAATCGATCGAGCGTGGTGGCCGACTGATGGTTGGATCGCGGCCCCCGGCTCGTTAAAAACACCGCGTTTCGTTGCATGAATTATGCAAACGAGGTAGCAGACAGGTCTGCGTCTCCGGTTTGAATCAATTAATTGTAACGACACAACGGATCGAATACGATAAACAGAATACATGCGAAGGACGGCGAAACACAGTTTTGACACACGGCAAAATATTTATGTTCATCGAGCGTTTACGATTTCGTGGCGACGCAATAAAATCCGTTTTAAACTTTCGGTGGAGTTTCAACGGGAATAAAGAAATAGAAAAGAAATATAAAAATAACACAGGATTGTTTGGTTCGATCGTGTCAGTATACCCGAACCGTCGGCGGAACGTGTTGAGCTTCTGATTCATCTAACGTCGTGTCGATCACGGGTCGGTATGATATGCTGATCTGCAAAAGAAAGGAAAATTTGTAAAGATAGGAAGCTAAGATCTTAGTAATTTGAGGATAATAATATACAGAGGAGAGTTTCCTCTTAAAGGAACGCGTAGAATTCCTTGTTTCATTCGAATATGTAGGACGATTGAGTTTTCCTATTTAACGAGGAAAATTTCTTCTCTCTGAGCAATGTGCACGATTCTCGGTAAAATTGAAATTGGTATCGTGGTGCATGTGCGGTTAAATTTACGATAACAAAAAATGATTGGTTCGATATCACACCGATCCATCTTGGTGAGCCCACGTAAGCGTGTGTTTGCGCCAGTGTTCGCTGTACTTGCGTTTCACTTGGCCTTCGATCGGTTTCATGTAGTCGTATTCATCAATTCTTTCCTGCAAATGTCATACTTTTGTTTGACATCTTTCTATTTACCGTGATTACTCTGTTCATACAGGTGAACAAGCTTTTAAATACCTTGAAATCGTCCCGAGAATGCGATCCTCGGGATTCTTTTCTGTTCTCCGCCGCGTAAACTATGTGCATGCTAACCAGCAACATGTTTTGTAATTCTAGAGCTTCCGCCAGTTCCGTGTTCCAAATCAGAGACTGGTCTTGGACCTGAAACGATTTCAGCATGTTATTATATTCGCTTAAGAAAGAGTGTATTGTTTGATACTTAATCTGGGTAACAGGTTTTAATGTTGATCGTTCCCGTTGGAAAGATAAAGTTTAATGAACCAAGCACAATGCCGCGAGATGGTATATCTTGGCAGTTACAATCAGGCATTAATCAATAATTGCGCAATTATGTTACATTAAGAGGTAAGAAACAGAGGCGGTGTAAAAAAGAAAAGAAACAATAATATTTGCATTATTCATGTGTACGGTACAGAGTCGTGATAACAGTCAAATTACTTAACACTTTGTTGGAGTCAATAGTGGCTGGTATTTAAAATTGTGTACAGTCGAAAAATTAGCAGAATAAATGAGAGAACTAATTTTTAATATTCTTGGTAACGGTACAGCCATTAGCGCCTGGTTTTAGGTTTTAGAGGTGCTCTTCGCTTACCGACTTTCCATATTTTGTTAAAATTCAATAAATCAAGTTTAAAAGCTGAAATATCGAATTTTATGTAACGATTTTTATGTAACGTTTTATTCGAGTCACGCGTATTATTAATGAGCATCATACGGTTTCGCAATGTTCTTATTGAACGGTGAATGTCAACAGAATTTTAGCAAATTATTTCTATCTACATAAAGCAAAAAATATCGAGGCTCAGCAGATTCGAGTGTAACTTCCGTGCGTTAGTCCCGGGCTTGTTACAATTTTTATCTACATTTCCATATGTTCCCAACGAAAGTCTAAAGTACGATATACAATCAGAAATACTGTTTCATTGTGAAATCGTGTACATAACTTTACATCGTGAAACTTCAGATTACCAACAATATCAATTAAAAGAAATATTCGTTTCAAATTAGCAAAAACAGAAAAGAATTTACATACAATGTTCTGTTGTTTAGCTTAATCAGAGCTAAAATTTTGTTCATACACTTCTGAATGGCACACGTTGTTTTGTGTATAAAAGCTACATAAATGGTATATAAAAGTAAAAATAAAAATGACAAAATAAACAAGTAATTAAAATTTGGAAGGGTGATTCCTTACTTTCAACTTATTTTTCGACGTAGCACATCTATAGTTATTTCAACATTATTATAGACTAAAAAATAATAATCAGAGGTTTATTAATCGCTTCTCTAAAGCCGCCGATTAGGTGTTAAAAAGATAAGGTGTCAGTTTTCGGTATTTAAGCTACGGTAGATACAGATTAGGATGAAAAAGAATTGAACGTATAGAGCTCGAAGGCTGTTAGGTGTATTGTATGATTATGTAAATGGAACACTTTGATCAATTCACCTACACATAAGTCCGGCAGGTCGCAGGTGTAGAGCCGGGTAATATCGCGACATCCTCGTTGAAGAATATCGCAATTTCTGAAGACCGAACAGTATTTTTGCATAGTGTGTTGCATGTCTTCTCGTATCTCGACGACAGGAATGCAACCTTTTGCAAAACGGGTCGCGTCGAATCGGCAAATGGATTCCTCGCCAACGTGCTGCGTGCAAACAAAAATTATGATAGCCGAGTACGATTAAACAAGGTTATTCGAGCTTTTAGTAACAATTACACTGCAACTGTTTATGCAAATATACACTTGAACAAGTGCATACTTTTCATTTTAAAAGAATGAAGAATAAGGTGAAAAGAAGTATGAGTCGGCAAATGCTTTTGAGCAATAATGTATCCAGTAAACGTTCATCACACATTTTACACATGTCCATGCATCATAAAGCGCTTATGCAACAATTTGATGTTGATATGAATGAAATACTGCGGTGTCTGTTTCTACAATGCTGATCAGCAGTGTTCCAAGTGTTTAAACGTTTAGAGCTACAGAAGTATGTAAGCATTTAGAAAAAAATGAATAAAGCTATTAGGAGTATCCAGTTAAGGTAGATGGAGTTAAATAGCAAATTACAAGTTTGGTTTGTTGTAATCGTATGCTGCTGTGTTTGTAATACGATTACATTTCACACTATGGCTACTTTATATTGATAATAGAATTATAAAAAGAGAAAGAGCATTTCGATTGCACCATTTGGCTTTGATATATGTATAGGTCATCTGATACATAGGACGTTAAAAAAGAATAAGATAATTTATGTACCAGCATTAATTGTATTCACAATATTATCTAAGATTTAAAGTCGTTTTAAATTGCATTTTCTATTATTTAGGGCAATTATATTACATAATAATTATATTGAAAACCAAGGGAGATTGATTTATTAGATTATTTTCTCTTTCCGTTATCTCAAATGATTTAGTAGGTTTTATTGCTTCATATTTTGAAACGTATTATTTGATAAGGAGAGATCGTAAGTTTTATAGCTGAAATTCATCGAGAACTTCAAGTTTGGTTACCTCTAAATTAAATTATTTATATCACAGAGAAAGCAATATATCAGGCGAAAGCAATCATATTTATATTTATAAGCAAACAAACAAACAGAAAATCTGACATGATTTGATAACAAAAAATTACCACGAAATAGCACTTATGGCACATCAATTTAAAGTTTAAACTGTATAAATGTTTCTCCAATACCTTTAATGAATAAATAGTTCATTTTTAATTCCACTATCATAAGTGGTTAAAAATTGGACATTGATCGTTCCACGGAAGATCTTATAATAAATATATTAATAAAACGCTTACGACACGACATAAATATTACGACATGACAAAATAATGAATATTATTTTGAAACACTTTTACGTCATCGATGACAAGATACAGCTTAGCGCGTAAGCAGGTGTTATTTAACCAAGACAGCGAAGCAAAAAGCGGTCTGCACTTACAGTTGCTAAATCATCATGACGTTCACCAGGTCTGGTCATACAATCGATCTGATCGGCGATCACTTTTCCGAAAACAACTAGCTCCAGGAGACTGTTGGCGCCCAACCGATTAGCTCCGTGGACAGAGGCGCATGCAGTTTCACCTGCTGCCCAGAGTCCATCGATTAGACTGTCCTCTTCTTTCTCTCGCGTTAGAACCTTGTTGATAAAATTTACAACCGATAGTTCACTCAACGACGGACGTATAATTAATGGAAACAATATAGCACAATCGTAAAATCAGTTTGCGTTTCAACACCTTGGCAGGTCATTTTTACCGTCACGCGTTCATTCTTTTATTTCATTCCTGCACCGAGACCACCTCTATTTCGATATTTACGATAGGTAATCGTGTTTATAGAATTTAGATGTCTATCTTCGAAACTCTCTGGATGCTTTAATCGGACATGCGATTGTTCTCGCGATAAAACAGTGCCACCGTTTAATTGTTTGATTTACGATCGTGCTATGCAGTTTCCGCCGATTGTATCTGCTCTTTCTTATAGTGTACCTGAGCTCGCCAGACTGTTGGTATACCGCCCATGTTGTAGTGCACCGTGGGTATAACTGGAATCGGTTCTTTTTCCACGTCAACTCCGGCGAATACCCATGCTAAATGAGAAATTCCTGGTAATCGCGTGCGAATTGTTTCCACTGGTAAATGATGCAGCTGAAGATATATGTGATCCTTCTTCAGGCCCACGCCCCTATATCATTAACCATAAATGAGTTCCTCGTTGCTTAACTTTATGTTGATTTTTTCCCCTCGTGCGTGAAAAATTCTCCTCGCTCGTAAATTCTGATGCAGTTTCTTATTTTAACGTTCGATGAGCTTTATACGATCAATTAAACCTCTGTACAGTGGTGTAATTATAAGATAATGTATCCATTTTTATTGCAAATTCAAAACTTTTTTCCTCAGTGTTATTACTCACACGTGTCGTGATAAATAGGAGAATTCCTTTGTGATTTAGACGATTAAGAGATCAATGTACAGCTCACTTAGCATAACCATTAATACCTTGACTGCCACGTCACCCATATATAGTCTCTGGCCATCGAATTAAGACCCCTGCAAATTTTCGGTATTTTTCACTTTCCCCTTAGATAACAAAAATAACAAAATAACAAAATACTGTGGGAATAGAATATAAAATTTTTCAGAAATAAAATTACTATTTAATTACTACTGCAACGTGGCAGTCAAAGTGTTAAAGATATCGTTGTTTATTGTCCAATCAAATGTCGAAGAAACGTGTCAGTTCGTATAGATTCTGTTAATTGATCAGTTTCACGAGGCATTCAAGGCTTTACCGGGTATTTCATAAAATCGGTTCACCTTCCTTCCAATACTTCCATGGTGATCGCCCTTGAGACCACATCGCGAGAAGCGAGATCCTTGGCGTTTGGTGCGTAACGTTCCATAAAAAATTCTCCTTGGGAATTCAATAATTTCCCGCCTTCGCCACGGCTGCCTTCCGTTATTAAAATACCGCTTCCATACATTCCTGGCGTGAAAAATCGACTGATTAGACTGGGAAGATGTTCATCATAGGATCTTTCTTATACTTTTTATTATGGGAATACCGGTTGGATGAAACTGGATGAACTCCATGTCTTGAAGTGGCAATCCTGCTCTAGATGCCATCGCCATACCGTCGCCGGTGCAAGCATGTGCCGCGGTACAGGACATGTAACATCTTCCTGCTCCCCCTGCAGCTATCACCTAGAAAAAGTGACATGCTGCTTGTCGAGTTGACGTTTAAAGATCATGTTGCGTGTCAATTCTATCTTTCCTGGAATTACATCATAATCTGACGCCGGTGATTTCATGCATGCTTTATGCCACAATCTCTGTGAATATTTCGACGTACAGAGTGTTCCATTTAACTTGGCTAACACATTGTTTGTTTTTTGTAACTAGTGGGCGAATTGAAATTTTTGAACGAAGGGCTTTCAAAGTACGTTTCTCGTTTTTTTAAATACGTTTTTAAATTTATTTGTCCATTAGTTGCGAAAAAGATCGATCGAGTTAACTGGAATGACACCCTCTATAAGAAAATGGCAAACGAATAAATGCACTACTGAATGAATGATATTTGTGCAATGAAACAGAAATACGATATTTACAGAGGAATCTAATTTTATTAAATGACGTTCTTGGACTTCTAGACAATAAATAGCTGTGTAACATGAACAAACCCACTGTAGCATAGAATTTTGATTAAATGCCAGCCAGAATAACGAAAAGCTTCTTGACAAACCGAAGCAGTGGTAATTTTAAAGCAATTTATTATCGTGGAAGAATAAATTTAACTATGGCATACGTTCATAAAATATTTCATCATTTACCGTATGGTGAGCCCTGAAACGGTGCAGAAGTCCAGTTTCGAGTTCCCATGCCAGGACACCTTTACAGCAACGTCCAACCATCAGGAGATCAAGGGCAATGTACTCCACGTAATAATGCACATCGTAACGCAGAGTTTGCCCGTATAAAGTATGTAATATCGCGTGTCCAGTTCGATCAGCAACCGCACAAGTCCTGCGCGCTTGACCACCCTTACCAAATTTCAACGATTGCCCACCGAATGGGCGCTGATAGATCTTCCCTTCTTCCGTGCGACTGAAGGGACAACCTGAAAGCAGGAAAATAAAAATTAATATCGAATATCACTTTGACTCTTTCTGTCTGGGATTAGTGTGAAGGAATTCGTTTAGTAGATTAGGGACTAGTTTAAAATAGTATTTTTAATTTTAATAATTCGACGGTGGCTCATTTTGTGCAAACTTTAACTACTCAAGTTTTTATTTCTGTTTGTACTTAAAATTAGGATGGTATGGAAATATATTGAGAGCTTCCGCTTGCTGTAATTAACACTTTGACTGCCACAGTGAAAACAGACGTGTGTGGTAAGACACACTGAAATTCCAATTACTACGAATTCTATCGATTAGTTTTCAAACGTAGCTGTTTACATTACTACTTTACACTATTAGCTTAATATTAGCAATATTCGAGACTTATTTGACTTTTTCTTTTATTAATTATTCGATTATAGAAAATTTGACGCGCCGGTCACCGGTGATCACCATGGCAGTCAACGTGTTAATATTCGATAGAGCAGATAAAAATAAGAAAAAACAAATTGAAAAAATTTTTTACCAAAATTTTCAAGTTCGTATATCGCTCGTGGTGCTTCTCTGGTTAAAAAATGTATCGCGTCTTGATCTCCCAGCCAATCGGATCCTTTGACGGTGTCGTACATATGGTACAGCCAATTGTCTTCTTTGTTCGTGTCAATCACTCCGTTTATACCACCCTGAGCAGCCACTGTGTGAGATCTCGTCGGAAATAATTTCGTCACCACTGCCACACGATATCCTTTGCTTCCTGCACGATAAAAGTGTAAGGCAGATATTACGAAATTTTCATTTGACACAAGTTGTTACACTATAAAATACACTGGTTCCTTGTTTTATGAATGATATGCTTTTATGGTTAAATTATTATTAAATGTTATTCATTTCATTGCAAATGTTAAATGGATTTCATGTACTCAAAATCAAATCAGTGTATCTATATTTTACAATCTTTTAATTCAATAATATAATAGAATCGGTATAATTATTTAAACTTACCTAAACCATATGCTGCCCTCAGTCCTGCACCACCAGCGCCGACTATCACGACATCGTAACAGTGATCTATCATTGGATAGCTCTGTAAACAGTTTACAGAATTATTGAATTGCGATTATAAACATCATTAGTGGTGCGCAAAAATTTCCGTCATCTATTTCAATTCGAAATATTAAACGACATTGGAATTGAACAAAAATTAACCCTTGATGATTCCAACATATGACAGCATATTTCAATAAATATTAATAAACACACGTGTGGGTGACATTTCAATTTCTGTAGGAATTCACTACCAATATTATCAATAACTGTAATTAAAAATATTCGTATTAGTTGCATGGAATAACGAAATATTGTGAAAGTAACAGATTAATGACGTTATCAATAACTTTAGCGCGAACGAGTTACGATTGCCTCGCAAATGACAGAAACTTTTGCGTACCGTTAATTAATTATCTAACGAAAATGCATTTACATTGGTAACGGTATCCGCGGTGCATTTCGCTTTCTCGCTAGGACTGACGTTCACGTGAAAACCCCGATGACTTTTCTTACACAAACATTGAGGTTGTACAACGGATCGCTGAAAAAGAATTCGGATATAAGATACCCGAATCACGATGGAAATGATTCCGTGAAATCGTTGCCGCTTACCAAAATTCGTGGCAGCCGTTTTATGGTTCGTAACATTTCTTGAAATTTCTGTCCAATTCGAAATACATTGCACGAAATACGAACGAGCTGCCATACATTCGTTCGTCATTTGATAAAAGAAGCGAGGGAATATACGATGGAACTGTTTTCATGGGGGATGATGAAAAGCCACCGCCAGGGTGTGTGAAATGTTCGTTGTATTTTATACAAGCATAACTTTATTGCACTTGCAAAAATACAGATTCGAAACATAGATAATTTATTGTTATTGTATGGTACAATTAGTTCGATCTTTGCGATAATAGGATTCCTCTTTGGTATACTTTGGACACCAGAGAGCCAATGGCAAACGACGAATCGTTATCTTTTTACTAAAATATTAAAGCTAACTCGGCAGATCTGTAGCGATTAGTCCTATTTCATTTCTGTTACAATCGAGAAAAAAGAAGACCGTTCGTTCGAAATGTTGATGATCGGTTTTTTAATCATTTAATAACAGTACGTTATTTGAGCGGCGAACTGTACCAACGAGATTCATTGTTTTCTATTTCTAACGGATATCTCTCTACGCTTACGCTACGCTTACTTCGTTATACACATGTACACACGGAAAAAATGCTTGATCAGTTTTATTATTATTTTTTTTTTTGTCTCGTTATGCTTATTCGTATAAAAAGCTCGTAGAAAAATGGAGGTAAGTACATGGAAAAGAAGACCGATATCGTTGTTCGTTAAACGCAAAAGTAAAAAGTCTTAACGAACGAACAAAGTAATCGTGAACACTGTTATGAAATTATCGTTGTCATACAAGCGTGTTAACAAAAGCACATGTATAGTAGTCCCTACACTTACGATAAATTATATGGAATTTATATTAAATAGATCCGTCCATTCTTTTTTTTTTTCAATTGGATATACGACATGCATCGTACCGCTCATAATTAATCGAACGACGGAAAATCGTTAATTTTAGTGTAATGTTAATACTGTTTAACAAGAATTTTTAAGCATACTTATTAGTAATTAAAGATTAACATCCTTATGAAACCACTATACGCTTTCGTACCGAAATTAAGTTAAAATTAAATTCTTTCGATGTTATCAAATAAAAAGTATTATTTTTCATTGTTTAAAAAAACGAATATAGTTTACAGAAGAAATCAATGTCTTAGAATTACAATTATAAATTTTATCGGTAGTAAGATGTAAAAATGAACAAAGTTAGTCACTCGAATAATTATGAACGATTCCACGTTAGGTGCGATTGCTTTCAAAGTATTACACTTCTTTCAAGTAATATAAGGTTGAATTTGACGATCGTAGGATTGAACTTAAACTAGCGGAATTTTTAAGATTCGATTTTCACGCCAACGACGGTGCAACGAAAATTCTACAAGTCTAATACTTTACTCGACTATCGATCATTGGTTCGGTTCTGTCTTTTGCAATTATTGACTTTCATTGTTCTCCTGTTCCCTCGATACTGAGAATTTAATTCTCTCGATTTGTTTTAATTTCAAAAGTGATATCGGCGTTAATGACTAGAGTACACAAGTGGCTTGAACTTTAAATTGCAAGAATAGAATCCTCCTCTCTAATGATGCTTCACAAATATTTAAAATAGCTTCTCGTTCAATTCCTTCGGGGTCAACGCTACGCCATTCACATTTCTAAACACCTTAAAACATGTATACAGAATGAACCGTAACGAAACTATAAAAGATACTCGGAGTAACTGTTCAAGATTTTTGTGTGAAATTTTTAAATAATTTTCATTCTTCGAATAAGAATCATTGCTACGATATGATGGTTTATTTTCTTAGAAAATAACTTTGATCCAACAATTTTTCCTGTATCTTTTAAAGCGTTGACACAGATTCACTCTGTACATTTCTAAAAGCTGTGTCCATAGAATTTTGTAACTTCTGTTTCTGGGGGTCCGTCTTCTTCAAAGGACGAGTCTCTTGAAGCCACACTCGCAACAGAACTTCGCGGTTTCCGGGAATTTGGAACCGCACTCGTGACAGTACTTCGACATCTTGCATTTAGCCGTGTTCGTGATCCCATCGCCGTCCCGACGATTGCGTCTCGGTAAATCCTCCTCGTGACGGCCGGCCACGTCGGTGGTGCTGCGTCCATGGTGCGAATATTTGCGATTTAAACTAGGAGGAACACAAATTGAACGGGGCTTTAAGCATGCGGGAGATCGTACGGTGACAGGAAGTGCTATTAACCCACTCAATGTGACGTAATCATACGTCGTTTTGAAGCCTTTGGCTGCTCACCGGCAACGTAGTTCTACGTCATATCGAAATCTATTGATTGCCACTGACGTAGATCTACGATATCTTTTTATATACGTTTCATGACAATTAGAGCTTATGTGTCATTATGATTGCTCGTGAAGCGATATTTTGATTGGGAATTTTAATAACTACCTCATTTTTATGGAATATGAAACATTCTCTGGTATCACGATAATAAAATAAATGTCTAGTGGACAAATAAATACAGTGAGAAGGATAAAATGTTCCGACAAAAAAGTTCCTTAGGATCGTGAGGATTGATTTCGGTGAAATTCAAAAGAAATTGATCGACAAATAGTAATTGTTAATCACCTTATTCCCATCAGATGGAGTAAATAAACATTGGATATTAAAATCTTTTATCAAACTTTGTAAAATAATTAATTTCCAAACTTTGATCGATAATTACATAAATATAGTAAATTCTATGGAGTGAAGTGGGAAGAACTGATATGTAATTTAACTCTTCATAGGCAAGATCAGTCCGCTCTAATTTTTTATATTATTTCAAAATGCAAAAAATACTAGAATACTCACTAAAGTATCTGACACATTATTAAATAATAAAATTAAAAATTTGGAGGAAGTCAAATTTTGCTAATGCCTCTGAAGAATCAATATTTACAAAACATCTGGCCGATAATGTGTTAAGCTCAAACAGTTTGCAGAATTTTCGACAATTATCAAAAATGAACACAATATTAACCTGCTGTAAGCGGAATCGGCGCTCAGCTTGCTGTGATCCTGCCTCTTGTAACTCTCCGGCGAAGACAGTTCCTCGTCGCTGATCTGGCCGTTGCGTTGCTTGCCATGTAGGGGGCTGGACAAGGAATTGTTTTTCAGGAGGGATTTCAGAGAGGAGAAGGAGCCGTTCTCGTCCTCGAACGAGGTCATCAGCTCGTCGAACAGCGAGTTCGATCGTTTGATGTCCATGTCCGAGGACACTATGGAGCTCAGGCTAAGATTGCTGCTCGACAGATTCGCGTAATTATTGTTCCGATTGTTCAGACCGTTCTGAGCCTCGTTGCTCTTGCGAGACTTTTTCGACTCGTCCAAGGTTTTTCTGTCGGGGGTGGTTTTAGGCGCGGAAGAAGCTCTGACCGATAGCGAACGATTGACTGAAGGTCGGATAACTTTGGGGGAAACCTTGTCGAGAATTTTACGAGCTCTTTCAGAGCTGGCGACGAAGCTTCTGCTACCGCGATCCCCTTCGTCCACCACCTCCCCGCCTAAAGCCTTCGACTTGTCGATGATCACCCGTCTGCCTAACTCTCTGACGGGCGATTTCTTGTCCGCGTCCGACCTCGAGATCGGTTCTTTGAGGAAAATTTCACGAGACAACGAGTTCGTCTCGGTCGAGTCGCTGGATATGTCCGATACGAGGTCGTCAAATTCTGTGGGGGGCGCTATCAAGGACGATCGTTTCTCTGGACTCGACAGAGACGACTGACAGGGATATTTAACGAAGGCTGAGGAATGAGAGAGAGGGAATGAAGTTTCGCGGTTTTTCGCGGTTGGACTGTCGGTCACGGATTGCTCGCTGGTGTCCGACAGCAGGTCGTTCATCTGCTGCTCTGCCAGCAGAAAAGGATCGTAATCCTTGCCTCTGAAAGCACGATTAAGATTTTAATTCGACCATATATCGCTTTAAAAGACGTACCTTTGATTTAGAGACCTATTTTGTTTATACACTGATAACTTAATTTGCAACCTTTAGACGAGAATACATTATCTATCATTCTAAATTGAAAAACTAAATATTATTAACTTGTAATTTAATAATATTTAAAAATTAGAGTAATCCTTATTTCCAATTTCTTTTTAATTTTAGAAAAAATAATAATCAAAGGTTTAAACTGGTTTTCAGTTTGGGGGTAGCGAATTTAGTATTATTCGGATTTTGTAAGGTATAAAGAGTATAATAAAATTTGAATATAATTTTAAAGATAAGTAAAAAAAAACAAATATTCTAATCAAATTCTCAGTACGTGTCTAATTTCAGTTTAACCAAATTAATTTTTGGATCATTTTTATATTGAATTCTAAACCATGCCCTTATTTCATAATTACATTCTATAATTAAAATATAAATTAATGCATGAAACATAAGAAAGAAACGTCTTTCATAACAAAACGTGGGTGCAATGGTGTTTGGCTCGTTCCCTTAAGAATATTGTTGACAAAAGTGCTTTGATAAATGATGAATCGAAGAGGATGGCAATAAATGAAAATTTCTCATTCCTTTAAATGATGACATTGAGCTTTCGAATGTTCCATTCTGAAAGCAATACTGATTATGTGTGTACATTGAAGAAGCCTTTCAGTTTCGAGCAAACATATAAAGCACGTTCTTTGATCAGTTTCCAAAGCAAATCTTTGTATAACGTGACGGGTAAAGACGCGTGGTGATGCACATGCGATATAGGGTGTACCGAGGGGGCATGCCAAGATTAAATTTGAGGTTTGAATTGTGGATGATGTTTTAACAAGATTCCACTTTTAACACTTTATCATCGGATGACATGATTCTTGAGAAGAATAATTTATACAACTTTCCCTTATTTTTATTCAATATAAAATTGAACGAAGAATTTCGAAATGTAGATTCTGAGACGATTTGGAAATGGCACTTATGGTACCTCAGTTTAAAGCTTAAGGTATGATCAAAATAACTACGTGAAATTTCATCAATATTTTTGGTACAAAGTGACTGCTTGTTTATTCCATTACCATTGTGAAACATAGTTTTAAAAGCGGATATTGTTTATTCCGCCGAAGAACCAGCTATTTTATATTAAGAATATTGATGAAACATTTGTACAGTCATTCTTATGAAACCTTAAGCTACAAATTGATTTGTCGTAAGTGCTACTTTTGTGTCATCAAATTGTATTTATAAAATGCTATTTTTATAGACTTATATACAATTTCATTTTTCAAAATAATTTGTAGAAATTAAAGTGTTAAATGTTATTTTTAAGTTGAAACTTTCACTAATGATAACGAATCCCAGGATAATGTGTTAAACACTCATAAAAATTGAGTTTTCCGTGGAACGAGTTTCACGAGAAACCAGAAATCTTTCTTGGCAATTAATTAATCCACCTGAAACTTACGTTCTACCGCTAAGTACCAGATTAAAATCCGGTCGTCTGCGTACGTAATTGCTCCATACAGGACGTAATGGCAGTTTAAAATTCCTATAATTATCATATGTGTGTTAAATCTATATACATCGAACCGTTCATGCATTTACTGTATCATTGAGTGTGAAAATAGAAACGTTGGAAATAACGAATGCAGCGTTGTACATGTTATGAAAAGTGTATTCGTACATTAAAACTAAAATTCACTTATTTCAATAAATTTTATCAGTAATTAAAATAATGTAGAGATATCGAAATCATTGAACTTTGAATGTGAACCTGGCACCTTCTATGTTTGGGTTTGTTATGAATTAAATAGTGAAACCTTAACAATTCTTTAAAATAATTGTAAATATAGAAATTTGATTTTCAATAACATGAAAATAATAACTTGGGTATGTTATATTTAATTCTATACCTCATTGTATATTTTTAAAATATTAAAAATTATTTCTTTAGATATTATTTTTCTAATGTCTTCCATTAGAAAATGGTATGCATTTGGTATTCACCACTCAAGAGTTAAAAAATACGATTATGTACACCTAAACACCTTTCTGCATAAAGTCAAGAATTCACGGAAAACAATCGCACAAAACCAACATCTTATACAAATTAATTGCCTAGGAGGTAATAACTAACAATCCCATTCGTACCTGTGATCCACCAAGGACGAGCCACTAGGAACAGGTGGAAGGATACGAACTTTTGGATTTCTCTTAAGAAACCTGCTCGCCCCCTGATACGGTGGGTCAAGATTGATCAATCGATTCTTTGTCGCCCTCGAAGCTTTCTCCCAATAAGTTTGAGCCTCGATCTTCTCCCTTTCGCCATAATGTTGTCTCACCATCGTCCCTCTGATTTCTGGCAACATTTTAAAGCTGACGTTTCTGTTTCTCGTGCCAATTTCTTCGATCGTCTCGACCTCGACGGACTCCACCCGTCTCGCCTCCGTAAAGTCCACTCCATTGATCGAAGAAGCCAAACTGTCGCTACTTTCATTCAAAAGGTTCATATCCTTGTCCAGGGTCCTCGATCGATACGATTTCGAGGTGGTCGACGATCGTTTCACCTTCAGACACGACTCTGAAAGAATTATCGAGCGCACATTTTGCCTATCGAGTCTGTTAGCCGAAGCCTTCAGATTGTTTATCGCCTCCTTCATGTGCTGTTCGACGCTGTTGTCGCTGTCCTCATCGAAATCCTTGGTTCTGTAATTTTTATAGATCTCCTGTACTTCTTCATTCGATTCTTTGCCCAAATAATTGTCATTTGTTGCATCTGCGTATTCCGGTTTGCAATCACTAATATCTTCCAAATCTTCGTTCAGTTGCTCATCCAAGACCTTCTCAAAAGAACTGTCAGCTTCAATTTCTCCCTTCACAGATTCTTCTGTTTCTTGATGCTCCTTTTTAACCAGATTATTGCTGTCGACCACCTCTTCGCATTTGGGGACTGTAAAAATATTTGACGAACAGTTGCAGATGTTTATTTGACTGGCGGTCTCTTTTTTAAGGGGTTTGTTGGAATCGAACTGTTCCTGTTTCAATGTCGCAGGAGACTGATCTCGCGAGTAGCTTATTTTTGCAGAGGGAATATTTGAAATACTTGGAAGATACGAACAGTCTTCAGTGTTTTCAGGACTATTCAAGGGAACTCGGTTTCCAGAGCTATTCAACTTGCTATCCTTGCTACGAGAAGAGTCTCTGCTTTCGACTCGATACAGCACCTCCGACCTTGTGTCTACATCCACAGCCATTTTCCACTCAAAATTATCTGGGACTTGGCAGGATTCTTCCATGGAAGTTTCGTACATTTCTGATTTTGGAATTGGATACTCTTCGACTTCCAAAAATGGTGTGCTTGAGCCAGTTGGTAATAAAATATCCTCTGAGAATGGATAACTTTCTGTTTCTATCAAGTTGTCTTCTATATTACAAGATTCTTGAACTTCATCCATGTAATCAGTCTTCGTAGAATATTCTGTTTCATTTTGTAAAGATTGGTCTAAGTTTTTAACTTCAGAATTGAGGTCGTCGTTGTCTACCTTAATATTAGGATCTATCATTACTTTATTTAATCTATCATATAGTACCGTCAATTGTTTCCCTTCTGAGGTATTATCATCAACTACTTCGTCCATTTTAGGAAAAGAATTTTCTTTGTTCTCTTCATTATTCTCAAGTGTGTCTACAATTTCTGTATTTCTTTCTTCTATAGGCGAACTATTTAACTCATCATCTAATATATTATTCTTCTCAAGATTTTCTTGCGAATTCACAGTCTTAAGTTTATAATTATTTCGTGGAGACAAATCTAGATTAGCTGTTGGTGTCAATTGCTTCTTGTCTAAAATTGTGGGCATTTTTGTGTTCAAGGTATCGAAATTTGAATCCTTTGCCTCATTTTCTGATCTTCCATCCTCGATTACGGAATTCTTCGATCTCTTTCTTTCAATTATATCAGTTTTCGAGCTGGTATAAGAAACTTTTTTCACGGTCGATTCGTCCGGATAAATAAAACCGAACGTTGCAGTACGGGCGCGATTCACTTTCTCCAGGTCTCCCAAACAGAATTCCACCCTTGGACTGTGTTTCACCGACTTCCATTTCTTCTTCGTGTCTTCCATCAGATCGATCTCTTCGTTAGTCAGATCCTTGAAGGAATACGTCTGATTCAGGTTAGAGCTGATCTTCAACCAGGTCAAGTTTTCGCTTCTGGCACTCGATCTAATATCCTCATCCACTTTCAATGTATCTTGTTCGAACGACTCTGTGTCTAAAGAGAGCTCCTTAACATTCAGATCGGTATTTCTGACTGGTTTCTGAACATTTATGTATTTTTTATTGCTGGCAGGTTCGTGGCTTTTCTCTTCGCTGATCTTTTTCCAGGTAGTAAACGCGTTTTCCCTGTAGATGTTACACGGTTTCACGGTCACGCCCACGATGTCTGCGTTAATCGAGACGTCGTTCACTTTCGGGTTACCCTGACTCCTGGCGGAAACGATGTTCATTTTAGGCGACCTGGCCGAGTGTTTCTCCTCTTGCTTGCTTTTGACCTTTTCTTGCATCTTCCTTGACCTTTCCTGTCTCTTGTACTGTGTCGGCGAAGGGATGCTATCGCTCTCTTTGACTATGCTTTTCGTGTGCTTTAGAGGCGGTACAGGGAGGTAGGAGATTCTTTTAACAGGGGGCGCAGGTCGAATGGACAGTGATCCGGGCTTTTCTTCCGGTTGCCTGAGGATTAGGAAACAGGATCAAGGATGTACGCCTGACATCAGGAGAAGGTCATCAGGCTTTTTGAAAACGCGATTAAGGAAGAACGATCTCGTCTTTCGTTTAAATGTTCCGTGAACGGAAACAACCTTGTCCCTTTTCCTTCTCCTCATGCAAGCTACTCAGGTGGATTTAAACTATACTCCGAGAATTGGCATCAGCCACGCGAACATGTGATCGAAAGGTGCTTACCTGTTTGGACGATCGATCGGTCGTAACTTCATGGGGACATGAGAAATGTGTGACTCTTTCGTTTGTCCGGAACGTCTCCTGAAAATAATCAAGTGTTTTAAGAACAGCATATACTAGAATTGACAATATGAGATAAAATAACCCTTGTTTAGCATGTTTCCATTTTGCAAGAATAAGTAAAATTATTTAATGCCTTCTATGAGTAATATGAATTAGAGTAATATTATAGAATTTGATATTATAGGGTTAAATTAAATAGAATGACTGAAATGAATATTCAGGATAATTAAAATTCATAATTCTTATTATCTTAATTTAGATTTTCCAAGAGGAATTTCATGTGACAAGTAATAAGGGTCTTGATTTTTAATTAATTCACTGTTCCTTGCACATTCCATCCAGTTTCTGTATAATTGTTACGAAACCAATGTAAAATTACGGTGAAAGAGCAGCAAAAAGTCATGTTAGAAAATAAAGGGAGTTACAGCTGAAACCTTTTTCCTGGCACAAAGCCAGCGAGACAGGGTTCAGCATAAGGAAGCAATCGTTTCCATAATTACTCCTCTAAATTTAAGATGCTTCACACGTCTGCGACGTTTAACACGTTTGTTCCTCTCAATATTGGAATCTCTTTCATACAACATTTTTGCCCTTAAAATTACTTACAGGTTCAATTATTAAATTATATTTATCATAATAATGTACCTGGCTCAGATATTACATTTAGTGACAATTGTTAAAATTTTTATATATTGTTTTCAATAAAGCTTCCTATACAGAAGAGCTGCACCTAATTCTGTCACCCTTAAGCATTTTGTTATTTGCAGTAGTACAATCCTACTTAGCTCAGTTGTCCTAACAATTAAAGTATATAAATTATACCATTTCATATCATCTTAATTTTAAAAATATAGAAATGGTAGATAGGCTATGTTAATTAAAAAATAAAGAAGAAAATAAAATCTTCTTCGAAGAAAATTGAAACAACTTACGTAAGGGACTTCTGTTTAACAGGACTCTCGTTTTTGTTGCAGCTCGGCACCGAGATGCTCTCTTTGGCCTTAACGGTGACCAAAGGCGGCGACGTTTTGCTCGCAATATTTAGGGCGATCACCGAACCTGGTGAATACTTCTCCCGGGTCACTTGTCGGCGATTCTTCACGGCCGGGGCACGATACTTCATCCGTGCTTCAAGACGTTCCTTGGCGATATTCGTCGCGGGACTAACTGGCATGCGGGTAACCCTGTCCTTGCACCAGGCCACGTGCCTGTCGTAGGCCTTGACGCCGAAATGTCTGTTGCAGGTGGGACACATTCCCTGCTCGTTTGACCGCGTCGGCGCGCTCGATATGATCATCGTTCCACATTGCTTTTGCATGGTGGTGCCCGCCTGAAACCGCATCACATAATTAGGTATGTCATCTGTGTACAGTTATGATGTGCAACTCTAAAAGTCCTCAGAATCATAGCCCTCAGAATACCCTTTAGTTACCAAAGATAGATACAGTCATTTATCATCAAACACTTAAGGTGTACCAAGAGGGATGATCGTTCGGTATTAATCGCTTGCTACAGAACAAAATTAAAGAGCTTCAATCTGTATGGATCACATTGAACTAATTTCATTATAGCAGTAAATTTTTAAAACTTTTTAAGTATTTCTGCATATGTTTAATCACGTTCCTTAGGTGTGATGATGGTGATGTGATGATGCCCTCTTTAAAAGAAGGCTTTAATAAAAAGACAAGGGGATGAAGTGCAGACAGAAGGCATAAGAAGAGTGGACAAAAAGTGGACTCAGGTGGATTTCTGAAACTGAAATAATGGATTAATGTTATGGAACAATTGGAGCAGACTGAGATTAGAAAGATGGACGACGAGCGCACTGGATAACATCCAGAGGAAGTAAAGGTATGATTAGCATGATTATATTTCCTGTTACATGAAGTGGAATACGTAAGGGAACTGTACCCAATGTGAACTAATTGCGTTTTTTGTGATATCCTAAATTATTGGATTAGCTTGAAATTTCTTAAGTATGTACTCTTATCAATTTCTGATTGCAAGTTTTAATCCTAATGCCCATTTTTATGTACGTATTTACTTTTTGGATAAGCGATTTCTGGGATAATTAACATGTGTTAATGTTACTAAAACCTGTTTCACGGATGGGTTAATAATCATTAGATTATCAGCTTGAAACATGTATTAACAAATACTGTTTGAAGGAATAACGATTATACGTTGCGTGTCACAGAAGGAATTCATCTCACGCACGAATGCACTTGCATCATTCGAGATGCATCTGGGTTAATCTGTGCTCTATGTGCAATTCTCACCTCTCGCTGCTTCTCTGTTTACTTTTCCTTTTTAATTCAATTGAGTAACCTTACGTTTTCTATCTGTTTCATTCAAGAGCGACAACTAAGTTTAGAATCTAATTGATAATGCCCAATGAATCTTATTCATTTTATACCTTATCAACACGTTCACTGCCATTAAAGTTACAGGTATTAACATACTTACATAATTTTTAAAAAATAAGGGAGGGGTTTAGAAAAATGTTGAATTGGAAAGTTAGACAAATTTTGTATTAATAATAATTGTACACGTGGCAAGGCATACTCGAGCTTTAATTACTAAGAGCAGGAAATATCAATTATCAAATGCAAGCTTTTAATTTATCACCACAGTACTAATGCCTTTTAGTCACTAGTGCCTTTTTTATATTAATATGACAGTGAATAAAAGATTCTGTCTGTACTAAATTAAGGATATACAAGTGTGTAGTCATTCCTGAATTCTTGAGCATAAAACCAAAATATTATACCTGTTGGAAGTGGAATAATTTTATTTTAAACAATAAAGCTTCAATCCTAACACGTTGATCGGGAAAGGGTTAAATCGGTGAATGAATATCAGAACTTACGATTTCGTTTCGAGCTGCTCGAATGGCTCGCAGAAAGTCGTCGTGTTTCTGTTTCCAAGCGGACTTTGGCTTGACCAGTCTGTCCTCCGACACGTAACGTTTCTTCTCCTGTTTCGGCAGAAATTCGGCCAACTCGGTTCCCTGGATCCTCTGCTTAGCCGAGTCGAACGGTTTCCTCTTCTTGCTCGCCTGTCGTTCGCATATCCTCGAGTGTTTCTCCAGTGATTGTGGCTTAAAGGTCCGTGCGCAGATCGCGCACGGCAGAAGGATATGCTGCTCATCTGTGTCCATTTACCGTCAAATTAGTCTGCTGTCGTCGCTTCGATTCTGCCGTTTGTCGAGCAGCGTGAGTCAGAACAAGTTTAGGAACCGATATCTCAAGGCAGGACTCTTTGGATCCGTTTCGACAGATCCATGATCGACAATTCTGACTCAGACTGCAGTACTCACTTGGAACTGCTCTAGAACGCGTCGAGAGATGACGGACTTGCGAATGTTAACGAAACACGAGGATCAGAGGTGTCTGTTGAGACACCAGAAACGAAAGTGTACCATTCCTGAAGAGTAATCAGCTAATAATATAGTTTGATCAGTGTCAAACGAAACTAGTGTATTTATCTAAGTTACATCAAGATTCTGGTCTTAAGATTGTGGAACGTTAGACTGACATCACCTAATACTACAGTTCATTAAGTGTTACTTTATAGTCAAAAGTCATTCAAGATACCAGTGCCTAATAAGGAAAGGTCCTCATCAAGTGACAGCCTGATTTGGATAAAATCATGAAGAAACTGCTTATATGTAGCTTTGAACATAGATGGTTAATAGTTTAAGAGACACCTTTATATTGAAATTTCATTTCACAAGCAAATAAATTCTTTATTAAAATTAAGAAAAGAAAAATTAAAATCAATGTTCAGTTAATGTTGTATGAAATTTAAAAATATACTGTGTGTCTTAATACGTGCATTCGCGATCAGAGGTTAAAGGTCTGATTGCTAGATCAATCTTTCTCTTTCTGTGCACAGAAATGCAATCAACCAAAGCGAATATATACGTGATTCCAATATGTCAAGGATTATTATAATTAAAACACTTGGAAGCCTCTCCCTGTAAACTCCCAACAATCACTGAAAATCTAACGGAAGTACCACAGATTTAGCACACAACGGATCAATGATACGAGAATACGAAGGAGATCAACCGTACCGATTGAGTTTCACTAGCAACGATCTAATTAATCCGCGATCGAGACGTTTGTTTGGTGCACGCGAATCGCGGCCACCTGCGAGACTCTCCTAATAAAAACAACGTCCACGAGCAGGAGGACGAAGACGAGGTGTCGCCCCCGCGACTCGCTCGCCTACGGACGAGCAAGCTTCCATTTTTGGTGCTACGAGTTACTCGCTCGAGGTATTGTATGTATCGCGATGTTGCACGCCGCTGCTCTCCAGTCGACGATTCCTTCCGTCCTCGCTTTTCCGTCGATGGTATGGCCACCTTATGGTGTAACACCTTTCCAAAGTGTCACCTTCACGGCCAGATTCGTAATCGTATGGACGTAAGCACCGGGACACGTTAGACGATGATTAGTCGCGACGGACGACTTTTTTTCTGGGATCCTTTGTGTCTTTTTGAATTATGAACGGAGGCTGAAGAAACACCTTTTAAGTCGTTTGAGATCTGAAGCAGAGACTTCTGGGACAAATGTATATTAGTCCAATTCCACATTTTCTTTTCTATCTTCTTGTTAAATACAATTTAGACTCTGGAAGGGCCCTATTTGTCCCATTTTAGATACACCTTTGACCTGAAGTACTTGATTAAAGATACGAAAGATATTTTCTTAGTTAAAGAAAAATGAACCATTCTATGCTGAATCTTTAACCTTTCTTGGCCCTATCCATTCCGATTGTGAAATATTTCTTTTTTTCATAAAAAGGTACTAAAGAGTGGTCAAGTATATATCACGTTTGTAGAATATTGAAACAAGAGTGCAAAGTGTCCATGAGGACTGCAAAGTGTTGAGGAAACGATTTGTCTCCTTTTATGCAACGCGGCAGAGAAAGATTTATCGTATATTCGTCAGCAGATACTAAAATAGTCTGGTGTGAATCAATGTGACAACAGTTTTTTTAGGAATTGTAGAAGAGGTGTGTTATCATCGGTATATTTAACAAAATCGACTTCCTACTTATTTGAGACTCCTCTCTTTTAAGGTAATGGTACCTAATTTACTGGACCAGATTCCAATTTTTTACTTGCAAAGTTTTATTTCAACTCCTTTTCCAAAAGGACATTATATAAATTAGGAAACACTTTTTTAATTTACTCTTCGATTTTTCAATTATAATTATTTCCTGGGATTTGAAAGTGGATGGAATAGTATATTAAACTGAACGAAAGAAAATTAATTGAAATAATTGAAAATAAAATTTAAATTATGTTTGTAATGCTGCTACATGCGATGTAAAGATATCAAGTGAATTTTTATTTGTGGTGTTTGTGCAATAAAGAAAACATCGTGGAGCAAAATTGTCGATCTAGCACTGTATTTCTTGTCGTTGAAGTTGAAGAGTATGAAGTGTGTGCACAGCTAATACCAACGCAAGCAATGACGAGATGTGAAACGAGCAAACAAGATTGCAAAAGATGGCACGATTCTAGAAATCTGCTTTATTGCAAATCAACAAGATCCAATTTGATACTGTTTCTTTTAACATTCCATAAATTCTTGACACAACATAAATTGAATTATATAAATTTCATGACGCATATCAACCAACATTAATCCAACAGTGATAAGAAGAATTGAAATAAATTAAACGAGAGCTAAGCAACTATCAGGAATAAATTCTACGCTTTATAACTTTAATTAAGCTATTAACACTTTACGAACCAGACGTTTTAATACCAACTATACCCAGTGACCAAATATTTTTTAATACACGAAACACGAAATATCTCGTCATTTAATAACAATGATTGACAATGACCACAGTTACAACGATATTGTCATTAAAAAATGACAACTGTTAAATTAACTTGATACTGAGGATCAAACAACAGCTAGCAACAGAATCGAATTCCCAATTGGAGAAAAGAATTCAACAAAGGATCTCGAAAGATTAAGATGGTTTTGCTTTCAGTTCCCAAGTGTGGGACTCTCACCTGGCTCGGTGTATTGCTCGACTTCTACTACTTTTTCCGATTCGACAGGTAGCTCTTTCGACGAGCAATGATCATAGGGAGGCCCTCGGTCCGAGCCTGAGAGATTTCTTCTGGAAACACAGCACAACATCGAACAGAGTGGAAACACACTGACTGAAACGTTCCATAACCATCAGACTGTTCTTCCACATAATGTTCACGCGGTCTTGTTCTCCTCTTATGAAGAGAGTTTATTTTAGGTGTCACTGCGAGAGCGTCAGGAGAGAAAAGTCTACTTCTACCTAGCGATGGGAGCGAGATTTCCTCTTGGGATAATCAGGAATTACGTTGCTAAGTTGAATGTTTAACGAAATAATACTGCTGCTTATTTTTAACGACACAATACTGCTTGATTTAATGTTTAAAGAAATATTATTGCTTGAGTGAAACGTTTAGAAGAGTAACGTTGCTACTTATTTTAATTTAATTCTTTTGGAGACAACACTGTTAAATTTATTTTTGTATTTTTTGTTAATTCTAAATTATTATTACCTGTTGCGGAATATCAAAGTAATTATGAGTAAAAAGTTCAGTAATTACCATTAATGTTTTAAATAAGACGTGGGAAAATTGGTTTAAAACTAGCATGGATCTAGATTTTCTAAATGTTTGTATAAGTTAGTGTACTTGAAAGTACGAAGATTGATTGAACGAGGTTTTATCATTAAACATAATAAAATAAAATTTCTTTTATTGCAGGGTGTTTATTTTTAATCAAAACAGTGTTTTTAAATAAAAATGAAACACTTTTAAGTGTTTGAAGATGATACAAAAAGTTCAAATTACAAATTACAATTGTATAAATAGAAAAAAATCGTATTTATTGAGTTTGAGGGTTTTAGGAACTATTTTTTTGATTTATTACTATCAATGGAACTTTAAGAAGCCAGAAAGCTGCTGCCTGGCATTTACCTGTAACTATCGATTGTGTTCAAGCTCACGTGCTTGTTTCACTTTTCATGAGTTCCGCTTCCGGTAAATATCGTGGTCGCGAGTAACCCACGCAACGTATATCACGATTAACTATGATTTAACATGTCCATAGTGTATGTACAGTTCATGAGTTTGATCAATATTCCGATGAATACATTAAATAATATGTAAAAGAATAAATGTACATTCCAACATCAATTCAATATTTAAATAATCGCATACGTATAATAAAACATAAAAGAAAATACCCAGTTAGTTGTCTGAAATGATTTTTAATCAGAATGTTAATAAAACGTATAAAAAATTGCTAATAAATATGTTTGAATAATTTTTCTAAAATACATCTGTTCAAAATTGTGGCGGGAGCGCGAATCGATTAATCGATTGGCCGATCATCGATTTTGACTTTCCGCCTAATTGAAAGTATAACCTTACCTTCTGTCACATTATCGTTTTCTCTATCGAAAGACATCGATATCTAGTCGATCGTGGATCGGTAATATTATCTTGAACCCATTGCTAGCTCCTTTTTTTTTCACTCGAGCATTCGAACACCTTCGCGTCCGCGTGGTTCTCGTATATATTATTAGAAAACGGTAACAGCCGCGAAACTGTAACCGGACGGAAGAGCAACGGGTTGAAAAACACACGCGACAGTAGCTGAGATCTCTCGACGCGTTATTTGCGGCAGACAAACCACCGTGCTTTCGTAAATACCAGCTGAGACAATTTGACGTACGTAAACTTACCCTCGACCTCCGCCATGTTAGTTGTTAGGGGAAACAATGATCGCTATGGTAACCGGTGACAGATTCTCCGACTGTTATAACGTGGAGGTTCAATTAAATTTACTCTTGGATGCTAGATAAACAAATTTTCTTTGCATCAAACACATCATTGGATTCCTCATTCTTTTTTACGTATGCCTTATAAATTTTATTGTTCTACTTTTAAAATTGACGGAGTTACGCCATATTTTGTGAATTGATGCTAACTCATATTTAAGGCAAACATAATGAAGAGATTATAATTAAATTCAATTTGACTAATTTACTTATTATATAATTCTTATTAAAACAATCAAATTATAAAGAAGAAGTATCTGATTTTAAAATACCACGAATAGTTTTATAATGATTTCATTAATTTCTAATTTTGTAATATTCTAACACTGAGGGCCTTTTGTATCAAACAGTGCAGTTGCTGAGGTGCATGGTGCGCGTGTCATTGCTCCCTGTTTCCTGATTATCGATCTATTTATTAGATAAAATATTCTTAGAGACGTATCAATTTTTTATTTTGTATGAAAGGTACTAAACGCTAATCTATGTAGGTCTTTTATTATATTAACAGATTTCTATATATTTTATTATATGCCTTATTGTTTTAAAAAATATCTATGATATTTTAGAAGATATTCACTTTACTTCTACATTACAACCAATGTTTGTAATGTCTGTGACTTCAGCAGATTTAAAAAACGGTATACTAAAAAAAGGTAATGTTTCACTACATAAATATTTAAAAGGAAAGAAATAAAGACTTGCATATTACATATTGTATCATAAATGAAATGTAAAGTAGATTTCATATGCAGTACACTTTTTTGTCACATCCTGCTGTATCGATTGAGTTTAGCATAACAATGTTATTGATGGTAGGGTTGAAAATAAAAATATTTGCGGTAAATTTCGCATACAGTGCGCGTACATTAAATATTACAATAAATATTTTATAACTTTATTCTGTGATCTAAACTTTGATACTTTATTTTTTAATACATATTTATATTAATATCAACATTTACATGATAAGTAAATGTTCATATTTTAAACTGTAATTATAATTACATGAATGAATATGTTATATGTGCATTTTTTTAAATATATTCTATTATTTATTTATGACAAATAATCTGTAAATAACAAGCCAAATTATATGTAGAAGAATTTATTTTTATAAATCATAATAAATTACTACTAGATGGCGCTAGCAATACTGTTTTTAAAACGCGCACTGTATGAAATTAAAAAGTGAATAAAAAGAAAACTTACATAACATTTTCAGCTTAACAAATTTATTACATACAATAATATGATTTTCCCTTACATTTGTTTTTATTAACAATTAGAGAGAATTGAAAAAAGTAGTTATTTCAAAGTAGATGTTGCAAAATAGATACATATGTGTGTATTTACATATGAGTACGTGTGTGAAATTTGATTCTTCACTTTGTTACTGATAATCAGTGTGTAGTTATCTGTTCTAGGAAAGAACTAAAATTAACGGGAGATTAATTTCTATAATTTATACGAATTTGGCATTAAAAGTGAGACATAATGTCAGGATTTATGAAGAAGAATATTTTTATTAATTTACAGGTAGTTTATTTTTAAATAATTGATATAGATAGTTATTATAAGGAATGAAGGTTATATAACCTGTAAACGTAACAAAACTGATGTTATATATTTATTTATTTATATCAAATTTAATTTTGAATATTGCATCTTAATTGGTCTGAATGAAGTGATATAATGCAATTGAAGGTATTGCTAAAATAAATATTCCATTGATACTTATTTAGACTTATAAAATTATAAACAGCATAAGACACTAAGTAATTATTTTAAACTGTATCTTATTTATTGTTTGAATATTGCAGGTAAAAAGACATATTGCACGGACCTTCTCTACTAATAGGACATTGTCTCAAGAGCAAAAATATATAGAGATTACAGAAAATAATGGGGTAAGAAAATTATATAAATATCTCTAGTTATTAAAAGTAAATCTTGATACTTCAATAATAATTTTAAATATTGAAGTTTACTTACTTTGTAATTTTCTAATTATTTATATCTATCTGATAGATTAATGATATTACAGGTTTATATGTGTCATAATTTTATTAATATATTTATTTTTATTAGGTGAGAATAATATCATTAAACCATCCTTCTTCACAAAATTCATTATCCTTGGAAATGATAAAGAACTTAGTAACAAATATTAAAAAGGATGAGAATAACAAAAGTCTACGCTCCATAATTCTTAAATCTAAGCTGCCAAATATGTTTTCTGCTGGGCATAACTTGAAGCAATTGGTGTGTAAATGCATTAAGAAATATATAATTGACAGAGATCTCTTTAATATAAATATTTACATTCGTCACAGAGAAATGATTGGCTTGCGTGGTTTAGACTTCTAACAATGGGAAGCTTCACAAGGAAATATTTCAAACATGTTCTGAGTTAATGAAAGCAATTACACAAAGTCCAGTTCCCATAATTGCCGCTGTGGATGGATTAGCACTTGCAGCAGGTTGCCAGTTGGTTACTGCCTGTGACATTGCTGTTTGTACAGAAGAAAGTGCATTTGCTACACCAGGGTAAATATATATATCGAATAAAACAGATGCATTTAGATTTTTTTAGATAAAATGTAGTTAAATGTATGTGTACTTATTGTTTTATAGAGCCAGCTTTGGAATATTTTGTTCTACACCAGGCATTCCCTTGGTTCGAAATATACCTAAGAAAATAGCTACATATATGCTATTCACAGGTGTTAGGATTACTGGAAAAGAGGCATATGAAGTAGGTCTTGTCAGTAAAGTAGTTCCCCGAAACAAACTTGGTAAGTTATTTAGAAATAAGGTTATTAAAAATTATATCTTTAATTCAGTGTATTGTATTATAGAAGTGGAACTCGAAGCAATCACTACCGCTATAAATACGAAAAGTCGTTCAATCATACATGTGGGGAAAACATTTTTGTATGAACAATTGGACCTTGATATAGCTACTGCATATTTCTTGGGAGCCGAAAAGATGGTTAACTGTTTAAAAATGAAAGATGCTCAAGAGGGAATTCAAAGTTTTATTGAAAAAAGAAAACCTGTTTGGAGTCATGGTTATGAAAAAAATTAATACATTCTAAGTACACATATGTATTTTTGATGTGTTATAATTTTCACTGAAAATACTCTATTTTTAATTTTTTACTTTCCTATTCTAAATAAACTATTTCAATTTCTTCATCTGTTGTTTTTAATTATCAATTCAATTAGCGCATCAGAAAGTACAAATTATTGCTAGAATTCAGTCTATATAAAATAGTCTTACAGCTAAGTTTAAAAATTACATATGCAATATTTTATCATTTTTCGTCATAATATTATATATACATATGTCTACTAAATAAATCAAAAAGTTTATTATACGATCACGTGTGATACAAAATTATCTTTATTAAGCACGTATTTTAAGCGCATATACAATAAACATGTGTTTCTCGAAAAACAAGATGACTATAAATGAATAAACATTAATGTTAACAAACAGTGAATCGGAAAATATTTAAGATGAAAATAAATTTACATTTAAATGCTCATTATAAAATTACTATATCAAACTTAGATACACATATATGCTTGTACCGAACGAGAAATAGTCATTTCTTATAAAATAAAAGTTTCTGAAGTAATTTATTATATGCATATTATAAAACACAATTTTTTCTATGTATTAAAAAAAAAGTTCAGGTTCAATATAGGTAATCACAAATATTTTTCTACTTAATTTGATAAATGCTATTAACCTAATTTCAATTACCGCTGCACAATCGTTAATTACTCTTATTCTACGAATAATATATGAACTTTTATACTTGATCCTTATTCTACGTAGTCTATCCTTGTCGCACAATATACTATCCTTGTTGCACAATACACTATCCTTGTCGCACTGTAAACTCCTAAACAACCTCTTGTACTTTCATGTTCTCTAGCTACCAGGAGTCGATTTGGGGCCCTCAAAACTGTATCCCGAGAGCAAAATCCGCTAGATGGCGCTGACCAAACTTTTAAATAGCGAGCGAAATACGATTGAGCGTCAAATTATAGTTCCTAAATTACATTAATCTTTAAATGCAAATTAATTTATTATTGCTTATAACTTTACAGAATCTTTATTAGTATTTAATTAAAGATTCATAAAAGCTCACATTGGTTTGAATATAAATGAAACAATAATCGAAAATTACATTATTTCAACGAAATATTTAAGTTCCAAATGTAAAAGACAATAACGTCGAATGTATATTATTGTACAAATACACTTAAAAGGTAAAAATAAATAAATCCAAAGAATTAAGAACTTTCTTGTTACTGAAACCTTTATAATTATGTAGCCACTGGTTCCTCGTTATATTCGATAGCTCAGTTCCGAACAATAAACCGCTGCTCGCCGGAAAAATGATAGAAAATCTGCGAACTATCATTCGGTCCCGACGATAGACATAATAGGTCACATACCGCGGGGGCAAAAGGCGCGATACGTCGGCTCGAGGAGGTTTTCGCGAGATAAGGAAGTCGTGGTGGTCGACGGCGTCAGCATTGATCTCGAAGGACGTCGATATCTCTCGCCGTTCGCACAAAGACGTTCTCGTTTTCTGTCTCTCCCACTCCGTTGAACACGAGTTCATAAATCGACCCCAACGTTCTCACCCGTTTGATATCAGTACGACGTTGCTTTCTGACAAAGTCGCTACTTTTTCGACGCGTACACAACCCGGTCGAAAAGAGAAACTGCGATCTCTGGAACTTGTTCGACCCGTTTGGACGAGAACGTAGAACACGGTCGATGAGAATTTCGAAGCGTTTTAAAGGTGGCTGCATGAGGTTTCGAGGTGGAAAACTGAGGAGAATCGAGGCAACGGGGCAGCTCGAAATCAAGAAGGTAACTGAAGGGAAACTGGCGAAGGTTGCTGAGAAGAGAATCGCCGAGCTGCTGTTTGAAAATTGTACTGGTAGGTTTGGTATAATTATCGACGTGCCATTGACCCGCACATAGATTTTGATTCTCATTGTCTTCGCTCATTGAATTAAACATTAGTTTCAGTATTACAGCTACACTCAATAGAACAGACACTGTTATAGGCTTATTTTTGCAAATTAACCCTTAATGTATAAACGTGTAAATCTTTACAAAATCTTAAGATTATTGATACATTTGAAGAAGCTACTTGCCAAAATTTTCGAAATAACCTTAAGCTAGAATATTTGAAGACCACTTACAAAATCTATTAAGTAAGAATCATTGCAAAATAGAAATTGTATTTTAATTGGATAGATGATGATTGAAAAACAATCTCTGTAAGTCAAAGGTTACTTCTACATTATGAATTGATAGATCCAATGAGATCACTGTATTGCAAATCAATATAGAGAATTAAAAGAATTACTTAACACTTTGACCTCCTATTTTGTAGACTAACTGGACCTTGTGGTTCCATATTTCCTTATGTGTCGTAAACAAACGATAGCTGAATGACTCATGTTTAACAATTTTTATAATACATCACAAAATTACTAGTTTTTAAACTGATATTAGATATTAATACCACGTACAAAAATAAACTAAAAAACATGTTTTCTGTGAAAGTTATTACATAATGTTCTTAATAAAACGGCTTATGAATTAACCTTTTGCACTTGGATTATTTACCAGCAACTTAAGAACACTTAGTTACAAAATAGTGTACAACATACCATCGTAGATAAAATAATATTCAAATTATATAGAAAGGAAACTTAGAAAAAGAAAAATAAACTATATTCCCCTCAGAGGAGACAATCGAGAGGAAAGGGTCAGATTTTTATACCTTCCCTTCCCCTTGAATTCTTGAAGTTCAAAAAGCTTCCAGACTGATCGCTTTAATTTTATTTTAATTGAATTAAATAACACTTTGTCACGTTTCTAAGTAGAAACCATTATCATCCAATTTTTTATCAAAAAAAACGTGACTCGCCAGAACTGTCAGCTGGGGACTGTTTTTATTACCAAAGATCAAATTACCGATATAAAAGTATGAATCGAAGTACGATCCACGAAACTTGATTTTTTATTGCTCCAGTTTGGAAACTCTTTGAAACTCATTGTGTGTACTTACTTGATCAATTATTGAAACGTGATGTGCCGTTCTAGATTGCGCGAGGATGGCCACTATTCCGCAGGGTGCATTTGCAGCGTGCAAAGTCCGTCGCAATCTTGAACGCAATGCTATGATAACGCAGATAGAAGGGAACGAGAATGTCGGCAAAGAGAACGGATTCAGCGAGAGACCTCCAGTGGAAGGTACCTATTGAATGTTTTATCAGACGACGTGCATTGTTTGTATTTTCAATACCGGCTCTTAGAGTTCGTTTCCAAAAGAAACGAATGGCTCTCCTTCGTTACTGACGTTCGCAAATTATCAATATTTAATTAACTCGGTTGAGAAATATTTACCGAGGACGCTAATTAAACTCGGCGTTAATTCTTGGTAAATTTAAGTGACAGGAAAGATAAGAAATTTTGAAGTAGACGCAAATAATCGTATTTTAACGCGACGTGATTTACGTTTACGAAATAGTTGACAATTATTCATACTTTTTATGTGCACTCAGGATTTGTTCTTGAACAGATAAAATTATTTTTTATACAAATTCAGTAAAATTCTTGGCTTTGAACAAAGTTCTTTAGGGGGTGCTATACACCCATAACTCTACACTTGGGTGCCCCACAGAATTTATATCAAAAAAGTATGACTGGGCGCAGTGTATAATAATTGATTTGTATTTTTACAAAATTGCGGTAGAGTTTATTGAAAAGGAAATTCAATTATCGAATCCAATGGAAATGAAATGTGAATTATTTTTAAATTCGCAGGTTGGGAGCTCACGCCTTTGAAATACAATAGCAAGCTGATGAACAGCATCTGGGGCCTCTACAATCGTTACTCGGTGCACAATTTCAAGAAGAACACTGACTCGAATGAAGGGGTGTTGGGGTCGTTCGTGGCGGTTTGGGGGGTGATTTTCCAATGCCACGCACCCGCCGCGAACTCGGTGACTGCAACCGCAGTCGCCAAAAATAATTCATAAAATCACCGACAATGGGAACAATATTAAAAAAAAAGTGATGTTCCATTTATTCTCTTCTCCAGCAAATAATTAGTTCGATGATTATTAAGTACGAGAATAATTTCAACAAAATACACGAACAAGAATAATTGAAAAGAATTATCGACCTATAAATTGTGTTGCAAATCAGAATTATTATACAGAATTCTACAACAGTATTTTTAATTGTATTCTTTTTTTAAAGGCTTTCGACGAGATCATCTTATTGGATACAAAAGCGATGGAGATGAAATAAATGTATTTTATTTAACAAGAAATGGCTGCAGCGACGGTTGTTCGCTCAGAAGATTAATCAAGAGTTGTGTAAATGTTATATAGTTGTGTAGAACGAATAAAAATATACCAGTGTTGTGAAAAAATATTCTCTATATGTACAAGCTTCTAGCCAAATATTGAATTCTGAATTAACCCTTTCACTTCAGCCGGAAAGCTTATAATTTTTCATAGAAATTAAGAAAAGAATTTCATTCAAAAATCATAGGGATATGATCTCAGAAAAATATTTGTAATACATGAAAGAGAACTGCGTCGAAGCGAAAGGGTTAAGGTTGGATGACCACTGAATTTTCTAATTCAGAAAACTGCTCGAAAAAAGGGTCAAGTCGGAGGTTGACCCCACGTAAATAATGCTCTTCTCAAAACAATTCGACCAATTATTTTGATCGCGTTTCTGACACGTTTTACGTACCACGTAGGTTCTTGGTTTCCTGCGTTCTGAGAGTTCATCGAATTTACTAGAATCGCTGGAAACGTTCAGTTCCAAATTCACGGAGACGGATGAAGAAGAGGAGTCACGCTCTTGTACAATATCCTCTTTCGCGGACGAAACGTCTTTCAATTTCTCTATGATTCTGTCCAAAGAAAATGTCTTATTCACCTTTTTACCATAATTATTTCTCTTTTCGTTGTCATACGGATACTGTTCATAGAGTTTCTTCTTCAAGAACGGATAGTTGCTTTTGCAAATGGTCAACGTACTCTCGTTCGAGTTCTTGATGATTTTCTTGATTTTCGAGAAGTAGATGCTCGGATGATTCGACGGGAACTTCGCGAGTTTGCGATTTTTGCCGGTCGAAGTTTGAGTCGACGCGGCTGCAAATTGTTTGTCGTTATTATTCGGCGGATCCGCTTTCACATTTTCTAAGTCAGCTTCCATTTGAATCATTGATAAATTGGAAGGAATGTTGATCGCTGAAGAATAAGGGGTCTCCACTCGAGAATCTAACTCGCAGCTTATGTCCGAATACTTTGGAGATATCGGTAAGTATTTCTCTGAGGCTATTGCTTTATTCTGTTCCATGCGATTGTCCAGTTCCGCGTCCGTTTGATTGGACTTATGTTTTATGTACTTCACTCTGGTCGGTATTTGCCATACGTCTCCCCGTTTTCCGATTCGAAGAATGTAATTCAGGAAGGAAGGCACTGGAGGTTCCGCGTTCGTGCAAGTGAAATAAGCCTGGAAGGGGAATAATTCCAAAGTTAATAGACGTTCAAAGTTCAAAAAATCTAAGTTTCGTAAATTGTACAAAGAAATTTTTACAAAACACAAATGAAATTATTCAGTTTAGATATTGTATCCACGACTTCTAATTATATAATTTCTTTTAATCAAAATAATCTTGCAATCTCCATAATTAAAATATATGCAATTCCGTATTTTATACTTTTTAAATTTTATACCAAAATAATTCTGAATAGTGCGAACTAAAAATACTTTAAATCTACCTCATGATTGTCAGATTTTTGCTTGTTCTTCAGCGAGTTTATGCTCGTTACCTTCTTCATGTACCTCTTGAATTTCTTCAGAATATTATTCTTTATTGTTCCAGATGGCCGCGACAAGTCATCCTCCTTCTTCGCGTCGTTAGTTTTCAACGCGTTAATCTCCAAGCGCAACTCGTCCAGATTGTTCGCCAGTATTTTGATCTGATCGAGCACTTGCCCCATTTTGCGCTGGTCTCGGCAGCAAGTTTGCATCAACATGTTGATCCCATCAAAAATAATCAAACTTCCAAAAAGATACAGCTTTCGACGATACAAGTTGTGCAATTTGGCATTTATTTACAAGCCATGTGAATCAACGATTTGAAACACGATCCATCGCAGAAAAATGTCATACTCGAACTTCGAGAAACAAAATTACATTGTTTTCTTTTTTAAAACACGTTAAAATTGATTGGATCAATCGTGCGATATAACCATGACAGGGGGAACGAAGAATTTAATCGAAGAATTTGTATCGCATATATCGAACGGGAAACAAAAACAATGAACTATCGGATGGTTCAAACAAAGGGGCCCAGTATAAGAGGGAGCAGTGCCAGAAATTGGTGAAAAGTAAGATTTTTATTAATTTTGATTTCTGAATGCATTTCAAAATGTAAAATCTAAGAGTTACTTATATTAGAACGTAGCAAATTGTACTAAATTGCTATTTTTGAAATGCACACTCTTAGTAGTGAAATAATTAAACAATTTTTACTGAATTACTATTTATAAAAATCTTAATATCTCACAACTGTTGTGACATAGCTCTCTCTTACGCTGGACCTCCCAAATGTTTAAGGAGATAATCAGGATCTTTAAATTTCGTATTAAATATCATTTATTTGATTCGTCGTATGTCCTAGGTACATTGGTCGTCAGTCGGTGTCGTTTATCCGCAACGGATTGGCTATCGACGTGTGAAAAATTTGGTAATACAAAAAAAAAAAAAAAAAGAAATTTGTCTTCCTTCCCTAGCACGTAGATCGACGCGTAATACTATGCTTCGACTTCGATTTCACTATGTACAATTTTCATAAGTTCGTTAGAACAATGATCGTATCTCGAGGGACCTCGCGCAGGACCGTTGGGTGCCCCCCTTCGAAAGCGTCTATCACAACAGCTCTAACCGTTAAGATGCAAAAATAATTCGTAAAAACACGTAAAAATGATCGACGCGTCGAATGAGAAAATTTACATTTATCCTAGTACCGCTTCTAATATCGTTTACATCTATCTGCGTTCGTTGTTCGCGAATCGTTACTAACTTACAAATTCGAGCTTGTGAAATGGCATCGTATTAAACGTATTTCAATAAATTAACCGTACAAAAAAAAAAAAAAGAAAGGATCGTTTGATGCGATCATCGCGTAACTCGAGTCGTGGTTCCCATTTTCTTTTTTCCTAGCGCACAGGCGTTTTCTCTGGAATGCTGTTACACGAATATCATCGTCTCGTTCGAACCCAGTTTTGTTTTTTTTTTTTTGTTCTTTGTACAAGTCGCAGGGCGAACCGTGTGTACTTTTTGTTCTAGCGAGTTCTACACATCGAGGTAATCGGGTTGCACGTCATCATCGTCGTCCACGAATCTCGTTTTAACAATACCTTGGACACGAATTCTCCGTCAAGAAGCAAGATCGTCGAGCAGACTTGGTTCATCATCTTCTGCGGTATTCTAGAAGGTTCTATCGTTATACAGGGTGTCCTGTTATGTACAACTTGTATGAGTAATTTACTAATTAAGGTTTTTGCCAGTATTTGTATTATCAAAATTATCGCAAGATAGTGCGTTCTTTAAACAAATAACAAATGTCAAAGACCTTAAAAAATAACAAGCAAGTTCGAGAGAATTTGATACAAAATGTGTACAAGAAATATAAGATACTTATTAATTTTTATAAGAAATATTAGCCTTACAAAACGAGTAAATACAAATATCAAGAGAAATTCTTTTTGCGTACAAAGTTATCTTATCAAATGATTTCATTACACCCCGTATTTCTGGGATAGATATTTTCTCGCACAAATTGACTAAATCGAAGATAATGGTAGCAAAAGCGAATCACTGATTACCTTCTGTCACCTATTAATACTGATAACCGTTAATGAAAACGAGGCCGTGTACGCGGCTCGACGATCGCGTCGCTCCTTGCCAGAGAACTCTGTTATCGCAGACACGAGCTAATCATCGAGAGTTGAATCGGACGCATCGAGCGCACCGATTTCTAATACTTAAGCAGCTAACACGTAACCTAACGCGTGTAACGGTACATAAATAACATAGAAGACGAAATATCAGAGAAAGCAGAAGTGACCGATCGAATCTCCGGTCGCCAGACCGTCCAGCAAGATCGAGACCCTCGAGACACCTATCCATTCGAGATGGTAAAGTTCGCTCGAGAGTTGTCAGAAGTAGATGATGGAAATGACTCTCGACGACTTTTACTCTCGAATGGACACGTATCCTTACGTCTCATCCCCTGTTGGCCCGGCTAGGTTAATTCTTGGTCCCTCTCTCCCTTCCGTTTTTGTGGCACAGCCTTGTTCCTCCTGCTCCACGGATCGTGAGCCTCCTCTTCGAGCAACCATAAAGCGGCGATTTCGACGAAGACCATCTCGTGATTGAAAAGAGAGCACACGGATACGAACTCGTTCCCGGGTCCCTGGAGAGGATTCTCACCCGGATTCACCCCCGCGCAGCTTTCGGACGACGTCTCTCTTCCAAGCTTGGTTCCGAGGCGTCGTTCTCGTGTCCCCGGTCATCGGCTTTAGTTTCAGAACGAAATTCTTCGAGTACTCTCGGGCGTGGATACGCACAGGTGTCGTGTGCTTTTCCATGGACTAGCTCAGTTTAATCGGCCATAGTATGGTCTGTCGGGAATTCGGGGAGGAATATTGGGTACGGGACGCCTATAACACAGACAGTGATTAAGTACTCGGTGATGATCCCTGGGGCGCGTACGAGACGCAGCAGTGATAAAGGTTCGTTTAAACAATTCAAGCTGTGATGAATGTTGTGAACGTGAAAATTGTACCCTTCGAATGCGAGCTCAACTCTTAACGCTAGAACTACCAAATGGGTCAAAATGACTTGTTCCAGATTTTTAACTTCATAACTTGATCAATTTTACAAAATTGATCAAGACGCTTTTGTTAAAATGACAGATGATTATTTTATATTTTAAGTCACATCTCATCTCTTATTTATTTTTAAATAGAAAAATTCTAAATTTAATTTTGACAATGGATACCCACTTTTGAGTTTAGATTTTATTCGTTTCAATGACAAAATAGCTGCAGATACATATTGGAATATGTAATAGGAAGACTTAATTAGCAATAATTATTATTCCTTATCTCACATTCGAAGAGCAACACAAGATGACCAACTAAATTCATTTCTCTTCTAAACTTTGAATGCGACAAGTGTCTGACAAATTTAATTGGACATCGTAAACATTTACTGTAACAAGCCATGACACGTGAATGACTCTAACTCCGCGTAAAGAATGAACGGTAACGTTTCCTTTCGTATGCCAATGAAATACCATGGATGAGGAAAGTAACAGTAATCGTCGAATGTGTGTCAGAAACGCGAACGAGCGCGCACTTTATCGTCGTTCGGTGCAAGTAGAATATAAATAACGGCACAAACACGCAATGAATGATTACGCAACATGAAAAATATATAAATAGATTACTCGTGTGAATGAATAAACAATACAATTAAAGCGATGGCGATGGGTATGATGTGTACTGCCAGAACGAAAAAGAAGGAGAACAAAATTGATGATCTGCACAACATGCTCAAGCAACAGCGAAAACGCATGCAAACATGAAGATATGAAGAGGAGGACGTTCGTTCTACAATTTTTTTTGTTTCAGACGATTCCTTTCGACCTGATCCGTTATCTTACAAACGTCCTTTGGATGCGTGGAAATACAATTGAATATATATTTGATATTACTTCACGATATAAAATCCTGGATCGCTTGAGGGTAAGAGCGTAATTAAACAAAATGAGGGGGGAGAGGGGGTAACAGACGTACATGTGAGGGGGTTGGAATCGAGAGGAGAGGGTTTGATCGAAGAAAGAAATAAAAAGAAGAACGCAGAACGCGAATACGCATTCCAGCGTGCGGGGATGATCAGGATCACCTGCGTTTTTTTAATTAAAAAACAATTCTTGTTATCAGCACGCAACAAGAACGAAGTGAAATTAGAGGAATTAGTGGTACGTATGTATAAAAAAAGACATAGAAAAGAAAAAACAGCATATAAGTGATTAATAATTAATAATTAATTAGTGGTCAAATAACATTACACGGCCAACAACAACAGTCATTTAAAAATATTATTTAGCCGCAGAAAAATTGCTCCAAGAATTTTCTTTTTTCAACGGATATATATTCCCCCGGCGGAAATGCGTTTCCGGTCGACGGATATCTATAAATTTCTCTCGAATTCTCCTTTCTTATTTATGTATATATATATATATATATATATATATATACACATATACGTGTGTGTGTATATATGTATATATAGATATTTATATATTTATAATCTATAACATGTCATATCCTATATACACATTTATATTGCAATAAAACAGTGTATGTATATCGCGCAATATCGTAACATGAATCGTGAGTGAGGTGCACAATTCGAAAGAAAATAACTCGTCAAGTAACCCCTTACACGTCAATGTCTCCCTTGCTCGTTACACGAACCTTTACCCCGACAATAACGATCGAGGGTGAGTTGATACACGGTCGGGCGAGCGATCGAACGAACGTCTCTTTAGGGAAGAATCGTTTCTATAAAAATCAGTATAATAGGTATCAAAATGATGATCAAGATTCACTAGCGCGTTACAAACTAGCGGACAATTTCGGGTACCCGATTTGGTGTCTCTCAAGGGTGCGTCATTGGTGGCGTCTGGGTTACTTAGACGGTCGTGATTCGTCCCGACGTTGATTTTAACCCTTAGAATACCGTTGACAAAAACCATGATTTAAAGTTGAAATTATAATGGTAATTACAATTGTATTTTCAACTGCTAAGCGATTCTGATCAATTGCAATAAAGGTTTTCTAAATTTTAGAAATTATTACGTATTTGGTACCCCAAGGGTTAAATCGTTAACTGCCACGGTAGAAGTAGTCGCGTCCATGCATAATTAGGAATTATTTCTTTTCAATGTAGTGCCTCAGTTTGCCGTTTCGAATGAATGGTGTAATCCGACTCGTTCGAGTGATTCCTTTGACCTCAGTGGCAGTTAATGTGTTAATGCTTTCGTGGCCGACAATCCTGAAGCTTTTGTTAAGGAATAAAAGATTGAAACGCAAGGACATTTAAAGAAATGCTTTGAAATTTCCAAAATATTGCTAGCTCTCTTCATGGTCCGAGCTGACTTATTGTTTCAGTAATTGCAACGAGTATCGAAGAATATATAGGAAGATTTATTTTCTAATATCGTGCTTCGAATCATTCATAATTCCAAACTAAAATTTATAAAATTATGAAAAAACAGTGACACGTTGGCAGCCGCGAATGCCTTAACAAACTCCGTCGCGTGAACAACGAATCTTCGTGTTCGTCGATCCTCCGTTTATTTCGCCCTATTTGCCTCGACTTTTTCGCCACGGTTCGCTCAAAAATTTTGCGTATGCGTGCTCGACCCGCGGTGTACAACGGCTTAATCGATGCTTCGTGTCGCGCAAGGAAAGCTTCTTGTAACTAGAACTCCACTACGTATCTTAAGGCTCTTAGATGGAAGCATATGTAACAATTTGTCGCGTGAAAGGATGCTCGTGTTTCTCTCGGCTTGATCAATGTCTCTTCTCTTCCTCTCTCTGTATCGAAGAAGCGATCTGAACGTGGCCGAACGCGCGCACCAAACTAAACGTAAAATAGAAAAATAAAAAAGAATAGTCTAAATCAATCGCGAGTTGAAGACAAAATGTTTAATATAGAGACGCGTTGGAACGAATCAATGGAAATAGAAGAACGTTCAGATTCGCTTCCCTGCCAAACGCTAGGTGCGATAACGTTATCGTTCGAAAGTTCGCAAAAGAGAGTCACCGGCTCCCTTGTCCCTGAACGCGGCCTCTAAAGCAGCGACGTCGCTAAACGTTATCGCTGGCTCTAGTCACGAAAGCCGAGGATCTTGTCTCGACGACCTTCTTTAGGCTCGAGAAACGCAAGGGGTGTCTTCGTTCGCAACGATACAAAGTGAAACCGAACAGCACGAAAGAATTGTCCTTTTTTCCTTCACGTTCGAACGAAAGAATCTGTTAATCGTTTAATTGACGGTGCGAGCACGAAGAAACCTCGAGACGATCCTTGAAGACGGAGATCTTCGCGAACCGACGATCATCGGTCACTTCGCTTGTCGCCTTTCGTTGTAACGTTTTGTATCGAAGATTCCACCTAAACCGGAATCGTTAACGATCGAAATGCCTTTCTTCGGAACGAAGTTGGAATGTTTGTGGAATTTAACATTTTGAGTGCCATGTCTGTCGTATTTGGATGACGTGTGAATTCTCGCAGTAATCTCGTTACCTATATCTAATTACAAACAATTCTATTGGATATTCAAAAACTTGTATAACAGGAAGAACCAAGTATCGTAAAAATAATATGTTGTATTCGTTGGAAACGAAGTTACAATTTCACAGGACCTTCTAAGACCTCAACACAGCATCCAAAATGTTAAACGAGTCTTCATGTTTAATACGCTGGAGAAACTTATTCGGTAAATTATAAACGAGGTTCATTACGTATTTCGTTAAAGTAAAATATAAAAATGGTAAGGAATGTATAAGGTAAATACTATAGACGAACATCGAAGAACCTGGATACACTGAAGAACGATATTTTTTTCTGCACGTTTGCTACTTGATATGCCTGTTATCGTGTGAACGCTACGCCCCGTGTCGAGGCACGTGCATCTACTTACAACGCTAGTCGTCTTCGTGGACTCGTAATCGTAATCGGTCTCCGAAAGTAACGTCGCTAAAGGTGTACCTTTACGAAAATAAAAAGGCTTCACAAATCTACCGTACACGGAACGTGACGCGCTACCGAACAACGAATAACGTCTTTCCTCTATGTCTTATACTTTTGTGTACAACGTGACAATCGTTCACAGTGATAGTAACACGGTTAATCGTAATTTTACTCGGTTAATTTGAACGCACGATCTAGTTAACTCGTGTTTTTGCGACTCACAAAATGATCGGCAATAGACATACGTGTATATACGTATACACGTATCTGTACAATAACATTACAGTAATACCACTTGTGGCTGCTCGTGAAAGTTTGCTTTTCCGGTTCGATAATAACTCTTCCCGTTTCTTTCGTCGAGCGTAACGTACACAAAACTTCCCGTTTAATCCTTTACAGTCCGTCTGTTTTTTTATTTCTAATACAATATCTCAAAGAATTTAATTCAATTTCAATTCTGAAACAAACTGTTTGTGGTGTTAAATAACGTAGGGTAAGTAATAAGAAAACTATCTTTGAATTGTTCTTTTTCAAACGCTCAAAATAATAGAATTTTGACTGCAAAGGGTTAATAACCAGATACACAGTAGTAGTCTGAAAATCACGGTCCAGAGCTGTTCAACGTCAATAAACGATCAATCTTGTTTTATTTAATATGTGCGACGTGCTTTCGACGAGAGAGCGATTTCGAACGCTTATTTTCAACAGAACTCCATCTATCTGAACATATATCGAAGCTCATGATGTTAACGTCTCGTTTAAACAAGAAGTACGAGTTCTTTGTTTAACAATTCACACAAGTGTTTGTACTCTATATGTCTCTGTTTTAACATTCTTGAAGAACACTTGTTTTAAGGATAACAGAGTTAATGATTTTCGATTTCGAACACATTTATACGAACCTTTCACGCAAATGTAATAATTATCTATTTTAACAGCGAATATGTTTCTATTCGAATGCTTCTACTTTTCATACATGTACAAACTTACGCATGAATTAAATTTGATATCGATAGAGTTCAGATAAATAAATTTCTATTGACATTCTTTAATCGGTAATTACTGGAATGCAAATCGAGGTTGAATTTAGGGCAAAACGAATATATCTAGGCTGTAAAGATAGGCCCGTTTGATATCGAAACGAACGCATCAAAGCAGATCCCGGCGAGTTTCTTCGAGTGGAATGACGAGAACAATGCGCGGGTTGCTTAATTTTCTCACGAATCGATCGGAACAAGCACAAAAGGCGCAGTGACGCGAGAAACGCTTTTCTAAATTTATCATCTAACCGGTCAGAGCTTTGCTGTAACGAAAAATAATATACTCTCTCTCTCTGGTTTTGTAATTGCACTTTGGATCATCGTTCTCGATCTCATCTTCCACGCGTCACTGTGCATACAATTTAATCTGGCAACTCGAAAATTCGAACTCGCTCTGATTGCGTAAAATTCGCTATCTACGACGATGATAACACGTTTATTAGCAAGTACGTCGAAATATCTATGTCAAGTGCATGTATCAGTAGGTTAAACGGCATAACTAAATAGAAAAATAGGCTATCGCTTAAAATATGTTATACCGTTGTTAAATTTGTCAAAAAACCGTATAACTCAGAAATTTTTTTAGCACACATTGAATGTGAACACAAACGTTATTAACCCTCGATTAGCACCAAATAGTATTAATTAATTTCACTTATTATCATTACAAAACTAATAATTTTGGATGAAAATATAATTGTCCAGCTACAAAAATGGTCTACTGTATTTATATAAAAAAAAAAAAAGTATATTTCTGACTCAGTTTGCCAAATATGTAATTGTATGGAAATAAGTTAACAATTTTTCATACAAACTCGAGTTAACGTTCCGTTTCTCCGTGTACGTGTTCTTTCCACAGAATTTCATACAAAATTATACGTACGGTATAAATATCACGAATAGAGTGAAACACGTGTCGATCATCGAACGCGGATGCGCGCTACGCGAACTCGAAAGCACGTCGCCACAGTTATCCACAGACGTGTCTAATTATAAGAAACATGTTGGTATATAGTGTGTATCATCCTTATGTATGTACATGTACAATTGATTGAATCTGACAAAAGCACGATCGAGGAGCGTTAGGAAACAACAAATACCATTCGAAACGAAACGCAGCTCCCGAACATGCTCGCTTAACGTGATATACATTCAATTATACATTAGATTAGAACGATATACGATCGCTATTATACGCATATATGTATTATATTATTCTGATCCGGTATCGTCAGTGTCAGTTTTAGGTATTTTTTTTTTTTTTTTTTAAAGAGAGAGAGGGGGAGTTCGCAACTCAGGATTTTCATGCAAAATCCTTGAAGCATTCTACGCTATATCACATCCTATGTCTGAGCACGTTTCTTTTTTGTTTGTTAATGTTGTTAATATTTCATAGGGATTAGCTAATGTGTATGTATATATACATACATACATATGTATATATAATATAATATTTATATGGATTATATTTAATATTGATATAGCTAAGAATGAAACTAATCACGGTGTGAACATGTTGTGTTAAGAGGTAGAGTAAACAGTGTGATGACTGTTTTTGTAGTCGCGCAATTAATAATATAATTACCGATCGCTTAAACTTAGTCGGTGTTAATACAATTGTCGCCGATAGAAATACCTCGCGATCGAATACGACAAAACGAACCGTGAACGATATTCGATCGTCACACCAACAGCATGACATTTTTCCTTTCCGTCCGCAGAGGTCCCGGGGAACGAATGTTCGCGCATTGATCGACGACGATTCCCATTTTCGAAACTACCGTTTGATCACAATATAGGGTTCTGGTAGACTTTTTTTTTCCAGGATAGACTCGCTGGATATACTAATAATAACGATTATCTAACGAGCCGAACGATCGCTCCTTTTAACATATCGTACGTCTCTATCTGTAGGCAGATCGCTGCTCGCTGGTCCTCGTATGACCCATGCTCCAACGACGGCTACCAAAAAGTTTCACGTTACTTTTGCATCTCGTATTTATCGAGTGATATTCTCTCGAAGATCTACATTTTTTTTTTTCGTTTTCTGTTTTACTTTATGGTTCGTGCGAAAAATTACACAACGTACACACGTGGTTTACGCTACGTTTCGTGAAAGCACATTTATCTCCTTCTCGACGAGCTAACTCGCAATGACGAGGTGTGAACGGTACACATGGAATGTCACGAAGCAAAAAAAAAAAAAAAAAAAATTACACATCTTACAAATATACATAGGTACTCTCTTAATCGTATTTCCTACGCTCTGTGCGCGCGACTAAACACAACGTTTTCGCTTCTCTGTTTCGTCTACTTGAACGACATACAGCTCTCGATGGCATCATCATCATCGTCATCGACGCGAAATATTCAATTTCTCGGATCATGCAAGAGAGAAAGAGAAAGAGAGCGGACAGTATGGATAAATACAATATATATATATATGTATGTATATATGTATATATATAGAGAGAGAGAGAGAAACAGATAGAGAGCAAAAAAGATTAAAAAAAAATATAGCTTGTTACTCGCCAAAAACTGTTATTAAAACCATTCTATCGAGAGGAAAACAGCGAGACATCGAATTAGTAGTGTTCATTCTCAACTCTGAACAATCTATCATCTACTTGCGTAACTTAAATAAAGGTGTAGACCCGTGTTATAATCGCATTTTTCGTGGTTGATAGGGGGGAGAGGGGGACAAGATCATCGATAATAGAAAATTGTGGATTGCGAGTCTATTTACTTGATCTTGAATGCATCCATCAGCTCGTTCACGGCGGCATTAGCAGCGGCCTGCGTCGCAGCTTGAGTCACCCTCTGCTGTAGACCACCCCCACGACTAAACACACACCACGGACACTCAGCTTTTACTACTGATCTCATTGTAACGTCTTGTTGCAATTACTTAATACTTATTTATTACTATACACAAGTCGATTAAGATCATTCCTTAGATTTATGCTATACGATGTCAAATGCATCCTGTATCTTAGGATACCCTTAAGAACTCTCAAAAGACGTTCGAAAAAAAACAGCTCATCAAACGATGAGCGTTTACGTTCGAATCGAGCACGGGATGGTTTTGTCTAATGATAAATGCTTCTCAATGCAGGCACCGACACGTCCGTTCCTAAATGATAATTGACTACGTTTCGAATTGATTTTCTTTTTTTATGCTGAAACGAACGAACAGTAGCAAAAAAGCGATGATGATATTAGGGAGAATTGAAAGCTGTCGGGCGTGTAAAACGCTTATCGTGTGTTGCATTCTCAAATACTGGGCTTTTGTTTTATTCTGTAATCTACGACGAACGATTACTGGACATTGCGACCTCGACGAAATGCGATTCTTTTTTGGTAGTTAAAAAATGTCATGCTGTTAGTAAGCGAATGAATACTTGTCCGTCTGGTGATGAACCCAAGACCATTTATTTTACAACGTTCTTTTAGTTGTATATACAGGCATCATGTACAATTCCATCGAACTAATTTACAATGAAACAAACGTCGCTCTACCTAAGATTTCACTCGTCACGAACGAACGTGATTTAATTCTAAGTTTCTCTTTTTCTCTTTTACTAATACTGATTAAATGTATTCGTAAAACACTTAATAACGTTAATTAGAGGTATGCGAGAGTTTGTTTCAGAATGAATGCGAAAAAGAGCGCAGTATCTTTTTTGCTCGGAAGAAAGAAGTAAAGCGCGATTTAAAACATGTATAATGACTTTTTCTTTTATACTTTTGGTCGTTCTTACGAAATAATTGGACCGCTTGAAAATAAATGCAGAATACTGATACGTGACACGGAGATAAAAAAGGAATCGCCGAAATTCATGGAAGCTCTTCTCGATCACTAACTAACGCAAATATCTGTGGCTTGTCTCACTCTCGTACAAGTCGCACACCTCTAATTAAACGGTAATTCCATAATCTGTAATGTTTGCAGACAAAACATGTAGCATTAGGAAATTGTATCTCGTGTAAAATGTACACTGACTAGATGCAATCATATATATATACATGTGTGTATATATATAATGATTAGTAGCGATTAGGCGAGTTAGTGCGAAGACTTATTGTCGGCGCCTGCAATAGAAAGTGAAGTTAGCACCAAAGCCCCAATCACACAAAGCTAATAGGGACAAGCAACTGCAAGTTTCTGTTTTCAACAATATTTTAGTGAAGAATATTCAATGAAAATTAAATAAAGAAAAAAAAAAAAATAAAAGAACAAGGACCTTCACCACGTTGTTAAGACACAGGACTACCTTAACACAAAATTGACAGAACGTTGTGCAAAATTCGTCACGTGAGAAAGTCAATGATTGAAAGGATATTCGATAGTACAGATCGTTTCAATTAAACTACGAGTTGTCTCAAAATTCTCTGTACCACATCACGAGTTATATTACTTTTGTTAAATTATTTGATTAACGTAAATTGATGGTTACTTACGATGGTACCATGGGAGGAGGTAGGCCAGGTGTAGAACGGGCCGGTGGCGGTCCACCAGGTCCAGGTCTGTTAGGAATAGCCGGTGCTGGACGGCCTCCTGTTGGCACCGGCGGCGGCACCCGAGAACTAGAAAGAGGTGGTGGCTGTGTCACTCCACGTCTTGGCCCACCAGGTGATGGTGGTGATAACCTGTAAATAAATTCGTTGCAGGATAAACAAATTATCGAGCCTGACAAGTTGCCATTATTATTTAGATGAAAGGTGAAATGAACATTGAATTTACAAGGGATTGTATAAAAATACTAAACTATAATATTAAAATAGTTTTGGCAATTGATCCTGCTACTGCTTTCTAAATTTGGTATTAACATAACAAGATACGCTATTTATTCTTTACTCTCTGGATATTAAAGCTTCTTTTTTAAGCTCGGGTATAATGTACTCAAAATCCGTACAGAACATAGGGAACTTATAAGTTTCGAAATAAATTTGGAACTAAAAATACAATAAACAATAATACAAAGCATACATATAAAGGTACATATAAAGGTACATACAAATAATAGGGGTGTAACAACTAGTTTATAATACCTCCAATTATGCATCCAAAAGAAAGAAAGAAAGAAAGGGGTAATTAATAGAAACGTAATTAGCTCTTACCCAAGACTGTTTCAACGGTGTTCAAGTGTATGGGGCAAAAGCACGCAGTACAAGATTGAAAGATACCAAATTAGTTGAATGCGTAAGCGACAATGAAAATAATATCATAATTGTTACCTTGGGTTCTCGCTAGACGCCAACCAATCGTTTTTCACTGGCGGTGGTACCGGGGTTGAAACTGTCGCCATTGAAACGTCCCCAATAATACGAAGCGCCTCCTTGCACGCGTGATACATGCGTAACATTTCTTCCCGTTTTTGTGCTTCCTCGGGCGATTCTTCCATCATCGAAGCCTATGATATGCATTAAGTACTTGAAATAAAGAAACCTAACCATAAAGTAAGTTAGGGAAAAAGCAGGAAGTACTATAGAATAAGCAAAGAAAACAAAACTTAATTATTGGATTAATGGAACTCTTCAAATAATGCTTATCAAGCTTGGTAAACTTAGGACATCATTATTTCATCGGGTGAGGGATTAAAAATTTGTCTGTGCTCTAAAGTCAGATGAATTTTTACCTGATCACCGCTTGCGTACAAGTGTGCCAACAGTTCTCCATTGATGAAATCCTTTGCATTGTTGATGATCAAATGCATAATTGTCTTTGGAACCAAATCGCGAGTAGTCTTTGTAACGATCTTCATGTAGGAATCTACTAGGTTTCTGATGGTCTCTACTTGACGCTCCAACTGAGGATCCACTGACGACTGAGCTTCTGATCCGCCCTATAAAATATCAGTGATAAATTTAATAGACCGATAATCATCGAACTGCAGCACCCATGGATAACACACAGTTAAAAGTAGTGTTTAAGATAGTAAAAGTATTAGTAATAGTGATGGTAACTGTAATAATTAATAAGTGTTATTGATTGTATGCCCAAACGGAAATACTGCCAGCAGTAGGAACAATACATTCGTATTTTAATAGCATACCATATACAATGTACAAAAAAAAAAAAAGCTGAGCTGAGTGGAGTGTATTTTTATAGTTGTATGCGTGTTGTGTGTTCGTATGTTTAGGAAACTTCGACTACTGTACGAACCTCGTATCCTTCCTTTAGTTGTTTAGAGGAAACAAAATTCAAAGTTGTAAATTCAATCTAATATATAACGAATTCATACACGCATTAGCAACATTACTTAAACACAAATGCTTTTATAAAGTATAGAGGTTACAATAAATTTAGTTTCAAACAAAACAATCTGATTATCCCGCATTTAACTCACCCGCTGCTTATCCTACAATAAATAAAAATAATATCTCGCTAATGAACATAATAAAATTCGTGTTTATCTCTAATAATAAAGAAGTTACTAATTATCTTGTCCTGATTAAATATCGCCTAAGTCTTTTTAAGAAACGTTTAATATTTCCTAATGCATACTTACCTAAATGTCCATTTACACAAGATTTTATAACAGAATAGAAAGAAAATTACCTCGCCCTCGCCGTTCGCTTGCTCTGATGACTTCTCAGGATATACACCAGCCCTGAGGAAAGAGGCTTTCCAAGAATCAACATCATCCTGCGTTTCACAACTCAATTCAAGCTGTTTGGAATCCTTGTAAACGTTTCGGCCTTCAGGATTGAACAATGCGAACAAGTGACGCCGGGACATGAAACCTTGTTCCAAATCACGTAATTTTAATCCATCTAAAGGTAACATGTACTTCTTCTCGCGTTCCTAAACAAAGCGACACAACAATTGGCTAGTACCATTCAATCATTACTAAATATATTGTAATTGAAAAAGATATGTATGTATTTACTTCTTCATCCTTATACCATGAAATACTCTCCGATGTTAGGACAAACCAGTAGTCTTTAGAACCGCCTTTCATTATACCAAGATTGTGGATGCACATGTAACCCTTGCGTATCACCTGATTGCCCAACGTATGGCGCCCGGACTTGACTGCGTTCTCTGAGGACTGCTGTGCACTGCAACACAAGATGCAATGTAAAATGAAATGTTAAATAGAAACAAAAGTGTTTAAATACCCATGTACAAAATGTATTATAACAACTTGCCACAACAAAACTTGTTAGTTTAATCTTGAAAAAAGAATCTAGCAGGGTAAAATCCTAGCAGTAATTCTTTTCTTAAAACTTACAGAAACGTTCACACAAGATCAAATTTTATGATACAAATAAACAATTGAATCATACTGTACAATTAAGTTTCTCAACAGATATGTGCTTTTATGATACTAAATATTGAAACACGAGACGTGACAAAAATCCAACATAGAAAGTATCATTACTTTTGGCTGTATATCATTAATTAAAAAAAAATGGTTAATCGGTGATTTCATGACTGTAATTTTACATTTTGTTAGAATGAAAATAATAAAAAAAAAAAAAAAGAATTAAATTACTTTAGTTTACATAGAAAAACTATATAACATACAGCCACAACAACTCCATGCATATACTCTTTCATACAATTTTAAATCTTACAATTATATTATTTTTGAATGTACATTCAAACATCGTAACATGTAAGTACACAAAATGTGATTTACTACTTAATCAACACTTTAATAATTTTTTAAATGACAATGCATAAAGAATTGCAGAAGCACATATATATAGATATATATAGATATATATATATATATTACATCCATTGTAAAACAATGTGAAACGTGATGAAAACAAGATTTGATGCTGCTGTATGAAATATACGATTTGGAACATCTATGCATGAATTTAATGAATGATTCATTCGGATGGTACATTTGAGTTGTGCGAACATGTAAAAAAGACTAAAATTAAAATCATTAATATTTAATTAATTATAAGTATATATTATAATATGCAAAATTATGCAAAATAGGGCAATAAGTTTAATCGTTTCAATTAACTATATTGTTTTTAGAGATATGAAGAAACTTTATTTGCAGAAGTTTTGTGGCACTCAGATAAAAAATTAAATAAAATTTATAAAATAGGACATCTTAAAATACAAAAATATTATTGTTACTGCGTTAAGATCGTATCTATACGATATAATATTCATGAATAAATTTTATCCATACCTTCAAAAAGAATGGAGTTAATTTAGGTGATTAAAATTATTACCCTATCCTATATAACAGGTAATAGAATATACGAATAAATGAAAATAAATAGTATATGCATAAGAGTATCTATCATTTGATAAAATTTAAGTTCATCTCTTCATTTTCATAAATTGCAGTATCGCTGTTACAGTTATTGATAATATAAAAAGAAAAACTATATTAAAAACTATTACTGATAATTTTAAATAATACAAAATTATAGATTTTGACTTAAAAGAAGGAAAGAGAAAGAAAAAATAGAGAACCTAACACACTAGAAAAATATATCATTATTCATGTTGTATTATACAAGTTACAAGTGGGATATTGCTTTTTTTATGGATCATATTCTTTGTTAAGAAAATAATAAAAACTGGAAGCTAGGAAAAATGAACTAAACATAAGCATAAAAGATTAAGAGCGTGAAAATGGAAAAGGAAGAAAAATGTAGTGTAAATCTTTGTTCCAATGTACTTTATAATTCTTACCTTGCATTATGGCTACTGGCTGCCGCGCTGCCGATATAATTAAATAATTTTTTTAATTGTGAAGTATAAAGTTTTGATGAATGGAAACAAATGTCAGGAAATGTGTATAATGCTATGTAATTTAAGGAAAGACACACATTTTTAAGATTTTAAATTTCACTTAAAACTTATTAATATAAAACAAATATATAAATACGATAAAAATTAAGCAAATGTTAACTTTCAACAACTATCAACAGTTTTTGCCAAATTTTTTCATATAGAGGTATGCCTTGCCTTTAATGACATAGAAGGTTTTGTTGGAAAAGCTACAGTATTGTTATTCAATTATCAATTGATATTCATATATTCACATAAAATAAAATACTATTATATAAATATTTATCTACTAGTCATACAATTCTCAAAAAAACCAAATAATATGTTTCAAGTAACAACTAATTTTGGAATAAAAATTAAACTGAGTAGCAGCATATATGGTACCCTATTTTCAAATTGTTCATCATCTTCATCATCTATTTAATAATAATTTTTGAAGATATTTTGAAGTGTTGAATAAGTAAAGAATAAAAACGAACAAAAATCAAATTAGTTACATAAAAATAAAATATTAGAATGTTAAAAGTATGCATATCTTGAATAGGAAAAATGTAACTGGGATACAATTTAATACGACGATACATATGACACAAAGTGTCATACACATGTACACCAAATAGAAAGAATAGCATAAATTCTACTACTTATTAACGATACTGATAGTGTGTGCCTCAGCTTTGAAGAACAAAATGAGCTAATGGTTTACTAGTTTAAAGCTTGCAATGTGAATTGACTTTAACAATACATGCACCGATTATGAGATATACCGTATAAACCTGATTACAAAAATTATGTAAATATAGGGTGTTCCACCTAAAACGTGCAATCTCCAGATTGTGAGTTTTCCACGCCAAAAGAAATCCTTTACTATTCTGTGAGTAGCAATTCTGTTTTCAAAATATTTTGTACGCAAACACAGAAAATACTTCATTTTTAGTCATTTGTATATCGAAAACGAAATTACAAATCACAAAATAATAAAATTTTCAATCTGTTAAGGAAAGAACAAATCTTGAAGATTGCGCGTATTAGAGACATCCTGTATAATTAAATGTATGTTATTGAGTTTTGTTTAGGTGAGAAATAATTATATTTCAAAATTTGATATTTTATTTCAGGAAAATACGGTATAGGTATGTATTATACAGTTGAAAACATATTTGATACGTAATCAAATATGCATCAACGCATATATCTCGTAATTTGCGTACAAAAATGTTGCAAGCAAACTAATATAACTATTAATTTAGCTTGTTGAATTCATTTATTGTTATATTCTTTTATTCTGTACGTAACTGAAATTATAATCTTTCCGAGTAATTATAAAAAATAATGAAACTAGTTTCAAAAAATATTCCGTCTGCATTAGTAAAGCACATTGTCATTATGAGGACTATGCTATGTGTTGAATTTACATTAGTCATGCAATACAGAAATTCATTACTGCAAGTATGAACATGTTCTTCAAAGATATTAACAGTATACAGTATAATTTAAAGTATAACAAAATATTTAATATATAAAATTTTTATTGTTATTCAATCGTTTATTGTTACTGAAGCAATAGTGATTCATGAGTTTATATTTTATTGTTAAATAATGATGCCTTTTCAAACAATTTAAAGATTTGCAATATATATGTTTTAAATGTAAAATAGTGTAAAATATTTAAATGTAGAAAATTTATACGCGTAAATATATGAACCACGTTCGCTCTCGTTCACTCGATATCAATCGATAACGATCGAATAGCGAACGCATTGAAATCTACAACTGCAGTTATGAATGTAAGAGCAACATAGAGCGCTAGATGTGCGGTGGTTAAAAATCAAAATTTTCTATCATATTATGTACGTTTCTGGTTTTATTGAATTGCTACAGTAACACATAATGAAATGCAAGCAACTTACTTGGCAAAACCGATAAAATCTTCGTGATTCGTATTCATGTACGCAAGTTCGCAATCGACCAGAAGTATCAACTGTTCCTTGCACATCTGTTCACGTTGTCTAACATGAGTGGTTATAATACGTTCCGTTTCCTCCCTCAATCTAGGATAACGTGACATCTGCGACACAAAACAGATATTACATTAATGAACGTGCAACATTCAATGGTTTTACGGATGTAAAAAGATTTACTTACTCTATCGGTACAAATGCGTACAACGTTACTGAGTTCTTGTACAACTAGGTCCACACATTTTAGACTAGGTTCCTTGAGTCTATTGATTTGTTTCTTAACTATTGCCTCAAAGGCCATATCAGGAGTAAACAAACCTACCCTGATACCTATGACATTATGCTATTGTTAGTACTTTATTTTTAAAATCAACACAGTACAGCATTGTCTTTCATTATGTCACTGGCTCGGATCCGCGCCGCGACAGAATGAAAGATCGGTATACTTTAATAAAACCCATTATTACGGTGAGCTCGTTCAGCCTGCGAATTTTCAGAAAGTCATGGCAATGGTGAGGCGAAATAGTGCAAGTTAAAAGATTATCACGCAATAAAAGACAATACTATACTTATTTATTATCATATACAGTATCTTCTCTAATTGTAAGATAGGTAGATGATTCAGGAATTAATTCGAAAGCGCTGAGGATGGAAGTAAAACACAATGAATATAATATAGTTGCCTTTACGATATTGCATGTTATTCTGTAATTTAACTTAAATATAATTACGTTCAGTGCTACTTTTATTACAAAAAATCTAAAGAATTTGACGAAAATATTTTCATAATAGTTGAGCAAAGTATACTGAAACTTAAGTTCCTTTATTTCGGTGACTCATTATTTGGTCATCGATAATCGATCGTGAATGAGAGCTAAGTCGAATTCCGATTGAATAAGTCTAGGTAAGAACAGAAATGACAACATAACATTTTCTAAAGAATTTTTCGCAACACTTCTTGAGAGAATACTGTATGCAAGTAATAAAACGATGTCGGTAGAAATGTAAAAAATCAAAATGTTTATTTACCATGAATGTTCCTAATGGCGAAAGCAATTTCTCTTCTCAATTCTTTCTCATCAAACTCCATTTTTACTATTTCAAATGGAAAACGTTCATGGAATAGTCTGTTTATTTTAGCACCCCCACTAAGCTCATTTGTATTGATTTGTGCAGATCCTGAACCTTCTATAGTCCTTTCAAAATCTGACTGAAGCTGTTGTATCATCCTTAAAAATGTTTTTCTTTCAATCAATGCATAGACAAGCACAAAACCTTAATATTAGTAACATGGGTAGAGGGTCATGATACTTTGGGTTAAAAAGCTAGAGAAATTTTATATCTAATTAGCATATTACAATTCTTAATGTTAATGGATTACTTTACACTCTCAATTGAGTTAAATAAAAATGTATGATGCATTCAAATTTTCATGCAAATGACACACACACGTGAAGAGAGTATGATACCTACATAAACATTTGAATTGATCTGAAAAATAAGAATAAAAAGCTCTAAAATATCGAGACCCTCCACCCATAATGTATTTTAAGAGAAAACTGCAAAAGGTAAGTTTAGTTTGGACAGATAACGTTTATAAATTTATTATAAACTATGGATCATTTTATATGACTTATTACATATTGACCATTAAAATTATTTTATTATACAGTGTATTGTAAATTATCAAAATAAAATATACCAAGAAACTACTTACTGTAACATAGCTTTTGTTTTAATGGCAGGATCATCAGGTCTGAAATGTTTGTACTGTTCTACATCTTTCTCCAGTGTAAGTAACTGTTTTTGTAATCTATCTCTTAATGCTGGTAAAGTGTCCCTGATATGATTTGTCAATTGTTGGTTCAAAACACGTTGCAAATATGGTGTTCCTAACCGATCTGCTAGGTGTCGGTAAGATGGATGGCTAATTTAAAAAAAAAGAGTATTTCATATATTTTGTTAGTTATTAATCCATACAATTATTTGTCATTGTTGGTACAGTACTGCCAAGTTAATTGTCCGAGAACGGGATTATAACAAAAGATAAACGTTTTTCTCTCATTATGTGCAAGCAAGGACAAATATTTAATACCGAAGGTCTCGAAATCGGTAAAATGTTAAAGAAGCAATGATACAAGGTTCTCTCAGAGGTTTCAAGCAGTTCAATACCCAAATACTCATTGAGGCCATTCGACACACTTCAAATGATACAGTAACGAAATTCATGAAGTTATCAGCGATTGCTGCTGCTTGCATTTATGACATACATAGTACCATGCATTGAATAACCTCCCCCCCTCCCCCGTTTTCTCCGTGTCGTCTTGCTTTCTATCTCTATGCGATAGTAAACAAATCATTAAGTGTGACAAGACGCGACACTCAAACAGACAATGTATATAGACCGAGAACATATCGATACCAGTTCCATCCAAGCTGTAATCATAAAAGTTCGAGCCTTTTATACAGATATCAATTAGGTATCGATACCGTTCGATACCTACCGATTCATACGTGCTCGTAATACCATGACATTGTTATTGAATATCGATATCGCTTGTAACCAGTGATATCGACGGGCAGTTAACTCGGCAATATCCTGTACAGTTAACGCGACAATATCTATTGCGTGTACCTTAGGAAAAACTTCCTCTCAGCTGTTAAAGCATTTTTAATATCTTTCCGGCCTTCTATGTCTTTTTGACTTCTATTAACGACACCAATGTAACCTCGTCTTAAGGGCAACAGTTTGTTTTCCAAAATATCTCTGGCATCGGTACCCTCATCCATAAGATCCAGTTTTGTAATAACACCAATTGTACGTACACCTACTCAAACAATTTACAGTGTAAAAATGTGTCCGAATTTATTATTTCTACATACTAAATAAACATGTATACCTTGAGGATCTACTTCTTTGGCAAGTTTAAGAGCATCGCTATTCGCTAAATCAGTATTTGCAGGAGTTACTGCCAGTATAAGACAATTTTCCCTTTTGATAAATTGAAAAATCATAGCTTTGATTTGGGCTTCTATGTCTGCTGGTTGATCTCCGATTGGTACTTTTGTGAGGCCGGGTAAGTCAATCAATGTTAAATTTAAAACTACCAACAACAAACATGTTAGTGGAAATCAACTACACACCAGTATGGGATTAAATATAAAAAATATATTTACCATTGGGTGAATAAACTCTTAAATTTATAGGTATATTGGAAATACCCTTATTACTGCCAGTAATTCTGTCTGTTTCTGCTTCGATTTCCTTCCGAACCTCATCAAAATCCACAAACTTTTTACCTTTACAATGCAGAAATTCAGCATATTCTGAAACAAAAATACATTTTATTTCATAATTTATAAAATTTTATAACATACACTTAAGTATATATTTCTACACATTAGTGTAGATTAATTTTAATTGTTTAGCTGTACAATGAAAGTGATAGTGCACTCAATTTCTAGCTTATCAAAAGTTCACTGTCACAGGAAATGTGATAAGTTGATACAGAACAATTAAGTAGATGCTGTACTAAGTTTGTAGTGTAACATTCAGTCATCAAAAATTTCATATAAAGATTTATACCTTTTGTTATAAAATGTTATTTTAGCAATATTAAAGCACAATAAAATAAGATTTCGTTATACATTTTGATCTTGTGTCATTTAATTTTATGCTTAGTAATAACAGATGTTGCAAAAGGTTCTAAATTAAAAACTAGATTTTTATATTCATAATATGAAGCATGTTATATCTATTTATCTATGTGACTCACCAGTTGTACTATTAATCAGTTGTAAGATAAGTGGTCTTCTGGTTACAATGCCTGATCCTCTAGGTAAGAAATCTCTGAAAACAAAAAAAATATTTTTTTTAAAACATAATTGTAATAACATAATATGTTCTTATCTGAATTGTATTAAAGTGGTTAATAGCTTTTAATACTTTCATTATGAAAACTGTAACATGTGAAATAAAGTTTGAAACAATATATGATATTAATTAATTTCTGATTCAATTAATGTAAGAAAACTTTAAATAATAGACAACAAATTAAAAAGGACTATATTAACAGAATGTAATACTAAACGGCCTACATCAGCAACAATTAAATTAATAATTCTTGTCGTTGTATATGTACACTTGAGGCAATTTAGTAGAAGGTTAACTATTATAGTAGCGAGAAAGAATAACCGTTTGACAGGTCGCCGTGTAGGCGGCCTCAAATCACAAAGATATAGTAAATTTTGATGTCATGATCGATAGATTAAAATAGTTAACCCGTAGGGGCGCAGAAAAGAGGAATAGTTCAATTAAAACAATCAATGATGAACATGAAAATTATAACGTGGCATAGCTCGCCACGCCTTTAATCAAACGTTTGAATTATTCTTATAATAAGTTACAGCGACGGATGACGATGAAACATCAGGAAACGTTGTATGTACTTACTTTCCGACAAAGTTCTCGAGAACAGAACTTTTTCCTGCACTCTGACCACCTACCACTGCGATCTGTGGTAGATCAAGTTGCATGTGCACCCCAAGTTGTGTGAATGCATCTTGCAACTTGTTCACAATCGGAATTAACTGTTCCATACCCGTGTTTCCTGCCATTTTGCCAATGCTATTTGCTTACTGGGCAAGGAACACGATCGTTTTCAACTTTACGGCTGTGTCCTGTGGGCGACACCGAGCTGCCACCACTTCCTCGCACAACCGTTGGAGGGTAGCTGCCAGAAGTGATCCTATCCGTTTTCGTGAAACACGCACTACCAAAATGGCCGATTTCACAAAGGCACGTCGTTTTACATGAAATTTCACCGCATTTTTCTAGGAACCGTGCTCGCGCACGGATCACAATCAAAAGATGTCAGCCACTGGCGTACGGCAAGAAAGTTACACTACAAATCTCCACAGCTACTGCGTTCACGTAAATGAGATCCAGTGGTACGAACTCAAGGCACGTAACGTGTTTCAATCGATAATCGAAGCGTGCGCACAGGCGCCTCTGTTGTGACCCACTTTTCATCGTGAGATAAAATCCATATCGTCCTCCTGCTGCTGACCTTTTTCCACGTCCCACGATGATCTGATATCAAAGGAAGCTGGAACTACACCTTTTGTCGTCTGTTGATCCTGTTCACGACAAATAATCATTTTCTTGATCCATTGATTTTGAATGGTACGCGGCAAATATTTTTATTGGCGAGGAACTTTTGTAATTGTAAGAAAGTAGGCAACAACCAATGAGAACATTTACTTTCTGGTTATTACATGTGTAAGAATGATGATTTCATTCATTTCATAGTTTTATTCATGAAATAAAAAACACTTTCAGTAACTACCTGAATATATAATTTTGTATTAAATAATTATATATTATCCATCGTACTTTTTAACTAGAAGATAAATAATGTTTATGTAAATGATTTGTCTCTTATGCCTGGTTATTATAATCATTGTTATCTCATAAAATATATTTAAACTAGAGCTATAAAACTTGTATTTAATATTTCTAATTAAATATTGGGAAATGTGTTTTTATAAAACGTTTTAAATACCATACTAAACTTAACTAGATCCAATATGTAATAATCGATTCAATAAAAGTAAAATGCATCATTTTTAAACATTTAATTGATATATTACAAATTTAAAAACTTCTAAAAAAATATTGAATCCTTTTTTTGAGTATAAAAAAGAACAAAATAAAAGTTACTAGAGTTTATATGATGTTATTGGTCGATGAGTTTTGCGTTTTTAAAATTGATGCCTTATATTCAATGACATGTTATAGAATACGATGTATTTATATATACTGAAGTCATTAGCAAATGATAAAAAAGTAATAACAAGTATTTGCTAACTGTTTGTAATAAAATCCTTATTTTTATACATAATTTTATATTGCAAAGTGAATACTCTGAACCAATGGGATAAAAGGTTTAAAGAGAATGAAAGTTGGTCCTGTTTAATCTTCTCTCACAGTAGCTTAACTGTGGTTGCGTCTAACATGATGAGAAAGAAGAACTCTTTGTTAAATAAAACGTTTGAGATCTTGAGTTTAAAATGAATAAAACTCGAAAGATTGGTTTAAATTGAATGTCCAGTGTATTCCTTAAAAATACAAATCAACTATAAAATTCAGCGCACCTATATGTAGTAAGTGAGGGCGCGATTGGTATTTTCCTACAATACGAGTCCAAAATGTCAGACATCGATAAATGGATAGAGATTGCAAAAGAGTGCAAATATCTTCCTGAAAATGACCTCAAGGTAAATAACATATACGAAATATTATTTTTTACAGTTTTAATTATATAATATTTTGTTGACATATTTGTCAAGACGCTAAACATACGCTTGGAGGTTACTTTTATTCATTGTATTTCTTTTGATAATTAATTTTCTTTAGAAACTTTGTGACATGGTATGCGACTTACTATTGGAGGAGTCTAATATTCAACCAGTATCCACTCCAGTAACTGTGTGCGGAGACATTCATGGCCAGGTAAATTTCATACCATTGCTCTAACCTCAACGTAACATCGATATCTCTACAGATAGCGATAATCATTTCGATGGCAAAAGCTCGAGATATGTTTGTATAGCCTGATATTCATTATAATTATTTGTATTTTTTTTTTCAGTTTTACGATCTAGAAGAATTATTTCGAAATGGGGGCCCTGTGCCTGATACAAATTATGTATTCATGGGAGATTTTGTAGATAGAGGGTATTACAGTTTAGAAACGTTCACTCGTTTACTTACACTTAAAGCTAAATGGTCTGATAGAATAACATTGCTTCGAGGAAATCATGAATCCAGACAAATTACCCATGTTTATGGTTTTTATGGTTAGTATAAAACAAGTACATTATGTGTTTGAAAAATATTAAAAATTAATTTATTGTTTCTTTTCTTTGCAGATGAATGTCAAAACAAATATGGCAATGCTAATGCATGGAAATACTGTTGTAAGGTGTTTGACTTGCTCACCGTAGCTGCCGTTAGTATTAATAAATATTAACCAAATTTTATACATATGCATGTATTTAACATAAATATTTTTATTTAGTTAATTGATGAACAAGTACTTTGTGTGCATGGTGGATTGTCTCCAGCCATTAGGACTTTAGATCAAATTAGGACGATTGAAAGAAATCAAGAAATTCCACATAAAGGTATGTGTTTTATTATATTATAATGTTGTATAAAATACATCCATTAAAAAAATTTGAATTTTTATTTCAGGTGCTTTCTGTGATTTGGTCTGGTCTGATCCAGAAGATGTTGAATCATGGACTGTTAGTCCTCGCGGCGCGGGTTGGTTATTTGGAAGTAAGATAACATATAAATTCATGGAGATTAATGATCTTAAGCTTATTTGTAGAGCTCATCAATTAGTTCATGAAGGTATACCTTTTTAACATATCAATTATTTAAAACCTGTTAACGTTTTGCGATTGGAAGCTGGAATATTTACAGTCTCTTTTGTCAATCTTGTTTGGGTGTTCCTGTGTATTTTAGTGATTTACTCTCGGTAGGTGTCGGATAAGTCATTGTAAAGGCCCGCGCGAATCAGCCATGATGCATCGCGTAAAAAGTAATTGGAAATCTGTTTAATTTTCAGCCTAATAGCTTTCGATCGCAAAAATTTATCGGTTAAATATAGATTACATACAATTTTTGTTAATTGCATTTTATTTTATTTACAGGTTATAGGTATATGTTTAACGATAAACTTGTAACAGTATGGTCAGCTCCAAATTATTGTTATCGTTGTGGTAATGTAGCTAGTATTTTACAGTTCACAACTGTTGATCACAGATGCTCAGTGCTGTTCCAGGCAGTGCCTGATTCTGAAAGAGTAATTCCACCTTTAACAACCACACCGTACTTTTTGTGATCTAACTTAGTGCTCCATTTGTTTGGATGCAGAAGGGTGGTATCTGCGTCTAGACTATACGGAATTACATGACTGTTTCTTCATGTCGATAGGCACAGGCTGGTACTCTGACGGAGCATAAAACTTTCAGAAACGTATCGGGAGAATGGTACATTATTTAGAATTTCAGTTTTTAAAAAAGTTACTTTTTTTATGTTTTTATGAGAAAACGTGTCATTTAAAGAAAAAGAATAAAAAAAAAAAACGCAGAATTATCTATGTGATTATCTATTCAGGGAATATTCTTACACGTTTTTTAAAGAGATTTACCCATTTTTGTATGTTGAAGAATTAACTTTTATACATAGTGCGTCTGCCATTGCATCAGCCTGACTTCTTTAGTTCGAAGAATATTTCGAATTGAAATATGAACACTCTGTGGTCTAGACGCTTTTGCTGTCTACTGTGTACATTCTGAGCATTCGCATCTCAGAGCAGTATTGTGAACATTATCGTTTTAAGGGCTATAAAGCTTTTAAGTAAATTGTGAACGCGAACAACAAACGATTCAGTACTATATATGAATGAATAAATGCGAAAAACATTTAAACATTCCGTGGTGGGAGAGTCTCTGAGTATAGTGAATGCTTAACTGATACTCTGATCGTTGTGCGTAGAATTCAGGTTTATTAGAGCGTGAGCATATATACTACTGTTAAGGTCTTCCTGAGTATGTAATTGATCTGTTTCTGGTTTAGATACTGTGTGTGCTGCGTGCAATTCTTTTAATACTACTAGATGCGCAATCAGTGTTCTTAGCAGCATAAATTCGGCGTTTCGCCGACGTACAAATAGTATGTAGCAGTAGCCAAAGTTTTCCTGCCTAGGTAAGGAAATTCAGTAGAAAAATTGTATTATATAATAGGGTTTTTTTTTGTTAATATTTTTATGCACATGACAACTTTATATTCCATTCTTTCTTTCTTCTTTACTACGAGCTCAACATACCGTTTTTGCAAAACGTTTGACAAAAAAAACGAGAAAAAGAAAAAAGAAATGAACAAAAATATTAAAATTCTTTCCTAGTATCGGCCTTTGCAGCCACGTTTCACTTCTGTGTATACAGAGCAATAGTTCGACTATTTTATCGTTTATTCTCGGAAGCTTTGTACAGTTTCCATATTATATGCCAAATCGCTGTCGTACTGAATAATTATAATAGCTAGATTGTCATAAGTTCTTTAATGTAGGGAGCAATTTTTAAGAACCGAGACCCTTAGCAATGTGCCTCTAAATTAATAAGCGTTTGTGTAATATAATGGTACGATGATATTGATACATAATTAATAGAACGCACCGGCCATTGCGTATCATAAGCCTGAATTCTGACCATCGATTTGCTAGCTCATGATAATTCCTAACCGATCACAGACCCAACATAATAATGGCATTGGCATTGGCACTGGATGTCAAGTTGAAACTACTCTATTTTGAATTTTGTGATATAGTTCAAGTGAGGCATGTGAGAATTGCGTCGACGTTTGTAACGATTTTCCATGTCTAAGTCGTTCGAGGATGTTTTGAAGACTTGTTATTTCAAGAAGTATAATCAACTTTTGAACAGTGCCTTCAGAACTATAACACGGCGGTCTACTAGAGATAAACACTTTCTACCGACGGATAATCATAGACGAACTAGGACGGATCATAATAAATAACAGAGAGCTTAAACAAAATGGCGTGTATAAGGAATTCTCTTCACCTTTTTTATATTCCAGGAAGTACTAATAATAATACGAATTCCCACCTTTATGATAATTCAACAATTTTTATTATTATTATCTGTTATAAGATATATTTCGGCGTCCATTTCGATTGCTTTACAATACGAGATACTTTTTACATTTTATAATATTCTCGGATAAAAAAAAGAAAACGATTTATATATATATTCAAATTGTTACGATATGCAATTACACGATTTTACATTAATCAACTGCTTTATATTTTACATTATCAATGTATTGTATTAGATAGATCATTATACAAGTTAAGGACACGGAGTTTACGTTACAAACTCGACTAGTCGATTTTGCAGCCTCTAAATATATATCGTGAAAAAAAAAAAACGGAGGTGATTGCATGAGAATGCCTACGTAGTGCGGACATCCTAGAAATCGTAAAAAAAGTATTAGCCTCTGTGTCTACTTAGGTATTCGCAGTATTCACCTTTCGAATGCCTCTGTCTGTGATCGCTTTAATCTTATCGAAGTGTCCAAGCGCTTGCGACGATTTCTACGTTGGGTAAGCTCCACGTTAATAAAGACAATGACATTGAAACAATGAGACTAATAATTTAGCTTAAAAAAAAATACATATGTTCTTGTGCAGGAGCTTGAACACTGCGCATAATCCTTAAAGATCTCACAGGTAGACAACATTTTAACGATCATGTACCTTGAAAGTATAGACTTTGTTATGTTAATGTAATGAAACGTCTGTAATAAAAATGCGGAAAAATTGCAACTGACATTATCAATAATAATCCCGTTATTATTGTGATAAATAAAAGTACAAAATATATATATATACACACACACGTAACGCAAACATAACTATATAGAATATCATGAGGTGTTGAAGGAAAAGTTATCATTATGTAGGCATGGGTGTGGAATAATAAAGATATCATCAAATCTGTTCATCTTTAATTAGTTTATTTACTTGTAATAATATTATTTTCATCGCATATATTTATATATATATATATATCATTCTATTATGATATATATATATCATTTCTATTTACTCCTTACTATTTATATATAATAATATAGTGTATTTATGTTCATTATGTATAATATATTATCTACATTTATAATCCCTATGAAAGGCATCTCCAAACAGACTTCAGATTTACTTTTTTTTTTAAAATATCTTATTTATTCATAAAAATACAGGGGGTTTATGCGCCACCTGTGAAATCTAGCCTGTTTTGCCCGGAACCGATAGCTCTCGATTATTGGTCGGACGAACAACATTATACGTATATCTTACAATCTTTCTTTGCAATAACAACGAATTTATTACGTTTCTCAACATCATCTATATGTACACATCTTTTCACAAACAAGTTAGAGGATTTTTCCGTTTAGCTACGAATCTTTAAGCGCTACCGCGTTTTAAATTATCTCACGTTCATTATTGTTACCATTCACCACTGGGTACAACGACGAAAAATAAAGAAAAACGATGAAACGATTTCAAGAGTTCACGGTTAAGACACGAAGAACGAAATGCAGTAGAAAATGCAACAGGTAAGCTCGACGAATATTTACGATATCGTCAGCGAACGACGAGAAATAAATTAAAACTAAAACGTAAAACTTTATAATAAACGCATATATTCTCTTCTCCACCGACTAGACTGTTTGGCTCGAGACATGTATCCACGAAGTAAAAGGAAAGCACAAGAGAAGATTTCTCGTTCAGTCTCTCAATAATTTGAATAAAATACAACACGTTTCTATAACTTAGTTTCGTTAATTAAAATTGAAATAAAATTGCAGATGTTTAGAATAAAGTAACTAAGTACAATCTCGTTAATTCTTTAAAGAATTATAAAACATATAAAAAAACATAAAATGCACAGAATCATTTTCGAACGCTTCCCAGGGTGGAATAATAATGATTCTTTGAAAACAGGCATGTTAAGATCGATATCGTGAACAGTGATCAACAATTGAATAAAGCGCAATAATCGAAAAATTTTGAACGGAACAATTTCGCGCGCGTTCGTAGCGGTCAACGGGGAATTCGTAATTCGCGCGCAAAAGATCGGTTAAAGAATTCGTTTAGTGGCAACGCAGCATCCGGTTCCCGGCAGAGCGGCGATTCACACGGCGCTCAAATCTCAGTTACAAAAGGAATAGTCGAAGGTAAACGAGACGATAAAAATGTACTTCCTAAACGTAGGTAGAAATTGGTAACTTTGACTCACTCATTGAAAAAGTATTTCCTCTTGCCAATCCGGCATTCGTGCTTTCTTTTCTGCCCATCGTTTTTGGGTTAACGTTTGTATTGCGCGCGCCTTCGGCTATCACGTGACAAGCAGCAAACTTCAGTGTTCTCCAATCCGTTCAAAGTGACAGTCCGTGTTCGCGGTTTCGGAGTGAGTTTTGTGAATTTAATAGTGAAAATAACGATTGAATTACGCTTCCTTGGTGTTCTTGGCCGAGGTCGAGATCAAAAGAAGACATCTCGGTGAGTGAAACATGTTATAACAACTTAATTTCATGATATATCTCTGATAACTGATTGGACGCGTAACGGTTTCGCGATGTCACGTTCAAACGTGTTTAAAACGCATATATATATATATAATTTCTCGGTCTTGTTACATCTATTGTTCGTATAATTATGCATTGTTCGTATAATTATAAATCATTGATTATTATTGAGTGTTTTCGTGAAGTATTTCGATTGACTTATCGACGATCAAGATCGAAAACGATCGAACGAAACAAGATGTCCATTTTGTGTCGTTACAAAAAGCTCGAACGATAGCTATATTAACCTGCGTCAGCAATTATACTTCGCTCACAGATCACCGAACTTTAGATTTTTATACACGCGATTAGAAACACTGTGCGGCCGCTTGACACTGTATATAATATATATTTATATATATAGAACAGGTATAACACGGAATTATACAAAGAGACAGGACTAGTACTTTCAACGTAGTTATTATTAAACCTTTCGTACAATATGTACAAAGTTAAACCCACAAACGAGAGGCATATGTTTTTTTTTTATACTTCTTAAATTTCTTCTTTCTTTCTTTCTCTTTTTTTTTCATTTTTTTTTTGTTGTTTCTTTTACTTTTTTTGCTCAATAGACTCTCACTCGCACTTAAATATTAAAGGGTTGGGCATGATAATACTCGTGGTAGTATAATGCCCTAAGTCTTGCTGATCCAACGCGTAGCTCTCCCGTAAGCAGCTACTGTACTCCCAGACATCGATGCACATTTTCATTTTTTTTTTTTCTTTTATACAATATACATATTTATATTTATATTTATATTTATATACTTATATGTATATATATAACGTAATAATTAAAGACAGTCCAACTCGGCGCTTTTAATCTTTTCGCACGCGGTGTTCGTCAACCCCCACCCCCCACCCACCCGTCCCGCTCTTCTCTCGTTCTTTCGTATCCGATACCGCCACTCGGCTATGTACATGCTAACAATAAATACAATGCGACAAGAAAACGAGTTTAAATCGATTTAACGGGAATAATAAAGATTGATAGGAGATGGGTGCTAGGGTCGGTGAATTACGATGGGAACGGAAGAAGGAACCGTGAATCGCGAATAGAAATGTACAAAGGCAGAAGGAAAGTATCGAAAGAAATGGTTCCTTTCTGTCTAATATATATTGCACTATCGTACGAACGGTAACTTCAAAAGGAAATATCTTTCTCATGATCGTTTCGCGCGCCGACACTTAAGTTTCTCAAAAGAAGAAGCAAAAGATTCGTTCCTGGTCCACTATCTGGCCAACGTTATCAAGATTCGGTGAATGTAAATTTAACGAGGTTCTAGACTTTTCTTGTTCGTTTCCCGTGGGATGCAACCTCATCGACCGTCCAATTGAACACAGAGACAAGTGTACGATGATGTCCGGGGAATACAGGAACCGTTACCCCCAGTTCCTTAACCGCAAATAATATACATTGTTTACCGTATTGAAGTATCCCATCGTTAGTTAAGTCTTATAGTATGGACAAGTATCCCTAGGCTAGTAGGCCCAAGGTTCAATTTTTTTGTTTGTTTGTTTGTTTTGCGTGTACAGTTCTCGTGTTGATTTATTTTATTTTATTTTATTTTTTTTTATTTATTTTCGTACGTAAGCTCGCGACCACGAGTCCAATGAAAATTGTATTCGAGAGCGAAGAAAAGGCGAAATCGATTTGTTAGAAATGGAAGAGAGGGGTCGATGATAGTTTTGAGCAGAGAATTCTGTTGGTAACGTTATGGTAACTGTCGTCTCGATCCGGGATCTAAGCTCGCGGATCGCGTACAAAAATCGTGATTGAAAGTTAACCGGGGATAAATGCAACACGACCGAAGGTGTCCAAAAAACACGGCACGGATCTTCGGGGGTTTGAGAAAGATAACGAAAGCGATCAGGTATTCATTTTCATCGTACTCGTGACCGTACGGCGTACAGGTGATTCAGCGTGTGTTTTACGATAAATTCTATGGAGGCAAGATGAAACAATCACGCGGTGATAGTACATGCGCTGATTAATCGTTACATGCGTATACAAGGAGCGTTACTTTTTTATTTCTCATTTCGTTTGCCTCTGCCAAGATACCGAACGACGTTTCGACTGGCGTCAACCACCGGTTTTTCTTTTTCTTTCGTTTAACCTCGTTTTAACGATTTTCGCTATATTAAATAATTGAGCCGATCTGGAGCACCTGGTACCTCCTTGTTCGCGAGGAAGTCGAATATCACACGTGTCGACGACACACATCTACGTTTATCGATGAAAGCGCGGGAACGGGCCTCGTTCAAAGTAAATAGAAAAAGAATATTTTAATTGTACATGCTCCCTCGCGAGGTAGAAATACCAAGTCTCTTGCTGTTCAATGTTTTCCCGGTCGTTTCGCGCGTTTTGTATCCTTTCCTCGTCTTTCCTTTCGTTTTAATCTCGTATATATACAGGGTGTCCCCAATTTACTCGACGAACTAAGAAAAAAATCCTTTAGAAGTTTCTTTAGTTGCATTAAAAATGAAACAACAAAAATTATTATTTTTAAACATAAGAGAAATTTTGGAGTAAAAGGTTAATTAGATACTAATCAACTCAAGAGGATGACAGAGATATAATTCTAGAATATTGCTCATGGTTTTTGGGACCAAAGAAATTTGCAAAATAAAATACTTTTCTACTAATTTGTTCTCTTCGTGTTGAAGGCAGGTACTTTGGGGTTAATCGTAGCTATGATGCACCAAATATCACTAGAACAATTTTCACCACTAAATTTTGCAATTTTCAAAATCGAGCAAACCTTCAAAGGACCGCTTTTTTCTTGGTTTATCGATTTCTTACAAACTCCAGAGGTCTTGATACTCAAATCAGAGACACCTTTTATATACATACGCGTACATATACGTGTACATGTATAATACTATGAAATTATCGTAGTCGTTTAAACAACGAGGAATCATAAAAAAAAAAAAGAAAAAGAATCTACGACGAACATCCGGTAACGAGAAACGAAGCGCGACTCGTTCGAACGATCCGATCCTCGTCCATTAATCGTTCTCGCAGAATAAATTGCATCGCGACGGTAGGCTACGAATTACGCTGGAACAATATAAAAAATCTTTAAAAAATTCGCGTCAGTCGAATATCAGCGAGTTTCGAACGTTTCGTATCGCGAAAGGCGAGTCTCGGCTAAGAGTTTGCGAAGAAATGGCTTCGTCTTCGGAAGCGTTTTCAGAAGCGGTGTGCTCGAAAGTTCCCGTACGCGGCACCGTTTGTCTTCGTTCTTAAGCTCGGCTAGAATATCTTTTTCTTCCTATGAGTCCGGGGGAGGAGGATCAGTTGGTTCGAAGGACGTGTAAAAAAGAGCGATTACCGAACAAGGACATCTTCGACCGGTGAACGATGCACGTGTATCAACGCGTTAAGATAAACGTCAATGGTGATCGAAATGTAAATGAACGAAAAAACAGTGAATATATGTATATATATAATATAATATAGTCTTCTGTGTTGCGCGCTTGGACCATGATTCGGAGCCGTGAACGACGACGAGGACGACAATAACGACGAGGACGATAGATCATTTCGTTCCGTTTTCTTCGTTGGTGGCTTTCATCCAAAAGACAAGGACATTCCTTTCCGTTTCCTTCATTTTTTATTTCCAATTCGCACAAAATGTCTTCGTTTCATCAAAGTATCCTCCATCGTTCCGAACGATAATGTCGAACTCATTGTTTATCACAAAGGACGAGGGTGTATGCGGGCGTATCAGAATCGTTAGTCTATTCTCTGTTGTCTGGCGTGTGTGTACCTGGTGATTCTTGTCGTTTTGCTGTGGTTACCCGTCGTCGATCATCATCATCATCGTCATCGGCATTATCGTCGTTATCATTACAGTCAGGGGGATGGATCATCAACATCGGTCGATGGATCTGTCGGTCGTTTTGGTAGTCTGCTATTTTAGCTGATAGTGATGGAGAATAGTAGTAACAGTAGCAGTAGTAGTAGTAGTAGTAATAGTAGTAGTAATAGTAGTAGGTGGCCTACAAGTGAGCGTACGTAACGAGAGTCTTATTATCGATCGGATTATGCAACGTGAACACACAATGACGTAGTTGCGTGGTACTGCGTACAGAAATATATTATTATAGTCTTTTAGTTTCGATAAAAAAGTTCAGTTCCCCTCCTCGATTGATTCTCTTCCAATCTCGAGGTGGCGCGCTTTATCTCTCTCTCTCTCTCTCTGTTCCATTCACACGTTCTACACTTTCTCTCTCTCGCATTTTCTCCCACGTTCATTCGAATTCTTTTATAATTCTTTCATTATTTCTTTAATCTTTTTTTTTTTTCTTATCTAAAGCATTCTCTCCGTTTTTCGTTTTCCATCACGATCTTGTTCTCTCTTTTTTTTTATTCTTCTTTTTTATTTTCAATTAGTTTTTTTCGTTTTTCTATCTCGCTCTCTTGTATTGTTTTCTATCACGTTTTTTTTTTTTCACGGGTTCTCCCCAGTCCCTTTTTGTTTCGACCATCTTCGTTTGTACAACGCAACGAACACACACATTATATTATTTATATTATTTATATGTATGTATATATATATATATTTATATATATATACTTTGTTTTTTTTTTTATATAACTATTATACATACGCAAACAAAGCCTTTCCCTTTTCTTTTTCTTTTTCTTCCTTGCACGAGACCCAGCTTCTCGGGCTGCCCCCTTTGTTTGCTGTTTCGATCGGTTTGTTCGATTCTGTTCTCCCATACATACATATATATATATATAGAGCTTCCCTTCGTATATATATGTGTACATATTTATATGCGTAGTATGTGTATAGGTATTCAGCTTCGTTTATCGTCAGTTTATTTTTTATTTACTATCTTTGAATTGTTGAGTTCAATAGGAAAGGAACGTAGAACATTTTACTCTCAAGTAGAAGAGCTGCCGCCGATTGTACCTGCAATTCAGGAAGAAAAACAAGGATCCAAATAAATCGAAGGATTTCTCAGTCGGTTTTCTTCTTTAGCGCGTGAAATTATTTTCGAGTATGCCCATCGTTAATTTTGTATTAACCGCGTCTCTTTTGAATTATTAGCCCTTCGTACTCGAAATATTTTTTTCATTTAATAAATACAAGCTATTTGTTACATTTTAATGTAAATAAAAGCTCAAATTTTTTATATCTTAATGCAAATAAAATTCAAACTTTATGCTTAATAATTTGTGAGTACATAGGTGTTAAATCGGATGCAAAGGGCTTAATTCGATGATATAAAAGCATCGCAGGGATAGGGTATTTCAAATTATTTTGAGATATGATATTCCAATCAGATTGTTTCAGAAAACTTTGCTAAGAAATTACTTTATGTTAAGATCGTTAATAAAATTTATGCAGTCATTTTCATTAAGCCGTAAATATTATTTTGCGATTCTTTTACGTCATATAATAATAAAATTCAATTCAGTAGTATCGTATGCTTTTGATCGAAGAGAAATTTGAATAGTTCACTGGGGGGGCTCGAATTTTTTCTGGTATTTTATCGAACTTACTTCAGGCAACCTGACAAGAAGATCGTGAAATCGATTCGGCTGTTGAGGCGCGCTGTGTTCGACAAAACTTCGCAGGCAGCTCATGTACCGTTCTTGTAGATGCTCTAATTCCATTGTACCTCCACGTGCTAAGAGAGGGCAGATACAAGAGAAACAATTGTGAATGGGTTTTGTTAAGCAACCGTGTACACTTACACGTTTCTCGATTCAACTCTTTTAATTCACGTTTCTTTTTTATTACGGATGAATAACGCTTGCACACAATCGCAAGCACGATCGAATGTCTAAGTATTGTTCGTCTGCAAAATAATGGCCAGGAAAATATTTCTTGTTCTCACTTTATCCAAATTTTTCATCGTAACCCACTTTGTCTCAAATCATTGAGTTCGAATTAAACAGAATAATAAAGTCTATGATGGTGCGGTGTTATTATTTCATTTTTAATTAGACTCAACAATTAGCGGTTGTTCTTTGAGGCCATTTTTGGCCAACAGGGAGAAAGTGGGCTATGGTAGAGAATTTGTAGGGTGAGAAATATATTTGCCTAGCTATCATCTCGTGGAGTAACAGTACTTCCAAATGGTTGCTCACAATCATTTGAATATTTAACACGTTGACTGCCGCAGTGAAAACAGACGTGAGTGATAAGACGCATTTAAATTTCAATTATCAACACTAGAACTACCAAAGGGGTCAGAATGACTTGTTCCAGGTTTCTTATTTTATATTACAAAATTTATCAAGACGCTTTTGTCAGAGTGTAAATTGATTCTCATTAAGTTAAGAAATTATTCTGTATTATAATTCATACTTCATTCCTTATTTATTTCGTTTTCTATTTTATTTACAATTTAAAAATCGTAGGTAGTTCTAGTGTTAAACATTCAAATTGGTAATTACCTCTTCTTAAATTAATTATTCTATTATACAAAATTCACTTTGGCAGTCAGTATTGACTGCGATATTGACACAATGTTGTTACAGAAACAATTTCTTTGGCTGTATTTATAAAAAATTACTCAAAAATGACAATGTTTCAAATAATTGCGAGCTCTGCTCTACACACTAGCATTCGTACGCGTTGAACTTACATTTTGCTTCGCCAATTGCAGCATTAGCAAAAAGGACGTATTTCTTTATATTTAAAGTTTCTCGACCAAACGCAAATAGTATGGGCAGAAATTGATCGTTTGTTTGTTATCTATTGGAAAGTTAGGAGAGAATACTTACCTTGCGAGAGCATGGTGATTACTTTCAGACAGACATACTCCTCCATCCGTAACCTCACCCTCCTGAACATTAACGTGACGTACGTGATCTTTTCCACCATGAGCCCTACGTCTTGCTGTAATTGGTCCATGGTTATCGGTCGGCCCATCATGTTGGTTAGGCACGTTTGTAACGTATACATGTTGTTCGAAACCTATACACGAATGCATTTGTTTAAACCTTTGCCATCAAATATTCCTTTCATTCTGTTTTATAGAGATTATTTTCATTTGTAATTAGTGATACTCTTTTGGAAGATTGTCAGAAAAGATGCAATTTTTATAAATAATTATCGACAGCAAGATTCGCAGATATCGAACATTTCGTACTCTCAATTATTGAGTCATTCCCCTTAAAACTTTTTCCAGGAACACAAGCTTTAGTTAAATTTAAAATTTTCTTGAATGGTATGGTTTTGTTTAAATAAATTAAGTGTTCGTAGCTAACATGTTAATTAATTTTGAAAATTTTATGAAAGTTTCCATCATTTATGCAATATTCAGGAAGTGTGACATCCTTTTAACCCTTCTAAAAATATACTTATGTTTCATTCAAAATCTAACAAGAAATTATCAAGAGGAGTTCAAGAGGAAATTGAATTTCTAAAATTGGAAAACTTAGAGCGCGTAATAAATCTTTCGTTTAAAGTGTTTCTATTGATCTGACACTGCTTTCGAAAGTAAAGTTCAATGGGCAAGATGCAAAACGATCCTTGTCTCCTCGTGAACCGAACAGTTCGAAAGTGAAAGTATCGGTATCGTCGAATCCATTCGTTCGATCGAATCGTTAACGAGTTGAACGTCGAAGAAAGGAAGAAAGGCAATTACTTCTTGCATAAAATCCGCTCCCATCACGTCGGTACCGACATTGGAGAACTTGTGCTGACCGTGTATCGCTTGGTAGGCGGACGTGGTCAGCACCAGGATTTCGTGCCACTTGTGGGTGAGCAACGTCGTGTGAACTTCGACCGGTAGCTCAAGGTAAAAGGGTAACCTTTTGGTCCACTGCACCAACTTGTACACTATGCTGTCTCCTATCTGACACAGCTTGTCGCTTAGGTTTGATTTATGGTCCAGCAGCTCGTCCAAGTTCTACAACAAAAATAAATGAATTACTTCATGGAAAAAATGTGTTCATTTTACGGTTAATTTGTTCCTCGTATTGGCTGGTATCAAATGAAATCGATATGCGTTTGACACTTCTAGGAACGATATGGATATTCATTTATATTTTTTAGCAAAATTAAGAAAAAGAACTTTAGAATATATTTTTAGGAACTTAATATTTTTACGTACTTATGATGTCATGAGAGTATCAATATTCATTCGATACTCTTTGAAATCATGAGGTATCAAAGGGCTATTGATAGTTATTGGAATAATACTGAATCAATACCATCAATTCCGTCCCGTAAATTACGATACCGTAGTAATATCCGTTTGATATCTAACGAAGTTATTGCTACCCATATGATACTCTAATATTGTCGATACTTTAATATTTCAGAAATGTATCGACACGAAATTTATGCCCTTTAAAGTCATAAAGTATTAAGTAATATCGTTCAATATTTCCAATTGAGAACTCTGATATTGAGTTATTTGAATATCATCGAGATGATTATTAAGTATGATCTATGAAAACGTACCCTTAACGTGGCGATATCTTGGAACTCGTCGCAGTCTATAAGGGACTGGATCATAGCAACGGTTGCATCGAAAGGGAAAGATCGATCCCTCGAACTGCTCACAGTGTTGTCTAGCCTCTGTCTTAAATGTACCACCTTAAATATCAAAGAATTTCCCTTTAGATTCGACTTTCAAACGGTTTATATAAGATAGTTTATAATTAAGTACAGTCAACACGTTCACATTTCCTTGACTCGGATATGGATCAGTGTGTTTTGTATTCACAGGTTCTCTGACCCATATGTGGGTCATGAGAGTTAGAAATTCAAAGTCATACATTTTTCATATGGAGTCCAATTTGTGTCTAAGATTTTATATAGATAATCATATAAAATGTTGAGGATAATCGTAATTAATTCGATAAAGTATGATTTATCAGTTTATTGCATATTTTACATTCAATACTCATTTTAAATTTGATTCGATTTTAATTAGAATGAATAAAAAGCTAATAAACAGATGAGGATAACAAACTCATATAAAAATTGAAAGTTAGAGTTATGGTATTAATACTTTCCATTTAAGAATTGTGTTTAATATTTTTCGTGATAGGTGTTTCTGATTTTTATGGGAGAAATAGAAAGGAGGTCTTTCCACTTTTTTCTATCATAAAACAAATGATTTATCGTCATTTTTATTATCTATCAGTTTCATGCTCGTAGAGCAAATGCTAAAATATTGTAAATATACAAACGAGACAATTGTATTAACTCTTTCAATTATTTTAGCTTAAAGCTTAATAATTTATATCATCAATCGATGGTGTTACATCTAATGAACTTTCTGTGAACCAACTAAAAATTTTTGAAAGTACATAAATCAAGGAATATTGTAATTTTTCTTCCGAGTAAATGATAAAATTTTTTAATACTTTTAGTGCCAGAATTCCCATAGAAATCTGTTATCCATAGTATTAAAAATTCTTTCGTTTACCTCATTAAAAATACTCACACCAGAAATAATGAAAGAAAAAAAAAACGAAATATCGTGTAAACGGTGGATAGAATTGATCAAAAAATAAAACTGTTTCCTAATCAAATTTTCACCAGCTTCGATATGATATGGAATTTGTCACACCCTACCTGGCGCGCTACTGAAAAATAAACATTATCCCCCTATTGAAATGATTTCATTTTTCGAACAAATCCACCGACATACGGGGGGGAAAGTTATTTTTTTGAGGCCCGGTCACGAGCCATCCCGGTAGTTGAATAATTTCGATCGGTCGATCGAAGAATCGCGAACCCGCGTTTCCTACGTCAATCCGGCCTTTCACTGACCTTTCGGACCCGCAGCTACTTCCTCGAGGTCGATATTCGTCGGGGCACACGAGAGGGAGAGCGCGGCCTCGGCTCGCGATACCTTCGGGGAAAGCTGCGATCCTCACCTCCAATGGATACGTACCCTTAAGTTTTCTACACACGGTCGTCGAACAACACACCGTGGGACACGTTCCCGTAGCTGAAGGCGATATCCAGGTGGAGGTGGAGAGACGAAGGTGTTGGAGAAGGAAGAAAAGGAGGTAGGGTGAGGTCAGTGTCCCTTGTGTGCAGACTTTCACGAGTTACGAAACCGCCGGAGAACTGCCCGTCCTTGGCACCGGCTGTCGCTGATTTTCTATTGTCCCTACCTTCTCAGTCCTCGTCATCGTCGCCGTGTTTTACCTGGAGATGCCTCGATACCCCGTCGATAACGAATCAGGCCCCGACGATTCCTATCGAATCTCGTCGACTAAGTTTTCTCATAGTTTCTCTTACTCGAGCTATCTACCAATATTTCGAGTACTGCAAGTATTCTTAGTATATTCCTTGGTTTGTAAAATTAGGAATTTGCAGAAGTTTCCATCGTCTGTGAATATTATCAAAATTATATCGGAAGTGTAATAATATTAATATTAATGCTTTCGTATGTCTCGAATAGAAAATACCAATTAATTGGCCAATAATACGATATCAGCGAGTCTTTTCCAAGATCTTCTGAATTTTGCTCCGAGTTCTGTTTGCTCCAATCGATTTGTGTTTTGAAATCAGCAATACCTCGAAATTCTAACAATAAGTATTCATGCTTTGAAATTCAGCGGGGTATCCGTGTTTCGTGGTGACATGCAATGATTCGGCCAGAGATGGAAAGTGACCTCCTTAATGGAGCTCCACGGGCAATATTTATCCGGTCCTCGAGTCATCGATTTCACTTTTGGCAATGGCCTCTAGCGGGCCGACTGTTCCCGGTAATTCTTCTTGTTGTTTGCATACCTCACGTGCTCGACGAGCATAACAACATCGATTAACCTTTATTATGGCCAACGATGATCCTCGCGAATTAGAACGATCCGATCGTACGGTTTCTAACTAGGAACAAGCTTCGAGAGCAACGTTCCGATTCGAGCAGCGGCTAGACTCGTAGTCGGGGGGATTAATTTTCGTCGGTGAGGCCACGCAAGAAGCACTTTCACGATGTTGAAGATAATACGGTGCACGTTTAGAACAGCAGGGAAAAAAACAACATGAGAGACGACGTTGACGACGACCGAGCAGCCGGCTCTCGAACTGCTCGCTCGTTGTATCTATCGGCTTTCGTAATGTGGGAAACCTTGAGGCTTGCGCAAGCGGACTCGTAAGAAAGTGAAATTGCAACGGGGAGTTCATTCATTTCGGGATCGTTCCGTTGAAAAGCGATCGAAATCCCTCGAATCCGATGATTTTTCTTCGTCGCCGTTGCTCCTCTGCTGCTTTCTCGTTTTTATCTCCCAGCACAGGTAACCCTTCCATTACACAAACATCCATGCCGCGTTATGCAACACCAAAATGTTATTATTTGATGAGAAACATCGGGAAAGCCTCAGGTTTCAAAAGAAATTTTGATATTACAGTGAAAATGTTATCTTATTTTTCTATAGCACTTTAATTCAAAGTAATATATAAAAGTGCATACAAATTTTAAAGAAAAGTTTACCAAGTATTGAGAATATGGAAGTAACTTTTTCAATTTGTAATATTCTTTGTGGAAACTTGCTTTTTTGATTAAGATTATACGAAAATCGTGTTATAAGAGGGTCATTTGTGCCTAGGAAAATTTTCCTTATTAATTTCTTAGATTGCAGCAATGAGATTATTTCACAATCCAAAGATCTCTTCGCTTCTATAACAAAATAATTTTTTGTGCGCTAGGCATTCATTTTTTTTTCTAGAAACGTTCTTCCAGCTCGTAGAAAACGGTATCCTTCCCGTTTGTGAATGTAATCTCATGTGCGAACTTTTAATCGCGTTTTAACTCAGCCAGCGTAAATTTCTCGCCGTTTCTTGCCCGTATGTAACGCACTCGTAAATACCCGTGATGCTTTTGTAATCGTTCACATCCATTTCCTGTATGATTTCAACCTCTATTCTGAAGTCGTCGCTGTTTCAGAATATCCTTATCGAACGTCGTTTCACAAGGTGCCGTGTAATCGACGTTACGGACATTAAATCGTTGATTTTATAAGAAAAAGTATTATACAAGCCACTTTTTTTATTCTTCTGGTATGCCTTAATTCAGTTATAGTTCCAAGTACCCCATACTGTAAAATTTCATACAGTAGATAAATTTTCGTCCAGATATCATGGGTACGTTTCTGCGCGGCAGGCCATATATTTATGGGGTCTCGTGAGCTGATACCCGCGGCCATACGAAAGAAGAAAGATTTCGATGAAGCATGTGATCCTCGATCGCGTGCAGCTGCTCCGAAAGTGAAAGTAAAGATGCCTTCGGGACGTTCTCATCGACGCTGGATTCTCCGGCGAACAGATCAACTTTTGTCGACCCGAGCTCGATTTCTATCCGCTCGGTTCGAATAAATCACTCGAATCGTTTGTTGCCGCACGGATGTTGATCCGTATGAACTTCGAAGGAGAAGGAAAAGGAAAAAAAAACGAACAGGCGACGAAAAAAGGCGTTTCACACGCAGAATCGGCTTGTTAGATAATCAATTCGATGGAGCTGATAGAGAAATCCCGTGGAATCTGTTGATGCAACGTGAGACTGTACGAGTTATCACGCAGGAACATCGCGTGAAATCGAACGCGTTGCGTCATCGGCCGCGAAGAAATGCTCAAACGAGTAGAAAAACAAGTAGAAATTACTGTGTTCGTTCAAAGTTCCACTGGATGTCGTACATACATACGTGAATACGTGTACACGTGTGTACACTGTCGAGCATCATTGGCTTCCCTAGGGAAAATGACGCTGCGAGGACAGGATATTTTAATATTCCAGAATTATCACGCATTTGGGTCAGTACTCTTTTTAAAGAGAATTGGTTGCTTTAAGAATGAACTAAAATTGACGATGGAATAGAGAATTATTGTTTCTGGTAACTTTCAAGAATGCTGAGGCTTCCTTTTTTATACTGCTATTTTCCTTTATACTGCATTTCTGAGGTGTACTATTAGAATCTCAGACAAAAAAGCAAGAAAAACATAAAATTTACTTATGATATTGCAATTCGTAACAAAAGACACTAATGCAGAAAATATTAGCGTACACTTTTGATCACAGTTCGACTTCTACTCTTTTGTTCATCTATCAAAGATATAAGAGTCTAAAGCCATAATTTCATTCACTTTCAAGTTATTATTAATTCTTAAGTTGTAAAAAATTCTGAGTTTTTGCCATAAACCTTACATTTCTCGCAGCACCCTCTCACCGTATAAAAAACCATAAAATTCGATGTAACTCGAAGAGAATCGATGAAATTACAAAGTATAATGTAAAAGAAAATTAGAGAGGTACTCACTTCGGAGGGGTTTGTGAGCGCCGTCTTCAGGATCGTCCCGTTAACTAGATGGCCCGAATGCGCAGGGTGACTCGAGTGACTGGTGGTAGATTGTGAGTTAAGCGGGTCGCCCGACGAAATTTTATGATGGTGAAGAAAACCACCGGCTAGCTGAGCATGCTGCTGTTGGCTATGGTGAGCGACTGCAGCAACAGCCATATGCTTGTCAAGCATCGTCGAGCCCATGGTGTTTTTATTACCACCAAGGGATCCCGACCCGTTAACACCGCCAACGTTACCGCCGCTACTCATGCCACCCATATTTCCGCCCACTCCGCTCGCCTTGTTACTCTTCTTGTGCTTTTTGTACTTCACCTAAACGAGGGACGGTATAAAGTTAAATCAAATAAATTGATCAGGCGATTGAAGTTTATTTCGATTGCCGAGGTTTTCATTCTAAATTGGAATCCATCATTTTTTTATATTTATCACGACTTCGATAGTGGCTTGTAATTGAAGCTTAAAGGGCTAGGATATACATGGAAGTGTTTAAAATATTTATACATTTTCAAATAGAATGGCTAAAGATTAATTCCCGTTTCGATAATCTAGGTTTTGCTTTTTTATTTTTATTTACAGCCTAGTGGTACTTTGTAATAGAAATTTTAAGAGTCGAAGATCCATGATTTTTCATTTCTATTAAATTTAAATGGCGCTCAACAATCAAGATTCCAACATTTTGAAGTATGTAATTGTTCAGATGGTAACTACAACAGAGTAGGTGGTAGTTATAGGATTATACTTCAGTTACAAGATCATGCAGGATTATACTTCGAGACAGTGAAAACAGTAGCTATACGCCGGTGTGTAAATTTGATACATACCTTGTAGAGGTTATACACAGCACCAGAATTCCTTCCTCCAGGCATTCGATCCTCTCGAACGGCCTGAAGGACCATACCCTGGTCAATGCACTTTTTGAAGCGACAGTACTGACACCTGTTCCTTTGGGCCTTCGTGATTTCGCATCCACCTTCCGCCACGCACGTGTACACCCTCCTGTTCTGCACGGTTCTTTTGAAGAACCCTTTGCACCTACGCATATCAATTATTTATAAATCATTTACACCTCGTGCCAATTAATTTCATATTAAGACGTGTTATCAAGGATATCATTAACTTTTAAATTCGAGCTTTTAATTAATATCTCGATTGAAATTAAAATACAAATCCAATATCAAGTTTACTCGAAATGAAATTTGGAAATTCGTTTGTAAAATGAAACGGAATAAGAAAAATAGAAAATACGATGCGATTAGTAATTAGGAGTTATTTTTTATCCGACGAATTAAGTTTCAAAGTTTGACTCTCGCTTGCCGGGGGACCGTGTTGATACTAGAAACGGATTAAATATTCCTACGAGCAGAATTACGGCTACGCTGGGATGCATAGGGAAACTTGTCGCCGACTTTTCCCAACTAATTTGCCGGATTTGTTAAACACGACGATAGACATTGGATAAACTGACGTGGAACGATGTAACGATACCCTCTTGTGACTTTAGGGACTAATCAACCGTGTTGCAGGATATATTAGAATGGTATACACCTTGAAATACTGGTTTCATTTCACCTTGGGAACGCTGAAGTTGGGTACTACCCCGACGCTTTTAAAACGGAATATTGTTACATTTTGTATTGAAAAGTCCAATCAAGTAACCTCAAGTTTGACGAACATGGTATCCTTAATATAAAATGACTAATTCTTTGCTGGAATAAACGATGGTCATTTTCTGTTAAAAATATTAATTAAATATTTCGTGTTTGTAATGTTTGGGTAACGTAAAATGTTGTCACATCGAAAAGTTCCAATAAAATCGACACCGAAAAATAACCGTTTGACCAACAAAACAGTGAAAGAAGAACCGTGAAGATACCATGGGGAACCATTGAAGGTCCATCACTTGAAAAATGAAGTTATTATTTTGAAAACTCGATTTCAAAGATATTGTGTCCACAATAAAAACTCCAGTTTCGGTAGACTGACGAGCATGATCGAGTCCGTTTGATAAAGTCACCCGTCCAAAGAACAAAGCAACGATAAAATAAAAGAACGATGCATCGTATCACAAATAACAGGAAAAATAGAATACAAATGAAAACATAAATGAGATAGAGCGTTGCTTTTTTTCTCTTCGTAGAACGATATCTATCTACCTTTATAGTTCAACTGTGACGCAGTCACCTCGAAGATATTCGAAACAGTAAATTCCCTAGTTCAATGCTAGGACGCAGGTGCAAGCTGAGGGCGCCCAAAGGTCAGAGTTCGCCGTGAGGCACCCTTAGGGTCGTCGCTAGCGCAATCCTAACTTTCCTTACATAGTTCCGTACAATTATCTTTAATTAAGCGGATCGTCTGAGTCTTTGGCTCGTAACGTGTCGCCGAAATGCATTCTAACCGGGCCATTTCAAGATATGCAACACCCCTAGTTTTGTAGACAACTAATTTGATTATCACACTTCGGTCGCAACGCGCTCGAATGCGCTGCTAGCAATCTCGCATAGCCGTTTCAAACAGTTAAGCGCCAAAGGACTTTTATCAAATTCTACGTTTATTACAATGGCTGTCTTATTATTTCCAAGGACTTTTGTATTTTACAGAAAATTCTAATTTCAATCGATCTATTTTGATCTCCTTAAAAAACTGTAGAAAATAAAATTATAGTAGCATCAACCAGAATACTTTAAAATGTAAAGTTTAGTGAAATTAACGAAAGAAATAAAAGTAAACGAAACATAAATATTTGAAATTCTTTTCTTTCAAAATAGAGCTTTTGAATTTTGAAAGCTTCGTTGCATTTAGACTTCATCGTATCCAAAAATGTTTCGAATGCAAAGGGTTAATAATTGAAAGGAAAAGAAATGATTGTACCACTCACCCTTCGCACGTGATGATACCATAGTGTAAACCGGTAGCCTTGTCCTCGCAAATCATGCATATCATAGGCGTTTCGTCCTCCTCGTGTTCCTGAGGCGGCATAGGAGGTGCAGGGGGTGCGATCACCATCGACTGTGACGCCGACTCGGTCTTGATAACCCCTCCGTTCCTCGTCCACGTTTGACCGGAACCGGAAGCCGTCAGGTTGAGCGCCTGCATCTGTTGCGCGGCCGGCATTTGCGTAAGGTCGTTGGCCCATAGCCTCTCCATGTTGAGCGGCGGGCCGGACGAATAGGAAACAGACGGTTTGCCCCTGGACTCTTGTCCAAGGTTCAGGAGCAGCTGAGCAGCTGACTCCTCCGACGAGGAACAGGTTGCTGCCGCGGCCGTGGTGGTCCACGAGGCCGCTGACGGTGGCACGGGATCCAAAGGTGGCACGGACCATATCATTGTTCTCACGCCACCGATCTCTCCCATGATCACTGTTGGAGGTGGTTTTGGGGGTGCCGGCGCGGGCCTCTGCGCCGGTGGTTTCATCGTTTCACCTAAAATCAAACATCGATTCGAACAATACAATACTTTCTGATTCATGATTGTTCTATGGGATCATGGTTCGGGTTACGGTTTTATAATTACTTACACGAGGAGGCTGTACTAGTCGGTCCAGTGCTCGTGGAGGTCGCCCCGCTCCCACTGCTCCCCGTGCTGGTGCTTAAACTCGTACTGCTACTGGTGGACGCGACAGCAACGTTCTGTCCATAGGTTACCGCACTGTTGATGACCCCGTTCAGTAGCCTTTGAGTAGCGAATCCTTGTACACCGTTGTTTTGCGACCAGAATTGATGGTGAGCCAGAAGATGAGGCGGTACCGGCGGTACCCGCGGTCTGGGCGGCGTTGGGGGAGTTTGTGGTTGCTGTTGTTGCTGTTGTTGTTGGGAACTGTGCGTCGTGCTCGCACTAGGGCTCATACTCTGGCTAGGGCTGTACTGGGAAGATGGACTGCTCCGGTGACTAGGTTGACTGGAGGTCTCTGAACGACCGCCACCGCCGCTACCACCGCCGCCTCCTCCGTCGAAAACCGAGTTATCGGGTTCCACCTTGGTCTGGGCGGACGATAAGTCACCCTTATCCGGGCTGTCGCTCCTCGAGGTTGCTTCCTGAGGCATGGGCGTCGTGGATACCGCTTGTATCGGCGAGTAAGGCGAGAGTCTGGTTGGTACCGGGGTACCAGCACGTTGCTGTTGATGCTGCTGTTGCTGTTGCTGCTGCTGCTGCTGTTGTTGCTGCTGCTGCTGCTGCTGCTGTTGTTGTTGCTGCTGCTGTTGCTGCTGCTGCTGCTGTTGTTGGTGCTGATGGTGCTGTTGCTGTTGCTGTTCTTCGACGACTCTGAGACCCACCATCGAAGTGGCGTCCGGGAAGACTGAATCGGGCGACGCACGGTCCGAGCACGCTGTGTCGCGAGCTTCCAAGCCACCTGCCACGCCACTTCCGCGGAGAGGATCTCGCGGTGTCCCAGGACTCGGGATGCCTAGCAGATACTCGCTTTTCACTTTGACCACGGGGCAGCCCGGCGAGCCCGGCATGTTAGCCTCCGGCGACAGGGTCGAGGTGTCAGCCATGCTCTCCCCTGGAGCAGGAAAGTTTATGGGTGAAGGAGCGTCCGCCGGCTGGATCCCGAGCGGCGAGCCTGCTGATCCGAGGGATACCGGGGAGTCTGAGAAATAAGGCGTTGGTCTCACGTTTATACTCGATGGAACATTTGCACACGTTTACCTCGGGAAGGCCGCGATTACGGGCGTGGATGAAGCGCGCGATTAGTCCTGACGCGTGTCGTGTGCACATGATTATGGACTGCCCTTTTCGTTTGTTTGTTTTTTTTTTTTTCATGCTGATGATGATGGTGGTGATGATGTGGTGGTGGTCTAGGACGATTCTCGACAAAAGTGACCAGCAAGCTATATCGAGATAGGTTAATGGACGAACACATTGATGAACGGAGGTCGATCGTAGACTCTCGCTGGGAGCAGATGAACCGATTTGCGAATATCTCATGATTGTTACGGCATAAATATGACGCTGGTTATTGCGAACTTTCTAACGTGGAAAGTACAAGGTATAAATCACCTTCGCTGCCACGAATAATCTATATCGATTTAAGACCGTCCTAATTGAGATGAACAGGCTGGTTGCATTCTGTTTTGACAGTTTGCCGCGCAGCGTTTTAACGAGTATTGTTCATTACTATTTCTGCTAAGTTAGGCAATCGCGTTTCACCGTGCATTAATAACAATTATTGCGAGCCGACGATTCCATCGCTTCGCACGAGATTATGAAAGTTATTCGGTATGAAATTCTTCTTCGTTCGCCGGTTAAATTATTCAGTTCAACGATCGCGTAACCATCTCGAACTGCGATGTTCACGTTAATGGGTTTGGTCTTTCGTGTATTACAGACGTTATGAAAATGTTATTAATCATCGTGTATAAGCATACCCGGTGGTCTATCGCGATGATGAATAACGTTCATCATGCTGTACAGTCAATCTGTTGTTGTACAACGTTGACAGACGCGTTTCGAAAGGAGCAGATCGTATTTGGTTGTTTCTAATCATTTGGACATCGAAAAACTTTAATTTTTACTCAATGCCTTATCAGGCTTATTATTGACCTCGAATTGTTTCAAACACAAGTCACTAAATGGAATTTGATATTTTTAATTTGATATTGAGATGGATCAATCATAACTCAGACCTATGTACAACTATGCCAAATTCCTGAAGAAATATTATAAAGGAATCAGGAAAAGGAAGCTGGAAGTCGTACGTCGAGCAAACAAGTCCAGCAACCGCGTGGCGTATCGCTCAGATATTACCTAGACCTCCAGTTCCCCATTTTGCTCCGTACCGCAGGGTGCGAGAGGTGTTCGAGATTACGCGTGCAAAATGCAAGGATATTTCGCAGCTGAAGCAATTCACACGACCGACATGAAACTGTAATACTCGTTCAGAGCGTTCAGATCGTGAAAAGGATGTGGGACTATGGGTGTTCGTGTAGGTCAAGGAAGGAATGCAGTTGACAAGGCCAAGCTATGATTGTAGGTACCTAGGTACCAGTTTCCAAGCTATTAATAGCCCGATCACCGTGAATATCGGTTCCCGCGGATTATTCATTTACCGACTCTTATCGTCCTTTTCTCGTTTTGATTTTCTCGCGACAACGTGCAATCGATTCCCTAGCCCGGTTATTCAATCTTATTTTCAAGCCTTTCCATTCCGATCACGTGTAATCGTAGGCTCGTTCATTCATCGGCAGTCATCGCAAACCAGTCACGTACGAGGCACGATTAATGAAATTAGAATCAAAAGGTTTGAAGCTTCCAGGTGCAAACTGAGAAAAGTATTTCAAATATGTTAGTATTACAAGAAGTGGTGTCGAGAACGAATGAAACTTTATTAAGAAATATAATTAAATAAGTTAAAAAAATTTTTTTTTGGGCCAATTGTGAGCTGTGTGCTTCAATTAAAATCACTACCAAAATATTATTTAAAAAATAGTTTAAAATTCAGAAAAATTATAAATTTGACAATATATTAAATTTAAATTGTAGTCTCGGTAATTAATGCATTAAATGTTAATTACTTTGATTATCGCTCCAAATTCTAGTATGCCTTATTACACACGTCCACGTGTTAATTAAAACAAGCACGAAGAACGTTCGTTCGAAAGGGTGACTATCTTAAGATTGCCTGTTTACCGAATATCGAGGAGCAAAGGTTCTTCGAATCGTAGCAGCAGTATCGATGATCGAACGAGTGAACACCCATTATCGGTCCGCACCTAAGATATCGATGGAAATCGAAACAGCTCTGATAGGACGACATCGGGAAACCGTAGTACGGATGATACATGTACGGGTTTAAGGGAGGAAAATTATTTAGCGGTACACGCTGGAGCGCTCTGAAGTCCATGTTTAACCAGTTCCAGTACTCCAAGTAGTGGAGATTAGACACGAGGAACATGTTGCCTTTCAACGGTGGGTTCATTGTGCCGGTGGCGTAGGTAGCGTTATCCTTGGTACTTCTCTATATATCGTCGAATATTCGTTGAACCGTGAGACCGTGTGTACTTGTTGCGTATCGCTAGAATATCACAAGTTCTTCGTTAAGCTCGATTACTTTCATCGATTGTCGTCCATAGTTCAAAAGTCGTTGCACTTTTCTCACTGTCGATTGTGTTTCGTTTCAATGAAATTGATTGTCTTGACAGATACATCAGTATAAATATTGCTCGACTGGTCGTTCGTAAAGTTAAATTTGACACTCGTTTCTTTGACAACAACTCGATTATTTCGAATTAAATTAAACAAAGCTAGTTTCTAATATTTATTAAAGAATATGCAAATACGTTGTTTCGATAATCACGTGGCATTGCCTTCGTTTATGCAACCATTACGCGACAAGGGAGAATCAAGTAGAATAACCGTACCATTGATCAGACGTACGAGGAAATATCACAATTTCTTGCCTTGCACGCGCAGGATTCGTCAACAACTTTAAGAAACAGATAGAATTGAATGAAATTTTCAATTATCGCAAGATTATCGCCAGTACAATGATAATTAAGTTCGAATTAAAGTGATCAGAATCGGTAGAAAGTCTAATCGAACAAGTCGCGACAATCCGTGAACGTTAAATGGGGAACTAATTAATTTATCTCGCGAAGGTATCAATCACGACCTAACCAGCCTTTCGTGCTCCTTGTACGAGCGAAACATCACTTTCTTCGATCTGGCCTCGACTAAAACTTCCATATTGTTGCATTCATCCGCACAGTCCTGCGTCGTTCGTTTTTTCGGCGTATGACGTTGCTCTCCCGTAGGAAGATCAATGATTCCGCAGGACTGGAACACGCGTTCCACGGGAAGACCCATTCATGCCGAGGCGTCGCGCAACAAGCGTCCAACGTCGAGGAAGAACGAAGCGGGAAACGCGAGCCACGAGAAACTGCCGGTCTCTCCTCGCGTCTCCGTGGGCCGGCATCGCTTTCGACGTAACAACAGGCCAGGTTCGCCGTCGTTACCATCGATTCCGCTTCCCGCCAACGGCAATCTCTGACCTTTAATCGCTGGTAGGTCGAGGGTCATTGGTATCGGTCGAAAAATCGATACAGCCAAACGCACAGCTGCTCGCTGAGGCCTCGTTCACCAACGGACGCGATCCAGTCACTTCGAGCGGTCCAACGATGCGTTCGTTTTTGCGACGAGGAGAAAAGAAATGGGATCGCACCGTGACGCGTGTTGACGCGAGTTCAGACGAAGCCGAACTAGCACCGGGAAACAGCGTGGGTTGATATTTAACCCTGCACCGACGCCACCAACCACCACCCCCTCTATTCCTGGACTTACCTTGCCCGTTTCGTTCTACACCAACGTCTGAACCACCCCCATGGTAACCAATCTCCTCCTAACTGATAACTCGACACCAAGGATCAGGATAATGGCTCGTAGAATGCTGCCGCGAAGAGCCATGGACGTATTGGCTGGCAAGGGTTGAAATGCGGAGGAGTCAGGATCAGGGATTTCCAAGGAATTGAGAACGCGTAAGCGTAAGGTACATATTGTTTTATGCCACTGGCGGTCTGAGGGTGTTATATACGGCTAGCCCTTAATCCCTTGTCGTGTAATATTGTCTCCCACTCGTGACGTATTTTAAAGTTTAAACGTGACGAATCTGGCTTGGATTATTTTTAATTTTAATTCAATTATAACTTAAGGATCGTTAAACATTGACTGGCACAGTGAAAATAGACGTACATAGTCAGACAAAGTAAAATTCTAATTATTAAAATTTTAGACCGCCATGATAATCAACGTGTTAATATTGCATCAATAAATATCTATTTTTCCTTAACACAATTCTCAAAAATACCATGCGACAAGGAATTAAGGATGTTTAATTTTCTTTGACGATTTTGTCCGGTGCTTGTTCATCAGTCCCTACAATTTTGAGTTCAATTAACTATGCTGTGTTTTATTCTATTCTTCGTTTCATGAATCATGCAAATATTTCTGAGTAGTAGTGTGGATAAACAAAGTATCCAATAATAAGTTAAAAAATCTTTGTACAAATTCCAATTTTCGCGAATGAATGAACAGCGATATTTCTTCTGAATGATTCGCTAGAGCCAGAACCACGAGCGTAACGGAGACTCGGCTACATTGTTGACACCGTTTATTTAAATAAACTCGTATCTATTTTGTTGCACCACCATTGGAGAAGATCCAGGGATTCATCGAGCCGAAAGACATAATAAATTCGTGGCTCGGAGACTGGGCCGACTGTAAAAGTTACGCTCGCGTAATGACACGCTCGAGCGTTTACGGCGTTCAAAGCGGAACAGATGAAGCATGATTGATGGTACACGCGCGTTTCATGCGCGCCGTGCAACGTAATGCACGCGGCTCATGAAAATCGGGCCAATAAAGGGTATCAAATGTGGCATTATGGGCGGTAACTAATCATTACAGTTGCGCTGACCAGTCTCACCACTCGTTCCCGGTATTCTCAATAAGAAAAGATTGCCGTGCGCGTTATGCTTTGCTCGGACAATGATATACGATCCTTCGCGAACGCATGATTACGCCTTCTGTCGTTGAGATCCCGATACGCATTGTCTGCTCGGCCGGTTTTACAAACAACAATTACTTACGGGACAATTAAAGATTTACGACCGTTCGACCAGCTGATAATTAACCAGAAAAAGTCCTCAGAAACGAGCACACGGGATGAGGTGTTTAACCCTTTGCGGTTAGGGCTACTTAACGTATCTTACTGGCCAATATTGTACAGTTCCTGGCCATCGAATTAGGACCGCTGCAAATTTTCGGTATTTTTCACGTCTTTTGTAAAAGACCTGTTCAAATTGTGATAATATAATTTATTAGCTATTAATGTTATGTTTCCACCCTTTGCTTTGATGGCAGCAAGATATATATAACAATATTATAGCCATAAAAGTGAAATTTTTATACGTGGTCCTAATTCGATAGCCAGGGACTGTAATTAATTATAATTTTATGATATAGACATTGACTATCAATTTTATTTTGTGTTGTCGTGAGCAGACCGTAAAGGGTTAAAAGGAAGCTAAAGACGATGTCCTGAGAAGTATGAATACGATTAATATCATGTAAAAAAATACTGAGTATAATCGAATATGAAATTGGACAGTTACATATCTGGACTCTCGTCATGGAATAATGATGGAACATTAGTAAGTTTCGTGTTAATAGAACAGGCAGATGTTCGTGATATATTAATGAAAAAGGGGGTCAGTTTTGCACACGATCTCGATAGAGATGGTTGTTACGTAGGAATAAAGAAAGGAAACAGAATTTCTTACCGTCGCTACTACATCGGGAGTCGACCTTTCTCCTTTTCAACTTGAGGTCTTGAAACAAGCTCATGTTGTCTAGCTCACACGGGCTGCTCGTAAGGGTCATAATTCCTGTGAACAGAACGGTACGAGACGATTAGTCTAATGAAGTCGATAATACGACAGAAACGTCTGATACGCGATAAATAGTTGAAGGTAATCGACGATGACGGGTTCAAAGGATCGTGCAAATCAAAGTCGCGATAGACGCGTCTCGCTGATGTCTGCAGTGAAAAACGTCTTCGTTAATCATGAAACGTCTAGTCACGTTTCTGTTTCATTATACAAACTGCGATATATACATATATATATATATATATATATATATATATATATATAGGTGTGTATATATATATGAACGATGGCGCGAAGCTTTCGTCTGTATTAAGTTTCATGAATGACGATTATCTTCCCGGATATTTAGTATCGTTTTATTCCCCTCCTACGGTATTCTCAGAACAGTTAATGGTACTCAGGTACCCACTTTTATATTTACGTTTTTGTGAAAATATTGGGTAACCTTTTCCAATTTTTATTCTCTGGACGTTAAATTATATTTTACTATTAACAAATAAAAATAGCCACTCGGATAGTCGATAGTCTATATAAGGATTAATTTTTCCAAATACTATACAATCGGTCAAGATTTTTATTTTTTAGATTTTACATACCTTAAAGTCTGTATAATTAAATAATTGGTCACAGAAAAGAAAAAAACTGTTAATAGAATTAACATCATACTAATAATCATAAGCTTTAATCTGAAAATTAATCTGACATATCCCTAATAACTGATATTTTGGAGTGTCTGACTATATACGGTCATTTCTACTGTGACACTCGATATTGATCGATGATGATCGCCACGGTAAAAACAACCATGCCTATTTAGGTATACAGATTACTAAGAATATGAATATTAAGCTTTTTAAAGTTTTAGAATCTTTTTTCTTTTCCTTTTAATCTTTACCCTTATCAGTATTTGTATGGCTCCAATCCTTCGATCCACTAACTTTGATTATTTCAAGCTAGTTTAATTTAAAATAGATATTTGCATTTGTTTGAGGGTCTTAAAATTATAATGACTCCATATGAGTAATTACAGATTAAATATTTTATTAAAGTTAGTCACTAATAACCCTCATTAATTTTTATTTAAAACCTTCAAAGACGAGTTTAAAAGTACATTAAGAAACTACTACATTTCGACAGGTATTTTTACAAAACCCCAAATTAATTGTCATCTGTAGATTCGAAGTTTTGAAAATTAGGCTATTCGTTTTGCATTTAAAGAAGCTTCTCCCTGAATCGGCACTCGAAGTCATTCCATTCGGTCGAGAATATCGGCTATCGCAAAGAGAATGGACTGAATGTGAAAGTACATACGTACGTGTGTCGGACGCACGCGTTCGCGATTACGGCGAACGCATAGTTCGCCATTAACCCCTCTTTAGCCAATAGCATACAATTGGATCGTTGCATGGCAGTGTCTTTCAACGGTGCAACGCGCGAAACCCTGCGATTCGATGTGTCTTCGTGGATAGAGCAAATCTTCTTTATTATTTTCCTATTTTTCACGAAGGCATATAAGTTTCATTAAATGTACAAGTACTTAGCATTCACACAAATTTTATTCAAGCTCCTGTTATGAATAACTGATCCAAAATTAGTCCACGAAGATCCAGTTTCGAAAGGGTTGATTAAGCAATCATGGCCCACAAATCTGTGGGATTATTCCGAGAGCCCAACAAAACGGTGCATCCTAATGGAATAATTAAGATCGTCGTTTAACGAATGCGATCCACGAAATCGTCCTCGAACGAGTTTTACGAACTTAGACGATTGTTATATCGAGCCGGTTGAACGATATCCACTCGCTCATCCGAGTGTCCTGATAATGACAAATCGCGCCTTATCACCGACCGACTGCTGGCTGTAATTAATAGCGCAGCAACGGTTTTACGGTCGTTGCTGGAGAAACGGTCCATGACACACCACGGGTCGTTCCAATAAACGCGACACGTCGTGAACAATGCAGGCCAATCGTACGCGATCGCTCGTATGCAACTATGTTCTATGTCGCGCGACGCATCGTTGGATAATCGATTCAACATCGTGTTAACGCTTTGACTATCGTTCGTGAGGATCTCCCTTCTGGTGGTGCCATAGTTGAACAACTGAATTTGGGGACTTTCTATTTCGTTCCTAGACAATTACAAGTTTTGTATAAATATGTAATATTACACAGCTTCATTTATAAGTTAATAGTATTTAATTATGCTATTTTTTTTTAATGTGTTAGGTATACAATTAGTATCCGTAAGCCTAGTGTTATAGTATAGGGTTAATAATATAAATCTTCGGGTTTTATATAATTTTCATTTCTCGAAGTGGTATGAAAGGTATCCCATCAGACATAATAGAAAAAGGCGGGAAACTTTTAATTCTTAAGTGGACTTTGAAACAGTGGAACTATCGTGGTCTTTTACAAAGCGATTGAATACTTAAAGTGACAATTGTTTTATAAGGCAACGAATATAGAAAAATATTCAAAATATGATGTATTACTAATTTAATACAGTATAGAGCCGCAGCAGCCCCAACAGTTCGCTCGAGGGTTAAATTCATAAGGCTGCAAAGGAGTTAAACGCCTTCCGTCTATCCGATACCGATCAGTCGTGACTATCGGCTTACAAGCAAGTCGAGCTTCCTGCTCTGAAGTTTAAGTAAATATTCGCGACTCGTAAAATCGTGGGGGGAACTTTCTCTGTCACGTCGAGTGCTCTTAATTCCAACGATTTCTCTTATCCGCGGCTCTACACGTTAAATGATTTCTCTCATGTTCCTGCTTGCACAAAGTTCGTGCTACAACAGCTTTCTTCTCTGTTCCTCCTTTCGAACACACACGGGGCTCACCGTTCACCTAAAATGATTTACAACCTCGAACTACCTTTTAAAGGTGCGCCTCCGCGGATGTTTGCGAACAGTTCCCAAATTGTTTGTTCCTGACCTATTCACATTTCTAGTATCGTTATCTGAAGAATCGCTATTAAATCTCTCGCGAACGTTTCTAGAGCTCTGTGTTTCTTGTTTTATAGGGCAAAATATGGAATTCGTAATTGGCAATTATTTTCATCTGTTCGTGAACAATTCGTGTCTGAAGTGGTAACGTTGAAAGAGAAAATTGCGTACAAAGCTTTATCCGTGTGGTTGAAGTTTATATTCTAATAATACGTAAACAAATTAACAATAAGTATTTACCGAAGGTATAACAATTTTTATATTTGATAAAATTAAAGATATGAGATTCGTTTTAGCTTTAAGCTTTTTAGCAAACATTTACGGATTTCTTAAGCGGTACCAACCTGTTCGCCAGTGAGTACGCGCCTTAATAAAAAGGGAAATAATTCGATTATGAAGAAACACGCGTGGAGATCTCACGCGAAGGCGTGCAAGTGCCGCTAACCCGGTTGTCGCTCTAGACGATGTACCGGCGTTAAGTAGCGCGGCAATTTAACGCAAACTATCGATCCTCACCCTCTACCCTATATTTATCGAAACGCCCCTTCCACATTGCGACGTGCCACTCGATCGCGACAATTACAGCGGCCCATTCCCGATAACCATGACGCCACTTGAACGCGTAGTCCGCTGAAGTCGCCTTCTCGTCAACCTCTCCGAAGAATACAGCGAGCTACTTCGGGAAGCTGAAGAAACCGAGCCCCTTGGCCGCGATCGAAAACATCGGAGGGCAAAACGTTCGTCATCGCAGGGGGGCAACGATAGCCGGTCAAGTGCGGTGAATCTTTGAGAAAAAGAAGGCCGTGCGCCTTGAAGAAGGCGGTGTGGCAGCAGTCGTACAAACGGAACGAAGACTGTCACTTTGGACGAGGAGATGTGAAAATTTAAAGGGGAAGGCGAAGGTTCAGGATTGAAGGGACAAGGTAGTATAGAACCAGTGACGTCATGACGTCACAGGATATGCTTCGTGTCACATGTCGACTCGTTGCGGTGGAGCGGGAGTGACGTCACGTTTCCCTCGTGAGGGAATTCCGCTGACAACGGTAAATTCGACTCCTACCCAAGGCTTCTGTTAAGATAGCAATGCCACCGGAAGTAGATCTATTGTTTTCTCATAAAGCATCATCCATCGTCGTATTGTATCTCAGCTCTAAGCTGACCTAGTCCTCTGTCCATGTATAGTATAGGAGCATCATAGGTTTTTTTAGGGAAAATGACGTCACTATTTCAAAGAGTGTTGCTTGATTTAATAATGAAGCAAAATGGATGAAAGACTAGATAAATCATTGTATCAAGGTACATCCTTTAGTAATTTTCAAACAAACAACGACACAGTCCTTGTACCTCCAGTTTTCCCTAGAGTGGCCTATGCTGCTCGACGATGTACATCTATGAGCAGCCCGTTGTGAAACGCCGCTTAAGACCCGTGTTCACAACCACGTGGGCGAGTGTGTGCACGGTGATCGCGTGCAACGCCAGATGGCGATCATGTGCACACCAACACACACGGACGTGGCGCATCCACGAGCGACCAGATGAACGCGCGCTTGCGCGAATACACATGCACACACACATGTAAGCTCGCACTCGAGGCGGCACTGAGCGGGTATATACGCGGTGCAGCGGGGTCCTTGCTCCCTGACGTATGTGGGTCAGCAGTCTCACACACGTTACTATTCTTGCGTAACCAATGCATGCATACGACCGAGAGCTGCCGCCACTGCGGCGTGCACATGCACACACCGAGACGGAAAGTGCAGCCAATGCACTAACCTACGGTCTCTTCTTGAGAGGCCGCCGGCGATCTTGCTACCCGTGTGTGTACGTGTGTGTGTGTGTGTGCACGTTTAAACATGCAGCTGCGCCCGTGTGCGTTCTTCTGTGCCGGGCTCAAAGCCACGCAAGCCTCTATATCTCGGCCAAGCTTTTTCGAGGTTCAAGCTTTACCCTGATACTCTCCGTGGTATTTGCTTCATTAAACGCGACGCTGTCGCGAGAAGGAAGAGGGTTCAGCCAGGCTTTTCAGATATCGCCTTTCCCCCTGAAGCGTCCCGTTGCCCGTTCGCGTGGCTACGCGGTTTCTAATTGAACGTCCGACGTTGGTCGATAATTGGAAAGTTGTGTAACGCGTTATTATCGCGTTTTAGGAGTGTTCTGTCGGTCGGATGGGGTTCTCTGTGATTTGTACAGCTGTTTTCAGACAGATCCGAAAATTTTTCAAACCACCATACCATTTTACCCTACAAATATTTCATTTTCATGGGATAATTTTGATAATTATTCATTCGTATCTGAGATTATATCAAACTACTCCTCTTTCTGACATTGTATTTTCACTATAACAACTTTTTACCAACTCCGCAGAATATTGTTGTAAAAATTGAAATTACTCCTCGTTCAATAATTAATTTTCAACCATGAAACAAACCATGCTTAAACGATTCGGTGTCCCTTCGATCGCAACATTTTTCTGAAAAAAATTTTTCTCGAACGATGGACAGAACAGCAGAAAAATTGTTCATGCCTGCAATGTTTAGTACCCTCGGCACCGGTGTTTACGTAACCGAACGAAAGGTTAGACATTTTGTTTTACATAACGAAGAAAGTAAAAATGTTGCCTGATCGATCGCCGCTTCGGGCGATCGGTTACCACCACCTTTCCTCGCCAATCAATATTTGTTCACGCACCGTACAATCATTACTTTCATACATTTATTTTCAGATCATCGCCGGTATGATAATCATCGCGACAGGAAGCGCGTTGCATAATTCATCGCCTGGTAAGTGAACCTAAAGCATCGATTAACAACTTCAAAAATCAAACAGAAATCGTTTGTGACAATATTTTGTTTCGTGTTAACCCCTTGCCGTGTCTTATGAAATTGATTATTATTTTTAAGACAATCAAATTTTATTTAAACTCTAAATATACTTAGTCACTTTTGTTTATACCAACCTTGCAGCAATAATTATTTAATTCAGCCGGCAGGGGGTTAATCAATTAGTTAATTAGTCAGCGTAAAATAGAAAATCCCAGTGGTTTCCTCGTCTGACATATTTTCGGTCGAGTTGGTACCATCATCGCGAATCTAGTGGCACAGAACCGCGTAATTTTATGTGGCACGGTAGATTTTACCGCTATAGGGGCCGACGATGGTGAAAGTGACTCTCCCACGCCATGACATCCTAGATCTACAACTCCCCACTCGGCCGTCTGACTCTGGCTGTCTGTTTCTCCTAGTCCCTGGCTCTCTTCCTTTTTCTGTCCTCGGTTAACTCCGGTTCAAGTACCCTGGCTCGCGATTGCCTCTCGCAAGAAGGAAACGAATTCTTGACAATGGTAATGAGTCGCGGATAAAGCAATGTTGGCTCGAACTACCAGGAAATCTTGGCGATTAATTAGCGACAGCCTGGTAAACGATACAAAAATCCTAATCCACCTCGATAGAAATCTTACAACCGATTCGAAGGTTGCAGAAATATTGACAGTTCTTATCATCCGCAATCAGGACAAACGAGTGATTAATATAAACAAGTTATCGAAATGAAATTTGTACAGATTTGAAACTGAAAATTTATTCTTTACCTTCTCAATTAGTACAATCCTTACTTTTGTATTTTTACATATTTAATAACATATTTCTTAGATTGAAGCAAACACAAATATTGCTTAGTATCGTTTAAAGTATTCAATTTTAAATTAATGCGATAGCTCAAAAAAGCGATTCGAAATTTGCAAGAGACAGCGTTCAGATTACGGGGAAAGTTCTTTAAGAGTGATTAACTACTCGCGAGACGTCGAGACAGGCTTAATGCCTTCTTCGTTCGTTCTTTTTTTCTTGCCACTTTTGGTTTCGGAGTAATTGTGTATCAGAAAAAAAAAAATAATAAAAAGAACTGTTCTTTCTACGAGAGAAATCGAACACGCGAAATGTCGAGCTGGCCTCGGTTTATCGCGCCTTCGAGCGGTACCGTTATTTGAAAAAGCGACTTATCGCTTATCGGAGTGAGTTCTCGCGGATGTGCAACCTGGTTTTTCAGCCACCTTCGAAATCAGCCGACTTTATCAGAGGGTGGATATATTTAGCGTAACGGTACACCATGTGGGAATACTAATTCGAGAATGAATCACTCGTTAAGGTGTCACGTTTCTGTCGTAAAAAGTATTCTTATCATTGTTATCGTCTCAAGGAAATAGTTCCTGTTTCATGGTTAAACATGGTCGCCTCGAAAGTTTCTGTATGTTTCTCACGAGAAGAGGAGTCTAGATGGTCACGTTCACCGAAACTTTCTTTTTTTGCGAGCCAAGGTGGTACGCCTTATCTTCAACGACTATAATACTGCTTTCTTCGTTTTTTAAGATATTTTGAAACATCTGCGATTCGAAGTTTGATTAGTATTTAACAGTTTAATATACAATTAGTTCTGAGTTGAAAATGAAGTAGCGATGATTCTTAGATACAAAAGTACCTTAAGAAATGTTGTAGTTTACAATAAGAAAGTTGAATCAAGTCATTTTTATTTGCCAGATAATTCTACCTATATCTTATCATAGTACTAATGACAAAGTGTAAATTCTTCGCCAAGTTAGCTAAGTCCTATTTCAATTTTTTTACAAAGTCCAAATATCTCATTTCAAAAATTTATCAAAGATTAATTCATTTTTCTCGGAAATTCCAAAATATTAACTAGAACAGTTGACTCAGAATGGATTATTGTTAACAATCAGCCACAGCGTTTGTTAGGGGGGTACACGGGGGAGCGAGAAGGTTCGAGGGGTTGTCTTTACCCACGCACCGTGTCGATCGAGAAATTTCACCGTGGTTCGCGTCGGTGTTATAAATATTCCCCTTCTCTCCCTAAGCGTTTCGCGAGGGAGAAAGGAGAAGGAAGAGGGAAACAGGGGGACAGGAATCGTGTCTGTCGGATGCTCGTGAGTCGGGCAACCAGTGAGAACGGCCAGTGAGAGTCAGAGCCTCGGTACGTTGAACCTCTGCAGTGAAAGTTTCTATTATACCACTGGCCTTACCTTACTTTTCCTACGGCGAGCTGTGCCGTGTTGTGTCATAAGTCGACGAGCGGCTTGGAAACGTTGAAAAACCCCGGTATCGTTCATTTTCAGCACCCCCCCCCCCCCCTACGACAGGCGTAAGATAGACTAATGACACTTTTCCTTTGGGACCTTGCCGAGCCGCCGTAGGATATCCGCGTGATTCAAATAAATTTCGTAGTTTCACGGAAAAGTAATTCTTTTCAAAGTAAACTATAATTATTTTACTAACTTTCTTTCGTAGAATACAATGTCCGAAGGATCTTTTTATTGAAGGTATAGGTGTTCTAAAAATGAAACTACACCGTCCAAGCAGACTAGGTTAACCTTTCTCGGCCTTTGACCTTTAATTATGCGTCTAAAGAACCGCTTCTTCCTTTATTTTTGGAACACGTGTAATAAAAGAACGTTTTTATTCCCTGAATCAGGAATCAATTGCAAATTACTTGTTATAAATTTTTCGAAGAAATTCTTTAAATTCTAAACTTGATATTGCACTCATCGATTGGTTTAGTTTTCTGGTTTCATTCGAAGAAGGTGTCGTTGAATTTTCTAATCGAAGTAAGAACCGGCAGAAAAGCGGAACCTGCATTTCGTCAATTGTTTCACCAAACGAATCCGAACGATTTCGTCGGATCAGCGCATAGCTGGTTTTGAGCGTTGCAACACGGCTGGCCGCGTGACGAAACAGCAGGAAGCCCGTAGAAACATTCTCGCTCGCGTTCTACGAAAAATCCCGATAGCTCGATGCTGTTCGAACGATGCCGCGCGAACTTCGTCTCGTTACGACACACGGCGCGAACGAAGTTGCCGATAGAGGCTCGAAACTGTTGCAATCTAGAGCAAAAGTCTCGCGTTGTTGTTGCGAAGTAACGAAGAACCCCGTGGTTCCAGATTTGCGCAACCGATCTCCTACGATTGATCGCCTACGATATCTTCCACGCGAATCGTTCGTATCTTCCGCCTTTTGACGGGAAATCAAAATCCTATCGCGCGCAAAGAGGAACCTCGTCGGGTGTATCAAAAGCGACTATAATTAAATCGCTTTTGGCTCGGATCTTTCGAAGAGGATTTCTATTCGATTCGGTGGCCGGCGAAGGAACAGCTGTCGTATTATTCCCAGCGCCGCGCGCCGATTGTGACTCGCAATTGTGATTTGCAATTAGCGAAGCGTGCAATTGTGAAATCGCGTCGCGCGGTGTTATTGACCTGGAGGACGCTGGCCAACCGACACCCGGTTGCACCACGGGAATCGATTCCGAGAAACTTCCTCGCTGTTCGATGCTCGAAAGCAGAGAAATAGATTTGATACCAACTAACCGTTGGACGTCGCCAAACGGGATTTCGTGGGACCGTTATATATAGAAGTCCTACCTATGTGACGACCTTGCAGAACACTCATCTTCGCGCACATGGTATGTCACAGGTCGGTAGGAACGCTGGATTATCCAAAATTTTCTCGTCGCACTGAACACCCGTTGTCAATCGATCATTGATCGTTCCTTCATGTTGCACCAGGTACCGAGTACTCGCGACATAGATCAGCTGGTCTATAATTAAACACACGTAACGGTTCTCGATGACGAAGGTTCCCGCGAATTCGATTCATTCTCCGAGATTCACGATCGAGAAACAGCTCGAGTATCACTTTGTTGGAACGCTTCGCACGATCCTCCACGGATATCGACGAATCACTGCACGATTCATCGCGACGAATTCCGGAGAGGAGTACGGGGAATAGCTCGTGCGCGATATACCACTTCCGCGAAGGGTAAGTCACGACGACGACAGAGGTCTGGAGAGGCCGGAAGAGGCGACGAAACACTGGCAGCAGGAGGAGCCGAAGTGAACGCCTCGCACAGCCTAAAGTTTTTGGGGCAGCCAGTGGTGCGGGCCACGCGATCCACCGAAGTCGTGGATCCACGCTGCTGGGTGGTGGTGGCACCAGTGACCTCGATACGAACCGAGGCCCTCCAATCCCAACGCCCAATGCCAAAAACTCGACACGCGTACACACGCCGGAACTTTCACTCTCTCGAAGTTCCCTGTGATAGCCGGTCGAGCACTGGAGCGACCGCAACGGACCTGGAGAACGGGATACGTTCTGCGGATGCGTTGTCGGAAGACTTAGATAAAAATATAAGAATGTTCTTGAAAATTCAGGACAGAAGTGTTTGAAAACTTTCACCAAAAGTTCCGAGTGATAAGAGGATCGACTCGCTGCGGATTATCCGAAGGGAGAAGCTGAATGTCGCGTTGCGAAATGTATCGAAGATTCGAGGCGGAAGAGGCTGCGTAAATTGCGGATTAACCCCGGGCTCGTTACATAAGCGTGCCTGGATCCTGTGCTCGTGTGATTATGCACGAGAAAAAAAAAATATAAGAAAGAAGAAGAAGAAGAAGTCGAGCTCCAAATAAGGAACGGAGAAGGCGACGCTCCTCTCTCGCGTCACCTTTTCTTCTCGTTGCGATTTCACTTTCGATGATCGCGCGAGAGAGCATCTTCGGCGTCTCGCCGCTTCGCCGATAAGAAAGTAACGAAAGTCCGGTCGGATGAAAGTTTTGGACGACGATCTCGTGCGACGATCGCCTCGATTTCGACGACGATCGAGGGGGGGAACCGTTGTTTTGTTCGGTTCGCGGCGTATATATTCGACGAAAGTAAAAGTACCCGGAGGACCTTGCGGCGAAACGTCGTCATCGTACATGACATCGAATCCTCCTTCTGCGTCTTCTTCCTCCGCTCTCCCCCGTGTCCGGGGGCCCGGGCGTACCGGTTTCTTTTTTCGCTCGAAACGATACCATCATACAGGAAGATCGAACCCTGGTGAAAACCGCGTCCTTAGTGGAACAGGGTTACATTACGTCACGCGTGTCACGTTATTGCAGTTCTCGCCTCTGTGCTCCCTCGGCCGCTAATCGTCGATCCATTTCACTCGTGATCGGCTCGCCGGTCTCTCGTCGCTTCGTACAGCATCGACGGTTACGTAACCGAGACGAATGATGAACTTTTACATTTAAACAAAACGGTGGAGCAATTTTGTGCGTAGGAATGCCGGCTAGGTAAACCGGCTTACGGTCTCGACGAGCGTAAAGGAATTTAAATTTCCTACAATGTTGACTAGGCTTTACAAGAAGTGAACGGCGCGACCAACATCGTACGCGCACGTATCGATATCGACAATGCACCGGGCTTCTGTTTATCGAGAGAAACACGGCTCTCGTGGACAAATGCTCCTCCAAGGATCCTTGATATCTCATGATACATTGGTTCGATCGTGACAATAGTTTTCAAAGCTTTTTAATGAATCTTTCTTTCTTGATTGTCTAATTGCGGTACATCTGATAGCGTTTTAGAACGTTTCTCGTTTACTAAGGGGCAAATACCCTGCTTTGGGGCGCAGTTTCGATGCAATTACGCTGGACCCTTCACGGAATACGTTATTCCGGAATCTCTTAATCCAGAGAACAAAACACAATTTCTGTCGCGTGCCGTACCACCTGTTACACCCGGTTCACCGGTTGCGTAACCGGTTCGCCGATTCATCGTTCTATCAGACTGTCTCACGAAAAACGACCACAAGATCCCAGCCTTAACTCTTTGAAGCCACCGAAAGTTCCATCAAATAATATTTTTATTAAAAAATATAATGGACGCTTATGGAAATTAAATATCAATTGCTGTAGTGAAAATATCAGTGTATGGTCAGACACTTTTCTTTTTAATTTGGCACCCATTTCACAAATCTAATTACCAACAATTTCATTAAACTTGCAATAAAAATAACATAATATTACAATCATTGGAAATAAAATGATAAAATTTGGAAAGGGTGTCGTGATTTTTGAACGCGTCGTTCGTAAAGGAGGTGGTTGATGGAAAAAAATGGCGAAGATCGTTGAAAGGACGGAAACGCGTTGGTCGATCAGGATTTTCTCGGCTGGTTTTTCTAGGCAGCCTAGACGGATGGCGCTGTTACAGTGGCGATCGATGTGTTCGTACGTGGCAGTGTGGGCAGTGCTACAGTCGTTCGTACCAGCACGTTGTGAGCGGTCGGCCATGGCATACTTACTGATGTCAATCACACCGGCAGGCATGCACTGGTTGCCTGTATCGGTGTACACACACGGGATCGATACGCTGGTGTTCGCATACACGTACGTGTGCGCACACCAAGCTCGAAGGCGCTTCTTGCTCGCCATCGAATCTCGTAGCCTTTTGGCCTTTAACCCGTGCAATTACCTCGACCATTGATATCGGGTCGCAGCTGCGTCGATGCGACGATCTAGGTCTGAACTTGGCGAACCCTTTCTACTGGGATGCAAAATAAAAAAAAAGGAATCATTTCGTAGGGCGTCTCTGAACCGTGACCATCGTGTGCCGATGAACGTGGCTCGCGAAAGATCGCGAAGGACGAAGAGATCCGCGAGCGCAGAGCCGGGATAAGTTTTAAATCGTTTCAATCTGTTTTTTATCAGTTTCGTTTTGTTACGTTGAAATTTCATTGGGTAATTGTTTTATTTTTAGAAATTTTATTCATTATTTTCTCAATACTCCAGTACATGTATTGTTTAAAATTTTTAACATTTATTACGGATATTTGTACTTAAATGAATTGTGTCAAGCTGTTATATAGTTATTTTGAAACAAGATATAATATAATTTGTTAAAATCGTGTCGAACATTAAAATTATAATTCTATAATAGTTTAAAACACGATACTAGAAATTGCAATTACAATTCTTGCATCCGGTATATCCTACGATTTACTTTCGATCGATACAGGACTAAGATACATTGCTACGTGTTTCTCTTCGTGAAAAACTGATTCAAATACCAAATTAAATTAGATTTTTAGAAAGCAGCGTATCGCTCGGACAATCATTCCGAAATAATTTGATTTAAATAACGTCTGGGTCAGCTGGTTTCAAGAATGGCGAGCATCGATCGCGGTTTCTTTTCTTATCCGTGAGACTGAAAAGTGCGATCGCTCCAGTCCCGATATCATATCGTGGCGTAAGCGTTTGTAACATATTTGTCTTACACGTATCGCGTACCAATTGAACAACGCTTGCTCCTATCATTTTTCCAGTCTATCGATACGAACAGGCAGAAGCGTCTAGCCGCACCGCTATTCATCGACCGAATTCCAGTTTCAAAAATGTTCTTCTCTGCCAAGATCCTCTGTTCGTTTTGCTCTTTTTTCCTCCCGTTTGATGGTATAGAGGATGAAAAATGAACTTTGAGACTGTACCCGGTATATAAATAGCGACGTAGACTCTGTTCCCATTGCACGTTTCTCGGCCGCTTTGTTTCCTAGCCGAGCTTATTCCTTTCAGGAGAAGCGAACAATATCGTCGGTTCGGTCACGTTTCCCGCTGACACTCGGCGCCATAATCGCCGCGAGTTGGCAGAATCGTATGTAAACAAGACCGTCTGTTTCGGCAAATAATTGTTGATAGCGTCTAACTATTTTCATTTTCATTTTCTCGAGACTCGCTAAATATAGTTCTCCTTGCGATAATGCATCGCCTTTGTATCGAATCGATTCTACAAATTACAATCACCTTCGATTATGAAATTTCGAAAATTTTGAATTTCTAAGAATGTCTCTTGGAAACTTGTCACTTATTATTATATGAAATCATGAATAAAAATTATATTAGAGTTAAATAACTTTGAGCACGTTGATTAGGCAAATTCTTCAATTAATTTCTGTAGTGCACCAATTACAAATTACCATAAAGAAGTTAATAATTTTAGAATTTTTCATTAATGAAATTTTTTAAATATAAAGCACATAATATTACAAAGTTTTTAGATTTCAATTTTTATTTTATTAATGAAAAAGCAAAGAGATGTTCTTTACGCGATAAACATAAATCATTCTTGACAGAATCTATCGATACTGGTAGTCCCTTTATTAGTGTTTAGTCATTATCGACCAATACACTTATCGTGGGATGCGATTACAAAGAAATCTCGTGCGACGTGTTTTATTCGGTAGATTGTTCTCATTCAGAAGCATTAAACGTGGTTCATTAAAAAGCCTGTCGTTAATCGACGAACCGGAGTCCGTGATCTTGATGGAGTTTCCTTTGATCGAAGACGATTCGTCCCGCTCGATCGTCGTGTCTATCACGAGATGTCGGAACGACGAGCTATAACGAGTTCGAAGCTATAAGGCCAGCCAACGTCCATGAGAATCGACCTCAAGAGTAGTCGCTGCACCGTGTGTCATCGTGATCGTTCTGTGTACACAGCTTCTGTGTCTCGATCAACCATTTTAATTATTTCTTATCCTCTGATGAATTTTTTTTTTGTCGAAAAGAAAGGAACATAAATTTCAGTCGCGTTGAAATATTGGGTGGAATATTAAGGTTCAGTGTTTGCGTTAAATTCGGTAGTCAAATATTTTTTATATTCGGATTCGGTGATTGTCATCCATAATGCGTTACGACTTTATTAACTGTTTAACACCTGTTGCAACGTGTAGAATACATTGTTGTCGACTGTGTCGAAAAAATAATCGGTAATAAATAATTTATGATGCCAAGATTCTTGAATTTTCTAAATGACTCACAGTACGAAACAAATAGGCTTGATAGTTAAATTCTCACTGTTTTCAGGTGTAAAAGTACAAAATAATATTGTCAGGTGATTTGAAAATATTAGTATTCATATTCATATAATTTGAAATTTATGATAGAAATTGAATTCATTAATTTTCAAAGGAACAACATACCACTTTCTATTATAAAATAAAATATACAAAAATACATAATAAGCTAAATAAATATTCACTTATAAATAGTACAAAAAAGGAAAAATCTGTGTCAACAAAATCGTATACACAACGTTGAGCATTAATTGGTTAAAGAAAGGAAAATGATGTCGTCTTTCATAACATTACACTACTGATTCAAAGAACAAAATTGAAGGTTTAAATTAAAAAATTAATCAATTATAGTTAGTGACACTTCAGGCACTGTTTAATATTATCCATATTGAAATCTTTGCACTCCCATCAAAAAGGGTCAAAGTCTTTAATCCTCATTAAAGTGTTCAGTGAAGTAAGTGCAGCTTGTCTAATTTGATAATTAGTTATTCAATGGAAAAATGTATTCCCACGAAGTCGACGAGACGCGATCCTTGACGCGTAAAGCGATGCGTTCGAAACGTTTTCGCGGATAAACGTCGGTATTAAAAAAAAAAAAAAAAGGATTTCACGAGGACGTTTACACAGATCGTTAGATCGATTTCGATTCGTCAACGCGTTTCTAGCAGCAATCCACGAACGTGCAGTGTCATGCACCTCTCTCGAGCGCGTTTCTCTCTACCTGGCGACGAATGGAGCCTGGGTATTCGCATTCGAATACCGGTACTCGCTGACTGCACGTGTCAGGGTCAAATGACATCATTCCGACGCAAGGATCTTCGTAATGGTGTGCCGACGTTTGTGTCGTCGTAATTCATCCAGTCAATCGTTCGTGCTTCTGGTAAAATCGAGGAAGGAGCCGGTGATACCGAGCTAAACCGTTCTCACTTCGATCAATAACTCTTCTACAATAATAAAAAAAAAACTATTCAGAATCTCCTTTCACTCGATAAAATAATCCTTAATTGCTTAATTATGTCTCGAATACAACTAAACAGAGATTGGGCCTGCTGTGCGCGTTTTAAAATATACTTTATGCTTTTGATAATTTGTTATCGATACCGCGTGGTCTTGTTAATTTTATGAATCGTACGGCAGGGATTGAATGAGAATAAAATAATAGTCGATCGATGTTTACCATCGGTTTGCAAAAAGTATTCGCACAAGTCGTGCGGATAAAAATAGTAATTCGTAATTTCCACGCGTCGATTATAAATACTGAAATGAAATTAGAATACTAGTCTGTTATAATTAAAACAGTAAAAAATGGTAAACGTGAATTATACTTGCCAATGTGAGGCAATAAAACATTTCAAACCGTTTCAAGTTTTAGCAGCAACTTTCTAAACAAATAGCTGAATTAAGAAACTGTGCGTCTGACCCTTAAACGTATAAATTTTTTCCTTAAATAAGGTATTTTGAAACGATCAATCTGAAAATATCTTAGGAAAATAATTTAAGGTAAATCGATGATGGTAATTTTCGCACGTTCGAAGGCAAATTAAGTTATCAGACAAAACAATCAAATTTACAACGAACGACGACACTGGACAGGCTCGCTGGATACACCATGAAAGAGAATACGTCTTGTGAATAATGCAACTTGCCCGTACTACAATGTCGACGATAGTGTCGCGTTCACGCATTGAAGAAAAATGACTTAACGAGTGGTCGACCTTATTGTGACTCATTAACGAATGCAAGCAGGAGTGCGAGCTTCGTTATGTTGCCGTTGCGGCGGATTAAAACTAAAGGCTTTATAATACGATCTGACACAGGAACGAGAATAGAACCGGGAGATACGCCGTGCTTTAAAGCATCCTTTACGATAAAACGGCGCTCTAATTGGTGAACAAAACAATTACAAGGTATACTTTCCGAGCTCGTTCCAGTTTCACTCTGAAGCAATTGTTTTTTCTAACGTTCAAACGAATTCCAGGAACAAAAGGGACCGCTCTTAATCGAGCGAGCGAAGAACTGTTTCGTGACTGATGAATCATTAAAAAAGAAAATTAAACGGTGAATTTTGTCCATTTCGTTATAGACGTCTAACGAATCGGAAGATTATTTTAATTCGCTGGTTACAAAGTCATCGCCACAGTGGAAGTGGACGTGTATGGTCAGACGTGTTCGAACTCTAACCAACTTCCAAGTTTAAGCTCTGCTGGAAATATTATATTTTGTGAAATTAAAATCGAGGAAAATAGTACTATATTTTTAAAAATTAACAAATTTAGAAATATCGAAACTTCTAAATAACATTTCCGAGCGAAAATGTTAATTACCATAATATTTAAAGAAATATGCTTCGATGCGATTCATTCAAAACGAATATCACGAAAGTCATGCTTTCCTATAATGACAGAAACTTCGCTTCTCCAATGGACGTAAAATAATGATGAAACACGCCTCGTGTACTCCGTAAGACAGTGATTTTTTTTCGTGAGAATCACGAGAGATCTCGTCAATGGTAATTGTGCGCGAGAAATCAGAATGAGAACACGCCGATTCGCATCACGGAAGCGATTTTCCAACTCGAAGGTCGATTTTTCAAGCAGCTATTGATATCATTGGCAACGGCTCGTCCCCTGCCACGGATCGCGACACGTCGACGCAAAGTTACTTCAGCGTTTTATTCGTAATGAGTATCCGATGTTTAACGCGTCGAGTGTCACATTTTTTAACGAGCGGAAGAAAAATATTCTTCGATTGAACTTCAACCGTAGAACACCCATTTTAAATTGAGGCAATTTTCTTTGTGCTAAACACTCTGAGAAAGTTGTTTATTGTTGCATACACGTTTACACGTTTACAAGAGGCTAAAATGAAACGAAGTCAAATTAAAGGAAGGAAAGTTAAATTAGTTCCAAAGTAATACTACCTTGCAATACCATTTGAGTAAAGATAAATTCAAAGGTGTTTACAGTTTTCTTGATAAATAATCGTACTTTTTAAGGTAACTGTAAAAATTCTCTGATAAAGTTTTGCTCGGGGGTCCAGAGTTGGATCAAATACAGTACTGATAGGAATTGTGCATTTTTTGGGTTGTTATTAAAAATTTGTGGTAAATATGAACGTTCAACGTGTCGAGATCCGCGTCATTTTCGCGTTAGAACGACGCCCAGAGGTACGACAAGCATGGCGGACGTTCCCGTGTACGTAATGCCGCGATTAGTGGCCGGTATATTTAGTTTGCGATTGGCATAGGTCGCGAAGAGTCTGCTGGTTGTTATCTATTTTCTACGCACGTGGCCTCTATAGGCCGAGATCTAGCCGGTTATAATCGGTGACACAGTCGCGACGCGGAGGAACGCCTTGGTGACATTTTCGGGATAAGGTTTCTCGCTGGCCATTCCGAAACTTGGAGTCCCTGAGATCGGTTAACGGATAAGGTCGATCGACGTCTCTTATTCGCGAACTTCGGTTCAATTCTTACGAGTCAAGTTTAACCTCCTAACATTTAAACGATCAATTTTTAGTAGGTAATAGTATCACTGGAAGATCTTTGGTTTTACAGTTGTAGATATACCTTCATTCAATCTTTTAAGGACCATCGTCGTATATATACGTCCATGGCACAAGTGAAAGGTTTACTTTCAAATTTTTAATTTTATCGTTAGAATTTTTGTAGATACTTTGAAAGTTTAAAAAACGGCTTGGTTCATCTACAAGGTGTGAGAAAGGATTAGTTTTTAAAATAAAAAGTAACAAAATTATAATAAATGTCTCCTGATCTGATTTAGAAATCAATTGCTTTTGAATGGATTAGTTTTCAAAGTGATAAGATACAGATATTTGGCACTTGTATCTTTTGAGGTCAAAATGAGTCTACATGTTCATTTATTTTTTTGTTACAAGTATAAAAGAAGAATTTTTTTTCGACCAAAAACCTAGTTCAAAGGTTAATCGATAGAGTAGAACACCCTTGTTTTTCAATTAACCTAGAAACTACTTCCTTTTTACTGATTCTAGGGCTTTGATCAAATCTCGATATTCTGTATCATATCTGATCGAAAATCCATTAATTGGATAATGGTAGCAATTATAATTCTAGTTGTTACACTATAAATTAATAAATACTTGTATATTCAAATCATTTTTGACTTACAGACCTAAAATCATACTATAAGATTTAAGTTTAATTTTAATTTATCTTCGATTCCCACTTTCGAAATTTTACTCCATTTCATTAAATATTATTTTTCTAATATATGAAGGTATTTTGTTTAGAAATCTGAATACTTAACCCTTTGATTACACCTGTGCACTAAATTTTAAGGTTCCAACTAAAAATGAATTGTGATTACAATTTTTGTTCCTTTGATTTAAAAAGAATTTGTTCGACCTTTTACCAAAACACAGTTATGCGTATTTCATGGATCTGGGTCACGATCGACCCTGTTGCCATAGTGCAGGAATCGATAATCAAAAACTGAATATTCAGTTAATTAAATATTTGAGCGAATTTTATTAATTTTTGGCCAATTTATAAATCAATCAATCTCTAAATTCGAATGACGGCAAAATGACGGCACAGAACTATGAGGAAAGCGGAATGAATAATTGCAGTTGCGACGCGGTTCGTAGTACGCTGGTGCGACTATAGTGGAGCAGCCAAGCTGCACGTAACGTGCATTCGTACGGACGTTTGTACCCGACCTATCTCAAGCTCCGTCATCGGGAGAGGGCGCGCGTCGAGCAGCCGGAGGTTAGGATAGGTTAGGGACGTCACCGGCTACTGCGCTCATCCGCCAGAATAACTTGAAGCGGGGTTGCACAACTCTAGTTCCCGCCATGTGGCGCGTGCTCCTTACTTAGTGTGCCTTTAACGCATTCGCCGTCGCCGTCGATCGTCACCGCTAATCGACACCGACAATTTATTATAATTACATAAATATTGACTAGAATTTCATAAAATATATTTCAAAATTTTAAAAAATAGAAAACTTTGGTTTTACATAAAAAGTATATTATTCGTCCAAGCTAGTAATTGCTAATTAATTATTCTAACAAAATAGTGGTAGCCCATTTGATTAAAAATAGAAGCAATAGATACGCTTGATTTTAAATTTCAAAATAGGAGTTATGTTATTGTCTTGAACTACTCAGTTACATATAATGTGTCCTTCTAAGCATGATCATTTTTTACTGCGGCTGTTAACGTGCTAACACGTTAAGCGCCACAGTGAAAACAGCCATAAATAGTCAGACATATTATAATTGGAATCACTAAGGATACGATAATATAATTATTTCAATGAATAAATTAACTTTTCCATGTTTGTGTAATGACAATTTATTAATGCTATATTAAATTATTTTTTATTTGCTGAAGCTATTGAAAATCTTTCAAATTCATTACTTAATACTTCATTATGTCCCCTGTTTATAATTTCAAGTATCTATTACTAGCATTTTTAATAATATGAATAATGGATTTCTATGGAAATTCGAGATACGAGTGGCAGTTAAATAAAATTTCTAAAAATATGTATTGCACGGGTATTTTAAAATGAACACAATTCAAATTAGCGATCTTTAAATTATCGTTCAACTTGATTCAACATATTAATATGTTCAAACTAGTACATATTACGATTTATTGATACGTTGAAAGTTCAGAGGCTCATCAAAATACCATAAAAAATAGCAATAATACTTAATAGGCTACAGTTTTATTCCCATTTTTTAACATAAACAATCATAAATGCTGGCTTCTGAATGAAAAAACTATAGATATAATTTTAACAAGATCATATTTGACCCTGCCAAGTTGCTTAAAGGTTAATATTACAATAATTTGTGGATTTAAATAATGAAGTTACAAAATCATAGTTATACGTCCCTTTTTATTTAATCAGATTATCGAGGCATCACCATGTTAATTAGTATCCAAAGAATCGTTAGTTATTGAACAAAAACGATCTAATTTCGGAAGGCATTCAACAAATCCTGTCAGGGAACGGTCATCAGCCTCTGTCTTCAGCTGACAGGCTAACTTCTGACGCATTTACACATGCCAGAGTCCGTTAACTTCGGCTCGCTAGCTCGCAGATTATCGGGGCAAGCTGACCCCAAAAGTGGGGCAATTGGATCTCGCGTAAATCACGTTACGGACACGAGTTTCGATAGAATTTCATTTTCACCCGTAGAATCCGCTTTTAAGCGAGTTGAACGCTTCCGTATCGTGTCCTGTTATCGCCGGGAATGTTCATCGGTTCGCGATGAAAAAAGAACACACGGAACGCGAAACGAGCGTTCACGCAACGTCGCCGTGGACGACGGTGTTTAAAAAGTAATTTACCGAAGGGCAATGCGTCTCGCACTTGTTTTCTCGTGATGTAATCGGGAGTGCTCGGATCTTTTACGTAATTAGCGGTAAAGGTCTGCGGAAAACGGCGTTCTTAACCTACCTAACGCTCGAGCGTGTACGCGCGCATTTGCCTAACAATCGTACATACGGTGTGTGTACGTAGCCCGGTCTCGCGTATTTATAGATTAGAGAGAAACCGTTCCGCCCTGCCGTGAACGAGCGATCGTGCAAACCGATGATCCTGAGAATAGATAGCGACCAATTAAACGGAAACAATAGCCCCGAGCAGTTAGAACGTGTCGCCTGTAAATCAATGAAATCGAACAAAGACGGTAGAAAGGATCGCTTTTCATCCACGGCGAGGGCGCAAAGGTGATCGAAGAAAGGATCTTAATCGAAGAATCATAGACGTAACGGTTACGATTTGCACACGCATCTTCCTGCACCTTAATAGCCCCCTCAAGGTCCTCGGAATTCGTTAAAAAATTATTTTCGTACGTTTGACGCTTGCATCAGCGTTCCACGGAACGCGGTCTTCCTGTATAGGCGGGGAGGAAAGAAGAGGCGTGCTCTATCCTTCGGCGAGATTTGTACAAGAAATTCTCACGAATTTCGGTGGCCCGGAAGGCGACCATCCGTCAACCGCCGTGCGACCTAGACCTTTCGACTTGCGCGAAACCTGTACGCTAGATTTGCATCCATTATCGATTATTGTTCATTTCTTCCTGGTATTTGCATTCGATAGTTTCTTAAACCTCCTCGTAAAACATTAAAGTTCGTCACGTGTTAATTAACCAGTGAAACGACTGATTTTTATTCGATAGTATTATAGAATCGAGAAAACGATAGTCACAGCGACATCTCGCTTTCGAATGGATTAAAATCTTGCTCGGAACGTTTATCGACCAAAGTGCGCTTTGTTGAAATTCGAGAATCGAGGGACTTTGGTTAACTTACATCTTTTTCCGGTTAAGACATCCAAAATACGAAAATCGGTTGCGCAGGCAGAGTCTTCCCGAAATTCTGGCGAGGATACCGTGTCGGGACGGTATTAGGCAGGGTCACCGACGTCGATCAGGTGTCAAGGGGAGGTCCGTCGTGTTACGTCAGTGTTCATGCACTGCTCGCACCCACACGTATCTATATCTCTGCGTACACAGGCACACATACACGTATATTGCACCGGTCACAAAACGTCACCTAGGTTTCTACCCAAAAATCCCCGATACACAGCGAACAACGTGTTTCCGGCGTCTCGTCCGTTTTCTCAAGTACTTGCACGTACACTTGCTCTTCATTTGCCCCAAGATCATCCAGAGAGTTCGTAGATCGATAAAATTCGCGATTTATTTCGTCGAGCCGATCAATGGCTAATTGAAGTCGACGGGTAAATTGAGCTGGCAACGGATCGATGTCGATCCTGTTCCTTAAGTATCGTGGTTTAAGCAACGTGTCCGAAACGACGATAGCGCGGAGGACGCACGACCCACTTGCACGTCCTCGAAAGTGGGTTATCCTTTGTCCTAACAGAAAACACACGGTTGCATGTCCTCGTCTTTCGCGTTCTTCCGCGTCCAAAGCGATAACGGGTTCACCCTCCGGTTCCTTCGTCCGCTTCCGCGATCTCGATTCACATCCACCGAAAAGAACTGTAAACACGCGTGGACGACGAAATCCTGGTAATCCAGGTGAGTAAAGTGTCCATCGATCGGTTCCACGGTCCGGAGGATTCGTCTCTCGCGAAGCACTTCGTCACAAAGACCGCGTTAATGAAATCGATGCGATCGGTTAACCCGTTCGTCCACGTTTTTCCTCGCTGTCCATTTCACTGGTGCAGCACGCGTTCACCTTTCGAAACGGCGTGCAAAGTCCAATCCCTTTCCCGCAATTTCTTTCCGCGACCACCGGTCTCTAGGCTAGGTCGGGCCAGAAAAAGAGTTTTCCTCTCGCCTCGAGCCCGAACTTCTGTTCTTCGCGTATATTTTCGAAAATAGCCACCGTCGTCGAGCCGAAATTCCCGCGGAGTTCGTTGCACCTTTGGCGCGTATTTACGCGGCGAGTTTGGCCGCGATGGTAACCCTGTCGCCGTGACGTTATCAAACGCTTATCACCGGGTTATCATTCGAGCGGGGAGAGACGAGGCGCGCGAACCGCCGAGACACGCGTGTGCGTGGACCAAAATGGCAGCCGTGCAACGGTTACGTAACGTGGCTCGCGTTTTTTTTCCTCTTTCTTCTTCCTCTCCCACTCGGTTCTCCCTCCCCGCGTGCCGTTGCACGACTCGTTTAACAGGAAGCCACGAGGTACACCCGCGACCGGGTTTCCGTGGAAAACGATCAATCGGCTCGTAACGACGTTCCCGGATCCAACGATGAATAAGAAAGCGTGGCCGGGCGTTTGATATCGATCGGCAGTATCAGGTTGCGATTTCGTATCGTTCGAATAATGCATGAACACCGACGACGGCTGTACCAAATTCGCCTGACCCCGTCACGTGATCAGTCGGATTTCCCTCCTGCTCTGGCAGTATGATTCCCCGATAAAGCGGGTCGATTGTAAATGTCTCGTGTCCGATGACGCTGGCAGTGCGTGTTCGATAATTGAAAACGAAGTTCCTTTTCTTATTTTTCTCTCAGTTCTTCAAGGGTTGCGCCTTTCAAAACGACGCTCGCGAAGTTTCTTTCGGTCGGCGCATGCCTCTGGCTGGCGCACGAATCTGAAGACGCACGGTGACTTTGGCCGTGGGACGAACGATGTCGGTCGTCCGGTTTAAAAAAACGGGGGTAAAACGAATAAAAATCACAGCAAAGAAGTAAGGTTCGCCACCGGGACGGGCGGCGAATATTAGTCGTTATTGGCAGTGCTGGTTACGAGGTCAGACGAACGAGGGGAAGATTGATCAGTCGCGTTCCATTAGCGGTTTCTATTCCATAGAAGGTGTGAGGACGACCCTTTGCGATTCCCTTTCGATGAGATTCGAAGAAGGGAGAGTAGAAGCGTTGGCGGTGAGATCCGATGCGAGCATTTCACGCCGCGATACGGGACCGCGTGCGTGGAACACAGAAGCGAGAGAAAGGGACAGGACGCTGGTGTGTTGAATATTCTCGCTCGATGGCACTTCCGGTTCGTGAGCCCCATGCACTTTCTCCTGAACGGCGCGAACACCGATCGTTTCCCTGTCAGAAGCTTCCCGGTCTAGCTGCTCGATTTCTCGCGTCGTACACCTCTCTGCTATGAATCGTATGACTTCTCTGTTACGTGGACGATCGAAACGCGTGAAACGCTAAAGAAACTCGATTCTTTTTTAGATCGATTCGACGGCGTGTCGCATCGGAGGGCAACGTCCGGCACCGATAATTCTAGAAATTAAAACGCGCGTGACGGACGGTCGTTCGAACCGTGGGCTCGTTTATTCTCTGTCGCGATCGTGTCACTGATCGACATCCTTGTGGCGTATCGTCGAGTAGCTGGCCCGTCGCGAAAGGGTTGCAGCGGAGCAGCAGGTTGTCGTAGGTCGCAGGACGGTCCGTTTCGTTCGGTTGAACTGGTACTTCCGGTCGGGGCACGTGGCTCCACGCTCCGTACCGTGTACAGCGAGGAACGGTTCGAGTTTTCGCGCGGGACACTTCCGGTTTCTGGTAAAACGACGACGTCCATCACCATCACCATCACAGCCACCACCATCGGCACCACCTCCACCGTCGCGCGTGTTTCCTTCTTCGACTCGACTTCTCGCCTGTATAGCAACACACACGCGTACCTGGCCCACCCGTGTACACGTACTCGCGTATGCGTGCTCGCGTGCCCGCGTGCGTACGTGCGTGCGTGCGTTCGTTCGCCTGTGTACGCGTGCACGTGTGCGTGTAAGTGGACGTGTTTCTCTCTCGTCGTAGCGAGGTGTAAACCGAGTGTCGAGCTGAGTTGGCTTCGACAAAGTAGGGCGACGACTGGGACAGCGGCCACGGGCACCAGCGCTCACCGACGAGGAACCCGTGCGCCGTGCGGTGGAGGAACTGTGGAAGTGGAAGAGAGAACCCTCCTCGTAAAACGGCAGCGTAGCTGTATTACGTTCTCCAGTAGGGGAACCTCTAACACCGCTGCAACAAGCCTAGTCGATCGGTTAGCGTTACGCGCGCCGCTCCGCTCCGCTCGGATCCGCGACCAGGAACAACTTTATCCGAATGCTATCGCCACCGAGAGTTACGGAGATCGTCGAGAGACCCAACGTTTACTTTTTCGTACCAACCCTTATCGCTCTCTATGACTCGATTTTCCTTTACAGTTTCATGCACCGTCACGGATCGACTTGCACTTTCTACGTCTCGGACGTGATACGACTTCGGATACGCGGCTCGAACGACAGACCCGAACGGACTTTTAATTAAATGACCAACCGGCTTTATTGTATCTGTCGTTTTATAAATGAGAACGCTTGTTGCGTAACAAGCTTTGTTGACAGAAGCGCGGTTATTGTCGAACGGGGGAATAACGCGGACGGGCATCGGTTTATCGTTGAAATTTACCGCGGCTAATGGCCGGTATTGTAGGATTTTAGCGAACGCCGCCCGCGCCGCTCTCGGCATCGATATCTCGATTGAAACGCGAATTTCAAGTGTCGAAACGTGCGAATTTCGCGTGATCGCGTGACACCGCGGTTGCGAAACAAATGCGAACTAGCGCGACCCTTATCTTAAACAGTATGCATCGTTGCGGAATGTTGCGTCGAATACTTTCCTTCTTTTCCCCGTTGGGAATCTTGTTACCCTTTGCAAATTTAACCACGATGCCACAGGTCGAATGATATCAAATACCTTTCAATTGCTAGCGAGTACAAATACTAATTATTCCATTCTGTAAAATTTGAGTCATCTTATGATAGAGTTCTATTATTCAAATAATTTAGAAAAATAATAAGGTATTACTCGTTTTTAGTTATAAATATGAAAAATATATCGTAGACCAAAGTTAGATAACTTCACGAACATAGTGAATTAATAAATAAACTCCTAGACTTTCAGAACCTTTCCTTTTAGTTTACAAAAAGTAAACTAGACTGGATGGTGTTAACACTTTGACTGCCACGTTGCAACTACTGAAAATTTCATTTGGTAGTCATTTTATTTTCGACAAATTTTCTATTCTATTTTCACAATATTATTCATAACTTCGAGTACTTGTAGGAATATTTTCGAGCAAATAAGTCAGCCATATGTGGGTGACGTGGCAGTCAGAGTATTAGAAAGGGTAAACGAAGACCGTACTCGATTTCGTATTCTGGCCCGACAAAAATCTCGTTGTTGGTAAAAAATTCATTCAGCCGGTGCTGATACCTTCAGACAAACAATGGGCGGCCAGAGAACCTGCGGAGACAAAAGCGAATCAGGAAAACAGCTCGTAGGGAAGTGTTTTAGAATCAAAAGAGAAAGCAGCAGGAGGCATAAACTGCCTACGAGAACTCTCGTCAGCCTGTATACTTGTTCCTGTTATTCTTTTACGGTCTAGGCCACGATGTTCGATAACCGAAAAACTTTCACCTTCCGAACCGCGTTACGAGTCCGCGAGTCCATGACCAAGAGGATCGGTATCGTGGTGTGTTTTAGCACAGCTGCGAGCAAGCCCCTGTCCACGGGTACAGCCGCTCGGTTCTCTTGATCTTGATCTCTCAATCGGCCCGTTACATAAAAACGCGTCCGAAATATCTTGGGTAAAAGAGCTCGTGAAAAGGTTACGAGCGAATTCCTGCTACCCTTTGACGAGCGAAACGGTTGACCCGAGATCTCGGTTGAAACTAAAACTGCGGAACACTGATTTATTTATCCTTTTCTTTTAAAAATATATTTGGAAGAGCGTATAAATAATAAACGATCGATTCAGGTTTAAGAATCTTTCGATGAATTCTTCTTTAGAGTCAAGTTACTGTAAGTTAAATTTTTTAGAGAAAGGGATAATATCTTAAAGAGGAGGATAATTTAGATTTTTGTTTTCTTCGGGAAATTAGAGAAAATGATTGGTCCGAGGGAAAAAATCGCGGCAGGAAGAATAGTCCTGCAAAAAGAAGGACCACGAGTGGGAGAGCGTTCAGGTCGAAGGCCAACCGGAGTGCTACTTGGAGCATTGCACGTCACAAGGATCCTCCACGTCGTTGCCCTGACCTCAAAACTAGCTGACTCTCGCTATCGCCGTTACAATTATGTTCTCGCTACGTCCGACCAGATGGAAGTTTAAACGATATCGCACAACGCTATCCTATTCCGAAAATTTCCATTAAACTTTAATTACTCCAGTGTTTGATTACAAATTAAACGGGCAGTTCGTCCGTTTAAGGTGTATTCAAAAGATCTCTCTGCACCTCCTTAACCTTTGTTCCCGTTACGCTAATATCTTGTAGGATATCTGGGTTAGAAAATTAACCTTTACCCTTTAATTATCTTGCTGACCCTATAGTGTCAACTTGTACGCTCAGGTGAATAATTTTCGATTATTATTATGAAACTGTAGAACTTGTATCTTCGATGCAAGCGTAGATCCGTAGAGGAAAAATCATATGCTTCATTCAATTATCTATCCTCGTCAGTCAAGTTTGACAATCAAGAGTGATTCATGTTGCAAGGCAAAAGTGTTGTTGTCGTGGCCTACATTCGATACGGCCTATCATTTCAGTAATGTGTAAATTACTTTATTTTTGTTTACTGATAGACGTCGTCACACATTTTCTACTTTTGTCGGATGCATCTATGTTATCTTTCAAAAGTTCTAGGATACTTATCGTATTTAATAACAATGTATACATTCTAAGAGAATTTTATTTTTGCATACGACATTAATTTCTTAAGTGCACTGCAAATTTATTTAGGTGTTGTTTAGGAGAATAGTAATTTAAAATCAATTGTGGAATATATTAGGGAGAGATAAGTAAAAATCTGGGATTTTATTAAATTGTATTTGTGTATCTTATTTTTTAAGTTTTGTATAATATATAATGAATAAATTAACAGGGGAGATAATTTTACAGTTAAACAATTCCGTTTTTTAACAAAATACCTTTTATATGTCGAAAAAATAATATCTAAGAAAAAAAATTGAAAAAGTTTATACAATCCAGTGTAAATTATTTGTACTATAAAATTGCTCAGAACCTACAGCTTTATTTTGAAAAGAAAAGATTTCAAATCCTTAATTAACGACTCTAAAGATTTGGAATTGTACATTATATAAATTTACATAAATATTTTAATTTTGTCATCTAAGATTCCCAGAATTTTCTAATTTTGGTTTCAGATTCACGATGAGCGATCCCGAAGACCTTGAAATTTGAATCGAAGATAAAATCGTACGCTTCAAAAAGTTAATTGACAAATTCCTGGCAATGCGATTACGGTTTAAAAACTGTAGATTTTTGAAATTCTGTGATTCAGAATATGATCACAACGGTTTTGGTCTACGAAGAGTATTCAAAATAAGTTCGTTGAATCGCGTTGATGTTGATATTGGACGTCGGTTCGCATTCTTGCTCGTGTTTTGTTTACAACGGGAGGGTTTCGTCTTATCAGGGTCGAAGTCCGTTCGCCGCATCGTGGATATTGGGGATTGTTGCTCATTGGGCGGTATTAGGTGATCGCTTCACCTACCATCAGTCTATTTCAGGTCACGGACGGTGTCGTTTACTCGCAATTTTCGTCGCCCGTTTCTTCGCGAGCCTTTCGCGGTTCGGTTTCTTCGTTTAACGGAAGTGTGTCAACTCGTTGTTTTGCTATTACCTCGTGTCGTTTCTGGTGGAAGTGAAAGCAAAAATTACGTGCTCCCGGAAGCTTCGACGAATTCTTTATTGTGCCCAGGATGACGACGCCCAACGAGGAACATGGTGACTTTCAGCGGAGAGTGGAACCGGAGTCTTCGAGGCGTCGATCTTCGTCTCGGTGAGTAACAATTTTAATTAATCTTTTATTTCATTTCTTTTTGTGGTTACCTTCTAAAGCACTTCAAACTATCTTTTTCTATCACTACAAACTATATTCAGTAAAAATGAATTAAGTACTTATTATATTAAATCGAGTATCTTGAGTTACGATACAATCTATTCAATAATATCAAAAGAATAGAAAAATAATGCAAATATCCTGCCATCAGTTCGCGTTTAAATTCCAACGTACGTATTTTGAAGCATAGAACAAAAGAAATTCTGGAGATTAAAAACATACACGTGATATGTACGAGCGTACAAGAGGGAGCAATAAAATATTGCGCACGGTTACAAGAAATACAAATGTTTTGGTCTTTCTTCTGAGGTGATTTAAAAAAAAAGAGAGAGAGAAATGATTAACCATTGTTGTTGGTAACAACGCGTGCTTATTTCCTGCGAACGATTAATCTCGCGATATTTTAACAGTCCAGTTCCAAGTCGTAAAAACATTAAATTTTTGTAGGATGCGATAAAAGTCCTTTTCGAGAATTGCAATTCTTCCTTGCGTTGAAAAATGTAAGACGCAGCCGCGGGTCGTGTAAATATTTTGATCGTCGTGTTTGTACAAGTTTATCTTCATCTCGTGTACACCGAATCGACAATTGGTTACGGTCAGCCAAATTATTCAATAAAATTGTTTACCTATCGACCGAGCGTTCACATCGCAGAATAACCGTGTTCCAATGAGGCTTTCGCAAAATGGAAGATTTGGGTTAAACAAATATGTTGTTCAAGGTAGAACATTGCCCGTTTAAGTGACGCTGTTTGCTGAAGTATTTAATACGCTAAAAGCCCCAATCTGACCTTTCAAATAAAGTCACACCCGTATGAAAAGAAAAACGGGTACAATGAAACTGAAACACGTACCTCTTACGTCCATTTTGATATATAAATACTAACAATTTCAGTTATAAATATAACTTGCTAATTTTATTTTAAGTTTCTAAGTTTCTAAAATTATTATCCGGAAGTTTCAGAGTTTTTAACATATAAGTAGTTCTTTTCTTAATTTCTATTAACACGTTGACTGCCACAGTGGAAACAGACGTGTGCGGTCAGACACACAAAATGCCGGGGTGAAAGGGTTAATAAAACACAAAGGAGCGTCTCTAAACTACATTCATCGAGAAAGTGGTCGCGAATCGTTAGGCAGCGTATTTACGAAGAAGAACAGCGTCGCGAGCGAAGTCTGAGCGTACTCTAAAAATCGTACGGTATTGAGAGAAAAAAATCGGGGAAAAATTTCGCGTAGAAGACGAGAGCGCCGTTTCCAAAAGGATAAACGACGCGGCTCATCTGGATTACCGTTTCCCGTTCCAAGACTCGAGGCTGCTTAACCGTTGAACGTCGCGGGGTACCGCAAGCCCCACTGACTCACAGAACTACTTTCCCTTCTTTCTCGACCAAGCTACTACCTACTACCTCCGACGTGAACAGAGCCCCGTTATCCGGCCGGCTCGTCGAGAGTGAAACGTTTGTACGCCGAACTCTGCCTTCCCACGGAACAACGTGACCGTTCAGCCCACGTGAAAAAAACAAAAAAAAAAAAAGGACACCTATCCACGCGTGTAACCCTTTCCGTTTCGAGCCTTTTGTGTTTCGACTTTTCTTTCCAGACTCCTCCTTCTTTGGCGGATTCCTTTTCTTCTCTTCTGCTTTATACGGAATTCGGAATTGCGTTACGTGTGCTCGATCCTTCGCTTTCGAGGATTTATTTGGGCAGGATTTTTGAATTCCAGGCGATTCCTGGAAAAGGTTCTATGGTATTTCGATGAACTTATATAGATTCAGTTATGAAACAATGCTCTATATTTTTAACGCGAACGTATCTTCCGTTTCGTAGACTTCAAAAAATACGATGCGTTTCGTCTCTGAATAGCTCCATGATATTCGTATTTTAAACCTGAACATAGTTCATTATAATCGAAAAATCGATACAAGAAAATGTATTCTTCTTCGATTAAAAAATTTCTCTATGTATCCTGTGACGTATATTTTTCATAACAAACTCTATTTTACATTAATTACTATGTTAAACATTTTCGAAGGCGCACTTTGTAGCAGAACAAATAGAGCGGCAAAGTCTGTCGTACCTGCAGTAAGTTGGCAAATGACTGAGTGCAAAAAGGACTTTTCTATTTATTCTTTGTCAATTGCGTTGCCTATCCACTATGTCAAGGATAACATTGCTACTTTGCTGTTGCTATGTTAAGTCCGTCAAGTACAGCTATACAGGGTCGAATAATTTATCAACGAAACTTTGGTGATGATAAATTAACATTTCGATCGGTGAAGTGTCGTTAGAAATCGACGAGTGAATATGGTTGTTTTCTTTTTTTCGTCCCTTATATAACGCGTACGCTTGCGAAACTGTTACGCGATATTGGAAGCGCAAAACGATCATTACAACACGACGATAGCAGGAAAATGAAATTGTCGTGCACTCGGCCAGGAGAAACCGCTACCTTCTCGTAATCTTTCCTTCCTGTCTCGCCACTTAATTCTATACTGAATATTATATGATTAGATGTTACGTATAACCGGTTAAAAGTTATGGTACAGTGTCTATACATTATTATGACGATCATTATTCGAAATATTTCATGTACCTTGCGGTAGAAGTTGGCATGGATGGGTCAAGATGTTAGGGATTAATACGTAGACTACGACGGTGAAAATATGCAACAGGGTGTATTAAAATCTCAGTTATTGAGGATACCATTGATTCGTTTTCGAATTTAAATCTTTGCTTCGGCTATACATTGAGACTGCCAACACTTGGACTGCCACGTTGCAGCTACTAAAAATTCCATTTGATAGTAATTTTATTTTTAACAAATTTTATTTTTAATGGGAAAATTTTCAATCAAATAAATTAAAGAATTCCTAATAATATGGACGATGGTTTCTAATGGGAATTGGGTGACATGTCAAGGTGTTAAACTAATAATGCAAGCTACTGAATAAAAATGTTGAGGTGTCTGACAATCATTGTGGCAATTAAACCACGTCCAATTTAGTTTCGTTCTAATATCAAAACAAATAATTGTCCCTGCTTTTTCACTCTTCAGAAAAGCGCCTGGGGCACAGATTTATATTAGTCATTCGATATACAACGACCCGATGTTGTTATCGTTGAACCCGATAGATGTTTTCCTCTGCGTTCGATGAAAAACTAAATCGCATTCACTCGACGCCATCTGAAAATCCATAAAACAGGAACCTTATGCCGATGTCAACGACGCTCGATTCGACGAATCGTAGCGGTTCGATAAATGGAGCAGCTTCGAGGAAATAGAGCTCGCGCCGGGGATTTCGTTTTCCATAGCGCGAAACGCAATTCGACACGCTTTCCTTTGCTCGGTCACACCGGATGCAAAAATACCCGAACCGAACTGAACGATCGTTGTTCCACGGAATCGACGACGACGATGGCGCGAATGGTTGCCCCGCTCAGCACGCCGTCACGTTCCATTTAGGACGAAGCCTGCAGAAGCGGAGCCTCTCTCGACGACGCGTAGAAAGCGTTCCTTCGCTTATTATCGCGCCTAGCCTGGCCACTTCCTCGTCGGCCTGACCTTTCCCTCCGCGCCTCTCGTTTTCGGCGACGAGACCAGAGGAGACGATTACATCCGCGATCGTTAAGCTCGCTCCTGGCACGATTCTCCTCTCTTTCTCGTCCGTCTGAATTGATGTGCCAGAGCTCTGGTCGTCGACGCGATGCTCCAGACAACCGGGCACCGAGGAAACTTGGGTCAATTCGTGTCGAAGGATCGTCCTTCGGCTTTGTTTATCCGCCAATCGGCGAATCTCGCGTTGCGACACACACGGCTCTTCTGGTATCGTCGCGCATTGTTTGCGAGTTCGAAACACGCTTTTTTCGCGGGCGAAAGAGAGCCGAAACTGGAACGGAGACGGGGTAATCGGGAAAATCTGGAAGGAGATCCTTGAGGCTTTCTTCAATTTTTGTACAAGTAACTTTAAGTACTTGTTCTCTTCTTTCTTTGAATGCCGTGTTATATCACGGAAAATTCTTCAAATATAATTAATATAATATACTATAAATATAAGTAATAATAAATATTTAAATTGCTCTTTAACCTACTGTCCCCACTATACTGAACAACTTTAGTCGAAAAAGTGTTTTGCTATCTCCAAAAATAACAAGGATGTTACCTAAGCTGAGTCAAAAATAAATTTCAAAGTATCTAACATTAATCATCCACGAGCGAACCCATTCGAAGCATTGGAGAACGCGGACAGGTTGAACGACCCGCTTAAAACGCAGCCGGAGTGGTTGAACGACCTCGTGACGGCCGCGAGTAGGAGACGTTATTTTTTTTTAAACAATGGGGAAAGTCTTGCGAAAGCAACAAAAGGCCGGCCGGTGTAACGCTGGCCTCACGTGCGAAACCGAAGCTGAGGCTGGCTTTATTAAAAACCAGCGGCGTCGGGGGAATCCTTTCGTTTTCGCTTGTCACGGGTCGCTTTCAAGCTCGTAGCGAAATATTTAAGCCTTTCACCGACGGTCACCGAGAAACTCCGACGATCTTTAATGGACGTTGTGCCCGCTTCGTTACGAAACGAGTCCTCGACTGTTCGGCTCGGAATTCGGCCGAGGGAAGGTCAAGGGCTGGCGGGCAGCGGCTTTCACCAGAAACTCGATCGCTGGCCAGGCCGTCTCGACGAATTTCGAATTTATGGGGTCACCGTGGCCCAACTAACGCCAGGACAGGAGTTTTTACTCGTCAGCGTATTAGGTTATTGTATATCGAGTGACGGATTTCGTAACGTAGAAAGTCTTGACATGATTTTGATGACACTCGAGTCACTTTGATGTCCAAAAGTTAATTACTTTCATCGATATAGATTCATCAATGAATTTTAATAATTCGAGGTGTTGAATTGATAAACGATACGATAATGTATCGTATTACTTAAAAAAATAAATATTTTTATTGATTGATATGACCCATGTCTGTCATCTTTGGATCAGAATTTATGTACAGTAGAAGGAATAAGTAAACAGGGGTGAATCTCCTGATATCACCACCATAAATCAATTAACAATTCTTTTTCTTAAAATAACATGTTTTAAAGAAGTTTCCTAGAAGATTGTATTACACTTTTCTGGGAAAAATAGTTTTAATCAGTCCATTATCTCTTTCGATCCCAAAGGCGTTTACAGTGTATTAAATTAGGAACCACTCAAAAGCAATTTCAAAATAGCAATTAAATATAAAAGTAGCTTTTTTAAAAGAGGGATATTATAAATAACATTTGATAGGCAAAATTATTTTATTTTTCCTTTTATATTAACCTAACTCATTAAAACCCAAAGTTGCATATATTTATCATTTTATTACACCTTTTGCAGGTAGAAACTTTAATTTCTTCAGTACTATTTACTTCAAATATTTATTTGCCTTGTTAGATATGTTTTATTGAAAGTAGAGATAATTAATTAAAAGTGAACTAAGATAAAATAATTGAACATAGTCACATTAAACAATTCATCCTGTACATCAATCGATTGAATATCTGAGAAGTCTCGCTTAGGGTAGCGATTAAAGTTCAAAGAAAATTCAATTTGAACTTAAATACTTTTTAATTTGGTCCAGCTGATTATGAAGGGAACGGATTAAGGAGAGTTCGACTCGAGCAAAGTTTACCGCTCGTTTTCATTATTCCCGAGCTCCCATTCGATTTTACCTTACAACGGGCTCTCCCGGTTCCGTTTTAGCCAGGCTAAACCGCCCCTTCATTCACGCTTTATTGTCTTCGACACTCTGAATGAGAGTGCGTTGCCCTGTGGATCCATGAGAAGCGATTATTTCCACGTTCGTGTTCGCACGATATATCGCGATGCCTTTGCTCGTGTAAGGCGAACAGCTCGCGAACGCTTGTGCGAGCGAGCGAGCGAGCGAGCGAGCCAGCTCGCCGATTCCTACGTGCGAACCACGTTCGAGGAATCGATTGCGTAAATGTAGGAAGCGACGATGCATTCACCTTTTGCGAGGTGTAGCCTTGTTCGAACAGCGGTTCTCAGATCGCTCGTTTTCCTCTCATTCGCTAAAAGTCGAACGACAATCCTCGCGAAGATTTTATCCTTTCGCCGGCTACGACGTATATGTACGTCCTCGAGGAACGAGGATTAATTGCAGGGTACCGTGTACGCGGAGTGTTGAGGATGATAGGATCTTTAGGGAAAACAGAGATTTAGGGTCAGAAGGTTTCATCACTAGCCTTGTATTATTTAATGTAATGTTATTAATATTGTTGGTAATATTAGTCATTAGCAGTATTACTAATTGCTAGTAATATTATGTGTAATTACTAGTGGTGTTATACTATTAATAATATTGATTACTAGCAGTTTTACTAATGTTATTAGTAAATTACTAATAATTACCACATTATTATATTAATTTAGAGTTATGTTAGGTACCAATTCAGTAATTACTTTAGCAATTAGTAATTTAAAAAGTACATGGTAGGTTACGTTAACTACCTAATTACTAAATTGCCCCATTACTAATTCACTGTTAGCCTAGAATTAAGTATCAAATCAGTGACTACTAATTTATCAATTATCAATTTAATAAATTACTAACTTAGAAATGGGCGATTGATTAAGCCAATACCAATATTTCATAATTTTTAAGTATAAAGTTTATTAGGTGGTATCATAGGAGGCTTGTTGCAATGTTTAGGACTAAATTCTGAATATTTTTGAAAACTTATCAAAATTTAATCAACAGACGTTAAACTGTCAGCTTACGTTGCATAAATAAACTATCCATGTAAGGATTAAAGAAGTTAATTTAAGATTTGTAAGCATTTTTTGTTTGTTTTTGTGCCGAGTTCCCGGAATTTTGAGTCACACATTTACATACTTCGAGTTCAGTGGAACTTGCAAATAAGGACGCGTGTTACGCTTTCGAACAATGTAACGAGGTCCAAGGAGTTAATTACGAGTATGGCGAATTAAAATTGTTCAAATTTCCTGAACGAAGATCAAGATTTTTCTGCCACTTTACGTAACCCGTAAGTCAAACGAAAAACGCGAATAAAACATTGTACGATTTTTATTGACTTTTAAATTACGCGTTATGCATTCCCGTTCAATTAAGTCTCCGCCGTACGGATCATAATGTTAGTCTTTGCGGGTGGTTTGATACGAACTTTACAAAGCTGTGTACAAGGAAGTAACTTTTGGTTATAAATTAATACCTCGTTGCGCCGCATGCAAACGTTGTAACGTTTTAATTAAACACGAAGGTAACGTTCACATATCTTTGAAACAAATTTTTCTTTAGGGACTTGTAGGGAATGATAATCGAATTTCATTGATATTTTATTAGTTTTCGCAAAAGACGATATGTTTCCGTTGAAATTATCTTACGGTTTCGCAACACCGCAGCTTTTTTCCAGCCGCCCGGAAGAACGGTGAACTTTAATACTCGAACCAGGTCAACGTAGCGATCGGTTCGCGTGGAAACTCGAAACGAACAGTGAAATGCTGGAACGCGATACGACGCGGAAGCGATCGTAGTGGATTTTCGAAATCGAGCTATAATGTCGCAACACCGATGGTATTCATTCGCGAACTCGATGGATTAACACTCTGATTGTCACAGGGCTCCCGAATAAACAGCAGCGTAGATTTCAGAAAGAAATTCCTGAATACCGGTGGTATTGCATTAATGGGTTGAAAAATTGAATTATTGTTTCTCTGTCGCAGTCAATATATTGGCATGTTAATTATTACGGTAATTATTCATAATCAGGTCGTAAATTTAATTCAGGAAATTTATTACAAAGAGCAACAAAGAAACATTTTGTATATTAATAAAAAAATGTAGAAGTTTAGAAGTTTCAGTTTAGTCAATTAAAATTTGTACTTTTAATTTAAAATGGAATGAATGTTATAGTGGAAGGAAGTAGATAGCTAGGATTTAATATACAGCAATTAACATGAGTCGAGTTACAAAGTAAGTTACAAATTTTGCTATTATATCTATCGAAAATTATTATTATGTTTAATAACATATTATGATTACCTTACAAAAGAAAAGAAATAATATTGAAAAAAATATAAAAAATTGCAAAATATAATCATCGACACGAGTCTTGCATAAATTCAATCGATAAAACAGGACTAAGGAGAAAATTGAAACCGTATTAACACGGGCACGGCCATCAAGCAGTTAATTACACCAAAGTCACACTTTCATACCAGTTCCTCCTCATGCGACTGTAATTTTAAATAAAAAGAGCTATCTTGAGAAAAAAATGATCGCACCCTCGTTTCAGTTCATCACCGTATTATTCTACTCGTAATTTCCTCGTGGAATTAAAGTTATTCTTTTCATAATTGCCGTAGGCTACCAGCGACCCATACGAAATTTAATCGTGTTCACAGCGCCTTTAAAATTGCTCAAAGAGAAAATTGAATTTCTCACGATGGGATATACGATGATCGAATCGTATTCCTTTTGATAAAACGTTATAAAGTAGAAACACATCTGGCTCGGCTCGGGTCGGCAAACTTTCTCCTCGTGTCTTCGTTGTCAAACACCGTACGAATCTCATCGTTTACAGTGCACAGAGCGTAGATAATAGCCTCTCTGCCCACTATTTATGAGTCAGCCGATGCCTCAATGACTGTCAGTTAGCTTCGTCATCGACGGCTAAAACCCACGAGCTATATCGCGTTGATCGCCACGCTGACTGTTGAAAATTTCATTTATTACCATTTTTAATTTCGATCAAACATTGTCTATTGTTTCCACGATACTTTCTTGTTTCTGTAATCCATATCATAATCTTTCTTTTAATATTATAAAAGGCTCAGTAGTATTACAATTGTTACTAACTATTCTATCATTCTCATAATCAGTGTTAAGACAGTAGAACATTTAATTACCTTAGTTAGTTCAATAGGATACAAAATTAGAGTTAAATAAAACGATTGCAGGAAATCAAAATGCTCCAATACTGTCTTCATTTTCTGTATATTTAATTAAGTACACATTTTCGTTTCAATTACGGATTTGACAGTTTTAACGCGTCACTCTTTCAAGAATTAAAGCCCTCCCCGAATTTCTGAATCGGAACAGCGCGATTCAATTAAAATTTTTCAGTGATTTTACGCGCATGTTTGTTCGTCGATTGGAATTTCATGTCCTATGCATTCCATGAACAAACACCGGTTTACGTAAGTTCGTCTGGCTAAATTTCCAACAATTTCCTTTCTCTGGCGAAGAAACAGTGCGATCAGCGTTACATCATCGGCGTATAACTTTTTTCAAACACACTTCCTCTGTTCCTCTTTCCTCGTTAACCCTTCGTTGCACAACTTTCAAAAAGTGTTTGAATTTCAACAAATTCATTTTAAGAAAATTTTGTGCAAGTTGGAGCATGATATCGAAAGTACGATTCGAAGACTGAACATTTTTAGGCAATCAATATCATATCTGGGTAACATTCGAATTTTCATAGAACTCCATTAGTTACATTATTAAAAATTCTTTAATCAATTTAACTAAAAGTACTCGTAATTAATATTAAAGAATTGTAAATGAACTGTAAAAATAAAATTTCCAGCTAATGAAATTATTGGTGAGTCATCGAAACGTTAAGTAAAAATGTAGTGAATACATTTGATAATCAGGTTAATAAGTGTGTACATTGACTAGTAATCGAATTAACACGTGCAAGGACAATATGGCAGGGCGATAGCATGAAAGTGAAATTGATAAGGCTTAGCACGTTGGAAAGCCAGGAGGAGGCTCAGGAAAAAGGAGCCACACGTTTCCAGACCTCGCCATTAGCATAATTGAATGATAATGAGGATACAGTTTTTTTAACCTGGTCACCGGTTATTTCCGTAAATTTATCGCGAGACAGCGCTGAACTTCGCGGAACGGGCGTTGCAAAGATTTACGGCTCGATTAAGAAATCGAAAGTCGTACCGTCGTGTGTTTGGGGGTTAGGATCCGTTTAGCGAGTCCGTACGATCGGTGAAATTCCTGCGGGTCGATTTTTGCACAATCGACGAAGGCGTATAAATTGATTTGCAGAAACGTTTCTCGCCGAGGTTCTGTTGCTTCAAACCATTATAGACAAAGGTGTTAAGTAAAACGACAGTTTGGCATTCGATGCTTTGTGCAAATGTCAGATTCTCGTTTTAGAAACCAATTTCGAGAGAAATTTCAGAGAACGCTGGTTTCTTGGTGTCAATGGTTATTTGAATAACGAAATATAGAGAAGAGGACGAATACATAACGAACCAACGAAAACAATTTTTCAGAAAATTATTATTTAAGCTCCACTTTCACATAATTATGCAACTATTTCAATATAAAAGAAAAAATTTAACCCTCTGACATTTTTGAAACAAAAATATTGAATAGTACAAATATTGCAAATATCACAAAATTGTTTAACAAAACAAAGTAGTCTGAAAATGTGAATATAAATGATATTCAAAGTTCGATTCGCCTCGTACAGTTTTAATAAACGGCAATGCATTGTCGATATATAGATTGTTTGTTTTTCGTAAAAATAAATAAAACAGAATTATTGAGAAGGTCGAAAGGAATAATTGATTCGATCCTAAGATAAGAATTTCTCACCTCGAGTCGTCGAGCACAAGATCACTGGCACGTTTCTGTCCCCATCGAAGGTGATTCTTTAAATTCGATGCACCCCCACGTTCTACGCCACTGTTGATGTTCCCTCTTCGTCTAATCCACCCTCTCGCTCCGCCAACGTCACATCCTGTGCTCTCGGTGGTGTATCATAGAGGGAGGATTTCGCCCCGTTCGGTGGGGACCACTTGAATGACGTCACCGAGCAAAATAGAGGGGTGGAAGTTGGAAAACGGAGAAGAGGGGCGAGCGAAGGGTGGTGGAAGATCGTAGGGGAGGGTTGGGTAGCGGGGTTGCTGGGTAATGTTGGGGACGGTGACGGGGTGAATGACCGACCTAGACTCGAAGTCAGGGGTGTGCAATGTATGAAACCATCCGTAATAGCAACCCTCCTTCAAAGCAATCTACAAGGGTAGGCTTTACACCCTCTTTCTTCGTGTTTGTGTTCTTCTTGTTGCCTGTGCCTGTGACCGTTGCATGGAGTGATGCTAGCCGCGTTACTCGCGAGGGTTGGAGTGCTTTAACGAACGGAAGAGTGTACCGAAAACACATTTTTTTTTTCTATATTTTCTCAAATTAAATTCTCCTCTAATTATTAATTATTCGAAAGAGCCTCGCAACACAGGAATATTTTGTCGCTCTAATTTTGCATCGAGTCGACTAACATTGAATTTCTTTTTTAATAAACCAATCACAATTTTGAACATAGCAAATTTGTATAAATTCGAAACATTTCTAAAATTGGTGTGCCGATGCAGTGCGCCGATGTCGGGCTGGTTAATCGATCCTCGTTTTCACCTGGAATGATTCTAGGGCAGCCGAGCAGTCTGGCTGTTACTCCGATCTTATCAATAGTCATCCGATCTATCATTTTGTTTGCCGTTTTAGATACTATCGTTCGAATTCTCGTGTATTTATCCCGTATCGCGGGGAATCATCTCGTCCGTTCGCGGTGCCCGCTCGCTTCCATCCCTGTTTCCAGCTGAAATTTCGTTTCGTCATTCGCAAAATGTTATTTACAAAACAACAGGATGCTCCGTATCGCGGTGTAAATCGCGATTAGACGAGACGGTGGAGCGAGGCTTGTTCGAAGCCCGATCTGAAAATTCAACGAGCCCCCGTGACTGTAGCGTTCGGGGTCAGAAGATCATCGATGCAGATCGGCTTCTGTGCACCGATGACTTGGTGTCCCAGAAAGATAAAGGCCGTTCCCGTGGTCGGTAAACTGACTTAAGCGGGCTTAAGCCCTGGGGTGAATCGAGTGCACGAACAGGGTAATACGATCGATGCCCGACCGAAAATAGGATCTGCAATCCGCGAGCTCGTGAAAGCTTCATCAGAAAACCTTCTCGAACCAAACAACTACCACCAGGATCGGAGGTCTGCCGTGAATTATTCAACGACGAGTAAATAGTTTTTAAATCGGTCGAATCGTTTCGAAAAGTGGGAAAAAATGACGGTGGAGAGATTCGTCCTTGGGGATCCGGTGTCTGGGAAACTTTTTTTCCAGAAAATAGGAAGCCACAGCGTGGTTTTAGGTTGTTGCACGCACGAGGGTTAGGCTGTTCGTTCTTCGTGGCGTTACCGCTACACCACGTGGTTCGTATTGATCCTCTTCGGTGGGCACGATGAAGGAGAGCGAGCCGAAAGAGGGACGGAGAAAGAGATTCGAGGGGTTGGCGTTCGTTCTCTCTCCTGCACGCTCTCGGTATTACCGTCTCTCTCCGGTTAACACGGCAACGACGTATGTCTTTCTCTGTCGTCGCAGAGGGTAGCAGCCTAGTGCCCCTGCCTCCCGGTCGTTCACCCTTCGTACACACTCGATTCCGATTCTGTGTTCCCGTTCCCGTTCCCGTTCCCGCTACGACTTCCTCTCTTTTCCCGTCTCCTGTACACGAACGATCTTAGAACTTGTCCCGGACTGTACTTGACCCCGCGGATACGCGACAGGAATTAACAAAGCAGACGACGAAATTATGAAAAAAGATGGAATTGGGTGGCGTTCGTTAACTTCGAGGACGATACAGACTCGCGAGCTTTCTCTCGAGCCTTCCTCAATTTAGGACGCAAACATTTTGTCTTAATAAACCTCAGAATTATGGAAGTTTGATTTTTCGACATTTATTAAACGTCTTATTAATTAACGTAGAATATGTGAAGACTGAGAAAAGACAGTTTATCAGAAAATTAATTTGAAATATTTGGCGGTAGGACATTATTAACCCTTCAACGACGAATCGTTGAGTAATAATTTAATTTTTATTTCAAAATTAATATCCTTAACATGATTTAAAATTGAAGTAATCTTCTTTTACAATATAATAGATAGTTGTTAGATTTTGTGATCATTATTGACATAGTTCATATTAAACAGTATAAATTAATTAGCTAATTTTAAAAGTAACTCTCCATTCAGAGTCGACTTTTAATAACTTTTTAATGTACCGTTCATCATCGATACCAAGCGCGTATTTAATTAGAATTCAGGTAATTGTTAATTCTACTTACGATTATTTCGAGAAATTAGCCGAGTGACAGGTGACAGAGTTAAAGAACGTATATGACGGTCTGCTTACCTGTAACAGAAAAAAGAAACGAGAAACGTTACGTAATACTCTCTTGGTCAACATCTTTCCGCGAAACCGAGTGCTAATTTATCGTTCTGCTGTCTTGTGCATCGCAACCTCGCCCTCCGAAAAAGGTTAAGGTCGTCAAAGAACCGTCAAGATGTTGCGACAGGTAGGCGAACACGCGCGCGCGCTCGCACGTGTCCTCGCTAGGTGCGTACGCGTTGTAAAATAACATGGCTCGGAAATCAGTATTCTTTGACCTTGTTTCGCAGGAACTTAGGGAACACATCGTGCGGTATACGGTGACGTAACGTTTCGCGTGGTTTCATTTTTTTAGGGTCGTGTTTTATTGGGTTGTAACAGGAGTTTGGGAACACTGTTACTTTTATGTTTGAACTTCGAAATTTTAATGAAACATTTTTTAATGGTGTGGAGAAAGGATATAGCCATTCGATGGTATATAAAATTTAATAATTTTATTTTAACGAAAGAGTAGAAAATTGTGCAAGGTTTACTTTGTAAAGTTCTGTTGCACTGATGTAGTTATTTTTCATCCGAATGAGTTCAAAGTGCTATATGTGGATGATAAATTATTAATCTGAATTTAATTATTTTCAGCTTCTATAAAATATCCTGCGTTTAATAGGACTTTGATAATTGTGTAGTATTCATATTTGTCGATAAATGTATAAGTGAAATCAAATATCAAAGTATAACTAATATCAAATTTTGACGAATTGCAACTATAAGTGCAACTTTAAGTGCAACTTTAAGAGTATTTGGTGACACTCGTGTCAGAGTAACCGAGACATTTCTTATGCGTTTGTTGTGTCTGGCAAGGGTTGAAAAGAGGTTCAACCCCAAGAAAACTTACACCCAGTGAATGAAAGGTTCCATAGTCAGTCTTGTAATACGAGAAACCTATCGCTAACATAATAAATAATAAAATCGATGGAATAATCAATAACAGCTAATTTCGAATCCTGATCAAAGAGCATTTAATCATACATTAATTAAAGGAATGTAGTCATCCAATATTTATACGAGCCTACTTTTATTTAGAACGTTAACTTGCATCAAAATGAGAAAATAATATATTCTCGTAATTTTTAGTCTCTAATGACAATTCTTGTCTGCTCATTATATTTCAATTAATGTTTGAGTAATTTACTTTTGATTGGTGAGGTTATTGCCTTTTAGTGAAACAAAATATTTGGAAGACTTAGAACATAAATCGTTAATTTATATTAATTGATTTATGAGACCTCTATTCTGAAAAATTCCAGAAAAATGAAATAAAGTATTTATATAAATAAAAAATTAGTGTTATATCTACACACTTTTTTCGAAAAATGAATTATCGAGGTTTTAGAATCATTAAATAAAATCGTATAAAATTGTTGATAGAGAAGGGTTCGTCGTAAAATGAAATTTCTGCTCGTAGATAAATTTGAAATTCGATTCAGGTATGTGCGTGAACGGTATCCCGCAGTGGGTTTTATAATTTCGGTATCGATTAATTCACACAGTGTTGTTAGTGAAACCAGATGTCAGTAAACCGACCCTAAAGAGCATCCTGATTCATAGCCTACGAACGAATGGAGGGCTTCGACCCCTGGGAGAACCGATCAAGGTCATTGACCTTCGAAGGGGATATCCTTTCGATACCATCGACCTGATGAGAGAATGTTGTGGATTAAATGTGGCCTTACGAGTTGTACCCTTTTGTCAGGACATTACCCTATCGACCAACAGGATCTATTCAGTAAATTATACGTTTGTTCAAACGTTTTTAAGTTTTATAAAAACTATTAAATCACTGCTGTGTTTTGCATAAATAAAATAGGTCTTATATAATTGAAGTCACCAAGTTGCCATTGCTTAATTTGATTGCTATCTATTTTAGTAATTTGAAAAATCTGATTTAAAAGTATGGTATGACTTATAATTCATTAAAATAGCTCAGAGTTTGATAACGTTTTTATAACTTTGATTTTGTATTTACTTTTTACATTGGTAATTTTATTTTTTTTCTACTCTGTAGTTTTTATAAATTAAACTAATAATCCAGTCTTGATAGAACCAATGACACAATTTTAATAAATTACCTTTTCGTTTATTCCACTTATAATTTTGGAAAAACGAATCATATTATTTTAAACGTACACGTACATAGTTTAAATATTTTCTTATCAGCCTAGATTAAAAAAATATTTAAATAACCTGAATTTTCGAGGTATGAATATTTACCATTGGATCAATGAAACACAATTATTCCGTACGAGCCAATATATCAGCCTTCCGTGGACAAATATCAAACACGACAGTCAATTTATTCTATTTGAGTGTTGAAGCGTTATCTAACGTCGTCCAACGAATCATCCCTTTTTTTCCCCCCCTATCGATCGTACAAGAATAAAACCCTTTGTAGAATGTAAAATCATTTGTTATTTTAAAAGGAATTATTTAATGGGCCTCGATAGAGGGTACGTTGCGTGAACGTTCGTTTTAACGATTCGATTAAGTATCGGAGATTCGCAATTAGGCCACGCCTAGCCTACTTTCGTCGAGTGCGTTCACCCCTACGGGGTAGGGGGTGTCTCGCCCCCGCAGGCTCTTCCTCTGGGTTTGCACCTGCGCGATCGCTCGAGGCGTTCCACGTGGCCGCCACGTGGTCGCCGAAGAAAAGCAACCGAACGTTAGGCCAAGAGGGTGGCGTTTCACGCCGGAAAAAAAACGAGCCTTCGAGGGGATGAGTATCGACCAAGGGCAAGGGCGAGGGCATGCGTACACCACGCACCCACTTCCCGAAACTTCAACCCTAAACACGCGTAAATTCGACCGTCTGCGAGAGTCAAGTTCGTCGCCCGAAATTTCGACTTTCTGTCTGGGTACTTGTTGTTGAATACAAATTCAGTTTGTAGGTTGACCATGACTTGTATGAAGAGAATAAAAATGGTGATAGTTAACAATCATGATAGCAATAGTACCAGGATTTTTGTTTTTATTTAAAATGAGTTCTCTGGAAGTTTATAACTGTTATACGATTTTTCGAAGCAATTTTGGTAAGCTTCTACTAGAATTCAAACACTTGTCTCGATATGTCTTCGAAAATAGTACTGTTTTCTTAGTAGAATTATGAAAGATAACATATCTCTCTCTGTAAATATCATACTCGTCATCCTTTTGGAATTTTGACAGTCTATAACATAGTAGGGTGTGTCTTGGTTGTTGGATATATGAAATACCAAAGTTTCTATGTTATTTTTTAACCAAAACAGCAGTATAATTGATTAAAATTATAAACATTCGTATAACTCTAAATATAATAAAAGATCCTGTAAGGAATAAGTTTTGGCCCAATTCTTATGAAAATAATAACTCTACCCCCACTTTCTTTCCAATTTATTCGAAGTTGATAAAAATGGAGCTGTACCCTTGTATCGATAAAGCTCTCGGTTGTCAGCCATAACGTCTAATTGAATAAACAGCGAACTATCGAAGAACGTTGAACAGAAAGACCTTGAACGAAAGTGGAAGTATGGACGAAAGGATGATCGATGACCGTATCCTTTTCCCCCTGTCCTTCCCCCTATGAAACAGAGAAAAGTGTGACGCGGCCGGCTACGGAAACGACAATCGTGCCGCTTGGTAGAGAAACGGAAATTGATGTCCTCTTTCCAGCTCATTTCCGGCAGGCATTCGTGCGCGAGGCTTACGCGCACGTTAAATTGCCTCGGCACCGTTTTGGACAGCCCTGACTATTCGTATCGAGCGGCAATGCCAAGGGCAAGGGCGCCCTTCTCCCACCCTTCCGTCGGCCCTCCAAACCCCCGTTTCTCTTCCTCATTCTCTTCCTCTTCCGTCGAATACACACGCACATTGGAGGAGGAGGAGGAGGAGGAGGAGGCCAGGGCCACGCACTCGGCTGTGTTCCTTTGCCTTCCGCGTCGCACCCGACCCACCATGGAAATTCGGCTTCGATCGCCGACAGAGATGAATCGCGAACACCCCTTAGCCACGGAGGGTGCGACGCGATTCTCTTCGATGAAACCGATCGGTTCTCGTAGAAAAAAAAGTGCAGGCTACGGCGGGACGAAGTAGGTTGCGAGTACTTTAATATCTGGGAATTTGAACCGAGGATTTGAACGACGAGAGGAAATTGGACTCGAACTTGACACCCATCGAAGCGAAAGAATTTTAAAAAGAAATGAGATTTTTTGATTAAAATATTTAGATTTGATCATTGGGAACTCAAAAATTCCTGCAAATAAGGGAGTTCAGATCTTTCCAATGTGCAGTTAATTAAATTTGTCTCGTTATTCAATCGAAAAGATTTCTTTTGATTGATTTCTTCCAAGAATTTATTCAAACCCTTGATTTATTCTTAAAATATACATTATGTAGGATAATTAACATACCTAGATTAATTTATTTTATTGCAACTTAAACTATACCCCTGCAAATTTCCAAAGTGTTTGCATTCCATTTGATTCACCCTAAGAGGACAAATAAAATATGCCCAGCGCAAGGGTAATAATTTGCCGATAAATATTTGAAATTTCAATCCGTGGACGCGGCGCTGCACCCATATAATCTAAACTACTCGTTCATAGAACAGCAAGCGTAACGGGCCACCCGTCGTTTCGAATCACAATTTCCGTCTAAAACTTTCCACCACCGATCGAGTGTCTTATAAATTCCGTCTAGCCGGACACCGTGTTCGAACCTCACCGAGTTCGGCTCGATGCCGCCCCCTACTCCCAATAAATTTCCACCTCTCGCTTCCGTGTACACGGAAATAACCTGAACGTTTCGTTCAGGTGACAGCAGGAATCGAGAGCCGGTGAATTAAAAACGATAAGGTATAAATAGATCCGCGGAAATGCGGGAGAAAGAGAAGCAAAAAAAAAGAAAGAAGGTGTTGAAGAACCAGCCGTGGGGTGGTGGTCATGCGAGATCAAAGGGGGGGGAACAAGGGGAGGGATCGAGGAGAAGGTGAATTTAATCGAGCACAGCGAAGAGGAAAGGGGGAAAGTGTTGGCCGAGGAAGGTGCACGATGCGACGGAGGGAAGGCAACATTCGCCAGCGGAGAAAGCTAGTGTGTTCGGCTTCAACGGGGTTAACGCACTTGACGTTATACTGTCTCTTGCGACTAACGATGATGTTTCTATCATTACGTAAAGGCAACGGGGAACCGGGCTCTCTTCTCTCTGCACGCTCGGACGGGATTGGAATAGCTGTTTCCTAGTATCGAGGAGAGAGCTGCTTCGAGGGAACGCTCGAACACCGTCGCTGTTTTGTCGCGGTTTCGCGTACGATACGGTTCTACAAACAAAAAAAACCAACGTTCTTGTCATGATGGTTACGTGAAAGCTCGATTTTCCTTGCTACCGCTATAAATTCTTCGATTTCGTTCGATCTTTTAGCTGTTAACGTCTTTGCCACCACATGCTTCTGCATGTTTTTGTACTTCGAAAAGTAGACGGATGAATCGTTGTATTTTTTCACCTTTTGCATTTGGAAACTCTTCCAGCAGCTCGAGAATACTTAGTTACAAAGTAGTGAAGGAAATTTAGAAGAAAAGTAAACTGTATTCTTTTCATGTCCCCTCAGAGGGGGCAATCGAGTAGAAAGGGTTGAAAAAGTACTTTTCATGCTACAGTGCGATTTGACATAGCTTGCGGGGATACTCAACAATTTGTACATACAATGTACTATATGTATTGGAAATAAAACTATAAATTTTCTACGACTTCAGCACGACACTTCGTTCAATCCTTTGTGGTCGCACGTTTGCTCGCGCGTCGACTCCCAGTCACCACATTATTTTTATAATCCCATAACATTTCTATAATCTTTACTATCTCAAATCAATGCTGCAGGGGTTACACAACGAATATTTCATCAGAGTTTAAGTCTTATTCGAAACGTAAAATATATAAATAGGAATTTAAAATAATTTCTAGCAATCGTTTACGAGCGAGGGGCTATAGTTGACCGCCACAGTGGAAATAGTCACGTATAGTCAGACACATTATATGTAGTTGCATAGGTTAAGGATTTGTTTCTTAAATTAATTTTATCCATTGCTGTCTTGGATAATTAATATATTTTGAATGCCGTAGCAAATCTTTAACTTTTCTTCCCCTATTAAATTCGTGATGTTATTAAAATTAAATTAAATTTCTAAAGATATAATTTTTCTAATATATAAAATATTTTATTTTAAAATCTAAGAGTTTATATTCGATTAAATTATGCTTGTATACAATTGATATACATTTAAATGTGCTATAACGAGATATGATTCTTGTATCTAAATGGAAAGTTGGTAAGGAATGGATCGGGGCTCTTGGAAAATGTCGGTGTCGTAATCACACTTTTCTCGCCACAAAGTTTAATCGTTTAATTGATAGTTTTTTGTTTCGAAATCGTGTAATGCGCTTTCGTCGCGGTGAAAGTTTAATTTACCTACGCTTCAGATTCGACCTTTAAATTTTATTATTGGCAAACACGTGTCACTATCGAGTACAAGATTTTTTTACATTCAATGATTAATCGATTCAAAGATGTCGTAGATAATGAAACGGCCTTTTCTTCGATTGATTTCGAAATTCCACAGAATTTATGTTCCTCGACGAATGGAAGATGTATATCGAACCGAATATTTTTTTATTTTAATTTTACGTCGAAAGTAAAAAAGTGGCAATCGTCCGTAGACTTTCAGCTTGCGAAAGTTGAACCTGTTGTTTGCGGCAGATCCAGCAACCAGGTAGATTCTTCGTGCGATAAATTACAAAGTGTATATAGAATCCTAATACCAATCGAAAGTACAAAGTGTGAGGGTCTTCCAAATACCCCTTGATCTTTTATGCAATGAATTAGACGAATGTAATCTAAATGTTCCTAGGGTTTCGATCATGTCTGGTTAAATATCTAAATAATTCCTTTGCCCTCTTCACCCTCTTAACACTTGCTCTAACATTTTCAAATATTCGATAAAAATGAAAATTCATTGCATAAATACGCGAGATATCCTAACTTTGCTCGAGCTGTATAAAACACTCGAAAGATGAAAAAATGGTAGACATGACATTTGAACTAAGGGGCGCAGCGTTGGCGGCTTGCAAAATAACGGGACACCTCGTGCACGGGGACGTTCGCAAAAGCAGGAAGCGTGTCTGAGAACCGCTGAGCAAAGAGAAAGTTGCGACCGACATATTTTGCGTTCGCGCAACCGTGCGTTGTGTACGTTAGGTGGCCCGTTAACGCTGGAAGACGCTCGACAGAAAGATGGAACGCGCGCGAGAGAAAAGAAGAACGAACGTACGGTGCTAATAGCTTCATTCGTTGATTGTGGAAAGCAGAGCTCCGCTATGGCATCGATTAAGGTGTTACGAGCGGAGCCGCGTTCGCGCCATTTGCGGCGATCGCGTGGAATTCCTTTTTGCGTGACCGCGTGAACCGGACGCTTCCTTCTATCTTGTCCGCCGCGACGGCGGACCTCGTTTTCTCCCTTAAACGTACACGCGCGGGGTGCCCAGACTTTCCTGACCAACAAGGCGAACAAATCGTAATGAATATACATGCAGCGGACCGACAAGTAGTTATATCTTGCTTCCTTGTAATTACTTTATTTAATCCTTTCGTTCCGGCTGGAGACACGTTTACTTAAATGGAAATTAGGAATTATGAAATTAAGAAACAATATTTTTAGTTCCATTCATTACTAAAACACGTTTTTTGGAAAATACTTAAAAAATAAGTACAAAAGTAGTATAAAATGAAATTTAATCCGTCACCCAAGGGTCTGTGAAAGATAAAAGGGAACAAAGTTTTGAATGGTATTAACACTATATCAACAGTGTGAGGTACCAAATTAAAATTTCGTCACATTATTTCCTAAAACATATTCACGGTATTGTTATTACAAATAAATTACTTATTCAATCGTAATTGTAACATGATTAATAACTATTCAATGAAACACAACGATTTTGATCGCTTCTTTTATTCATTAATTAATATTTATTGATTGTTTGACAAGCAATAATCAAGATTAATGGTTCGATTCTGTAATAAATCATAGTTTTGAATTATTAATGAAAGCATATTTTCAACCGTGTTATTTTGCCTGTTTCAGATGGTGTCTGCTTTAGAAGAAGATAAAAAAGGATTTCTACGGACAGGCTGCCGGGATTCCATTCATCCCGCCTCGCGGAAACGTCCCAGGGGTCACCCAAGGTTCGTGCATATACAGTTTTTCAATATTCGTGAATGGTTCGAAGACAGGAAGAGGAAACTTGCGTTGCGAGTTTCTAGCTGGTTGAGCAAAGCGATGCATCATGACGCATGGCGATGCTCGCGGCCACTTTCGCTTCGCTCGGCATCCTCGTCGGACAAGTATCAGTAGTGATGGGACTGTAATTACTTCCAATTATCAGAGAATTTTTAAATTAGACGCTTTTGAACATTTTCACCGCAAGAATTTGAATATTTATAATATAATAAAAGAAGTGTATTTTGATTGCTGAAACTTAGAAGAATATCTATTCCATTATTTAAATAATTAATTACTTACTTTGATTATTTTTAAAAAAGAGAATTACATGTCCACCACTCAATGATAGTAGTTTATAGGAAATAATTTTAATTCTATATAGAAATTTATTAAACTGTATGAGTTCCACAAAGATTTTAAATTGGAAATTTGTAATTATTAGTCATTTTTATTTTATCATAGTTGAGATTAATAATATTCTTCCCAGAACAATTAAAAGTTTTAATTAAATTTTATCAGTCTACGAGTTTCATTTTTAAAATATTTGTCAATGAATTGAATTGCTAATTGATAATAGTCCTGGAAGTTCGTGTTTCGTTTCAATAAAACTTATGCAGTACAAACACATGCAGAGATAACTCGTGTTTCGGGATGATTTACAGCCGGGCATGTTAAGGATAATGTATCATAAAAGGGAGAGATAGGGTGAGATGTCGTAAATTAGAAAAGTTAGTGAACAGTGTGCGTGGAATATTGCGAGAACCAAAATGGAATGTTACGTGGGCGCAAGAAGCGAAGAGAAATTGATAGGGACAGACAATAAGGAATTGAATTATTAAAATTGCAAAGTGAAACGATTGAAAGAAAATTGAAATTAACGCTTTTGCGATATGAATCATTAATGGTAATTGGTAGACTATCGACAAAGTATCGTGCATATTTCAATGAAATTTAGATATCTGTGCTTCAATTCAGAAATTAGCAAATTTGAAAGATAAGCTTCGAGGCTGACATGGAATATATACGGTTTGAAAAGTACGCAGATGTCTGCAAAATTTAATCAGCAAGTTCAAAAATAGTGCATTCGTTACGATAAGCTGTAATTTTGCGGTGATTCATTAGTCTCGTGGATTTGTCAACGAACTGACAAGGTGATAATGCTCGAACATTTAGCATTTTCTAAAATTATCCTTTTACCTTACAAGCCGGTGTCAAATAATAATTTAACGCAAAATATTAATAAGATTTTATAGGGGAAAAATTGTAAGAGGTACATTTCTTTTTATAATATTCAAAGGGTAACCTAACATAAGAAAGTCTTTAATTAAAAATTTACATTTCTTAATAATCGAGCAAACTAAATTTCGTCGTGCCAGGGTTAATTAGTAAACGAAAATGATTTCTTGTTCGTGCATAACAAATTAGGAATTAATTTTTGTATCGTATTGGGTTAATCATTGCAATGAAAACTGAACCGATTAAAGTTAAAGAAACTTGACAGACGATCCAATAGGAAGTAACAGGAAATTCGCGATTTCTATACATCCAATCGCTAATGGTCGTGACGCGCAGCGGTACTCTAATAAGTCTTGCAAGTCTGCCCTCACTTTCGCTGCGCTTCAGTCCGCCGCGCGTACCTACATGCTGAAGGCGCGTGACGGGCATACGGGGTCGTCATTAAGCGTTCCAAAGAAATAATTTGCTTCGAACGTATATGGAGCAGCACATGTGTACCACGCTTAACCACGTGCCGCCAGGGATATGAGATCCTCGGTTGGAAATTAAAAAGCAGCTACTCTCTTGGCATTCCGCTCGCGACCAGATCCTAGCTACCATAGTAGTAAGCATCGGTTTCCTGGAACGTATTCGTGTGACGAACACCTTCGCGACGATCTACGGTACTGCTATCTCGATGGACGAGCTTAGAATAACTAATTCTTCTATCGTCGATCAAACGAGAATCATAGAAAATGGAGAAATTTTTGCTTCTTCCGACAAGTAAAGCCTTTGACGATCATTGAATCGCAAACGGGGGAAACGTACTGATAAATAACTTAGGAAGTTTAATAATTATTAGGGAGATAAATAATAGTAACCCTTTGAGTGTTCTAAAATTATTTCCAAGGAACCAAAAACAAATATACACTTCAATTTGAGGAATTAGAATAATACAATTAATTAACACTAATTAGTAAATGAAAATGACTTTTAAAAAATAAATAATTAATCATTTACTTATTTTAACTCCAAGCTTTAAAATATCGTGTCACACACGTGACGTCCCCCCCTCCAATCAGACACACTTTAATTCCATTTATTAAGGCTCCTGTCAATTAATTATCAAGTGTAATCATTCAAATTACCAGCTTGCATTATTAGTCTAACATCCACGGTTTATTTCATCTTTTCTCTCAGTCAAAGGGTTAAGGGGTTAATAACTTATATATTGCTGTTCTTCTATTGTCTCATACTTTTAATATTGAGTCCTCTGGTCCAGATATTAAAACAACTACAAGTTCGATCATTCGTATCGTTTCTCCTCGAACAGCAACGTCGACGTACGTCGATCGTTTCGACCGGCTGTGAAATCGTGTCGAAGATGCCTCGATGTCATTATCAATCGGTGGCGTTAACGACTGCTGGCCCTGACTTGTCCGCGCGAATCACCCGAGTCATGGACTCGGTTGCACCGTGCATATCTCGGCGTGTACTCTTATTCGTGCGTTGCATAGCCTACTAGCGAATGCAAGTGCAAGGTAGTGCGACGGCTGCTAACCGACAGAGGTGAGCGAAAGTTTCTTACGTCACCCTGTACGAGCTAAGCGCATGGTCGTCGGTTGCGAACTCGACTTCAGTTTCAACGACGAGTGCGTATATCACCTCCTTGTACGTATGTACGTGTACGCAGTTGGCTCTATCGTACGATCTTGTTCGCTTTTCACGTTAGTTTTTAGCTCGTTCAGCAATGGATTGCTCGATAGGAAAAGCTAGGTCCTGAATTTTCGCTCGAACCCTTTACCTGCCGTTAGAAGTCTTGACCCTTTGACACGCGCCGCTTTAACCCCTTAACCTACGATTTTTCTAACTTCTGCGTCAGTTAGAACTAGGTATATATATTTCACACTTGACAACCCTTAAGTTTAAAAGGTCACACTCGAAACACGTGCGTCACGTGTGTGATACGATATTTCAGGGCAAAGGGTTAATATAATTTAACTTTGAGATAACGTATCAAATTTCTATCGTAAACTCAGACTTTTTCCTTCCTTACATTGAACCCTAACATGATAATTTAGAAAGATAAATTTAGACAACCTTCTACAAGTTTCATTTAAATCTGCTTCAATATGAAGCGGCTTAGCCGTGTTGCAAGGAGATTGATCGTTCCAAGTAATGGTACAGAGTTTAGAATTCCCAACTTAGTTGTTGTGATACTATTCTTTCATTGACGCTCGATGATTATCTACCGTCATTTTTCTTTTCGTACAAGTACACCTGGATCAGAGCCGCTATCGAATCGATTCCGAGGAATTTATCAGTGTCATAAGCGACTCGATAACGAATTATGTTCGCGACGTTTGAATATTCAAGGAACGGGCGCGCAAGCGGTTTGAAAGCTTGACTTTCGACAGCTTCCTAGAAAGCGAGTCGGTTCGACGGATATTTTTTAAGCATAATCCTGTCCCGGTAATTCGAGCCTGATTATCGAGTCTAATGGACCTGTTTTAATTTACGAGGGACACGTTCTCCCGCGGGGAGCGGATAAAAATGTAAATTACCGGTCGCGACAGAGCGTGGCGGAAGCGTTGTGAATCGCGCTTAAAATGACCCGTCACGAAGCAACGACCCGGAAGCGATAACCGCGCGCGAGGTCGAAAGCACGGTCGATAAGGAGGTCGGTCGCGCACACAGGCTCGTCGCATTTCCAGGGTGGGATCAGTCTGTGTAGACACGGCTAATCGAAAGCAATCTGAGACAACAGCGATGCGTTTCTGACATATTGCGATCGTGCCGACAACACGTCACCGGATTTGATATATTATGATTTTTCACGCGAATCAGCGAAAACCATCGTGCAAATTAATCGAATGTTTTTCATCGGTACGTGAATTCAAAGTTTTATGAAGATGTACTTTTTTTTTTTAGTATAACACTGCCATTTGAATTTCCATAGAAAAAAAATGTCAGCTTTATCGTTAGGAATTCTTTCTTTTATTTAGTCGAAGTTATGAATGATAGAAACAACGAAACTTTGTAAAAATAGAATTGTTTCTAAATTATATTTACAACAGCTGCGTAATTTTGAGTAAGTTTGTCGCGGAAATGAAATTTTAATATTTAATCTTTAATTACGATGACCCAGAAACTGGAAATTTACCCTGAATGTATTTTTACATTGGATAAAGTATTCCATTGGATGCCTCTTTTTATATTTTTATAAAATATATAAACTTAAAATTGATATAGTCACACTTGATCTTATCATAGTACTCAAGGGGATAGGGTTCCTTTCTTAGTTTTTTTTATCGTTTCTTGTGTTTACATTTTGACAATTAAATTTTTGTAAAATAATTATATGAATAACATAAAAACTTAGAATAATAAAAAAGATCCTTCGACACCTTATCATTCATCATAAAAGAAATTTTGCTTTGTCCTCTGATTACGAAAAAAATAATTGAGTCAAATTATTGTACAATATCTTTGCATTCGTTGTCCCTTTATCTTGAAAGAAAGACATTAAAAAAATGATATTATACGATAATTTTCAACAATCGTCCAACTCGGTGTCGTTATATCGTCGGGAACAGTATCGTTGTCCTCCTTTTCTACAGCCCCGCGGATTTATTCGAGGTTTTATTCCTTTTACCGTTCTTCCGCCCTCTCCCCCCCGTCCGCCCTTCTTGGTAGACAATCGTGGCCGAATGAAAATTCGCGTGCGACGCGAACCGAGAACATTGCGACATAGGCATGTCGGCAGCGTGAATATCACTTAACAGGTACCCGCGATATGTTGCAATGGCCTAGAAGCGGTAACTAGGCGGAGGGTGAGAAACATCGAACAATGTAATGTATACGACCCTACATCCTTGGAAATTGCTCAACGATTCCATTAAAAAAAAAGAAGAAAAAAAAACGGGCCGAAGGAAACGTAGGAACATCGGCGCATCGTACCTCAAACGTCTTTTCTTCGTTCCCTTTTGTGCCGACGAACATTTCGAAGCAACCGGAGGATAACTCGGTCGTTTGTAATTTACTGCCGGGGTAAAAATAACCCTTGTAACCGGCCGAACGAAAAAGGACGGTATCAGAGAACGTAGAATGGACATTCTTCCTTCGCGATTGTTCGCCGAGGGAACTGTATTCTTTCGGGGATGAAACCCTCCCCCCTTACGCTTTCTTTTTGCTGCAGTTGACTCTTTGGTCAGATTTCTATCCGTCAGAATGTATAATCTTTTCCGAGTCGATAAGAGTCGTCACCTGAAGTACTAAATTAAAGAACTCGAAGTCACTTTGGTATCTCATGAAAATCGAAATGTACTCATTTGTTGCAAATACTTTTTGGTGAAGTCAATACATGACGAGTATTGGGTTTCATTTATTTATTTAAATAAATTTTATGTACCACTGGATAGCTTGAAATATTTTAAATTAAAATTGTGAGTTTCGTTAAGCCACGGTAAGGGTTGAAGTTTTGTAGAATTCAGATCTTTGAACGTTATAGATTAGCATTGTTGAAAGACGACGATATTACGATCAGTTTTAATTAAAACTGATCTAAAAGAGATCTCGAAGTGTAATCTTGGCAAATTTTCGACACTGATAGTAAGTTTTAGGAGATTGAATTAATATTAATCCACTGGCTAGACTTCAATCTTTCAATATTAATTCGTCGACTGGCATGAGGTTATAGGTGACTGACAGTTCAAGTTTAGATTCTTTATGCAGAAATAAAAAAAAAAATGAATCGCTTTGTTTCCCTACAAAAGACAGCGTACTGCCTTCAGGGTTGAATCATTAGTATCCACCAAATCATTCTATTTTCCTTCAAGGATTAAACCTTGTAGAATAATACAGTATAGCAAAAATAGAAATCGTGTAAAATATTAGTACTTATACTCCCAAAATAATTTATATACATTTCTTGCAATGATTGCTTAAAGCTATGATTACATGTAATTCCATTTATTACTTTTTACATCCTTTACAACTACGGGATTGTGCATTCCTTTTGTAAGCATACTTTGATTCGAACGTTTATAAATATCACGTGGTAAAGTTATTCGCCCTGACCGGTCCCACGAAAGCCCCCAAATTTCGAAATCCGTGACGAAGGATCGATCATTTCCCCGGCTCACTTTCAATTTCGAGCTCCATCCATCATTTTCTGTCAAGGTGAAGCATCATCCCCGTAGCTCGATTTCGAGTACGTGTCCGTATTTAGCTTGTCGTTCGTTGTGGACGCGGCTTAACGAGCATGAGCGTCGTGTTGCAATGGCCCAGAAGCGGTAGCTAGGCAAAGGGTCAAAAACACCGAGCGGCACGGTTTCTAGGCCATGCGCTGCTATCTATAAACCCCTGCGAGCTTCGCTCCTGCCCTCCCTCGCCCCCTTCCTCCTCCCCTTGTGCTGCTCGATCCTCTACCTACACCACCTACGGAGCTGCACCTACACTTCCATACCTAGGTCACCTTCTCTTTCTCATCGCGTAGATCCCGCTTCGAGTTCTCGCTTTCGCTTCGTTCGCTCGTAGGCTGAGCCATCCGAGCTGATACCATGTCGAGTTTGTGATATAAAGAGAGAACGAGAGAGAGAGAGAGAGAGAGAGAGAGAGAGAAAGAGAGAGGAGCGTCATCACGAGACGGACTCGAAATAGAGGGAGCTGCGAAATTTCCGGTTCCGCGAAAAGCAGACGGTGCACAGGTTGGATTCGATGATTGCTGTCAGTACGGTAGAGAATACGCGATACAGCCATTGGCTGTTTAACCATTCTCAGCAGAAATGATAAAAGATTCTGTTCTCAGACGTTTCAGAGAAATTTTGCTGCACCGAAATGGTTAGGGAAGAGTTCCATATAAAAATCAATTTAGAAATAAAAGTAGACAAAAATTAGATATTGTCATTTGTCGAATTTTTAAATATTATCTACTAACTTATGAGACCTTTTTCTTAAAACGTCTGTATATCTAATTTTAATTGAAATATTATTTTATTAAGCTTAGAAATCAATTACTGAGTCTGGTGTATTCAGATTACCACTCAAGAAATTAAAAATTTAAGACTCAAATAGAAACTTTGTTAATTTTATCAAGCTTAGTGGTTATAAAAACTATAAAAGTGGCAGTGGTTCAAGCAGGAACTTCCTTGTACCAAGGTAATACGTTTTCGTTGTCGAACCTGAAGGAAGATCGGCCTCGAGTAATTCGGCACTTAAACTTGACAATGGACAGTCGAATGGACTTGGAAGGGAGGGTGTGGGGGGAGGGGGATAATGCGATACGCGTGCACGCACATTATCCGGGCTTCTTATGCGGTTATACAACCGATCACGTATGTATATCTGCGAACCTGGTTCGCACGAAAGTGCCACGCAGACCCGATCGCTCTCTCTTCCGGCAGAGGTTCTCATCCGTTTCTAATTTTCGTTTAATTAATCCATTTAACCCTTTTATGAAGAAATAAGTTGCACATTAGTCACACAATTTTCAAATTAACCCTTTTGTCACCAAGGGTGATTTTATCCCAAAATGTTAATGTCAAAGTTTCGTGAAATTGAGGAATAATCTAATTATTGAAAATACAACGAGTTAGTTTGCAAATTTAAGTTTTCAATTTGATACTTGACATTATTGTCTCAGTATTAACATTGTCCGTGGTTTGTTTCCATTTTTCTTTGGAAAGTTATTCGGTCCCCTCCCACAATAGTCACCCCGACAACTTGACAACTTGACAACGTTAACTCGTCGGTATTGTGTCCTGGGACAAAAACAATCGATTCTATTATCATACTAACAATCCATCCGCGATCCAAAAGAAACACAAGCTCGTTGCAGCGATACTCGGCAAACAGGACGTCGTCGGCCTACGGAGCCATATCGATTTCCGTGGCGAGCTCTACTCGTTAACCGATTAACAACCGGTATTATAATTCATGCATCCGTCTCAGCGGATGATGCAACGATTACGAAACGCCGACAGACGTATCGATAAGATTAGAATTAAAATAAGGAAAAGGGGATACGATCGACGAAGGGGAAAGTTATGAGTGAAATTTTACAATTTTTCCTCTTCTACTTTTTTCCTTGGAACCAGACCCGTGCGTTCGGGATGCAGTTCGTCTGGCACACGGGTTCACCCTTCTCTTCGGCTCCTGGTCTTTCGTAGAGCACGCGGTTCAAGCGACTTTCACTTATAAACGTCGGGCACCCGCTTCCTGATCGCAATCGCACGATCGAAGTAGGAAAACGAGGCACCGCGGGTTATGCAAAACGCTTGACCGGTTCGATATTAGCTTTTTTCGGTCGACGAATTGCGCAGCTTTCAACCTTTGCTTCGTTCAAGGACGACCGTGGGCCGCAACCGTTTTCAACGTTACTTACTAATCGCGAAAGTGAAACCTAGTTAGTAGGTTGGAGGCTCGTAGTGGAAGAGCAACGACCGAGTTACTTAAAATCGGGACAGTCGAGCTCTATGCGATGGCTTCGCGAACAAAATGTAACGCGATTTCTTGGTAGCAGGTCTTTGACGACTTTGAAAATATCTCAAGTTAAAGAAACCATTTAGTTTTTAAATTATAGTTAGTATGCAATGGACTGAATAAAAAATTAAAGAAAATTTAAACTGACAGTAAAGTTTTAAGTAAAATATTTTCTTTCTTGGAAAAACTTTTTTTCCTGGAGTTATTCCTGGTAGTTATTTGAAATTATGGATAATAGAAATACCAAAATATTCAAATACAAAATATAAAATTATTATCAAATGAAATTGTTAGTAGTTGCAGCGTGGCAGTCAAAGTGTTAGTAATTAATCTGTCAATTAAATATAAAAACGCACTTCTTGCTCGTAAATAACAAATGTACAAAAACTTTTAGCAGTGAAAGGGTTAATTTTTTGTTTGTAGATAAAAGGTGTATTCAACAGGATAATTAGTAAGGAAAGGTGATGCACGGTAATGTTCGTAGTCCTATTTTGGTATCGTGTCTGGAAGCTTTGTTTCGCGTTTTCTAGGTGCGCGATGATTCAAACGGGGACATAGTAGGCGTGACCGTAGGAGGTTCGAAGCGAACGCTTCGCAGCCTATCAGCCGGGGAAACGAACGAAATCGAGGGTGAAAACGTATGGAAAATTGCGCGAACTCGGTTTCTTTCGTTTCCACCAATTTCACGACTCGATTCGAGCCCAAAGAGAGAAAACAACACCGCGAACGCCTACGTTTCGCTGCGACCAAACGATCGTGCCGCTTCGCTTCCTGTTGCGTAACCCAATTAACCGCTTATTTAATACCGACCCATCGACCGCAAACCATGGAGTAATAGAAATGTGGCACGGAAGAATCGGGGAAAATGAGTGGAAAGCACCGACAGGATCGTGTTACATTAAAATCAACATTTATTTCTGACGATATGACGATTAAGGTAATTAATTTAATCTTAAAATTGGAAATAAATTGCAAAAGTAATTTAAAACACTATTCTAATCGAAACAGACTTGTGTATCATTTGTCTGTACATTTGTGGAGGTTCCTTGAGAACCACTGTCGTTCAAAGCAAACAAATTCCCGTCCACGTCATTAGAGTAGATCGAACAATTAAAGGGGGTGAGAGGACACGCAGAGGAGGACGGTGTTATTCAGCAGTTTTGGCAGTGGAGAGAAGAGTAGCTGGCGAACGAAGACAAGGCAGCAGAAGGTCTCAAGCCGCGAGGTTCAGCCACTCGCATAGGTCACTTCCTCGTGCATAACCTAATTAAAACGATTATTTAACGCTCTGCTAGTACCTGCTGCCTTCCTCTTCGCTTCCCTAACTCTCTCTTTCTTCGTGATCACCTTCTCACCTACTTTCGTGCTAGTTGCCTCAAAGGTGGTAGTTCGATGGAGAGGTCTAGGATAGGGGTGCGCGATCTTGATAATCCGTACCTGAGAGCTAGATTAATCCAACTACATTTTTCGTATTTTCTGATGAAGATAACCATTTTGTTTAACCGTGGAACGACATCCTTTTATTTTCTGACATTGGTACACTTTGGGATTGTTTAACCCTAAAAAAATTCTTTTCTAATTCTTTTGTATTGTTTTTGGGTATTAGAGAATTAAAATTGCCCAGTACGATTTTTGTTGAAAGAAAGAACATAGAAATTGTTAAATTATTCTGAAATGTAAAGTAATGTTTCGATCTATGATAAGATTAGGATTGTGGGGTCATCAACAGCTCCAAGATTAATACACAATTCTTGTAAAATGTAAATTTGGGGTAATTCAGCTCACAGGTACAGAATTTTTATTCGAACTTACAAATGGACAAATCTGTCCCAATTCTTTTGATAACTCGTAATTACATGGAACAGTGATTCTCAACCAGGGGGAATTTTACAATTTTAAAAGGGGTATGTAACATACTATTAAATTTTGATTCAATTTAAATAAATTTACAAGAGGTTTAAACACGAAATTTAAACGATCTAAAATTCAAGATCAGGGCAATCGTTTATCTTAGAGTATCGAAAAGCAATTTGGAAAGATAATTTTTCGATGACATGTGTAAATATTGGCGAATTCGAGGATCGTTTAGGTATTAGGTAGCGGGTTACGCAACTGGTCGCGTGCCTTTGCACGACAAAGTTAATAAATCAAGTTCTGTCCCGCGAGAGAAAAGTCGAGGTGTCGGTCGAAACGATGGGTGCAGGAAGGGGGATGGGGATCGAGGGTGGGGAAGGACACGTAAGAGACGCGGAAAGGGGAACGAGGGGGGTAACCCTGGGCGAGATTATGTCGTTTCGTGCATGCACGTCGAAAGGTTCGCAACGCGAGTGCGCAATGGCCTATTCCCCGTGCCCAGGGTTACCCGCGGTCGTTGTGTCCAAAAACTTTGGCAATAAACTTACGCTCTAGAGCCGTGGGGGGCTTTGAGAGCTTCAGCCACGAGAGCGCGCCTCCACCAGCCCATCGATAGAACCATGCGACACCACCGGCGATGCCGTTCCGATGCTCTTCCCCTTGAAAATTTTCAAGTAATTCAACCAGTCCAGTACACTGATTCGTTTTTAAAAACTTCCAGGAAATTTTCTAGACTCCGAAGTATGTTTGCGTAGTTTTCGTTCGTTAACCCTTTCAGGGTGTCTCGAAAGAAGGAAGTGCTAACAATGTTTGTTTTCTGATTTATTTTTAAAGTATTTGTTATAGATAGTATGATAGCACTTGGAAACATAATATAATATTGGGAATAATTATTCTATTTAAATTATATTCAGAAAGAAATTTAGAAAAAGAAAAACAAATTAGTTATACTCTTTTCATGTCCCGTCAGAGGGGACATCTGAGTAGAAAGGGTTAGAGCATTTAGATACCAAACTAATCGATTATATTGGTAATAACTGATATTTAAATATGACAACATGTGTCAAGTGATTTTAGTCCATCACTGAGCAGATACGAACGTTGGCTGACTAGTTGGCTGACCGGCAGTGGTACTGCGCTGCCGGGATAGTTTCACTAGTTGCGTAATTCTAATTGGCTGCTCACTGCTGGCTGTTACTACTGTCGCCGTGACCGACTCGCTGCGCCTGATGAGACTGTTGTTTCCTCTTTCGAACTTATACCGGTTATTCTATTTTAACCCCTTCCAAGTCCAAATTTATCAAACTTCTTCTGCTTATCTTTGTGAAATCAAATCTTCGTTATTACAAGTAACAACAGGAGTGAAATAACTTCTATTATAATCAAAACATTCGAAACGTAAAAGGTATTTTTAGTTCAAAGTTGAAAGGATTGCCAGATCGATTGCTAGTTTTGTTTTTCAATCGCGATTTAAATTTCAAATTTATTTTGAATATTGCATATGTGTGCATTGTGTAAAATTTGCAAAAATACTGAGATATTTGAAAGTCGCAGAGAAATAACATTTGTTTTATACAGAAATCCTAATTTTAAGTAGAATTTCTCCTGAACTTAATGTACAGCATAGTATTTTTTAACACTAGAAGTACTGACATTTAATGTAAGAAATGAAACTACCTTTTAACGAAAGCAACTTTAGAAATTTAGAAATTTAAAATATTATCATGCGAATATATAACTTTACAATGGATAATTTAAATAAAAAAGGTATCGTTTAATATAGCTTAAACGAAAAGTATGCCATCTTTACGTCATGAAAATATTAACGTACATGTAAAACTTGTGGGTTTACGAATCACCTGCTTTAATTGATAGACCCGATAGAGATCTCAGCTTTCGAGCCAGGCAGGGATAACTAATTAACGAAATTAAAAACCGTCGTACGAGGCAATTAAGACGCTGCCAAGATCTTTAAACGATTTAGTTTGAAGGAACGTCAAGTGTATTTAATGTTGTGTTATTTCTGCAACACCGATGAAATTAATTAGCCCCAACGATGCACGTTTACGCGAGCCGGTATCGCTTCCTTTATGAGAATTTTCGGATTCGCGGTAAGCTTGTTAACTGGGTCATTTCTCGGCCAGAAACATCGCTGGCAATTAAAGCCGAATTAATTACGGTAAATATGACGTAATCTATCTCGATTGGGGATCAGGTTCCTTCAGGTGGATGCAAGAATAATTTACTCACGTTTCACGGCGAGAAGACGTTTTCGAGCAAGTTAAATCGGTGGCTTCGATTGACAGGTCGAAACGAACCTTGCAACATAAATCACATTCCAGGCAGACTTAATTTCATATTAATTACTGGTACGATCATCGAAAGCTAGATTGCTTTAACGAAAATAGCTTTAGCTGGCCTTCTTTATAGTCTGTACACGTCGTGCAGAGAGTTGTGACAAAATTTTATCAAAAATTTATTTTATATAAACTTAAATTTACAAAATTATTTGAGATTTTGGAAATTTGATTTGTTAAACCAAAACGTTTCAGTAATATATGCTTGCCTATTAAAAACTTTTATTTTTACAACAGACTATGCCACTAAAATGAAAATCTAGATAGATAAGGGTTAACCCTTTAACACCTGCTATTAAAAATGATAGAGTCGTAAATAAAAAAAAACTATTACGACGTATTAAAATTAATAGCAGGAAGTAATTTTTCTCCGCGAAAGAACGGTTTGGCATTAAAGAACAAGTAATCGAGTACTTTGCATTTCGGTGTAAGTTTTTGGGGTCAACGATTCGATTCGCTCGATCGTCCGGATAAAGGTAAATCGACCTAGGAAGATATATGATTTTTCGTGAACGTTCACCGTCAGGTAGTTTCACTAGTTGCGTAATCACGATAGGCCGTCGACTAACTAGCACCACCACTGTCGCCGCGACCGACTTGCAATCGAGACGGTCGAGATCGTTGCCAGTTAATTCGAGAAAGTTGCAACCGGCCGTAGATCCTGGCTCGAAAAGAAAAGCGTACTCGGTCCACGGATACCCTTCTTTTTCTCCTTTACTCTTTTCCCCCCCATTTTTTTTCTCTCTCTCTTTTCGTGTGTTTCTTTTATGTAACTGGTTATCGGTCGTCGAACCCGTTCACGGTGCCGTTGCAGCTCCTGTAATCGATGTTCTCTAGGAAATCGACAATCGATGCCTTGGACGTTTCGTAACGCTCGAAGAGAAATTGTCGGTGTCAAACGATACCCGGCAGGTTTGGCGAGATCTAGGGACAAGGATTTCGTAATCGGACACGATTTTTACGCGGCGCGACTGCCGTTTGGGGAAGAAACCACTCGAGAACCGAAGGTGTTAACACCTTGCCTTAATCGTTGGTACAGCGAGGTCCGTGTCCTTTCGATGACATTTTGTAATTGTTCGAAACGGATTATCTTATCAAATATTTTTTGTTGGTTATAAAGTATTGGTTGAAATTGTTTGACTGATCAAAGGGTTAGAAATCGGATTGATTTTTTGTCCTTTGGAGATTTTTTGCTATTCTCAGATCAAATTTGAATAAAATAACAGTGTATTAATATTTATAAAATAGCTACATGTTTAATGTGAACGTTGCGAGTGAGAAATTGAACATGAATCTGTGAAGAGCAGTTGATGGAACAAAGAAAGACCTTCAACAATATTGCACACCTTCCTGCGTATTGCAATTTTGTTTCTAATTCGTGTATACATTGTGGAAATTATATAAGATTGATGTGACCTTGCAGTGCATGGATTTTAAATTTATAAATCAATTCTTTTGACAGAGAATAATTTCAATTTTAAATAAAGTTTATTAACTGTTAATTAAGATTTGATTTGTTCATTGTTTATTACGTAAACAGCAGCACTGTAACTTAATAAATTTTTGATTTCTGCTTACTATTCCTCGAACATCAGCTGGGCCAATCACGACCCAGATTCAAAAAACGTACACCATAGTGTTTCCATTGTTAGGCAATTATACTTTTAAACGCTAGATGTTTAAACAAGTACTTCAAGTTTAATTTAAGCTCATCAGCTCTCTGCACGGTCCGTCGTCCCACTGTTAATTTACCTTACTATCCATTCGTGTGCACTTTCGTTTATGATAAAAAGCGCCATTTTGAAGACCATCGTATTTTTCGTCGTCCGCGAAATGATTGGATTAATATCCCATTATGTCGCCAGGGGTACAGTCCGATTCTTCCCGGTAACAAGGTCCGCATTAGCGGTCAAACGTAACAGGTCAGACGCGTAACGAATGAACCGCGTCCCAGGTACTCATCAGATTAAGATAAAAAAAAGAATTTAATTCGTTTTCCGCGTTCCTCGTTGCGTTAAGCACCGTAGAAAGTTTGCTCTACGAACGTAGAATAAAATTTGCCATCAGGCTGTTACGTTATTAATAGCCATCGATTGAATCGTAACACGAACGTATCCTTGAATTTTGCAAAACGAGATGGAAAAAAAGAAATAATTGGAGCAACGATGCGAGACGGGGGTATCGACCGATCGATTTTCTCGAGTGTTCTTCGTGCATCCAGGATCGACAGGTAACCGATAGTTTCACTAGTTGCATAACGAACAGCCGGTGCTACACGATGTCAAACGGCCGGAGCGTGTTGTAATACAACAAGAAGCGAACTTCCCACACCGTCGACCGGTATAGGCCTTTAAACGAAGCGAACCAGTTGATTTCGAAGGCGGGCGTAAGCCGGGCAAACGAGCATTTCCGTTCCTTTTCCTCATTTTTTCCGCCCTCCGCTACCATTATCGCGAGAAAGGCTACGTTTCTTTCAATCGGTGAGACAGGACCGAAAATACGAACCGCCTTCGGACACAATCACTCTTTTTACGTGCAATGCTCGCAAGAATTACTTGTTTCTTTTCTTTATATGATGAAGCGAAAAACTGTGCTGCACGTGAGATACCAAGTGCATGCGAGGATAGTTTAATTGAAATTAGAAGCTTAGATTTCGAATGAAATATTTTAAACTTTTGGTAAATGGAACCGCAAAGTGGTCTAGAATTAAATTTAAAGTGTCGGCTGTATAAGGTTTAATGTCACGAAATCCAAATCCAATCTCATAATACCTGGATGCAAATAGCAAGGGTCAAAAGTATTATTTCGATATTTGCCCTCATTTTATCATACTTCTTTTATTGAGGGGTGATGTAAGGAAAATTAACGGTGAAAAAACTGAACAGGTTTTAACACATTGGCGACCGCAGTGGAAACAGATGTGTGTGGTAAGACTCACTTTAATTCCGATTATTACTAAACTGTATTAAAGTACTAGCCTATTAGCCTAATACTAGCAATATCCACGGTTTGTTTTATCTCTTCTTTTACTAATTATTTAATTCTATATAATTCACCAGTGACCACCGTGGTAGTTAATGTGTTAATAAAGTTTAATCGATAACACCTTTGCTAAAATGTCGCGATTGAATAAGAACTCCTGTCCTACCCTCTTCGCTCCTGGCTGAAGGATTAGCTGTTCTAATTACCCTTTTTATAGCACTCCCTTCGCTCAAAACACGAAGGATGATAAAACTAAACGTGCAAAATAGAGCAACACTTCTTTCGATTAACGAACGTACGGTATCTTGAAGGATCAAGAATCGATCTTCGAAAGGAGCGTTGAATTGAGAACCACGGCGACGAAGACTGCAACGAACGAACGTTATCTCGTTGGTGAACGAATGCAGCAGAAGTGCATAGCAAGCGGCGCGAGTGCATAGGCTTAGTTCGCGCTCGCCGGCTGATAGGGTTGCGCAAACGTCATCGAAAAGTTCATGATACAAAGTCACGTTACGAAAACGGCGAATGACGCGAGCGCCTCGTTTATACATCGACAGCGAGAGGGAGTGCATCGGTGAATGTTAATGCCAATTCGAACACGGTTGTAATAATAATACCGGCGCCATGCCGATCGAGTACACGCTCGCTTGCACGCGCCCACCGCGTTTCGCCTCTCGATTTCAACGAGAGGATTGTTAGGTGTCCCTCCTGTACTAATTTTACGTTATATACTTTGGGTCAACTGAGTCAAATTTGATCCTCACTTTAAGAAAATAAAGAGGGAATTGGGAGGATCTAGTTAAAATATTTCCATTGACATAATAGTAATTGGATCCTGTATTGGACAATACAGAAGTATCCAAAAATTATATGCCATCGCACTTAGATTCACTTTCAAAGTGGTTATTTATTAATTACCTAAAAAATCAATTAAAATCCCACTTTTGCATTCTTTACAGTTGATACCATGGCAAACATAGTTTCATGAAATCTAATAAACATAAAATCCATTAAAAATCGCAAATTCTCCGTGAAATTGACTGAATTCGTGCCAGCTCGATTTTGTATGCATTTTTGGCAAAATTTCCGTTTCCCTAGTACTTCCAATATAAGAAACTACTCCTCGGGAAACTAATATTCCTCCTTTATGACTTAAACAATTGTCTTGATTCTTTAGAGGGGTAAACCAACATTTGAAATTTAAACATTTAATTAAAGATTTAATTAACACATATATTCCTCTTTCTTTGCAAAGAATAAAGAATACCATAAGTATGTTAAAAAAAATATAATATTTTGAAGTTTCTAAATTAAAAGATTCTTAATTAAAAAAGTATAATGTTTCTATGTGAGGCGAAGGGGTTAAATAACAATGGCGATCATTTATAGCTATTTCTTTATTCAAAACGCTAGAACGTAACCGATGAACGTACATTCTCAGTTTCTGGGTTAAATCGGTTCGCATTCGCGATTTCTGAAAACTAGGCGAACTTTTCACGTGCAACCCCTAACCTACATTCCGTTTTATCTGTTACATTTCGTGAATGTGGCGTGGTTGAAACAAGAAAAAATAATCTCCGCTCCCGATAAGAGATATTAGTTGTTCACTAAAATTTCACGAAAGTTTCAACGTGATTACCAAAACGCAATCCGTTCGGGGAACGGGTGTAACCGCGTTATCGAAACGGCGTTTGTTATTATTTTTTTTCCCTCTTTTATCCGGCCGTAGTTTATGCACCGATTAGAAGCAATCATAATCGTAAGATAAAACCGAAAACGGAACGAAAGTAATGTTCATGTCTGACACACTTCTTTTCTTCTACTTCGATACAAATTACTGTTTGAATACATTATGCACACTTCGTGTTGAAGCAATTATTGCAACAAAGTTTCATGCCACTTTAGTAGTGTTATTTCTTCTAATTTTTAAAAATTGTAGTAAAACTATAATATGTTATAAAGTATTCTTTCTTCTTTCCACAATACTTCATTATTCAACGTCGTTCGATAAAAGATCGTCCCTTTTAATAATTTACCATTTGGTATCTATCTTCAAAATTAGACTATCCTAAAAACATTTTAATACAATTGGAAATAATTGATTTTATTTCGAACGCGTTTCGTCGCTGAAACAACCATCCGAAAGTTAGTCGAAGAACAGCGTGGCTCAGCAAATATTCCGGTATTTACCAAAGAAATGCAGGAAATCGCCTCTTTTCGGTGGCGTTAAATGCAAACGAATTGGAGTGGGGAAGCGCAGCCTCAAAGAGGGTGACGGTGGACCAAAAAATAGAGCAACCGGGGTGCGAGGAAGTCGTCGCTCGGTTTTTTCTTTTTCGGCCGTGTACACTTCAGAAGAAAAACCGTGACAGGGGGGGAGGAATCTTTTGATGTTTCGCGGCGACTAAATGGCGATAATGCAAACGGCCGAGATCCATTATCGTTTCGGCGAAGGGGTCGCGTTCTTCGCGGCTCGACGTTTTCGCCGGCTGCATTTCCGCTCAGACATCGAGCAGCGGAGCGATTCACCTCGGCTGGCCTAAATAAACAACCGAGAATACACCGACTCGCGAGCTAGTCGCTGTTCTTGGTACACCCTGCCGACACCGTGCTGTTTATACAGCTAGATTCGATGGATCGCATCAGAGGGACCGGAAACGACGCGGTACGCCTGCTGAAAACCGATTATGCCCGCCGATACTGCTGGCAAAACCTCCAATTTTCAATTTTCACCAGACGATGCAGTGCATTTCGTGATCTTCTTACCAATGTTCAGAGATGAAGCAGTTTTGGGTTATTTCATTCTTTTCTTTTAGACGACTTTTTCTTCGATAAGAAATCATTCTTAACACTTTGACAACCACCCACTTAGTTAGAAGTCTTTTTTACAGAAGTAGAAACTTAAGTGAAAAATAAGGAAGTAACAAATTAAGAGGTGAAATCACGAATACGTGTTAAAAGTATCTACAGTAAACAAATTTTGCTACCTTGTTCAACCCAACCCTGAGTTTATATTAAACAAAGGATACTAATAAAAGTCAAGAAAATGATGGTACAAACGCTAGAAACTTTTGCGTATTTCTAACACAAAAAAGGGGTCACGGTGGTTTTCAAACGTATGGTCGTCAAAGCGTTGTAAGTCTCGGTAACGTGGCGGCTGTAAGTTAACAATAGAGCCACGTCTAGCCGCGATATATCCCGAAATAGAGCGTAGAACTGGTCGCGACCAATTGTCGTGGTAACATCCAACTCCTACGATCGTTAAATCGTTCGGATCGCGAGCGTAAGCACGATCCGGCCGACCGTGGATCGTGTCTTAGCATCGGAAGGTCGAGACGTAGCCGCGCGCGATGGAAATATTCCGGGCAATTAAGGCGAGGAAGAAACAACACGAACTATTCACGATCGAGCTTTCCAGCCGTTCCGTTACATAAGCGTTGGCCCTTACGTTCGCTAGGCCGACGTACGTTATCGCGTTCGTCATTTTTCCGCCTAGTTCCATCGAGGTATCGGCGAATTTTTCGCCGACCTACTTGCCCCTTATCGTCCCCGGCGACTTAACGCGACGCGAGCCGACGTTTTCGCGCGCTCCGCGGATCGCCTGGTCTCCGCGCCTTGTCATTGAAAGTGTTCAAGATCTAGTGCAGAACGGGAGAGCGAACGTTATCGTCCAGATACGAGCACGCCATTTTTCAGCTCGTCGAGACGCATCGAGGAGTGAATGAACAGCAGAGGAACGACTAAACATGAGGTTACGGGTCGCGATTAAAGAACGATTAAAGAAGTAGCGAGAATCGTAGTGATGTAACTCCAACCTCTAAACATTTGTCTTAACACTATTTATCAAACCTCAGCTTCGAGTCTTTTCTTATTCACTGAATCTAATTATACTTTTGTCTATCTCTTCCTAAGTTCAAACATTTTTTAAATCACCATTGGATCTGATTGTATCCAAACCTTAACTCCACGAAATCACTTTACACATTCTTCAAGATGTAACAATTATCGTTTTAGCGATAAATTCTCGAGACGAGTTTAGCCATTGTTCTTTTTTTTTTCGTGCAACGCGATAGGAAAAGATTAAAGTGCATCTTGACTGTGACCTAGCCGGATAGTAGCAAGTACGCGAGGAATTCTTATTCTCTGCGTTCCTCGGCTAGATCGCGGGGAGGAAAGCAGGAGCGGCAGCGCTCGTAACCGACCTCAGACAACGCGCGTAGTCGCCGAGGCCGTCGGTGGCTTCGTCTCTCCTATGAGTTAGATGAACGTTTTTCTTTTATTTTATTCCTTTTTTCTTCCCTCTCGTTCCGCGAGATTCAAGGATTCCAAACATCACTTGACCCAGATCTTCGTTAAACTTCGACCGCCCGCGACGTAAACAGAACTGCCGGCTTAAGACACGGGAATGCTTGAGAACTCGATGGATTATTGCACGTACACAGGTGTGTATGAGTGTGTTCAGCCGATCGAACCGATAAAAACTTACACGGTGTAATAATTATCTTCGCGAAACACCGTGTAGGAGACGCGACCGAGGATAAAACGTGTAAATATGATTGAGACTGACGTGTTTCGATTATAGTATTATCGAACGAGCAAATTATTGGAATCGCAGAAGGTTTAATATACTCGGCCCTCACGTAACACGGTTTCGACAGAACTAGTGTTAAAGCCGCGAGAATTGCTTAACGTGTTGTTTTTTTATAATATTGAATGAATTAATAGAATTGGTAAAAGAAATATTTGAATAGTAGTATCATTATTTTAGCAAGATCAAATTACCATGTTGTATTTAGAGAAAATATCCATTTAGGAAAAGTTCCATTCGCTTTATACTCGAAAGTTACTAACATTTAGTGTAGGTATCATAATTAGGTCCATTGTACATTACTAAATTACCAAATTAGTAGCATTAAACAAAAATACTCAGTAATTTGACTTAACAATTACTGAATTCGTCAGCGTACGAGGCAACTTTTACATACGATTAATTTTCACGTTAAAAAGTTACACTATTGAAAATACTTATACCCATTGAAATTTTTATTCGTCGCTATATTTTTAATGAAGTACAGCGCTATACATAGTAGACCCGTGAATAATAGGTAGAACGCGGCAAACGTAGAGTAGGTTTATCGTCACGCAAGCAAAGTATACGTACGATCCGCAGTAGATTAAGCCTCAGTGGCGTATGTAGTCAGACGTACTCCGCCGCGCGAGCCACCACGAGCGCTTCGCGGTAAATAATAAATTAATGAACACCAAGCCTTCCTGCAATAAACAAACTATCCTCAAACGACGTATCCGCTATGCGTTTTAATCCCTTCATCAGGGTAATATTTAATCAAAAAATATTCACGCTACATGGACGTATACACGCGATAAAGATATTTTAATATAAATTCTAATACATTAAATGTACGGTCTATTATCTAATATTTCATTCTGCTCTATTCTCAAATTACAAGATTTATAAAAGCCATAGCACTCTGTTCCGATGGTGAAGCAATACATGCGTTTAATTGCAACATCTTCGCACGTCGACCGAAAGAATATTTATAAATTGAAATGAGAAGTAGTTCAATGTTCAACTTAAATTGTTGCCTCTCTCTCCGTGGTCCGCGTGTTAACGCGTTAGAGAAACATTCTGTCACTAAAAAAGCGGCAAAGAATAAATCCAGCGGCAAAAAACAGGAAGTTTTTAATTTACTCGTAAATAGATGATCGATAAAAAAGGAGGTGTCTATTATATTAGCATATTACAAATCGTTCAAAGTACAGCTCATAATTGCGTCGATGGTTGCACGCGAGCGTCGTTTATTCGATTGGAAAGGAATTCGTTGTTCCGCGGAAAATTATATCCGTAACCGTTGACGCCATTGAACGCCAACCGTCGATTGTCAAGTTCATAAGGATCTCGATACGGAGGCGAAACGAAAATCGTTGCACACGAGATTCCATTGTTCTCCGAAGTTTTCGCCGTTATCCTGTGGTCGAGGCCGCGCTTTTTACACGGCTGAATGAACCGCGAGCCGAAGACTGGCTCTCTACCTTGCACGAGCAATGATTTTTTCGCCGTCTCTCTCTCTCTCCCCTTGCATGCGATTATGAATCACTGCATAATATCCTCTCGACGGCCTTAACCGACAGAAGGAAAACGAAAGGACGCGAAACGCTTGGAGTTTATCTATTCGTTCCACGGTTTTATTTCGTTTACTCGCGGATCACGCGCATTTTCCTCGCTAAAGAAACAATTACAATACCGCCGGACAACAGTTAATTAAGTTATTGCTTTTATATTTGAATATATCAACTTTTTCTTGCAAATAGTCGCTTACAGTCTTTGTACGACATTCTTTCGTTCTTAATCAAGCGTTAATCGTTCTTAATTTCTATAATTCATCTGAAATTTTATTATAACAAATGGAAACGTTTGTAATTTTTTCTTGACGTTATGAAATACTTTATATTCGAAGCTGAGTTGAACGAGTACGCGCAATCTTGGTGGCAATCGTTGATTGGCTAAAGGAAGTCAGAATGATAAGTTACTGGTCAACAGCTTCCTTCGCGAGCGTGAAGCTCGAGAGTTCACGCGAGTGAGCTTTCCGTACACGGAGTTCACCGCTAAAGGGTCTGCTCGCGTACACACGATGTGCACGCTCTACTTGCGATCCGATTGACGGAGGGCTCTCCTTCTCGTGGCCCGATGGAGAAACGCGATGATGCGGATGACAGGAACTCTGCCGATGCTTCTGCCCTCTCTTCGTCATCGTCGTGCAAGAAATTTCTTCCCGAAGATCTGTTTCATAAGCGATCCGGGACCGTTTGAACCCTCTTATCGATAACGGTGCACGCGCGCTGTTAAAATTATCAAAAATCGAGCGCTACTTTAATTACTGCCATAATTTGGAACGTGGCAAATGTTTTACAAAATATTCATTCATTTTTTAAGAAACAGTACTGATTACGATAATTGATATTATATTATTTTTATAAAAAAGGGGTTAGCTTTTATTTTTTTTTAAATAACAATTTTTAAAGGTTTCACTTTTATTTTAGAAGAGTAATGCAGTTGTTGTTATTGATGTTTTGAAGAAAGTTTTCTGTGGGTTTTGTGTTTAACAGAATTGGAGGTACATCGCTATTATTCTGGATGATACATGAAAAATTATTTTAATACAGGTTTATGGTTTTTTTTTTATAGCGAACAATGGTAGGTGAAAGTTTCGAGAGGGAAACAGTACAATAAGCGAAGCATGTAGGTAACTAGTTTTCAGGAGAGTGAATTGCAGTAGAGAGATAGAAAGTACCGTATCGATATTCGTCACAACTATCCTATTACTTTGAATGAAATTATTAAATATTAGTTTATTTAATCCTTTTGTCGACAAGTTCCATCTACAAATATACTATATAAAAAAAAGTATATTAGCTGATTTCTAACAGAATCAAATTATTTGTAAAATTGTATACTCTTGTATCATTAATATTGTTTTAATAATTTATCCCATTCAAAGTGTTTATAACATGACTTACAAATACCAATTGTTAGTCGTTCTTATTAGTTATTTAACAAGTAAACTTTATATATTTTGAAAAAGAAAACCTACTAATTTTTATCCCTTATTCTAATATAATAAAACTTTCAATTTCGCATCAAAAAATTCCCATACAAACATCAGTCGAGCATAAAGGGTTAAAACGCCGATGGCTATAATCATTTCACCTCGACAGTTATCCAAAAAAGGACGGTCAAAATAATCACATGTTTCGTTCGAACCGATTCGAAGCAATCAAGTCGCCTCATCATTATTTTTGGATTAAGGAGACTAAATAAGAAAAAAATGGGAGGCGCGAAACGTCGCGTCGTTTGAAAAATGAACGCCGTGTATGAATAGAGAACGAAGTGGCGCGTGGAGCTCCTGAAGGCGAAGGAAAGTGCATTGCATAACATAATAAAAACTTCAATAACTTCGTCCTATATTCCAAAGTAATTGGCCTTCCTCTAATATGCACGACACCTTCTTACCGCGGCGGTAATTCATGCTGTTCGCGGGTTGTTACATATTCTGAAAAATCGTGTCCCCCACTCCACCCCCACCCCCTTCCCCTAACGATGGAACGCCGTCCGTTGCGTATTAGCCTTGCGCAAAAATACGCGATCTACGTTTCTCTTGTCACGTCGCATCGTGGAAACCGAATCTAACATTAGAATATCACTGTTCGTTAATTGGGTCCGCTTGGATCGTCGTACGAGCGAAAGAGATCATCGACGATAGCAGAAATCGAGCGAGTAATTTGACAGTAATTGCGTATTCGTGATTGCGGATGGAAAAGAAGAAGAAAGATCGTTGGCGTTTTGACCTGATTTCTTCCCTAATACGTTTCTAATTGAACGCTTTCAACAATGCATCTCCGGCAACGCATCTGGATACCAGATTGGTCCAACCAGCGTACATTTGAACTTCATCCCAAGTTCAAGCTCCCCGTACACAACCCCATGATCGAGCGACCTAGATCGAGCGGCTGGCCACCCCTTGGAAAGCCACCCGCTGCGCTAGAAAGCATGCGTCGAACGAATTTCGACCTCCAATTCCAGCAACCCCGATAAAACACCCTATCCGCTGCTTCAAATTTCCCTCGAACGCATTAGTCAAAATTTTATCGTGCTCCCTGGCCGTGCATCGAACGATCGGTACGATTGTTATCGCGTGCATCTTCGAAAGGAAGCGGTGGGGTCGTAGGATATTTGCGCGAGGGAAAATCAGGGCGCTTAGAGGAACGAATCCATCCCTGAGCGTATCGTGTACGTTTGCGTATGTATTTGTGTGTGTGTGTGTGTGTGTGTTGCATGCGGCAGCCACGCACACAGCGTGGCTCGATGCACCGAGAGTGTAGTTGCAGGCGATGGAGAGGGGTTTTGCGCGCGACGGGGCGGAAGGGAGGAGGGTTAGGTGTAGTATCGGTCATTACCTCCGGCGAGTAACTGGGTCAGTCGTCACAGCGCCTCGGTTCGCTCACTGGCTGCTCGTTTTGCATCGTTCTCTCCCACCCTCTCCCGTTTCTCTTCCTCTCTCGTGCCTTCCCTTCCATCTGGCCTCTCTGTCCTTCTTGTCTATCGTTCGTCTTTGTCCCTCTGTTCGACCGTATCCCCGCTTCGAAACCTTCCACACGATTCTCGAAGCAGCCACAGGAGGTTAGACCTTGGATCCGAACCGTGGCTGTACAGAAAACATCCGTCTTTTTTCTTTCTTCTACTTCTTCTTCTTCTTCTTCTACTATTTCTCCTTCTTCTCGTACCGTTGCCCGTTTTCGCAGCGGGAGAGACGGTTCACGGTTGCGGGATCCAACCTCGACTCGGCTCGGTTGCTTTTCGAGGAACAACGACCACCTTTGTCCCGTTGGAACGGGGTGGCTGCTTCGAGCGACTCGTTTTCTGGCGGCTGAATAAAGTTCCTTGATGATTATTAACTCCCCCTTGCGCGGGAGGGTACCCCTGGGTAGGGTTGCGCCAAAGGCGGAATCGTGAAAGGAGTTTTTTAATTCGAGTGCATCGAAATTTTGCCTCCTTTCATGATTATTCACAAGCAGATTTTGTGCCTCCTTCATGCGACGCTGAAACGTTAGGGGTTGCTGATGAGATACGTCGCGTTTCGTGTGTATCAGTCAAGAGTGATCGCGATGTAGTAACAAGTAAAGACATGTTGTAAATAACTTTTACCATTTTCTCTTTTCAACTAATTTTCTAAATTAAATATAACCAAGAAAAATATTTAAAATTTGTTCAAATATGTGTGGTATCAGGTGTCCACATTCTATGTCACTGATATTGTAATGTGTCTTGCTACATACGTCACGTTTTACTTAATTTCGTTAGAATATTAATTGTACTTTAAATATGTGCTTCTTGTAATAAATCACAAGGGTATTCAACGTGCTGACACGCACTAAGCACTGTTCACAGACGTCATTCACGACCTATGATGTTTAATTGCAAGGAAACTTCATTTACAAGATAAACACGTGTTTTTTACTTGATCACAAGGTAGAAGATATAAATCTGTGTAATTCATTCTACAGCATTTTTTAAGTTGGATGACTGTTAAACTGAATTTTCGAACAACAATTTATACAATTACTTTCTAAGTAAAAAGATCATTTAAATAATAACTACTTGCCTTTATATTAAATAAGAAATAGCAGGCTAATTACACGATAATTTTTCGCGAACGGAAAGGGGACTCATCGATCTTTTAAAAATATAACCGCTCCTGATCAAAAATAAAGCAATAAAAAATAACCCCCATCAATATTCTAAGAATACTAGCCACGACTCATCGAACTATTTTTATTATCTTCCTCCGACGCCCACCCCTTTGCTTTTCTTTTCTTTCGCATCAGTTTATTCCACTTTCCCGCCAACTTTCAATCAGTTGGGGGAAAAAAGGTGCTACCTGTTGGGGCTGTGTCCACGTGAGACCTACAGCTCCACGTGACGCATTCGTCGTTGCAATGAAAAAAATAACGTACAACGTATTTCAATATAGAAGTTGCTTGCCACAGACGTGGCGGGAGGCAAGATGAAAGGGGTGATAGCGGAGAAGAAACGGAAGGGTTGGTGCGAACCAATTTGTGCCGAAATTAACATTTCATCGAATAACTATAATCGAGTGTGATAATTGCTGGCAATTTACTGAACAAAAGGGTTGGAGAAGTGGCAAATAACAGATAGTTATTTATTCATCTTAATTAGAGAAACTTATCAAATAAAATATTTCGTAGAAATATTTATTTTGCACACGACTATTTTAATTCTTTTTATCTTCAAAGGGTTGAAGAGTTTCTAACATACAAATCTCCCGAACATATAAAAGTAATATAATTTTGATTACAGTCTTACGACCAGTGTTTTCTTTTTAATCAAAACGCGGATAGACGAAACAGTTAAAGGAAAGACACTTCTGGACAAAAATGTCTTTGTAACGAGATTACTCTTGACTAACTGGAACGAGCGTTCTAGAAGTCAGCGGCACGGCTCTAGGCGACCGGAAGTCGTTTCACGAAGCGATTAGCTAGAACCCCTCCCTCGCCCCGAGGGGGAGGGAGTGGGCAGCAGCTTGGTTTCGGGGCATAAAATATTCGGAGGAACGGGATAAATTACAAAAGCGCAGGGACGGCCAATCGAAGCGTCGTCGTGTACGGCCACGTCGAAATTGCGAGCGTTGAGCGATTAACGGGTTCGAAGCGTTGCATATCAGTATTACGAGGGGCATTCTGGGGCAAAGGTTGAGGAACGCTGACTCCCCTCGAGCTCCAACCCTCCGCCGAGGTGCCACAAACCCTACCCTCTTTCCCTCTTCCCCTGTTCGACTCCCCGATCGGTTGCCTCCCTCTTTCGTTTTACTGTTCTCTCTCTCTCTCTCTCTCTTGTGTTCCACCTCCTCTCCGATCCTCCCCACCTTGGCGTCACTCAGGCAATATTCTGTTCTGTGCTTTCGTCCGACCTACCCCAATATCCCTCTCTCTTCCTCCCTCCTACCTTGTCTGATTCCCTTTTCACTCTTCCGTCCGGTTCACTCTCACTCTCTCTCTGTCTTTCTCTGTCTGTCGTTCAGCCAAGGGTGCCCCTCTTGCCCGTAACACGGGCCGGCACTCGTCCCATCGCGCATCGACTCGTTTTCCCTCCCTCTTTTACTTCGGTCGCGGATGTATCCGATGAGCCTCTCCTTCCGCCTTGCTTTCTTTCCTTCTTCGCTGACGTTCGTCTCTTTCCTCCCTCCCACCCTTCCTCCCTCGCTCTGTACGTGTAAACTGTTCCGGGATACTTTGCTCACTTCGAACCCTTTTCTTCTACTCTCCCCCTCCCTCCAACGGTTTCTTCTTCTTAGTTTCGATGAGAGATTCCGAGGAACTTGGGGGTTTTGCGAGGGGAAAACGAAGGGTGCCGTGCAATCCCTTTGAACGATTGTCTTTTGGTTTTAGGAAGTTGGCCTACTTGAGTACGGTTTGGAGAACTGATAGTGAATTGTGGGTTTTAAAAATGTCAGCTATTTTTGTATTTCTTTTATTTGGAGGGTGGATTTTGGGAAGTTAATTAAACTTGGGGGATATTAATGTTACTTCAAAATACTGTAGTATGGTATTATAGTAGATATGAAATTATAGCTTTAATATAGTATTGTGAATTAATTACTATAGTATCATTAAGTAATGTTAATGATAGAGCTAATATAATAATACCGAGCTAATAATTCTAATAGCAGTATTATAAGACTATTAATAACAATGAATATTTAAGGTATAATACTGTATTTTGAAATAAGGAAATAGTATAATTCTTGAGATCGAATTTCAATCGTGAAGGGTTAAAAGGATTGGCGAAACGTAATCTTCGCATTCGATGATAAGCTGTTTATCAACGATGACGCACGGTTCGCTGGTATTTCGAATCGATAAGACTGGAGTACGGTGAACACACGTAAAAATAGATGCCGACCTACCCCAACCGGCTCTAGACGCACCCCCACCCCTCCCCCTTTCCCGACGGTCTTTTATCGAAGATCTCACGGAGCTTTTTCTTTTGAGCTTTTCTTGTCCTCTGCTACCCCTTGCTACACCAGTCCTCGAATACTTTATACCCTCTCAACCCCTTCTGTTGGTATCTTCTCCGGAATACCAGGACTTAACTTTTCTCGCAACGATGAGGAATTTTCTCGGGAATTGAATGTGGGTCGTGGGTCCGTGAAAGAAATTGAGCATCGTTGAAAATAAAGGATAAAAGCATCGTTAATAATTTATGAACGTCTCGTTCGCGGAATTAATTCAAGCTAATTAAATTTGGGTACCTTAGTTTTAATTTTGGCCGTGCCTCGGTAATGCTGTTAGAAAATAGTTTCCGATGAAACGTCGTGGATTAAGTGTATAAAAATTTAGAACTTTTTATAGTTTTAATATTAAACCGTATCATAATAACAGTACTGTGCTTTAGTAATTTAAAAAAATATATTTAAATATATGTTTCTTTATAATTATTGATTACGGTAATCGAGAAGGAAAGAAACGGAAACTTATGATTTAAGGTTCGACAATATATTATGTTGTTTCGTTACAAATAATTTCAAACTAATCAGAATTATTAGAATCCAGCATTATAATAAAATATTTTGCGGCCTAGTTCGTTCAAGTTACCCGAATCCACCCTTCCTCGTTCCGCCTCGTCCTTTCATTGCTTTGCCACGTCGATCCTCTTTCATTTCACTTCTTTTTTTTCTGTGCTACGCGTTTCACGGTGTGTCGCTGCTTTTAAAGAGTCTTTAGTACGAGAGAATGCATGCGATTTGCTGCGTCGACGAGCAACTTCCGGGTCAAAAGAACATGGGGACGAATGACGTTCCATAAAGAATTCGCTATACTCGCGAACTATTTTCATTTTTTCTTTTATTTTCACGTAACGTTGATAAAAGTATCTTTAGCATATCGTATGAATACACATGAGATTATATAAAATTGTTTAAATCAATTCAAAGTTTATAATGTGGTACTACATTACTAGTGTAGAGTGTAAGTATAACCAAACTTTGATCGATTTTTCTCAAATTTCCAAAAATATGATCGTTTCATTTGAAACGAAGGGGTGAGAAAATTCTTGGTATCGTAATTAGAAAATGCAAAATTTCGTGTTGATGAAGAGGCACGATTTCAAGCGATCGTCGCGATGCGTCGAGCCGCCTAGAGCAAGTCTGATAAAGCGTCTATTTTTGCGAGCGTAAAAGCCGGCTGTGCGCGGTGCAGCGGCGCTCTGCGTGAAGAGGGTCGTGCCACAATGCATGCTGACCCATATTCGGGTCGTTGCTATTTCAGATCCATCCTTTCCATAGAGGAAGGTCGTCGGACTACGCGGCGAGCGGTGTTATGTAACCCAGCGCGGCTTGTTTTTAACGCCCGCCTCGCAAAAACACGCGATTCTACGTGCACGAGTTGAAAAAAGGAACAGAAAGATCATTAATTATATCGATAAACGAAAAGGAATTACATTTTGCATTTTTATTTGTTCTAATTTTATTATCGTTTACGAGATAGGAGGAGAGCGGTAACGTGGGTTTAATTTTAGATTTATACGCGTCATCACTTCAATACTTTCTAGATTCGTACGGTTCAGTTAATTAAAGTACAACTAATGGCGAAGTAAATGGAATGAAATAAATTTCACAAAATATTCGTAGTTGAATTTATTTTTGCTAAGTAGGTTTCTGGTATACGTTGAAACTTTTATGGATTCGGTTGTTGAGTTACTGTTACTAATAAGACAGTGGTATATGAACTTTATTTTATTTTTTAATGTCATGGTGATGTCGAAATTATTATTAATAGCAGTATACCATTACTATAATTTCATGATAATACTAATTACTTGGTGTTAAATATTGCTATTAATATAATATATTAATACTACTAGTATTATTGGCAGTACCATTATTAGTATTATATATTTCAGTATTCCTAAAATTAGTATTAGTAGTATATTATCTTGTTACTTCAGATTAATACTGTAACATATTACTAATAGTAATAACTGTTCTAATGACACTGTAATACAATAGTAACAATAATAACACTTTGCACTAATCATAATAACTGTAACATTAACTTTGTACTCCTACTAATAGTAGACATTTATCATAAAAAGTTTAATATCCCTGTAATTATTACAAAAATATTATTACAGAAATACTAACTGTGTCCTATAGCCTTTTAGTACTTTTTAAACAAATTTTATTGGAAATATTGATGCAACAATATAATTAAAACCTTCCATTGGGTTTACACCATACTTGTATAGTAAACGATAATTCTAGAAGCTACAGTGGCCATGTCGTCAATAGGAGGCACACCTCTTCTTCTTTTTCAGTTGAAAACTCCTTGCACAATAGTGAGGTGTGCTTAGGGTCATTGTCTCGTGAAATGAAAGTCTATTCTATAGTTTCTATTCTAGAAGCAATTTCGTGGTTGTGTTAGGTAATATTCGACCTGCTTGTACCTTTTAATCATATCTTTTTATTAAAATTGAATATTCATTTTGGAGTTCAAACGATGCAATATACAATTACATCCTTGACGAGTATATTAAATAAAAATCATTTAATTAACCCCCTTTGATATATTTCTCGATCATTAAATTATCTCCCGAAGAAAAGTACTTAATTATTTTACAGGAACGTTATCTTTAAATTAATTGATCCATTCCTCACCTTGTTCAGCAAAATGAATAGCCGCGAGTTAATTTATTCCATTTACGTCTACACTCTGTTGCAAGATTCTACACGTAACAGAACATCATTGAATGAGAGCAATAAAGAGCAGTTAATTTGTCGTAAATGCATTGCAAAATTGATTCGAGCACAATTGATCTGGTTTATTATTATTTATTGTCTCTATTTGCTTGCCATAGACATAGCGATTGCGTAACAGATACATTGAAAACCGTCGCGTTTATTCTAGCACGATTCTACGCACGATTCATGCAAAGTTGTTCCATAAAACATATTTTTCAATGAAATCTACGTTCGTTGTACGGAATTCGATAATTCTGCAAAGCCGTTCGATCGTTGTCGATCGAGAAATTTCATTTGATCGGCGATCGACCGCGCGTCTGACCAACGGTTGACCTATACTACTGCGAGCGAGGTTTTTTCGTTTAGAGGCCAGAAAACCGGAACCCGTTTGAGGTCGACGGAAAATTTGATTAATAAAAAATTGTTTATTCAACAAAGAACACAATTTTCAAGTCATAGATTCGTTATTATACGAAAAAGATAAAAGATTAGCAGAAATGTACCATATGTAACATCGTTTCTCGAACCCGCGAAATTTTCAATAAAACTTTGACTGATATTTTAACTGATGTTTAATAAAAGAGCGCAGAAAAATGATATTATTGCTTTTCTGTTTCAGGTCCCACGGAAAACGAAATGGCTGGTCGCACAAAGGACTGAAGAGCAAGGGTGAGTGAGATGAACATTTTTATTAGACTCTTCACATCACCTACTTTTGTGTTCATTTAATTATATACTGGAGGCAGGATATTTAAATTGTAACGTGATGACGTTTTGCAAAAATAATTATTCTTAATCACATTATGAAATTAAACGTAGTAAAAAGTTCATTTTTTATTTCTGTACAACTGGTATCAGATGATGCCTGCTTTTAAATTAAAAATAATTGAAGACGGAAGAATATTTTTTAATTCGATCGGTATAAAAATACTTTAATAAGTTTTATCATTTTAGAAATTTTAGAATTTCTTAGTCTGATTTCGTTTCATGTATTTTTCTTCGAGAAATTCGTAGAAGCATTCCTGGTATCGAAATAGAACTGGAATGATAAGATAAAAGTGCTTTAACACATCACGATCGTATATATATATATCGTGACACAGCATGTCGAAACCCTACTGCAATCGACTTTGCGCGTCTCTTAAAATCCAAGGAAATGATAAGTCTCGTTTAAAGTCATCAGAACGTATTTACTCGTTTAACGTGGAAAGATTTCCAAGTAGCGGTCACTTCACTGGACGATGAAGTCACTCCTATCATATCCTCTAATCGTCCTAAATAGTACTGTTACAACCACATCGAGTCTTGTGGACTGATTTCAGTAAAATTTTAAGCCATTAAAATAAGAAAGAAATTAGATTAAATGGAACATTTTTAAATACCAAGGTATAGCTTACTCTTCTTTTTCTAAAATAATTGTATTCGCGTTAAATGGTATTTGATACTTAGATTAAATAATTGGAATTTTAAGTTTCCTTTTTGCCTCAAATTTTGTAAAACAATTTTTCAAGGCTTGAAAGATTTAAATATATTTCTTAAGAAAGTCTAACAATTATCAAAAGGTAGTAATAAATTCACTTCACGGCTTTGTAATTTGCTTTCAAAGATAATGATATTTGTATAAACTTTTATGAGTTCCCAAACTAAAGTAATTTAAAAACAAAAATTGAAAGTCTATCATCCAAATATGCAAATATACAATATTCAAAGAACCTTTAGTGAGAAAAGACATATAGAATTTTAGAACTTCTCTAATCAAGTATTTTTAATAGCAATTAGGGGCCCTAAATTCGGAGTCGAGAGATTGGAGATATCATAAGAATAAAGACCCTGACCTTATTTTTATCTTTAAACGATTGGAACAAAAGTAAAACTTGAGACGACGTTCAATTAAAAAGTTAGTACTTAATTGATCGTTTTAAAGAAAGGATATTCTTGGATAATCTTTCCACGGAAAGGATTCGAACTGGTCGTAGAGGGTGCACACGTTTCATCGAATTTCTCGGGAACGGTTCGCCGTTCTCCCTCGCATCCAGCTTCCCCTCGGTTCACTTTCGCTCTCGTTCCCGTTCCCTCTCCCGCCTTATCCCTTTATTTAGCCGGTTAAACGCAAGATTCTAGAATCGCGCGGAACACGGTGCTTTTCATTGACGATTTCACGCCTGGCCGAACAGTCGTGTCGTGCATTATGCGCGATGCACGGTGACGATAAGATACGCCCAGGTTGCTCTCACCTTGAACGCGCGGAACTTTAAAGAGACCCCGTAATCGAGGAAAACCCGTTCCCGAGCTGTCCGCGCTCCCGTGGCTCGCCAGGCGGAGATCCATAGACGAGCGCTCGACTGGTAACCTCGACGACAGTCCTCGAGACTTTTAACCCGGTATATATGAAATGCTGTTTGCTTTTTGCTACGCTGACGTAACCGCTGGAACTGGAGCAAAAAACGAATTGTGTTTTAATTGCGTAATTAGCATGCGAGCGTCGGGACGGGGCGTGCGAACTTTGTACAGACGACAGGAATTCGTTCGTAAGTGAGCGTATTGTAAAGGAATTGGTACAGATCGTTGGAAAACAATTTCCAACCGTTTCAGTTACCTCGGTGCCGTCATTGAAATGAGCTGCTAGTTCCCAGAAATAATTAATAGGGATAATTAACTCTTAGCAGTTTATTTTCAAAGTTAAAGTACTAAGAATTGACTGAGAATAATTTACAAGCACAAAATTTATATAGAATTCAATAATAAAACATTATTTCTTGATGTTTTAATTTTAGTAAGAAATTTAATTACTTTAGTTTAATAATCATCGTAAATCGGAGGGTGTTTAGGAAGCTATGATTTCAAATATTTTCTTAAAATGAGCTGAGTTTTCTATCTTTAGGTATCTAATTTAATTACAATTTGAATCTAGTAAATTACTTCCGAATTAAAAAACAATGAATTCAAAAATTCATCAGTTCTTCTCTCAAAACTCCACCATCGTGTATGAAAATCTCTCCCAGACCTATCATCATCGTCGTCATCATTCGTGTTCCAAAAAAAAAAGAGGATCCATTCAACAAATCCCCCTGGGTTGGCCAAAACTATCTGACAGAGAGAGAGAGAGAGGTATAGATAGCAGGATGGGTTATAGCGATCATTAATCGTTCGACCCTCGCGGGGGTCCAGTGTCGTCGCATTCGCTGCACTTTCTCTTCAGCCTGTGCCGTGGCAGCGGTGCACTGGCGGCAGGGTGTAGGTTACGCGGCGTAAAACGTCGTCGGAGGATCCCCCACCTGGAATGCACCTCTTGGTCGAATGCATCGGCCCCACCACGTGGCCAGTCGTCCCCCCTCCATCGTCACACGGTGGTTGCACCTCCCGTAGTCCCACCATGCTCGACTCTTTCCCCTCGTTACGTTACCCGGTTGCCTTCCGTGTCGCCCCTTCTCTCGGTTCGCGGGGGATCCCTGCCACCGATCCCGCTGGACCCTCCACCCGTTCGACCCCTCCTCTCCTCCCCACCTTTGCCCGCGTGCACCACGAGTCAGGGAATGAATCAGGGGTTGAGCGACGGTGCGCATGCGTTCAAATAGTAAACACTCCCCGGCTGCGCAATGCGACTCGCGTTGAGGCAGGCCCGGGACGGAGGCCGACGAACAGACAGCATCGGCAGCAACAGTGCTGCACCAACAGCACGATGTGTGCGGGTGCACGGACGGGAGAACGGGGACAAGTATATACACGCGTGCACACGAAGCAAGGGTGCAAGGGGTACCGAAGGAAAAGGGGTGGCCTGGGTGGGCAGCTCGATACCGGTCTGGGTTCAATGCACACCGCTCGACCCACCCCACATCGTTCGCCTCTCTCCCCCCCCCCCCTCCCTTCCTTTCCCACCTGCTTCTACTACTCTTTCAACCCCTTCTCGACCGTCCCGCGGATCATGCACTGCTCCTCGCCTCCTCTGTCTCTATCCCTCGTTCCCCCGAGCCTCACGGTCGCCAGCACACTTCGAGGGCTTTCTCGATCCGTCCTTGCCTGTCGTTCGACTTAAACCGCTTCCGTCTCGCTCCCCCTCCGCGACGAAGTTCGCCGAAGGGGGCGAGGAGAAGGGAACGGGAAGATGTTTTCTATCGGAGAGAAAAGAGGACAGCTTGCGGATGGTCAGGGTACGAGATAGCCCGGCCTCGCGGAGCAGAAAGGACGAGATGGATTCGTGCTTTTTGCGCGCTGGAGGGGTTTTTTGGTTTTTACGGATCTTTGATAGTATTTTTATCGTGAGACGAGGTTATTGTACACGTGCTTGAGATTCCTACTATTTATGCGATTTGTGTGGTTCAGGAAAGTATCCTCTTGTTAAGATGACACAAAACCCATCAAGTAACAGTTGCAGTTAACCTTTGCACTTTGCATGTTTCTAAATTGTCTAAATTATAAATCTTAATGAATTTTTCTATTTTAATCCTTTTGATTAATGTAAGATATTAAAATAGTTTAAAAAATGATATTTGCTGTCATAAGAAATCTGCTACTATTTTAAATGGTGACATAAATTATAAACGAATTTAGAGGGAATAAATCGCATTAGGTTAAAGTTTCCCGGAGAGGTTTCGTGTTTTCCAACGATTCATCCTCAAAGTCCTCCATCAAATTTGCAAATCGCTAGTCGACCACGAAGAGAATCGCGTATTGGTTCTTCACTGCGCGAAACTTTATTCCACGATGGATGACATGTGCGATAACGATGGTGCTTTTCGAACCAAAAACCGCACCTGCGGTCCGCAAAACATATCACAATTTGAGGATGAGAAGGAGTTACGAGATTCATATCTCTCGTGTTAAAGAAAATATGAGGTGCTTGACGCGTTTTAAACTGGATTTTGAAAGAAATTTATGACAGCGCCTGCTTTTGCAAATAAAACTACGATGATTTCGAAGCACGACGTAATGATTTAAGATTGTTTGATACGTACTCGAAAAGTTTGTGAAATAATTTTAGAAATTTAGAAATAATTTTAAAGAATAATTCGGCAATCATTTTTTAAATTATTTCTGTACAATTTTCTGAGCATACACAACTAATTAATGTAATCATCCAACAATTCCTGTACTTATCAAGATTATCGTAGAGCTATAAAAATGACTGATAATAAGGGAAACAACACTGGAAGTTCGTGTCCTGGCCACATATCTTTCTTCTGGTTCATATTAAATTACATGCAATGTTAGAATCCTGCGAGCGTAGTAGCCAGTCAGTTTTGTTATCACTGAACTGGCTGGCAAACGATCCAACGGCTCTTTGCCTTATCGGCTGACAAAGGCAAGCTGGCATCGTCACCTAGTCGCGACCATTGCCAAAGATATCGAGGGTTAAAGACCCTGTCCACGCGTCGCTAACTGTCGTCAGGTACAGTTAACTCGAAGATAAAGATGTTAAAGGACGGTGGGAAAAATACAATTCCGAATATGATATTTCACTTTGTCCACCGTTCCTATAGTCGAATGATTAATGATCGAAGTTGTCGGGTAAATGAACTCGTTGTGGGACGTATTAGCATACCGATATTTCATTCCTGTGTACTGTTAAATTCATTCAGTCATTCCTTAGCGAAACATTCTGTAAAATTGTCAGGTTTTATTAAAGGTAATCAAAATTCAATATAAGATTTGACCTTTAATAAATACTTTATTCAAAACAATTCCTAAATATCGACTTCGCCAGTCTAATAATTGCATGGATGTTTCGTTCTTTGACCATGATACCGTTCCGAGGAATAATTCATAGGGAGAGGTCGAAGAACATCGACGGTGTTTCGAGCACGGTCTGGCGAACGAGCAGCCGAAAGAAAGATAGAAAGCCGGAGGGCGAGGCGAGGGTTCAGGCCAGGAGAAGACATCGAAATTGACATGTCCTCCGGGAATACCTCTGCCTGGCATCAATCGAGCTTTTCAAGCGTAGTCGACGCCCTCAGCTACTATTTCGATCGCCGGCAACGAAACGTGCGGCGGGGGGAAAAAGGAGGCACAAAGAGTTACGCGAACGAGAATAGTCCGTCATCGGGCTGTTTTGACGAACCGCGCCGTATTTACGATACGCTCTTTTTTTCGAGATGCAACAAACGGTTCCTCCGCCGTTTTATCGCCGCCCCCGCTCGCCTCGTTCCAGGAAACAAATGAACACTTTTAAGAAATTGACGGCGGTCTACCGAGCCTCCTTTTTTCCCCCCCTCCTTCGCCTCGAGACCGTAACCCCGCGGACGTTTCACTTTTATCCCCCTCCCTCGCTCGCGCGTTTTTAATGTCTCCGCGGTGACTATCCTTCCTTCTCTTTCTTTGTGTTCTCACGTTAAATGTCTGCGCGATGGACAAAGCGTTTCCTTTGTCCCGTTGGACCGTGATGGGTTGTTGCCGGGGAAAAGAAGGGAGGAATTTAATTTTTGGACGCTGAACGAGTATCAACCTCTGGACAATTTTCGAATTACTCGATGGACCTTTCTTTTTGCTTGGGAACGAACGTTTCGTTTCTGTCGTGTGATACTTCTATTCCCTCAGGAATTGCATGGTTCAATCAAGAATTTTAGAAATAAAAAGAAATTGTTATTTATGTTTAATTCTTTTGCCTTATAAGGATTTTGTAATTTAAATCTAAAAATATTAAGAATTAAAAAATAAAATTGTCAAATGAGTAGTTGGACGGTTAAAACACTAAAACAAGATGGATAATAGATTTCTGTTTTAGACTAAATAATTTTGTATATGCTATTCAAAAATATCTTTAATTAGCATTAAAATAGTAACTTGGGTGCAATGCAGATTAAAATTATTTCCTCAAAAAAGAAAACCTCCCTTATATTTTTAAAAGAATTCTCGCCAGTTTTGATAAATTGGTTCACATCTCACCCAGCTTTCCTACTTCCTGAAGGCATTCAATATTTTTAAAAAGACTAACTTTCATCAAAGGAAAAGCTCTGAAAACAGCGTTTTCATCCTGGTTACACCCCTAAATCCTTAAGTGGACCATCAATTTTAGTTTAGTACATAATTGAAGGGGAATTTTGCGCAAAGAAACCCTTTGTTGTATTTACTATGTACTACCCTTATTATTGAACATATTTTCTTATTTTCACCATTATCAAATGTTTCATATTATTTAAATTAAAGTATCATACGTGCTCTGCAGGGATCAAAAAGTAATGTAATATATTTATCCTAGTTACTTAAGAAGGGTAGAATATTTTCCTTAAAACAGCGATTGTTTTACAAAGTAAAAAATATAAAAAAATCTAGAAAATGTTCATTTTAAAGCAGCGTAGGACCTAATGGTCCATTAAAGGGTTAAAGTCGCAATAACATCTCCATACCTCCGAGATGAACGACGTCAACGTGCGGTATCCGAGCGAAGGAAAGCGGCCCCGCGAACTAGAACTTCGAGGAGGGACGCATTGACCCTGGCAGCCGGAAAATCCGAGGCTCCTCCGTCCTCCCCCGTCCGTTCCCGTCGTCTCGATTCCCTACGGTCGGCACGGGCCGGAAGACGGAAATCGAGGTGACATCGATAATTATTGACCGATCCAGGGCTTTTTCGGTGTACGCGAATTCCGATGGCGAGGGCGTGCGAATCGATCGCGATTAAAAGTCCTGCACCGATGTAAACAAACTGGCGGAGCTTCGAGAGGTACAGCGAAGAGGGCGGAGGGGGAGGATGCTCGTAGGCGGTGGAACGAAGACGGGGCGTAGAAAGGAGAGCAACGGAGAATGGGAGTCGTTGGTGCGTTACCTCGCGGAGGTCATTGACCGAGGGTTGGCGGATAGAATGGAGGGGTAGCGAAGAGGGGGTGACCGAGCTGGAAGGGGTTTCGATTCGAAGCAAGAGGGCTGTTGCAACGAAAGAGAGAGGGGTGTACCCCACGGGATGTTGGAGGGGTTCGCGTGCAGTTGCATCGACCGACGGCTCAGCTGTGCATTTCGATCCCCCTTGAACCTCGCCTCCCCTCGCCCACCAGCCCCCATCGCTTTTGCAGTTCGTTCTCCTCTGGCCAAACCCCCCGTTAGACCCCGCGCTCTCCTCGTCTACGGTAGCGCCAACAAGTTCGCCAAGCGAGTCCCTCACACCCCTTCGCGGCCCGGACCTCGCGCAACCACCGAATCGACGACGCCGTCACGGGGGGATGCTGCGCTGTGAACGTGACCCTCAAAACGGCACCAGCATGTACACACCCCGCCCACCGGGGCCGCGATGCCAGAGACACACGTATGAACGTGGTGCGACCGCCGCTAATGAATCGGGACTATGCTCTCACGAAGCTTCGTGAACTTCGGTCCTCCCTTAAGACGCGAAGGTTCAACGAACCCTGGCCAACCCCAAACCCACCTTTTCGAACGGCTTGCCTGAGACCTCCTGGTGCAACCCGTCGTGCCGAGTATCGATGGGGTGCTTCTTCTGGGGTGTTTTTACGTTCGAACGGATTTTACGTTCCTTCCTCCTAGAGCTAACGATTCGTTGGAAAATCATTTTTTACCGGAACAGTTTTACGGGATCTGTGCTCGAACCTTAAGTGTACTTGCAATTTCAATTCAATACACATAATTTCCACCATTTTATTTACTACGAAATAGTTTCAGGAGGTGATAAGTATAAAAATATAAGGGTATAGGAAGTTTTAACTTTAATTTTTCTTTTGAATATTATTTCATACTGTATAATATATATATATTTTTTTTTTCGAAAATTTATATCCCTAACTTTATTCGAAACATTTGGTACTCTTTTCCTAAGTCTGGGTCACGGCTGACCTAGTTTCCACCGTTCTATAATTAAAATTCTCTGGTAATCTAATGAAACATGAATTTTTTAAAATACTGGTATGAAATTTCAAAATTATTAGCCTGTAAAATTTTAACGTGTCTTATAACTACAAAACTAACTTCGTAACAATATGAAATTATTGCTCTTCACGTGTATTATATCAAATATTTCATTTTTCCTACTATTTTACCGGTATCATTTTTGAAAAAGAGACGAAGATCACGAAGTGTAATAACATCAATCGATCCGATGGATAAAAACAATTAATAGCAGGCTGAACGAACGGATTACTGAAACGAACAAAGAAAACAGTATCCATAATCAAAGTCTGTCCCCCGGTGATTGTGAACGTTCTCCACAGACAGGAATCAGCATATATGATACGCAACAAGTCGGTACACCGTGAAACATGAGGGCGATGTTATTGTTCCATTCAATTTGATCGTGCTGCTTTATTAAAAGCAGAGACGAAAGGTTTTCGAACCACCCATTTACCGTACGAATTCAGTATTTAAACCTCGAGGGACGATTTTCTTTTGCACTTTTCGTGTCACAAAATTTCTTACTTTGCGAAGAAAAAGTGTCTTCTGATTCGACAACTGAATTATCCAGATTTCTACTTAACCTTCGAACGACGGAGCCTGGGTCAATCATAATTCAGACCTACGAAAAATACCATACTACTTCCATTAAAGATAATGATAGAAATGTTAAGAAATGAAAATAATACAGGGTGGAAAATGAAATTAAAATTGTCGTTGTACCAATATCCAGGGGTTGAATAATCGCAGTTTAATATTAGTATTAAAAATTCTGATACTTGAGTATTGACATCCCTCTATTAATTCAGACAAAAAGTTTCAAATCTTGAAATAATAAATAAAATATAAACTCATACTATTTATCCTTACCCTTGTACAGTTTTTGAGATTATGATTTACCCCTCTTGCATAAAGAAATATCATAACTGTTTCAAATATGATGTAAGGAAATTAACTCGTCACCCTTGGAAGATCACAAATCGAGAACGAACAACGCCGAAACGACCCAGCACCCTTACCCATGTACCACCCCCGACCACAACGGTGGCATAACCGACAGTGTCGGCGCTCGGAGTGCCGTTGCACTCGTTTTACGACCGGCGGACCGGTAGTCTGCTGCATTATACGATATACGACCGGAGGCTATATCCACGTGTCTAGCCTCCCCCCATGCCGGGGGAGGTTTGCCACCGTAACGAGAGGTGGTTTCAGGTGGGGAGTCAAAAAGACTTTAAAAACTTGGCCCACGAACAAGTTATTAGCTAAGGAAAATGTCAAGTTTGTATGCGATTAATTGTACACTGAATGAAGTTAATCCTTTAACCCTTTGCACAATCAATTTTTGAACAAGGGTCTTTCATACTCCTTAAACTTTAGAAAAATATAGTGTAAAATTAAACTTAGATTGTGTTTTAGGCAGTATGTAGTCGTAAGATTAATAAAATAATTATTGTAAGCTACAGGGTAAGAAAATCGTGAACCAGTGTTACTTGAATTGGGAATATTTTTCAAAATAATATCTCAAATATGTCTAAAATCAGTAGAATCCTTAAGAATATATAATTAATACAATCTTTTCACCTTTTTGTTTCAGATAAACGGAACATTGGCTATATTGCAGTGCACACATCATCTTCAACGGTGAGTGTTTAACAATTTATTTAAACAATTTATTGAACTAGTGGCTTTTTCTTTCGTTCTTAAGTACAACAAAATATCCTTAAAATTGACATAAAATTTAAAGATTGTTAAGTGCACATGCTAATAATAATTAAAAGTAAGAAGGGATTCAATGGTTTCTCTTACATACGATTCTGTTCGCGTGATATCCAATGCTAAATCAAAGAGGTCAAGAGTCGCTTATTATTTATTACTGTTCTTTAGAGCAATATATGCTATCTCTTACGAAATACAGTTTGCAAATAACGCAACGTACGATCGAAGATTGTTTAATCGACCTATCTCGAGCGAACCGACGTACCTCGATCGGGGGATGGTTCTATCGATAGCCTCGTCTCTTTCCTCCTCCGTTTAAAGATTTAAAAATCACTCGTACGGGACACCGTATCGAAGAAGATGATTTCCAGTTACGGGGATACGTAGTATCCATGACAACGTTTGCCACACGCTGATGTACACGTTACACACGACCAGAATGATGGGGTAGGTCAACGTACGGTTTGTCGCTTGGCAACCTAACAACCTACCCTGCGACCAACTGCATCCAAGGACTAAACCCTCCTTTTTCTTTTCTTCTCTCTCTCTCTCTCTCTCTCTCTTTTTTTTTAATCAGCGCCTTTGTTCCGCGGTTCGATTGTCTCCGCGTTCGGAGAGGCCGAGAACGCGGCGGAGAAAACGGAGGGAGAGAGAGAAGTTTGATCGACGACGAGGGTAGGTTTTTCCAGAACCGACCGGATGAATGGCACCCATTGGCAAGCTTGTTTCGAAATCGACCCCTCGAGAGCGTAACCTACATTCGAGGCTTGCCAGCTCGTTTTTCTGACCAGGGACGAATTAATTTTTCCTTTTGTCTTTTAATGCTCCCCTCTCGTTTTAAATATTTTCCACGTTATATTTATATCTTCCTTTTTCAAAATAAAAATACTTCGTTGCCTTTCAAGCACCAACTTTTCAAAATCAATCCAAGTATTACGAATGAATTAAAAAAATCTTCAAGATCGTTTTAAATAATCTTTGATAGAATGGGTTTTTATCAATGTCCGAGGGTTTTGAATATTGTTTTTTTAGTACAAGTAGCGAACAGAGAGTCGACGTTTCGAAGGGTTAAAGAAAGGATTCAGTGATGGGTTGAGAAATCAACCGCTCAGTAGGTGGTACCGCAAGTCGTCTAGTAGGAATTAGGTTAAACTGCGAACAATTATGACAGGATATGATTTAGCCTGGCTTTCTTAACCATCAATTTCTGCCGTGTGCGCACGCCAACGGTTGTCCGCACGCCACCGTTCTGCCGGTCAGGGACGGCCTTTGACACGTATTCCTATGATAGTTCTTGCTACGAACTCCAGGATGTTTTGAGAAAAAGAATCGTTTCTTCGCTGGTAATAAACAGAGAGAGGTTTCCAAGCATTACTAAATGTAACAAACTAAGAAAACTAAATAAATAAGGGATGAAACATGAGCTACAGTATAGAATTATTTACAACTTACTTTTTGACAAAAGTGTCTTGATAAATTTTGTAATATAAAATAAAAATTCCTAGTGTTATAAAGTTGTCACAAATATTTCAAGAAATTAGTACGAACAATGCTAGTTTTGAAAATTGAATTAGGTGCAGAAATAAAAAGATTTAGGAGACTTCTGACACGATTGATGAATGATCAATAATTGAGAAAATCACGAAAGATCCTGAAATCGATGTTGCAGTAATCGTAACACGATTCCAACGCTTAGAATGTATATTACTTTAGGGGGTTGATAAATGGCTGCTATTTAAGTGAATTGGTAGACAATGAACGCGCGAACGTGTCGAAATTTCATGTTCCATTGTATCGGTTAAGCGTTACGTTGATTCCTAGTTAATTCGGACAATTAGTAAGCGGAAGTTGATTAGAGATATTGGAAACAGATTAGAACAATGATGAGCGTGGGAAACGATGGACGCGGCATCAAACAAAACTGAAACGATACGTCCGCTGTTTACCAAATCTATCTAATTTTTGCTATTTCATTATCGCTCGAAATTAATTACCACCAAACGTGAAATCAAATTCAACCTGAAACTGTAAAAATGTGTTTTAAAAAGAAAGATAAAGGATACGAGTTTACGTTTCGACTCAATATTTCAATAAAGATTTAACCGCGAGAGAATTTTTTTTATTACGGAAACCGGATACTTGAAGCGGTACATTTGGCAGAAGTTCAAATGCCTGTTTATTGGTCACTAACTGCTGATATTAGTAACTAATATAGATAGCGGGGCGTATCGTTTGATCGTATTTTACACTGTAAATATCGTTATAGGAACGGCCTGGTCCCTGGGTATTTATGAGTTCGATGAATGTTCGTTTAAGTTACCGGTACGTGTGCAGATCATGTCTACTTCAAACAACTGAAAACTATTTCCGATAATACATTCGTTGAAGCTTGGAAACTACGTTCAAAATTTATTTTTGGAGAGAGTATTTCCACAATTTTAAATCGTGTGACTGATACCTTAAATTTTGTACAATTGGATAATTAATTAAATAAAGCAGACGAGTGAATAGAATTGCTAGTGCAAGGTAAATTTGAAAATTAATCGATTGCATTTTAACCTGTGATAGATAACACGTTTTTATTAAAAAATCCACGGAATTGAAGGTTTATTCGGTTATTGGATATCAAATGACAGATTTTTGAAACATATCAGATTATTTGAGGCGTCGGTCACCGGTGACCACTATGGCAATCAACCTGTTAATAATCCATATTACAGTGTACCGTTCCAGATGCGGCTAATTCTACTTTGGCGGGTAATATGTTAACGCGATTACTACTCTAGTAATATGCTACAATAATTAGTTATCCAGAATACGATTACTTTATTTTTCAAAGTCATCAGTGCCCAACATAGTGCCCAAATTATTTCATAATCAAATTATTCAGAAATCAAGCTTTGAATAATGTAATCAAATTTAAATCTAATGTTTTTATTAGTGTTAGCAATAGTTTTATTAGAGTTAGCAAATTAAAAACTTTAATTTGAGGGTTGAAATACAAGTCCATTTCAAGACTGATAGTCCAAGACACATCTTCATTTGCAATAAATGCTATCGACAGATTCTTCTGTTACTTTCACCCTCAAGTGTGTAGCTACCCTCATAGCTGTCCCACAGCCGTGAGTTCGAACACCCCATAGCGGCTTGATCATCTTCCCGGTCATTAATAAGGGTCGAGGCATCCTCTGTCCGTTATCTGGCAGAACCCCCGGCAAATCCACGAATTCGTGATCGCGGTCAGCTCTCGAGACGCTACCGGGAGATACCGAACTCAAGACGGTCAATCCCGCTACATCTTACCGGGTCGCTTTTGTAATCGATCGATCGTTCTCTCAGTCGGGCCTCGCGTCTTAAATCTCCTCCTTTTTTCCTCTCTATCTCTCTTCGGCCGCCCTTTAGACGCCGCTAGAGAAGCGTGTTTCGCCGTGGCGATTGCGCATGCACACCGCACCAGCGTCAGATTAAATTCGAAACGGCCTGTAAAGCGTTACCGAGACACGTTGTGTTTTGTGTAGTTTGGAATACGTGTAGCGCAGAGTGCGCCGTGGGGTCAACGACCCGTCTACGCTGTGGAACGCACACACACCGTTCAACACGCTCCTGTACACACGGGTACCGCACGCGTGTAGAACGCGTCCGTGTGACCCGTGTACACACACATACACACGCGCGCGTCTACGAAACCGATATCACCATGCACCTCCACCAGATGGAGCTGAATCTCTCTCCTCTCCTTGCTCTCCTCTCCTCGAGCATCGAACTACAGTGGTGTGTGTGTGTATGTGTGTTTCTCTCGTTTTGCTCCACGCAAGAATCTCTAGCCTAGACCATAGAGAGACGGGGGCATAGAACAACGGGCAGACATGCAATATTCCCGACGAAAAATTCTAAAGGCACGACAGGGATACGCGACACGTGCTCTCGAGAGCACATGTTTCCACGGTGCTGTGGGCTTTTTTTGCCGGCAACACGGTTCTCGGGGACGACTTTTAAGGGTGGTGGTATTTTTAGGGGAAGAAGGTACACCGGATACGTGCCTCTCGGCTCGTTCCACGACTCTGCTCTCGGTCGATCGAGATTGCTTCGATGCAGCCCCTCAAGGGGGTACATCTGCCAAACAGTCGATAATTAGGGGCCTTTTCTTTGGGTAATTACTGAGTGAAATGTTTCAATGTTTTGGATGAATCGATAAGGGGTACTGTCTGAAATAATTCATTGTCTATTAACTTTATCATAAAACATTTTAGAGGAAATATATTACAGCTTAGGAGGCTCAATGCATTGGTGGAGTTTGATTTCCTTATATCTTATATTTTTTGAAATATTGAATTGACCTTGAGTTTATTCACCATCAATGCATTTTTTAAAACTGAATTAGAGATGCAAAGTCGAATTAACCTATAGTAAGGTAAAAAATGTTTGCAACCCAATCGGTTTAAGACATAAAAGACATAAGAATCAAATAATTTGTAAAATATTTCATTCATGAATAAGAAGGGGTTAAAATCGCTGATGGCGAAATAATCCTAACGAAGCAGAATTGAAATCCATAGACCGTGTTCATAAACAAGGAAATGAAAATTTAAGGTCACGGAGACATGCAGAATTGCTAGGTGCATCGCGGATGTACGCTGGACGGTAATTATTCGTGGCTGCGTATGAGCACTTGCGGCAGCCGCGATAGAAAGTTACCGTGTATCTGGTCCCTCGTGCAAACTCCCCTTTTTTTTTTGCGCTGGGAAGAATTATCGGGGTCGAGTGGCTGCACAATCGAGCAATTATAAACATTATTCGCATTGTGCCGCTCTGACCCGTCGCGACGTGCGCGGAAGCTCAGAAAGCGGAAAGGAAATGTACAGCGTTCAGGAGCGTTAATGACCGCTCCCGCAAAAATGTAACAGTTAAAGACCGAACTGGAATAAAAAATGATTCTTCATCCGACTGGGATGTACTGTTTTCGGGATAAGGGGAAGCCATGGAATTTATTCATTTTTATTAATCTTCAAGTTATACACCTTCGAACAATTCAGAATTTTACACGTGTACAGAAGTGTACAAATTCTGGTTGACGTTCTTAAATCTTTTTTCTTTGCAAAAAATTGTCGCTATTTTGTTGTGGAATTTTGAAATTTTTATTTCCTGTGTCTGCGAGTAATTAAACCTAACACGTCTAATTCCAAAGTGATAAAATAATCATTTAGGGTATTATTACGTTAACAATTCAACACTTTTCGATAGATATTAGGACCTAGGTACCAATACTAAACTTTGATAGTATTATCAAAACTGGTATACGTAGAAAACACCTCGTGATTACAATCAGATTTCAATTTCTACAAAAGTCCCCACCCTAAGACTTCACCTTTGATCTTCGATACCAAAGGTTCAAACTAGAATTTAAATAACGATTTGGACAGTACTAAGCCCGCAACGCTTCGATGTACCACCTCCCGAGACGTCTACCCCCATAAGCAGGCACTCGACGCCGGTGCATTACGGATTCACGGAAAAACAACCCTTTCGAGCAAACGTCAATTACACAACGGAACGGTCGTACCCGTCGACGACTCATTAGAGCATAAGATTTGCTCTCGTATCGTCAGAGTCCAGGTCCTTGACCTGTCCCAGTCCACCTCGTTTGTCCCCGTCGACACGTTGCTCCCTTGTACCCGCGACGTTCCCTGTCACCCGTTTCTCTTCACCGTGTTCGACACCGATCGATCCGACCGGCAAGAATCATCGCCCCTCGTTAGATGACAACGATGATTTCGATGGAAAAAAAACACCATTAGTCCGTTTGACACTCGCGGCACCACGCTGCACCCACGACGTTGCACCTCATGCACCCAGGGCGAAAATCGACGAGGAGGGTCGGAAACGGCCGAACGGTCGTCAGCAGTCGAGGGAGGTGGAACACCGCGCACGTGCGAGCGAAACAAACGAGAGACAGAACGGGGATGCGGTGTACAACGGAGAGAGACAGAACGAGGGAGAAGGTTGTGGCCGCGTGCGAGAGGGAACGAGGAAGGGCGGTGGTAGAAAGAGGGGGGGTCCTGAAAATCGACTGGACGTCGTCGTGCACATTCGTCGCGTTTTCACGGTCAGGCTTTATCGATCGTGGAAGGAGAGGGCGAAGGAGCGGAAGGAAAGGAGTTTCGGAGTGCATCGAAAGGGCGTTGAACCCGGCCTTTCGGCAGTCGCGGCGCCCATAATGCAACGATTGTCGTCGTACCACGACAGCTGCCGATCTCGTTACGCTCTTAACGACCTCTCCCACTTTCGCGAGAACCTTGTCAAAATTTTCGATCCTTTAACGAGCTAACGAGCCGACGTGTATCGTTTTCTTTCTCCTTACCGTTTACGTGGACCGGGGGAAGCCGTGTCTGGTTGGCGTAGGTCCGAAACGTCGTGTTCGTCGCTCGCCAGCCACCGCGTGTTTCATAACCGACCGTCACCCCGTGAAACGTCATACCGCTGTCACCGGCGTTCCGCACATTTTCGCGCGAAACTTCGCACGACTTGAACCTTCTACCACGAATAACGTTTCGTGCACCCTTGTCGTAGGAGGGTGGTCTTCACGGGGGTTTATTAAAAAGAAAAAAGGAGAAGAAAGAAGTCATTGACGAAACAACGTGACACCGCGGAACGGCTCCGCTTTCGGAGCATCCGAACCCGCCACTATTATTATTAGTAGGAGTCCCTTTTCGGCATGTTCACGCCCTTCGTGGTTTTTCCATGCATCCGTGCGGAGCGGAAGGGGTACAGGAACACAGGGTGGTCGAAAGAACGAACGATACTGTGTGTGTGTGTGTGTGCGTTCGTGTTCGAGAAAGATAGATGCACAGAAGGGAGGAAGATAGAACGAGAGAGGCAAAGAGGGGAGACGCATGTGCGAGCAACAACGATGTATTTCGGTGCAGCGCTCCATACACCGCGTGGAGGTCAATGCCCGTCCTTACTCCGGCCTAAGGAAGGAGCGGGAGGGCATTGAGGGAGGGAAAGAGGGGCGTGGAGGTCGGGGAAGGGAGACAGAGGGCAAGCATTGAGCGGAAAAAATGAACAAACATTCAGAAAGGCCAGAAAAGGGACGCCCGGAGTGTTCGTACGCCACTACCTCTCCCTCCCCCTCTTTCTCTATTACGTTGCGTGTTAACTTTCATGTTAATTGACGAGCCAAGATTTATGCTTGATTTGTACAGACGAACCACGTCGCGCCCTTTCATCCTTACAACTCTTTGAGACACAGATTTTTTATTCAAAAATATATGTCCTTCGAACTTCTACCAGCTAATATATCGAGATCGTTTTATTACAAAATGAATGGAAAATAATTGTCAATTTTTTTATCGATATATGAACGGATGAACTAGGCAAATCTTTTAATTAGTTTTCATAACAATACCATTAACGTTTTTATATTTGGTTGAAAATATGATTTGTTTTTTTTTATATTATTTTAACTTCTGATACTAATTCTTTCCTGAATTATTAATGGTATTCCAATTCAAATTTTTATTAAAAATAGTTTTAAAACTTTGATACAACAAATAAAAATAATATTCTAAAATTTTCAGAAGTCTGAAACAATAAATAACCTAATTTGTGATTTATGGAATAATGTGTTTGTTTATAGAGAGTTTAAAATATTAATAACTTGTCTGCAATTTAATTATAAGTCAAAGTTCTCTTTCGTACATTTAAAAATAACAAAACAATTAAAGGTGCCCGAATTAAACTAGACATCCTGTATAATATAATCAAACATCTTATAATCCAATAACTCACTTTTCCAGTGAAAAGGCCACTCATTGTATAGGGGTCAACATCTGCGCGCGTTACCCTAGTCGTTCGTTTATTCTCGGTGCTGATTATGCAAACTTTTTGACGCACTGCCAATCGGTCGGGATGATTCACAAAGGTGCAGAAATTACTCTTGCCGACCGGAAATCTGTTCGATGCACATGTTGAACGCGGATCCACGAGGATTCCCCGAATGTTTGTCCGTTCGCTCATCCCTCCCCCGTTCTTAAAGAAACAACCGCGGTTACATCGAGATCCAATTACGATTCTTCCCGTTTCTCGACAACGATTTTTGCCGTCATTTTATGGCCGCTCGCCGTTGTAATTTTCCGAAAGGAGTAGGTATCGTTGTCAGAGGCGCACCAAAACGTCTTGGTCCTCGGGGTAAAGGGGAACAAGAAACACGTAGCAGACCGGGTTGCTCGTGCAACATTGATCAGACATTACGACCCACGTCGCGCGGTGTTTTAAAATAGCTGTCTGACCGCCGGAAAACTGTACTTCAACTGAAGAGTATATTGATAATCGCGACCGAGCAAGATTGTCCAAAATTTTGATGTATTTTTACATTATTTTCAATTTTCAAACTAAATTCATCTCAATTATTGAGAAGTAAAATTTTTAATTGCAAGATTTTTATATTTTGTTTAAATTCTACCTAAATTGTTGGCTTTCTTTATGGTTCATCGTTAGGGGATGACACGTGAAAGAACAGTTATTAATAATATAAGTCATCAATTCTTAAATACTATTTGGAGATCAGTAGAATATTTGTGTCATCCAAAATTAATTTTCTGTTTTCATTAATAATTATTGTGGGGACGTCGGTGATCCCCAAGGGTAATCAACGTATTAACCCTCGAACGGAGTTTGGGTCAATTGTAACCCAGACCAAGGAAAAATATAAGTAACAGTATTTTGATAAAAATTATATATTTAGGAGAAGAATAATATTTCAAATAATATTCTATAATATTCTACTAGCATTCCCTTACCCAAGCATTAAATACATTTGTATTTCACAGTAGACCTTCGTTTTTTCGAGAAATGATCAAATTCGTAGAATTTTAATAGAGAAGCACAGAAAAGCTTTACTGAGCGATCAGGTTAATCGTTTTCGAAAGAGTGATTGGTCCCTATTGTTTTAAAATCGTTCCGACGTGTTGGAGACACGGAATTAATTGGAGCAAACGTGCGAAAAGAGGATTGTTTTTGGGGATTATCAGAATCGCTTGAAAGCTGTTTTTAGTTACTGCACGGTTACGCGGAACCCTCCAAAGCATGAAATTGTTATTGCAATGAAGAGCTTTTAAGCAGTTCGAGAATTCCTCTTTGTCCCGGTTTTACGTTCATTTGGAGCAATGGCATTTGAACATGGGTCTAGAACACGCTCGGACAATTGTAACCACCCGATGGATTATAAAACTGACGTTAAAACACTTTTTTGTCATTCCAACGGGAGCGAAGATTGATTTATCTTCAAATTGGGTCAATGAAATTCATGTTACAAATCGTTTTTTAAAAGCTGCAATATATCAATCTTTACTTTTTTATTCAGTCCATTAATTTGATTTGTATAACAGAAAAAATCTTGTTTAGTTCATTACAAATCATTTTATGAGCACTTTGAAAATTTGCACAGTACAAAGAATTAAATAATTAAATTAAAATTTAAGAATTTTCTACGACTCAAAACAAAATTTAAAATAAAATGTCAGACGGCGCTATAATTTCGTTCATACGTAATCCAAGACGAGCATGCTTCGGAAATCCTTCGGAAATCGAGCAAAGACAATCGTGATTATTATTTAGACAACGATAACCGGTGCATCGTGAAAATGAAACTCGATCTCTGGCGCTGTTTGCACTGTTGGATTCAATTCGGGCGAGGGGAGAAGAGGGGTTGAAAAGGGAAACAGAGAGAGCGTAGGGGTTTGGTATCGGAACACACGGTGGATTATAAAGAAAGAAGAAACATCGGGGGTGCGCAAATGGAAATAGAAACGGTTATATTTAAGCGGTTACACACCGGTGTGACAGCGGCTCGTATACAGTTATCGGCTATGGTCTCATTTATCATCGCCATTAACCCGGTGACACGGTGAACCTTCCTAACCTTTCGTCTCCTCTTTTTCCTTTTTTCGTTTGTCCTGCGTTAGCTCTCGACCTTCGAAATTACTAAACTTTGAAATTACAATTGAAAAATTAAATTGACAAATGTTACAAGTGGCAAAAACAAAAATTTTCAATAGAAAAATGTACATAGTAACAAATTCATAGAATTAGGTTTTCTATTGATTGGTACTGAATAATAAATATAAATAATTTTAAATATCAAACGAGTTTTTGTTTTAACAACATACTTTGAGCCTGTAGGAAATTGCGAGCAATAATTTGTTAACGTCCCGACGTGAAAAGATTTGGAGAGACAAGCAAAGGCAGAAGTAACAGAAAAGCGTTTCCGGAAAGTGTCGATTGCACGGTCGATCGGCCGCGGAACGTTCAACGACCCTTGTTCGGTGGACGTCGTCGTCGGAAGGAACGTTTAGAAACCAATTTCCCGGACAAAGAAACGGTGATTATCCGAGAGTAATCGCGGCATGCCGGTAGCCGGTCGACACCAGGAAGCGGACCGCTAAACTCCCTCCCTTGGTTGCGGTGCAATTGCAATCATCTCGCTGCCTAGCCACTTTCACTGGTGACCTACTGTTACGACGTCCTGGCTCGCCGGTGACGCGGCACCTTCTACACCGTGTATTTCTCTCTGTACGTGTTCGTGGAACACGCGCGCCTGTGCGCGTGTGTTTGCGCGCGGGTTCGTTTCACCCTACGCGTGCAGCCTATTCACGATTCGTACGCAGAACCGTTAGGTGGAGAGAACACCACGAAGATGAAGATAGCAGATGCCTGGACACGATGTTTGCTTACGTTCATTTCTTTCCGAGTGCTTTATGGGAGCTATAAAGTTGATTGGAGACGGAGGTGTTTAGTTTCCTGGAGTTTAGAGAGATTTCCTCTCACAAATCCTTCGTCTTTTTGGATTTCTAAGCGTTCTGTTAAATTGAAGGAGATAGTTCAAACAACTACCTCTTTTCTTTTATTGTTGCTCTATGATTGGGAGATTGGAGATTTTTGGGACTTAAAATAAGTAAAAAAATATTGGAATTTTGGAAATTCTTGACTTGAACCCCTTCAGTATTGAAGGTTTCAGACCTTTGGACTTTTTTAGAAGATAAACGTTCTGACGTTAAACAACTAAGGAATGTTAGTTGAGGAGATTGGTATTATACGTCACACGTCATATATTGCATTTTTTGAAATTTGAGCGAGCGGAAGAAGAACGGTTTGTCTCAACTTCCGCGTCACGAGCGCCATGATCCTCGAGGTAGCTGCCGGATCACGAAGCGCTCCGTGGAGGAAGATCGATCTCCGACTCCACGATATTCTCAACAAGATAGTCCAGATACGAAGTGGAAGGAAGATGAAGAAGATCGCCGCGAGCTGAACACCGCAGCAAAATAATGATTAATATGCTGAAAGTGCACAAACAAATTGCTTTGATTTTCAGATAAAAAAATTGACCAGCAATCTGCTAAGAAAAACGCAGCAACGTTAATTACACATTTCGAAAATGAGAACGCTATTCACTTCCTTCTTTGCGCGCCTGGCGTTCCCGGTTTCCAGTTTACAACGATGATTTTAAGTCTAGATACCCGTTCACCAATTCATCATCTCCTCCCTTTTTTTATCCCGTCTCTCGAGACACGGGCACGTTGAGCATGGTCATGGGTTCAGAAACCAGTTCTCGTGATCAAAGTTGTGCGCCACAGTCACTTGAACAGCCCAACCTATCTCGTCTTCAACAGCCTTGCCAATTATCCTGGCGGTGCTCAGGACTTCGACGAACTGCAAACTATCGGATTAGAGAGATCCACGAGAAGCCGAGCTCTCTCGATTCGACAAGTTCAGATCGAACTTTCGATATAAATAATTGTTGTAATTAGAAGAAGAAATTCTTACGTCGCGTATACGGATCTTCATAACGTTACAAAGTCGTCGTTGCTTTGTACCCAAAATTCTATTAGGTTCTTTACCTCTTATAATAAATCCCGAATGTTATCGAAACAAACATGCGGATTTGCAATAGAATTCATTACATTATTCTTTTTTTATGAAAATAATCATACAAAATTTACTTTACGAATTGATCTGTTCATTGTTATATTATTAAATATTACTAAACGTAAATTTCTGGAGGGCTGAAATTAAAATTTTTAGCTAAACTGAATTAAACTAAAAAATATGTTTACATATTTCTACAAGGCCTGTCAATGTCAGACTTCACAAATTCATGAAACTTCTTGTGCATAAAATTAATTAACTTCATTGATTAATATGTCACCAGTACAAGATTAACACGTTTTCACAGGGACTGTCAATCATTGTAGTTTTCTTCACAATTTTCATTCAAAACGAAATCACAAAATTTGCAAACCATTTTAATAATTTTCTTTGAAGGTCAATCATAAAACAAAGTTGCAGCATTATCCCAAAAGATTTGTAATTAATTTATCATAAGAATCATAGTGCGAACAAACATAAAAATACCCCTATACCGTAATCGTTAACAATCCTAACTCCAGCAACCCCCTCAGAAAATCATTCATTCGTTTAACAATCATTCCTTCTGCCTTGGTGAAACGTCCTCGACAGCATTCTCCGTTCGTTGCTAGTTGTTCGTTCAGCGGGAAAACGCGGAAGAGAAACGCAACGAGCAGGCCGTTGCCTCGAGAGGGCAAGGTGCATGAACCGTGGGTGGTTGTGCAAGCGGTAACCTCCTCCACGTCGTCGTTCGTCGTCGTGTACCTGACCATGCAGCCGGGTCTCGACTCTGCCGAGACCATGATCGCACGCAATATGCATAAATTACGTGAAAGAAGCGTGCGTGTATGAGCATGGACAGGGGCAGAAGGGGGGCAATCCGGTGGTGAAAGTTGCCCGAGGTCAACAATCACTGCCTACGATTCTTCCTTCTATATCAAAAGACCTAGTGTCATCTCTAGTGTGACAATTTTTTTGAATAGATTGAACTTTTGGAAGTGACTTTTAACCTTGCTATACTACCCTCCTCAAACCTTTAGAGTTTATTGTGGCATGTACCATTTAATTTACAAAAGAATTAATAATAAATAATTTAAGGTTTAAAGTTAAAATAAAGGCTTTCAAGATGGGCACCGCTTGCTTAACACAGTGAATGGTGTTTTTGAACTTAAGTAGTGAAATTAATGTTGTCACAGGTGCAAATATCTGAGAGCTTTCAGAGTGAATGCCTTGAATAGCGAAGGAAATAAATAATGCTCGATGAACACGGGTCGTTCAAATCTTTCGCGAAGAAGAAAGTGTTAACGATATTGTCTATTTATAGACAGGTTATCTTAGCCATTTTGTTTCACAAAGTGTCATTGTTGCATTCAATATAGTACGCTTAGTATGCGGAAAGTCGGACGTATCATTTGAATTTCTTAAGAGTGCCACGCTTTAAAAGGAACGCACCTTTCGTTTCCTTGCAATTTACATACATCTTGTTGAACTCTGAACCCTCAAACGAACATTGCGGACTCGTTTGCACTGTTATTCATATGTCAATCCAAACGCACATTCCACTTCCGCTCTGCTAGCTTTCACTTATTCATATTTATACCTGTTTGTAATCCTATCGCATCTATCCATGATCGTCTTACAATTAGAGCCAGCATTTCTGATGATTTATGATACCTAGAAAATTTGTGATTAGCAATAAAGAATATTTAAAAATAAATTTTATTTTGAAGACAAATATTTTATAGTGTATTGGTACATCATACATAAGTAGGGGTGAATTTACAAAGGCTTACTTGACAATTTTTTAAACAGTAATTAAAGACAGAAGTATTATATTTTTAGAAACTTGTGGTTCATTAAATAGTAAATTTTTTTTATAGAACTTTAATAGAAATTGTTTTATAATAATTTTAAATCAGCAACGAAGCTCTATATATTACTTTCGATAATGTCAACCCTAAATTAACAAAAAAATGTGTACAAAAGGAATTAAATTTCCATCTGCAGAAGCTGCAGAATTTTCGTTCATATTAATTATCGTTGCATCTGAATAATTCTATAGAAATGCAAACGATGTATCGACTATTTCCATGGCCTGACATTTCGATTCAGAAACGAGCATCGAAGTAAATAACAATCGTTCGTGGCACAAGGGGGCATCGAAGGAAGAAGTTTCGTGACGTATAAAAGAGAAAAAGAGGTCGCGGTGGCTGGAAACGTAGTGTCATTGCACTTCGGAAGCCATGCAAGAGCTTTCAAGCTCGTAAAGCACCGATAGACAGGCGCACTTTTCATTGGACTTTTCGAATTTTCAAGATCTATCTATCTGAAACTTTCTTACCTAATAAAGTTCGAGAACAAACGATTATGAAGAAAATAGAACTCTTGATGCGCTTATTCGACCCATGAAAATAATTTACGGGAGTGTTTATGCTTAAAATTAATAATATATAATTTAATATTATTTTTGAGAAAAATACAATCGATTATTAACGCTTTATATACATAATTGAATAATTAATAAAATATCAGAGAAAATCTTCTAAAATTCCTGGAATTGTTATTTTCATTTTCAACGAATATTATCTACAATTTTTATAATATATCGTTATTTGTGTTATTCATAATTTCAAGTACTCGACACAAATATTTCCAGTAAAGCGAATAACAAAATTTCTAATAATATAAATGACGCACGCCTATAGAAATACAAGTCAGCCATTCATATCAAAGCGTTAATAATTATTTGGATTTTAATATGTATCGCTACGCGTGTTTGTTTCTACTACGGTATTCAATGCGTTAAAGCGTTAAATAATTAATATTCGATCGAGGCCAGTTGAATCAAAATAAAATTTATCATGTGGAAACAGTCGAGCGAGGCTGGCACGGTTATCATCGTCGTGCCGGGATTATCTTACTCTTTTTTTTTTTTATCAAACAGTCAGCTGACCGCAACAGCGAGACCTATTGTCAATGTTTCTCTCTCGGCCCTCCTCTATGCCCCTATCTCTGTTTCTCTCGTCAGTTTGTTATCCGACAGGAAGGAAAGCGTGGTCGAGATTAAATTCCCTCCATTGGCAAGGTTTAGGTTGTTGCGCCACATTCCCCGCATTCACGGCAGTCCCGTTCGAAGGTTAAGGTTTGCCCAATTTCACGAGCAGAATTGTTGACAGCCACTTACGAACCACTTAATTCGTTCAAATTAATTCATTACGAGCATTCGTAGATTTTCATGACATTGATTACTCGAGATTTTCGTCCTCGCAGAACTTAAAGCAACCCCTAGACGATAGGTTAAACTCCAACTATAAAATAATAACAAATAATTCCAAATTTCAAAATTTCAAACACCTCCATATGATTAACCAATCTTCAACCCCCTGTCACATGATTTCTTCCGAGAATATTGAATAAAGTTAAATATTTATTGCTACAACAAGAATGAAAAACACTGTGCAAATTTAATTTAAAATTCAACCATGCTAAAAATTCATGGGCAAGGGGGTTAAAAAAGAAAACTGAAAGCTTCGGAGGGGTATCAGAGCATGGAAACAGACGGGGCGAGCACGAATCAGAACCAGGACAGAAGCAAAAGAAGGTGTCGTGTCCCAGAAATATTGAACGCGTAGGTAAATTCACGAAAAAGAATAATCGAACGTGGCAGAGCGTAACAGGCTGACTTTCGTCGCGTTGCAAAGAGCAAATGGGCGTTTGGCGTTCGAGCGGGGCAGGGTCATTGACTGGTTGGCGGTGGTTAATACAGCATCCAGGCACGCACACGACCGTGCTGGCGGAGGGACCGCTTTTACGCGTGGGAGTTATTAAAAGCCGAACGAACCGGCGAGAAAAAAGCGACAGGCTTAAAAAAAAGGAGCCGAACGTTGGCCATCCTTTCCTGTAGCGGGGGTGTTCGCGTCTAAAGACGGTCCCGAAGCTGCCTTTTACAGGCCCTCAAAGAGGACGTATTCTTGCACGAACAGAGAGACACCGGGGTGTTTCCTTCCTCGAATTCGACTGGAATAATTGGAATGTTGTTTCGAGGAAACTGATGCTTGCTTCGAGCAACTCGGTGATTAACAACGCCCTGTCCACCGCGTAGGAGAGCAATTATCAGGCTAGTTCGTAAGCAGAAAAATTCAACAATAACAGAGGTGGTTTTATAAACATTTTTATTTTCTTAATCCTCAAAAAATAAGGCTGGCATTCATCGTGACCTAGATCTAGGAAGAATACAATAATATTTCAATTAAAATTAAAAGGCAAATGATAGTCGAAAATTTAGAATCTCTATTAAATTTTTCGCTATTATTTTTCAAATCAAAATTTTTAAAGAAACCCATATCTTCGCATATCAGGCTTTCCTCTACCGTGTAATTGTTCTAAGCTTGTATGCACTTCTTTTGGGGCACCCTGTATTTGTAAATCGCCGAACGTTTAGGGGAGCGTTTGCGATAGCGAACGACCCCCAAGAAAATTTCTCCCCGACGGTCAACGCAATTTGCTCGCAGCTTCGGCTCGTAAATTCGGTTACGTCCCATTCAATCGGCGCGTGCGTTCACGGATCCTCGGCGCTGGTACGCGCGTGTTTTCGAGCCGAGTCCCGTCTCGAGATACGCGCGAATGTACGCCTCCTCCCGCGGTTGCATTTCAATGTATTTTTATGCCCGAGTCATCGCTCCCACGGTGTATTTTTATCCGGGCCGAGTGATATGTAACGTTCCGAGAAGATCGCGGGACAACCCCGACGAGGAAGGGGGGGATCGTTCGCATTTTCCAGGGTCCTGTTGGACCCGCGACGTCTTAACGTAACTTCGTGTACCGATAATTTATTACACAAATATTGTCCTCTTTGAGTGTTTTCGAGAAATGCAGTCTTAATCTAGGCAATCTTTTATTTCTGTTATTAAAAATTCTGAGCATTTCACTTAACGAGCGACTATATTGATTAATTTTTACCTTTCATTTAAAAATTCATGCTTGCAACTTTCGATTTCTATGCTAAAATTGATGTTTCTTTTTCCCTGAAGTCACGTTTCAAAGATTACGATTTATGCGCACGGTGTAACGTAGGCGTGCGCCGATTTATATTTCATTAATAATAAAGATACGATGAATGAGAGAGTAACCGGAGGATCTTATGTAATGGCGCGGTCACTGACTCCGATACACTTTCTCCAACGAGGAGTTATTCGTCGTAGATACCGATAAATGTCCGTATCGTTTGACGAACGAAAGATAGACAGCGTAACGAACCGACAATTTTTTCCTTTCCTTTTCTTCCTATGGAATTATACCCATTCGAATCGAGAAAGGACTGACCATTCTTGTTTCCATTCGACGATCCACAGTCACGGTTTCTTTTCGGCATGGCCGAATGCAATCTTAACCCTTTCGCTATTAACCCTTTAGAACTTGCGCTTTCTATGTTCAACAGGAACTTGGTCGAATACAAATTGTAGGTTTTCAAATTATTATTAAATTGCACACAATTTTCCTAATACTCTTCTTCAACATAATAAAACCTCTAAAACTAATAGATCTATTTGTTCCCTAAAATATTTGACCGTCGAGGTGTTAATATAATTATCATAGGATTAATCCAATAAGAGTTCGGCTCAAACCAGTCAACGATTTACCATCGAAGGAATTAAAGAAACGATATTATACGAACCGGTAACGATCCAATGCACTTTTCTCCATGCACTTCCGATCGTTGCGTTTCAAAGAAACGAATCGCAGGTGGCGTTTTCGCGCGTCCATGCGTTTTTATCCGTCCACCTCGAAAGTGTTCTTCCTGCTCTTCCTATTTTTTCTTTACTGTCTTCTCTCCTACGCTGCCGTGAAACTAATTTAGCTACCGAGACGATGACTGGGCGGGGAGGGGAGGAATAAAGACTCTGCCAATCAGTTTCCCCCCGGGACAAAATTGCGACGGTAAAGCTGGAGTTTTAACGCGACGAAAATTTGCGTCGAAAAATTTCTCAACCACGTGGCCGAAAGTGCCGTCAATGAAACGGAGAACCGAGTTTTCCTGTTATTGCCAGGTATACTATTTAGTCGAACCTCTTCGATGCTCGGTGAACGTTATTCATTTTTACGATGATCCTATGCACAAAGTGGAGTAATCTGATATTGAAATATTAATTACTTTAGAAATTAGGGGAATAGATTAGAAAAATCAAAATTAAATTTAATAACTTAGCACGTATTTATAATTAGTATTATCAGTGGTAATTAGTTGACGCCAAAAACTTGTATTACCCTTATCAATTATTGAACTTGCCTTAAATTAATTGTATTCGGTAACTGTTTATTTGTTTTTAATTAGTTATTTAATAAAAAGTAAAATTAGGAATTTTAATATTTTCTTACCAAAGTTAGTTTTCCGACTGTATTAAAATTATTTTTTATTACCCAATATAGTCTAACTAAATTCGTACAAATTTTCATAATTTCTGGAGGGAATGAATTGAAACAAAATTTCCAATAATCGAGGGTAATAAAAAAGCACGATTAACTTATATTTAGCTAGGAAAGAAACAACACGTTTCGTGTTAGATGTCAAGATTAAAAAACTTCGAACTCAGTCATGAAATCTGTTGGGAAGTAAATGAAGAATTGTTCAGGCTAGCACGAAAACTCTTTGCACTTCGTTAAATGTGTCGAAGTTCGTGGTGTTCCTGCCACGTTCCAGGCTATAGTAGACTTTGGTGGCCGAAATCGTTTCAGGCTTCATAGAAAGCTATTTCGGTGCCAACGGTAGAACTATTCAGACCTGGACGCTTCCGCGTCAAAGCTACTTAACGCGGCCGGTTTGACTTCATTAATCGTTACATTAAAGCAACGGACGGGAATAGAAGTTTCGTCTTCGACGTTCTATCAGCCAACGGTTTGTAAATTATTTGGTCCAAAATTCCATTCTTTGAACCAAAATAGCCCCTACAGCCAAGTGTATTAAAAGATTAAGGTTATAAGTTGTCGTCGTTTGTGTTATTCTCATATTTATTCTAAAAAAAAGGCTACGGTAGTTGGTGGGATAAGTAAGACAGGAAAGAATAGCGTTATCGATTCCATGCCATCGAGAGAGGCTCGCCGGTCAAGTCGACGTTTTATATCGGCCTGTGGTGTCTGGTGGGACTAGGTGCATCGTCCTCGGGGAGAAAGTTTGCTGCAACGGCGTAATACGCGATCTAGCCCAACCTAGTCGACAGACAGACGATCTGGTGGTAGCCTAGGCCTAGGATAAGATTGGCTAGGATTGGATCTCGAAGCTACGGTCGACCGGCTATGAAGAACGGTTGTGCAACACGGTTGCAACCGTCTCGAGAGGAGAACTCTTCCGAGCCACGAAAAAGCGGAACGGCGTCGTCCATTTTCGTTAACCTCCATCATTTTGCTTCAGAAAGGATAAAAATACAAATTTTAGGGAAATTAATATTGAAAGAAAAGTATCAGTTGAATTTTGAAGAACTTTTTAAAATATAACATAGGAACTTTGTAAATTTTTATTTGTGATTCTCGTGTGAATGTGACAAGAATTGGAGAAATTCTTTTAATGGGGTAATTAAAGAATCTCCTATGTTTAATACTTGTATATTAAATCGTTTGAGTTAGTACATACACACATAAGTAAAATAATATTATTTTTTGAAAGGACAGTGCAAGAATTTTAGCTCCTAGCAATAATAAATTTAATGAAGTAATTAAGAGATTTGTGAAATGTCATTCTAAATTGAGTAACAGTGCTCGATTCATTGATTTCTTACTGTGCTGCAAGTACTTAATATTTTGAAACATTGATTGTAAACGTAGTACTAATGGGTATTGATTGATTGTAATATTCATTTCGCCGGCTTCAAATTAATTGGATCTGGAGTACAGATTAAATGGATCGAAAAGGATTAATAGTTGATTAAAATCGAAATTTTGAAGACACTCGTTCGACGAGAAGTAAAAATGGGGGAAAAATATATCGATGATCACGCGATATTAAACACAAAAAGCATTTAATTTGAAACACGTTCTTCCGTCGTTGATGTCCGAAATAATCTGTCGGAGAGTGGACTAATAGCCGTCCATAATAAATTAAAAGCGGCGATGCATGACGTTGAACGCGATTCCAGCGTTAATTAGCAATGGAAGTGATGACCAGTCAAGTGGTGTCAATAGTTTGATGAAAGTATTCATACCTTGCGTAAATGTTCACGAGTGTATCGATATTTAACATTAATTGAACTAGTACGCACAATAGAATTACAACCGACTCTTTTTTTTCAATTTCTCTGAAATAAAAATGTGAAAAATTACATTTCGACTTTTCTGATACTAAATTTCGAGATTTGTAACATTAATTTTCTACAATGTAATTCAAGTAATTTTAATTCGATTGATTTTATTATGAAAGAATAATATTTTGTTTCTAAAATATTTGTTACAGAGCAAAAAGTTTATTATTCATTTTTGGTTCAATATTGATCCTTAATTAACTGTTATAATCTAAATCACTTTTTATCGAAAAACAAAAGTGTCTTTCAAATATTTAATATCAACCTAAGAATTCCCGATGATTCTGAAACAGAATATTTTACATGGTGATTATAACCCTTCGAATGGTAAAAATCAGGCTCCACCGGCTCGTCTCACTTTCTAAAGTCCAATTTGGATGCATCTCCGGGGAAATCTTCGCGATCTAAAAGCGAGTCATAAATCACTTGCTTGTCTTACAACTGTCACCGAGGCTTCGTTCTATCGATCAGGATTTTTCTGTGACTACAAAACGTTCCCTTCTACGTAATCGCTCTTTAAAATTCCTTTAAAGTCACGCTTCCTCACACAAACGACCTTTCAAGTTAGAATTTTTTGGCCGAGAAATCTTCCTGTGACAAATGACATATCCTAAAATTTGTATTAATAATTATTTATTAGATGGAAGATAGATCCAATTAAATCTGAAATTTTGCAGAGAAGCAAATTGGAAATTTCTTAAACAGTTTTAACCCCTCGATTTTAATAATTATGTCGTTTCTGTATATTCAAAATCTCCAAAATAATTTTGTATCGTATCAAATTTTATTGAGAGTTCGTAAATCTCCCCGATGTCTTCGATTCGACGCGCAAAAGCGAAATGGAAGGCGAGAGTCGCGGCGAGCTGCTCGAAAGAGGTGAAAGTCCATAGGCACACCATAAGCGAGTTTCATCGCCATTCATTCCGCGGCATCGTCGTTCACCGACGCTGAGTCCAATCGCGAGCGGACCCGCTCCACTGACTCGCGAAGCGTAGACGAGGATTCCGCTAACTTTACTCACGGTACCGCTAGTCTACGGACCACCATAATACTTAGCGACGCTGGCTTCCGGGCTTTCCCTTTCCGCCCGTGACTCACGGCCACGAACTTCGCACGCTTTAGATTTAACGTTATCGGAAAAAATGCAAGTTTCACGCTGGCGAAGGGAAGGGAAGTTTGCTAGTTGTTTAGTGCTCGGAAGCTTTATGGGGGTTACGCGGCGAGGCATGGTCGAGGGGCCAAGAGACTTATCAAATAAGGCTCGGAGATTTCGACGAGTGGATATGGGGCTTTTCGTTTGGGACTTTAAATATTGTACCTTGACTTGAAGTTACCATTTTTATTCTTCGCCCTTTCTTTACTAAGAAATGATTCAATTATAATCGCTTTTTCCATACAAAACCACCAGTTGGGTCATGTTTGAACAAATTATTAAGTTTTCATATTCATCAAAAGTTATTTGTAAGGAAAAAAAGATAAATTATTAGAAAATGACGTATCTTAAAGCCACATTCAAAAAATTCAAATATCAGCACGAGGGGTGAAAAGAACCGCAGATCCTACTATAGTTACACATGATATCGGTAGTCCAAGGTTAGTCGCAACCCCTATGATACATACGGGATCGTCATGGTGCCCCATGTACCACGAGAACCCGGTTTTCCCTTTTATCGTCCCCTTCGTGGGTTCCCATGAGGGTGAAAGTGGGATCGCGCTATAGAAACTGGGAAAATGACACGGTGTTTTCTTCTGCCCTTTTTTTCTTGATTCCGTTTTTTTTTCTTCGTCCTTTTTTTTTATTACGAACTTACGTGTGTCGAGTTTAATGGCTCGTGCGGCGAAAGGGTGACTCTGTTCGATCAACAAGGGGTGAAAATCGATATCAGCCTTAGTGTATGAACGATGGAGCTGGCTTTGTGATTGCAGAAGATTAAACGACGTATCTATCAATTTTATTTAACCCCCTTTGTAAGCAATTCAGCTACATCGAAGCTTTGGTGTTTGAAATTTATTTTGTATCTATATTTTTCTTATAAAAATGGAAATCGACAAAATGTTCAGAGTTTAGATATTTGAAAATTTTAATTGAGTAATCGATTCTGAATTTTGTTTGAAAATCAATAGGTTAAAATTTAAAGGGAGTATAGAAAGATCTTTTTATTAAAGGTACAGAAATAGTTTTGAATAAAATTACAATAAGTTCTTAAATAACGCTTAAAATTAAAAATGCAATTTGCAAAAGAAATGATTAATCAATGATGCAAGATCGAAACAGAAAGTGAAAGAAATAGAATCGTATACAATAATCTGAGCGACGAAAGGAGCCCGGTAACCGAAGAGAAGGAAATAAAGTTCCCTGGTCACGACTCTTCTTCATCCCTCCGACGGTTTTCGAGTTCGTAATTACAAAAGACACTCTCATCGAGCGCGGAGAGTACTGTTAGGCAGAAGGACGTGTGCGGGCCGTATAAATCGTCTGCGAGCGGTGGATGAACCGTAGAAGGAAGACAATGGAGGCGCCGATAGAACGCTGATGACACGACGGTAATCAGAAGTCACGAATTATAGAGCATGCATAATGCAGGATCACAGCTACTGCAACATTCATGTAAAGCCACGCGAGCCGAATTTTCGCGATTCTGAATTTCAATACGGGCCTAACAGTACTCCTGACGGCTCGTTCGGGCGTGGAATCGGGGAGCGTGTTCCGTACCCGAGATTTTGAGGGCTTTCGGATTAATCGTGTCCTCGAAATGCACGCCACTCGATCCACTTTTGCACGAGCTGACAGATCCATTTGAATTTAAGTCACGTTAATTTCAACGAATTAAATCGAAGACAGGATATTTTCTAATATACATATACCGTGATTACTTTAAATATAATTATAAACAGAACATTTATCAACCATTTAATTATAGTGTACTTTGACAAAAATTATTTATTAATTATTATTTCTGTGGTAAATTGTTTCTCAGTCGTAAAATTGATTGAAGCGAACAGTAATTTTGATAAAGTTTGCTTTGATCTGAAACTTAAGCATGCAAAAATCCAGCAAGTTTCAGCTCACTTCAACCCCAGGATCCTTTTAAAGGCGACATGAAAACTTCGCCAAAATGCACCCCCTGCTGTCATATCGCGACGATTCCCCTTTATTCTTTTCCTCGAACGCATCGACCTTTCGGCCCTCGTCAGAAGTTCGCGTCGTTCCTCGCCGATCGTCGAAACCGGCGAGAAATCCTCGTCTCGTCCATTTCATCGACCGCGTAGCTGACCAATCGACATCTCGTCTATTCTCGATCACGCTTCGAGGGCATTTCCATGAAATCCTGTGCGTGCCCACGAGGATAAGGACCTTAAGTGCGGCGTATCGACGCCGAGTTACCAGATTGAGGTTCCTGAAGGGTTCTCGAAGGCGGACGGTAACAGTCTCGTGCGTTCCCGTGGCTGGACGAGGGACGGGGGTGCACGGGCGAGGAACACCATGGGGTAGAAAGCCAGACGAAAGTGTTTTTACACGCGGGTGGTCTTAAGAGCTTAAAAAAGAGCGAGGAACGGAGAAAGGCGACCGTGTGTCACGAATTTTTGTTCCGTCTCGGGTCTTGCGATTATTTAAAAAAAGTCCAAGTTTCCTTTGTCCTTTCACAAAATTTGTATTCGTATTAACATAAAATTGTTAAGAACATGCATCGCACGGCTGAAAATCCTCTTGGTACCATTAATCCTTCTACTCTGGTTTCTATAATGATTCAAACGGTTGGATCTATGATCTATGTACCGTCGGGCATCCAGTTCCACAGAGATTCCGTTCATCAGCGTTTCGAACTCTTCTCGATGTCGTAAACTTCATCTACATTTCATCTTACACGACCTATTGGCCAACCGGTCGATCCTCAAACCCTGCTTTTCATATTTAGTCTGCACGAGTTTCGCAACACGGAATTCTAATGTATCCAGCGAATTGTGAATCGATTTAACCCTTCTCCTAACGTTTAAATTTAGATTTTCTTCAACCAATAGGTGCAAACGAATTCGTTTGGCAAACTTGCTAAATCATAAAGAATTACATAAATTTTCGTGTCGAGTCTTCGAACACTCATCAGAGATTCTTCATTTTTTCGTGAAACGAAGGATTTTGTTGGAATATTTAGTTTATTAGTCATTGTACAATCGAGATATCGAATAATTCGGTGGTGTAACGAGGTTTGCCAATGACTGTGTTATTTTCACTCGAAGATTCTTGTGTGTTACTTATCGTCGCCCGATGACCTCACATATTGATATAACACGTGCGTTAAAACGCGCAGCGTGCGAGCCTAAGGGGACCAATTCTGAATACGAGGTCGACAACCGCGATGTGCCTCGTTGAACGTGTCACTCGGTGATCCTAAGTCAACGAAAGCATTATCAGCCACGTAATAAGGTACAATATTCACGAGAAACGTGATTCGTCAGGGGCGGTACAAGTATTCGAATGACGACGGTACTTTTCGAATTATTTGAGCAAAGGGAGGGGGAAATTTTTGTTCTTTGAAAATATTGAATGGAATATCAATGAAATCTCCTCGGTGTTTGAGTTCCCACTCTTGAAGAGAGTACGCTTCCTGATCAAACGCTAGGAAATTAATTTTACCTTGCTTACTTTAGCAATGTAGAACTGGGTCTTGATTCTTCGCCACAGAAACCTGAATTTCACCCATAATTTTCCATCGATCTAACACCCCTGCCTAATATCTGCTCAATCCTTTGACTGCGAAAGGCGTGCATACACGTTCAACAAATTTTACTTTTAATACAAAAATTTAGTCGGCTTTTGGTCGAAACGTTCATTTTTCATTTCTATCCGCTGCACCCATCGATTCACGAAACAACCCCAACTGGGTAGAATCTCCCAACGCAGTGGACTGTCCCTTTTGTAGCAGCTGAAAATTAGAAGCATCGTCATCGTCGACAATCGTCTTGTCACGGACTTTCCATCAATCCCGAAGATACCTGTTTGTCTTCGAGTTCACGAAGGCAATGGCGTAGCTGCGTGCGAGTAAGCCGATTACATATGCTCTTTCGATGAGAGGGACGCGAGCGAGCGAGCGAGCGCACCTTGGGTGCTCGTCAATGCGGGGGCGCTGTTAGCGGCGCGACCGTTAACGGGGTAGAGGGGCGAGGGTAAGAGTCAGCGAGGGGAGGCAGGGGTGGTAGCGAGTCGTACGGTGGGAGAAGCGCGGGCAGGTAGTGGGGGTAGTTGGGTGGCAGCAGCGGCGTGCTCGGTGTCATTGCCTCGACGCTCGGGGCGGCCAGTGACTCCATCACTGACCTAGTGCCGAGGAGGCACGAGCTACGACGGAGAGCTCCGAGCCGGAGGCCGTCGACCTCGGCCGGCCTCCAGCGCGACACACACCGACACTACGAGTAGCACCCCGCTACCGTACACATCGCGCCTTGTCCTTCTCTCTCTCCCGTTGCCCCTGCCCCTCCTTGCTCGAGCGTTTCTCGCTCGCACGCGTTCTCTCTCCTCGTCGCACCGTTGCCTCGCCGTCCTCCTCGCACGATCTGTTTCGATCTCCGTCGCGTCTCTTTCCTCGAGCTTCTCTGCGCGCTTTCGAAGCCGACCAGCTGGGCTGGTTGGTCCTGAAAATCGCGGAAATGCGTGGACCTCGCGAGAAAACGGAGCGGCACGCGTTACGACCGCGGGCCCCCTTATTCCCCGTTTGGGAATGAACGAAAACGGGAGCGTCCAGACGCGTCGGTTTCGAGCGCGTTATATCGGTTTTACGACGGGGATCTGGCGATTCTGCCGCGGTATGTTGTTTTCGATGACGGAACATTTGAAAGAGGAGAGCCTAGTGGGGCGTAGATTCATCGGATCGGCCGTTCGTGGGACCGTGCCCCGCAAGAATCGTCATTACTTGTTTTGATAACCGTAGGAACAGCGTACAGCCTATAGTGGATGTTTTATTCTCGGCAGTCATCCTCCGTTGCATGCCCGTTTCATCGATCGTGCCTTTCAAAGTCTTTCGTTTCGGTGTCTAGAGGAACCGTCGTGATTGAGAAGCTTCTCTTTTCCATGTTTCATTATCATATCAAATATAATATCATCGGTATATTCAATGTTCTTGAATTAGTAAAGTCAATAATTAAAGTTAACTTAAAAATTAGAGTTCCTATATGTCTGACAACATACGTCCATTTTCACCGCGCCAATCAACGAGTTAAATAGCAAAGCCAAGTTAATATGACTCAGACCTCGAGAACGTATATCACAGTATTTCGATTGGTAAACAATGGTTTTTTGTCACAAAAGCTTTCTATATTAAATGGAAAAATATTTAAAAGGAGTGCTTTGATATTTAAAAAATGAACACGAGTGGTTCGAAGTTCGATTAAAATTGTTAATCCTCTTACGTGGAAAAATAAAAAAATAATTCAACAGTATATAACAAACATTCAAAACGTGAACACAGTTGCAATATTTCTGCGAAAAGGAAGTTTATTGCGTAAGACTAATTTTCAGCTGGTCCGAAAATTCAAGCAATTAGAATTACTCATCCTAATCCAGCATTACTCATCGTCACACTGCCTTTGTAATTTGCTCGTCGAATAACCAAAGGTTAAGGTCAATCCCAAATAGCAGTTGGGCTTATTTTAAATTCGTCGAGCCAATTTAATTTCTAAATCCGACAACACCCTACACGACATTTATCGTTACGATGAACCTAATCCTAACTGGAATATTTCGTTGCCGGTCCCGTTCCCAAAAATAGCGCCAGACAAGCAATTCATCAAGCAAAGGAACCGTAATCTTTCAACCACAAAATCTCTGCCTGTTCCTCGAGACACGCGAACTAAAGACGACCGACGAGCCAACTTCCGGAACACCTTGCACACAGCGGTGGCACCGAACATCCGCGACAAACACAATGAGATTGTAAATCAAGTCGAGCAGGGCAGCTATTGGATGGAAGAAGTATCGTTGACGCGAGTATGAGTCATTACGAAAGCGGGAAGGTACGTTTCTACCTGTTTGAAGAGGACAATTAAAGGAAAAATTGAAAACTGTTGCTTGAAAATGTAGAGTTTGGGCTCTTAGCTGTCTCAAACTTTGGAGAAACTCGATACCTTTTACAAATATCTCAAAGAATCATATAGGTAAATTATTTTAAAAAAGTATTTGCCATTTTATAATGGTCATGATTCAAACTTCCGGGTCGACAAGGAACGGGAAGCTGTTTCATCAAGGTGTTGTTAAGTTGGAGATAATAAAGGAGGATATTCTGTGTATTTTTAAAATTTATTTACTTCGTCTGACTTTTAATTTAGCTCAACCCCTGAAAATAAAACTTACATTTTAATATATTTATAGAATTCTGAATATTAAGAAATTCGGCACAGTATATCACAAAACCAATTTTGTTAACCCCTTCATACTTTAACCAATTTAATTATATCTCTTCTTCTTTTTAACCCCACTTTGAATCACTTACATCACAATTATCATAATTTTTCCTCAACAATAGTAGCTTAGTAGTAGCTTATAACTTTGTTCACACAAACAACCCTGAATCAATCAACGTCAAATTCGAGTTCGATTCAAAGCATCCAGATTTTCCTTTCGCGGTGGCCATGAAGTTATTCGTTGTTAGAACAGTATCGTTGGGTGGAAGCTAACGGTCTTGGGGGGAAAATTATGGTAAGATATACGGGATGCGTTCGCGGCGCGTTTTGTGTGCGGTGTGAGACCGGAAGCGAGATAAATGGGCCGTTCTGTTACGCTCACGAGCGAACGTTTCAACGTAGCGAAACACTTTCCAATGTTAGCCGATAGCAAAAGAGCAGAGAAACGGCACGTTACGAATCGGCCGCTGTAATTGTGTATGTATATTGTTCTTGTTCAGACGTGGAATACTAATGGCCTGTAAACATTACACCATCTGATAGTGGTTGACGAACATTTTGGAACGGTTCTTACAAGGTTCTTACAAGTTTGTTCGTGACAGACAAAACAAACGGGTAGGTCGAGTTCCTTGAACCTTCCACTTGTGTCGAAGTCTATGTTACAAAATGCCGAGACCTCTGTTTTAACAAGTGTATTAACATTCTGCACAATCCTGCATTATGCTCAAGTTGTTGAACGTGTTTTGGCCCTCGAAGGGGGGAGCTGGATCAGTCGTGACCCAGACCTATAGTTCGTCAAATAAAATTAGGTACTCAAACGAAAAGGTTTCAAATACAAAGAGTATAGAATTTAATTTAAATTATTGCCATCTCAATAATTAATCCAAGTTCCTTCATAAATCCAATCTCTAAGACTGACTATAGCCACCAATGACTAATCAATGCTTTGAATAATTAAATTAATTATTATACTCTGTATTATTTTAATTTTTTTAATTTTATATCACCTTTGGGTTATGAAATCTCTTTGTTCAAAACTTCCTACCTTAAGCCTTATTCAAGATATTATTTCACGATTAAATTAACCGCTACATAATTTCTTGAGATAATAAAGGGACGTTAAATGAACGTTGCACTTCCGAAACAAAGCATATCATTCCAAGAAACAAAAGTATACATCATACGATTAAAGCTACCCACGAAAGTCCTCGTAGCTATCGTGTCATAATCGCAGCGACACCTTTCCTCAACCCCCTTGCGTGATGGTTGTTGGAAAAGAGTAACCGCGAGGACGAAACACGAACGAAGAAAGAAAGAACGAAGGGAAAAGAGAAGGACAGCAGGTACGGGCGCCACGTGCGCCCAGATTGGCACGTTCCTAACCTACCCCATTCGTTAACCTGACCCGTGTCGCGATTCCTCCGCAGGTCGATTCCCATCGAGCGCGGATTAACCTACATACGCGGGGGGATATTTCTGCGGGGCCGATGACGCGTAGGTGCTCTCGTCGATACAAAATTAACCAGCCCTCGCCCTTCGCTCCTGACAAGCGTATTTCAGTCGATACATCGTCTCTTCCCTTCTTTTTACAAGCTATACCTCTTGGATATATTATTGTAAACTGTAGGTTCTTGTAATTTTAGATCTCTTTTTGTATTAAAAGAATTTAACTACCAATATTTAACTACCAATTGGCCATTGTTACGATAGAAAATAATGAAAAGAAGCATTTTGATATTGTCGTCTGTTATCTTAAATTTATGCTCGAGAGGGTGAGCGCGTTAACGCGTTAATAAAAATTCTCGCACCTAGACTTTCTTGAGAATTCCCTCGAAAATGAATAACGCTGACGAGCGTTCTAATTCTTTCGTTGACGCGTTTTCGAGACGAAACGAGTTGCATTGAAATGTAACCAGATGAACGTCGGCGACGTTTTATTCAAGAATCTCGGCCAAGCACATATTTTACCTTCCAATCCGGTCAAGTCCACTCGCTTTTATGCTCCGCGCATCGGATTTCGTGAAAATCAGTCGAATTCAAACGAAATTACGTTTCACCCCCTTGGTAGACTGCCTCGTTCTCAATTTTTCGATCTCAACCTATACATCAATAGATTCAGATGTGTGTAAACGTGCCATTATGTGTCTGATCAGCATTCAAAATGAGATTTCTTTTAATAATTAATAAATGAAGAAAATATCAATATCTATGTATTATATCTTTGTGACTGTAAGTTGTTTTAAGAAATAATTTATTTTTTGCATGTTTGTATCAAAATTTGTAATATCTAATATTATACTGTATAGATCTATAGATCTTGTAAACCTAGTGTTAAAGAAAGGGATGATTCATCTAATCGTCGAAACTTTATTAATTTTCGAATGTTGACAAATTTTTATGAAAGATAGTGCATTGATTTGAAGGTGAACAAAGTTCAAACGAAAGGTGAATCAATGTAATCAGTTTAATTCAAAGGCGACAGAGAGGAAGTAAATGGGAAAGGTTTTCAATTAACAAGGAAGAGATAAAGTTTTCTCTCAATTTCTCACGACATCTTGTTAATTACGAAAAACGTTAGCCAACAGTAAGGAAATGAACCGGCTTCGGCGGAGTTTACTGAGCCGAGGACAATGATTTCACGCGGCAAGTTCCTTTTTCACGGGAAGGGAAACGCTTCCTCCTCGAGCTACGCGAAAACGAGTCGCGGAAAGAGACAGTGAAGAAGTGAAACTCGATCCAGCGTTACGAGCCTAGAGCTCGTTTCTATCCGCTTCCTTTCCTTTCTATCACGAGAGTAGAAGTTCCATTCTTGAACTCTCTTCTTGCGGCCCGCAACGGTATATATCAAGAATCGCGAACGCTCGTCTCCCCCCCTTCTCGAAAGGAAAACGAAATCCTTTCGAGATCGAGATCTTAATTGCTTTCGACAGTGATTATCGTACGAATCTTCAACGAAATTTCCGCATTCATTAATTTACAGCATATAATATACAGAATATCATGTAACTGATAGTACGATAAAAAATTCCTGAAATTTTTCAGAAATAAATAAATTGAAAGTATAGAGCACGGTTCTTTTTATGTATAATTTCGATTCTGAGAAAACTGAGTTCGATTCGAAGAAGCTTCTGTTAATTCTTTTTAAGTTTATTTAATAGATATTGAAAATAATTATTTACCAATAATTTTATAAAACCACCCATGCAGTATTGCATATTTGATCCATAAATTTGATCGAATCATCAGTAACAGTATTTAAACCCTTTAAATAAACGCTCAAACATGTAAAAATAAAAGCATTTATTTATCAAATAACTGTCACCTCAGTGATCTTTAAATTAAGCGAAATGACAAATGAATAGTCGCCTTTGAAGAGCAAAGGGTTGAGATCCAATTTCAAGTCACCCTCGGTACTTCCTAAACTAGTTTCTAAAATAATGCTTCGGTGCCTTCTAAAACAATGTCCCATCTTTTGGAACGGTTCCACGAGGAACCGTCTCCCAGAGGAGCACAATTTACCCCCGCGAATCGGGCGGCGATCGCAATAATGAAAAATAACGATCGAACACCCTTTCGTTTAAGTCCGGCGGCGGAGAGGGGTGAAATTTTCCCCCATAAATTAGATAATAATCGTGATAATCGAAAACAGTGATCGAACACCCTTTCCATCGACTCCGTCCGCGAGGAAGGGTTAAGACCCCCCGCTCGGACGGCAAAAGACGAAAGGGTGTAAAGGAGATCGATCGGTAAGCGGGCATATGGTGCTTGTACGATGTTCAGACTTACATTTTTGGTTCGTCGATGATCGGCCATCAACGTGAGCGCCAGCTGTCAGCGTAGCCTCTGCTCCCCACCGCGTGGTTCCGGAAGTGGCGAGCCTGTAACGCGACCGTGTGCCGGGGTCGCTTTCAGCTGCTGCTTCTCGGCTCGCACCTGCGTGCCATTCTCGCGGATGATCCTCCGGGTACCTGTTGTGCCGATACCGTAGCCGTGCCAGGCCGGGGGAACGGGGATCGCTAGGCAGCCGGAAAAATCGTAATGTCGATCACTTTCACTGGCCGTTTGCTTCCCTTTTCCGTGTCACGAGCGAGAGGGGGAGGTCGAGAAACGAGACGAAAGACAACGAAAGGAAGAAAAGAACACAGAACCGCTACCGGTACGGCGTTCACCGGTTTTCAGGCCGGAAAGAAAGAGAAAGGGAGAGAAGACGATGACGTCGTGAACGGTAGAGAACGGTAGCAAAATAGGAGAGAAGGAAAGAGGGGTGGGGAAGGGTGGGGAAAGGTGGTGAGGAGCGAGGGAGGGAGGGACGGGGGGGAGGAGGAGAGGAGGAAACGCGTGGAGTGCCGGTGGATCGTCACAGTTTCACTTTTAAATTCCTCGAGGCGGTCGCTCGCTAGCCAACCGACTCTCCACTTGCTCCGCTCCGCGCCGCTGCGCCGACTAGGTCGCGTGCGTGTTGTACACGAGGGTTACCGTTAACGTGACGTAGAACAGTCACGGTAACGTCATAGACCCGCTCTCCCGCTCGCTGTTCTTCCTGCCCCGTCCTCTGTCTCGCCTCCCACTAACCTCTGGTTCGCTTTCTGGAATACCTTTCGACACTGTCCTCTCTCGGTCAATTTTTCCTTCTTTTTCCAAAACAAAAAAAAAAACAAAAAGAAAGAACGAAAAAAATGAAAGAAATACGGCGGATAGTCTCCTACACCGGGTTCACCACGACTCTTCCAAGGTGCTGAGGCTAAACACCGGGTAACACACTCGACGACCGACCTGGAGACTCGAACTTCATGGTTAACGGGTTTTCGAGGCACGATCGCAATGGAACTTCAGTTGTTCGTCAGTCTGGTCTGTGCACCGGGACACGAGCACGCGGAATCACGCCGATTTCGAGCACTTCCTGACAACGATCCGCCGCGGTCATCACAGTTCAACATCACCCAACCGTTCTGGTTGCGCGCGTCCGGGTCACGGGTGCTCCAAGCTGGAAGACGGCTGCAGCCAGCAGTTCCTCTAGATTCGCTGTACGGAAGGAAAATCGTGGCACGCGTCCATCTTCGGCTACCTCGACCACCGGCGACACGTGCGTGAGCCTCCCGTTACCCGGTTCGTGGAAAGTTCGATACTCCAATTACCCCCGTTTCGCTCTTTAACCCTTTCGCTACGGCTACAAATATTCTATTCTCTAATGGAAATTAAGAAAACCAATATTATATTCTTAGAAACTTCAAAGCTACGAATTATTGTGTTCTTAGAAGCTTGCGAAGATTGAAATTAGAAATTTAAAGATTTTAAAATATATTTTTATATTAGATAATTGATTTATCTTCGAAGTGAAAGGGTTAATTTTGAATACCAATCGGTGCGTGGCTCACGCTCGTACACCGGCTTCGACGCCAGGCCTCTCGAGCGAACGCGAGACGAGACCGCCGCGGAACCAGCGACGTCGAAGCTTACGATTTCTATCTTTCTGTCGCGATGATCGTTCCAGCCAATTAGCTAAATGGATCCGCGATAGGAATCGGATTGAACAGACCCTCGCGAGATCTATCGAACCGTTTCGACTTCTCTGAAAAATTCTGCGGAAGAAGATACCGTTTATTTTTCAGAAGGCTGTATCGAGCATCGGGGAGCATTAGTTACGATAAAGTTCGATCGATAATTGACTCGTTATCGAGTACAGCCGGTCTCTACGGCACAGCGCCGCTAACCGTGCACGACGACAAGATCAATTCGGTTAATCGCCGTTAGGTGAGCGAGTTTAGAGGCGATTTCAAAGGTCGTGCCGTTTCTAACGAATCTCCTGTCACGAGAAGGATTATCTTCCAGAAAACCCTATAGCTTCAACACACCAGACGGATATCTCCGAATCGAATAATCCAAAAGTAATCCAAACTCGTAATTAGAACGAAACGAAGTAATTAACGACACGTTGAACGGTGAAATTCTGGTAATTAAAGCGTTTACCGCTCGATGCGATTATCATCAATCTGATTAGCGCAATTGCAAATCGATTAGAATGCGTATGCTTGTGGGGTCAATTTGGGAAGTATCAATGATCGTTTTTTAGCTGGACTTTCATTGATTGCGATGATGTATTATGATACACTGAATCGTGGAAGATGATTCAACTACGAGAAGTATTTATCTTAAATTAGATATACAAATTACAATAATGTCCCTACAGTGCTCCTATGCAATATAAGTTTGTTAAATAATTTCATAATTTCATCCCTTTCTAATTCAAGTTATGAGAGAACCCTTCACCCTATCACCCAGAAATTTTAATTTTAATGGACCTAGATTATTTATTGAATTCACGGTCGAATATCTTGTTAATGACTTCCTAACTTATGGGAAACACACACAACAGTCCATTTCGAAAGAGATGCCGAAGAACTTTTCTCGCCACCAAAACAAAGGATCGCGTCGAAGTTTCCGCTGGATCCAGAGGAACGATCGTGGATGGAATTCAACCTCCACGGGGGTAGACAGGCTGTCTCTATTTTCATTGACACGTTGTTACACCGGCACGAAAGAGGCTCGAGCGTAACGCGGTGCCGCGACGCGGGTTTTATTTATAACAGCGTCGGTCAGAAACGGGCCTGCGGTGCGTCGTGACGCGCGTGTCGAATATTACGCACGCGTACTGACCCGCTAGCGTGCACACGCGGCGGAAAGGTGGTTACGATGATCCAAAAAGATCCAACCAGACCAATCGTGGAAAGAGCAACGATGTTGTTATTTCGCCTTGCTATTCTAATCCGAGCGGATCCCGAGTCGCTTTGAAACAGGGAAGAGAATTGCTCGATACCGAACGACCCGATGATGTTTCTTAAAATAACAGGCTAAAACGCCGCCGCTTATATTTAGACGCGGCTCCGTTTCGAGGCTTTTCGTGGGATTTTCAAGATCGGAGATCGAGTCACGCTCCGCGTTGTTTTGCAGGAAGACCAAACAGATTCAGTTTCATCCGTTCACGAGGTTGAACAGAATTTATTCAACGGTCGAGGAATTGAAAAATCCAAGCGGGTCGACCGGTCGCCAGGCGTGTAATCTTCCGATAAGATGCTTTATCGGTGACGGCTCGATAGATCGACGCCAGTCTTCGAACGGATCCCCACAAACGGGGTCAGAGGCGTCCAGAATCGCTACCACAAATCCATTTATCAATCGCGGCGTGGGTTACTTCCTGAACGCTGGGGGCGCGAAAATTCGAGACTCGTCGGACCACGAGGTGGCTGAGGACCTCGTCTCACCCCGACGTCACTGGATCGAGAATTACGGGAAGGGAAAGAGTGGCGCGAACGCGTGGAAAGAAAACGCTCGAACACAGGCCGCGTGGACGATGGAACACGTGTATCGCCAGGCTGATGAAGGAACAAAGATCGGCTTGGAAAGAAGCGGATGAGCGAAGCGTGCGTTGTCGGCCGACGAGAGAGAGAGTGACGCGTGGAACGCGAACGAAAGAGAGAGTGGTCGAGGGGTGCCGCGAGAAATCGGACGATTACTCGTCGATCGTTAAGAGATAACAATTAAAGTAAATAAAAAGAAAAAAGAAACAACGAAATAAAATCACGAGCAGAAAGGAACGTAGAGATAAAAAAAAAAGGTGAGAGAAAGAGACGCGAAACTAAATTGCACGCGTCGACGGACGACAATATCGCGGCGAACGTCATGCGTGTGTTATATATGCATCTATTTATATGTAATGTGCATGTGTATGCGTGTGTAATGCATGATGAGTATATCCGGGAGTCTCTCTCGCTCTCCGGCTGATCACAACATGACAGATTTCCCTTCCTGTTCCTTTATCTTTCCTTTCGTTTATTTTATTCCCTTCGTCCCCCGCCTCTCTCGTGTTTCTCCCCCTTTCTTTCTTTTTTTTCTCGTTTACTGCATCACCACAGGTGATCCACACTGGGTTAGGTTTCTCCTCTCTTCTCTCGCGTTGTTGTTGCTGCTCACGGTCCGGGGCCCTCCACCCGCGACCTCCGCGACGACAGACAACGAACAAGACTATTTCGGATACTCGCGTACGCGTGTACTTTGGGCTGTAATATGTGTGTATTACGTCGGGCAGAGTACGAAACTTAGCCAAAGCAGAGAACCAACAGAGACAAAAAAAAAAAATAAAAAGAAAGACGGCACACACACTCGATTAACACTCGCGGGTCAAACTCGACCGATTCTTTTCTCGCTCCTCCTACGCCGGTTCCCGTTTCTCAACGTTCGCGCTCTTCCGCTTTCGTCCGCGCGCGGACCGAAAAACCGGCCGACGAAACAACAAACGGCGCACACTATTGTGGCCCGGTCGTCGCACTCGCGGCTCTCTTCTCTTTCCTTCTCCACCACATCTCTCTGTGTTACTTGTGTGTTCCTTTCCGTTCTTCTTCCTCCTCCTCCTCCAACGCCACCACCACCACCACCACAACCACCACCACAACTTCACACTCTTCTTCTTCTTCTTTTTCCTCTGCTTCTTCCACTTCTTCTTCTTCTTCTTCTTCTTCTTCTTCTTCTTCGTTCCTGTTCAGTAACGAGTAATCCTTACAACAACCCGGCTGTCACAAACGAAACGTCACCAGGCGTGGAAGATGTTCCACGCGGACGCGATCACGGCAAACAACGAGGAACACCTTAGAACAACGTGGACAACCACTCTCCGCGGCTCTCTAGCCGAGCACGTAGGAGGATGCAGAGGAGAGACTCCGTAGAAAGCGTTCGGCACGCTCGTCCGCGATAAGCCGACTCTCCGCGCGTGCACGCGTGGAGCCTCGAAGCGCGACAGACGTCTCTCCTCCCTCGTGGAGAAGGGAACGGACGCGCGCGGTCAGAAAAGCCGGGGAAAAAGACACGCGGGGAGCGAGAGAGTGAGTGAGAGAGAGAGAGGGACAGAGAAGGCGTCGACAGAGACGGAAGCAGGGATCAGTGGCGTCGGTGAGAAGAAGATAGGGAAAAGATCGAGAGAGTGAGAGATGGTCGCGGCGGACGGTGACCGGGCACTAACGAGGGAGAGAATGCTCTCTCCGCGAGGGACGAAAACGCGCGCGCCCGAAAGTGCGTGTACGCGACGCGCGCGATACGGAGCCGACACGAGCGTACGGACAGCGTGCGCTCCAGCGTTCATCCGCAAACGGGGGATGATGGTGTTACAACGCGCGAAAGAGGAAAACACGCGCTCTCCGCGGCAGTCGGAGCGATCTCTCGCCGCGCTCGTAACGTAACCGTCGTAGGGAAAACCGCGCGCGCACTCTCTCTGTTGCTCGCGTTGCTTGCGCCCTGCCGGAATCGCGGCGACGAACAGAGGCGTGAGAAGGTATAGGGACACGGAGGAACGGAGCGTATAGAGTGAGAGAGAGAGGGAGGACGGTGGCAGTTGAACGATGGAGCGAGGAAACAGAGGAGAGAAAAGGAGAGAGAGGTGTACGGGCCTCTTTCACTCTCTCTGTCGCGCGCGCACAGCACACACGAGGTTACGAACAAACGCGGAACAGACGAGGAGAGGCCAGGGCAGCGCGCGAGCGACGTAGCTCTCTAGCAGCCGGCAGCCTGCCGCTCGGGTCAATGACCTCTCCTCGCCGTCGTCGAGCTCTCCTCCGCTCGCGTTTCGCTCCCTACCAAGCGACCTTCTCCCCACCGACACCCTGAAAAGTCCCTCCACCCGCCACGTACACCCCACCAACGACCACCGCGTACCCCACCCTCGTACCCTCTCGAGTTAGCACGTCGACGACGACGACGACGTTAGTTGGAAACGTAACGACAAGCTTTTTACGGCCTGGAGGGGTGAGTTTTCGAGGGGTTGGAGGGGCGCACGTACGGAGGGAGGATCGGTAGAGTGGTGGGAACACCGGTTAGGTCACCCCTCCAACGATGAATCAGTGCGCCTACGGGGGGGATCGAGAGTGGGGCGAAGGGGTAGTTGGTCCGTTACTCGAGTTTTCTTTCTCCCTCGTGTTAACACGATCTTCTCGTTGTCCCGTTCTCGGCACAACGATGCGCCACCCCCTTCTTTGGCGCCCCCTTCTGTTCCCCTTAAACCGGGGGTGGGGAACGGCACATCCACTCACGGCAACCGCACACCGGGTTCACTGGTACAGTGTACCCTCTCGAGCGGTGCAACGCTCTCTCTTCCTGATTCCGCTTCTGAACCCGAACCCTCCCTTCGCGAATTCGCCTCGAGGAGATCGACGCGTATCGCGGCCGACCGGTCGCGAGGAAGGGAGACGGAACACGCCCGAAAGAAGGAGAAGGGTCAGTGATGACCGATTCTGGCGGTAATGGGATACGATCCAGGGTCAGATTCGGTGTGCGTGGTAATGAGAGGGTGAGATCCTTGCACTCGTCTCCCTACCGCGAGCGGAATGGGTGTCACGCTTGTCGACGCTTAGGGAACATATCATTTTTGAACGTGTACTTTCATCGCATCATTGATTTATATTTATGAATTAATCTCAACATTTATGTCGAATTAATGCTGGTTAATGAACAGGATATGCATTTCTTACGCGTTTTAATACTTTGAGTATTGCAGTAGAAATAGCCGTGTCTGGTATCGTATGCTATGATATGGATTGTTAATAATATTCGTTCCTAGCCGGATATCTTATCTTCGAATTTGATCTAGATGGAACGACATAATCAGTTTTTACGCAAACACTGTTTATGGTTGAGAGTCTTGGCCATCGATAAGAGCAATGACCATGAAATCCCTAAATTTTATTCACGATAAATTTCAAGTAAGATTTACGATATTGTCGATAAGATGGTAATAAACTATTTAACGACTTGATTTTTGGACCCAAATTAATACAAATGAAAGAAGAGAAAAATTGTCAGTGGCATTTCTGTTAGGTTGACAATTAATTCACAATTGCATTTATAATCCTTTGCATCAAAATTTCAGTAGCTTTGATCCAAAATTTTCAAAAAGAACTTAATATTATAGCATTAATATAAATTAGTAAATTAAAGGCTTACGTTTGACAATTATTGATTCGTATCCCTAATTATTTGAATATGTCTCACAGTTAACGTGTTAAAGGATTACACGCTAAATTTCTTTAACTTTTTCCTGATGAATTTCGCCATTCTGTACTATCTCCACTTCGCCAGCGTAAGTAAAGCCTATCCAAGGTCAAATTTTCACTGTCGATTCGTTATTAGATTAATCCCCGTTACTTCCCGTTATCGATGATTCGAACTGTCTCGATAGAACTTCGGCTCGTGGCATCGTAAATGATCCGTAAGTTTCCTAAACGTTCTGTATCGTGATTCGATCATAGATCGAAGATTAGATCCATCAAATATGGCCCCGTCTCGATCAGCCCAGCACGAAACGAACGTGAACAAAGATTTGAGAAATAATTAACTTTCTTAGCAATTAAACTTACAATTCTGTTTTTGCAAATGAAACGTATGCTTTTCTTTTATATATTTATTAACAAAGTTTGTAAATTTAAATAATTAATTGTAGAAAGGAAGAAACAAATTTTAGTCACTATTGCAAAGTACTAACTGGAAGTTTAAGCTTTGAAATTACACGACAGTGCTCTCAGTAATTAGTGTTTTCATGTCTGACTACGAACGTCCGCTTCTACTGTGGTAGTTAATGTGCTATGAGTTAGAGGATAGTTTATAGGTTTTAAACTTTTATCATACATCTCAAATCTAATCATTCTTATAAAACTGCCTGTATAAATATTTTATCGATATTCTTAGCCCTTTGCACTCGAGTGGTACCTCTGGGGCACCATATGCAATTAACTATAATATTTTAAAATGTGAAATTTAAGTTTTATTTATAAAAGAACATAGCAAATTAAACTCTTTTCTCCCGAACTAAGGCTTTTCAATTTGCAAAGTTTTATTGGAAAAAATGCTTCGAGAGCAAAGGGTTTTTTAAGTTGTACATTCGATAATTAATTAATTGAAGTGTTTGCTTTAACAAAGTGCCCATCAATTTATATTGAAAATATTATTGAAATGTTTATACAAACATTTTCAGCAATCTTTATACCATAAGTACTATTTTTTTATACTTTCATCTCATCAAATTGTGTTCGATATTCAATACACGAATATAAAAATCAATAACAGAACATTTTGATGTTCTGAAACGAATGAAATTTAAAACGCGACCCCGGTTTATTACAACCGTATCAACTCGTGATAAATAATTTATGGTTGCATAAATCATAGATCGCGCGGATAAATTAGAGCAGTCATCAAAGTGACGGGGCTAGATCGATTTAACGTAGTTTCATATAATTTGCGCTATCTTTATTCCTCGTTATCTCCAATAGAATTTCGTGTCTTCGAATTCAAAAGAGCATGCGTTACCTAATCTGAACGTGGACGTATTTTAACCGTAAAAACTGCTTTATCTATGTAATCGTGTACTCCTGATATTACGCGACTGTGTTTGTTCTAACGTGCCGCTATAAAAATTGCTGTCTGCGTAATTAATCTGTCAAAATGTTTGACAAAGACTTTTGGATAGGGGAAATATATTACTTCGTAAATGGAGAATAAATTCTTCGTTCAACGACGGTACAAATGTGACTCAATTTTAGGTTGATAAAACGATTTGGTAACGTTTCGATGTGGGCTTGAAACAAAATCAGTCTTGCAACAATAGAAACAATAATTATTGTTCTTATTCTTCTCAAAATTAATTTAGGTGACATTTGGAGAAAATTGCAGAACATTATTCCTAATTGGAATTAAATAGAACTTATATTTTATCTTTGATTTGATTAAAGGATTAAATTATTTCCAATTATTTCAGTTTCAGATTATAAAAATCAATTACAAATTATGTAAAAATATTATTTAATAAAACGTAGGAAAAATTGCAAAGAATTTTTAAATAGAATTATTAATTAAATTATTTTGGTAACTTTTTAATTTACTGTCTTAATTGAAATTTGATTGAAAAAAATATTATTTAACAAAGATTTTTCTTAACAGAAACAAACGATATCCGAAGTTCTTATCTTTGACTCCGATTCCTTTGCGCGGAAAGATCTGCAAGTAGAAAGAAACGAAATATCGGAGACCCGACGTTCCTCGCAAAAATTCTCAAAATTAAAGTGACCGAACAATTAAAGTCTCATACACGTTAGTTTATTCATCGTCTTACATATACGTGCGTTTGTACGCTTGGCGTAAAAACCGGCCCGGCTCGTTATTTCGGCTTAATTAGTTGAATCGGTGGTCCAACGGACGGGCAAAGATAGACGAACGCAATAACCGGCGTTCTTTTTCAAGATTCATGGCGTTTGAAGTTTAAGGTCAGAGTCAGATTTCGATGTCCTTATCGTCGCTCTGTTAGATACGATGTTTTATCATCGGCTCGGGTATTGTGTCAATGCGAGCACGACGTTAGAGTCTGTTCAAAAGCGTGTTTGCTCAATGAAAATATTCTGCGATGCCAGCTGTTTGTTACATGGCATTGAAACGGCACGAAATCACAAATTATACATGATCGAAATTTTTTCAAAATTATTTTTACCCTCATTAACAACCAAAACAGTATATATCTAATATTTTACCGTAGGTATTGTGTCATAAATTTTTTCAAAATTATTATTTTAGTTGAAATAAGTACCTGTGGTATTAATACATACAATAATGTTTACTTTCCATACCAACTGTTTATATAGATTAAATTGTAACATACCAGGTGACTGATTTAGGAACACAGAAAACCAAACACGATTTGATAACATAGAACTATTATAAAATAGTACGTATGGTATATCAAATTCAAGGTCAGGGTTTAAGAAAAATTACCACGCGGACCATCGCTTGATATCTTCGACGTAAAATAACACGGTTCGGACGCAGGTGTTCGAACAGGGGATTCGTTCGTCGGGGAACGATTCCACCATAATCTTATGAGGTTGTAATCAGAAAAACCGTGCGTACGGTAGTTCGAGTGTTAACAGCAGTCCTTCATAGGACATTGACTTGAGATATCGTCGACTGGCTGCGACGACGCTATCTCGTTTCGGCCTATCGCACTTGTTTCGCTGTACCTTATCTGTCCGCCTCTGTCTTAAGACATTTTCTCGTGGCTGGCCGCGAGAAATCGTCATCGTCGCGAAAAAAATCATATGGTAAGCTTAAACCAGCTCTCACAGTCGAGTACAGCAAAATTTTTGCTCCAGCCTGCTCGCTTCAACACAGGAAGTCAGTCGGCAACCACCTCCTTAAATTTAAAAAGATCATCTCGAATGGTATAATTTATGGTGACAAATTAAATATCGATTTCTACCTTTGAATTATTATTTTAATTCTATCATCCCCAAATGAACGATGAAAGTGTGTATAATTTAAATAGGTCACGTTGGATGAGGAGATTATTTAAATGGAGACACCTAATCTTTATTAATTTATGATTTCATGGAAAAAGAGCTCGGGACAAAGTTATCTTGTTTCAACGGTAATATTATATTTTTACGTATTCCCATTGAAATTGTTCGTATTTTAATTAGGTATTTCGATCGTTCATTTAACTCAGTTCATTTAAATTTTGTCTCTTTTAAAAGACGATTGTGTATGTACGATTGTACATTGATTTTTTTTCTTGTGTAAGAAAATTAGCGTTCCATTTACGAGACCGTGGTGGGAAGTGTTTATCGAAAGGTCGTTGACACGTGACGTATGTTGGAATTATTTAATTTTTATCTGAATCTGTCTCGAAAATAGTAACGTACATATGTGCTTGCTTACACGAATGGTATAACGAGAGGAACGTATTACTATTTACTTTTATTCAAATCGTCATAACTGTTCCCTAATAACATTATTAGAAATTTTTATGTTAAAAATGATTGGAATTTTAAATACAAATAATTCTTTAAATGGACAGAAAATCTGGTACCATTGTAAAGCTTAAAATTTGATGAAAATGGTTGCCTGAATATGTTGTTATTATTTTTAATGCAAAATGGACAGGTGAACGAAAATACGAATTTTTCGAGCAACGAACTGAAATTTTATCAGAACCATCTCGCTATTGGCATCGTCGATCGGTGTCAAGGTTTTTAACCGATCATTCGCGAAGGAGCTTGCACAGCTTCGCGGTTCACCGATCGTTCAGAGCATGTTTATTAATAACACATCGCAAGGGCCACCTGCCTCAGTCTGATAAGCCTATTGAAGTTCGTTTTATAATTAGAAGCGTTGTCACTCCGTTGTTTCGCTCGTTCGACACGCTCGCGTATTACACGATAATTTCACGGACCCGATCAATTGAATTTTAACTTTCTTCTCGATACGCAACGCGAAGAGGAAACAGGAAACTGTTCGTATTGTTCAAATACAAAATTAATACCTTTACGATAGATCGAGCATATTTTAACTGACCCAATTTACTCAACCTGTGAGATTTTTGTAGAAAGAGCAAAAGTGCAAAATTATCTTAACCCTTTGCCCTCGAGACATTTTTGGATACGATTAAGTCTAAATACATTTTCCAATAAAGCTTTTTGATTTATCGTCTTTTACTTTTATTTCCTTCATTAATTTGCTACGTTTTGATATAAGTAACTCTTAAATGTTACTTTTAAAAATATTCTGGTTAATCACATGTACCTATTGCCCCAGAGGCGCCACTCAAGTGCAAAGGGTTAATGGTCCACCATCTGAAGACAAAATCAACCAATACTTTTTAAATTAAAAATTAAATTAAATTATGGTCTTCTTTTAATTCTGAAAATAATTTTATTTTTAGGGCAACTGGTGGGACGAGTGGTGGGACATTCTTCCCCTACGGCGCCATTTTTCCTAGAAGAGGCCTATGGCGTCCGATGGTACACAGTCATCTTACTTCCATCGCTAATATATAACAGTTCGGATGAAAATTACCTTGTCCCCGTTGGGGAATTAAGAGCAAGGTGGAGGAAGATGGAGAAAAGGAAAAAAGGGAGAGGAGGAGTGAGTGACCGACGGGATTAATTCGACGAGCAGAAACAGGGACCGGGAGAGCCGTGGAATCGCGTGCTCGTAAATCTGTCAGAGCTCTTTAAGCGTTTATGATAGCAGCCTCGAACGAATCCTTCCCTTTTTCTCCTCTTTCGTTTCTGTTGCTCTTAACCCTCCAGAAGACTCCGATACTCTTCTTTCTCTTGCCCGTTTTTACTACTACTCTCTCCACCCTTTCTTCGGCTCGCCCTCGTTCAGACACGCTCTTTTTTCTCTCTTCTTTTTTTTTTTAATGGTCGCGATTGCACTTTCTCCGACGTTTGAACCTCGACGACCCCCGGCCGGGGATATTATCGACACTGCCAAGTTCATTTCTGTTTACATTCGCCAAGCTCGACGACCCCGCGGCTCGGCGAGAAACCGCCTCGCGGTTTCTTCCCGACAGATTCAGACACTGCACGCTCGGCTCTGCTCGAAATCGATCGACTTTCGACGAGAATAGTGAGTGATAGAATTTAGACTTTGTTCGTTGCAAGTTGAACATATGTATGAAACACAGGGGTTGTTTTCGACCCTTTGATTGCGAAAGATTTCTGTTTTTAATACTTGTACTGTCACAGTGAAAATAGACGTGTATGGTAAGACAAATTGATATTCTAATTATTAAGGATCCAATGGATTAATTTTGAAATATAATATATAATGTTCCAACTTGATATTTTACATTGTTAATTCAATATTAACACCATTCAGGTTGTCAGTTATTATTAATTATTAATTTGTACAGAATTTCAGGAGAAATTGATACTCCATATATTTGAAAAATAACTAAAAATTCAGCTTCTCTATAATGATAGAATAATAGTGTAACAATTTTCTCGATAAATTGCTGTTATCAAACGTTAAATCTCAATCTTCCGAACGACGAGTTAATTCGCGTACTACAGTTAAGGAGTTAAACTCGCGTTTACGTGATAGCCATCCTGGAATTACAGTTTAATACGATCACCTGGCTGATGATTTGCGCAATTTACCTGTCGATCAAGTGGTCCCGAGCGTCGCATGTAAATCGCTTGTTTCTTTTTTCTATTTTTTCTCCTGATTAGCCAGGTAAGTTCAATGTACCTTGCACCGTCGATCTCCTTCGCGAAACCTTATCATGAATCATAATATTCTGCTTCATTATGCGATTATGCAACGAGAGGTTTAAATTATTGAGAAAAATTACATGTTTCTAACTAATAAGTGTTAATTGAGACATACTGTTCCTGCTAATCGTACTACTTATAATTTTATATTAATGAGGCGTAGTGTCTTTATTAACTTCTTACGACGGAAATTGATTGATATAAATGATTGAGAATGGGTAATTTCATTCAAGCTATTGCTTAACAATTTTTGTTTAAATTATGAGCCAATTGCTACTTAAAAGTTATTTAAAATTATAAATTAATTTTACCACCATAGAGGGAGAAAATAGTGTTTTTGGATAGTAAAATTAATCATTGGGATATATATGTTACTTTTAATTGACTTGTGCTCGTTTAAGAAATTTTTTAGGATATCTATCGCAAGTGAAAAATCTGCTAAGAATCAAATACTCTCGACAGCTTCTAACGAGAGTTTTACTATCAAATGGACATGTATCGACCGCATGCCAGTGAAACGTACTGCCAGCACCATCTGATCATATCGTGTTAAACTGTACTATATGTAAATTGTATCAATATGCACCAATAAATTAACCAATGCACCAATTAACCGTTTTACACCATGTGTATATTATAATGATCATCAAATTGATTCTGTTTTAGATTTAAAAATATGTTGGTGTTTCACTTTACAGATTATATCTTTTTACATTTTAGTAAAAATAAAATTTTATAAATTTTTATAACAGATCAAGAACAGCGCCACTCGCGCTACCTGGTGGCGCACGGCGAAACTAACTTCCTACATTACTGACGATTACCAACATTTGCGATCTATTATATGAATTTAAAAGATTCTATTATCACAATTATTCATAAATCATTAATACTTAACGATAAGAGGCATGTCTGAAATCGTTCTCTGTATAATCATTTGCAAGAAATATGCGTGCATTCATCCGGTTTACAGCACTGTTTGATCATTACGTTTCAGGACCTTTAACAATTATTTTCTTTCATTTTCACGATTTTTGGCTATTTAGATACATTTCGAGAACTTGTATTCTCAAATTGTACATATGTTTATTAAGTCCTGACACGCAGAAAAGTTCAATTTTTGTATGGGTGATATACATAGTATTTAGTTCATTAGCTTCGCCACTTGGCTGCTAGATAGCTGACGATTTTTGTGTCCATAAAATGCATTATTTTCTAAGATCTATTCTAACGCTTTAAATTCAACAAAAGTCATTTCCTTCTATGAAATCGTGATCGTAGAATCACAACTGAGGACGGTACATGGGGTGTTACCGACGAAATTAGCGAAACAGAAAATTGTGTTTTTTCAAAAACCAGGCCACTTTTCGGATAAACTAAAGTTACAGAGACATTTATAACAACAAAATATTTTATGTAATGGTGTTAAAAAGCCGATTTTTAATAAAATAATTTTTACCGACTTTTTATTTTACCCCTGGCGCCACCTGCGAACAAAGTGCTGAAACTGCTCAAAAATTGACAGGAATCTGCCGTACCTACAATGATTATTTTTTAAGAAAATAATTTTTTGCTGTTTTCGCGTGTTTGAAGCATCTAATCGCTTCTATTTTACACTAATTATCGATTCCAATTGTCCGATTAATCCTAGAAGCCCAAAATATTGAAATATTAAAGATTAAATGTTAGACTTCCGAAACATCGTTAAAAATGGCGGGCTTTTCAAAATGAGTAATGTACTATTTTGATATTTCTTAATTAAATTCCTTATAAAGGTTTATTAATTAAACTTCTGCTTTAATTATTAAACTAGAAGAACTGGTGTATAATTTCTGATTGTTTCAATAAGAGAAAAACCTACATTTATGTCTTTTCTTCATTAATATAACTTTTAAAAAAATATAATTATTAAAAAAATTGTAAAAATAATAAAAAATAGAGCTTGTACGGTGACAAATTGATACTTTTATGATAATATAAAGTTTCCCCTTCCTTTAGTTCAAATTTGGTGATCCTAGAACATCATTTAAGTATATAAATCGATATAAACCTGCGCTTGATTACGAGACTCGAAGACTACATTTCAGAGCCTTTATTTATTATTTTCTTGCTTTATCGCGATTGTTAACTAATTAGAAACGTTCATGGTACTAAAAAGCTGCATTTATTCAATAAACTACATGATTCATACATTCAGCTTTACAATAGTTATTATATTATTTATAATTAACGTTTACAATTGTAATTTTGCGAGATTGCTGTGGAGGGAGTGGGAGGTCCGAATGGCGGACTAGTGTTCACTCTCTCGCACATTGGTGTTGTGCGCAGGCGCGAGTTTGGCGTAGAGGGAGTGAGAGACTAGATGCTCGGTGCTCTCACTCGCACATTGAGAGAGTGAGAGGTGAGATTGGCGGACTAGTGTTCACTCTCTCGCACATTCTGGGAGTGAGAGGTCCGAATGGCGGACTAGTGTTCACTCTCTCGCACATTGTGGAAGTGAGAGGTCCGAATGGCGGACTAGTGTTCACTCTCTCGCACATTGGTGTTGTGCGCAGGCGCGAGTTTGGCGTAGAGGGAGTGAGAGACTAGATGCTCGGTGCTCTCACTCGCACATTGAGAGAGTGAGAGGTGAGATTGGCAGACTAGTGTTCTCTCTCTCGCATATTGAGAGAGTGAGAGGTGAGATTGGCGGACGAATGTTCTCTCCCTCTTACGCATTAGCATACTGCGTTGGCTTGGTGCGAGTGAGAGGGGTGATGCTCTCGCGGAGTATTTCCACTCGCTGGTGCATCGGCGTACCTGGCGCGGGCTGTGATGTATAATTTTTAATCGTTGCGTTACAATAATTAATAGTATGAGTTATTCAAGGTTCAGACTATTGTAGATCGGTTTTTCGTGTTCGAAAATGTAAAATTCGATACCTGATTGTAGACGGTGTTTTTAGACATGACTTTTATCTTTAGATATCAATAATTTCTCAATAATTGTGAAAATAACATTTTTCTTATTTTTATACGAGATGGACAACAGCTGCGTCATGTTGAAAATGACAATAGTTCCGCGGTCCATTAGCTCGCAGAACTATTGCCGACAACAGAGCCGCCATGTTGGAAATGACAATAGTTCCGCGGTCCATCAGCTCGTAGAACTATTGTCGCGGAAGGAGTGAGAGGTCCGACACGCGGACTAATGCTCTCTCCCTCGCACATTGAGGGAGTGAGAGGTCCGACACGCGGACTAGTGTTCTCTCCCTCGCACATTGAGGGAGTGAGAGGTCCGAATGGCGGACTAGTGTTCACTCTCTCGCACATTGTGGAAGTGAGAGGTCCGAATGGCGGACTAGTGTTCACTCTCTCGCACATTGGTGTTGTGCGCAGGCGCGAGTTTGGCGTAGAGGGAGTGAGAGACTAGATGCTCGGTGCACTCTCTCGCACATTGAGGGAGTGAAAGGTCCGATCGGCGGACTAGTGTTCTCTCCCTCTTACGCATTAGCATACTGCGTTGGCTTGGTGCGAGTGAGAGGGGTGACGCTCTCGCGGAGTCTTTTAATCGTTCCGTTACAATAATTAATAGTATGAGTTATTCGAGGTTCAGACTATTGTAGATCGGTTTTTCGTGTTCGAAAATGTAAAATTCGATACCAAATTAGCCAGTGCTTCTACGTTTTCTATTATTCATTAATGGTCGGGTAGTTACGTTCATCCCTTCTGTGTGAGGTTATGACTAAGTCCCTGTAATTTAATGTACAAGCTGCCTTAGTTTAATGATACATAACTAGATAAATACAATTTTGCAAACTCGAGATCCTTGGTTTCTGAGTCTAGTTTCATTTTACCAATAAACAATGGGAAGGATTTATCTACTGAGAGTAAACATAATCCATCAAATTCAAACCTGATTGAAAATGATCAATTTTGTTATATCGTATGTAAGTATAAAGTATTATAATTTTATTCAAGTAGTTAATAATAACGTATTTTGCTGTGTTGCAGATTAGAAGATGTATTTGTTATACATTTCTACGCCACATAAGCTGCGCATTAACATCATTAAATCAACAGGAAACTTTCTGGCAGATTCTCAGATATCAGTGTTCGGTAATTTTTGGATATGGACACTACTAAAATTTCAAGAAATGGCACGAAGAATACTTCCTGCCACATCATGTTCTCCTAATACAAATCTGCAAACTTGAGATCCTTGGTTTCTGAGTCTAATTTCATTTTACCAATAAACAATGGAAAGGATTTATCTACGGAGAGTAAACTGTTCTTCAATAGTTATACTGAATATATAAGTACATATGTAATTGTAGAATGTCTTTATTTCATAAGAATATTGTACTGCGCTTAAGCTATATCTTAAATAATTATAAAAATATGTTGTATGTAAAAATACTGATATGTAAGTTTTACAATTTGTAATTATAAGTGCGTTAAAGTTAAGAATCTAATATTTAAGTAAGTTTTACAGTTAGTAGGTATAAGTGCGTTAGAACTGTGAATGTAATATTTAAGTAAGTTTTACAGTTAGTAGTTATAAGTGCGTTAGAATTGTGAATGTAATATTTAAGTAAGTTTTACAGTTAGTAGTTATAAGTGCATTAGAATTGTGTATGTAATATTTAAGTAAATTTTACAATTTGTAATTATAAGTGCATGGAAGTTATGAATGTAATATTTAAGTAAGTTTTACAGTTAGTAGTTAGAAGTGCGTTAGAATTGTGAATGTAATATTTAAGTAAATTTTATAATTTGTAATTATAAGTGCATTGAAGTTATGAATGTAATATTTAAGTAAATTTTACAGGTAGTAGTTATAAGTGCGTTAGAATTAACAATGTAACATTTATGTAACATGTATAATTGAAAGAATTTTCAATAAACATAGAGTTAAACTAAAGCAATTGTTTATTCATTTATAAACCTAACTCCCTTATCCAGCCCTTACAAAATTTCACTTAAACAGCAAGAAATAATGTAGAAAAACATTGCACAGAAGTTTCGAAATACAAAAGTAGAAAAAGAAACGAAAAATATTGGTTTGATACAGAGAAGAACAAAATTCGGTCCAAACGGTTTCCAGGAATTCCTGGAATTCGACGTCACTAAAATTCTGGGAAGTGGCACGAAGAATACCTCCTGGCACATCATGTTCTCCTGATACAATTTCGGGATCCGAAATTCGGTGAATTTAAATTTTATAGTCTTCGATTTGCTATTGCTAATTTTCATTATTTTCTGAAATTATTTATGGGATAAGGATATCAAGAGAGATTTATTTAAATAAATAAACGAGTTCTGTGTTATTTTTGAAAATCTGCATTTATTCAATAAACTAAATGATTTATTATACATTGAGCTTTAGAATAGTTATTAAATTATTTACAACTAACGTTTACAATTGTAATTTTGCGCACTATCTATACAACTTTAATTTATAATCGGATTTGTTATAGAATTGATACAACAGGTATCTAAGTTCCGATTATTAATTAAATCCTTGGTTTCTGAGTCCAAGTTCCCGGAAATTCCTGGAATTCGACGTCACTAAAATTCTGGGAAGTGGCACGAAGAATACCTCCTGGCACATCATGTTCTCCTGATACAATTTCGGGATCCGAAATTCGGTGAATTTAAATTTTATAGTCTTCGATTTGCTATTGCTAATTTTCATTATTTTCTGAAATTATTTATGGGATAAGGATATCAAGAGAGATTTATTTAAATAAATAAACGAGTTCTGTGTTATTTTTGAAAATCTGCATTTATTCAATAAACTAAATGATTTATTATACATTGAGCTTTAGAATAGTTATTAAATTATTTACAACTAACGTTTACAATTGTAATTTTGCGCACTATCTATACAACTTTAATTTATAATCGGATTTGTTATAGAATTGATACAACAGGTATCTAAGTTCCGATTATTAATTAAATCCTTGGTTTCTGAGTCCAAGTTCCCGGAAATTCCTGGAATTCGACGTCACTAAAATTCTGGGAAGTGGCACGAAGAATACCTCCTGGCACATCATATTCTCCTAATACAATTTCGGGATCCGAAATTCGGTGAATTTAAATTTTATAGTCTTCGATTTGCTATTGCTAATTTTCATTATTTTCTGAAATTATTTATAGGATAAGGATATCAAGAGAGGTTTATTTAAATAAATAAACGAGTTCTGGGTTATTTTTGAAAATCTGCATTTATTCAATAAACTAAATGATTTATTATACATTGAGCTTTAGAATAGTTATTAAATTATTTACAACTAGCGTTTACAATTGTAATTTTGCGCACTATCTATACAACTTTAATTTATAATCGGATTTGTTATAGAATTGATACAACAGGTATCTAAGTTCCGATTATTAATTAAATCCTTGGTTTCTGAGTCCAAGTTCCAGGAATTCCTGGAATTCGACGTCACTAAAATTCCGAGAAGTGGCACGGAGAATACCTCCTGGCACATCATATTCTCCTGATACATTTCTCAAATCGGGAATTTGGTTTCGATAAAGGTGAATGTACAGGGTGTCCAACTTAAGTGATTACAGCAGGATATTTCGGAAGGAGTTGTAGTTATTAAAAATATGTTCCTACAAAAGTTGCTTGACAAAATGGGTGCATTCATGCGGTAATACGTATTTTCTTCTGGGTGTGGTAATAGACGAGATCTGAAGGTCAATGTATTTTTTTAAGTGAGATGCTATAGTTTTCTCTTCAGAATCTAACAGCGGGCATCGAGACGAGTTCAACGGATGTGCGACATGATGGTATTCGGAGTTCGATAAAGTCTAAATCTGGAACTTGGTTTCGCAAAAGGGTTCCCGAAAATTCCTGGAATTCGACGTCACTAAAATTCTGGGAAGTGACCCGAAGAATACCTCCTGGCACATCATGTTCTCCTAATACAATTTCGGGATCCGAAATTCTGTGAATTTAAATTTTATAGTCTTCGATTTGCTATTGTTAATTTTCATTATTTTCTGAAATTATTTATAGGATAAGGATATCAAGAGAGGTTTATTTAAATAAATAAACGAGTTCTGGGTTATTTTTGAAAATCTGCATTTATTCAATAAACTAACTGATTTATTATAGATTGAGCTTTAGAATAGTTATTAAATTATTTACAACTAGCGTTAACAATTGTAATTTTGCGCACTATCTATACAACTTTAATTTATAATCGGATTTGTTATAGAATTGATACAACAGGTATCTAAGTTCCGATTATTAATTAAATCCTTGGTTTCTGAGTCCAAGTTCCCGGAAATTCCTGGAATTCGACGTCACTAAAATTCCGAGAAGTGGCACGGAGAATACCTCCTGGCACATCATATTCTCCTGATACATTTCTCAAATCGGGAATTTGGTTTCGATAAAGGTGAATGTACAGGGTGTCCAACTTAAGTGATTACAGCAGGATATTTCGGAAGGAGTTGTAGTTATTAAAAATATGTTCCTACAAAAGTTGCTTGACAAAATGGGGTGCATCATGCGGTAATACGTATTTTCTTCTGGGTGTGGTAATAGACGAGATCTGAAGGTCAATGTATTTTTTTAAGTGAGATGCTATAGTTTTCTCTTCAGAATCTAACAGCGGGCATCGAGACGAGTTCAACGGTGTGCGACATGATGGTATTCGGAGTTCGATAAAGTCTAAATCTGGAACTTGGTTTCGCAAAAGGGGTTCCCGAAAATTCCTGGAATTCGACGTCACTAAAATTCTGGGAAGTGACCCGAAGAATACCTCCTGGCACATCATGTTCTCCTAATACAATTTCGGGATCCGAAATTCTGTGAATTTAAATTTTATAGTCTTCGATTTGCTATTGTTAATTTTCATTATTTTCTGAAATTATTTATAGGATAAGGATATCAAGAGAGGTTTATTTAAATAAATAAACGAGTTCTGGGTTATTTTTGAAAATCTGCATTTATTCAATAAACTAACTGATTTATTATAGATTGAGCTTTAGAATAGTTATTAAATTATTTACAACTAGCGTTTACAATTGTAATTTTGCGCACTATCTATACAACTTTAATTTATAATCGGATTTGTTATAGAATTGATACAACAGGTATCTAAGTTCCGATTATTAATTAAATCCTTGGTTTCTGAGTCCAAGTTCCAGGAATTCCTGGAATTCGACGTCACTAAAATTCCGAGAAGTGGCACGGAGAATACCTCCTGGCACATCATATTCTCCTGATACATTTCTCAAATCGGGAATTTGGTTTCGATAAAGGTGAATGTACAGGGTGTCCAACTTAAGTGATTACAGCAGGATATTTCGGAAGGAGTTGTAGTTATTAAAAATATGTTCCTACAAAAGTTGCTTGACAAAATGGGGTGCATCATGCGGTAATACGTATTTTCTTCTGGGTGTGGTAATAGACGAGATCTGAAGGTCAATGTATTTTTTTAAATGAGATGCTATAGTTTTCTCTTCAGAATCTAACAGCGGGCATCGAGACGAGTTCAACGGTGTGCGACATGATGGTATTCGGAGTTCGATAAAGTCTAAATCTGGAACTTGGTTTCGCAAAAGGGGTTCCCGAAAATTCCTGGAATTCGACGTCACTAAAATTCTGGGAAGTGACCCGAAGAATACCTCCTGGCACATCATGTTCTCCTAATACAATTTCGGGATCCGAAATTCTGTGAATTTAAATTTTATAGTCTTCGATTTGCTATTGTTAATTTTCATTATTTTCTGAAATTATTTATAGGATAAGGATATCAAGAGAGGTTTATTTAAATAAATAAACGAGTTCTGGGTTATTTTTGAAAATCTGCATTTATTCAATAAACTAAATGATTTATTATACATTGAGCTTTAGAATAGTTATTAAATTATTTACAACTAGCGTTTACAATTGTAATTTTGCGCACTATCTATACAACTTTAATTTATAATCGGATTTGTTATAGAATTGATACAACAGGTATCTAAGTTCCGATTATTAATTAAATCCTTGGTTTCTGAGTCCAAGTTCCAGGAATTCCTGGAATTCGACGTCACTAAAATTCCGAGAAGTGGCACGGAGAATACCTCCTGGCACATCATATTCTCCTGATACATTTCTCAAATCGGGAATTTGGTTTCGATAAAGGTGAATGTACAGGGTGTCCAACTTAAGTGATTACAGCAGGATATTTCGGAAGGAGTTGTAGTTATTAAAAATATGTTCCTACAAAAGTTGCTTGACAAAATGGGGTGCATCATGCGGTAATACGTATTTTCCTCTGGGTGTGGTAATAGACGAGATCTGAAGGTCAATGTATTTTTTTAAATGAGATGCTATAGTTTTCTCTTCAGAATCTAACAGCGGGCATCGAGACGAGTTCAACGGTGTGCGACATGATGGTATTCGGAGTTCGATAAAGTCTAAATCTGGAACTTGGTTTCGCAAAAGGGGTTCCCGAAAATTCCTGGAATTCGACGTCACTAAAATTCTGGGAAGTGACCCGAAGAATACCTCCTGGCACATCATGTTCTCCTAATACAATTTCGGGATCCGAAATTCTGTGAATTTAAATTTTATAGTCTTCGATTTGCTATTGTTAATTTTCATTATTTTCTGAAATTATTTATAGGATAAGGATATCAAGAGAGGTTTATTTAAATAAATAAACGAGTTCTGGGTTATTTTTGAAAATCTGCATTTATTCAATAAACTAAATGATTTATTATACATTGAGCTTTAGAATAGTTATTAAATTATTTACAACTAGCGTTTACAATTGTAATTTTGCGCACTATCTATACAACTTTAATTTATAATCGGATTTGTTATAGAATTGATACAACAGGTATCTAAGTTCCGATTATTAATTAAATCCTTGGTGTTTGAGTCCAAGTTCCAGGAATTCCTGGAATTCGACGTCACTAAAATTCCGAGAAGTGGCACGGAGAATACCTCCTGGCACATCATATTCTCCTGATACATTTCTCAAATCGGGAATTTGGTTTCGATAAAGGTGAATGTACAGGGTGTCCAACTTAAGTGATTACAGCAGGATATTTCGGAAGGAGTTGTAGTTATTAAAAATATGTTCCTACAAAAGTTGCTTGACAAAATGGGGTGCATCATGCGGTAATACGTATTTTCCTCTGGGTGTGGTAATAGACGAGATCTGAAGGTCAATGTATTTTTTTAAGTGAGATGCTATAGTTTTCTCTTCAGAATCTAACAGCGGGCATCGAGACGAGTTCAACGGTGTGCGACATGATGGTATTCGGAGTTCGATAAAGTCTAAATCTGGAACTTGGTTTCGCAAAAGGGGTTCCCGAAAATTCCTGGAATTCGACGTCACTAAAATTCTGGGAAGTGACCCGAAGAATACCTCCTGGCACATCATGTTCTCCTAATACAATTTCGGGATCCGAAATTCTGTGAATTTAAATTTTATAGTCTTCGATTTGCTATTGTTAATTTTCATTATTTTCTGAAATTATTTATAGGATAAGGATATCAAGAGAGGTTTATTTAAATAAATAAACGAGTTCTGGGTTATTTTTGAAAATCTGCATTTATTCAATAAACTAACTGATTTATTATAGATTGAGCTTTAGAATAGTTATTAAATTATTTACAACTAGCGTTTACAATTGTAATTTTGCGCACTATCTATACAACTTTAATTTATAATCGGATTTGTTATAGAATTGATACAACAGGTATCTAAGTTCCGATTATTAATTAAATCCTTGGTTTCTGAGTCCAAGTTCCAGGAATTCCTGGAATTCGACGTCACTAAAATTCCGAGAAGTGGCACGGAGAATACCTCCTGGCACATCATATTCTCCTGATACATTTCTCAAATCGGGAATTTGGTTTCGATAAAGGTGAATGTACAGGGTGTCCAACTTAAGTGATTACAGCAGGATATTTCGGAAGGAGTTGTAGTTATTAAAAATATGTTCCTACAAAAGTTGCTTGACAAAATGGGGTGCATCATGCGGTAATACGTATTTTCCTCTGGGTGTGGTAATAGACGAGATCTGAAGGTCAATGTATTTTTTTAAATGAGATGCTATAGTTTTCTCTTCAGAATCTAACAGCGGGCATCGAGACGAGTTCAACGGTGTGCGACATGATGGTATTCGGAGTTCGATAAAGTCTAAATCTGGAACTTGGTTTCGCAAAAGGGGTTCCCGAAAATTCCTGGAATTCGACGTCACTAAAATTCTGGGAAGTGACCCGAAGAATACCTCCTGGCACATCATGTTCTCCTAATACAATTTCGGGATCCGAAATTCTGTGAATTTAAATTTTATAGTCTTCGATTTGCTATTGTTAATTTTCATTATTTTCTGAAATTATTTATAGGATAAGGATATCAAGAGAGGTTTATTTAAATAAATAAACGAGTTCTGGGTTATTTTTGAAAATCTGCATTTATTCAATAAACTAACTGATTTATTATAGATTGAGCTTTAGAATAGTTATTAAATTATTTACAACTAGCGTTAACAATTGTAATTTTGCGCACTATCTATACAACTTTAATTTATAATCGGATTTGTTATAGAATTGATACAACAGGTATCTAAGTTCCGATTATTAATTAAATCCTTGGTGTTTGAGTCCAAGTTCCAGGAATTCCTGGAATTCGACGTCACTAAAATTCCGAGAAGTGGCACGGAGAATACCTCCTGGCACATCATATTCTCCTGATACATTTCTCAAATCGGGAATTTGGTTTCGATAAAGGTGAATGTACAGGGTGTCCAACTTAAGTGATTACAGCAGGATATTTCGGAAGGAGTTGTAGTTATTAAAAATATGTTCCTACAAAAGTTGCTTGACAAAATGGGGTGCATCATGCGGTAATACGTATTTTCTTCTGGGTGTGGTAATAGACGAGATCTGAAGGTCAATGTATTTTTTTAAGTGAGATGCTATAGTTTTCTCTTCAGAATCTAACAGCGGGCATCGAGACGAGTTCAACGGTGTGCGACATGATGGTATTCGGAGTTCGATAAAGTCTAAATCTGGAACTTGGTTTCGCAAAAGGGGTTCCCGAAAATTCCTGGAATTCGACGTCACTAAAATTCTGGGAAGTGACCCGAAGAATACCTCCTGGCACATCATGTTCTCCTAATACAATTTCGGGATCCGAAATTCTGTGAATTTAAATTTTATAGTCTTCGATTTGCTATTGTTAATTTTCATTATTTTCTGAAATTATTTATAGGATAAGGATATCAAGAGAGGTTTATTTAAATAAATAAACGAGTTCTGGGTTATTTTTGAAAATCTGCATTTATTCAATAAACTAACTGATTTATTATAGATTGAGCTTTAGAATAGTTATTAAATTATTTACAACTAGCGTTTACAATTGTAATTTTGCGCACTATCTATACAACTTTAATTTATAATCGGATTTGTTATAGAATTGATACAACAGGTATCTAAGTTCCGATTATTAATTAAATCCTTGGTTTCTGAGTCCAAGTTCCAGGAATTCCTGGAATTCGACGTCACTAAAATTCCGAGAAGTGGCACGGAGAATACCTCCTGGCACATCATATTCTCCTGATACATTTCTCAAATCGGGAATTTGGTTTCGATAAAGGTGAATGTACAGGGTGTCCAACTTAAGTGATTACAGCAGGATATTTCGGAAGGAGTTGTAGTTATTAAAAATATGTTCCTACAAAAGTTGCTTGACAAAATGGGGTGCATCATGCGGTAATACGTATTTTCTTCTGGGTGTGGTAATAGACGAGATCTGAAGGTCAATGTATTTTTTTAAATGAGATGCTATAGTTTTCTCTTCAGAATCTAACAGCGGGCATCGAGACGAGTTCAACGGTGTGCGACATGATGGTATTCGGAGTTCGATAAAGTCTAAATCTGGAACTTGGTTTCGCAAAAGGGGTTCCCGAAAATTCCTGGAATTCGACGTCACTAAAATTCTGGGAAGTGACCCGAAGAATACCTCCTGGCACATCATGTTCTCCTAATACAATTTCGGGATCCGAAATTCTGTGAATTTAAATTTTATAGTCTTCGATTTGCTATTGTTAATTTTCATTATTTTCTGAAATTATTTATAGGATAAGGATATCAAGAGAGGTTTATTTAAATAAATAAACGAGTTCTGGGTTATTTTTGAAAATCTGCATTTATTCAATAAACTAACTGATTTATTATAGATTGAGCTTTAGAATAGTTATTAAATTATTTACAACTAGCGTTTACAATTGTAATTTTGCGCACTATCTATACAACTTTAATTTATAATCGGATTTGTTATAGAATTGATACAACAGGTATCTAAGTTCCGATTATTAATTAAATCCTTGGTTTCTGAGTCCAAGTTCCAGGAATTCCTGGAATTCGACGTCACTAAAATTCCGAGAAGTGGCACGGAGAATACCTCCTGGCACATCATATTCTCCTGATACATTTCTCAAATCGGGAATTTGGTTTCGATAAAGGTGAATGTACAGGGTGTCCAACTTAAGTGATTACAGCAGGATATTTCGGAAGGAGTTGTAGTTATTAAAAATATGTTCCTACAAAAGTTGCTTGACAAAATGGGGTGCATCATGCGGTAATACGTATTTTCCTCTGGGTGTGGTAATAGACGAGATCTGAAGGTCAATGTATTTTTTTAAATGAGATGCTATAGTTTTCTCTTCAGAATCTAACAGCGGGCATCGAGACGAGTTCAACGGTGTGCGACATGATGGTATTCGGAGTTCGATAAAGTCTAAATCTGGAACTTGGTTTCGCAAAAGGGGTTCCCGAAAATTCCTGGAATTCGACGTCACTAAAATTCTGGGAAGTGACCCGAAGAATACCTCCTGGCACATCATGTTCTCCTAATACAATTTCGGGATCCGAAATTCTGTGAATTTAAATTTTATAGTCTTCGATTTGCTATTGTTAATTTTCATTATTTTCTGAAATTATTTATAGGATAAGGATATCAAGAGAGGTTTATTTAAATAAATAAACGAGTTCTGGGTTATTTTTGAAAATCTGCATTTATTCAATAAACTAACTGATTTATTATAGATTGAGCTTTAGAATAGTTATTAAATTATTTACAACTAGCGTTTACAATTGTAATTTTGCGCACTATCTATACAACTTTAATTTATAATCGGATTTGTTATAGAATTGATACAACAGGTATCTAAGTTCCGATTATTAATTAAATCCTTGGTTTCTGAGTCCAAGTTCCAGGAATTCCTGGAATTCGACGTCACTAAAATTCCGAGAAGTGGCACGGAGAATACCTCCTGGCACATCATATTCTCCTGATACATTTCTCAAATCGGGAATTTGGTTTCGATAAAGGTGAATGTACAGGGTGTCCAACTTAAGTGATTACAGCAGGATATTTCGGAAGGAGTTGTAGTTATTAAAAATATGTTCCTACAAAAGTTGCTTGACAAAATGGGGTGCATCATGCGGTAATACGTATTTTCCTCTGGGTGTGGTAATAGACGAGATCTGAAGGTCAATGTATTTTTTTAAATGAGATGCTATAGTTTTCTCTTCAGAATCTAACAGCGGGCATCGAGACGAGTTCAACGGTGTGCGACATGATGGTATTCGGAGTTCGATAAAGTCTAAATCTGGAACTTGGTTTCGCAAAAGGGGTTCCCGAAAATTCCTGGAATTCGACGTCACTAAAATTCTGGGAAGTGACCCGAAGAATACCTCCTGGCACATCATGTTCTCCTAATACAATTTCGGGATCCGAAATTCTGTGAATTTAAATTTTATAGTCTTCGATTTGCTATTGTTAATTTTTATTATTTCTTGAAATTATTTATAGGATAAGGATATCAAAAGAGGTTTATTTAAATAAATGAACAAGTTCTGGATTACTATTTTATATGTAAATGCCAAATTTTAAAGTATAAAATTGAAAAAAAAGATATACAAAATTTTAAAATCTATAAAAATTTAAGCCACCTCCTCGCATATCATGTTCTCTTGATACAATTTCATAAAATGGAACACCTGGTTTCTGAGTCTGTTTTTGGGAATTCTTGAAACTTGACCGCACTAAAAATCCAATTGTATATGGTGACACGTATGGAACCATCTAATAATTGAACAAACTAAAAATGGGATAAATTACTGAAATGAACATAGCACACATGATATGTCTAATCATCTTTATTTGCTCATGTACTGTTACTAATAGATGCTATACGCTTAAATACAGATGATGTATTGCAGAAACGAATATACCAAAACACTTAGCAATGTACACGCTATTCGAGTCACTTTTAAATAGATTATTCGATTACATTGTCCAACAAGGGGTGGGTGGGAGGGGATGAGATAGTGTACCGTTAAATATATAATATAATATATATATTAATTTCGTGGTGACAACGCTCGACAATTGAAAAGTAATTTCGATGATCTCTGAAAGATGTTACGTTACAGAAAGTACAAAAACAAAAAGGGGAGAGGGGGACATTACAAGAACGAGGGAAATATCCTAAAGGGGTGCGAATTGTACGGGGGGGGGGGGGGGGTGGTCGGTGACAGAAAGAAACAACGACGATAGATATTTCTATACAAAAATAATCGACGAAAGGCGAGAAATTAAAACGCTTCTCACGTTCGATAATGAACTATGATACAAGTCGACGAGATAATACTTCATTACTTTTTTTTTTCTTCTTCTTGTCTCCTTAGACTGAATCTTCTCGCGCATCTTTCTTTTTCTTCACACACACATACACATTTTACACGCGTGCATCTCGCTAAACACGATGGCTACGATAATATATCATCGATCTCTCTGTGATGTAAAATAATAATACACGTAAACGCTCGCGAATCGCCATGCATGATTCGCCTGTGCGGAATTGAAAATCCAGAAATTAGAAAGAGGAAGGAAGCTCCTTCGAGTTTTCGAAGAAAATGTTTGTCTCTCGAAAACGGAGAGAGAAAGAAACTATATCTTACACTGAAATCTTTTCTAACGATCCTCTTCCTTTTACTTCCCCTCTTTTTATTTTTTTTTTTTTTACAATTGAAAACCTTCTTCATCTTTGGTAGAAACTACGAAATAAATATTGTCGCTTAGATTACGAATCGAAGCTCCCCTACAGAGAATCGAGAAACGAGAACGATTCTCGAACACGACACTTAAACATTTAAACTAGAAAAATATACACGCATGTACATGGGTTCTGAAGTACGACTTCGGTGCTCGAGGATGCTGGTTCTTATCTTAATTCGACGTACGACGTTCTTCTAACCCTTTACCCTCGAACGGCTGGAACCCTTACGTGAATTTAGACGAAGGAAAAGTATAAAGTTTGTATACTCTCGAGTGGTAGCAGAAATTTTGGAAAATAATAAAAGGAAATTTAATTTAAGTTACTTTAATTTACAGTGGTTCGTCGTTCGGGGGTTAAACACGTTGACCATCACACTAAAAATGGTAAATAAGACACATTGCAATTGTAACTAACATTGACTGCCATAGTAAAAACGAACACAATAAAATATTTAATTATTAATCCCCTGAGCACAGTCGCAGGAGCTGGATACCTGTATGGAATTTTCTATTTTCTATTCTGCTCAAAGGATAATAAAAATTGTAATAATTTTTAAAATATTTACAATTTTGGATCAAGATTTTCTCAGTTAATAAAATACTTGAGTCTTGTACAGTAAATAGATATTGATGATATTCTGTCTTGCATTATTAATTCAATATTAATAATATTTGCAATTTGTGTTGCCTTTTATTTGAAGAATATTTCATTTTACAAAATTTGACTACCATGTCGTCCATAGATGGGTGACACTTGAACTTCTACAAAAATCTATTAATAGATACTCGAAATTATCAATGATGGGATTAACAAAATATTGCGAAAGTAAAAAATATTATCCTTTCGAAATAATTAACTAAATCTTCGATAATTTCAACCTGGCAGTCAATGTCTTAATCACAATATGATTATTTTTTTAAATTAAGCTTTTCATTCATTATTTCGCATAAATAGCATATCAATGCTATGTAACATTTCTTCTTTTAATTAGTTTATAATACAATACTTTTGGTATGCTGGCGAACGTGTTAACTGCTACAGTGGGGTCTTGGAGCACCCCATAGACGATTTTAAGTCTTTCGATTAACTTTAATGACAATTATATGCAAATTAGAAAAAAGAAACTTTGAGATAAATAGTTCTTAAGTTCTTTAAATGGTATCCATATATCGTCCTGGCAGTTAAGGGTTAAAAATAGGATCCACAAGATGAAGATGAGATTCTGTCACAATTTTGAACACGATTTTATAAATATTCAAAAAGTAGTCTTTAAGATCATTTACCTTTGAGATTCATTTAATTCAACCCTTTGAGGATACTTTTATGTTTAATTGTAATCGATAATTATTTCATTTATATCAGAAATATAAAAAATTATTTTTTAACCCTCTATTATACATACACAATTTTCTTTTTCATTATATACCACTGTGATTTATATATATCGCAATAAAAAATGTATTAAAGTGTCGTCATAACTTAGAAATACAAATATTTCTAAAGACTTTTAAACATTTCTTTCTGAAAGTATTAATTATAGAGAATTAAGCGTATATTCTTTTCTGAAATCTCAAAGGGTTAACGCTGTATTGTTTAAATAATACATAACTAACACTTTTCTTAAATAGTAACTAAATGGAAAAATTATTTGCAATGAAATTATCATTCGTTTCAGCTTAATGTTGAAATTATTACGATAATATGACACAATTTATATTCCATACTATTAAAATTCTATTTTTCGAGATTCAGAACAACCTTTATGAAGTATAAAATATTGTGACAGAATCTCAAATTCCTATCCTGCAACATACACTACCAGTCAAAATGTAAGATCACTCTCCTTTTATCACATTTAATTAATTATAAAAGGCTAACGACTTTCTGTACTTCTGAGGGCAAAAATGAATATTAATTGTATTCAATGTACATATCTGGAAATTTGAATGACAGATTTTAGACTTTTTAAGTTTTTAAAAGAACTGTATTGACTTCTGTCCAAAGAATTTATTTATTCTCAATTCAACGTTAATTACTTTAATCACACATCTGGTATAACAAAACAATTAATATTCATAACAGTTTTCAACACTTAAGCACTTATTCAGAATTCTCGTTCAATTAACCCAATGAATAATATGAATCCTTCTTGATGTGTCTATCAAATTATAGAACCAAGTCTTTCATTAACTCAAGATATAATTATTTTCAAAATTTTGTACCTTCTCTCATTTACAAAATTAAAGTGCCTAGAAATCATTACATGATACCTTTCGATTGATCCTGGGTCTTAACCGACCCATCCTCGTCATTCAACAGGTGGTCTCAACCTTTCGACCGATAGCGTAATTATCCAACATCCTGTCAAGAATGATCGTGCGTATCGTGCAAGGTGCGTACACGATTTCAAAGAACTGAACAAACGAAAAACGGACATCGTTCCACCGTACCCAAAACCCTTATTTCCGGCTTCTCTAGGTTGTCCACTTTCCGTCTCGTTCGCGTCGAACGAAAGAAAGCTGCCTAAAGAAGCTTACAACGTATCAGAGCTTCAGCCACGGACATTAACGGTACAAATAATCCTAACGCTATGTGTCACATTAAATCATCTACGTAAACCGTTTGCCTATTCACTAAGTAGCCTCTATTTTCGCACGCCTTTCACTCGCCTTCCTCTCATTCTTTCTCTTTCACTCGGTTTCTCTTTATCGTAGCTAGGTTTAACGAAACCTAGTTTCGCACGAGCGCGATCCTCTCGATCGAGATACGCGTGAAAAGGATCCGCGTAGGATCCTTCGTATCCCGTCGAGGTTCCCGCTTCGCGGATCGAGCCGTTCCGAGACCCGTATGATTTCTGCAAATGCAATGAGACGCGTTGTCGAATCGCCCGGACCGGGCATCCTCTCTTAACAGGACGAGCTCTTCAGCTCGCCGATGTCGGCTATGTTCTGCAGCAACGCGGCTGCCTCACTGCTCGACTGACTTTTCGCGTTGTAACGTTGCTTCAGGGTGCTCAATGCGGACATCAGTCTTGTGTTGGACGTCATCAGACGCGAGTTCGCGGCGTCCAGGGCGGCTATTTGCTGCTCCTGCGCGTCGATCACGCGCTGCTTGTACGACAACGCGGCGGACATCTTCTGCTGTTCTCGCCGTAGCTCCTCCTCCACGGAGATTAACCTAGAATCGAGCAGACACCGTTCTGTTCAGCCGACCGTGTCCTTAAAAGCAAAGCTCCGTTTTTTGATCCTTAGCCACGAAGCAGTCCGTCCGCTTCATCGACGTTCGAATCGATCATCGTGTTCGACGATGAGGACGCAAAGACTGCTTCGGCGCTCTTCAGCACACGAACTCAGCTCCCGACCATAAAATCTTTTCAAACTTCGCTTCGGATGCTTCATGAATGTTTATGATCGAAGTTTGGCAGAGATTTCTGGAGGGATTTCGAGAGGATCCAAGCGCACCACGATGCATAATACCGAAGAACAGAACACCAATGTATTTTCAGAACGAAAGTCAAAAAAGGAAGCAGCAGTGTCTGGTGCAAGATATTGCACGTACTGTCTGTTCTACGAGAGTGCTAAGTTACTTCAGTTAAAATATCTCGATAATACAAATCAAAAAATAAGCACTAGATTAAATATATCAAAGACAGTTAAATATCATAACACAGTAGAATATATTTTTTAATGTTGGGACTAAATAAAGTCGAAACCCGCAGCGAAAGGGTTAAGGAGAAACTCTAATAAATCATATTCGACAAATATGGAGATTGCTATATGCATCAAAAATTTAGTGAGAATTTTTATTTAATTAATTATCAAACTATAATGGCTAATAATCGTATTAGGACATCAGATATATATTCGATTTACTAATACATTAATATTTTTTGAGATACCATTGGTACACTCTTGTAGGACAAACTGTACATGCTTGGACAGAAAAAGAATAAAATAATGAAAGAATGGTCAAGAAATGCAGTGGGTTGGGGTGGCGTTCGTTTTTGATTAAAGAAGCGGGGGAATTTGCTTCTGCTTCTTGTGTGTGAGTTATCTTCAAAATGGAAGAAACGTTTAGGATTAAGTTGTTAGTGCAATGCATCTTTTTACTGGAAACGTTAATTGTTAGTAATTAATAGAAGCATTCAGTAATTTTAACGATTACATTCAACGTTCGATTTTTTTTGGTATAAAAACTTTATCATTTTTCTGTGTTGCCCTTTTACGAGAAAGAATAAAGCATCTCAGTTTTATGAAAAACCTTGTTTGTCTAATTTTAATAAATAACTAAGTTAATACTTAAATATATCCTTTAAATACTATAATTCTTCATACCTTAAAAGTTCAAGCATTCTTAAGAATAAAATGAAATTATTTCAATTAATATTCTTCATAATTAAAGAAAAAAAGAGGACCTAAATAAGTAATAACAAGTGCAAGTTTAATACTATAATAGTAATAATAATAAATCCAAATTAAATTGAAAACTAAATTGAACTCCAAGTTATTCTTCTTGTAAAGTCTTCTTCTAATTTACCCTGAATTGTACAATTAAAAAAATCGAACGATATCACGATTAAATATCCTGAACGTTTCTCTGGCATCGTTACAACACGCTACACAGACCTGACACACAAAGAAAAAAGAGAAAGAAAAATAATAAGTCAGTGGTTTGCAAAGTAACCCGTGCACACGTGAACGGTATGAACGTGTATGTGAAAACTGTCGGGGGTGTTAATCATTGTCGGTGGAGTACTGATATGTGGCCGACCGAGATAATGTGGTTTTTTTATTTTTTTTGGACGGTGATGTAAGTATACACACGCACAGGGTGAATAATGCTGGTACGTCGAGCACCGGTTCAGACAGATACATAAACTGATTGTGAGTGAAATAACAAACTCTAATAATCGACACGCGAACGCGAATGAACGTCGTTTTTGACGCGTGTTTTATTTGTCACGCAAATCAAGAAAGAGCACGAGTTATATACGAATATACAGGGTGTCGTGCAAAGTGTGGTACAAGCAAGAATGTGGTGGTTCTGTATGAGAAAATAAATCGAAAATATAGGACAGAATATCTTCTTTCATACGAGGTTTCATTTTTCAAAATATTCCAATGTCTTCGTTCAATTCGGTAATCAATGGATGCAATACTTCAATAAATGTGATTATTAATGCTGATAAAATTTCCAAGGAATTCTTGGAAACAAGATTTAATTTATTGGGTTGTAACATAAGATTATTATTTAAAACTGTTCTGTTTGAATAAAACTTTTTGCTATGCAATTCTTTTGGCATTGAATATAATATACCATTGGAAAATTATTTTTTTTATTATAATACTTAATTAATTTATGATTGATGTTATGAATTTTAAAATTAAAAGTGACTGTAGTTTTAAATTACTTGTTTTCTATGGACTTATGTTACAACCTAATATATTTTCGACTTATTCCATCATGCAGAATAATCATCTTCCCACTTGGTACTATGTATTACGGGACACCCTGTATACAAGATGTTCATGGCATTACAAACTATGCATTTTTGTTGTAAATAATAGTTATGGAAAAAATGAAAGTGGAAAAAGTTTCACTTTATTTTATAGAAAATATAATATATTTATTTTAGGAATATAAATGATTCTCAATTTTTTAAATAAAACTCAATGCTTTTCTTTACATGAACAATTATTAAGTTACAGTGTAAAAAATTAACAATTTACAAAGTAGTTAAAATTTAAAAATAAAATATTTTGTTAATATTGTACTATAGTACTCCTTTATGTAGAATATTCCAAAAAAAATTGTACAATTTAATTTGAAAAATTGAATGGCAACATTCTATCTTGAAAAATTTATTATTACTATTATGCTGGTGACAAAAATTGATTTCTTCTGTCTACTTATCATTTACGACAAAAATACCAAGTTAATAATGACACGAACACCCAGTATATGTAAAGAGAGAAATATACATATGAGATTAAAAAACGCTAAAATACGTGAATGTAAAAATGTAAAGAAGCTTAGAAATATAATTGACTCTTACACCAAGGTCCAGATCAAGCCAGAGTATACCAAATGCAGCGGATAGAATGCACAGGAACACACAATCAATTAAACATACATTATTTCGAGAAAAAGTAACCGTGTTTCGAATTACGGGGTCAGTGGATCACTTTTTTCTTTATTTCTCTTTCATTTGTTACTTTTAGTTTATAGCTGTACAATTTGGTAGAGTACTACTTCAGTCAGTCTTGTTCGCTGTCTTCTTTTTCTTTTCTTTTTATTTACAGATTATTTATCAATAGTCGATCTCAGGTAAACAGAGCTGCATAAGAAAATTAGAAATTCTTTTTATTCATTAAGTAAGAAAATTAAAACAATTAACAATTTATTAACGATAGTCCCTAATAACTTTTAAATAAATTAATTACCATCGATATCAATTAATTAAGAAAAGAAAAAAGATATTTTCAGTGAATGCACTTAATATTGGCTTACGTTTTCAAAATAAAAATTTATGAGTACTTGGGTATCTACTTGTCCACCTAATAACTAAACCAACTAACTATTAAAAAATAAAAATCAAGACTTTATAATCCTAAAATGAGCCATCATTCTCTTCGTTTCAATCTGATTTCCACATGGAAAAGCGTTTATTCACACGAGAACATCCCCCCGATACGAAAGCCCCTATCAGCAGCTCTGTCTTCCGGTTCGAGATCTCGCAGACCCGTCGTGTGTGTCTAAACGCAATCACGTTCGATCATTGTCGTGCTCGAGTGTCGTCGAAGTCGATAACCCCTCCACGGACACCTTCTTTTCTTTCCAACGGAACGGAAGAACACATTTTCACGGAGAATCACGACATGGTGACAGGGGGAGGGGAGGGCGAGGAGCCGGGGGAATGGATACAAAAGAAGAAGAAGAAAAAAGTATCGAGGCGATTGATTCATGAACACTGGAACAGAGAGGGTGGTATAAGGGTTGGGCCGATCGAGTGAAACGCAAAGAGAAAAGTGGTAGTCGTCATGGCGGGGTGATCACACTCAGGCAAATAGAATCAATTGATGTGTGGGTTAGTTCGTCGCGTGAATGAGGATTAAGTACCTGGAAATGATGCTCTTCATCTTGGTATCCGGTGCAACGCCGTCTATATCGGTATCCTCGGTTGCGCCTAACCGGGCCCTCAGTCGATCTACGCTACTCTGCAGCCTCTCGATTTCCACTTCGTACTGGAAACGGAAGAGACGTGGCGCTGTTAGTTACAAGACACATACACAGAGACAAACAGTACAGGCGTTCCCGTTAGACGATAGATCAGAGAAAAAGGACATAGGAGGACGGCTTCGTAGAAAGAGGAACTTGTTATTCACAACGACCAACGTTACGACGAATCTATGTACATTAGGGGTTAAGGTGGATTAAAGAAAAAATAACAAAATAAGATAGAATCGTAAGAAGTTCCTCTTTGGTTCAAGAACACGTCCAGACGGAAGAGAGTTGGACGTCTTCTTCAGGGCCTGATCGCTGCTGGAAGCTTGAGTTTCTGGTTACTTTTAGAGGATAAACGTCACGTAGCTTCATTCGTTATCGAAGGAACCAAGTACTTGATAGAACAACGCTAGACGTATCTGATCCAGTACCTGATCGATGCTTCGATGACTTCGAGACTTGCTCCTCCTCGTGGTGCAGCTCTCCTCCTCGCTGGTGTCGGACAGATCCCTCGTCGAGTCCAGCGACAACCTTCTCCTCAGCTTCGTGCAGCACACGTTCTGGTTCTGTTCGGTGTTGTTTCTGTGTGCCTGATTGCTCTGCCTCCACTGATTGTGATTGTTCCTCTGGAGGTTCCTCACGTTGTTCTGCGGCGGGGGCGACGGGCTCAGGTCGACGCCTCTGACACCCTCCACACCGCCGCCGCTTCCGTCTCGCTCCTCGGAACTGCTGCTGCCCCGTCGACCGTTTCTCCCGTGATTCGACTCCATGTGATAAACGGGATTCGCGAACGCCAGAGGCGCGGCGTTCAGTATGTGCGCGTTCGCGTTGTTGCTGCTGAGATCCACCGGGCTGGAGCTCTGGCTATAAGCGGCGAAACTTTGATAACCGGACGAGGCAACGTTACTTAGCTGAGAGATCGATATCTGAGATCCCTTTTGCGACTTAGACTCGGACACCTCGTCGTCCGCGTACCTCAACAGGTCAGACAGCTCGTCCAGGTTACCGTTGGCGGTCGTGTTGTTCGTCTTGCTGTTGTTGTAGTTGTTGTTCGGCTGATGATTGATCGACAGCGTGAGATTCGGCGACGGGTTCACCACCACATTCGCGTTCACCGTCGTCTTCGAGACGTTGTTGTAATTCTGATGTTGGGTCTGATTCGCGTTCTCTTCCTTGTTGCAGTGATTCCTGCTCGCGGACCTCGAGACGTTGTAGTTGTTATGGTTGTAGTTGTCCTCCCTGTCATGGATATCCAGGTTCTGTAACCGGGCTATGTTGTGTCTGTGGTTCTGTTGCTGTTGCTGCTGTTGCGTCAAGATCGGGCAGTTCGACTGGTTGTTCTGAGGAACGGTGATGTTGTAGTTGGAATCCTTAAGGTTGTTGTGACTCTCCGACCTGGTCGGACTGGTGGGATGAGTTTGGCAGTGATTCACGTTCGCTAGACTGGCGCTAGCGGTCAATCTGTACCCAGCGCCTGTCCTGTTGGATCCGATCGCCCTGTGCTGTCGCACTATGGGCGTGGGTGAGCGCGACACGAAAGCTGGGGGCTCCAGAGGATAATCGTCGGTGGTGATTTGGAGTTGTAGCTTTCCGTTGGCAGGCATGTAAGCGTTACGAGGAAGAGTGGCAGCCCTGGCGACGTTTGGACTTCGAGAACTGTTGTGACCCAGAGTGTTCGATTGCAATACTTCGTTGCTGTCTCTGATGGTCCCGTTCAGAGTGCTGTGATTGCTCAGCGTGGACGTTGCTGATACTGAGAGATTCGTGTTGCTGTTCGCAATCGTAGGGTCATTGTAGCGGAAGATGTTGTTCTGCAGATTTGGATATCGATGGGAGGCTGACACTGGACTTGGACCCGATTGATCTAGAGCTATGGAGATCCTTTCCAGGATCTCCGGTAGTCTCGAAGGAGGCAGTGATGGCGACGACGAAGATATAGTGACTAAACTTTCGCGCAAAAGCGCGTGGAGAAGAGACAACTGCTTGCCCAGATCGATGTAGCCGTCGAATTCCAGGGAATTGTTGGCTGGAGCGTCCTTTGGCAGAGGGCTCTGTGAAAGACGATCTCGATAACAATCTTTGAACGCAACTTCAGTTCGATAAACGACAAATTAATACGTACACTGATCATCTGGAGGAAATTCTTCATGGACGGAGCTTCGCGCTCGAGGAAATCGTTCATAAATTCCATGAAATTCTCTTTTCCTTGGAATCTCGTGAAATTCGCGAGAGTTTGGAGCGTTTTCGCTACGAGAGTCAGATTCCTTGCTGCTTTTTCGTTCGGATATTCTGAAAAAGAACATGGATCCCTTTCAGAATTTTCTGGACAAATATGTCATTTCGATGTGAATTTTATTTTAAGCTAATGACGGAATTTAATAAAATATTTAGGCTGATAAAGCGTAACGCTTTCGTATCAGTCATAAAAGAAGCACAGCTTATCTTATCTCTTTGAAACACGCATAATACAAAGTTTATGCGTAAGCTGCTATAAATATTTATTAACAAATCCATTTTAAATACAATGCAACTATACTTTATAAATCAAATGTAATAATCTACTTTTCAAAAAGTGTTTTAAGTCATAATCACGATCATAATTTACTATACATCAATCTACTTATTTATAACTTTAAAAAATAAGGTTTTATCACTTCTCTGTTATTCTTTACATAAATTACTATTAAATTTAAACTACTAAATGGTTACCAAACTCAAGGTAGGCCTAAACTCTGACTAATAATTGGAACCAACTCTCGTTTTTTTATCAATAATGCAATATTCTTGTGAATGAAATAACTGAAGTAGACTTACCGTGAGTAATGTTGAAGAGAGACGGGCTGAGGATGGCGGGACATAGGAATCTCAGGAATATAGACGCAGAGATCAGATTGTCGGCGATGTCCTCCCGGCCCATGTCAGCTAATCGCTCGCGGAATATACGGAAGCACTCACGTAACTCGAGAGGAAAGTGAGCATGGCTAGAGAGTATCCTGCTCCAGGCTAGCTCCACCGCGTTCCGTAGATTCTGTTGTTGCTTGTGAAGGGCCGCCACCGAGGCGACCTTCAGAGGGTCCACCTCGCAATCACCACCCTCCACTGCGCCCCTGACCACCGCCCCCAAGGTCTCCTGCAGGTACCTGTCCCCCGTCAGCTTCAGGTAGGCCTCCATCGCCTTCGTGGCTAAGGAATTTCCTCGAAAGGTGAGCCTCTCGTCGTCTGAAATTCGATATCTATCCTTTTAATACGCTGGATGGACCCGACGCGGTTTTCGTCGACAGATATTTCAACTTCTCGAGAGATCGATTCATTTTGAACGTGGACACTGTCAAGGACTATCGCGGATGGCTCAAGGATTGCAGGGTAAACGCGGTTCGAGGTTTATTTATTCAGGGTCTGATATTCGATACGATTATGGCACTTTGGATGATGTTTCGTTCGATTTTTAAAAAATAAACATTTCCAGAAGGAACTGAGGATTCTAAGTGACAGTTTTTAAGAGGTTGTTCAGGACTTGACACCGATCTGACTTGATTAAGTCATCAGGCTTAATTACTTCTACAATTTTTTAACATGCATAAAAAACTTACTAACAAAAGTTATATGTTTTTAAAAGGATCAGAACGTGATAAATTTTTGAATTGGAAATATTCTGCTTAGAAAAGTAATGAGGTTCAATATTATAAAATTCAATAATTAATACAATATTTGTCATTTTTGTACGAAGTATCTAAGACTTATGTAGTGACCATAAATGTTAGTGGGTAAGAGAAGGTCCATATGTTCAAAATTCTTTTTAAAAGTTTCCTTACACCTCGATAAATAATGAAGACTGAATAGATTTGCATAATTTACCTATTCTATGGATGTCCATCATCACCAAGTCAGCGAGAAACTGCGGTGCCTTCTTTTCACGTTGCATGACAGCCACCAAGGCTGTGGCGATGTCCTCCTTCGCTTTGACGCCGATCACCGGCTCCAATTTCTCGCACAGAGACGCGTAGTCCGTCTTCAGGTACTCCAGAAACTCCTGGTACACCTGAACCGGAAGTATGTCTACGGATTGGAAGCGACATTTCACCCTGAGCGCCGGAGGTTCCTTCAACGGACCCTTGTCCCCGACCACGGTGTACCATTTCTCGGTTAGGTAACGAGACGTGACGTTGTGCACCGGTATGCTGACCGAACCTGGGTGAAATTTGAAACATTTCGGGGATCGATTCAATTGCAGTTTGGTAACTGATGCTCCGCGAAAGGATACTTGGAATTTATATGGAATAGTTCGACTAACACATTAATGTGATCGGAAACTGGATAGGCATAGATACAATGGATCCTCTCGTATCCGGATACCCATTATCAGAATGTTCTACTGTTACGGTATCTACTGCTAAATGAGTAATCAATTATCTGGATTTCTGTTCAAACAAGTACCGCGTAAAGTTAGTTACTCGGTAATATACTTATATTGTTTAATATTATAAAAATATATAATAAAATTTGGATAAAGGATGATTTGTTAAGACTTTTGTTCACTAATTACTACTTAGTACCATACGTTTCAAAGTTGTTAACAATGCTAAGCTCACAATTAGTTTAATTCCCAATAGAAGTAAATATAAATTGCCTATTTTAAAATATTCAAGAATTAATTTATAATTTGAAAATTTGAGTATTCAAACACTTAAGAGTGATGTGGCTCATAAAAATGGCATTTGGTTGATCAACTAACCGATCAAAACATTCTTGTCCCTCTTCTTCTTTCGATCAGCCTCCCTGTACAAGTTCACTTGTATAGTGTTGACAGAGGGCAGATGATGGAAGTCGAAGTGCTCGCCCCAGAAGCAAAGGTCGGCCTTCAGCTTAGCGGTGGTACGAGCGTATAACGTACTGTCCAGACAGACCTCGCAGAAATATCGCTTCTTCGCTTGCACGCCTTTTGCCTCGAGCAGCCAAATCTGCAGCGAGTTGTCCGTTCTTCGTGTCTGCTCCGCGTCCGGTTGTACCGATTTTCTTAAGCTACAATTTTCACAACACCACCACGCTTAGCGATAAATAATAGATTACCATAGAAACTTAAGGAATCGAAAGGTGTATAATTTTTTAATTTCAGATTCAATTTTAATGGTCTTCATGTGGACTCAGGAAATAGCAATATTACTAATGTTAATATTATTACTCATTTATAGCAAAACTCGAAGGGTTATATTTGACAATTCTACTTTACTAATTCTTGAACTGTAATTAGTATTTAAAACGAAGAAAACTAAACAAGTCATCATCGTCATACGATCCACATGCCTACACGTCTATTCTTCAAGTAACCGGAAGATCACAGAATGCAGTCTTATCGAGAACAGGGCGTACCAAAATACAATCGCCAAAAACAGTACCGTTCACCAGGTAGCTGTTACAACGATGACTGGACACGTGGATCATCGGGCACGTACGGATTCGTCAGTCGAGTACGGTCGAGGTGAAAAAAGAAGCGAAAGAAGCGACAGAGGAAACGGTACCAACCTGTGTAACCACTGTTCCCGTTCGTGAGCGGTCCTGCAACTGAAATACTTGGGCCCACCGGTGCTGGGTGTCACCTGGAAGCAGTGAGGTCTGCCGAGCAGGCTCGGATGCAGCGGTGTCACGGCCGCGAGGTCCATCGAGGTCACCGCCTGTCCGCACAGCAGGGATTCGTGCGAACGACAACCACGAAGTCCGGCACCTCGTTGCTTCTGTCGCTCGAGCTTCGTCACGCTTTTCGTCCTCTTCAGCGGGTTCGAGCGGAAGGACCTCTTCGAGAAGAAGTTCTGAAAACAGAAAAATGACGGATGGATATTGAACTTAATATTTAATATTTCGAACGGTAACTTTTATTGGCCCATCGTATATTAAAGTTTTAGACAGAAACCGTTGTCGATATGAAAAGTCTACTACCAATTAAAAATGTATTGTATTCGACAGTAAGGAAAAGTATAACATCCTTGTTCTTAATTTTTATTGAAAAGGTAAAAATAGCGACGGATAATAAATCAGCGATGTACGTTTCCCTTCGAGAGCAAACAGAAACTCGCCTCATCAAATTAATTAAACGATGATTAATCGAGCTGCAATGATGCAATGAGACGTACGACGTGACTTTAACTTGATGTACGATATAACTCCGCGATATATTCTCTTTGATGATTAAACGTGTTTTGCTCGTAAAGTTAAACGGGCCCCGACAATCGGCATCGCGTGCTGTTGAAAGGCAGAGAAGCGTTTACCGATCAGAAGAACCGTTTCCTCGTGTTTCTGATCGACTACTGTATATAGAAACGAGAAATATTTTAACGAGTAATCAAAATCTAGGTAACTACGACGCTTAAAGTATTAATCAGGCGCCACTCTGTTGACTTCAAGAGATCCACGGTTATTTGTTATGGTAGTTAACACGTCGACTACCATGGTGGCCACCGGTGACTATATTCCCCAAGTAATGACCTTTGGTTTACAACATTTCGCACATCGTAAAACAGTAAGTACTTGTTCTCCGAGGCCTTATATATTTGTTTAAATTACAGTGTAATATTTTTTAATTCTTTGATAGCTATTATCTCGGTGTACTTATTTTGCTTAGTAAGCTTCTTTAGAATGACATACATTGCAAACCATTCACAAATGGTAATTGAATTTCCACAGAAATCCGAAATTCCTTCATTTATTTCACTGACAATACTGAAGCTGCTTATGGGGTTTATTCCCAAACTTTAGGAATTCTTAAAGATTTGAAGAAGTTGTGGAATTAGATTGTTTATTTAAAAGCAACGTGTTCATAAATACGACTTGTCACTCACATTTACCAAACAAAAACCACGTCCGAATTAACAAATCCATACAAGTCTAATTAGTCCCCGTATTAAATTATTTAACCACATTTTCACACGAATGATCGTACTACAAGATTCACAGCGCTCGCAAAGAAATTCTTGAATAATAAAGTACTCGTAGGTAAAAGATTCAGGTGTCTATGAAACCGTGGATCGTACAGGTAGCTGTCCACACCACGAGTGAAAATCATCGACTGACTCGACGAGCGATATCGAGAATCTTTCGTGACATTGCTCAGGTGAAAGGTATTCCTCTGTGTTTGATACCGGCAGGATTTAGCCCGTGTATCCGGTACAACGATGTACCAACCGATCCTTGGGCCCGAAAACTATTTCTAAATTACGTCAAGTAACAGCATTCGTACTTTCGTGGATTCTTAAACAGAATAGCGACGGTGTTCCAAGAACAAAATATGGGAAACATATGTTGCATCGACGTAAATGCGTTGGTAGAAAGTCAACATGTGGAAAAGATATATATTTAATTTTGTAAAACTAGAACAGATAAAAGAAAATAGCATTTCAGGTCATTTCGTTTCAGAGTTGGTTCAGTTTTTCTTCAATTAATTAAAAATAATTTAATTTGGTTTGTTTAACGGAGATCGCGTTTGGTGCTTTTTAAGGAACTGGTTTCATTTCTTTGCAACAATAAGTACTGTGTTAATTAAAAAATATTTTGCCAAATTGACTGTAACAAATTTCTTCACACACTCGAAGCAACGAATGATTAAGAAATTGCTAAAAATTGTCTGAAATCGCCTGTTCAGTGAAGAAACAATGATACTTTCACGTCCCTGAACGAGATGGAACAGTCTCTCCTTTTGTTCGGCGCAGATTTTTCAACGAGATCGCTGAAACGACGGCTTCTCGGATCCTTCGTTCCACTTTCCTCGACTTTTGAACGAGGTTCATGCCTGTTTCGGGTCATCGGATAAAGACAAACTGGCCGGATGCCAGTGAAACTCGGAAGGAGTCCAAATGTGTTTTGCGGGAAATATCCTCGGCAATGCGACGGATCATCACTGGGTTACCGAGCGATTTTTGCCAAGAATTTTGTAAAAAAGAAGCGCAGAATTCGAGAAAGGTATTGGATAATACTTTTTCTCTCAGAGTGCCAATAAAAGAACTATAAAGTTCGCCAAATCTAATTAAGTTCGCTCAAACACCCCAAAATTGTATTCTAAATGGAATTTTTCCACAGACGAATCGCCATTTGGATTAAAACTTATTTTTCTAAGAAGGTTCAGGGACCACGAATTTAGTTCTCAGCCTGATACATATATTAACTTTGACGCGAATGAATTTGATTAATTTTTCCACCACGGAACACCCTCGACACTTATGCAAAATACACATCAAATGTCTCTCCCTAGGCGTATATTTACCCTCGCGGTGAAGTAGTTGATGATCATGCTGACAACCTTGTCCTCCTCGTTCTCCTCCATCGGTTTCACGCACATTTTTCTCCTGGTCATGCGAACATGCGTGAGAAACAACAGCAGATGTTCCCAGGACCACGAATTCCAACAGGGAAAAAGAACGCACCACCTCGTCACTTTGTGCTCTTTGACCTGCTCCTCTTCGAGGATGCAAAGTCTGATGGCATGTGTGAACTCATCTTCCCTTGGCTCCTTTTTCGATTTTTCAAGTACACTTTTCGGTATTAATTATTCTGAATCGAGTAATTTTAGTCGAGATAAAGAGGAATCGAATCCATTATTTATTTATTTTCTCAAACACTGGTAACTTCAGAAAATTAGTTATTTCAATACTGTGATTCTTGGATTTCTTGCTATAATTGTCTCCAGTATCTCATGGTTTATGAAACAATAACTCCAACTCTATTTTTTGCTCACATTTTACTTTCCACGATAAGCACGTTTCATTAACTGGAAACTCGCTAATTGCAGCGTTTCATAATTCAACGACAGTTCGAATTGCACCGACTTCTTCGATTTCTCGACACTCCGGTGCGCGTAAATAAAAATTATCACGGTTTGAGTCATCGATAATACCCAGCTCCGATTTCTACGGGAAATACGTCCGCGTAAGGTGTATCGATACGCTTTTTTCACTTATCAGCGACGATTTCTCTCGCGGACATCCTCGAAGCACCGAATCCTTTGCCCTAATAATTCCACGCTTTTCACCGTGACTGGATAACTTCTAGTCACTGTTTCGCTAGTCACTTGCTTTTATACATGGATTCTCCGGCTCGCAGTCTTCCATTTGCCACGAGAAACAAGAATGTTGAAACGGTTGGTGCTGAATTGTGGGTCAATGTTGATACTTCTCACAACTGGTTTGATCCACTTCAATTACCATATATTATAATACCGTTCGTAGTTATGGCTTCTCTATTAAAATTAGATCCTGGTGTTCCGGTAACGCTGAGATCCGTTTGAAGATCCAGCCCCTCAATTAACACCGACACTAATCATTAACAACTAGGTCTTTCGCCGTTTGTATTTCACAAATCATTCAATGCAGAATTTGCCACAGTTCCAAATCCATCGGTTAATATTTAAAGTTCACAGTCCAAAATGTTCACCTGGTTACTTGTAGTTTTATAAATGTTCAACAAGTCTGCAGGAAATTGATGGTTGTTGGTAATTTCTGGTTTGGAAAGGAAATTTTCCAGCCCGAAGAGTTCACCGCTCGCGTGAAAAGCGTTTCTTGTCACTGAACGTACGCCACCAACGCGAACCAGCGTTATCGTGCACGTGCGAGCGTGATAAAGCTCGCCCAATGTCAGGATGCAGTGTAATCGGTAGACTGCGTCACACGGTTTCGTCGCTCGGATGCACACGGTTCGAGCTTTAGGTAAGAACTCCCTAGCCACGATGGGAATTTCACTTCCCCACTCTCCGTCACTTTTCGGATCGATCGCAAAATTGTTGACAGTGCGATTAGGATGAGGTCGATTCTTTCGACAGAATTGGGCAATCGAGAATTTTTATCGAATTCCTTTCGATTTTTCGAACGCGGGACTGAAAAGATTAATGGTAGAAATATTAACAATTGCAATTTTTGTGTTTGTTGCGTTTCGACCAATGCTGGCTAATGATCTTAATTATGATTTAGACTTTTAATTCGTTGAGAACAGTGAACACAGGACATTATTTATTTCAAAAATAAAATAAATAATAATTGAAAGTATTAATCGTTTAACCGTTTTGTAAAGAATTCGATCCCGAATTTCTGTTCGACTATGGAGTTTCTTATTCGACAGAAATGCTATCCGAGAGATTTCTATTCGCACACGGAAGCACGAGCCAAGAATTCCAGCTGGCCTGGCTCAGGTATCCCTACCTGGACCCCGAAAACGGGATCAACGTTTTCAGGTACGGCCAGGTAGCTTCTGCTCGTCTGCGTTTGCCTGGAAGGGATTTAAATCGACAGAGGATCTTTAAACGTTCCCTTGCTCGAGTTATCGCAATTTACGTGGCTATAATAACTACTGCAAGTTTGATGTAATTAAAAATTGGAAACAAAATTTCAAATAAAATGGCTAGGATTTACTAACAAATTATACCGAATATATTTTAAGATAGAAACTTAAAAATCTAATACTTTGGGTGTCTTGTTACCAATGTTTGGGTGATCACAGGTATTTTAATAAATTACCATTTATTCAAATTTATTAAAATACAATTATCATTTTTTGAATGAGGCGAAATAAAATATTCTTAGACTGAATTTTGAAATAACGTAAAGGAGATGGCTAATTTTATATGAAGCATTCAAATTTAATTTCAATGAATGAACGTTTATGATAGATCTGAAATTTCTAGCGGCATTTTGTGGGTTAACTAGCGATTACATGTAGAGCTGACACGAAAAGCAGTTAGGATATTTTCAGCAACAGTCGTTGCTTGTCGCTTTTCGTCGATCGTGAGGCCGTCGACCCTGTCTCGTCTGTGGTGTTCCTTTATTTGGCCACGAGTCCCTTATTTACTGTCCATCGATAAATTATTGTTCCACTCTCATCAAGAAGCTCATCTTTATGCTCTGAACATTCTCGATGACGTTTTTCTTTCGGCCTTGTTATGATGTACTTTGATTAATTTACATTTAATTAATCTTCTGTACTCGAAACGTTCTTTAAATACAATTTAGTCTGGCCTCTTTAATTTAATTAGCGATTAAATGCAACTATATTTCGATTCTCAGAGTTAAAAGTCTTTCAGTAAATTATATATGTAATTATAAAGGCACTGAAGGGTTAATTAATTATTAATTTAAAAAATTCTATTTGGAATAATAAGTGGAACTAGATTTTGAATTGTTAAACGAAAGATTTTAAAATTGTAAAGAATTCAAATATTAACTCATCAAAGTTTTTAATTATTAATTTTGTTTTGCCTCAATTGAATCCTTGTTATTTCCCAATTTCTAGAATATTGAAATTGTTATATTAACTTGTTTCTCCTTTACAATTTCAATTCCACATTCATTTATATTTGAAAACACGATCACGCAGCCAACATTGGTTGAAATCAAAATTTCCATTTTTACCATTCAGTTTCTCGATCTAATTACCCCATGGCGATTAACGTTTCAATATTCAACATCCAATGAAACGAAACTCATCTCCGAACAATTCACTCCTGTTACCACGTTTATAAAACACAAAATTGTTTCTCGAATCCATTCACTTCAAACATCACGAACACCCAATTCAAATTCACAAGAACCTCTTCAGCACCTCAGCGACACCTTTTGTTCAGTTTTATCAATCTGCAAAAGGGTTCCTGGTCATAGGACCAGGGGAGAGGAATCACTGTTAAGAACTATCGATTTGAATCGACGAGATCGCGAGGATTGTTTGAGAAATCAACGCGATTTCTCGGAGGAGCAGATGATTTCGTGGCAAAATCTCGTCGTCGACTGGCGCAGATGTTGCTCATCCGGGTAGGCGAAGTCAAGGGATCCTTGGGGCGCACCTTTGTGCCCCGACCAAAAACCCTGCCCCTGTATTCAGGTGAGGCAAAACGGGTCACCCCTTGGCCTCTCAGCCCCTCTGGCCCGTCGTTGCCACCGGTAAGAAGGACAAAAACGTCTTCGGGGGGTTCTCAATCTTCTCGATTACGCAGCTGGGGATCCGCTGTGACCAATCTGGCTCGCAGATGCAAGAAATCGGAACGAGATTCCTTGTGCCCCCCTTTTCCCCCCCTATCATCATTGCTGTATCTTTATTTACACTGTGGGGGTTTTTTCTTTATTCAATTTTGCAATATATATATATACGATTCCAACTAACTTTTATTGTTTTAATTTTAGTTTAATGTTAATGAAACTTGAATTTTATATTCTGAAGTTTAAAAGTGTCATGTATGGAGTCGTATTGGCACCAGAGGAATGGAAAGGAATAACAATTTGATAAATTAATAATAATTTGAATAAATTTTAGCTGGTGTTAAATTTACTTTGTTCACATAAAAATAAACTCAGCAATTTGTTAACTTATCTATAACATTTGCGGTGGCAGTCATTAAAATTTTATTTAAAATTATATTAGGTTGAAATAATGTATCAAATTTCTATAAAAAGTGAGTAATCTTTTTTACTTTTATTACCGTTGTAATTTGCAAGTATTGCAATAGTTCTTTATCATTTTCTTGCATCAACAAAGAAAATTCTAATCGTATCAGTGAATATAATAATTCATCATAACTTTGTAAATCAAAATCCACAAAACCCAATTTTTAATGGAAGGTACAAAAAACACTAACCTTCCTCAAATTTTAACATACCTTGAAACATAATATAAAGAATGTACAATGTCGTCGCCAAACGTAAATATCAGCCACGGGATCGCAGCAAAAAGGGAATTCAATAAACGAACTAATCAAAACGATTCTCCTCAGTTTTTCTAGCGCACTCTATAAAATTACAAGAGTCACGGTCCCTTTAGCTCGTTCTCATTCATCACAACAGGAATTTTGTAAACGATTCGCGATAGTACGGTGTATTTTAACCGGATCCTTCCGTGAAGTTGTCAGTGTACCCGGTTCGAAAAACCAGTCCGTTCTTTTTTTTGTTCCCCCGAAGGGTAACTTATCCTCGACGAAGAGCAAACGTATCCTTGTACGTTCAGGCACCCTATTCACGGAGCCACTTTCGAATTTTACGAACTGAGACAGAAAAGTTCCAAACGATTTCTATTTAAACTAAGAAATAGAGTATACATGTTCTATAATGTTTATAATTTGCTATTTATATGCTGCTTTAACCCCTTCGGTGCTAATTTTAGTACCAACAGAAACATTTTAACTCGAGTGGCGCCTTCTGGGGCGACATGTCAATACAAAAGATTAGTATCGATATATAATTTAGAAGGCTTAATGAGTATCTCCAGGCATCGACTGTAACTACTTAATGAGGATTTGTCTGTACTTGTCAATTATTAGTATTCTACCCTTAATTTAATATCAAAATGATAAGATCTCATGTCTTATCTAAAATTCAGCATTCAATAAACTATATTCTCTCTCTCCTGCATTTGAACGACAGCAAAAATGGACGGCATTAATTAAAGGTTCATTCGGTGACCAGGTTTCGGTCAGAACCCAATAGCCAAGCAACTTCCCCCGGCTGGTAACTTTATACACCCCTCCCACGTGGTTACCACGTTAATCGACGCGAGTTCGGAAAGGTAAATCGACACACGTCCCAGAAAGCAATCCACCGTGTGAGATTTGAGAACACCTGCAGCCACGACACCGGATCGATATTTTCCACACTGCGTCGTCCGCTTTTGCAACCACCCTTGGAAAGGAACGTGTCGGTTTACGCAACGAAAATTGAAGCGAAGGGCAAAGGTGACGTCCGTCGCCGGGAACAGAGGACACCCTGTCCACGAGACGAGATGTTTTCGACCAGGCTCGCTTAACCATTAACCCTTTCGTTCCGACGAAGTATAACGCAAAGTGTGCGTTGCGAGCAACAAATTTATAGCAACGGTACACGTTCTTTGATATTGTACTTAATGCAATAATTATCGATAAAAATGGCACTCAGAAAATTTAAAACAGGAAACAGTAACTATGTGTAGATTATCAAATTATTTAGAATTTGTATCCATTTAAGAATTTATTATTCACTATTGATACTGGAGGAATATACAGTCTCTTGCCATTGAACTAGGACCACTGCAAATTTTCGGTGTTTTTCATGTTTTACGTAAAATTAAAATACATAGCATAGCATTATTAACACATGTTAATATCTTGTGTTGCCACCCTTTGCTTTGATGACAGCAAAATATATATGACATAATGTTATAGCTATAAAAGTGAAATTTTCATGAGTGGTCCTAAGTCATTTAGATTATTTTGCCCTTTCAAAAATAATCTTTAAAGCCTAAACATTGTTAACGATAGAGCAACAAATTGAGTGTAGAATAAAATTTTAAAAAATGCAACAATTGCAACAATGATAGTGGCTCGAGTATCTAATCCTAAAGTAAATATATGACGAGCTCGACCAACAAATTCTAAAATTCCGAATCGTAACTCAAAATCAATCGAACAGAACGTCGTAAAAGGTTTCATAAAAATTTCCAACGTCGTACGAGCAAGTTGCAAGTTCGAGGAACGAAGGACAAACACAATAGACGTGACAGACTCGGAGGTACACGGTGTTTGTTGGAAATAAAAGGAAAGGTGCACGGCAACGCCAACTTAACGACTCAATGCACCGAAAGATTCGAAAGATCGAAGATACGTGATCGGCAAGCCGAAGTCTCGTTTCTCGTGCCTCGAAAACGAAATGCTACCCCGAAAGGCGGCAGCTCGATGTTCTGAACCGGAAGCGTTCGATGTAAGCCGCAACAATGAGCTCGGCTACGAAGATTTATCTTCCGTGGTTACAGAGATATTTGGCATACGTGACATGACTGAACAAGAACTGCCATTGACGTAAGTTCGTAACTTATTACCTCATTAATCTGAAAATTACAACCCTTAACTCCTATCGCGGCTAAAATTTTGAGATATGATCAAGATAATTTCTATAACTTGTAATAAATTTGGCCTGAGAAGGTATTCGGAGAAAAAGTAGTTCAAATTTACCCAATTTCCATTAGAACACGGGGATGTAACTTTGACGAAAAGTGGAAAATTTAAATGTTCAGGGGACAAAATTCTCTCGTGTCTAGCCGCAACGGAGCGGAAACGACGAATCCCGAAGAAAGTCAGCCCCGTACCGTCAGCTCGAAGGCTCGAGTCAGATCTAATCTGCAAGTCTAATGCAGTTTCGCATAGCGCTGACAGATTCGTTGAAAGTATTCCCCGTGATAAGGATCTGCCTTGAGATTGCATGCCTGAGATCTTTTCGTCGTCGCGCGAACAAGAGGGGCTTAAACGTTAATTGCGAGGCCGACACACGATAAAATGATTACTCCGCGAAGATTGTTCGCCGATTAACGCTCGTTTTATCGGTTCCTCGAAAATACCTTGCCATCGATCGCGTAAATGTCATCATTATCGAGAATAGAGGAGTTTACTTGTTCTACATAATGTTTTATAATTTTGTATTAAATTAGTTACAAAATCACGATCCTCGAATTTTCATACCGGTAATCAAACAACCCCAATCGGAAACTTTTGTTAAAAAATGCAGATAATTGTTATTCAAATGACCCCTTTCGAAAAACGGTTTCGTTTCTCGAACAATACGCAGGCTGCATTTACGAATGGTCGCAAATTATAGTCGAAGTGAAATTACAGGGACCGGTAGGGTTACGAAATGAAATCTACTTACGACGATTCTGTTGGGGGTGACGTCCAAGGGTCGTGCTCCGAGGACAGGGGTGGCCGGTGCGCTACCCCTTCGACAGGCCTTCTCGTAGGACGTGTCTGAAACATACGGAACATTTGCAATTTAGCACATGGTAATTCGATGAGTGGGCGTTTCCGGTTCGAGACAGGAGGAGGGATGGGGGGCGAACGGTCACGTTAATTATTGTATCTCTTTTCCAGCACTAATGGTAATTGGCAACCAGCCAGGTAAACTGAAACCTCGTTGTAGAAATATTCGTGTACGCTTCTGTTCTCTTTTTATATATTACTTTCCATTAAAATGAATTAATTGATATCAAAACTGACTTTTCATACTCTGTATTTTATTTCATTTACCACTCGATAATGGACCATTAAATAAGTGGTACAAATTTAAATTAAAATTTTTATCTTATCTTATTTTTACAAGTTTTAATTTATATAAGTACCTAATTTTAATAGAAATATTTATCATTCGTGAAATTAATTGGCATATTAATAAATAAAAATTGTTCAATTTTCCAGCCACTGAAGGAATACCTGAGGACACCTTACAGCAACCGGAAGCCACTCGACAGAATCCAGAGGAGCCTATCGATGCTTGAGGAAGAAAAGAACGCAGAGATTCCTACTGACGATTAGAAAAGGGACTTCCGTTTCGTCAGAGGACCGGTTGTTCGCACGATTCAAACTCGGTCACGGCATAGTCCGAGCAATGTAGGAAGCTCATAATTTCAAGAACGACAACGGGTCATTGTGTGGTCTTGCGGGCTATTCAGGGCGCAATAATGGCGATGCTCTATCGACAATGCGCAGGTAGAGGTCAGCTTAATTCCGCTTCCGAATTCGTAAACAGAAGAATTGATTGTTACCGTAAATGCCGGTAACGCGACACCTGCTGTTACGCTTCTCTGATTTCTGATTAAACCCGGCAGCGATGGGGATTGCTTTCTATACTGTTGGTTCAAATATTCCATCTAGCATTCCTTCTCTTTTACGATGCTATGAAATACTTCGTAAAATAAAAATCTTAAATTTTCATTGGATCGTTGAGTTTTTATTATTAATTATTACCGAATGCATTAAACTATTTTCATTGATATTTGATTGCATCTAATTTCATTTAATTACCTGCCCATAACATCATTCTATATCATTTTCATTCCACTTAAAAAATTGAAAAGTTTTCATTCACGAATCGAGTATCAAGCAATCAATTAATCATCATTACCCTTGGAAGATCTAATTCGATAATGGTATCAATAATTTGATATGTTACACGTGTGTACACGTTGGTAGCACTTAAAGGGTTAATCGATTTGGCAAATGAGCGGCCAGGGTCCAACCCCTTCGCTGGAATCGAAATAACAATCGTCCGTAAACGTTTCGAAACCGAACTCCCATTACCGTTTGATTAATTGAAAAAGTCATTCACGAAGTACCTTTAACTTCTTTCCATTTAGCTCCAGCTAACCACTCGACACGAGCGGCGTTTCGAGCTCTCGTTTGTTTCCCGCCACGGACGTTTCCGGCAACGGAAATCAACCGACGTCCACGAACGGGGGAGGGGAAAGAGAGAGAGAGAGAGAGAGAGAACGAAAGCAGCCCTGTAATTAACGCCCTTGCAAAGCCAAACCCCTCCACCTTCAAGACCTTTCCTCTAGACCTCTCCTGTTTACGGTCAGCGGTTTAAAACGCTTCTCTCGGCACAACAGAGTCTCAAGTTACTCCGGGGCCCTTTTTCTTCATCGTTACCTGGCTTCCGACCAGGCCCAGGACAACGGAGATTCCTGAGTTTCTTCCCTGCTAACGATCTCTAGCTGAGCCTCCTTTCTCGCCCAATCTTATTTGATCTTCAGTTACTCGCGTCTCATTCTCTGCGTTATTACACGGGTTCTCATACGACCCTGACATAGTTCATTTCTTCAGTCATTAATTTCAACTATCTTAACTATTAAATCGTTCGCTTAGTTCCGAGGATCGCAGATTTTGGGCCACTTCATCGGAACAGAAAATGGACCAGCGGTTTAAATAATTGGAAACAACATTGCCACGTGCGCGAGTGTTTCTTAATTAATGTAATTATAGCTTGTACCATCAACGGTCTACGAACGTCCATTCAACAATCGATTTGATTAATTAAGCCTGCTCGACCAGCTGACACTTGGCTGTAGCGGAAATCACGTAACACCGTTAAACGAAAGCAAAGAAAATAATGTTCCAAGTTGCAACCGGACGATCCAATTGCATGAAAACTAGTCCCTGAACATGTCTCGTACCGTGAAACACAGGGCTTGTAAAGAAAGACGCACGTGTCAGGGCTGAATAGACGCATTCTTCGTCGACGACCTGTGACACAAATTCAATGGAGTTCGAGGAAAAATCGGGAACAAAAGGGGCACGACTTCTTGAAACTGTTAACGAGAAGGGAGACGAACAGGATGTGCCACTGGTGCTTTTTATTCGTTCGTGGATTGGACGGTCTGGGATCACGTGTTGCGTCCAATTCAGATCTCTTTCTTTATATTCCGTACAAATTTGAATAAATGTATAAAAATTCAAAAATATGATTAAATTTGTGCCCCATGTATATTTGTACTATGAATTGTACTGTGAATGAATTAACACCTTGACTGCCACGTAACCCACACATGGGTGACACTTGAATTTCCATTAGAAACCGTCGCCTATATAATTAAGAATCCTTTGGTTTATTTGGTTGAAAATATTCGTATTAGACGTTATAAATGATTAATAATAGAAATAAAAAAATATTGTGGAAAGAGATTGTAAAACTTGTCAAAAATAAAATTATTACCAAATGAAATTTTTATTTTAACTAATTAATGTTTTCGATATTACGCATTCTTAGAGGTATATTTTATCTATCACAGTTTTCTAAAGAAACCTATTAGTTATTGACAACATATTAGTACCACCAATCAATACCCCCCATTCAGCCAATACCCCTTGTCTGAAACAATCCGCATCAAAAGAAGTCTGGACAATGAGTCGAAAGAAAACGAGCTACTGAATGCAACAGTCGATCGAGAGGCTTTGACAGGCATTCTGTCAAACAGGCGGAAATCGATCGTCGGAAAGAGCAAGAAGTCGCGAGCGGCGCACAGCTTCGCCACGCCCTCGCACCGCTCGAAATCGAGGATGAATAGTTAATTGGCCGGGCAGAAAGGGCACGGGTTCGCGGGTCGTGGACCCTTCGACGATCGCGACCGATGCACCAGCCGGTCTGCAGCTGCAACCGGGACCCGTACAGCGAGAAAATGCATCTTTTGTCCCGGCCTCTTCAAGAGTGTTGTGCGAAGCCGACGGACAAAGAGCTCTCCGCTCGCGGCGCAATGAATTGAAATTGAAATTGAAACGGCGCGGTGGTCCAACCTCGTTGTATATTTTTCGCTAACGACGCGATTACAACAGTCGCCGTTTGTTAACGATACTACCCTTTCGTTGCTGATCGATCTCTCGATCGAGTCACCCTGCGTCCGATCGTTTCGGATATTTCTTTCGTTCTGGGTTACGTTTCCGGCGACGCGATAGGGGGTGAAAGGGTACGGTTGTCGGTGATTTACAGTAAACCATTAGCGTTGAGCAGTCACCGGGGGACCCATGATTACAGGGACCGTCGGATCAAAGAAGTTTCATTTTAAGTTTATGCATTCAAATTGTTATATGTTTCTATTTCTTTGAATGAATTAAATGCCTCAGAACGTTACCTTATTCAAGATGGTTGCTACGATTAGTAGGGCATGGTATAGGAACAATGAAGGTTCTCTTTAAAAGAAACCGAAAGCAACGGGGGTTCAGAAATCGATACGTATCAATTGTTCATTGAGTCACTTCCTTCTGTAGTCGGTTATCCTGACCGTCTGTTAAGGGTTGGATACGAGGGACTGATTGTGCTTCGGTTGTGGTACTTAATCAGTGACTAGTGAATCTCTTGTGTGTCTATTAGGAATTAGGATGCAGCTTGAAAACTACGCGCTCAATTTCGGGGCAGCATCGGATGTGCCTTAAGGACACTTCAGGACATAACATATCCGAAGGACAGCATTCTAGCTTACAAGTCACGGTTTCAGCAACGATTGAAAAAAGCGACCCTTTAATTTTGTCCATCAGTTCAAATGTTGAGTAACAAATTTGGTAATAACACAATTAAAAATACTTTTCACACTCTTGTAAATACCCACACCTATTAAAAAATTTTTGATGGCAAATAAAGGTGTGCTCATTTAAAAATGGCACTTTCTTTTAATTGTGTCACTTCTGAAATAAATTTAATTTAATTTTAAACGGAGGACATTCAGCGCGAATCAATTTAATTCCCTGCGGTGAAGCGTGGAATCGAGGGAGAGCCAAGGCTGGTGGAATCGCAAACCATTGGGTGTCCACAATGCGCGATTGTACGGTTCGCAAGGTCGACCTCTTGCATTCCGTCGCATGACGTAACGACGCGTTTAGACGCTACCGACGTCGATTCGATTTTCGACTGGAACAGCTCTTGTTAAGCCGTTCATAAACGATCCGACTCAATGGGACCACCCAAAGCGAGACATACGGCTCCGAAGAATCAACCTCCGCTATTCAACCGTTACAAGTACCATCGTGAATTGAACCATGTAACGTGATATTTTTCTGAAGTACACTTCCAACTATTTCGCTACTGTGCCCCAGTCCCTCGTAACAAAAAATCATCTACTTCTCATGGTTAATCAATAATTAATAACTGTAGACCCTCTTAACACGATCTCACTGTATGGATCAAATTTATGCAAAACTAAACATATTTTTAAAAATACCATTTTCATTTTGCAAAATTTGCTGGGAATAAAGAAAAAATTCCAGAAATATACTTTAATCTGTAATGAAAGTTTATTTGATCCACCATTATCTTATCACAATACCGCGCTTATCAATTTCAGAAATAATAATTCTAGGAAATTATCTATGTTTCAAGAACCGACGAAGAATTAAATAAACGTAAACGTAAGAAACGTAGAATCCCCGGTGCGGTTACGATAACATTATACGAACCTCGATTTACAACATACGAAGTTATCTCATTCTCGTTAATGTTCTCATTTGAGATTCAGCGGTTCAATTAAAAAATTATACGATTTACAGAATATTACGTGGACTTCAGAAACAGAAAAGATTTACTGTTCCTTATCTGACTGTTATGCTCGAGAAGCGTGAATCAACATGTTACTCGTTAACACGTTTACCAGGACCATTACCTTCCTCAATATTTTTACATAATGTATGCTGTACATTACACGAAAACGAAATCGACTTTCGTGAGAAAGTCTGAAATGGGACTAGGAAAATGCAGTGATACGCATTTTTAACAAGACTCGAATAACAAGACTTGGGGATGCTCGAAAGAGTACCGGTTAGGTAAAAATTAGGTCACGGTTACGTTAATACCTTCCTCCAGCTGGAAGTAATTAAAAATTAACCTTGTCTACTCGGCTGTCCCCTCTGAGGGGACACGAAAAGAATGCAGCTGATTTTCAGGGGAAATAGAACTAATTTATTCTTCTTTTTCCAAGCGTTCTTAAAAATATCATTTAAATAGAACAATTATTCCCAATACTGTATTAAGTTATTCAGTATCTTTTAACTGCTGGTAAATGATTAGAAAACAATGTCCAAGTGCAAAGGGTTAATTACCTTCTTACGTGGCTCGATAACTTCCTTCAGTAATTGAAGTTCTTTCCATCCGATCGTGATCTTTCAACTCAAAGAATGAAAAAAAGGAATTGATTCATGAAGTGCAAAAATGCGGTGGCAGAATTTTCCTTCCACATTCCGCGAATGTTTGGCGAGCAACCAAGAATTTCTTGTCTCCATTAGAGACGGGCCAGCTTCTCCCTAGGGACAATGCACCGACCCAGGAACAACTCCAGTCTCTTGCAGAATTTCTTTTAATAGATCATCCCGGCTCCTCGGGCGGAGAAAATTTTGTTCCTTCCCTGGGAAACTCGGACGGGAAGATTAATGGAACGAAGGAAATTCGATAAGAAGGACCTCTTCGAGGAAACTCCCTGGGAAACTTTACTTGTTCCTTGCTGCAGGACATTGAAATACTATTATTCGATAAGTTATCGTATGGTGTCTTAGACTCGAATTATTTGGTTCTTGATACACGATCAAGGTATTTTATTTTAAACCTTGAATCGCAGACATTTTTCAATTATCAAGTTTTCTATTACAATTAACCATTTCCACTCGATTGTCCTCTCAGAGGGATTTATAAGGGAAATATAACTAATTTATTTTTCTTTTTCTAAATTTCCTTCCAAATGTAATTTAAGTAGAATAATTATCTTATCTACGATGGTATTTTGTAACTAAGTATTTCTGTGTTGCTGATAAATAATCTCAAGATAATTCCTGAGTGGAAATTGAAAATTTTATTTAAGTGATCATAGATCATAATTTATTTTTAAATAATCGTCTTCAAATCAGAAAAAAACAAAAGTTTTCCTATGGAGAAGGATCAGCACGAGTTACTCGAGTTCTAATTACCAGTGCTCCAGTTCCTAAGCTCTCCAGATTTATCGTCAACCACCCAGACGCGGCTCTTTATTTGGAAACACCCCAGTGGTTGTCTTTTGTGATTAGAGAACCCGCCCTCGCTACGAAATAACGCAAAAACCGCAAGCTGCTTTTTGTTTTTTCCAGCTTTGTTCCGTGTTCTTTTTTTCTTCGTTAGCTATCGTTATATTCGCGGGTCACACCGAGGCTTTTGCTCGCTTTGAGCATCAAAGGATTAATTACGCTTTTGATGTCAGCGCGGGGTCAAAGGTGAACCTGTTTCCGGGGGTTTCGCGAAAAAATTGAACGCGACCGGCGGAGTGCGAATCCCACAAAGAGAAATAAATAAAAGCAACCCCCGAGTTAAAAATGTATGCTTGTAAATTAAAAAATTAAGATAATTAGTACGACTTTTTAAGATATTTCGATGTGGTTTATTTTTTTTTTTTATTGTTTTGATACTCTGGGTGTAAAATTATATTCTGCCCTGTTTGCTCCTCGCACGTCTATCAATTTACAGGACAGTAACCCAAAACTGGACTCGAATGTCCCCTGGCTCGGTTCAGACGAAGGATTTCCGTTCTTTGCATAACTGTTCCTCGTTTTTCTGCTCTGGGAACCGAAAGGGGTAGAAGGGTTACGTTACTCCTACGTGATATTCGAGAAGCGTTTAACCTTTTGTCTCCTGTGTTCTCACGTCAAGTTAAAATCACAGCCAAGGTATCCATAGTTTCTGCGTGACTTTGAGATTCGATTACGAATTTTTTAAATATTTTGAAACTACACCAATAGATTTAATGGGTTTTAATTTTAAAAGAATTTAAAATGTATGATACGTAATACAATAAAAGTATCACGAAATAACACTTACGGTGTATCGATTCTCATTAAGTAGTATCACGTCGTGATAAAAAGTTTGAAACTGTTTTCCTTGAAACAGTGTTTCCCGATGAAACATCTCGCCGCTGAATGGTGTTATTAGAAACAGTATGATTAGCTAATCGAGTCAACACGCCCCGGGATAACGCGTCAAATATGAGCGTGTTTGGTATTCGTTAACCCGCCCCAAAGCGGAAAGTTCTCTCTCGCGACAGCTCGATGAAACACGAGCGGGTAAAAGCGGACGTTTACGTCGGCCACGGACAATGCGTGCAGCCGACATAAATTGCGTTTGGTCATCCTTTGCCTATAAATAATTCCAACGTGGGGACAATGGAGCGGACAGCTGAGAACAGGCTAAAAAGCGAGGTTGGCAGCTTGCACCAGCTTTGTCGCGGCACCTATAGCTTCTCGATGAACTGGGTACATCGCTGACGTGTGCAAAATTAAAAAAAAAAAATCGAGAGGGTGCAGTCGTTGGTGAAAAGTCGAGTGACTCGTCGAGGAGAAAAAATGAAAAGGGAGTGATCGAGTCCCGAGGGAATATCGAATACTACCCCTTTTAATCTTGTGAATCTACCCCGAAAATTCATTCAAGTACATGTTGAAAGAATTGTAAAATAATTATTTCCTGGTGAGAGTGATACCACTTATGAATAATAAGTGACTATAGAAGCATTTAGTAGTAAAAGTGGTTGAATAAAAAGGGTTAAATCAGATTAAATTGTAGGTTAAATTGTATTATTGGTATCTTAAATTGGACCATGTCATGAAGTATCTTTTGTTAATTCCTATTTGCAAGCTTTAATTTCAATCTCCATTTACAAAAAATCTTTGCATTAAAATCAATAAATAAAATATTATAACAAGGGTCCCATTTTACACAAAACTCCCCTAGTATTCTAAGAGGAGCAAGCTAAAAGTTCAATTTTAGTAACTATGTGTCCTACATATGGTCATTTTCACAATGATGGTCAAAGGTTAGCGATGTTTCATGGTGGACGTTGCACGGCACCCCATAAAAGAAAGGAAAAGAATATGAAGTGCGCATTTTGTTCGTCGTTGTTAATGACCGTGGCATTGTGAATAACCCCGTGCCAGTATATAATAAAGCGATAAATTAAAAGTACCAACCCCACGCGTACCGTCTCGTCGCATTCTTTTGCGAACGTGTTAACAGTCATCATGGGGTTAATGGCGTGTGAATCCCATGAATCGTGACCGTTTAGAGGTCGACTTCAATGGAAACCAGTCCTTGTTAAGCGTTAATACCGAATTTATCTTCTCATTTCTTGTAAATCGACGAATATTTTTTAAATAAAGAAAGAAGATAAAAGCATTGCAAGTATGATGCTTCTAAGTTTCCAAATTTCTAAAAACAAATTAGTTTTAATCTTTATTTAAAAAGATAATATTTCTAGCTAAATCGAGATGGTCAAAGTAATTATTTAAATCAATTGTCACACGCTGTAAATATAAAATACAGAGTCTCGCCTAATTTTGTAAAATAGAGAGTTAATTTTATAAAAGATGATTAAATCAAAGTCCATGTAACATTTCGCTTTCGAATTACCAGCCAACGATCAGTTTTCCTGTCCCATAAAAAAAGTGTCTCGAATTCGCCATAAAAAAGGATTCATGTTGTGTACACACCGATCGAGATGATCTTTCTACAATAATGGTCGCGCAGGACACACCGCACGTTTCGTTCTATTCATCCCACGGGAGGCATCGATTCGTGCCAGTCAGCTTTTCTGCATTTTCTCGACCAACTGGACATATTTGGTCGAGGCGTGAACCGTCCTTTTCATTGTCCGGATAGCTATAAATTCATGGGCTTTATTTCCCCGCGAATCGATCGCCATTAGATATCACTTCTTCCGTATGCGTGCGAGTCTACGATCCTATGCAGAACGAAGGGAACGATCATTTGTCAAACGAACGTCAAACAAAGTCGACGAAATTCGGCCGAGTTTTGCGAAACGATGGAAGCGTGGAGTCACGGTTAGATGATTAATTATTTAAGGGATGCATTTATTACTCTGAACACCCTGTTGCGATACTAAGCAGATGGATGTTTCGCTTTGAAAGCTTTGAAGACTGGATTTGTTAATACTTTCTATCTACTCTGTAGTTTATTTATATTATGGTTTATATTTACGTAAAATAGATCGTGGTAGCAAGTTGGCATTAAATGCCTAATAGGTACTTAAAAATATTATAAGGTTTGCTAAAAATAACAGTAGCACCTAACAAAATTTTCAACATCAAGGCAGTAACCCTTTGCACTCGAAGCATTTTTGGATATGATTCAATTTTTCTATTTTAGAAGAAAAGAGTTACAATCTCCCAACATAAATAACGTTTAAATTTCACATTTTGAGACAGCACTCGAGTGCAAAGGGTTAAAATAAAACCTAATTTTTCTAAAAGTAGACAACAAACAAGTGAACCTTTTTCAATTTCCATACATCTTAAAGTTTCACAAGCTTGATATTCTATTCAGCTTCAAATAGGATTTAATCAGAAGAACACCTGTGTTCGTGCGAACGTCATTTCTCCATGAACGAAACAACGAGATCAGCACGTTCCCGTCGTAATCTGTCTCTTAAAATCGTGTCGCGTATCGTGTTTCCGGTGCGCACCGCGCGTACGTTTGCGCGATGCATTAACACGTTATGCGCTTTCGAATTCAAATCGACCGCGAACGAGAAAAACTCGTTCGCAGAAACTCGAACGCGTTCCCGGAACTTTCTTCGTGTAAATCAAGGCGAACCATAAATAACAGTAACGCTGATTTATACGGTGTAGGTGGTGTTGCGCGTACGAAGGCTGTACACGTTTCCAAGAATATTGTGCTTATACGTCGTGCAATTAAAAATCTTATCAATTGAATAAATTATTCGACGTCAACGTTATTTTGTAAAATAGAAAAAAAGACAGGGTAAAGTGTAACGAATACGCAGCTTTGAGTATCGATGGATTGATAGACGGATAAGGGTTGATTTTGAAAATTTCCAGGTTGATCATGTTTCTTAAGGATAATTTATCGTGCAGGATAACGAGGACGCAAAAGGGGTAGTTTCGAATAAGAGGAGGCCTGAATGGCGTACAAACGAGCAAAAGGCGGGCCTTCAAAGCGACGACGAGACACAGAGGTGTACCGTGACGAGCAAGCAGATGTTGCTCCCTTTCGTTTCTTCGTGAATCTTTTCTGTCTCCATCGTGGCGACCATCAAGTCATTTCTATTTTAATAAAGCCATCCTTTTTCTCATGATACATCACACAGTCACCGGTTTCCGTTTCGATGACACACAGCCAAGGGAGAGGAAGATCGTTCTGTCGTCTTTCTTCGTACCCTTGGTTCCTTATAATCGGATCCCTTTGAAGTATCAAGGGACACCACGTTATTTGTAAGCATAAATTTCATTTCACTTGGCTTTGTGATCTTGGGTATTAAAACTTGAGGAACTGAATAGTAACGAGGTGGAATCTTGATGTTTGAAAAGCATGGGTTTAATGATGGCAAAATTAATTATATCAAGTTGACGATTGTAATTTTTTTCTATAGAATTATATATTGAAATGTAACAAATTACAATCTTTGCAAAAAGAATACCATTGGAATAAGAACGACTTTAATTGTGAATTATTGCAAATTTAACTACTGATCTATATCTCTCGTCTTTAAAAAATTTAACGTTACATCCCAGCTCGAGTTCCAAGTACATTGATTAATTATACAGTGCAATGTACTATAAGAAGGTAGGCCAATATTTCACACCCTTTCAAAACAGGGATCTACCCCTAACGTTTGAATAAAACAAACAAAAAACTCACTAATTCCTCGTCGTAGGGTGCCCTGTTTGGATCCTATGTCACGGTTTCCTTTTCCGTTTTGTCGATTTAATAGCCCGTTACGGTTGAATTATAAACGTCGATTAATGACCGAGCCGAATCGAACGTATCCCACTTCGCATGGTTCATTTTATTCAAATGTCATGCAACGATACAAAACACATCAGTCAGACGCAACGAGCACATCGGGCAAACAATTAAATTCTCACGTTCATTAAGTTTTCATTTCACTCGCTCATGAATTTCAAACGTACGAATTAATTCCGTCTAATTATAGTCTTCTTTCGTTTCGTTCAACTCTTTCATCCGTTCGTTTAGCATCGAAATGAAGAGGCAGATGTAATAATGGTATAAATTTGCAGCAAAATAGGTTCTATAAAAAGTAACTTCCTGACAAAGTTTGTTACCGAATCGTAATTATCTTTTAATCAATACTGCAAGTTAATTACAAATAGCAATTATTAGGAAGCTGTATCATATCATATCGGTTTTGATATAGAAAGGGTGACATAATTTGATGACAAAATGGCTCTTGTGATGTACTAATTTAGTTTAACACTGTGCCATATTGGAGCTCTTGTTATAAATATAAGCTCTTATTATAAATACTGTATAATATTTATTATACTTTAAATGCAAACTGTATAAACTGTGTTCTATGCAACTGTAAGTGCATCATTGTTTGAGAATCGCTGGAATAGTGCATCATCTGACGGAACAATCTTGAAATCGACTATATGCTGCACGTTTATCGGACGCACCTTCCGGGGGGTCAAACGGTGCGTGTTTTTCTAATCTTTTTCACGGAATGCAAGGCGAATTTTCTGAGACCCTGTTCACGTGCGGTACAGGCTAGTATTGACGATACGGTAGGTCAGTCACGTTATGCAAAGAGCGTGGGATCGGCTCTCAAGAATGACCAACTTGCCTCGAAAGTGCACACTAACGCGAGAATTTATCTGAACGGATCTTATCAAAATATTGTATCACGTGGCGTTTGTTACTTTGATTTTTCAATCCTTCGTAACCCTAGGTTTACTAGATTTAAAAATGACAGAAAGTATAGAATTACAAATAGAATTAGAAATATGCAACATCACATAATTTAATTTACAATTATGTCGTTTTTAAATGAAATATCCATAAATCTAGTGTAAACTATTTATCAAGACTATGATTTTATTAGTAAAATTCATCAATTAATTATCTTCATTAAAATACTTCGTGACTAACACTGATTGGCTTCGGAGCCATCCTTTAGGAAGAACAAATGACATTATACTCCATACTGTTCCCGATTAGCAATTTAGTGATCGACTACAAATAAGATAACAATGTATTAACGTTGTAAATGAACGTTTTAATTATACAACAGGTTAGCGTTGAAAGAGCAGCAAATTTTAATGGATTATTGCACGATGGATTCATGACACACATATTCGCGGGTGTTCAATTATCGTGCCGAAGGAGCCGATTAATAAGGAGAGATTTTGCTGACCTCGTTCCCTTCCGGCTCGCTAATGAATATTAATTAGTCGATTAAAATTCAAATACCCAGCCATCGATTGTACACTCGTTGCTTTGCTTAATTGCTACCAACAATGATCCCCTTTTATATAATCGCTTTCTATGTCGGGCATGCTTTTCTAAAATTGAATACACCAGTCGAACATTGTGTACGAAACGAACGTGGAATAAATTAATCGAATCAATCTATTACTCTGCTAAACACTTCCCAATATCTAGCTTCAACAAACGAAAGAGAATCCAACATAATAAAAATATATCACGTTTATCAATTTTTCTGTCTTTGTCAGATATTTCGGCTTTCTAATTTGAAAGAGTAAACTGTATCTTTGGAACACATTTTTCTACCTGTACAGGTGTCATTACTCGACACCCACGTACCCGAATCTCATAAAAACGACGAGCAAGCGGTAGGACGCGAGGCGAAGAAGAAAAGAGGGTATACGAGGCACGGCACACCTCTAATTGAATCGAATGCCGGCCTTGTACCCAGAAACGAAGAACCGTGCACCCCGTGTCCCCGGGGAACACGATCCGACGATATTTCACGGTGACTTCTCGGCAGAGGATGCACGAGCAGCCGTACTCTCGAGGAACTGGTTCCCCTCGAATAATTATTCCCTTCCAGATAAACAGGCTTTATCTCGCGATGTGGGTCCCGCGAGCGACTTCCAGCGTGTCAGCCCACCTTGAGATCCTCTTCAACACCGGCACGCTTCCTTCCTTCTTGATCGCTTCTTCTTTTTTCTTCTCTTCATCCAGTGATTCCAAGTAACATTGGCCAGAAGCGTTTCACTCAATTATTACGGGTTCAAAGTAACAATTTTAATTTGGATTACAATTAGGCAAAAAGTGTTAGTTGTTGATTACAACTGAACAATTGGTAATTTTAAAGAAGCCCTAAGACAGATTCCATGATAATCTATTTTTGAATATAAAAGAATTTTAAAATTGCAGAAGTCAATATAATTCTACAAAAAACGCAACAGTCAAATGGTTTTCAGAACTATTAAACATTCTATCTGTCGTGCAACTCTATTTGTTGCAACTCTATTTTTTGTGTATTTCTACTTCCTCTATCATCTTTGAATGACGCCTAACTGTGTTTTATTGGCTCTGCCGTGATTTATTTTAATCGTCCAATTAATATTTTCTTTTATTCCTGGAAATCTATACGATTCTCTTGCGGGTAAGTTGAGGAAAACAACTTTTCATCTTTCTTTGTACGCGTCAGCCAGTCTACCTTGAGGAGTCGAGTCTTTCTTTAGAATGTTTTTTCTTTTCTTTTCTTTTTATGGAAAAATCAAACATCCGCGACGCGATACCTCGCTAATAAAGGTAATAAAGTCGATCGTAATTCAACGAGTGATCTTGTAACAACTTGTTGCGGACGGATAATTGCGGCCGATTAAGAATTATGCTGTTAATTGCTGCCAGGAGGACGATCCCTGCTTCTATTCGCTCCCTTTAATCGCTGCGATAGAAAAAGCGAGAAGCTTGCAGTTTCAGGCGATCAAAAGTCAAAGCTGTTATTTATTAAAAAGTCCAAAGAAACTTGCAATTCCCGTAATATTACACCTCTGGAAATTTACGACATTTGTTGAAACGTAGAAATAGAAACGAGAAATTATTTAAATCGATTAAGAGATCAGGTTTCTTAAGTTAAAATCAACAGTCGTAATAGTTCCTTCGACCGAGCTAATTAACAGTAATTCCTTTTTCTTATAGTGCAGTCGTTTAGAAATAGAATTAAATGGTGAACATACATACAGTAATTAAAGTTGAATTATGCTGTCATACTGTAAATAACGTTAAAAAATAATTAAAAATGAGTAAATTAGAAAATTGGAATTTCTGTTAATCGACTGCATATTATAATAATTCAATAATTATTTTATTTGCTATATCAAAATACTTGGTACTGTTTATTTCAATCGAATAGTAGATACTTTTACATACAATTAACTACTTTTTAAAAAATAGATCATGATATGCTATATATTTACCACTTTCAAACTTTTATTTTGAAATTAAAAAGCTTTGCGATGGATAATTTTATTAATAACAGAAAGGTGAATGATTTATGTACATCGAGAAGCAAGAAGAAAGAACTTAATAAGACACGCGTCAATAACTTATGATCAACCTTCGGTGCTTCCTTCTCCCTTTTCCTTTAAGGCACGTCCCGAGGTTCTTCTTCCCGTTTTAAACGCGCAATTCTTCCGCGACCAAGCATCCGGTGAATTTTTATACCCAGCACGATGCCAGCCAGCAACATCCACTAACTAACGAGGAATATTAAAAGTACCATCGTTGCACTTTAATAATTGCTGCTGCCGTGCTCTAAGAATGATTACGATCGATCGATCGAGTATTACAAATAACTTCCTGCTATTACATCGATCGCCTAGATTCTGCAATCGAGACGGAACACCGATGTCATCCGAGAATTTCACGAACGGATTAAACGTATTTGTTGGATTTCAAGCATTAATGAAACTAATCGTCGATTTATTATCCATTGATTACTTTCTGTTTCATTACCTTTGCAAATTAGTAGCACAGATTGCATCTTTACTTATCCCAATTAAATTTTAACGAATTCCTGATTAATTCTGCTGAAATTATTGTCAATTGTCACCCTACTTTAACGAACAAGTCTGATGTAATTTCATGACAGAAAAATATTGTTAAATAATATTTATGGAATACCAATTTAAAGATCTGAAGACAATAAATGTTTAATAACCTGGTCAGTATTTTTAATACAAAATGGTCAGTTCTTTGTTAGAACAGACAATGGATATTCAGTGATGAACAGCAAATTTCAACCAAATAAATCAAAGAATTCCTAATATATGAACAATTGGTTTCAAAGTTCTACAATTATTATTATCAACAATACCAAAACCATTACAAACAACATTAACAATCTCTACTTTCCAAAATTCGTAAAATCCCAATTATCCTTGAACGAAATGTTCAATAATGGACACGTTACGTTAGCGCAATATGTTTTTCAATAAAATACGCGGCGAACACAGAACGTAAGGTATGTAAATTCAATTTCTAACCGGCCGATTTGAGCTTAATGGGCCGAATAGTAGGCACGTAGCTGAAAATGTGCAATCGCGTCGCTCGAGGACTCTTGTTTCTTTCAATCCGTTCATGGATACCGGGCCTAAGTGGGCCCTTACAAAGGGCCTCCGACGAGAAGAGGTTCGAAGGGAGACGAGAGGTCCTCGAATCGAGCCTGGCAATCGGAAATACCACGTACTTGTTCCATGGTTAAGTGGTGAACAACCTTATGCCGTGCTTGGATCGTTCTGTGCCACGGATTAAGGTGAAAAATAGCCTTTGACCCATTTAGCGCCAACGTCCACGCCCGAGCACATTAAATTCGCGATTTGTATTTGAAAATTAAATAAAAAAGGATTAATTGATAAACGTATCTTTCGAAGAAAGAAATTTGAACGGAGGATAATGGAGAAGTTCACATTTTAATCAAGCCCGAATTCAATTATTGGATTATTCAAACACGTTCTTGGAATGAAATTTTAATTACCTACCCATTAGAATTCATCACGATCAAACACGAACAGAGGAATACCTTTCTTCTCAATTACACACGCGTCCGTTTGCATAATAAAGGAAAAATGAGCATCGCGACGTGTTCCATCGTGACTCACAGATAGACATTTTTCATTTCCGATCGAACAATGAACATCCGCCTTGTGTACCCCGCATTTAAACAATCCCCGGTTTTACTGCGAATTATCTATGTGGTGTGTCACTGCTGCTTTCACTCTAACTAAACCACTATGAATAAATATTTTCAAGTTTCCATGGAAGGTACAATACCTCGAAGTTATTAGATTCTGGGAATTATAATATTCCGATTCTGAACATTTTTTAACCCTTTCCACAGAAATATAACTAATTTGTTTTCTTTTTCTAAATTTCCTCCCAAGTTTTAAAATGTCGGAGTGCAAAGGGTTAAAAATTTTCTTTATATGTGAAGGAAATTTAGAAAATAGGAATTGAAGTAAATTTTTAATTAAAATTAAGTTGTATTAGCAACGAGAGTTAAAGAACTAAATTTTCCCTGAATTTCCCTCGGTTGAAGCCACGGTTGCCAATGGGAACGAGAGAGCGAAGAAAAAGGGGGAAAACGTCCGGGGAACGTCGTCCCTATGTGGCGTTATCGCGACGCCGGATCGACATTCCGCTCCGGTAATAATGATTACCGCGATAATAATTAAGGGTAATTGGAGCAGAGTCGGGCACGCGACCCTGGGACCGGGCAGATGCGAGTCGGCTTTCTCGAAACGCGACCAAGTTACAGCTGCGCGTGCACATGCAGATGTCGCGCGATCCTCGCAAACGGTAATGTTTATAAAGTATCCCGTGCCGTTCGTTCTTACGACGATCTTACACCGTATAATTGTCGTCCTGTACTTTGTACATCGTAATTGCGATCTTAGATCGCGCCACTTTCGCGAAAATTTATAAATTGTCACTGAGCATCCATGTTAGGGTATCTTTCATCTTGACTACAAGAATTATGAAACCGTGACACGTGTCTGGAGAGCGGAGAACTTGTAACGAGTTCATTCTGAATTAAGTATTACCTCTTTCTGTTTCAGCGTGGAAAATTATTTTAATTTCTCAAATAATTAAGAATTTAATTATGGTTAAATGTGACCCAACACGGCCAATACGTAATTATGTAAAAATATGTTAAATAAGAGTTATGACACCTGAATAATAACTCAAAATGTAGAAAATGAAATTTCGACGATTATGAATTGAAGGCAATTTATAAAATCATCTTCAATTTGAAAATATCAATTTTAACAATGCACGAGTATTAAAACGAAGGAGTAAAGGTAGCAAGAATCTCGAAAGCCATAATTCCTACATTCCTGGGTCGTATTTCCAGACATTATCGTAAACGATTAACTCAGTGTAAATTAATTCGCAGGTGTTGCAGGTGCACGTGCACAATTACCGAGAAAATTCTCGTCATTGGCGTCATTCGGTCGCAACGGTCTATTATAAAATGACATTTCGAACGGTATCCGTTCAATGCTACGAGGCAAAGCCAATCGAACGGAATTTCATTTAACGCTTTCTCCTTCGATTAAAGCCGGCATTAAAATCACCAGCTGGCAAGGTTGCTTTTCAATGGGGACGCGAGTTAATAATTTTACTTTCAGCCGAATCGCACGATCGTAACTCTACGCTGCCTGGCTAGTTTTAGAATTAATTCAACAAGGTATAGAAGTGTCTGATGTTATACGGTTGGAATTTTATTGGCATTTTACATGCGAGCGATACACCAAAGGCATCACGTTATTAAATTTAGTCTCCTCCGTATACATCATTATCCTTGGCATTTCATTTTTTTCTAACTGCTTTGGATTGTTTAATATGTTAAATTAATAGTTTCACGTTTCTGACTTGATTCTTGTAAAATATTTTTAAAAATTTTAATGATTTTGTGTATATCTGTTTGATGAACAATCTCGTGTTAATATTATATAGAAATTAGTATAATTTGTTTGTTAAACACCGTATCCTTTTACCATTACGTGAATACAAGTGTGTTTTGAGATTTTACATGAAGAGAAACGTAAATTGTTCATACGATTACACAACCTTCTTGAAACGTGATTGTAAGAAGAAACTTATCGCGATTCAAGAAATTAAATATCATTTTCTGACACGTTTTCCGCAGTTTCCGTAAACTTTTCGCTGAAAGAATTAACTGTGTGATTACTGTGAATAAAAAAGTGCAAAGTTTAACTTTTTACGTGGTTTCGGTTATCTTTTATTAACTTTGATGATAAACATTTTTTTTATAGCATTCAAAATAATTTAGAAATGAAAATTTTGTTATTTTTAAAATTCCTATTTCCCAAATATGTCAAATAATCACTAGCTCAAATAATACCAACTTTAATTGAAAATTGTTAACCTTTAATTTGTAACAAAATATGTATAATTCTCCAGCAAAAAAAGGTGAAGATTGTATCCTACAATTGCTAATCAAATTACAATCAAAAACAATAATAAAACAACCGTATAATCTGCTACCACGGATGACTTCTTTCAATCTGTGTCTTATTATTACCTGTTTCATTAATACTCCTGACTGCATCGAATTACGAACGCCAAACAACACACGATTACAAAAGGAAACTCGAAACCTCGTTCTCTCGGTTCTCTATCGAGCCTGATCTTTGAAAGGTACGACAATAACAGTTCAGCGACAAGATCAAGTTGTTAAGAGAGAACGTCGATCACGTTGATAATAATTAATTCAATGTACGCGACACGAGCTCGTTCACCTTCGAATCAGCCGGCAATTAGGCAACGTCTGCTGCAGTTTTTCCCTTCTCTATCCTCCACTTCTGCGTTTTCTACACGGCAATTTCTTCTGCAAATGCCTGAGCAATAAGTCACCGTGACACCACGGCAAACGTGGGAGGCTGAGATCATCGAGGATACCGTGCCTTCCATCGTCATCATTCTCATCTCGATGCTCTTGTCCCATGTTCATCCATTTTTGATTTTTTATTCTTACCATTCAGAAGGGCAGTGAGAAATCTGTATTACTTTGGAATATTATTAAATCTATTTTTTAAATTAAAACAAATAAATTGTAACTTGGTCTCAACGTAAATTAATTTTTATACTGGTAGATAATTATCATAGAAATATTATTATAAGACACAGGGAAACTGCAATTACAATTAAAATACTTTATTTTAATATAAAGTCCTTCATTTTAATTCAAATTAACTTACAGGTTTATGAATTTTGTCCTAATTTGGATAAAGATGGGATATTTTCTCCAAGTTTCAAACAAATTAACTAAAATTTCACTAACACTCTTACATAGTCCAATTTCCTTTATTCCAAGCAAGAAAAGATAATCAGTCCCTCGAACAATAAAAGAACTTGCTCCTTTTCCATTCACTAATGAGAAAGTATTCGCATAAAAGTTACTCATAATGCACCGTAAACCCTAAGTACTCGATAAAAAAACGAACCGAAAGGAAACATCCCACGTATGTAACACTTACTGTACACGGAAAAAAAAGGACAACGGAAGGGAAGAGGAAGTTAATTCCTCTCTAAAGTAGCAAGAAAAATGGAAAAAAGACAGTTCTAATCGTCAAACCCATCGCTGGCTAAATTACCCTACCCACTTCTACTTGTTTCGCGCAATCAAACCCATTCCCTGGACAACGGTTTCTGCCGCGTACGATGCAAACAAAATGACCCGACATGCCATAATAATTGACGGCTCGCGTGATACACTGGTACCGAGCTTCACGACCGCACGTTGTACAAAACGTTTATTATTCATCGAGCAATCAACAGCCCATGGTCGTTAGAACAGTCGTGAAATTGTGATGCCGTACATGGACGTATGTACGTATCAGAAAGTATCGAATTCGAATTTTGTATAGGATCGTTGTACGCTTAACCCGCTCCGTTTGGAATCATTAACCCTTTGCACTCGGAAATTTTGTTCAGATTATTTATCAGCAGCTTAAAAATATTTAGTTGCAAACTTGGTTACAATACTTAGTGTTGGGAATAATTGTTTTATTTAAATTATACTTGGAAGAAAACTTAGAAAAAAATAAACGATGTTAACTGGACTTACTAAAAATATTATTTCCCTGTTCTTTTGACACCAAAGAAAAGTTGTTTTTTTTTTCATGTAAAAGGAATAATTTAGGCGCAAAGTTAATTCGCTCTTTTACTGTACGTATAAAAGTACGCACCTTTGAACGAGCAGAGTATGGTAATTAGGTTTGCAGGTGTAAAGGTAGACGCGAAAGAAGCTTCTATTGAATTATCGACTCTTCAGACTTGACGTGCACTCGACGTAATTAGTAACTAAGGTGATTGTGTTGAGAAAATCAAATTCAAAAGTTAGAACATTGGTAATTAAGTCACATTTTAATTCAATTTAACACCGTCAAATAAACGTTATAGAAGAATCTTTTTGGAGAATTTTAAAATGTAAAATTTCAATTTTAGAATGCTTACAATTTTTATCATTATTTTAAATACTATTTCCAAGTGTCAGAAACCTTCCTGCATCTGATTTCAATTAAAATATGAACTCAGGCTCCATCATTCAAGGGTTTTGGATCAATTTTCTGTTTTCGGTTTAACCCCTCGCTTTGATATTTCAAATTAATATAATTTATCAGGGTATTCGATTTTAATAGTGATTCTAAATTATTGACTATATTCTTCTATGTACCTGCTTGGTTTGACTACCTTCTTGCGACCAATTCTATGAACTAGAGGACATAGAAGATCCCTGGTGCGTTCACGCACATCTTCCCCTAGGGGAGGGGTGCAAGAATACCATGCTGCTATAAAACTCCGTCGCCGGCATATTTAGAGTTCCGTTTCAACGAGAAGCGGTGCAGGTCCACTCTTGGAATGGGATCTTTGAACTCATTCCAAGCGGAAAGACCGTTCGTCAGAGCGGATCGCAGCGTACGAAACGCGAGCACGTGGAAAGACCCGGCAGAAATATAAATTTCTCTGGCGCAAGATATGAAATTCATGGCGTTTCGGAGACGAACGAACGTATAGGCCGATTATAAATTCCATTGAGATCACACGAAATTAGATATTAATGGAAATAACTTTAACCTTATGTATAATACTTAATCCTAGAACTACGCTTTCCTCAAAGAACCCACGAAACCTTAATCTTGTCATAGAACGAGGAATTACTTGGAGTACATCTCAAAACAGCTTAACAATCTTTATTTTATTTCTTTTGACAGAAGTCAGTGTAGTTGCCAAAGAAGAATAAAAAAGAAAGTAAAAAATATTAAGATTTTATTTTGGGTCTAAGACTGAAAAATAGAAGGGTGTTGTTCAAGGATTATTTTTTTTTTTAATTAATATATTATATTATCAGTTTAACATTTTGAATTATTAATATAATTTTAATAATATTTCTAGGTGATGCAAATTTTTGCATACCCACAATACTACTTTTCTTTTCACAATTTATGAACTGAATATTATTTGAATCTCATCCAGATAACGCGATAATTTCATCTATTTCTTCTATTTGTTACAGGTTTTTAAATTGCTACGATTAATCTGAATTATAATAATTATTCAAATGGAAGAATATAAGGTGTGGTAATCTGTAATCATTTAAAAAAATAGATATAAAAATCAAAAGGACTCTAAGATTATTCAATTACTCGCTTAGGAAGATAAAATTTAATGAAGAGCATTAATAAAAATGCTATATTTTAGAAAGTTAACAAGAAGGAAACATGAAACTCTAGAATGACTGTCATGAATATTCAATAATTTTACGATTATTGCCTTTTACAAAGACGATATACTGTACCATCAAATCTAGTTTAAATTTCAAATACATTTCTTTATCCCTTCTTTATTTTTCCTTCAATCTTTCTAATTACCAAATCAACTCGTTTAGCAGAAAAATTGATAAAAATTCTTAACTCTGAAGTATGTTATATTAATTACAGATACTTCATTAATTGACACTTTAACAACCGTTGCCACATATCGGTGATTGTCTTTAATTTATCACCAACTTCAATTAAAAGACTAGTAATTCCTACAGAATTTTCTCAGCAGTCTTATTTCGACATACAAAGAGATATAAAGTTATTATACAAGTGGCCCGTTCGAAACGTTGAGATGAAACAGGACACGTTTCAAAAAAAAGGCTAAAAACTTTCTCTCGCGCGTCGAGCCGTTCGCAATTAAACGCTCGCGACAATTAAATGTCCAACCTGTTGTGCGTCTAATCGTCAATTAAGAACGCCGCCGCGATATCGAAATAACGAGAGAAAAATGCGAACGAAAGGGGGGACAACTCACCGTTCGGGTACAACAGTGATCGCAAGGTAACACGTGTGTGATTACGTGTATCCGTTTTTTTTGTCCACTCACCTGAAACAGAAAAACAAAGGGAACGTTTAGTGTCACTGTTGTAACACTGATAACGAGAGGTCGTCGCTCTCGAGAGAGGCTAATAGCCTCTGCTAATGAACTAATTTATGAACTGAGAGAACTGCAGCGAGACACCAGAATGCCATAAGTACTGATACTTGTATGTATCGTGAAAACAATTTTTTTATGCCCTTTATATGAAGAACGAGGTGCATAAAGTTGTTGGTTAAATTGTTAGAACCAGCTGCATAATTGACTTCATTGTTATCCTTTAATTACATTATTTATAATTACTCTCATTAGGTAACATGGGTCATTAATGACCTAAGATAAATTTAATTCATTTCCAAATTTTTATTTGCATTGTTAAAGGTTTTAAGGAATAATATACTAACAGATACTTTGATATCAGTGTTTTATAATTTTTTGGAAATTTAAGTTAGTAATATAAATATAAATCAATTTTGAATGTTACATGGAAAAATGAATATTTACACCCCATAAGATGTCAACCAGCAGCAAAAGGGTTAATATTAATTCTTACTGTGAACAAAATCTATCTCCTTATCTTCATTTCTCTAAAATGCACAAAACAACTTTCACTTTTCCTGGAAATGATAACAGCAATCAAATCAGACGTTGACGTTCAGTTTATTGAAAACTGCAGTGAAACAATGATACGATCGAAAATTTGTAATGTTAATGGTGACCCATACGCTTCTGCTGTTTCGATAACACTAACGGACATCCGTTAATTTCCTGAAAATCTATCGCGTTCGCGTTCCTCGGCAGAGGGGATGAACAACGTGCCTCAAACAGTATCCCCCTTTACGATTGGCCGATTTTCATTTCGAAATAGAAACTTTACGAGGCGTAAAATTTTACGGGTCAACGTGTTTTGGGATATGGTCACAGGTACTCAATTAATTCATTGGTTATGCGTCGGTTATTTTCGGACAACTTTGAGCACAGGGCACAACGTACATTTTAATGGCACACAGTGAGCTATAAATAAATATATTAATAGAATTATTAATCCTGGAACGGTAACGTGACGTCAGATATTTCGACGAATAAACCCTACAGAATATCCCAAAAATATAACCTTCTAAGAAGCTGTATTCAATTTTGGAAAATATAATATTTCCGACTTGGAGCAACAAGGTTAACGAGGAATGGCGTGTTTCTTTCGTTTTGTATTTTTTTACTGTTCGTGGTGAAGTATATGGAGCACCCACGCGGCAATTAACATCTCAATTACGGTATAATTAAGTCACTTTAATTTGAGGGTCTACAAGAACACTAAATTTGGAATTTTGTATATTACATTAACCCTTTCAGTTTGAAGAGCGTACTCGTAAATTAAAAAATGTAATATTTCTAAGTTTCCAAGTACTATAAAATATTATATCCAATAATTTTAATAATTCTCTGATAAAATAACATATCTGCTCTTCATTCTGGTTAATTATTAGAAATAAATTTACAATTTACAAGTAAACTGATAAATTAGACGAGTGATTACTATCCGATGTGCCATTACCCTACTTACTTCTTTGATTTCAATTACTGTTATTCGCGGTAAGGATTCAGCGCTTACTTAAACCAGAAAGGAAACTGTTCGAGCGTAATGGAGAACAAGTAGGGTCGAGTGTTAAAGTAAGAGACGGTGATTAATACTCGACAGCTTCGAACGGCGTAAAAGAAACAAGATGAAGCTACACGAAAAACTGTACGGATGCCGAAGAAATCGTGAACACGCTCGACATGTTTAGTCTGTAGATTCTTCAGCGGTATAATAAAGATCTATCGTTCGTTTTTTTTTCGTTTGTGCACGCACACTTTCGTTTTCATGTTTCATCTTGAACTTCAGATATGCAAATTTTTGAGATAGTAAAATACTTTCGTTTAATTTCTGTGAAATCAACAACGATCATGAGTAGTGTTCACACGATCCATCTTTCTTAATTGCTCACGAATACTTTCAGTTACATACATCTCGTGCATCAATTGTTCAAAAACACGTGATAAAATAAATGTTCATTCTTACATATCTTGAACCACAACTCTATAAAGTGTTTACATTATTCTGTATCAAATAGATAATTTTGAAACACAATTTCATGACATAAAAGTTTCACGAAATAAGACTTATATAAGAGTCTCAAAATCTCAAAAATATCACAATGAAGCCTTATTCTTACTCAGTCGAAGAACAAACTGTCCCTTCAGGGTGTCCCATGTCGCAACAACGCCCACACCCAAAGCTCCAAATTCGTAATAAAACTATGACTAACACAAAGCCCCAAGATCCAGGCCCTTATTCACCAGCTGATTCAGAGGACAGCTCTCCCTTCTAAATACACTCGGCTTTAATTATGTATTTGGTAGAGGAGGGGCTCCTTTCCACTCATTTCACCGTCAATGACTCACTTCTAGGCCTTTGGGCCGACAGGCAAGTAGCCATTTCGTTGCCCTCCAAAGACTAAGTGCTCGCTCTATCGCTTATCTTACGAATATTGTTGTTTGCACAATTGTAGGTATCTTTATAAAATATTTTCTCAGGTAGTGCCTTGCATCAACACCGAATTATTTGTGCGCCAAAGACTGTTATCTACTATATGCATAGCAATGGAAATTGTATTTTTTCAATCGTATTACTATCTATCTTATAATTAATCAAAATTAATTAATCAACATTAATTTGTAAATACAAAAGATATAATAAATTACTTGTCGATTGCAAGTTACAAATTAAATGACGAAAAGCAAGTCTGGCAAATGGAACTATCGGACAGCGAGATAAAAAAGTCTGATAACTATTTTCGCATTGGTTTCACCGGAAACGAGCCAACTTTTCTACTTCAGAAACCGATGCACAATCAAGCCTTTTTATCGCCACTGGTTTCGTTATCGATAATGGACAGGAGACGGCCATTTCCAGATAACCGTTTCGCAAGGTGTTCCGATAACATGGGTCGGATACGACCCGCCTGAAAATTGCTGGGAAATTTTCCCAGACATTTAACAAAGAAACTGGGAGATTGCTTGCGATATTTGGGAGGAAAGGAACCGAAATATCAACTGGTGATAAGAAAACTTTGCACTTTAAACGATAAAATGTGAAAATTCTCCAAATTCAACTGAACCCTTTCAATCTGCACAAATATTCGATTTTAATTCATAAAATTGTCTATAAAATTGTTATAAAAAATTTAAGTACTGATTATGAGATATAGCATGGAAAGTGTGCTTTAATTAGGATCCTTTCATGATCCCTAATTAAACTTATAGATTAAGATTAAGAACTTTATGGATTTAAATAAATTTGTGAATAAAGTGAATAAAAAATTTGAAGGTGGACCAATAATTTAAAGTATCACAAAGTAAAATTAGATCATATTAGCCTATATAAATGTAATAAAGTTTACTATTATAAATGGATATGGTTACTGTGAACACATTCCTTAATTTACATAATGATTTCATAGATTATCCCGGTCTTATTTTATTTTTCTGCTTAATGAAAAAACTTTTAAATCACCTCATAGAACGTTTGTTGCAGTTCAGTACTGTATAGTGTTGCATAAAATTGTTGAGCACGTTTTGTCATCATTATAATTCATCTTATAGCTTCATCGGCAACCTAATGATCCAGTAACACTGATGGTACACTTAACCATGTTCGTGTCACGGGTCATTGATTACAGACCACTGGTTTTCAACTGGAGTGTTGATAAATAAGGAACAGAAGTAGGGTACTCGTGATGATGTTCAGATGTTGGCCAATATATATTTTGATGCAACCTTTATAATTTAACTACCATTATCAACGCATCATCATATCTCTGATGAAATTAGAATGTTAATCAAATAACTACGTTTAAAATAATGCAACCTGTGCACTTAAATTACACCTAAATGTTTTACAGAGATGCAAAAAGCAACTTGTGTATGATTAATTATTTAATCCATTACTGTGAATTTTCGTTCATAAATCTTATTTCTGTCTGGTTACCTATTCAGGGAATTTACTATTTTATAATTTTGTATCTTTTACCTTTAATAATTTATTAACAAGTTATTTGTCCCAACATGGGAAGCAGTTTTAAATCGGAGAAGGTCAAATATGGTTTTACACCGCTATTCAAGGATTAGTAAATATAATAATATTCAAAATAGCAATTTTTATTCATCTCAAATCACACACCCTTATCCCTAATTTTATTAACCACACCATTATGCCCCGTACCCGTATTCTATTATATATCTAATTTCTTTAAAGAACCATTTCAATAAAGAAAAAAAAAAAAATTAACAATAAAGAATGGTGTTATTTTCCTTGCGATGCAATCTCAAAAGGGGTGTCAAGGATTAACTTGCGCGAGCGTGTCCACAACACTGCACGTAAATTCGATAAATTGAAGGGATACGGCGCGACAAAAGGGTTTAACTTCGAAAGCACCAGTCGATGGCCATAATTTTTTCCCTTTATTTTTTCCTTCATTACAGCCAAACGATAAGGATCATCCTACATTGTCGGGGGGAGAGGGGTTCCTTTAGTCGGAGATCCTTCATCGGGCGATATTTAAATCTGCTTTGGTAACAATGAGCGGCACAAACGGCCCCTTAATCCGCAAAAATGTGCCCTTTGTGCGCGACGTTCGCCCCACCCCGGCCCCGTGATCCCTTTAAAAGCTAGTTTATGGAAGGTATTGGCTATCCTGTGACACCCCTCGACAGAGGATCCTGCGGCCTGTATTGAAGTTGCCCTTTTTCCAGGGCCCTTTGTTGTCCGCTTGTTTACGTACGTGCAAACGCCATCGATGCCGGTATCTTATCAGCTTTTGCTCCCTTTTCCTACTCGTATAATTTGTACGAGAACGTGCAAGCGACTACGTTTCAAAGTATACATACGAAATCGACCCTACGGCTCGGTTTTCTGAAGATTGAAATTCAATTTGTTTATGTTTAACCTTTGACAGTGAAGGTTCAAACGAAATTTTTTACCCCTGCCTACTATCATTTTAAGCATCGTTCGCTGATCTGTGAAACTTCTCGTTTAACAACTTAGAAAATGAATTTAAGTCAATTTTATTTCAACACTGATGGTGGTTTAAGACTTAACCCTTTGTACTAGAAGCATTTTTGGTTATGATTAAGTCTAAATACGTTCTCCAATAAAATTCAAAATTCAAAAGCCCTATTACGAAAGAAAAGAATTACAAATATTTATCCATTAATTGGCTACGTTCTAATATAAATAACCTTCAAACTTCGCATCTTAAAATATTCTAATATCACGTATGTAGCCCTGGAAGGAACCACTCGAGCGTAAAGGATTAAGGAACTGGCTTCCCGAGTTTTAATTAACTGAAAACATCAACATTAACGTTTGACTAATTAAAAATCCTGTTCGAGGTCCGACACACGCACAAACGTACGATTGAATCCTTTTCGACGTTAAGTTTCCTCGGCAAAGGGGGACAGCGGGCGGAAGACCCGAAGGCACGTTTAGCAAGTTTACGTTCACAAGTCCACTTTGCCTCGTGTTATCGTGGGCCTCGGCTCTTTTCCCACTTCCCATACTACGACGTGTCCTCCCTTCTTATCCCGTCGTTGTGTCGTCTTCGCGTTTCTTCTCTTCAACGAGCATGAGTCACGTTCGCTATACTATATCCTCCCGTTGCCTCGTCATCCCGTGGGGGATTAACGACCCTGTTCGTTCGTTTTTCTACGCTCAAACCGGAAACCGATCTCCCGTTGTCCCGTCGCCGGAAAGAAGACACGAGATGATGCTACTGGCCGTAGGATAACTGTGATACAGGTTACAGGATGGCTTTCACGGGGTTAAATTTGATGGGATCGTGGCTGGGGTCAACGGGTCGAATGCGGTTCCCGTGTTTCTTCAAGGTTCCCTTCTGTTTCTTTCTTTTCTGCTAAAATCTTTCTTTGGAAAATTCAGCAGCCAGCAGGAATTTAGGACGGTTATCAATCACGTTCTTGCATGGTCTTTCTACTTTGTCAGACTTGAAACGTGTATGCAAATATACTTCTCAGGTATGCGGTAACAGGAATAATAGTGATGTATGTCTCAGGTAATTGTGATAAATAAATTTAATTATTTTTAGCCCTGTCCAAGAAAATACTTAAAAATAATTGATTGATAGGCTTAGAAAGGAGGTTTAGACTAATGGTGATGCAATCGCTATGATATTTAGAAACGATCAAAAGTGGAATATAATCCTGAACAAATTGGAATGCAAAATCTCATCGAACGATCATCTTTCTCTTAGCTGAAACACAGAGGAACGTGACTCAAGAAAGTGGATCGATGCGTGATAAACGTTCACGGCCCAGAAAATTATAATCGTTTGTGTCTGCGCTAATCTCAGAAATTAAACACGATCCTCGATCGAGTTAATGGAGAGGGGCGCGGCAGCTGGTAATTAAAATAATCGCGAGAGGAAAGGCAGATCCGTTTGATCGAAGGAACCTGTCCTACAGCGGAAACCGACTTGTTAGAAAATATCCTCGTTAGAGAAAGTCGGCTAAAAGGTGGCGATAAATGATCTTGTAAATTGGATTTTGAGAAAATCGGAATTTAACAAGGTTTGTACGTTCTTTCCCTTCTTGTCTTTAAGCCTCAATTATATTTGAAAAGACAAATTTACAAATTAATGTAGAACCATTATTATTATTAATAGTACTTGGTTTTGCATAACTGAGATTATACACACAATGTATAATGTATTCAATAAAAGCAAATTACAAACTTTACAGGATTCCACTGGTTTTTGTCGTAGATAAGATAGTATTAATTCCATCTCAGATAAGATAACATAGTACCGAGAATAATTATTCTATTTAAATTATATTTGGAAGGAAACTTAGAAAAAGAAAAATAAATTAGTTATATTTCCCTTAGAAATCTTTTACATTCTTTTTATGTCCCCTCAGAAGGGAGCAAATTAGTTAAGGTGATCAGCTTTAAATTTTTTATTTAAAATTGCAATAAATATAATATTTCATTTTATATTTGTTTATGTTTAATTCAAAATTAACCATAGTTCAAATGTAAAAGTTATGAATTGAATTCCCAGCTCATGAAACAAAAAAATAAATGAAATTGAAAGGAAAACGTGCACGATACACGGCGAACGACGCGCACGAACTTGAAACGTACGCTCCGCGATCAGCTGCGATGAACGCAGAAGCAAAGAATTTCAAGCTGGCGGCGGTATCTCGATCGCGTTACGCCCATGAAAAGAGAAACTTGTTTACTACGATAAAACGTAACCTTAGAGAAGGAAAGTGTCGTGAGCACGGGGTAACGAAGAGAAGGACCATCGGCCCATCGCGCGACGACCAAGTGCAACGAACCCGCGATTAATTATTCGCAGTCGATCACCGACACCCAGTCTGCCGAGCCACGCGATAACGTAATAAAGCAGTTAATTTCGCGATCGTGATTGATCGACACCGTCACACTTTCTACTTCTACCGACGATCGTGTTGTGTCCCGCAGGACACGGCCGAACCGCTTTTGTCTACTCTGACTCATTGCAACGGTACCGACGAAACGGCCACGGAATAACGATACGGAGAACCGTTCAACTTTTAAAAGTTCCGCAGGATATATTAGTACGGTATGAGTAATACACCGGTACCCTGCTCCTAGAGTTATTATACAAGGTGTTTCAGAAAATCGGTTTAGAACCTGTTTTAACTTCAGAAGATTTTATGACATAAAAGTATTCTGAAACAAGGCTTGAGGTTAAATAACAATTACCACATACAGGTCTCATCAATTTTTTTAATATAAAATGGTTCGTTTCTCATTTAAATATAGAATAGATTGATGAGTTTACTAGTGTCTTGTGTTATTTTAAAGGACCAGCCATGTTGTATTAAGAAGACATTCTTAGCAAACCTCAAGCTACAAATTGATGTACGACATGTCTAATTTTATGATGCTTTTATGTCAAGAAATCCTATCAGTCTTTCTGTCATTTCTAATAATCTTTTGTCACACTACATGGGACACATAATCAACACAATAGACAATAAACAAAGGGAGATCAAACTTTTCAAATTAACAAACAATACCCTTACTCTTTTTATCGTGCTTCCCCGACATAATTCTAATATTAAGAAAAAATATTGGGAACAATGAAAACGTTTAATGTGAATTTTACTTCACGTTCGAGTGCGTTAGAACCAGCTGCACGTACAGGCGATTCGCGAGAGGAATCGATAGAAGGGGTCGCTTTCGCCCACGCTTCGACTTCGCGAAACTTACTTCCCTTTATCGGGTCGAATGGGACTGGCGGAAGTGGCATCAAGCGTAGGAATCGCGAGCGTGTCGGTCGGAAAAATAATGCTAGTGGCCTCCTGCGGTCAGAAATCATTAAACGCGACGAGTACCGAGGACGGGATCAATTGAGACGACAATTTGCCGCGAGGCTAGTGGAATTGAGCGCTGACTCGCGCGCGGGGCCTGGATCCGCGGGAAAATTTACATATCCGCTTAATCGCGAGGACGATTGCGCGCGGGGCATCTCCGTTTAACGATTCAACTGACCGTGCGATATTCTGATCACGTTCGCTATCAATTCGCTCGTTTCCTCCTTTTGTATTGCGAGCGTGAATTCATTTTCAGCCAAAAAACTATTATAATCTTCAAATTTGATAAGAAAGTTATTTTGGTACAAATATTAACAGTTTACTTTCTTATATTTTTGGTATTTTAGAAATAAAAAATAGCTCCAAATGTGTGGTATAGGGTGTATTTCTCGGTATTTCAGACAAAGCTAAATATTTAACGATAGTATACCATACCAATTGTAGTTGGAATTACACCCAGAATCCAATTGTAATAAGGATAAAAGTTAGCTTTTAATCATTTTCCATTATTAATTTGCTTAAAATATTAAACTTCAAACTAAAATTAAATAAGTCCCATCCTGTAGAAATTATGCTATCCTATACCAACTCTTTCCTTCTGAAGAACGCATGAAAAAATAATTCCAACATAGGTAAATTAAAATACGTTTCTAAATGTACAATATTTCAAAGCTTTCTGTGTTCCTTTTTTAGGTATCTATTTCTAACCGGAGCGAAAGGGTTAATCGTGGAATTACGAAAGAAGATTGCTTCCCGGCATCGTTTACGCGCTCATCGAAGTCTCCGGCTCGCCCCAGCCCGCGGAGAGGAAAAATCGGAAAGCTGGTCGAGCGAGCCTGTTCCGTACGCTGATCGTGGCTGTCCATTCAACGGCCATGGTTCTCCAAAGCTTATGCACGACTCGTTCCACGAGAATAACACGGACGGACACGTAAATTCGGTTTCGTTTCGTGGCCGACATTCCGTTTGTGTATTTAGGACCGCAACGCGTCCGACCCTACCTTACGAGTCGGTTCGTCTCGAGCGCGAAAAAAGAACCATGGAGACCGTGTTCAAACACGAAGATAAAACCATTTTTCTTTCACCGTGACGTTACTTCCATGCAACGAGGGGACACGGTTTGCTCTTTCGAAATCTGACCGTGCATCGTGTGTGGATTTTCAACAAATTGGATCGGATTTGCTTGGAGTAACCCGAATGAAAAATTGAATCATGGACATCTTTCGTCCTTGCATTTTAGATGTTTAATGCTGAGCTCATGGATACTTTTTGTACACCCATCATATTTTCTTTTAAATTTAAAAGAAATATAATTATATACTATTAATTTAGAAATGAAGCTGTGTGATATATTTGATATCTTACAAGATTAGTTTTAAATTTACTGCTGGTACATCCCCTTTAAAATTATTTTAATCCCCTGCATTTTAAATGTCTTTAGTATAATTAATTCCTGCATATGTTCACGGTATGGCGTTTTAATTTAAGATAAGATAATTGTGAATGATTAATATTAAACCCCCTTTGATTAAATGAAAGGATAATTAACTATGTAGTTACGTAAAGGAATAAAACAACCGTTCATATCTAAAATTGTATTTTAAAATGGTTACTCTTAGTCCATCTTGCTTCTATTTAAGTCCGTATTTTTTATGTATGCAAGATCTTTCGACGGACAAAGCATGGCACGAAAGGAAAAAAGAAATAAATTCAACGTTCGTGACATTCCAATACGTTTTCTGTGCGAGGCCACTCCCCGTTTTCCAAACGACTTCAAAGACCTTTTGTGCGTTATTTTTGGTTTTCCAGTGAATTCGTTCTTTTCACACGGAAAATACGATAAAAGACACTTATCTGAACATGTTGCAACAACTGTACAAGTACAAAGTGGCGAGACGAAATTATTTATTAGGTATTTTATTATTACAGAGTAAGTTATTAAAATGATGAAAATAAATTGCCATTTATTTATTTCTTTTTTATCAGTTATTCCCTAATATTAACACCAGAATGTTTTTAATTTAAAAATAAAATAGAAAGATAAATAAATATAAACTGAAACATGGACTACCATAAAATAGCAAGTCTCAATCTTCATAAATTTTAATAAATACGTCTTGAGAAATGTTGTGATTTCAAATAAGAAATCATTAATCCATCATCTTGACAGGTTTAATAGTCCCAGTGTTAAAATTACGATGTCAGACAACAATGGGCCACGTGGTAACGAACATATCAAATTTACAAAAAATTCTTTTCATTATCCTTTCTGAATATTAGCACGACGACGAAAAGAAAAGATTAGTGACACCTGAAACTTTACGTCGGCCATAAAACAGAGTTACCATTACGATCCATAAAGGGAGGCAATAAAATTTCGAATCAACAAATTTCCTTGAACAAGCCACCTGCCAGCGTTTTCACCCTTTCTTTACGATTCATCGAAGCGAACGGAACGAAAAGATGAACGAAACTCTCCGTGCTGACCTAGTAAACGCGACTTAGTACGCTACCGATCGATAAGATCTTGCTGCAACAACCGACAGATGCGTTTTACCGGTGAAAGTCGGAGGAAAACAAAAAAAAAAAAAATCGAAAAACGAAAACTAAAAGAAGCATAAAGTTGTTTTAAATACACCACTGTCTGCTAAACGTTGTTACTGTCCGTTCTCACGCACAAACCGCCGCCGCGGGGCAAAAAGAAAGAAATCCGTTCACTTCATAATTGCAGTCGCCGCCGTTTCAATGCAGCTGCTGAACAAATGATTTTATGCGAGTGCATGGCTTATGTTTTCTCAAGAAACCATTGAACTTCAAGGTCCCCGCGCACAATTGAATTAATATTTTTAGCAAAATTTTACGAGTCACAAGTCGCTGTAATCGTTACGTTGAATAATTCTTTGATATTATATTCTTAGATGTTTAGAAACTTTGAAATGCCATTTTTTTCAGAACTGGAAAACTTACGAATTTTGGAATATTGTATTTTTCAAAATTTAGAAATGTAATATTAAGGGATCGATGTGTATCGTCGTTTTATTGTTGAAAAATCGATCGTGGGAAAACGGGACAAAATTCGACGTCGTTGGTCCTGGTTTATTTCTCTGTCTGCACAGAATCGAAGCTCCTCGTGAAATCCGCTTGGGAATACATTTCCGGTATATTCTCACGTTCGAACGTTCGCGGAAGGACGCGATATCCTGTTACCCGCGGATTCGATTTGCCTCGCGGAAAGGACCACAACAGAGATCTTCTGTTATGCATCGAACCCGATATTATTTGAGGAATATTCGTAGAAATAATTTTAAGAATTCCATCAAGCCGACAGAACTCACTAACAGTGTCGTGTCAATCGTATTTGAGAGACTGTATTTTCAAATTGAAATAAAGTAAATTCTTTCGAGCAATAAACAACAAATTAATAGCTAAACTTGCTGCTAGATTATTATATATATAATATGATTGTAGAAATGTGCAAGTGTAACCCTGAAGATATCATAAGATGTTCTAATTCTGTGTACAGCGATGTCAAGGCGGACTCGACACGTGAGTTCAAAGGGTTAAACGGGAAACGGGTCGTACGACGGATCTTGAGGCTACAAAACAAGATTGCGTTATTTATTGCTCGCCTAGAAATTTTTATTCGAGTCCTGGTTGGAAGGAAAGCGTGAAAATATTTGCTCGGTGAATGGAGAAGGAAACATTACGAGGGAAAGTGTCTGCAATTTTGTGAAAATTTTACAGGCGAATTACTTTTTACAACATTTATCGTAAATGTGTAGTTTCATTCTGAACCTAGTTTGTACCTATTTTTAAAAAGTATTAACATATTTATTGATATTTTCACATTTTATGTGCAAAGTTTCCTTTAAATTATTAATATTATGTCTATTTTAATATGCAAACACAGCCTATTTCAATGAAGAATTGCTTTCCACTATATTATGGTTAAAAATAAAATAGTGTTTCCTTGATCTTTATAGAAACCTAATGGTCTAGGTCTTTTCGATTATTAATAAAATATAGAGCACAGGTACATTTATTACACTCGAATACCTCTATGCTCGACACTATCTTCATCTAATTTCTAATAACACGATGCTATTAGCTAAAATTAAAAAATAACTGAAGTTAATAATACCCAACATTAGAAAGACCTAATTTCAAGTTTCTAAATATTCAAAAATAAAATATTTCAAAATTTTTTAAATTCTATAAATTTTGTGTTTCTTTCCTTAATACCCATTTTGAACTGGAGCGAAAGGGTTAATTATAAAATTCAGTGATTAAATTTCTAAAATTTTCAGTAAACAATAAGCATTGTACTATGTTAAGCTAAAGTATTAATCAATTTAATAAATTTTGTAATGTTCAAAAATGTTCAAATTACGATCAGATCGAGGAACGCGAAAGAAAAATAAAGGATCGAATTAAAAGCAAATGCTCGATCATCAAAGAATCGTTTAAACTCCCTGGTGTTATTCTGAAACACCACGTCAGAACGCATCGACCGTCAAGCACGATCGACCACAATTAAGTAACAGTTCTGAGCTCGTTTCGAAATCATTTCATAACGAGACCTAGATTCAACGGCGCGGCCTGAAACTTATTTCGTTCTTCGAACGTGTGTATAAGCCTCATCCGCCTTGTGTTCACCGTTTAGCGATTAGAGCGGTAATTACCGGCGAAGAACCGAGATCCTGATGTCAATTTCGCGTTATTACCGCCACCGTGTCGCATAATTCATATTCGCGTGCAGTGGGTGGTCTGAAAACGAGGCCACGGTGTTGCTCCACTTAAAACAGCTTCAAATTGAAGCCTTTCAATTCGAAACTTGACACCGGTCATAATTGTGTCTACTTAAACACAGAAAATTAAAGCTGACTTGTGTTTGCGTCGAGCATCATAGAATTCTCTACAAAATATATCGTTATTTGTCCTACACTCGAAATGCCAGCCCATTATCCATTGCTAAATTAGATACTTAGCAATTTAGTAATTACTATTGCTAAATTAACCAACTCGCTTTGGAACAATTACTAAACTAAATACTCCAATTTCCCTAGGAAAATTTATCATGGCCAAATGAATTTATTCTTTACATTTTTCACAATTACCATAAAATACATTTAGAAATTTGGACGATTACGTTTAGTAAACATTTAATTGCAAAGCTCACAGTTAAACGAAACCTAATGGGTCAACGAATCGTCGTAAAAATGGATAAATACATGTATTCAGGTAGGATTCCCATAAGCCCCATTAGGATATTTGACTAATTTTACTAATTACGAGCAAGATAACAATCCCAGAATTAAAAAGAAATTTAGAAGACCGGAACTAAATAAGAATTAAATCCCTCGTGAGTTAAAATGATATTCGCCTATTTTTCTTTTTTTAAAAATAAAACTTAGCAGACCACCAATAATCTTTTCTAGAACAAGCCAAGGAATTTCAAATTTTCTCTGAGAAAGTAATCAAACAGATGGGAAAATATCGAGCAAAAGGAAAGGAAAAAAAAAAGAGGTCTGAACGTAACACGAGGCCTCTCTGAAATATTCATACGAACGACGCTTATATCCTCTTCACTTTCCGACCACATGTGCACACTTATACACGGATCATTAGAACGAACGTGCAACTATTCACATTCTTCATCATCCCCGTCCGATATCATCGTTGTCCGACCAACGATCCGTTAGGGAACGGAAAGGAAAAAACAGCCGGGGGGCGGGGGGGAGAGAGAGAGAAATCGGGGCAGAAAAATCCACAACGATTCCGCAGCGATGAAGCTGCACAACGCTCGAATGTCATCGCGATTTTTCACGTTCGAAAGAGGAACGTTAGACATCGAGGTCGATCCATTAAACGCTCGTTTACGGAGCTGAGAATTTCGGATACCGTTTCACGGGAACGTGGGATTGGAAGCGTGAAAGATCGGATTCGCGCCGGTTCTAGGGGAGAGGTACGAAAAATAGGACAGATAAACTTATCTGTAATGATACCGGTGCAATATGGCTCGAAAAAGCTTAATATCGTGGCGATATCGAACGGCTACCTTATGTCGCTTTTTAGGAAAAAACGTTCGATGATTTGGGTCACACCTTTGATCAGGAAATTTTGTCAATCTTCCTTGTGTAACTAGTTCTTGTTAGTTTCATTTTTTATTCATTCTAAATTGAGTCTAAGTTTCTAAAAGCATGTTGTTTGCTTTCTTAATTGCTGCCTTGCAATTTCTTTTCTTACAAATTTTAATTACAAATCCCTTCATGAAAGGAAATTATGACGACTCCTCGGATAATAAATTATGCGATTAGAAAATATATGATATTTTGAAATTTCTGTACTTCTGTTGTGCCACGTATCTTCTCCATTCGTTTCGTGTCGTATGTTTCGAAACAATTTCAAGAAACGTAATAACATGTGCCTTTGCTTATTCAGTTATCAGATACCACCAGATATCAGATTGGTACATAACAAATTGTAAACAGTGATTTTGACAATTACTCGTCGATGTTCATAAAAGTGTCTCAAATATTTTGAATTTCCGTTTCCGCAATTTTTAGTCGCTTTTATTCTCAATTGCAAATTAACAATATAGAGCTACCAACGTGCACACTTTCTTTCAAATGGAAAATAAATAAGGGATGAAGCATAAATTATAAAACAGAACGATTCTCTATGATATCTTGATATCTCAAATCAAAAGTATCTCTAAATTATTTAATAATTTTGACATTTCTGTTACAATTTCCAAACAAAGTTCGGTATTTGAATTGGATTTAATGCAGAAAACGAATAAAAATGTTCACTTAACGTCCAAGAATCGAAGTACACGTTCAAGTGTCAGATGGTTCGAATAAACCCACCTCACCCCCTGGCCCCCGGTCGTCTGAATGCTCAGTATTCAAAAAAACCAGCTAAAGGGTTCACCCTAGAAGGTCCCTAAAGAGCCCTGACAAAAGGAAGCACAATCGCACCAGCCTTTTTCTCTCGACCTAGCTCGAAAGGCAGGTGGCTGGAGCAGGCTGCCGTGTAAGTAGGTCCTCCGCATTCTTAACCCGTTCGACGTGGACGACGCGTATATATATACTTCGTTGAAAATCGACAATTAATCGTAAAAGGCGTATGTACACAGCCATCCATCGAAATGTCGAATGAAAATCAAGTCGTAGCATTTGGATTGCAATATAAGTCCGTATAGGAAAGGGAGCTTGGAATTTCATTCCCCTTAATTTGAAAATTTATAATTCTAATTTCTGTTAGAAGCAATTGAATAAAGTATTTACCAGCTTTTTAAGTTTCTAAAAGGCAAGAACTGCCGACAGCAAACATTTTTGGTTTAGGGAACTTAATTAACAAATCTTGAGTATTTACAATGAAGAGAAGCTTCAGGAATTCAAAATTTCAGTTTGAGACTGAATAAAAATAGTTATTTAATAAATTGCTTCATAAATTATTTCAATCAAAAGCAGAAATTTAGAGACCCAACATTTTTTCTTGATGAAATCAAATGAAAATTCGAAATAAATGAAGAGGCTGTGTGAGGCTCGGATACATAGAATATTCAAAGTTTCATTCTCTAATTAAAACGAATCTCTAGGGCCGAAAGTCTCTGTGATGAAGCACCTTTAACCCTGCCACCCTAGTCCCGTAACGTCAAGCAAGTTTATAAATATTTAACATTGCACACGGAAGCATTATTACAGGTTGCACAGCGATCAATTAACTTAATTCCGCATGAAATGCAGGTAAGCCAACCGTAGTGATGACAGTGTCTGTTGGATGAGCCTTTACAAGCAAGTTTTGCTTTGTTAATTGACAGCTCGAGCGAAAATTACAGAATCAATCGTTCGTGCGTGTAGAGAGAGGGTTTTTGAATTTTTCAGCGAAAATTCAGCGTCGTAGAAGCAACGGTGTATTTTAGAATGTTGCTCCACTTTCACATTGCAAAATTCACGCGAGTGTATAAAATTTGATCGTTTTTTTAGTAATTGTAGTAATTAAGTAGTAATTGAATATCTAATAAGAATGTTTCTGAATTAATTAAGATTTTGTTCCATAGATGTATAATTTATTGGTAAAAATTGTCTAAAATAGAAGGTTCTATTGAACTATATTAATTTTTTAAATATTATAGTCATTAACTGAAGGGTATAACGGCGTTTGAAAATTATAAGAAGAACTCCCAATTTTATAAAGATATAATCAATATTATATTATTAATCGTATTACGTTCAGAATATTACTGTAATTAATATTTTCTGATACTTAATATTATTCTTCGGTAATTGCACCTCACATATTTCACCTTGATTGTATGTTATTAACCCCCCAACTTAGGATACCAACTTCATCCACATTTTATGCTGTCAATTCCTTCACAATATTACCGCATTACACTTCATTATCATCAACCTGCATTGGCAACATGAACCATATTAATAACACACCATGATATTCGATACGTTCAACACTTTCAAGGCCTCCAACCTCTTCAAAATCATCAGATATTACTCTTCTATCCCTTCGAACACGTTTCTCATCCTCCGTAATTAATTTTTCTGTTAATTAGTTATAGTATTATGAGTGAATATTTGTTAATATTTTGACTATCCCAATTGTTACCAATTTGGAAATTAATAACTAAGCTACCACCCATGACCGACACTATAAATTTAATATTATAAAATTCTAATAATATAAAAAAAATTTTTTAAATTTCCAAGTACCATTAATATCAAGAACTTAATAATGTTCGTACGTCCCAAAAATAATTTTGAAAGTATTGGCAACAAAGTATTTCAATAAGTAATTAAAATATCGGTTCAACATAATGTTTTTTAAGGGTCCTGGTATTAGGGCTTGGTACCAGAGTCCGAGATCGCTCGTTCTTAATTAAGGTGGATCCCAGAGTCGGCGAATGAAAAAATAAAAAGCTCGTGTTCGTTCGCCAAGCAATTTCTGCCTGACTAACGGGACCCACGAATTCGTCAGAGGGAATCGCGAATTTCGATCGCTTCCTGAACCTGATTTACAGGAGCATCCTTACACCATTTTGTAACTTCATCCTACACGCGCGTGATTGAAAATAGATAACCGTAAGATTACCCTGATATTCGATTTTAACAATTATCCTTCATCCTAAACTAATTTAGACATCCAGATATGATAAATTTTCTAAACGATTCCGTAGCAGAGGCAACTTCTTGGAAAATTATTACGACAAAACTATTTTGATTGATTGCAGGAAACGATATTTCTTCTCTGAACGATGTCTGGCAGATAAAGGATTAAATCCACAACGTTCGTACCTGAATGTATCCCAGCATCCGCATCAGCATCCTCGAACACGGACGATTCGGTCCCCTCGTCGTTATCCGCGACAGAATCCTCCGTCGTCTCTTCGTCCCTCGATTTCTCGCTGGTGGACCGATGATTTTCGTTCCTGGCGGGCGTCGCGACGCCGCTGGGGCTGTCAACGGAGGCGTGCCTTCCGGTCGCCTTCACCAGAGTGCTGGTACTCCTGGCCAACTTGGTGCTGTGCGTTCTGCGTATCAACAAGTTCGTGAACGTGGTGCTGCCGTTCTGTTTGCTCCTCGTCTCGGCGGAGGCAGCCCTGGCCGCGTTGGAATTCGACTTGGTCTCAAGGTTCTTCGCGGCACGCTTGCTCGCCTCCGTCTTCTTCCTCGAATCCTCGTCCTCCACCTCGAAGCACGCTATGGTCTTGTTCAGACGATTATCTTTTCGATTAGCATCTTTCTTGCCGGTGAATCTGCTCTGGAACCTCTCTATGGTCTTGAACGACCTGGTCCTCTCGACCTTCTTCCTCTGATCGGACTCGTTCACAGGCTGCTCGCTCTTCGGCGTCTCGAAGATCTTCGTCAACGACTGAACCTTGCCCCTCGGCTCCGGGAACGTCTCGTCCGTCCTCTTCGCGTTGGACAGCGACTCATTGTTGCTCAGGGTGCGGGTCAGTATCACGTTCGGCACCGTTTTCGACGTGCTGATCGGGAACGTGTTGCTGACGAACTTGTCCGCCTCGGCGGCGATCGTCTTCGGGATCTTCGACGGCTGACGCGACTCCGCTTCCAACGACACGTAGAACGTCGAACGCCGTTTAGGCGACTCCTCGGGATGCTCTGCGTTCAACATGTCTCCGGCTTTGACACGCTCGCATCTCACGATTTCACGCTTTCACCGGTTCCCTTTCGATCGGATTCACCGGGTGTCGCGCGGCTTCGAACGCGGCTTCGGACTCACTTCGGACGCTGCGCGCTTATCGCCGAGTTTCCCTGAACGCACCATATGTCCCTCGCCATCGGAGGAGTTCCCTTACCTTGCACCGGCGCGAGATTTTCGAGGGGTGCAGAGACTAGGCGAAATTCCCACCGGGATCCCTCTAAATATAGAGCCGGGTATGCCGCGGAAGCACGTGTATCGACAGAAGCGAGTACACCATTCGCGTACTTCGCAGATAGCGAGAGGCGTTGAACCGTGAACTCCGTTCGCTTTTTTTCCCGGACTATCGTCACCACTGACCTCTATAACACGGATCGTCAAGAATCGCAGGACAATGATGTCCTAGCTTCTTTACCAGGAAATGCTCATGGTCCTCAGGATTCAAGGACTATCCTGGGTTCTAACAGGGACAAATTGAACGGAAAGGACTCCAAATGGTCCTTTCCGCTCCGGGCAAACACGAGGCACGAAGAAAGGTATAAGGGCTCCAGTCACAGAAACCGAATAGGGTTCTTTGCTGGGCTAACTCGGCTCTTCTTCATGGTCGAATAGGATTCTTTTTGTAGAGAATCAACACTGTTTTGATTTCTGATTGGACACACTAAAACACAAGATTCACACGGATCGGAGCCACGGAACGAGCAACCACGATGACGGCGTTCCACGATCGTCCGTACCGCACACGGTTCCACGACTATCTGACTGGAGCCTCGGCCGAATCTGATCCACAGCGCCCCTCACGACTGTTTCGAGAAACACTCGAGACTACTTGTCGCCTGTAGACGCGGCGCGGGTTCAAGACTGCGGGAACGAGGGAGAGAAGATCGAATGGTGTGTCCATTGGTGTGCAGCAGGATTTGCGACATTCTTTTGTTTATTTGCAATGCAAAATCGTGTTTGTTGGTCTCGACGCAAGAAAAGTCGTAGGATATTTATTATCCGACTTGTTGCATAAAAATAATTGGATTCCTAGTCTTTTCTCCTGCGTGTGCGCTCTAAATTCTACTGTCGTGTCCTCGAAATTGACAAAGTTATAGAAAGTATTTTTTATCTGAGAATTAAAGTAACCGAAGTCTATTCTTTCTTACTTTATAAGGACTCTAAGGATATTTTATTATGAGAGTATCGAATTAATCTAATTTATAGTATTGTAAATTAATATAAATCGAGTGAAACTCTAAACTTTCTTAAAATAAAGAGAAAAATTTAAGCAACAAAGTTTATTTTATAGTCTGTGAAAAATTATTAGTATAACTTCATCAAAATTAATTAAAAATTTTACACAATTATTTTCTATAAACCTGCACAGTTTAGGCAAAACTTGTAAACTAAAAATAATTTAATATTGACGACAGGAACTCAATATTTTTTCTATGCCAAAAATTATAAATTAGAAGACTAAAAATTTGAAATGAAATGTAATTCGAATCGACAAATACTTGGATCAGCCTTTTAAGGGTTAATATAATAGTAAGACACGAGAAGAATCTGTCGAGTATGCGAATAGTAAAATCCTTTCGGTGTATTAATTAAATAAGAAGAATTTGAAGAGAAATATTGGATAAGATACCATGTAAGATTCCTACGCCATACTAGAAGTTTTTTTTCTGATATGGTGAATATTTGCGTACCTGATTAGCATAGGGGGACGAACTATTGTAATAAAATTAATTAAAATATCTATGCTGAGGTCGTCTAATTCAAGCACTGTCTAAACCTTTCAAAATATCTACATTTCAACGCCTGTTAGTTTTTTAAACAAATAAAATGTGTAATTTTAATACTTGGCACTGATGGTGGACAATTAATTAACTAGTAATTATTTAGGCGATAATTAATTTCAAATTTATAAATTTTAAAAAGCCTCCCCTCCAGAATGTTTTCACAAAAGAAACGAGGATGACACGAATTTACGCTCCAATTCAACTTATCTTAATTATAAAAAAAAATATAGAAAACGTCAACACAATTAGCCATTTAGGTCTATTACAAGCGTTTAAAGTCTCGGTTGACTCAGACCGGACCCAAGATCACAATCGATAATCGTTTCCTCTTACAGCGAAACGCTTTCGAAATCGGAGCACAACAATCATTTTACTGCCACAATGATTTTCATCTCGTTGAAACAGCTCGTTGCTTTGCGATTGAACAGACCCGACGAAACTGTACCGCTTTTACCAAATCGTGCATTCAACGAGGACAGTCATTTCCATGAACCAGTTCCACCAACAATCCTAAGAATTATGATTGACTTTCTCCCGCAAACGTTTCGCGTATTTATTTATCTTCTTTATCGGACCAAACAGAAATATTTTACTTTCATGATTGTTGGTATTTGAATTTAATTTTTTACTCTATTTCCGATTTCTAAATTTCTTTGTGCGAAAAAATCTAGGACCGGGTCGTCGACCTGGGCTACTGAGCTAGAAACGTTTTTCAAAAACATTAAGAAAAATAAATACATTCTTAAATACCAAACTGCGATCTTAAGTTTGAAAATTAATCAGCTCGTTTAGTCAACATGTTAATGAACTAAACTTCCGCGAACAATAAGTACCGAATGTTTCTTAGTCTCGAAAGTCTTTATTTTCCTAGAAACAGTTCCAATCGCGTTACGTGTTCCGCCGACAACGGTAGCCGAGCGACAGGCTCCGAGGAAAAGTAAAATAAAAATCGTAACTGAGAAAAATCGTAGCTAGATCGTACGTTAATGAGTCACCGGCAGCTCGAAGAAAGGGATAAATTTTTATCAAATTCTTTCCTGTTGCGACATCGCGTATCCGGCACAAGCACGTAAAAGCGGGAGATAAATTATGCAAGCTGAAAACAACCGAGAAATGCAATCGCGAAATGGTACTTCATCGTCGGAATTTCACCGAGTGGGTGCCGATGCGTTCAGGTAGCGGACCTTGAGATATTATTCGAATTTCATTAACAAACCGTGGGCGAATCCCGATCCGATCGATGAATCTCGAACACCGGTTGAGCTCGAAACGTTCACGGTTGTTTCTACACGATAACGAGGATCGTTGTGCAAATTTTTATTTCGTCGCGATCGATTTAATCTTGTACATTGAACAATCTTCGGTGTATCGATACGCGCGAGTTGTAATTGGACGGAATCGATATTAATGTTCAATTGGAGGCTCGATTATTCTTGTCAGCCGGCGTTTGTTCGAGTGAAGGATGGTACTGAGACTATCTTTGTTATGACAGCACTGAAGATATTGGGTAAACCAGAAAGTAATGATAACGGTGATTGTTTTTATTTTGTTTTATTTGATTGATGGGAGCATCCTTCGGAAAAGGTGTAATATGTAAATAATATTACCTCTGTTTCATAATAATATTTAAGCGGAAATTATTGGCGAATGTAGTTGTAAATTATGTTGTAAGGCGAAATTGCAACGGTTTCAATCAAAATCAATGTTCCATGACATCTGTCATTTGTTTTGACAGATCTTTTAAGTTTTGAGTTATCCTAATTATGACAAATTGTAACCATTTTCCTAATGTCATTCGCTGATTGCTCGAAAAATTAGGAGTAATATTTTTATCTTATTTTTAATTTAATCTAGTTTTTCAATAACAAATTGCGTTCTATATTTAGTTTCTTTTGCTACTATTATTATGGGACAGAAGTAGTAATAATTACAACTAAGTTTTAATTATTTCAACAGAATTCCAAGTATTAAAACTTCGATTCAAATCAATTGAATTAATTGCCTACGTAAGTTTGAGTAATATTTGAAAATCTTGAATATTATACAAATCTTAGAGCTTTTAAAATCATCAGACCTATTTCTCTTTTTTAAATTAAAAATGTTTTATTTTCATCCTTTTTTTAAATAAAACTTTGGAAAAGGCTAAAATCAATAAGAAAATCCTTTCTCCAGCATTTCTCGGAAAACCGTGAGGAGTTAATCGATGAAAGAATTAAGGACGATGGTTGATGTATGAAAAGGGGCCACCTACCGACAAAATTATTATTTAAATGGCGCCCACCGACCGGCTGGAGGTTTGAACATCGCCCACTGGGCAAAATTGAAATTTAAATGGCACCTGCTACCTCCCAGATGACACCCGCCGCAATGAAATTCAAATGTTGTGGGATTCGATGATCGAGGATCAATGATCAATCCGTGTTACGTGATTATTGAGCGCTTGTTCCGCTAACCCAATTAAAGTTTACTATGACGAGGTAACGAGTTAAGCATACAAGAGCTCGCGAGAGTTGAGTAATGTCTCGATGAAATTGAAATTTAAATGCCACTTGTTCATGGAGATTCGCAGAACGGATAATACCGATTGTGGGCGATGAAATTCAAATTCTGTTGCAAGGTTTGATGATTGGATGACGTTCGTTAAGGGATCAAGGTTTGTGCTTAATTACTGCTCAACCTTGATTATGATTTTTTCTCATAAAATATACAACAGTATCTAAGCAATTTAAATTCATTCTAATAAGTGAAAATAACTAAGTGTCTCAAAATATGTAATATTTTAAATATTAATTTTATGTCCAAAATATTATATAACAGTTCCATAAAAAAATTTTGATAAAGATGAATAGAATGTTATTATTTATTGCCTTGCATATAAAAATTGTAATATAATATAATATAATCTTAAATTATTATTGTGGCAGTATTAATAACTAAAAACCAAACACTGGTTTGGTGGTTCCAGTGTCAAAAACCCCGAAAGGGAGGGGGAAGAATATGTCGTATCGAGCCTCTGAACTGATTATGTGAAACGGCTCGTAAAGCATACGTTCCTACGCTTAATGAATTGCAACGATCGATTCGAATCGAATCGAATTTCCTTCTGGATTTCACGAATCGATCGAACGCGGCGCGTCGCGATCGATTCCTCGAAGATCGAGATAGGCATCGTCCACCGACGCCGGTTGCTTGCAAACGACGCGTTTAAATGCACGCGTGATGGATCGTGCGTGCAATAAGAAAAGCCACCGGGCTCTGGATCCTGTTTCTTTGAAAGGAAAACGTGCGTCACGGCTTTCCTTTTTCTTATTCTTTTTCATTTGTCCACCGTGTCCACCCTCTGCTCTTTCTTTCACACCCTTTTCTTTGAACATTGCTCCTGAACATCTGTTTTTTATAGGATTATGTGAACCTTCGAAATAAAATATTTAACTACAAACTAAAATTATGAATTTTTAAGTTTCAAGTATCCTTCCACAAGGGATTCCAGTTCACATTTAACTGACCATACGTGTCAAACGCAGAACGGTCCTGTTTAGAATATCGAAAGGAAAATTGGACTAATCGTCAGGTGTGTACAACCGGCGTGATCGCGAGAATGAATAAGTCGGAGCACAAATCATGCGGAAAAAAAAAGGGGACAGGAAGCAGAAGAGCGGCACAAAAGGCTCTGTCAGATGTTCGTCAGGTTGCGACCATTTCTGTCGTGCACAATAACGGGCGAAATTCAATTAGCATTTTACGAGGAGCCGGTCGACTGGTCAGCCATGGTTAGAAATTACGCTTGCACACGGATTTTCGTCACTCTGGCACGAAGCTTTGTCTTTTTGCCGGCAAAGAAGAGGCGCAGATGTGCGCTCCCATTTTGGCAGAACTTTGTTGCCAATGGAACATGGAAGGTGAATTGTTCCCGGATTATTTTCACTAACGATGGGTTAGTATTTTAGCCAATAAATATATTTTTATAACAATTCTATACAGTTCTGATAAGGATAAAAGATTCATAAAAATGTTTTATATATTTATTCTAATTTTGTTCTTTGAAATACACTATTGGCTGCTCTAAGGATTTGATTGCCTTCGAAATTTAGTACCATTCAAAGAAATCTGCTAGAGAAATTTTATATGATTTATTTATTTATTTAATGTCGTATCTGCTTTTTAGCTACTAACAACTACATTACGATATATTGCTTTTCATTTTTAAAAACTAATTGCATCTTAGACATCCTCAGTTAAGTTATTGCCATTTAAGCAATGTAAATTTTATACGAATATTCATATAATTCTAACATAAACCTTAGAAATCAAGAATCCCAAAATTTCCTCAAAATAAATATTGCCCTTCGAAAATCTTCCCTCAGACACATTAAAATGCCTCTATAAGAGCGTTCAGCATCCACAGACTCGATAAGAATGCAAGAGGGATACTTAAAAATCGAACGATTACGTGCAACGATGATAAATGAACATTGGATCGATTTAACGCGTACTGCGAGGCTGTGAGAAGCGATAAAGTGATCGCGAGGCTCGAAAGGATTAAACGACGATGGCGGCACGCGTTTAAGGGACAACGGATGCGAGAGGACCGGAGCGGGGACCAAGGAATCTTGCGTGGGAAGAAAAACGACGCCGGCTACAAAGTCTCCTCTTTCGTCGACGCTTTCTCTCTTCCCTTTTTGCTTTTTCGTCCACCGGCGTCGCCTTTACGACCATCGACAACACGCTGGCGAGAAACGGTAGTTGATGACGGGGACAGACCCGCCGACCGAGACACGTAACGCGATACGAAGGACAGCCAAGAACGATACGAGACTGATTTATCGGTGTCTCGCTGAAAATTCGAGATACAGTGTCCGTTCGGCCGTGATGATAACCACTGGCCTGTAAACCGACATTTCTAATCGGTCGAATGAAGTTCAATTCATAGTTTTTTCAATTTTTCATGAAAATCCTGGATCGAAGATGACAAATATAAATTTGGGTGTATTATTAAAAAGTGTGTAACATTTGGGACTTGTTTGCTTGTAAATTCATGTTATAAGAAGGTAACAATTGACTTCCAAAGATTTATACAGGGTGTCTTGTAATTAGTTGTTTAATTAATTAGACACCCCCTTGTCGATTGTACCACCAGTTACAGGACACCCTGTAAGGACACCCAGGACACTTCTCAACTTTGTGATATTCGAGAAATAAAATTACAGAAAAATATTGTTAATTTTGGGAAAGGCTAAATCTATTTACTTTAATGTATTATTTGATAATTAATATACTTTTTTACTATCTCATCAAGTTTTTAAAATATTTTCAATTTTCACTATCAATTTTAAAAGTAATAGCTCCAGAAAACTATTAAAATTCGTTAATCCACAGAAGGGTTAATTAAAAAATTAACACCTTAAAATTCATATTTTCGTTTCTTCTAATACTTGTGCCAAGAGTATTGATCGTTCCATAGAAAGGGTTGATTCCACCCAGAATCGTTGTCCTTTTCGCGAGCATCGTTCGATATCGATTTAACAATTATACCCGGCGTTCGATTAACAGTGTTCTCGATTGACACGCAGATCCTTGTGAAACCGGCAAGTCGTTGCACGAGATATTGCACAACAGTGCCCCGTTGAGTCAGGTTCAGAGCGGGCAACAACGGCTACGGAATCGGTTGCTCGGCCACGAAGCGAAAGGTTCGCCGATTTTTGCGAGCCCGCTCGTGCACGCGCGGACCGACGCTTTATACGCTCGTTCTACCATAACGAACACCGGGCATACAGCCGTGGTGTTTGGCCGCGCTGTTTGAACAGGTAAACGGTCGTCGACTCGTCGATATTTCATTCGGTGTTTGCACAGCGAATTTATCTTTTCGCGACCGTTGGGCCCGATTTCCGTAGCCGCGAATCGCTCGATAACGATTTACAATTGCTGTTTTTTCGAACGATACACGACGCGACCCCGGCGCCAATCGATTCAATCAGTCTTTCGTTTAAAATGAGCTGCGCTTTCAATCCATGATTTTGTTGACAAAATCGTAAGAGAGGTTCTTCGAATTAATTCTTGGCAAATTGAGACAGAGTCGTAAGAGAGTTTAGACAAATAAAATTATAAAATATGGCAGTGAAAGTTAAATATTTTGTGGCTTAAAAACTGTAAAGACTGTAACAAATGATTACAAATTACGTAAGCAAGACTATGATAATTAAAAGTATAATAGAGCAAACTGAGATTCTAGTGAAATTTTAGAAACTATATAAATTACAAAAGGTACAAAAAAAGTAAGCACTAGAGTGAAATTATAAAAGCTATTAAAATTATAACACAAGCAAAAAAAAAACTATTGAGAAACTATAGAAACTCTAGTGAAACATACAATTAAATAAAAAAGTTCGAAAATACACAGTTTATCAAAATCTAAGAATGGAAAGCAAAACATAGTATGACCACTAATTAGTGGTAATTTATGGTTGCTCACAGAGTATTTCAAATTAATTTGCAGGTGAAAGTCTATCGATGCAATAGCAAAGAAAAAAAAGACTATTTATTTAATCACGTTTTCATACATCCAGTTTCATGCATTTGTAAAAATAATTTCTCGTTGCTTATATAATCAACCTCAAATTTATTTACTGATATTTAGAACATTCCAATCATGATCAGTTGAAAAATATATTAGAAAAATATTTATTTATAAATTAAAGTGGGCCTAGCTTTTCCCTCAAAAGTGATAAAAATAAGTGACAGAATATTCTTCAATTTGTGAAATTAAAAATAAATAATGTATAATACAAGTAAATATAAAGAAACTGCTACACTCTCTTTAGAAAATAAAAAACAAAATAGTAAAGAAAATAAATAAGGAATTTTATAATAAAAATCATCTCTTGATAAATTTTGTAATGTAAAATAAAGAAAAGTGGAGCAAGTCATTTTGACCTGTTTGATATTTCCAGTATTAAATTACGAAGTGTAATTATTATGCAACTACAAATTGATTCTTAACCCAGACACACTCTAAACGTAAAGCAAAGTGTACGTTCTGATTTGTTCATGAAGAAAGATTCAAAGGGATCGTCTCGAGCAATAAATCACAAGACGTACTCAATAAAGTGTCCCTCTTGTAACGCGTTCAACAGCACAGCTTCTAGCTGCGCAACGATACAGTTTAATTTTACCCCGGTACGTGGTGGAATTTATAGTAACAACGATACTACGGAACATTTCCACGACTGGCGACAGTCTCGATAAGAAATTGCGCTCGATAAAACGACATATACTTTCAATTAGATTAAACTTCCAAGCGTAGTCCGCGAGCACGACGCGCGTGTCGCACGCGCGGTTTTACAACCCTCTCGTTTCCCTCGACTTCGAAACAGCACAGTGCTACCAACCGAGACCCGATGAATTATCTTATTTGCATGCACACCGCGGGGCTCATAATCGTACAGTTTACTGTTCGTACCTGTTGTAAATTCCTGCACTTACTTCGCCTTTGAAAAATGATATTTACGGTTTGTTGCTACCTTATCTAGAGCACGTCCATGAATTTATTGCGGATTAGCTTTGTAGCGCAAGATCTTCATAAATTGTTCATTGTTTCTCGATAGTTTTCAAAGTAACCCTTCTGTATTTAATTCAATGCAGAATATTGTGGATTAATTATACAACGAAGAATTTGAAGTTGTTTAATTTGTAATTACTATTGCAAATACTATGATTGAATAAATTGTTAATTGGTCCAAAATGCATTTCAAAATTTACTTATGTTTTATCTAAAATGCAAGATTTTAAATGATAGAAGATAAAATTGAAGAAATTGTATATATTCTGTAAAATTTATTTGGGAAATTGTATATTGTAATGTTATTAACGTTCTAATTATCACTTCAATTAATGAAATTAAAACAGTGGAAGAAAATTAACCTGTGCCAAAATTCAGGCAATCGAATGATGACGAACCATTAAAATTTCACGTTGAAAATACTTTTACAAAATTAACGAAATTATGAGTGAATGAGGAACACGTTTAAGGGTCACGAGTACGAAATTGCAGGAGTAATTAATAATTTACGAAATTATGACTGCGATCATGGATCATTGTAATACACAAGCAACGGTTGACTCTGCTGCAGCGTAAGTTTCAATTCCTTTTTTCAGTCCCTTCAATTCAATTTTAACATTTCAATCTTTAAAAAAGAACAGATACCTTACACAAGTTATTTACTTTTTTATTTCAAGAGATAATAAATATGGTATGTTAGGTTATAACCTAAATTCAAAGTAAGATTTATTTAATTTCAAGTCAAAATGATTAAATTTCAATTAAAAATATTAAACAAAGCACTTAGTTTTACAAAACTCAAATTTTCTACGTTTCTAAAAAGAAATGTTAAAGTATTTTTAAATTGCAACAAGATCTTAAAACATATTTCTTCCCATTACCCATTATTCACTTATTACAATACCTGTACAACTTCCAATGCTACCTAATAAAAGGCTGTAAATTTTTAATTTGCAACAGAAATGTAATATTTCACCTCAAATCCCCTGGTTTCACAAAAATCATAGATCTTCGGTTACCAACACAAAATACAGACTCAAGTTTCTTTTCGCTCCAAACTTACGTCACGACCCAATACTTCCTGACAAAGCGTAATAAACTATTGCATTTGGGTTGCCGATATACATCTGCGGTTCGAATTGCAGCGAGAGAAAAAAAAAGGAACAAGAAAAATTGTATGCTAGAGAAAATAGATGCAGGCGATCGGTCAGGTGTAACGCAGGTGAAAGAACGATTATGAGTCATAACCGGACTTCACCGATCGAAAGTTAACGCGTTGTTGGTGGATTTTCAGTAATTTCCAGATCCAGGTGTTATTAGCCAATCGCACAAGGAAATTGTACTTTCAGATTTCAATTACGGGAGAGAGGGAGAGACCTCGATAACGGAAAAGGGCAGCTGTACCATAACGTCGTTCTTTTTTTCCTTCCTCTTTTTTTTAACAGGGGAGTGGTCCAGTAATTTGCATATGTTGCTTGGACACTGGCCAGCATGCTTATTTCGAATTGGAATCAATGAACCGGCGATATTGCTGACCAGTTCAACAGGCAATGAGAGATTCGCGGGCAAATTGCCATCCAGGGGTGTTTACACGGGGCGCAGGAAATTTTCCATTCAATTTTTGTTGAAATAATTGTAATGTTATTAAGACTGAATATTGGGTGTTCGTTTTCAAAGTTAATATTAAATATTTATCGAGAAGGTTCAATTTTTTAATATCGATGTTTATATTGAAGTTTCAATATCTGAAGCTTGTGCCATTCATGATTTTAGGGAGAAGAAAGATCCTGATGTAGCGGGAGGATTTTCCGCAGAAGCCAAACAATCTCCGCAGCCTGCTTCTGATAAGGTAAGCAATTAATCGAAGTAATGAATATTTTTGATTATTCTAACCTTAACCATTCGAGCCAAATTTCAAGGATGTACAATCAGTGCTAAATACCTTCTTCAAGTTCATTTAAAATACAAAAAAAGCTTCTGGCTCAATTTTGATTAAAATATACACAAATGTTACGTTTATTAATTACTAAGGTTTTATATTTTAAGATAATTAAAGCCTTAATTGGTACAAGTAACAGGTAAAATAAATTTACTTTATTCAAATCCTACAGAAACTTCAATATTCTCCTCATTGCTTCCAATAAGTTTAAAATTCTTCAAAAATAAACACCAATTAATTATTATATAATTGCCTGTAGATTTAATAATACCGTAATTAACCAAGGATATAGTATTTATCCGGTTCTTCTAAACAAACTTTCATCAAACTGCATTTCTTAAAGAAACCCCTATTCGCAATTAAAAATGTAATAGGATGCAATTAACAAGGTCGTACAGAGATTTCCTGCAGAATTATCTCGCGGTCGAGAGCAATTTTTGCTAAAGCATTGTCGAATAATCCTCGTTTAACGCGAATTTCCCTCGAGAACGAGATTTAGAAAGCGTAACTCAGCTCGAGCAGGTACAGCGAAAGAACATGTGGAAGACATTTCGCGAAAGATAGTCCCCCCTCGTCAGGTGGGGGACACAGAACGAAAGAAAAAGGGACAACGAGGACTGGCCGATACGAGCTGTATGTAATTCGATTCCAACAGCACTCTGGCCTTGAACATCCAACAACCACGCAACCCATCTGCTCCTCGCTGTATCCACCGGGATCTACGCTCCTGGAGTGTCGTTTCGAAGGTGATCATCCTGTGGCACACGTTGTTCAGATACCCCCGAATGGAAACGGAGCCACTCCGAAAACGTGCTATTTCGTCGAGACAAAATACTCAGCCGCGGGACCATATTCGAGGTACAAGACACCAAAGGGTTGAAACGGGACTTCTAATTATACAAGATGTAATCAAAAAGTTCAGGGATTCCATTCATAAATCACGTATCATCAACCTTTATAGTGTACGCTGTATTAAAATTTCGTGATGAGGTGTTTGAACTGTATTATTTTAGTTTCAATATTCTTCAGACATTGTATCCTCAGGGTAGTAAAAAGAATAGAACATGAACTGTTGTTGAGGTGTTAACACCCCTAGTGTACGATAAAGGTTAATGTTACTCTAATATTAATAACGATGTTAGCCCTTTTGTATTCATGGACGATAAACCTCGTGACGAGATATCTCGTCTTTATTCGACACGTTGGATGATATATCTCGTGTACGATTTCGTTTCAAGGATAACAATTCCTAATTTCTCCTTTTAAACATCGTGGGATTAAATCCTGTCTATAGATGCCAAAGGGTTATTAAATCTGAATCTACTGCTGTCCTATCAATTTACTGTACAAGGGTTAAACGACTTTGTTACTGTGTTCAATAGCTGTAACAATAACAGCAGTAACTTTTTTCTTCAGGATCGTATCTCGACTTCCCGACTCCAACCAACCCTGCAATGGAACAGCGGCGCCTGAACTGTCATATCGCCTCGAATCTCGCGAGTCCAACGATGGACCCGCAGCCACGATCGCGAAGATACCTGCGGTAGACTGTTCCACGGGTCGTCCCAACCAAATCACGGCCTTGGAGATCACCAAGGGCGAGGGACAGCCCGATGGTCCCGTATCCAGGATCCTCTACGGACCAACGATCGGGGAAGCATGCGGCTCCGCCGAAGATGCTTGCAAGGTCGCGGCGACCATGATCGAGTGCTGTTCCACCGCGAAGAGGACTTCAGCGAAGATCACCCAGCGTTTGAAGAACGGCGCGGATTTCGCAAAGAACGGCGCGGAGTGTGATGCTACGTCCCAGAAGTCCGCGCTCAAAAAGCCCTCGGGCTGCCTGCAGGACATCATGGAAACTCGAGTGGACGAGAATGGCCCGAGAGCCCACGTGGTCAACCTGGCCAGAAGGGTCAAATCGGCCCGCGTCGAACCCTGCAACAGGGGCCACCAAGAGCTCAAAGCGAAGAATTCTGAAACGTTCAAGGCCAAGTGTCTGACGACCTGTCCGGGTCCGAAGAAGCAAACGCCCAAAGTGGAGCGCAGAAACGGTCTGGACCCGGAAGACAACCTCCCTATGAGTCTCTTTAGACGCATACCCAGGGAACAAGGCTGCTCCTGCTCTGACCAAACGAAAGACGAGTGTAAAAAGGAGTCCAGCTCCGCGGGAGCTGGTCAACGAGATCAAGATCAACCTCCAGATCCTAAACTGATCAAGTGTATTCTCTTGCCTTGCAACGTCGCGAAGAAACTAGCGGATAGCGCGAAAACACAGGCGGCTTCAAAGCCACAGACCTGTAATACCGAAAGAAAGAAGTCATCGAAGAGCGTTTCGAAGACTTGTCACAATACGACTACAGCGAAGATGAAGGCTGAGAAGGATGTTAAAGAGGAGACGGTACCTAAGATTTGTTCCCAGGAGCTGCTTACCCGTTTCAGGGATCATTTCTCACCCCATAAATTGAACGAGTACGAAGTGTGTCGAGCTAGGAGGAACGGTCTTCAGGATCAGTGTCAACTGGATATTCCACGAACTGTGATCGAATTGAAGAAGAAAGAAATGCTTAATGGAGGATCTAGGCAGGACAACAAAGGGGCGGAATCGACTCAGCCTTTAATATTTGTTTGCACTGATCCCGCGAGTTTTGAGGGGATGGAAAATGGGAAAGAATGTGTGGTAGAAACACTTTGTGCTTAATGGATGTACTTTTAAACATTGATTATTATTTCGTCGTGGTAACTGAATGTTTATGCAAATATCAGAAACCATCTACATTTTTTACAAGAGGAGTTAAAGGAATGATAGTCCATTTTTAGTCAAAGACAACAATGTTATTTGTAGTACATTTTTGGACCCTTCGTGAACCTGCATACCTTCATTAACCCCTTGACCTGTATGACACGAGATTGTAGGGCAAGGAGTTAAAAGTTCACGAACTGATCATTGTTTTATTTTATTCAATATTAATCAAACCCTACTGTAGATAGATACAAAAATACCACACATATGAATTAATTTTTATCCATAGTCTAGAAATAATATTGTACTACGACTTTGGAAAACTGAATTTAGTAAAAATGTACAAAGAAGTAGAGTTGAAAGTTTCTTTATTCTATTTCAACCCTTTACGACTCGAGCATTCATATTCATAAAGTGAATTCACACAGTGAGTGAAATAATATGGTGTTGGAAATAATTATATTGGAATGAAAAGATAAGTAATTTACCTTTTAAAATTTTCTAGTCTTTTACCATCGCGAAAAGGTATTTAGCATTGAATATACATTTTATTTCACATTTTCAATTGAAGCGATACATAGAAGATCGATGTTTCATTTCATGCACCTTGCATTTTAATTTGGAAGTGGATTAAAAAAGGGATAATCTTTTCAGGCGAAAAAGCAAGGTAAACGTTCCTCGAAGAAACAGACAAAGGAAAGTTCTGTGAAAACTGATGTGAAGTCTAAAAAATCGTTCATACCGAAAAAGAAGGCTCATGTAAAGATAGTAAAATCCAGAGAACTGTATTCGGGATCAGTTTATATCGATTGCGATTGCTATCATCGGAACGGACTGCAACAGGATTGTCCTCGCCCCACGTGCGGTGGCAAGTGATTTAAAATAACCAATCAGAATTTTCAAAAGTGTATTCCACAAAATTCTTTCTGTATTTCGAAGGCAATATTTTAATACTGTAAGAGCATAAAACGAAAGAGTTGAAAAATTCAGTTCAAACACTTGTTTTAATACCTTCTTTTAGATGCCTTGTAAAGATATTGCAAAGTTACTTAGAATTCTTATTTTTCTAATATTTCAACCTCGATTTACGTTCCAAGATAAGAATTTGTACAATAAATTTTCAATTTTAAATATTGAATATTTTGCCTAACCCTGTAATACTAAGGTTTTTCAAATTTATTTCATTTTTCCACGAAAGGTCGAGCATGCAGAGTGCAACCTTGGCCCGAATGCGAATTAGGCACCTACTTCGTGAACAAGTGGGGGAATTATTATCATCGCTTAGACAGAGTACCACCTATGTCGTTCTGTGGATCGCACAAAGCGTGGGTGGAGTACATTGATCAAGAGGAGGAGAAATTGAAGAAACTGAGAGAAGAACACGAAAAAGAGAAGGAAATCAAGACGATATGCAAGAATAACAGTGATAAAAAGGAGACTAACTCTCATTATGATAAAAAATCAACTAAATCAGATGAGCCATGTACTTCAGGGTACGTGATAGTACCCGTAACTTAGAATTCGTTAATCATTTGACTTTACTATTTGTGTGGTCCTAAAATTGTATATTTAACTAATCATCAGTATTCTATAAAAATATATTATTTGCATATTGTGGTGGAAAATATTGTTCTTTTTTAACTAAATGACAAATTTGAAACAGAAAAATCGGACGATTAATTTAAGATAAAAAGAAGATTGACGAAGGAAAATGCGCAGACAGGGTGGCACGATTCGAAGAAAAACAAAAGTAACTGGACATTAACGATCGTATAAACATTCATAATAGAATTTCGACTAATTTGTATGAGCCGTACGTTCAATCATTTGCGGCTATTTGCGTTCTGTGATTCTAGCCACGTTGGAGGCTCGTTACTAAAAGAAACAAATGAAACGAACGTGTGTACCGGAAGCCGTGGGTACAGAGCCGTTTCTCCGCTAAGAATACTGCTTTATTTCCGGCACCGGGGAAAATAGGATACGAAAATACCTCGTATCTCCGGCTGGAAGTTGAACCACAAATTCAATTTAAATTCTTCCCCGACCCAAGAACAAAAAAGAACGCTGCGTACGTTTCAACCAGGAATGCCTTTGGATATCGTGGATTTGATAAATAACTTTTGTTAACGGTAGAAAGTCGTCGCAAAATGTCAAAGTATCTTACCCCAAAAAATTGTATCATATTTAGCCATAAAGTCAAAAATAAAAAACTCATTATGAGCACAATGCATCGTCTTTATTATTAAGAATCTTTAACCCTTCGCACCCCGAACTATTTTTAATATAACCTATCAGCAACTCCAAGCAGTTTTGTTAAAAAAACAGCACCAACAGCGAAGTGCAAGGGTTAATTTTCGAATAAAGATGAACTCAATCGATTTGTTAAAAAAGTGAATACAGAGGCACGAAGGCGACAACCCAAGTGCCCATTCTTTTCATTTATTTTCCAAGGCGGGGCCTGAATAGTTCCGCCACCTCTTGGCATTTCACGCGCGGTGCTCGCACAAATATTAATATAAAATTACTTACAATGTTCAGTTTTAACTTCAAGGAGAGGAAATTGAAAAAGTTCAAAACCTACAGTTATATATACACAAATATCTCACTGTTTAACCAACAGAATTGAAAATTAACCTAGATTTCGCAGGTGTCTCCCAGCTTAATAGTTTAAACACCTCTGTAAACCGATCGGTCTATGACTGGATTCGATGATTGAAGAGTAACGCACGTGCGGAGGAGCCGGAACGACCCGTGCCAGCCAGGAAATAACGGGGCGCGATCCGTGGCCGCGCGAACGAACGACTTCCGTTTGCCTGCGGCCCTAGCCATTTGCATCCGACATTTGCATCGCGACGACGACGATGCCTGAATAAAAACGGGAACCGCCTCTGTTCCATCCACAGCGTTTCGTGGAAGAAAATCAACTCGAACGAAACGGTTTGATACCAAGCGAGATAATTTCGATGAAACGGCACAGTGGCTGGGCCGAATTTAGGTGGGGGCTAGGTACATTATTATTCAGGTTTCATCCCTCAATTATTCAGTTTTCTATTTTATTTTCAATTTAAAGGAAAGAATAGATTAGGCATCGGCAGTTCTGGCGTTAAGGCGCCACGGACAGAAATAAACGAACCTAATCCTACGTGAATCCGTGTACCGGGACAGAGGGCGCGCGTTTACGAAATTCGTCACGAAGGATCCGGAGACGTACTCGGTCCGATATTCCCGAACGCGCGCCCAAAATATCCAGCTTGGAACCGGACCAACGATTTTTCCCGTCTGCTGGAAAAACGAGATCCTATCTGGTCCGCGGGTTCGTGCCTAGACCGTACAAACGAGCCCCGGCGACGAATTTCGAACGGAGAAACCGAACGAACAAAGACCGGGACGGAATAAAAGAACGAACAAGAAGGCCTGGACGAAATCGAGAGGGAAGGAGACAAAAGGCTGGCACATGCGAGAGGACAAACTAGCTCCAGGAACATTCCAAGCGACAGAGAATCTAGGAGAGACGAGGAAGACGCGTGGATGCATCGGTGAAGGCGGAAGAGAGACGAAGACGCGAAGGAGGAATGTTGGTCGTGGGATCGAAGAGGTGGATAAAGTGGATGGAAGGCGGAAGATCTAATTTTTGTATCGAACCAGACACGAGATATCCGTAAGTTCATGCGGCTAGATCTCGATGTCGTGAGCAGGGGGGCAATTTAGTGGAATCCTTTGTCGCCGGATAATGATGGCTTTTGGTGGAGGATGATGCCTTCGAACGATCTTTAGCGACGATAAGAAAGAAGCTGTTTCTCCTTTTTATATACCATTAATTGATAACGCCTAACGCGAAGTAAAAAATACCTGACTAACCCTGTGAACTCGAAGCAAGTATAAATTTCTTTTCCAGCGAAGTTTAAATTATTCAAAAGAATTATTTTGGAGGAAAAGAGTATTATTATCATAATATAAATGACATTTAAGTTTCCATTTTAAAATAGTCTAATATCGCCCTAGAGGCGCCATATGAGCACAAAGGGTTAATATAAGAACGTGGTACAATCTTTTTAGAATTTATGGAAGTAAGTTTCTAAGATGTTAACTTGAAAACTTTAGAAATACGATTTCTGAACGAACTACGCCAAATAACCTTAACACCGGTTAAATCTGAACGTTTCAATGAACTACTGAACTATAACAGCAGTTTCTCATAAATTTCCTTCCATATGGGAGTAAAAAGTTTTGATAAATACATCGTGCACGCGAGAACAAGCTGGTATAGCTTCAAACAAGACACGCTTATTGAAACTCGAAAGATGGTTGGCCAACGTGTGGCGAACAGACGTGGGAAAGAAGTGAGATTTGAAAGGGAGAGACAACGTGGCAATGCAACAGTCTACAGTAATAAATTAAGACTCTTTTGCCTTAAATAATGGCCAAATTATGATACTGTTATCAACGAAGCTTCAAAGTATTACTAAATTAATGTCACAAATTTTCTTTCTAAAAATAAGAGACTAACTAACTTACAAACTGAATTAGGGCAACTTTCTACCAACTTGCAACACAATTTAATTTTTTAAATCGATTGACCTAGTTACGTCGTTAAGGGATCAATTTCCCAAGGAATTACTTATTAAAAATTATTATTCTAAATAAACACCTTCCTTGGATGGCTTAAAAATATAAGGGAAGGTCAGAAATTTCATTGCCAATAAAATTCAAATTTCAGAGGCTGGTTTATCCAGGTCGGTTGAGAATTCGTTTCACGGAAAGTGATTTTCCCCGACGCGTATCTTTAGAAATATTCCCGGAGAACACCGCGTTCCAGGAAAAGCAGAAGGAACGATGTTTCACCGGTGGAACAGCGTGTAACATAAAAGAGGTTAAGTGGACCCCGAGTGGAAATTGATTTGCTTGCGTAAGAAGAGAAGACCGAGGTGAAGAATACGGTATCACCTTGCACGGTCAACGATCCGACGAATGGAACGCCTTATACGATCGACCGTGATCTTCTCCTCCACCTTGTAGGGGGTGTACGGCCATTAATGGTTGTTCATACGTTTGCCTGGCTCGTGCATAGGCGTAGAATTACCTAAATATCATCTACACCTTTCTATACACTGTTTCATAGTCCATTCAGACCAATAAATTCGAGAGACGTAGCTCATTTAGAGTAATAATGATATGCAGCATCAGAAGCGTTTGAACACTCTTTGAAATGGAATTCAACTTGTGAATTGGTCTACTAAATAATGTCTTTTCATAATTTTGCAAAAATTGCAATTGGTTGAAATAGTTTTGTTTAATAAATTGGCCATTATGACACCCTACCTGAGTGATTACTCATATTATTAAGAATTTTTTCATTTATCTAATTAGAAATACTTAAATACGGTGCAATTACAGATAACAGAGACAGCAAAATCTAGTGAAAGTGATGGATAAAATTTGTTAAAAATAGAAATATTAGGGGATAAAGTTTTCATCAGTTTCTATAAAAAAATATATATATATTATCATAAATCCCACAGTAATGAAAACTAAATGTATTTTTAGTGAATTTATTAACTATTTGAAATGTTAATTTTAATAATCATAATGCAACTAAGTACAGACTCAAATTTTTGTTAAATATTGTAACAAATTTAAGGATGGAATTCGATGGTAAAAATTTTGTTCAATTTATAAACGAATTGAAAAATGAAAACGGATACTACGCCACTGGATTCACACATAACATATAACATATGGGAGACGTTACTGATTGCTTTTTACAAAAGCTGGTACGTGCCTTGTAATACGGACGATAAACTCTAAGTACATATTTGGAAACATCTATCTTCCACTCATGGAAGAAGACACCTTTCTTTATAAAATTTTTAACAGTACTTCTAAAACGCGACAATTTATCACATACAAAGTTAAGTGAATGTTTATATTTTAAATATGTTTGAATTTAAAAGCTGTATTTTATAAGGGGATTTAAATTAAGCTTAAATATCGCAAAATTTTAAATTTATATATTTTACGCGGGTAACGAAGTTTTAAATTAGACATATAAGTGGCGCCACGTGTAGGAAGGCTCTATTTATCGACTAAGAGTCGGTAAGAACGGAAAAACGCATATTAGAGTACCGATTAAAGATAAGAGTCGATAAAGTCATTTTCTACAATGATTTGCTAAAGAATTACTATTTCAAAGTATAAGTTTTTATATCCTTCTTCAATGAATTTCGATTTATTGCATTGTACAATAATTATAATTAAAAACTGAAACTTCTCAGTTACTATTTAAGTATAGCACATCTTGTATTTTAATTATTCCTTATGATAATTTTAAAATTGCTCCTAAATCTCAGATAGATAGTTGTGATTTTAAAATATAATCACAATTTAAAAAACTAGTAATTTCATGCAGTACTTTACAGAAACTTTCAAATGAAATAAAAATAATCCTTTATACAAAACAAGGCCATATACCCTCGTAATATATTCCTCAATATTATTTAACACTAAAGTGTTTGATGTTTTTCAGACAACTGAATCATTTCACGCATACAATTGTCCAATCAACAATAACTTCCATCCATCTCAATCAACAAAAAAAACTTTTAACAACGCAGTATAAACACCCATAATTTAATCAATAAAAGGAACTCAGGGTAGGGCGAAAAAAGAGGCAGGGTGATAATGCACGGGTACTTTGGACTGGCCACAAAAAAGTATCTACTTTAACGCCGCCGAGAATAATTAAAGTTTTATTACGAGCCACTGGACAGAGCCAGGACGAAAGTAAAAACGTGTCCTCGCGTGCCGCATAAATTCCAACAAATTTTTCTATTTCCACATCGACCACTTTGTTGACTCGCTCGAGCCAACAGAATAAAAACAAATCATGGAAACGTACCAAAAAAAAAAAAAAAAGAACGTAGATACCAGAAATATTTCTAAATAAAAATTAACCACAAACCGAAAGAAAGACGATCAATTTATTAGAAAGAAAAAATATGAAAACCTAAATTAGCCTGTTTAAAGATCCAAAGGTAGGAGGAAAACGTGATATGATCTAATAATTTTTATTCTCTTCGACGAAGAGAAATCATTGAATCGATCGGGAACAGATTGGAGGAAGAGGAGAAAATTGAACGGAGGCGTTGCGTGTGTTAGCTTCTCCTCGGTAATTAACGTAACTGTGCACGTAATTAGTTAATTCCGCTGTCAGGATCACGCCCACGACATTCCAGCGTTCGTAACCTTGCGATTAATCTCTTTTTTTCCCTGCCAAGGCGACGAGCACGTAACAATGCCTATTAATAAGAGGATCGTCGTGTCGAATTGCAAATTGGGTGATTGTTTCGTTGGCGAGCGTTTTGCATGCGATTTAACGGTGTGCAGTGTAAGTACACAGATCATTAGGATACCGGCATATCATTTGCAAAAATTGTACTACGAATCTGCATGGCGTGGGACGGGTAACTAGGAGCTACTTGTTATTCTTCTAATTAATCATATTTTGCTCGAAACGACCTTCCCTCGAATGATGGAAGAAAATAATTTTAAACTAAATTAAATTTCACATTCCTTCGATTAGAAACCATAAAATATTACTATTTCCAGACATTTAGAAACCTTGAAATATTATTTTTGGAAATTTAGAAAGCTAAGAGAAAGGCAGAGTTTAGGGGATCATTTTACCCCCTTACTCTGAAAAAACCTCGATAAAGGGTCGAAATTTGAAAATTCCAGATTTTTGGATTCGATTACAGGACTTTTCAGCTTAGGCGATTAAATTGCCAGCGATATTAATCCTGATTTCTCGTCGAAGGATGCTCGTCGACAAGCGGCTCCCGAATGATTAATTACAACTGGGAAAGTTAGGGGATGCGAAGCTCGCTTCGCAACTCTATCAATCGCGGAACAAAGAGCAATTTCTTCCGAGCCAGTTTGTATACGCCATTGTGCACGCTAAATTACCGTCACCTTGCTCAACAAGCTGCATTGTTCTTCGACTGGATTGTCGTGTTTCTATCTGGCGCGCGTAGGTTTCCATCACGGGAGGCTGCTTTTTCGTAGCAGCGCGCCCGATGACGAAACGACAGGCCGCGGAAACACGCTTCGCTTTCATCTTACGCTCTCGCGGATTATTACGTGCGAGGATACGCGCGAGATCGAAAGATCGATAATAATAGCAGCTGGCTGACAACGACGTTCGAGCCAGGGTCACGCGAACCTTTGGCTTCCGGTCGATGAACCTTTGAACTTTGCGCCGAGTACCTTCCTAACTAGGATCGTGATCTTTTGATGCCTGTCGATCACAGGATAAAAAATCAACCCCTTCTTGGAATTTTCTAACGTGGATAACTTTTGAGAAACATTGCCTCCAGAAGCTTAATGAAATAATAGCGCACAGTGGAATTTCAACTAAAATTTTCACCCTTTACGATAATAAATAATAGAGCATTATGTAAATTTAACATTTATACATATAGTCATTATCAGGATATCTTAAGTTTCTAAATGATATACCATAAGTACTTTCTATGTCATTTGACACGAAACAGCCTAATATTAAATTTAGTAATAACTATGTATTTACTGTTGATTGATCAACAACAATTAGAGGATTGGTTCACTAACTATTAATCGAGCTTTATATGCATCGGTGAGTACAAATTCAAAGACTCACCTCGATTCCGTCGAGATTCATGCCGGCTACCTTTAGACAACGATTTTCCTTTAGACTCACCTGAAAATAAAATAAAACCATGTTTTAATTCGTAATTAAACAACGTATACATGGAATATTATTGAGGGCGACTATAGCCGTCCATAAAGAATACAAAATTATTTATAAAATTACTGCAATTATATATCGAGCCAAATAATTTATTGTACAAAGATACAGAAGCATTTAATTGTAAAGAAGGTTCAAAGTTAAAGAGTTAACTCAGAGGTTCACAACCTTTTTATTAAACAGGACACCCCTGTACTTGACTTATGACAAAGGGTATATTCAATATTCAATATTATGAAGTTATACTTGTAAACTTACGGGTGCATCAATGTGATATTTGCAGCAATACACAATTTGTAGTCAGGATTCGATAAACTAATAATCACTTTGTTCAAGATATCTGACACAGTGGCGGACACTTAAAAAACGCGTCGGGAATCGCGATCAAGCAGAGAATCGGTGGAAGCAGTTCGAGCGACAAGTCCAGAAGCGGAGGACAGTAGGTTCGGCTCGATTATACGGTCCCGTTTTCTTCGCAGGGGACAGCTTTTTCACGGCGCGACGCCCGGCGTTAATGGACATATCCCAAGCGTATCCGAGATCCACGCTCCAATTCGCGCGACGCTTCGCGAGGAACACGCTTCACCGCCGACGAACACGAGGACGCTCCACGTCGACGTCGACACTTTTGTCTAACTGTACTCGATGCGGAGGCAGCCGCGGATTAATTGCGGCCTGATTAAGTGCGTCGCGCGAGAGATCCGTTTCTGAGACGCCGACTCTCGCTCGTCCCGACAACAACTGCCACGCCCCATGGCCACAGGAAACTAACAGAATCGTTCGACTCGAGGATTCAAAATATTTTGAAACCTCGCAGGAATGTACTAATAGCGTAGCAACATTCGTGCTCTGGTACGGAACGGTCCGAGGGTGTAAACAACCCTCGGCAAGCGGCGAGAAGGCGTACGTGACCAGGGGCTTTCGACCTGCTTGATAACATTCCACCGTGGACAAAAACATGTTCGCGAGCGATCGACATTTGTTGATGTTAGGAATATTCGAAAGGGGCGTGAAGAAATGCAATTCGAGCAGGCCTTTGATAATAGAGGGATAGAATATTCATTTCAATATTCATTTCAATGTTAAAACAAATGAAGAAAATCGAAACATTATATAAACATGCAATCAGAATTAAATTTAAAATTGAATTTTAATTAAAATCTAAATGATAGAGGTCGCATATGAAATATGGGGTGCGTCACGAGTGTGACACGACATTATAGGGCAAGGGGTTCAACTTGTGAATCAGTGTTAGAAGGAATTTGATTTCAATCCTTTAAAACCCAGAATTTAAAATGCAAAACAGATTAAAATTTTGCGTTTATTTCTTAAGAGATGAATGATAACAAGCTCTGTTCGCGGGTTTTTAGATTAATACTCATCGATACTCGCGACTTAAGGAAAACTTTCGATTATTAGCTGTAATTGATTAGCAATCCAATTAAATCCCCAGACTGTGATAAAAGAAATTGTACACGTGAAAGTCGCTTTCGCGAACGTTCAGGAAGACTCTTTTATCAGTTGGCCCGCAGGGCGAAATTCCAATTAACGGTCTCGAATCAACGAGCAGCTGGCCATTTCGGTGAAAATTTAATTAACCTCTTGCACGTTCGAATTCGAAGAGAGAGAGAGAAAGAGAGAGAGAGAGAGAAAGAAGTTTCAAACGTTCGGTAAAATGTACGGTTCGAGCGTGATGAGTTTGGTCGTTCACCGGTAACAGCTGCACATTCTCTTCGCGAGACTGACGTAAATAACATAAAATTGTATGATTTAAATTGTATAATGAAAATACACGAGATACATATTTTTAATACGTTCAGCCCTGCGGAAAATTGATAATTTACAGCAATTTTATTTCATTATTACGCTGCGTTATGTTATATTCAATTAAAAGGGTGAAAGATTCGAGAGTAATTCTTCTGATTCCGTAATTAAATTTTTCCAAATGTGTTTGCGATTTTTGCCCTAAAATTATCAAATAGAATAAAAACAGAAATGGTAAGCACTACGAATCTCTAACTGTTAATTAAAGAAAATGAATTGATTAAATTTTTCTATCTTAATTTTTTTTATAAAAGGATTAAATGAAAAGTGATTTTTTATGGACGGAGAAGTTGTTTAGTAAAAACTGAATGAATATTTGAACAACATCTTTTAGCTCGTAGATCGTGTACTGCTTCGAAACAGATGCTAGAGAATTTCTACTACGTTTTAATTACACAACTTTCTAATTAAACTCTTCAAATATGTACTCTACTCCATAAACGCTCTAATTCATACTTAATTAACATACAACTTTCAATCCAAAATGGAAACAATTTCTACGGGGTACATTTTGATCCAGGAAATTCAGAGAGAAATAAACCAATTAAATTACCTTCTGGAATTTTAATTAAAATGAAAATTACGCCATTTCTGAGAATTTTCTGAGAATCTTAGATTCTTCAAATTATCTGCAATTAGAGATAAGGCAACTGGACATAATTGGACCAGTTTCAAATTTATTCAAACAATTATAAATCTATTTATTATTACCTCTATCGTCAATTGCACTTTTAAAATTCTCATCAAAGTAACCCATCGCCCAAAAATAAATATTTCAAAGACGAATGAATAAATTGCCATCGCAATTTATTCGAGCAGAATCGTATCAGAATTACGTCGGTGCAATCTTCGAAGGAGTTTTTAAGCCAGGTACGCGATGCGTCCCGTCTTTTCGCTCCGATTTGACCGACACGATCGTGTTATTATTGAGCGATTGCACGGACGTGCCTTGCATAGGATATCTGGTACAACAGGAAGCGAAGCACGTGCCTCGAATTGCTCGTGAAAGCCGGAGATTCGCCTCGAAATGTCAAGGAACTGCATCGGCCAACTGATGGACGCCAGTGAAAATCCGTGCACGCTCGCTTTCGCGTCTTCTTTCTATCGCGTGATGATTGAAAACCGGGCTAACTCGCGTAACATTTCGTTTATTACCTGAGCAACGCTTCCTCGTAATGAATTTCACCCCGTATCTCCTCTAGATCGTCAGAATCATCGTAATTGCTTCGGTTCTTCTTAAAAAAAGAATCGTAATGAATAGGATAGCAAGGGAGAACAGTGTGAAACAAAGCCGAGTTGATAAAAAAAAAAGTCGATGTTCGCGGTGTCTTAATTCCCCTCGAGAATGAAAATGAATTTCTACGGCTTTCTACTTTATCTCTTTTTTAGCTGCTTTCGAATGTCGAACGAGAAAAACACACCGATTCCTCCGCATTAACGGAGAAACATTTGTAAAAAGCGGAGAAAAACGGGGGATAAAGAGTCTCTTGATACAACTTAATTGCCAAGTGACAGCTATTAAGGCGGCTGTATAATTAGCGGGGAAAAAGTGTGCCTGAAAAACAACGAGACAGTCGATGAATCGATGAAATTGACTTTCTTGATGATTCTATTGCTGGATGTCAAGTTGTCCGTAATTCAGACTGACGCGGCGTTTCTCCTTGTTTCTCTTCAATTTTGTCTTAATTTTTTTTATCAAGTAAAAAGACTAAGGAATTATGTGTCTGGACTAGAAATACGCCTAATCTACACGTCCTTTTAAATTGGAAATAAAATAGAGAGCGAAATAAATAAAGGATGAAATATGAATTACATATTTGTAACATTATTAAAATTTAAATTATTGAAATATAATTCGATAGATCAGGAATAGAACCTCCACAAAGTTTACATTAATTACAAATTTACCCTCCTTGAGAATGATCGTCAAAGAAGACGTATCAAGATATAAATACCCAGAGAGATCTTGCTTCTTTTGAACATTAAAGAAAGCAGCATCCTCGTTGAAGCATTAATAATCGCATTAATCAAACAATATATTTTTATCATGAAAGTGATCTAGAAAATACGTATCATATATACGTTCCTTCCCATGGAATATTAAAAATTTCTTTGATCTTCAACCTCTTATCTTTTTCTTTTTTCAGTAAATTATAGTTAGCTATTTACCACTTGAGATGCAACAAAGAAAAGTTATTAGGATTTGAAATCTTATGAAGGTATTAATTATTACTTAGCTTAATTGAAATTGGATCAATTAAAAATAAATGTCTTATGACATATTTTGTTACTTTCAATTGGAATTTTCTTAACACAGTAACATTTATTCGAGACACAACAAGCAAAAGTCATTGAGATTCATAAATTTGCAAATTGTGATTAAGATCGTAAAAATGTAAACGTAACTACTGCATAAATGTTACGTGGGTCGATCAATGTTAGAATATAACGAGAACTAGGACAAGGAGTTAAAATAATAACACGGTATATATTTTTCTACACCATGAGGCAGTTAGTTCGGATTTTAACAACTGTTGTGCTCGTGAAGTCCATTAGATGGTGAAATTTAAATCCTTGCTCTACGACTTTTCCATTATTAATTCGCGCGACAGCGTGTTCCCGAACGCTGTTTGTACGCTCGTAAACAATATTATGAAAGCGTTCGCGGTTTTAATAAAATCCGCAATAAATGTCAATGTTCGCGTACGAAATTGCCCCCGGTTTCGAAACGTTCGGCGAACATCATTTTACGCTGTATTGAAAATTCGCAGCTGCGAAAATTGCGCTCGATGCTCGGGGAAAAATTCGATTTTCCTTTTTTTGCAACATTAATCCGTTAAAATTAAAACGAAAGTCGACGCTATTAATTATACATCGAAGTTTTCGCAAATATCGAATGTAAAACGTGATTAAAAATAATTAAAATATCGCAAGGTAAAATATTCGGAATGTAACCGGCTTCAATTTGTAGAATTTGTATAAATAATTCTGCGAAAGTGGTAATATTTTCCAATCATTTTTATACAGAAACAAGGTAAACAAAAAAAAATAAAATATACACGAAAGATCAGAACTAAACATTTTATAATAATTTTGGAAGTGCATTAAATTCTTTAAAGTATTCAGAGGAAAGCAATGTTTATAGGAAAAATTAAGTCACTGTTCTATGATCAAAACTTCACTTTTTAATATTAATTTGAATCTTTTTTTTTCATCAAAATATCGAACTCGATAAATAACCTAATTAATTTATGTTAACTAATTTAAACGATGAAACCCCGCTTTTCTTAAATTATTTGAAACCTCAGAACGATTGTTAATCTAAGGAAGACAGAAATATCTTCTAACGTTTGAGCAATAATAAATAAAAAAAAGAATTCGAACCAGCTGAAACCATAATAGAAAGAAAAATAGAAAAAACAGCAACATACGCTTGTAACAATTTCCAATATCCTGTGACACGTATCGGATTCTCATGTTGCTGACGCACACTGATCACTGGTTATCCAGCAAGCGGGCCGTCCTTCGGCAATTATTAGATCATCCGCGAATAAATCTGCCGGATCAAAGAAGCCTTAAAATCCGCTATTTCAGATTCCGGTGCATCGTTCCACCGTTCCCCGACGCCTTTTTGCTCGTCTGATCATGGAAACGATGAAGTCACCTCGCTCATTGTTTTATCCTCGTGTGATGTTTTATTAATAATCCTTGAGCAACGAGCCAGCTATGCCATCGAACAATTGTTGCTTGTTTTATGTAACTTTTTTTTTACGGTATCCTTGGAACAATGAAGAGGCGAGCGCTGTTTTATTTTCTGTTGGGACGGATTTGCTATTCGATCAGTTAGTTGTCGGCTTCTTGTTCATTTTATAAATTCAGTGGTTTTTTATTCTAGACACTTGTTCGACAAATTAGTTGTCAATTTATGTTAGACACCTGTAGACTGGTTAATTTTTTATTTAGATCAGTCCACTTTAATTTAATGACGATGCCATTTGCAATTTTATAAATTTGATATAATTTGATTATAGATTTTAAATTGACACTGAAGTGGTAGCGAATTATTAATGACGAAGACACTATACACAGCTTATGTTGCACTGAAGGTACCATCAGATTTCTTCAAGTTCTACTCGACTCACCAAACGGTCCGTATTCTGTTTCGGTTTATCAACGAAGATACTGTTTCTGTCAATAAAACAAACTCGCAGCCACTCATCTGGCAAGAAAGATATCCATCCACATTCAAAAGGTTGTATCTGCTCCTGAAGACGAATAATGGCTTGCTCAATTTCATCAACCAACGTTATCGATAAAAGCTCAACGCTAGTTAACACTAACTCCATTCAGCGAGCAGTTAGCCACGAATCGACGTGTGTTCACAACATAATCCCCGTACGAACCCCTAAAACCGAGCCACAAGGTTCAACGAACTCGTTAAACGATCGTGTCCATGTATCGACCGTTCCTCAACGTCTTGGAACGAGATCCACTTCAAGGGAATTGTATCGAATTCGACGTCACAAACAACGAGAGATGAAGTTGTGAGCCGGTGTCCTGTTTGGGACGATTATCGTGCACCGAGAAGATAAATGGACGGGGATCGATTCACAAAGGGTCCTCAAGCTTGTTAGATAGCGAACACGATACAGTCGGCAACGAACTGGCGCGAGCGGAGGCCGTGTATGAAAGTAAATATTAACGCGACCTCCCTCGGTTACGCTCGCGGTCTGCGCCGTACAGCTCGTAAATACGCCTCGCCATGAATATGCAGGCTGGGACTAGGGCTGCAACCAATGTTCCAATATTCGAATACCAGCAGATTTCTAATTGAAAACTGAATAATTCGAATGCTTGAGTGTACTAAGTGGTGGGGACACTGATCAATTCTTACATTTGACATGGGTGTATGGTTGTAAAATTGTTCCTTGTTAAAACTCAATTTGTGGAGAAATATTGTTCCAACAATCAGCCTGTTACAACTTTCAGAACGAGCCATTATGACTGGCTCAGTTATTCCAGGTTAAAAGAAATATTTCTAGAAATATTAATTAACCCCTTGGGTATATCTGATGATCTTGCACAAAATCTACAAAAATCAGTACCCAAAGGGTTAAATTGTATTTTCTTAGAGTTCGGTTTATAATTTTATGGTCACAGTCATGCGTGTTATCCCTTCCTTCATTCCTCCCACCCCTTTCCCCTCTTTAACACAATTCGAAAGCAAAAAGCAAAATAGAAGTAGAATATTCTCAACCACCATCTCAACAGTGTTGTACAAGCATTTTTCGCATATCGTTGTTGGAAACAAATCCCCCTCGCGTTAAACTAAACGCGAAGAAATAACACGGTCTTCGAATAAAATAACAGAATGGAACGAAGGAATTTCATTCTGTATCCTCCACATCTTTCCTGTCAGATTCCATTAAGTACATATTTCCAAAGGCACCAAGACTTAATCGTTTCCTGCTGAATTTCTGGATACCATCGCGTCAACGGGATCGGCAAAGTGGCGAACACAAAGTGTATTTTCGGAGCTCGAAACCTTTCAGCCCCGTCGTCTTTTCGACGATTTGTAGTCGTCGGACGTTCCGGTTCAACGATGCCGTATATTCGCGTGAATTATTCGAAAGCACTAAATATCTATGTCTTTTTTTTTCAAACGAAGATCACCGGCGAACTTATCTATCGTGGAAGAAGTGCCGGAAAATATATTCCACAAGACACAAGGTGTACTTTATAAATTTTATTATCGTGTTAATCAATTAAGTATTCCATTAAGAGGGTTGAAGTTTTTGGATTTTTGTTTTGAGTTCTCGGTGCACGAACCTGGTGCAGGTTCATGCGCCATAAAAAGTAACTGGCCCGCGAAAGATTAATCGCCCGCGTTATTTATAAGCGCGGGGGGGGGGGGATCTGCTTACCGAAAATATCGTATCATTTTTCATTCAGAATTGCAAGCTCGAGCCGAACGCGGTTGAACGAACCTACTCAACTGAACATTTCTAATACCAGAAATTCAATACCCAGTGATTTATGCAGCCTCCAATAAACGTATCTTGTGCAATGGGATTCAATTTAGATTTTATTGCGTTCTTGAAATTATTGTTTCGCGTAAGGCGAGATACCTTCGGTTTCCCGTTGTTGAACTAGAAAACGCATCTGTGGCAATCGTATCAGCCTGTTCCCGTTTTTCCCACGAAAGGTTTTCTTTTATGGGAAAGTAGAGGCGCAATTTTAACGAGCGTAGGCCCGCAGCATTGCATACGTGTCACCTACGTTCCTCGTAAATCTTGCGCGTCGTTAACCTACGCGCCGACTTCCAAATGGAATAACTAACACGGAATTTTATGCACTTTTTGCTCGTAACAGATGCTCCCTAATTAGTGAAAAAACGTGTCTTTCATCATGTACGGTTAATTGCAATCGTTTCCATTTTCAGTATTTTATTCAGAAATTTTGTAAAATTAATTGCAAGCTCATTATTAATGCATACGGCCTTGTGTTATTATGTGATACTTTAATGACACCCTAATTAGATCTGGGTGACACCAATTTCCATATTATTATGCATATTACTAGGAATCGTTTAACTTATTTAATTAGAAATACTTGTCAGAGGTATTTGAAATATTATGGGAGCAATAAATAAAATTTGTTAAAACCATGACTGGTTTTTGTTTGAAACCAATGAAGAGAATTTAATCTTGGAACGACACCCTGGAGTTGCTGGCAACCCTATATTTGAATTTTGTTATAGAATGAATAATTATTTAACAAAGAATTTTTAAAAGATATTAAAATTGTATTTTGAATCGCTCGCAGCAGCAAACTTGCAAGGATGTTGTTACAGGGTTAAAATTGAACTTTACATCGTAAGATGTTCGTAAGTTCTGGCACGAACAGACCTTAATGCCCGATTCAGCGAAAGGGTTTAATGGATCTACCTGATTCGAGGTCATCGTGGTCGGCTCCTCGAAGACAAGAGTGAAAACTTCGCGACAGTCGTCGACCGCCGGGCGATGCGCCCTCCGTCGACACGTTGTGCATCTTCCTCGTCGATCTTCCCTCGAACTGGAACCGCCCTTAACGAGGCTCCACGCTTTTTTGCCCTCTATTTCTCTTTTCTTTTTTATCTGCCCGTCAAACAGGACCGAGGCGGAGCGAGGGGCGAGGCATTTTCCCGCGACCTGGCCACGCGATGCCGACGAGTACCGGGTTAATTAAAGGGTTAATTAACGGGTAACTACGAGTGAAGGTTAGGCACAGGTGCGTGGGCGGGGAGGGTGTAGGTCGCGGACAACCTTCAGCCCGCTCCTTCTCGCTCTAGTTCACACCTGGAAAGAAAATCAAAGCTGTCCAGCGGCGCGGATCGACGAGCACGATGCGTTCTCCGTAATGGCGACACGATAGCCGAATACTCATCGTCATCGCGGGTGTTCGTATTAAAATTAACTGTTTTCCATGTCTAATTTTTATAAAATGGATGTTGCATTGAATTATGTGAAAATTAACCCCCTAGGGGCGACGTTTCGTCAATATCACAATGAAACTCGTTATTATATTACAGATTTTAAATAATAGATTTATTAATAATTTGTCCCCACACAATATTGAAGCTGTACATTATTCATTAATACGGGTTTAATTTCCAATTATCCAATGCAATTATTTAACTGCACAAAATGAAATGATAAAATTAATTAATTTGAACGATATCAATGAAATTAAGATAAAAATTTAAGCAACGAAGAATTAAATGTTAAAAAGGAGAAAAATGGACTAAATCTTCGATCTTTGATCCCGCAATAAGTTTTGAAATATTTTAAGATCTCTTATTTTCTTTTGAAACAAATTTCGAAATGTTTTTCTGTACATCCGTGCAACTGAATGATAAAACCGGAATATTTCATCCCGAACACAAAACAATTTTCCTCCGGCGGTGTAGAATTAATATTCAACGCTATCTGGAAACTTTTTCCCAAACAGAACGAAAAATAAAAAAACTGAAAACTAACTACCAGAGCAAATTCAATTTGATTCTCAATTTTAGCGCTTCCTAAAAATTTCAGTTTTCTCTCTGTCGAGACAAGAAAAAAAACGAACGTATATCTTTTTTTTTTTTTTTTTTTCGGAAAATTCAACAATTTCACTCGTATCCGACTGAAAAAACAGAGCAAAAAATCGGATCCGATCAAATCGTGGGAGTAAAATCATCGTCGAAGATAATCGAAACCGGCTCGATGAAAAATTTCAAACCAGAAGCTTCAATCCCGAGCGAGTTCAATCTTTCGAGCGGCAAAAACAAACAACGCGATTATATAATCTCGATGTATGCTGGTCGAATTAGACCGAGCCATTAATAAACGATCCATCACGACGTTGTTACGTAACCCTTTCTCATTGCGCGCACACTAACGCGTTCATTCACTCGATTTCAGCAACATATAATCCGCCAGGTTTTCGTCCGACATCGATCACCGCCTCTACATTTTCATTAACGATTATTACACTTTGCACCGTTTATGGTGAAAAGAAAAAAGAAAGAAAGGTTCACTTACGGGGTTGCGTTACGTGAGGCAATGGAAATCAAATAAGGATTCGTTGAGCATGGATCAGGTAAGAAATAAATCTTTCGGATCGGTTTTATTTATGAAACGCGTTGCACAATAATTAGTGGAAAGACAATTCGAGTATTTTTGATCAATGAAAGGATCAATTAAGGTCTCTGTAAAGAGGAGTTCTCATAGATTTATGTGCCAAATCGTCTGATCCTTTGCAGGTAGCAAATGTATTGTTATATTACAAATTAAAGAGTGTGGATTTTCCATATTTTGATTTATTTTATTCACCATTCAATACTACCATAAAGAGTCAACTCAATATTCAAACACGAATAAAAGAGTGTAATAACTCTTTGCACTCGAAAATTGTTTTATGTAATTAAGAACATAATATGGTATTAAATAATTATTCTATTTAAATTATAAGGAAACTTAAAAAAAGAAGAATAAATTATATATTTCGTGTCCTCTCAGAGGGAACACTCAACTAACCCTGGAAAGGGTTAACTCAATAATGTCTCTGCATTCAAAAGACAGATGTAACAAATATAATAAACTATTAATACGTAAGTCTGTAAAATGGACCTTACATCTGTTAAAATATCGTAGGATATTATTAAACGTGATGCTTCACAGACTGCCAGTTCCAAACAGAAATAACTCAAGTTATTGCCACTCCGAATCGATAGAATATCAATGATGACCCAATTTCCTAACAATATATTATAATAATCCTAATTGAACTATATTATTAACGCTAGAACTACCGACGTCCAATTTATACTTCCTTTTACATTGAAAATAAAATAGAAAACGAAATAAATAAAGGATGTCTTTATAAAAGTCTTGATAAATTTTGTAATATAAAACAAGAAAATCTGGAACAAATCATTTTGAACCGTTTGGTAATTCTGGTGTTAAAAGAAACATTAATCAACGTCTGATCATCGACACAGTCCCACTTTCATACCAAAATTAATTTTTCAAATACTCCATAAAAAGACAGAACAAATACAGAAAACCAACCATAACAAACTGCAGGAATACAAGAAATGAAATTTGAAATTAGAAGCGTGTAATTCTTTACAAATGGAACACATAATCCGAGCAAACAGGAAAATTATTCTCTCGTTTATGGAAATTGCAATCGTAGGGTGTCCAGCAATTATGTTGCAAGTGTTAATCGACCAGGCGTGCATTGGGCGCAAACACGATTTGTTAAACGTATAATTTATTCCCGCGTTGTTTCGCTAGCGTGTGGGCTCGCTTGTGCACGCGCTAACGCCCGTAGGTGTGCGTGGGCGTGGTGCACTTTTTTAAACAGGTCGGATGGTTGGATCGTAATTAAAGACCGAAAGGAAGAAAGATAAGTTTCGATTTCAACTCTCGACCGTTCGATTCAACTGGTGAAATAACATTTGCAGAAGAAACTTAACCCCTCGACTGCAACCACCAATGAAAATCACTTTGAGTTCTTGAAATATCAATTGTATTCAATTTTAAATTTGTCTTCTCGTTTATTTTGTAAATTGCGGGTCCAGAAATATCGTCAACTAAATAAACAAAGTTCCTAATGGTAGTCAAAATAATTACCAAGAAGGTATCTAGAGACGTTAAATCGTTTGTTGAGAACCGGTGGCCAGTTAATAAATTCCAATTATCGAAATGGGAAAAGGGAGAAAAAAATCGTAAATTCGCGGAGAGGCAAATCAATTTATAACGAACCGGGAACCAAATAAGTTATAACCAGCAACTAGAAATCATTAACATCCTCAAGGACCAACACCCCTCCGAGGAACACGGGCAAATCGATCGGTAGGTAATTACTCAAGCAAACAAGTTTTACTCTATTTTATCGGTCCATCGACAAGGCTGACAAGCGTCCCGACGACGATACATTTTCGTGGCCTGGCCGAGCATGGAAGCATCCGCTTGAATAAATTCAACCGTGAAGCGTGAAAGATCCCGATTACGAACCGAGCCCGATAAAATGCCACGGAAATGATATTCGTTCGTACCACCTGTTGCTCGTAAACTTCGGTTTCCATGAAGCCGAACCAGCCGCGCGGCGGGATGGCGCGAGAAACAGAGATTCGCCTTGCCGGTGAATCGGCGTTCGTTAATTACCATCGAATAATTAACGATCCGAATAATTTACGGGAAATGATATATTAATTAGCCCCGTACTGCTGTCTCCTCGGGGGAAAACGATAGCCGAGAAAAAATATTTGTTTACCGTGTTTTCATTACTCAAAATGTTCAATTTGCCGACCCAAATTAAATTTACTTCTTTTCATTACTAGGTTTGGATTTTTAATTTATATTATTTGCGAGTTTGATCCTTGAGACTTAACATTTTATCATTTTTAATGTTATATATTAATTACAGAACTAATTTTGAATTTCACCTAAAATTTCTACAGAATGTTTTAATAAGAAATGAATAATAAAACCCTAATTTTCTGTATTTTGAAACTTGTTGTAAACATCGAGTGTTGAAATAAATTTTTGTTTGGGATGTGTATGAATCACTTCCTCCCGTTGTTTCGAGGTTCGCACGTTTTAAGTACATCAGTTATTACAAATTTCGGCGATGATTGTAAGAGATACATTTTCTAGAGTTGCTCGCGAAATTGAAGAAAATTAAACCGTAATTACTTCCGTGAATTCGGGACGGGTTTGAACGTGCGAACATGCTCTCGCAACAAAACGGTACGAACTGAATAAACGGTTGCGCAAGAGCATCCGACAATGATGAACAAAATTTTTCCCATCATCTCCGATTCAACATTAAACACTGAAATTACGCTCTACGCCTTTATCAGCAGAAAAAAACAGGGGATCTCTCGAGAGATCTCGATTACGCTTAATTAACAGATAAATTTCAAAACAGAAAGGGAACAACGATGCTCGAAATTCTTCGAGTGTTTTCTCGTTTCGGTCGACGAATCGTTAACGAAGGAAGAACCGAGACAAAAGGAACGAACGGCCACGATAAATTTCGTGGAACTAATTAACGCTGCGTGGCGTTCGTTAGTCGCGGCAATTCAGAGCGGATCGACGCGTGCTAATTGCTATAATCGCGACCGCAGTCATCTCTCGCCCCGATCCTCGCGTCGTTTCTTCGAGATTTAACAAGGAATTTCGATACGAAATAACAGATATTTCATGGAAACTATCGACGTTCCATCTATAATAAAACGTATACTAGCGTATACAAAAATTCTAAACAATATATTTAAGAAATTTTGTAATTTGAGATTTTGTAATTTCAGAGAATTAAATGGCAAAAGTTTTCTTAAGAAGGACAATATAAAACGTTTCATAATTTCTATCTTTTGAATTGGAAAATTATTCTGAGGAAAGTTTGCAAAGTTTAATGTCCGTTCTGGAAACGTCCATTGGACTTGTTTTTTTAAGCGGAAAATTTCTGTATGAAGTAACTTAATGCCGACTTAAGTCCGTGACAAGACTCGTGGTCCCTTGAATTTCGAGTTCAAAGGCCGGATTTGAGATTCTGCCGGGGATTAAAGGCTACCTCGCAGAGGACGACTATTCGCGCCGACGTTTCGTACAAGATATAGCGCCGCTTAAAATAGAGGAGTATCCGAGACTAACCAAAATGGCTTTTGGAGATGAACCGAAGCCGGCACCGAGGAATGATTAATGGATTCCGCGTGAAACTTACGCTTTTTGGTAAAAGGTTAAAAGTCGGTTCGAAAAGTTGGATATATTCAATTATTAAAAATCTATTATCAATTTAAATGCCATTCAATATTCGGTGAATACATTTCATCGAGGCAAAAATTTATGAGCTGAAGTTTCGGGAAGCTCAAAGAAATTGTCAGAATACGTTACTGTTGGGATACTAAGTTATTAAGTTATTCGACCAATATTACTGACAGTAAATTATTAACCCTCTAGACTCAAAGCACTTTTTGAAATGAAACTTTGAAAATTTAAAAGCCTTATTTTTAGAGAAAAGAGTTACAAATACTTATGATCTATGTACTTTTTTTTCATAAATTTTCCATATTTTAATATAAATAAGACGGTGCAAAGGTACCCCTCGAGTGCAAAGGGTTAAATTCTGGAAGAAAATATAAAATACTTGATACTCCCCTTCTTTCACCCTAAACTATCATAACTTAAGCTTAAAATAAAAAATATTGAAAGAAGGATACAGTTATCTAACGATGCATAGTATCCATCATGAGAAAAATTTTATTTTGAAAAGAAAGAAAAACATCGAACGATCAGACAGGAAATCGATTATTACGATATACTCTTATTAATCGATTTATCGAATGATTATAAGTTTCACAGTAATTATCCAAAACAGAGAAGTTCGCTTAGTGAACGAAGTTGCTACAGGAAGCATGGGAACGACCTTTGTACGACAAAATCTGCTTTCTACAGCGCGATGAAAGCCGGTATCTATTTCGTCGACACGAGCGGAAGGATACCCTTTTGTTAGGCGTTATCCACACCGGACGTTGCGTCGTTGCTACCTGCCTGAAAGCCGTTTCCTGTGTTGCTCGATATTCCCTCTTCCCTTGCTTTCTTTCATCTTTCCTTTCATCGAGTTTTAATCGATGCATCCGAGAAAACTTGATCGTTCACGAGGAAAAGTACTATCAAGTTATCCCATACGTATATCACCCGGTATAATAGTTGTTTATTAATTTTATAACGAATATTTTTAATAAAGGACAGGGTTAAATTAACACTAGGTTTATGGGATTCATCAAATTAATAATATTTTACCGTTGGAAACAACTGTAAGTCAGATTGCATGTTAAAATGCATAAGAAAACCGTATTGAAATTACTACAAGTTTGTACTACTGTCACTAAAGTACTGTTTGGAATTTTTGCACAAAGTTAGGTTTGTAAGAAAGTAGGAACCTTCCTCTTTAATTCAGTTTTTGTTTCATGCAGATATCTTTATCCGTTCCTGAGATATCGTTGTTGGAAGACATACATAATTTTTCATCAAAATTTGCCGTCCCTCGTGCAACCCATTCAATGAGTGTCTAGCGTAGCGGTCACGTGGTCAGTGTTTACGTTTAACCCTTTACTATTACTACATTGTTTACATACAATTCTTGGAAAAATGTCTGGCGGCACCAGACAGGTCTACCCCTTCCGCGCGGCGGGCCCTTTGTAAACTTTAAAGCCCTATATCTCAGGAACTAATTGAGATATCGCGATGCAACAAATTGCGTAATTATCTGCACACTTTCCTCTATCTTTAGAGCCACTATTATGCAAACTTTTGCATGTTCTTTATATTTGTTATCAAGTTATTTTACACTATTTGGAACATTATCGCATTGTCTGAGGCATCGATATTTATTTTTAAATGAGTATAATAAATAGTTCAAGTATTTAAGAATCTGACTCGTCAAAGTATGGCAAGGGATTAAAGGAGTGTGATGGATATATAAGACATGTCCATAAATCTAGTGTTAAAATACTACTGGATATATCCTTTTCGTACAATATCCAAAGTGTCAGTTGAAACAAATTACCTGAATGACATCATACCTTGAAAATTACCCTATTGAAATTTCTAAGGTCTCAAAGACAGATGTATATTTCTTCTTCATTTTTATTACAAAAGGGAAAGGCTAATATGAATTTTCGTAAGAGCCAAATGCATAAACTTCAAGTCTGTTACTTTCTATTAAATCGAGCGTCGCCGAGGCAAAAGGCGAGCCTAAATATCCATCTTTCTTCGGCAACGAGTTTATCTTCCGGCTTCGGTTCACGACAAAAGTATGCCCGGCTCGTAAGATCCTTGATGCACACATTTATGCTCGTCAACGATAAACCTGCCGAGCGTGAGGCGGCCTTTCGACGCTCGCCGCCTCGCGAGGAGCTTCGCTTTCCCGGCGAGCGTGTGCACATCTTTTCCCATAAAAGACGAACAACGGGGCTACGTCTCTGTTACACACAGCCTTTCCAACGAGCACAGAGAGTTCAGATCTGTCGGTTGCGAACGACTGAAACGCTCGCAGGGTAATACGACTGTGCACGACGAGAGAAAGAAGAAGAAGAAGAAGAGGAGGAGGATGATGAAGAACGGACGGGACGAGAATACGACCGGACTCCGACACGTAATTCATACTACAATTTACGCGTGGTAGCGGTCAGAAAAACGCTTAATGCTCGGTTTTATGATCCGGATACGTTGAGTCTTAAGGAAAGCTACAGACTGCTCGGAGGATTTCATTTTGAGCGTTACAGGAGAATCGGAATCACGCTGCAAAGTGAAACTGGGATTAAGATTGTTCTAAAAATTACAAATTACTCGTCTACTTTTGAGCCAAGAATCTTCAGTTTTTGGATGGCGGCAGATTTAAGAAGATAGGTTTTATTTAACACTATGCTGTCCGGTGACATCGCATTGGTGCCATACGAAAATATGCAAACAAAATTTTAAGACTTAAGATCTGAATTTATCGCGCGGACAAGCATAGTGTTAAAATAATATTGAATAGTAACATAAAAGAAGAATTCGAATTAGATATTTGTTTAAAGCACCCCAAACGACTGGATACATTTCCGGGGAAGCCTGCGAATTCTCGACTTTGCGGGGGTGGCTAGGCCCGACGGTCGAATAACAAATTAGCGGGGATATCCGGGGGTACACGTTTATGCCGATGGAAATTTAAAATTCCAGCTAGCCGTTAGAACGGGTAGCGGCGATGGTAAGCTGCTTAAATCGAGAGCTTTCGCGAAACACGAGAGCTTTTATACACAACCGGCCGTCTTTCGCGTCGCATTTTCGCACGCTCGAACAAGGGAAGTTCGCGATGCAAATCCGCAAATGTATCCCGCTTTATTTTAATATCTGCTAATGCCCTTAATTCGGAGACCTGCTTCTGGGCTGTCGGCGCTTTTAACGTTTGTTTGCTCGCTTGACGGCGTCGCGAAATTACAGCGACGTCGCGAAGTTAACGCTCGTTAAAAAACAATACACCTCGTTTTTGAAGTAGACTAAACGATCCGAGTTCTTTTGTGTAGCTAGAGAAATTAATTTACTAGATGACATGCTTTAGTAATCTGTGAAAAATGTTTACAGATCTGTTTGAAATGGCGAAATAAATTATAGTTAAGAAATGGATTTTGTAGACTTAAGTTGAGCTATGTCGATTTCTTAATAATTTTCAAATTTTTCTATTCACTATTTTCTGCTTTTGTTTAAACAATCTTTTCTTTCAGTATCAGAAAATGTTATTAGATTAACAGATAAAGTTGCAACCTTTTCGAGTATTTTGCATAAAAATTATTCAAACTATCATGATTATTTGTTGATTTTTAATAAATAATTGTGTGGAGAAGAACAATGTAAATAATTACTATGAATCTAATATATTTTTGATATTGTACTATGATTTAGTGATATATTGTAGCCAAAGTAGTTTCCATTAATCGTAAGTTATATAAACATGGCAGGAAGTTAAGCCAAGCATAAATAATACGCCAAAAGTTACATTTTGTCTACTGTTTTTGCTTTAATTTTACAGTTTCATAACAAGTCTAGAAAAGTGAACAACATCGTTTGTTTCTTATCATTTGTACAGTAATTGTTTACCTTTTATGTTTTTATTGCTTGCAATAAACACAGTTTTCCTAAAAGAACTGAAGTATAATATTTCTAATCTTCAAAACACAAAAAATTATTCAATTATTAACCCATCTTTGGAATTTCTTTTAACTAAACATGCTATGACGTATATTAATATAATTATTTGAAGATTTATGTAACTTTCTACTGTTTTATAATATTTAAATCATGCAAAATGAATTAACAAATCAAAGGAAACCATACAGGGCAAAGTTCTTAAATACTATTATTAATTTCTATAACTTAATCCATTTTAATTCATAATTATTTTCAGTGATTACAAAACTATTTCTAGTAGGAATATTTTCGGAATAAATTACTGAAATCAAAATATTAAAACATGAAAAAAAATGAGAATTATAGTTAAATACATAGATTATGTTAGTCATAAAAATTTCCTGCACTTCAGTTGCCTTGTAGTGACTCTAATTATCATTATATAACATTATCCTAGCCTTATTGCTATCAGTAACCTTATCACAAGCCCGAATAAGGAGCGGCTTAAGGCCGCAATACCTGATGGCATAAAAAAGTAAAAGAAACACTGTTTAACGATTATCACGCGACCCAATTTCCGCGATTTTATTTCTTCGTGTTTTTCGAAAGTTAAGGAAACACATTCATTAGATGGCTCCATAAAGAATTCTTAACTTTTAATTCTATTAACGCGTTGATTGCTACAGTGAAAACTGACGTATGTAGTAAGACATTAAAGATGCGACCAATTAATTTGTAAATTTAACCTTTCATTATTAGTTTAATATTAATGCTATCTATGGTTTGTTCTATTTTTCTTTTATTAATTATTGAATTATAAAAGATTCAATTAAATCATATTAAGAACTTGTGCTCTGCCATTTTGTAGCTTTTTTATTTCTTTTAAATTTAAGAATACATGTTCTCTAAACAAAATTTAGATAGAAATAAATTCTTCAAAAATCAATTTTCTAAAGTCGTTTGATGAATATAAATACTCCTTAAATGATTTTCCACGAAACGATGGCTACCTTCTGCTAAACAATTTCCAATAATTACCATCGCGATTAATCATGAACACCGAGGAGAAATCAAGACGTTCGAGCGGTTGAGAAAATGATCGATGATTGACGTGTTAATGACTTTGCTGCTCGTGTAATTGTTAAAGATTACAGAGTACATTTTTTATTTCGATCTAATTATTCAATCCGTAACTGCTCGAAACCGTTCCATGGGAATAATCGTTCTATTGGAATGAGTAGTCCCGATGGTATCCGAAGTCTGTATTCTTCTTTCGTTTTTCTTAATCGCACGAAAGTGCTTGATCGGAACTAATCCGTTTTCACTGTGAGAAAAGCGAAGCGAGGAAAGTCACAGGACGCCTCGTAACTGCTGCAAATGAACCGCTCAGCCGGGGCTCGTAACAATTAATGTCCCTTGAGAAATTTTAATCGAGCTTTCTTTCATATAACTTTATGCACTGATGCGTGCGCGAGGGAAGAAAGTTTAACGACAACGAGCTGGAATTGTTAATCGAGAAGACTATATCCTAAAGTTCGTCCAGTTAGACTTAGGATTCAAGCTCTTTGAATACTAAACTCCTTCGAAGAAAGTAATCATTAAATTTAATTGTGAACTCGATAACAATTAACGAATCGTTTTTAACACACTGACTACCACAGTGGAAACAGACCTGTGTGGTCAGACACACTTAAATTTCAATTATTAAGGATTCTATTGATTAATTTCCAAACGTAACCATTCAAATTGCTAATTGCACTGTAATATAATACTGGCAATATGCACAGTGTATTTTACCTTTTCTTTAATTAAATATTCGATTATAGAAAATTTAATGGCAGTTAATTATTCGAATATAGAAAACTTGAGACACCATGGCAAACCACGTGTTAATCGAAAACCTTAAATCACGACATTTATACTTATTCCTGGCAGATTAATGGAACTATGAATACCATTCAGTTTAAATAACGGAGCATTAAATCAACCATTCTGTTATTGTTAACAATGCACGCACCACACTGAGCAGAACAATCATTTTCACCAATATCTCGGTTAATAATCAAAGTCAAAGCATTCACATCGGACCACGTAATATCAGAAATTAATAAGGGGAACTGAAAGCTCTCTCGATTGTTTAATAAGCAGGAATAATCATTGCACAGAGGGTTTGGTTTCAATTCGACGATTAAACTACAAGTTACCAGGTCTCGTTAATTAAATCACATCTAGCCACCAGGTCTGTGATATCGATCTAAATTGATCGCTGCTAAATTTTAGTTGCAACACAAAATTACGCATGGAAATCGACGATTCTATTCTGCAAATTAATTCTTCAGCGATGCAAAAGTTAATTGCACGTTTAACAGTTATTCGTTCAAAAAATAAGACCAACTCTAGAAATATATTCAACGATCAGTCTTAATTTTGCAATTTAAAGAAAAAAATCACCCAGGAAGATAAAGGAGAACGATCATGAATTATGAGAAAATATTATATTGTAACCTTAACCCTTTCACTGTGTTGTTCAAAATTATAAATTAATATGTAGATTGTTATAGAGTTATCAGTGTTGTTAAAGAATGAGATAACAAATTTAACAAAGCTACTGCGTTAATATTAAGTTATTGCGTGTCAAGGAATTTTGAAATGCGAATAGTCTGACACAATTTGTTGACAGAAAGATATTGCAAAGTAAAAACGCCCATTAAACGTTTCACCGATATTCTTATAAAAAAGTGATTAGTTTTGAAAAAATTATGAAGTATTACACTATCGGTGTAAGCTATAAATTGATTGATTAATTGTTTGTTTAAAAGAAGTCAGTTGATATTGAGATAATAATATTACTTCATGCAGTCATTTTTAAGAGATCTTAAACTTTAAACTGGTATGGCACGAGTACCATTTTACGATACTTTCTGTCATTAAATTGTAATATACGATGTACGTTTCGAAATCGCTCATTATCGGCTGTAACCAGCAGCCGGCTATTTTACATTAAAAATAATAATAAAGGGTTTATATAACTATCTTTAGCAACTTATCAGTGTTATTTTTCTTATAAAAATTAGATTCAGTATCAAGCCACCGCAAGATACAACATTTCTTTGTGAAATTATTTATTATACAAAAGACTCTACAGCAAAAGGGTTAAAGGTATGTACCTCCCCCCTAATAAAGAAAAAAATGTTTCTCAGTTATATTTACAGAATTTTTGATAAAAATAACGAATTGAAATGTTCAAGCAAAATTCACTAAATATCCTGGTTGGTTCTGGGAATTACACCGCAGGTAATCGGCGCCGTGTCGCTTGGAGAACGCTCGCAATTAGAAAATGCAAAATTTACCTTGTCGGAGAGGGCAGCCTCGCCAAGGAGCCGTTTCGAAGCCAAGGATCCTTGCCGGCGGCGTTTCAACGTCACCGGATGTTATTTTTCGTTTCCTCGAAGGCGTACAGTCACTTTGTAGCATGCTGCGAGGATCGTGTACGCCAAGTTAATTTTTCAATGCCGATTACGTGCCGTCCGAAGGACGACCCTTCGATCGAGATCGGTGACAGAAGGGTTCGCGTGGTATGCTCGGACGGAAACGACCGTGCGACCGGAAGCGCTCGAAATATTTGATAACAGTGGGTCGAAAGTCTCTTATATTTAATAAATATATAATCTTATTTGAATAAAATTGGTCTCGTTGGATCGCGATGAATATTCATGAAGAAATTTATGTGGAATATAATTAACCAACGATTTAACGACAAGGTTCTAGAAACACACTGGCGAATATTTGCAAATCTAAAGAACGATGACTAACGCTAAAAATTAATTTAAATAACAAGCTACGTCTCAGAATACTTTTGAAGCAATGTTAAAAAATTATCAGTCCTTCCATACTCTTTAAAAACAGCGAAAGATTAGAATAGACCGAAGTAGGTGAAACACGAGCCATCAAATTAGTGATTTAAACAACGCGATTAGTTGCGGACGATTAATAAGAGAAATTATCCGGCTTGAAAATGAAGTTTTGCTACTTCAATGCAATACGCTCGAAAGTTCTGATAAAATTAAGTCAATTGCGGTAATAAACTACATTTATTGTTCAATTAAACTTCATTGAACTTTATTATATATTACAAGGATCAAATTTAAAAATTAACGATCCGTATCTTCAACGAGTAACGATTCTAAAATATTTGTAGAAAAATCAAGCTTTAACAACGGTTTCATCTCAGATACATTGGAACTTGACAATAGAGAATCCCCCAAGGATCGAAACCAGCAACATCCATCTCACTATGCTGGTATAACAAGTGAAAATCGAAAATCCAGCTCCGAATAGCGTGACCCGATCGGATCAAGAGGATAGAAACTGGCAAAGCAGAGAACAAATCCAACATCCGACCACCATCCATCTCTGCTTCGACCTTTCACAGAGACTCAAACACTAGATACCTCCTCCAGGAATGAGTTCACGAATCCTGTAAACTCCACGAATAATCGCTTTTCTATCCATCTATATTTCCAATCTCGTCCAACAATTTCAACACAGGGGAATGATGCAGAAGATTCCACTTAAAATTAATGTTTATCATTATCTTGAAAGACAAAATTAATTGACACTTGAAGTTTGCTAATCTATATTGTGTACTAAAATTTGTTTTCAATTTTGTTTCCATGACAACACAGATTTATAAATAAATAATATTCCGTGCGTTCATCATCCTCAAAGGGTTAAAAAAAGAAAGGTATTGTAAAAAAATTTGTGTGTACTTAAACGGAGCTAAAAAGGTTACTTAAACTTCGAAACAACGGAGAACAAAAAATGAATGAACCCGAATCGAACCGTGACTCGAATTCCGCAAGTCGAAAGTTCTGCACCTGCCGATCAGGAAACAGGCTGTCTGAAAAAGGTGCGGACCCTACGTAGGGTGTAGAAAACAAGAGAAAAAAAGGGGAGAGTTTTGTATACCAGGTGCAGTGGTACGAGGACAACCGCGCGTTAGGTTTTACTTATCGGACACTCGGTGGGTGTCTGCGATCTCGAGGACCCCATGGCAGAAGGGAGTCTATTTTCGTGCACGACACGAGGCAGACGAAAAGGAGAGTCGACAGCCGTGCGGGGGTGGTTAACGTGATATCCTGAATCACGATGGAAAATTCGACCGATTTCATTGTCGTTGAAGTATGAATGGACCCTGCGTTTCAACACATTTGTATCACGACTTAACCCTTTCTACTCCAGTGTCCCCTCTGAGGGGACATGAAAAGAATGCAGATGGATTTCAAAGGAAATACACGTAATTTATTCTTCCTTTCAAATATAATTTAAATAGAATAATTATCCCTAATACTATCTTATCTTATTTATGGTATTAAATACAAGATCCATAATAATTGATTACGAATTATTTATAATTAATTTAAAAACGTAAATATTGTAAAATCTCTTCTCCAAAATTTAAATATTTCTTTTTAATTAGCTATATCAGTTGAAGCTTTGAGATAAAATAAATGAAATCGTTGCAACGATCCTGAACAAACGGAAGGTACTCCGGCGAGCTTATCTTGCATCCTGATGAACGTCTTGTAATCAGATTCGTCTTGTAATTAATCGTACCGTTCGATGAGACATCGGTAACCCGACTCTCAAAACGGAGCAACGATATCGTGCAACGCGAAACGAAGCTGTCTATTTCTGAGCTGGACGGCACAACGCGAAACTATTCGAATCGAAACAAAACAAGAGCAGAAATTCAAATTAGAACCGAAGAAGATCAAACGAGAGCATCGCAACGTTACCACGGATTCTTAATTAAACCGGACATCGAGCCTATGCAACGCGTGTTTCGCTTAACTCGCCGGTTTAAGATTAATTTCACTTATTACATTTAAAATTAGAATCAGCTTAACTCTTCTATGATTAAACGTATCAATTCAATGCATAATTAAAGAATTTGACGTGAAACGTTTATGCAGTCACGTTCAGCAAAGCGCAAGCTTCAAAATTGATGTAACACAAGTACCATTTTATGTCACGAAATTACGCTAGATCCTTTACGCTCCGAAATTCGGCATCTGGCACGTAAAACGATGAGGAACAAAATTTCCAGCCGAATTATCGTAGCTAACAAGCTGAATGCTAAGATACGAACGCGTTAAATTTCTGTGGAAAAGCATATGGCGAGCTGACTTTGCTGTGAAACGACATTTGCTAGCTAGCTCGTAATGAAAAGGCTTAAATGGCCACGTGGAGGCAAAGGAACATCCACGATACATCCCAGGCCTACAATGATAAATTACGTCGTCGTAAGTACGCGGCAAAGTAGGTCCCTCGGCGCACTCGAACGTAACAAAAGCAAGAAAACGCGGCACCCTCGACCGAGGCGAACTCCCATTCGCCAAACCGCCTAATCATTCACGTCGCGAAACAGGTGCGAGCTCGCGGGACCGCGATAAACTTTTATCTTCTTTAACAGCGATATAAAATCGTCCCTCTTCCTGAACCAGTTAATTTGTTCGCACCGGATGCCCTAGCCGAGAGACACGCTTCAATATGATGACTTTTTGTCGCGCGAGTTATCGGCCCACGAGCGCTCAGGAAATGAATGGATAAAGTTTAAGACTACCGAGTTTGGTTCCTTTTATTCCGCAGAACTATCAAACGATCGCGCGTGTTTTAATTGTAATTAGATGTTTGATAAAGCAGACAAAATAAAGTACATGTATGATAACGACCGGCAAAGTGTTATTGATGCTTAGGGTTAATTATTTAATGATAATAATACAGAAAATAATTGTTCTATGAAAAAAATGTAATGTCTTGATTACGAACGAGAGTATCTTACTTTGGCAAAATTTTAATCGAAGTAGATACCCTTTGAACTGATAATTTTTTATCGTATTTATGATAATTTGTCCATCCTGTTTTTGACAGAATTTCAACGCTTTCGGAGAAAAATTATACAGATGAGTTAAAGTAATAATTAAAATAATGATAACCTTCCATCCTGTCCTACAGTTTCGTTACAATCACTACAGTGAGTAACGTTAATTGAATTACCTTCAGTTCAGCACGTCGATTCCTCTAATTTTCATTCGAATTACTGTTTAATTAACGCATGATTAATCCATCACGTACCCTGAATAATTATACAAGAAATACTAAACTGGTACAAACAAATGCCTGTACTTTCGCCATTTGCGAATAGAAAATAAAAGAGCAGAGGAAATAGTCAATGATCGATCAAAAGAGCGGGATCGTTCCTTGCCCGAGCAAGAAACCCTGAAGCCGGTGGTAAAAATCGAACGAGCCCTTAAAACAAGCCCACCAGGACGAACCCATTCCGGTGACCAAATACGGGAAGGGGGTCGAAACGATAGAGAATAACTGGTTTTCACTTTCATACGTGGCGAAGTTCGGACAGAAAATATGGTCGGCCCGATACCCTGGTGGAAAGATCGTCCTGTAAAAAAGTCAAGGTTTCTTTGCGGTATACGTGACTCGTGCAACGACTCGCAATTCTCTCTTTTTGCACGCCAAATCGTCCGTCTATTGACGATTCAAACGAGAACCTTGCACTCGATTTCATTTTCAATTCCATACAACTATCAATGATTCGAACAAAGTTAGCCCTTATGCAATTTTTTCAAAAATTAATCTTAATTTTTTTAATGAAACTAGGATTTGTTTTATTTGCAGACAATCTACTATAAGTTTTATTCAATGAAACTGATCATACAAAATATGAATTTTTAGTTAAATTCTTAACGGTTGAATAAACTATTTAGTATGCTTGTTAATATTCGTTGCACGGATCCTTACGAACGCAAACAGAAACCAGAATGAGCCACAATTCTGAACGAAAGCTACAAGTTCTCCTTTTCTCTTTTCAAAGTTATGAATATTGTAACGAAAATTTATATAACTGAATGAAACTTGAAGTCTGTACAGCACGATTGCAGATCATTGTAGAAGATATGTAATTGCTAGACAAACCGTTGTCTATCGTGCATTCTAGTTAACATTCACCGCTTGATTCGTTACGACCGCTGAAATCAAAATGAGTCACGATTCTGAGTACTGAAAAAAGGAAGAAAAAACTTCAAACTCGAGACGGTTTTTTTCCACATACTCTTTTCCTTCCAAGTTACATTTGTTCATGAATAAAAGAAACCCCAACTGGAACTGATAAACCATGTCTGAAAGGTGTTTCGTTTGACGCGTGAGGAAAGCTAATAGAAGTTAACATTCGTTTATTTGTTACTTAAACAGACGCTAATCGATTATATTGACAACTATAGACTTCAAAGAAAATCATAAATAATAAACGTTCTTTCAAGATATAATTCAGTATAATTTATATACCTTTTCTATTTAATCCTTTTGAGGCTGAACTTTTGTATACAGTGTAATAAATCACTTTTTTAGTCACAAATAACAAAAATGCAAATACCATCTGTGAGAAATGTAAGTGTAATTTTGCAGTTCACTTTTTATGAATTAAAATAAATATAATGTTACGTTTATGCAATATGGAGTGTGAAAGGTTTAAAACAAGTTTATATTACAAAAACTACCTCACGGTTACCAATAATTGCAGTTTGAATACGTCTTACTACATATGTCCATTTTTACTGCCCCAGTAAATGCGTTAACGCGTTAAAGGCCACAGTGAAAATGGCCGTGTGTAGTAAGGCAGGCAATACTTGTAATTATTTAAATTACGATCATTTTTGTTTTCCAATTTAAGCTTGCCACATAGTACTTTATGAAATTGATATGATATTAAGGAATGGCACTGGATCAATCGTGGCCAAGACCTACAAACATCAAATTTAAGCTTGAGGCACCTATAATATTTAAAATTATAATATTTAGAAAACTATTATAACACATGATATATCAGCAAACTTTATTAATTAACGAAAATCATTAAGGTATACTTTTGCCTGCCAGAGGTATGATAGAAATAGTTGAAAGTTTCAAATGAAAAACCTATATATTGGAATAAAAGTAATTTACGCTAAAAAATTAAAATGAAATGTATATTGCGGTATATCTAGGTGGTCCACTATCAAGGAATTAATGTTTCTTAGAATTTTCTTCAACATCTTTCAGTCATTGAATTGATGCTGGTGGTCCCTGATGGTCCCCACGTTGAACGTGATAAATGCCATCGGAGTAATGTTATTATACCTAAACTATGCAAGGACATACCTATCTTGAACGAAGCTGAACAAAACAAAAACCATCAAAACAATATCACCACCCGTCCACGAAACCTACATTCCAGAATACCTCGGCTGTTAAATAAACACATTAACATCTGCCTAACTAGAACCTTGTCGCGAATGAAATCAATGTCGCAGTTACGCGTCACAACAATGCCATTGTCGATACACGCGAGATAAACAATGTTAGGTACAATTTCGAGCGCTTCGTATCAAGGGACTTACATTGACAATGGATGGCAGGCATCGATAAATCGTTACAAGGTGGATGAAAGGTTCAGCCAAAAATCGTGGCCAACGCGAAGCTCCGATTCACGAAGGCCGCCTCGAGCATCTTCGCGTCAAAAGAGACGCACACATACACATGCGCGCGCGTACACACGTTCGAATCCCTTTTGTCCGTTTGCACGGCGCGCCTCCTCTGTCCCTAACTCCCCTCCCGCCAGTCCTGTACGTGGCGATCGGTCGCGTTTAAACGCACCCGGCACCCACGAAATCTAATCTGTCTAATCTACGTTTCGATATCGGTCACCGGCGTTGATATTACGGCCGGGATGCGAGTTGAAAACGCGGTACGCGAGCCCTGGTGTCACCGTTCCCGATTTTCAATCGAGTCGCGCGTTTGCGCGCCCCGGGATACGTTACCGGTTCCTCTCGGTTCTTTTTCTCGCCACGTCCACAACAGGCCTCCACCCTTCACCCGCGGCCGTTTCACGAGCACTTATTTCTTTTCTCACTGACCTTCGAAACCGCCACACTTGTTTCACGCGCGAAGAAAAACGGTTAAACCGCACGGTTAAACACTCGGACACGAACTGGCAGCTCGATCGTTTTGTACCGTCGCGCAGGAACATCGGAACTGGACTGCACCGCCGAATCCCTGCTCGGCTAACATCGTAGGAGGTGGAAGGTTAGTTCGTATCGATGCCGCGCCTGTGCACGCGGCGCCACGCTCGACCGGACCGTATCGGGAACAGGGATCAGCTGATTTTTGACGTGCATTTCGGGGAATCAAAAAGATTTAATTGTCACTTTATGATACTGTTAATTCAAATTCAATATCCACAATATTCTACGATTCGTTCTTAACTCTTATAGTGTAACGAGCAGAGGGACCAAGGATACCATTAAAATGCAATTAGAATGTTTAAGTATTAGGCTTAGCGACCTATTTTGAAAATAAACTGCTTTAAATTATTATTTTTTGAATATTTTATACCGGTATGGATATTAATTATAAAAGAAGCTTTGATTTAAATCGGTTGTCTATGAAAGGGTTTATTACTATGATTAAGTCAGGGAAACAAAACATAGAGAACGTAGTGGCGCCAACATTAAGGCAGCTCTGTTTTATAATTTTTATTCTTATATCTTGCATATAAAACATACCACCATCTATTTTTAAATTAAAAACCATAAATTTAATCCGTTGCACTCGAGTGGTGCCTCAGGGACGACATATGCAAATACTAGAATATTTTAAAATATGAAATTCAAGTGATATTAAAGTAAATAGACTATAAGCATTTGTAGCTCTTTTTTTCTAAAATAGGACTCAAATTTTCAAAGCTCTATTGAATAAAAAATCAAAAATGTTTCGAGTGCAAAAAGTTAATAATTAAGATATATTGCCACTAATTATACCCCATTAAAGATAAATTTTTAAGTACTTTTTCCTGCATCTTTGCTTTAGCATAATTATGCATAATATTAATACTTTTCAATATAGTTTTTCCACTGTATAAATTTGTTTTAAATAATTCACGACACCGCAAATAATTTATTCCTTGTAACAACCTATTCCCTTTTCATAAGGGTGCCGACCAATGCATCACCAAAGAACAAATTTGGCATGAAACATCAAAGATCAATTAGGCGGCTCCTCTCCCGAGAAGCGACGAAACTGGTGCATCGAATAAATTGCCTTCTAGGAGGTCTTGGCACACGTCCGACCCATTCAACACACACGTACGTTGCACAGGTGATCCTCGTCTCAACGAATCGACGATGTTCAATATAAAACGACGGACAAATTCACACCTGTCGTTCAAGGGTGTTCAAAACGGACAATTTACGACTTTATGCCAAGGAAACGATGACCATTTTCCGTGGAAGTCGGGGGAAACTCCTCTCGAGTCGAGGAAGGCCCGTAACTTTTCGAGGACGTGAACCGGCGCGCGCCAAGTCGTCTGCTCGGGCAGACAACCACGAAGAGGACAGCCAAAAAAAACGGGAACACCAGGATTTCATAGGAAAAACAAGAATACACGTTGTGTTGGAACACGAGCGAGAGGAAGGGTAAAAAAGGATAAAGAGACGGCACGAGCGTATCGTTTTGTTTCTCAGCTGGAGGCTACCATGGACCCCATAGGTCGACGAGAAAAATATTAACTACTGCAGAAAATTGTCGAAATGATATGATTGAAACTTCGTGGAAAGGTTTTTTATCCGTGAAAATGAAAAATATTCGGAGAAGAGTGGTGGATTTTCATGAAGATTTTAATATTAATGGTGAAATAAAAAATGATAACGTTTGAATAATATTAAGAATTTTATTATTTGATTGAAAAATAATTGATTGCCATCGCGTATGAAAATATTTATTGAAGTTATCTCGTTAGAAGGAAAATAATAAACTGCGGGTATCCCCAATAATCCTCATTTGGCGGATTAAATTATAATTAAACTTGGCCTTGTTGAATGCTGGGGGGAATTTGAAATTGCTACGGGAAAATGGAGTGGCCTATGTAATGAGCGTTAATATTGCTAAAAGCTGTTAATGACAGTATCCTTTTATAAAGTCTAATTAAATTACCCACACCGTACACGTGTATGTGTGAACGTCATTTCGTATATTATATTATACCTCCATGTTAATATTTAGCAAAACAAAGGACACGAATCTATTTAATTGCATCAAATTAAACGGGTCTGTAAAATAAACAACACTGCATTTATCTACTACATTTCGTTTGAAAAATTTGGAGCAGTTTTTGGTTCATAAACGAAAAAATATCGTACTTGTATATTAACAGCTTTCCAATATTATGGGTTGTTAACTGAAAAGCGATTAATAAATCTTTGATTATTATTTTTTCGTCTATAACACTGAAAAATAAATTGAAAGCACGGAATTACACTTCGAAAATTTTAATTATTTTCAAGTTACCAAGTGACAATGCTTATCTTGTTATTTTACAGCAGTCTGTAATCTACTCTTTCATGAACAGTAATATTTTAAAACGGGAATGGAAATGAAAAAGGGAAATGTCCGACACAGAGCTCCATTACAAATTCAAACGAGCTTCGAAAAATCATAAAAACAGAGCAACGGTCGAAGCGCTTTGAAAATCGTCACGTTCGCGTCCCTTTTCTTTCCCTCGCGCAAAAAAGGCGCATCGCGAAAACAAAATGCCGATCGATTTGCGGACGCTGAAGTAACAAAACAGCCGCGTCGATGCGGCTGATAAATGATGCGTAGCGTGTCGGAATGGGAAAAGCGTTCTCAAAGTTGTTCAATTCCTTTGGAAATTGCAGCACCGATCTTCCTCGCAGGAATAATGGAGGCTACGCGAGAAATATGCTCGCTTCGTGACGCTACGAGGACGTGTTTCGGCGCGGGAGGAAAGAGTTTTCCACGAAACACCGGCCACTTACAACTTTGACACGGAACACGCGGAGCGGATTCGGCGGGCGACGGAAATTCGCACGATTTCCTCGCCGCGTTTTCAGGCTAGACACCCCCTCGCTCCTCGTGCTTTTATTCTCCTAAGAACACGGACGGAAGACGAGCGGCGAAGAAAAAGACAAATTTTCTTGAAGGCTTTCACGATTGCTTGTTCTTCGTGCTGTAACCGAATATCTCTTGAAACGTGTTGGTTTACTGGAAACGGATCCTCGTTTGCGAGTAACTCGATTAAAGGGGGTACTTGATATAACAATGTAAAAAGATTGATTTTTTTACTCTCGAATCATTAGCCTTTTAAGGGGATGGATCCATCCAGAAGCATAAAAAGTGTATACGTCTTTGGGAATTTTTTGTAAGGAGTACTTAAGAACTTCTTCGTCAATAATATTTTAATTTTGAAAAACTTTTAGTAATTTCTTTATGCAAATATAATGGAAAATGTCGAAGGGTGTTTTATGGTAATTACTGTTTCTTGGGGCTGGATTATTAATCCAATTAATAATTTTTATATGATATATTAGATTCTCCAGTCTTTACAACATCAGATTTTTGAAAAATTAATTTATTTATAACAAAACAAGGGTTGAGTTTGTTTATTCGCTAATTTTATAATGTAAATATGAAAATCAAAGGCTTAAAAAAGCCAAGGTGATTCAAGGGCATAAGTTTACGTAAACTTTCTTTATTGCGTGTAAAATAAAATCGATCCAGTAAAAGCGTCCTTGATTTTTATAATTTGCATAATAAAGTCGGTGTCCTTGTTATAAAACAACATGTAAGGCAGCCAAACAGATCACATTTTTTTGCAGAGTTAATGCCAAAATTGGTAACCAAATTCATACAAATATTTTAACATAAATTCAATAAACTTCATTAGAATAAATCACTTCAATTATAACTATTTATTTAACCATTTGAGGGGTGTCAAGATGGCACCTACGGCAATTTTTTATCAATTTAGTCCCCAACTCAATTCATTTCTCCGTCTTATTTCTAAATATTCAGTAAATAATTTTCAATGAAAGCAAGTGTCACTCGAACACAGTATTCGACCAGGTTTGCGATAATTTTTCGGTCCTCGACTTGGACGGCATCAGCAATACGATCAACTCCTCGACAAATCTCTCTAGATTCGTTAACAAGGATAAACAGAAACGTGTGCAATTAACCGGGGCTTCGTCCCCGATTAGACGACATTTTCTGCAGTCTCGGGGGTTCGTTGTTACCGTAACGAGGTTCCTTATTATTCCACCCTAAGTGCTCTCTTCCTGCCGGGTTCGTCATTGCCTCACCACTTGACCCGTTGACACCTACGAAAATTACCTTCGCGTTTGATGTCTCCACCGTCGGAAGCCAAATGGAACAACAAGTTGGAAACTCGATAGCGGAAACGACGGGCTCCTTGCAAATGGACCCGTGCGAGCGAAACGAAGAGATCAAAAGCGAGGAAGACGACGCATTAAGACGCGAGGCTAGATGGCGATGCAACTACGAGATGTACTTAACGTTTTCGAAAGTTTAATCACGTTTTCAGCCAGGCTACCCCTCTGTGTTCCCATCTTAATGGGATTTAACTTATATACCTTCTTTGGGCTAACGAAGCGTCCAACTTCCGCCAAACTTTCTTTTGTGTAAATTCACCAACGAATTTAAGCAGCTCAATCTTATATGCTGTTGTATACTTGCACGCATCAATTTTTCCTAAGGGGAATTAAGCTCGTGGTTATTGAAGCCTGTTTCTAATTCCTATGAAGATTTGATAAATACCTTTACTTCATTTTCATTTCCAAATATCCTATTACTATTTTATTTAAAAATTGTTTGTGTGCCCAACTTTAATCGAAATATTTCTAAATCCTAGTCTACACCACAGACTAGATATTCCTCTCGAAAAGTATTAAAGTTATCATTCACACCCTTGCCACTATCGATTTGCGATTACTACGGAGCGGATGCCTGAATGGAAAGGGTTATAGATCGCCGAGACGAATTCCTCGCCGGTTACACGAAGCTCGCGATCCACGGATGGTTCACGTAATGGGTGCTCGATGAAATACGCGGGGTAACACGCGTTTCCGAAACGTTTTGCTCGCGTGGCGACCTACATACACGCGTGTATGCACTTTCTGCACCCGCATGTTCACGGACGACCGCACGTCGCCACGTAACTTTGGCGCATTAACCTGGCTGCACGCCATACCGTGTCATAAATACGGGTTAACGATAATCGCCATGCCTTGCGATAATCTTACCCGGATAACTCCAGAGTTGCCAACTCGTGCGAAATTTTTCTGCCCGGAGTGACAGCCATTAAAGCGTTTCTATTTGAATAAAAATAATAACCGAGGATTTTATAATTAAAGAAATACAGTTCGAGTAATTGAATTTGCGATAAAATGATTGCAGTTAAAATAACTTTGGAATACTTTATTTTTAAGAACTTAGAACTTAACAGAGTTGATCAGACACGGTGTCGAATACTATAAGTTAGAAATTTGATATGGCTGGAGGCTGTATATAAATCTTGTATTATCTTCAATGATAATTGATAACTAATACAGTGGGCAGAGACAGCAAGGGGATTAAAGAAGTTGTTTTACTTATTGGAAGATCAAGACTACCTACGTGCTACTTATTTTAAGTTACTGCTATACCGAGATCAGACGGTACATGATTTATTCAGAAAAGAAAATCCAAATGAAGAAACTTGTTCCACCGCTTTAACCGACATCGCGTCAACCCTTTCGCTATCGAATTCATTTTTTTTCCTTCCTCTTTTTAACAGCTCGCAGTTGATCTGTTGATTATCGTGTCTTTAATGGATGCTAAATATAAATCGACCTTGCGCAATTTTTTATAAATTATACGGGACAATTAAATTATACGTTTCATTAAACCTTGACTGCAGTCGAATCCTTTTTTTTACCAATTTTTATCGCGGTGACGTTTAAGAAATAGAACCTGGTTCACAATAATCGCATGTGATACCAATAATATACAAACTGTTGATGCATCTGCACTTGTTTGAAGTTAAAATCAATGTCGCAAGATTCTGTAACTATATAATTATTCATGAAATGTAATTGTATAAAAATGAAAATTTTCAGAACGATAGAGCAGTTTTCCCCTTGCATTAAAAAGTAGACATTAATGAATACTTTTACGAGTAATTTGAACCAGAGCAATATCAGAGGTTCTGACGAAATGTAATTATAAAAATGAACATTTTTAAAACAATGGATGAAGGCATTTTTGAATGCACGGTTTTTCCCTTTTATTAAAAAGAAGAAATTAATGAATATTTTTATGAGCAGAGGATCTAATGAATCCAAGGTACCAATTGAAAATCATTACTAAAATTACAGTTTGCTCTGCGTAAAAGCAACGAACGAGCATCAACAGGGGGATAAGAAGTCTCGAAATTCAAAATTAAACAGATTTAAATGCCCGAACAGGGTGTAATAATCGTATGAATCGTGTATAGTTAAGAAGGATTCCATTATCAGATCGAAAGAAATCGCGAATATACGGTTATCACGGTAATAAACACTTAATACCATACCTCTTGCTCGATATCGTTGAACGCAACAAGGCGAAATCGTAGTGAAAAATGATAGCGAATTGAAAGAACAGGTTCGACGAATTAAATGCTATCGTTTCTGCAACGGACTCGATCGTTTAATAACACGAAGGATAAGATGAGACAGGAGAGTGGATGACTTCGGAGGGAAACGTAAAAATGAGAGGGACCAGTTCCTGGGCGGTTGCGTGTCGAGCGTACGCGAGCGGAAACACGTCGGTCGGCGAACAGCAGCTGCGAGCGGAATCGCGGCCGCATATGCGCCCATTTGAATAATTAAGCAACAACCTTACGCAAATCAGTCGAACTACCGCAGAAACGAGGGAAACTGATACCCAGAACCTCCGCAGGAAACGAACCGCGAGACCTAGTTGTCCCCAGCAGCGATCGATAGATTGCTCGTTTTTCCTGTCGGCAGATTATCGTGCTTGATTCAGGGCGCACATGGGTGCTCGCAAAGCATTTCTAACCCTTTCACTACGGTAGCAAGACATACACTGCACGCGATTGATTTGCAGTAATGATACGCATTCTTGAATAAATAATATAACGAATTGTGAGGAAGAAAAATCGCACACAAAACGTTTTCGCACAATTAGCATATATTCCCACGCTCGTGTTCCTCCCAAAAAGAACTGCTTGACGCAATAATCGCCGCCTTCTCGGTCGCAACCCCCAAAAACAAAAAGTACCCTTCTATGTGACGTCACGCATTCTCTTATCATGGCACCCCACATACATTATGGGTCATAAATAGTACCGAGTGTACTTTAGATATAAAATAAAATGCCTTTCGTCATGCCATTTAAAGCCAGCCATTTAAAGCACCCTTTTTAAAGAGAACCCCATATTATTAAGAATCCTTTCATTTATTTAATTAAAAATATTCCGAACATCAGAAATAACAAAGTACCATAAAAATAGAATTATTATGAAATGGAATTTTCAGAGACAATCAAAGTGTCAATTAAGTTTCATATCTATTCCCCTCCCGAAGAATGAAAGAAGTTTGTTGATCACGAAGATTCGTTAGTAAACTTGCGAGCATTCGATTTTCTCGCGAGAAGCCTAGCTTCCGGTTTGCTGCTCTGAAAACCGGCAGCTGTTTGTTAGAAAAGTTTAATGAGCAGAAAATTCAACCGATACAACATCGATTGTTTCGTGGAAAGTTTTGTTCTTTCCCGTGGACCAATTATTGCACGTTTTACAGCCCGATGCCGTTTGCAAAGGCTTGGCCGTAATTATTAGTCCAGTCGCGTAATTACGGAGGACAATTACGATTCCTATCACGAACATCCGATTAGTTTTCTTCAGACATTGTTACCTAGAACTATTGTACGATTACGCTACACTATTGATATTACTTACCGAGAGACAAGTGGGCAATTTATATATAATATTTTAATCTATAATGATAATAGAATGATACTGAGAAAGATGGACAGCATTTTTAACACAACTACAAATTTACGTCTGCTCAGTTTACTATTATTAACCCTAATTAACGACGAGGTCAATCATGATTCAATCATGATTCGGACTTACAAAATAGGTTTAATGATGCTTCCATTAAAATTAAGTACCTAGATTTTCAAATGAATATAGTAAAAAATCCAGAAAATAAAAATTCAAGTTAAATTTTAAATTATTTAACTTTAAATATTTGACTTCGTTATCCGAAAGTCAAAGTATATATTTTATTGAAACATCCTATATTATTAAAGTACCTGTGAACCTTTGGTTAGAAATTTAAAGAATCCTTTCTTATAATTAAAAGTATTACCACTTATTCTGATTAGCTAATAATCAAATCTGCAGCTGATTAAATGCTTAAATCATTACCTGCATCACCCTGCTCCACCATTGCTTCCGGCGGAAATCCCCTTGGTAAGGACAATGACTTTAACTCACCTGTAACAGAAGGAAATGAACCATGGTTAATAATTGTTCTTTAGCGTACAATTATTAAACAATTTTATATAATTATTCATCAGTACCTATATGTGGACAGATATTAAAACTTAAAATGAAGAATCATAGATTTCATTCTTTAATAATTTAAAAAGAAAATGAATTAAGATAAAAATCACTCGAATAATTTCCTTGTTTATTTATTTCTTTAATTGGGCAGTAAGTAAATAACGAATACAAATGATTAAAAGAATCATAATTAATTATGCGCGTAACAAGAGCTGATTTCTTGATTATACAGGAAGTAATTGTGTTTTGTCAAGGTTACAAGCAGTCCCGTTACTTTTGGAACAAACCACGTATGCCGACCCTCGAATTCTCCCCTTGAATGATTCGACAATCGAAAGAGCGGAGGTCAAAATTAATGAAAGCGTTTCCATTGAACCCTACTCGGGTCAAGTGCACGATACTCTATCGAGTGACCGTTCAAGCAACGCCAATCCGGCCAATTAAACCAATTTCGACACCCTTCTGACCGGTTCAGGTACAGAACCATCCGAAAACCATTCGACTGAATGTTTCGTCAGTAAAACATTATGTTTTCTAACCCTTGACCCTACAACCTGAGACATTTTTTAATTTCAAAAATCCCTTTTTAACTCTGGAAGAGATCTACCATCTGAGACATTTGTTCATTCCAAAAATCCGCCATAAAATTATTGAATATTACTTTAACGCTGGAAGAAATTAAAAACTTCCAATTACAGAAATTACTGACTAAATATTTATTTAATTTTAAACAAAATAAAAGTACTTTGCAAATTAAAATTCTATTTAACAATTTCTCAATAAAATGCCTACTATTTGTTTTGTGCATAATGTTCAAAAAAAGAAATTACTTTGTTTCAAAAATAAAACTACTAATGAAGATACTAACGAAGATTCTTATGGGATCCCATTGTCTGTTTTCGAGCGCAAAACCGTTCGTGTGAACGACGCAACCGCACGAGGCCGGTGCAACAGGATTACACGGAACAATTACACCCGTCCGATGGCCCTGATCTTTATCGGGATCGATCCTGTAATTTGCGGTTTTCGTCATCAACAATTAAACAGCCTACCGTCACCTTGGAACAAGAACCGGGGACACTGTAGCTAATTACTCTGACGTTGTTATTATTTCGTTAGCGATTGAAAAAGAAGCGTCGCCTGATTATATCAACGATTCATTGAACCGTTATCGCGTCGAAGCATCTGATACCGCTTAATTGTTTGGCCTGTGTTATTAGCCGCGATCAAATCTCTCCTCTGAACCGTTAGATTGATAATCGGTAAATTTGCCTCATATATTTTCTCTAAAGATACGATTAATCAAATTAATTTTAATACCGCTCCAATTACCGGCGATCGTTCTAAATTCTTATTATCAATTTTTCAGTAAAAACAAACTTGTTTAAAATTATCTTCGATGCACGGCTTTTCGTTTTTATCGAAATCGTTCAAGAAAAAGCTGACACAGCCGTATCGATAGACGGCTGCGTGAAAGTTGTGAACGAACTGAAAAGCAATTCGCGATTCGCAAACAGTAATTTCCGGTGGCGGTAAACAGCGGTTGCATGCAGGGAAAATCAATTTCGCGCCCAGCGTCAAAAGTCAAAGGTGAATTAATTAACGGCGACCCGGTTTTCCTTCGGTGTCAGCGCTCCAACATTTAAGCGTTCGGTTTTCACGTGGGTGACACTGGGCGCTCGTCGAGCGTGCGCTATCTGCACAACTGTTCGTGAAAACCGCTGCCACCGTCCGTTTACACGTTTGCTCCTCGTTCAAAGGCTCATCTCTGCCACTTGATCGCACAACGTCTTCTCTTTTGAACGGCTTCCTCGTTTGCCGTGACAATAACGTTACTCGACCATCGCGATTTTAAGGAAACCAGGTTGAACGTTTTCAAAATTTGTAGCTAAGTTAACAACTTGAATTCTTCAAAAATGTATATTTTTGTTTTACGAAAGTTGACTAAGATTGATTTTTATTTGAAATTTATGAATAAACATGGAGAGCAAGGATAGAGGATTACTCGTTACAGTATGGTTTTGGCATAAATGGCCCTGTACGCGAGAAATATCGCGCGTACACGCAGGGCTGAAGAGGAAAGTGGAGCAGCCGCGTGGAAATTAGAGGAGACTCGAATGCAGCTTTCACCGGATTACGCAAAAATGGCAGTGGCACGAGCTGAAACCGTCTGTGAAACAATGACCGAGCTGCATGCTAATTGTCGATCTACACGAAGGGTAGGGAGCGGAAAAAAAGGTGAATTTTTTCTCATTCGAGAGCCATTTCGCGCGCTTTACCGGGAAAAACTTTGCCACCATTTTTCCACGCCACCTTTTCGGTCTCGTTTCCTTCGTGAAACGTGAAATTCATTCAAAATCTAATACCTTTGTTTCTTGTTTACGTACTTTACAATCTTTACCTCGCGTGTACGATAAACTCAGAAAGATATATTACTACCGAAATATCTGATAAACTCAGAGATCATTGTATTAGATTATTTCAAAATCAAGCATTTTTGACATAATCGTGAATTTATAAGAGAAGGTATTAATATAGTTTTATTTTGTACAACTTTTCTCTGAAATGTTCCTCATTTTTTATCAGATTTGTCAATAAAATATTATTATAAATCATCCTTCAAACGTCTCTTTTCCATCGTTTTGAACGAAAGGGTTAATCTAAAGTTTCCTCGGAAACTGCACGAAGCGAAACGAAGGAATTCCGGTTGTTCACCGGCCACGTTCAAGAGAACAATTTATCCTGTAAGGAGGGAATATAGGTCAGCGTTCGCGCGCCACCGTGTCGGAATACAAATGCCCCCGGTGCCGCATCGGGAAAACTTTTTGCCCTCTTGCCCCCGTTGAAAATTCCGATGCTTCTTGCTAAGACCCGCCGGGATGGATGTTACCCGTACTGCGGCTTCGTTGCGCCAGTTTCCGCCAATCGGGAGCCGAACGCGTAAAAATATCGTTGGCTAAGTTCCAGCGCCGCGATCTTCCAAAGCGTAAACATTCGAGAACTGTTTCCACGCAGCTGAACGAAGCCGAGACGAATCGAACGAGCTCTCCTTCGCCGTTTCACCTCCCCGTCGTGCCGCGATCGGGGAGGCGCGCAAACATCGCGGGGATAAACTTTTGAAACGGGGATGACGGATATTCGGAGGAAACGAGGCACCCCGGTTTTTCATTGTTTTCCGAGATTCGCGCGGATATGGGTCGTCCGGACCCGTCCCCTTCAACCGTGAACTCTTCCAAGATCTCGATATTTTATCATGTTTACTGTTCCCGTTTTTGGGGATGCAATTTTATCGCACACGGAAGGAAGAACGAAGGAACAGTGAATTTTTAGGGCGGTTCGCGGGGGTTAGTCTTTCAAACCATGACTCTGAGGATATTAGCTTAGAAAATATTTTAAATATTTATAAATTGATTTTACATACATTTCAAAAATATATGTTAATACACAACACTACAGGGTATAATAAATTTTTATTATAATTGACACTGTATGGGACAAAATAATTAAAATTGTGATTCAAGAATGAATAAATTGAACAGAATACAATACAGGTTCTGGGGAAAGGGGATTGTTTATAAAAATAAAATTGTTATACAAATTTGATAGGGTTTGAATAATATTTATATTTTAGTTAGTTTTAAAGTGTTTAGTAATCGACTTACACTCCACGAAAAGGTGATTGGGATCGTGTTCCCTTAACGAGGACAGTTCAGGATCCAAAGTATGTCTCTGATGCCACCCTCTTCTCGGAAGGGTGGAAACCCTTCTTAGCAATGGCGCTATACAAACATCACAATCGTTTCAACAATAGCGGTAACGTTTGTAATGCGAAATAGAAATCGAGCAAGACTTTTAAAAACGAAAGAATGCGCAAGCTTGAGAAAAGCGGAATCGAAAACAGGATATACGCACTGCTAAGGGTGAAACGTTTTTAGGGATGGAGAAAGGTGTAAGCGATCGAGGAGTACATGCGAAAATTATATAAATTGCAGCTGGTAAACTAAAAAGCAATAAATATTTCAAGAATGTTTCGTTCTTGTATTTCTTTAAACGTTTGCTATCATAATTTTATAAAAGAAATAAATTTTGTAGTTAATTTATCTCTGAATACAAATAAAAATTCTTAATTTTTTAAATCACAGCTTTTGTTTACTAGTAACTGTATCTTATTTTAGGATACATGCTGCTTTGAAAAAATGTAAAGTTGGAACATGATAAAAGTTTTTAAAACACTAATTAACTTAATAAAGAATCATTCAAAGCAATAACCGATTATCACGTAACGAAATCCAGCGAAATAACAGTTCTAAAAATTGTCCCATTTAATTTAGCTTGGACTACATTTCGACTGAGATATAAACATAATTAAAAGTAACCCGGCAAACAGAGCGCTCTGTTACCGTAGCAGATAACAACCACGAATCACGGAAACACGTTCCTGGCTCTATCTGTATCGTGGCTGCAACTGCAAGCTGCTCGACCGTGTGCACATGCAACAAACACACATGCATACTGATTCCATTCATTTCCATCGTGCAACAATGCTACTCAATTCGATTGAATTCGCGCCTGTTCTCATCGCATTACAGTTATTTCCATTCGCGTATCGTACAATGAGGAACAGTTTCGACTTTAAATTGTGTTTAAGCCTCTTCGTGTATTTTAGAAATCGCTTTCGGATATTCAAACCCCGTTTGCGCTTCGTATACTCATTCGAAAGTTGTTTTTAATTAATATCTTCGTAGAATCAACTGAGGCAATCCCTATTTCGAGCAATCCCTTCCTCGAATCCCTATTTTTCATCCATTTGATAGATCAATTTATAGGACATTTTAAATTAAAAATAAGAATTTGCTGTCTGCACGAATGAAGTACGTCAGAGAAGAAAAGGGTTAAAGTGTCCGACGTGATCGAATTTATGAGTTACATCGGCTTCAGAAAGAGAAGAATCGACGATACCCACGGAATCGTCTTATCAGACAGTGGGTTAGGTCCATCTTGCTCCTCCTACGTTGTGCTATGACTCAACCTCCTTCTACGGCCAACGGGAATACACTGTGCACCGGAAGTGCATGGTAGTTACGACGTTGACGGTCTTTCCTCATTACGTGCCGCGCCTTTGTTCGTGCCTCTTCTTCTCTTCCCTTTTGCTGACAATTCGAACGGCACTTTTTAAATGGATCCTCCGATCGTGGGCCACTTGCATGTGTTTAGCATATTGCTCATCAAATTCGATTGTGAAATTGCAGAAATATTCATATCGTTACACCAACCAACAACCATAAGGTTCAAGAAGATTGTACACAAAGTAAGACATCGCAATTTTCTCAATTTTCTCTCAAATTTGTTCGTTTAATTTAAAAATTTCATTTTTCTGGGCCAAATGGACCCTTGTGTCACCCCATAGGTCTCTGTTACTGACACTCTACCCCTCTGTGTAGTCACTGAACCCATTTTTTTAAATAATTGCTTCTGACATTTTATATTTGTTATTTTTAGAACTTCCAAAGGTTTACTTCCAATATTCTCCATTTTCGAATCCTGCGAAGGTCCGTTCTAAATAAGGCTTTCCAATTCACACGTCCAGCAACGGCACTAATTAGTCCGGTCGAGGCGTACGGACCAAACGGGGCGCACGGTTAATCGAGTTCGAGGCGAGCAAGCCATGGTGTTGCACTCGCAATTAAGCAACAGTATATACACCGGTGGTTAAGTTATACCCCGTGTAACCGAAGCATGCCACCGTTGGATCGCGTTTCACCGGCCACCATTGTCTCCTTCAGTTACCAAAGCGTCGAGCACCGAGTCTAGGGTCACAACTTTTATTCTCCTACCTTTTGCGACCTTCCCGGACCACTTTAGAACCCGATCCTACGGACGGCGACTCGTTTCGAACATGAAAAGTATGGTTCGAGGTTTTCTTTCCGTCGAACAGAATCGCTAGGGGGGTTTAAAAGCTTTTATGAATCTTCGATTTCGATTCTGGTGTTCTTTGATATCACTCAATCTCTGGGAAGGGGTTGAGATATTGGCAAACTTGTTCGTCTTCATCTTTCTTGAATTCACCTTTTTCTTTGATGGATGTGTCTTAAAGCTAAATGTTTATTCTTGGATTTTGGACTTGTTTTTAGGACAGTTAATTAATTATGCAGAAGTGTCATAAATAAAACAAATACCAGGCTTTCAGTATGTTAATAATAATTTCAAACTTTTGAAGCCAGTTTGATAACTTTAAATAAAATTTACAAATTAAAGATTACGTCTTCTGACATGAGAAGAAATATGTACAACTAATATACTTTTCCTTTCCTAAATTTCTTTCCAAATATAATTTAAATAGAGTTTTTTAATTCTCGCACATTTTTAAGTTGTTGTTTGTATAATTAATTAAAAGTTTCAATTGTCCCAATATTGATTTTAAAAAATGATTTTTTTTAGATTCATTGTATTGATACATTTATCAAGATTAAATGCTTGATTAAGTCACGTCATTCCGTAAATACCACCCTGTATAAACGGACACGAATTCCTCGAAGGCCCAAAGTCCAGTTGGACAACGGTTTCAGAATGGAATCACAGCCGGACAGTGATTTTTAATTAAATGTACGGACGTTTCAATTAAAATCCTCCGGTGTCGACGTTTCTCGCCGTGCTTTCCACCCCCCTCTAGGCATCGTTCAACCCCAAAGTCTCCCTCTGCGCCCCGTCATCCACCCTTTGATTGCTGTTTCTCGCGTCTCGATGTTTCAGCAGATGTCGCCGGATCTCATCCCTTTTCCTTTCACCCAGCCGTGTACCCTTTCGTTCGCGTTCTACACCCACCAACAATATTTTATGCGACGTAAAATTTCTACCCTCAGGTTGAAACATATTCTAACTTTGTACCTTATAAAGCAATTTAAATTAGTACATATTATTTAACAATCAAAGACAAAGAAAAGGAAGTTAATCTTTAAATGCATAATGTCGTTATTTGATGACAGATTTATGTTTTTTAACACTGGGTTTATGGGACCCATCATTTAAAAAAAATTACAAAGTTTTTATAGTATTAAATGTTATAAATTTTATATAAATAAGTAGATTATTTTAACATAGATTATTCTAAAGCTATTTAGCTTTAAAAATTCAAAGTTTTACTCAAAAGAGGGACAGTTTATACAGCTTGAAAAATGTTCCCGAAATTCAGCTCATCGCCTTGATAATCCAAGGTCGACGTACGATTATGCTCCCCACGTTGAAAGTCGTAAATTCTCCTAAGAGCCTTTAATTTTTTAACGGAAGAACTTCGTTAAGGGAAGGTTATACCGCGCGGCTCCAAGTTTTTCAGGACAATATACGAGCTTTCAGCAACGCGTGCGCGAGGGTTTTTACGGTATCAGTGAATTTTAAAAGTTTATTGGAATAGCGGGGTGTTGGGTTCCTTTCGGATTTTACGTCAAAAATAGATGACGAAGGTTACACGGAAAGTTTCACAAGGGGAACAAAGCTTCTATCTAGATAGACTCTTCGGGGTGAAACGACTTTGCCTGGGGGCTGTGAATATTTACACGAGCGGAGGGTGTATCGCGCGAAGGGGATGATTTTTTATTTAGAAATAAAACTGAAACGCGGATGGAAGATTTTTCTGTACCATTCAAAGAAAATTTTTTTACTGCAAAGTGATATAATTATTTTAGATCTTAATTTATATACTTTTCTTTCATATACAGGGTGTTCCAAAAAAAAGATTTATTCCAAATCAAAAAGCCAATATCATTTTATGATACAATCTATTAAAAATGTAATACTTGTTAGAAGACAATAATAAATTATAAATTTTATAAATCTTCGCATACATTTATATGGTCATTTCCATCAAATTTTAAATTTTAAATACCGGAAGTGTCATTTTGTGATAATTTTATGTCATCAAATCTCAAATAACTGATCATTCAATACATGAAAAATATCAATTACAAATATACTGACATTTTATTAATCAGATTATTAAATAAGGAAATTCTCATGATTTGTTTTATGTTTATTACATTCATTTGTACATATCAATTAATGTATCTTCTAAATGAATTCCAGTCAAGTTCCGTTCGCCGTCGATTTGCACAGATATCCACGAACCAAGAAGAAATTCGAAACAAAAACATTCCGGGTGAAATTCTTTGAAAATATTCCGCTACGTTACAAGGATATTATCGATGTTTTGCATCGCGGTACCGTTCGTTTCACGTCAAATCACCAAGGGAAATCATGCGCGTGAAAACCCACTAACACCGGCATACATAGAAACGGGCATAGTATTTAATGACGCGAGACAAACAGTCTGTGGTTTTCATTTCCGCAAAAATACCAGGGACATGACAATTTACGTGTTTCGCAATCCAGCCAGCGCGATTATTAACACGTTGATTGCGACCGCAGTTGTAACAGTAATACCGAGTACGCCAATTATTGAAGATTAATCTCCTGGCTTAACACGCGATCTTTCTTTGCTTTTATCGTGAAAAAAGGAAATCCGTATAAAATGTCAAAATGTTACAATAACGAAGAATATGATAAATTATATCGGGTCTAAGGATATCGAATAAAAGTAATTAAAAAATTTTGGAATTTAATTTATTTTCCTTCTGCTTTTACTTGTGGCACTGGGTCTCATATAACACGGTTTCACACAACTATCCACCATGTTATAGGAGGGTTACCTGTATTCCTTCCCTTTTAGTCTTTTTTTATTAATTACACGGCTGAATTGAATTCTTAATACCAGTCACCATGGAAGCACGGGATAAACTTGAAAAGCAAACCGAAAGCGAAGTAATTGGACAAACAAAGCGTATTTCTCACGCGAACGAGCGCATCGAAAGAAAGGAAAAAATGTTAATGAACACCAGAACCGTTCGAGTTTATGATTCGAAACGGTGATATCGTTCTTATACGTGCGAAACGGACGACATCGTTCTTCCTCGGATCGAAACTTATAATTTCTACGGTGTCTTAATGAATTTACTCGTGAAACACGTACATACGTGTTCTACTCGCAATTAAACCTTGCTTCATTAAACCCGTGACGAAGCGTTAACTCCTCCGGAATATATTAATTGTCGCTCTCGTTTGATCCGAATCATGATTTTAAAGTGCATTAATTTACGATTCGTTTTGCACACGCTAATTTGCCAGGGAAACTCGTGAGATCCTTGTCTCCAGTTTCAATTACATAGTAATTTAATTTAAGGTAATGATCTTCGTCATCAAGATCTTTGCGATTTTATTTGTCGAGCAGTACTCTTGAAAGTTGAACATTTTAGATACCATGTCATTTTTGACAGATTTCCTAATTTTTATGAATAATTTACTAAATTTATTGAAAATTACAGAAAGAAATACCATATTTTTAGCTTAGAAAATATATTTTTGGTATAATTACATTATTTGGAATCAAAGACTTAATTAGAAAGATTTTTTATGATCTTATCATCACACCTAACGTGTTAATCGTAAGTCTTAACACTTTGAAGATAAAAGAATATAATATGTGCATCATATTCCTTCATATCCTGTACGGGCGATGCGTCAACGAAATTCTTCCACGGAAACGTGATTCATTTGGAGTTTTATCAGTACATAAACAATTTTTTTTTTATTATTTATCATTTTTGATATCGATTACGATATTTTGATCATTTCATTTCAATACTGTTTTCAATAATTTAAATTAACCCTTGAGATTTTAATCAGGACGTCAACTATTTAAAATAATAAATAATAAATCTTCAAAAGTGTTCAATTTCTTATAGGGTAACATAAAAAAATTATTATTAATAAAGAATTAAACCTCTTTCACAATTGTGTCATTTAAGAAAAGCACCTGAAAGCTTCATTAAATCTTGCTTTGGCAATCAGATAGCACTTTATTTTGAAAATGTCCTAAGGTACCATTTAACACTTTGAGTGCCATGTAAAAGTCCTAAAATAAAAAAGCCTTAGAATGTATAATTTTATTTAAATTAATATATTTAAAAGTATTCGGGTGTTTAATAAAATTTTATTACGATTGACACAACCAAGTATCGTTAAATTATAAAGTGCAATTCTTTTTAATTGTATTAATATCGAAACAATATTAATATTGTAACAAAATTATTGTACTGGTTGATAAAATCATGATAACCCAATGTACCCAGTATACAAGTAAATTTTCATACCCTAGGAATGTAATATTTCAAAAAAAGGAATAGTTTGAATGATGTCCATCGCCTTAAGATTGAAACCAATAACAAATCCAAATATGAGAAACATGACACTCAAAATGTTAAAACAATGAAATTGATTGAACTTCGAAAAGCGACCCAAAGCCTCAAGCACAAAGAACCATCGTATATCCGGTGACTTACAAACGCTGCCACAGTCGTCCTCCTCTTTTCCGCTCAGATCCAAGTGATTCTTCCTCCTGCGTCGCATAATGGAGTTCCACACCTTCTTGCGGCTCATCGTAAACACGTTATTGTTCACACCCACGTGTACCGAACACCGTTGATCAAACTCGATTCTCCTAATATTTGCGTTAAACTGGGTTAATCGACGCTTCCTCTCGATTAGAAAGCATTCGCTATCGGCCGCATCATCCTGCGTCGAACGAAACCACGGCACCACACACTTTCGAGCCGACGTTTCCACGCCGACTGAACGGGATCTCCACGACACTCAGCTGCCCATTTCGGATCGGATCTTTTCAACCGTAGGACTCGTCGATTTCTGTTCCAGAACGACTTTTCAATCGGGCCTTAGCCGAGGACGGCACACGATTCCATAATTAGCGTCGCGGCTCGCCTTGGTCCGCCACGTTCGTTTCCGTTCGACGCGTGGCTCGCTGAAATCCGCCCGGAGAACAGATCGCGACGCGAGAGAGTTTCGCGAGGCTTTGTCACCCGTAGCCTGATTTCGCGGCCGATTCCGTCGGCGTGAACGCACTTCTATCGTCCCCGACCGAGAGCAGAGGACGAAAGCGGCACTTTTATCGCATCCGGCGCCGAGACACTCTTTCCACGAGGAGAACTCAAACGCGCTTCAACCTTCCGCGCCAATCGGCTGGTACGGAATCGAGGACGGTGGAGAACGGTTCGAGGAAAATCCAGTGAAACCCGACCATCGTTGGACGCGACCTGGAAAATCCTGCCCGTTTCCGTTTTTCGGGCTCGATCCTAATCTTCTGACACGCTCGTAACTTTCGTTTGGGACCAGCAACCCTTTCGACGACCGTGCGCGATCTCGATTCTTTGTTAAATTCCGTGTTATCAAGGGCCTACTTTATTCATTGAATGTTGTTAAAAATTTCGTTTCTGTTTTTACAATTTTTAAATAATTCGGTCCCTGAAGGATTATTCGTCCTTGATGTGCAATATCTTAAAATATATATAATAATTATGTGAACTGTGAAGTCTATATCTAAAGCCTTAATTTGAGAGAAAATAGTCACAAATACTTATGACCTATTTACTTTTACTTCTTTCGTTAATTTGCCATGTTCTAATATAAATAACACTTAAACTAATTAATTGCATATGATGCCGCAGAGGCGCCACTCGAGTGCAAGTTAATGCTTTCGCTCCAAACAAATAAAATAAATATTCACCTACACAAGTATAAAATTCTTTAATTTCTAGAAATATTATTTCAAAGTTCCTGAAAATATTATTATTAAAGAATCAAAGTTTCGAATTAAAGCGAAAAGATTAAGGAACAGGTTCGGTACCATCAGCAGATGACTCAGTCATTAAGAACGTAAATCAGTTATAATTGCCAAACACCTATCGCTATTTTCAAGCTAATGTCTCACAAACGATCACTTTCTCGAAGGAAAAGCACGTGTTCTTGGATGGCAGCGATTAAATGCCACGGAGCGCCAGAAGCGGACTGTTTAGCCTGGCGAATCTGCGTCTTGGAACAAGCGGAGGATATGCGGTTTGTCGGTGATGATAAGTGCCCCGCCTGACAGGAAGTCGTTCTTCCCAAATAAACGAGCGGATTAAACCGAGCGTGAAGCGATGATTGCAATTCGTTATCGTTCGGTTATGCTATCCCTCGAAATTGAACGGTACACCTCGATTTTCTCGTTATTCGGAGCAAATGACTCGTTAAACTACTGTCAGCAGGAATGTTATTCAATTACGTTACCGAAGAACAGTCAAGTTTGACGGGGCTTCGGGACAATTGGAATTCGACGCGGGGTTAAAGAGGCTATTCAAATAAAGTAACGAACGAACCATAGGTAAAGTGATATAATAGGAACAGATTGAATGGTACTCTGACGTAGATTATTCTGTTACGAAGAATTAATTACATATTTATTTAATTATAGAAACTCATCAAACGCTCTCAAACCGGTTGACAGAAGAATTAATTAATCTACCTGTTATACCTGTTTTAGAAACACCTCAGTTCTGAAAGGTTATCTTATTCGATAAACTTCTCTGAAGATGGTTGTATCATATCAGTGAAGGTAGGAAATTTAACAGCAGGCGAGTGTTAATGAAAAATTTAATTAAGTCCCGACGTCGATAAGTATTACGGTCAGTCAGAGCGAACGGTTAAACAAACTTAACACACAAAGTGCTCGTGGAACTCGTTAGCTGAGACTTCACACGGATAAATAAGGTTCACGATCTTTTTCCACCGTGGCGGAGCGAACGACTTCGCAATTAACGAGCTTCGTTGGAACAAGCATAAAACAGCAGTCGGTCGGCGAACAATAGGGAAATTAGGGTCGCCAGTGTAAACGGGGCAAAGTAACGCGCCATCGGGGACTTAACTCTTAATCAACAACAAACTAGAAAGTACTTTCGAATATTGTTCGGCACATGTTTGTGTTACATAAATGCGTTTCGACAAACGAACAATTTCTCCGGTACGAGGTTTGATAGTTTCACGAAAACCCTACATTACACCGTGTTGAAACTTTATTGTAAGTGTTGCAAATGACGTTTAAATGTACGAAATGGGATATAGATGGTTGCAAATTAAGAACTTAAGACACTTCTGAGGATTATTCGGGTCACTCTCAAATATTTAAATTAAAAATTCCTTAAGTATGTAGTATCTTCGATTGTTTGATCGAACTTTTAAATATTGCAAAGCAAAATTATCATATTTAGAAACAATTAACATTGAATACCATGTTTTAGAAATCCAATGAAGGTTTTTTGAAAAATTGTGCAATCTTAAAAGAATTTTGAATAATTATCTCTAAATGCGATTATAAATGACCTTATGTGTATTTTAATGTTCGATTAAGCTAAGAAATCCTTGAAAATTTGTCCAAAGGAAGTGGTTTGATATCCATAAAGTAATGTCTCAAATTCCGAATCGTACAAAAGATTTTCCTGTCAACGATCGTCGCCAGAGTATTGTCCAAGGCACCGGATGTGCCCTCACCGGAAGAACCGTCCCGTTCTATGCGGTGAGCCTGCTTGGTGTCAGCGAGTTGGTTCGAGGCGCGTCCACGGTGCACGCGTGAATGCACGCGCGTATTCCGCCCACGTAAACGTGTGCCAAGGCTTCATAAAATGAATCCTTTCTCGATAGCGACATTCTTTTCATCGTCGAGCTGGTCGTGTTCGATTACGCAACGCATCGAACCAACCATCGCTACTTTTTCACTTCTTAACAAACATGCAACTACGTTTCAGGCAAATTTTATTTCGTCGTCATCTTGTAAGGCTCACCCTGTATAATTTCGTAACCACCCTGCCTACAAAATGAAATTCACACGAGAGTGAAATAGTTACAGGGAACAATCGACCTTCAAGAATTCATTCTCATAGATTTACGGTCGTCCTCCATCACGAAAGTTTCTCGTTCTTCCAAGGAATTCCGGGTCCCAGGAGGCTCCGCGAATTCAACGAATTCAACGAATTCCGCGTGAACTCTCCGTCGATTCTATCCGCGCCGCGTGAGAAGATGGCGAAAGGTTTTTATCCAGCGATTTCGCGCCGCGATACGTCGCGATTGTTGTGCACGCTCGCTCAAAGGCAGCTTTGTCGTCTTGTGCCCGCCGGCCGATATATCGCGTTGATTTACGGCCGAATTCTCATGGTTTCGCGTCAGCGACGCGATGTCGCTCCGATTTCTTTTCCATTTTCTTCGGGTGTCAGCCGTTTCCCTTTGTCGACGCTCCCTTTGACTACCTTTATTGCCTGCCCACCGAGACCGTTCCTCTCGCCGAGGTAAAAGCAACGGGTAAAAAGAGGGTAGCTAAGGGTGAAAACAAATGTACAGCCGGGGGGTCGACTGAAACTGTTCAAAGTTTCATTAGTTATGGAATGACGGTAATTTTGCTCTTCTGAGGAATCAATTACGAAATAGCCTATCATATTTATGCCTAATTATTAAAAGTGACTCATCATTCTGTACTACAATCTTAGGCAATGAGAATTATTATAAATTTTGTTCAGATTTGTATAAAATCTTCAGCAATATTGATTTGGTAAAACCCACCCTAATGCTTTTTAAGCATATTTTAGTTCATTTAATTGAATTGCCTACTGCAAATGACATCGTGGTTATTAATAACTCACGAAATTAAAAAATTGTCAAGTGCACTCAGTGGGTTTTTTATTCTACTTATTTTTGCATAAATGGGGAGATTTATGAGAATAAAAAATGGGACGTGTTCCACTTGGAAGAATATTTATTCTGCATTGAAAGTGCTCTTTATATGTATTTTGCTCTCAGCTTGTTAAATAATGTTAACGATGGTAATTGAAAAAATCAATTTTATCCCAAAATATTCGTAAAAAAGTACGTGATCCTTCATTTCTTTTAACTATTTTGTTACTAGGAGTAAATATAGGATGTTTAATTAGTACAGTAGTAACAGAAAACAATATATTATTGAGAAATAATAACCTAGGAGCTGAAAATATTATAAATATTATAATTTTATAAGTTTTTTTGGTGTTTATAGAACGAAGTATTTAAAAATGGTACCACTAGCGCCATCTAGCGGGCGGCGCTGGAGTTAGCGCAACAGAAAAGTGCGTTTTTTGGACAAACGAAGGGTTTTTTCGCTTTGTCGACAATACTAAAGTAATACTAAATGATAAATCAATCTTTGTAATAAGCTTACAGGGTGTATAAAGCAGTAAAATCGAAAATTGAAAAAAATGCATTTTATGGACACTGAAATGCTTAGCCATCTAGCGGTGGCCACCTAGAACTAATGGAACTAACTTTTCCCTACTTTTCTTTAAATATTTAACTTTCTACAGTTGTTAAAGCCAGGAAACCAGTATCTATCAATACAGTATCATAAATAACGTAATTGAAAGCATTTACTATGTGAAAAATAATGCAAAACAAAGAAAAGCGCTTCTAAATCAATAACTTATTGATCACAAGTTAATAGTTCATATAGGATAATATAGAGCTCCTGTAATTTTTATATTTTTCTTTTTTAATAGTTGGAAACGTGTTCTAATGATACAATTTTGTTTATAATGTTAAAAGGAAGTATTGTATGGGGTCAAATAAGCAAGAAAAGTTGTATAATGTAAAAAAACTGCATAAAACTTAGTTCCATTAATTCTAGGAGACCACCGCTAGATGGCTAAGCATTTCAGTACCCATAAAATGCATTTTTTTTTATTTTTTAATTAAACTATTTTAGCGAATCCCGTTGACATTATTTTGATAGTTTTATGATTACAGAATACTCTGTAAGTATTACTTAAGCTGCAAAGTCGCTTATTTTATCAAAAAACGCAATTTTTCGTTCTATTAGTTCAGCCGTTTGCCGCCGGATGGCGATAGTTGGCGCTGTTTCGAAAAGCGCGCGATTATAAGAGCGTGACAGTAATCATTTAAAATGTTTATTTTAAGAATTAAATAAATATGATTCTAACGGTATCCAAGTACTTTTTTTGACACTGTATAATCTATTTGCTCTTCAGAATCAAATCTATTGTTTGTAATACTGTTAATATTGATTTCTTAGCATTTAATTTAATATCTTTATTACTCGAAACACTTTTGAATATATAATAATTAAATCTTGGTTTTTTTTTCCGGAGAATTCCTAACATTCGAAAGTACTAAAATTTGCTATATTCCAATATAAATAACACTTAAAACAACTGAATAAATTAAAATATATGTATACTTAAGACCTTGTAAATTATAATCAGAATCAAACTTAAAATTCAATTAGAATCAAAATACGAACCAGGATGATTAACAAGGGTTCAAAAAGTATTAATAATTAATGTAGTATAATAACAGCTGTTCAAAGATCGGCAAAATTTATCCTTCAATTTATCCAGCCCCTACTAATTACCGCTTATTAAGAATTTAACACGTTCCCCCGTCGTGGAGCATTCTTTTCCCTGGAAGGGCTTTGCACCCTCGGGGAATTGCACCTGGCGAACAATGTCGGCTCGTTACGAACAACAGCAACGCGGCGCCGACAATCGAAACAAAGCGCAATTAATAGCGGGGTGGTCCGATTCGCTCGGATCTACCGTGTTAGATAAAGGCATCGACAGGAGCTCCGCCCGATTTGCCAAACGATAAAAGACGAACGCTTCCGTGTTCTCGTTATGCATCGCGGAACGCGAACCGTTTTCTGGATGAGTTCATTACCGACAGGACCATTAATCCTTTCCAGCCCAGCGATGCCACACGGTAACATTTCTTCCAAATCCAGAAAAAATAACAAGAAACAAATTTTTCTTCGCTATTTGGGCTGGAAAGGGTTTGAGTTTTTTCAGTTGATAGAAAACCTCCAAGCTAAGAACAGCGCTTCTGTTCATTAATAAATTATAGTTAGACGAAACTCTGTTGTACTTATTTAGCAAATAAATAATCAAGAGATAATTTTGGACGTTTCAAAGATCGACTACTCGAAGTTGCATATCAAAATTGACTACTCAAGCAGGGAAAGTACTTCAGAATATCAAAATGGAAGATACCTTCGTTGGTCATAATCGTACAAACAATAAATGAAAATCTACGTCTATTTTTAGAAGGGAAAAATTGAATTTCCATCGAAAGGAAGATAACGATAGAGTGTAACGTGAATGCATCGGAAGGGATCTAACGATCGATCAAACATCGTCTAAAAGAGTAATGCTATAATCTAAGAGACCTTCAAGCTACGTAAAGCGACGTCATTTCAAGTTCCTCGGGGACAGTTTCATCCCGCGTCGGTGAAGCTGTTTACCGAGTACGTCGCCTTTTAAATGAGATTAATTTTACTGGGACTTACCTATCGGCGACGCGGTGTTGGCTTCCCGTAGGCTGACTGTTTCCGGTTCGACCGCAGCTTCGTCTTCCTCGATCAATGGCGGCGGGGGTGCAAGGGGGCGCGTTTCGTAGCCCCAATGCTGACGGAAAGCGCGTGCACCCCCGTCTAATCGGACACGTGGCAATTCGACGAACATTGCGTCTCCCAACTGTAAAAAACAAAGACAGAGAAACGTTTTAGTATATCGAATCATTTATTGAATTGTTTAATGATAAATTTAACCTTCCATGCAGTACTGTAACTTTAAAATAGCAAATCAAATCTTCTTTATTTTTAACTCCATTATTTTCACCCCACTTTATGTTAAATTAATGTCATTTGATATCTGATAGAATTATCAATTTTTGTATAATATGAAATTATTACAAAAATATTTATTATTTTTTTGTAAAGAGCTTAATATATAGATTCTTGCTGTAAATTATTGATAAATGAGTATCAATTTGAGATTATTCGAAATACCAAGCGAGTGTCTATAATTTCCATTGGTATCAAATGGGAATCGATATTTTCATAGAATTGGATATCGAATTATCGTCAGGTTGCGGCGTGAAATCGATAATACCGATTCGGTATCGTTCCGGTAATCACCGACCGCAAATACCAATCAATCGAACACAAAGAATCAATGAAGAAATTATCCACGAAACAGCGACAAACGAACATTGGACAACATAATGCACCAATTATTCACGACACTCACGTAACCCCGAATCACGTCCATTTCGACGGAGCAGGTTAACGAGATGCCCGCGTCCAATTAATCGTATCAGAACCGTGCTCGATGTCATCTAACGACGGTTGAGACCGGTTTCGAGAGATCGACGCGATCCTACGACCGGGAGGGCAAGGGGAGTCGCGAGAAAAAGGAGGCGCCTCCTCAAAGCGAACGTAGTCTCGCAAGAAGCTGGACAACGACTGGACCGTGTCCGTCGGTTTATCTTAAAATGCCACGGATTGACCCCTACGACACGGTGACGTCACTAATTAGAGCTCGTTGAACGCGCGAAATCCGTGGAAGAGATCGTTTCTTTCTTGATCGGCCGAACCTCGATTTGCAAATTAGGATGTATCCGCGCCAATTCCAGTAAAACAGTTTTATTTCGTACCCACTGAGAATTTAATCGTGAGAGGATCAAATGGATCAAAATATCTTAATGGAAATTTGATAAAAATTTATTTAAAAGATAAGAACAAGTTTATGATAACTATAATTCACTATTTTAAAGAGTATTTCGATCACCTTTCTAGGTGGTAGTATTTTAATCCTTCTGGTATAAATGATGAATTTCCATTATTAGCAATGTAGATCCTCAAAAAGTTATTAAGACTCGCATGGTTCTTTCTCTCAAAATTTGTATAAACTGTCCCAAAATAGTTAATCAAGTTCGAAGCTGTTATTATACACAGCATAGGTACTCGAATCCTATTTCTAGTTGCAAAATAAAGAGACAGACGCCCGAAAATTATTAATATCAATTTGTTCTGCGTGCTCGACTACCCGCATCGAATGGTCGCTATTGTTTGCCAATTATCCTACATGACGAATTTCTACCCGCACGCTCGACCAGATGGACATTTCGCGACCCAACGTTTGCGAAAACGTTATTTGATTTGGCAATCGATGTATGCGGTGTGCAAACGATTCTGGTCATTCTTTTTTTTCTACAGATGATCAGGGTGGAGGGTGGCTACCACATTTTCAATTGAATGATGAGAATACACAAAAAGGTACTTTGAAAACTAGAATACTTATTTTTATCATTTATAAACAGAAATATTATTAATATTATTACCACAAAATATTATAATTTAAAATACAAATATGTGTTGCTAAAATTATTTAGAATTAACTTGAAGTATTTTGATTTATAAAATATAATTGCCATTAATAGAGGGGTCGTTCTGATAATTAGACTACAAATCCTTTAGTTAATTTTTAGAAAATATTGTTAAATTTTAATAGCAAGATTCGAAGTATGTACTTAACATTCTGTAGAAAAAGGAGTGAAATAGTTCAGGTAATTAAAAATTATCCTACGATCAAAGAATGTGCCAGTTCACGGGTTACACAAGATACACGTGTCCGTAATCGATTATGGTCGTTCAACGGCTGTAGTGTTCGTGTTAACAGCAATTACCAGGCTGGTGCGAATGAACACGCGTTTAATTACTTGAACCCGTATTGGTCACGAATATCGTGACACACCAAACTCTCATTATGATGTAGAAACTGTCTACGGCTAAAGTTCTCGATCTAATTGTAAGAGAAAAAATCAACGAAAAGAAATCGAAACAACTTGGAATTAACTTTGTAAAATTCGTAAATAGATTGAAAATGACCGTTTTCTTTTCATTTTCACGCCATACATTTATCAAATTAGCAGGAAACCCTCTCGAAACCTCGATCTAGCCCCGAGATCGAAAGCTGTTCAACAAAATCGGTGAAATACCGAACAAACAGAAAGCATCGGAGTCGTCTGGACGTCTGAACCGGGTACGTGCATGGAAAGCAAACAATATTCCTGGGAGGACCGCGAGCGGAGGCGAGGATGTTCCAAGGAGCAGAAACAACACGCTTTCGCGTGAACAAAATTGCATCAAGCGAAAACGTGGATGCTCAAAGTGGCGAGAAGCGTTCGCCAGCCGTCTGAACGAATTCGACGACGACGACGACGACGACGACGACATCCTTCAGCCACGGGTCAAAGAAGGCACGCGAAGGTACAGCTGTCTGCCCGTTAATCCGATATCGCCAACTTCGTTTGGCAACAGACTTTCAGGGCAATGAAACGATTAGCTGACATCTTACCAGACTGTAAATTCGTGAATCTCGACAGAGTTTGATATTGAATTTTATTTTAAAAATTACTTTTGGAAGAAAACAATTTTAAGATTATTTGAACTGACAAGTTGTGCTATTTCTTTTACAGTGGAAAGCAAATGTGCAATAATGTGCATTCTACCAAATATGACTCAAGTGCGTTCATTTCCAACGTCGAAGCTTGTGTTAATTATTTATACAAAGAAGTAACTCGAAGGTTGAATTAACTCATTTTTCACCATAAACACTGTTTAACTCCTTCACCTATGATTTACCCATGCGTCAATTAGAGCTAAATATTTATTGCCACATTACAACAAGCAAAAACAAATTGAATATTATTTATTTTTTACACTAGATAAGTCTTGACTGCATTGATTTGAATTACAATTAAACTTAAAATTTGATTTTGAAGGGGTTAAGCTTGAACGTGAAAACTTGGTCACAGAAAAATGTGCAGGGTCACAAAACTGGAAGGACAACATTTGAAGGCACACAGATTGAGAACAAACCTTGTTGTGAGACTTGAACATACAGGCGGTCCCGGCGAATAGCTGCGTCCAAGGAAACATAGAAATTAATTACCAATCGTGTTCAATCGCGATTAAAGGATCCAGAGAAATTCGAAAATCTCTTTGGATTCGTTGTACGTTTGCCAGTTTTGCGTTTAATTAAACAAACTTTACATATTAGGTACATAGTATTTAGGTTTTTATTATGTTAACAATTTTGACGATTTTTAATTATTCGACTACGCAAAACGTGCAATTACAGATATTAAAATATCGATTGAAATATTAAACTTCAATTTTTGTATTTTACAATTTCTCTTGGGGCTATTTGTTAAACTTTGAATAATTTTTTCCAAAAAAATTTGATAATTGCCCCCTCAGATGTACAAATAAGAACGTCCCCGTCGATCGAGTACGATCAGCAAACAGGACTACCGCTCGTAGCAGCATCCGCGTACACGTGGTTCGCGGGGGAGCGAGCATTGCATAATTAATCGATCGTTGACGAGGATAATTAATGTCCCGGGAGCCGCGGTTAAATTAAATCGAGCGCCACTCTCGAAGAACGCCCGCGATATTACGCTCTCGGTCATTATTGCCCCGTTGGCTTCTCGGTGTCGTGATTCGAGCGATTCCTTCCACCGGCTCCCCCCCACCTCTTTAATCGTGATTAATAAATCGAGCAGGTTCGAACGTTACGAAGAAGATCCTTGATCCCCGGGATCGATACGCAACGGGGAACACGAGGAAGCGACTCGACGACGCGGACGAGGAGGTTTCCTTGTAAAACCTTCTTCGTGTCTGGTTTAACGTTTCGATGCTGTCACGATATTACGATCGACGATGCGAAAACCAGCCGCGAATATTCGCGCATCTATCTCGGAATATTCGAGGAATCTCACTTCGCGAGTAGTATACGGGGTGAGTTGTTTAAACGCGCGATAGAAACTTATTTCGAAATTATTCTGCCCTCCTTGGTTAAAATCTCCTAAGCCAACATCTTGTTTCGTTTGATAAGGCGTAGATGTTAACTTTATAAGTTAATTTCCTGATTTCGTTAAGTATTTTTACATTCGAATCAATATTTAAAAGAAAGTCTTTGCTAATTACTCTAAACCGACAAAGAATGCACCCATATTTAAAAAGACTGATTACTCAGAACTTCCGACAGTATAATATATATAAAAATAAAAAAGGATCCAATAGCAGGACCCTCTTGTAAATAAAAATGAAATCCATTCATCTGCACAACTCGAAAAGCGTTTTCGCTTTGAAACAGTATCGAATTGAAACGGGGCTCGACGAAGCGCATGCTTTCAGCCAAGTACCTCGAAGAAAATCGTGCAGAGCTTTCTGATTTATTGATAGTTATACATCAGACGGTAATTTCTTGTTTCTTGAGTAGTGAATCACGGCATCGTACGTTTCGTGTTCCGTCAACAGCAAGCCGGCAAGATTTATCGACGTGCCTCTCGCAAATGCGAGCCGAGTTTCGTGCATTTCGTTACGGGGAATTTTTCACGAAAGCTGGATCTGTTACCACATCATTTGCAAGCAGCATTTCCTTTTGTACGATGGTAATTACGTGATGACAGAACCGTCGACCGACGGAATCCAAAACGAGGAGAGGAAAAGTAACCAAGGTCTACCCCTTTTTTTTTCCTCTCTCTCTTATTCTTCAGCGGCTGAAGATTATATTGTACCGTGTTCGGAGGGTTTCGAAATAACGTCAAAATTGATATATCGAATGTAACTATCGGCGATCAAGCTTTGCTAATGGCTATCCTCGAGACGATTTTTATCCGTATCACCGGATGCAGCTGTCCTAGCTCGGGAAACGAAACAAAATCAAGATTCTGTTGAAATTATACTTCTAACTTTATTATGTAGGATGGCGGGGTGAGGGAGAACGAATGAATGGGACGTCTGAGGGTTTCGGATATAGACAGCTTTTATATTACAAAATACACAGTCTAGGCAGTTTTCTTGCTTTTATAATTTGCACTTCTTCCAATTCTCGCTATTCTCAGCTCTTAACTCTTAATCTCTCTCATCTCTTATACTTTCTTATACTTTCCAAAAGGGTGGACGTTTTTCACCCCCACCAATGTAAAATTTGTTAAAATTTAATTCGATGGGGATACAGTAATGTCTCGATAGATCACTGTATCGTCCTCTACGATAAATTGCTGGGAATCATCACCATCACAACATTTCCCTTGCCTCTCTATTTACAGTGATCTCAAATTCCAAATGTTATTAAGTTATTTAAAAAGAAATTATACCTTGTTATTTGTCAAATTTGTCCAAATAATCTCGTACGTAATCTCGAATCTGAAACTCCATTTCGTATCTTGTTCTCCTCCCTAAATACGTTGTACAGATTAATTTCAAAGATTTCCAGAGTACACCCCAGAGCCTCCGCGGAATAAATTGATGTACAAATATAAAAAAAAGGAGAGGGGGAAGGGGAAGAATGAAAACATTTACGTGACTACTTGTACGTGACCCTATTCCAAACTCGGGGCCACAATTCTGCGAAATCGTGCTATAACCATAAACCGCGATTACTACCATGCCCGTGCTACCAAAAACGAGCCCTTTGCTCAGCGAGAGACCCTCTTCCTGTTTTAGGTCAGCCCGATCCTTATCAAACGAAGGGAAGAGCAAAGGGAACGTCGGTGTACACGCGATGCCTTTGCTCGATCCGTAGATAAACAAAGGCACTTTGTGTTTTTGGATCCCATCGAGGGCGAAATTCATCTCGTTCACCAGACACAGGGATAAAGCTAAAATTTCCGACGGAATTCGGTTGTGTATAGTTAGTCGTAGACGGGTTCATCGAGAAAGGGAGCCACGGAGGAGAGGGAGCATGAATCTCTAACGAGGAAACTCTCGAGGAGTGGCTCCCAGCAACTGGTGAATTTCTCCCATCGTGTCGTCTACAAATGATGCAAATAACATCGCCGTTGTATCGAATTGTACCGTAAGAGGGTAACTTTGATAGGGAATCTTGGATTCGTATCAACGAAAATTCTGACACCAATTCCTGAAGAATTTGTACCAATCATCCCACGTAATTAACAAATCTAAACCAACGTATTAAAGTAATATGTTTTGAAATTGTCAATTCGAATTTGGCTTTAAAAATATTTGAATAAATTGATATGTGTGTACGTTACGGACAATCCTTTCCAGCAACTGGAGTTGCTACAACATCAAAAAGTCCTTTCGTGACTACAATGGCTCTTTCCAAGCCGACCGGACGATTAAATGCTCGCCTCTTCCAATTACGCCACACAATAATCGTCCCGTTTTTTGTCCGTCGAATAGTGGCCTGAATAATGGCGGGAAAAGGAGGACAGTCTGGTTGAAAGGTCAAGCAACGGCGGTGAGCATCATCGCGCGAACAATGAATTTCAATTTTACGCTCCATTTAAAATGAACATGGACACTGTTATTTTAATGCCATTTGCTTGATCAGAATGAAAATCACTGAGGATGTTTAGCTTTTCCATTCATGGTTTAAAGCAACTATAAATCAAAGATACTTTTAATTACTATTTATTTTAATTTGAGATAAAAACTTCCATGAGAATCTTATCTTTACTAGGTTTTAACTAATCACCTTGTTTCTAACCTAATACAGACTTTTTTCAAGTTCCAGCACGAAATTCTGACATTTTTCTGTTTATTTTAAACAAACCGTGCAATTCTATTTCTAACAGCGTCGTCCTTGGTTAATTCACTGATAACGACGGGGTCAAAAGGTTCGCGCGCCGTCGGGCATTCGTTGAAATCTGCACGAACTAAAATAGGTCCGCTTAAACAGAAGGACTTTCTTCGTGCTCCATTCTTTCCGGAAGGGAAACACGCTTCTTTCTCTCGTCGCCGCGAATAACGATGAACGGGAACGACCAGGGGGAAAAATAATTTATTTGACCCGATTTTAATCGACCGTGCAACGCGATTAAAATGAATCCTTCAAGACCCGACACTTAGCGACGCTTTCCTTTCGTTTTCCCAAAACGAAAGCTCGCTGTTCTGATTATTCTTGAGCGTGAAAATCATTACTTGGAACGGGTTGTTAACGAAGGAATTCTTTCTCTTTCTGCTTCAAAGAAAATTCAAATAATGAACGTTGTATTACGTTATTAAAATTATATTATAATATAGAAAGGGAATTATTATTTATTACATTTTAAATAAATAATATCTTGCTTTATACCCAAAATTACACATAGTCAATACTTTTCTAAGGGAGTAATGTTACCAACTTTTACTCTAACCCCTTAATTTATGATTTTTCTAAAGGCAACTAAAACTAAAAGAAAATCGAAATAACTTGATAAGTCTTGATTAAACTGCGATTAAAATTAAATTAAAAATTAAGGTAAGGCAAAGGATTAAAGCATTTATTATACTTATTTGTCCTGCCACGTAATTGCACGTATTTTTGCTTGAAATAAATATACCATCTTAAAGATGATACATCTTTAAGGTCTGAAAATTAGCGGGTCAAACGGGTACAAAATGACGGGGGAAGAAAAAAAGGAGGGAAAGGAAGGATCCAGCAGTTAGATCCTCTCAAAGCTGATACGCCAAGGTATTAACGAGCAAGCCTTCATAAGTAATCAGCTTACACGAAAGCGTTATTTTCCGTCGGTCTGATGCCTCGAACCTGGCGGTCGGCTGTTTTCATTTCGCGAACAGCATCCGCTGTCGTTCGACGAGGATAAGATGCAAAAGAATAAAAAGCTTGTCAAAGAAGATAATGGACCTCCGTGTCGTCTCGATAATGCGTACCCTGTTTATTTTCATCCCCCTCCGAACGGTTCGTCGAACTAACCCCGTATAAATATACTCTCTTCATCCCCGTTACCATCATGGATGGATCGTCTACGACCACGTGAAATACCTTGACCTTCGAAAGGATTGCAATCGCGAAGGAGCTTGGCCGTTCAGCCCTCAATGTCTGCGGTGTATTGTTGGCATTAAGCTCTTCAAGATCGTCTCGTTGATGAAACAACCCTTATAGAAGAAGGGGAGGTTGAATATATTGGACGGTGGCTAGCAATTTCTCCGATAGCTCGATTCCAGCGGAGAGGTATGTGCAGACGTTGGTAGGGGATCAATCTTTATCAGACGTTCCATGGAAACTTCAAATTTTATTCTCTTCTTCTTTTTATTGGAGATTTCTCGGATGGATGGATATGTAGGAAAAGATTAAATATGTCTATAGCTGTAGATTTTTTTGTTCCATTTAATTTATCGAATAGAATTTCATTTCGTGGACAATTTCTTCTTTTTTTTAAGAAAACCAGTGAAATATTAGGAATATATTTAAATATTTAAGTAATAATATCTTAAATTGTTAAGCTGATATACCACAGGTGTTAGTTTTTAATATTTTCGATGCTATTGAGAAACTTTAATAAACTTTGATAAATTAATTTTCAATCCCCCACAAAGTATCTAATACAAGATTACAAAAGTCATTTTAAATATACGTACTTTAAAATCATTGCGGTTTCAAAGGTGTATTTTATTTTAGAAAAGAACGTAATTTTAAAACAAGAGAGTATTGTAGGCGGCTAAGAATCAGTCTTATTAAAGATTCTATGTCTATTAAGACAGCCTGATTCAGCAAAGTTTCTATACAGACGTAAGATTAAGCATTAGCATAAATAAGATTCAGAGGGAGCATCTTCATCTCGTTGCGACACTGCCGTAAGAAATTAGCTTTGCGTATACAAATTCATGCATCACGACCGTTCATGAATAATGGATATTCTCCCTTATTTCCTTTCGCTGTCTAGGATTATTCTGTACATCGTGTAGATGATATAATTTACAATGTACGTCTTCTATTCTAAAGCCATCAGAAATAATTCCACGAAAATTTATAATAATTTATGTGTTATTAATTTTATTACATTATTTATAGCATAATTTAATTTTAAATTTAATTCCAACTAATACACGATTTTATTAAACTTTTAATAAACAACTTCATTAAACTTAAGTTGTTAACCCAATGAAAGTTTATGGTCGAGCGAATTGCAGCAAATCGATCAGTGCTTAATTAAATTAATTAATTAGCGGACTATTCCGCTATCGCGAATCTTCGATACGAAACTTCACGGCAACAAAACTTTAATTAATTTCAACGAAAGTGCTATAATTATACCTTGTCCGTAATAAAATTAAAGCTTACAACTTTACTAGACAAGATTTGCATAACTTCCGCCCCGAAAGTTTTCCGTCTCGGGGCGAATAAAACAAACGACCACGTAACAAAAAAAAAACAACAAAAAGAAAGAAGAGAAATTGGTAGACGCGTGAATCGAGATCTTGGCGGTTCGCAAACATTTACCCTGGCGGAGTCCAAGGAAATTCTTAAATCCGCAGAGTAGCCACCCTTCGCGTTTCTCAAGAGTGATTCGAGTGGCAAAAGGGGTTGAAAGGTTGGTGAAAAGGTAGAGCCGATTTATCCAGGGGCTTGTAAGGTCCCTGCCTCGAATCCTCCTGGGGATTTCTTTCGCGACGACAGAGAAGGAATCCTATCTCTAGCACCTCGACCCATCAGAAACGAAGAAAAAAGAGGGACGGATCAAGCGTGGGTGTGCACGGGACAGGAAATGCGTTCTACACATCGACAGTCTCGTAAGCTCGTCTGCAACTTTCGAAAAAAGAAGATATTGACTGGTCGGATACGGATAAGGGTCGACAGGAAAGCGAACGAATGAGCACTTTCACCTTTTTCTAAGATGGACGAGCTGATTCGACTAAACCTTACTTAAATCTATCCCTTTTTTAAAATATGGCACCGTTTTATAAGTGAAATGAACAAACTTTCTGGATATGATAAAGTATGCCATCGTTCAATATAAAAATACTACCTCTTGATATAATAATGTTAAAATTAATATTTAATAATATTTAAAAATATTTTAATAATAATACTATTTAATTTATGCAAAAATGATTAAAATTTTTATACAATCCCATATTCCATAACTACCCTTTCAAGCATTAACACGTTGACTGCCATGGTGGTGACCAGCGCTACGATCTTTACATAATTAAATAATTATTAAAAGAAAAGATAAAATAAACCGTGGATATTGCTAGTATTCCACCAATAGTGCAAACTAGTAATTTAAATGGTTACATTTGAAAATTAATCGACAGGAGCCTTAATAATTGGAATTAAAGTGTGTCTGACCACACACGTCTGTTTTCACTGTGGCAATCAACGTGTTAACGCTTGAAATATCGTAGCCCAATTTATCAAATTCTTTAATCATACGAAAACTAAAAAATCCAGCAAGACAGCGACGCTCAATACGCTTTATTGTCTAATCACCAAAACGACGACGACTGATTTAAAACAAAAAGGCAATTGAATCGAGCACAAAGCCACGTCGGTCGAATCAGTAGTCGAAGATCTTGCGGTCGGGCGATCTTTTTAAAACTCGGATCTCCATTAAATTGCCCGTCAAAGATCCAGCGATACCTTCTCAAACCAGACGCTAAAAAGGATCGAAAGAGTCGGATCTAAACGGAGACCATGAACGAATCAAAGAGACTCGGACAAAGACAGATAGGAAGTTACGAACCGGCGAGCAACGGCAAAAGAAGGTGGGGAAGGAGGTGGGTAGATTTAATCACACCTACCCTATTCCTCTCACGTCTTGAAAAGGAGACGCTTCGTAAAGGCAGACAGGAAGCGGGAAAGAAACAGAGAAAAGCGACTAGGCGAGAGCGTAGAGGGGGATAGAAGGGGTGGATACAATTTAATACAGAGAACCATTCGTTCACCCCCAGGGTACGATTCCATGGAGAAGGTTGCGTTTTTTATTCGCGTGCCGTTTGTCTTGTACGTGACGAGTATGAACGCATCGGGTCCAAAGAATTTCCGTTACGAGATGAAAGCGCGAAACGCGGGGGAGAGGCATTTTTTTTTTTATGAAATCTTCCCGCCAGTGTGTTACATTTTTCAGAAAGAATTCTTTCGGTTTGGAAGTTTAGAAATTCGCTGTTACATCGTTTGATGAAGGCTTGGTTTATTGAACCAATTCTAATTTTAAATAAAATGTTATAAAATTTCTTATTTCTTAATTTCTTTAAAAGGGCCATCAGCGATTCCAATTAAATAAGTAATTTTCTTTCAATTTCTATGGTTACAAAGGTTCGTTTGATTTTTCTGACAACAGGGTAGCCGTCTTCTCTGTCGTAGTACTTTTTCGATAAATGCAAATGCGACGAAAGGGTGAGCAACAAGCGTTACACGAGAGACAATCGAGACGATGGCCAAAGCTTTGAATATTCCAAGGGAGCTACTTCGGACTAAAAAATGGACGTTTCGAGAGCTTTGAGCACACAACGATCGGTGTCCTTGGCTTCGAGGGAGCCATTATCGGAGGGATGAAAGCGCACTGTGCGCAGTTTATTTCCAGCCACCCAGTGCATAATTTATCGTCGGGGTGGATGAAATTCGGTGGCGCGTATCGAAGTGGTTGAATCGCGGTGCCCGCCGTGTATAAGTCGTAATAATCTACGGTCAAAAGTTTCATGGAAAGAGTGGCCCACGAGGATTTCAACCCCTACGAGAATAAAGGGTATCAACTTGCTCTTTATACGTTGCCTCTTCCTGAATATAAATTAGGCTCGTTTCGAACGATCATTTTGCAGGGGCTCTGATAAAAATACAGAATTTATAATCAAAGTGTCCCATCGAAAGTGATATAAATTAGCGACACAAATCCCATTATTTAATTAACGATTCAGCCAAGCATTTTCAATTTTGTATCGCGTAAGAATAAAGCCGGCAAAGGGAGATTGCCTTTGATCCGGCTTCATGAGTTCCGGCTACTAATGGACCTAGGCAAGAAAATCCCTTATCCATGAAGTTATCAGACCTCCCAACAGCCCGACCAATAATAAAAGTAAAATCCCCAGGAATCGGGAAGCTTGCAACAACCCCGACTCCAATATCGCAGACTTCCCGTCCGTATTGTTTTCTATCGACTGTGGGAAACCTGGCTTTCGAGTTCTAAGGTTATTATCGTTAACACACAACGAGAGGTTGAATGCCTAACATCCCGGATGCTTTCAAGGAATTAACGCAGTTCGTTCGATAATTAGATTGCAAAATACTATCAAAGAGGGTTTTGCTTTCTAGTTTCTAATTTAAATACTGGATAAAATTGACTATTTGTGTTTCTTGATTAAGTTTTGAGATCAAGATCTTCATTAACACTTGGTTAGTACATTTCCATATAATTTTCTTTCTTTTTAAAGAATTTTATAGATGGATTCTTTATTTATAGATGAATTCTTTATAGAATTATTTCTTAGCGAGTATTGATCCAACAAAAGCACCAACAAACACGGCTGAAAGTCAAACACAATAGAAAAACATTGAAATCGCAAATCAAAGGAAAGAAACAATTGCGATCATTAAACGCGGCCCACACAAAGATCGTGAGCGTGAATGAAAAGGGTGCTGCAGCAACAAAAAAAAAAGAAAAAAAGAAAACAAACAACAAATCACAAAAGAAATGGCGTAGCAGGGTGGTAGAGCAGCACGGTTGATCGTGCACAGGCGTTTTTCCCTGATCGCTGACTAAATTCTATCCGTGAAGGACTCGTTTGAAGAAGTCCGAGGAAAAAACACGAAGGCCGTTAACCCTGTTCCTTCGGGGCTGGTTCAGGCGACGAGTAACGAAGGGTCTCGCGTTCCTAGACCCCTCGAATGTGATTACACAAAAGGAGAAAAGGACGTGAGCCGGGACAAGGTGAAAGAGGGTCCCCCGCGTTGGTCTTGATTTAGTAATAACAAGGGTTCACCGGTTATGGGGGAGACCCGTTAGAAACCTAGCGAGACATTCGAGAAATCGACGGGAATCTAGACTGACAATAACAAAACATTGATCAAAGGGGTGTGGAGATAGTTCTAAGGATCGTGGAAGTTGATCTGATGGAATATATAGCTCTGAATGCACAGCAGTGCGGAGCCTGAAGGAAGGGTTAATAATTCCTTTTTACTCCGTCCACTGGCGACAAATGTACAACTTGAGCTCACTTTGTGGTTCGTTTTTTGCGCGATCCCCTCGAACTCGTAACCATTTCGCCAAATTCCAGCGAATTACACGGTGCAACCGTTGAGGAACTCTGTCGCGATACGCGCGTCGGATTAGTTGATTTTAATCCGACAAAGCGGCCACCGACGATGGATCGTGGAACGTTGGTTTATTCGACGCCCAGAAATTGCGCTCGCGGTACGAGGCCAGTTGAAATTCCCTGGCACGTGAACGCAACCTCTAATTCGTTCCCTAATAATTCTCCAGTCCGACCCGTCTTAAACTCCTGCTCGCCTTGTGCGGCTTTCAAAATGCGTCCGTCACCTCCTCGAGATGTTAATCGCGTTTTAATTATGCGCTTAACGAGCATCTCCCTTCGAACGCCCGCATTCTAATGCATCGCGGTTTTACCGTCGTTTCCGCTCAACGTTTAACCCCGTTAACGCTCAGATTTTTTTTTGGAACGGTTCTAAATAAGGCACATGGATCTTTTTCTTAGTTTAAATACTCAGGTTTGAAGAATGAATTTACGGTAAAATTATTGGCACTTGAAAGTTATTAATTTCTTTTATATTAATTTTCTTTTATTTATTTAGTCGAAAATATTCCTATTGAACACTGGAATCTATGAATAATAAAAATAAGATTACTATCTAACGAAGTTTTTAAGAGTTCCAATGTGGCAAAGTGTTAAATTGCAAAATTCTACAATTTTTCATAAATATTATAATAATTTACTGGGGATTGATTTGGAGAAGATACCTACCATTATTCTAAGGTTCGTCCCCTTTAAATTGCAAATTTGTATAACAAGGAATTGAATAAATACCACAAAGAGGGATTAAATGAAGTAAGATTCTTCCTGTTAGACCCCAAAACCACCCTCTCAATCCCACACAACTTCCAAACCATCAAGGACCCACGGTGTCCCTTTCTCACTCGTCCCTCTTATCGCAAGAAGAAACCGTATCAAACCATTAGACGATTCTCCTCGCAGGAAGTTCCATCTCTGTTTCGCTTATTCGATATTCTGTCGCGATCAAAGCCGATCGTGCCTAAAAAACGCGTCCGATTCTTAAAGGAGACTTCCATTACCGGCGCAACCCCCGAGGAAACATTCTTTACGCTTCATCGGAGGGATTGGCGAGAGGGATTTAACAGGGACGCTCGATTCGAGATCCATCATTGATACCATATAACGAGGAAAATTTCCCTTTCAGCCGACAGGGAAAGAAACCACTCGAGCCAGCCCCGGGGATGGTTATTATGCGATGGAAAGAGGGTGTACGAATAAATTCAAGGAGTCCTCTCTTGTGCGGAACACGAGCGACGACACGGGCTTTCCGCAGCCAGATTCCACGGGATTTGCAAGCGGCCTTAAACACGTAATGGCTACCACTTACAAAAAGGACGAAGCCGTCTAAGCTTCATGAAACACGGATCAACGAAATAACAGGGTATGTTTTGACTGAATTTTCCGCGCTTGATATACTCCCGCGTTAACTTCGCTTTGAAAATTCATTTTTGGAGGATTTTCGTGGTTGAGAAATTTGCTTGCGTCTATTTATTATTATAAATAAATATATTTTATAGAATGTTCAATCCCTTTTACTGTTAAATTGTATTAACCCTCATGGAATGGGGTCTTTGGTGACTCGAAGCAATTCGAAATCAAATTAAGTCCGCAAATTTACCATCGAATACCCCCCGTCATTCCTGTTCCCTTTCGTCCGCGTATTTAAATTTTCTTTATCTGAAAGAGAATTTCCGTGGACGTTGTTGTGGAAGAATAAAGCGTTCGGAGAAGCGGCTCGCGCCGTAAACTCGAGAAGAAAGCCGACACCCCGAGTCTTTCGCGGCAGGATAATTGCGTCGAAGAAGATTCACTATTGGACTTTTAAAATTAGCTAATCCCGGAGGGGACGTGCTTTAAAGCAATGTAATAAGTAGAATTCTCGCCGCCTTCGGTGACGAAGGGGAAGGAAGAAGAGGAGGAAGGGAGGGGAAAAAAAAGGATTCGAGCGAGGAACACGACGTCGGGTACACTTAGGGGATCTTGCAAACGACTAAAATGGATCCGGAACAAGAAATCTTCGTCGTTCCCGGCTCTCCACGTTCGTTCGTACGTTTCGCCAAACATTTCGCGAATAAAATAGCAACACGCACGAAAACCTGCCGTTCGAAATATTTATTATCTATCGATGGCACGTTTCGCGAAAATAACCTACCATAAATTTTCATGGGAACAGAAAATTATTTAAAGAAAAGAATATCGTGAAACAAATACCTGAAGGAATAAATATTTATTGAATGCATCAAAAATGTTATGAATACCCAAAAATATCCCATAAAAATGGACATATCCCCCATTGATATTTATCAAAAATTAAATAAGTTTAAAATTTAAAAAAGGTATATTGCTAAATAAATATTTATTGAATGTGCCAAAAATATTTTAAATAATCAATGCCAAACAATGTATTTCTGTTATACACGCATAAAAATGCAAAAATGCTCCACTAATATTTATTAAAAATGAAATAATAGATTATTATGAAATTGCTGAGCACCGTGTATACGCTTTAAGGAGTGCAAAAGTTAGTGCAAGAAACGAAGGTAGTACAATATTGATCCAACGGTTCCACTGTCATCGATCGATCGGGCAAAAAGCAAACATTATTACCCGAATACGAGAGAGGCCGACTTCAAACGGGCAAACGAACCGAGGAAAATCTTCGACGGCTTTTAGCGGTTTGTACAAGCACAAAGATCAATCGTGTGTCAAACGCGCGCTTTGACTCGGTCTGCCATAATCTCGACGGAAGATATTTGCGGCCCGCCGTTTCGTGGTTACGGCCAGAAGTCGTGCAGTCTTTAAAACGCCCCGCTGTACAAACGTCAGTCGAAGGGCTATAAACATTCTGATCGAATTAGGGGCTGGCCGCCCCCTTTGCCGTTTCGATCGTGCGATCAAACGAGCCGAAACTCCATCGCCGTACTTCTACAAGGGTGATAAAACCCAATACGGACAATTTTTACCGGAGTTCCTAACTCTTTCGCTTCGGTTAAAAGTATCGTAAACTCTTTGTCAATAGACATTGAAAAGAGAAATATTATGTACTTGAAGAAATCAAAAGGTTATTGGGCTGTGCTTTTAAAAATACCACACCCTTAAAAATGATTAGTAATCTGTTTTTTGTTATATCTTAAATTTATTTATTTCCATTTTGTTTCTTTTATATATTTATATTTTACCTGAGGTTCGATTTATTCTGTGTCACATGACAATAAACGATAATTTATTTAAAAAACGCTTGAAATTTCTTGCATTGACCAAAAGGTCAATTCAGTTGAATCGGAAGCATCCTTTAACGTTTTAAGGCGGGCGAAAAAGAAACATAAAGAGTACTCACCGCCATGTCCTCGCTCCTGTAAGCTGTAAGGGTCTGTTCATCCTGCAGGAGGACGCAGTAACAAGGTTCCCAGCAGGCCTCGCCGGCAGCTTCGCCGACGCAGCACTCCGCCTCTGGAAAAGAAGAAAGATCGTCCCAGGTGAGCACGTCTGCGAACGTTGCGGCGACCATTGTACGTCTTCGCTCGTCTTGGAGCCGATAAAGTCGGCTCGCGTTCGAGTATCGCGGCCGACAATAAGAATAATAGACGTCCGTGTCGATTATCCCCGTGAAAGGGCGCAACAGGAAGCGAGAAACGGGATTTCAGCCCGCGGCCAACGCTCGATAACGATCGATAACGCTCGCGTGCACGCTTCGAGAGTCGCGTGAGGGTGAATCCTAGGTTACGAGTCATCGTCACGACGCCGAGGATTACTCTTAAGCCGGGCTACGCGAGCTCGCGAGGGTGTTCGCCGCGGGAATACCGTACGCGTCCGCTTCGTACGTTCGCGATTCAAAAGGAGACTTTTCATTTTCATTCGACACGTGTGAATTGAATCGCTTGCCGCTTTGATGTACGACCGAGAGGATGGCCAATTGAACCGTCGCGAGGGGATACGAACCATTTGTCAGAACGTTTTCAAAGATAAAAAAAAACAAAGCTGCATCCTTAACTGCATAAAAGGCGAAGCTTTGCTTGGTCTAACTTTATACACAAGCTGCGATAGATTCTTTGTTCAAATAAAATAAAAGTAACGGGAATGAAGTGGAAAATTTTAACCCTTTGAGGACGGAGGACTTTCAACCCTTCGCCATCCTTTTTTAGAAGTGCTTTAGACATAAAATATTATTTATTTCAAATAAAATAATTAATAATTCCCTTCTTCGAAGCAACAGATTTCAAGATATTTAATTATTTTTAAGGGTTAATATCTTCTGTAAATTTATTTTAATTCCTTATAACGTGGTTCTTAAAAATACAGGTTTTTATAGCACATTTATACTTTACTGTTCCTTCAGGACGTTCATTTGTAATAAACGTCACTGATAATTAATGTCATTACTGAAAACGTGTCTGGCTTGCATTACGCAACTAAATGTCCCTTAGTTCAAGGGCTTGAATACGTGCAGGGACCAAGAGACGTCCATCGTCATCTGGAAAGCGTGCCCTAGACAGTCCTCTAAATTAATTAGCCCATTTCGAAATCAGTCAAGCTCGAAGGAAGCATCGTTGTTCATATGCAACTGTACCGGTCATCGCTGGCTAACTGAATCTACATACAGATGCACGTATTCATGGGACGAGGTTCAAGTGACTGACCGGAATTAGAATTAATTGCACGGTTGGCTAACTTTAAACAATTCAAATTTTTCATCCGTACTATAAGTTTCAATCAGTTGGTTAATCAATTAAAACAGGAGTACTGTATTCTTGACTGGATTGAAACCAAGATTCACATTTCTGAGAGTTCCTGAGACGTTTTATAAATGAATAATATTCTAATAAAAAGAGATTGAGAACTGTCCTTTAAAAAATCTCGAAATCCTGGGTCTTCGAACTTCCTCCTCGAACATATTTCCAGAGTCCCATAAAGATCCTCGTCCACGAGCAGAATCCATCAGGAATCAATTTCCATCAAACTTTCCTCTCCGGGGTATTATTTTCGGCGCTTGAAACGCGACGAGAACAAAGTTTCTCGCAAAACCCCCGCGTCGCGATACCGCAAATATTGAAAAATGTACACGCGTGACACGGCGAGGAAAAGACACCTTGCCATCGGTGAGACTCTCGGTCTCGGGATTTATTGATCCCGGTAAATTTTTCCATCCCTTTCGACGAGACGTATCCAAACGTATCCCTGCCTCGTTTCACAGCCCTCGAAGACGTATTATTTTCGCCTTTCGTCTGGCAACACAATTTTATTTTTCTCTTTTTTTTTGGAAGATAGGGGGCAGGTGTTCGAGTTCGTTTACCTTAACCCCCCGTGTATCGTGTACAAAAAACCTCATCCTTATCGTCGAACATTCTATCCAGGGTTTTCTCCCGACAGCGAATTGCCGGGTATTTTAAAACGTCTCGTAGAGAGACGTTTCCATTTTCCCGGTGAATACGTTGCGTCTCGTTTTTCACCTTGCACCCGAGGTGCTCGTTTTCTTTCGTAACGAAACGAAACGAAAGTTTAAATGCAACTTTTACCGGACCAACCCCCTCCCTCCCACGAGAAACCAGGCGTTTTATAATCCATGATTCTTCCCCGACGTTTTCGGTATTATTTTCCTTCCAGCTTTTCGACGGAATGCTTTTTCAATAAACCGACGATCTGGACTGAATGTCAGCCCCGGTACCGGAGATTTTGAGATGGAATGATCTGACAAGGCTTTCCGGAATGACTTCAATCCTTTCAGCGTGGAAAATTGTTATTGAAAGCATTTTTAGCAACGACAGATGTTCTTTAAAATAAGCTTTTCAATTTTAACTGAAAGGAATTATAAAAATAAGTTGATTGATTGCGTTATTATATTTAATAAATTTATATTACCACATTAACAAGTATTTTTAAATGATAAAAGTTAAATTAATTCCGAACTTAATTCCGAGTAAATAGCTTTCATTTTCGAGTTATTGGCCAATTTTTCATAAACGTAGAAAGTTTTCCAAGACGCTTTAACATCAAAGTATGGAACTAATGTTTTCACCCGTCGATTTCACCAGTGAAAGTTAATTTTGTCAGTTAATGAACGCATTAAATATTCGTGTTTATTAAAGACGTGCGATAAAACTGTCTCCTGAGTTATCTGTCAACGCTACAACTTATCCTGTATCAGCATTTAAATAATCACTTGAAAGATTCCTTGCAAGGTAAACGTCGTTAATTCCACATACATTTATGCAATGCTTTACAAGTCCAATGTTAGTAACAAAAGTTTAGAATTTACAATTTCTATTTCAATAATTCAAAGATACATAGATGTATATTTAAAAATGATGTAAAACGATAATAGATAAAAATTTCAATTAGTGTAGTTTTAATTTTAAAATTAGTATAGTTTACCCTACACTAATTTTCCCCTAATTTTTCTTGTACCCTGTTATTCCCACATTCTGTCTCCTATATTTGCCCAAATTACAGTTTCAGCCTCCAAGTGGCCACGTGTGTCTTTTCAATTTCAAGTCTCGGCGACATTCCAGGCCCAAGACTCATATCATTTCTTTCCCGTCCCGGCATACTTCTCGATATTGAAATTCGCGACAGCGCGCTTTTTCGTATCCTTCAAAGGCCTCTATGATCTACAAACGCGTTTCACGGAATCCCAACGGAGACCCATCCGCCGTCCTTTTTTTTTTCCATCTCTTCTTCTTCTTTCTTTCTTCTTGGGCGCCGTCTTTGTACGACCGCAATGCCCGGCCCATTCTCCGCGACAGAAAACGCGGAAAAGTGCACGCTCGTGCATTCGTATGCATTGAAAGCCGACGAAACGATGAAGCCTTCGAATGTACGTCCCGCCAGACAATGCACAATGCTCGTTGATATTGCTGAATATATCGTCGAGCTGGTGCTTAAACGATCACGATGATTGCGCCGCGAGATCTCACCGATCTCCGGTCCTTGGTCAACGAATCGAATTATCCCCGATGCTCGAACACATCGTCTTAATTGTTCGCGAAATATCTCGGACGACTCATAAATAAATACAAAATTCGCAAGTCATAAAAGCGTTTTAAGTCCATCGGAGACAATTGCAACTTTGGTCGCAAACAAAATGGCACAAAGTCTTAACAGCTTCCTCGAGTGTAATTAACGCGGGGCAAGTTCGAAAACGAGCAACCAGGTTTCGAAACTCGAATGTATTGTAGGAAAGTTTGTTCAGGGACGGTACTTCTGAGGATTCACGGCAACTTCCACAGAGTTTCGACTGAACCTTGCAAAAGGAGCTGCATGCAAAGAGCAAGGAAAAAGAACGATGGAAATTCGAGGGAAAAGAGCGCCTTTATTTCACCCGCCCCTGTTTTTAATACAACACCACCATCCCAGACAAATAAACTTAATTAGATGAAAATGGGGGTCTTATCCTTTAAAATGACCCAAGGTGTAACTCTGTTAAATTATTTTAAATTATTTTCCTACGATTCTTGAAGAATAAATTAACGATTATTTCAGGGGCTGAATAATTGCTAACTTAATCAACACCTGAATCACCCTGTTGCAACTTCCGCTAGAGTTCTGCAGACAATACGAGCGCCGATATCGGGTATCGTGTAACCGCGTAAAGTGTGGCGCAACGCGGTTGTAGTCGTAAAGACAACGAAATATTTCTATGCAAATGCTGTGTACAAGGCACCTACGGCAAGAAATATTATACAGTTCTGTATCGGTAAACGGTAATGGTTGGTGTACCAATTCGTGGTTATCCATGAACCGTTTTGCATGTTAGAATCGACGCGGTTCTGCCCTTAACTAATATCCGATCGACCCCCATAATTCTAAAATTTATCGTAAAAGTATCAATTTTTGGATATCTTCTTTCCCTAATTATATTACGATCAATTTGGTGCGAACTAAACCCATTTCGTTGAATTATTCGAGAAACTTCTGAGTAATTATTCATAATAGAAAAGTATTAGTAGACTGAAATCGATATTTTCAGAAATAGGGAATTGGATAAATTTATCATCGAACTGGATGTCGTTCGAGATATTACTTTTATAAAATATATTCTTAGCGAGGTACTCTTCTCTCAGAATCCGACAGTTTCATTGCACTTTTATATTCCTGCAGGACCATCCAGACTGGTGGCGATAAATTTCAATTTCATCGCTTCTTATTCCCATTTGCCTAAACTCCGCATGAATACGTATTTTGGGTGGCATTTTTATACGGATAAAGGTAAACATGAAATATTGTATTACCTTCAATTTATCATAGAATAGGTGCTTGTAAAATACTGCATATTATTTCTAACGCGAGTTCGAAAATGTATTTTTTGTTCAAATTGAAAAAATTAGAAATAATTTCAAAGAATGACACAGTTATTCTATTATAAATTTTGTTGTAGAACAAAATTTTAAGGGGCAGGTAATTGGTGGCGCGGCGAAATTAAAATCCCTTAGCGTGGCAGGATTATGATGACGATTCATGATCCTTAATCCACGACAGGAGGAAATGGATTCGAGTTGGCGATGCAGAAAGCTTCGCGGCAGTGTTATTGCATCGCGTATGAATTCTTATTCTAGCGATTGCTTTATTTATCGTTTCGCGAGGCAGCATAATGATGGATGAGCAGCTTTCTGGTAATCATAAATCAGTGTGGCATCCGACTGATAAACTTCTCTTTCGCGCGGTTGTATTCTAGAATATTATTCACCACTGTGTTTCAACTACGTGTTTCAAGGATTAAATTCGTGCAAGGTCCGACTTAATCGCTTGGTAATTGTTAAACTGCGAGGCCTTAGTGATAAATTGCGATAAGCATTAGGTATTTGTTGAAAGTAAAATGATAATAAAAGTTATTATTGCGAAAGACATGGTAAGGTTTCTAATGGTTTCATTAATAATTAAATGTACACGTTGTTGAGAAAATGCCAGTTTGAGAGGTCCTTCAGTCGTTCAACAAACTTCCAGATAGTCAAGTTTCAACATAAAATTTTGATGTCCGCGTTTAATTTAACCACAAGCTTTCCCGAAATCCGCGAATAAGTTCGCGACTCAAACAACAAGAAAGAGAGAGAGAGAGGGGCGAAGATGAAAGCGGGACGAGAGAAGCTGAGGACAGGTGAGAGGTCCTCCACGCTCTCCATTCTCGAGACGGTGCCGCGGTGTTCGCGTCGAAAGCGGAAAACCGAGTAACCGTGGCGAAGTGAAGCGGAGTCGCGCGTGTTCCTTCGCGGCATTGCGCCGGGATTACTCGCCGCACGGTCCTCATTAGAAGCTGGACCCGGCTAGTTCATTACCGGCGATCTTATCCGTGGCTCGTTCTTTCACGAGACCTACGTCCGGCCGGTTCGCTCTTTCATTCGTTTCCCACGCGTTTTCAACCCGTTCCTCGCGGTTAATTAATAAACGAGCTGCGCCTTGGCAGCACGTGCCAAACGATCGATACACATCGTACTTCACGATATGTGAACATTAACCCTAGGCTGGGTTTACACGTGCAATTCGTGCAATCAAATTTGCACAATGACTGACGACGTAAGCTACAACCCCCTATAGCACGACAATGTATGGAGAAGTATTTTCACAAGTATTTATCCTTCTAAATTGTAACTGTAGATTGTAAACTGTAGATTTGTGATAAGAATTTGATATGTTATTTCAAAACTATTAATATAGAATTTAAATGTAAAGAAAGTTTTGATTACTGCTCTATTTTTATGTCACGTGTAAAATACAATTTTACCATCAAAATATTTTCCCTCAGTTGGTTTATTTGAATACAGAACCAATCATTTGAAAAATATTCATAATACCTTTTCACAATCAATTTATTTAGCAATAAATGTCTATAATAGCTACTTTCTTCAATACTGGTCAACAAGGTTACTACAGAAATGGAATGTAGGCACGCTTTTAAGGAGGGGCAATTATTCAATAACAAGTTATAGGAAATATCAAATATGTATTGAATTACATTATAAACCGAGCAGTGTTTTCGCATTATTCAGTCACCTGTGCAATGGAGAGGAACGATACCTGCGCCAAGTGGCGCGTTACACTTTTAGAAGCGTTTGATATTTTTTAAAACGATATTACCGCCAGTAGCTATTATAGACATTTACTTTTATAGCTTCCAAATTGAAAAGAAAATAAACAAGGTAAATAAATTGCGTTTCGACAAAAACGTTTTAATCAATTTTATTATATAAAGTAAGAAACTTGAAGCAGGTCATTTTGACCCATTTGATAGATCCAATATTAAATTTTAATTGCCACTTTATGACACTTTCTGTCACTAAATTCTATCAGAACTTCATTTATTACTGACTATAACTAGCAACCAGTCATTCAACACTTTATCTACCGGAAGTCTATTAATTGGCTTTTCAATACCATGGGTTGTTGATTGGAAAGCGATTAATAAACTTTTAATTATTATTTTTTCCTCTATAACACGGTTGAAGTAATGAAAGCTAAACGTGCTACGACGAAAAATAAGAGTAAGAATTACCGTTCCATATTTTAATTACTTGTAAATTACAGCTGACAGTGCTTATTTTATAATGTTAGAGCGATCAGTGATGCGTTAAAGTTTAAACTACAAATTAGAACACGAAAAGTGTTATCTTGCGACACTTTTATGTCGCCAGATCGTGTCAGACTTTCTACGATTCACTGACTCGGTGTCAGCAGATGGAACGAATTTATACGCTGATTGTAATTGAAAGTGACTTGTTAACGTCAGCTCGTGACACAGTAAACCGTGATACGTAACTAAAAGTAACAATTACACGTCGGTTCGCGGCATAGAAAAGTACAAGTGGAATTTTCTCTTTAGAATAATGCCGCGTGAACGCGATACGCCGCATAGTTTCTGTTTCACGTTAACGAACCATGAAACGGAATTTAATTGTAGGAACGAGATGTAAAATTGCTGGAATAGAAAATCAAGTTCCTCGAATAGAAAGGTAAATATCCCGATAATTGGATGCGTTACAATGCACGCGAACCATTCGTATAAAACATTTACACAGTGAGGGCAATTACATATTTAAATCGGGAACGCTCGTTCCACCCCGATCCCGTGTAATAAAATTCAATTCAGCCAGTAAAAGTGATATGTGAAGAGCGTGTACAGATAAATATCCTGTTTTTAAAACAATAACATAACCTCAACGAGATACAATTTTCTTTTCAATCGCTAACCTTGTCGTATACTATTAAGTGTCTCGTAATTAATAACACTATCTCCACCCTCGATCGCACTAATTTTATTGCGCTCTGTTTAATTAATAAGCAGCTGACTGCTGGATGCACGAGCTAATTAGAATATTTAATTAAACATTAATCGACACTTGTAAACATACATCTTCGCGACTGAGAAGAATTGTAAATAGTATCAAACCCCTTGTATTGTTTTTTGATTATAACTTTTAAATTGAATTGCGAACTAAGTTTCTAATACGCATGAACTGTTATGAGTTAAAAATAGATGATCGTAGTTTAAAAAAATGTAAAGGAAAATAGGAGAAGATCTAAAGCTATGGGATACAAGATACTTCTCGGAGAAACCAAAACGATAGATTGATCTGGGATATTTTTTGAGAAAACATAGGGTTAGAAATACCAGAGCACCCTAACGTCAGCAGCACCAGATGGTACGTTGATTCACTCTTAATATTTCAATTATGGAGCTATTTAATTAAGAAAATAATTGAAATTATAGGAAATCTTCTCAGTTAATAATTTTACTTGCAATGAATTTAATGCAGATAGTTCTATTAATTTAATTTAATTGTTGGTAAGTAAAATGATTCCCATTTTTACAATAATTAATATGGCACTCAAAATGTAAACCAAGAAAGGAAGAAAATAAATCATTTTTCTACTAAAATTACAAACGAATGAAAGATTTCTTAATTTTGTTTATATTAATGAGAACGGGATTACTGTTTGAGCTGATCTAAATGTAACCCGGAGCGGAATTCTTGTCTTAAGAAAAGAAAAACTAAAATATAGAGTAGAGAGCAGAAAAAGAAGCAATCGAGTCCAAGGCTCGTTAAATAATTACGCTGGCATTCAATTAGATCGCGAGGCTGTCTGTTGATTACTTTTCAGTATCGACGAACAAGATAGAGCCTATCAACTTTCGCGAATGCTCCAGTTTCCTAGAGACAATGGACTTCGATGACCCTGCAAATTAAGCGGGATTATAATTAGAGACTCATTGAGAAGATTAATCGCGAACAGTTTTCTTCGCCTTCGAGATTACTTCGAAAGGAAAAAGAAAGAAGAGGATCTTGAAGAAACCTTCTTTATTCGATGCAATCAATACTTAGATAAATAGTTTCAATAATATTATAAGATTTTATAATTCAATTAAATGCACTACTACTTTATTTGCCATTTTGGGTAATTATAATTTTTTCAAAGTAAAAATACTGAAGTAAACGGTTGAATTGTAGTACGAAATATCGTGAAAGGATTGAAGGGCATGCAAATAGTTATTGAACGTGATGGTATACAGACAGTCGAAACATCCTTAGCCGTAAACGAGACGTTAAGCCCTGAACAATTTCCTGCTTTTAATGGACCCGCCATCAGCAAACGGCGTTCATTTCGAATAATTAATTCGTGGCGTCACTTCATCTTCGAGGACCCTCCTGATCACTCGAAAAACCGTTCTCGAGTTGGCATTACCAATATTCACGGGAACATTGAATTTCATTAGCGAACGTGATATCGACACGTCTGTTAATAGCCGACTATAAATAAATCTAATTTCAATCTGATTCATTATTTAAATGTTAACTAATTTATAATATTTTGATATTTCCATATACAATACTTAATCTAATATTTATGCTAATGACTTTCCAAGTACCTATCGGTGGATATTTCTAAAGAAATAATATAAAATTTAGAAAATGAAAGGTAAAAGTTCAAAATTAAATTTAAATTGTCACCGTTGTTAATTTAGATTTAATAAAATTTAGAAAGTAAGTGAATATGAATTGCTGTCTTATGAGCCTATCAGCAATAAAATCTGTCTCCTCTCATTTATCAATCAAAATTAATATCCAAAAGGTACTTTCTATTTACGGCACGTTACACGATCGAACGCCGTGGCTGATATTTATTGAATAAATAAAAAATAAAACGAAGCTGATCGGTAAATATTCATCGAATATATTTCCGATGGACGAAAATTCCCGACAGCCGCGTCAAATGTCGAATTACAAACATACGGGAGAAAAATTTAAACGGCAATCACATCGACGATTTTGAAGCGCGAGCGTGAATAATTAAATGATTAAAGGAACAAATTAAACGAAATGGTATCCGGCCGCGTGAAACGTGAACTCATTACAGCTGCAGCTGACACTTCCATTAATGGCTGCAATCTCGTTGCACTTGCAACGACAATCCGCGACATTTGAACCTACATCAGAAACACTCGAATTGCCGTGCCATTATAAAAAAACATTACGAATTCTTTTTTATTGTATTTAAAATCATATAATATATATTGCAGTTAAAAAGTTTCATATTTAATGCATTTTATTGTCCAGTTAGCAAGGAAAATATGATAACTTAACCCTCTGCACTCTGATATAATATGGGGAATAATTATTCTATATAAATTATATTAAAAATCACCTGCTTCAATCGAGTGGAAAGGGTTAAAAATTCGTAAAAAAATTGAAACATTATAAAGATATAGTTTCAAGTATTTGTTGTTCTGGCAATGATAACGTAATTCTGACGTTTAATAAATTCCATTTTTGTCAAAATTACTGACTTCTGTATATCAATTAAAAACAGACGGCAATAAAATGCAGTATGAAAATCAGTACCGAATGAATTATTTATAAATCACTAACAATCAATTCATTATGATAATACACGACCATGATGGACACCGTATCCAAAGGATTAATTAATCGACATTGTTATCTTCGTCGCTCCTAAAAATTCTTTGCATTGTATTATTTCAGTTCATCACACTAGTCTGCACATGGTATTCAGCGTACACTTCTTTGACACTGTGACTCATTCACCGTCTGTTCGATTGCACCTCGCTCTTAATATTATCGCATACACATTGCGCGAGTCCTATCTCGATTGTAATTCATCGTCAACCTCAAACAGGTACACAATGTCTCCTGTATTATCCGAAACACTTGTCGTTTACACGCAACACGCACGAGAAAGTTCATTGACACCCAATGTTCCAGTCCATTCACCTTTTACCTGTTTGGTAAAAGGATTACGAACGACGAGAGAAGAATTTTCAACGAATACGATCATTGCTGAATTATGGACTTAAATGTGGAAAACTGTGACAAGGCAAATGGGAACGTTCCAGAATAATTTCGAAATTTAGTAATTTGCAAACCTAGCGATTGCCAAGTCTAGTAATTCCGATATTTAGTAATGTACAAGTTTATTCAATTTTGAACTGTAATTGCTAAGTCTGGAAATTTCGAAATTTAGAACTTCCAAACCTAGTAATTGCCAAGTCTAGTAATTTCCTAACTTAGCAATTTCCAAACCTAGTAGTTGCCAAGTCTAGTAACTTTAGAATTCAGTAATATACAAATTCTACCGACCACTCTAGAATGAGAAAATAAGCACTGCAACTGTTATTTCTAATATCTAATGGGAACATTTTCAACCACATAAATGGAAGAATTCCTAATAATAATTATTATTTCAACAATCCATAGTATTGAAAATCTGGTAGATGAAGTATTAAGAAATGTGAGTACAAAGACCTACACTTAACTTTTCAAAGTACATTAATCTATCTTAATTAGCACAGCTTCTACACCTTCCTAATAGTCCTAATCAACTTTTGAAGAGGTAAATCTGTGCGAAAGCGTTCATAGCCTCGGACTTTTGAACGATTTTACCAATTTTAAAAAAATTGTCAAAACCAACTTTGTGAGCCCAGGTCCAAAATTTGCAATAAATTGCTTCGAACGAGCTGGGATAATTTTTTAAATAAAATTGCACTTTACAAGTAATTGTAAGAAAGGAATCGTCAATTCGGAAACAACTCGGTAAAGGACAATTCAGCTCGGTTCTCCCGTTTCGCGAAGACAAATCACGATCAGCTGACAGAGAAACGCGGCTATAATTATCGCACTGACGTTTTTAATTATCCGCACGACTGAGCTCGACGTCGACCCTTCTTGTTCGATGGAAATACTGGACTTATAACGAGGAACGCTTTATGTCACGTCACAAACGGACTTTACAGACGTCCCGATACAAGCCCCGGCTAATAGAGTTCGATTTTGTCGTATTTTTTGTTTTTTTTTTTGTGGTTTCCTATTTTTCGTTCGTTCAATCGGTCGACACTTCCTCCTCTTTTTAGTAGCCAGAACGTGATTTTCGAGGAGGGAAAAAAAAGAAGAGGCGGCAAAGGGAATTCCATTTAATTCGATGAAATTACGTAGCCCGGGGGAAAGGATTGCGTGGTTCCAGAGAAAACAAAGCAATTTAAAAACAATTTTATAGTTAACACAGGTACAGGGCAGAAAATCAACCGGGCACGTGATCGATCTTCGGCTAGAGCACGAAGGACGTTCACAGTTTTGAAGTGTCACGCACAATAATTGTTACGAAGTTGTTCGAATTACTTGATTGACAAGCAATCAAGGACACTTTTCTATTTTAATCTCGAATGACGAAGCATTGAAATTCTATGCTTTGCATTATTTCAACCTCTCGAGTCTTAGATTATTTTCAAAATATTTCATTTTAAAGATTATTAGTACTAAAAATTCCATTAGATAGTAATTTTATTTTGGACAAATTTTCGATTCTATTTCCACGATATTTTATTTTTAAATATCTAATGGGAACATTTTCAACCAAACAGGTGGAAGAATTGCTAATTGGGCGACGATTTCTAATGGAAAATCACGCGTCACCCACATGTGGGTGACATGGCAGTCCAAGTGTTAATTACGTACAATGGTATCGATGTTAAAAAACAAAAGCAATATTACGAATTTACAATAGAAAGTTAACGTATCACTTCAAAATGCACGGGAGCGCAGAAGGTTAATCGAAACTTTTAATTGACTGGATTATCATCCGTCCTAGGATTCTCAAAACTTTCACGATGACTGAAAACTTTCGAAATCGACAGATCCGCCGGGTAGAAATCAAAAATCAAACTCGACCAACTTCTCGTTTTTCCTTTCTCAATTATCTGCTCACGTATCGAGGAGGCTGCACGAAGCTGGTAAAGGAGAATCCTCTTCTGAGCAAACGGGCACGAAAAAGGAGGACGCGATAGAAAGGACCCGACTCGTTTACCCACATCGATTTATCGCCACTGGCAGAGATTATATCTGTTGGCGTACATTCGCGCTGAATCACGATTTAATTGGTCCTCGTCGCGAATCGATCAGCCCTTCTTTTTCCCCAACGTTCGATCGCGGATCTCGAGCGCATCCGGTCGAATCTCATCCCCCGGTAGCAAAGTGTTACAAATAACGCGTGAATTACGGCTAGTTAAATACGGGGGAATTATCTTGTCACGCTGGGAACGTCGACCCGCAGGTATATTTTTTTAGATCATCTCGAGGTGGTGATTTAATCTCGTGAATAGCGGTTTTCTTTCCATTTCGGACCATTCTTTTCCATTCAATTATTGCACGGACGAAGCTGACTGACGTGGACAGTATTTCAGGAATGAGGCAGAGATAACTTGACCGACTGTTTTCTATTGGAAAGCTAAGGAAATCGATACACCGTGTGGGACTGAATTACGAGTAACTGATGGCTGATACATTTTTCACGATGTAAATTAATTTGAAATTATTAAAATTAACAATACTTTCATGTCAAATCAACAGAAATACTTTAAAATTAATGGAATTAACTTTTACTGACACCTCAAACTTTGTATTAATCAAATAACTAATAAAGTAGAAGTTGAGTTTGAAGAATAATCGATGGAATGTTTGGTAATTAGCAACTCAGAAATAGTTAGGAATAATTATTCTATTCAGTGGTGGCTCGCTTCTAGGCACTGTGGAGCTGCAGCACCCCCCCATTTCTAAAAACTTAAAAGTCTAAGAATTTTCTGAAGCAGCACCCCTCCTAATTTTAGCTACGAGCCGCCACTGATTCTGTTTAAAATAAATTATATTTCCCTTAGAAACCACCCGCAGAGGGGACAATCGAAATGGTTAGAATTCGAGGGTGTGCTATCAAAGGAACTTCACACTTCTGACAATCTCAGCGTATGTTATCCCATTTTTCTGACACTTTCTATCCATTCATCATCCTCGACCGTGCCACTTCCCTCACGAGGCGAAACAATCTGAGCAACGACCAAGGCGATATCTTGACGCCATGGGCGAACTGTTCGCCATCCTCTCGGTCGGCTCACCTGCGAACTTCACCTCGTCATCTGCACTTGCACCATTATCCTTGGACCCCGGGCCAATCGCCATTAACATACAATGCCGGCCGCGGCCGATACGCTCGCACACGAATATATATCCCTGGCCGTGATTTACCGGCGCGAATTAATCTCTCGCGTTAAATGAAAAGCCAAAGAGTTCGTGTTTGCGTGCGACCGGCTTGCGTGGGTGCGGCGAAGGGAGGGATGGGTGCAGCGTAGGGGTCCGTGCTTGAAAACGCATCCAGAAGATGGGATCCGAGAGATACGGCACAGTCTGGGATATATTTTTTCTTTCTTCCTTTTCTCTTTTTTCTTGTGTTTTTTTTTTTTTCGGGGTTATGTAATGAGGGTATCGAGGATGCGTGAGCGAGATTGGAGTGCGGGGAAAGCTCGATGCTGTTGCTTCTGGTTGTAAAAAAAACTTCTTCTGGAAGCTAGACCGCGAAATTTCGACGGACGAATTCTAGATGTTCTTGTGAATCACCTAACTTGACCGGTTAAAACGATTAAATTTGTTTGAAACGTCGACTTTTAATCAAAAGAAAATATTATACTTCAAAGTATATAATTTCGGTGTTAGTGTGCGATACTTTTAACAGTCAAATATAAATTTTTGTCTTAACAGGGAACGCGCTTATTGAAATGCTTTCTGCGTAGCAAAAATTTTTCGACAAAGAGAAAGAAGGGAATAGCGAGTGCCACGCAACGATCAAATTCCTTTGACCCGTGTAAAATCAATATTCCCCGAAAAAAAAAGCTCTAGGTACTTATCAAATGCTCTCGACACGGTAAAATCAATTTTCTCCCGAAAGAAAATTCTTTCACGAGTCTCATCTGCATATCAAATGCTTTTGACGCGGGAAAATCAATTTTCCCTTGAAGAATTTCATCCCGTCAAATGCAACTAACGTACGAAAGTCAATTTTCCATGAAAAAAAAAAAAGAAAAAAATATTCAGCTATGAATTTCTCTGAAAAACTTATTCCCTCGTATATCTATCAAATGCCAAAGATTATATCGAATGTGACTTTTGATCAGGATTAACGTCGATATTATAAATTACTAAAATTGACGTCAAAGAGATTTATCATTTTAATTTAAAATATTGTAATATTGTCGTGAAAGGAAGTAGCTATCAGATTCAATCCCTTAATATTATTTGATATAATTTTCGCATTATTGTAGAACGAAATGAATTTCGCCGTCGAAAAACATGCACGATGTCACTTTAAGAGGTCCTGACTCTCCAGAAACGTTTCATTAAGCGGAGAAAAATCGCGCGTTTAAGAGCGAATCCGCGAAGAAAAGGTTTGAAAGAGAGAAACGAGTCTCGATGAAAAATATCAGCAGCTTACCGCAATAATGGACCAGGATATGAAGAGTGCCGGCGTGAATCCGGGAGTCGCACCAGGAAGCGGTGTCGACCTGGGGTTCGAACAGAGAGAGATCGAGTCCCTCCATGTCGCTTTCGCCGCAGGAGTCGCTCAAAGGCTCGAAATTACCCACGTTTGCCGCCTCGTCCTCGTTCGTGATGTCTTCCGACAGATTTTCACCGCCGCCGCCGCGGCATCGCGACGGTGTCAATGCCATTTTATTCGAGGATCTTTCTTTTCCTCGAAACTGGTCACGAATTTAATAATAATAAAAAGAAAAATACACTAGAAAACTTCACTGATCGCTTCGTTTCATCGTTAATGCTCGTCGCGGCGTCGTTTTGGTGCTGCTTTCGATGCGGACACTGAAAACACATTGGACACACGGTCTCGTGAGACACGCGGTTCAAGCGCGTCGAAAGTGAACCGAGGCATATCGAGACTCCCTGTTGTTAGTTAGTTCTTTTTTTTTTTATTTTGTTCATGGTATAGTTAACGGCATAGAAGAACCACGCGCTCGTTCAATTACTTTCGTAGTGAATCATCTCTGAATCGATGTAATTACTGGCCCAATAACGCGCTGGCCTGTGACCGCGGATCTATTCTCGATAAATCGACGTTTATACGATTCATTTCATGATCATCAGATTAACCCTTGCATATTAGTGGCTGGATAATTATCGACGATTCGATTATGAGAGAAAATCTCATTTATGTTTCAAATTATTATTTATAATTGACATTTTCATTTATTTAACACTAGAACTACCGATGTTTAATACACTTTTAGTACACTTTCTTTCGAATAGAAAATAAAATAGTACACTATAATTTAAATTGTTATAGTATTTTAAAAATCAACCCCTTAACTCTATCAAGTGTTTATTTTCAAATTTACCACCCGGCAATGCATAAATTTTAAAATATTTAATGCCTTAAATATTTCAAATTATACTAGACTCATGTTGTTGGGTCACCAGTGACCACCCATTAACAGCGAACGGGTTATAAGACGAGATGTTCGAGTGCTTTTAGAAAAGTACGGGAAAGATTGTTGAAGTTCACGGCACGCAAGAAACGAAGCGCACTCGCGATGGTACAAGCCCCTGAAAGTGGAGCTGTCTCGTGTCTGAAACGCGAGGACCCTCTTTAATTAAGCGTGCTTGTAATTAATTGCTTGTTCCCTGTCCATCCCTGGCGCGACACGTCGACGAGAGTTATGACCTATCCAACAACACCGACTAAGAACTCTTGTCGGCTGGACAGAGCAAAACGACTCGAAGCTTTTTTCTTCGGAAAATAAAATCCATAAAATGTGATGTATTTGATCAGAAAAATTTCATTTCGCGAAGAACGGAGATACGAATCTGTGCTGTGATTAAAAAATGAAGAAGCTGAGGGAAAGAACGGAATTTGTAATAGAAAGGTTCATTTCCTGTTTATTTAATTTATAATTTAAAAGTTTGTTAAAGATTATTTGTGAAAGAACAAAACACCGTTTCAACGAAAGTGTCTTTCACCAGACATGTAACAAAAATCTATCTAACGATTTTCTAATCCAACCAACTTTCATATCCTAATTTGCGATCCACTCTGACGAGTAATTGCTAAGTAATTATTAAAACACTTTACGAGACACAGTTCAGATTTCAGTTCACGTTGAAAAGTGCAGTTTTTCTATTTTTCTAACGTATAATTTGGGGAATCAGTGCGTGCAACTTCTACGGATGAACGCGTTTTTCTCGCTTTTATTTTTAAGAAAACAACTGATTTTTCATTCCACTTACCGGTGCTTTCAACACACCGTGTTCCATCGTTTTATTAATGATATGAAAGTAAACCTAATCTTCAAGATCTATGACTGATTTTTTATTTTACTTGCAATTGTTTTCAACTTACTATTAACTTTTAAAGAAATTTTCTACCGGAAGCCTATTAATCGGCTTTTCAATATCATGGATTGTCGACTGAAAAGCGATTACTAAACCTTTGATTGTTATTTTTTTATTTATGGTGCGTTGAAAGTAAGGAATTACACTTCCAAATTTTAATTATTTTCAAGTTACGAACTGGCAGTGCTTATTTCGTTATTTTAGAACGATCAGTAATGTGTTAAGAAATAACAATACAATTTTTATTCCATTTGAAAGTAAACAAAACAACTTTGTATACCAAACAACGGAAAAGCAATTACGATATCCACAGTGTTTAGTAACTTTTATCAAATGAAAATCATAAACCGTATTCAACGCCATAATCGAATTTTGAATCGCTTTTATCCTCGTCGTAATGGAAAGGCAATTAGATTAATCGATTAATCTTCGGAGCATGTTTCACACACCAACACTCCAAGGGAACGAAACTAGTTTCCACTAGGCTCGGGCATAATTCTAAAACGCCAGGGTCTTTTGAAAACAAATCTGCATGCGGTCGTGCGTTTGCTGTCTTAATACAAAGTTTCACCCTTCCTCTCTCCCCCCCTCCCCCGGCACGAAACGCGGCTTAAACGCAACGTGAACTTGCAAGAAGACATTAATTACGCGATGCCAGTGGACGAGATATATCGCGGAACGGTTCTTACGTCGATAAATTATTTACACGCATTTACAGGGGACCGCTTCCTGCACCGCCCGGACCCTGCAATCGCGGATGCAAACGCGAAAAAACCAGTTTCATTGAAAAAAAAGATAACGGCGCGAGAGGGACATCGCATACCGAAGCACCATCGCGAAATGAAAATCTATTATCGTATATATTGCTGATTATGAAAATTCCAAATGTATTCGATTTTTTCACTTAATCTGTAAATTAATCGATGTAATACAAAACGGATAAAAAATTAAGTATTTTTAGAATTTTTACTTATACCACTTTTGCATTCAATAAGCAAATCTTTAGATTTTTAAGTCAATTTTCTTACTGCATATTTTAACTTTTAAGAATGTCTCTACTTTTTTAATTTAATTTTAAAACGAGAAATCAAATAATAATAATAACCTATCCCTAACCACTCTCGAGACATCGCAATAATCAAATAGTTAATGCGACGTCGAACTCATCTGACACTTACAAAATAAGAAACGGTTTTTGTTATTGAAACGATGTACCGTTTCAGTACTAAATTCAATCAACGTGAAGAAATCGATTCAGATTTTATCGCGCTCGACGATGACTAACGAATCGATCGGCGAAAACAATTAGACCCGTGCGCGGAGATCGAGATCGCGCTTACGGGTAATCACCAGATCGCGACACGTGAACTGGTTTCGCGAATGTCGAAGGAACGTGTGCACGGTCGACAAAAGCGAAGAAAAAAAAAAGGGAAACAGAAAAAGAGATCGAGGAAAAGGAAAAGCACGATTCGACCGGAGGTCGTTCGCATCGAAGTTCGACGTCGGCGAAAGAACACGTAATCGTTTCGTGACTACGGAGTAGAAATTCGTTGCCCTCTTTCCGTTCTCCTCCCTTCTTTCCTGGCCTTTTCCAACCGCGATCAAAAAAATGAAAAAGGAACGATCGACAATCCTGCGGGGGAAAAAAAGGATCGTCCGCCGGCACGCACGGCAGTTTCACCGTGAAATCCCGAACGACCAAGACCAAGGAACACGAAATTCGGCATTTAGCGCGGGAACATAGCGTTTGTCTCAATTTCATTCAACTGCGATTGTCTCCACACGAGATCTAATAATATGAAAGAGAGAAAATTAAGAAAGCTATACATTAAGAATTTCTTGTATTTTAATAATTAAAATGATAACGTTAAATTTAAAATTGAATATGGAATAAAAATGTTTCATAGATGAGCTAAGCTGAGAAATATCAGAAATATCATAATTACGTGAGTGTAAAGAGAGTTAATTCATCCCGATATCGTGAGTCAAGTCACAGGAATCTTTGAATAAATATCGAATGAATAATTAATGTATAACGCAATGAAACATGACATCTAATGATAACACGATATTCTATTTAAATATGTATATAGGTATTTAGCAGGAAATTGATGGTGATTTCAATGTCTGACAAGCAGAAACGTCACATCACATTTGAAGCACAAAATTATCAATAATTTTCATCACATATTTACAATTTTAATCCAATTGCATTCATTACAAACACCATTAAACACCAGAACTACCACTTATTTCAAATAAAAAATTAATCAAACAAATGAACGATGATACACGAGCTAAGATACACAACCATTCTTTACCCCTGTCTTATTAAAAACCTCGGAAGTTCGCAACAGGAAACACGAAATCGATCGATTCGTCTCGATGTATTATTTTTTAAATTCGCCGCGTGTGTTAGCCTACGAAGGGTTAATTGCGGCAAAGAAAAAAAGCACCGCCGACCCGACGATAATATTCATAAATCACTTATTACGCGAAAGCGCGCGTATCTCATGAAGATCTAGATACCGTCTCTTGCGTCCCGCTCGAATCTCTTACGACCATCGCGATCGACGGATCGCGCAGCAGGTGCCGTGCAAGGTGTAATGGACCACCTACGGCGAGCTGCCACGGCGAGCATACAAAATCCCTTTCGTATAAAATCAGTCCGTAACCGCGAAACTCGTATCGAGCGAAAGAGTAACAAGAGTGAGAAGGCATGGTTAGAGGTACGAGGAGCCTTCATGAATGAACTTTGACATTTTGTCGGCGGGACCGGGTCCGAAACGGAAGCGTGTACGACGGCCCCGACCTCGAGCCTCTGGAAAGGATCTCGAGAGGATCTGTTCCGGCTACCATGAGAAACCTTATCTACTGCCTACTTACATCGAGAGAGCCAGACGAGATGGCAGGGGGGAGGGGGAGGGGAGGTCGAAGTGCCTACTTACGACAACCGCGATCCCTCGTAAACATCGGATGAAGGCCTCCTGGGAATCCGCGGCAGAAACAAGGATACCAGGTGCACTCGTCCTGATAACGACCCTGGAAGTGCTCGACCCGCGGAACATCACATTCCGGCGATTTTTTGCGCCGATGGCAGATTTACGAGCGTCGTCGAAGCCGACTGCAGCGCGCGCTGCCTTTACAAGCAACGATTCAAATTCAGTATTACGCGCCCTGGGATACCCTCGTACGACCGTCGATAAGAAGAGGCAAAATCGTATCCGGAGAATGTTATTCGGTACCCAATGCGCGCGCCCATATGGTCGCCGCTCGATCGGGATAACGTTCAGATTGATATCGCCCGGTAATTACGATTACGTTGCCCCGACTTCCACGCGTTATCGATCATTGATATCTTTAGCTCGGTTTTATGGGCAAAGAATCTAGGAAATAGGAATCGAACGTTTCGCGGAGCGATTAGTCGGGATTGAGTTCGTTAGCGATGTTTCTGATACGATTTTACACGGACTAATCCGTTCTAACAGGATACGTACGTTCCGTTTAATTAAGTGCCTCGAAACGTTTCCCGATGAAGCCGTTTATCCCTCGCTTCTGGACAGATTTAATTATTATAAGCACAGCAAAGCACCTGCGTAAGGAAATTAATTTTCATACCGTTATCGCCAGCGATTGAATTTTTATTAAACCATAAGCTTATGCAATACTTTAAGATAAGACACTTTTATGTCCTCAAGTTCTTTTAAACTTTCTATCTTTCGAAATTTGCCATTTGGTACGCGAGAACCAGACCCAAAGTATGCGAACGCTCTAAATGTCATTCGATATGCAACGACTTAACGGCACGAAAGGAGACCAAAGCCGAAACCACTGAATCGTTGAAAAGTTTCGTATCCCCTTTCCAATGTACCAAAAAAAGAAGCTCTAGCTTCTGTTCCCGCGGACAGAAGAAACACGGAAGCGAATCCGAGCCGTGTTACCTAATTGCCCGTCGACGAATGGCAATTAATGCTAATTTAAATTCACCAGAAACGTTCCCCGCGCGTTTGCTGGCCGTGGCTGAAGTCGGTTATGCGGGCTATGGCCCGAGGAGAGAAGTCGGCGATGTTATGCGGCGCTACGCGAGCGAGAAGAAGCGGAGAGGACGATGAAAAACGAGCACGAAGAAGGAGAAACCAGAAACAAGATCGAATCAGCTGAGAGGGAAGCCGCCTTCTGCTGAGCCCGACAGAATGCTTCCTTAAATCAACGATACAAGGCAGATTTGTCAAAGGGAAGCTGGACGAAATCGAGCAATTTGTTTGCCAAAGACGGCTACCGTTCTCCCTCCTGTCTACGCTCCCTGCCAAAATTGGCGCCGTTTTAACGTCGAATTAAAATACTACCGCCACCGTCGTGAAATTCAAATATTCCTGTCAGATCTTAATCCTTTCAAAGTTTACAAAAACGTGATACTTCGAAGGAATAAAAGAAAATTATTGGCTAATGATGGATCGTGTAATATTTCTATTACAATTGTTAATATAATAACGGAATATTTGTCAGGTGTTTAACAGTGAAAAAGCCTACCACATCATTTCCGCTTCTTTTTTCAAGCAGACAGATAGATCGACAGACAATACAAAATATAGCATTCGAACTCATGATTATTTTCACTGACAAAATCCCTCGTTACAATTCTTACAACAGGAACACGATTATACATTACAACCATACATGACGATTTATCTCACTCGAATCAATGGTTGCACCTTTAGTCAACAAGTCTAAACGATCAATAAGTACCTATTAAATTTCACGTTGATTTCGCAATACAAAACAACGTGACAACATAATCTAACATCAGTGTACAGAAAAGAACACGACTATTCAAATAGACTGTTTGTTCGATCAATTTCGTTGATCAAATTAATTCCGACTTATTCGTTACGCAACCGAACGTTTTACTTCGACAGGTAGAAAGTTACATTACACTATCGTCCAAAAGTTTAGATAAACCTACCATATTTGTGGGCTATGGTTTAATGTCCACGCCGGGTCAGTTGTGACGCAAATCTAAGAAACGTATGCTGTAATATTTCTAAAGTTAGACTTTATTCTATCTGCAGATATTAGTCACATTTCGTTAAGAATTTTTATAGTAATAAGCAAAGTAGTAAAACGATGTTTTATGCATCAAATGTGGGATGAAGTATCTGCCTCTCACAAAAAATACAAATATCCTATATTTTATCGTCGATACTTCAAGTGCCATGTTAAAATGGTAATAAAACTTGTAATTCTATCTCCTGCAAATCAATCCTTTCCATCGTATGTGCAATCATTTTCTAGTATTTAATAAAATGATTAGTAATTAGCTAAATAAAAGTGTTCCTCTTTAAATGGATAACAAATCCTTGTGGAAAAGTAAGAAAATAATATCCCAAACTTAAGCGAACACACTTCTAACAAGAATTGAAAATTGATAAATTGATATTTCCAATTAACAAACGTATCCAAACTTTTGACCGACAGTGTATACACGCAACGATAAACGCGAATGTCTTAACTAACCTGGCGCAGGTTAACTCTTTGAAGTAAAACAGCACAATTACCAAACTAACAGCCTCCCTCCCCGGCTAAACGTTTCCCCCGCGTTGCATACGGGTCTGCAAGCTTTCCAAACGAATGTATCCGAGCAAACAGTTAGGCTATCGCCTTCCTAATAACGTTGCGCCGTGTTACAGAATCGAAACTGAACAGAAACACGAAGCCAACTTCGTCAGGATCGACCGCAAGCTACCCGCCGTCCGTGTAATCTGTCCTCGGATATTCGAAAACGCGTAGACCAACAGGAACTTATCTCCCCGCGCGGAGTTTCCCCTTCGAATTATCCGCTCTTTGTACAGCGAAAGGGTTTCGAAGAGCGGAATAGATCAAACGGTCGCGAAACGGACGTAAAATTATACCCGGACCGAAGAGTCGAGGAGCGCCCAAAGGTGTCCTCGCTGGCGGAAGGAAGTCGAAGCTTTCGCGAATTTCCGCGACGAGATCCAAGGGACCACCCTTATAAATTATTGATGCGCCCCAAAGGTCTTGGCGAACCGCTTCTCAGCCCGAACTTTTCCTCCCCGTTTTCTTTCCGCGAAGAGGGTATCGCGCGCGGTTTCGAAATCGTAACTGCAACAGACGGGGATGAATAGGTGGAGTCGCTAATGACCGATGCAATAACGACTGAATAAAACCTTAACAATCATAACCCCGTGGGTTTCTTGCAACATCGATCTTTGCGCACCGGCCACGCGAACACCGCCCGAAGCTTCGACGGAGCTTATTACGATCTGTCTTACCATGAAAACCCATTACTAGCAACCAAACGTTTTTTTTCTCTCTTCCCTCTTTCCTTTTTTTTTCACGGTCGTAAACTTTCGTTTCCTAGCAGCCGTCCCGTAATCGCGAGCCAAGGGATTTTTCGCGGGCTTGTAACGCGCGTAACTCTTTCTCTCTTGCTGCAAATATATTTTTTCTTTCAGTATAAAAACTGCGTTTTTGAAAAACTCGAAATACTGTATTTTTAGAAAGTTTGCAACAATTTCTGACGTTTCGTTTCAATTTTAAATTTCAATGAAAATGGAAAATTTCAATACCAAATCGAATGTTATTAACGCTTTAATACCATGCCAGAGTTCACATCAAAGGTAAACCCAACTATACATTGTTCAGTGTATTATTATCTTCTTTTGCATAAGAAAAATTGTAACGAACGAATCTTGAAAGTTATAACAATTTATATTTAACGAAATTTTTGTTGGCTCTGAGTGATTTCAATCTTCTAGCAATTAACCCCTTCGAAAGACTATAAAATAGTTAATACGTTGACTGCCATGGTGGTCACCGGTGACAGGCGCCTCAAATTTTCTATAGACTAACAGTGCAAAGTAACAATTGAAATAATTACATTTGAAAATTAATCGACAGAATCCTTCATAATTGCAATTTAAATGTTATCAATTTCCACTGTGACAGTCAGCGTGTTAATCAGTCATTAACCCTTCTTTTTCCAAATTTAGAAAAATTTGGGGGTGGACCATTGCTCATAATCCAAACAGAGATCAATAATAAGATTTGTGTGAGATCTAAATATTTGATGAAATCAGTTTCTGTGCTGGAAATGATATTCCATAAATAGAAAAAGGAACGATAAAAGATCGAGTAATACTCTTCGAGAGCGATCGAGATTTTCTCGGCTGTCTGCAAGCAACAGGGGCGTAAATTCAAAAACGGTCCGCAAATATGCAGATGAAATAAAACATTCGCGCAAAGTATCCACGCACGGAGCGAACCGAGCACGGTTGGTTACATTCAATTATGCGAAATCCCGTAAAATGTATTTAATCGACGGATAGAAACACGTTCATTTCGTTCGAGCTCTCCCCTATCCGGTCTATCGTATTAATCTTCTTCAGGTTAAACGACAAATCTTATTTACATGCTCCGATGAGAACTTGATCGAGCCTGCTGGCTAAGCTATGCGATGAATGTAAACACCGTGCCGGGTATAGTTATTCGGTTTATGAACGTGCGTAGATTTTCTACTCCTTGAAAGGTTCGTTGGCAAAAACAGGCTGCTCATAAACACGTTATGAACGTGTTACGAAAATCGCGTGTATAAGAAACCGAACACGATACCATACGACTGCTCGTTAACAAAATTGAATCGACTTGTTAATCGTCCGACTGCTTTTGCACGCGAAATAACTCCTGTAAACCATAGAAATCTTGTTGCATTTTATTGAAAAATTTGGGCAGATTTTAAACTTTCTTTTCTGTGTTACTTGACATTTTTAAGAGTTAAAATTGGGAACTGTCCAGTTAACACCGAGGTCAATTTTCACACCTCTAAAGGGCAATTTGGACACGGCTGAGGTGTACCGTTATTTTTACCTCGAGCCATTCTATAAACCAATAAAGTTTCATTCAAATCGGTGAGTAAAGGTTTGCGAAGCTCCCTTGTTAGAAAATATGGGTGCTTTTAACGCCCGCCCGGCCTCGAACCGAACAAAATTAGAATCTTTACCGTGTTATGTGCATTTTTCGTGTACAAATAGAGCCAGGTAATTAAATTGTGTTCTACAGGTTCCATTAACCCTTTCGTTACTAAAAGTGAATGTAAAAGCAAAACAGTAAGAAAGAATACAAAAATAAAATAGAATCTAAATCTGAATAATTTCATTGCACGTACAAGGGTTGTATTTTTAAAAATTCAAGATTGATAAAACACTTCCGGTCACTGGTGAAAGTTACCCTCAAGCATAACGTGAATGCCTAATTATACAATTATTAATTTCTAAATTGCAATTAAGTACTAAAAATTTCCAGGAAGGTACAAATCATTAAACCTTTGATTATTAAATTTTTTAAAATTTATATTACCGGTGTTTATTATAAAGAATATGAAAATACACGATTTTTAGGCGTTTTTCAAAATTGTTGACTTGAAAATGTTAAACGAATAAATATGTTATAAAAGGGTTAATTTACGTTTGGCAATTTGGCAAAGTTTTCGAGTGTTCAGCGAATTACGGATTCACTGAACGTTTCAAATGGAAGCTTTTCCAGCGCAACTTTGAAATCCATTAAAATTACCGCCACGACCGATCGTTCGCGAGGGGGGACACGAACATCGATTCATCGAATTGCAAATACACGCGCTAATTACAGTTGAAGCCGTAATAATACGGTTTACCGGTTAATCACCTAACTCGTACACGCAACGCTACTTATCATGAAAATCTGTTCTATGATATGAACATCATCCTGCCCCGTTCCTAGAATGTTGTATCGCGCACTGTTACGATACTAAACGTCGCGATGATTTAAACAATAGCCGTTTGTTCGATCGTTTCGTTCCGTTTCGTTTCGATATGCCTCGGAGGATCGTGTGATCGAAGCGTTCGATAGAAAATCCATCGGTTGACAGTTACCTTTAACGAAGCGTTGCGAAGATCCGCGAACGACGCCTCCGATACCCCCGGCTAGGAATTCTTGCGACTCTTTTATTTTTCACCTTCGCTGTCGCACGATCAAGATAAACGACCGAAAAACTTTCGGCTCCGGGTCGCGCCAAGCCATACCCGAACGAGTCTTAAAATCTTGCACCGAGGAAACCTGACGGAGGTGTTGCTCGATTCATCGTTCTTCGCCAACGGAAGTCCGGTCGTAATCCCGACTCCGAAACACTGAACACTGTATCACACAAACCGAGATAACACGCGATTCGATTCACCGTACTCGACACATCGCGATTCTATCGAGATTCCCGACGAATCTTTTTAAACCGTCACATTTTCCCGCTGATCGTGTCGTGTCGGAAACACACAAAACGCTCGCGATGCTGGTTTGCCGCAAACTAACGACGCGGGCAATGCATGACCGGTCGAGACCGACCGAGCGTTCACGAAAACAACCGAGCCAGTCCCGAGTATTACGTGCGTCGACCGATTGACGGCCGCGGGGCTATTGATATTTCCATGCTTTTGCTAATCTTTTCTGTTGCCGGTCAAATTGATGCAAATTAAATTCTTTTTTCCTCAAAATAACAATTCCCTATAAACGATCCCCTTTGGACATTGCAAACATTTATTCCCCTCTTGATTCGCCGAGACTTAATTTATTACTTGCGATGGTCTGTGTTCTTCCATGCGTTACCTTATGTTTATTATTATCGTAATGAATTCGTTTTGAATTTCAAATCATGCAAAGCACGTTTATGTGCATACGTCGTATTTTAATAAAACGAAAGCAAAAACGGCTTTACCTAATACCGTATTAAATAATAATTATTATACGAATGGTAGAAAGTTCTTTTTTAAATTTTATGTTAATCAGAAATTGTGTATTGTTAAAAGGATAGATGAAACTTATGAAAATATCTCAGATAATTTGTTGCAATTTTGAATAATTTAAAAAGCCGAATTAGGTATTAATAAAAAAGGACTTTATCCATGTATTTGTATTTGGATACAAATATGCATACGTAAAGCTTTTGGTTTGCTAATGAATTCAAAGGAAAAGGAAAGACACTTAAATTGTTTAATTTGCGAGGATTCCATGTCTCGTTTAGAATCCCCGAGTCGACAATGGGGTGCTCGAATTTTCACCACCCGGATTCAGTACTTTATTCATCATTGAACAGTCGGTGCTATCTCATCGTCGGCTTCTCTTTCTCTGTGCTGCAGAGTACATGTCACCGTGACAAATCGCGCGGGGTATGCCCGAGGTTAATGACAAACTTTCCTCGCCGTATCGAGTGGAAGCAGGAGAGGAGGAACAGCAAACTTTATTTGCTCAAAATCGTCTTACTCGATATACGCACAATGTAGCTGGCATTAAACAATACCAAGAGACGAAGGATGAACTGATGAATGAAGTGTCTCTATGAAGCGATAGTTTATTACTATCAAAAAGAAACAAAGAATTTGAAAAGATTTGAAGAAGTGACGAATTGTCAATCATCTTAAACTAATTTATCAAAGAATGAGGCTTCAAATACATATTTATTCTATTAACTTTCTCCGTGGAAGAAGAGTGCATTCACTGCTTTATCATTTCATAATAAACGTAACGAAGAAATGAAATTCCTACAGCACTGCGTGAAAGTATTCTTTGAATTATTTAACATCCTCCATATTTCGCATAACTTGAAATTCAAATTCGTTACAAAACGTACTCTCTTTTTCTTAAAAGTTCACAGCAAACTCTTTGGAAAATCAAAGCCTTTTTTTAAACCTTTTATATCGTAGCTTTTATTTTTGATCGTGCGTTAAAACAAACTCTTCGAGGAAGAACAAATTGTTTCGAAAAAACAGGGGGTTAAGTGAACAAAATGCGGCAGGACTGGTTGAAATAAGAAACAACGCGAAAGGGATACATACTCCAGCGTCCCCGAGCGAATAGTATTCCTTCTGGATAATTTCGCCACTATTCTTACAATCGAGGATTCCATTCCGTTTCCTCATCCGCGTGTATGTAGGCGCCCGTGGCTTATACCGGATAGAGACGTCTACGCGGCCTATCGACCACTCCTAACTTTATACAGTTAGCAGTCAATGCCGGTAAACCGGTCGTGAAAATAAAGCATTTGAAATTAGCCAGACGAGCGTGTTCTTCTTCCCGTGGACGAAACCGGCCGAATGAAGAAGAGACAGAGCCGCGCGGGGTGGGGGGATACTTTGAAGTCGAAAATAGCCAAAAATCCACGGCTTTCGACGCGAACCGTGCCGTCCTTCTTCCCTCGTGGCCGACACAGCTAGGAAAGTTAACGGTGCTCGATCGTTGAACTTACCGCGATGTGACGGTCGGGGCCATTAACAGTGCCAAACAGAGTATGGGATTCATTGTCAGCGCGAGAACGATCGTTCGATAGCCGCTGAAGATGGAATTCCTTATCGTTGACGTGCGAATACGCTCCGAACACGTGTTAACCCTTTGCAATCGGAAATTCTCTTCAGATTATTTGGGTGCAATTCAAAATAACTTGGTCATATTTTTCTTAAAAATCACGAGTGCTTAAAGACACAAATTTTAATATATGGCGCACTACTTATAAGTTATACAAAATTTAGGATAATTGGTATTTTATCCTTCTACTTTCGATTTTAATGGAAGGATGGGACCATCGCGGTATAAAATAACTTTTTTACCTTTTCTAGCAAAGCATTACACCGTCCATCGATATAATTATAAATTGTAATTCAGTTTCCTAGCCGCGCACGTCCGGGGCTGATAGGAAATCCCACCTGAAAGAACCACGGCTAGTTACCGAGTCAGCCGCCGGGAAACGTAACGATGCGATAAGATACGCGAATTTATTGAAGCGTAAGCCTAGCGAATTATCAGCCACGATCCTCGACGACTTCGAGTTTTCGAGGTTTATCGCGATCCGAGCGGCAACGTAGGAATAACCTGACGAGAAGGGTAAAATCAGCCACGCGAAGATCGACGCGACGATACTCGAGACTAGGCGAATTACATAATTTGCAAAGCTCCGGCGATATTCGATCGATAATACGGATCTGACGGCGGTTCGGATACTGCAGTTAATTGGGTGGTATGCCGATATGCTCGGATAATCGATTTCTTTCGAGGCCCGCGTGTTGGCTGAAAGGAGGATGGCCAGAGAATGGCCAGTTCTGGAACTGAATGGAAAGGAAAAATTTCCTCGTGTCGTTGATCCCTACGTTCAGCGGAACACGTACGAGTTCAGAACACGTACCAGCACGTTTTTCACGGGGTACGTATTAACTCCCTGTCTTACAATTTAATTGAGACTTGGACCGAGAAATACGCTGAGACTTCATAATCAGTGTACTTTTTTACAACAACTGGATCGTTAATTAAGCAGAACGAAATTTAGCAATATTATTATTTTCCAACACGTTTTTGTAGCAACTTGTTTGCTAACAAAAATTGAAGAATTTGAAATGATGGCTGGGGTTAAATACCAAGGTGGATGTGAATAATAGCAAGGTTTCATTGTTTGTAATGACGGTTATTCTGCTCTTTAATTGAACTTAATGAGACGATTTTTATGAATTCTATTATCCAAGCCTGATCGGTAGTTGGGAAGGAGAAGTGCCGCATAGCGATTGGCGAAATTTATGGTCGTCTGTCGTGATCCAGGATAATTCAGAATGAATTTGTGCCATGATGATACCCGTCGGGAAACATATTGTCGTAATAAGACACCCCAGCGACGTAATACAACCGACGTTTATAACGCATTCGCGTTAAATAAATGGTAACTTGTGGATTACGGGAAGTAATCATGTGTCGTTCAGAAAGATCGGTCCCGCGATAACAGTCCTAGCTTCCGTTCTCCCTATCGAACATCGTGCTTCGAGCTTTATAAAATCCTACTATGAATCATTAACGTCCGTTTTACGCTTTTTGCGCTGTCTCCTGATCGCGTTTTCAATCATGCTTTCGCTAATCTTTTAAATTGCGGCTAAGCCTAGATATACGGCAGTATCTAGTCCTAGATGTTAAGAGAATTTAATGCTCCCAGCTTTGGAAGTTCATAAAATTATTATTTAACGCTTTGACTGTCACGCTGCAGCTACTAAAAATTTCATTTGGTAGGAATTTTATTTTTGACAGACTTTATTTTGGTATTTCTATTATTCATCATTTCAAATATGTAATGGGAATATTTGACATGGCAGTCGAGTGTTAATAATAAATTATAGATTAAAAAGAAAGTAATGGAAATTATTTAGTAATTAAAGTTGATACTCTTCTCCTTCTTGCACGGTAAAGATCTATTAAATCTTAGATTAACAAGTACTTTCACAGTTTCTTTAAATTTTAATAATCAGCAATTTCTAATCAAAATAAACACAATTCGAATAATTTCACAGGTTAATAATTTATAAGATGAACGAAATGATAATGGGGCGATAATAAAATTTAAAGAGCAATATAAATTTGCCACTTTACACGATAAGGATCTAAGTTTTATCGAGATGCTGTCCAACCTTAAAGCAGTGGGTCAGTCGTCTTGTGCGAACGGGAACAAGTACAGTGGGGTAACGCGCGCGATCTTCCATTCCCTAACGAGCAGGTAAGAAAATCAACAGAAAACACGGTATAAACAACTTTCTGCCAAGAGGATGGCATCGAACAGTGTCAACGATAAGTGTGCCTCCTGCTCGCTCTCCGCATTGATATTCAACCTGATTCTACTTACACCCGGACCTACATACCACACTCTAAGAACTTCACTTCATTTTCCTAACCTGTTCGATTTTATTTCATTTCGAAACCGCTTGCAATTTGCAATAAATAAGCTTTCAATTAAAAGGATCGAAAAAGCTGATCATTTGATTGCCTGATAATTGTTTTTTAGGACTATTATTAAAAGACAGGTAGTGCTGTCTCTCGGTTTTTCTTTTCTTTTAATGGAACTTCTTAAGAATATCATAAATATGACAATTTCAAGTCATCAATAGATTTACAACCACATGCATGTGTGATTGATGCTTAAATTTCCATAATCGATTGAATACCCATGTTATAAGGAAGTTTCTTAATAGTAATTTTATTTTTGACAAATTTTATTATTTCTACAATATATTGTTATTTCTATTATTTATCATTTAAAATATCAAATGAGAACATTTCTAATGAAATAAAATCTAAGCAAAGATTTCTAATGGAAACTCAAGTATCACTCATGTATGGATAACATGGCAATCAAAGTGTTAATTAAAAATATCGGTGCAGAGTACTTGGAACCTTAACGAATTGTTAGCAACTTTTAACAAGTTCCGCGTTTCTACAAAATCTTAGTATACAATTCAATTATTTCGTGATCCTCGAACCGACTGAATGGACCGTACACCGTAAAAAAAGGAATCGAATGACCCATATTATTCCGTGCACGTATCTGGCACGAAGTTCACCGGATGTCCAGCCGGCGATATCGAGCCATCGATTGTGCCATGGGCCCCGGCCAGGGTGAAAAATATCGACGGCTGACAGAACAATGCAGAAACTTCGACAGGCCGAGCGCATCCAGTCCACGAAGAAGAACGAGGAATATTCGCGAAAGAAGGACAAGACCGTTCGTGGCTTTCCTCAAGGGCTCCACAATTCATCGTTTCGTTCGTTGCGGCCGGGTTCCGCCAACGCTCGAGGCATTCGTATTTCATCGGCACGCATGCCTGGGACGAGAAGCAGGAAAACGAAACGAAGAGATAGCCGACCGAGAGGAAAATAGAGGTACACTGGACGGCATTTGAAATCACTCGGCAGATTCGCCCGTCTGAATAAATCTAACGGTGAACATCCGTGCTGAGAACGACCCAGCGACGTAGAAGACGAGGAGGAATACCTTCCTCTTTGCCCGCGGTTTGTCCTTCGAGCGTCTTCGAGGGGTTCCCGGTGAACGGAGCCGGAGCGGATTTATCGCGGCCTTGCTCGCGGTTCCACGGCTGGAAGGATCGGGGGAAGCCAGTTCGACCGATTTTACGCCGGTACGAAGCCACGGTTAATTTACGAGCGGAGACGCCGCTTGTAAAACGGCTCTTAAGAACGCCTAAACGTGCTGCCCGGCTGATGTATGGGGAAACGAGCACCGCTCGCTACGGTACTGGCTACCGGCGGTAGAACACGATCCCCGCTGGCGGTACCAATAAAATCTTCAAATGGGGATACGTACTTTCTCCCGGTGGTTCGTCAGGTGGATCCGTTTTAAGGGTGACAGGTGAACGTACAAGTTACTTCCAACGATTTTCTTTTCAATTGTTTCCGATGCACTCGATCGGTACATTTTATTTAACTACTTTTTATGCAATTTTAATTTTTATTAAGGTAAAAGCTCATTGTACATTGTATCCTCGTTGGTCTTTAATTTTTAATAAAATAACTATTAAATACACGATTCTTCTTTAAATAAATTTTTAAAGCACCAAAAATTGTTTTCACACCAAATCTGGAAAAAAGGTTCGAACTACCCCTAAATTGTAATCACAACTCATTCCAGGACGCATTGAATCGAAGCTGGGTTGTTATAAGAATCGAACAAAAGCGTAGAGAAGTTTCGATGACAAGGAAAGGAATAAAGAATGGTAAACTTACTTTCGATATGAATTCTGTAGACGAAACAAAGTGATCCGAGAAAATTCAATAGAGAGGCGACTGTAAGGCTGGAGGCGAGTTTCCGAAGAAAGAAAGAAAAATTTCAGCCGTACGTGCTCGCGATGCCAAACAAGAGTGCATTAATTGCGGATGTAACCGGCGCGGCGGCGCGTTACGATTCCATCGTTAAACCGCGTTTACACAGCCTGCGAAGCGAATAAATGTCGACTTTATTATTCTTGCGTTCTCGTTGTCTATTACATAGAAGAGTTTCGTGGAACAACTGTTAAATAAATTTACATTTAACCTCGTACACCATACGTAGAATAATACGCAATCTCGCGATTGTTGTATGAAATCGTAGATTTTTATGCATTTACAAAACGTTAGACTATATTAACTCTTTGCACTTCGAACAGTTTTTAATGTGGGCTACCAGCTATTCCAGATTTTATTTACGTTAAATACGTGGTAATGGAATTAATTTTTAAATATCTGTAAAACGTGAAATTTGCAATTTAATTATATTTGCATAGGGTGTTTCATTAACCCTTCTAATTTTCTATTCTTTCCTGCTTTAGTACTTTTCTGTGAAAAAATATTAGGACTGCCACTTGATATTTTTGTTAGCTGCTTTTTAAACATTCTTTTTGTTATAGGAAATGAACCATGTTAATTTCGTTTCACTACGTATGATTCGTTTTTCTTCGAAACGCTGGTACAATCTCGTGAAATGCAAAGGGTGCATCGATAAAAATCGCAACTTTCAACGACAAGAGTAAGCAGACCGAGGAAACATCGAGCCGCCATATGCGCCGGGCATAAACCCACTGACTCCGCGGCACGCTCTTCTTTTTATTTCCCTCGTCGAGTAACGGGTGACGGGAATAATAACGGCATACAGAGGTTTTCGAGGCCGACTGGACTAGAGTTGTGCCGTCCTTGTCCCCCGTTATACACTACCGTTCAGAAGTATTCACCCATTTCACTGATTTTCATCAAACGCTACAGGAGGATCAGAGTTTGAACAGTAACGCGACGAATGACCACGACATATGCTTAAAAACAGGTTCGAGAGTTCAACTCTAACGCTTTATTATTGAAAATTGCTATCTTTCTCGCTTATTCGAAGATATGCTGTTGCTGTGCACTACAGGTGGCACACGGGAAGGTGTTTAAGTCTAAGAGGCTCCAAAACCACTTTCGTCCATTGTTTGAATATTAAAACAATTTTTTAAAATAAGAAAGCACAGATTTAATTAATTTTCAAATAATTTATAATAAATTGTAGTGACATAGGAGGTTTAAAAGTTGTCACAGAAATAGAAAAATACTACAAATTGATATCCATCTCAAAGAGAATTGGATAGATTTCGTAAGGAAATTAAATGAGTGTCAAAGTATAATTCCTAATAACTTTCAAGTGCAACTTGAAGTCCCACTTTCTTTAGCAAAACCTAGTACAATTTTAAATTAACAGCAACTTTCAATTTACCTTTGAATAACTTCCCTAAACACCTCTAAATTAACAATAATGCATCTTTCAATAAATTTCTTTTCTCAAATATTGTTATTTGACTATATAGACAATTAACTCTGGAACGGTAACATCATTTCTGACACATTAAAGTAAATTTAATTAAAATTAATTGACACTTTGCTACTACTATTTACGTCACTGTTCCAGAGTTGAAAAGTGTCGCCGTTTCTTTAAAAGGATTAAAGACGCGTATTTCCGACGAGGCATAAACGAGCAAATATGATACTTTTGATCGGTAGTGTACGTGTCGCGCTCGTTCCGATCGTCTCAAATGATCCTCGTTGCTTTTCCTGGACGAACGGACCTTACAGGGTTATTGCGCATTACGCCGGTAATCACCCCCATGGGCCAATTAGAAAGACACGGGAAAAGTTTACGGACGGTCGTTTCGCGGGAAGCATATTATTGCGGCTGATTTAATTCACCTCTCGATTTTAAGTGCGCCAGGTTTATCTCAAGCAATATGGTTGCAGGCAACATTGATGATCTTTGATCGATGCGTAGAAAAGTTCAAAGTTCAAACACGGTCGTCAAGGTTACGAATATTGTATTATACTTTATTCTCGTAACAAAATATTCTGTGCGTGTCAATGTTTGCTTGTCATTTATCGGGTCTTGGGATACTCTAAAATCGTGCCAATGACATTTTAACCCTTTGCACCCCAGGCACATTTGGATACAATTAAACCTAAATACACTTTCTAGTAAAAAATTAATAATATACTAAGCAAAATATCGCGTCTACTAAATTTTGATGTTAACAGATCGAACGTCCCCCATCGTAAAGGGATGAAATTGGCAGAGAAATTCTAACAATATTATTTTTTTTATGTGCTACGTGTACGATGTCAAATATATTCAGAATTACGGCTGAAATAACGTTCCGTGAATAATATAAAAAATTGAAAGGCAGTCAATATTACCCCGAAGAACGTGTGGTTTATGCGAAAGGAAGCCGATGCGGGGACAGCAATTGAGAATTTCCTTCCCTCGAGTTTCTTTGCCTCCCTCTTTTCACGAACTCTTCTGGCTCGCATCTCTCGGAAGTTTCCACCGTCTGCGAGCCACCCCCCTATCGTTTTTTATTCCCCTCCGTGTTCCGTTGCAACGTTCACCCCCAGGGGGAGAAAAGAAATTATTGAATGCCGTGGGTGCGACGTCGGCCTAAGAAGTTCGAAAGGGCCGCGGGTCTTTAGCCCGGAATCGTTTAAGATAGAGAAAAATGCATCGTGGACCAACTTTTCTCTTTTCTTTCTTTCTTTCTTTTTTTTTCTTCTTTCTTTCCATCCCCTTCTGCCCCGGTCGAAAGCGATGCAGCTTCCGCCTCTAGACGGGGTCGATAAAGCTTTAAAACTATCCCTTTTCTCACCCCCCGACCTCGACGCGAGAAAATTCGAAGATTTTGAGGAAAGAAAAACAATCGATCCACGCCTGATTGCCGGGGGATGGTGTTGTTTGTTCGTTAAATATTCATGCCTGTAAATTCGACAAATTCGATTTGCCCGGTTACAGCCGTGCATGAATATTCAGGGGAGGATCGGCGAGATACATTGTCTAATAAAAATTCAAAACCCGTCAGGATACTTTTAATGGTGGAATGCGATGGCGGGTAATTGATTTCATCCCCCGTGTTCCTAATTTGAATAATAGGGGTAATATTTGAATAGTTGTCTTTTCGACAGTTCTGAATTCAAATTAATTTCGAACCTCCTTCTTCATCAATTTAAAATACAAGATTTAAACTCTGTATGATTTTGTTTCAATTCTAAATTGTATTGATTTTCTGTACTTTAAATGACAGTCCTTGCGTTAATAATTTAAATTTTCATTTATAGTTCTTCAACTTTAGACTCTTTTAGATATTATTTTTCATAATTTAAACATCTTTATGACCAGTCTTAATTGAAATATTTAACTTATAAATAATTAGAGAGAAGTTGACTCATTTATTAAGTAAGAAACACTATTCAAATGTTACTTTTTCATGTTTATTAATTTCATATAGCAGCGCGTTTTAAAAAAGCGCCACCACTGGCGCCATCTAGCGGTAACTCGGGGAAATAATAAAATAAAAAATTGCGTTTTTTAGCGAAATAAACAAATTTTGAGCTTAACTGACGCGTGTAATGTGTACTATGATCACAAATGAATCCAAAAAATGTCACTTCACTTCGTTTGAAGCGTTAAATTCGAAAATGAAAAAAACTGCATTTTATGGACACGAATTTTGTCGTCCATCTAGCGGCAGCCGCCAGGAACTAACGCTACTTATTTTTTCATACGTTTCTTACAGTACCTGGCCTTTTATACTTATTACCACTCGTAAAACGTTCTATGGTAATAATACGGATAAAATTACAGCAATAATATACCCGTTTTATGTAAAAAATATATAAAAATGAAAAAACATACCTTTTATTATCTTATGATTACGTGCTGAACTGTGATCAATCGAATAATGGTTTCTAAATATTGTTTTTCACTTTAAGTGATTCTAACTCATCCAGTGTGGTTTAAAAATATTATTTACAGCTCATTATTAACGTAAAATGACCGAAAAAGTTTAAAAGCTGGAAAAATCGAAATGCGGATTAGTTCCTGGCGGCTGCCGCTAGGTGGTTATCCTGTTTCATGGTCCATAAAGTGCAATATTTTTAATTATCGATTTTAACGCTTCAAACGAACCGGAATGACTTTAATTAAGTAGAATATTGATCGCAGAATGGTTTAAGGGGGTAATTAAAGCATAAAAGTACCTCAATTTACGAAAAAAGCGGATTTTATATTTTAGTAACTTGAATAACCGCCGCTAGATGACGCCACTGCACGATTTGAAAAATGCGCGCAAAAAATCACAGAATATTTAAAAACACTTGTGCAAGTGTTTTAGCTTATTAAATCAATTTATTCACAAAACTACCATGTTTTCTCTTTCTACTATTCCAAATACATAAGAAATTAATCTGTATTAATACCTATAGCATAAAATAAGTAACAAAGATAGTTTTTTTGATTTATTAAGTAAAACGCTTACTTTTTTGCCTTGATGGTTCATTTCTTCGTTATTTGACAGAAACTGCGGTTCGTATTATCAGATATATTGTTAAAAATTACATTTTGAACCCATCACCCTCGTATCGGCACTCGATCCGGTGCACTCGCGAGGAACAATCGGTGTACGATAAACAATTTTTTTCCCCCCGCGCATTCGACCAAGAAAAAACAGTATCCGTTTTCCATTTTCCGTCGGAGGCTCGATAGGATTTAACGGCGTGGCTCAAAAGCAGCAACGGCCACGGCTTTTCGAATCGATGAATAAAAATCGCGTACCGATGCGTGACGGTGAAACAGAAAAGAATATTATCCATTTATGCACGGACCGGCGCATAAAATGATCGTTCACCGAAGAACTTAGAGGTCCGCTCTCTCAAACGATTGTTTAACTTCCAGTCAAATAATACCTCTAAATATTCAATTCGAACACAGAATCGTAATAAAAAAAGATCAAGGATTAATTCCATCAAAAAATTTTATAAATCTTTATAATTAAACAATCACTCTTAGGTAATTGAGATTTATTAAATATTGATAATAACGTAAGTGTATTATGTCATACTTTCATTATATTTATTAAATTTCAATTTTAAAATAAGCTCACAGAGGGAACCGCAAATTTAATAACCAACCCAATAAAATTGGCGCTATTTCAAGATATCGACATGCTGGGCAATCGATGGCAAATTTTAATTTTGAATATTCGATTTAAAATAAACTAGGTGAAATTTTAGTAACTTTATTAGCAGACAATTTTCATTTACAGTCTCCCATAAATTTAACTTTATATTTGCAAGGACTTTTGTATTACCTCGTCAGGACCTACGATGCTGTTGGGGCTCTGGATAAAATACTGTGCGTTAATTTAATGTTCCGCGTTAACTCAGTTTCGTTTTATCAATTTTCTTGACACATTAAATCCAAGTTTCATTAATTACACGATCCAACACGCTTGACACCCGCTGCATTGCTCCAAGACACTCGATCCTCGTTCCCAACGCAAACTCTGTTTACGCTTTCGCGCGATAAGCTGATTTCCCTGGGTTACATAGACAACGAGGAGGGGAAGAAGGGGGGGCAGACGAGAGAATATTTAATCGTAATCTTAAGATACGTTTACGCAGGATATTCGGCGAAGAACGAACGAGAGCGGGATTGAGTGCACGACGGAGTCATCCTTCGCTGACAGTAAACACAAGGGGTGAAAAGGATCGCGGAAGGGTGAGCAGAAACCGGAGCAAGCTTATTTAAGTGTATTTCTGCTTTATCGATCCGGTATTAGCTTCGCTGTACTCAACCCGGCATTATTAAAATCCCAATGCTTTCAACACACTCCTCCCGGAGTTCAATAAACTCTAAATACTTATGAAGAAAGATGAAATCTTTTCTCGACGAATTTGTAAATCAGAATCGGTTAATAAACAACACAGAAGCTTAGTTGTCTCAAACATTAAAGAAATTTTGGATGCAAGATTTAAACCTTTGCACTCGAGTGGTGCCTCCGGAGTTGAAAATTAAATTTCAGAATTATGAACTTCCCCAGTCCTCGTCATTACATAAAATAAAATGTACAATCCTACAAAAAGTAATCTTATACCATTTATCCACAACTTATCCATCAGGTAGTTCTAAGAAGCCTCCGCTAATTATACAAATCTCGATCGCAAGGGTTCGTCGGACGAAGTCGAAGGGACGGCAAGGAAAAGGGACAGAGAATTCTCGGTTTATCGAATCGTCGAGCTCTCCCGTTTGATGCTCGCCTCGATGAGGATCGATGTTAATGGAAGAGCCGATACGCCATGGTGCGACGACCGCCCACGCGCTAGGCCAGCCTAGCCCTCGTCACGCTTTTAATCACGAGGGACAACGACGATGAAAAAAATCCAGGTCGTCCAGGGGTGGGACTCTATATGGAATCCTCTGGCCACCAGCGGGTATTAAAATGTCAGCTTGCACTTGCCGCTCTAACCTATCGGATGCTGATGATATCGTCGACATATGATAATAGGGGAGAAGGCTGGCCTCGGGGGTTGAACTACCCCTTAGCCGGTCCCTTCTGTCCTATAACTTCCAAGGAATGCTCCAGAAAGCCGGCCAGCACAAAGGGGTGGATAACTGTTCGGGGTATTTTTGTCCACCCCGCGGGGCTCGAACACGATGGGATACAGGATGGGATAAATAAGTGGTTCTGGTTCGATATAATTTCAGTATCAATCACCTGCGACCAGAAATTAGTTAAGGCACCTTATTTGTCTATTTCAGAATTTTTCTTTTTTCAAACAACCTCCTGGTTGAATGGAAATTCTTCAATTCTGATATGCGCCAGTTTCATTCGAAACTGGAAATATTCCAAGTTCACCCTTCGCGACGCGAACGTGACGTTTATTTACGAACCCCTTGGTGCCCTTTGGCATCGGTTCGGGAACAGGGTGGGTTACATCTAAATTTAAGACACCTTCCATTTATCTCCAGTTTGTCAGCGGTCGTTAATTAATGGTAACATCCGCACCGGATTAGGTGGCAATGTTACTATAATGTTACTATTATATGTAACACAGTTGAAATGAAGATCTGGGACGAATTTTACAGAATCTTGTAAAAATGTTGCCATTTTTACTACATTAGTATCACGTATGATATCGTTAGCAAAAATAATTATTTGGGGACTTTAAATATGAATCCCTAACAAAATTAAAGGAAAGATTTTTCAAACATTCTTGAATTTACTTTTATGCTGGGTTCAAAGTAACATTGAAAATTGAGGGTGAGTCAAAATATTCTTATCGTTAGCTTGTTATATCGAAACATACCTTGAGGATCTATGTGAGTTACTGTCTAAGATACTTCACAGACGTTCTAGTAGAAGTTGGCTCTCGAGACGGTCACCTATTAGAAATTCTGAACAATACGCCCGCTTCAGACCAACCTTACCCCCTTATCCTTGTAGACATTTCGTGCAAGTAAATTGACCATTTAAAGGAAACGCAGCATTGCGTCGTTTACGAAACTTTCGATTAATTCACCGATCAATTCGCAGAATAAGTTTCTAATGGAATTAAGTTTCGATAAAAGAGCCAGGTGACCGGCTGAATTCAGAATTAATTGAGTTTAAATCAGTTTTCTAGCCGAGTCGTCTTCGATTTCTCGTAAACAAATGTATTTTATACCACTTTGGTCAAAAATAGTAGTCTATGATAGACAAATTTTCAATTGAACACTGGTAATTAATTCTGTTAATAATTAACTTTGCCGCCTTCGTATTTCTCCCAACAGAATTTGAAAATAAACAAAAATTATTTATTTACAATTTTGCTAAAATAATAAGTAAATATTTTCTTATACGTCAATAAATACCAATTTTCAATTAAAATAAATACTAGTAGTGTCACCGATCCAAATCTAATTTAAATTGAAAATTATTCCCTGGATGAAGATCAATCACTGCTCTAAATTAATTCGATTGGAAGCATGGTTTACAATTTTTTTTTGAGAGGAACGATCTTATTAATCAACAACCTGTTACAAACTTTAACGTTCTCCTGTTACACATACACGAGTACAGAGCTATAGAATGAACAAACAATATTGGACCACGAATAAAACAACGTTGTTTTATTCAACACGGTGATCGTTCTCTCATGGAGTAATTATTCTATTTTTCCCCCGAGTGACCCAATTTTTCATGCAAAACTTCCATTTCGATTGACCTCATAGCCGACCCCGATACTTTGATCGTTATTTCTTTGACAGATTGACTGCACCGGGGGTCACGGATGATCGACACTAAGAATTTAACAGGCGAACTATGGAGCCGGGTCAATTGTGTTCTAAACTTACGAACCGAGTACAATAGAGCTTCGATTAAAGTTGGGTGGTGAAATTTTTAATCTGATTATCCTAACATTCCACGGTAGTCGATGGCACCAATTTTATGTCATTGAACCGATAAATAAAATAAAGGGAATATGAGACAACTATGTGTATAACGTATTATTAAAAAGTGGAAAATTTAATTCGATAACTTGAACAATTTATATTTTAGTTTATGATTATAACACAAACCTTTTATTTAACCAGTATGTTCATTGTGGATGAATATACTTTGCTGCACAATAAAAATATATACCTTTATATCATAAGTATTAATACTAAATATTCCATTTGACAGTGATTTTATTTTTGACAAATTTTATATTTTATATCGAATATCTAAAAAATCCTAATAACATGGGCGATGGTTCTAATGAAAATTCAAGTTCTAGGTGGAATTTCAAGATGTTAATTGTATTAGTGCCTTAGCCTTCCCTCACAGGTTGAAAGTACAAGTTCTCTAATTAGAAACTAAGAAAAGAAATATTACACTTTTTAGAACTTCAAAATTTTGAAATAGTGTTTCAAAGAATATAAAAGATTGGGAATATACTTTTAGATGTTTAGAAATTTCAAAACATTATATTTTTAGAAACTATAACTTCTCTCCAGGGAGTACTATGCTTTCTGTTGGGGGGTTAATATCCCCAAAATACGAACGGAAGCCGTCAGATTTCCAGAAACGACGGGAACGACGTCCAGAAGGACGTGTCGGCTACAAAGTCGGCGTCGTTCCACGTCGACGTCCCTTTTAGCCTTAGCCGCCGGCTATACATAAACTATACACAGTCGGTTGGTGCAAAGGGGGTGGGAACGGGGGTTGGTTGAAGGTGGGGCAGGGGGGGCGACAACCCCGTGTGTCTCGTCTACGAGCGAGGGGGGCTCGTTCGTTCGGGCATGAAAATTCTGCACCCCTCGTTGCACAGAATCATCCCCCATCGATCGACCTATTCCGCCCCCGTTGCTTCGTGTCATGGATGGGGACGGGGGGTGGCGGTGGTGCGGTGGTGATGAAGGGAGCGAAAAAAGAAAGAAAGGAGAGGCGAAAAAAAAAAATATCGCGTCGACGATGACGATCCGCGTGATGCAGACCGCTACGTAAACAATTTAATATTCACGCGCGAGGAGAGGCCAGAAAGTGAACGAGCCAGGGCTAGACGGGGACAGGAGGACCCTGACGCTCTTAGGATTAATGAAACGTGTTTTAATTCGCGACACGTACGACGCTCCGTGGAGATTCCACGAAGAAAATCTAACGATCGGCGGTTTCCGAGCGGAAACGTTACAGAACGCGCACGAACAGCGAAGCTGCTGAATCGTAAGCTGATTCCTGCAAATTGATTAGTTTTGCCCCCAGTAATTTTAATGATTTGGAACACATTTGCAACTAATTAGAAATTTGCGACATTTATAATAAAAACTAGAAAATTTTGTAAAATATTTTTAAGTTTTACCCTGTATAAGTTCTTTGCTTGCAATTATACCCTGTGCTTATTATTTTTTTAAGTAACAATAACCATTCAAAGAAAATTTTACAATAAAAATTAATACTTTAGTGGTCCAAATTATTGTATTTCTACTTGTATACTAAATTAAATAAAAGATTGCAAAAAAGAATTTGAAAATTAAAGTTGTATCACTTTATTATCGAACCTTGAACGTTGCAAAAACCCCTGCGTAAAACATGATACCGCGAAGCAAGCAGAATCGTTAGAGGACCATTTAACAATTCGAACCATCATAAATTTGTGGCGAAAGTTTCGCGAACAATGGCAAAACAATTTTGTAACAAAGTGTAGACAGCCATGGTATTCGAAAACTCTGGTAATGGCAACGTGGACGACAGTACGAGGGTACAAAACGCATTCCGGCCGCCGTATGATGTATTGCATACCCTACGGTTGTTAGAAACTCCCCTTTAGCCATCCCTGCGACGCCTCTGACCATCGGTACCCTGGTCAGGGACATTTTGCTGGGCCAGAAATTTGAACCGCTTCAACTAATCACTAATTTCTAGGAGATCCATACAGTGGCGCAATCAGAATTTTTCTAGCAAAGTTTAAATTTCCAAAAGTGCATCATTTTTACTTCAAAATTACAGCAAAAGTAATCCAAATTAATTAAAGGTAAAAATAATGATTTTACAAATATTTGCATTGCTCCACTTAGAAATATTATATTTTTTCTAATAGAAATTAAGAAAGAAAGTACTGTATTGTTAACAAATTAGAAAATTTAAAATGCTTTATTTTATAATAACATTTCTAGAAAAATGTTGCAACCTGCTTATGATTCATCTGCCATATCTATTTCCCACGGACGTATATATACGTCTTCGGGGCGAAAGGGTTAATACTGTATTTTCTCATCTCGACATCTCACCTAAAATATTGTCTCCCTAGAACCAACTAATATCCGAGCGAAAAATAAAGCAAGAAAACGGGAAAGGGAGAGATTTCGGTGACACGTACGAGGGTCGGACACCTCGAAAATCTCGTCGGCATAAAACACTCCGAAGGGTAAATGATACACGCACGGCGCAACCCCCGATTACTCGTTTCGTTTAATGCGCTAGCCTCGAGGCGAGGAAGATACCCCGTCACGAGCAACAGAGAAAAAAAGAAAGCAAATGGAGTCGTAGGATCTGGTATAAAAAAAAAAAACGGAGGGAAGAAGGGGGTCGCTTTTCATTTGCATGCGAACCACGAAATGCATTGACGTTGATTGAACATTTTTCCCCTTGCGCGTGAAATAACAACGAAAACGACTGCTTTCTAACTGCTTGTTTCACGGATAAAGAATTCCACGAAGACGGCAAAGAATGCCCTAGTTCTGTTCGTTTCGCTAGAAAAAAAAGGAAAAAATGTCAAAACCGAGATTTTTGCCGAACCGACTCTCGTCGGTTTCGTTTGAAAACGGGAACGAGAGAGAAAGTGCTCGTTGCTGGAAAATCTAGACGCGCCAAAGTAGGGGAAACCTGTATAAAAACCAGTACGTAAAAACGTTCCGTGGGAGTTTGATTGTTTCTCGTCGGAAAGATTTGTCACCAAACAGACACGTATCGATAAATTATCATTTTTTATTTATTTAAAAAAATCTTCGAGAGCAATTGTCCACTGTTAGAAGGCAAAAATGTAAAATGGTTTTCTTTTAAAACCAAAAAACGAGTTTTCTTCTCGCATCAAATTTCAAATTCCATTTATGCACTTCGCAGCCATAAATGTAGTTTCGTAGAGGGTTTTCCTACGTGTCGAGATCGATTTAGGAAACACTCTGATTTTTATATTGGAGAGCGATCGACCAAGCTGTTGATTCATCACAAACGAGATGTATATCTATATTAATTTCATGATGGCTGGTCCCGATAGGGACGAGAAATCAATCAACGCCAACAGCAGCAACTGCTGGGAAACGATAGCGTTTAGCCGACGAACTTTCGCAGTTTTCGATCCATTTATCCGCTGAAAATATTTCCTAGCCGGGTGAAAATCAGCGTAAAAGGGGTGTACGCGATCGAGGCGCGATGATCCATCCAGTTATTCGGCAATCGGAAGGGGCAAATGCAGACGTAAATGTCCCGTGGGAACGTCCGGCACGCCATAAAATGAAGATTTATTCGCTTCCGATGTTACGCCATCTACCTTGTTCGCTTGTACAGCTTCGGTAAATTATTACGTTATTACGGATGACATCTCACTTTTCCTTTTCTCCTTTTGTTCTTTTATAGCAAATTTCAGACAATGTGGATTAGGTTGATTTTTTAAGTGGTCCCATTTATAATTCGTAGGGTAAACGTAGGTGTGAAAAGAATTAATATTTGTCTTAAAAGTTGTTTTCTAAATAAATATTTTTCCGTCCAAAGCAGAGACACGAATGGTCCACGATGATACGTCCATTCGCGCCAGTGGCGATCGTTTAATCATCGGCGTTGCCTCGTTTATTCGGTCATTACCCAATCGCATTATGCCCGCCGATAATCGTTGATCGGTCGACCACCAGCAGCGACCAGGAAAGACATGAATTTGCAACAGGACATTAATAGCCAATCGAGTCCCGTGCTCGTGATTATCGGCTCGGTTCATCTGTCGTCATTTTGTCCCTTCGCGTTATCTTATCGTCCGCTTTAGTTGAATATCTGGGCTATCGATCGTTCCGAGCATCCGCTTTTGTCAGCCCCGACGAGGACTGCAACCTGGTCAGCGTCGATTCAGGTGTCAATCGAGACGAGCCCCGATTCGACACGAACGGAAGTGAACATTGTACACTAACCTGTTTAGTGTACTCAGGTGTTATTGGGTTTCCAATTCTATTCATATTTAACACTTTCATTGAATCCTATAGAATTGTATAGAATTTCAATTTCAATTGTACCAGCTGATTTAAATTAGATTGTATTAAAACGAATATTTCGTATAAATAAATAAGCTTCAAATTTTATTTTTTCAAAGTAAACATTTGTTAGAAATATTCAAAATTAGTAGTTTTACAAGGTGTAGGACCGCGACAGTGCCAGTAGTCCACTTAAGGGATAATTAATTGGACGCAGCGCGACACATGGGTGCTAGGAGCGGTAGGTGCCGATTGCGTAAACGCGTATACTGTTCCTGTATCGAGTATCGAAAGGTATCGAAATCCGATCGAATCGCATTCCTGCACACTACACGCAGGGTATCGACTACTGGGAATCGTTTCGGCTTCGATTCATTCTTACATCGGCTCCTTCCCGATTTGTCCCTTGTCTTTCGTCTCGATCGGGATCGCCCCGGGGAAAGGTGAAAGTACCGTCTTATCGGAATGGATTGCTATGCAAGAACCACGTTCGGCTGGTTAATGCCATGTCTCTGAATAGAAATTTGATTCGTACTTTTATCCGCGTTCCGGTGCACGTGCTTCGGATCTTGAGTAATGATGCCGATCGCGATGGCCGATGAATCTGAAGCGACCTCATCAATTATTCGATGCAATATTTGATTCGATTTGGAATATAGTGTGGGATGATGATTTAAATTCAGACGTTGGAACAGGATTTTTATGCAATTTTTAAACCCTCGTGTATCATTTTACTAAAAAATCACCGACGAGTTAATTCGTCAAACTCGATTAAAAGGTTAAGTTCAGGAAGTATATGCAAATTGTTTAATAACAGGCAAATACTTTTGAGTAACTTCCCTGTGAACTTGAACTTCGAAACGCAACAATTTCCTTCGTTTCCCCCGGATGTCCCTTAAATTCAGTCCGCGTTTATCCCAAGAAACCAAGCGTCTCGGTAGACACTGTCGGCGAGTAAATAAATCCGTAATGGATACCGTGAGAAACGCAAAGTAACAAACGGTGCGTGTACACACGGAGCAACGGTGGTTTGCACAGCGAAGCGTGTCGAAAGCCAGGAAATCCGACATCGAGACACCCGGTACGTGAAAGCATCGCTCTCCGCACCTACACACGTGTTTAGACGGATCACTCTTCGACGCGAATCCCCTGGAGCGTGACCTCTCACGCGTGTACCGGCGTAAATCAGTCATCTCGATGCGATATTTTATGATAATTATCCACAGACTGTCTTCGGTACTTGTCTCGAATTCAAACGCCCGTGCCCACGACACCACGAAATATCCGAAGCTTCGCGGAAAATCGTGGAACGAGAAACCGAAGAATGGAACTTGTCCGCTTGAAATGCTGACAGAAATAGTGGAATTATTTCCGGAGACCATTTAATCATGTCAAAGTAGACAGTTCTTTATTGCAAACAGGTGCTAGAATTAATTGAAGAATTTTCTTCTGAACCCTAGCCAATGTCCAGCACGGAATAGTCAATTCCGTTCGTTAGATGAAAAGAAAATTGAAGAGCAAAGAGTTAAAAAGTGCCAAATCAAGGAACGACATCGAAAGGATAAAGTTTGTTGTCGCTCGCGGGGGATCATCGGTTCCTCGCAATTAAAAGTGGAAATCTCACCGGCTTTCGGTCGTGCACCGGTACAATTAATTTTTCCCCCGGATTCGACGGCGCTCGGTTAGATTTTATTTAATTACACCCCCCCTTTTCGCAACTCTCCAAACCGACCTCTTCCATTCCCTCCCCTCCCCGTTCCCGCCTGCCCTCTTTCAAGTTCCGTCGAGACGAGGCTCGTCCTACCTTCCGTTTCCTTCCTTCCGGGCCAAGACAAAACCGTGAAATTAAGGACGCAGATTTTCATTAGCGGTCCCGCGGCCCGCGGTGATTAAAGGATCGCTTTCGTTTCGCGGCTTTCATTTTTATTCATGTACTCGAGGCCCGTCTACTTCGTTTTAAATCGTTCGTTAACATAGAATCGCTCAGACGCGACACGTTCGCCCTCCCCCCTTTCCACGCACGTGTATACATATTAATCGGGGAATTAGCGGAACTGGTTTACGATACCGCTCTAATTTGCGCACGCTGCGGAGAAAATCGAAGGCGTAATGTCACGTTGGGTTAATTACTGAATTGAATATACATGCGCTGAGATAACGTGACAACATTTTTTATTTTCCTGTATAGTAAGAAACAAATTGTAGAATTATGGAAGAAATATTGTGAGCTAGTTTGCGACTTAAAAATACCTTATCTTTGAACTTCGAATTTTTATGGAAATTTATTATTTTATTTGACTAGAAATACTTGTAATATAACGAAAATAATAAAATTTGTTAAATCAATGACGTGTTTTTATAGTTTCGACAAAATTGCAACGGGGGAATTTTTAATTTTTAAACAAAGTAGTTCAATGAACTTCCATCAGCTTCCAATTTTACCCGTACGTAGCAGTAACATACACATTTTATTACCCATCCGTAACTGGATCGTTCAATAATTATCAACCAACCGAACAAAGCCTATAAATACACCCTTAGCTTTGATTCCATCCGTTCTCCTTGAATAGCGCGCTTGTTTCCGGCCCAAGAATAATGAAACTGGATCGTCGATACCTGGTTGTCGTATTTTGCTCGATAATAAAGAATGACATAAATGGAGCATCCATAAAATCACGATAACAAGATTGAGAACAATCGTCCTCGCAATTTGGAAAAGCGGATACGTTCAGTGCTGTATCGATTCGACAACTAAACTCACGATTTTTCTACAGATTTTGCGTTTTCCAAGTTTCCCGATATTTTATTTAATCATTTAAAACTGGAAAGGATTAAAAGGCCAAATATTATGTATCTTAACCCTTTCAAACTTTGTACCTTATTATATTCATTCTCTGGAACGTTATAAAGTTTGTAATTTACGTATGAATAATGAAATTATTAAGAAAAATGTACACAATTTATTTTATTATTGCTTTCGAACAATACTTGATAAAATTAAATTAATTAAGCTTAATCGTCTTGCGTATTTTCAATGAATAATTCTTACTGAAAGGTTGTTCACAAAAAGAATGATAAGATAAAAAAATCTTCCTTAAAAGAGCGAATAAAACACGTGTAGACGGTGCACGTAATACGTGCAATAAAGAATTTGCAACGTTTCGATAACGAGTGTTCGCAGTTCATTAAGAAGTGCCCCCGCCTATTTAAATGACCCATTAAGAAGGAAAACACGCAAAGATTTTCTTTAATGAAAACTGTTCTCTCGCGCCGATAAATTTCCACACTCAAGGGGTTATCGATTTAATTAAGCGTTCATTAAAATGCAACGCGACCGATAGAGCAGCTTTTTTTTTTAAATCACTCGATGCGTTCATTAGTTTAATGGTTTTTCGCGTGCAAAATGTTCGAAACGCTCGGGGACCGTGTTAATGGAACCGATCGCATCCGGGCGGGGGTGGTCGGGGGTAGGGGGGAGGTGAAAAAATTACGATCGCAGGACAAGATCGTTGTTTAATATTTTTCGTGGGAACGGATAGCGATCTGTTATTACTGTCTATCACGTCGCTCCGTGGGATAATTCCTTTATCAAGATTTCGTTGGCCTCTTTAACGCTGGTTCACAGTATTACGGGGTACATTGTATTAAAAAGAAATGGTGTAAAGTGCGAATATTCTGCGATACATAACAGTTCATAGAAACGCGATTTAATCGCACAGTAATTGGACGAAGCTGAATGAAACGATTTTCTTCTCTATTACGCGTTATGGAAAATGATCAATTATACACCTCTTAAAGTATGGAAAGTCTGACGTAATTTGATGACATAAAAGTATCGCGAAAGAGTACTTATGGTATATGAAATTAAAGCTTATAGTATGACAAAATTGACTACATAAGACCCCCTTTAAGATTTTCAATACAGAATGAATGGTTATTAATTATATCAATTAATGACCAATTTTGATACCCAAGAACATTCCTATAACTATGTTCTTGAAACCTCAGATTTGAAATTGATATGCCATAAATGCAACTCCGCGATACTTTTATGTCATCGAATCGTATCTAACGATCTACGTTACGAAATCCGCCAATTTATTTTCATCGCTGTTCTGAATAACTTTAGGATCGGATATAATGATAATGAGACGGCTATACGTCTTCGTAGACTTTTAGAGAGTGCAATTTGACACAAGATCGCGATTCATGCGCTGCAAGATTAAGTTAGCCCACGGATCGGATAGATCGTTACCAACCTACGCAACATCGACACGTGAGAAACTTTATTACGAAAGAAACAAAAGTGTATTATGCTTGTCGAGATTCAACGATCATTATCGACGTTTATACCCGGCTAGTTTTGAATTGGCTATTAGAGAGACGGCTCATCAATTTTCCACGGAAATTGAGTTAATTGGAGGTACTTAGGTCGCAAGGACGGGCTTGCTGGAATAGAAAGAAATCCTTTATTCGATCGCGCGTGGGTGTCAGCCGTCCAGAACGATAACATCGTTATGAAAGCAATCGCGATTACGTAAGTCAATCAAGATCGTGATTTTTTTTTTTTTTTTAAAAAGATTCTGGTTTTCCCTCACAATCGGTAACGAGCTATGAGAATGTTCAATCTGTTTCTTATTTTACATTTATCCATAGAAACACCTCATTTCCTTGGTTACTTATTGTGAGAATTTTTCCAATTTATTTATATTTTATGTTTCCTTGAAGAAAATGCAAGCAACGAGGTGGCAGTAATTAACTACCAATTATGAGTGAAAAGCTTGGGAAAGAGACAATATACGAGTCACGGAAGATTAATTTTTTAAATTAGTTTCATTGATTTATTTAATACCATCAGTGAAAGAAAATTCTTAAATTTTATAAAAATTCTGGTGAGAACTGATTGATTAATAAGAATTAATTTACTCCACGATTTTTAATCAAATCGCAAAGTAAATCAATGCGATCCACTTTTTAACCGATTAATCTCAGGAGAATGGGTTATGTACCTTATAAATGAATCATTAGTGAATGAAATGTTAAGGGAGACGGGAATCGAGGGCGTATTCGCAATTCGAATACTTGCGGTGTGTTTCATTACATACCTGGGAACCAGCGCGAGCCCCTTACGCGTTAATATCCGCCGAACTGTTGGGAAATTGCATCCCAAAACACGTGGATAATTAATTATCGCTCTCTGATCGGCGGTCGATGAGAAGCCTCGTAATTGAAGCTGATGCGCGGGGCAGATTATAATGGACTTACCTGTAACACAAGAAACAGCAAGCAATTAATTTGGTTCATAATATAAGGTTAATATTTCGTTCGGATAATGTTACAATATACAGAAACACCGAGTATATAAAACACGTGTTAAAAATGGCAAAGTAACAGTGATATAAACATTATTTTGTAAATAATATAACATTTATTTGTTAGAAATTGCAGTTGGAAAATTCAAAATGTTTACAATGTTTTTAGTACTTTATAATAACAAACATTTTTAGCAATAAAGACTAATTTCCTAGTTTTCTGTAAAATGCAAATGGGTTAATAATAATTGATTAGGAATTGATTAGAAGTCGTCTGTTTTATAAGTGAATTTATATAACAACCCAACAAAAATATTTGCGTACCGTTAAGCAGTATCAATTTTGTTTAACGAACAAATAATTTATCAATCAAATTGTATTAAAGGGCATGCAGAGGCATAACGAGGAGATTAATAACCACGTACGTTCGAAATGGCCAGAAACAATTAACCCTCGTTGCGTTCCATCGATTACCATACGTTTTTTTATTCTTTTTTTCAACGATTCACCGTCTCCTCGTATTTGCCACGGTCGATGTTTACTCGCGGTGGAAAATAATTCTTGTCAGAAGCACACGCCAACTGACCATCGTGGGTCCATTAGCGTAATGACGACAATATTGCTTCTAGGGGATCGAGACGACAAAGACGACAACGGGTCCAGCCGCGTTGCGATGACAAAAACCGTACGTGGGACGGTAATTAGACGGTAATTACCATCGGCGAATATCGTGTCGTATTAATTGGATTAATTAGGGCCGGACCAATTGCAACGCCTCTGTCACAGCAGCCAGCATTTTCCTTCGAACACAAACCGCGCTCCTGCGCCGCGAACCGACGAATGTTTAAGCAAGCAAAAGGCCAATTAGGCGGCCCGCGCATAGTAATTAATCGAACAATAAACTCGCGTTCGTTGACGTGGGACCGGAGCTCGTGCTAGAATTTCGCGGCGCGCGGTATGGCTCGCTTGAAAAATTCAGCTTGCTCCAGTTTCTCGATCGATCCGGCCGAAAATTCGTGGCACGACTGAAATATCCGATCCCACGACACGTTCCTGTACAACAGGAAACACGGGAAGAAACTTTCGTGATTCCATGATTGCGATTACTTGTTGGTCCATTCGAGGCTGATTTTTATTCGTGTGGAATAATTGAAGACACGAATTGATAAGATTGGTACAATTCAAAGATTTTTAATAATAATTCTAACAAATTTTTATTAATTACAGCAATGTCCTCGTCCATACTTTGTTTAAAATTCATACTTGAGAGCAGAGTGTGAGACTAACTTCAGTTCACTTTAATTAACTTTACTAATTTTGAATTAATTTTAATAAGTGTGGTTTGAACTGAATAGGTGGAGTAGGATTTTGTAATTTAAAATTGTGAATTAATTACTCTTTCACAAAATAAAAATATATCATTTATACAAATAACAAGAAACTTTATGTTTGTATAAGTGAAATAAAGAAAGTAATAATTTGTTTTTGCAAAATTATGATATGCCTCACAATACTCAAAATAAAAATTAAACAAGATAGAATTTGCTTTAAACGATTGCATCTGACTTTTGCACAGTTTCTTTCGAAAGAAGTAATTTTCAAATCAGACAGAGGGGATTTCTCCTGGAGGAACTGTTGCCAGTCGGCGAAGAAATTGTATAATGAGCCGGGAAATCGTTCAGACGCTCGTGGAAAATCGACTCGATTTCCGGTGTCTCGTTTTCCGTAATTTCTTCCAAGTTTCTTGCTTCGAATTGCCAGGACGAAGCAAATAAATAAACCTCAGAACCCAAGCTTCTACCGAATTGATTTTCCATTTCCCTCAATAGTGTTACATTATTTCCAAATAAAATTATCCCCCTCGAAAATTGACATCAAATCATCCCGATTAAACCTTTTCAGGGATCAGTTAATAAAAGAGTGATAAAATTTTGCTTAGCGTTTATGAGAATATAGGTATATTAATAGTGTTTACCCTAAATAATATTCAAAATTTTGTATTACTATTAATTTCTTTATAAAAATTTGTGGCTATGTATTTTTCGAATTTAACCCTTAAAGAAAATTACTACATACTGTGTTATTAAATCTAATTAAGTAAGATTGCTCCTATAAATACAGAGAATTTGATTGAACGAATTTGAGACATGTGGCAACAGATTTCCGTCCATCTTTCCAATTTTATAATTACGTACAGCGAGGTAAATTGCGCTGCTACCAAGAATATTGCAAGCTACGAATAATTAGTCTCATTATTGAGCATGAAAAATGTAATTATATCGAAAATTCATGTGAATGAAGATGAGACGTGTAGTAGTCAATTTCTATTCATTTTCATAATTATTTTTAATGGGATAGGTTGCGTTCCTTAATTATAAATTGAAATATCGTCTATAAACATATACAAATTCAACGTTTAATGTACCCTTGTTTACAAATTGGACATAAAGTGGAGAAATGAATAGCTAATTAGTGGAAAATAAATTAGCATTTCAATACACCTTGTAATTTAAAAACAAAATCCCGAAAGAAATCATTCAAATTCGTTTGGCAATTTTAATGTCAAAATTAGAAGGTAATTGTGGCTGTTTTAAAATTCCTAGCGCAAGTTCGAGAAAATTGAAATATGCAATTAAAAATTCGTTGAGCCACGAGCCCCGCTCGAATTCGGCTCGGCTATGATTAAAGAAGAATTCTTGCATCGTTGCGTTTATGTTAATTCACAAAAGTGATGGTTTCTTTTATTTATTTTTGAACAAGCCGTTTCACGCACTGCGGTCCCTATTGTTTAACACACGAATTTTTTACAGTTCGCTGACAACTGTGATCACCGATGCGCAAAGCGTAAAGGTAATAATGGTATAAAATTTAATTACAGCCAGAAACTGTCATTCATTCGATATTCGTAATTCTCTGTTTCGCATGGAAATCTCCTCGTTCGGGGTAAAATTTAAAATTCTAATTTCGATAATTAATTCGAATATTGAAACGCCTTTTAATTTACGGTAGTCAATTTAGAAAATAAAAAGAACTGAATTATCCGTAATGAGTGCAGCGTAATCACAGCGACGTCGACTGTCAAACAATTACAATTTAATACCAATTCTTTCTAACAAATTCGAGACCCATATTATTCACAAATTGTTAATTTATTTAACTAGAAATACTTGTAATAAGTACTTTGATAATAAATGAAATTTGTTAGAAATAAAATTGCTGTCTATAATAATTCTAATTTAATATATATTCTAATGAAAGTACTGGAACAACACCTTATAAAAATCGTTGTGCAAACCCAAGGAAAAGCAATTATTATACATTTTTACCCCTATTGCTCAGAATTGAGCGTAAACGCTTAGATCACGCATTTTTTCGTGCGTGGGTGGTCTCAAACACCTGACGAAACTGTTGCCACGATCTTTCACCCTGTTATCAAGATCGGTTCGTGTTATTCTCTCTTAATACCGATTAGTATCTCACCGTTGCCCAACGCCTCGTATTGTATTCACGGGTAACAGCGATGTTGTAACAGAAATAATCGTTTCTTTTTCTTCTGTCTTTCGCACGAAACCACCGTGTCAATGTATTTTCAGCCTCGTAAAACCGTGCTCGCACGGGGCGATCTTAATGGTGTTAACCTCGATATAAGTGTCAACATTAATTACGCGACCTCCGGCTACTATGTATATAAAATGAACGTGTGAATCTGTCTCTTGATACGAATAGAGTAGGCGAAACGCTAAAAACATCAATTATTTCCTTATCTTGTCCAAAGTAACTAATTTTCAAATAAAGTACACCCAAACCTGACACACTTGAAAAATGCGAACCATCCTTCATTTATTTTTACCGACTCGCTGAACCACCCCTTTGACATCGAAGCAGGATTCAAAAGTCATCGATGATTTGCACATTCCTGTATTTCACGGGTGATCCGTTCATTCGTTAGGATACGCGTCCAAGATCTTTTTGTTTCGAACAATGTATCGTCCTTCACCTTTCGCAAGCGTTTCAAGGATCCATCGTCATCGATGATGCACAGCACCGTCGAGTCGACGTGAGTCACTCGGAAATATCGAAGACGCGAAGCCTACCCCGGAGATACACGCCGTTGGAAAGTGAACAGGTGTCAATGCGAACACACGGTGCCCACGGTGCGTCGAGAATGCGGCTTAAAGCGGTACCGCGAGTAAAGTTAAATGCCAACAGTGTTGCGATCGATACGAAACAGGCCCAACTATCTCACGATCTATCTGCGTGAAATGTATTTATTTGAAATCAGCCGATGATTAATGGTCCCTGTCGTTCGGACTCTTTACTTCGATTATTCGATAAATCGAGGTATCGTATATTCGCGAAGTTAATGGAAAAAGAAAGAAGTATAATTTTGTAGTAAAAGAAAAATAATGGACTATTCAAATTTTAGTTTTAATTTCGCCCCAGAGGGCCACTAAGCAAACGAATGAAGTTAAAACAATACTAGTGGAGAAATTTGGTGGAATTTTTAAATTATAAAGAATTGTAAATACTTCTCTTTCGAGGACAATTTTATAACAAATTAGACTACCTGTGGAGTCTAAATATTTGTAACCCCTTGCCATACTTTGACGATTCAGTAATTCCAATTATAATTAAAATGGTAAACTATCGCCAAATATAAATTATTTACTATGTTTATGTCAACATTGCTACAACAAATATTTAGCTTTGTGGATGTATCCGTAAACGAAACATGGCAAGGGGTTAAAGGACACATCGAAGATAAAAAGCACCGCTGAAAATGGTCATGCATAACAAGCCACGGTGTGTAACGAGAATTATAAAGGGTACGATTGAATCGGCCGTAAACAACGTAAAATTTCGCAACGGCCTTTCAAAAGTGTCTCCGCGAAAAAGGGTAGAAGAGACAGCGAATTTCGCGCCGGTGAACGTGGCACGAGCGCGGCGCGTTGTTTTCGCGCGCATAAATTTCCTCTCGAAAACGCTCGGGCTAACGGTACCCAGGTTTATCCGCGCGCGGATAATGACGCGAGATCGCGATCTTTTCGCGAGCGTTCGTTTAATTACAAATAATCGTTGTCGCTCGGCGAATTTACGGCTCAATTATTCGCGTCGCGAGCCTCGCTCGTGACGAAATTTTCGCGCAACGTCTCGGCGTAAAAAAGACAAACGAACGGCTGTATCGTTATTCACGGATCGCGCCTAATTTACGCCCCACGGGGCAAAACGTCCCGCGTTACGCAACCCGGCTGGATCGCGGAACTGAAACGAAGAAACCGTGAATTCGCTGGTAACCGGCGAAATGGAAGCGAACGACGGGCGCGAAACGCTCGAATTGAAGTCTAGTTCCCACGGCTCGGATCGGCTCGGCTCACGCGAGCCTGCCAGCCAATTTTCGTTGGAAACGCTCGCCGTCAGGTGAAATCGAATTAAGCCGCACGAGAAATTGACGTTTCCCTGGTGCGAATGACATCCACACTATCGAGAGGCTCCAAGCAAAGTACACTGTCGATAAAAGGTCTGCAGTGTCAGTAACCTCCGCTCACGACGCTTTTCAGGTCTCGAACGAGCAACGAAAAGGCAGTTGTTAAGGTGCGAAATTAATTTTCGTGGTATTCGTCTATTCGTGATTCCAAACCGAGGGCCGACGTTTTGGAGTTCTTTGGATTCGTAAAACAAGTCCGAAAAACAGTCGATCCCTGGGTCAGACTGTCACTTTTGGTCAGATTTACCTGACCTGACCCAGAGAAAATTCAGTGACGCGGACCCTTCACTTTGACGTTTACAGAATAAATCGTAGGCACTCGTCACCGGTTGTTAAACTAAACACACTAGAATCAACTGCAGTTGCATACCCTTTTCAATGAACCGAGTGATGCAAATCCAATTAAGTCCAGGAAACCTACTCGGCTCGAAAACAATCCGCCAAACGGTATTATTGCGCGAATCAACGTAACGCGGTGTACGAGGCGGCAGATTCAAGAGTGCAGGTAGCAATTTCGAAATCTCCAAAGAAATTGCAGGCTCGAGGAACGGACTGACTGCATCCAGCGGCCGATTGGCCTTATCTATCGCGCCGGGGCACATTAATAATCCGCCGTCTAATGGACAATGGGTAGATCTGGAAATGATCGAGGACCCAACCTGCTACCGTAATAACGGGTTGGAAATCGCCGAGCAGTTCGAGCGCGGTGGCGAACGCGATGGCACAGACCCCCGTTAACAATGGGCTCATTAAGACCGTTTATGCGGCGACTGTAAAACTGCGCGGCGCGAACAATTTGCGATCAATCGTAATTTATTCGCGACGAGAAACACCGTGCGTGTCTACAAGGTGATCGTCCACTGCTACGATTAATCCGCTGCACTTTCGAATTCCAGCGACAATTCAATCGCCGCAGTTAACGGCGTTTATCAAGCACAGGTTTTTAATTAAGCCGGAAAAAGACTGTTCCATTCAGCTGCGAAATAAAGGTGCGATGAACGGAGCTATTGTAAATTTGTTTGGGAGTGAACAATTTGGCCTGGTTATGATATGGTTATGATATATAACTCGTGTTAATAATATTACGTCTTTTGATTTTACGAAAAACGTGAAAAATACCGAAACTTTGGGACTGTATTCGAAGACAGGAAATGTACTGATGGAGAAAAATCGCTCGATAAGGACGTTCCATCAAAGCGTAGCGTAGGAAACAAAGGGTTGAACGACACACTTTTGCCAAATCGTCCGAGCAATTGGCGTAATATCATTGTAAAACGGACAAGAACGGTTTGGACGGATATGGACGGCTGCGTTTACCATCATTTTCTCTTTTACGTCAAATTTCCTGGTCGAGCCGCGACGCCGAAAGGATTGACCCGATTTACGACGGGTCTCGAGAAAGCGTTTAACCGAAGAAGTTGTCCTTGGATCGCGAGCCCGTTAGATCCGGTGAAACGATTGACGTACAATTAATTGCATAACCGCAACGTTCTTGGGAAACACGGAACCCGTGGATAAACAGCAGTCGACGACGCTGGAAAATATATTTGACAGAGTGACACGGCGATCGTTGACCCATTTCAGTCCGTCATCTCCAACCCCTTCCCTTGAAACGATGTCTGCGTCGTGGATTTCCGATGTCGAATTGAACAGTGACGTCTTGGAAACGTCTTTTTCATTTCTATATAAAATTATTATCGACTGTCTATCAGTTGTCGTAGTCAGTTGTGGCAGTTTTGTATTTAATCAAATATTTATGATTTAATTCAATATATTTTAAATTAAATATTTATTATAATTTAATATATTTCTAAGGGGTTAATACAAGAGTTTGTTAATTAATTAGTATGTATTTTTGATTAATTTGCGGAATAGTTTGGGTCGATTACGATCAAGAAGCAAAGTGTATTAAACGCAGAACATTTAAAGCCGCGAAAATGAATTGGCGAATTGTTTAAACGTTTTCATGAAAGCGAGCCGTGGCATCGATGGGGAAAATTCCGCAGCACGTGTAAAATTTTATTTCCGTAACAACGCGACGGGAATGTTCGATCTCGACGCTTTAATTTCCATCGGTTCGACGACGAGCCGATTCCAAGCCGCGACAGCCGAACTCGCCAGGGACCCGCCGCGAAATTGATTTTCGAAAATGCATCGTTTGAAGGGTTGCCAGAACACACGGGACGATATTTTTGCGCCCACGCTTTTTCACACTGACATTGCTCACAAATTCCATGACATAACCGGCTCCATTCGGGCGTTATGGAAAGTGAAATTAACGATATTATTGCATTTTTTCAACCGGCAATATCTTTCGAACTGTTCAGTTCTGTTTCAAAAATACAAATTTTTGTTAAAGACGTTTTCTTCCGGAAAAATATACTTTTAAGGGTTGTAAAAATTGTCCTTTAATACCAATAATCCTTTGCTCTGTTTAAATTATATTCTGAAAATTAACTTAAGTAATTCGCTTTCTGATTCTAACATCGGCCCTTCAAAATTTAATCTTAGATACTGGCAATTATTTAACCCCTTGCCATACTTTCACGAGTCAGATTCGTGACGTACCTCAAATGTTACAAACCTGACTCTTATTTTTATTGCAATTGGATTTTAAGTGTAATCCCAACTACAATTGCTATGCTATACTATCGTTAAATATAAATTACACAAAACTTGTAAATATTTAGCTTCGTCTGACGCACCTGTGGCAAAATTATACGACAAGGAGTTAATATGCTAAAATAGTTCTGCTCGTGAAATTTTCTGCCTCGTGTCAATTATAATAAATTGGAAACAAACTGTACCACTTGTCGATTCATCGAAATGACCGAATCGGTGAAAAAACCGTATCGAATGAATTAGCTGGCAAGGGCTTCCCTGGCATGCATGCGAATGAGACTCGATTATTCCGGAGGATGAGTAACGCGTCGTCTGTTTTGTATGCAAAACGGTGGTCCGCGCGTTAAAACGACGCCGGGCGCCGCGCCACGCGGGAGGATCTTCGGGAAAACAATAATCTCTCCTACGAGGATGGTTATTTTAACGGAACAGGACGGGTTTTCGGGTCCGCGGTTGCTCGTAAATACGAGCGGCGCGAGCGAATTAAACGCTTGCATTACTCACGCTTTCTGGCTACGTAATGGAACATTTCGCGATAATAGCGAGGCAAACGACGATAAAAAGCTTCTCGCAGATGTAAATTGCGCGACAATAATCAACAGCAATTTTCCAAAAATTATGCCCTGATGCGTTAATTGCCAACAGGTAAATGGATACTTGTAATTAGGCGTATTAAGACACTGATATTCTTATATTTTTACATAATTATTAATATGTAAATTAAAGTATCTGCGTTCTTATTATATCTCTTCTTCGCCTCTGACTACTGATATAAAAACCAAAATGGGAAGAGTAGATATACCCTTAGAGGTTAATGATTAGGTTTGTTGGTTAAGAGGTTCAAAGAATCAAAGAGTTGAACGTCCGCTAAGGAGCGTGTGTCTTACATACGGATCGGATTAAATTAATTTGATTCGAGTTGAGACTCTACTGTAATCTCGTACTCAACATTCCGGAACGAAAACAAGATGGCCCTTTAAAGAGACGGACTTGGTTTCTTAACCAGCCACGGGAACTTACGTATAGGAGAATGCGTTTTAAACGATAAATCTGAAAGTTCCATGGAAACGAGATTAACCCAGGCATTACTCCAAAGAACTCCAAAAAACATAATACTTTTAAATGTCTAAGCCTCTAAAAATAAAATATTCCCAAGTTTCTAAAATCCCAAACGTATACTTAATACGGTATTTTAAAGTTTCACCATTTTTCCACTTAATTTTTATCGAGAAATATAATATTATTAAAAGTTAAAGAGTTCATAAAGAAAAAAATTGTATGTATCACAAAAGATTAAAATGGCAAATATCGTTTGTAAAATTTAAATTTGTTTTCAAAGAAGTGCCAGTAAATCAGCGTCATTTATAAAGATTATTTTTGAACAGCGTCAAGATTTCGTCGTCCCGCCGGAAATGTTATGAATATCAGTGAGTCCTTTTACTAGGAATAAAAAACGAACACACTGTGAAAAGACCACCTTGCCGGCCACTAAGAACGGTGGTATCAAACCGGGATGAAAAAGGCCGACTGGTGGTAGACCCCCATGAAAACCAAGATAATCCATTGAGCAACATCTCCTGGGCAGCCTCGAAAAGTAGCCAGCTTGTTTTACCTGTAATTGCTGCTGTGTGGTCTTCGTGAAACTGACAAATTTGTCAGGAATGTCGGTTGACCGTTGCATTTACGCGCTAATGTGTTTATTTTTTAAGGAGTAAAAGGTGGCTTCGATTTAGATCCTTAACTCCGGACGGCAATTTCGAACCACACTCACTTCGAGCTTTATTTTCTTTCTTTGCGAATAAAAAGCTGAGAACGATGGCCACAGGGGTTGTTAAATATGTATAAGTAATTAAAGATTCTTAACAGCAGAACTAATTGGATGGTACTTAATTTGCAAATTCGAATTAAATTGGAAAAATAAATTAGGCAAACGGTGGAAAATAAATTAGCATGGATAATTATTTCTTGTTTCGAGGAAAGTGCCTTCATAATTTCTTCAATCTTACCCACTTTATAATGCAATCCAGTTCGGTTTAAATTAACCGTTTTAAAAATTATAAGCCTTATTCAGTCTGTGAATTTATTTATTTAAATTTCACACTTTAAAAATCCTTCCTCGATAAAGTCTATCAGACTTAATAACATATTAATTTTGAATGACTTAAATTTAATTTTTCATTTCATCAAATTTATTTTTTCTTTCTTTTTATTTTAATACTCGATGGAGCAAAGCTTACAGTCAATGCAATAATGACACAATCAGAAAATTAATATTAACTCGCACTGAAACAATGTTTATTTATATAAAATAATAATAATTTATGAATCTTTTCATTGCAACACCTATCTCAGATATTACACCATCTTAGCGTGAAACAATTCCTTTGATGTACAATAGAAGCCTTGATTTAGGTAATTGCTTTTGTACGGCACTCTCCTTAAACCCTAATAAAAGCTAATTAGCGCACGGTTACTAATTTATAGCCTGACACGCGGCCTATCTAAATCACTGAAACAGGAATAGTTTCGTCTAATTGATAATTGGTAAAGATGGATGGAGTGTTCCGCAGAGAAAGGGAATGGTAACGGGGTCATGTCTCTTAATTAATCCAAACTAATTTCTTCCTCGGAATATACGAGCTTAATTTTCGTTCTGAACTAAAACTTCTCGGATTTACTTTGCAATTCACTAATTTCTTGGTGTAATTTTAAAAATGCACCTAAGTTATATAGAAAAATGTCAGACATATGTAATTTTAAATAATACCACATTTCTGAAAAAAAAGTATTTTATCTGTTTTTCAAAATAAATCTTTTATTAACTAATTTTGATAATTCAGAGTTATTTCGAATTTTTTAATTTTATCTTAGAAAGATAGAATATTATTGCACTGTTGCATAAATATAAATTCTCAGAAATATTTGTCGAGTTGAACAAGCTGGTCCGACCACTTAAAGCTTGCCGCCGTAATTCTTTTTTACGGCTCGAGTACAGAGACTAGTTACTTCTATTCTTGAAAAGTTCGAACCGAACTTGTTGAAGACCAAACGCGAGCAATTGTCGCGTTAAAATCATTTCTCGGGCACTTCGTGGCGAACAAAGAACGCTCGGAGAAACGTCGGGAAATCTTGGCGGCGTTCGTCGTGAACTCATGAAGAAGCCGTTACAAAGAAACCCTTTTTCTCCTATTTTCACCACTCCTCGTCTATGGTCCTCGACGTTATCTATCTCCCTTTTTCTTACCACCTCCGTCCCCCCCGTACGTTTTTCCTCCCCCCGGAAGCTTTTGTTTCGAGGCAAAGCCGGCGATAACGAGCGCACCTGCTTTAAGCTTGAGAAACGACCCGAACCGCCTGGCCGTTCCACAAATAAAATTACACCATTTACCAGGCAGCATTTTTAATATCATCATCGCCCTTGTCCCGCCACCTATTCGTCTTCATCGATTCATCTTCCGTCGGCTCTTTCTGCCTTGAATATTTTTAATAACCTCGGATACGGAACGGAAGATCGATGCATTGTTTCGTAAAGAAAAATTATTACGTTGCTGAGGAAATCCTCGGACGATGAACCATGGAGAAAGTTAACAATCTCAAATGAACTCTGTATTATTCATGTTTCAAATTTCAAATTAAATTAAATTTTAGGAGTATTAGGAACAATTATTCTATATCTGACAGTTACAAAAAGAAAATGAACCCCTTGCAATATTATTGTTTCTACAGGTGCGAGACAAAGCTAAATATTAATTGTTGAAAATCCAATTTTAATAAAACTAAAAGTCAGGTGTGTAACATTTGAGGTGCATCACGAGTCCGACACATCGAACAGGACACCCTGTACACGGATAGTTATAAGAATAATTATAAAGCAACAGGTTACGAACGGATAGTTTGCAAACATTAATGGCGAAGTAACGTTGGCGTGAACCTCGACATCTTAGAGATGTTTTTCGAGAAGGTCCGTGCGTCTGGCTGCCTACGTGGGTCTGGGTTGACTCGTTTTAACCCACGTACGGACGCGTTAATGAACTTGGAAAGATTGCTGCCGGGGATAATACCGGCCTAACCTTGTGCTCGTCTTAACGTTTTGAAAAAAGTCGGGAGCAGGGACGAGTGAATTACTTTGCCGTGATTACCGTTTGTCTAAGGTGCGTCTCTCGTTTGCCAGAGGATTTCTTGTTCGCGGCAAACGCACCGGACGTATCCTTTCGGCACGTTGAATCAAACAGCTGCGACTTTTTATCCTGCGGATTACACGCTCTTCGGATCTCGTGCGAGAGACTTCTTTTTAATTGAAACGGTTCGTGTAAATAAATAGTAGAATTGTGCTGAATAAGTTTTCTAATTAACACTTTGATGATTGCCATGTATATGTTGCCTCCAAATATTTTTATATTTATTGTAATAGTTATTTAGCTTTGTAAGTTTCATTAGAAACTTCGTGTTTCAGTCTCTATATCTTAGAATTAGGATTAATTTCGTATTTACGCTCAAAAGAGAAAAACAATGCGTTCTAAGCTGAGAAAAGGTTCTCTCGTTCGTTATTTCTCTCGACGAGTTCCTTTTCTTCTGAAGTGGCCCGCCGGGCAGAACTGTCGATACCGAACGAAGGGATCATAATTATCGCAGGAACTTCCGTCTTATCCGTTGTCCCAGCCAGCCTCCATTCTTCAGGAAACTCTGCAGGCCATTATTCTAACGGAATGCAAATCCAATACAAACTGCCGTGCAGTTTCCACCCCTCGTGTCCTCTTAATCCTGACCGAGGAGGTCCCTTCCAGGACCTTGGGGATGGGCGCGCGGACGGGGAACAGGAAGAAGTTCGTGGGTTAAGTAGCTGATTGTCAGAAGCTTTGGTACGAAGATTGAGATAATAATTTTCGGGGTCACGAGTGAATGATTAAGCTGCGGAAAGTCACTGCCGAGTTTCAATTAACTCTTGTTCATTGTTTATTAGCGATCGTTAAATAATTACTTAACTTTGCAATCTTCTCTGAATCAAAATTAATCCAATTATATCATAGGGGATTAAAACAATTATAAATATGACAAACTATATTCATTGAAAAATTAATTAAACGGAATTAAAAATGATCAAAGTCTAGCACAAGGAGTTAAAAAATATCCTAAGATATGGCAAGAAATTAATTTTAGAAGCTAAATAAAGGTATTTGCTTTAATTTTGAATTACTAATTGGAGCAAATAAAAATGTAAAATAATAAATTTGTTTATTCTGATAATAACTTGAATTTGTATCGTGTACAGCCAATTGATATGTCATAGCAGGAGACTCTCAGGTTCGTTTCCCTTCGAAATTCTGGCTTCTTGGTTGTGATCGAAGGAAAAATCCATTCGTCAGAACGGAAGACGAAAGAGCGAACACGTAGGGCTCTGGGTGCGCGAATGCGTTCGATAGGTCCCAGCAATCGATACGAGACCGCCCTATACCTATGGACCGTTTCGAATCGATCCCCTTGAGAGTTACTCCGCGTTCGTTTCGTTTTCAACCCCCCCGTATCTCTGTGCACGTTCCCCGTCCGCGTATAATCGGGATACGTCCACTAACTACCCTCCTCTTTTTTCCTCCATGCGTGAAAGGGTGGCAACCACCGCTGCGACGCATTTTGCCACGGTCCCATTGTAACGGGGTAACGATAATGCGAGTGTGGGTGGAAAATTCGCCGTATTATGCCCGAGTCACGTGCTTTTAAGCACTTCGATTGATATTCGACGCTTTGGAAATAATTCTGTCTACCTTCGTTCGATCAATTTTGATGAAACTGACAATGGAATACGAAAAGAACGAACGTACGAATGGGGCAAGCTATGCTAATCTTGGAACCGAGCAATCGATAATGCATTGTGTTACAAATGTGCAATACATTGTTCACTTTTTATCCTTTTTATTGCAACTAACATTGGGTGCATATGTAATGGTAAATGTGATTAATCCTGTGATTATGTATAATTGATACTAGGTTTGGTAAATGTGATGTATTCTTGAATATTTATCAAATTAACCAGCGAGTTTAGTCTAATATGTCCAAATAAGTTCTAATAATAAAATTATTTTCTTCACTTAGGTCTAATTTGACAAGACATGTCAGTCCCTTATTCGAGTTTCGTTCAGACTTAAAATAGCCATTTATTAATTTTTAATTGTAAATTCATCACATTTACCAAACCTAGTGGTGATTACCTATAATAACGTATATAAGTTCTTAAAATACAAACAAATTGTCTATTATTTTTTCCTTACTTTAGAAGTATTTAGCAATTATTAAAATAAACCTTATTCTTTCAGTCACTGACAAAACTCAATAGCAAAATTTATACGAGAGCCTATCAAACACCGTTGCTAATAATTTTCGTAATTTTGCGAAACCCTCGCCATTTCTGCGTTTCTGAAACATTAGTCGTGTCGTATATATAACAAGGAGTTAGTAAACTGCATCCCTCGTCACAATGCAAGTGAAATACTAGAGACGAAGGACTTAACAAAAGAGGGGACGGTTTTAATATTGCACGCGACGACAAATTGCACCCCCGTTGTTTGGGGTGGCATTGCTCCTTCCCAAGATTCACGAGTGAACTTTCAGAACACAACGAAACGTGTTTCCGTATCTCGCTCTTCTATGCTAGCTTGATTAAGTAAGCATAAGTGTGCTCGCTAAATACAGCGATGAGCGGAAGTAAGCTTGCCGGTTTATTCTGTCTGAATAACAGACAGCAACGTAAGTACACCGGTTTACGAGTGATATTTTCATTATCGTAGGTTCTGGACGAATTGATTCAATATTTTTGCAATATTCATTAATGAATTAGAATATCTGACATTTTTAACCCTTTCGAATGCAGGTGATTATTCTCAAAACTAGATTATAATATCTAAGATGGTATGCTATTCACTATTTTGTAACTTGCTGGCAAACAATCTGAACAAAATTTCCAAATGCTGAGAGTTAATAATAATTAGTGTCCCTACTACCTATTTTTATTATTACAAGTTTTGAGTATATGACATAACGAACGATCTTCAACATTTTTGCATAATAGTAAAATAACATTTGAAACACACGGCTATCGATTCGACGAGATTGGTGACAGAAAAAATGGGATAAAAGCGACAAATAAGACGAAAGAGCGCGAAACAACAGGAACTACATAGGGTACGTGTGCAACCCTGTGCTGACACAAACTGGAGATGCAGAGGGTCGAGTAGAATGGCTGCGTGTTCGAAACAATGTCACAGGTTGCACACAATGTGGGCACCGGCGGGGTCGCACAAGGGATTATTCGGCGGTGTGTGGGGTGCATACGATTCCTGAAGGGAGCACAAGCCTGATAATTAGGGCTGTGGGGTGGGAAACGAGGGGGTGGGAGATCAAGAGACCCGGCCGTGTGTTTCCTAGAGAATTGTATGCGTTCACCCCACGCGACTGTCATCGGACTGCCAGAGACACATCAGGGTTAATTATGACTCCGCGGGGCTGCGTAATCTTCCTTTGCGATAAAGGTGAAACGGGCAAGAAGAAAGCCAAGGATGATGTTGGTAAACCTCCAGGATGGATAAGATAGCTTTCGTTTGAAGAAGAAACGACAATCAACCCTTTGCTGTTGAAACAACCGAAAGGTGAGGATAGGGAACGTGACTAATTATAAAAGTTCATAATGAAAGAGTTATTTTTCTGTTTTACTTTTGAGATTAAACTTAAAAAATAATAAATATTTAAAATAATATTCTGCTTTGGCATAATTACTGTTAAACACAATTAAGCCACGTATTAAATAAAAGTTTTGTTATTTTAGTTTATCAGAGCGAAATCGTGTTGTAGAAATACGATTTTATACGAGGCTTAAAATGTTTTACACCGATTTCATAAACGTTTGAATGAAATTCGTTAACGGAAGAAGATTGAGACAGGCAAAGAGTCACAGTACGGAGTGCTCATAGAAAAAAAAAAGATATCTGCCCAGCCGTGCAATTTTAATAAGCACCGCGTATAATGAACCTAATATAATTATGGGACGTTCATTACGGTATAATGAAACCATTAGAGTTCGCTTAGCAGCTTCGTCATCTTTGCAGATGGTCGTTCTGCCTTTAAAGGTGTCTTTACGACAGAAGACCCTGGCCCCTTTTCATTAAAGTGGTTCAAAAACCGACATTAAAATTCAACAATTTTATAATAAAAAATATATCTTATTAAACGTATACTTGATTGTCAATATTCTTATTGTGTTTGGCTACATCCATCTATGTCATTTAGAAAAATTAAAAAATGAAAAATGAATGAAAAACCAACATGTTTGTAACAATATTTCATTTAAAGTTGTAGAACATTTTCCGAGCTCAATTGAGCTATTAATCTAATATGGTATTATTATTTTAATTAATAATAATTTATGACAAAGTGCAATTTGAATTCCCCGCCACTGGAATCGTAGTGGCTCATCGCATCCAACAGATGGCAAATTGTTCGAACGTTTCTCGAAAGTAAAATGCACCCGTGCAGATTGAAAAGGCCGGGAAACGCGAGACGAAATCGTGCCTTAAACTAATGAGTAAGGAAAATATAGAGCTTTGGTAACGCTTAGCTATGCTAAATTAATAAGCGACCATATTTTTGAAGGGGCAAAGGTCGTCCCAGGGCGACGCGAACTACTTTTTCGCGTAGCCGGGTGAAGCGATCTACCTCGTTAACGACAGTTTAAAAACAAAAGTAATTAAATCCCACGCTGCTTCCATCTTCGTTAAGAAATTAAATATAAATTGTGTACGAAACACGTATTATTTTATGGATAATTTTACTTTCATAACATGTCTTGTCTCTAATTAAATTTTTACACCCTTGCTACGGCTAGATAAAAAAGAATATTGCATTCTTAAGAACTTGGTGGAAACTGTAATAATAATATTCTGCAGAAAATTAGAGAACTGGATTATAAAGGGTTAATACCCGATATTTTAATGTCTTGCCACACACGTCTGTATTTCCTACGCCAGGCCAAAGGCACCGAGCATCCTCAGCCTAATTATAAGTACGTTCACAGGTGTGTAACATTATCTGAATGAAAACATTGCTAATTTTACTTAATAATCGCCCAGGAATACTCCACTTTCGTTATATTTATCGCATGATCGTGAGGCCTCTGTTTCGTAATAGCATGCATAATAATTTTTCGTGCTTGAGATTCCGTATTATCTCATCGGCGCATGACTCACGCTATTCGCAACAGAACACGCCTCAAGTTAATCTAAATAAAAAACATTCTTCTGTGTGGTGTGTAACAACTGTTCGATGCGTGCATCGGCTCTTTTCTTTATGCAAAACGCATGACACCATCATTGAATCAACGATAATGTGACTTTTTAATATTCAGAATACCGAGAGTTCAAAGACTAAGTCAATAACTGTAAACCTAATACGAGAAAATATATTTTTTGAGCCAAATTATGGAATATAATCGATTTCTATTGGATAGAAATTATATTTATTGCATTCCTATACTTTGTTATTCCCATTATTCATAATTTCAAGTAATTTTAATTAAACTACCTAAGAAAATTTTATGATTATTGTGGATAATTGATATCTGATGACCTGCCATTTTGTCACACGAAGAATGATCGTGATACAGAAGTTTGCGGACGCCTAAAACCCAAGATTTATGACATTATCCGATACTATCGATAATAATTCCATGCGTGCAATCTCGATCTTTATGGTGGACCTCCCGTCCAGGAACGTTATCGTTGCACCAATGTAGACGCAGCTAGCGATCATCCCCCGAAATTCTGAGGGGGTGACTTCGCTGTTAGGGCTCTAAGGGCCATCGAACAGCCGAGAACCCCGTGTCGGACAGATAATGGGTTTGATCAACGAGCACCTCGCACAGAGTTCGACTCTGAATCGATGAACACCCCTTGAGTTAATAAAAAATCTCTGATCTGGATTATATCACGAAGGGATTGAAATGCATGCATCCGTGATTTAATTAAATTTCGTACAAAGAATGCATTAATCGTTGATTATTCTATTTCAGAGTTTGAAAGTGACAAAATTAAGAATTTCTAAATACTACGTTTTAATAGAAATTAAGAGAAAAAATATTATTCGTTTAGAGATTACAAAATTTTCAAATATTTTTACAGGAACTGATTTAGAAGATTCAGAATATTACATTTTTAACCAGAAATTTTGAAATACCTTTAATATCCTTTTAACCACTGCACCTATCTCGACTTAAGCGATCACCAACAAATTTTGGAACAATTTTCTTCCCAGCATTCAAAATGGAGGGTTAACTCCTTGTCTGGTGTTGCTGTTTAAAAAATATATTACGGGAAGCAGGAGATAGCGTTATCGGGATGCTCGTGAACGCACGGTCCCAGAACGCAAATCCACGGGAATGATTTCACCCCTGGGGATTTTCGAAAATGCAACTGCAGCAACCGCCGACGAAATCTTTCCAGCAACAACGTACCTCTTCCCACATACATTATGCATGTATATTCATACGGAGGTCCGTAGGGTTGCGGAGCGGGAGATTAGAAGGGTATTTCGGGATCACTGATTGGAGGATCGGACCTCTTCTTGTTACGTATGCACAATAGAATCGGAAGAGAACTCGCGGAAGCTGACTGGACGCTTTTTTTTTGCGGATGCGAGAGAAAATGAAGCTCGGTTTAGACGGATGATACTGGCGTAACCGTGGCAAATAATTCACGGAATACGAAGATCCCATTGTTGATGGATAATGCAAGATGCGGGGGAGATGGAATGACGATCAATAATGAATTACGTCGTTCTGACATTAGATAATTGCGCGGGTCTTAATATAATACAATTTCCGTAGTCTTTCGAGACTTGATAACGATTCAATTAATCCTTTGATAGATGTTTTAGTAAATTAAAGTTAGATAATTATAATGTCTTTGGATTTTTATTGAAAAAGTAATTAGTATGTGTTTTAAAACCCTCAATCCTTGATTTGAATAAAAATCAGAAATTATTAAATACTATATTTGTATTTTGGACCAATCTGTCAAGAATGTGTCGAGAATAATTCTATTTTTAAGTATATTCTACCTCACTTTGATTTATTTATCAATCGCTCAGTTATCATACAAAGTGCATCATAAAATTGTCATATTATTTTCCTTTAAAAGTACGTGGAAGCATCGAGGAACTTTCTGCGGCGGAACAGCCAGGTACAATTTTCAGTGAATAAACTCAATCTTGCGCGGCCAAATAAAAAAGAAATGTGGCTGCATTATAGAACAGAATACGATTAAATTCTAGGTCGGTGAATTGTATCTGTTGCAATTTCAACAGATCGCTACGTAAGCACACTGACCTAAAGGCTTGTCACGGCTTCCAATTTTCTCTCACCGTATGAATGTTTCCTTTATTGCCTCAGCCTTAAGAAATAAATGAAATAATCCAGGATAGAATTTGCATAGTAAGAATATTCCCACGATAATGAAGCAAAATTAAATAATTTGTATAATTAGAAGGCAAAATTAAGAGCCTACAAAGTACAACGTGTTCTTGTTAATAATACAAGATTGCAAATTGAATGTTTTCCAACAAGATATTTTCAATATCATTTAAAATACAAATCCCCCCCAAATTCTAAAGAAACCTTGCCACTTTTTCGTTTTACCAAACACCGAAAGGGTTAACGCGTATCAGCAGAAGATCGATTTCAGAAACGGTAACCGCGTTTCCCATTCACAATATCGCGCACGGCATTTAAAATCCCTCACAATAACGCTTTGGCCTGCGTGTCCCGGCGTGGTGGAATTTTCTGTTGCAATTGTGTAAATGCGTTTAAAGGACATCGAGGCGCGTTCGTACGATAATGTGAAAGTGCTTCGCTCGTTATTCACAGGGACACCGTACAGGAATGCACTTATCCAATCGTCAGGGGCACGCGTGCACGATTCTTTCGTTCGCATGCTTGCACGAACGGTGGCTATTCCCCTCCCTTCCACCCCCTCCTGACTATCTTCATTCGTTTCCGATTGACAAGCCTAATTGCTCCCCTTCGTGGCCGATTTCTGATGACAGTAATCGTACGGATTGAATCACAATGCACTTTTGTGCAACTGCATCTCTGCACCGTTGATCATTGACAGTATTTGATACGATCAAATCAACGAACTCTACTCGAGTGACAACGAATTTTTTAGCGATCGAATCGAAACATAAACTTTGTAGTCAAGGCTTATCAAGTGCGAAGAATAAATAATATTTCGGGTTTCTCCGTTTAATTAACATCGAGACAATAAATATTCAGCTCTAACTGACGCACCCTTTGAAAAAATCGTAGGTTAAGGAGTTAAGAGCTCACTCTTCGAGTTTTTCCATACGTCACCTAGCTCGAACAACTAGCCTCTGCGATAAAAGTGGCGGACTTGTAAATTGTAAAAACAGCCTTGGTTTGTCGCTACAATCCTTGCGAACGAAAACATTCAAAATATATTTTAGCTTAAAATTTAGCACATTCGGAATAACTTTTTAGAGCAATTTTTATTGTATTTTGCGAAGATTAGTATGATTTATAAAATGCAGACTTCCTGAACATCCTCGCAGCCGCGAAGTTAAATGTGAAAAAAAAAAGAACTGGAGGTAGCGAAAAAATCTAACCGCGATAAATTCACCGTGAAATTCGCTGACTGTGACAAATGGTCGAGGAACAACCCTTTCGCATTTCGATGTTTCTATCACGCCCTAATCGCGACGCGAGTTGAAATAGAACGGAAGAGACGTGTGACTCCAGGACGCGAAATAACAACCCCTGTACCGTCGGCCGGTCAAGCCACGCGACAGAAAGGGGATGACGATGCACCCCAACGGTGGACAACGTACGACTACCGCGTTTCACGCTGAATTTCCACCCTCCATGGAAATTCGGCGGTGTACACCAGAACTCGCGCGATTTCCACGTGTCGAACGATAAACGAGTGGGCCCTCGACGCGCGTGGTCGAATTAGCCACGTTACAACGGACTGCAGTTTGTCCGTCGGATATTTGTGCGCGCTTTATCGAGCATCCTTTTTCCAACCGGTCGCCGACAATAACGACACGATGGATGTTAAATGGCCTTGCGATTTTGCGCAACGACAACGATGTTTTCGACGCTCCGACGATTTTCCACACGCATCGTCAGCTTGCGTTTCAGCCGCGCGAATTCGACGGAATTCATCGAAAGTGCGAACATTTTTTATTCATTTCCTTTATTGATATTATCGATTCGCTCGATTCGCTCGTATAACATTCATAAACACGAAAATAACTGCGATTCGCGTTCGATCAAATTCAAACCGCAGAGTTAAAGTAACTTTAAGCCCACCCCTTGTAAAAAATATTTTATATTTCGTTCTAACTTGATTAATTTGTCGTAAAGATTTTGCATTCTTTAACCCTTGGATGGCGAATTACTTTTAACCCTTTTTTCACCTAAAGTACATTAACTGGTCCTTCACCAAAATGTTTCATGAACCACCCGTCAAGCAAAAGGCGAAAGATATATTAAAATTTATTCGAATCAAGATAATGGAAAAGTACCGCTCTTCAAATCCCTCAAAAGGTAACTTTCCAGAGAAATCATTAAGGGGGGACATCTATGTAGAAAGCCGAAATTAAGCCAATTTTCAAGAATTATTTTTAAGGATAAAGAATGAATAAATGTTTTCAAGCTTTAGGGGACTATTTAATAAATAGTTGTACTTCATTTCGCAATTTTTTTTAGGCAAATAGAATACAAAATGGCGGAGATACAACATGATGTGCTAGAAGTGTCGCGGAGCGACTTGTAAAACGGTGTACACTCTAGTGTCGGTTCTTATTATCAGAAACAGCTAACCAAAGAAATCTGAGTAGTATATAACTGTAGTAAATGGATGAACCTCAAATTTCGAAAAAATATTAAAAATTGGGCAAATGGCAGACCTCAGAACAAAAAACTCGATTTTTTGAAGAAAAATTGTTTTCTTTTTTGCATTAAAAAGGTGTTTATGTTTGTAATTTTAACCTACTTTTAGGTTCATCCAGGAGACTGGACTATCATTAAAGTATATACAAAATTTCAGCTCGATCAGTTGAGTAGTTTTTGAGTAATCGTGTACACCGACTTTCAACTTAGCGGAAAAAATAGTTTCGAGAAAAACGCGTTTAAAGTTTCGGCAGCGCCTTGAATCGGGGCGAAGGTGGGTCACGGGTGGAGGCTCTTACAGCAATATCTTTGTGATTTACTCCAAATACCAATGTATTTCGCATTCTATATGGTTCAAAGTAACTTTTTAAGCAATAAAAAAAAAATGACTTTTTTGACCGCTTCTACATAGATGTCCCCCCTTAAGACAAAAAAGAGCTGCAGCCATCAGGAGACTTTTAAGGTGTCTCGTCGCGATATTCTCTTTGCGGCGCGATGTCTTAAGGACAAGAATTTTGGTACTTTACTAACCAGCCGTCAAAGCTCTCCTTTGTCATCGACTCGACCCTGTTCCCCCGGCGTTCACCACCTCTCCATTTGGATGATTAACATCCCCCGTACACAAAAGTCTTTGAAAGGATCACCGACAGAAACGGCCCGGCGACATTCGTATAATTAAATGAACGAGCAAACATTGGTACGGTCGAAATGATTTTGCCACCTTCCGGTTCGAATGGAAATCGAGATACTACGATCGGAACGTGGAAATTATTTCCGTTGCAAAACTTCCGTGCCGCAGCTGCGGTCGTTTCGTCCGCAGAAAATTAGGTTCGTTCGTATGAAAACTAAACACTCGGTACTTGCACAGGCGCCACAAACCATCGGATACGACCGTGTCTGTTTAAAGAGCATGGCGCCTCGTGTTGGATTTGCGATTCGATCAGAAGATCCAAAAATTTTAGGACACAAACTGTTTTTTTTTAGTTTAAATAGAAATTACAAGTCTGTTAAAAAAAATTTATTTTATAGTTTTCAGATGCGATCTCAGCCATTTAATAAATAAGCCTTTGAGTTTCTAAAATATTGAATAACTATTGTTGCGTAAAAAAAATTCTTAAATATCTGCTACCACTCGTGGCTTCTAATTGATGGTCCCCCCTTAAGAAATTGGAAACTGGTCCAATTACAGTATCTAAAAAAGTGAAAAGACCATATGGAGAATTAGGAAACGAATTAAAAGAAACTATTCGCTCTCCATCGATCGTCTACCCGTTGCAAATAGCTAGCAGGAACACTTTCCATCGTAACTTATGTTTACCACTCGAAGGAACGCCAGCTACGCCCATGTTTTACCAACTTTCTCCGTTATTTGCTGTCCGAGGAGGTACATATTTCTTCATTTGCCAGCGAAGACAACGAAACAATGGTGCGTCTTAATCGTGCACGAGGTGTCAGTTTAGCTTACGATTCCGACCGTAAGCTCGTCGAACGACGGGTCAATAGATAGGTGCAACTGCAGACAGAGAATACCGGAAACGTGGTCGCCATGCATGACAAGCATCGCGGATAAGGGACACCCATCGGCGACCGCGTTCGTGCGTGAGTTTTCAAACTGTTAAAAGCGGTCCCGTGCTGCGCGCCAGAACGAACCGGGAGAAAAGCAAAAATTCGTGGCCCCTATGGTGTGAAAATTATTGCCATCAGCTTTTGACCAAAGCTCTTCCATGACAGGTACGCGAGCAACGAGTTGGAAAATTGATGGAAGAAACTATAGCTTTAGATAATTGTAGGGATGTCGAGCTAAGTGCTACGAATTGCAGTTAAATAACAAGTTACTTGGCTTTTACCCAACCTCTATTCTTTATCCCAATGTATTCCTTAAAATCTCTCTCGCAATATTAAGTATATTCAAAAATTCTTCTTAAACGATCTTCTACGTTATAATAAAATTCCAGGCACGCGTTTGTTCGATGAAAAATACGCAGCCCTTTCGATCAATGGAAAAATTCAACGAGGCAATATCGAGGGCCAAATAAGAGCCAACTAGATCACAGACCTGTTTCGCCAAAAATTTATCCGGACCGACGTACACACACACGCACACATGCGAGCACACCTGGTACACAACATTTTCCACGGCCGGATGGAAACAATGATGGTATCTCTTTGACGTGTGCACCCCTTTCTGCGAATTTCTCAAATGAAATTCCGTTCTGGCGAGCCAGAGACATATCCGTACAAAAAAAAAAAGATGCCAGGGCTAAGCCTACGAGGACATGGTAAAACTTGTGCTCCGACTCTTCCCTGGTTTTATTTTAAAATTTATTTACTCAGAAAAACAGACCAACCCTCGCGACATGCTCTTGCTCGAAAAGTTGCCAAATATTTCGCGTGTGTCATGGTATTTTTATGCGACTTATTTCGACAAACTTCTTTGTGGAGAGCTTTCGACGACGTTCTTTTAAACGCGACCCGCGAGTTTCACTGTTCGCGGATTGAAGTTTAGATTGTACGCTTAAGACTCAGAAATACCGTCCATGTTGCTGTTTCAAAACTGGTCTTTGGAAGCGTAACATTTTAGAAAGCAACGCAATATCGTGAAAGTTACTTTATTTTTCTAATATTCTAAGTGTTATAATTATTTTATGTAATAGTTGAAATTTTAACTCTTAGAATCGGTCATTTTACAGTTGTTGGTAATTAACCCCTGTATGACGACAATATTAATTTTCTATGCTTCAAGTTTTCTGGACCTGGGTCAAAATTACCCCAAAATAATAGAAATATCTATGGTTATATCTTCTCTTAGACCTTTATGAAATGAAATTTAAAAAATATTGATTGCAAGGGGTGATTTTCGCTTGACCCCCTATACACGTGCATGGATTAAAGGGTTAAAAAATTTCTCGCGTTTGGTAATACCTTTCGAAAGGTATTGTTGTCCTGACGGATCTGTCCGATCGATTTCTCGGAATTTCAAGCTGCTATTTAAATTCCAACCAACCGGTGGCGCAGCGATTCCAAAAGTGGCTCTCTTCGGGCAAACCGGGGACAGGGGGAGGGACGTGGAAGGGAGGAGATCGGGTCCTCCTCGCATCCGTTCAGAGAAGCATTTAATTGCGAATTGCCGTCTAGGCCCTTAATGGACCGTCCACACCGTGAACAATGCTCGTGGACGAAGAAAGAAAGACGAGAGGGAGGAACAATCGTGTCGAGTAGAAAGACAGGAAGATCAGAGCCCGGGTGTGTGTGTTTTAAGGACGAGACAGAAAGGGATCGAGAATGACTACGTGAATCGACCAGTTACCCGCACCGAGTAAGAAACAATTGAGCACGAGTGCGACGAGTAACGAGCGAGAAATTGAACGTACAATACGTCCTATTAATTGTCGTCGAGCTTTCGGATCGGTCTCGAGATACGTTTTCATCGAAACTGAATAGAAAAACTTCAATTCGTCAGGGAAATCTGGTTTCAGTGGCAACATTGTGTCGCAACATAATTCCATGGTAAAGAAAGAAACTGCGCTGAAGATTCCAAATTTTAACTCGAAATTGAGCAAACATTATAGTGGAAGAAATTAATTATCCAGTGGTACATAATAAAAATACTAACTACATAAGGCAGACGTTTAGATTAAGACAGAATTTTATGATTCATTTCAATTTGATGGTACAAGATCTAGAAGGACACCGCGTGAATGCATCGTCCATGAATAATCGAACACGGGGTTCGATTCGAAATTTATTCTCGTCCAATGCTTATCGGATTGGTGATCGATTAAACGTCAACGCGTACACCAAGTGATAAATACATAGACGGCCAACGACAATTCGATTAAATGTTTAATGTTGTCCCGAACCATCTGCTACATTACCGCAATTATCGCATGAATTCGCGAATACTTCATCCCGTTCATTCCGATAAGAGGATTTGCAATGCGATACCTGAAATTTCCCACTTTCTGCCAATTACCATTCCCGATCGTCCAGAAACGTTATGAATGATTTTTGCGATGAATATCGAATCGACCGGCTCGATATTTTACATACAAAAGAGAGGAGATTTTATTCGATAATTTCCTCATATTTCAATCTGCATCATTCAATTTTATTAAATTAAAGATTCACGAAATATGGTTTTAAAATAAATTAATGAACAGATGTGCTATGAATGAATCATTCGAACCGGAAGAGGTTGAATTTGAGAGATGACGTACGGATTATCCGGAACAAGAGGGGGCAACGGTATCGTTAAAATAAATGGCCGAATTTCGACCAACTAGACCCTTCCAACAAATTACACCGAATCGCAGTAACCAACCCTAAAGACAGTCATTTATAACTCAAGAATGCCGGAGTTTTCGAGTTCGGTTAGCTACTTGGGAAGCAAGTTTACGAACCATTAATTTTTGAATAGGGGGAAGTTCTTGCACGAGACAGCCTATGCTTCAAACACACGCATTTAAAGCTACAAAGGGACGAATTCCGACAGGGAAAACGTTTAACCTTTTCAGTGCTCGCTAAAATGAGAGAATAGTGAAGCTCTTTGATGATTTAGTTATTGTACAGGTAAAATGAACATTTCTTGATTTATATTTTCAATTTTTTTGTAACTTATAAATCTCAAAGATTCATTAGCAAAGAAATCTAGACTTAATCATATCCAACAATGCTTCGAGTTCAAAGGGTTACCTGTATTTACCTTGAAAACTTCATCTCAAAATGAACAGAACATCGATTATAAAATACTAATAAAAAAATTACTTTAAAAACGATGAAAACTGAAACTGTCCATCCATTCCAAATTTCAATCGCTTCCGTTTTAAGTATCATTATCATCCGATCCATCCACCGAAATCTAGTCCAAGATTCAATCGGATAAATCCCGGCCGAATCCATTAAGTTTCCAGAAAAAAAGTATAGAAGATCGATCACCCCGTGCGATTTCGTATCTCCTTTCAGACGGACTGAAAATCCATTCCATCATCCATCAGAGAGAAATTTCAAACCTCCGTCGATTCTCCCCCACGGTAACTTACGATTTATCATCCCGGCTGGAATTTCTAGAACATGTACGATACGTTACGTGTGTATGCATGTACGCGGCAATCTTTACCGCGCGTACCCATCGACAACCGAGTAATCGAACGAACGAAGCTTAATAAACGTTCGCGTACGCGCGACGACGCGGTATCGCAAGCTTCGGACGAGAAAGAGGCAGGGGCCGAAGGGGGGAGAAAGGGGGTTCGGGCTTTATCAACGACATAATTATGCTGTAACTCCCAGCGGTGAAGGAGAGGCCCGGGATTGGATAGACTTTGCTAAGATATTCGAAGTTTCATTAGCTGCTAATCAAGCTTTCTCGCCAGCATGCCGCCTGGCCGCCTTCTCCGCGGGATCGCGTTGCTTCCAGCCGGAACCGTGAATTTTGCATCTCAGTGATAACGGAGATAATGAACACCGTGTTTCGTTATATGGTCGCACCTTCGTCCCCCAGGAATTTAACTCTTTAATGCCCGGCGGGACGTCTGCGCCGAGCGGACGAGAAGATGGATAATCTAAGGTCCTGGGTTTGGTCAATTTTCCAAGTAACACCATTTTAATTATTTTCTCAATAAGGGTATTAAATAAATCTTACTTTCCTTAATTCTTTGTAATAAAAAATCTCATTTTTTAATGGCGCAAAGTGAACTTAAGATCAAAAGAAATGTTAAAGCTTTCTTTTCGGAGACTGTATCCCATTTTATCCAGCTTTTGATATCGCAGAGAGTATGTTTTCATGAAAAACTGTATGCTTTTATTGATCGACCGAGGGCAGGAGAAAAGGGCCCGTACATCGAGGAGGAAAATTCAGAAATTTCCTTTCTCTGGGTGGTCGGAATTTACGGGGAACAGGAAAAGGAGACGATAAAGAACCGAATCGCTATTTCCTTATCGTTTTCGCACACCGCCAAGACCTTCTCATTTCCGATCCTGCAATCCGTTGCTATAACTCGAAGGCTTGGAGATTGTCAAATCGATAAGTGAAAATCTGAGGGCAAGCTGGAATTTACACCATATCGAGAGTCCATTAAAGGCGATTTGCACCCTTGGAGTGATTAATTGAAATTAATCGAAAATTTTAATTATTCAAGTTAATTCATTGGAAAAAATAAAGAAACTGAGATTATTTTTATTGCAGTTTTGCTTACAAATAGCCACAATACTTTGATAATAATTGATTAATTAATTGAACAAGATTTTATTTAATTTATTTTCGATTCGAATTATTAAGCATATAATTAAACTATTATTAATAGTTAATAGTTTTCTCAGAAAAAATAGGAAACTAAATTTATTAACTGGTAGATTTTTCGATAGTTCTAGTATCAGCACTAAAAGTACTGATAAAAAAATATTGGAATGCTCAGATAACAGAGTATCCACTAACAAACTATTCATATAGCAAAAGTTGCATTGCTATCGATATTGGCAAAACTTTTAACTCCCCTGGACATTGATAGAGTACAGCAATATATCAACTTCCAATCCCGATACAGTACGATTCTCTGGCTAATTTTTATTAACCGAAGAATGGACAAAATTATTTTCGTATATTCATTAATATTAATATTACTTCTGTAGTTAAGTCCTTCATCTAGCAGTACGTAAACTAGTAACTCGAGGATGGAAAAATTAGCACCCATGGGTGAAATGTTCAGGATATCTATTTATAGATCTAAAATATTAATTTTACAAGAATTTTTTGTTCATGTAAATTGAATATTCAAGAGGGGAGAAATTAACACCTGCAGGTGAGAAATTGGAAATTTCGAAACATAGAAAGTCTGACATAAAAGTATTCAAAAATAGTACTTGTAGCATATCAATTTAAAAGTAAAGATCTGGTGAATAAAATTATGTAAAAGTTTCGTCAATTTTTTAAATATTAATTAATTCATTCTAACCAATAGGGGATATCTAATGTTAAAAACCAGCCATTTTGTATTAAGAATAGGTGGTATAATCATAGGTGTTATTTTATCAAATTTTTCTGTCATGAAATCATATCAGAATTCTTATCTTGATTGAACTTTTCGTTCATTTATCGTAACCACTTTCAATCTATCTATAAAGCCGTTGTCTATCTAATTTAGAGGCTTAAAAGCAAAAGAAAGCAGCACTTACACGTGAAAACCGACAAAGATCTATTACATCGTCGCTTTCTCCTTCGTCAAAAGCTTTCTCAAGCCCTTTCCCATTTACCCATCGCTTTCAACTCGAACAAGAGGGAACCAATTTCTAAAAAGAACGGCCAATTCCTGAAGAACGATCGCCCTAGACAAACGTTTCCGCAGCAAGAGCTACGGGGGTTGGAAATTAAATTCAGGAAATGGGGATAAGGTGGAATTAATCCTGGTCCTCCTTAGCCCAGCCAACTGTGATGTATCGGGAATAATTCTATCGGTGACTGGAAGCTATCGATTACGTCCAAAGCAATAGAATGTTAATTACCAAATACCCGTTCTAATTATTGTTTCTCTTGCTCGATTACATCTACCATTTCGGCGACCAATTAATCATTTGATTGAAACATCAGTTGTACAACGTACCACGACTAATATATATTTTAGGGGTGGAGCTCTTCGAATCTAAATTGTTTCGAGGCTAATTCTCAATTGTGAAATGAATTTCTTTATTTAACTTCAATTTTGTATTAAAATTACAAACCATAATTTGTAAAATTCATAAATCCTATTTTCAATGAAGTTCTTATATTTTTAATTTTTTAAACGCTAATGAGCTATTTCTTTAATATATGAAAATACCAAATTTACGTCGAATCATTGCGCAAATTTAAAAATAATTCCCTGCAGGTTGGGATATTTCAACGAATTACGGATGGAAATACGCGTTAAGACAAATGATACTCAGAATTGCCGAGTACCGTGGACGTTTTGTTCCATTTAAAAGAATATTTTCGCGACGCTTTAATCTCGTCACAATTCCATTTCGTTCCTGAAATTACTCGTCCCCCATTGATCGAGCATCGAAAGACGAAGGAATCAACGAAGAACGTTTCTTCTTGATATTACGAAAGTTTCCCAATTTGCCAGCAATTCCGCGGTTCACCGGCTTTTTAAATTACTCTCTCGCCAGCTGTTATCGTGTGACAATCGAAGGATAATAATCGTGTACCCCCGTTGTATCGGCGATGAATTCGCATTCCATCGACCACCCACGAAACGTAATACAAATCTTTGCCTTCGAAAATGCAATTTTTTTGTAGGACTCGTAATCATTGTTACAGAAATAAATTATTGATTGCCTGGTACAAGTACTCGAAATTGGTGCACGGTTTCGCGGAGTGCCACGAATATGTTTAAGAAAAGCATTTCCATTATAAAAAAAAAAAAGAGGGGAGGAAACTGCAGAAGTTTGCGGTCGAGTGTTCGGCGAAACCCATATACCCAGCCGAGTGAAATGAAAACTGCACTTCAACTCTTTTGCGTCACAGTAATCCGGTACTTGTTGTTCCTACAATAGCGGACCTTAATTTTTAATTAAAATATAGCAAACTTTATTGACGTCAGATAGGGTGGAACCCTCGGACCCGTAATGATGTGACTTATAATAAAAAGTCATTTATTTAGTAGGAGTAATTTAAAAATTTAATCAACGATAACTAAAAATTAATCTAATAATAAAAAAAATAGTAAATTTCAATCAGTAATTCTGTATTCTCAACTTAATTACCGGTCTAATTAAATATTAACCCCTTCCACTCGAGTGTCTCCTCTGAGGGGACATGGAAAGAAATATAAGTAACATACTTTTCTTATTCTACGTTTCTTTCCAATTTAAATGAAAATACAATTAAATTGAATAAAATTGTAACTAGTATTTTAGAATTGCTATCGAATAATCTAAAAAAATTCTGAGTGCAAAGGACTGAAGATCCAGGGCACAGTTATAACTAAGACAGACACAGGATACCATTCACACCGCTTGTTTATTGAACCAGAGCAAAAAATGCAACATCCAAGTGTTATAAAAAAATCTGACGTTCGAAGCTTGCCCTATATTCCGATGAGTCTTCAAATAGAAAACGTTCGATACCCCTGACAAGAGAGATTCGAAGAATGAAGAGGGGGCTCTAATTTCAGATATAAGCGGTGCAACTCTAGATCCGAAAATAAATGTAGACACATCCGAACGGAAATGAGTGGAAATGAGTGGATGCATTTATTCTTGGCCCCGATTCAGACTGCTTCTCCGGTTAAGAGGATTCAATTCTGAATTCGCCCTTTTATGATCTTCCTCTTTTCGCCCAATGTCCAGTCGCTACCGAGATGAAAGTGCAACATGTTTGGAAAAAGATGAGATTTCCTTCGAAGGAAACATATATTCAATAAAGGCTTCGATGGAACGGATATCTTTGAAGATGGAAAATTTAATCGAAAAATGTATCAGAAAGATAACCATCTGTTTCCTTTTTGATGATAAATATAAATAATATATAATACTAAGGTTTTCTGTAAAAAGTTTTCATTCTCTAATAATTTACAGATCGTTTTTAGTAAGAAATAATATCTGTAGTTTTAAGGCAAATATTCGCTAGAAAGAATTATTTACGAGTGTAACACCATAAATAAAATTTATAATTGGACCGTAATTGCAGACACCTGAAGAGGTGTCTGATCGTTAACAGGGTTAATTTCCTGCCTCGTCTCTAAATATTTGCTATAAATTCAAGATCTCCCGCGGCGAGGAGAAAAGAATCACGGAAACGAAGCTTGTGTTTTCACAAGCGGGTACTTACGATCAACGATACAACGAGATGATCGTGAGAAATCGGCTGACAATGATATTGAAAGCAAATCACCGGCGAAAAACGGGCGAATCCCGGTGGTGGTAATTAGAATCGTCGGAAAAATCGAGTATTATATCGAACCCGGCTAATTAATTGCCGTTTATTCAGGCATTGTTCGCATTTCCAAACGGCCGATCTTATCGCGGTCTTATTTAATACAGCTCGAGCCGAGTTTATTCGCGTTGTACGAGCGACAAACAGATTGAAAACAACTCGATTTGCACACAATAGGCCATTCTTCGGGGAATCGTCTAGGAAGCTCAGGGAAAAGCGAACCGCCACCGGTTGATAAGAGACAACCGACATAATATTTTAATCCGTGTTATCGTACAGGCGGATAGATGAAATTCGCGGGACAACTTGCTTCGTTAATTGCTTGCGCGGCAATTATCGAAGATCCAACCGCGATAACGCCCCGCCTTACAGACGATTAGGTCAATGCACCGCTAAACGATCCAGACGGTCCGACCCCTAAGGTGAATCCAGATTACGATTACTCGAGCCTCGACGATCCCTGAAATTACTATTGTCGACGGCTATATTCCACGGCAAATCACTCCCCGCATCTCGATTCCCTTCATCGATCGCACTCGATCGGGTAAACTCCAGGCAAAAGGGTGCCGACAGTTTTCAGATCAAAATATTGCTAGTTGTCCCAATAGAAAAAATATTGCTGTTTTTTACAGAAAAAGGTAAGCACGTCGATATTACTTCTACGAGATTATTTTTTTTAAATAATTGAGTCTGAAATAGTATTTCATTTTTTAAAGTGATATATAGTTAATTTGATAGATAACAAAAAATGTACCAAAATGAATAAAAAAGTCAGAAGGAAAGGGGTTAAGGCAACAAACAATCGTGTTAGTGGAGTGTGTAATCCCTCAATTATCTCGCTATCGTCAGGATCTTAATTACCCTAAAAGTGTATCTATGCATTTCCCACGTGCTTCACTTTGATAAATTAAGAAGTTATATCGAGTGGGAATATAATTTTTCATTTACAACTACACCTACCGCGAGCACTGTTTACGAAGTTATTAGAAAAGGCGAAGGAGTTTATCGACTCCCAGCAGCGAACGGGCACGAATAATAAACTAGTTGAGCGTAAAGCTTGACTTATACACTTCCAGCGGATAAGCATGAAAGAGAAAACTCATTTCTTAGGCTCATCTCCTTAAATCTTCCAACAAGCTAATCTTCTATAAGCAACGCGTCTTACTTCGTTGCTTACTCGACAAAGTGTCTAACTACGTATGGTCTAACTACAGTCACTAATGTCACCAAATCACATCAGACAAGAGATAGGTTTCCGAACTTGAGTCGCCTGGTGGATCCGAGCAACTTCTTAAAGTGAATTTACGATACCCGGGGGCGAGCGTTTCGAGCTCGCTGGAGAAAATAATTTACGCCCCGAGAGCGAGGAAAAACAAAGGAAAGAAGGATAATTCGATAAAATGACGACCTGTCGACACGGAACATCGGACGTTTCTTTACAACCCGAGCTTACAATGGATAACTTTGGAGCAACTTCCTCCCGAAGATGCAAGGCTGAGCCCAAGGAAATCGCGGATCGTAAATATTTGACTGGTAATAGAGAAGCACGTGGGCGACCGCGTACAAACGTTTATAGGGTTCCTCCGCAACGAAGCGTCATCGGGTAATTTATTTTTCCGCGTTATGTGCACGCGCAACAAATACCGCATTGCATTTTGAACGCATCGCGCCGTGTAATAAATTACGGGGCACTGCGTGCTGGCGGCAACATTGTTGACAATGTTGACGTTAGATCGATACAATATCACCGGGGAGATGCGCGATTCGCATAAAAATGTCCAAAAGTGCATCGACGAATCCATCGATTCCGAGCCATCCAGTTTCGATGACGGCAATATTCATAAACTATCAGAAAAATTTCAAAGAATGGTCGTCACTACTAAGGAATATTTTGATCGTCCTGTTGTTTGCATTCTCCTCGAATGCAATTTTGATTGCATTCAAAAATCGAACAGAATTCTGTCTGATTTTGTTGTATAAATTTTATGAATCTATTTTTGCAACAAATATACGATATTGTAGAAGCTCAGAATTTTCTCGAATTTTTCAATATTTTTGTGTTTCTGTGGAATATAAATCAGTGTGATTTTCATGAAAATTTATGAAATGGATTTAATTCTTTACCCATATATCAATTAACACGTTGCCTGCCATGGTGGTCACTGGTGATTAATAAAAGAGAAGATAAAATAAACCATGGATATTGCTAGAATTAGACTAATAGTTACATTTGAAAATTAATCAACAGAAGCCTTAGTAATTGGAATTAAAATGCGTCTGACCACACACGTCTGTTTTCACTGCGGCAGTCGATGAAAATTATACTTTCTTACGACAATATTTTAATATTTCCTAGATTTCTTTAAAGCACAAATCACTCTAATTCTCCATCCAATAATTTACAAAAGAGGATTAAAAAATTTGCAATGTATTAACAAAAACGTATATATTTTAGTTCTTATTCTGATTAATAAAGTTCGATACAATCTAATCTCGAGATAGATTGAAAATTCAATTTACGACCGCCGCAAGATACCAATCGTGAGAATACACATTAATTTAATCACCCACGAACCATGAAAGGCGTCTACCTCGTCAGATTCAACAACAGCGTCGATCAATGCGCGTTGCAAAATCCTGTGCCCTTAAACGGTGGGAATCAATGTTCGAAAGATTTATTGGGTAGCACCGGTTCACAGAAGTGATAATGGACACGACGCGTTTCGCGGGCCAAGGATACACGTGTACGATGCCGGAATACAGGCACGCGTTGGTCCACGACGGTGTATTTCGAGATTAACAATCCGATAAATTGTCCACGGGAAATAGTAGCGATCGCGATTTATCGTGGACGGAAACGAAGGTGGGCGGAATCCGTGCATTACGGTAACCAACTTCGACGCCAATTTATATCTTCAAATATAACGGGTAGGAAAAAGGCGAAAAAAAGAAGGTACGGCCAATATGTGGAACGGGCGAAATGAAATCGCGGAAAATGTGGATGGAATTGGAAAACCGTGAAATATGAATACGAGAAGTATTCGATTACCGGGCTGGCAAATTCGCGATTTTTTTAAGGATACTATTTCAAAATGTTACCGCAGAGAAATTGAAAAGTTTCATAAAATTTAACCTGATTGAAAATTATTATTTGTTGAATTTTAATAAACTAATTTGGCGAAGAAAAATCGTAGGTTAGAAATATACTATTTTATTTTACATGATCGGGGAACAATTTACTGGCGAACGAGTGACTGCGTACTGTTAACAAACGGAATCCACGTCACGAAACGGAAAAGGGAGAGAAAAAAAAAGGAACACCGACGAAGCGTATCTCGCGAAGACGTTCGAGAAGAGATGCTCGCATGAAAAATGAATCTAATCAACGTTGCCGGGACAAAGAGAAGGCAACGAAGGAGCAAGGATAATGGGTGCAAGAAACGGTCGAGGAGAATGGCAACGGAAACACGGCAGCTGAAGACAGACATAGGAAGGAACGTCGACAGACTGCGACGATGTAGAATTCTTAACAAACCGCGGCAACGAGGCGAGGGCAATTTCTGCCGCGATATTGTTAAGGAAACCGGCGAAGAACCGGTGTATACGTAATTATTATGCGCTGGTATTATGCCGGAACTGGTATTATTTTTCCTTCGCGTACCAATGAAAGTCTTCACCCAGGGGGGGAAGTGTGGGATCAGCATGACCCGATGCGCCTGAATCATCATATCGTGACTCTCATCTGTCGGTATCATGATATAATGTATCACTTACCCGAGTTCGTATTACCTTAATTAATTAATTAGATGGCTCGAGGAGAAAATTAACCGGGCTCGTACGTTATATCCCGAGTATCGTGTAAATGTTCTCATTATGGCCCGGTTCTCAATATCTCGATTGTCTCGTTTCCGAAACCTTCCGCGGAAATTGCCAGACAATAAGGTAAACTAGACCCTCGCGTCGATAATGAACGAGCGCATAAAACACGGTCGATTCTTAAATTTCGCAGAAAATTCTGCACCAACACCTGTACTCGTTCTCATTATCTTTCGTTAGCCCTGCATTGTTTTGAATTAAAACTTTTTTTTTTAATTTACTTTACCTTAATTTAAATGTTTAACTTGTGTACACCTCAGGTCGACTGAAAAATCTTGTACAGGAAATTTTCCTTCTTAATTTACGAAGTGGGCCACGCTGAAAGCACCTTGTTCCATTTAATTTAGAAACTAGGCCATGTTGAGAGCGCTCTCAAATTTCAGATTATTGTGTTTTATCCACAACAATAATAATCAGACAGCGAAAATTTAGGTGAGCCATTACCTGCACCTTTCTTACTAAGACTAAATGTGTTATGATTATCTTGTATAAAATTAAGTGACCCAAATTTTATTGTGCGAACAACATTAATTCGTAGCATTTTATTCTTCGTAACAAAAAGTTTGAATGTTATTCGAATAGCTTTCATGCAGCGAATGCTTCCGAAGTGCTTTATAAAAAAAAAGGGGGTTGAAATTTTGTTTTATGTCAATTCGATAATTCACCCGGTACCGCTAACATCGACAGCAAATACAGACGTATTATTACGTGTACACAAACCGAGATAACAGCACCGTGTGCGTGTGTATTAAATTCGTTGCAGTTTGCTCGCCAATTAACGATTGCCATTCCACCGGTATGCATAGGGCACTGGTAGTGATTTCAATTACGCCCAGCGTCGTTTGTTTGATGGCTTTTTGTAGGACTCGCGACCTATCCGGGGAAAGATTAAACAATTGCGCGCACGATCCCGCACCAAAACGAGACTTTTTTTACTGATTAAAGGAAAACACTGCTGTAAATGTAAATACGCTGCTCCGAACAATTAGAGAACCGCGTTGTAAAAATCAATTTTCCACTTAGTAGTATTTTTTTTTTCAAATTACGATTGTTAGAAAAAATTAAAGATAGAAACAATTACTTTCGCAGAAGGCAACTTTCGAAGAACTTTTAATCTATCTTAATCAGTTTGCAAACGTTATCAATTTCGAAACTTGTAAATCGTGTCGACAAATATTTACATTGGACTGGAATTGTAAATGTGCCCGCCTCTTCAATTTAATACAGATAATCTTAATCCTTTATACTCGAGCCTAGATTATTTTTATAACGAAGTTGAAAAGTTACGTATATTATTTTTATCCTCTCTGTGACATAAAAAGAAAAGGTATTGAATTTATAATAAAAATTTGATATCAAGATTGATATATAGTAAAATTGATTAAATCGTACATTTTAGAACCTTTTAAAGCGCGAGTTGTGCTAATGAATGTTCGCAAAGGGTTAATAAAGACGATTGGCAACGATGCGCCTATCTAATATACGAGTTTCCAATAGTACGCATAATTATTCTAGTGGCAGGTAAAGGACGATGGCTGTACTATCAGGACTAATGAACGAATAAAGGTAACATGGATGATCAAAGGAAAGCAAATTAGATAGCTCCTTTCGGGGATGCTCGTTGCGTCAAGGGTGGAGGATTTTCCAACAAACAAGCTATCATATGCTCGATGCTTCTAGTTGAAGCATTCAATTTTCCTGACTATCTACACACATACACGGCACAATGATCGATTTAATAGATACATCTGCAGGCGCGTTTCCATTCGCCTGATACGGTTACTTTAAAATCGATGCAAATGGAAATCATTTATCTGAATTATTTGCATGGCCTGAATAAATGTAATTACTAGAGAGTTGTTACTCATCGAGTGATCATTGTTCTTATTACGATAAAAAATAATTGTACAACTCCCAACTCTAAAAAATATTACAAGATTTCCAAACGTTTAAGCTTACATTGACTTAACACTTTGATGGCAGGTGTTATTCGTGATTTTAACACTTAATTTATTACATTAAAGTTACAAGTTATGAATTAGTAACTTAATACAAAATTTAGAAAAGTATTTTATTTGATTGGTTTACGTAAATATAGAAAATTTGGATCTAGCAAATATATTTTAATATTCTTTTTTCACCATCCCATTATTACATATAAGTTTGCAACTGTTCCGTGTGCAACGGGTAACAACCTGTAATCAATACACGTGTCTACCTGTCGATACCAGTTCAGGTGTAAACTGGTTTTCTGATTTTCTCTGTGCGGGAAAGATCGTGTCCCAGATCGTTTCGGTGTTCGTGTATCAATTACTGCACGGTACATGATTCGTCGAATGTTAATTTAGCCACGTGCAAACACGCGTGTGTACACGTGTTCCGAACATTATCAGACAGGTGAGCACACGCGTGCGGGCATAGACTGTTAGTAACGCACAGATGCTACCGTGCCGGAGGGTTGGCGAAAGGGGGTTAAAATCAATTCAGTTAGGTCCAATCGTGTTTAAATCGTTGCTCCGTTGCAGCGAACAAAAAATTTAATTGAATTCTCGCTTTAGGGAAACTGGCAACACCTTTTGAAATATGAATTTTCTTCTAGATCTTGGAAATAAAGTTTTTATCAAATATTTAAGTTTATCAATTTAATTTCAAAGAAATAATTTTGTTATATTAATTTAAAGTGCAAACAGTTTTGCAATGAGAATATAAATCTTGTACTTTGAAAAATTCCACTTGAATTTCAGTATGCAATTTTGAAACATCTCGTTGCACAAAGTTTGCACAATTTGCATAAAGGTATTGTAACTTGCTCCGTAACGTGCCATAATGTTTGATTTATTTGAAAATTCTTGCAAAGAAAGGCGGTACTTCGTGGCAGGCCATACTTACGACCCAATTATAATAGAATCCCGTTACCTCCAATTATTTAACAATTTATTGCCGATAAATAATCGTGGCACCTCGCCTTAATTGTTAAATTTCTCGAATAAAACATTGTTTTCTCACGGATCGCTTAAACACATAGTCCGTTCACCGGAATCATTGTATGCATTTACGATCGAACAACCGAATGATTTATTAGAGAAGTATTTCGGTTCGTAGCACAGTTTCATTGGAGGTTTGAACAGAAACTTCCAGGTCACTCGGTAATTCGATATACGACGACAGTTGATCGATATTATTTTCTATTCTTGATTTACATTCACCGTATTGAGAGTGGTAATGAGAAACCAGAAACCTCTTGTCTGGGTACGCGTTACTTTTCTTTCAATTCAATACCACCCATATGAATAAAAAATCAAGATTGCGTGTGCATAAAATAAGATTTAATTTAAAATACTTATATTATTAATATTTGGTACGAAGTTATACTGGATCAAGGGTTATGTCTGCGAAACTATCCTGGCAGTACCACTGTATGCAAATCTAATTTGCAACTAATAATACAGTTTGTGGTTACACTGAAAATTATCATCTCTTACCTCACAACCAGATCTCAGTTCTAATATAACATTTACTTTAAAAGTTATACCAGGGAATGGAGGTGATTGATAAAAATTAGAATTTAAAAATTCTTTTTAAAATTTAAAAACTGCAAAAATTCCTGGATACTCTAGATAATTACATTTTTTAACTGTAATGCAGATCGATTATTTTTTCTACCGCTGGTAAAGGACGATCATGGAATACGTAAGAAATTGAAAACGAGGGCTCGACATTTTTTAGACATTAAGAAACACAGGTTGTACGCTGAATGCCAAAAAGAGAATAATCCTATTGTATTCGGTGCGCGTAAAGTCTACCTTGTATCCTGGTAGATTGATATGCAAATGTGTCAAGATGCTCGTGTACCCGAGCTCACACTCCAATTTCACTTTAGCATGACTCACGATTACGTTACTTTGTACGGACTCGCGGTGAGTCATCTGAGACCCCCTTCCATCGAACTTACATTATTTAAAAAAAAAAAGGAACAGTAACAATGTATCGCTTGTTCGTATCACGCTTTACAGTGGATACGGACACGAAAAAAGGGAGAAATGGCATACCGCTCGTAATCGAAGGATTACGATTTTATGACTGGTTGTTATCTGTTTGTATTCGAGGATGCTGTGATAAAACCAGTCGCAAGAAGATTGAAGAGCAAACAGAAATTATACACTTCTTGAAATATGTACGCGGGTAAATGTATGCAACGGCTCATTATCGCCTGCCTGTTCCTTTCTTAGTGTCAACCGATGATGTACAACCAATTTATCAACCACGTACAATGTCATTAGATAATGTTTGCAATTGGACAAACCACGATTTCAAAATATTATACTATTGTTGCTGAGTCAATGTTGACTAATTTTTAATAAAGCTGTCTTTACTTAATAACTGTAAATATTTGTAAGGCAATTTTAACCAAGGTTCATAGAATGATTGAATACAACATTAAAAAAGAAAAGGGAAAAATTATTATTATTATTAGTAAAAAATGGATTATTATCATAACAGCCTGTCCTGATTCACAATCCCCATTTAACCTTATTTTTACAACACAATGACTAATTAATAGAGAATGGGTACAGCTACTTTTAATAGCGAAAGGGTTAAGCTCAACCTACTTGGAAAACGTGTCAAGATGCTCGCGTACCGCTGGAACCTTGTAACATTTAATTACAATCCAACCGCGCTCCACATGACTACTGCAATTATTCCAGCACGAGTTTCGTCTCTTATTAACCTTTGTTCCGTGAATCGATCTTTTGACATTTGAATTCGATATAAAGGTCACCCATGATCAAATGCACAAGTGCATGGTACAGCGTTGGGCACAGTGGAGCCTTCCCTAAGGGAAAATAGGAGTATAAAGGATCAAAATCCCATCACTTGCTTCGATATGCAACAATTATGGACGACCTAGTTAATTATCGTGCCAAGGTACAATCTCTAGTAACTTTTAAATACAAGACAAATGGTAAGAGTTAGAATTAGCGTTAGGATGCATGAACGACCTAGTTAATTATCGTGTCAAGGTACAACCTCTAGTAACTTCTAAATACAAGACGAATGGTAACAGTACGGGTTAGAGTTAGGAAACGTTAACATGCTCGAAGCTGTACACTGTACATGCCGTCGTACCAAATGTACCAAATTAATTGCAAGGCAATCAATTAGTGCCCAACATTGCAGAAACGATCGAAGCGAAGCCCCTGTCTACGAAATTTTATATCGACCACCATATGCACCTACGTTCGATTATTACACGTGCAGTACTTGATCAAATGTGACCCGTGTCGCGGGCGAGTTTCAAGCGATTTCAAACACGAAACGTTCAATTAATTCCTTGTCGCGGCGCCTCGCGCGCGTATCTGCTACACACGCGTTCCCCGGCTCGTTAATTAAAGTTTAACGTTCGTCTCCTCCGCCTCGCCTGAACTTCTCTACCGGGATGCAAAGTATCTATTAACCAGACCTATCCTTTGCCTTCATTAGCTAATAAACTCGGATAATTATCGCCATTACCGCGTACGTGCGCGCCGCCTATCGAGGGAACAAAACGATCCGCAGCCTCCCTCCTCCGTCGAACGTTGGGAAAAAACGCTCGAACACGCCCGGCGATGTCACGAGATTGCGAGGCTGCGTGTCGTGCTCTTTACCTAATTTCTTGGGACGGAACGTGACCAATTATATCGAACCGGTGTGTCTTCCCCGATCCCCCTTTTATTTTTCGCGAACAGCCTCGTCCGCTCGACACGCTTCGTCTCGTTTGATCATTTTTTGTGTACACACGCCGCGTAATTGCCGCTGCATCGCGAACCATTCCACGAACAACAAATTACGGATCGTTAAGCGATTACAACCACGTGGATAAAACAACCTCACCCCTTTGTACTGGCAGATTAACCCTTTCAATGTACGTTAAAATAAAAAATTATTTTTATCGTCATTTATATTGCTTGTAGTTATAAATAAGACGATAATGCGTGGTTTGTATATCTTGGAAACTTACCCCTTGATTCTAATAAATTAACCCTTTCTGTACTTGTTAAAATAAGAACCCACTATTTTTATTGTGATTTATGTTGCTTCTGTTATAAATAATACAGTAATGTATATTTGCACGTACTTTTTTTAACACTTTGACTGCCACGCTGCAGCTACTAAAAATTTTGGTTGGTAATAATTTTATTTTTGACAAACTTTATATTCTGTTTCAAATATCTAATAGGAATATTTTTAATCGAATAAATAATATTCAAGTGTCACCCATATGTGACTCTGTCACCCATTCAAGTTGAAAATAAATTAAAATTTAAGATAGTCTTTGGGTTCCCTATTCCCTAATATAATGAACGAGATAAAAAACAAAATTTGAGGCGGCGCGAAAGTGAATTCGATCGCGAACGCGTTTACTGTCCTCTTAATTTTGAAACAAGGCAAACGCGAGCTACGTGACCGATTATCGCATCTTCTTGCCTAGCAATTTACCCGGGGGGGAAACAGAGTTCTACATGTTTTTCCCGGCTTGCTCGTCCTCTCGTCACGATTCCTTCTATCCGCTTGCAATATCTGGCCCGTTCCCTCGAGAACCGGCAGATGAGCGTTATGATAGACGAAAAGAGCGAGCGCGAGATGTGCAAGCGGAGTGTCGTTATACGACCAGGGAGAGGAAGAAAAAAAAGCGGAGAATCTTCTTAGCGAAATCGTGCACCAGCTGAAAGGACGATGAGCGCAGAGGTTAACGAGATCCTGATACTTTGAATAGTCTATTCACTTCGTTGAGTATTAATCTTTCGTCTCCATCGCGAAATCCCTGTTTGTTCAATTTTAACCCTTTGAATAGCGATTTAATTCGCGTTTCGATGTCAATGTAAAATGGCCGTTGACGTGCCTCGAAAAGACATTTATGCCGTACGTCTTTAATTACTTCTATTAAGCGAATTATTTAAAAATTCATTTTTATAATTCACAAAGGGGTTAAAGTCGTTGATGAACTCGGTTCGTCGACAGATTTCAAATTGGTGTAGGAATTAACATCGCACAATCTTCGTCTCATTCCGCTCCATTTTCACGCTGAGAGATTCACGCGCGCGTTTACCGTGAATGATAATATTTATACGCGAGTAGAACCAGTCTGGCAAATATTGTTCGGAGGCCGGATCTTCCCGCTGCCAAGACGATTTGCATAAGGTGCGTTCATAAATCATCGGTGGATGTTTGGGGTCCGAGAGCAGAGCGTACTTCCTCGTGAACGATACGTAATACGTGGCTAACGGAAACGTTAAGTTACGGCTCGTGACTGGATTCTGTCTTTCGTATTGCTACAAGATTATAAAGTCCTAAATTGGATTAAATTCCTATTACCACTACTGTATCAAAATAGCAAAATTGGGTAGCAATTGAAGATTTTTTTTATTAAAAACTAATGTGAAAAAGAGAAAAATTATATAAATCAGTTTAAAATAATTTCTCTTTGAAGGGGTTAACCGAGGGGAATTTTCTGCTTAATTTTCTTTGAATGGACTTTCCCCCAACGCAAACCAACCGAAACGCCAGAATGTTGTTCTTATTAAGAAGAATATATACGGTGACGTTAATTCACCGACGAAAATGTACGAAGGGAGCACAGACGGATACAATGTTCCTTAGTTAAACGAAAACTTGAAATTCCTGCGGCACATTCCTTAGGTGTTCTCTGTCGAAGAGTAAAGTCTGCGTGTTACGGACATCGCCGCTTCAAAGACTAATATATCACAATCGTTCTAACCGATTCGCCGACTACGAAGTAACATCAAAGTTAACTTCATCTTCGACGATGAATCCCTGCAGACCAAAGTCTGGTTAAAACTTTTCAGAAAGATACAATAGGGACTTGGTACGATCCAATTTATTGCTATTCTACGGGGTGTGCAATTAACGCATACAAATAATGGTCCTTAAATTTGTAAGATAACTGAATATTGCCGAGTTAAGATTATAATTTGAAATACCTATTTTTAGTGTGCTTCTTTTTTCAAACAATTTCTGATCGAAATCATACTATGTAATTTCGCAGAACAATGATCGCGGTAACAACGTTATTTTTAAATACAGGCGGAATCGCGAGAGAACATCTCCGCATCGCCCACGCCTTTTTTACGCAAACAAAAACGCCGACCCGAACTTTACGATAACAAACGCGCGTTTCTTTTTCACGGTTTTCATTGGCCCGCGAATCGTAACGTATATTACGAATGTTTACGGCCCTGGCTGCTTGTCGCATCAGGATCCGTGAAATTAAGAAAACCGAAGGACGCGTTCGTATCAAGGCTGGGAACAGATCGAGCGAAGGTGTTAAATAATTCCACCGATGAATTGTTTCTTATAAGAATACAGTTGTCCTTCGTTTAAAATATTATGCAAATTTCATTTTCCTTCGAAGAAATTAAAAATGAATAGTGACAAATTTTTAATCGAAACATTAATCTGATTCATGCAGCGATTTATCTGAAATAAATTCTTGAAGATATCCTTCTTGACGTTTGTGTATTTTCGAGCAATTATTCAAAGAAAGTTTAAGCAAACAGATGTTCTCGTAATAATCGTAAATCCCGGTACATCTATCAAAGATTTCAGTCGAGACATCGTCAACGAGGTGCTTTACCGCTGGCTCGATTCCATCCCCAATCGTTAAATTCGCGTGGCGAATAATTAATCCGCGACCTTGCGAGAACGAACGGTTTTACACGAGAAATGAGAAAATAACTCGGATTTCCGCAAGCCTATTTTCATGTTGGAGACCTTCCAATTCGTTCGTAGAACCTGGTTCGCCTGTGATTGTCGCGTTTCGACTTTAAAACACCGCATTGAGAGTCGCACGAAAGTAAAAGTAAAATGAATCTTGCGCCCGGACAATCGGATGACTGTAAAGCTGAATTCAAAAGAATCACGCTTACAATCGATTGTATAATTTTATCTAACACTTTGATCCTATCATTTCATCGATAACTTTAAAATTCGAAGCTTGCGACTTGCTTATCATTCTTTAACATCTCCTAGCCCTTTGATAAGGAACCTTCTTTGGCAATGGGTTGAAATAAAAAAAAAGAATTTATTAAGAACCGAATAATTTGTTATGTTTGGCAAATATTTTGAATTTGCAAATAGCAATTTTGGCTGTGTTAGTGTTAAATCTTTATAAATAAAAGAGAATGTAAACAACAGTAAATATTTTATACGAGTTTCGAGAGAACACTGTACTGCAGTGAAATATGTGGTACCTCAAAATTTTTTTGATAAGCTTGTATCAAGTTTCGAAAATACCTTTTTGAAACCTGAGAAGTTTGAACCTCCAACATACCAGTTCAAGATTAATCTTTTCTATCTCTAAAATTATTCAAACTATTTCTGTCATAAAATTTTGAAAGAAATGAATAATGAAAATTGAATTACTGACTGAAATTATTTACCATTAAAATTTGTTAAATTTCTTACTAGATAATATTGTGCCAATAGACTCGAATAGATTAATTGCATTTGTTGGATCAATTTAAACAACTGATAAATATGCAGTGTCATTTTACAACGGTAAAGTCCAGTTAGAGTTTCAGAATCTTTTGTAGGCGTAATCAGAAGCTGGTACCAGCAGAGTTCATTGTACCCTGTCGCGACGTGACTTCCGTTTCTACCTTTGTAGATACATCACAGGCGCACGTTGATGAAATAACGGAGGAAGGACCGCGAGATAACGTCAGGAATTTCCGAAGACGGGCCATTGTGATATCGTCCCGTCCAAAATCTTCTTTCCCCCCCTCTCCCCCCTCGTTTGGGCGCGACTGTGGATCCATTGTCGCTCGGGACAAACAGAAAATCGAAATGTTTTCGAATGCTATCGCGTTATTCGCGTGAAACTTTATGAAAGGGAAACCTCTTTTATCATTCAAATGTTGAACTTTTCTTTTTTTATTGAAAATAAAAGAAAATATTTATATAAAAGATGAGCCAGGAAATTGGGTTAGATTGTATCTTACGTCTGTTTGAAGATAAAACGAAAGTTTTAAAAGTTCTATTCTTCTGCTAGGTGAATTTTTTCATGAATTCGAATGAAAAATGAATATAGATTATTATAAAGTCCCCCAAATCCTAGAATATTAATTAATTACATTCTTCGTTACAAAAATTGCACGGAAATTAAATAATTAATTGCATGGAAATATAACCCCATAGCTTTAATAAAGGTTTATTGAAATATAAGTGCCTATTTCATAGTCATTTTTTCATATTCCTAAATACTTATTATAGTGCTTATAATCTCAAAAAGGCTATTAAAAGAACCATTCATTTTAATTAATTGTCTGTTGAAAGGTTAAAATCGAGTAGTGTCAGTTAATGTCAAATATTTAATTACGTGGAAGTGTGTTAAGCAAATTAATAAAGAAACGTATAAAAGTGTTTCTTAATAACGAAAGTGTTAATTAAAAGTGTTTCCTACGACTGTAGGTGAAGTATACCCAGAAGCGAAAAGAAAAAGGTATTTTAAGCTTTGATCTTAAACAGAAGAACGATAAACTTTCTGTATTACATGGTTTATCGAATCCCGAGACATTCGACTGGCAACGTAAACGGTACCGATGTACACCCACGCCTCGAACCGGAAGACCATTCCGCTATCTTTGGAGTTGGATATCGAACGGTTAGAAATTACATCTTTAAACGTTCCTTGCCATTCACGTAACTCGTATCGGTATTGATTGTTGATACACGGGAACGAATCGTGTTCGCGTTACTGTAAAGACCCATCGAGCCGTTTACAATGCGAACTGTATCTTCGAACACGCGCCAACGAGCAGGACATTAATTTCAATGTTTACCGATAATGCAAAGCCCAGGAATTCGCGTTACGTTAGACATCGGATCGTTTATCTTCCTGTTTACGCAAATCATTCTGTTGGCGAAAACATAAAACAATGCCGGTGTAAATCATTAATTTGCCACGGGCACGACACGTCTCGGAACTCATTAACCCACTCAATGTTAAGCATGAGGTACCAATAGTATGATTGTTCATTTTTCCTCAAACCCATGATAATTGGAAAAAATGAAGAATTGTGAATACCAGAATACTTTTAACACATTGGCTGCCGTAGTGAAAATAGACGTATGTGGTAAGACACATTACAATTACAATTATTAACACAGATTCTACAGATTTATTCAACGAAATGTTTGCAAATCCAATTCTAACAAAGGTTTTAAAGTAAGCAGATTTAGAACAAGAACATTAAACGAATCGGTGAACACAGATAGGACCGTGTCAACTTCGAACTATCCTCACGAGCTCGTTAAGTTCTTATCTATGCGGTTCAATTAAATCGTATTCGGTCAATTAAACTGGTATTATAAAACGAGTTCGTTGGATCGATCGGGAAAGTTGTTTTCAATTGGTCAATCTATACTTACGCGCAACTTTGCTACTGCAATTTTCTAGGCGTTATCAAACTTGAACTATGATAATTAATAATCTGATCGCTATACACAACGTGAATAAAATCAATAAAATATAATAAGAACGGTCCCATTTTGTTATCGCTTGCGTAAGTCTAAGATCCATTTACATAAGCCGCGACTATGATATTGATATTAAAATATACCAGTTGCGATTTTTTAAAGTGGCACGAGTCTATTTGAAGTTGATAAAAATACTGATTTTCTATTTACAAATTCAAATTGCACTTGACAAACTTAAAATGTTCAAACTTTAACAAACAGGAAAAAATAAAATAAATCACACAAACACGAGCTTGCTAGAATTATTGCTATATTTAGCTTCCTACCAGGAAACTTTTAAATAGCGATTCACACCTTTGTGTTATCAATATCGCAAACAACTTAACACGTTTGCCTGGGAATCAAATGTCGTTCCAGCATGATAGATGAATTTAACCGTGAAGAATTATTGGTGACAAGTGAATCGTTTAAATTAATCAAAAACTTGACAAAGAAGTTAAACGAGCGAGATGCACACCCTTCCCAATTCGGACGATGAATAACGTAACGCGATAATTCCCGCGATAACTTCGTTATCCAATGAAATAATACAATCGGTCGTCTGTGTCGGACTTTTTGTTAACAGCTTTAACTCGGCGGCTAGCTACGGTAAAGCTACTTTCGCAAATGTCAGTGAAACTCTCCGATTCGCTAAACCGGTAAAACGAAAAGGGCGATCGGCTGGTCACACGAATATGAAGCAATATTTCGTTGCACTACCAATCAGGATTATCCAGTTTTGTCCCCTGTATTTTTCTATCCTGGGTTTATATATTTCGCGACAAATTATGCTAATATCATTAACGCAACGGTGACTGCCTTCTACGCTCTAGAACGTACGTGTTTGGAACATTCTTTTTATTAATGGTATCTATATTTATTTCGAATAATCCTAATTGCACGTGATCGCAAATTTAAACAATTAACCTTATGATTAATCGTTTTATTAATGCTTGAATTATTCGTATCGTTGAATAATTGAGATATGTAAATAGTCTTATAATGAAACCGTATATTAATCCTTTGTACTCTATTTTATATTTAATTTACGAGAGTTTTATTTATAATTGAACATAGCAAATTAATAAATGGGGTATAAATAAATAAATTCATAAGTATTTAGAATTTTCCTTTTTTAAAACAAAGTTTTTAGTTTGCAAAGTGTAGAGTGGAGCGTATAAAGAAATATTTGAGGGGTAAAGGGTTAAAGATATTTCGTTATTAGCAACTCTTGTGTCTTTGATCCTATTCACTATCTGCATCACAAAGGGTATGCAAAATGCCATTTTGAGGTATTTTCATTTATATTCCTCAATAACATATTTTCCAAAACAAAAAGTACTCAAATGCAAATGAAACTTATGATTGATTACTGCAGCTATTAAAAATTTCATTTGATATTCATAATTTAAAATACCTAATAGGAATATTTTCAACCAAATAAATGAAACAGTTTCGAATAGTGTGTGGGATAGTTTCTAATGGCAACGCAAATGTCACCCATATGTGGGTAACATGACAGTCAGTGTTAACCCTTTGCGGTTGACTGGCGCCTCTAGGGCGACATGTGTATTTTTTGAAGTGTTATTTATACTAGGATATAACAAATTAACGAAAGAAGTGAAAATAAATAAACTCATAAGCATTTGTAACTCTTTTCTTTCGTTGGGAGTTTCACCGAAGAAGAAATCCAGATTTAATTATATTTAAAAGTGTTTCGAATCCAAAGGGTTGTAATGATTATGTGATTTGTGATTGAATAATTAAAACGATTTTTAAGTACTTGTGAAATATTTAATTGGTGATTAAATCAATATGATCTCTTGGAAATCTCTGATTTTAAATTAGGGTCTCTTATTTTAAATTCCAGAATTACTTAAACATTCTATGTCCAAATCTTTCTAAAGATAAAGAATTATTGTATATCCTAGTATATGTTTCATTCTTTATTTATTTTATTATCTACTACATTTTTAATTTAAAACAAAAGTAGCTAGGACGTCAGTAGTTCTTTCGTTAATATCCTAAATTATTTTAGCTTTGAACTTGTTAAATATGTATCACGAGATCTCCTCTACCTATTCCTATCCACAAATTTGAACTTCAACCCTCTACCCCAGAAACCATAAGAATTCCCAAAGTTAAAGATAAAATTGAGGCTTCGTATTGAAAATACCGTGCAGAACGAGGGTCTATTGTTGAAGGAAGAAGGGCGCGAAGAATTTCAAATCTGATTGATTCCGTCCAGGTCAGAAATCGAAGGGAAAAGTGCGGGTATCTGAGAAACGTTCGGTACGCCGTGAACCCGGGTTCACGGCGTTTACGATCGCGTTTACAGCTGGATTCGCCACGATATCGTTTACTAGGAACACCAATGCAATTACACAATGAAGTAGTAACGGCAATAGCTGGCGATAAACCTGAGGGCCGTTGCGTCGATGCGAACGGAAACGCGGCCGAGCGTTATGCATGAACTTCGGACGTATCGGGCAAACGGAGCTGGCATGGGATCGTTATAAATCATGCAATAAATCAATTATTTATATGCTCCTCTCGAAGGCTCCGATTCGTGTAGGAGTATAGAGAAACGTGACTGGAAACACCGTAATTTTGTACGCGTTACGGCTTAGATTAAGCCAGTGTTTCCCAACGCGTGCCTCCCAGGGGGGCAATTTAAATATTTGGACAGTGGGCAATTAGGAAATTGTGCTGCATTCGTTACTTTATCGCCTATACATAATACTAAAAAAAAATACTACTGAATACATTGACTGGTGCAGTAAAAATGAACGTGAGTGCTAAGACACCCTTAAATTTGAATTATTGAGGATTCTACCGATTATTTTTCAAATTTAACATTCGAATTGGTATTTTATATTATTAGCCCAACATCAGAGATATCCAAGGTTTATTTTACCTTTCCTTTTGTTAATTATTCGATTATACAAAATTTGAGACCACCATGGCAGTCAAATTATAATTTTGAATGCATTAAGCTAAAAATGATTAGTATTCAGAGGGCCATAGAGTTAGTTACCTGCATCTAATACAAATAATCAAAATTCATAGAAATGTTCTACAACAATTATTTTCTTAATATAATAAGAAATTATTATGACAGAAGCAGCATCAAAATTTTTTAGGCATTGAGGTTGAGAAACACTGGATTAAATCTAACTTACCCGCCCTAAGATCGTTGATCTTTGATAGGGATCTCGATAACAATGAGATATTAGGTTCTTGCATATCGAATGGCAAATTTCGAAACGAAGTCTGACGCTATTTGATGTCATAGATAAAAGTACATAATGCTTTTGGCATACTAATTCCTTCAATTTGATATATAATCTTAGGGTATAAACCATTGCAAATTTGATATTCCTTAATGGAAAATGCTAAACTATATATTGATCAATTTATTATTTATACCAAAAACGAAGTAATCAATTTAGCCATTTTTATCAAATTTTAATTATTCTTTTAATTATAGAAACTATATATAATCTTTAAATTACTATTTGAATTTTAAAATTTAAATTTGTAATATTTTTTTAACAGGGTTGTAATAGAATCGCAAAAAGAAGAGGACAATTTGTATCATTCGAAGTACTGAATGCAAACGTAGTGTGTGTCGTAGATCAATTTACCTGCTTTAACGGTTAATGACCGACGATACGTGCAAAGAGGATTAAACGAGAATTATCGAAATGCAGTCGATCTCTCGAATGACCGGGATCGTTAGGTAATCCAGACGAGATGAAAGGAAAAATCGAAAGTAATTAAAAGAGCGCATCAGAGGATCATGAATGGATAACACTAATCCATCTGTATCATTAAAAAAAATTTTTTAACCGTGAATATTGCTCTGAATATTTAATTCACCATCAAATCGACTTCGAATGTAATTAAAAATTTGATTATTAAAATTATTAGAGACGATACTTAAATTTTAAATAAACCATTGCATATGGTAACTGTACAAAATATAAAAAAATGATGTACTTATCATTTTCATTAGTTTTACTTTTCAGTGGCCAATTTCATGCCTAATTATTATTTCTATTAGTATCAGTCATTCACCAACCTTCTGCACTTCGACAGTCGCTTTTACATCTGAAGTTAATGGGTTAATCGTGAGTTCATTAATGCAGTACCACAAATTGGTCCCATTTTCATTCACGGTACAAGCTCGAACGTGATCCGACGAGAATTTAGAGTCCCAATTCGGGCACAATGGCTACAAAACACGTTATATAAACGTGTCGAGTAATTTTCCAAGATGTACAAGACAGGTCAACATTCTCTTACTTTTACGTGATTTACTGGTACCCGGTTTTCTCGTTCGGTAACGGAGAACCGAGGTTCGGTACCAGCAAAACCCGTGTGTCTTACGCGGCTAACCCGTTTCTTGTCACGCTCTCTATTATTTGCAGGTGTGCATGCAAACGAACGGGATAAAATACGAGAGTTCTACGGCGAAAGTACTCGCTACTCAATGATGCCGGTTATTAAATCGCTTCCCATACTAAATAAACAGCCAGTAAAAAGTAAACGCGTTTTCACCGGCGATAATTTTCTTCGCTAACAAATCGTCAACGTGAGAAAACAGGAAATGGAGAAAAGAAACGATGCCCCTAATAGCTGGTAGAGAGTGTTTGACCCATTTTTAGTAAAGTATCTTATTTTCTATAATTTGGAAACCAATCGTTAATATGTTACTGTAGAATATTGCTACAATAATAATCTAGTGTTCGTTTCGGCAAATGCGATTCAAAACACGTCTCAAATCACGTCGAAACTTTCGAAAGGCCAACAAAAATTTGACCAGGATGAGATCACGTGTATTAGCATAAAACTGCAGCAAACACGAATGACTAATCCATAAAGAACAAATTGAAACCACGACATTGAATCTGAAGGAAAAGTACGCAGTATTATTTAAGAAACTTTAAATTATCCTAGAAAAATTGTTTCATCACTTCTGTGATATTCACATAAATAAATAGTGCAATGATGTTCTTATCATATAAAATTATAAATCAAAGCCATGATCTAACTAGGATTTTGTCGAGGGGTAAAACAAGGGATGAAAGTTAGGAAATCTAATCCCACACGAATAAAAATTCTGGTTACATCGAAAACTTTGTTCGACTTTAAAGAATTCGTTTAAATTCAGTATCTGCGCCTTTGGTTTGCTTCTCAAGGATGAAAAGAACGAGGAATTAGGTAAGGAGCAAAGTGTGCGCTGGAAACGGACACGGTCACGCAAATACGCGGCGAATACCGGATGTGTACAAATTCATGGTACAAGGAACGTCCATTCTCTACAAGGCAAAAAGTCCTGGAGATCGAGCATCGAACACAGCCCGTGTGTTTTCATTTCGATGCGAACGGTAAAACGCGAAAAGTGAGGCGAGCAGAAAAATGAAAACGAAACGATCTGAAGCTTCCAGAAGACCGATGAAAAAAGATAAGACGAAAAACGGACAATCGATACCGCGCAATAATCGTTCGATATTTGGCTGCATAAAGCGCTCGAAACGTTCGAGTGCTCCACAATCGAGACGAAAAGTTGTATTTGTCGAATCGAATCGAGTGCTCGTTTCGAATATTCGAACAAACTTGAAAATTTCGATCTATTCCATAATTCAATGTTTCAAATGCGAATAGAAATACAATAGAAACTATGTCTATTGTTTGAACGTTCTACTGTGTCGAGCTCCATTATTTAACACGTTGACTGTGATGGTGGTTAAATTTTATATAACTAAATAATTAATAAAAGGAAAAATAAAATAAACCGTGGATATTGCTAGTAATTTGGTTTAATTAACCCTTTGCACTCGGTTGTCCCCTCTGCAAAGGGTTAATAAACATTGTACTGAAAAATAAATTTTTATAATACTTGAGTATTAAAATATAACGAGTAATTATTTCAGCCATAATTGAGAAAATCACAATTCGAGTCTAATTAAAGAATCCAATAAGCTACAGAAATGAAGAACATTTAAGTATGTCATTTAATTTTTGTAGCATAAAGTACCTCACGCTGTGGTTTCGATATGTCTTGCTACACACGTCCATTTTCACTGCGGCAGCGAACGTAATACTGCGATGTCTGCCACAGTAGAAATGGACACATGTAATACGGCTGATTATAATACCATTTATTACCAAGTAAAACCCCGTTTGTTTAAATCTAACCCGTATTTCTCGTAAAAGTGATCGAACAACCTTATCCTCGATTAAAAATTATTTATCCTTCCCGATTAACTCGGTACCTTGACGACTTTATATACCAATAATGTAAATATCTTTATTGCCTTTGTCGTCAGGTACTGCGCGTAAAGGTCAACGGTGAGTACGTACGTATTTATGACTCTGATTATTACAGCTCTTGTAACAAAAATGAGGTCACCGCTTTGGTGAACCCCAACCATACACCATGGCGGTTCTATTTTCGTACGTACAATGCAAATACTGTTCCTTTTGCATCATTATAATAACGACTTTACTTATTCCGACTGAAATCACTTCGTACCTTTTAAAATGCTCCAAAGTATTCTGTTACCTTTACGCGCGTATCAAGCTTTATTGCCCGCTGATCAACACGGGCTAAAACACGCCCAGCTGAAGAATTTAATATCATCACGAAATATTACAACTAGGAGATTATTCTATATCTTAGAAGTAGTAAAATTATCACTGGTATTTAATTACTCGAGTATTGCGTCTATTATCGAGCACAGACTGGCATAATTATATAATACAGTTAGTTTCTGAACCTACGATAACTGAATATATTATCATAATGACGCGTGATCTATTCTATTTCTATTTTCCAAACTGTTTGACACGATTCTAATATTATTTAGCAGCCTATATTAAACACTAGGTTTATGGGACCTGTGATTTTGTCAGGTTCCGAATTTCACAAGGAACAAAGAAATGTTAAAGATTTGTATATTTTACTTTAAATTTTCGAAGTTCGTTAAATATTTGCAGCAGACTTTAAATCTACCACGGCGTTCAATGCGTTAACCAAATAAAGTTTAATATTTGAGGAAACGATTATTCAATTATCCAAGAAATTCCACCACGCTCGTATCTCCTCGTCGAGTCGAATAAGAGAAATTCTATCGTAATTAAAAAAAATTTTGAATTCTCTCCGCGTGACCTTTTCACGATACCATTATATCGCGCACTCGTCGCGCGTTAATTGTATCCGTAAATCTCTCTCCACAAAAAACAATTATCATCGGTATCCCGTTTGCACTTTGTTCACCCTGTGACCTAGAAATGGGCGTTGGAGTGTTACGTAACTCGTCACGCTTGCCTGTACCGGCATCGTGGGAGCAGCGTTCGACACAGGACCGTCCGAAAAAGCGAAATGATCGCGGGATGAATCGATGTATGAAAATTGTCGGGGGCAAGATTAAAACCCTCCGCTTTTAAGAACGATCGGAGCAAACAAATGCTAATACAAAGGAAACATTCTTCGTTATAACGAAGAAGGAGGAAGAAAGAAAAAAGCGTTCCTCGGTCTGTCAATGTTTGTTTACCGAGAGATAAACCTCCGGGGACTATCGTGAAATATAACGTGCATGACATTCTTGGGACGGTACACGAGCCACGGGGCTCGCCTACAGCTGAATGGTGACAAACTCCCCCTACACTTGTTGTTATGCAACGAAGCGTGCGGACCCGGCTCCGAGTGCCGGCTAGCGAAATGAGCGAAATAGCGTTCTCTCTCGTGGTATAGAACGCACGTGCATCTCTAAGGTTCACTGTACTTTTGTACACGCGAACGAACAACATCTTCCTCCCGCTAATTCGTTCGATTTCAACTCTTTTGCTTGTTGAACGGTGAACAAAAAAAATTCGTTAAATTCGAAAAAGGTACTCACCACACACGTTCAGCCAACCCTCAACGCGACAGGGGTACTCCAACTTCATCGCGGATCGCAGTGGACGAACTCCAAGTACCGAAAGACGTGTCACACAATCGCACTTGTCACATAAGAAAAAACGAATGGAACTGGCCGTGGTCAGGACGTGTTATCACTGTTAAACAATATCCGCGGCACACATTCTCTCTCGCGCGCGTACCCGGCACGGGACGAATTTTTCTTTCTTTTTTTTTCTATCTTTATACGCCCGCCACGGAGATATAACCGAATAAACAGTACACAAAAAACGATCGCGAACAATGTAAACGCAAAATGTCGAATTGCCGTTCGTACGAACGCGAGCGTAAACACTGTCTGACGTGTTGCGCGCGCAAATCGTCGACGCGAACCACACACACCGGCGAACAAATCCGAACTGACTGAACGAACCCTCTCGCGTCCTCGTTGAGCCGATCTTCTTTCTCCCTCACGCCACGACTTCGCTGTCAGTCCCTCTCGTTTTCAGGTGGTGCGCTCATCCTTTATATCATTTTTGAGTTTCCAATTTGTATTACATATTCCTTTTGTAATAGCCATCTCGTTGTCTCAGCGCGAAAGATGTTACCGTCACGAAGGTCTCTGTTAAATTAAATATGGAGTTTGAAACGGGAATCGATAATCGATAATTCGTCATCGATAATCGCCGCCATTTTGACTACTTGAACGATCGTATCAATGCTCAAAAGAACCGTTAATTGTTGAATACATTTGTTATTACAATTTGAAAGTGAATTGAAATTTAACTCTGTATAGATACAAAAATTATAATAAAGTATTTATAATATTAAATTTTTGTTTATTTATTTCAATACCATTTATCGAGATTTTAACCAACAATTTGTAAATATTTTGCATAATTTGCTACTTTTATTACGCTTATTAAGTATCAAGATTGTTATATGACTTTAATGAATTAATAAACTGTTTTATTAATATAGTTTTTAATATACAAAACTCTATTTCACCTACGGTCAAAGTTACTGACTCTCATTATACGTTTAATAACAAAATACCTCTGTTCTGTACGATCTTTTTCAAATATTATTGGCACATACCTTTTATGGATAAAAAATATTCAAAAAATAGTTTGTAAAAGAGAAATAATTCATTAAATTCTTACCTTATTAAACGGAGCCCAGCATCATCGATTCGAACGAGGAAACGTTACACCAGATGACTGAATACCGAGATAATTCTAAAAATTATCTTGTTTCGTTTCAAAGCGCCACCTGGTAATAAAACGTTCAGTCAGTCACTGGCAAAATGGCGCTCAAGGGACAAGTCGGTCAAAGTGAGTAGGAAAAAATCATTTAATCATCCCTGATATAAGCTAAATTTTAAAATATTTTTTCACTGTAGTATCGAAGCAATCGCGTGGATTTTTTTCGTATGAAAAATGTAACCCCTACACCACTGTCAGAATCGGTAACCTACAAAGGGGCGTATGTGCTGTGATGATTTCATCGTTTACGAAGCGGCTGCTAGATAGAAATGTCAAATCTGTATTTTAGAGACGTGTTACGTTTTAATTTGATATCTGACAATTTAAACTTTGTACATACTGACCTATGGGGTACTGTAGATTGTTAGTAGATTTATTTATCAAATTTTTCATTTGTCAAATGTAAAGACGCTTTATTGACATTTTATCTTAATAAACACTCCCTTGTCGCAATAGTTTTGTTAATTTCATTAACGGCTCTTACTTTTCACAGAAATAAACAGCAAATACGTTTATGTTTTGCGAATGCATTTTAAGCCTTTTAAATATCTTATTTTATTACTTTTATTCGAACTCTTTAGTGTATCGATAATTTAATTAAACGCTAAATTACTAAGAACGACAATGGAGTCAAGGAAATCCGTTGTATTTTTTAATTCCCATAAAATCGATATTTATGTGGTTTTAATATTAATTTAATTTTCTCTAAACAAACTTGGCGCAGAGTACATTTCTCAATCCATTCATTAATGTATTTCCAATAAAATCTTATATGTACTTTTCTAATTTTATTCAGTTTTGTGTGCATACATCACGATATCTTTTATCGAACAGTATCAATAATTATCACACACTGCGGAATCTTAGAACAGCTATGATTAATGCAGAATAATCCAATTACTATAATAATTGCTTGTCTCCAAAAAATATCTGTCACGATGAAATGTAATCATCCATAATGCACGATTAACGAAGTCTCTCTTCATTATAAATATTCGTTAAAATAAATATTTCACGTATCATTTTTATTTATTTGTATTATTTTAAATTGGGCCCCGTATTTTTTAGATACGAACCTGTCGAGGATGACGTCATTGCCCCGTAAGAACGATCAATACGCGTTGAGAGCGCCAAAAGATTTCTCGTTCAATTTTAAATCATTCTACCGCGCTATAAACGAATTAAAAAATTGACTAATTAGATATTAGAAATACACAAAAGCTTGCAGCATTTATAAGGAAATCTTATTGATTAATATTTCTACACTGTCACGTGTTAGAGGCATTAAGGACTAATCTTGTTTTAATTTAAAGCCTACCTTTGGTGTTCGAATAACTAATATAATTCTGACGGTATTTATCGCTAATTTTGTGCATCAGTGCAAAAAAATAATGCTATGCTTACTTCCTTTTGCAGAGATTATGAATGAAGTCATTAAACAAAAGAAGACCGGGACACCAGGTGTACAATGGCGTATTTTGGTGGTGGATCAGCTAGCGATGAGAATGGTGTCGGCATGCTGCAAAATGCACGATATTAGTGCTCAAGGGATTACCCTCGTCGAGGACATCAATAAGAAACGGGAACCGTTGCCCACCATGGAGGCGATCTATCTGATCACACCGTGTGGCCCCTCCGTTCAAAAGTTGATCGAAGATTTCAACAATCCTACAAGAACAACGTACAAAGTCGCCCACGTATATTTCACGGAAGGTACTATCCGATGATCGATACGTGCCCCACAATTCTTCGTTCAATCACAGAAAAATATCGTAATGGAATCTTTCACCGTGTGGACTCAGGATGGTTTCGTTTAACCCTTGACTACCATGGCTTGGCAACTATTGAAACTTTTTAACAATAGTTTTGTAAAAAAAAACTATAGATTTAACATTAATAGGATCAGATTTGTTCTTGCCATGGTACTCAAGGGTTAATTCGCTGCGGACACCGCAGATGTGCGTCGGCTGTGTGGCGATATGGATCCATGACATAGTTATTAATATCAATAAGATTGAAATTATTTTTATTTATTTCATGTCCGTCGAACGTCCACAGTTCTAAGTCCGCAGCGAGGTCTGTTGATCTTAGACCGGCTTATATCTTTTCTTTTAATCATTCAGCACGAAAAAAAGAAAGAAATCATAAGTGGACAGATCGGTACATTCGATTCCAATGATTCCACCGGTGAGACTCTAAGTATATCTCTTTACAGCCTGTCCCGATGAGTTGTTCAAAGAATTGTGTCACTCGCTGGTAGCTAAACGCATAAAGACACTAAAAGAGATCAACATCGCTTTCATACCGTATGAAGAGCAGGTAAAGCAAAGGAAACGAGAAAACAAATGTCTGATAATTATACGTTCTCCGTGGTGACGGGCACACACACACACATACTCATGTATTACACGAAAAATGTCACACCTTAACATACACACATATACATACACAAGGTCCTACCATCCACCCTCTATGGTATCTTCAAGTCACGTACCCTATACTACTTTTCAATTTCTCGACCAACGATCACAACATACTTTAAATGCAATTGTTTGATCTTTCTACCCCCTTATCCCCCAGCCCTTACTCCCCCTTATTTTGTACAAATACTCACATGTGAGCACGTACTAACGACGGAATGCATTCATGCTTGCACGCGACCAGTGTGTCCGGAGGAGCTGTTCAATGAACTCTGCAAGTCTCTCGCCGCAAAAAAGATCAAAACCCTCAAAGAGATCAACATCGCTTTCCTGCCTTACGAGTCGCAGGTGACGAAAATAAGAAAAAAAAAAAGAGAGAAAACAAACAAAAAATCGTAGCCGCCTAGTCGTAGTCGCAAAATGCAACAGTTACTTTATCGATTTTCTGAGTTTATCGATGAACGAAAAACGCGAACTCCTCTGCCTCCTTCAGTTCTTTATTTTTACAAAGTAGAACATAGGCGAAAGACTTTCTGTAAATACCTTACATGTTACCTTCCTGATTTTTTCGTTTTCATCCCCTCGCGTTCGTTTTTCTTTGTTCGATTAATGCATGCACCTCTGTATCCTATTATTTAACCGTGATTCTGTTCTCCGTTTGTTCGTACTTTTCTTTTTCCGATGTATATATGTATTCCGCTATTAACCCCTAAGCACCATGGTAGGGTCAAGTGTGACCCTGTCAGAATTGAATCTATAGTTTCATTTTTGCAATAATAAGAAAAATAATAACTGTGAGATAGTGTTTATGTGTTAGAAGTGTACAGGGTCATCGTTGGCCCTACTAAGTCCTGTATGTTATATTTCTGATTCTAAGCCATGGTAGTTACGGGTTAAATAACACCGCTTAAAACGTAGAAATACAGTATATAGTGTAATAATAAGTGCGAGGATAACACTAAAACGAATGCATAATTAAACAGGTATTCTCCTTGGATTCACGTGAAACATTCCCTTGCTTTTATAACCCCTCCTTCTCCAACTTGAGAACAGCCAATATGGAAAGAATAGCCGAACAGATCGCGACACTTTGCGCTACCCTTGGAGAATACCCATCAGTTAGATATCGAAGGTATACACCACGTATTATATTGTATGATGGACTTGAAATTCTTGTAACAACAAATATCATGATATTCATTTGTTACTAAAACAATATAATTTTCTCGAACAGTGACTTTGATCGAAACGTGGAACTTGCTCACATGGTTCAGCAAAAGTTAGACGCTTACAAAGCGGACGAACCGACGATGGGAGAGGGTCCTGAGAAAGCGCGTTCTCAGCTACTTATCCTGGACAGAGGATTTGATTGTGTGTCTCCGTTATTACACGAACTAACTCTGCAAGCTATGGCATACGATTTGCTGGACATCGATAACGACGTTTATAGGTAAATACTGTAACACACATGTAAGCTAGTATTTTCAGATATCACATTAACATTTGAACTTTTTTAAAGATTCGAAGCATCGGCGGGAGTACAAAAAGAAGTATTATTGGACGAGAACGACGATCTGTGGGTGGAACTTAGACACCAACATATTGCTGTAGTCTCACAGTAAGTACTCACAACTTAACCCTTTATATGTTAACCCTGTAAATATTGTACTAATAAAATAAGTAACATTCTGTGTTTGATTTGTTTTCAGGAATGTTACCAAAAATCTGAAGAAGTTTACAGAGTCAAAAAGAATGCCTCAGGGTGATAAACAGAGCATGAGGGATCTCTCACAGATGATCAAGAAGATGCCCCAATACCAGAAAGAGCTGAGCAAGTATGCGACGCATTTACAGCTGGCGGAAGATTGTATGAAACGTTATCAAGGAAACGTGGATAAGCTGTGTAAAGTGGAACAGGTATGTATCTAACGCTCGAGGAGCATTTCTTCACCTTGAAAAATATTCTACGCATTTTATTCCGTTAGGACTTGGCGATGGGCACAGACGCCGAGGGCGAGCGCATCAAGGATCAGATGAAAAACATCACCCCAATCTTGCTCGATCAAACCGTAAATCATTTAGATAAATTACGAATTATCGCGTTGTACGTTATTAGTAAAAATGGTATTTCCGAGGAGAACCTGAATCGATTAGTTCACCACGCCCAAATATCTCCAGACGATAAGCAAACCATAGTGAACATGGCGAATCTTGGTATCAATATTGTTGTTGATGTAAGTACTTAAGTATCGATCAACAACAAATTATGCACTAAGATTTATCCATCTTTTTATGTGTTTTAGGGTGGAAATCGTAGGAAATTGTATACTGTACAACGTAAGGAAAGAATCACGGAACAGACTTATCAGATGAGTCGCTGGACCCCGGTTATGAAAGATATCATGGAGGATGCTATCGAAGATAAATTGGACTCTAAACATTTCCCGTTCTTGGCAGGACGTGCGGCGAGTTCAGGATATCATGCACCAACTAGGTACAATATTTTATACATCAACAATATTATATTAATTTATATTAATTACTTCGTTACTTAATTTCTGTTGGCAATATATGTATATCGGAAAGCTCTACACACTTTAAATATATATATATTACACATAATGTTAAGAAATAAGTGAGGATCCCGTTTACGGTACTGCGTTAACCAAAATAATTGTCAGTCACCATCGAGTCGTCATACAGTTCACTATTGCCATTTTCTATTAATCGTTTTTGTATAATTAGTTACTTTTAAATAAATTTCTTCAAACCACAACAATTTCAGCGCAAGATATGGACACTGGCACAAGGACAAGGGTTCGCAGACCATCAAGAACGTACCACGCTTAATCGTCTTCGTTGTGGGCGGTGTTTGTTTCTCCGAAATACGGTGCGCTTATGAAGTTACCAATGCTTTGAAAAATTGGGAAGTAATAATCGGTAAGTATATATTCAAATACGTATGCCTATCAATTGAACGGATTTTAATATTCACCTGCCATTTTGTCTACAGGTTCGTCGCATATAATCACGCCGAAATCCTTTTTAGACGATTTAAGTAAACTTCATGTGTAAAGAAATTTGTCTGTTGCAAACGAAACGAAGACACATTCCTGCATTCCTAATATGCCATTAGCTTTGGCTCCGTCAGTAATATCGAACGAAATCTTTGTGGACGATCTCGATTATACGATCAAAATATAAAACGCCCAGTCAATTGTTCAAGTCGCGCGTATTTTGCGACTAAGAAGGAAAAAATAAAATTAGAAAATGTCATATCAATAAGTATCGTTTTGCCGAGAAGTAAGCGGCGCCAGAAGAGAATGATATCCGGTATTAAGTGCCTGCGTGAATAAAAAGTTGCTGAAGATTGAATAAACATGTTGGCAATACGGATGTAGATCACACGGAGATGCTTAATGGTACTTTTAGGCTCACGAATGATCTAGCCCAGATAATAGTATGTTACTCTGCTGTCATACTGTCCTTTTTGTTGATCATAAAATGGCAAGTTTTAGCGATCGAATTCGATGTATCGTAGACAAATGATCGTGTACATTTCTCGTTATTAATGTTTCGTTATCTCCCGCTCCAAAAATTATCGACTGTTATTGCTACCGTGATAAGATCAGTGTTCAATCTCGATCACAAGAACCGGCTACGCTTGGCAATTTCGTGAATCAGTATAAATATGCCGAATACAGTTTCGTGTGCTTCAGTTGCATTGTTGTTTAAAAAAAAATTAATGGGACTATACTATGTCAGAATAGTATTTATTTGACGAAACTTATAGATATTTAAATATTAGTACTTTTCAGATGCAAATATTTAAATATCACGTTGTATGATAAAGCGATATATGTATATTTAGTTATTTATTACACTTTGTATTATCAATTTGTTGTTTAGCATACGCATAGTGCAAACGATGTCTTTTTGTTTATATTAAAAATGCGCGTTCACGTGATTCTAAAAAGAACAAAAAAAAAAGAAAGAAATGTCCAATAACTAAAGACTTGTATTCGTTTAATTAAAAATAACCATCTTTAACGTATTTGTAAGTACTTACACGTTGAAACTTCTTATTGCACATACGAAACAATTCTAGATCACTTTCGAACCGCGGAAGTTAGAGTCTGTTGATTGTTCGTAATAATTATTAATGTGTGTTAATACTGCGATTATTTAGCGGCGAGATTATTACAAAGTTTACGGTATTGATTATTATATAATATATTATATGGACATATATATATATGTATGTAGAATGTAGTCTAAACAAAATGTTCTGCTTATAAAGGCCTACAATTCACTCCAATTTTGTTTATTTTTTTACGAACACCATACCACGTCGGGGTGACACGAAATTTTTCAAAAATATCACTTGAATCATCACTGTCAATACAAATATCCATAATTGATAAAAATATTGACGAAGAAAGGACAAAGAAACAATAACTTCGTTATGGAATGAAAGACGAAGGATTCATAGATGGAAGAATTGCTACGATAAAAAAATTGGAATGAAATCAATTATTCTCGAAAATTGAGCATTCATTTTAATGTATTTCTATATCGTTCAAATCAAACCAGTATATATTTATCGCACGCGAATTAATCCGAAGACAGGACAAGGTTTTCAATGAAAAACTATCAACACGATTACTTTCAATTAGTTATTAATAATTAAACCTTAGAATAATTAGCATAATTCGTAGAGATTATAATAACGTATAATATGCATTATTCTTCTTTTATCTGTATTAATAGTATACACAATGATATTTCTTATCCTTCTTCTAAATAGATTCGCAAAATAAGAGAAAACGTCAAACATGAGACAATAATTATTTTTAATTAGTATCTCTTCTATCGATGACTATATATAATACTCTCTTTCATTCTGACCCACTCGCTCTCTCCTTCATTTCTTCCCTGTATATATATATGTATATATATATATATACCTGTGTGTGTGTGTGTACATATATATATGTATGCACATATGTATACATGTAATATACACATACATATATATACATATTTATTTATTTATATATTTATATATAACATGCAAAATTACAAACTAAGAAAGGTAATTCTGTATGTACGTGTAATTAATAACTTGGTAGTAACTCTTGTATTCACAATTTGCCTTGTAACATTATTTCAAAACGTCATAATCAAACGTCTCTCTTTTCTTCTTAGTTTCTTTTTTTTTTTTTAGAAATAGAACAGACAATATAGTTGATTTTGATATTGTTAAGTAAATCGAGATTCGGATCGAACATGGCTGTTTGTTCGTACCCGTTCCATTCGTAACGAGTTTGTAAATAAGAATCGAACGAATCAATTGAAAAATTCTTCACGAAATGAATCAAGCTAGAAAGAACAGATTGAAACGATCGTCTAGTATCCATCACCGACGTTAACCATGCATTCATGCACAGAAAAATCGTATCAAAGGATCAATTGTATTCTTTTTTTTTTTTTTTAATTTATTTGAAGTTTCTTAACAATGGATCACACGAACATAGGAAATAAACGTAAAAAGGTATCTTCGGTGGAGAAATGTCAAGGGGGTGCGAACAAAATTCGACCTGATGAACAACGTTCTCTCTTACTTAACAACATCAAGCATATTTTCTTTATTTTTAGCCATTTATTCTTCATTTTTTTTTTCTTCATTATTATTTATGTACAACCAGCTTAAATTGTTTTGCTATAGTTAGTCGTAATAAGTCTACTAAAACTCATGTGCCATTGGAGATGATGTGCGCCCGTGGGAACTTATATAAAAAATTACTTCTTTTTTTTTGTTTCCTTGTTTTTGATACAGCAGAGTGATTTTGGTGTTACTTACGAATTATTTTTACGTCTTTACCTAGTAACTTATTACTGAGATCTAGTAGGTTATACAATCTATCGGCCTCCCTTAAATATTACAAACCTTATCACATATAATAGAGGTGTGTGTGTGTGTTAATTAGTACTTGTTACTTCATCTTTTTTGTTTGTTTGTTTTTTTCTTCCTTTTATACATAGATATCTGTATTCTGTTTTAAATTGCTGCCAATGATTTGCTCCTCGATATTTACAATTACAAACCACGTATTATACAATTATAATACCCTAACACACGCATTCCCCGTGCTCCCTTTCATTCCTCAACTCTCATTCTCGTCTCAACCATATCCCTTTCCTCTCTATCTCAAAACTTACTCCCCTCCTTATTCTTTTTTCAATTCGTTCATTTTTAATAATTTTGTCCTTTCCTTCAGTTTTCTCTTTTTTTAGAATTCGTGTCACCATTGAGCTCGTTATTTGAACGCGGCGCGATTCCCTAGGACACTTGCGATTAGATTGATCTAACGTAGACGAACAAGAGAAGAAAAACAGTGGTAAAAAATGAAATTTGAAACGACTGAAACCGATTCGATACCTCCGTGTTAGTAACAATTGAACGGCTCGCACAAAGAATGTCGTCAAAAGCACTTTTCGCGGGAAAATAAACGCGCGCTCTGATTTCACGCGAAATTTTGCTGAACGATCCATTCGTTCAAAAGAAGACATTTCCTGACAGAGAAGATTTTCTACAGATCAATGTTTGCAATTTACCATCTACCCTAATCATCGAATTTGCAAATACGAATACCAATATATGTATACACGTTCTCTATCGCACGACAATAATTCCACCACACTTTCAGAATATTTTTTTTAAATGAACATTTACCCAATTAGCGAAAACCAAGAAAACACAATCTATCATTCATCGTTCCCTTCGCATTTCTTATAAACGACACCCTCCCTGCGAGAAATCGTCCTTACTCCCACATTAACACGTTAACTGCCACCCTGAAGTCTTTGAAAATTTCATTAACTAATTTTTCATTCGAACGGTACCTTCACAATCTTCCATTATTTTTATAATCCATAATTTCGAACATCTAATACAGGTGAATGACTTCTAGAGAAATTCGTGTCACCCATATCTGGGTGACGTGGCAGTCAAAGTGTTAAGGTACGTATCCATTTGAGAGTAAAGCTCCCGTAAAAAACAAAGACCCTCTCGAGAGAACTTCCTGACAGTGAACACAGCGTTAAGAATGACCTGTCGTCGGCTGAAAATGACTCTCGAAAGCTTCTCGCGACACGTACCCTTAAGTGCACACGATATAATAATTAACCATTACGGATGACTAAATCAATTGTACATGCTAAAGGCGCAAACATCGATATCGCAGTGAATAGATTGCTAAGGAGTTCGACGGACAAGATTTACCACGAAATCCTGTAATTTTGATTAACGAACGACCGGGCTTCCCCGGCGCATTTAAAAGTAACAAAAGAAAGAAAGGGACGCAGGATAGTCTAGTTGTATTGCTAGAGTTTAGTATCGACGATCGTTGACGAGATCGCGTTTGATATGAAAAGCGCGCACACAACACATGAGGAAAATGTATGGAGCATTCCCAAAGAAAAAATAAAAACGGGTGCTCGATCATTTTTTTTCTTATCATTATTCGTCAAAGATTCGTTCATCTCCGATGCACATATTTTTCTTTTCCTTTTTTTTTTCTTAACAATGAAAACAGAATTGCGAATAACGGCGTGAACGCTCTCGTTTTATTTTGTATTATTCTTTGTTTTCTCGTGCGCATTTATTTCAAATTGGTCGCAAACGAAGACTCGTGATTTCATTTTTCTTTTTATAAATCTATCGCCACTGGAGGAATATTTCGAGCGATATAAATTTAATATTCAAGGATATATATCGCTTCTTCTTCTTCTTCATCTTCTTCTTCGATCGAGTTGACGGGTACAACTTAGCACTTAGAAAATTGCATTTCTCATTGCTGAACGCATTTTATACATAAATAGAATCACGCACACGCACACATACCGTCTTATAAGTTTATTCTGTACAAGTATCGACACACCAACAAGTGCCGTGATCCTCGATTATTATTATCATAATATCGGATACACGCCTCCCACGATTTCCTGTTCTCGTCTATCCTGACACGTGTTTCTCGTCACGCCCGAGAAAACCTGAACAAATTTGTAATCTGCGACGGAATCGACGTCTAACCACGACTTTAATAATATTAATCATAATAATAATAAATCATCTGTATACATTGTAATGTCGTTTTTAAACACGGTTATCTTTCGGCGAGGGGTATTTTGGCATTTGAACGCAACGTCAAATCATTTTTACGTTTTCTTTCTCCTACCTCTCACATCGACTCGCATCTTTCGAGTAACATTCTTTGTTCCCAAAACTTTGCATCGAACTGATCATTGATTAGCGGAAAGCTGAAACTTCGAGGGACCTTTCGAAGATTTAGTTGTCAGGAAGAAACGCTGAATAAATACGATTGTTTATCGTCAATGTTGTTTGTTATTACTGCACAATAAAATAAATTTTGTTCAATGATTTCTCAACTAATCGTGTACTTCTTTAACAAGGGTAGTAACATGGTCTAAACTTTGAAGTTATTATCATGGATATCAAAACTATTAATTATGCAAAATTATAGCACAAACTTCTCTAAAATAACGAAGAAATTTTCATTTAAAGACTTCGTAACATTTATTTAAATCTTGACTACATAGTATAAAACTTTAAATAGGGTAACTGGTACTGCTGTGTACACGGACTTGTACATTTTTGTATCAATTTTATTTTTATACAAAATAACTTTAAAACTCAGTGTACATCCGAAAATCTTAAATTTTATAATACAAATAAAATGTTACAGAAACTACAACTCGTAATTCAGAAAGATCCATTTAAAATACAAATCTGCTTGTAGAGCCAAAAATTCAACATTTTGCCATACAAATTTTCTCCCTTTCCTTCTTAATTTTGCATAATTATTATTTCTAGTATTCTCTATGGTACTGCAAAGTTTAGATGAAACTAAATCCTTGCAAGGCGTATCAAATTATGCATACGTTCTTCCTGAACAACTACGATCATCGTTCCTGTCATTCGTAACTGGAAAATATTTGTTCTAATATCACGCAATAAGGAACCTGTTGTTCGTGAACCGTGAATTCAGTTTAATCGAAGCACAAAATAAAAATGAAGCCTGTTCTATCAATGCCAGATTATAATTCGCGCCAGCGTAGCGTTCCCTTTGAATTTTAAATAAAACTTGTCACTCGATACGCTACCACAAAGAAAGACATTGCATGTTTTGACAAGGCTCTTAAAAAAATAAAATTCCATTTAATGCAATAATTTAATAATATTAATAATAATAATATTAATAATAATAATAAATCATAATCGTAATAATATACCTCACATTAATAACTTTCGTGATCGATAGTGTCTGTGTGTACCACTATAGCCACCATTTATAACTTCTACGAATTCCAATACTTCCATTTTTTTTTATCTTTTTCTTAAACGAATCCCATTGTAAATAATAATAGCAGTACATAAATAATCGAAAGTTTAATTAATAATCAGCTTTTCAATTAAATATCGATCTTTTGTACTTCTTTTTTTTTTTAATGCTTTTCACTCAAGACTGTCAGCGTTTTGTGTGTGCGACATTTTAAGAGCGATTTACGTTTTTGAGAAATGCCAATCGCTCGATGCACATCAAACGTGACGTCTTTAAGCTACATATCAGCAATTTTCTTGATTAATTTTTCTGAATAGTTCACTTGTAATCAAACAAACATAATTTTCTAAATAAATGTCCCATTTCACGAATCGATACCGTGTCACGCTATTTTTTTTCCCCTTTTTCCGCGATCCCGAAGCCATACCAGGTGTTTAATGGTACGTAACATCGGATCTGATCTAATGGTTGGTAGGATCGAAACTACATCATTCTATTTAATCCACCTTACCGTTTACTCATAATAATTGACGACTTTGTTCTAAGGTGATTTCTTTTATAAATATTTCCTCGAATCAACCCGATCGGCCCTGTCCAACCGCCTGATATCAAACGAAATATCGTACTGGTAGTTTCGATTGATAGTCGCACGGGCACATCGCGATGATCGACACGATTAAATTCACCAATATTTTAATGGTTTTTGCATTAGGTATATTTTTTTTTTTTCTCTATTATTATTGACTTAACAAGCCTATCTATTTTCATTGATTACAAATAGTGTATATTCATAATCAAGAAAGAAATCTGCAATGAAATTATTAGTAATCGCTAATAATTATATGTATTATTGGCAGAAACATCGTTTATGTAATCCTACCAACGATTAATGACTGAATGTGGAAAAATATAAAACTTAACTAAATGTACACAACTTTTACTCACCTCCACGCTCGCTTTCACACTCGTCCCATTCATTAAACCAGATGTTGTTGCACACACTCTCGTTCTCTCCTGTTCTCTCTCTCCCTCTCATACATACGCACTCGTACGTTAATCTTCCTTTCATTTATCTTCTGCGTAATATTTTTTGTTTTGTTTCCAAATTTACATAAAGTACAAACTTATGAAAACCGGAAAAATGTAACACAATAGTCAGTGTAGCATTTCCAAAGTGTCGTGTAAGTATTTTATCTAATTACATGGTCACACTTGAGTGTCCGTCGATTACACACAATTAGTTTCTTTTTATTTGTTTTTTTTTTTACGTCATTTGATAAACTGTTTCTTTGCAAGTCCGATCCATTCGGACAATGTAATTTTGGGTTTTCCGTTGGAATGTCCCAACCCGCACCACCATTTTTCTTTTTCTTTTTTTTTCATGCTTTTTTATTCCGTTTTTTTTTGTTTTCCTTTACTATTTATGCCGTCTTCACTGTTCGGCTTATTGTTATCTTAATCATTAATTATTTCATTATTGTTTCTTATTGACTGACGTATATATTAATACGTTTCTGCAGTACCGTCCAGCGCCAAACAATCATCCAAGTCCTGCCCGGTTTCAGTGGATTTATAATGAGCAGCAAATAACATTATAACGATTCCTCAAACGCAGCCATCAAATCACTTTGCAAGTTGATGTCAATTTGCCCAGCCGCCTGAAATAATAAATACACCCATTCTTGGCAATCTCGCCTACGAAAGATTGTAGGCGACTGCGAAGCCTACTCGCGAATACGATTTTCTATAAACAATCGATTGTTTCCTTTTCCAAATTAATTGCAGTCGATATCGTTAATTTTATCTCTGACTACTATGCATGAAATTATGTGTTTAATATTGTTGCATTTGAAAAGTTATGCCATCGGCAAAGAATTGAACGCTCGTGGAAGAAAGGAAGCGTGTTGGGACTTACCGCTTCGCGGCGTCTTCGCTCCTGTTCCCGTAACCTCTGACGTTCTCTCTCGGCTGCGGCTTTGTCTTGACTTGGACTACTACTGTCGGTATCGACAATGGCTTTGACCTCCTCCGCTCTCGACGTGGCGGTCATCACGTTTCCTTGCTGGTCGCCAACGGTTTTTCTAACTTTGTCTAACGCGTCCTCCTCCTCCCGTTCTCTTCTTCTCTCGTTCTCCTGTCGCAGACGTTCCCGTTCCGCTTGCTCTTTCTGCTGTCTTCGCATCTCCTGTTGTTCCAACAGAGCTCTTTGCTGTTGAACAGAAATTAATATTCGTTTTTGCGTACGTCAAGAAGACAGCTATCTACGAAATAAATTATCACCGTTATTTATAAGAAAGGAATTGTACTAACCCTGTCTTGCTTCTCCTTGGCTTGTTTCTTGAACGCCTGGAACGAATCCCGCGCAGCACTCTTCATGCTACTTCCGGCTGCGGACTGGGGACTGGATGCTTGAGCCAGGGACGACCACGACGAAGCATTCTTCACGTTTTGTTCTACAGTCTAGGTGTTTAACAAATAACATATTTGTAAAGCAACGAAAGTGATATGAAAATCATAATGAAATTATCATTGGGTCATTACCTTATTCTTGAAGGCTGATGCAAAGTTTGACACAGGATTCTTTGAATCCGGCGGTGTCATCTTTTTCTCAGGCATAAGCTGCGAACTCGAGTGATTGCCCATCGGTGGCATTCCTGCACTCATTTCTGCAAAAAGAGCTCCGGCTAGAGCAACGGTATTATATGTTTGATTAGTAAGCAGTTAATGTAGCGATCTAGAATATGTACACACAAAGAGGGAAATGTGCGTTAAAACTTTTAATGCAGACTACACTAACTGTATCATTGGAAATTAATAAACAGTGCTTGGAAGCGTTATTTAGTGCAGGAAAGCAGAAAAGCGCTATTTGAGCTTAAATATAATAAAAAAACTATCATTGAAAGTGAGTAAAAAGCATTAGTGGCTGATCTAACATGAGATATTAGTACAAATTTACAAATTAAAAGTGAGATTTACTGTGGCGTTGCATGCTTTCAGTTAAGTCGTTATCAAACCTACCATCCATGGGTTTCTGAGGCATTTGTGGTTGAGAAATAGGTACAGACTTCTCTTCCTTCTTTATTGGCATTTGAGATATTTGCATTGGCATAGAAACGATGGACAAGGGGTCGAAGATCGAGCCCATTCCGCCCATGTTCATTCCCATATTGAGCCCGGGTATACCGTTATTGTTCAACATGTTAGGCGGGGAATTCTCGCGTTTGATATTAGAAAATCCATTGGAATGCTGTTGCGACATCGTAGCATTATGAGAATTTTGTATGCTGGTCAACGGCGACGTCGTATTTATCATGTTTTCCAACTGATTGTGCATCGACATATGCGTGGCCAGTCCCTGCTGTAGATTCATGTTCAGGTTGGCCATCGTTAAATTTCCCAAGTTCAAATTGGACGCGATACTCGTGGGCATCATGTTCACCGGCGCCTTCACGTCGGGCATCAAATTCAAACTGGAGTTATTGGTTGTCGTATGCGGCGCTTGTATCATTGGTATGTGCGGTTCTTTTTTTATCGACATCGTCTGTTCCAACGACGTCTGTGTGGTAGGCACAGGAGCTGTAAGAAAAGTTTTCATATTTTCAACCATCTTTCTTCATGACACGTGTAATACTTTGACGGAAAAATTCAAGTTCAGGAGACGACGTAGGTATAATACAATCGGTAGTGTTCTTCAACCCTTTCGCTATGGACGCAGTATGACAAGTTGGCACCAACATATAAAGTTTTGTTCTCTAAACTTTTACGATGAAATTTGTGGTGATCTCACAATTTCGAGGACGTATATGTACGTTTTTCAGAGCGAAAGGGTTAATTTACATCATGCAATTAAATATGTACCTAGAGTATTATATGGTTGCAACAGATCTGACTGTTGGGTCAGTGTTGTCCCATCTGCGGGCACAGGTGTGTTTGCGTTTGAAAAGGAACTAACTGATGTAGGTGGCTGTGGTGGCTGAGGCACAACCGGTGAGGCTACTATAGAATTTGTATTCGTAGGTGTAACACTTGGTGGTGGAGTTGGTACAGACACTGATGGAGTTGGTGGATTAGAAGTAGTTGGTGGTGGTGGAGTAGGCTTTTTTACAGGTGCAGCCGTGGCCATAGACGTGGAACGCGGCGGTTGAGCTGGCATAGACGTGTGACTTGCGACAGGCATTCCTTGACCAGCTGTAACAGCCGCTACCGCTACAGATTGTTGACCATTACCACCTAATAAAATTATTAACGCAACAAAGTTATAAAACAAATAATATACAATTGGACATGCATCGATATGCGACGTGCTTTTCATGAATTTGTACGTCCGTACGCCGCAGTGTACAATTAAAAGATATAACAATGAAGGATTTGGTAAAAATTATGTTAGTAATATGTATACATGTTAATAAATATATGTACAACTACAACGATACTCTTAAGTTGTATAAGTGTGGTCGCTTATCATATAAGTATAATACAACTTCCTATACATCTGAACTCAGTGCAAACGGTTTGAATAATTTTCACACACCTTGATCTGAAGAAATATTGCTAGGTTGCGTTACAGCTGGTTTTGTTATTGGTCCCGTAGAATTTGTTGGGGGTTGACTGTTCATTAAAAGACCTCCAGTGTGATTCAATGTAGATGCCTAAAGAGTGTACTGTTGTTTAATATATTTTGCATAAAAAACGTTTCGTTATTATACCACGAGGTTTATCTTACTTTCAAATATAAATTATTAATTTATATTACGCATTATAGCATAGGGACAGCTGCATTATCAATCTTTACATTACACCTTCAACACTATGACAACCGCTGACACCACTGAGGCGTCAATTTTTCATTAAACATTATCAAATGTAGATTTAATTCAATACATTCTTACCTTTTACAGATTTAAAGTAACTAAATTTGTTTTTTCTTATAAAAATGACCAGTTGTCATAGTGTTAAATACAATCAGAACGAACATCTTAAATAACGTTGGAACTTATAATAAACTAAACTTCAATTATAACAATGTGAACTGTGATTACAACAGGAAATATACAATACATTTATACAATAATACATTAACGTGTGATATATTATTATCTACGGACAGATGCTGCTTTGAAATATATTGTCTTACCGGTGTTACAGTGGTTGTGGTTGGCGGAGGTCCTGTGCTTGGTGTGCTCTTCTTTGTTTTCTTTCTTGGGGGACGATTCGAAGAGTTTCCTGTAATTCAATGTAATGTGCATCTAATGGTGAATACGTGCAGATCAACCAATCACTTTCTCATTTATAAGAGACAGATCGATGATGTTACAGTGAAATGCAGTGTGCAGAGGATACCAGCCATGAATGTCATGTTCGCCAAAAAGTATAAAAAAAGATGCGAGATTAAACATTAAGAAAAAGTACATTACAGAAACAAAATTAAAAGACTTCCATCGTATATTTTCTAATAGATTTTATTCATATGCTTATATTATAATTGTATCACTGTGTACAACAATGTTAATTTAAATATCTCAATTGTATGATTTCTGTTTATTTTTTTTTTCCTTTCTTTTTTTCTTTGTGGACTTTCATCTTAATGATTCTTTTTTTTTTTTTTGTTTGTTTGTTTGTTTTATATTAAAAAATTTTTTAATGCGCAGAACAATTCGTTTGTATTTTTTTCTTTCTTTCTTTCTCTCATTCTACATAAAGTTAGTTGTATTCAATTCATTTTACGAATAATTGCGTGTGTGCATATATATACATATATATACATACCCCACGTATATGCATATATATATGTATACACATCATAAATACATACATACATACCACGCGCGCGCACATACATAATACACGCTCACGTGTTTTGCGAAATTGCCGCACATACATATATAAACATTGTAAATATATATGTATGCGAGAACACGCGTCTTCTATCTCATGAGAATAATAATAATAATAATAATAATAATCGTAATCATAATAATGATAATAATAATAATATTAATAATAATAATAAAATTAATAATAATAAAATAATAATATAATCATAATAATGATTATTACAATAAGAATCGTGACAGTGACGAAAATGATGATTACAAAATGCTGACTACAAAAACCATCAAACTGCCTTTGTTTTCCTTTAATTTTTTTTTTTCTTCATACAATATATAATGGTAATATAATATAATTAATTGTAATGTAATCATAGAATTAATTAATGCAAATAAAAAGTCACGTAAATAGTACAATATGGACTCAACTTAAAGATGAAAGATACAGGTTGTGTCACGCTCGTACAAAGATAGGTATTCTTATATTTTTTTTTTGTTTCTTTTCATTTCAAAATGTGACCCCAAGTCGGAATTAGCGCAATATTTGAGATCGGTGGCAAGACACTCCTGCTCGATGTTCATAATCACCGATTATGTATATATATATATATATATATTTATTTATATATTTATATATTTATATACGAATTACAAGCAGCAATTCTATATAAACTACATTTAAATTGTGATTTTCGTGTCCGTCGTCGTCACGAAGTTCTATTCATCAGTGGAATGGTCGATATTGGATTAAAACTCGTCAAATGTACAAATACAAGAGAGAAAAAATGAAAAAAAAAAAAACAATTGCAATGGGAGAATATAACAACTAGCTAAAAAGAGAAGAGAAACATCGAGCAGAAGTTCCAGCTTTTATCTTAATTTATATAATATAGTCGACTGGACCACCACCAAATGTGCTAACCCCGACTCCGAAGAACGATCTCGAAGAATCGGTTTCTCTCTTTCCCTCGATCTTCTTCGACTCCTCCTCTTCCACTTTCTTCGTCCTTTTTTTATTTTTTATTTAACTTATATTTCACTCGTCTACTTTTTTGTGTATGCATTTAGAAAAGTCTCCTGTGTGTCGCTTAATTCTTTCTCTTCTTCTCGTAACTTATAACTATTATTAATATTTTATGATATATTAGTTTTCACTATGTACAAAACGCGTGTATGCTCGTGTTTGTTTGTTATTTTTTTTTTTTTTTACTCTGTCGCTATCCGATAACGTGATACGCACAAAAACAGATGGAACGCACGAATCGAGAACAAAGAGACAACGTTCGTTTTCAGAAATGAGAAACAGCATTTTTTTTATTTTCGAAGTTTAATGAAATAAGTCGACTTCGTTGGATCTGCTTTCGCGTATAACGACGTTGTAAAAAGGGGGGAGAAGAATGACGTTCCAGCCTGGCTAATTAAAGACGTGAAAAAATTCGTAGACGCGTGCTTTTTCTCTTGTATATTGGAATAAATGCTACAAAAATTTTGGAAGGCAATATCGATATCGTTATAAAATGCCCCTATATTCTCGTGTTTACAAACTAACGGTGATTGTTATTCTCGATAGATGCACAGTTTCTATCTAATCCAGCACACGCCGTCAGATTTTCATTTTCATACAGTCTAACTAATTATCTTTTGGGAATTTCATCTATTTTTTTTACTTTCAATACCCTCCTTTTTGGGAAACGTAAAATTATAAAGTTCCTTTTTCCTCTTTCCAGATCAACAAGTTCCTTTTTTTCTCTCGTCTACCTTAATAATTATAATTTCTACAGAAATCAACAAACAATTTTCTGATTGATCTTCCTTTAGTCAATAATAATTAATAGTAATAATAATAATAATTAAATTCATCTACTGTATTCATTCTCTGGAACAGTAAGTACGCTGCTGATAGTACAATCAATGATAACATTAAATTGTACTGGGTGCAAATTTGATCATCTTTCCTTTTTCTTTTCCTTTCTTTTCACTTTTTCAATGTTCATGTTTATGCAACATTTTGAAGCATTAAGTGCTTTCAGAAGCACCTTAAAATCTTATATAAATTACGTCCATAACTTATGTACCTAAATTACTTTTACTATATATAAGAACTGAATTTACATGATATTTCAACAAAAAACGCTATCATGGAGCAGACATTTACACATAGAAATATAAAAACAAAATATCACTAAAATTAACCTTGTTCAAACTTGTATAAAAGGTTTTTCTATATATATATTAAAAAAAAAAAAAAAGAAAACATTTTTTTTTTTATAGGACGGGTTAAAATTAATTGTTATCTGAGACACTTCTTTAAGACATTGAATACTTCGAATCAGCAATATGTATTATGCACATTTCAAGAATTTTGATCGTTGAGAAAACAAATTCGGATCAGTTTTTCTTTTCTTTTTTTTTTCTTTAAACAAGGATAAATATTTACTCTGTATATAGCAAGGTATGTAAAACCACACCAATTTGCGTAATTGATCGTTATCACTGTCAGAATGATATTTTCGATTTTAGCTGAATGAAAAATGCACTAACTTCGGTTCGAGTAAATTTCCAAAAAATGACGAAACTGACAATGGTTATCAATGAAGAACTAGTGGTAAATAGAATAATGAAACGACGATTAGCAAAGCTTAGCGGAGTGCAAACAATGTGTTTGGAGGCTAGGGTGCCTTGGTTGTAGTAGACCATTTTCCTTATCCCTTCTCTCGTTCCTAATCCTTCTACACAAACATGTACAAACAACAACGTTTTTCTACCCTTTTCTTTTCTGCCTGTGCTGTTCGAACACTTGCCTTTCTCTGATATGTTAACATAAACCTTTGTATGCTCAAAGTCATTTACATCTTACAAAAAATAAATTGGAAATTGTTCATCACATCATATATCACTTTTCTCCGCACGCTATAACATCTGGTTTTTTTTGTAACTATCATTTTACTGGAACCCATATACATATATATATATACATATATATATATATATATATACACTTCGAGGAAGATTCAAGATCTTAGTTTTAATTTGATCGTTTCATCTAAAATAATATATATAAAAACATACTATTGTACCAAAGCGTTTTCATGAGATGATAAATCTTAATAATTGACATTCGTTATTTTTTTATAGGAAGCACCACTTCTTTGGCTTTATCAAAGTAAACCTAATCAAGAAATGGAAATAGTTAAATGAGGTAAATATATTAGGTAAATTTCATAAAAAAATATGTAAACTCTGAAAATTCTTATTCTTTTTTTTTCTTTTGCGGAGATAATATTCAAAACACGAGAGTGTATCTAATTAAAATTCACTATTTGACGCGAAAGCTGTGGATTATTGATAACCATAGGATGTGGATTTGCAAATCCAGCCACCAATACACATTGTCTGCATTTGTTTCCCGTGTGTATAATATCACTGCCTAATTCGTTCCTCTTTAAAATGTTGACCGTTCTATTTTTTTTTTAGTTCTTTTTCTTTTTTTTTTTTTCAAGTCCACACAGTCTATACTGTGGAAACAAATAGTGTTCAGAAGCCTAAACACAGTTCTCACGTCACTCAGGTAATAAGTGTATATCCACACTTAACGAGACGTTGTTAATTATCACTGTACTATATTCCAAGAAATGATACGACATGAATGAATCAATGTGAGGGAACAAACTTAATGATTTAAAAAACACAGTGATACAAGTAATGCTCTGCTTATCGATTAATGTAAATAAATATTAAATTTGCAAGAGTTAATATATTGCATGATGTTGCTTGGGTTACTGTAGGGCAATATAATTGTCAGGAAAAGCTACAATGTAATCTTCCAAGGTACCAACATTTGACACTACAGTCCCTATTATGCGTTATACACCTTAATAAAAACGTCTGACCTTACCGTCGTTTTCCAAAATTTCGAAAGACGAGACTTCCTTGAACGTAACGTAAAATGTCGGAGACTGCAGTGAAAAATTCAGTGACCTTGAACGGCAAACTATACTTGACTTTCGAGCAACAGAATGTATTGTCAACACCGACAGGGCAAGAGAAAATATAAGTAATCATTTTTTTAATCAATAATATAATTTGTGAAACAAGCTGGCATGGCATATGGTATCCTCTAAACACAGTCTGCACTCCACTAGCTCACCTTTTTTTTTTTTTCTTACCATTGCATATTGTCTTGTAAATTAAATAAAAATCGTTTAACTGTGTCAAGTTTCAATTCTTTTTTAATAAGTCGGGACTTCTCAAGACATTTAAAAATTTTTTGATTGTAAGTATTCGATAAATTTGTGATATTTCGTTAATTTTATCATCGTTAATGCATCCACTGTAACTATTATAATGAAACTTGACACACGATATTCGTACTTGCATTAATATAACGCAGCACTTAAGCTACACGAATAACGCCGTCCTAATAAATACAATTAATAAGCAAGATTTAGCAGCTTAAGAAGATATTTGCGATGCATTTGTGCAGTCAAACCCCCATTTGAAGAATTTCTTTTTTCAAATTTATTCTCTCTTTAACTTCGCCTCGTTACATTGCGTATTGTTGCATCAATAATGTTGCACCGGTATTTTCGATTGTTTCAATTGCCAATGCAAAATTGGTTAGGCACAGAGTTTACGTTATTCTCTTTTTTTAATGCAAAGTTATCACCAAGTCATGGGGCAATCAATTTTATACCTTAATTTGTTCGTATAAGAGGATGATTTCATTGGACTCGTATTCTTTGAATACTATCTATTAAAAATGTATTATTTGATGCAATAATTATTCTAATATACCGATGATTCTTATTTTCATTGCATATATTTATTCGAATAATTTATACACCGATATTTTTATTCGTATAAATGTGTCATGTTGCATGGAATTTGTTTCTAATTATGCAATATTTAAAAGATACTTAAAAAATCACTGTAAATAAATTAAAACGTGCACGAACAGTAACATTCCTTACATATAATGAGAATGAAATTAAAATACAAAAGAAACTAATGTAATTTCTTTGTTTATATTAATACGTAACAAGTACCCACATGAAATGGTGAATAACTTTATTTAAAATAACTAAGAGATTCACGTCTATGATTTTTTATATTTCACTTAAAATGACAGTTCCTTTATATATTTAAACAAACACTCTTACTTGAAAAATCAACGAATCATAAAAACTTGTAGCTAGATATGCATTGTTATAAATATAATGGAAATACGACGTACAACTATATTGCTTCGGTGTATTAAGAACGTAAAATTATTTGAATGAAAAGGGAAAACATTATACGAGTAGAGTGCTTGTCGGAGATTTATAAATATATATATATATAAATATATATACATATATATTGTCTTTTGTAATATTTTGGAGCATAAACGTGAATAGAAATCTGTGCTTTATGGAAAATCATTAGTTAACGAATTACGCGAAAAAATGCTGACTAAAAAATGTCGACTCCCGAGAAATGGTAAACAGTCGCAAATAACCCCATAATTTTAAATCTCACAGAAAAATTAGTTCATATTTTTTCACGACAGCTACTTAATTTATAAGTAGTTCATTGTTCCCAAGTAAGGGTCTAATAATAGCAACAGTTACATGAGGTTCATATCTAACCTGCTTCACTGTCGCTCGAATCACTGGAGCTCGAAGAAAGTGAACTACTGCTGGAATCGCTATCACTGCTACTACTACTTGATGCTGATAATCTCGAAGGCCCACTAGCTCCTCCAGTTCCAACTACATCAACTGATTTACTACTGTCCTCTGTAAAAAGCATTTAAAAAATAATTATATAATTTTACGGTTAAAACAAGTTGCAGTCATACTCTATATCAAGAAGTGTAATAATTCTACGATAAAGTCAAGGTACCAACCCTTCTTAGCGGTTTTCTTAACATTGCCTAACTGCCCTGTAACATCTTGTAACCTTTTTTCTAACTCCTGCTTCTTCTCTGCCATTTGCTCATCCTTAGATTTACCACTGACTTTCTTATCTGTGAAAAATATTAAAAGAACCAACATTTAACTAAGTACTGGTAATAACAAAATCCTGCACAATATTGCAATGAATAATATTTAATGTGCACGTATAAAATATTAATCATTTATTTGTTATCTCTACTATATATGTGAGCGTAGAAAAGGTAAAAAATACAAAGAAACATAAACGTTATAAGCTTGCTTATTAAAAAAGATTCAAAATTCAGCTTACGTGGCTTTTTTCTAAGGCATGAAGCAACGTAACTTTCCAATTCCCTCAATGTGGATGGTTTCAATGTTTCGAAGTCGATTTCGATTTCATCTGGATTCGAATCCCTTAACGAAGGCTCCCGAGATTGTATTATATGCACAACACGTCCTAACTTATCTCCTGGAAATTTTAAAATAAGCACATCAAAAAAGGTTCAATAAAAAACTTATGCATTTTCAATATGTAAAAACACAATTCTACTATTGGTACTATTTATAATTATCACTTACCGGGCAATTTATTGATATCCAAACTAAGTTGTCTTTTCTCATCATAAGACATTGGTTTAGCGTTATCTTCATCCTCCGAGTCGAATGTGATCGGAGGTGGTTGACTACTGGCATTCTTCTTTTTAGTTCCAGCTGATCTACTATTTGCTTTTGGCCTTTTGGTTGCAGCGTTTGTCGTTGCAGCCTTTCCAGGCCCTCTACCTTTTCCCTTTGGCTTAGCATTACCCGTTGTCGGCAGGTGATGACTCATACTTCCTGCCGCATGAGTTTTATTAGGTCCTACTGCTATAGCTGGATGATGAAGATCACCACCCATTCCACCCGGCATTTTCAAATCACCTGCCCCCATTGCAACACTGGTTATACTAGCACCAACACTATCAGAGACACTTGGAATTCCACCACTTGGTTTCATAAGTTCTTTCATGGCACCAGTATGACTGGCTACAAGGCTACTGCTCTTACTCGTCAATGGCCTTGATTTTGACTTGTCCGGTTTCTTCTTTTTACCCTTCTTTTTACCACTTTCTTCCACCAATTTCCTCATTCGTTCTTGCATAACTTTCAACTACAGATAACATTAATCGTTTACATCAAGTATATTTAAAAAATAGAAATAATATTAACAAAATAATGAGAGAACGATAAGGTACCTCCTGCTGTAAAGCAACCAGTTTTTGGGTACGTTCTTCGTCCGAATCGTCGCTCTCAGAAGAACTTTCAGATCCTGAACTACTGGCGCTACTACTGCTAACTTTTATGCCTACCATACTTCCCATTGGTTCATCCGGAATTTTTGCATACCTAGTTTATCAGAAATTTTATTTCGACAAATAAAAGTGGAAAAAACAAAATACACTGTATCTTCGAGGTTTTGTGAGAACCAACCTCATTTCAAACACATCTTGAAGCTTCCTAGCCATTGCTACGACGTCATGGTCAGGAGGATTGTACTTATAACAATTAGTAAATATGAGTCGCACATCGCTAGCGAATTCTTGTGCAGTTTTGTATTCACGGTTATCCATTTTCGTCTGCGAAACGAATAATTGTGTTAAACGTATATAAAAACAATCATGCAATTTATAACTTGGAGTAATTAATGATCATTACCTTCACGGTACCAAGATCCATCGGTTTCTTGATAATATCGTGGTAATCGTGAAGACCTAAGAGTTCCGCATCAACCGGTTTGTAAAAGGGCCATGCGTAACCCTGCACGTCATTAAAATGTTAGTTATAAACAATGTATGAATGATTATAATCATTTACGTATTAAATCTATAGTAATTACCGAATGTTTCTTCGAAAATAATTCCTTCAGAATTTCATTACAGGACTTTAAAGCTTCTGAGAGTTTCTCTTTCGACTTTCCGGTAGTATGTTGAGGCTGCAAAATGATTAGAAATTATGACAATTATGAAGACAAATTTTTCTTTTTTTAATTAGCGTGTTCAAGTACTATATAAATTGAAAGAAATAAAAAAAATAATAGCAGCTTGAATAAAAGCATATTTACCACAACCTACATTATGAAATGAATAAGTAACTACAACATTTATATATTCATTTACTTTTTTATAACAAAAAATTTGAATTTTTTCATCTAAAGTTTTGATTGATATGATAAGACAGCACAAATGAAAGGAAGGAGCATGAAGGAGTAGTAATAAATGTACCTGTTGGGCCATTGCCCCAATCAGGGGCATGCTGGCCTGGTGGAATGGCACTAAGCCGTCTTCCGCTTGCCTCGTTGGCTGAAACAGCCATGTTACGAACTCTTTGTTAATGTATTAATGAATGATATGATTATAGCGTGCGAGGAACAAAATGCTTAAACATACAATAATGCTTTAATTTATCGAAATAATTACTGAAAATTCAATATACATCACTGTAAAATAATCGAATTGTTAGAAATTTTATTGGTATATGTAAAATAACTTGAAGAAAACTTGTATATCTTTTTTCCACAAGTAACACTTCTACCGTTTCGAGTACACGATTAAATGATAAACAGATTGCATATTTGATATGACGATTGTACAAAAAAACACACACATGAATGTTTTAGAAGAGAGATAGAAAAAAAAAAGAAACATGATGCATAAATATTCCATCGAATAATAAGACATAAGCTTACCTTCTTTATTTGTCTGCCAGATTCTCGTCTAGTGGGTATTTTGGCATTTTTAGGATCCAGTTTGTATATAGGGTCGAAAGAATTTGCAGTAGGAGTTGTAGTATCAGCCTTTCTCTTCACTCCCTTTTTAACTTTTGCAGGTTGGGATGGAGGCATTACCGTGGGCGCAGTGGGAACTTGGGGAGGAGGAGGTACAGCAGAAGCTGCTTGCGGATCCATTGCTGGTTGCGCATGGTAACCGGTAGTTGGAGGGACCACTTGTTGAGGCAAAGAATTATGAGTAGCCATGGGAGTGACACCCATACTAGATGGAGGAGCAATAGTGGTTGTATTAGTGCTCCCAGGTACTGATGCGGGTGCTTGGGTGCCGAGAGGAGGCATGGGTATCACGCCTGTTGTCCCAGCCGACGTAGCTGAAGGCGTTAAACTATTTGGTACACTGGAAGTAACCGCAGCTGCACCAGATGAAGGTCGACCTCGACCTGTGCCTCCCGCACCCCCTGCTACACCACTAACTGGTGCTCCAACTCTGCCAGCTTTCTTGCCTTTGGGTCCCTTTGGAACTGAGGGTTCCAGTTCCACCTCTTCTTTTGGCATTTGTGCAACCTAACAATGTTATTTTCATTTAAAAATGTATTGCAATCGCATGGACGATACATATTATTTCTTTAGTATAAGTATTAAAAAGATATTCCAAAAAGAATAACTACCTTTGTAAGAAACAATTTTTCGAGAGCTTGTGCCATAACCACAACATCTTCCCCAGGTTTGTTGTAAACGTAGCAATTGGTAAACATTGTATTGAAATCTTGAATACATTCTTTCCCACTCCAGTAATATGTATTCTCTAATCTTTTTTTGATTGTACCAAGATCCATTGGTTGTTTTATAATTTTGTGGTAATCCTATTGAATTAGTAAAGGTATAATTAACAAAATGAACTTTGTACTTTTGTAATACATTCTAGATCAGTACAATTTATGAACTAATAAGTAAAATGATTAACAGTATGTCCACGTACTGGCAGATTGAGTTTCTTGGCATCTACAGGTTGCTGAAAAGGCCACGCAAATTGATGCTTCCATACTGGCTTGAGTACACCTTTCTGAAGAAACTGTAGCTGGTTGGTAACACGCCCTGGGCGATTAGGTGGTGGCACAACAGGTGGTTGGACTACACCGTTTACCGGTTCCACGGATGGTTCATCACGTGGTGGCGGTTCCTTTGCAGGAGTTGCTGGTGTAGCCGATGTTTTACCAGGTGCACTTGTCTGCATTATCCAGGTTTCATTCATATATTTCTCATTGATACAACTGTGTTTCGTTAGTAATTTCTAGTACTACAGTTATTATATAACACCAAAATATTAAGTAACACTGAAATTTCTTTCTGCAAGGCATAATTTAGACCACTACCTTCTCTTTGCACGAAAACAATGTTTGGAAAATTACAAATCAGGTTGTTATATAACTCATGCTCCATATTAAATTTACATTTTCTACCATTTTTTATTAAAAGATAGGGATTATATATAAATTTCTATTATACTACAAAGTATAACAAAGGTAAATATTCGATTTATTCTATAACAATTTTTAATTGCATTTCATTATGACACAAATTTTGGAATATGAATAGGGTACATGCATCATGGAATAAGATAAACCCATTCATGCAACGAGCGAATTAGGCTGCTAAATATTGAATTCCATAACCACAGGCAAGCAATTTAGAATCTGTTTTAATAAATATCTAATCAAGTATATAATCAACAAATGTAGATAATACAAAAATATTTCCAACTGAAAAATAATGGCAACTCTAACAATAAGTCATTTCATACATTCATGCAACAAACACAAAACCATAGAAAAGTAAGCAAAATAAAATAAAATAAAGAGAAATAAAATAAAATGAAACAAAAATAATGAGATAAAATGAGATAGACGTAATTTGTTAACTATAACAATTATCTTAAGATGTACAGAAAAATTTTGTATTTGTATGAAATGACTCACAAGCTTTAAACATTAATATTTTAAAGAATTTATACGAAACAAAAATTGAATGCAGTGAGCAATAAGTATCTTGCTTCACAGTGTCCAAAAAACTATTTTCTTATTCATTAAATCTATCCCTTCCCTTTTATTTTTATTTTTATGCAGTATATAATTTTATAGAAAATATAGAAGCAAAATAACAAATTGCTCTCAATATAATTCTGGAGCTGCCATTTCAAATTTTAACCATGTATATCCTAGTTGAAACAACAGTCAACAAGGAACCTCACCTTCGGTATATTACACAGCCTTTCTCGCTCCTCCACATCTAACTGTAATTCATACATACCATTCAATCAAACAACGCTCAATTTCATTACATAAAAAAATTGTGCTCAACAAAGTACCAGGGATAAGGACATTCATAACAGAATGGTTGTAAAAACTGGTGTTCTCGTGAATAGTGTGAACAATTTGATAATAAGTAGCAGATATAAATTACAGCATTGAAAACTGGTTGCTAATTGGAAAATTATGTGTCTAGTTTAAAAAGCATATTGAGTTTGAACTTCATAAATTGTATTTCAAACTTTGATTTAAAGAATTTTATGTATGAATACTGTACAAATCTTGTAGTAAAGACAACCATGAATGTAAACAATACAATATTTTGACACAATTACTCTTTTTTACATAACAAACTTGTTCTAAAAAGTGGAAACACTGAAATTAGACAAAGAATTAACAACAATATATCTCTATATGCTGTTTAATACATGTATAGACTACATAGGGAAATACATAAAGGGAAATATATGACTGACTGCAGCTTTTATGTATAGCATTAGTAGATTAATAAGCAAGTTGCATTTAATATTATTATATTATAGAGTAAATTATGTTACTTACCGTATTATTTTGTGAGATAGTGTCCACCTGCTGCATCTTGGCTTCGTTTCTGCAACAAAAAAATATAAGCATGTAAGCAGATTTCATAAGCAAGTATAATAAAAAAATTAAAATATCATTTGGTATAAAATTTTAGATCACATTCTGGGCATACAATACTTTAATTTCCAAAACTCACTTGCAGATAACCTATTTTACTTTAACATTATGTTACAAACTCAGAAAGTACCATATTTTGTAATACATTTTATAGATCATTGATCACTTTTTATTTCCTTGTCTTGAATTTTCAGGATTCATTGTATAAAATGTCAAACTCCAACTGATACAATCACATTTCATATGTGTTGATATAACTAGGTATATTTTATAATGTAAGGCTCATTTTGTCCACCGTAATGAGCTTCACCTACCTTTCCGACATATATGGTACATAAATGCTATGCAGCAGGTAACTGCCTTACGTTGATGCTTGACGCTATGAGGCTTCATCAACAATTGAGATGGCAAGGATATATTCTGAATTGAGCATGGTAGCTCACTAATTGCTTGCCAAGATGATTGCGCTGCAACCAGGGAGATTGGTGCCGTGGAGGCATAACACTACTCAAGCCTACCAAATGGTAGTACTTTGAATGTCAGCCCTGTACACTGCTGTGAGACTCCGTACCTCCAGCCAAGACTCGCGACATTAGCAACATCTGGATAACATAACAACAGGACCCCGTATTGTAACAACCCCAAATTGTTTGATTGCTTTAGAGCAAGTTAAACATTGATTTTTTTTTTCAACTTAGGTATATCTGCATAAAATCATTTAACATATCATGCAAAACTGAATGTATAAGATACATGCTTGACATACAGCTTTTTTCCACTTTTCTATACATAAATTGACAATATATATATTCGCTACTATAAACACGTTCAAATTGCTCCTTTAAACATTTTGGCAAATTTTATAACTGGAAAACTACTCTTAATGAAACAACCATTATATAAGATGAAATGCATGTATCAAATTAAATAATGCTTATTAGTATCTAAATGCTTGTAATTCCTTGTGTACAATATAAACAAAAAACCAAATCTGTATCTTATAAAAAATATAACAAAAGCAGCTAAATTGTAATTTTTATAGGCTTTTATACAGCATTATATTATGTTACTAAATATAGCTTATAATATTCTGAAAAACATTGTAAAAAACAGAGTGAGCACACCTAAATTTCACGGTAAGTATTTCATGTACATAATTATCTAAAATTTATAACCTTCCAACTATTCCGTCGTAAGAATTTTGTAAATATAAAGCTAAATAGCAAAGAACAAAGAATTGTTTGTAACGAAGATACGAAATATCAAGAAGATGTAAATGTTATGTATGAATATAAAAATCTTAAGAAACACAATGGATCAATCAAGAAACAGCATGTCCAAAGTGTAACACTTTTGCTGCACAATGATATCTTCAATTGTGTACAAGAATCAACGTGCATACCCTATTGTTCGAGACCAGTGTAAGCCAAAATGGAAAGTTTGACAAAAGTAGCACAAATAACTGGTACACTGGTATAGAAAGTGAACTGACTATTAAAATACAAAATTGATAATATACAGGGAAAAAACGATCTCGCGGATAACCATAAGATTTCGACCATGGGAAGCAAGAGCTTCTACCGTGGTGAAGAGGAGCATTGCCAGAACAATCCATGCCGCGAAGACGTTCTATTCGTAGAGGTCCGAGTATCAAGGACAGAGATAAGAGTTCGCGGGTCGAACAGGTGCTTAGTGATCAAAAGTCGACAAAATAAGAAAGGAGAAAGGTGTGAGATTCACGAGAGATGATGGGAGAGAAGTAAACGCGGTAGATGCGGGAGTGGAAAGAGGAGGAGGACAAGTAGGAGAGGATGGCGAGGGGAAGGGTAGCAGACCCGCGCCCAGCCGATGCACCCAGCCGACGCACAACAAACACGAGCAAGCCGCCGTGTGAGAATCTAGCCGAGCGTTCGACTGGCGCTGAAATCACAACGTTTTTCACATCGGACAATTCTGGCGCGTGCGAATACCCGAGCCGCCTTTTCGGTCACTCGATTTGGCGTAGGTTTCAACATGGCGGTATGGCCGCTCGGGAAAGAAAGCTCTCAAGGGCCCGCCACTACAGCCGCCACTTACGCACCACCACGGCACACACCACGCGCTATACTTATCATCAACGGATCCAGAGACTCTAAAATTACTTGTAATCACTTACCTGATCAATGGAAGTCCACTTTCCACAGGAATTTTATCGAAAAACACTACCACTACGTCTTGGACACTCGCACTACGCTTTCTCCCTGCTTGCTAGTTTGGTTGGTCGGTGTTATGGCCGCCGCCGAGTGTGCCCCACCGTATCACTCACTCACTCTCACTCGTGCGAGCGCGAGCGCTCGGTTCGCATACGCGACGAACGCGGACGCGGCCCGACCAACTAGTTCCACACTTACGAATGCGGACGTCGATCTCTCGTACTAATATCGTATCAGTGCCCCGTAACGAGCTCCACCGACATTTTCCTGGAGTCTCGTACAATCGGATGGCTTTCCGTGCCCATGACGATCTCGGATCTACAAACTAACGATCGCAGCACCAACAATGGCTACGCATTCTTCCGCGACGTACCGAATGGTCCTGTTCCGTCGTTCCTCGAACACGACCCGACTATCCATTCCCCTCGCTACTCTGCCATTCCGAGTATTACCGAATTAATCCGAACGGAAAGGCGCCAAATTTAAAATTGCTAAATATAATTAAAATTTTTACCTCGTATTCTACTAAAAATTTGGTTTTTTCTCATAAATACTTCGCTAATTTCATGATCACGATAAAGTACTTTCATACAATGATTAATGATTTCACAATATTGCCTCATTTAATGCAAACTTATTTCGGGGAGATTAGGCACGAAGAATCGAATAAAATATACATTTCTTTTTACAATATTTTGTTTTCAGATTATATAATATTTTAATAATGCTGAAAATTAGAGAAAAAAATAAATAATGGGGTATACAATAATTAGATAAACAGTATTATTTATGAAATAAGACCATACTTTATTAACCAATCCAAAAATTAATGGTTAATTTCCATCGTTCCATGTTCACCCATAATGCATTTTTACATCATTGAAATAATGACCTATAAATATAAACATCAATAAACATTAATAGAACATTAAACCAAATAAGTTTTACAAATATAAACGTTCATTAATTTTCTTGGGAGAATTATAATGTTAAAATTTTATTAATCACCGCGCAAGTCGTGGTCCAATTCCACGATTCTATAACTGCAATGCATTTTGGGACACGCGCAAAATCTATAATTACATTTTTCTTCCGTTATTAATTTTTGAATAGTTTAAATAATAACATTAATAACGTAATAATTAAATAAGCAATTGACGCGTAGCAAATTTTACATGTAATTTAAATGATATTTTGTTATGACGTGTACGTCGTCATCATCATAACAAGTTCCGTTATACGTCCAAAATGGCGAAACATGAACAATTGACCTTTGCTTTGTTTTGATAATTTTAACAAACTAGCTTTTCTATACATAAAAGAATTATTCCACAAATATGATGTATAACAATTCCTGCGTATAATCTATTAAACGTATAAAATTTTATCAATATCACAAAGTAAATGCTAACGCAGTAACAGACTGTGAACTTGTGATATTAACTACGGTAGTCAATTAAGCTATTATATAATTCATCACATATCACTAACTGCATAATTAAAGAAATACAATGTGAAAGAAATATTGTTACAATTTTAAACGTAATATATCAAGAATTATTATCATATACGTTAACACAAACGACAATGACACTAAACCATAAAATGGCGTCTCTGGAACAAATATTATCACTCTCCAATAATACGTATTTCTAACACGTTTCACTTCCAAGTAAGGTACTCAATCACAAATATGATAGCTCTCGAATTTAAGAAAGCAATCCCAATTTCTAAAAAGTGAGTTGTGCAAAGATAAAAGATTGTTCCAAATACTTCGCATTAACAACCATCTTTGCTTTGATGACGTAATGAAATACGTAAGTCAAGAAAGAAACTAGACATTGAGAACGATGTTGGCGCGCATGTAACTTCCTTCCGGTTGCTATTAAGTTTTCCGCGTTCTGGACAACGATTGGCTTACATTTGTAGAGTCTTTTCTATAGACCAATCGCTTGAAGACAAATATCGGTGAGTCATTATGTTTAAGATTTTCCGCTGGGAATTGTGCAATCGTGCTTGATCTTTCCTCTATACGCAAACATTAAATTAAAAATACAAAAGTACTTTAATCGATAAGTACATAAAATTAATATGAATTCAGTATGCGTAATACTTAATGAATAAAATATTGTATCTTTATATTCTTATTTATATTTACACATTCAGTATCTTTTGCATTGATAAAAATTATTTAATTTTATACACAACTTAAAAAAAACGACTTAAATTACTTGTAAATAACATATGTTATTATTTAAATAATCCCCCAAACTTCTTCAAATGCAGTACATAATTTAGTACATGTTAGAGCTCCAGATAAAGGATAATTACTAATAGATACAGTATCCTCTGTGTAATCTGAATTTACCTGTAATATAAATAAATGTTAGCTAAACTAATATAATATATTTGCGCTCTTCATTAAATTCATATACATATATTTATAATACTTTTGTATATGTACATGTTATACTTACTTGCCCATGGGCCATTGCACCCACCACAATGGCAATTGGTTCATCTGAAGGTACTAATTCTTTTGGATTTTGTACTTTATTTGCACTAAATGACATTGCAATTTTACGACAACCAACTGGTAAATGATCTGTGACTGGATTTTTAATTACCTTCAGTAATTTCATTGGCCCACCAGATGCACGAACACTAAATTTATGCAATAATTGCACTGTAACATATAAATATAACATAGTATAACAAAACATCTCCATGACATTAACTTCTTTTGGAATTATTATATTTGATTTTTACCCATAAGACCAGCAAAACGCTTAAATGTCCTTGGTATTCTTGTTTGGGGATTTACTTCTATTAACACATTCTTGTCTGTATGAATATAAACTTGTAAAAGCCCAGCTCTATTCAATGGGCTGTCCATTAACATTAATAAACACTGATGAGTAATATCTGGCCTACATGAGCCAGGATCACGATTATTCTTCTTTAAAACACTAAGATGATCATCACAGTTCAATAATTCAAAACTATTTCCAACCTATAACAATTAAATAAATAAATATTTAAACACAAAGGTAATGTTGACAATTTCTGTACGTTTTATCTTTAAATTATACTTAATGTCTAATACTAATATATAGATTTTTACAAACATCACTAATGACTAGAAACTATCTAAATAAATAATTAGTACAAACCAATTAATATAAAAACAATATATAACATACAACATACAATGTCAAAAGCTTATTCTAAATATAAACAAAATATAACCTTACTTTAACAGATTCCAGTTGAGCTTTCTCCAATATAATAATTAATCGTTTCTCTTGTTGCTTTACATGTGCTATCTGAAGATGTTTAGGAGCAGGGTCATATTCAAACTCATCTTTTTCAGAACGATGCTTGCGTTTTGGAGCCATTCTTCGTGTTTATTAAAATTACAAATTATAAACATAAATCAAAATTGAAGCACATGGCATCGTGATATAATTTTGAACTAGTCGATAGGTGGCAACAGTATACAGTTATCATAGGGTATCTGTGCAGTTACTTTATCGATAGAGTTTTGTATTCACAAAAATAATTTAAACATTAAAGACAAACTAAAGTTAAACATGTTAGTCGTTTATGGTTTGTTAATATTTCTAAACATTAAATAAGTTTTATTTTATTTACAGGTGCATGAGTGATTGAAGCATTTAATGATATAACATTTCAGAACCTTAGCATTCATTATTTTCAAGATTATTATTAATTATAACCCACCAGTTGCATTTTTAGTGTTTTCATTTATAGTATATTATTAATACAACACGGTTAATGAATTCTGAAACGTAAAAAGATTCATTTCTTGTAACCACGATATATGAAATTTAGTTTCATTAGTTCGAGGGCACCAACGCTAGATGGCTATAGTGTTTCGATGCCCGTCAACAGCACATTTTTCCAATTTTGGAAACTAACACTTTTTGAGATCACTGAAAACATTATTCTGATAGAATTTTGAACGTAGATCACGATGCACGTGTCAGAAATCCCAGAAAGTGTCTTATTTTTCCAAAAAACGCGATTTTCTGTTTGGTTAGTTCGGGAGCGCCACCGCTAGATGGCGCTGGAGGTACCATTTTTAAACAGCGCATCCGTAAAATGTTAAAAAATATAAAAAATACTGCTTTTACAGTGTTTTTATATTAGTAAATTCATTGTTTTATTAAAATAGAATGTTTTTACTTAATCCTGTGTGCAACTAATTCATTTTACAATCTAATTAACAGTATAATTTTGTGATTGAAGATCACGTTACTTAGGTTGCAGTTCAGTTATTAAAAAACAATTTATACTATGTTTTATAGGAAACAAATATCATATAATATCAATCTGTAAATTAATAATTTAATATACTAACATCAATAAACTGTAATAAATGATTTATTTAACATTTGCAAATGCAATTCTCTATATTTTACATTTTTATTAACAATATTTATTTAAGAAAGCCGCAAATGTAAAAATGAAGCATTAGAGATCAGATGACGTATTGAAATAGTAAATTAAATCGTACATTTAAATTTGTGTATCAATTGACGTTATAAAAGGTTGATTGTCAGCAACCAGAATTATCTTCTGAAGGTGAATCCTTTTCGGCGGCTTTTTATGTCAACCAGCTGTTGTGCTTGTTTCTTAAGAGCGTTCCTGGTTGGTACCTCTTCCTCTTCCTCCGACGGTATCGTTGCCGGTGTTATTGAGGACGGAAATCGTGGAAAAAGAGGGCCTCCATTTGAACGGACCACCCTTCCCTCCCCGGATGTAGTCGTCATCGACACTGTATCTACCTAATTAGAATAATTGTCATTTGACTATCGTCATTAGTAACAATGTTTGATTAAATTGATTGTCTAAATGTGATTCTTTTGATTACCTTATCAATCACAGTTGCGTTCAATACTTCAAGATACTTGTCCGGTCCTCCTAAAGTTTCAATTATGCACTTTGATTTTTCATTCATCAGATTTATCAGTTCCAAGGGATTTTTAACTTTACTTGGCTCTTCTGGCAACGTGTCAATTGTATCCTGAAAGATATTCCTTGAAAAAGTATTGCTCTGTTAACCCTTTGTGGTCGATTGACGCATATGTGTGTCTAAGTATTACAAAACCGTGTGTATGTTTGACAAATATTGCTCTACCTTTTTGGCACAAATAATAACTAGAAGTGTAGACACTAGAAGAAGGGAAATAAATAATAGTCCGTGTGTTCACTGTCCCAAATTCAAAATGTTTCAATTCTTTCATTTTCTGTAATAAAACAATATAAACCCGTCTTGTTTAAATAATTCGAAAGTTTTCTCACCCCCGTCTCGCCCCAATCTCAAGCCACGAGCGCCATTGACTTCAACCCAGTATCAAATAATTACGAGTGATCGAAGAGTATCAATTCTTTATTTGAAATCACTGCCCAAAGGTAGAGGTTTTTTAAACGTCGAAAGTCCCTCCATGTTCCTTCAGAAAGCCGAAATCTTTTTCATTACTATTCCGTATTTGTACACGCCCAACAGAGAGGACGAAAGGCGAGTTAACGAGTTAGGGCGGCACGTACGGTTTTCTAGGGATCGATTGAATCAATAATTGATTTTCTCGCGGTCCGACGTGCTACCGATGTGTTTACTTTCGATCGAACGCGAAGGTGTTAATGCGTAGGACAGCGGCCATCCCCAGGTGAGAATTACACGCGGGGATCGTTGAAGAAAGTTCATTGGTGAATGACGAACGAGGAGGATGAACCGACGACGTGGTGTTAAATCGCCAGAGACAATATAATTGGTACGGAAACTCGAAACGGTGTGTACCCATCGCCGTGGAACGCCATCGAAGACGGCCTCACTAATTTAATTAGGAATTTACACGGTATTTCCATCGACCATTTTAACCATGCCCATACCTCAGGGGACTTTGATTTCTTCTGTACCCCGTTCCTTCGAACGTGTTAATTCGACGCGACACCCTTTCGCGTTTATTGAACGAACGTATGTTAATTGAAAAGTTTTCGTTACAACAAAAGCTCATTACTGATTCCTGATCGTCCTGCAGATAATATCGAAGTTTCTTCTTTTATTTAACTGTCCGAACATTTGAATCTTAATTTCTTGCTTTCCAGAAGTTACCAGTATATTATTCCTAACACTTTAGCAACTCTTGTACAACGCGATACGATTTTACTTTAACAAATTAGATTAAATAATGATGCAACTTGGATAACTTTTGAAATCTAATCTTGCTTTTGTGCTAGCTCCCCGTTTCGTCTGACAACTATATTGCACTGGGGTTATCCGTACCTTTCTCCTTTATTAATCAAGAACACCTGACGTGGCGCGAAACACGTACATTGAAGAGTTACTCACCCGAAACTTATTGCACACGTTCCACAACGTCGTAGTTATTTCCCGTAGAAGATCCTCGACCCTTTGTCTTTCCGTTTCTGCCTTTAATTGACGTGATCGTTGCTCAGCGATCCGATCGTTCAACGTTTCCACTTCTTCCGCGTTTCTAAGACGCATGGTTCGCAATCAAAAAAGGTCACATATTTTATGCGACCGAGGGATCTCGCAATTTTAGACATTCTTTTAAAGATTAGTGAAAGATTTATGCGTGTGTCATAAAGTTATCAATTTTCGAATTGAAATTGAGAAATAAGGTTAGGTAAAGGTACCAGTAAAGAGGTAAATGGTTCCTAAAAGTGATGGTATCTTGGAATTTTTCTTAAAGTGATTAACTACTGGTACTTTTACCTTAAAAATTGCCGCGACAAATATAAAAGAAGATAGGAAGTGGGTACTAAAAGGAAGCGGATGCTTACTGTTCCGCGTTCTTCGTTTCGGAGAACTTGTTCGTCTCCATTTCGGCTACGAGCTGTTGTCGTTGCTTTTCTAACGCCATTTTCTCTCGTTCAGTGGCCAGCCGCATTTTCTGTAGATTATCCTTGGTCGCCCGCTGACCCAGAAACCGGTTCAGAACGTCCTCGGACCTGGACACTCCGGTGGCGCTGCGGAGCTTGGAGAACGCCTCTTCGAGTCGTGTCACCTCGTCCTTGGTAATGTCCTCTGTGGACACCACGCGACTTTTCCCACGTGTGTCGAAATCGTCGCGGGAACGCGAATGGAATATCATCTTTTCCAGTCGTTCGAGTTCCATCTTTCGTTCTAATACGCGCCGTCTGCGAACAATCTTGGCTCTTACCCTTACATCTTTCGAATGCAATTGATTAATAATTGTGATAACCATTTAAAGTTTCCATAAATACAAATTTCCTAAAAATATAGGATTCCTTTTTAATATTCTCAATCAGAGTGAATGGGTTAAATTATACTTAAAGATTTATAATGTTGACAGTAGTTAAAGGGTTAACACTTAAAATTATTCATTTATGAATTCGTTTGAACCTGTATTCCTCTAGCGCAGCACATCGTTCTCTGCTGCAATTCATAAGTTCAATTTCCTCCTTTATCAAAGTCTGCTGCGTGTTATCTTTCAGCGTAATAGCTTCTTCTTTCACTTTCTGCTTGGAACACGTTTACGCTGATTTTGTATATCTATAAAAATCTTACGAAGCAATATTCCTGTTAACGATTATATTTGTGGCTTGCCTGCAGACGTTTCATTTCGTTTTCTTGTTCCTTGATCTCGTCCTCCAGGTTCTTCAAGGAAGACGCGTAGAACACCGATTTTTCTTTCAACTCGGCACACATGGAACGGTACTTCATTCGTACTATGTTTGCCTTGATTTGCATCATTCTGATATGCTCCAGACGTACCTCTAATTTCACAATTTTCTAAAAGAACAAACAAAATCTATGATAAATACCTTTGTTATAAATAATGTTACCATCCCTTCGATTTTGATTCGAAAACTCAGAACTTTATTAGTAAAAAAAATTAAATAAAAATAATTTTTGAAATCGTTTGAACACCCTTAATATATTATAAGGGGATGGTAACTTTGGTCACATTTTCGTTTCTTGTTCTCCTGACTCACATTCCTCAACGGGTTCGCCACCTTCTTCTTGAACATCTTCTGCATTTTATCGTTCACCAATTGGTTGTATTCTTCCAGTAGCAGGTGCAATTTCTGCTGTCTCTAAGTACATATTAATGTTGAAGTATGATCGTAATTTCGTGCGAATTAATCCTTAAAAGATCGTTATCTGGTTGCTTACCCTCTGGCGTTGATATTTAATTAGATCGTGCCTCTTTCTTAAGCGTACATTGTCCTCGTCCGCTTTAGCAATTGTCTCGCTTAAATTGCGTTTTTTCTCATGAGCCGACGACTTGCGGCTCATGTGAACCGCGCTCTCCGATTTTCCCTCATTCTGAAACATAAATATATCGTACAACGTACAGATTTGTCGAACAATTTTTCATTATCTCCTCCATTTTTTTCAAGTTACGTTTTTCAAGTTTGCGTACTCCAGGTAGAGGTCTTTGACTGTCTGTTTGAGAGACGCGATTCTTTCCGCGTAATCGTGCTTTTTCGCTTCGTATTCCTCGAAATTCGCTTTCCTCTGACCCTCTGCGAACACGATTCTTTATTAACACGTACAAGGTTGACGCACAAGGTTCCTGTGGCACTAATTAACCCAAGGATTAAAATAGAATTTTTTTTATCTGGTGCTTGTCCAACATACCATGCTTTTACATATTCAATATTTTATCATTTGTGTTACCTATAATCTAAGTAATTAATACGAACATATCTAATTAGGTGAATGAAGGAATTCGTTACAACACGGACGCACAAATTGTTGAAAATGTAATGTGTAGATCTACACATACAGGAAAGATTTACATGGCTAAAGAATGTCGTTTCACTCTATTGCAACCCTATTTGTCATTACGTTGAATTTCCATCGTACATCTTCGACTAGGAATATGTATGTCGAACACGAGAAAAATCATGAAAATGATCATCACGGGGAATGAAAGTCTCCGGATCTTAGGAGAAAACTGCGAAATAATTTACCACCTTGAGACAAGGTCCCGTTATGCTCTCTTGTAAAATCAATTTCTATGCCCCGCGGTGTTTAATCCCTCTCTTTTTTTTAACTCTTGAATATACATTAAGGCAATGGTACAGTAATTAAGCTGTAAATCGAGATAAGACGGTTTCCATAATAATAGCCAGAGGATAGAACAAACACGGGTCGTGACTGAACTCGTGGTCGCGATGCCCTGATCATCGTATTTTGCATGTATATACCTTGAATAAAAAAAAAAACTAAATTACCTAGATTATCTAAATTGATGTCACGATTTCCTTTAAAAGCGACTAGTTCCTTTAAGGGATTTGCTAATATTAGATTGTCGGTTGTCTTTTTAGGTCGTTTCGAGAAAGAAACGAGGAAAAATGGAGTGACCTGTATTTATTCTAGCCATATTTATCAATCAAAAATAGATTAAGAATCAATTTTTTTCTAAATTAACACCACAGGTTTGTATTTTAATTATTAATTTAAATTCGGTAGCATTTGCAGGCATCTCTAATAAATATTTTTATTTAAATAGAACACAGTATTCTATGGAAATATTTTTTAAAGATGTAGATAGCCATTAGAATCACATTCAATTATTATGGCGCCATAATGGAATGTAATTGTTTTTGTTCATCAACAGGTCGTTGCATCGATTAAAATATCTCATAAACGAGGCAATTATCAAATGTTGCTCAAACACTGTTCGAAGCAAAAACAGTTGATGAAGTTATACGGCCATTTGGACGTAAAAGTAGCTTAATTGAGAGGCAACAGTAGCAGTATTAAATAGGAAATAATATTTCACAGCGGTGTTCAGGACCGTGAACTTAAATTATACACGGACTTGCTCCGCTACGTTTAATAGAAACGCTAACCGGAATATCCATTTTATAATTAACATTTGGACTGTTGTGCATCGATAAGGTAGTCGGAGATTTTCTTTATTTCTATTCCTTTTTTTTCCTCCGGGGATCCACTTATGTGACACGAACGATTCTGAACTCTAGTCTTTCCGGTTAAACGTGTTCTTATGTATCTTCGTATGCAATCAGGAACTCGCTTGGGAAATGAATGCTGGCGAATATTGTTTTCTTTTTTCGCGACTATACTTAACGGACAGCAACGACAGCACCGCGTATGTACGAATATTAAACCATGATTAAGTAAACTGATTATAGCTTTATCAGCAGTGTCGTACGGAGCACGGTTTTACCTGACAGCTGGATCTTTTTCTTGATCTCCGCGATTTTCTTATTTAAATCGCTTAATTTATTCCCAGCAGAGGGTGCCAACGGATCGAACATGATGCCGCAGATGCACTCGAAAATTTACACGGTACTTATCGACCCAATAGCACTCCACGTTGTCTTGGAGACGATATTATATAGATTTTAATCCCTTGTGTCATGCGTACACGTATTCCTCTATTACATCGGATTATTTTGCTCTACTTTTATTAAACTTAACATAAACCTTAGTTATTTTTGTTCCATTACATTAATAATTCATTTGTATTCTATTGTTAACTTTAAAAATTCTCTACAAGTTTGCGAACCACTTTTAAAAGTATAAATAACCCGCCACGTGTGACTACGCGTCAAATCTTCTTCAAATAAATCTCGCGATCTTACGAAAGAAACAACGTACGCGTAACTGTATTATGAAAAAAAAAAAACTGTAACATATAATCCAGATTCTGTTCAAAGAACGAGCGTAAAAAGCTTTGGAAACACACGTCGCTCAATTGAGACACGGCCTGTTCGCGATCCAGCGAAAGAAAAGTTCGTCGCTATTGATGGCGTAATATTTTGCGCGACAACGCATCACTTGGGCAGATGTTTGCGGTTCGATGATAGGGTTAATCGTTCCATTAATAAAAACTAACGACCTCCTTGTATTTACAGTTTCGTGCTCGTATACCCCGTGCGTTTCAGGACGACAAAGGGGAAAAGCAATTCGTAAGACTTCGCCTTGTTGAATGGGCTTAAGAGAGACGGGGGGGAAGGAGGAGGATGGAACCGAATTATAATTCCGCATTTGTATTCGTTAAGGCAGCAGCCGCGCCTGGCGGCGGCTATACTGGCGATGAATTTCGCGTTACACGCAATCAACCGCTGGAAGGTTAATTAATGATCAGACATTCTCGGCCAGTGCTCGACGGGCCTCATACACATCGGCGTCTTGCCACTTTATAACTGACCACGTTCGTTGCGTTCCGTTTGCCGCTTGAATTCTAGAGAAGCATCACGCGCGACGGCGTTAGATTTCAATTCAACGGAGAATCAGGGATCCGATTTGCATTTACGCCTCGATTTCGCGAAATCAAGTGATAAACAATCAGCGACACTCGAAGAAGAGGAAATAAGCTAATATTTACATAATACCTTATTCATAAATATGAAATTTAAAAGAAACAAACTACATACGTACATTAACATTCGTCTAGAATATAGAATATAGAATAAAATCTCAGTTTAAGCAATTCGATATAAATTGGTCAAAAATATTTGCATTCCTATTTATTACTGCGTTAATTTGACGAAATAATCATTTAGAACGTAATATTGGTTATAATATTGTTTAATATTGAAGTTTTAATCGAAACCATTCGATGTTCAGTTTTAAATTTTTAAAAATGCGCACGCATTACGGGCATTTAATAAATTCCGTTGGCGCCGTTTGTTTGGAAGTTGCGCTGCGGTCGTATTCTGATGAAGCCGAATCCCTATTGGTCGAAACCGTCCGCCATCTTACAGCGGCGTATTGATACAGTGGCTGGAGGCAGGTGCGCGCGCACCGGGGAACTACTTTCAGCGCGTTAAGCGAACAATAGGGATCCCAGAAGTGTTTCGGACGCGGTCGTGTTCGTGTACGGTTGCCGTATGCTTTTTTATCGTATTGCTTCGCGTGAACGTGCATACACTTTTGCCAGACGTATCCGGAGGTGACATAGATTACGGACGATGTGCGTGGTCAAGTGACGGTACGCGAATTTTATACTGAAGTGCGCCGAAGTGGTTGGTTCTCTTTAGTGTGTGCGCCCGGGCCTCGATGAGTGTGTGTCTATTCGATGTGTGTGGATAAAATTCACGGCATCATGTTGCCACGACGAAAATTGGATTACACATCGATGGCGTGCCTCCTCCTGCCTCTGCTCGTGCTCGTTTCTCTTCCCGCTGTAACCGGTAAGTGTTTTTAATCATCTTTTCTCGATGCAATTCAGTTCGCGTTCCCATCTTTCGTGAGAGTCAATTTGAAGTCGTTGTACGCCACATGTCGCTGCTAGGCAACAGGTCACCTAACGAACGCCAAGCGCCGGCGCAATAGACGCTTAATTCTTAACTGACATTCGACACGCTTTTTAAACGTTTTCTTCGTTAAATACTTAATAAATCGTTCAGGGTTCGCATGTCGGACGGTCAGTGAATGATTTTGTTCCTTTAATTGGTATTCTGGAGCGATGTTTGGATTCGTGTTGCTTGCTTTCAATTACTACCTGTCTCGAAAATATTGACCATGTCAGTCCTCTCCTTCTTTTTTTTAAAACTAATACTTTCCGAACGAATGCTTCTTTTCTCTTGTTTTATCTTATTTATTAGTCAGATACAAGTTTCCAAGAGTGAATACGAAAGAAACGTTGTTATTGATAATAAAATTATAGTTATTGTTCTATGGTGGAGTTTTTCTTTTGTCAATGCTAAAAGTGAAAGTTTTCTTGCATTTTATTTTCATTGTACTCTCGATGTACGTGAGTCCTAGCCATACACGTGGTTGCGTTACTGTCACAGGGGTGCTCAATTTCAATGTTGCCCCATAAAACGAGATACGGTTAGGTTGGCAGTCCCTGAGGGACAGGTGCCCAACCCCGCTTTCCAGGAAACGAGTCTTCCTTCCCTCTCGTGTACGTAAACATCCGAACCAACATTTTGCGTCCTCGTTTCTTTTCGACTATTTTTCCCAAATTTCCTTTCGCGGCTGAGATTTTTTTATTTTATTATGTTTATTTGCATCGCGAATATGTAAGAGACTCATCAATTTTGTATATGCAAATGTATTTTTACTGGGTTGAGCATAATAATTTATCAACTAAAGGTCATGGATTGCATATTAATGAGCAGTTTCTTATTAGCACACCAAGCTATAATCATTTTTAATTACATCATTTCTGTTATAAAATATAATGCTTTTTAATTATAGTATTAGATTTTTAATTTGATTTATATAAAAATAGTAATTGGATATCTAATTTTGAGTTTAAACTCATGTAATGTATATGTATTAAGACTTCGAGTTTATCTTAATTAATTTTTGGAGCCTTGTATATTTATTGTCATTTTAAACATTTACAATCGCCAATTTTCATTCTCACTTTTTAATAAGACAAAATTGTATTAGGTGTGATCATAACTGCATCGAGCCAACAAGTACTTACAATTAGGCGGGAAAAATATACAATTGATATTTTTTAATTTTTTGCTTCGAAATTGCTCAAATTCCATTGCAGAGAAATTGAAAAATGATTACAAATGTAATAAAAGATTATTAACTGGGATGCTGTTTATAGTATTTCAGTTTTATTCATACTTCTTCATCAACAATCGAGAATAAAATTAAAGATTGTTGATAAGTAATTGGAATATGCAAATGTTTCCATTACTTATTTTCATTTTTATAATGTTATGAATAATTTCATATAAAATCTATATCCTGTTTGGTTTTGATACATTAATCTTAGCTAATCTGCATAAAAATAACACCGAATCTATTAACATAACTACATTTTTGATTCACGTGAAAATAAAAATCGACAAGGTACCCATTATCATTATAAATATTTCTGAATCACCAAGAAACAATTTTTGATACGACACGAAACATACGGACCATAATTATTATTACTTATTTATCAGTTATTCGTTGATTACATTTGCTTCAATAGCACAGACCTTATTCTTTAGAAAACCTAATTTACTTATTAAATATTAACACACCCACAATGTTAGAGATATTTCAGTCTCCAGATTTATCCAAACATCCGTGGCACTTGAGGGGTTGAATCAAGATCAGAAACGCTTTGACATAGAATGATTTTATTCCGTAATGTTCTCCGATTGAGTTAGGTTGGCAGTCGCTTCCGAGAGCGGACCGAGGACCTCGCCTGGTGCCTGTTGCTTTTGCGTTCAGATACTCTGAATGCGGCATGGCAGCAATTCTCCAGACGTTCGCCGTTCTTAAGTTCTCAGGCTTTCTCTTCTCTCTCTCCTTAGGGGAACGATTCGCCCGGACTTAACGGGCTTTCACACAAAACCACGCGTACCGGTGCAGATACCGCCTTCATTTTCGCGGATTTAAAGGCCTTTGTACACCCCTAGCTTTCATGATTCAAGTTGCAGTATGTGTAGATTGGCATAGGATTAAAACCCTCTTATAAATACCCATAACTTGCCCAATCTCCTCTTGTTCCTATCTCATTCATATTTTTCAAGAAAGAAAATTATAGACAGCAAGGTTTAACAACCCTTGTTCTATCTGTGAAAGTATTGTACAAGGTATTTTAGAGCCTTCTTAGCAAAATAAGACATTTGTTTATCCTTTGCAATGATAGTGATGGCCATCGGTATTTCAATATCCTTCAAGAAATTACCATTTGCTTATAGCTCTGTGACAAGATGTTCATAGACGACTTACACAACATTACTTTTACCTACAAAACGAATTCCTTGTATTTTATCGGCAAGAACTCGAGTGTATCTTGTATCTTCCTCTTAAATATCATGCATACACCTCATGAATATGATAATGGTAGGCGGTACAGAATCTCTGCTCTCTTTCGGTATGTCTGATCAAGTAAAGCATGACGATGTAATTTCTGGTTGGAAAGGGCGTCGATATTGATTCATCATTTGCATATTCGTCGGGAAGGGTACTTTCGGTCCTTTCGAGATCCTCCTCGCTTTCGGGCCCCTGGTAGCATGATTAACATTTTCGCCGGCTTCGAATCGAATCCTTCTGTATCGCGTAGCCTGGTAGAGACACTCGAAACCGGCACAGCTTAGAATCCGACGTGCGATCGACCCGTAACCGGTTCCTTCGTTCCCTTTCATCGATTCAGGGGGCCACATGTGCATGCACATGAATGCAACGCCGAGGAACGCGTGCACGAGGATACGTTTGAAGTCTGGCGAACGTCTTCTCCTGCCGTTCACTCCGGTGCCAGCCAAGAAAGGTCACAATTTGACGATCTTTCTCGGCGAGCCAACAGGTTTCACTATCGATATAAAAAGGATACTTACGTTAATCTGCCCTGGAGATACGCTCAAGTATTTGTACATGTAATTCCTAGCTATTCGACTAGAACGACTTAATATTTCCTATAGTTTTTATTTTTGTAATAAAATCAGAAGGTTTAGAATTAATTACCTAAGTGTTATATTTAATATAGGAAATAATATTAGTTAGCATTTCTCTTGTTTGGGATGTATTGACGTTTTCCTATAATAATTTTTAATTAATTAATATCTTGGGGTCGATTTTAAATTCCTTAAATATGTCTTGTAGTCCTTTTTATTAGTAGTATTTTGTCACTTTATTTATTGATGGTTGAGTCATCAATATATTTCGAATTTGAATATAGAAATTACTATGAATACTATGTCATAAGTCCGGTGACCATAAATTTTCTTATATAGGCTTTATTACTTCTTATAATTAATCTGTAAGAGGTGTATTGCCCCTTTTAGATCGCTATAAATTCATTTATCTGAGATATTACGATACAGATTTTCCGATACGCGTTCAAAACTATTCTCAAAGGAAATGAAAAAGGAAAATCGATTTTTTTCGACGTTTTATGTTAAAATACTTTCCTGAAAAGCAGCAGGGTCTTCGTCCTCGACAGGTAGCAATATTTTTCCCCGGATCGTTCCGTTTTCTCCATCAAGCATCCTCGTCAGGACATTGAAGCGAGACGAGAGATATCTCGTTGGTATCTCGCGGCATCTGTTAACTAAAAGGGCAGGATCTTCTTCGTCGCTTGTGCCGACCCGGCCTATACACCACACGACCATTTGCATTCGTCTTTTAAAGCCCTTCCCTCCCCCTCTCCTCCTCACTCTCCCTCCCCCCTGGGTCGTCTCTTTTCTTCCCTGTTGTTGGCGCATAGCGTAAAACCGCATAATTAAGGACCTTCGCTACCGTACGTCCATCCGTTCCTTCCGTTCTTACGTTCCTCTCTGCCAGTTACTTCTCTTCTCTCGTCCAGAGAGATTCAGCGGTTGCGCCACTCGGTATCGTGCAGGAATCGAGGATTGTGCCGTCAGTCAGAGCCAGGACAGCCGGGAGTCCTTATAAAGCACGAAAGGATCTATCCTCCGTGGCAGTATGTAGATTCTAAGAAGTTCGCCTGACTCGTAGAAAAGAGGATCTTTTTTCGATGGGCAGGAGAAGCAGGAAGACGGACCGAGGAAGCTTATGCGCGTATATCTTTCACCGTCGCCCGATGTCCCGTTGATAAGGGTGAATTGGATCAAGGATCCTTATCGTTCGAAAGATCTATCCTATGAGTTTTATTTTACTCATGCAAGTAATTTGGAATAAGGTAATCCGGTGTAATTGTAAATAATTTTTGAATAAAATAAAGTATTATAATTTTTGGTATGTGGTCGCTTACGAAAGGATTAGGGTTAGAATTAGGTTCATACATGACTAAAAAATGTACTTTGGTTAGTCTGAATCTCAAATTCAAAGTTAATATCAATATGCCAACCACGTGTTTGAATTTCTTGAATCAATTTATTCGATAATTGGATGATTAAAACAGTCTTTCTGATAGGATAAGTCTCTCGAACCGAAGGCAAGACGCACGGTAGAATTCCGACTATAAAAGGTGTGCTTCCAGTCAGCTGGAAATGAATGAAGTAACAATCGATTCGTCTTGACTCGATGGTGATTGTGTTTAGTTCCACGGCAATTATGAATTCACTTAGAACACGCCACGAAAGGGGTTCGCTCGGCTCGAATGGCTCACGTTGAATGGTTCTGCTTCTTTCATAGCGCTCGAGGGGGCATAATCGTCGCGCGACTTCGCGAACTCGCGGCGTACGAGCGTGGAATTATTCAGCCACTTGGCGTTTTCTCACAAGTATTAAGCGTTCGTTCCCTCGGCGAAGATGCGCTTTAATTCGTTATCGCGTCCGACGATCTCTCGATGGAAAAAGGAAATCTGGCTGTGAAGAAAAAAAGCGAGAGCGAATAGACAGGGTACTCTTCTTGGCGAGAAGACCACCGTGGTAGCTGTTTTCGCGGCACGTGGAAACGGTTTCATGGGACACGAATTTGACTTTAATTCGAGTTTTCGAGCGGCACGGGCACGGACAAGGGTACTTCTTGTATTATTCGCGCGTCGATACGGCCGTTTTGTTTTTCCCAAGAGGAGCAAAACAGCCATCCTCGAGGAATACGCGCTTCGAGACTCGTTCTTTTACCTCGGGTCAATGCGATCGTATCTATTAATCATTCGATTCTTTCGCGCCGTCTTTCTCTTTTCCGCGCGGCCGTACGAGCGTGTACGTAGTCACTCTTTCGCCTGATAAATGGCAATGGGCGCCATGCTAAAGCGAATGCTTTACACGAGCCTAATCGCCGACTGACTAATAACTTTTCTCCCGGCGAACGGTCATGGGAACCTGGGCGTTACACGCCAGCAGAATTTTCCTATTTTCGATAAATTTTCTGCTCTCGGTGGATCTGGATCGATTATTGGATCTGATCACTTCCGTGTAGCACCGTCGTTGGGTTCCTGGTAAACGTGTTGTGTAAGGGACTATTACAAAATTATGGGTAGGTTCTCAAAATGAACAAAATTTAATTACTGTCTACTGTCATAATCATTCCATAATTAAATAGTATCTAAAGATTATTAAAATGTACAATTTTTATTTCAAACTGCTTCATACATATAAGATACCTAACTTTTATAATTTCGTAATTGCAGGGTAATTAACTGGGGTTTTCAATTAATAATTAGTAGTGTTGAAAAGTCCATTGATATGCATTGGATGAGCTATTATTATGATAAATTGATGAATTGCAAATTTGTTTGAAACGCGTAAGATAATCGTTACCCAATTAATAGAATTCATAATTATCAGCGTTTTTTCGTATTCTGGTAATTAAGGTTGTTTAGCATCGAAAGATTCGCGGTTAGATGAAATATTTTTCGCAATTAACGTTGTGGAACGTTAACTCGATTAATTTTTCACGCGGTCAGCGATGCTTGTGTGCCTGAAAGCAAGAACCCCTTCGTAGACACGCTTGTTGATTCGTATTACATGCTCGCGCGACGGAACAATCGAAAACCACGCTTACAAGGCTAACGTTCCATAACGAACCGTCTTAATTCTTATTTTTTCATAAACGTACCACGTTTCGTTAAACTTTGTAGTAGTTAAAAAATTTTAAATTGCCTTGAACATTTATTACGCGGAATTGTTTTTTTCTTAAATGTCCATTTGAACATCATTAGGTTATTTTGGCTTGATGAATATTTTCCGGAAATTACATGAAACTTATCGTTTCCTTAGCTTGTTGTTATAACAAGGAAGAATTCTTAACCTGGGCAGAGTGTTTCGCAATTTGTAAGTGAGAAACTGCGATCTTACCGAGTCTCAGCACTCTGTGCGAACTCGTTTGAACTTCTTCGTGGGTACGTACCTATCGTCACACGGACATTCATGAAATTCACCATTTTGTGTTAACAAGTCATATTTAACACGCATATTATAGTAAGAATTATGAAAAATTAAATTTATTTAAAAAGAAATAGATAAATTGCAACATTGGGGTGCAAATTGTACTCGCGATACTTGCTGAAAATAATTTTATTTCTTCTGTAGGACGTTTCCTGTGTCTTAATGAAAAAGAAACTGTAGGGAACTAAAACAAATTCGTTCTTCCTGTACACAATGCACGACAAACGTGTAAATTGTAATTAGCAGAGAAGGAAACGGAAAGAAAAGCATTATTCATGAGCTCGTTACGAAAATCATGTTTTGAAATTTATCCGCACTCCGCGAGATCCCCGCGAGGGTTGATCAAATTTGTTCGTCATTCATGAACGTTATTTGTATACAGGGGTCGTGTTTGGTGTTTCCGGGAAACGTGATTTCCCCCCTATGTTTTTCGTCGCTCATGAAAACCAGACGCTCTATGAAAACGTGACTTTCTCGTTTAACATGCACGCTCATGTATACAGTCCCATTGTGTAATGGTCCTTGAACTAACATCCACCAAGCGGTTGGTCGACAGTCTCCCACGCCCTGCTACCAAACGGCACGAGTCCTTCGCAGGATTCCCAGGATTTAACACGCTTGTGTGCAAGTAATTTGTTCGCGATTCATTTTTTTTATTGCCGTAATCAGAATCGTAGGAAGTGAAACTCGTTCCTCACCTTCGATTTTCCAATTTTCTCTTCTTTTCGATCAATTTTAACCGATCTTCGTGATAAGTAATTGCAGGCTGAATGAAAATTAATAAATGAGAACTTTAGCAATAGTAGAAAGTTGGTAGCGCCAAAGGTCAAAGGTTAAAGTCCTAGAATTTCGTTATGGATGATTAAAATTTTAAATCAGACGAGCCGTGTACTCGATCGTGGACCAGAAATCTTGCCGATTTTATTTAGTGACGTGTCTGAAGGAGTTTTTCCTATGGAGTTTCGTGTAAAAATAGCAGCACAGACAAAGAATACCCCGCAAACGGTCTCGTTTTTCTGATGATAGTCGTGCGATACGTTCGTCGATCAACATGGCCACTCGTGCATTTCCTTCGAACCTGGAGGAACTAACGAGTGGTCGCAACGGAACCGTTGATTTTAGGTTCGCTCCTCGATCATGTTCCGCGTTATGATTCCACGGAACGTTTTCCTTTGTTCCTTCCACGTTATCGTCGAAAAGACACACGTACACACGGATAACCTTTGAATCTTCCTATCAACGATCGCTCGATGTAATTGCATCGATAGCAACACGTTACGCCGTTTGATTGCAACGGCGCTTGCTTACGCGTCGAACCGTGTAAACACCTTCTTGTTGTATGCGTGTAACAATGGTATTTAACAATGAAGCTGTCGGAGGCGTGAAATCCATTTTGCCGAAAGATTTCTGAAGAAATTTCCTTTAGAATTTCGTTTCTATTAAAAGTGGCCGAGTATTGCGTATCAAACTCAAAACGAAGCTCAACATTTAATCAAAATGCATAGATCAATATTTCGGACGAAATTTAAAAATAAAATGATACAGGAATTCGTTTCGTTTTCGTTTAGCACCGAGGCGTTTTCGTTTTAACAGAGTACAAGATATATTTCAGCGGATTTGAACCGGATTTCGGCAATCGCGACAGAAATTAGCACCACCATGCGAACTGCTTTCCGTGGGATCGACGTTTTGCAGATTGGTCAGAGTTCCTCCGGCTCTCGTAGGCTGATCTTCAGGAAGTCCAAACCCACGTTCGCTAGTTCTGTGTACTCGTCAATTAGAGTGCTTTCCATGGTTCGAGAAAGCACGTTTCACCAATTAGCGAGGTGTAATTGAATTTTTACTCCGTATCGGATTGGTTGATTTTTTTAAAATGGCGTAAACCTCTTTGTGCCGGAATGGATCCGCCATATTTCTTTCTGTAACACGATGGACGTTTATATGACACTTTCTCAAATTTATTTTCTTTAACATTTTATTAGAAAATTTAGGTGTAGCTTCAATTCAGACCTGATCTTTGTTCCAAGTGAATATTATTTTTTATTTTGAAGGTAATTGATTAATTTAGAAGTACAATGTTAGTCGCTTATACAGTTATTTGAAAGTATCGTCAATAAGGATTTTTGGGTCAAATTCCTGGTACGTGGAGCAACGTCGAACACGTCCCTGCGAGTTTGACCCTCCTAAATCCCCGTTTGTCCGTTTCTAGTCGACGGTACTTTTGTACCACTATCGATTGCCAGGTGCGTCTCCGATAGGTCTTTGAGCGTGACGGAACGCGATGAAAAAGGGTGGTACCCTGTTTTCAGGGTGGATAGTACATCAAGAATTTTGTAAATACAGTTATAAAATTAATACTAGAACTTCTGCCAACCAGGTGCGTTTTTCAATTAAAAATAAAAAGATACATAGTAATTCTTTATTCTGACCTAGGTATATTGACAAAAATATTATCAGTAAAATAAGGCACCTGAATCTGATCGTTTATTCTTGTTAAGACTTTATTTCGTATCGAAACTTTCTTTCACGAAGGTTGTTACTAAGAAAGCACGAAATGAATTGATCTCTTCGAAACGTGTAATTCCTTCACACATGTATACATTTAAGACACGTGATGATACGAATTCACGTCTGTGAATATTAATTTGAATCGGCACTCTCAACGTGGTCCACTTTTTTTAAAACACTTGAATCCGGTATAATAACGAGCAATTAGTATCGGTAATTGGGGCCAACCGATGCTTATCGTTTCGAAACACGATCCGAAAGTGGCGCTTGCCTTGCATGCGAGAATGCCAGCATTTTGACTAAAAATTTCGTGGATTGGTATTAACTTTTCAAGATTTAATTTATTAATTCGGAGACAAATACCCCAGGGAAGTATAGGCGTTGAAACGACGAATGTCTGAGATTTCTTATTCGAATTGCCCGATTCATCGTAACAGAGGGTGTTAATTGTGAACATACATTTCAAGCGAATTTCTAGCTTTCCTCGAAGGAGGAAGTATAAAGATATAATTGGCCGTCGTTATTCTCGAGAAGGAAGTCCTCGGATTCCTCGTACACAGATTCTTCGAGTTCCCAAGGAAATTTTAAGTAGTGCATTTTTTTATTGTCGGATCCAGGATGCGGGCTACGCTATTTTCACGCGTCAGTATTTCATCGCATACCTTTCCGCTCGCATCGTATCCGAGATTCCTGCGGTGCATTTATTTTTCAACGTTTCTGTTTTATCAGCGCGAACCCTTTTTGCATTCTGGCTAATACGAAAGTTCGTTCGAGCCGATACGGATCGTTTTTATTTGCTTTTTATTCTTCTTAACCCGCGCACTGCCGATCTCTCCCAACTTCCTTTTATTACCCGGGGCGAACTTACGATTCTGTCCGTAAAAACCGAATTACCTGCAGGAAACGTTCGCGTCGGTTTTATTCATTTTAATATACATTTTTATGAGTTGTATTCTTGGGAGTAATAGAGCATGATACTTAATACGATACTTGTATAGGTTGCAGTGTTGGCCAGTAATTGATTGCTTTGTAATCATTTCTGTAATTCATTCTTGAACTTAATGATAGTAATTATAGTCATTAATCAAACAATCGTTGTTAAGATAAATCAGTAATCGTAACTTCTGTGGTTTGTAATAATAAATTAGTCATTTCATTCAGTGGTTAATTTATATTTTATTAGAACCAGTAAAATAAATATATTTAAAACAAATACATGGTACAAATTGCATGATTGATTATTAAATTAATTATTACCTTTGATTACAATGACTTCCTTGAATATTATTTAAAAAAAGAAGAGAAAAAACAGAAATAATGATGATCTGACAAAGAGCAAGACGAATGTTCAAGAATTTTTCAATTTAATCCTTGAATGATTGCTTTCATCAAACTCACGGTGTGTGAACAGGTGTTGTGTTGTGGATTCACCCCCCTGCCATTGTAATCAAAGTACCATTCTTATCCTTATCATTAACGAAATTCAAGATTAGCAGAATTTACAATTGAAGGGTTCAGTGTAAGATAGCTATACCACAAAATGTTGAAAAATGAAATTTTGTAACAATTTTTTTATTCAATCTTCAGATTTAAGTATACATAAACTTTGAATAAAAATATAGTAGACTTTTTACTGAAGTATTACATTTTATGAAAACCATGAAAAAGTTCAGAAGATTGACCTCGTTAACAGTTTCCAATGATCCCATTTAGATTGGTATCATATCGTATAAATATAGCAACTGTTTGTAAATATTTTTCTCATTTGCAAGAAACAGATTTGGAAAGGAGGATCACGGAGGTGCATTTTTCTCCCCAGCATGTTTCTTGTTCTCATTATTTTGATAATTTGTCCCACATCCATTATCTCCGCCCGTACCTCGAAACTGCATATATGGTCATCGACGAATTATTGCTGCAACACTCTCTACCGTTCGAACGGTGACTGGGTGCACTCTCGATGAGTTGCACCGGACGATGCTGTACAAAAACGAAGCTGCCTGGCTGCCATCAACGGAGAATACCTTGGCGTCCTGGCAGCGGCAGGTGCGAGATACGAAGGTAGTCGACGACGTTTTCACCGTGACTCGTTCCTCCGGATAACGTGCGTGCTTTGATATTCGATGCAAGGGACGGTAGAAGAGAGACAGCTAGCTAGGTGTACGGGAGTGAACTACCTACTTAAACTATCTACTACCTGCCTAATACTTGGGGGTCGTCCACCTTGATTTCGATGTGTTTACGTCGTCTGTGATATTTAAAAAGAACTTTGAAAATTGCAAGTATCTTGCAGCAAATATTAAATTTATTATTACGGTGATAATAATTCTCGTTTAAAATAAGAAGTGGCAGAGGGATTGTGTTACGAATATATTATTCCCAGAAATCGCGATTCATAAAAATGAAACTTATGACAGAATTTGAGCACTGAATGGAGAGTCGGTGTTCGGTATCGTCAGTTTTTAATCGAAATCGTATCAGCAAGACATTTGATAAAGCAATCGGAGACGCAGACTCGTGCCATACTTTCTATGTCGGTGCGAGGTTTAATCGAGTCTAGAATATGATTCCTCGGGCAAATCGTAATGCTCGTAATTAGAGATCGAATAGAAGTATTGAATTAAAGTTGAATTGAAGATAATTTTAAAGTGCTTTCGTTTTGTTGAAATCTATCAGAAAATATGGAAAAGGTTTAATTTATCATCAATTTAGCAATTTAATGATCAGTTAATTCGAATAATACTTGTTTTAATTAAAAGTTCAATTTTAATAAATACTTCTGTAGGAAATAAAATGTTCCGCCTAATAATTTCTTGATATAAATATAACACCGTTGATTTTTTAACCAACGTAGTAATTCCAATGCAATGTTTATGAACTCCTCGACTCATTCATGACTGCATCGTGAAAGCATTCGTCAAAGAGAAATTTATCGGACAATTTGTACAATTGTTCGATATTTCGGCTCTTTCTCTTTCGACGACACAGTCGCTTGCCATCTTCATTTGTACATACGTGGACATTTATATTGTGCGATTCTTGGTGTTCGTTAGTCATGAAAGAATCGTCGGAGCATTTAATCGTCCGTTGGTATTTGGGGTCAACGAGACAGAGAAAAGGAGTAGAATGAAAGAAAAAGAGAAAAAAAGAGGAAGAGAAAGAAATGAGAGAAAGGAAGGTTCAATACCACGGAGTACACAGGTATCGATCCTTGAACCGTCTATCTTGAATCAACGTGCTTCGTATCCAACACATTTCGCGTGCGTTTTTGGTCTTTTTACCTCTTCCTCCTCTTCGTCTTCCCGGCGCTGATTTCCTCCTTCTCCCTCTCTTTCTGTTCCCGAAGCGCCTCCCCGTGATAATAATTATCCGTTCGAGTCTCTTAGTACAGCCAAAGTCACGATACTTCTTCTTGCCACCTCCCCTCGCGTTCGAGATTAAGTGTCAAGAAACGTTTGCCATCGATTACCCTTCCCTTCTTCTGCAACTACCGCATGCTTTGCTTTCGATTAATCATAAACTCTTTCATTTTTATACTTTTCAATTAACTATCTTCGAGTTTTGTGACGAACATTTTGTTGTTTCTTTCATTTTTCGATACGAAGCTTGTGTAAAAGTAATTTGGTTTAATAACATGTATCGATACATGACACGAAATTTATTACATTATAATATTCTTAGGAATCTTATCGAATTTCAGTAATTGCTTTATTAATGCGTTAATTAACATATAACATAAATTGTTATAATTTTCAAGGTAGTTGCAATATTAGTTTAGGATTAGGTCAGGGTTTTATACTTCATCCAAAAGGTAACTTTTCACTTTATTCTATTACTCTCGGCTCTTCCTCCATGTTCCTATCGAATGCAAGTACACACACCTTGTATCTCGTCGGTACCAGTACGTTATGCGTACTTATTCATAACGTGTGCTCGAAACCGGCATCGACTTTATTATCATGAAGCAAGAACACCGAGAGGATACTAAGTAATAATGGTTGCCAGGGGTATCCTGTGCCAGCACTTTCCTAGCTCGATCCTAGCTTCGCTTCTTCTTCCAGGCTACTCCCAGTTCACGGTTAACGACGCAAATGATGATGATTCTCCGTTTTCGCTGCTTTCCTTTTTTTTTCCATCGACGACCAAGAAGCAACAGTAACATCGCGTGCTTCCCGCAAATCGCGTTCCACGGAATTTATTAGTTGGCCGATGCTCGTATGGGATATTTTAAAATCTCGACTTACCTCGACACCCGCTTTTCGCCGCGGCGTTTGATTAATGACGGCTCGCACGATGGGCATTATCGAAGGGGCGAAAGTTTGTCGATGGTAATAAATGGAAAATGGAGATCGCGACGTCGATTGATTTTCAGCGGGGTCCGATGAAAGCCAACGGTAACGAGTATCGACACGGTGATCCCCGGCTTATGATCGATAATACGATTCCGCGTCGAGCGTTTGCTTCCGACGAGATCTCAAATCGAGCTGAAGTCTTTATCGTTTTGATACGATAAAGCAATGAATTGCAGTATTATACCTGTTTGTGCATTCCGTTGAGCCCTAATAGATCAGCCTGACAGGTCCAGAGGCACGACAGAAGTTAATTAAATTAATCTTCGAACACGTTGTGAGAAACTTCGTCGATTTCCGGCTTGGACAAGTTTAAAACGATCGAGAATGTTAACCTTTCATACGTATCGGTGAAAGCGACTTATAAAGTGATAAATCGTGAAACTTTTGAATCAGTCTTCGTCTCGCGTGTCCCTATCCTTCAAGTAATCGACACCGCAGGAGGATAACGAATTCTTTGAACGAGCGTTGCATTAAGTTCGACTCGCCGGCTTATCAATTACACCGCGGGTATCGAAAACGGTCGTTAGCGCGCGAGTTACGGCGATACACGCGTAATCGGGGGTGAAAATTTATGGGTGACAATTCTCGAACATAATCGTTTCGCGTGAAAGAACCGGACAATTGATGTACTAAATCCGTTGAAAATAAATAATTTGACGCGTGTACACGGTTATGAACAGGGACGATGCGAGATTGCTGCGCTCTATTTTAATTATCTCTCATAAATCACGTCTCTCGCGCGGCGTTGTGGATCTTCATCGGAAATTAGCCTCACGGCGGATTATTCAACCGACTTCGCGCCGGAACTTTCTCTCCAACAGTGGGACACGTCTCAAACGGAATCAGTTGTTCGAAATGTACATACTTGGTAACATGTTACGCTCTTTATCTGATAGAACGATTTCTCAGCTGTACGAGAATGTACATTGACTTCTTTTTTCTTTAGCGTTCGAACTACCGGTGTACGACTTTGCGAGTCGTCGGCGCCAATTGTTTTTTGTGCTTATTTGCACAAATGTTTATTTACTAATTATAAGTAAAATTAATATCAAATGAAATTTTTTAGTATTTGCAGCGTGGCAGTCAAGGTATTAAGTAATATTTGTTTTTGTGCAAAGGTTAGAAAGATAAGGGAGGTTGAGAGACACTGTTATGTGTTGGTATTTAATAGGTAGGGCGTTATGGGGGCTGTTACGCAGGCAGGCTCCCCTAGTTTCCGGTGTCAGTGATGCACTCTCCGGGCTCCATGCTGCGGTTCCTTTCTATCCTCCGCACATACATATGTACGTGTATTTTCATCACACACGGCGCGGCCTTTCGTTCGTCTCCATTTGCTCTCTTCCGCATAGTCGAAAGGCAATGTCCATTCCTGTCGTCGTACTGGAACGTGACGGAGATAAGACGCGGCGATATTTGACAATAGTTGTATTACGAACGTACCCACATATCGCCTTTTGTATTTGCTCCATCGTGTTCCCAAGAAATACCTCCGGATGTGGAGGAGAACTGTCGCCTTCGACGCCGACACTCCTCGCCTTCGCGAAATTAAACAACGAGGCTTTCGAGACACGTGTCTTAAACTCGTTTACTCGTGTTATCTCATTGTATTTTAAGAACTTTCTTACGTAAAAAAATTTTTACTAGAAAATCATAAAAAATTGAAACTTATCTCCAAAATGAAAAGTACTTATTTACTAAGAAAATATATAAATCTTGGCCCTTACTAGTACTCAAAGAAGTACATATTCTTCAAGCTGTCTACCACTTTGAAGTCTTCAGGGTAACTTTTATGCTTGAATAAATAAGAAGAAGAAGCATTCTATAAACAAGAATTTCGAAAAATGTATGAATTTGATTCGAGCGTGAGTGGATGAGAATTGCGACAAACGATGAAGGGACACAGGGGAGAGGCAGAGAATGGCTGCCACGAAAAGGGCCTCCATACGGAGGACAGTAGCACGATCTTGAAGAGATAAGGTTCACGAAGATGAAACCGGATAACCTACCTCTTCTCACCAAATGAATTTCAGACGAAGGGTGCACCCATTGTACTGCAGGGCATATCCTGGTTAAGATACATTGCCTGGCATACCTTCCTGAGGTTAAAGTGCAAATGCTGAGGATCTGAAATAACGTTCACCTCAGGAATTGTCATCAATTATTCAATTGTTGGTTTCAATTACAAACATCTGCCCTTTTAAAAATTCATTAGTTGAATTATTAGGTTGATAAAATTGGGGTGGCTTTGAAGTCAAATACTTGAATTTAGTTTTAATAGATTATTTCGTTTATTACTCAAAATATTTTTCTGAGAATTTGTTAAATGACTGATAAATTCTCGACCTTTCCGGATATTTTGCTTAAAATATAGTAAAATATTCTTACTTTATAAAACATGGTAGAGGTTCTTACCTTGATTGGAATAATACCTGTTTCCGAAGCGTTTTTATAATGAATTAAAATACTCCAAACGATCTGAAACGATTTGAAAACCCACATCTAACAAGGATCTCGTTAAGAATGTAAATGAAATGAAACTGTGGTTCTGTGAGCAGAATATTTCGTGTAAGCAATATCTTGATAAGAAAGATTCCTTCATGGTACGCGTATAGAAGGCACAGGTATCGATGGGCAAGAGCAGTTTTAAACACAGAATTACGGTTCAATTAAGCAATTGATCGTCTCGATATCAGCTTGTAGTTTGAAGGTACTTTGAAAGTTTCTGCTGAATCTATTTGACCACGATTCAAGTTAACAGGCTCGTTCATAGCGCTCAAACACGTACGATTTTCCCTTTGCATGGCGGCTTGCCCTGTCAGTTCATTACCATATCGTTTGATCTAGTAGCCGCTTAATAACAATCTCACAAAATGCAGCGAAGTCGTTTCAGAGAAGCTCAACATTTCACGAAAGTGATTATATTATATCAAACTTTTCTTAGATTTCTTTAACAAAGATCTGCTACCTATTTTAAGGGGAACATTTAAGGGGAACAGGTGTTCTATGATTGCAAATTTATTTCTTTTAATATACAAAATTTCCAAGTGTTCGTGAAAGGGTTTAGGGAATATTTGTCGCGTCCTGTGCGTCAGTGTCCATAGGTACGAGCGGACCTTAAAGCAACGTAGGCTATGGTCGCGCACGTAATCTCGGGACATGGTCGAAGTTGAGGTTACGCTTGCATAATAGCACGTCGGTGGATCGTTACGAACAAAATGGTCAGAGCCATGTCATCCTCTCTACGGTTCATGTCACTTCGCTACGTGACCGGAATTCCAAAGCAACTCGACGACGCTCGATGAACTGTGTCCAGCCTATCGAGTGCCATCGGTCGTTTCAAAACTTTGTTTCTTCCTTATATCTTTTTTTTTTTGTTGTAACATTTAACGCAGTGCGGGCTTTGTTTTATCTTCTGGGTTACCAGGTTGATCTTACGAGACGGTAGTTCGCATAAGATCTTGTCATTATAATCTAGTAAGATAAGGAAATCTATCATCTATAATGAATTTGAGGTTGTATAAATTTAATAATTATTAGCTAATAATCCTACATTTTATAATAAAGGTTTAGTCTATGGATAAATTTATATTATTGAGATTTTTAGAAATTAACACTTCGATATTTTTAATTATTTTCATTGTTCTAACATACGTACCTTTTAAATTACAATATCTTGGAATCAATGTGCTTTTCAATAATTGTCAAGATGGATGCACCTGGCTTTTAACCCGTGTATTCGAGCCTCGGCATAACTGTACTTACCTTCTGGAGATCTTGGAAGATACTTTTAACGCTCCACCGATTCTGAATCACGAATAGTATTCTTGTACCGCAATACATAAGTTATAGGCGTTTATTAAACAGTTGACCCCCCGAGCTAACAGGTGATTTGTAAATGAATATAACGTTTAGGTTCTGTTACTTACACCGTATCTGTTGCTTGAAATGGACTAAGGAATAATTGCAGGTGTGCACATTCGATATAATGGATATGGATTATTAGCAAGAGTCAGGGAATAATTTTGTTCCTTTACAAGCTTAATGGAAGCTTGTACATACCGTGAAAATGTTTTCTACATTTCGATCGTAAAGTTTCGAAGGGAAGAGCCTGAAACGGCGCGTTAGACGATTCCAAAGGTGTGGATACTTTAAAAGTTAGCCACGTAGATAGTTTCAAATGAACATTGAAAATTTCAGGAATGATTCGAAAGATTCTGCGTGACTTTTATTCCTGAATGTTAATGCTACCATGATCCCGTAAGCTTCATTACAATTTTACTTATTTTTTTCGATCAAAAGTTAAATGTTTCTTTGACAATGCTGGTTTACGACAACGTTGCTTCGAGACATCATTAAACGTCTCTTTTTTGCCGAGCTCAACGGTATTTGCATACCTGTTTCGATGTCATTAATCTCCCACCACGACAGTAAATTACTTTCTGCCTACCAGAAACGTGATTCTAGAAATTGTATTACGGCTAACCTTCTTGTCACACGAAAATTATATATGGTCTCATATTTAGAGCAAAATATTATTTCAAAATAGTATTCAAATTATTTTACTCTATTCTTTTGATAACATTTCAATCTATAATAATATATAACAGTAACATCAAACATTAAATGAAGGTTCATACAAATTACTAAACTATATAAAAACTATATTTGTAAAATGAGTTTTATAAATGGTTTGCTTGTAGATATGTCAATCTGTTTTTCTAAAACTTAATTTCTCTTTCGTTTTAACATTGAAGCAATTCAGTGTTTCCAAATCAATTGTTTATTTATTCAGAGAACCGTGATTTTACGTGTTCAATAATGGAGAAACATTCACTAGACTGAGGTGAAAGAAAAACAATATAGCGGTCAATAATGATTTTTCAACGACGGTTACTTTACCTTCTCGCAGTATCGGAACGACCTCTTTTCCTGGTGATTTGGATGCCATCACGTACGATACTTTCTGTCGTCGTGACGAGAGTAAATCGTTGTCGGTTGCCACGCGTAGTTCCTTACTATAAAAGTTTATTGTTTCTTGCTAACGTTGCAGGTGTTGGTGCAACACTGTTTGTTACATTCTCAGAAAGGTAATTTAAATGCAGTGTACAAATTAAAACCATTTTTGAAAGTACAGTGGATAGCAAAAGGGAACTAATGGAAACTACATTTTCCACGAAACTGTTCTATAATTAATTTAGATTTGAAATATAATTAATATTACACCTGCGAGATGTAGTAAAATGTGAATAAAAGGGTTTCAAGTAATTAGAAAATAATATTTAAGATAATAGGTAACATTGAATTTCGATTGTAGCTAATTTAATAATCCACAGTCCAAGGATTAATTATTTTTAATTAAGTACCATGGATACAGGTGGAATTCAAGTAAATTGGAATTTTGATTGAATAAATAAATTGTATGTTATGGGACGTCTGAAAATAAAGATATAATCGTCGATTTTATCATCAAATAGTTATTTTCATTTGGGAATTTTAGGCTCTTAGCTACAGCATCACACGAGATAACTCCTAAGCGTGAAGGGTGGACATCTGTCGTTGAAAAACAAGTTTTTACTTTAATATGTTGGAATGTTATCGAAAAAAAAATCAATGTTATCGACACAGTTAGTATATCGTTATTCCCTTCCCCGTAATGTAGTGCAAGGTGGTGGTGTTTGGAGAAGGGCCCCGGCCATCGGCAGATGTTCCATTCACCCTGCCGCCCGCTACGTGGGCCCCTCGCAGGGCTATACAAAGTTACGGGTACCTACATACGGCATCGTCACATGCGAAGGAATCGATAATATCGAAGAGAGCAGCTGCGTTTTTCTCTTGATCGTCCTTCAAGAAACTTCTTTTTTTTTTCACTTCTTTATAGGATTCGTTGAGATTTTCTCTAATGATTCTTATTCAGGAGGGAAAACGTACCCTCGTGGAGTTAAGAGACACGCGCAGCTACTTTGATACAAAAGCTGAGCGATTATAAATTTTACGTCCGTGTTTTTAAAGCTATTAATTAGGTGAAAATGTAGGCCATGATTGCAATTATTTGTTATTTATTTGTTATTCGAGCATCAGAATTGGAATAGATTATTTTGATTCATTGGCTACTTAAATCAGGACGAAAGTTAGAGAGGATCCATTTAAAAGCTGTCCAATGGATAAAGGGTTTTAAAAGGTTCTCGTGTAAATCGTTTCCGAAAACGTGGGCTTTCACTGTTACGGACCCACGCAACCCCCCCGACGGCTACCTCGAAAAACAATATGGACGGCTAACGAACGGCCATAAATTGCGCAATAGGGACCGGGTACGAGCCACTTAGGCGAATATCCGTAATGCCCATTATAATACAATAGGGACCCGGGCCCGTTGTCTCTTTCTCTTTTTCTGGCTGGCTCCTCTCAATTCCCCCAAAACAATGGCGATCCGCTCGTCTTCGTTCCACCAGCGTTCCCTGAACGCGTGTCGTTCGATCGTTTTCGGGGTCCTCCGGCTGCCGAAACGGGACCCAGAAAGGACCCTACGGCACCAACGAGAGAAATCAAAACAAAAGCCAAATATACGACCTCGTGACTCGGTCCTACATACCTGGACCCCGGTGAACCTTTTTTCGAAGCTTCACGATGTTCCCCACGACTTTTTTAACGTATGAATTCTGAACAATGAACATTGAATAACCGTGATTTGTGAATGTCCCTTGGCTTAATAATTTAGCCATAAACATAATGAGATAGCGTTTCTTTTGTTTCAAACAAGGTGTTTGTAACTAATTCTTTTGTTACGTTATGAAAAAATTAAGTTTTTCAAGTTAGTGTATGGAAAGCCGGGTACAAGTGTCCGTCGTGTTATAGAATGCGGGGCAAACATGGGGGGGGAAACATTTGGCGGCGTAAGGACATGGTTGGATCGGTTTTGAGGAACGTCGGCATCATTGACAAAGCGCAATTATGGTGGGTGCTACGTGCCAACGATGATGGCATCCCCTTTCGAAGAACATCGAATTTCTTGCTCGCATGCGGTAAAACTTGTTCGTGTAATCCCCGTTCGAATTCTTCTGTCCTCGTTTCGGCCGCTGAAAGTACCAAAAATGTTGTTTTCGATCGTCTGAAAAAAGAAGAAAGATTCGAGTAACAGTTAGCTTTTAAGTCCTTTTCTTTGCAACATTCACCTCTAAAGTATATTTGATTCAACTGATGCATCATCACTGTTATAATTCGATCAGACTTCTCAAACGTTCTAGACCCTGTTTCAAACAAATTTCTTCCCATTCGATCATTTTGATATCCTTCTTTCCTTAACTTCGATTTTACTTTATTTTTCTGACCGTTTCGCACGCAACGTCGATCCACGAGGATGATGCGCTAGGACAAGCGGTCGACAATGTTTTATGAAAAATAGAAAAAGGTCGTTTGTGGTCTTCGGGACAAGGTAGCAGAGGTGGACGTCCGAACCAGTTAGGTATTGAGTGTCGAAGCAGGTATCGAATATCGGGCTGGATACGTCTACACGAATCGCAACCAGGACTCCATCTGGATGCGTTCAGGAGACCATTCTTTTGATGGCTCGTAAGAACTTTTATCGATGAAATATGCACGCGGTGCGGTCAGACTTTTTGAATCGCGAGAAACGTACGCTGGTTTATGTTTCAGGATTCTTGAGTGATATTCGAGCTGGCTTCAAATATGAATCCCACATCTTTCAGAAGGGGGTAGATTTCACGAGATCGTTTCGTGCATAATACACAGTTCTTTGATTTATTGCATAGCGCAATTGCACTATTTTTCATTTTAATCACAAAAAATTATTTTTTAACCGTTTCTAAGTATTTTATACAAAGTATATTAAATAAATTTGATATTGTATATATTATAATCTGATAGGGGCGACACCTGCGTTCACGAAAAAGTCGTGAACCTGAATTAAGAGGGAGATCCTATCATTATATGTATATATTTTATTACTTGTATAGTTAATCAATATAATATATTGAAATAATATGTAAATTTAAATTAAAAAAATGAATTTATTGCACGGCACGATACTTCACGATATAGTTGTCAAATTAAAGCGACAATAATTACACTTTCTTACTCGGTAAATGATCATTTTCGCAATTATACGTCATGGGACAAGTTTATTTTCGATAAAGCCATACTTTCGAGTACGCCTGTATCGAGCGCGCAGGATTCCGTGGCTCCTCGACGGCCAGGGGGATAATATATCGAAATTATGCTAATTTTATGTCCGCTCGCGGCAAAAAGATCCACAAACCTCACCCATATACGTTTTTGCGTTGCGGAAAACGGTTGGAAGGACCGGTCGTGGTTGTGAATATTATGCATCGATGCTAGAATTCCAGAATAATGAAACACAACGGCGTGGCTCGAGATTCCAGAAGAAAAAACGTACCGATGCAGGGTAGAATTCTTTACCGCCTATTGTTCGAGCTCTGTTCGCGAAAATTATTGAGACTACGCGTGCAGTGAAAGTGGCAAGGCCGTAGACTTGGGTGTCGGAAATCATTTTTTTCATTCATTATACTTCTTTTTGCAAAATCAATAATTTCGTATAAGAATATAATTCTTTGACTCTTCAAAGGGTCTTTTTTGTTCTTACAAAAAAATGTATATCTTTTTGAGATACATGCTCTTTAACACCTTGACTGGTACGTCACCCATATATGGGTGACACTTGAATTTCGTAGAAACTGTTGCCTATATTATTAGGAATTCTTTTCATTATTTGGTTGAAAATGTTCCCATTAGATATTAGAAATAACAAAATATTGGTGGAATAGAATATAACAAATAAATGGAATTATTAGTAGCTGCAACGTGACAGTCAAAGTGTTAAAATTTGACCTAGTGCACGTTGATCATATTACGGTTGAAAAGACTGTCACCTAAGGATAAAAATACTGATTTCAATGATTACAATGTAATTGACGTATCTTTGTATGTCCACGGTTGCTCTTCCCTGACAGACGATAAATGAAATAGCGAGAACGTATTCGAATCCATAAAATTTATCATCGGTTGAAACACGTCAGACAGAACTTTCTGTTATCCTTCACGGGCGGGCGTCATGCCGCGACGCTTCATAATATTTTGCAAAATGGATTCGTTTTCATTTTCAAAATGTCATTTAACTATGATTTATAGAATGGCTTTAATGTCACCTCTTGATCCCTTGCCGGGGTACACAAACGAACATTCGGCCGGAACTTCTTTGGACTTTTTTAACGAGACACGATAGGCAGCCCTTTCGTGCACGACTATCTCGACCTGGTGAACCGTTTGTTAAATTGTCGTGAAATTCCACTGGCAGCCAACGTGATTACGATTTATGAACCGGTCTCGAGATACTTTTCTCTTTTTTCACCGATTCGTTAACTCTTTCGGCTTTGCTTCAATCTCGGTTAACCCCTTCGGAGCAACGTAATCAACGAATTCGTGTCTGCGCGAGTTAACCCTTCGGTGTTCGTTAAAATAAGTGGGTAGAATATTCGTATAGAATTTATGGGGATTTCTATCACCGTTATTTATTAATTTTATTTTAAGAACCTGGAAGAAGTCAATTTGCTAACATTTTGGTTCTCCAATTTAAATTTCTTTTGCTATTCGATTAATATCAAATTCGTGGTACTGGCCATCAGTAATTAAATTTATATTCATCAAGAACATTTATCCTTACAAACCAATAATGAATCGAAGAATTCGCTCCTGTTCCTTACATCTCACCTGCGTTCGCGCGAAGAAAATATCCTTCCATTGGTTGGATCAGTATTGTTCATGGTGTTCCATACAGAGGGAGCAAAATGAAAAATGGGAAGAAAAGCGTAATTGTTGGCTCACGCTTTACGACTGCGCTCGTCAAAGTAAACAGCACGAAAGGACTACCGCGTACGCTCGGTGCAACGCGGCATGTAATAAAGGAAAAGGCAAATTCGTGGCCGTGTATACTGTGTACAAGTACACAATGGAATGCCTCGCATTGTATATACGAGCGGTGGTAGCGCGGTTGCAGCACGGTTGCTCGAAGAAACCCCGGCACACGTAGCACGTGCACTCGAGCCGGTGTGCAACCTGGAAGATAGCGGAGATCCGTCGGTGAACTCGTACACTCCTGTTCGATCGTAAAAGTTTCTTCGACAAGCAAATACTGCATGTCTTCGACGCCCGTTTCTCCGGCTTCACCTTATGCGATCGGCTCTCGCTTTCGTTTACTCGAGGTCGAAGTTATCACGAAGATAGGGCGCACTTCGCTTCGAAGTACCGGGTATCCTTGAAGTGTCTTGAGCCTTAAGCGGCAAATTACTCAGACGGCGACGATTTAAATTTAATTTTCCACTTTACTTTCGTTTTCCCGATTTTTAAATTCTTTTTATTTAAAGCTGAGCCACGAGAATCAAACAGTGATGGGTATAGTCGTCAAACACAGAGTAAGCGTCGCTGTTAAAATATTGGATCAAAAAATCGATTTGTTACTAATATTTACTCATTCACATAATACCAATACCACGATTCTTTCCTAATCTTTTTTTATAAACTGATAAGCAGTTCCAGCCAGTGCATACAGGAATGCATGAATCCATCTCAAATCATTTTTTGTTTTTATTTGTTTGTTTTATTTCTTCTTAGCCACCAAATATTGATAAATTTCTCTAAATTTATGATCCCTGCCTTTTTATCCACACAAATACGTTTACAAAATTCTTAGTAATCGAAGTCGATGATATAACAAAATAAAGGCACCGTGGCTCGTTTCTTTCCTCGAACGCGGAATTCTATCGCGGTGATACGATGAATCGATCAGTCTCAGGAAATTATCGAACGATCCCCGAGCGCTGTTCGTCTCTCCAGTTTCATAAGAAGTCGCGCTCGTTTGTGCCGTATTTGGCCGTGGAGACGACGGTTTTCTGTGCCGTCTGTGGATTGTTGCATCGACGATCAACGTTCCATGCTAAAAAGGGTAGAAAAATTCCATCGGCCGAGGCAGATCCACGAAACTCTTGAACGGGTTTTTCCATATCCAGTTTACCCGGCGGCGATTTCAAAACTATCCGCGTTACACTGTAAATTAACAAGGACACGTCGATTCTCGTACGATAATTTTTCTGCTGTCCGCTCGATGTTTGCGCCGCCTCGTTCCAGCGGAGCAGCTTCATTCGAACGACATTAAGAACGATGGTCTGGGCTCGATCGGGCAAAAAGCGTGGATGTACACGCGTGGAATCGGTGACCGTTCGATAGCATCCTTCAGCCGGGCACATTTACGTCGATATTTATGCGCGTTTATACGCGAGGAACATTTATCATGCGGCCGCGCGATCGTTGAACCGTTCATTCAGAACTTTCATTCAGCCGAAAGGAATCGTTCGTTCGCGGGATGCGTCATTGTGCATTGTTAGCGTGCCGAGTATTAAGATCAGTTCCTTACTGTTATGGGAGAGCGCAGGCATTTAAATTTCGCTTACGGTAATTGTATCTGATATGGTCTATCTATGCTCTCAGAACTGTTATCGTTTTTATTTCAATCAGAAATAAATATTTGCAGATAGTATTCCATTAATGAACTAATTAACCACTGCAATTACAACTAATACAAGTTTAAACGTATAATACTTGCATATATATGGGTATTATTGAATTACGCCATTTGAATGCATTAAAATTTCAAGTACAATGTTGCTCGAATACCTTAGCGAGTCGTATTTCATTTTTTCCCGCGATTTTGTTCATTAAAATAGCAAAGCTCATCGTCCCAAGGTTAATCAACTCCGACTCGCGTGTATAACATTCTTACGCTCTATAACGAGAGAACAACGTTCGAGGTTTCCATAGGGATAACGAAGTATCGAGGCAGAGTTCCCTAAGATACCGTATCACACCGTGAACAAGTTTCCCTCTGCGGACGGTAGAAACCTGTTGCTTCTACGGGCTATAGAGTCCTGATTCGGGACAAAAACGCGCGATCCTCGTCGGGCATTCAGTTAATTTAAACGAAACAACATGCTCGATAAAGCAGAATCGGATGGGAGGACACTGGTGGAATGCCAGGTCGCCATACGACCAAGAAACTCTAGGCGGTCAGCGATGGGATACGAGACATTCTGAACCTGTCACACGATGAACAATTCGAACTATTTCGAAACTGATTCAAAGCTTCAAACTTTTGGGTTTAGGTTAAAACTAGGTTTCCAAAATTTGTATAAATTAAGAGTCGAAATACCCATCACTACCCATGGAGAATTATTTCGTTGGCCCGGCAGAATTCCGTGAACGATCGTCGACGCGTTCGCGGTGTCTTCCTGACCCATCGAAATTCCAGCGGTGGTCGAGGATAATCCACCCGCTGGGAGCACGACGACAAGAGGGGGTTTGTTGGCCGGCCATCGGCCCAGTGGGCGGTATTTTTTTAGCCGTGTGCGTTTCTGCAGGCCTGCTCGCGCGTCCTCCTTCGCGATTCTTCGTGGCATCGCGGCGTGCCCACGTATGCGCGCACACGGGCACGCACGTGCACGCGTCATGGAAGGATCTGAATTCACGTAATTGTGATTAATGGAGCCGCTAATGCGAGCCAACCGCCTCGAATCGAGCCACGAATGACGTGGAACGATTTTCGAGCCACTTTGACGTGATTCCGAAATAATCGAACGGGAGCCGAGTTTCAGGGATGCCGGAGAAGAAAGGTCTATAATTACACGGAGTAGGGTCCGTCTCATCAATTTCACTGACCTTGATGCACGTTACAAAGATTAATTTTCTGAGTAATTTCGTGCACGTATGATCGACATAACGCTTGAAAGTTCAATGGACTTTTCACCTATCGAAAATTCAACTTATCAAGTCGGTAAGTATATACGTTTACTCAATTAACCCATTTGCATCGTTAGCGTATATATACGCTCAGTTTTCCTGGTCACTATCACCGAAGCTCTGATTGGTCAATGTTTTTCCTTAATAATTCAAAAACGAAGCCCCATCTGACATTTTTGCAAATTGTTGTTCAGAATCGTCTTAGCTATCCCCCATTTCCGGTTCTTACACTATTTCTGAAATATGAAGTTCTTTCGTACTTAAATAAAATTTAAAAAATGTTTGGCGATAAAGGCCTCCTTTTCATACTTCCTTATGATGCAAATGGATTAACTTCGCTGTGACATATGTGCGAAATTTCTCAGAAAATTAATCTCTGTATCGTATATCAGGGTGTTTGGAATCAACGCGAAGAACCATACTCTATATAATCGGTAAAAAAGTCTTTGGACGTGTTATTACGGGATAGTAAATTATTTGTTGAGTGTTTGATAGCGGGTAAATTGTACGTTTCGTCGCGAGGAGAGGTGGTCGTAAAAGTTCGCCCGGAGGATCGCGTGCGATTACTTTTCGCGTTATCGCGAGCCACACGGGAGAGACACAAGGGTGCCCCGGTCGAAGTCCTTCTCCTCCGCTCGATTCCACTGTCAAGATCGCCGTGATCCGAACGAAAGGATCGTCTCCCACACAGTTGGCGAAATTTACGTGTCTACCCGGTGGCAGCTTACCGATTGACGGGGCCGATAAGCCGAGAAAGACGATTTGTTTTCTTGTCGGTGACGCGGCGAAAGCCACGTGGTAGGCGTTTGAATTGTCGCGGTGTTTTTAAAGTTCATTTTTTCACTCGCTACTTGTCAGTCGATCCTTTCCTCGACTCTCGATGCTGATTTTCAATTCGCAGATTAAAATATAAGCTTCGACATGATCGGTTGGTTTTCTTCAGGGAAAATGGTGATACTTAGGAGAGAAATTGCACTGTACTCGTTTTATACTCGAAACTTACATATTCATGACTTTATTAACCTTTTGCACTCTTGAAACTTAAATTTTATTGTGTATATTATAAAATTGTAATCTTAGTGTATTTATTTATTAAACAACTATCTCCGTAATCCATTAACCCCCATTGGAACATTACTTCATTTCAACCACTTTACATTATTCTCCTTTCTTTTTCGGCCACCCTAAATCAATTCAATTTATTTCCAAAATAAATGTAAAATCACAAGATCTGTTGGCAGCTGTAAGGCAGCCGGTCGTCAAAGCGTGAAGTAACGGAATCGAATGGTATCGTGGATTTTTCATCGTTCGGACAACTGTTCGGCGGAAGCGTTTTCTCACGAAGGAACGACGCACGTCCGCAAGGAATCGGCGTGGGAGTATGTATCCTGAACGCGCGGCACCGGTTCAGCTTAGGCACGTCCAGCTTTCAGAGAATAAAATCGCGGGTCGGGCACGTAATCTTTCGCATTCTGCGTCCGCGACGGGGAAGGGTGAGCGAGCGAAGCAATCACAATCGCATACGCCAAGACACGGTGCTCATTTGCATCGCAATGGGGACACTTTCTTGTGATCGTCTCGGGTTACGAGCCACGTGTTTTTCCGAATCCTGCCAGCCAATATGTCATCGTGAAAACATCCAACGGAATTGCTCGCTTGATTCTTCGAGAAACCACGAGAAATCTACCTCTTCGTTAGCCATGATATATCAGCTGGTTATATTAACCAACACATATGATTCTTTTTTTATTGTCAGTCATACTTAAATATTTATTGCTGCGATGTCAAGTGAAGAAAATCGAAATGTTACAACTAAGGTTACAACTAATCGTAAGATGAATCATTTGCAATAAATGGGTCGTAACAATATTTTGACAAGTGTGAAATCAATACTGTGAGATCCACGTTATCAGTAAAATTGATACTGTATTAGCCGAGAAGCGGCTTTCCCTCTAATGCTGAAGTACGAGCCAGGTAACGGGCCACGATTACACACCGCGGTGCTTGTACTCGCGTCTCGGTGCTCTGATTTGTTGGCAGCGATACACCGAGGTCGGTTCTGCGCCTTAATGGGTTATCATTTATCGCGTTCCATATTTTGCGTCGGTTAGCCGTCGACTGATCGTCGTTAATTTATCGAAAGAGCGGTGATGAAGCACCTGTACACCTACAGGTTACGTATCTCCATCGACTCTTATATTATTTCTTAAATTTTCAAAATCGTTTGAAATCGTTTATTGCTGACTGTATAAATGGAATATTAACGAGCGCTATTTTTAGCAGACTTTAAATTGATACAATGTAAGTGGTATTTTACGACACTTATGTGTCACCGAACGGTGTCAGACTTTCGGGTCTGATTCTAAATCAGCCATTTAGTATGCGACGACCTGCTAGAAAGTATAGAAAGTGTTCCATCGGGTAGATTTGTGGCTAGGGAATTTTGTGTCGCGATGTTACTTTTTGATTTACGACGAACTATTAATTTAACCCGGAGGAAAAAACGGGTGCTCGTGCACGTTGCTTCTCGGACGACGTGTATAATATTTGTGAAGGATAACGCAAGCCGCATTAACTCGCCTGGATGTTGCATCTGGTTGATTAACCGTGCAATAATTTCCCGGGGTTACCGAATAACGGATTAATGATTTATCATCGTTTCGTGTGTCCACTAGCTCGCCTGCGAGCCTAAGTGTCATAAATCAGTTAATGTTACTTTACTCTAATTTACGAGCACCGTGCGTCCGATGCATTCGGGACATTTCATTTATCTTTATTCAACTGTTCGCGTAACGAATCCGAATTAATCCGTTTGCTTTTATTTTATAACACACATTCCACCGAGTAATTAATCTATTCGTGCGCAAAATGTTGATTAACATTCACCGTCGCCGTGCACGAATGGTACCCGTTTCAGTTTCTTGCTCATTCATTCGTGCACGGTGAATCAGCCGCGGATTGAGTAACATTTCGACATTCGTTCATTGAATCGGTTACCGGAGATACTCGAGTTTTGAATTACTTCGACTTCCATTCAAATCCCCAGTCTTGGAATTCTTGAAAGTACTTAACAATATGCAAATCGGGTTGTTACATTTCCATACTGTTGAATTTTTCAAATTTCGAAAGTCTTAAGACTTTCAAGGTTGGAATAAAATCCAAGGTGGCTCGAAGCTTTCTCCGTATTTTTAGTAATCGTTAATTAACAGAACTAGGCTTCCATGCTTTCTTATTTTCATTAGAAATACAAATTACTATAATTTCTGTAATTTATTTACAAACAACGTCTTGCAACATTGAAATTGATTGGACCTCATGCTTCGACACGTTCGTGCACCTCGTGTACTTTAATAGAAAAAGAAAGGATTATACAGATCCTAAAGGATGAAATTGTATGAGGATATCGAAGGAAAATATAACCCTCGACCTCGGTATAGCGACGCAGTGGCCTTTTGAAATGTGAGGTCACGAATAGTAAAAGTGGATCTTCAACTTGTCAAGGGTGGCTACCTCGCACCTGGAGAATCCTTTCCCAAAGAGGGGGTCGTTCATAATTCTGTAGGACTGGTAGATCGTTGTAAATCGAGGTGGTATCGTGCCGGTGTTCTGATATGCTCGCACGTTGCAACCGATTACGTAATCCGAGAGATCGTGACTCGCACTACCCACCTCCGTTAATGCACTCTGCCTAGGTGTACCTTACAATAATCTACTGCAGCTGTGTGCATATTCAGGTTGAGCTTGAGGAGGGAATTTTACCGTGTACCAGTATAATCTATGCGATAATTTATTTAAAATTCCACCAAAGACATTTACAATAGTCTTGATTAATTTTAATAAGATTAAAATAAAGTTAAAATTAGAATAAAGTTTAATTATTGTAGTTAAAATTCCTATGGGTTAATTCCTAATAATTTTGATAAAGGGTAAGTTACAATTTGTTTTTAGAATAAATTCTACAAAATATTCAAAACTTTCTTAGATTGAACGAATTCAAGTTAGACGAGAATCTTGGGGCTCTCTTCAGGGGTCGTAAGACGCTCCATGAATTCATTGAACCCACCTTGGCTGGTGAAACAATTATTGCACAGTGAAGAGACAATGATCTAACCGACTGATATCGATGTACATGCACGGGTTCAGGGACTTAAACTTGCTTTCTTAGAATAGCGTTAAAGGCACGCCCGCATCGCTTCTGATTTATACGTGGGCGGTTTAAGTCGGGTTCGCGAGGTATCGCAAGCCTTGCCGTAGCGAGAAATCGTCGCCCACGCTGATTGAGAGTACATCCCTCTTTGTCGAAGCTCATCCTCGAACAGGGAACGGGGATACATCGGCCGCGCGCAAAGAAGGAGATGAAAATATTCTTCGTGTTGCGCCTCGAGAGGACTCGAGATAGCACACAACTCTAATGGCATTGACACCGTCGTTAGTTCGGCTGCAGCATACCAGAGATTCAATTCTAGATTTCAATTATCCATCTTTTTATTCCATCGACTATCTACTTTTACTCGACAAATTAACATTTTTATAAAAATAGGATAACGATACTTAAAATAAATTTTACTAGACACCTTGAATTTTACAATACCGTGAAACTAAAAATTAAATTAAAATTAAAAATTTTGATTAAAAAATAATTCATGATAGAAGTTCCTCACTGTATTCAACCTCTGTGTTGCATGCTTCGATGCGATGAAAATTGTTAATGGAAAGCTTCCGTACTTCTGAATTATTTTCCCTACGTGCACGCACGTAATCGGCCCAGGTAAATTGCGATTTAAAAGGTGGTACCTTCAAGGGCGCCACGGTGCACCCAGCTGCGATAGAATCGCTAATTCGCGCGGCTTTATGGTGTATTTTCACGTATGCCCGTCGATGCAGCTGGAATATCGGATTCACGGGAATCTATGAATCTTCACGCGAGTTCGATATCAATAGAGTCGCGATGCAAACTTGTTGCCGACATCCGCGAGATCCACGAACACCGCGGCATAACTACACGCAATTCCGACAACAAGCGTGATGGCACGCACCCGCGCAAGCCGATTCCAATCTCTGATTATATACCGCACATTTATTATCACGTTATCGCGTGGTAATGCGGCACAGTACGTTTCGACGCCTCGTTAATCGTCGGTCCTCGATGACGATCGCTTTGATGTTCGTTAATGAGTCGTTGAATTCGCGTTTCATTCCAAGAAACGCTGGGAAAAGATAAGAATGGAGGGATGATTCAAGCAATTGGAACAGATTATATCATTTTCTTTGTGGTAATTAAAAAGAAAAAGAAATGTTAACAGAGAAAGGTTAATGAACTGCATTTTTAAGACTTTATAGCTTTTTAATGGGAATATATATTTTTCCAAAGTGTACAGTCGTTGAATTATGATTTACTTCCAACAAATAATTTTATTAACATTAACTACTTTTAAGTGGGTAATAATTGGTAGATAATAATATAATCGTTTCTCTTATTTTTACAAAAGCGAACATTTCGTTAAATTGCACTTTTTATTGTTATTATAAATCATACAGATCTATGGTTATTATTATGCAACATACTCGTATTTCTTGTGCTAAGTCTATGCTTACATTTTACCTCAATAATTTTCACAAAAAGTGTCGAGAAAATTGGATTTATGCAAAAAAAGATATAGGTAGATTTACATTTAAAAGAATGATGCAATTAGAAATAGGTATGCATATGCAGCGTTGCACCTGCGGGCAAACATTATACAATCCTCTCTGAACCATTGATTTTTTTTCTGGAATTTTTTTTAAATTGCTATAAAAAGATGTAATTTATTCCAGTTGTATAGTTTAATAGTACTATTAAAAGTGATTGGATTGTCTGCTCAACAACCGTTGACTGCAACAGTGAAAGTAGCTATGTATAGTCAGACACGTTACATCAAATTATTAAGGATACAGTAATTTCGTTTCTCGAATTGATTTTTTGATTATTGCTTTGCATAAATGATGTATTTCAAATGCAGTATAAAATAGAGCGTAATGCACGTCTTTTAATATCCTTATGATTCGAGGATGACGTAAGGGCCGCCTGTTTTGTTTCTGCTTTCGCGACAATTTGCACAAAGGTTCCATTATTAGCGCGGGCGCGAATTAATTTTGCGGACAAAGCAGGAAGGAAGGCGTAATTCAACGGTGGCTTTCTACTGGCGATGCAATTTAACTCTGGAATTGAAACAATTAAACCCATTTTTTCCTCTCTCCCCCCCCCCCCCCCAGTCACATCGTGGATTATTCGCGCGAGCGTGTACGCCCGTAGGGCTTCGTTCAATTTTCGAGCCAGAGGAGGAAACGCTTCGCTCGTTACGACACCCTAATGGCTAAAATTTCATTGGATTCTACTAGAATCTGTTTTTCAGTGAAATACGTTTCCACGCATTGTCAGAATTATCATTACCTTCTGTCCCTTTTTTCCCCTGTACATCAATCATTTTCTTCTTCTAAACGCTGGTGTACGAGCAAATTGTCTTTTTATGATCGTTCTACTCGAATGAAATAATGTAATTGTAATGTGCACGGTTGAGGAAATATTATTTCTAATGGTAAATTGTAAATAATCCATTCTATTTTAAATCACAAAACAATAATAATTGACGCAAGTAGATTTTTCATTTAATAACTCGGAATTTCTCCGAAGATCAAGACTTTTTTATTACAAAATAGCTTAAATAGCATCTATTTGACACGTTGACTACTACAGTGAAAACAGACGTGTGTGGTAAGACACACTTATTGAGGCTTCTGTCACTATTAGTCTAATGCTAGCAATATCCACGGTTTATTTTATCTTTCCTTTGTTAATTATATCAAATTTGAAGCGATTGATTTGGCAATCAACGAGTTAACTTTCATTTGGGACTTTAGCGTAAAGGTTAACCTTGTCTGGCTACACCCGTCCGTTTTCACTGCGGCGGGCGTTAACAGCGTCTCATCCCTGATCGAATCGTTCGGTCGTCGGACGGAAATCCCGAGGAATCAGGCTAAAACCGTTCGTCCTACATAGAAATAACGACGTGTGCGTGCACGATTGTACACGCAACCGCGTCAACAGGCGAGTGAAACGGAGAGTCGCGAACCGACAGAGGAAACGGAGGATTTGTCACGAAGGCAGTTTGGTTTAACTGATCTCATCCGTCTTGTCGCGGACGTTGCGACGCTCTGGCACTTGTCTTCGTCGTTGTCGCGACGACAACGAACCGTCGGGGCTCGTTTGTGTGCGACGACTCGATTCATCCCCCCCATCCCATCCCCGTCTCTTTCTCAAGCGTGGATTGAATCGTCTCGCCGGATCCTAACTGGCCAATGATCCCACACTTTGATGTTTAAACGTTACGCGCGCAGAAATGCTGCCTTCGTTACGAATTTAACATCCCTCGTACGACGGATGCTGGGATTGGTCAAGGTGCGGTCTCGAATTTGGTCGGTATCGAGATTGGACGGTGACGTTTGAGTGACATCGTAATAATTTGCAAGGGGACCTTGCGTTATCAAAGGGTTAAGACATCCACCGAGAAATAGAGAAGTGACTGTGGTTGCAATTCTCCAATTAAGAGAATTTTATGATTTCTCATTTTCCAATTCAAGATTTCCACCTGTGCAATTAAATGTTAATTCGATTTATTAAATTTGTGGCATTGGTTGCTTACACCCCCCACAATATTCAATCTTTCTTAAAATAATTTTGAATTTGAACATTTTGCAATTTTATAATTCGACATTTCAAACCAGACTAATTATTTTAATGATAAGACAATTTATGGCATCCAGTTATAAATTGAAATTTATCGCATCAGGCTGCTAGAAAAAAGCGAAAAGAATGGCCATCCATTAAAATATAAAAAGAAACATGGGTTACATCAGCGACTACGAATGTCAACTATTTCATTCTAGCCTCCGAGGTGAACAAATATAAAGTTTCTTTGATGTCACCATAAACTTTGATACGTTATGTCGGTTTAATATTTATGAGCGATCGATACGCGTTAATTTCGCAACAAGGCCGACGATTCTCGATTTTACGTCTCTGTTCTTGTGAAAATTTGGAAAGTGTAACTCGCGTTTCGCGTTCACGTTCGTCCCGTGAATTCTAAGTGCACGCGCGTGTCACGAACGATACGGCACCGGTCGTTGCGTGTGGATGTGTCTAACTCGAGAAATGTGTGCCATTAAGATGACATTTACAAACGTTAGAACGACTTTCTGCGTCCCACGCGACACCATACGCAGAGGTTCTGATCGTTATGTCATGTGTTTTATTCTGGTAACATCCTCTTTTTTTTTTAATGCTGGTATTAATTATGGGCGTATACGCTGATCGATCCATCCTCGTGCGACGTTAGATATTACGACACGTATTGTTTGTGTGTTTTAACAATGTATTGTCTGGTAGTCTTGAACAAAGGGCGATGAAAGCTAATTAAAAAGTCCTCGCTCGTATCGGTAGCAATTTCTTTACACCATGCATTGTTTGTACATTGTACTTTAATTAATCTAGAAGTGGTGAAGCGGATCTAATATGACCCAGATTTGTTATTGGTTTTTAACATACTGATTGTAAGTAATTTTGTTTGAAAGTTTGGATATTTAATTTCAATCAAAACATTACACGGGGTTAATTAATTCTTCTAGGAATGAATAAATTTTGAAAATAATCTTTGTATTAGGTATATAAAAAAGGATCAAATACACGAAACTAAACTCCTTTTGCCTTTCTATCCTTCTTTCTATGTTAAACAGTTATACGCTGGTTTATTACAGTCATGTTGGTGCGCGCATTAGTTGCTCGGTGTGTAGTTTATGCCATGCTGGCCACGTTAATCGAGTTTTAAACACACGTTTTCCAAGTGTGTGATTTAGCGAGAATGTTACTCGAGGTTCGACATTAATGATTCCGACGAAAAGGAATATATTAAAGGTAAGGTATACAAATGTATGCACGGATAGGATATCGTGCAGGTCCTTGTACAGAGTGAAACATACGTACATACACAGAGGGCACTTAACTACGACAACGATGCCCGGATAATGGTATCAATTCCGTTTATTTCAATGTTTGATTTTGTTATTGCAAACAGATTTCATCGACTAGTTACATTTATTGAAAAATTGTCAAATTTGAAATTTAAATTGATAAAAGCTAAACTGTGTCGTATCAACAAACGCTCTGACTACAAAGGGTTTAAAAAAGTTACTCTTTAAAGGGTGCACGAGCGTGTGGGTGCGTTTAAAATGAAAATTCAAAAGGGAGGCAGAGCAAAGGAGGAATTAGACGGGCTGCTTTTCGATGCCTGTTATATTAGCGAAGGTCCCTTGTTTACTTCAGGGTATTCTGTGTTGCACGTGCGTCACTTGCACGTGCAAGCGTTTTCGACTCGTGTGAAATTATTCGAGCCAAGGTTCCGGCAATGGTTAAGCAGGATGTGCGCGGGTGGTTCGAGCGATCTCCTAAGTTTAAGTCTCGTTTACACCCGGCGCGGTTAAGGGTCTTCGATATTTTCGCTCCCTTAAAGGTGCCCACCTTTTTTCCCCCCCTCTCCCTCGTTCTATCCTTATCTCTCAGTGTATTCATCGAGAGAGGGGGAGGGATACACGAAAGTTCACTTTGCACGGCGTGTCAAAGGTTCCCCCGGGGATTCACCGTAACCCCGCTGCCTTCTGCGTTCTCCAACTGGGCTTTAATTGCCAGCACGATAAACGAACGTCAGCTCGAGCCTTTTCAACTGTTCGTCCGTGAAGCGGAAATCGTAGATTCTTTCTTTTTTTTTTTCGACAGCTTTCCTAGCTTGCGCGAAACAATACGTACATTTCCTGTTTTTCCATTTCAGAACGAAATTGGAGGATCTGGGATGAATAATTAATCCAAAGTGCAAGTTTCTGTATGCTTAGATTTATTTTCCTTGATTTATTTTAATCGTAACTTTTTAAATTTCAAATTTCAATTCCAATTTCTCTTGAAAATAAAATAGAAAACTAAATGAATAAGGGATGAAACATGAGTTAGAACAGCTGACATCTTGACAAAAACGTTTAGTTAAATTTGGTAATATAAAGTAGCGACTCTGGAATCCATTTCAACCCATTTGGTAGTTCTAGCGTTAAAAATTACACTTTCTATTTGGTTTTATTTAAAAAGACAAAGATATTGCATTCATCAGCTCCAAATTTCTGCTGGATATTTAATTTACTTCAACTGGAAACATGAATGCGAATGATTTAGAATAACGAAACTAATATGAGTTACACGCTCGTTAATTGCATTCTTATCCGCCACGAAGACACCGTAACTATTTAATAGAAGAAATACCCTCGGCGAATGTCTAAATTAAAATAACATTAGCGGTTAAGTCGGTCCTAACAGAATCCGCAATTTGCTATTCAATATTTAATTAACTCGTTCGGTTTTATGACTGTTACAGGTTTTGTGTCGTGTTCGCCGAGTCCCTGCAAGAACGGAGGAGCCTGCGTGTCGTCGCCGCGCGGCGAGTCGCATTGCAAGTGAGTAACACTCGTATATACATATGCATATACATGCATTCCATTCCGTTCTCATTATCGTAATTACGCGTTGTTGGTATCCCGGTTGCCGCGGTTTCACGGATCGGACGTTTGTTTTAACGTGCGTGTCATGTGATCGAGCGCGCGCGCGCGCGCGAAACGACCGGGTTCAAATGCTCCGCAAAACGACGAACCGCGTTATTATTCACCTTCTTCGCGATCGACGACCAAGAAAAGGTTAAACCAGAAGAAAACGGCGGAGAAACGAATCGACGGGGGTGAAAGAGAGAGAAGGTGAACGCGAGAGAACCGGACGTTTCGTTGCCTCCCACGCGAACAGGATAAGAAATGGAGGAAAACACGAGGAAAAGAGAGGATGCTCGAGGAGTTATTCTCATTTGTAAATGAGACAAACTTTATCGTTTTTTAGGAAGTTTTCCTATGAGAAAAAAATTGCTCTGGTGACTAGTTGTAGCATGTTTATTGCAGTGATTAGTATTTTTTTTATTCGTAAAATAAATGTCCAGTTAGTGATATATCATTTCGTTGAAATGAATATTTTTGTGTTCAGCAGTGGTATTAGAAATTTCGTACAATCTTTTGTTTTATATGTGATTTAAGTTTCAAATTGATACCTAAATTATTTCTTAATTTACTATTTCCAATTTTGATCATTTTTCAAATCCTGAAATCTCTGTCTGAGAATAAAAAAATGGTAGAAAGATAAAAATACCAATGTTTTATTTTGTGTGTAAGTTAGAAGAGTTCGTCCCTGGTGGTTTTTATTTTTACAAAGTGGTAACGTGTTTCTGGTTCCAATGCTTGAACTCGCATCGATAGGATGTAATACCAACAGAATGGCGTGGGATGATACCGGAATGGGATGGAACGAGATGGGTCGAGATCCGGTAATAGCGGTAATAGTCATCAGTCGTGACCCGGCGACGCATCTAAATTACCTTTATCTTAAACTCTCGTAGGTTTCACTTTTGCATCAATCAGTTCGACGCCTCTGTTACCGCTGGCCATGTTTATGCAAATCGGTAACAATTCTGAGAAAATTTTTGAATCAGGACTATCTGGTAAAATACGTACTCTTTCGGACATTTTGATGTGGTTTTTGATTATTATGTAAAAGAGGGTGTGGGAATTGGAATGAAAATTTGTTTAGTATATCCTTTGTTAAATTTTCTTTATTATTATTATTTTTATTTGGACAAAGTTAGTTTCAAGTGAATTTATTTGAAAACTGTCTCAAAAGAATGTTGCTGTGCCAGGATTGCAAAGGTTGCGACTTTTTATGTTACATGTAAAAGTTTCTTCATGGTGTTAAGTTTAATTGCGCCTTTGAGAAAGAGTCTTTATGTACTCCCGGCCTTCACGTCTAATCTTTAGTCACCTTTCCGGTCCCTGCGTTTATTTTCCGCTCTTATTTCATCTTCTCTTTGATTATCCTCTTATCTCACTTTCTGCAGTCATTCAAGCCACCTACAAGGTCGCGTCACGTGAGGCCTAATTCATTTTGCTTACAAGTTGAAACACCTTTATAATATCACTAAATTTACCTAATTTTAATATTTGACTAAGTATATTTTACTAAATATACATTTTACATTTGTATATTTAATGCAGAGGATGTCCACAATGTCTAATATCATATCGATTACAATTTTACAATACCACGACTGTTATCTCATTTCTTTGACTTTACAATTAACAAAGTATAGTCTTGCTTGAAAAAATTCGCAGCAACATTGTCTACGTTGAAAAGCCATCGTAACAATGGCCGGCCAAGTCCCGCGTATCGGGCGTACAATCTCGATGGTCCTCGTATTCTATCGATCTCCAAAGCCCCCGCATAAAATGACCATAATCCAATACAATAACAAATTTGGCTAGTGCCACTTGACAATACGGTGAATTAAAGCGGCCGCTAACGGATGATGGATCCCGTACAATGAGGCAGAAACCACCCCTCGGGTGATCACGTCCGCCAGCGCGTACGTGTGCTTATGTGTCCGCCGAAGATGCACACGTGTCCCTCGCGGCCATTGCACGCGGGATATGCACTTGCACAGTTACATGTTTACGTGGATGCGTTTACGCGTGCGTTCGAATGCATCGCGTGTAGACAGGTCACGTGTGCCGGCACGTGACCCCCATAGATTTCGGGTTGGAACTGAACACCTCTCGACGCGGGAAGGGTTCGTTCGCGCAGAAAAATAATATTGTTTTTCCATTTCGATATTTCTCTCCTGCCGTTTCCTGCCATCCATCATGGCACAATTTTTTCCTCCTGTTATTCTTCCAGTACTCTGTACTTTTCAGAGTTTTTATTACATCATAATATAACCGTGTCTTAATAGGGACATTTACGAGTTTGGTGCAAAAGTCGGGTGGTTTTTTTTAAGTTTTATCGCAATTATTCGATTAGGGGAAGGTTAAGGTTAGAGGGAACTCTTTGCGTACAGCTGTGACCAACCCCGGAAACTTCGCCACCCTTGCAGGGAAGGGTTCGTCGAACGGAGCAACATATGCAGGCTGATGGACGACAACGTGCACGAATCCCCCCCTTCGAGTCACGGGGTGCTTTTGCACGGACGTGCGCGTTCGTATCGTGTACGGGTTGACGGTTTCTTTCAAAGAATTATTTTAATCCTGCACAGTTACACGCGGCCTCGTTCGTGTATGCAAGTACAAGAAATTCACGTTGTACACCCTTGTTACAATTATCGCTCGTTTGCGTGCCGCCCAGAATGTTGTTACCCTCGTTGAAATGGGGTGGTCATTGAGACCGGGTGGACAGGGAATTAATTTTTTTATCTGCGATACACCATCTTTGCAGCTGCATGTTGCTGCAAGTTGAAGTTCGGTTAGGACAAGGTCTCAAATTTATTTGCTTAATCTAAAATTGTATTTAACTAATTGTTCAATTATACCAAGGCGTCAATTGTCTGCGATTTACATAGCAATCAACGTGTTAGCTTTCTGTGACAGGTCTTTGTCTTTGCTTTATATTGTTATATCCTTTTCCACGCGTTCTTTATGAAAGCGAAACAGAATTGCTCGCTTCCGTCGTCTTCGAACGTCGCAAATCTTTCCGTGGTTCCTTCCGTTCGTACAACAAGCGAATTGATGGCCACCATTAACAGCAATCATTGCCATCTGTTCTGTCGCGAGACGTTACTCGTCGGACGCGATAAAAAATTCGATCGACCGTACACGATATTATTCAGGATTCAAGGGTAAGGTTTCGCCTCGCACGAAGATAAATCACGAAGTCGAATCGCGAGGGTCTTTGTTCTATAAGTGAACGAACTCTTAGAGGAGACACGACAAGACGATCGACGAAGGATGACGAAGGTTGCTGGGCGCTGTCAAAATATCTGTTCCTTTTCTTTTCTTCTTTTTTTTTTTTCATTCGTGGACATCCTGTGGTGACTGCACCACAGCGCGTTGTCGTACGCTCCAAAAGCATCTCGTTCGTCATTTATCCATGTGCGGACACATCCACGTTATGGATGTGGATGTTGAGGTACAATTTACTCGAGTTCATCGCGATACAAGACTTCCTATCGCCGGCGTTCATCGGCCACCGCGTACTCTCTGCTTTTTTCCACTTTTGAATACGACCAATAAGCACTAATGACATTAAGATACGCATCTTTTGACTTAATTTGTTTCCAAATTTCTTTAATGTGCCCAACAATATGTCTTTACTTAATCATAAGAGGAATTTGAAGTTGAAGTATTAGATTCTGATCCTTAGATTCTAATCATTAGAAGGTAGTACCTACCTGTTTTTGATGAAGAAATGAAATGAAGGTTTCACACCTTAACATAGGTGTGAAAAATGGTAGGAAGTTTTTCGGTTAGGATCGTTTCGTTGGCATCTTTATTTGCATGAGCGATCACCCAGATATTGAGCACCCCTGAAGGAATAACTCCGTGCCCGCGGGGCCTTGGATCGTGCGCGCTCGGCCGTGATCGGGGATCCTCGATCAGACGTTGCGAGAGGAACGAGGAGGGACGATTTGGGCCCAGGAGCGAGGCTTCTTTTCTCGCGCGCGCGGGCTCGTGTGCGAGAGGAAGGAGGAAGGTCCGAGAGAGAAGGAGCGTGCATAGAGAAGGGCTGGGCGAATGGAGCAACAGAGAAAGAGGGGACAGTATCTGAACGCGAGCGCGCGTTCCCACGCCCGCCGCGCATGCGCCGAGTATCCTGGCCCCTCGGGGACCCCTCGGCTCCCACCGGGAGTAATCGGTTCTCTTGCACTTCGAACGCTCTCTCTGTCCAACGGGACGTGGACTTGTTGCCCTCCTCGTCCTTCTGCGGGCCACGTAGTCCTCCTTGTCCCGCATCGGTCATTCCGACTCACGTCCTCTCTCTTCATTGTTCTCGCTTTCTCTATCGTTCTCCCTCCCAGCAGACATCCGCATAGATTCAAGTGCGGACGTCTGCCGTTCTTTCTCTCCGCCACGTTCTTTCTCCATACACCTCGTCCGCGAACAATATTCGTTTCCACCACTTGTCCTGACAGCGGTCGACTCCCCCGGCCGCAACGTTCACCTTCTCCTTCCACTTCTTTCGCTTAGCAATAAGCTGCTCTAATTATCTTCGACCTGTTTGTCAGCGGATGCCGCCGATGTAAAGTGACATCGGTCTCGATTGAACGCGCCGCATCCCTTTGTCCCATCCACCGTTTTTCTGCTCCTCTTTTCGTAGTCGCTCGATCGTAGGTGGTATGTTCTTTCAGAAATGATGCATTTTGTTATTTCATTTTTACAACGAAGAACACAGCGTGAAAATTTCTGAGGAAAGACGTGCGACGATGTCCGATCGGAACGGTGCTCGTCGATGCTTCCTAGAAGAGGTGCTCGAAGTAGGAAACAATTGTGGAAATGTTTGCCGAGGTGAACGCAAAGATTGCGGTCCGTGGCGGCAAAGGGAGCCAGGAGTGTTTAGGAAGGCAAATTTAAAAGAAACGCGAGAGCAGAATAAGAGAGCGGCGCGAGAGATGTTTGCCGAACCTCCGGGGAACCCCTTTCGAACGTGTTATTTGCGAATACCTACGGGACGGTTTGACTCGTTCTCCGTGAGAAGCTGTGCTCGCCCGGAGATTCGCAACTATTTCCACCGGAAGATGTAACCGGAGCTCGATAAAACCGATACGCCCGCTAGCTTCCACCGACTCACTCTCCCCCCGCGTGTCGAATCGCCCGTAGCCCGGGGGTTTGTTTGTTTTAGCGCAACAAGCAATTAAACGATCACGGCTTGAATTCACGAAAGCATTAGTTCCACCGGAAGGTACCGTCATTTCGCGGGTAATCACTTGTTCGTTCACAAAGACGAGTTCCGCTTATTTCGAAGCCTTTATTCCTTTCGACTCGTCTCGTTTAGTTCTTCCTGCGGTTGTTGAACTTTACTTTTCGTGGTCCATTTACTCTCTGACTACGTTACATTCAGCTGATCGATAAATCTATTTACCTTCAACCAGTTCTTTATGATGTATTATTATAGGGGTGGTTTTTATAAAATGTTACATTCTTGGAATAATCTGTCTAGCACCAACATTTTTAAAAGTTCGAAAAGTAGAATTAATCAATTTGGATTCCAAATGGTTCAATTAGCGATAGATTCAAAGGTAGCTCACAGGACTATCCACCACCCAGGGCATGTCTTTCAGGAAGTTTCATTTTCTGTCACTTGGGAAATGGGAGATTCGAGGGTTCGTTTATCACTTGTTAGACTGGTAGCCTGATGGCTGCTGTCCGCAGCATTTCGAACACATCCCGTACAAGTTACCGTCCTGGTTGGACAGAAGGCGTCTTGGTCCTCGTTAGTGGCCGTGGTGGACGTGGACGTCGTCGCCGACGCGATGCTTGTATAATGAAGCTCCTGCAAACGGGACCGTCGCGGTCTCGCACCGACGTGCTGATTGCCAGCGCGAATATTGTCGTACAGTAATGGGTCTGTTCGAAGAAACCGGTGGACACCGGGATCGACGAGGGAAAAAATGATTATTTAGCGCCAATTAGAATCGAACAGCCAATGTGTGTAATCCTCCCTGTTGTTTTTCCATCGTACGAACCGTGTTCCACGACCGGCGAGCGTTCGTCTTCCTGGACAACGGATCGTACAACTTCGACTCGATGGAGCTGAATAACCAACTCTGTCGAAGTTGACTAGAACGTGACTCGTTATTTATCTTCGTGGAGGGACCATGTATAGACAAAAGAGGGTTAACGCTCGGGGAACGTTGTGCATACTAATTGTGGTATTTTTTCGTGTTGTGTTCGATTAGTGACGACGTTCGAGATTTTTATTAATAGTTAGATTAGATAAATGTTTTGTGATACTGGGAAGGATGCAAAGGTAAAACCTACAAGGGTCAGTGTTGTCTCGAATTCTGATAAGGAAAGGATGTACACTGAGGAGTATCAGATATATTTTTAGGAGAAGGGTGTCTTATCATTTGTCTTATTACTGGAGAATTACTGTGTTATGTATTTGGATTAGTATTCATTTTAAAGACAGTCGAATTGCAGTAGGTAGGTACAGTATAAAATGTTGCTCTATAAATAATATCTGATTAGATTCCTCAATTAGCGTCGATGTATGAGTGTAATCGCGACAGTAGCCAGCAGACAGAGCTAATACATTAAAATTTACCCGTTGAACCCGAGCCGGGTCTCGGAAGTCCCGTTGGCCGGCGTTCAAACGATTGCTTCAACTTCAGCCGGTGATTACTCGGTTAACAAGAAAGTATCGCCGTGCGAAGATAAATTTCTTCGCTGTATGCTTGTAGTCACACCCGTTCTCTTCTCTCGTTCCGCAAGGTCCGGCGGTAGCGAACGTTCTCCTCTTTCGCCGCGTTTTATAAATCTGCACGCCCTACATCTTGAAATGTCCGTTACACGTCTTCGTACACGCGGTCAGTATGTATTTACAAGCTTTTTACCTTGATCCTTACGGAACGGTTACCGAGCGTGCAGAAATCGCGCGCTCGGTCGCGCGGCGGGAAGGAGGAACGGGAGGAGAAGGTAGGCGAGGGCGGCGGGTGCAGCAAAAGGATCGGCTTTTAATTACGATCGGTGTGCGCGTGTTCAACGGACCCGAACGAGAAAAATAACCGGTGGCCTCTCCTTTCTGGCGAGCCACGCGAATTTTATTCCTGTCGTCGTGCCGCGCATACATGCGCGCCATTAATGACCCGCGTTAAAGATATATCGATGTGGCTGGTGACTTGCGCACCATCGGCTCCCCGTAACGTTCAACGAAACCGGAGATTAAGCGGTTTAATCATTCGATTAATTACCGATCGGTGAGAACAAGTTATTAATCCTCGAAGGGATAATGAGTCACTTTTGGTCCGGTAGCTTGACTTTTATGGTACGTCCTTTAAATCCAACTGATCAGAAAAAAAATAAATTACTGTACTAAATAAAACTAAATAAAATTACAATAAATACTAAAATTTGCACCTAAACTGAAAATTTTTATTATACGAAGATTGATCCTTGTGATTAATTATAAATTTTTATTTTGACTGCATAAGTATAATGGATTGTTAAATGGAAATAAAGGAACGAGTATCCAGGCACTCGGTTGCCAATAGAAGGGTTAAGACCTGACGACAAGAGCGATATATCCTTCAAGAGTAGATTTGCATTAAGTAGCATTGCGAGCATGAAATTCTTAGTTGAATGAGTGGCAAGAAAAAATTAATCAAGGAAACTGTAAATTACGCGTGGCTGGTAAATGCGGTATACCTTGAAGCAGTGGGAAAGTGAAATGGAGTACAGCTGTTTGAAAAAACGCTGACTCGGTACTTCCTTAGTCACCTTTTGAGTAAGCTAAGAATTATTTGTGGAACAATTAGTTATGCCGTTGTGTGCATTCGAGATTTATTAGTTCACTATCGTGGTATCTCCCATTGATCATTTCTATTTGCATAATAATTTTTATAACGAAACACCTGGAGGTGGGAACTCGACGTTCTGCACTTTATTATTATTTTCGTACTATATTTGAATATTCCCAACTAAATTGACTATCATAATTACCATTATTTATAAAAAATTTGTTTAACAAAATCGGTACCAGAAAGTACAAACTCAACAAGGGACTTAGGGATTTAGACATTTTGCACCTTGTTACTTTTAAGCGAACCAGACGGTCCGTACCGAGCAACATTTTCACCTCTATATTTCATTATCCTTCGACTAATTACAACTCTGTTCCTCGTGTACGTAAACCAGTTTAGAAAGCCGGCCCGAAGGAGATCGTTGAACGACATCGACGGCGATCGGTTGCTGGCGACGCTCGACGGGTAATAATTACCGGCGGTCGATAAAGAGTGCCGATTTTCTCGGCGAGGATGAGCCACCATCGAGCAAAACGTGGCTCGCCCCGTATCCTGTTAATCACCACGTGTTTCTCTCTTGATGCTCCAGTTAGGTGGGTCCCCCGAAAGTCCTTTGCGATCGGGCAGGCTGCATCCACCTGCGATGTAATAGCAGCCTCCTGCGGTTCCTTTCTCTCGGTCGGTAATATCCTGACACCGTCGGGGCAGGAGTAAAGTGCCCTGCGAGCAGCTGCGCGCGTAGATCCGGCGGGGGCAAGGATACGCGTTCATGGCGGTGGCAATTGCCTCGAATCCGGAGGACCCCCAAGATCTGGGATCACCGGTTTTCGGTGGATGTCCAAGCGGGAAGACGAGGCCCGGGACCACCTCTATCCCGTCTTTACGTATTCATGCGCATAGTTGTGTTTCTGCTCGCATGGCACCAAGAACCACCGTGTGCCATGGTGGTGTTTAAGAGCGAAAGAACGCTGATTATACGGCTCTAACGCCTCCGGCTACGGCCTGCATGTTAAACGTCCTCTCTCCCGCACCTCCCATGATTAGGGACGATCTCCCTGGGCCATTCTTTCTCTTTCTTTTCGAACCTACGACCCTGATCGTGTATCCTGTTGCTTTTGTCTATTCGATCGCCTGTCTTCCGTTTCCTTTTTTAGCTCAGACCTGGCTATTCCCTCACCGTATCGCTGCTGTAACCAGTATTGGTTCTTTTCTTCTTGTTGCATCGTTAATGTGGTACTTCTTACCGGATGCTACTTCTGTCAGGTCCGAATTTGACTACAGTTGGTGAGGCCGAATTTGACTACAGTGGCCTAATAAAAGCAAATCACCCTTAAGATTTATCAATCTTTTTTGTATTTAAATACCAGTTCAAAATGTTATTTCGTTGGAACTGATTCCTCAGGCGATAATCAACAGTAATTCATTTTTCATTTGAAGCTAGCAAACGATGCAAGGTTGGTTGATTTTTATGCCAAAGAAGGATCGAGAGACACGCAGCCTTCGAGTCTCGATCGGAGGGTTAGTTGGATCGACTTGGAACGAGAATCGTAGACGAGGGTCTGCAAAGTCCATTTGTTATTCCGCCCCTGGTCGGGGCCAGCTTTTCTCCAGCTGCATAGCTAGAACGTGTTGGGTTCCTCTTTGAATCGTGTTTTTCTTCCTCCTCGTCGTGGCTCTTTCGAACCTTTTGCGCAAAAAGCCAACGTCTAACCCGGGTCGTAATGATATTCATTTGCGGGGCCCCCGGTAGATAGAAATTAATGAACGCGTTCCTGCGCGTCTCGTTTTATTGCGCACCAATTGTTTTGTTCTTTCGCGTTAAATCATTGATAACGAGCGACGAACCCTTACACCATATCCGACCGGTAATTACACGGGGTTATCATTCTCTTTCTGGTCACGGGCATCCCGCGGGATGGTAGCTTGTAAATTAATTTTCTCATGTCGGACGTGTTGATTAGTCCCGCGAACGAGAGACCGCCTCGTTATCGGACGGTAAAATAAAATTAACGCCACCGCGGTAAAACAAATCGAACCAGATAATATTTATCTACGATCAAATATCACACCCTCGGTTTACACGCTGCAGATGCTTGTAAGCGATACCGATTTTCCTTTGCAATTGTTTTACAAGCGGCCAGAGATAAGAGGGTCGCGTTGATTAAGAAAAATCCGCTTCAGGAAGCCGGTTGCTCCGTTCATTATTCTCGAACGATATTTTTATTTATTCATTTATTCGTAGATTGCACTCGTGTAAATCTGATGTATTGAATTTCATTTTTTTAACAACTCTTTAATGATCGAGGGAGGAGATCAAAAATACCATGTTTAAAATAAAATTTGATAAACATTTCACTATAATCTGTTTGCAATAGTTTAAAATCTTATATTATTTTTGTATAAGTGTCGGTAAAAGAAGTATTACATATTCAGGAATTTAGAAGTATTGGAATATTATATTTTGGAAAACTTAGAAGCTTATAAATATCAGAAATATATTAATAAAGGTGATAAAGATGACCAAAGGTGGCGGTAGCAGAGGGGTTAAATTAGCGGACCAGACCAGAGTTCATTAATTTCAGCAAACGAATACCGCTCTCGTGTGAACAAAACTGTGAGTCATTGAATCGAGGAGGAATCAAGGGGTTTCGCGTAAAGTTACAAGGTTGTAGACCGGGGCTGAAATTCCAGGGAGCCCTTCATTCATCTTTCGTGACTAACTCGGCCCGTTTCCCCCGTTCCTTTTCTTACACCTACGAACGGTTCGTGTCTACGCCTCTTTTCCTTTGTTTTAGCGAAAGCACACCGGGGATCATTCTCTTTTTTCCTCTCCATTTTTATCCTTTCGTTCGACCTAACCAACGAATCGTATCCTTCGACCTGCCTTGACGTTTCGGCTCCTCTATAGGAGAGTACACGCTCGAACAAGCGTGTTAGAACACACAGGCGCGGAGGAACGTGTCGGAGCATAGAGACTGAAAGGTATCGGCTAGAGTGTATCGGGATCCACGGTGTTATGGCGTGGAACGCGGCGAAAGAACCAGATTTTCGAGACTGTAGCGCGTTGCGCTCGCCCGGGGCTGTGTCTCGCATACCTGAAGAAGAACCTGCGGCCCCGCCGTGTTATTAAAGAACCGGAGGGTCTCCTCTTCTTCCTCCTTGCTCCTCTTCTCCTACCGTATCGTTCCGTGCCGTTGATGGTCCCCGTACGTGTGTTGAAGCGTAGAATTTCTATACCGCGAATCTCACTTCTTCCTTTTTTTTATCTCCTTCATTACAGATTATTATTTTCTGCCTCGTACTTTCGCGTGGACGTTGATTGCTGATGGATTTGCAAAATGTTTTCCATCTCGCTTTTATATACGGTGGTAGTCGAAGCAGCTTCTAAGTCTCTTTGATACTCTAATGATTAACCTTCTGTCGTCCAAATTTTCTATGCATTCGAAAAATAGCTACGCTTACAGTAAGATGAATAATACATAAATAAATGATAGGCTTTCATCGAAATGACAGCAAAACGTAACGAAATAAAAGACAGGAAATCGCATTGAAATTGCTCAAGTTATCGAGCGGATGGAAACAATAATTCTTTTCAGCATAGGCCGGGATGAAATTGGTGCGATTCGATTTTTTCGCTGCAGGGAAAGGTTTATGGCAATTTTCCTTTCGCTATGATAATCGTCGTCGAGCCGTTGGCCAACACCGTGGCCGGCAACGATCGATGTTCGATGATCAACCGATTCGTGGCAAGCATAAGCGCTCGGATCGGGACGTTTTCCGTTTCTGCGGTCACGAGCCGATTCCGGGCCATTATCGCGATTAAGCCCCCGGGGCCCTGTTTGGATCGCCCGTACCTTCGATCCCCCGCCCACCATCTCCCATATGCTGGGCTGCTGACGATTATGGTAATAATACGTTTGCACGTATCGCAGCTTGCAACAGTGATACAGATACCGAGGCCCTGGGTACCATCGACCCGTCGAATTTCTATAAACAGCATTGTCTTTATCCATCCGGGGCCCGAAATGTGTGTTGCAATCCGTCGATCCTTCTGTTTGCCTGCTTTAATGACTCTGTTTAACATATTTCGTGCTACACGAAATCTGATCGGTGGCGAGGGCCTAAGGAATAACAAATGAAAATTGAAAGCTTTAAGTGGAAGATTTAATATTCTTGGAAAAAGTTTGCTTAGATTTTCAAGTTTGGGTCTGTCCATTTAGCAATTATATTTGTTTTAATCTAGATGGTACCTTGTATGGGAGATTGGGTGTCTGGGTATCTGGTTATTTCATTTAATAAAAATTGGAAAGTTAGTTTTTATCGAGGGCTCAACATCAGTACCGAATTTTTATTTTACAATATTTCTGCTCCTCTTTTATTAATAAAGAGATTAATATCGACTGATTATAGTGATTCTCATTACACAGTAAGTGTCAGCTGATTGGCGACTATATTCACCCTTAGTAATGAAGGGGTTAAACAAATGATGGTATCAGTAAAATCAACGTTTCCTCGATCAATCTCCCTGAAATTCATCGTTCATTACAGGTAATTGATTTCAGGAGGTATATCCCGTATAAAGGTATTCAGAATTTCAATCACGTATTCACTCTCGCTCGTGAGGATCGTTGTCGAGGTCTATCGAGGTACATATTTCGTACGAAGTGGCAGCCCCGCGAAGAATTCAAACGACAGCGTACGGAATTCGAGAAGTTCTCGAAAAAGCTTTTTTTTCACCCGAGCCTTTTAAGAATTTTTTAATTACCATGCAAACCGGCCGGCGAGAGCGCATCGCTTGGTATTATAATGGCACGTGATTGGCGGTTCGGTATATACTCATCACTATTCATAGGGTGAGCACGTTCGAGGCTACAGCTTCGTTAGAGCTATCCACCCTGTTCCGCATAATGACGTAATTAGCGCGAGCCCTTGGTCCAAGGGCTACCTGTACCCACTCACCCTTCTCACGGTTTCGTAATGGCTATCGCACGAAGTCACCTGAAAAACTAGCGTCGCGTGCACCATTAATCCTCCTAGCGATTAGAGTATCTATCCAGAAGTATCTGTGCTGAAACCTTTGTTCCTTGTTGCGCGGCATAATGTATCAGTTAGCGCATACGTATCGAGATCGGATTTAATTTAATTAGCACGCGATACCTAATCACCTAATCAAAAGATCCAGTACAAGCTAAGCTATAAAATATTGAAAACGTCACCTTTAATAATCTTGCTAGATGTCTTTAATTCGACGAAGATTCTGCCACCTGAAATACAGTGAAATTGTATAATTATATTTAATTTTTATGTATGATTAAATTTCTAAGATTTGGGCAAGGTCAAGGCAACAGTGACGTAACTGTTATATCATTCAAATGTTTCTGCTATTTTGGAAGGTCCAATTAGTATCGGGTCTGTTAGAGGAAACAATTTCATTCGTCATTTCGAGATCTCCTTAGGTCTGACCAGTTTTGCAATCGTTGGTACCTGGACGGGTCTTCTGCGACCCCCTATTTCACCCTAATCACGCAAATTATAGTTTTGAAATACAAGGATCTAAAATCAAAATAATATTGCAAATTTTCTAGTTATATTATCAACTTCCGAATGATTTATGCTACTAACATTTATTGCGAATGATACGAAGTCTTGCGGTTTATTTATCGTGCAAAAATCGAAAGGATCAATTATACGGTTCCTTATCCTGCCGGAAAGATTCGCGGGGCGATACAGCCTCTCGTTCGAAGCGAGAAACGCGCGGCTCGATGTCACTTCTCGCATGGCTGCTTCGCAAAACCGTGCCCGCTGCAAGCCTTGGTCACGATTTTCTGTAGCTGCGTATCCTTATCGATAATCGACCGACATGGGCGAGTCGGTGAAAGTTTGAGAAACCTGGCTGGACATCGAGTTAGACGGGCCTCTATCCGGCGTCGTTGGATCTAGAAATATGTAGAGCGAACTGTTCGAAACCGAGTTCTCTTGTACAGGTTGTATCATAACGTAGGGGATTTTTGGTACCATGTATCGGTATTCAAATTGGGAGCGAAATTCGAATAGGATTTCATAGGGTTTCAGAGGATGTTGCACAGAAATTTTATTACGTTTTAGATTAAACACAATTGGTATATTTTTGTTAACAAAAAGTATTCTGAGGTGGGTCTACAAATGTTTCACCAAAAATCGTCATCTATTCTTCACGATAATAAACCGTAAGCACCTTTATTACACGTATATACAATTCCAAAATCGAAAGTTTAGAGAAGACTCCTGTTTTTAAACTTGTACTTGCCTCAGTAGCAACCGGAAGATCGAATACCCGCTTCCGTTCGAGCTTCAGGTTATTGCGAGACATCTTCAACAATACTAATAGTTTCTAATAGCGCGGTAGTCGTCGCGAACGTTCACGATGAATTTCTATCAATGTCTTCGGCTCCCGAAGCGTGTCTCACGTATTATGATACAACCAGTATATCCGGACGATTAATGATCGAGGAGAGAACGTGTTACCGTGAAGAAACAGCGGCATCGAGTTTCTATTTGCTTTTATTGTGGCAACGAATAGAAATTTCAAGCCGTTATCGAAGGATAACAGGTTGTTTGATCGAGCTCGCTTGTATTTTACCGTGTCTTTGCTGAAATCCGCTTCTGTATCGAAGCACCCGATAATTAATATCCTTCAAGATGCTAGATTTATGAATGAAAATTGCTCGTTACCGGGCGCGATTTCAGTCAAGATTTCGCCTCCGCTGCTCCCTGGTTGTCGTCGTAACTAAGCACGCTCCGAGACCGTACGCCCGGTGGGTGTTTTACATATTCCGAGTCGGGCCGGGATCGTTTCCTTTCTGGAAAGTTGTCCGTTCGCTCGGAAAACCGAGATCGGACTTTCATGGCGCCGCTTTTGGCAACGGGCTCCTTGATCGCGACACAAAGTGACCGACGTCCGTTAATCTTGCGGAACGCGCGGGTACACGTATTTATTTGCGATCGATCAACAGACGGGCATGGACGTTTTACGACGTGAAAAGGCGACCGACCGATATGGTCTGGGGCACAGTCAATTAAACGTTGATCTATTTCTCGTGCGATGAAAAAGTCGGCCTAGGAAGTCGTATGTTTTATCGAGTTATTTTTGTGATCGACACTTTTCTGTGATTTACTGTAAAAGTCAACTGCTTTGACGTACACTCGGTTCAATGGTCTTCTAAAGATTGTACGTGAAAGGAAAAATCCTTAGATAGCTTTACAGGGGATATGGCAGGGCAATAAAAAGGGGTAGAAAATTATTAAATTTCTTATAATTTTATTTAATTATGGGCTCGGGATTGGTGATGGAATTTTGCAAATTTATTATGCTTGGTGGTGGCAAAATCAAAAGGTAAAGTATCAGTATCATTTAGATTTTTTATTAAATATCCTTACACTCCTAAACGGAAAATAATTTTTACAATTCTATTGGAAAAAGACTTAACCTCAAACGGTTCCATTTTACGATACGCGAATCAATAAAACAATCGACAATGGAATAGTTTATTATCTATTTTCGATGGAAAATAATGAAACGACAGTGGACGAGCTCGTAATGGGGTTACCATAAATGGTAACACGTGAGAAACGAGCGGATCGTTAAGTCCGTCAGTTGATGGAAAAATGTTAGGTGCTTTCATTAAAGCGCTATTAAGTTCGCGGCTTGTGAATAAAGGTGTTATTAGACGTAATTACGCTAACCGGGGAAAAATAAGCAGGAACCGAAGGGAGAAGCCGGGGCGCGCCTTACGGACAGAGAAAATTGGAAACGGACTAAAAGTGACTCGCGGTTCGCATTTGAATCGCGTTGCAGCGATTTTCTTAATTAAGAGTCCGGGAGGATACGCTGAATCGCGTTCCAGCCTTCGCTGATCATCTCTTGTTTGCCGTTTCAAGCTGTTATCCGCTCGATGATTATATCCTTCGTCGATTGCTATTCATTCGTTTGCTCTCGTTTAGAAGTTCGAATTCTTGCCGCGATATATTTGCTTAGTCACAGATAATAATTAGTTCCGCGTCGAGCTGGCTATTCTGATTTGTCATTAAAAAATAATCTATAGAAGTTCACGGCCGGATGAGACCCAACACTGTCAGATCTGTCAAAACAATTCTTGCTTTAAAATTTTGAAGATTTTTTAAGATATCAGTTTTATTTAATTAAAATTATCTAAGATTGAACTTCAGATGTTTCGCGTTTCTATAATAGTGGTTTCGAGAAAGAGTGAGTCTTAGATACGTGTGAAATACGCGTGGAACGGAATCGCGCGAAAACATCGCAGGTTTACGCCAGAATCGTACGCGTCCCTCTGTTTACCGAGTCATCTGGCGTGCTCAGTCAACGAGGTCAGAAACACGATGGTGTTGCGATGCTGATGACCTCTAACCATCCTCGTACCTTTCTACCAGCTCCTGGAAAGTCATGTTTCCTCCTCGCCCTGTTGCGTTTCTTGTAAATGCGTGAAGCTTTTGCATCGTTGTGCTTTCTTTCCACGTTGTGACCATATTTCTTCCGTGAAATTTGTGTATCTCGCACACCGCTTGAGACAATGAGTACCTCGAACTTCGTACAATTCGTTAAATAACCTTAGCATTCATTGGTTTAATTATTTTTTCCAGAAATTGAAGGTTTTAAATTACAATTAAAAATTTTGAAGAATTTTCAGTGAGTAATTATTCAATTATTAAATATTCAAGGTGCCTGTCAGGGCAAAATGTTCTTCTGTATTCAGTTTTCAAAATTTCATATAATATAAAACATGTATTATGGGTCAAAGTGGTCCCCGCATTCGTTTGTTGTATCACTTCCAGGATGTCTGTTGAAAAATCCAGCAGAATAAATAATTACAGAACGATTATTCACCGTGCAGCTGGTGTTCGAGTATCTATCCTATTGACAGATACCTGATCGGACAAGTATCCATCGACAGATTCGATCGATTTACGCGAGCGTTGATACCGGGAACGCGAACTTGGCTTCCGTGCGACAGAGCAGGACATTCGGTATCGTCGGCTGGTGTTCCATGCATTAATGCATGAAGATAGTGTATCGACACACCCCGTCTTGTAAGGGACGATGCATATGTGTGTACGGTCTTATCACACTCGGGTCGTCACCTGTCCGGAACAAGTCCCTTTCTTAGCATACTTGCGCAACGGCGTTCGCGTTAATGTCTCTCTTCCGATTTACTGCTCGACTTCGAGCAACTGACGTATACCGTCCAGTTAAAGTAATCTTCTGCAAAAATGAAATACATTTGAAATATTCGAGTACTTTTGATAGAGGACCATTTAAATTATTAAGCATGTCCTCTGTTTTGGAAGAGATGGATTTCACAGGAATCTTGATACAAGAAACGAACGACATTTCACTGGTTCCTATGCATTGTCGTCGCTCGAGTGCAGTGTCCATATTTGACGTGTTCCGGGTACGGTCTGTTGGCTATCATCGATATATTTGAGAACCGAATACGGTTAAGAAGGGAGGAACGGTACGAGGGAGGTATTCTTTTTTCGTTGGTGGGCGCCTCAAAAACGTGAGCAAACATTGTAATGGCGATCCGTCGTGGCTACCGACTGTTAATGTCTCTTGACCACTTCTTCTTTGGCGAGTGATCTCACCGTCGATCAACAATGTCCGTGTACTCAGCCGTGGGTCAATGTATTCATGTATTAACAGTGAATATCGATAGCACGTGTGTAATGAGAATATTTCGTCACCCGGTGTGAGGGTCCGTGATAAAATAATAATTAACGCGTTGATGACTTAATTAAAGAATAATATCATAGCTATTTAAAGGTTAAATTTGGAAATTAATTAATCGTATCTATCCAATTTGTAGATTTAAATATTTATGAATTGAACAAAGAACTGTAGGTTCATGGTTATTAATTTTAAGTTTGTAATGAATTTTTTATATATTTTAAATTTCAAATTGAATATAAAGAAATCTTTGGTATTAACTGCTTTCTGTTCTTTCTGTTTCAGGTAAGTGGTACACGACCGTGTCTGATCAGTCTCGCGTGGACCAATTCTACTTAAGGTCAGACTCAACGTATTCAGACGCAGAACTGTGTTCAGTTCTGAAAGTATCAGATTGGCAACTAAATTAAAAATTTGCACATCTCACTTAATTTTCAAAAATATAATTTAACTGTGACAGTAGAAATAACCATCAGTAACAAGACATACGATGTCTTAACTTTTGTCTGGCTATCTTTGGAAAATCAGAACAACTTCGCAAGTTTAGTTACCAATTTAACAGATACAAGCTGCTTTTTATATCACCCAATTAACAGTAGGAGAATTTTAAAGAGAAGATTAAATTTTGATTTTATTATCAGATGAATTTTGATTGAACCATAGCTGGGCCCAATAAGTAATACTGGTACCATTTTAAAGCGTTACGGGGTGTGATCACCCAAAGATGCAGATACACGATTAGTGCACACCCTCGTTAATTAGTATCATCGCTAATTCCCTTCGTTATTATCGCGTAGGCGTCAAGGTTGTCGGAATTTCCGCTTATTAAGGGCCTGCCGTCGGCATCCAGCACATTCACATAGGATTTGCCTCGTAGATGTTAAACTTGAACTTGAAATACACATTCCGGAGTTTAACCCTTTCTGTATGATGAGCAATTATAATCTACTGCGTATGTACAATCTATGACAAGTAAACATAAAATGTTTAGAAATATTATCCATAAATATTCGAAATGCTCGTAACGAAAGGGTTGAAACCCTGATTTAACCCAGAAATTTCCTCGTCACGTCCTCGAATAAATTCACGAAAGGATCGAAAAAAATATTACGATCTTTGGCACGTTCTGATCCGTGATTTAGCATTCGAATCCGTTGCACTCTTGCCAACTGATTTCTATCACGGTGGCAGCAGTGGCACGAGCAATTGATCGGCCGGAGTTGGTCAACGAATCCGTAACGAGGCTATTGTCTTTGTCGCCGATTGCTCTGGTCGCGACGCCTTCCTGACGGTGTCGCCGTCTGCAAAAAGCACGCCTGTTACACCGACTGGCCGCTACATAATTAATTAAATGGACGTAGAGTGGCGGCTAAACGGTAGCTGCCTTCTTAACTGACTATTAATTAGAGTTACATTGCTGCTCCGTGTTGAATACTGCGCAATATATCTTGATCTTTAAAGCTTCTCACAAAAATTGATCATCTTAGGGGATGAACTTTGACTCGTTTCAAATTTTATTTTATACAATAACTAATAAAATAACTTTACAATAACTAAATTTTTTATTTTATTATTTATTTTATACTTGTTCCAAGTATTAATTTATATTACAAATTCTCTTTCTCTTTTTTAACTCGTGTTTTAACCCTTATTTATTTTATTTGAATTTAAAAGAAAGTACAGATTGAACGTCGACAGTTCTAGTGTTAAGGGTTATTCTCCATTTTCGAAGAGAAACAGTAAAGTATCTTTGATAGGGGGTTAAAATCGATTCCACGGAGCCTTTTAATTATCCGCTTCGAAATCTGGCGTAACGATAGAACAAATTGTTTCTACTTAACTCCACACCGACACGTCTCCCACCATCGACTTTCCCACGCGTGCCTCGACTTCCATAACAGTGTTTTTCCCTCGTGTTACTCGTTGCCAGCGACTTGCCGTCTGGGCCGGTTCGAGACTGTTCACGATTTCCAGAGAAACGCTGCTGCGAAACGCTTCTTCTTCGAGCCTGGTAGCCGGGTGATCGATCGTCTTTTTCCTCGATCCTTTATCGTTGAACGTTACTGCCATCGGAAATCAAGCCGGATCGTGATCGTAACGGAACCTCTTGAAACGGCCAGTACCCTTCAACAACCGTTCTTTTCCCCGCTTTTTCCGAGTATTTACTAGCCGCCTCGTGGTGCACTGCAAAGGGTAACGCGCGTGTGTACTTTTACACGATTCGTCTGGTCCCGAGAATCCTCTTTTGATCCTTCTTGGACGATAATCGGCACGTTTGCGGTCTTCTATAGAAACGTCGATGTCCATAGCGGACACTGCGACACGTTCTGCGCGCTTCTTTCAGGGTCATGGTTAGCCGTGACACGACTCGAATGCTGCTTCTTTAGGTATTTCAACTTCTAAATGTAATGCTACTTATCTGTATATATCTGGGGCACACGGATCTGGGGAAAGTTTTTTAAAATTAAATTTGAAATTCAAAAGCTGCATCACGTATGGTCTTAGAACGTACGTAGAAGGATTGAAACTTGTCTAATAATTTAAGGTACCAATTTAGGTAATAATTTAAAGCGAAATTAGCTTTTCTAGGTAAAGTAAGGTAAAAATATTTACTAACAAACATTAATATTTCATTTGACACTAGAATTACCGATGGCCAATCTACACTTTCTTTTAACATAGGAGTATAGATCGGTTTAATCTGCTGCCTATATTATTGGCCAACACTATACTTATTTCACGAATTGCACAACTTTTCACTTTTTCCGCCATAACGTTGACAAATCGATTCGGAAGATAAAGTATCGACAGAGGTGTGTACCTAATTTCCCGCTCCTTTCCGTAGCGCGCGTGAAAAAACGCTCGCATTAGCATTGCGCGAAGTTAGTCGCAATCGCGGACCGTCATTAGTTTCCGGTTGACAAGCGGTTTATTAACGTCACCGGTTTAAACGCGGTGGCATTAGCGGGAGAGTAGGTTCGGCTTCTTTTTTCAATCGCGGAGACCAAGTCGAGCGAATTCGACACGTGAAAGCCGGACAGGAAGACCTTGTGCAGCAACGATCGTTAACGATCCCGCGATCGTATCCCCGCGATACCTTGTTAATTACGAAATTATCGACGCGAGGCTCAAGGTGGACCCGCATGCTAACAACATAATTCGATGAAAGTTGACTTCTGCCCACCGGCGACCTTCCGCTTTCCGCCAGGATCAGGAAAATCACGGAACAACGGCTTGGTAATTGGATAATCTTCCTTCGACGAAGTTTAACCCCGTCTTGCGCAGGCCAGGAAGTTTAACCCTTCTGGCGCTGACCAAAAACCTTGAACTTGGCAAAAAAAATGTCAATACTTGTTGCATATTTTCAAAGTTAAAAAGAAAATTTGGAAAGTTGGTCAATTTTTACAAATGACAATTATCTGACATAGTAGATGCAAAGAAAGCTTAGTTCCTATATATATCCTAAGTTACTGATAAACAAATTGAAATAACGTCGAGGAGGAACATAATATCGGGTTACGGGCAGTAAAGGTTGTGTTCTTCCGCGGCGTGATCCACCGGCCATTGTTGGCGTTTGGTGGTTGAATCGCGGACAAAGGGAAGAGACGGTGAAACAAAAGGAAACCCTAAGACGACAGGAAACGATAAACTGGAACATCCTACCGATAGCGTGCTCCGGGAACCAGTAGCGTGCAACTGCTCGTTCGGTACGTCGATGAAGGAGAAGTTTGCGCAAAAAGTGGAATCCTCTCGAGACGAAGCTAGTAAGCAGCCTTATGTAGGCTGAGTCAGGAAGGTACCTGGAAAACAGCCAGGCCGCAAGAACCGTACAACGGCGTGCCGCTCGCGGTCGATGCAACTGCGACTGCTGCACTTTGTTGCATCGGGAGCGTAAAGGACCTGTTCCGCGGGACAGTTCTTGGAGGATACATCGCGCGAAAAAGTGGATGAAGTAACGAGGCGAAATTACGTCTTGTTATGTACTCGGGATTCCGTAAGGATCCCGACGATCGATCGGGTTTCTTCAGGAATCGTAAAAACCTATTCGATTCGTAAGCATGATCGACTTCCTTGGAAAAATTCGCCCCGATGTCGCGATGCTGCTTTGCTTTCCAAATCAAACTGTACCTTTAAACGTCCATTATTTCTTTCCGCGCTGATGCATACGCGTGCGTGATATTATTATGCATGCGGTAAGCTGTGGTTCGATTAGAAATTGAAAAATTTTCATTCATGAATTTTAAACATTCACGTATCCAGTATACACGAAATACTGTAGGGTTGTTACTTTGATTTTGAGTTGGAATTTTAACTTTCAAAATTAATTATCCTTCCCATTGCTGATATGTACTTGTTTCTAAAATTATTATGCAGTAATTAGCCACGTTCCGATTAGAAGTTGAAAAATTTTCGTTCAGGAGTTAAATTTTAAACGTAACTCTTAGAACCAAAAATTGTGATAACTTCCAAAGTTAATCACCCTTTAAATTTCATTTCCACTTGTGGATATTCTTAAACCTGTAAAAACCAAAGTTTTGATTAGAATTCGAAAACTTTTAATTCAAGAATCAAATCACGAGTCCCAATCTCGTAAGTTATTTTCCGACGATGATTTCGCTTTCGTAGGGCCTTGAACCCGAAATAGAGATACAAATTATGTTTCAATAAGGATCCAATGCATTGTAACGATGCACATACACACAGGGACATTTTCTATCAAGATTGCCATCTTTTTCGAGCGCCACACGAGAGGTACCGTATTTACGACTGCGTATTATCGAAACCCTTCGGTATCGATCTTGAATGTACACATTCGATCAGCATCAACGAGACCAAAGAGGAGGGCGAGAGGGGGGTACGGATATGCTTTCTAGACACAAGCAGTCAAAGGCCACGGGTAAGAATTACACCCGCGTGTACGTGATTGAACGTGGGCTCGCGATTTACATCGCAATCGGAGTCGTAATCATCGTGAAGCGGCCACGATGTACACGACGAACGAGGATAGTGTAAAGACCGTGAGCGAGTGACAAGGATAACCTTTATATGTGGCCACGTACAAGATCGTTAGTAAGGGTGGAACAACGACTACGTGGACGACGAGCTTCGAGGAAGAAGACGAGTTATCCTACTGACGATTTAACGCGCCTTTGCATCTCCGACTCTTCTCCTTACTCTTGGATCCTTACCTTTTGCTTCCGTTCTCCTCGCATTCTAATACCTACGCGTTCATCCGTCTTATCGTCAACTTTAAACGAGCTTCTTTCTTCTATCTGCGAAACTTTCAATGTTTAGCGCTCCCCGTTTCGTTTTTATTTATTCATTTTTAAGGAAACCATTAGCGCTTGATGGTCCGTTAAGGATAACAGATCTCTGTTAGTCGTTTTCCAAAATAAAATTGTTTTAACCCATCAGTGGGTTTATCAGGGTCTATCTGAATAGCGACTGAGGATTATTAATTCGAAAATATTTCAGTGATTATTTATTTTAAGTCCCAATTTGACGTTCAAGCATCGTCAGCGACGATTTTACAGACCAGCTAGTCCGTTCGCGATAATATAACACCGATTATTCTCCGTGCCATTCAGAGTACATCGCGCAAATTTCTCGCACGTCGCTTCACGGATTTAGCCTGTCGTAGGGGGTCGTAGGTGTTCGTCCGTGGCCATTATTTTTGCGCTTGTTAGAGCATGAAAGTGCGCGGCGAACATACGTTTCTGTCAACGGTATCGGCATCATGCATCACCGCCTCGAAACGCGTGACTCGATAAATCCCGGCTGCCTTAGGAAGCCGCCGTTTTCTCCATGCTCGAAAGCTTTTCCTGCCTCCTGCGAACGAAATGTAGTGCAACTCGCAGGAACGTCCCGACGAGCGTGTACCCCTCGTTCAACGTAACTCGCTTACGCGCGTACGAGACGACTCGTCGAAGAACCGTTCGAGGCATTAAGCGGAGTTTCTGCCGCATGCCTGTTTAAATTCCACGGGCGTAGAATCCGCTTGCGCCATTACCAGGCTTTCGCCGCGGCATCTGCGATCCGAGCGCGCATTTTTGTCGCTCTAATGACGTTAACTAAATTGCGGACGACCAGCAGACGGATCGTGGACAGGCCACGCTCGGCCGACGGTTCTTGCGAACTGCAGAAATTCTGCGGCCAGGACTTTTCTCGGTAAGTCGGCCATTTTTGCCCGGCCACCGATTAGCCGTTTCAAGGCTCATACGATTCCTTCTTGCGCTGTCTTTTTGCTTTAATCGTTGGGGGACTCTGCTGATATCTTTATCCGCGTCGACACGCGTGATAATTCTTGTTACACGCTCGAAGGGGCTTCTAACCTCGATCATAATTGCTCCTAAAGTGCCACGATGCAGTCAGGATTCGAATCCTGATGAACGAAGCACGATGAATAGTCTTGTTCGATTTAAATCAATTAAGTTTCTGTTGGTACACGCACAAAAGTTGATAATGGATAAAATGATTAATAAATCACCCTTTATTAATTTTATCGCATTAAAACTTGCAATAAAAATGGTTATCCCTAGGTACAAGTCAAGCGAGAGTGTGCGCAGGTACAAAATAACTTTTCAAAATAGGGAGAGACATTTCTGTTATAAAATAAAAATAAAAGTTATCAATACTTCCTAATACAATTTCCAATAGTTTCAAGCGTGTTTAATCAACGATTCCTCAAAGATTGGCAGAACCGAGCTAGTAGTAGCTCATTCAAGTCCATTAGAATTCAACTACACCTCGCCAATTATCCTGAGCGAGAAACGGAGGGCCGCTAACTGAAACCGCAAAGACAAAGCAGGATCCGCCCCGACCAAACGGGAGGACGAACCGAAAGGATATTAGCGGACAGCCGTTCTTTATCTCCTTTTCTTCTGGCTGTCGTGCTTTGGCTCCCCATCAGCCTCGTCATCCTATACCTTCGGCAGGGAAAAGAAAGACGGCTGCTAATAGAATCTGCGCGGCCCTTTATTTATCCCGTCTCCCCCGCGATCCTTCCCTCCTTTCGTACCAATTTTCGATCCCCCTCGCTCGTCCTTTCTTATCAACGGATCCCCTCATCTCTCGAGATTCGCCACGACCGTCCGTTCGCAGAAAATGACAAATTCCTCTGTCGTCATCCCCTGTTATTATACCGGGCGTTCCTTTTGCAACGAGAAGCTGCCTGTCTTTCGCGTTACGCTGGAAATCGGGCATTGTTTCGTCATCTAGAGGGAGGCTGATCCACGGTGCGCGCCGTCGTTAACGAGCGGCAGACGTTTGTCGCGGGAGGGAAGAAGCGGAGCGGCGCTTATTCGACGGGACGATCGCTAGAAAAGGAAAAGAACGAACCGAGCGAGGAGTAAGTTAAGCTCGTTGACATCGCACTCGTGAGGTCAGCCAACCAGAGTTCGATTCCCACCGATCTTACTTTCGTACTTAGCCACTCACTTACTGCTCGCTAACTCTTCGCTATCGAGAGTACGCGTTGGGTCATGTGCCGGGGTATTCGACTCGTTGTTTCGTTGCTGTCGTCCACGTTTATTTGCATACTGCGTCGTTGCTGAAGAGTGCTCAGAATTAAAATAATAATGTCAATACCTCAATTAGGAATACTTGAATTTTTATAGAAACTTTACCCACAATATTTTATTGTATATTCTTGAATAAGTAAGTACTTCAGGGAATTAATGGATTAGAGTCACTGTACGCCGTCATCTTGGTAACCGCGAACCGTTTCTGAATTACCAACGATTTCCCGTTTATTTTCCCGGCTGGCTTGGAAAAGTGATTTGGGTACGGGAGCAAAAAGCGGCGAGCCATCAGGCCACTTAATTTTCCACTGAAAGGAACGGCTCTTATTCGAACATCCGTTACCGGGAGCGGGCTACGGTCACGCTTTAACGGAAAATACCCGCGCAACGCGAAACCGCAGCGAGGAGATTACGCGGTGAGGCCGCTTATTCGCGTTTACACCGATGTAAAACTCCCTCAAGCACGGCCGAAGCTTCGTGTCCCACAGATGTGGATCAAGGTGGGACTCCTTTTCCATCACCGTTCCCAGATACCATTTCTATGAACGACAGACACGCTTCCTTGGATCGAACTCACAGTGAAAAATATCACAGTGTTTTTCTCAATTTTGTATTTGATATAACATATGTACAACTGAACCAGAAGGGTTGGTCTGGACCTCGCAATTCAAATAAGGGTTCATTAAAATTGTTACAAAGAATTTTTAACTTTGAAATTTGATTAAAGTCTCGAACTATTTTATATCAGACAACGTTAAAATAACTGTAAAAAGTTAGTCGCTCCCGCGGATTTTGCATATTCGATTCTCGTGCACGATAATGCTCGTCGACGACGTCGATAGAAATAGAATCGTATGAATATTAATGATCGGCTTTCCGTATGAACTGACATCGATATCGTTGCACGTTGCATTTTTATGAATCACATTATGAAGGCGCGCGAATTCTCCATATTTACTCGATCGATCAGGCATCTATCGAAAATACCTCGACGTCGGTATTTCAATCGCACTCGCGTCGATGATTCACTTGAGATTCCGCCTCGGACATAATGCGAATGACAGACGACATTCCTTCGAAACATTCGATGGAAAACCGTGTACGGAATCGTAGACAATAACTACCGTTGCACGTTTATGATTATTTAACATTCTTCTGCCCGATAAATGTTTCATTTTGTTCTCCCACCAACGGTATTTTCAACATATTAATAACTTTATTATTTCCTTATTATCTGAATTGTAATCTGCATGATTAAAATTATAGAATGTCAATGTATTAAAAATCGTCGCCTGTTTAATTAAGAATTCTTTATTTCATTTGGTGGAAAATATTCCTGTTAGACGTTTAAATTATGAATAATAGAAATATCAAAATATTGTGGAAATAGAATATAAGGTTTGTCAAAAATAAAACTTTTCGTAGGTGCAGTATGGCAATCAAGGTGTTAATTAATACAAGAAACTGGGGGGCAGAACCTTGTCATCCTTGAATATAATTGTATCGATTATCCATTGTATTAACCCCCTTTCATTCTTATAACACGTGCACGGAGGAGAGATAATTCTTCTTCGGCTGAGAAATTTTAATTATTGACGGATCAATCATCGATCTCGAGACTGTATTTAACACCATTTTTTGCCAGTTTCTATTAGAGTACAATCTTACATATTACACTTTTTGCGGGGGCTCAGAGAATGAAGAATACGTCTTGCGTAAATAGGATAAAAGTATCGCAACTAATGAACTCGCGTTATAATGTAGTCGAATAATAATCGAGCGAAGAAAGAGGAGCCGGTGTGTTCGTAATAATACACTTTGACCGTGTAATTATTTCATTATACCGTTCTCTTTGTCTAGAACCAGTTTTCTTGTCTCCGTTGCACGGCACCGGACACCGTATGATTTTCTACGGTCACAGACGTGGAACGCTGACGGCATTAGCGATTGATGATTAGCGTGCAGTCATTCATGCATTGCGCTAAGTCACCGTCTAAGTCGAGAACACCTCTGTCTGTTCTCGTAAACGAACAAAGAATCGTTGCTTCGGGACTTGAAACAATTATTCTAAAAATAGATCACTTTAACAATCGTAGCATAATTTGATGGCATAAAAACATCACGAAACAACACTTGTCGCATATTGAATTGAAGCTTAGGAAAGATATGTTATTAACTCTTTGCTCTTGGAAATTTTTTTAAAATTATTTACCAGCAACTCTTGGGAATAATTACTCTATTTAAATTATATTTAGAAGGAAACTTAGAAAAAGAATAATATATTACTTATAATTCCCTTAAAAATCAGAAAGGGTTAATATTTTTACATCATCAAATCATGAAAAACTGTGATCCATACATTATCGTACAAACCCTAAAAATATATCGGTAGATCTTCGTCGATCATCCCCCCGCACGTGTTCCTTTTTACCCCGCAATTCTACCTGTCGTAAAAACTACGAGCCAAAAAAAAGAAACTGACGAGCATCTTCATAAATTAGTCGAGGGAAAAGTACCCCCTTGTGTTTTCGTGGTCGATGGAAAAGGGCTGCCGCAAGAAAGCGAGCACGGTGCAGGGTTCGTGTATGAATGGTGTCGGATAAAAAAGAGAAAAGAAAAAGAACGAGGGAAGGGCGAGGAAAAACACTTCGACGACCTGTTTGTCGGGGAAGCTCGGCGACGTCGAAGGCGGTCCCGAACGGAAATGTCATTGCCACGCTCCGGCGTAAAGCAGTCGAGAGGGTGGTTTTTTACGCAAGAGACACCGAAAGAGAAAGAAAAAGATAAAAGGGAGAGGGGGCAGCGGCCACATGGCGCTATGCAAACGCCACCGTCGTAAACTGTCAGCGATACAGCTTGTGTCCTGTTAGCGAGGAGGCATTCCTCCTTCTCTCTTCTTTTTCCACCTTTTTTTTTCTCCCCTCTGCCTCTTCTTGTCTCCTTTTCTCGTCGTTCCTTTTCTTTTTTCTCTCCCTTCTTCTTAGTCCGTCGAGAGTTTTTAAGCGACTGAAACCCTTTCGTTCGAGACGGTGGAAGGACATGTGCTCGCCAAACCGGCGAGACCGTCTTCTATTCGTCGCGACGCTGACTCGGTGATATTCGTCGAGTTCACGCGGGACCCGCGGCTCACGAGTGTCGACCACTTGTTTGTTCCTCGTTTTGCCGTCGTAATAATTCACTGTCACGTTTTTCGCGTCCTCGACGATTATCGAAGCCCGAGCCAGTTCTGAAATACGCAATTACACCCGGCGATCATGTTTCCGGTTCTGACAAATTCGCTGATGGCTGGTCTTTCGTACGCGGACGTGCAAATTACTATACTGCACGTAAGAGTGGCGTCTCGTATTCGAATAATTTTACAGGGGAACAAGTTTCTTACTTTGCGCTCCCTGTTGCTCCCATGGGAACGTATTAAGTCATTCGAATGATTCGTCTCGGATTTCTTCTTTTAAATTATCAAAATTATAGATGTGGTTAATAATTAAGAGCAATGGTAAATAATGTATCAGTTAGCAAAATTCATTTAATCAATTAATTTTAATAAATTGTTGACACAAATTTATCAACTGTTTTCAAAATTTTTATTTTATTTTAATAATAAAAGGAAAGAATTCTTATATTTTTAATTTATTTACACCTACTTCTTTTAATTAATTTAATTATTACCTTTGGGTCACATCTGCAATCATTTTTTTATTTCTGTGAAATAGAATCCTAGCTAAAACTACTTAAAAATCAATGTCTTTTTCTTGATATATCAAAGAAGAGGATCTTGGTTCTTTAAAGAACCTTATGGGGTGTTTCTTGTCCGTGAATGGCCACACATGGCCTACAGACACGGTTAGGTTCCGCTCTAATTGGTCTCTCGAAGCCTCTTCAGCCGTATTTTCAACGATCGGTCCATTTTTTCGATCATTACCTCCGCTCGATCTTCGAATTGATCGAATTTTCGCCTCCGCCTCTTCTATGCCTCCACTTTTGTGACTATGACCCGCATCTTTGGAACTAATCAACCCCCTCGAGCTGAATTCGTCGATTGAGAAATAAGAGAAGACCCTTACAATCAAAAAGATTGAATCCACGTTTAATAGTAGGGTACCGTGTCGGTGTGTCTTTAGATCCCTAATTAAGCTACATTATCAAAACGTCGAAACACGTTTCCTAAATGATCAAAGATCATATTTGGATGCTGGAATTAGGAACAAATTTTGTGTATCCTGTTCTCAAAGCTTCACAGTCGTTATAATACACTGTAATCATAAAAGATGAGTATTTCTAATCAAATGAATCAAATATCCCATTTTTTTATCTCTGCCGACAATTTTCTGAAGATTTCCAAGCTTCCTAAACTGAGGGTTGCAAACGGGGGTAATATTTTACAATTAATATTTATAAAATGTCAAAATAGGTCAAGAAGCTCCGAATTTAAGTAAAGTAACACTAGGTCATTACACAATCTGGAGAACACAGTTCGTATCTCGATTTTCACACGAAATTTTCCTCTCACGTTTATGCCATTACGCCGAATGGAGATGGTTTGGGACTGTGCATCCATTAGCAGGCCACTCTCAGAATGTTAAACTTAACGACGTATCATGAGCCTATTAGCTTATCAATGAGCAACCCCTTAAGCATTGGGGGAGTACGAAAATAAACCGTGGACCCCCGTGAGAACTGGTCCACCTTTCCATGCTTCGTTTTTCCCTCGGTGTTACATACCTTCTCACACTTTGAACCAGTTAACAGCAGACGTATACACACTTTGCGGTACATGTGGCACCGATCGTCGTCGACGGCAAGGACGTAGGGCAAAAACGTGTTGCGCTCATGAAAAACTCAGTGTAACGCGTTGAACTCTTGCCTTGAAGATCGTACCAGGTTTGTTGTTAGAGCAAACAACGATACTGCGATCCTCTTCCATCTGGGCGTTTTTAGCGGGAAACACTTTTATATCCCTATATGTGAAATTTTATTGAAGTATCTTTTATTGGAGACATTTTTAATTATTATTTCAGTAATTCTATTGCACAGTAATTGTTTAACCCACTGACTCCCAAGCTGGAACTGTTCAAAGTAATTTTAGGAATTTTTCCACAATACACTTTTTGATGTCCCTTTAAACTTGACAATCGAAAGTAAAGGGTTAAACAAAATAAATTAAACTTAATATAACGCCAGGGATTACGATAATTCTCCATGGAGGATCGGATGAAGTCCAAAGGGAGGAAAATTAAGAATTGATACGTGTTCCCATGAGCGCGGAACGACGTGTCAATGCGCCCTGCGGTTTTTGAAACGTAACACTCGTGCGGTTGTCGATCGTTAACGCGAGCTCGTCGACGTTCACCGCTGTCGTGACCAAAAGTCTTTTGAGAAAAAAAATGGCACCCATACAGAGCCATCCTTTTTTAACACGCGATTTGCGGTGACGTCGTGTACGACCGCACTTCCAGCGACCCTTGTCCCGCTGCAGCTGCACACGCATGCATGCTCAAGAAACTGGAAAACTGACAGCTCGCGTCGATGCGAATCGCGTGAAACTCGTCGAAACGCTGCCACATAGCGAAAGAAAGGGAATTTCAGTTATTTAGGTCCATAAATAACCAAATGTTATTTATATTTTTTTCACTATAATATCAAAATTTTATTAACATTCATTCCTTAAAGCATTTTCTTTTTGCAAAATTTCTTAAGATAGAGAAAGAAATGGTGGCCAGGTGGCAGAATGATTGAATTTTAATTAGAAGGCAATGAAGGTTCGCTGGCCTGTCGGGTAACACGATATTCAGACAAACAAGGGTTGTCCTCCACCTCCGCGTGTTTATGGACCACAGTCTCCCCCGTGGTACAGATCAGCCCCTAAAGCCCGCAGTCATTTTATCCACGTGGGAAGCTTTACCCGGGTGTTACTACCTTCTCATTCACGAAAGGCTCTTCCTCAATGGATTCTCTCGATTGTCCTTGTTTTGAATACCGAATGGACATCGATCCTGTCAACGAAATCGGACGCCCGCTCTTTTGTTCTTGCCGGTTGTGTAATGAGTCGATCACGAACCGACACGTGCTTGGAACGTTAAAGTGTTTGATGCTCGAACATTAATATTGCACGATGACACGTTTGTTTTCCTTCAAGTTTACCAATCCAGTCCTATTACTTCAATACTTAACTCTTTGCACTCGAAGCGTTTTTGGATATAATTCAACCTAAATACGTTTTCCGGTACAGTTTTCAACATTTCTTCCATTAATTTGCTACTTTCTGATATAAATACAACAAATTTTAAACTATTTTTCGGTTTTAGATAAAAAATTCAGAACTTCTTTAACACTTTAACAGCCATGTAAACCCACATACGGGTGACACTTAAATTTCCATGAAAAGTTATTACTCATGTTATTAGGAATTCTTTTATTTATATAGTCGAAAATATTCTCATTGAATATTGAAAGTCAAGAATAATAAAAGTAACAAAGTATTGTGGAAATACAATATGAAACCTGTTAAAAAAATTACTACCAAATAATGTTTTTAGGATCTCCAACGTGGCAGTCAAAGTGTTAAATACTCTCTCGTTCAAAGGAGTGAAAGTTAAATAAAATATAAAGATTAAAGGAATTAAAGTTTCATAAAAGGGGTCGTAAGAAAGTTCCAGTATAAAGCAATCTCGTGGTGAAAAAAAGATGAAGGTGTCTATGAATCGGTAACAAGTTCAATTAACACGCAGCGTCGATTGCTCAATCAAGAACTATGCCGGGATCGCGAGGAGTCCCCGATCGTCCCTTACACGTTGGTCAACGAGCGGTCACGATCGAATCGCGACATCTTTCGACTCCCCCGGATTCTTATCTGGCCCCTTAATTGATCGCGTCCGTTGACCCTTAATTATTCGACGATCCGGCTCGGCTGACCCTCCTCCCCGACCTTCCGTTTCCCCTCTGGTCGAGGCGCTCTTCTGCCTCCTCCTACACCTTGCCCCGTGCACGGTTTACCGGCCGCGGTGACGGTTGCGCGCTTAATGGATGCTAATTCGACGACCGTATTACGGTGCCGTTTCTTAATTAGCGGTCCTCACGAGCGTCCGCTGCGATCAGTGTCCCGGACTAATTACACGCTTCTAGATCTTGGGGAACGGCGAGCGTTAAGCAGCGAGCCCGACGGCCACCGGTCTGTCGTCGATGAACGAAACGTTTCTGGTTCGTCGATGACGAGCGGTGGAGGGAAGTTACGTTTTCGAGGGATCGAAAGAAGTCCACGGGAAGGGAGCGAGTCCATTAACATTCGGCGTGGCAAATTACAAGCCGAGACACTAATGGACCCAGCACGGGCGGTCCTCGGTCCATTGATGGTGGGTGGTGATGGCGAGATGCTGATGGTACGCCGGTGCTGCCGGTGATGACGCTGGCGTTCGTGATGCTGATGCCGGACGACTGTCCCTTCTCCATCATTTCGCGGGACCAACTCGCAGATGAGCTTTCTTTCGTTATCGTAATTGTTAAATACCAAGCTAAAATAATTTGTATGTTTTCGTTTAAGGGGTAATGTCACTCTAAAATATTACGAGTAGAATATGAGAAAAAGGTTTTAAGTGGGGGAAAGATTCGGAAATACGATTTTTGTTTAAGCGGATTGCAATCTCTCGCAAAACGTACAATGGGAATATAAAATTCACTGAAAGTGATAAAATGTCAGTATAGAATTGTATTTGTCCATTTCCATTTTTTCTTTAATAAAGAAAATGACAAACCACATGACAAAACTCATAAGTAACGCGATCGTGGTCTGTCAATTCGGATGCAATATATTTGTATTAAACAAGTGACCAGTCCGCAATCTCATTTACGCGTCGAGTTAATCGAGAACCTGTGCAGCCGATATAATCGAGTAAACAACTGGCCGATTGCTTCACGGCCAGGAATCGAAAGCTGAAAATCAAGCGAAGCGAGTGAACGCATTTTCACACGTCGTTCTGAGTCGAATTAATTGCGACACCCTTGATTATCTCGCAATTTGCTCCTGATATTATGCGCGTGCGAATTTTCAACGCGCGAATTTGTTCGATTTTTTATGAGAAACCAGATGATCCTATTACCTTCGTCGAGTGAGAAAATAAAATTACGATAGGAACAGCATTTGATATCTAATATTTAACACTTTTGCTACGGTTATCTCTGGTGTTAGGTATTTTTATATCTGATCCATTCATTTCTAGAAGTACCTTATAAATGAAGGTATGTATACACAAATAAGTATTAATATAACTCTGTTATAAATATTAAAGTAAATAGTAAAGAAAGAATAAAAATATTAATGGGTTAATTAAAAAATTTCCTTGCAACGACCATTATTTCTAAATGGTTAATTTTAGAATTTTGAGTTAGCCTTATTTCTGAAAACACTTCTTCTAAATTCCAGTTTCATAAATTTATGAATGAAATTATAAATAACCCACGGACAAGTGTTAAAAAATTACCATTTCTTCGAAACGATTTTAGATCGTTCATATCACTGGAAGGAGAAACGCAATTGGCCGTAGTGGTTGGAAAAACTTTTGTGGTGCGGCAAGAGCAAGAAAGGGGGGGGGAAAAAAAAAGGAGAAGCATTGATATCCTGGGAGGACGAGTGGTTAATGCGAGCGACCAAGCGTGTTGCTCGCCTAAGAGGCAGCAATAACAGCTGCCTTTAACCCTTTCTCCTTGCTCGTTTCCTCGTCGTTCCATCGCGTACCTCTTCCTTTTCGTCGACCTCCTTGACGGGATCCTGCGTTCGGCTTTCTTGCGCTCTTCGAGTTTTTTCCGTCGGCCTTCAAGTAATTCGAGCTCGTGCCAAAAGAAGTCGGGGAATTCGCCGCGGCCGAACGCGCCCGAATTTGATGGTTCCGGTCCCAAATCCAGACGATCGGCCCTCGGAGACGTCGTTACCATTGTTTGTTCACCGTCGTTTCTTATATTAAATCTTCCTCGTCGTCGACGTTTTGTCGCGTCGCCTTTCCATTCCGGCTTTCATCGTGGTCGCATGTCGAACGCGGAACCTTCTGAATAATGGGCCTTCCGTGCGGGGACAGGTTGACGTTCATTTTTCTGATCGAAAGTGGATATAATTGGGGTAGGTTAGGTTCATTTCTTTTCAATATAGAAATTTCACTTCTTTTGATATCTTGTTTGAAAAATATGGCTTTAGCTTTTTAACCGGAAGGCATGGGATGTTCTGTGCGAAAGTAACCTTTCTTTACTTGACTATACAATTTTGATTTTCTGTAAAAATCGTTTCAGCGATCGAAAACACAAACGACTAATTTTAATTCGAAGAAACCGACGATTTCTTCGTTCCACGAAGAAAGGATCTTAATTTTCTGCGAATGTGACGTTGATCGTTCGAAGCAGAGTTCATTGGAGAGCACCCTCTCGTTACGACCGGCAGAAAATTGCGAAAGTGTATCGAGCGTTTCGGACGATCGGCGATCAACAGTTTCAGAAATCGTCGCGGAATCGTCGAGGAACAATCGGCAACAGGATCCTTCGTCCCCGCAAGATCCTCAATTTGCGATTGCCGGTTGCGTTCGGGCTCGTCTTGCTCGCGGTTCGTTTTCCGTTCGTCTGTGACTGGCGATGTTATTACCGGCTAAGTGGACGATTCGTAATGACACCGGAGGCTGCCATTTTAGCGCTAAGTGCCGCGCATTATCGGCGAGGGATGACGGTAGTCCATTTTGTATTTTTCTCTTTTATACCACTTTCTGTCCTTTAGTTCGCTTTTCGCTCGGTCGCTAGCGAACCGGGGACCGTTTTATCGGAATTATAATCCACCGGTCGATCTTCGTTTACGAAATTCCGCTTACCTATAACGATTCTAAGAAGTTCCGATCCAGATGATTCATGGAACGCGTGATTCAATCCAGAATGAATTATGACTGTATTGTGTTTTTAAAAATCAAAGTGATTTTCAAGAAATACAAATTTTATTAATAGTTCAAGAATTCATATTTACCTTAATATTAACCCGTTGCACTCGAAAATTTATTTCAGTCACCTGCATTCCTTTCGTGTCCTCTCAAAGGGGACAATCGAGTGGAAAGGGTTAATCATTAATCAGACCGGACTAATACTTTCTTCTCCTTAAATTTGACTAAATAAATATTTTTCGCCAACGTTACCTATTTGACAATGAGTTGCAGGGAAAGCAATCTCATTATTTTGATATCGTGTAAGCGGAGTTTCCAAAAGATTCTGACCAGTGTTTCTTGGCCAATTAAACGTCGAACGATCGGCAAAGGCCTCGTCCTTAACGCTTCGCGCAATTTCAGATGCTCGTTTAGATAGTGTGCCGCAAAAATCTCGTGACCATTCGTCATGTCCCGCAAGAAGAAAGAGTCGGCGGAAAGGCGGGGAGGTCGATCGTCGTCGATTTACGAGGCAATTTCGGCGGGGGATCCGTTAATTTCCGGGCGATACGTCGCGATTAAATTCGTGGAAATCACGGATATCGATCTTTTTTATCTGCCACCCCTTCCCGATGTCGGCACGGGACCAAAGCGTCTTATTAATTGGCTGCGAGAAACGCCAACTCTTCCGTGATCCTCGACGCTGTAATGAAATTTTTACGGGATTCGTGGTTCGCTTAATTACTCAGAAAGAATGCGATTATTCGGTAAATATTTAAATATTTTTTAAATTTTATATTTATTTTTCAATTTTATTGAAATAAAACCTTATCCTTGTCCTGACATCATAATCGCAAGTAATCTAAAATGATTGCATCCTTTTCCCCACATTTCGTAATTGGTTTCATTCAAATATGGACGTGTTTTACAACTCAGTCTCACAAGTTCGTTCCTTCTTTCCTGAATTGTTTATTAACACATTGACACGTGTACCACGGTGAACCATAACGAACGGAATATCTGTGAACACTGTTTTCCGTCTAATTTATCGTGTGAACGAGAGGCGACGAACTAGGAAGAGAAATTGACATGGAACCGGCGCTCAGTTTGCACTCCCACGTAACGAGATGATTCATCGACGTCGTCTTAATTGTCTCGTTTCGCGAAACGAAAGTCGCAAAAATTCTGTCGCTAATTACCAAACCTTGCGCCGATACCGGTATTCAAACTATCGCCTCACCAAAAAAAATCTTCGTATTTGCTCGAAAGATTTTCCACGCTCGTATTTTACCGACCAGTTAGAGCCTGCCTCCATGGGATATCATAACGCGTTAGATCCTAAAAATAAATCGGTTAGAAACCCTGCGGAGGTTTGTTTGAGTTATGAATTAGCTCGTCTAACGTTCTACCAGCTGCTCCTTTTCGTCAAAAGGATTACTATCGAACATAACACGCGATAATTGATTGTGGGCTACCGTTCAGCCTTAAATTAGTCAGAAAGAATCCTAATTAATCCTATCAATTTTAACGCTTCGGCTATTAGAAACCTTTGCCTGATTTTTGTTTGAAATAGAAATTAACTGTATTAGAGGAGTACGAAAATGTAAATCTCTTTTCACAAATTTTTTCAACGTTTTTTTCAGAATTCAAAGATAATTGTACTAAGACGTCAAAAGAAGATTTTTACATATTCTTAATTATATTTACTTTGTAATCTTGACTAGAAATTTGAATTGATAGAGTATCAAGTTCCGTGAGACGTTTTCTGTATCACAAATTGGCCAGCATCGCGATCAGTTAGTGTACCAGCAACATTCTCTGTAATAAGGCTCGGTGAAACCTTAAACGCCAGGTTTAGAACATTTAAAACGTTAACTAACTTTGTAACCGAACACTGTCGCAATTAACTAGCGACATTAGGGGAGCTGCCTTCGTGAACCGAAACAAGCTCCCTGTGCGTACGCCTTTCGGACCATTTCGCATACAGGAATGCCACGAAACTGTGTACGCCTCTTTTAAATTAGCGCGATAGAAACCTTAACGAGCTGTGCGATCAAATTGCTACTATAATTTTTCAACAAGCAAGGATATACATTTATTACGAATAAAATTCTAATTATTAATAATGGTTGCCTGCTGGGTTTTCTGAGAAATATCTGGTAATTTTATTTTACCTTTATGAATATGTTATGACAAATTAAAATATTTCTTTGACCGTAATTTTGAAGTTATTAATACTGGTAGCCTGCTGGTTTTAATTGCAAATGAGTTTCTGAGAAATGTCTGATAATTTTTTATTTGGTTAATCATCTAATTTTGAATCACTAGCACCTGCAATTCAAGGATTAAAGGAATGCTTAAAGATTTGAAAAACGACCAGAGAAAATATTTAACAAAATTCAATTTAAATGATTGACTCCCTGCATGGTTAACGATCGTATCTCTATTTGATATTTCTTCGAGAAGCAAAAAATGACCAATAATATATGAACGTAGAAAGGCCCGTGGCGCTTCGCTATTTCATGGGTAAATTAGCTGCGAGCAATTTGCATCGAAATGCGAATTGATACAAGGGTCTGCGGATACGTGTGCCGGTGTTGTATCGTCGATTCGAGATCTCGATCGCTCGCACGCCGATCGATTTATCAAGCTTCGAGCGTGCTCATCACTGACAATAACAAACGATGATTGAAATCGCACGACTCGCCGCCGATCCCCGACGAGATTCGGCTGTGATACGAACAGAAAAGACCCCACGATGAATTTCTGTCGTTCAACGGCACCGCGATGTGTCTCCATCGAACATTTCCTTCTCCGAACAATTCGATAAAGACGCGATCGGGTGCCGTAAACATGTCTTCCTCAAAACACGATACATCAAGTTCCTTTTATACTTGTCAAATCTCCAGGTTCTATGATTTTACGACCGGTCGTAAATTCCTAAAAGAACTGGCCAAAGCGTCATCTTTTGTTCCAAAATATCCTGTCCGAGTAACAGAAGATTATCGCGAAGGTTCGTACAGAAAAAGCGATTCAATTTTACAGCCTCCGCGTTCGTTTTTAGATAAATATTTCCCACGACGTTTCTGACCAGTGTTCGAATTTATTACGTCGCTTGTCGAAGATGTTCAGATCTGTATTATAGTAATATTACCATTGTATACATTAAAAAGTACATCGTTTTTTAAATTCCTTATCTTGGTAATTAACACTCTGAGGAATTCTATAATTTTAGAATGTAAGTTTGAAATTTGCGGTGTGTAATTATTCCACTGTTAAGGAAAGAAGGTTTAAAAATCTGTTCAATTCAGAAAGTTTTAGAAACATTTTATTTTACATTTTCTGAAAATACTACAGGTGATATAAATTGAATTTTAAGGAGTGCAGTCATCCAGTGGGTCATATCTTATCTCGAAAGATACCCAGGTGCACCGAGTACTAATTCAAATAAGTTAAAAAAGTTATATTCCACGTTGAAAACACGGGCACCGCATCGAACAGGATATCCTACGTTTTTGCAGCGTGTACGTACGCGCCTGTGTGCCATTTTTGCGTAAAAGATCGAAGGTAAAATCGTTCAGGCATCGAGTGCTATTCATCGTGTCCCCGGCATAATTCACCGCGCCTCGATTCTTTGTCCAAGAAACGAGAACGACAACGACGCGCGTCGGTTCGTGACATTCCCGTCGAATGTTTACAGAGTCCTGGCGAACGATCCTGCGGCAAAATACAAGTCGTCCTTTGCCGTGCTTTTCTTGCCAGTGGCGTACGATCGATTCTTATAAGCCGAGCTCGCGTCTCGCCACATATAGAAACTCGAACGGGGAGAGACCAACTAGAGAATCAACTTGAAGAACACCTGGGTCCACGGTGTCTGCTATCCTTTACGGTCGGGATTCATTATTTCCCGACTCGGTAAGGCGATAAAAGCATCCTCGGGGAAGTGATCAAGGCCTTTTATCGCGATTAAAAGACCGTGGCATCCGATACGGATTTCTACAGCCTGCTTTCGAAATTTTTAACCAATCTGCTTCCGAATCGCTTATTAGGAAGTACGAGCTAGCAAAGTGAATGAATCACACCTATTAGTCAAAATATTTTCTAAAAATTCTTCAAAATTTCAACATTGTACCAAGTTTTGCAAACTCCAGTTTCGCCCTTTTGAAGATTCCTCGTTTAAATTTATTTTTGACATTGTTACATCAAACTCTTCGAGTGATTCTACGGTGATTTCGCGATGATAAAGTAAAGCACTCGAGGAGAGCGGTTATTCGGGGCTCGTAGATCGCGATTGATACGCGTTACGTGCACGCACGCGGAGCGGAATAAATGTTGGAGCGTGTCGTGGAGCCGCGTTGTGGCCGCCCATTACCAGAGAGAATGGTCAGCCATAAAGTGGCTTTCGTTTCGTCTTCTTTTTAAACAACGTTGATCCCGGCCGGGCAACAAAGCGAAATGATGACGCTACTGGACGGAACTTTACTGCCTGCGAAGCCTCTGATTGATACATGCTGCGCGTACACACCACTCTTTGATGCAATCATATTCGCGTGTGCTGATGAATACACGCGAAGCAACAGGCAGTAGCGTAGTTCCCTGTAACGCCGGTACCTTGGTGGTCCTTGGGATTCAGAGAGAACTTTTCGAGGGCATACCATTTGTATCGTCCCTGACAGAGAGAACTCGTAAAATGTTTATTTATTTCGTTGCTGTAATAACATAAGCATTACTTTGTTGGTTTGTTGGAATTTGGTAAAGAAGGGTCTTTGACATATTTGAAAATTAATTAAAGAAAGAGTTTTAAAGAAAGAGCGCCACGTTGTTGAAGTATTTTAGTTTAGACACCGTTTGATCTGTCGAAAAATTGCGAACGAAAGGGAACGCGTGTTCGCTAAATCATGCAGCCCACATTCGTTAATAAAATTAACGTCCGCTTTCATAGAGCAACGCGCGCACGATAGCATAATTACAGTGTACTTGACACGGTATCGCGGCAGGATGACTACGCTTGTACCGGTTACCAGCCCAGCGTACAAACATCATGTTACATAAAGGACCGTTTCATTACGTTGACAATTAAACGCACGGCCTTCCTGCTGCTTTGGGGCTCGAAATCGCCAAATTCAATCGTTGCAGAACAAGAACATTACTGAATCAAATTTAACTCTAGAAAGTATTATTAGTTTCACTATTGCAATTTAATTTGTTTCAAACATCAAACACGTTTCCTTCCATTTTTTAAAAAATGTTTCCACAAAAACTTAGAACATCCAAAGAACTAATTCTTCGGACCAGAATTCGTAACTTTACCAGACTGTGAAAGGGTTAATTCAAAAATACGTCCAACTTTGCACAAAAATGGTCCAGGACACGGTTTGCTTGGCGAACTGGTCGCATCCCCCCGCAGATAATCGGGATCCGGCAGGAGGTACACGACTACAAGTCTCCGCGCGACACTCAATGGCACCACGTCGTGCTAGTTACGTCCCTGGTTTGCTTAGAATGGAATATTCATAGACAGAAGTCAATAAATCGAGGCGACGGTGCTCAACGCGATCCTTTGCACCGGTAGTCGAAGAAGAGACCCTGCTGCCGGCAAGTAATGGCCGTGGAATCGTCGCTTCCGTTTATAGAGATGCCGGCTACGGCTTTCCATGTGCACCACGATACTGAAGAAGAAGAAGAAGGCCGGAATGGAGCTGCGTAAAGTAACTCGGAAACCAGCTGTGCCTTCGACAATGGACGCCGATACGTTCTTGTCTTTGGCTAGTTGCTGCCGCGGCCATCGTTCCAGCATTTTTATTCGGTCCATGGAGCTGCTGCATGGGTTTCATGGTGTAGGGTTAAGTTGTGTTCTGTTGTTCCACTGAAACGGAAGATTTTCCTGGATTGTTGTTGGACAGAAATAAAAATCTACCAAGTTTGCAAATAATAGACGAAGAAATGATATTTTTCTGAAAAGTAAAAAATGAAAGGGACCACAATGGACCCCAACGAATATTAGAAAGCGTTAGAAAGTAACTTTTCTTCGGCTCCTCTGTTATTTCGGAGCGGCGACGGGTCAGCGACCCTCTTCCAACGTTCTGCGGTTTCTTTTCGAATTATCCGCGAGATTTTATAACATTTTATAGGACACTCGGTTGCGGGTAGTTACCGGAAGCGGGCGATTACGCGAGATACTAAAGAAGCGGTTTAATTAGAAGGCTGGGAGAAAGGGCGAAGCGTTTCCTCGAATAGACGTCCAAAGGTAATCCCGAAAAAAATGGCCTGGCAGTTTCTTGTAATTCCAGCGGGGAATTGCAGCGAGCGATTTTTAGGCATAGATTCGAGGAGAATGTAATAACACGTGTTGGCCGACGGCCGCTAAGAATCGAGGTCTTTCGTTTTCCGGACCTTTCGTGGAAGCCTTGACCGCAACACCGTCGTCGTTCCATTTCGCAAGACTCTGTTAGAGGTCCGTTTTGGAACCGGATAGCTGGAGCAAGAATTTTCAAATGGGTTTACCCCGTTTTCGTGTCTTATAGAAATTTCACGACTTCAAAATTTCTGTCCATAAATAATAATATAGTTGGATGGGATGTCCATGTTTGTTCTTTACTTTTAACCCCTTGTCGTGCAATTTTTCCCACAGGTGCGTTAGGTACAATATTGAAATAAATAAAAATCTAATGTTATATAGAATTTACATTTAACGATATTATACCATACCAACTGTGGCTGGAATTACACTTAAGATTCAATTGTAATAAGAATAAAAGTCAGAAAGTGTCCATGAGTATTTATTTAAACATTGTTACATTGATTAATTTGTTGAAATTTTCTTTGTTACAGTTGCACATCAAAATACGTGGGAGAGTATTGTCAACACCTGAATCCCTGTCACACGGGTCCACGTTGTCAGAACGGCGGTTCGTGCAGGGTGAAGGAAAGCGTCGGGGGTGGAACACCCTCGTTCACCTGTTCCTGCCCCGTCGGATTCACCGCAAGCCTGTGCGAGATACCGATCGAGAATGCATGCGACTCATCCCCGTGTTTGAATGGTGCCACTTGCAATCTGAAATCGTTGCGCGAGTACATTTGCACCTGTGCCACGGGATATACAGGTAAGCCTCTCTTCGATTCACTTTTTCAACCTTCTACCTGCGATCCTGAAGATCTCACCCTTACAGAGACAATCAATTTGAACTAAAGTCTTAATATTGCAATTTTTACAAAAAATTAGGGTTTCTCTCAGAAAATAATTCTTTAAACCTAGTATAAAGATATTCTAATTGTATTTTTATTAAAAGATCTCTAAATTAGCATTATTTTTCTGGGCCACTACATTTTCTTACACAAAACTAATATATTTTGTATCAGATGTTATGGGACACCCTGTATACGAGGGGTTGAGCTTCCGAGAAACTTACCCGAGATAAAAATCGTCGATTAACGAGGGGATCTTTATCCGATGTTAAATGAAGTCGCTAAATCTCGAAGTACCGAAATGCGAGATTTTATCGTGGAAAGAGTCGCGCGTATAATTGAGCCGTTGACCCGTTCGCGATATCTTCGCTTCAGCGATTTTTTCTACCTTTTTCCCGAGGAAATACCGAGTTGTTCGACGACGTGGAATCTAAAATATTTCGCCAGCATCCGGTTAACGTTATCTCACGTTTTTCGCGGATTCAGCGGATAAACGGTCACGAATTTTATAGATCGGCGCCGGGGATCTCCGGTATTTACCAGTTACAACGTATGTAATACCCTATAATTCGATTCTTATCACGCGCGTATCAAATACACACGATACATATGTAATCAAATATCTATTTTACCGACGTATACTTACAGCACATGAAGTTTGTAAAAGTTACTAAAAGGATCGTATATTTCTGCATTCCATTTTCGCATTTTTATTTCTCTTCGTAATTTATAGCAATGCAAAATTATTATTTTTTTTTAATTCCAATGAAGTATTTACAAGCTGTCTGTATAGAAAAGTTGAGCTCTGACTGTCTATCGAGTTTACAATTTTTTTATTTAATATTCTGTTAACACACTCTCTCTTTATTTCTCATTTATTAACAATTAGTGCTACGTTCACTGGCAAAGTATTACAATTACAGTATTGCCATATTAGAATAAATGAGAGTTGGAAGTTTTCACAAGTGGTATCCTTGAAACGTTACAATGCACAAGTTAGGAATCCAGATGTTAACATTATTAAACACTGTCTTATATAAGAAAATATTCCTTCCAAGTATAACCTGTAACAATTGAATCACGTTGCATAAATCACACTGGGAGTTTTTTTTACTCGTAAAATGCGTACCACACTCGAGGAAAATAATAACTGTAGAAAAAAAAAAGGAGGACGTACGTGAGTTTATGAGTGCGATATTAAATCGGTTCAGAAATGACGGGCGTTTTAGTCATCCAGGTAACAAGTTCCATCGATTCACGTGGGTTTGGCGGCAAGGCTAAACGTTAGATGTAACGATAAAAACCATGTGGTAATCGGGCTTGTTCCCATTGTCTCATATGCCAACAGGATACGATAACGCGAATAGCGGGGGTACATAACTTGTTGGTTTCGTTCGTGTGATACCGTGTCATTGACAGTATTAAAAAATAATGAAACGGAACTAGCAAGTAGTGTTATAAAATCGCGTTACTATTGCAACAAGCAACTTGATGACATATCAATTCTGAAGGACACCATTTAGATTATAAGTTTAATCAAAAAGTCTTTTAAGCTTAAATTTGATACCACAAGGTGTCATATAAACACAAAATCGGAATAGTCCGCTCCAAAACGATCGGTATGCGCGAATTTGTTCGGCTCGCGGAAGTGGTTGACGAATCCAAAGGAGGATTTTTTATGGAGCTCGTTGAAACGCGAGGGAGCACGTGCTCGGTTGACAAATAAATCGAAGAGCAACGGGAATTCGAAGGGAAAGGGTAGATAAAGGAAGAAAGAACGAAAGGAAAGGGACTGCTCCGCTCAGAAAGAGAGAAGTTTGTGCCAGTCGGATAATTGGCGGAGAGCAATGCGGCATTTCTCTGTGGCGGTGCCTTTGGTTCAGTGGTTCTCACTTTTGCATTTCTATTTGCACCGCTTTGCGATCTTTGCTCCGCTCGATTGCATACTTCTGTTATTTAAACGCATCGCCGCGACTATTTCCTCGTATCGCGACTTAATAAAGATTACAGGGGATATCAAATTATTCGATTTCTCCTTTTTCAATATATTTCTGGCTCGAGAATTATGTATCCAAGGAATGGGCAAATTACAGTATTAAGTTACTCGCTTCATCTGAAAATAATTTTATTTTATGAATGTATTGATTGCGCAAGAATTGAAAATTGCAGTCATATTTGCACCGATGCAATATTTTTGTAAAATTGTTAAGAAATAAAGGTGAGGGTTGAGTACCGCTGGCAGATAGGTACAGCGTAGCACAGGATCGGGGAGCAAAGACATTTCAGGCCCAGAAGAGCGAGTAGCCACTCTGGTAATTAGTTCCACTAATCAGTGACGCTGTGGAAAACAGGGATGGGATCCTTAGGTAGACAAGAGGACGTGGTCAGTGTCACCGCCATTTTAAACGATATCCCCTCAGGGAAAGAAGCGTAGATCAGCACCGAGCAAATTCATCCCTGTCTTCTTGATGCGATCTTTATCGACCCAAGATTCGTAGAAAAAGATTCAGAACATTTCTGCCTATCCCGTGTCCATCTTATTCAATGTGATCGACAATGATCGATTTATTCGTTTGTTCCCGTAATTAATGGTCTAGGTGGTCTTCGATGTTCGCTGAGAGAAACAAAAAGTGTATTTGGACCTTGGTACTAGGTTCTTTCGTTTCAAAATTTCATTTTTTTATTAAAAACTTGTAAAAATGATATTTCCAAGATTTGTACACTTTTGATTTATGGCTTTGAAATTCAGATATCTTTCTATTAAAAGTTTATGCATTTTTTTTTCCAAACGGCATATGTTCAGTTCCGGTTGATTCTTAACCCCAAACGCCCAGCGAATAAACAGGCCGAGCTTCTGGCCACCCTTCGGTAACGAGTCCAGCAACAGATCAAGGGCAAAACTCACCCCTATCGTTCTTCTTCCTTCCTTCTGCTCCCCTTCTATTCTTCTTACGACCTCTTCAGTACCAGCTGCTGAATCTTCATTTATCTACTCCAGCGGACAACTCGAGGATAGGGTTCCTGTGTACTTGGGTCATTCCTTGAAGTGCAGGGTCGAGATAGGGAGCTCAACAAAGCGACTGCCTTTGCAAATATAATTGTACCAGTTAGGAGGACAGTTTTTTCAGTTTCCAATTGCAATTATTGTGAAAGAATTTCTTGAATACCGATCTTAGTTGCTTATTTATTGCATTAACCCCTTAAGCTATGGGTGCGTCAGTTACAGCTAAACATTTATTAGAAAATCGAATTACTATAAGTACTTCGCGCTTGGTAAGTCTCGATTGCATTAATTATAATTATAATTACAATTAAACTTGAGGTGTAATCAAAACTTGAAGAGGAACTCGTGCGTGACGAGCGTGACTCGATATTGCAGGGCAAGGGGTTAATTACTTTTGGTAGAAAATATCAGGCAATTGTTTCGTTTCTGTTACAGGGGAGCACTGCGAGCGACAGGACCACTGCGCCTCGTCGCCCTGTCGGAACGGGGCCGAGTGTCGCTCGTTGGAGGACAGTTACATGTGCACATGTGCAGCCGGCTTTACGGGGCCGAATTGCGCGGACGACATCGACGAGTGCGACAGGAACCCGTGCAGACACGGCTCCTGCAAGAACATTCACGGATCTTACAAGTAAGTCGAACGACATCGTTAACGGTCCTTCCACGGTACTTTACATACCGTCCCGATACACGTAAATTGCGCTCTCACGCCGCTTTTGGCTTTTTCGATAAAAGTCCGGACGCGATTCAATTTCCTACGGGGAGAAGATTTCATCGGAATCGTTTCGCTTCTTTGCTCCTCTCTTTTCCCTCTTGCATCGTTTCTCCTTCGGCCGAGCCACGAGTATCGTTACGGCCGCGCGCTTAACATAAATTTTCATCGCCGATCCACCGGAGATTCTTATCTCGCCCGGAGCTCTAATTTTCAGCATTTTCGAATTTTCGAGCCGCACGATCGAGAAATCGGCTCGATAGTATAATTTGCGACGACGTACGCGACACGCTTAACGCTCGATGGAGTCCTCGTGAAATTTGTGTTATCGTTAACCGAACTTTACAAATCACCATGTACGGACCCCAATTAACAGACACACTAACCCACTGAGATACAAAAAATACATTAATATAAAATAACACCTTCGAGCGATGTTAAGGGTATCGGATTTTCGTTCGTTCGCCTCGATGGTTACAAATGTGCGACCTTTGTCGGGTACAATTTAGAAAGGTGTAAAATTACTTTTATCGACGCGGATACGGGTGTTATTCGAATCGAAAGGCAAGGGTGCACGATCAGAACCGCGTCGACTTCTCGAAATATCGTCGCGGACCAACGAATACGGTGATGAGGGCTCAGAGAATCGCGTCAGTGTCGTTCGTCTTTGCTGCAATTACCGATTGAGCACGGACGTGGATCGCATAATGACGTCGAACAACGAGGATCCATCGAGTCGATCCCACGGCCCATTACGAATTTGCTCGTAATTCGACGTTGCGTCGATTCGAAGATCGCCCCTGTCCTCGCCCCCAGCTGCCTTTTCCAGTCGGTCCTTTAGCTCGAACGTACGTTTCGAAAATCACGCTGTGAGAAACGCGTGACAATTTGTACAAAACATTTCGCCTAAGTCGACTAATTTAATTTCTTTCTGATAACTAATGAACAAATCAAAATTTGATCCAAGGTCGTTCATTAGTTTTTGAAAGATTGAGGCATAATAACTTTTTGACAAAATTACTTTTATTTTATTTAAAATTTAAGAAAATAGAAGTTTTATCATTCAAAGTTAAATATTTAAAATTTTCAAAATTCTTTCTAATATTCTGAAATTCGATGGTGCCAAGGGGCCGGTTAACTGTGGAGGGTCTTTGGGAGCACGTTGCAGAGCGAGTTTCGAAAGGGGCGCAACGTCCGAAGGGGTGTAGCGAGCAGGGTCGAACGGGGTGGGGGGTTCGATTTCATGGGGATTTCGTCGGGGTGGGGGCAAAGAGCGAAATGAAAAGGGGCAGTAAAAAAAAAAAGAGAAAAACTGGGAGGGTATCGCGGAAAAGAAACGAGCTCGCCAAAAACTGGTTCCAGGCGGGGGACTTGAGGCCGGGCGGCGTGGAGAACATAAATCCGCGCTTTGTTGAGATCGAGTCGAGATTAATCGGGGCCCGAGCCGAGCTGACTGCACGAGAGCAGATAATGTCGCTGGGCCCTACATTATATTGAATTATATCGGCTCGACGCTGGTGGCTGTGTGCACGTACACGTACGCCATTTTTCTTTCTCTTTTTCTTCCCTTCGTCAACAGCCACGAAGAGAAAGCTTTGTCGGCTGGACGAAATCGTCCTCGCCTTCCTCCCGAACGTACTGGACATCTTCATTTTTCGGTATTTTGCGTCTGGCTGTCATACGCGTTCAATTCTGCTGGAGGGATATTACCTCCCACCCCTTTTGTTTTCCAGTATCAATTCTTTGTTTAATTTAGAAAAAAAATTAACCCTCTGAAGCATAGTACAACAATTGTTAGTTTCAAGTGTGTTAAATTTTCTGAATGGCTCCAGAAGAAGGTCGTTACTATAATTATGAAAGATGTGGGGATGTTAAAGGGTTGATAGCAAAGATCCCTAATTGTGAATTATTATTGAGGTATCTGCTTCGTTCCAGAATGATAGATAACGTGTTAAGGAATGTCGTTCTTAATATCCTTTCATATCTCCCCGACCTTGCGCCCGGTGCTCGAAGAAGCGAATTACAACCGAATCGCCTCGATATCTTCTTCCAAGGTTTAAAAGAAAGGAAAAGAAGGCATCGTTACCGCCGGGGCGTAGCCTTAATTGAACGGTATCTGGTTAACGCGTACGATGCAAACTTGTAGTCGGATAGGAATAATCGAGCTTTAGCCGGCTAATAAATATCGACGAGGGGTTAATCGAGCCGCTACCCAATAATTCCCTTTTAACGCCGTTAATCCGCCTCTTGCGTCCGTGTATTACCCTGTAACCTCTTCTCTTCGGCGGCTGCTATATGCATCCACGCATACGCATCCTAATCGATTTTCATCGTTAAACGGTGCCTGGTTAGAAAAGGCGCCTAAACAGCGTACCTTTCCTCACCTGTCTTGAATAACTTGTACTCGCCATGCAACCATCCCGTCAACGCGAGCCTCGATAATCTCTCCTCTCTCGCTGGATCCGTCTTCGTCTTCTCTCTGTTACGGGGCCCGAGAAGCAATAACGTTCAATTGGCTCTAATAAAGACTTTGATGTGGCATGCCTGACCGCCAGGTGGTGCAGCTAGAAGCTACTATGTTATTAAATAGTTAAGGTTGAATCGGTGCCCGGGGAAAACCACCGCACACTGTGGACACAATCGGTTGGGTTGCTTCGTGATACCGAGATAATTAATCGAATCTTTGCTACGAAGCATTCCGTATCGATAGCCGCCTCGATAGTCGATGATCGTACGGTTAATTGCGCGTGTTTGTTGCTTGGGTATCGCAGGTGTTGTTACGGGAGATAAGGATATGATAACACTGTTGCGAGTACAACTTTGTTATTTGGTCTACTTTTTAAGCATTTTTCACCCTTTGCACTTGGATAGCGCTTCTGGGGCAGCATGTACAATTACCCAGAACTGTTATTAACAAAAGAACTCTGTAATTCTTTGCTTCTAGAATAGGGATTTACAATTTTGCAAACTTCACAAAAAAGTAAATCCAAAAATGTTTCGAGTGCAAAGGGTGAATAGGGTGCTTAGCTCAATAATAATCGAGGAACAAATCAATTACTTTAAAACAAATGAAAATTTTAAGCTGGCCCTCTCTAAGAAAGCAAGAAGGGACTGAAATTTATTTATTTTTCATTCGAAATCTTACTTGACATTTTATAGAAAGTAATAAGCGCAAAGATTTAAAACGATTATTAGCCGAATAAACGGTCTTATTATATCACGATATATTCTCATATACGTCGTTAAAGGACTTCGAAACGTGTTTCGATCGAATTTTTATTTTATTCCCTTTGATTTCGCCAGCAAAGTGGCTCGCCCTTTTTCACGGACAGTCCGAGCGAAAAAGCGCGGCCGGGTTCGTCTGCGCTTGTGCGCGTGCTCGGGACAGGTAGTGTGATTTATGAAATGATGCTCGCGAAGTAGAATTTAATTGAGCGGAGGCGAAGCAAAAGGAACGCCTGAAAAACGTTCCTTAACCCCCCCTCGTAGCCCGATGAATCCGCACCGGATCTTGATAAAGTGTGGCCCTCGTGGTAATTTTTGAACGTTGCCAAGGGTCCGACCCCAGCTTGGGTCAAATTCTTTGCCGGCTTCTCTAGCTGATACTCGCACCTGGTTTAGCCGCACAGTATTCCGGAATGTGTCCACACCTGTTCCTCTTCGCCTTGTTTCTCATCAACGATACGGCTTCGATCGCGGGCCGAGCATGCTTTCACGCTTGGAAATTTCTGCCTGGTATTTTTGCATCGACCTCTTCCTGAACGATTACTGATTAACAAAATCATCATTTCTAAACTATTTGGCTTTAATTCTTCTAACAAATATTTGTAAAATTGCGACTTTTTTTTTTTTTTGTTTGTTTGTTGATTGTTACGTATCATTCGAATCTGCATAAAGTGACAGACGAATGATTCACGGCAAGAAAATGAAACTCGTCCACGATCGGCTGGTGCGCGTAAACGTTATCAAGATGGTAACGCAGCCGCGGTTAACCTTGACGCCGAAGCGGAGGAGAATAATCAGCCGGAGCGCATCAGTGTTCTCACAGGCCTGTTGTCGCCGCTGGGACTTCACGTGTCCCTCGCGATATTATATTTGTACGCGTCGAGGTGTGTCACGTCGGGATCACGTAATCCGTAGATCGTAGCCGGGTCGGCTTTAACGAGTCGTTTCCACGCAATAAGGGTAGCCTAGACACGAGGTCAGCCGGGTCGTGCCCGTGAAGCTTGGCCCGTTTCTTCCGAGAAGAATAGGGATCTGGAGGAGCGATTCAAAGAAACCCGTTTTCTACGGCACCGACTGACCGATAACTACGTGCCGCGAATGCGCGACGAGGATCTTCTTTTTCGAATTTCGCCGGATGGACACACGCGTTGTCTAGCGACACCAGCCGTCGCGCTCTATCCCCCAGGAATACTGAAACCGGGGATCGAGCTGGTTTCGATGCTGATACTCATCAGGATCTCGAATCCTTTCCACTTGTCGGATGGAGGTCCGTTGGACGTGTTCGGAATAAGAGGAGCTCTCGGTGTCCTGATGCTTTGGCACATGAGAAATTAACCCTTTCGTTGCTGCGCAGGAAGCTGATAAATAGGGAGTGGAAGATTCCAACTCACTGGAGATAATTGACTCTGTTATAATAATTATTAACGCTAGAATTACCAAAGGGGTAAAAATGACTTGTTCCGCATTTCTTATTTTGTATTAAGCTGATTCTTATTAAGTTAAGGAATCATTTTGTATTATAATTCATATTTCATCCCTTATTTGTTTTCCTTATTTGTTATTTCTAATGGGGACATTTTCAACTAAATGAAAGAATTCTTAATAATATGGTTGGTGGTTTCTAATGGAAATTGAAGTGTCACCCATATGTGGGTGACGTGGTAGTCAAAGGGTTAAAAAACGTACAGATCACAATTAAAGCAAACAAAATAAATTTTTACATAATTGTGGGGGGTGATAGCTGTGCTCCAATGATAAATACAACTTTATAAACCTTTTACTTGTCAGCCACCTCTTATAATTTGAACATACAAACATTGTCTTATATTCTTGTCATAAAGAGCAAGCATAATCAAAGTTAGAAGGGTTTAAAATTAATTTACGAGTTGTCGGTGAACGCAAACGGATTAAACGTAGAGATTTCCGTTTCTATGAAAATCCACCAGCTAAACGACCTGTAGATCATTCAGACTTTAAACGAATCGTGAACAACAGTACTATGATTACCAATCGCATCAATCTTATCCGAAGTTGTAGCCGTTATTGCTTCATCATGTCTGCCACTTCCTCTACGCAATCATAAATAACGTTTCAGCCGTGATTGCAACCGACTCGTAGAGCTGGTTACAAAAATTCGCGTCCGTAGACGTTTTCATTAACGTTTGTGCAATTGCAAATTGATTGTGGTGTGTAAAAAGGGGGAAAGAAGGCAACGAATCCGTACGCGGAATTCAATGGTTCGGCGCGGCAGATTAATTGTCGCCGGTCGGTGTTACGATCACCAGACACTGTCTAATGGCACGGATCGCTTCGACGACCGGGCTTGGCAACCGATCCTTGATATCTCAGCGCCGGTTACCAGCGTTTTCAGGACGAGATGTTTGCCAGGATTAAGATGAAGAACGATTGTCACGCGACCCGACTCGCTCGAAGACGCTCGCAATCTAGAGTTTGTCGCGAGGATGACGTTTCGAATATGTTGCGGGTTAGTCACACACTTGCGCATAGTGATCCTTTTCATCTGTGCGTATAACTTGTTCTCGTTTCAAGATTTGATAAGGCTGGTCAGCGATCGAGAAAACGACATTGCACAGTGAAGCGTCTTCAGGGTTTCGCAAAGAAATTGTTAATTGAATCTGGATGGAGTGGATCGGTTTGATACAGGAATCAATTAAATTAATGTCGTGGATACATGGAAGCAGATTTATTGGCAAGATCAGAGAATTCTTTGATTTAGTTTATTTAAGAAGTTTCAAGTTGTAATTTATCTAAGAATAATTTAATTTACAAATTAAATATCCTAGAAATTATTTTATTAATAAAATATCATATTATCAATTATATTTGAGTAATTAGATAAGTTTCACTCCAAAACATAAGAAAACAACGTATGACGATCTATTTGTTGTTCTGAACCTTGTAAGCCTAATCGATAGATCAGGCTGGTCTCACGATAATGATTAATCATGTGAAATCGATCGGGGATCAAGCTGTCAAGGTTAAATTCCGCTACACTTTTCCAGAGAATCAACTATGCAAATGTCCACTCGTTGCTCCACATTTTCATGGACGATACAGGAAAGTGCGAGTAAATTCCACCACCTAGGATCATTAATAATCCGTTCGCGATTGGTTATCGCTAAGGGAAATTGTTGCCTCGTCGTTTCTTTAATTACTGGTACGATGTGCCACTGGTCTGTCCAGTATTTATAATTTGAAGAATGTCGTAGGCAAAGGATAATCGTTCGATCAACAGATTGAACGATTACCTCTTTGCACCTCTGCAAATAATTGAATCGATTGAAAATATTTTATTCCACCTAACAATGAGCACTGGGTGTATTCAACTATCTGGAAGAAAATGTCATTCGATGATACAAAATATTTTGAATAATATTTACATAACCAAAAATGATTTGCTCCTTTTCTCACATGGCATTAATTAATTATTAATTAGTAACGGTAAAGATACTTAAATACATCCACTTAAAATAATCAACATGGAAGAAAGTTATAATTATTTTTACTGAAATTAATTGTCAGCTAATAAAACACGTTTGCAAGGTGATTGAACTTTTATAGCTTCAATTATACTTTAATCTCTCGCGTGTAGTTAACGGTTCATGAATAAATAAAAACGAGAAAGAAGATACAGCTGGTCTAACAAGAATATCATTAGCTGCGTTTCGATTAATAAGCCTGGGTTGAACAAGCGATGGTCGCAATAAATTTAAATGTTAGGTATCCATTCCGAGAGAAATATTCACGTTATGTTGGCAACGTTACCAATGCCTCGATAATGTATTACGTATTTCCAATAATCGCCTAAAGGTGAGATATTAATATGCGGTTGTGCCAGGAATGGGGCAACCAGTGAAAGGAAAGGAATTGGAGGCTTTTGTAATGATAACTCTTTCGATTTACACGTTTCTCCTACATTTATTTCTTACCCTACAATAAATCGGATATTGTTCACACGAGTTGCCTTTTGTCCATTCCAAATAATAAATGTATCATATCTTCAAAAAATTACAAAATTATAAACTGTAATTTTTTAATTGTACTAGTAATTTTAAATAACACACCATTTACATTAATTCTCATAGGAAAAGTGGATACAATCATTATTTTCTTCAATTTTTATGCTTCAAATTGATACATCGTAAGAGTTATTTTGCAGTACTTTTACTTTATTTGTTTTCGGGATTGTCGTTGGTATGCAACAAAAATTTCGGTAGAGCGAAATTTTGCAAGCGGCAGCGTGTCCTACGGGGAAGTTGATCGTAGAGAATCGTCTGACGTAATGATTATCGAGTCCAACCAATTCAGGCAATTACCACGGTGGGAAAGCGCCCTGTGCTGGCGTTCCATTAGCCGTGTTAATCCGCCGTTAGACTCCTTACTTTACGCGCAGTGCATCCGTTTACGTCACGGCTGCGTACAACGCACGGTATCCGATTAAGTGCGTGATTAATTGTTGCCAGAACGCAACGATTCGATAAATTTGGATTTCTGTCGTGGCGATTTGTCGTCGTGAAAATTCGTAATCAATTAGGAGGTACCATTAAGGTATTATAAGCGTTGATACGAATTAATCAGGGGCAGTTAGTGGTCACAATAAATAAATTTCGAGATAGTTTATTTAGAAAATAAATAAGAACTTGTGACTTCCCTAGGAAATGATTCAATCATTTTTTTGGAACACAGTAGCAATTACTGTATTTAAATCCAGTGATAGAGTTACATCGTGAAAATCATAAATTTATACAAACAAGAATGACCCCTGCGGTTTGTACAGTGTTGGATAAGATGATCTAGATTTCTCCGGGTTGGAACAATGTGTAGCAGTTCCGTGCGAAAGAAGGATGGGAATGCGCGGGAACCGTGATATCCTTGCGACATCCGTTACGTTCATCCTTTTCCCGCCATTTCTGTTCGTCATCGATTCATACAATGTTTGTACCTGATTCATCACCGAGAATCCAGGAAGTTCTAGCAAGTCAATGATAAACGTAGCAATTAAGTAGTAAAAACATTTTATTATATTATTATACCTATTTACTACATAAGTGTACAAAATAATTTTATTAATTAGACGTAGGTACATTTATTTTCCATATAAAAATTTCCAAGTTCTTAAAAATATATTTTCCATTTTCCAACAATTTTTCTTTAATTACTTTCACCACTTTTTTACAATTTCAAAATTTATTTTTAATTAAAATCAGAGTATTTGATGAATTATGCCAGAATCGTATAAAAACCCACGCGAGTAACTGAAAGTTAATATAATATTCTAACGTAAGGCGTTATAAAGCTGTAACCATCGAACAGTGCATATCAGTAGCTAAAGACGGGAGGGAAGGGAGGGTTTATCATTAACCGAGGGGGCACTTAATATTCCCTGGTAAGAATGTTTTCATCGTGGCGGCTTGATAGGCTCGTAAAGATGATCAAGAACGAGCCTCTCCGGGCATATCGTCTCTTCTCGCCGATCGAGACCCGATTTCAATCTCCATGCATTCCAATTTCCCGTCAAATAAATCGATCGGGTAACCAGCTAACGGCTCGTATCAATTTTCGGTACTGTTAATGACAAAACGGAGCCGGAGATCGTTGAAGATTCGATTAATCCTTTAAGGTCCGCTCTCGTATAATTACGTTTGTCGTGCATAAACTTAAGGTCTTTTATCTCCTTAATACTGCGTTTCAGTAATCTTGTTATTAAGTATCATTATAAATTAATATAGAGGAGACCGTGGAAATCAATCAAGATATTTCGAATAACCGACAAAAACAAATTTTAGGAGAAAATTTTATGAGTTCTCGAGGGATTGACTCTTGGGTGACACTTGGGTGTCAAAACCACTGAGAATCCTTATTCTTCAAACACTTTAACATCGATTTGCATTTTTAAAGTAAACATTCAGAAATTGTTAATATTGGAAACTCAGTGTATCTGTATCCAAGTATCCCACCGCTAATTTGTGCCAGTTGAAAAAAGAACAGAAAAGAAGAGGGCTGATGATAACAAGTCGGAGATTGATCAATGACTGTGACAGACTGCAATCGATTCGTCTCGAATGCTGTCCCATTAAGTTTCATAGCCTTTTTGCATTTGTCATCCGTGTGAGCCTCCGCTTTCTTATCCGTGGTTTTACAGGATGCGTTGTTTCAAACCCGAATGACTTCATTTTGCAATATTATTGTCGAACAGGAGAAAAGAAATCGATCCTCTGCTTTCAACTCGCTTTCGATGGGCATTGATTTCATTGACGTCTGCGTGAAATATTGCCAGCATTCTGCATTAAGATGGGCATCTTTTTCTGGCTAATTCTTCTGCGGATCGTACAACTTTCTACATGATATAAATAAATTATTTCGTTCTGTTTTTATTATGTAAAATGTATTTATACTTAGCGCAAAAATTCTGCTGCTATTACTTGAGATATTTTCAATTCTTTTTATTTATTTAGTTTCTTTTATTGAGCTACAGAAAAATATTTGGGTGGGCAAAAGCACAAAATTATTATGAAATAAAATTTTTCCACCTGTAGGGTGACAAACGAGGTACGGTGATACAATTTACAATTAAAAATTGAAAGTGTCTAGTATATTTCAAAATAATTTTCACTACAGAATTAAAATATTGGAACTTCTTCACGATATCACCAAAATTCTTGTATCCAACCTTTGCATACCATTTTACTTCGTTTGCATACACGAGTGCTCGAATTATCTTCACGTTTATATATTCGCAAGCGAATCTTCGCGTTTATATTTCTGTAACTGGACGGTGTCAAACGTTCGATAAAATCGCGCCGTGGAATATACGATCGTGTTCCCCGCGTTTTTATATTTCTCAATAAAAATTCGAATTTGTCGTAACAGAGGGGGAGATACAGATAGAGAACGTTCAAGCGGAGAGGTAAAAACGCTCATTTTTTTCCTTCTTCTCTCTTATTCCTTTTAACCGCGGGGAAGCGCGTGTTCGGGGTCCGCGCGCGTCGCCCGTTCGAAAATCGGCTTCCCAACTGGTTCCCGGATCATTTCTGGCATATTTTCTACCTTTGACTGCTCGGGAAGGCCCACGCTGAAGCTTCCTTCTGTCGTGGTCCGCCTCCGTGGCATCCCGATATGAATCATATAACGGAGACCCATAAACATCGGCATACCTAACCCATTCCCCCCTCCTGGTCGTGTTGTTCGATTGACCGTCGAAATCGAACCGCTTTTAGTACGTGTCTTTTTCGGTACCTGCGGACTGGTCCGACAACCTGGAAGACAATGGTCCAGCTCGTAACAGAAACACCCATGGCGACACGAGAATCGTTTTCGTTCCTCTTCGTATTCGGAGATTACCAGAGAATACTAAGATTAAAACTTACACTTATTGATTACTCGAGCTATCGAAACGAAAGTGAAAAATTGATAGCAATTAGTGCAGTGGTGGCTCGTAGTTAAAATTAGTGGGGGTGATGCCACTTTGTTTTGAAATTAGGTAAAAAGAAAATTTATTCGAGTAGAAATAGAGGGTGCTGCAGTTGCACGGTACCTGTATTAATTATATAAAATATCCAAAATTGTATAAATCTGATTGAATTTTGTCCTGTTTTTTAAAATTCCACATTATAATTCAGTTTCACGAAACTTCCTTCCCTAATTTAAAATGCCACAATTTAAATATTCCGAGAAACGGGGTCTCGGTTTATTCGAACGGCCAAGATGGTGTTTTCCATAAAGCAAGTGGAGCGGATCGCACGTCCTCGCTCGAGATCGCGTTAATCTACGTGTGATCGTGGACTCTCGAAAATCGAATGTATCGAAAAATCATTGGTAGCCATCGATGCGGAATAATAGATTGTACGAAGGGGGAGAGGAGCAGGGAACGTGGGTCGGGTCAGGAAACTCGAGGGTAGCTGGTTTGGTAGGGGAAATCCGGATGATCCCCCTCGTTCGCGGGAACCCCATCGTCCGGCCTGTAGGATGCCCGCAAGCCATTCCGTCTCGCACAATGCGTGTAAACAAGTGAAAATTAAATTTTTTGAATTGGCCGTCTTTGGACTGTTGATCGAATGCTCGTAAGCGGGACAGTCAACACCGTTTAATCAGAATTTTCGTGCTTCCGGCACGCTTTTGCCTTCCGGCCTGTTTACCCGTCCACTGCATAAATATTCATACGAACGGATTAACCAGATTTCTGTCCGTGCCACGTGTAAATTTACACGACACTACCGGTTTCCATCAAAGTAATTAGAATGTGGGTGCGATTGTACTGTTGGGTGCAAGAGCTTCAGTGACAAAAGTCAGTTTTGAGATTGAATAGACTCTTACAGAGTTATTTTGAAGGATCTTATTGGCATTAATTTACAGAATTTTGAAATTTAGGAGGGATATGTGAAATTTAATCAAAAAGACTTCTTGCATATCCTTTGGTGAAAATGTTTAACGAGACTGGTGCTTTTCAGTCATCAAATCGTGCTAAAAATGTCCACGGCGTTTCGTCCGCGTACAGAGACACGAGCAATTAGCGTGCCGTGACAAAAATGCCGGGAACGCGTGACAAATTTCGCCGTCGTACACAGATGCACGAGGCGGGGGGAATATCGTGTAACTATCGAATTAGCAAAATTCTTGCATACTATCAACCGAAGAAGAAGCCGTAGGTATATAGGGGCAGAGACCCGAGATGCACGCAATGATTCCGCATCGTTTCTACGACCTAGGGGCCCTGGGTGGCAGGCTGAGACGGGACGATCTTACGCGATGGTCGCGCGAGCGAGCGGGACGACACGAGACACGGTCGAAGATTAACGAAGGATGACGGAACGAGCCGAAGGGACCTTTTGGTTAACGAGCACGGGCGCGACAGAGAGGGGGACAACGATTGCGTGGCAAGGTGAAACGAGAAGGAAAACGGAGTCACGACGGCCCAAACGATAAGCGGCTGGCGTGGTGGGGGGCGATCGGTTGTGACGCCAGCAAGAGGGGTCATCCGCGAGCGCGGCGCCCTCTGCACGGCCCGCTCCTGAAAGTAAAGTTAGTCTGTCGTCAGCCGTTCGAGAACGATACACGTTCCGCGCGCGTCTCTGTCGATTTTCAACCCTTCCGGTACGCCGCGGAGCGCGTAGAATACGCGCGAAAACAGGTGGTTCGACGCGACGTGACATTCGCAACGTGTTTTCGCCGACAGTGTCTAACAGAAGTGACTACAATCGTGATATTTTACGCGTTTTCGGGATTTTTCCAAGTGGCGTGTCGCGCGTTCGAAAGGGACCGGCAAGCGTCCTGGGGTAGCGTGCGTCTCGGAGTACCCTCGTGTTCCTACGATCTTTTCGTGCTCGATCGGAAAATCATCGCGAGCAAGCGTACTGGCATGCAATAAACGATCCAAGAAATGAATTGGTAGACGAAGAATTAACGGTGACACGATAAGGAGGCTCGGATACGCCCTGTACCCCAACGGTCAACCGTCATGGGCAGCTCGTCGACGAGCCGACGTAACACAGGATAGAGGCAATTTGCGCGAGTTTAAGAGAGCTCCAAGTCGAATCGACGCTGGAACGATCTTGCATGGATTCGTACGTGGACAAAAGCGAACCGCAACCCAACGAAAAGCGACGCGAACGAGCGTGAGAAAAAGAGCGGCGCGGGCTGCCTTCGCTTTCCGTGGACCCAGGACACCTTCTCTCCCTTCGTTTCTCCGCCCTGTATATTTTTTAACGTTGACACGTCATAGTTTATAACAGTTTGTTGCACGATATCGTATATATAGTTTATTTGACTTTCGAACTCGAAGCCCGGCGCTGCGGAGCAAGCCAGGGGTCATTCGGACAATTACGTGCAATCGCGTGGAACGTCGTGTACCGACGGCTTCTATCTCGCTCCGTTTCATAGTCGAAACCTCAAAATGGAGTTGTCGAGAAGGTGGTCCGAATCGCGGGGAGAAAAACGTCGTACGCCCGTGACGGTATCGAATCGGTGATAAATCTTGGATTTGTCTGCTCCAAAAGAAAGGACACACCGACCTTTGGACGCCATTTACAATCTTTTCTCCTCCGAGAAACTGTGCTTTTCTTTTTTGGATACTAATTGCTCAACAACTGTTCTCAGGTTTGTGATACGAATAACCAGTGCAATCAACGGGGTGTGAACTTGTGCATTTTTTTCATTTACATGTACCGCGTGTGAGCGTCAGTGTGAGGTGTATACGTGGATGTGTTTTCTATATGTATATTGATAAGTGAGATCGTTTAAGGGAGGATTTGAGAGAATAAGGGCTGTTTCACGAGTTAATGACGATGGTGATCGCCGGGAATAATGGAGTAAACGCGCAGCGTTCGTTCGTGAAAATATGAGGACAGCGTCCTTCCGCGAGCCGAGGGAATTCATTTCGAGAGAAAATGTATCTCACGCGAATGTTCTTGATACTTCTACTGGCAGTCAGCTCGAGGTGCGTTGTATTTTTAAATTTCATAATTATAAGGGAATAAATCCAGGGGATGACGATGGCCGTACATAATTAACCCCTACAGTATTCAGTAAAGTAAAAGATTTTGAGGTATTACTTTTAAGATTACTGTACATGATTGGTTCTTTTAATTTCGAAACACTGTAGGGTTAAACCTTCAATATTTGAAAAACGAGACTCTTCTAAGCCTATAAATTGCTCAGATTACCTAAGAAAGGTGGCTCATAAATTTCACTTCCTAACTCGTACCTCCGCTCCAAAAGCCACACTTCTGAATTAAATTGTTCCCTGGACTCTTAAAGACCAGTTCCAGTTAGGGTGCTATAACGTTTCTCTGAAATTTCCTCCACACCTTCAGAAACATTAGCTGCGATCTATAAATGTATTTAAATTATAACGTCCATTTCCTTAAACCGGTACGATAGAAATCTTCCTTGAACAACACAGCTGCCCCGACGTGTTATTTACCTTTTTTTTCTTATTCTGATTTTCTGAGGTTCCTATAGTTTTTTCTTAAACATAGTTTTTGCTGTGCGCGATACTCAGTTTATCGCACTTCGAGATATCGCGAACTTGTACGTGACGGAATGAATGAATATAAATAAAGAAAGAATGTATCGTCGCAGGCTACCAATGTTTACTATTGCCTAGATAATCTAGGAGCACGCGATAGAGGTACGGTTTGGTGTTTACGTTCACGTTGTGAATGGTACTTTCGCATAGGTCACGTAGAAAATAACATTGAAATAAAGTCGACCTTTACGAGAAAGGGAATGGTGGCCACTTTGGTGCCTCTCCGTGATTGACACATGCTTTAATCCGAAACGATAGACAGTGATGCGCTTAGAAGTCGCTCTTCAAGAATGTTCGCTTTATTACATGAGAGCGTAATTATCCTGATACATTAATTATTGAGCACCATTCGAAATTGGTGCTCAAATTGTCTCAGCTACCCCCCATTTCCTGTTCTTACACTGACTCTGGGACACCCTGTATTTCTTACTCTAACTCATGGTAATAATTGAATGATTAAGTTATCATATTAATAATTATTCTAACGTGTTTCTGATTTTTACTCTCCAGAAGTAAATTTTCTAGTTAGATTAAAGTTTCTAATTAGACTTTTTTGGTTCAGTTTAATCTCTGCTAGAGCAACAATCCTTACATTAAATACGTGTTTAGTTCAGGTATTTCTACGATCGTGATGAGCATAAATATGTGCATAAAAAGTGTCGCATTAAAGGCAAAAACTTGTCGTTATGAAGCCAAGAACCGGTATTATAAATATTGATTGTTCGAGTGGTTAACGCGGTTCGTTGGTCTCGTGTTGCCCCGATGAGAGTCAACGAATGGGAGAACTGTGAGAAATCGATCGAAATGACTCGTATTTTCATTATTCGACGTCCACGTTACTCTCACCATTGATTCTCTCGTATTAATTAAGCGAAAGATGCCATTTCCTCGACCCTTTCTCTCGTATCGAGAAATTTTCGCTCGTAAAGCTGCGCTGGCACTTAGTATATTATTACGTTACCACTTTTATGGAACATAAATGTATTTATACGCATTCGGTGCCTTGTCTGCGAAAAGATTAAGGAAAATTTATTGAAAATGTTTAGAATCTTAATGTCATAGGGGTTTCTAGCAATAAGCACTTCGAATTCAATATAGTCGAGTAATTGGGAGAAAGTTAAATTAAAAAATTGGCGATTAAATTTGCCATGTTCGTCATTTTTCCTGAAGACAGGTGTATCAAAAGTTAACACATAAGAATTAGTAACTTTACAAGCCATAATTTAAATTTAATTCCCTGTTTCATTTCATCTTCAATTTATAAAGTTTCTGTTATCATTTTAATATTATTTACTAGTGTTTGAAATGTTTCTAAAGATTTCTAGATTTGTGTTCTATTTAACCCCCTCATTTGAGGATTAATAACATTTCCTCTCTGTTGTAACAACTTTAACGTTCCTTTGCAATAAAAATTGCGAATTTAGTTGCCAGTCTAACATAATACTCGACACGCAGGGCAAATACCAAGCGTAATCGACACAAATTTTCCCCGTTCTGCGTATCATATTAAATCGTGCTGACATCATCGCGAATAAGATCGCTGGTTTGCGTTTCTTTCGATATCCTAGAGAGCCTGACCCGTGGTTAACTCTCGCCAACGAACCCAGGACTAACCTTATACAATTACCTTCGAGAGATACGCGAGACACGCTTTTATTAACTTACAATTTATCCCCTCGTGTAACCGTGTAGAAAGGATAGCCCTTTACGTTTCTGTGCTCTTTTAACGAAGAAACGAATTTCTTTTACAGATGCATGTGCTCGAGCGGCTACACTGGCCAGAATTGCGAGAACGAGTATATTCCCTGCGATCCATCGCCTTGTAAAAATGGAGGCACGTGTCGACAGATCAACGATTTGGCGTACGAGTGCGACTGCCCGGAGGGTGAGTCTGATATTATTTTTTTTCTTCTCATCGATGTCAATCCTCTGCGGTTCGTATTCGAGTCTCGAACACAGACATCAGCGAGGAATGAAAATTCCTGGTCGAAAGGAACGCACCTTTAATGATAATACGAGAGTTATTTTCTGTCATTAGTTTGCAAAAATAATTGCGTTTGGGGTTCATCGACGATGCACGATGATTACCCGGAGCAATTATTTTCTTGCGCAAGAAACATTCTTACATTTAATGAATGCTGGAATAAGTTAAGGGTAGGAATTGTAGAAATTTTTACACCGATTCTCAAGTTTTTATTATGAATTTATGAACCTCCAAGGATTAACATCTGATTTTGCATGATTTCGAGTGTCCTGATTTTCTTCAGCGTTATGTCTATTTACTATTAAACCGTTCACGAATTCTTATAAATACGTATGTTGTGGCAGAAGAAGATAGTTTAGTCAGTTAGCCACAAACACAATAATATTAGGTATTTGTAATAAGTAAAATACGTGCTTCACGAAGGTATTTAAAATTCCTGCTATTTTATTTTAAATCATTGCAAAACTCCAACATGTACACATTTGCACCGAAGACTAAGTGTCCAAAGGGTTAATTCCGCTCTCACGATAGCCACAATACCAAAGTTCACGATTCCACGCATTTTCCTATAAAGAAATGTCCTTCGTTCCCAAGCCCCTCGGGATCGCGAAAACTCGAGTTTCTCACGAATCGTGAAAAGATCGACAGCACCTTGAACCGTTTATCGCGCTGGAATGCGAAGGTGTCCAAAGATTCGCCATTTTCGAATAATCCCGCGTTCCACGTTTCACTCTGTTTACGGTGACAAGAAAGAGCCGGGTTAACCCGTTGCGCAACCTTGCCCCCGGGAGCAAAGAGGAAGGAAGACAAAAAGAGCCGTGTGTCCGCGGGCCAGTGATTAGCCGGTGCAACAGGTACGACTTAAAGGCGAATGGGGTGGGTGGCCATTTACGTGCATACGTACACGGTGGATGGTTAATGTAAAGCCTCGGGGTCAGCCTAGCGTGGCCTTCTCGCAGCTCGGATCACAATGCGTGGTCCTGTCGTTCCCAGGCGGACCACAACCATGGCGAACCCCACCTTCTTCGCTCTTCCTTACCGTTTCGTTCCTCCTTCTTGTCTTTTACGCTGCTCTGCCCTCGGTCGCGCGACTCCTTTCCCGTTAAAAAACCTTGCCCGCCCGTCTCTGCCTCGTGGCTTTTCATCGGTTCGTCGACTTTTCGACAGAACCACCATTCGTTTCGTCGCGTACCGTCGCGAACACGGACCGTGAAATTAAAAATATGCATGGGAATGAATGTTAGGGCGATTTGTTCGAGGCGGCGCGTAGTTGACATCGTGAGAAAAAAAGGGCTTCTTCGAGAAATGCTACTTTAAGAATTGTAGATCGATCTACGATTACGATAGATTTTAGGATGTATGTTTCAAGATATAAGTATGGGACTGTCTTTCGATAGAAATATAAAGTACCAAGAAACAATTTTATTTTCTTAGAAAATATTATATCACGGTTTCATGATTTGTGTGTAAATCTGAAAATAAAATCAGAAAATGATTTATTTAAAAATCTGAAATTTAAGTATTATAAGCATTTGTAACTCTTTTTTTTTCAAAATAGTACTTTTGAATTTTGGAAACGTCCCTTTAAAAGAAATATAAAAATGTTTCGAGTTCAAAGGGTTAAAGAATTGATCTAATATGACTTATGTCACATTACAACATAATTTCGAATAAAATGGTTTCTTGCTTTGATCGGAAATAAACAAGAGAAACTTTGATGAATGGAACTAAAACAAATTAAGGAATTAAATTGAAATCACTGCTGTCTCAGTGATGCACCTCTGGAGGATTAATGACAACCGGTGAAAATTGAAATTAAAGAGGGGGCAGGAGGCGTTTCGGTATACGAGGTTCGCAAGTTTTACGACCCCTAGCCGGTACAAATTACCATGTTATGTCGCCCTTGTGTTGTATGCAGCTTGTTCGATGGAACACGCGGCTTCGGCCTCGCGCTTCTCGTTTAACGAGGCCGCGCTCGGGCTCTCCTGCAATTATTATATTCCCGCCTCTAGGCGACCGTTTCTGGCCAGGCTGTATCGTAGCGAGGCCGCGCGCGGCCGATTCTTTTGAAAAAGGACGCGGTTCATAAGCTTTCAGAATGCTGGTGGTGAAAATCGAAACTCGTAAAAGGCGTGTCCCGATCGCGTGCTCCTAATGGCAGACGCTCGAGAAACTCGTTCCAGTTGCTTCTTATGGACACGCTGACTTCGGGACGAGGTCGTAACTGTTCCTAGTTTTCTATCCGTTTGTTCATCGGCGTTGGCTCTTTCCTAATTATATTTCCTTTCGTTCGACCTCTTCTTGTTTCCCGAAGCCGCTTCGTTAGCTCCTTTTTACAGACTTCACTTTTTGCACGGATTGTTCGGATCTATTAATTAATTTCTTCGACGTTCTTTATTCTTCTCGGAAAAATGTCGAATTTTATGTCGTACGACCTCGGGAACGATCAACTTCTGATCGCACACGTTGCGAAGAGGAAAAAGAACGCTTTGGCTATTAAGCTTCGCCAGATAGCAATTTAGTTCTACCTTGAAATCGATTTTTCCGTTGCATTAAAACTCAAACTAATCTTCATGGTATTTACAACAAGCTCGTAAATATTCCCCCCAGAGTGGCAGTGCAGTTAGACGTAATGGTTCAATTTGCAACACCTAGGAGTTACGCCGCGGCCTCTCCTCGCCAGTCGATTTTCATTCTATCGGGCGTTGACTTCGATGCACCGGTTTTTGCCCGACGTTTCCGCGAAACGGTCGTCTTTTCAGAACGAGGTTGTTCCCCGCCGGTCGATTCGGTCGCGTAGGTAGTCGTAATGGTTCAATTTGCCGCGTCCCGGCTCCTTTATTCCCTAGCACGAGCCACCTTGCTCTCGTCTGCGCGCCCTCCACGTTTTCTGGCTCGTGCAAGCGCACAACCTATCGTCCCTTCGGCCGTGGACGAGCAACAGATTTCTCCGGCCGACGATCCGATCACGCCTCCTCCGTTCCATTCCGCTAATTAGAAACCGTTCTATCGAGCGAGCACCGGTTAAGCGATTAACCGCACGCCCATAGATTAATCGAGCCGACGACCGAGATAAAGCAGAGCAAACAGCAGCTTCTTCTTCTCCCTGGATGTATCCCTGCACGAGCTGCTTCTATTCCTCCTGTTACCCTCTAAATTGAATCCTCGACGCGACACACGGCCACAGAGGGAATAAACGCTGCTCGATATCGCGTGCTCGTCCAATTAACGCTGACTGCTACAGTCTTCTCAGATTCATAAATTTCAGAGTGGATTCTACAGGCTTTCGATTATCTTTGTTATGGAAGTTCCTGTGTTTTCATTCCATAAGGGCTTTAGTATTATTACAATTTTTTAAATAGTTCTTCTGTGAATTGCAATTCTTTTTGTATTTAGAGTATTTTTAGAGTAATTCTTTGGCCAGGGACTGTATCGTACAGTACAAGAATAATGTCTCTGAACGTAAAATTAAAAAATTTCTAATTTATAAGATTATCCATGAAATCATCTCTAATCATAAACAGGTGTTCGCATTTCAAAATATTTTTACCTTGAAAGAAAAAGTTACTTCCGTTACAATCCAATTAGACACGATAGACATACCCCGGTGCATCATTAGGCGTAAAATAATAAAACAATACGATTATCCATAAATTACAAAGCACACAACACACTCCAGGATGATATATCCACTTGGCATTCATAAGGATAAATCGTCCTTTTTTCTTCGTGTATCAACGAGTTCCCTGATCTTACGGGGTTGTACAGGAAGCGGCTCTTAAGTGCATCGAGTTAGATGCTCGATCGAGCTTCGTGTATTCTTGCTTAATTCCTGTTCCACTCTTCACGATTCAATTAAAACGGCCGAGATCCTCGCGGATAGTGGTAGTCGCGTTCGATCGAGTCGGGATCGATTTAAGCCGCGATCGTGTCGGAAGGATCGGGTACACGGGACACGCACACGCGGCCGTTCCGACGCGGAAAACGCCGCGTTCGCGCGTGTATCGTGGCGGGAACGAGCGGCGAAACACGTCGAGGAAGAGGCCAGCCGGACAGTGTTATACGCGTTCCGACTGATTTATGCCAACTCGCGGGCATAAAGTGCGTGGCACCGAGGTACCCGAGGGATACAGGGGACGAAACAGACCCGGAGGCGCCTTGGCTTCGTCTCTCCGTTCCCTTTCCGCTCGATTATCGCGCGACTTGATTTTACACGCTCGATGAGAAGAAACGAATCAGGATCAGGGTCTTTGTTTTTAATTACATTACGATCTAACGCTTCCAAAAGTAATTAGTTAATTAATTTTACTTCGTCATTTGATATTGCAAATCAACACTAGCAAAATAATTTTTGACTTAAAGAAGAGAGAATCTTTCGTCTTTTTACAGTTATTATTACATTTATTTATGAAAGTTGTAATCTTTCATTTCGAACGCGAACGTGTTAAAGGTAGATAAGATGAATTGTAAATAACGAGAAGATTGATGAGCAAATCGCAGTTTAATAAGCATACTTCGACAACGGTACACGAATTTTATCGTCGGGTCAGATCCTCTCTCGGTCGCGTCCTACGCGCGGTAAAGTTACCTCGGGAAGATTTATCGACACCTCCGCGTTACATTGTTCCCGTTGCGAGGTGTTGGACGTTTTAATTAAAAGTGTTGCTCCTCTGCCGGCCGATCTGACGCGTGAAAGCCGGCCGACCGTGGTGTCGCGTCGAATAATTAATAGGCAGAAACATCTGGACACAAAGGAAGCGCGTATGGCGACGTCTAACAAGTGTCCTAGCGGCGTGCCTCTATTCTGGCTCATTGTCAAGCCTCGTCTAACTCTATCCCGACGTGTGTCGTCGCTCCATTCTCGACACACTCTTCCTGGCTTCGTAGGTGGTGGCGACACGTAGGTGCCCGCGAATACCTGACGACGATTTTCTGTGTCGTAATCTACTTTTCCGCGGTTGAATACGAACAAAGCCCTGCTCTTTCTCCGTCTGTTCTGTGTGCAGGTGTAGAGATTGTTGCATTGACGCGTGGTCGAACAGACAACCTCGTGGCTTTCTACGAGCGTTGGCTTTGAGCGATGAGTATCGGAGATTTTATGGGTCAAACTATCGTACTTGTGGTTCTCTTAGAGGTTTATTGTCAATTTATTGACAAATATTTAAAAACAGTTGAAATACCAAGGAAGATAAAAGAGGGTGCAAGATTTGAGGGTGAACAAATTTGAAGCTAAATTATTTATTAAAGAACCTGGGGTGAATTTAATTTTCTTACGAGTTAACCGATCCAATGGTTGGCCAAGACGGATCAAGTTTATAAGAGATGCAGCATCCGAAGGGGTCTTCAACGGAGGGTACAGATTACTCGGGAATTTGATACCTTCCTGAGGGAAATAGTTCTATTACGTTCACAAAGTCCGGCACAGAGAGACTCGAATAACAGACGTCAGACTTTCATGCTGGAAGCTCTAACTTGCCGAGTTCTATGGCTCGGACTCATTTATCGTGCCCACGCCGCCTTTATGAGAACGAAATGCCACCAGTATACCGATACCCTCGGCTGTGAGCAGCCACGGACCACAATGACCGGTATCTGTCACTGTCTCGGTCCAGTGTGAGTGAACCGGGATGATACCTGTCCCGAGGAAATCCTTTCCCTCGATTGAATTCCGAAACAACGCAAGTTCAATTTTGGAAACCCTTTCAACTCGTATTTAGACCTATTTTCATTACCATTTAATTATGATATATTACATGTAACAGAGTCAAGTAATATTCAACCCTTTGCACTCGAGTGGCACTTCTGAGGCTATGCAATGGGCTAGAATATTTTGAAATGTGAAATTGAATTATTATTTATATTAAAACATAGCAAACTGAATTATAAGCATTTATAATTCTTTGCTTCCAGAATAGGGCTTTTAAATTTTACAAAATTCACTAAAAGAATATTTCAAGTGCAAAGGGTTAATAACGTTTGGCAGTAGTTTCACAAATATGGGATGGTTAAAAGTACCCCGCGAATTATGAATCGACTATGTGTCACCAGGGTTCCCAAACACCCCGTCCACCCCGTTTTCCCACGAATTCGCTGAATCGCACAGATGCAACTGTACGAGACGAACCCTTTGGCTGGGTGGCGGAGGGTCGTATCGCAAGGTTCTCCGGGGAATTGGTCGAAAATCAGGGCGAACGATGCATAATGCAAAACGGTAGGTCGGTCGTAAAGCATAAGCGGCTCCATTATGTCGGGGAAGGTGAGTCGTGACAGGGCCGTATCCACGAGTGCCACTCGGAAGTCTCGAGAGGGAGAGCGAGCCGGATTGTTGGTCCCTTTTGTTCGGATTTTGCTTCTTTTTTCTTTCTCCGCGGAGAGAGGAACAGTGATAAATCCACACCCACGCGGTGTAAACCGAGCTCCTCTCTCGGACACGACGGTGTGGTAGCAATCGCCGGGGAATCGGCCGCACCCGTGTACGAACGACCGCTTTGTGTAGCCGTGGCGCGGGGATATAAATCTGGATTAATTTAATGCGTCCGTTGAATCTCAATAACGATCGGCGGCGGACATGACGGATTTGCATACGAGACCGATTCGATCCGGCCAGAAGCGATCCCGATCGCTGAAATAAAATGATACGAGCGAGCGCAGGATCGTTGCTGGGATTGCAACTAATTTGTTGGAAATGACTCGGTGGTGTTACTTTCCTATCGATGGGGTAAAATCACCTGTATCTAGTTTTTTGATCGAATTTGAAATTCAGATCTTGTCGAAGCTGGTGAATGTAAATTAACGCCCCTTTGATAAAAGCTAAGACTTTACTCAGTGAATAATGGAATGCTAAATTACTATTTCTATATTAAATATTTTATCTCAACGTAGAGATTCATTTTTGTATAAATTAAATATCATTATACCAACAGAAAATGATTCCAAACTCTCTGCTTATGAAAATCCGTAAACGAATAACAGAAAAGAGGGGAAAGTGGGTTGTCGCAGGAATTAGGAAAGTAGATCATAAAAATCGGCCAGTAAAGGGAGCACAAAAGAGTAGGTTTGTAAGAGAATCCTCACGACGCGATGAAACATTCGGTCGAATCAAGCAGATGCAAAGGATTCCGTGGAAACAATGGGTCCGATCGATACAATGAGGGTGCAACGGGTAGGTGATCTCCATAGAAAGGGGGACCACACCCCATAGAAGGAGAGGGAACGAAGCAAAGGCGTTCGTTGGAACGATCAAACGTTGTAAGTCGTTCCAAGGGACCCACAAAGACAGAACGTACACACAGAGTCATTGACTTGGTCGTAAAAGCCAACGTTGCGGTGTGCCAGTGCCTTATTCTTGTTTTCTCTTCCCTCTTCGTACAAGGATCCCCCCCTCCTCTGTTTCTTCGTCTGGCCCTTTTTCCATCGGTTCTTATTCCCCGTTTTTCGATACCATCTACGAACTCTCTCGCCAACCCTTCGCTTCTCGTACTCTTCATATTTTACCATTACCATATCAGGTTCTTCTCGATTCTCCTTTCGCCCCTCTTCACCTATCTTCGTGCTCTATACGGTCCCTTATTAAATATAGTTACGTAGATTCGCTCACGTACCGAAGCCACACACCCTCGATCGTCCGCCCTGATGATTTCTACACCCAACCCTTTCCACGACGACCAAGTCGATCGAAGCTTCGATTATCTTCCCCTTTCCCGATGGGGAGGCAAGAGGGTTCCTTTCTCGATTAGGGAACTATAAGGTCGTCGACCGCGAATAACCCGGTTAAGAATCTAGTTAACCCTGGTTAGGGTTTGGGAACTTGCGGTAACCCATATTCTTGATTGGGTCAATTTTTATACCCAATTCGATATTCTTTGTCTCCTATTCATTTGAATCTTAATTCTAGATAATTGTAAGTTTTACTTGAAAAATTTGGGCATCAGGAATTTAATTTCTATTATTTTTTCAAAATAAATGATATTTTGTTGCTATTAAATTTTCGTAGTACAGTGTTTAAATTTGGAGATTGATATTCCAATTGTACATTTGCTGGCTGAAAGTCAGTTTTCTTCGCCGTCCATGTTATGCAAATCGCAAACATTCACTAATGCCGAACCGTATTTCCTTGGCTACGAAAGGACTGTTAAAGTGACGAAGATTGTCTATGGAGATTAGAAACGATCGTTTGTTCGTTGCTTTTGTTATCGGTTAATGCGAACGACGATCAAGCGAGTGGTTTGCAATAAAGTAAAGTTGCTTAACGCGTTGCAATCTCATAAGTTGTAATGCAGTTTCAGTCATTTGTATGTTTTTCTATTATCTTGCGGATGGAAAATATGTATTTATCAGAGGACAGTAATTTGTCTCCGTTGAGCGATTTCAGTTTTTGTAATAATTAGGGCTGATTACTCTATTCAAACCCTCTCGTTTTTCCTCTTTTTTTTTGCGCCAATTGATCAAATAATCAGCAATTGTATTTTCTAGAGGAATGAAGTAGTAATACGTTTATAATAAAAGAACAATCAGGCTCTTTTCAATAGTCCCATTAATCATAATACTCTTAATTTTCAATCAGTCTGTATCATTAGACAAATCGTCTTCATAATCTTCAGTAATAGTAAAAATAAAATATTACAGTGTTTCACGCAAGATATTATTTTTGTAACAGCCAATATAAATTTAAGCAATGTTCCATCCACCATAAATATTTAAATTTAGGATACTCGTAAAAGACTTTTTATTATAGACGAACATATTTCGGAATCTGGTACCACAACTCGTAGTTTTATTAGACAATTAAGGGGTTAGAAAGAATACAAGCAGGTAGAAACTCTTCCAGTGTCTCAGGTAGACTCTGTAGGTCGTTCTTGAATTCTCACCAAGAGAAACAGCCCCCCCTTGAAAGCCACCGATTTCTCTGCACAATTCCCTCGTGACACAGGAATATGCATACGCAATAAGAAGATGCACGGGTACCTGTCCGTGCTTTTGCGCCTGTGTATGCGTATAAAAGTTCAATAAACTTTGGCGGTGGTGGTGCAAGCAGGGGTACGAGCGTTGTTTCCCCGAGGTCGTAGCCGATGGAAGTCGCTTGACCTTTGCCCCCGGGCGCCTCTGTGTTCCCATAAAGGTGGCCACAGGGTTACTTTATGCCCCGCCTGGCGTGTGTGGTCACCCTCCACGTATCGTGTTTAAGGCTGCTCAAAAATTGGCTGCGGATCGTTCTTTTCCTGCTCGTCGTCTTTGAATTATTTCAAAACAGTTAGCCCCTCGTGGACAAATATATTTTTCACATTTCTTAGATAAGTACCAGGAAGTTTTTACTTTGTAAATTCTGAGGTTTCCAAATTTTTAATTTGTTATTAGATGCTCGAAGACCTCAGAGGTATATATTTGATATTTTTCGCTACTGTTGCTCTAAGTGCCGGAAGTAAAATATAAATTGAACCATAAACTCCGTAACACGATCAGAATTGATCGTAAAAAGCAATCGCGATTCGAAAGAATTCGCGGCGATTTACGACGGTATTATTTACGAATATCGCCGTTAATTAGTGAACGGATTTGGCCGGTATCCCGTTTCGAAGAAAGATCGTACCGTGGCAGAACGAGGGATCATTTCTGATGGTAAATTGCCGCTTGTATTAATCGTAAAAAGGATCATAAAGCCCTTGAAAAGGGGATACGTTCGAGCTGGCCCGTTGAAAAGACTTCAGCTACGCCGTTAAGGTTGTTGTATCGCAACGAGGACGATCTTTCTTCTGCCGGTGCTACCAGAAACGATCCTCGAAACAGGAACTCGTCGCGGTTTCGAGCAACATCCTCTCCTTTCTGCGCGCGATTATCCGCCTCGTCATCGTGGAATGCGATAATTCTCATCGCGACGACAGTTCCCTCTTCCTTGAAACCGAGAGGATTCCTCGGTGAAATTTCGGTTCGCATTTCCTTCCTCTTTTTATTCCTCTCTGAAGTCTGTGCGCTGAATTTTTAACCCATTTCTATAATTAACCTCTTGTCATACTTTGACGCACCTTACGCTTCAAATGTTACAAACCTGATTTTGATTACAATTCGATTTTAAGTGCAATTGCAACTATAATTGGTACAGTAATACTATACGCACAATCTGAAGCCCAATAATCGTTTCACAATTTTTCCTTGAAACATTTTCAAATTCGTGCACCTGTTACATAAAACGATCGCTTAACGAAAAATCATTCCGTTTAATTTTTACGGCATAAATTGGCCGGCACGAAATCGACCAATTAATTTCCCCGTTGATCGTCTTCCGCGTGTACCGTGCACGGCAAACGGGGAGGGCAAAAAGGGGGAGAGAGGGATGGAAGGCGGTCACGTTTGGAGGACGATATCGAAACGGCGGATCGTTCGAGATGCGCTCGTGCACATGTTCCTCTCTAATCTTTTGCAACTCGCGACTTCCTCAGGTTGGTGGGTTCGCGTATCTGGCCGAGCCTCGGATTCCACCTCCTACTCCTCTTCTTTTTCCTGTATTATACTCTTACTGTCCAGCTAACGACCCCCTATCTCGTGCATCGCGAAATAATGAAATTACGCGAATAAAGGGACGAGGCGGTCGCATCGAGAGGACCGTGGTCTCGGGGCCTTTTTTGCCGGAACACGGATGCTAACGACGCTCGTGTTCATAGAAATGGATCTGGCACGAGGCGGCTTTATGTCCAGGAACGAACGTTTCGTGTATCCGCCGTATATCTACGCTCGTTTTTATGGGATCGTCGCAAAATTTATTCTCTATCGAATCAAATGAATTTTATTTGTAATAGTTGATGTTACGTCTGATCCATCCTGAAATTTTCTTAGAATGTTGGGTATTTTAAAGTATATAGGATGGACTGGAAATAAACGAGCAGGGGATGATTCTACGTTAAAAAAGATAAAAGAAAAATATTTTAGTATAACTTTAACGTTTATTTAGTTTGTAACAGAGTATTGTTGCTATTGTTTCTGTTACATGTTGGTAGTTCTAGTGTTAAGATCAATTCTCGATTGTACCACGATTTATTTTATTTTTACTGTATAGTTTTCCTTGTATAGACATTTTGGAGAATTGAAATTTCTTATTAGGTTACTTGGTGATACTTGACTAAATTTTCTTTTATTTCTCATATCATAAGTATAATAATTTCAATTTTATCATTTTTAAATGAATCAACAGCATGAAATGAACTGAATCGTTTAAGAAAGGGACACGTACGATTCTCATTTAGAATGAAATAGGGATTCCAGGATCGCAGAAACGCTTGAACTTTCTGGTCGCGAGCCTCTTCCTGATAGAAGGAAACGCGTATAAGTCAGTTGAAATTCTTATCACGAGGCATTATCGGCGGTTGTATGAAAACAGGAATTCGCGTGCGGATACCGTGTGTACACGGTTTTGAAATACAAGCGCGCGCGGCCGAATGGGAAACAGCAGCCCGCGATCGCACATTATACGCTCGCGACTGTTAATCAGTCGGATTCGTTCGTTCGCAAGAGCTGAAGATGGGAGCGTTGGGACGTTTTAACAAATCGTCGTGGAGGCTTTGAAACGCACGTGATTCATCCGCGCGTGTCCGCTTGCCGGAATGGCCGGGGTGAATCGTAATTCTCTTTAATTGCGTCCGTGTTGTGTATGCACGGGCGGCTCGTTACAAATTCGCGGTTATTGCGTTCGATTCTAATACGTACCGTTGCCTGGCATTCCACGCGAAATGTTCCAAATTCTTCGGTTTCAAGTTCCTCGTTTCAGAGGGAGAGGAATAATTACTTATCGAGCCGACGTTCGGCATCGGTGCGCTAAGATTTTCCATCTTCAAAGGAATTCTGCGACTTTTTTTTCGGGGCTAGAGATTTAATGCCCGATCGTTGTGCTTTTTATGCTATCAAAGTGATAGAAGAGGAAATAGAAAATTAAATAATTTAACCTTTCAACCCCTTCGGTGTTCAATCAGTACAATTTAAAACAGCACCTGTGCATTACACTTTCGTAAATTGTTATTTGTGGAATAATAACAAATATGGGATGTACTTTAATAAATGTTATCAAAAGCGTCTCGGCTATTAAGTTTCAAAATTTAGAATCTCGAGTGACTTTGACGAAGCAAAGAGCCTGTGAAAGGTCCCCATCTTCAGTTCCTCGAACATATCAAATGTAAGAGTTCCAAGAAATCAAACTCGACCCGTTATGATACACCGTCGTTCCATTCGCGCGACGCAAGAAGCACTCCTCAAATTAAAAAATATAATTTATCACCCTTCGATTCTTCTAGAAACGCGTTCCTTTGATAATCAATACGGTTTCCTTGAATTTTTATGGAATTCAAGTGTTTTAGATATTTTTGTGTTCGCGAGGGCGATTACACGGTTCTAATGTATCCAATTACAGAATCGTTGATGTCGGAACAGATGATAATCACGAGTTGATGCATCGCGACACTTTATCGCGTCGGAATCGCATGCTATCGTTCACTTACGCAATCTCGCGGCTAAACACATTCCATTGGTGTGCTTCCTGCTCGTAAATTCGACCAGCACACGTGCAGACATCTTACAAGGGAGCTTTCTTTCAAGCTGGGTGGAAAAAAAGAATTTATTGGACACTTATGCTTATCATAAATCAATGGGCTGTCATAATGAATATAGTCGTACAGTCTCTTTCGTTTCTTCAAATTAACCTTTTCATTTGCATCTCTGACGCATAAATCTTGAAATACATTTAAAATACAAAGGGATAATTTAATAAATTTCATTCTCCAAGGGTTTTTAGGAAACGATATTGTTAATTTTCTTTTGTTTTTTCATCGACGATAATTGCCAGAAGATGATAGTGTGAAATTCTCGAGGCTCGTAAGATATTCTTTTGTTTTTTTTATCGATGCTGATTGTCGGAAAGAAAGTAACGATCAATCTGTAGGACAATGGAAAGCAAAATAGGGAGAGAAAAGCCGAGCAAGGTCTATTCATCCCGAAATCCTCCCTGTTCATTCGACTCAACGACCTCACTGTCCTTTCTTTCTCATCTTCGCCGTGTATGGCCGGCCTTAACGAGTCGTCGACCGTGACCACGACGCGATTAGACGCCGAGACTCCTCTAGACGGCAGGAAATCGCTCGTTGCCGTCATCTAATCCACTGACAGAGAGTGCAGGTTGATGACGATTAACATCCCACTGCACTTAACGCCCGTTGCCTAATCCTTTTTTCACGCAACCCCTTCGCCATTACGCCTGAGAAAAATTTGTCAGTGCTTCGGTAGATTGATTTTTTATGTCGTTATTGAGGTTAATGACTGAGGGGATACGAGAAAACTTAATTTTAAAAAGCTACAGCATTCCATTTGCTTCTTTTATTAAAGAATATTCAAAGAACATTAAATGGATAAATTATTAAAACTGGGAACAAGGGTGTAATTTATTATGTTAGTCCACAATTTTCATGAAAAAATTCGAAAGTATAACTGAACCATAATTCAAACATTTATTAGAAATTCTAGAAATGTGTGACTAGGAATGGCTAATCATATCGATCCACTACGAGTTTATGAGCTTTGCAAATCATATGTGAACTATAAATAAAATAAATTGTGAGAATTAATGTACCCATAATATGCAATTGCAACCAGTTATGTTAAGAATCAATAACAATACTTTGCAATTGTTTTCCCGTTAGCCGCAATTTCCCATGCAGATGTATAATATGGAGAAAAATTTTATGAAATCAGGCTGAGAATATTACACGTACGCGCGTTTTGATCGTTGTCTTTGATGTGTTTCTCTTGTTAGAATGAAAACCGGTCCGGTCGATATTCGATTAATTAGTAAAATCGTTGCCCCGTGTGAATTGAGTCTTTGAGAACGGGTTAGGTCTATCGCAACAGATGTGGGAAGAGGATTCTTGTAATTGGCCGGCTGAGCACTCGTCTATGAGAAAAAGTTCGACGCAGCTGCTAATTGGCGGATCGCGTACGTTGAAAATTGCACGAGATAATTACGAACGGGGGAAAAAATCGGGCCGAGACAATCGTAACTCCGCTCGTGGTGACACGTTGCGTAGCTATGTTCCATTTTTATTCCATTTATGGTGTATTTGTTTCATTTGTTGTTGTTCAGCTTTGTATGGGATTGTGCGAAGTTCAGTTGTTTCAAATAAATTAGTACTGGTATTTTATTAACCATTCCTGGGACAATTAAAAATATAAAAATCAGCCTTGCCAGATTGATTAAGAATTCATTTCCCTTTACCGCTGTATAAAAAATACTTCTCCTACTGTTTATATTAAGATTACAAAAAATTGAAGATGAATCTTTGAAATTACTGGTCGCGAACAGATTAACCAAGAATTAATTTGATGTGGGAACAGGTATCCGCAAAATATGTGGTACAAACCGTGGATGAGCGGAAGTGAAGTTAGAATTATGACTGAACTAATTAATGAAATCGTTAGGGGGTTTCAGTTTAATGAACACCGATTGTCGATTGCGTACGCTCGCGTCTGCCTTTTCACACGATCGTTTTAGCACGAATACGCTGGATATGAAAGCACGAACGATCTACTTTCGAAAAATCAGATCAACAGTGTAATTAAATATAAACTGACTATAAAATTAAAAATTGGATTAGACAAATATTCGATTCTTAAAGTAAAATTACTAATTGCAAGTGAAACGATTGTACGTGATTCTAACCCTTTTGTCACGAGAGGTTTCACCTGAGCCTTCCGTGTTGGCTCTCGAGGGGGATGCAATCGATCGAGCCGATAAGCGTTTCGAAATTAATATTACCGGGCTAATTACGTGGCCGCTCTTTTATTTTGCCTCGTTCGTGGTATCGCCAAGGGTCAGTCTCGTAGTTCCACGGCCCGAAGGCACGCTCCTAATGACCGTACTTGGCTACCGCTGAAATGCATCCTCACGTATTCCCCGCCACGGGTATTGCATTATATAACCGGTGTATACCGCACGACACGTATCTCGTTTTATAAATCCCATGCAGCCCCTGTTAGAAGCCAGAACTCGGACTTAGAGGAGGGTTCGGGGTGTTTAGTACGCGACAAGGACAGAGGGGTGCACGGGGCGCGAGGATCGAAGGCAGGTGAAAAAGTGCCCGGAGTCTGGTCGTGGCATCTAATTGGAACACGATTCTGACCCTGAAACCCAAGATAGGGGAATATTCCAGCCCGGTGGAGAGAGAGAGAGAGAGAGAGAGAGAGAGAAAAAAAGGGAAACTAAAGCAACAACGAGAATGACCATAGACGTGGCGAATCTCGTTAAGGATCCAGCGTGAAATACGGGTCCCTATGGAAACGGGGCCCCATTCTCCGCCTATAATTGACGCGTCAGCTCGCGTACGAGTTCCGCCCCGCAAGCTCGCGCGAAGCGGAGATTTTATCCGCGAGGGGAATCCGCTCGCGCCGACCTCCTTTGCCGAAGCCGACGTCAGGGGCCACGGGGATGGACAGATCGCATCTGTTGCTTGGAATCTGGAATACTGGATGTGGTGCCCAGATTATGGTTGATCGAAAGATTGTGACAGGATAGCTCGTTACACTCGGGTGCAAAGTGTAGATAGTCTGGAGTAGCTGGACTCGGAGTTGCTGATAGGTTATATTAAAAATTCTTCAGAGTGCAAAGGGTTGGGGTTAGAATTAGGGTTGAGATACAGAAAAATATCTAAAATTCATCACAATTCATTTTGGACTCGATCGCGCGTCCATCCGGGCACTACCGTTTACGGCAGCGAGTATGACGAGCAATCAGCAGCGCACTGAAACGGGGCGACGTATAAACAGAGGTGAAATTTATTATGCGGTTTAATAGCCACAGGAAGTAGCGATTCTCAAGCATGGAAGCCCCGAAGCGAGCGTATAAGCAGATTTTACCGTACATGGCGGTACACGCGGGGCCAGCTTGTATAAATAAGACCAGCGGGCGACGGTCCATGCGACGATCTGATTCATTTGCTGCACCGGGGGACAGGGTAACCACTTCCGAGATGCAGATATCTCTAGTAGCGGCGTGAGTAACCTCGAAGGCACAAGATGCAAAAGGAGGAGGACAGCGAGGGGGAGGGGATGTAGGTAGTTATCCAGCATGAGGTTACCCACGGCGGAGGTGGACTCGCGGCGGTTAAAGAGCGATTTAAGAGGCGATTCCTATCTTCCTTAATTACCGTACGTTTTTTCGTAGTACGACCGTGCCGGAGGAAACGAGCGGAGACAGAAGCGCGGGCAGAAACAGGCTGACCGAAGGGGTTAAGCCGCGTATATGGGCTTCCTCCTCGTGCGGCCTTTCTGTTTCTCGATTTGCGATCCGCGGTTTGGTTTACAAGTTCGCGGAATGGCGGCAAGGCAGTGGGGGGGATCACCGCTTCGTTGATTGTGCACCGACTCCTCCGCTTTCCTATACATTCGCGGGTACCTTCTCTCACTCGAGGAAGCGTACGAACGTGTCCTCGGGCACATATTGGGTCAACGCGTGAATAATGCGCCTGCACTTTCCCGCGGATACCGTCTTGCTCGTTTTGGAGATTCGCTTCTGATACCTTGTAGAATATGGGAAAACAGGTGTAGTTGTCTGAATTACTCGAACCTCTCGTTTCCTTTTTTATAAGGTACTTATCATCGATGAGTTTTATACGGTGCCCATTTAATACTTGGTTTTGCACAAAAATTGTACAAAACGTGAAAAGGAAACCCTATACGATTTAATAATACAGGGAATCTAAATATATGTTACTTCAAAGAGAAATCTGTTTTTAAAACGAATCACGTCCAATCCGTCCAAACGGAAGTAGCCGATCACGGTTACATTAGACCCAAGAACCGCGCACAAGCTCGATCGTGCCGTTTGAAAGCGACCGGTCTATTTTCCCCCGGCGTTATTTGAGCCTCAACAATGCCCGTTGCACGCGGAACGCGTCGCGTTCGGAGTTCCACTTTCAGCAGGCGGCGCGCAAGGATTTACCGGCGTGGAACTGGCCGTGAGGACACTCGTGTATCCGATAACCCAATATCCACAAGAGCGAGTTGTTGTTGTCGTCGTCGTCGTCGTCTGGAGGCGATGCAGGGACCTCGAGCCGCATAAATTTGCATAGAACCGGCGCGCCCCTTTCGTACGTTACGTGCAAAGCGCAACACACGCAGAGAACACACGGCGAGAACTGGATGGACCCTTTTCCCTTTTTCATGTTTCGTCGTTTTTCGCGGCACGTGGTCGAGGACCGGGCTCTCGCCCTTAATAAGGAGCGCGAAGGTCTCGAGGTAGGCGTGGATTTGTCTCGTTCGAGTATCGAACTCGAGGGGATCTAACACCGACCCTTTTTACCTGCCTGTGGCACCTTCTTTTCATCTGACGTCTCTTCGATGAGAATCTTGATTTTTCAAAGATAGAAAGTCTTAAGATGGCTCGATAAATTATTAACCCCTTCAGATTTACCCCCTATAAAATTAAGATTTTTGCCCACTAACTAAACATTTTTTATCTTAACTCTTTCAAATCTTTTATTTGAAAGAAATAATATTCAAAGGGTTAATAATTTTACTTTAACGTTCACAATTGTTCTTCTCTGATCTTGTATTAACATCGATCTGAGTCACTGAATGCTTTAATCTGATTTTCCAAAAAATCGTGTTCATCCCGGGTTACATCAGACAGCGTTACGTTATAGCTTGCATAATGAACGTTAACGAGCTCGATCGCCCACGCGCGGCAATTTAAACTCGCGCGAGATCCGTATCTTTACCGAAATAAATGAAAAACGAAAGTCGGGGCGAATCGTGAGTGCATTCTTCGTCATACGCGGACGAGGTCGTAAAAGGATTCTCGACTGCCTTTTGTCATTGAGGTTTTGTTCGCCGCGGTGCCCGCCGCTCTCTCTTCGCCGGGACATTTAAGGAAGTTCGTCCCGGGCAGCGTCGGTCGATTAAGGGAACGAGGGAAAAAAATCAAAAAGGTCCCTCGTAGCCTCGTGTGTAATGGGGTGGCGTACGCTGGTTCCACCCACAAAGGGACTTAATGGCGCCGCCCGCGGGCATTTACGAGTGACTTACGCGTTCACGCATGATAAATAAATCTATGCAACGCATTATACGCCACGGTTCTCCCTGTCAGCCGCTCTTGTGATTAATGCACCCGGTGCTCGTCTACGGAGGTGTTCATGCTACGCGTGTCTCTCTTACGTGCTTCCCCCCTCTTTATGATTCCTTTAACAGGCCAAAGTTGCCCAAATTTTATCCAAATTTCGTTATCTTTTACTTGGTCGATGGCTTGGTTACATTATCACGGTAATCTTTCATGTATTATGAATCCTAACACCATCAGAATATCCTTCTTAAGAATATAATCTAGTATTTCATTTGAAAATGAAAAATTTCGTATTAAAAGAACGCGAATCGTTCGATCAATTCTGCTCGTCCGCGGTGAACGCCACGGCCATCGCGAGTACAACGTCGCGCCGGTTCGATCATTACCGCGGCGTAAAAAGAAAGATCATTACGCGAAACAATAATGCCTCCGTCATCATAATTTCAATAAATCCGGTAACGCGGACACCGTGGCCGGCAATTCCGCTTTTTTCCCCTTTGTCGGCTTCCCCTCTCGTGTACGATTCACTCCGAACGAATTACCTAGCGCAAATACGTTGCACGGTTTGACGGTGCATATCGAACAGCAAAGAAGAGAGACGATGGCGAAAGGCAAAGGAAGAAAAATCGAGAGGTAGACAATTTCCGGCCGATTCGACACGCTTTTTCCCTCCCTCTCTGGTATCGTCGAAGGGTGGTGGTGGTGGTGGTGGTGGACTCCTTGTCTCCTTTCTCGTGGTTGGTGTACGCCTTCTTTGTCAGCGAGGCTTGTAGCCTCGATGGAACGCACATATGGCCTAAGGTTGGTTTACCTTAGAACAAAGTGGTTTTTGTTCAGTCCCCGGGCAACTTGTGCAAGTCACGGGGGTTTTGTTGGCGTCGCTGAGAGAAGAAGAAGAAGAAGGGACGAGCGGGCAAGCAACAAGAGCAAAGAGCCAAGCCACGCGTTGGAGGAGAACCGTCCGCTATCCTCCTTTCTTTCTTACCTTCGCCTCTTTCCTTCGCCTTTCTCAAGCTTCCCTCTATACGCGTCCTCTATGACCTTCGCGTGTGCAAGCGTGAACTCGAAGAACGTCCACGAGGAGGTTCGATTTCGCATCAAGATCGTTCTGAGAAAAATCCAAATCCCGCCAACTGATACCGCTTGAATTAATACATTTTTCTGACCAGGGGTTTCGTATCTTCTATTTCACTACCCTGAAATTGTAATTCAATCGATCTTTAATTTCAAATTACTGCGGGGTACCAAGATTCCATTATTAAAATTGGTATTCGTTCGAAAGAGTTCGAAGACGGTTCGAGTCGATCGACTTTTTTTGCTCGTGCATTCTTCGGGATCGAGTACTTGAATTTCTTTGGATCAGCCTTATCAGAGCATCGCGTTCGTATCTCCGATCGAGAACCACTCTTGTAATTGCTGCTGCTGGTGCACCGAGGACTCGATTTCTTGCTCGTTCCCAAAGAAAGCACGAGCAACATGCAAATCACCGTGAAACAGATCGGGATCAATAGCCATCCGTAAGCTCGGATCCTTTTTCAGATACGAACCTCCACCCTGCAATCTTCGAAATCTCCGTATCTCGACGCGTGTGTAATTAATTCTTAAAGAGTTTAGAAATTTGGAATCTTGAGGGGGTTTAAACGGTTAATTGTCCAGAGGTAACTCAGCCTCGCACCCCTTTCGATTCTCCCAGCGAAAAGAGCATGATCGAGGCAAGGCACGACGATCGAATTTGCTAGACCACTGTCGTTCGGTGCACGAAACGAAACTGCTCGGAGTAAAAGGTGGATAGAAAGAGGCAAAAGGGGAAGAGAAGGTAAGAGAGGCACGAAGCGGAGGGTCCCACCCACTAGTGGCCCTCCGCTGCGGAGTTCAGGACTCGTGACCACCTCGGGCTGATATGTCGAACCGAAACCCTTCGTTTCTTCTTGGCTCGCATCCCTCTCCTTTCCATTTGTAGCCTTTCTCTCTCTCTCTCTCTCTCTCTCTTGCTCTCACCACCGCCGATCATCCACGGGAACCATGGACCCCCTCGTGCCTCCACCGTTCCTCCTCCTCTTACCATCGCGGACGTAGCCGTCCCGCGTGGCTCTCACGAATACTCTTCCCATGATTTACTCGCGCGTCTCGAAACGGAGAAGCATCCTTTTTGCCTTGCCTCGGTTCGCCTTCGTGTATCTCGTTGGCGGAATCTTTCGCGGTTTCGAATAGGAAACTGCTCTCTAGCCGGCCTAGAAGAAGTCGTCGGGGGCCCCCTCCAGATGCTTTTCGGCGATACGAATTGAATAATTGCCTCTCCTGGCTGGCTGCGATGGGAGAGAGTACGTTTCGACGTTCGAGCACTCTTTTTCTCAGAACGCGAAATATTTCTGTGCGGAAAGTTATATAAAAATTCGATGGAGTTTCAGGTTTTAATTAATTGTTACTTGGATGCACCATTTGTTAATTTTGTAGTTGTCTATGTGTGATTAATGGCGGACGATTAATCTGGTATTCAAATTTTCACATACGATTACGTAAGGGGTAAAAATTATACGGTCTCGCAACAGCGATTTATATTATGCCTCCCTTCCGCATCGGTAATTGATTCCTTTCTCTGTCGTTCGGCTGCTCGCGTAATTGTCCTATCCGACTTATTAATTATCGCTCGTGTCAGTCATCGTTTCAATAATGAACCGCTCACGGCGCTAGGAGTCGATTATCTGGAGCCAAAGGCAATTTGTCCTACTGTCATCGTGCACCGTTCAAACTTTGAGAGAGAAAAAAGAAAAGAATGAAAAAGAAACGACCATAATTTTCGATACCTTTTGTCTCTTTAAGCTCGACCGAACCAGTCACGACAATTAACCCAAGACGAGCGTGCGTTATTGCGTAGACGTATTCTGAAAAGTCGGACTTCATAAAAGGCTGACAGTTCTCAATTATCCTTAGCTCGTCATTTTTTACCTGTCCTCACAGAGAGGTTTCACTCCTTTTCGGGCGTCAAAAGAAACCGAACAGTCGATACGGTTTTATGCAACGACCCTTGCTGTAATTAGAGAAGGGATTAAGTTCAATGAGTGCTCATGAATTTCAGTCGATTCCGGTGTAGAAGTTTCACCTCGTGGCATTTGCATGTTAATTGTTAAAGACGGTGTCGAAGTCGTAAAAAATCCTTTTATCTTTAATATACACAGGACATTATTTTTATTATATGGAGTTTTTCCAGCTGTTATTTTGAATTGTAATTACAACTCGAGTCTAAATAGAATCTCCTAATTAAATCTCAGCGCAATCATTCTTTTTGAAACGGTATTTGGGTTAAGATCGATTTAAGGGAGGAAGGGAGACATCTATAGAATTGGAAGACTTTTGTTCTTTTCGTACAGTTTTAACGTGACTCGAGTCGAGCAGTGCAATTAAGAGGTTAAGGTTATCTACCTACGTGCAATATTTACGGTACCGGCGCGATGGCAGCTCGGGGCTAATAGACGAGGAAACGCGTCCCTCTTGCTTTCCGACGCCCTTTGTTTTCTCCCTTTTCTGCCTTCGGCCGTCTTGCCTCGGTACGACCCACACGCGAAGAGATAAAGTGGAGGATGATCGACGCAGTAAATAAGGTATAGAATACGCATATGTAAATCACGAAGGGCGCACCCACGCCTCCTTACTCAGAGAGCTCCCTCTCTCTTCCTACTTCTCCTCCACCTCCTCTTCTTCTTCATCGTCGTCGTCGTCGTCGTCGTCGTCGTTGTTGGCCTTCGTTCCTTTCTTTTGCCTGGATCCTTTAGCCACCCTGTGTTCCTTCGTGTCTGGTTTCGCCCCCTTCTCTCTTCCTTCTTCATAAACCTCTCGAGCAGGAGAGACGTTGCTCGAGGAAGGGTGGCTGAAGAAGAAGAAGAAGAAGAAGAAGAGGGGAAGGTGCGTGCACGAAGGTGGCTCGGTTTCTATACACAATACCCTTCGCTCGGTGTTCATGTGTGCCGAGAGTGCACTTCAACTTCTCGGCAACCTCCTCGAGCTGCAGATAAAGCAACCGTGATACCAGCATGCTTTTCTCTCTTCTTACTACTTCACCTCCACCCTCGACACTCCGGATGATCCGTGTTTTGATTCGTTCCCTTCTTCGTAAACGATTTTCAAATCGATGGAGGTACTCTCGCGATATGTTGATAATTAGAACTAATAGGGAGTAATCGTCTAAGTATGCAAATGTGTGTCGCTAAATGCTGAAGTAAGTAAAATCATAAATCATTCGATCGTATTAAAATCGATACCACAACAAAAAGAAATTAAGCAAATCCAGGGATTACACGTGACACGGTCCATTGCATAACGATATTGATGATCCAGCCATATAATTTATGCGTCCTAAAAGCAACATAGTCGATAGGATCGATAGTACTTTGCGTCTTCAAGGTAAATTCCACGCACGAAATTCAGCCTGGCTTAATCGCGCGTTCGAATCTCCGGACCTGGCTGTCAGCCTTTGATCCCCTCGAAACGGCTCAAAGTTCGTAATTAATTTCATAGGTAGCCGACGTTCGCTTATAAAAACGACGCGCATCGCTCGGTGGAAAATTTATGCCCGTCCCCGGCGGAGAGGAAATTCCATGAAAAATTGAGAGGTGGGCGTACGCTTGGGCCGCTCCTCTAGCCGTCGAACGGGCTAACCCAACGCCGTTCAAATGGTCGTCCCTGTCGAGGATTTTCGAAGGGCCCCGTCCACGTTGGCGGCGGTCTACGTGGGCCCCGAAACGCGCGAAGGGGACCGGTAGAAAAAGCGAGAGAAAGAGGAGGGCCAGGAGAAAGAGGGAGAAAGGGAGAGAGCCGGCCAAATCGTAAATAAGAAGGCGATTGTCCTTTTAAGCGGCATGGGGCCCCAGGTCCCCGCGCGCTCTGCCTGGGGTGGGGGGCAGCCCTTCGAGAAAGGAGCCCCCACTGATTGTCCCGAAAGAATGGTAGCCGCATGACGGTCCCATTGTTCGAGTGCCCGGTACCTGTGTATGCACGTAACACGTGCACGCGTGTGCGAGCGCACACCCATAGGGTGCAGGTCTGTGTTCGTGGGCAAAGAAGGGGGAGTTTAGGTGCACCAGCGTATCGCGTCCAAACCCTTCCACACTGTCGTCTGTTCTTTTAGCCGCGGGTCTGCTTTACCTTATCGCTTTTTCTTCTCTCCTTTCGAGGGTGGAATCGCTAGGTTTCTAGAAAAAACACCTCTTCGGGTTCTAATCCTACTCTCTTCAAATCTTTATTACACACGTGTCGTTTAATCTATGTATCCTCGGTGGGCGGGCGAAAGGTTGTAAGTCAGAGTTATTAGTTTTGAAAAGAAGTACCTACAATGTTCGAAGCGCGGTGTAGGTTTTTAGGTATTAAATCTATTCTATTGGGATCTCGAATAAAAGAAAGGATGTCGATATTGAATATCTTGAAATATTTGTCACGTTTTGACTAAATTTCACTTATACTCTCGGGACCGCGCATCAGATTATAATATTTTATTCGACGAACGCAAAATCGGTCAATTTCACACGAACAAATTTTATTTCAAAATTACAATTTACATATATTTTCTGTTCCCATAATTCTATAATCACGTAATAATACGAGCGGATCAGATAAACCGCATCAAGTTAATAACATTAAACATCTTTCAAATTACCGACTTTCTACGCCCAAAGCCAATTACGGGGATGTTGTCAATATCCGAGCGCGTATTAAAAATTAAGATAAAAATTGCCGATACAGACAACGAGTTTTGCTGGTAAATCTTGCCAGCTTTCGCCAAATCTTCCCTCTGGCCAAAGATTATTTTTTTTCTTCCACGGCGTTCGGGTGTTCCGTGCACTTACGACGATACAGGGTATAGTTACGGTTTAAATTTACCGTGATTTTGTTTGATCTAAGGTGGAACAATAACCGCTTCTTATCCCGCTTTCTATCGGGGGACTGTGATTTGACGCGAACCGAGAGAACCACCTGTTTGAATGGCCGCGTGCACCTGTTGCGTAAGATTTCGCGTCTCCCCACCCTCTCGAGTCGCTATCTCTTAGTTTCATTTCTTTCTTTTCTTTTCTCTTTCTTGCGATCTAATTGCAGCCCCGCTGATTTCACGTGTAATACGGCAGCGCCCCCTTTTGTGTAACCGCATTTTCTTTTCTTCTCCTCCCGATGGAACAACAACGTGCCACCGGTTTCCGAAGATAGCGTGCTACCAGCTAAAGCACTCAGCAAGCCCCGGGGCCACTTGTTGATCGTTTTGTAGCTACCTGTTGCACAAAGCTGAACTCCTTCTTTCGACGCACGCATACCTTTATCGCCAGGAACTCTTTCAACCGTTTCTGCCACGTTAGCGATCCGTGTTTACGTTCATTAGTGGAAAAATTCAATTTGGGACCTCTTTAGATAACGTGTCATAACGAGGGTGTTAATTCGTTTTCGGGATTAAGCTTTCAGTTTGTTACTGTGTCATTAATGTAATTTTGGTATAGGTGATACTTGAATTTCCATTATTAGGAATTTTATAAATAATAGAAATAACAAAATATTGTCAGAAATAAAATTACTATCAAATGGAATGTTTAGTAGCTGGAACGTGGAAAAATAGTAATATTGCTTGCATATATTATAAGGGTTAGCAAGGGTTAATAGGTGTTCCGATCATCACAGGACCAACCAGCTTCTTAAACTGTCCCTTCTGTTTACCCTCCAACATTGTAATAACGAGAGGAGAAGCTGTTAAAGAGATCATGGAGTAGCATGTAGGTTTATTTATAGAAGGCTATGGGTCCATTGAGTCAGCGAGCCTGGAGAATCTCTCGTCGTCGGTGTCGGAGCTGTTATGATATCCAGCTGCTTTCTGACCCGTTCGAGCTCTGAAAGTTCCTAAAAGACATTCCGCCAAGTACACGTATTCCCTCACGGCGGAACGTCGTTCGATTCCCAAGGATATTCTCAAATTAGACACTTCGGGAGCGTGTTCCGTGTATGCATTATTCATGGTCCCCTTCAACCGAGTCCGCATAAATTTCGCACCAAGGGTGTTTTCGACCAGCCTCCCGTGAGACTGGAGGCTCTCGAATCCGTCCGTGCGCAACCGTACGGTACAATTCGATTAAAGCCTCGTCGCGTTTAATGGAGACATTTTGAACCCGACAGACACTCTCGATTCCTCGGCGCGGAGCGGTCTGCGCGCGCGGAAAAGTGGATCCGGTTTTTGGCGGCGATAAGGGACGCAGGTTTCGTGGCCGAAAACTTGTGCCCCAATCGCGATCGGGGGGGGGGGGGCCCAGAGAGGAGGAGTGCATTAAAGGTTCGTGGGGTGAGCAACATCTCGGCGCCCGGATCTTTCGTACCCTCCCCCGGCGTCCCTGCCCTCCTCCCGCTGGACCCGTCATTAACCGGGGACCCTCCTTCTCTCGCTGAAGCCATTACCCATTCAAATTACGCTTATCGCTGGGTCCTTTCTCGAGTACGCGCGCCTTTTAAGGTCCCAGAAAATGGACAAAGAACGGGGTACAGCCGGAGAGGAAAAAAAGAGGGTGAAAGAGAGGGTATTAAGACACGCAGGTTCTGCGTGCATCGGAGCGCGCATTATTGCTGTCCAGTTTGAACCGGGTTCGCGAAGGGTTGATACTCCTCTGCAGATAACGCTCCATTTCTGCGTCTGCCTTTTAACTCGTCCTCTCCTCTGGCTTCTTTAATGAATTATTCGCGGTCGAAATAAGATCGTAAATTTATTAGAATTTCAAAGTTAGAAAAATTGAATTATATTCGAGTCGATGTATTATGCTAATACGGTTCGTGATTTTGCCGAGGAATATCGGGGGCCCGGATTCGAAACGAGCCACGGGATTCTTTTAATGGAACGATGCACTCGCTGGGAATTGCAGCGGCATACGGGTTCTCTGAGGGCTCTCTCGAATCATTACCCTCTTTCCGACTGTCTGGGAATTCTAACAAGCGTGCAAAGCAGCTTTTAAAAGGCCTGGCCTCGCATTGGTTCGTTAGAGGTCTAACGAGGGGCGAATCGCATTGCAATAATTACTCCTTACAAGGGCATGAACGTGCACCGCTTGTCCCGGCGACGGTTCGAGATGGATGGCGATCGATGTGCCCATTTTGTAAAGTAGCGTTAATCCGCTAATAAGCGGTTATCTGTGTCGCGATTGTTTTCGACATCTCGCGCAGACTTCATTCCTCTCTCGACTGTTACCTGCCTGACTTGTTCGACATAAACCGACCGATGAATTTATGATCCTCTTATGTAAGCAACGATCAATCCTCGGGCCACGAAGAGAGCCAACAATGTTTTTCATATTCATTTCTTTGGATTTTCGAAGCATTCCTTAATGAATTTTTTCTGACATCATTTCACAATGAGAGGTCAAGGCACCCCGTATCAGATTCAACGACTCGAATCCACAATTTGCAAAGTAACGGTACCCCGCAAGATTCCTGCCGCGAAAATTGATCATCCTCGAGCATCGTCAGGTTGATTGGGCCCCGAACGCGTCCGAAGGTTGATGCAAACCGAATGCGCATAGGAAACATCCATGGAAGACCATTTGTCCCGTAATGCCACGGTGATGTCTTCATCGTTCAGGCTACCTGAATCCACGGACTGCGTCGATCATTTTCGCGATTCGATTCGCGACAGGTGCATCGGTGGTTCGCCGTGGCGCAACCACGTGGCCCGAATAATTATAACGTTCCATCGAGCGTGCACTTACGGCGACGGACAAATAATTTTTCCATGGGCACCCCCGTGGCGTGCTCGTGGCTACCCGATGCCGGCCATGCTTTTTGGTGGGGAGGCACGGGCCGCTGCGTTAACCTTCCTCCTCGCTTCGTGGGCCCCGATGGGCCGTCAGTAGCTCTCAACCGAACGAACGGGGCCAGGCACGTACGAAAATTCCATGGCAAGGACGCCATATGGTGAAACGAGACGCGTCGCTTCCGCGTCTCCTCTTGTTTCCTTTTTCCCTTAAAAGGACTTTCTCTTGCGAGGGGAATCGGTTTTCCGGTGCGAATCTTTGTTCATCTCCGTGGGTCTGTTAAGAATATAATACTCAAGAGTGCTATTTTAGGGTATAGGGCAAGTTTTATTTTAATATTTTATTATTTGAGGATATTGTGACACGTCGTTTTCTTTTGCAATTTCTTTATTTAAAAGATTAAAATATTATATTATATTGATGTTATGTACTTGAGTTGATGCAATTATGTAGAAAATTCAAATCTTAAAGAAAACATGAGAAATCTTTTATATCTTCATGCTGCTGATTGAATAATTCCATGATAGTCTCACAAATACGTATTAATGGTAAACACTCAGAGCGAAATCAAACTCACAAAGTATAAAATTATCCGACATAATAGCGAGTACACTAGTGATTCAAGATCGCTAACACGTGATTACTGCTAATTCCCAACTCCAAGTTGGTAATTGGTCCAGACACCTCCGTGTAACCCACACGACTTCGATTTTGTTTCACATATTCCAAGACAAATTGAAGACGATATGGCATTGAATTTATTCAAAGTCTACGGTATCTTAGAATTAAAATAGGTGCGCTAGGAATTGTGCTCATGTCGCTACTATACACTGGGTGACTAAAATTCTTTAGAATGAGGGTAGGTGCGCGGCTAATTCCTCTGTTATTTAATTACTCCAGTCTCGCTACCGTCAACTTGCGACTCGTGGATGACTTTAGTCAACTTTGACCAAGATTATCAAATCGAAGGCGACGCCAGGCGTCGAATCGCAAGATTTTCTCGCGACGCCCCTAATGATACCCTCATTTTTTGCGTGCATGGTGAAACGTTCTTGGAGCGTGAAAGCAGGAAGTCGGGCGAGGAGTCCTGCGGGCCTGATCGCAGCATCGGTTGAGAGCCACTGTCGTCGCCACAGTCGGCGGCATGAGAATTTTCCCACAGTCCCCACCACGTGGCCTGCGGCCGACACACACCCGCTCTCGCGACGTTGCCACACCTTCGACCAGGCTGAGAGGCACTGTGTTGCTAGTCAGAAAACGGTCGCGGGAAAGAGAGGAGAGATAGGGGCTGAACAGGGGAGGAAACGAGAGAGCGCATCGGTATCGAGAGAGAGAGAGAGGAGAAAAGAGATCTGAGTAGAGAGATCTGAGAAAGGAATGAGTGAATGAGGATGAGGGGGTGGGGTATGGATCAGTGACAGAGCGAAGGGGAAAAGATGAAGATGAGAGAGGAGGAACAGAGACGGGGATCGCGGTGAGCAGGAACAAGGTGCTCGGAGAAAGGTGAAAAGAGGAGAGGACGCGCAGGGACGAGAGGATGAAGGGAGACACGGTGATACCGAGCCAGGATACCTCGAACTCCCTAGAAAAAGCTAGAGAATTTAGAGAGTCCTGGCAAGAAACGTTCAGCCGACCAGCATTTTTACTGACCTGGAATTTTTGCTCAAAGTTTATTAAGTCGATTTTCTCTCGGCTACTTTGGCCGAAATTTCGTCAATGGTTTCGATTACTTAAGACCTGCAGGATCTGCAGATTCCTACGTGGGTGTCCATGTTGGCAAATAGAAAAATACAGGGATCTGACTTCGTGGACATTCTTTGGGAATCGAGAACTGTGAAATGTCACCTGTCCACGATTTCCCTAGGAAACAGTGGCGTCACATTATACGAATCGGAAGGGCACTTCCTAGTTCGCGGGGGAAACGGAATGACTGGTATCCCCGTGGTAAAGGAAGCCACCGCGATGCACCGACACGGGGTCAAAGGGTTTCAAAGTCGCTTTTTCTACGTGAGAACCCTGTAATTCCGGGGGGGAAACGCGACCATTCGAGGTGGTCAAATATCACGGCGAGAAACAGAATTCCACGGAAACGTTTAACCCTTTGCGGAAGTGATATTACTTTGACCGTGTCTTCTAAAAGAAAAAGTAATTTATTCTAATTTATGACTTCGTCTTAGAACTGTAACTGTAAATATTGAATTAGGATCTATTTCTAATGAACAAATTAGCTTTAAAATATTAGGTATTTTCTAACAGATAACACGTTGCGCCATTGGTCTTTTTGCTAGAAGGCCAACAGCTCCATTCTTTTCATGGGTGAATGAAATCTTCCCCGAATCAGCGGCTAATTGCCCGTCGTTTTACAAGATTCTCGAAATTCCAGCCCCAGTGTTCTCGACCTTGCTCTTCCCTTCCCATCTCCTCCCGATTGCATGTTCGTTAAAAAAGAAGAATCTCATAGAATTCCTGGGTATAATTTGCCGTGTCTAGTCGGCTCGGGTATTGTACGAAGAAAGATGAAGGAGGAGAGAGCGTGTTCGAAACGCCGAAAAAGAACAGACGGAGAAAAGGAACAGAGTACTTTGAATTTATACCGGTGTTCCGCTCGTTACGGCCCTGCATCTGTAACGAAGTAACGGATACGTATCCTTGGTCGAATAGGGTCCGCTCTGCGCCCATAGCACCCACACACACACACATGTTGATCGTTCTGATCTGGGGTGAGGCTCATGGACAATTGCAATTATGGGCCTCCGTCCAGGTTGATTTATAAGTGCTGGTGTTATTTCATCCTTCTCTGACGCACCCACGCGTAAGCTTCGTACATTATTCTCTTTTTTCTTCTTCTTTCATTTTTCGCGACCGCGAATCATCGTACACGCTCCATTTGTCTGCGCCTTCGCCAACGGCTACTCGTTCAGAGGGGGGATTTTCGTTATGAGCTCGCGTCGAGGATTTGACGGAATTCCGGGAACAGGGGCGTACTTTATGGAAATGAACCTTCGTCGTTAGCACGGGGGAGCGAGAGGTTCCTCGAGTACCGGCGACCTTAGGGTGCAGTCTGTGTTTACACGCACGCTTGGGTCCCTCCGCAGGTATCCCTCGTCTCCACCCCTGCGGGGGTGGAACTGGAAGCATGCATTTCTAATGAATTTTCGCGTGCCCGAACGTTGCCAGATGGGATTTCAACAATTTTGAAGAAAGTTTCGAAATAAAATGATTTTAATCCCTAAAGTAATATTTTTATACAAATTTCTACTCTTATCAATCAAACGTACTTAATTAATTCAAGAATAATTATTAAAAGTATTATTGAAAGTTAAAGAAGGGTGTAGCTTCTTTTTCTTATTATTCTATATAAAACGTGCATTTTAGCCGTGAAGGGATGACAGCTCCCCCCAACACGAGAAAAAGAAGGACGCGTGCGTTAACGTGGAACAAATGCGGCTGCAAATACGCGGATATTTTCAGGGAAGCCTCAGTGGGTCCCCTTTTCTGTCCCCGGCCGTATCGATATTAAACGGAATCGATTCGCTCTGGACCCATGACGTAGGTTCTTCTTCTTTATGCCTCGCGTTGTCCTCGTCCTCCCGCTCGCCTCCTTTGGGAGACGATTTTTGTTCTCTTTTCCTTCCATCATCCTCCCCTTCCTTTGCGTGCCAATTTAAGAGAAAACGAAGACGACGCTTCCGTTCGATCGCATAGCGTACAGGCTCGTAAAAGTTCGGTTTAACGAGAAAGGTGAAATCTTCGTTTCGCGTAACATCGCCGGGAGGGGGGAGGGGTATTATAATCTGAATTTTACGGCGTAACAGTCTCACGGTAGCGTGTTAACCCGGCGAACCCAGCGGTCCCTCCGGTAATCCGGTAACTCAAGAAGGGAAACCTCCTTGAAATTCCAGTTTTCGAATCACTGCCGAAATTCGCTGACGGAAGCCACGCTTGGCGCGCGCAACCATCTGTTGCTCGATGAAATTGCTTTCCAGCGATTTCGCCGCGGGTGGGGGGTAAACATTCAGGAAAGAAGTCCTATCGCGCACGACGTTGCATAGTTTTGATACAAATAAAAAGATTAAGAGTTCGAATTTATTTTTACGTTCGACTGCTGGTATAGAATTTCGAATAAAAAGAAACGTTTGATCATGCCTGGATAGGGGCGACGAACCCCTACGGGCGAGCTCCTCGGGCGATTTACTTTCGCGCCGCTTTAATATTAATGTTACGCCCCTGTCCGCGACCTGGTATAATAACGTCGTGGCCCATACATACGTATAGAACCGGGATTCTTTTCGATCTGGAACGAAACTGCGCGGCTCTCGTGTCGATGCGGATGCACAGGAAGTTTAGTTAACCGCTTTGCCGAGCATAAATTATGCACGCCATTAGAGTTGGTAACCGTGGTTCACGACCAGGTTTGCATCGCTGGACAACGAGTGATATCGATAGATAAATGCGGATGAATAGCATGTACCATGTATTATTCCTCGCAATTTTAATTCATGTTAAACGTTAAAAGTGAATGGTATATTAGGGGGGAATGTTTGTTTGCCATTTGTGTACTTTAGAATCGTGCCAAAGACAATTTAAAATTAAAGCGAGCTGGGTGCTTGTATATAATTAAATCTTAATTTCTTTTGCAATTTTGGGTGAAATATCCAGCCAAATACCATTACATACTTTTTAAATTTCACAAGGGTAGAAATGCAACAGTTGCTACCGATGCATCATTGATTAAAATAAAAACTTATTAAAAATTTACTTGTTTGAATTTAATGTAAAGGTCCCACAATATTAAGCTGCACCAAGTTCTGCAATTTATAGGAAAATTAAAATATTATAATTAGTTCATCGAACTTTCATGGAGTTATTTGAAAAAATAGACCAATATTTCTTTGCCTCTGTTCTCGATCGACAGGATTGCACGAGACCGTCTCAAATCCATTTGCCATAGACTCTGAATATTTATTTTACCCCGTAGGCTAGACAAAGGTCTACAAAAGACGACTCGCTGAAGAAGCAAAAGGGGTTTTCGGTTCGCTTGCAAATAATGGCGCGTCATGCTACGTCGATTCTATCGAACCTTTCTATGCAACGGTTTTTGCGTTTCCGTGCAAGGCACCGCGGCGATTTTCGTTTTAATTAAAGATCTATGATTTCTTGCGATTACGTCGATCGATTTTCTTCGAGACGTTTCACCCTTCGGTTTTAACGGTTAAAAATCCTTGCCCGTCATCGTGTACGGCTGTTTGATTACCGTTTCTCTGTGCACGCGATCGATTTCGTGATCATCCAGGTTTATCTCGATGACTCCACTCGTGCCACTTCTTCAGCTTCGTACCTTTCTCTCTAATTTGCCGTAAATTCGAGGAAGAATAACTATTATCAATGCAATTTTAATATAGGAATTTTGCATCTCTGCGGGGTTAAAACCAAGACACTCGACATTTGCCACCCCAGACGTGATCCCATAGCACACCTTCTCTAACTCGACACGATTCTTCTGTTCCAGGTTTCCGTGGCGAGCACTGCGAGGAGAACATCGACGATTGTCCAGGGAATCTCTGTCAGAACGGTGCCACCTGTATGGACAGGATAAACGAGTACTCCTGTCTGTGCCCGCCGTCGTACACGGGCACACAATGCGAGCTCGATGTGGACGAGTGCTCGGTCCGGCCATCCTTGTGCCACAACGGCGCCACGTGCACCAATTCTCCTGGCAGTTATTCGTGCATATGCGTGAACGGATGGACCGGACCCGATTGCAGCGTCAACATCGACGATTGTGCAGGGGCCGCGTGCTTCAACGGGGCTACCTGCATCGACCGCGTCGGCAGCTTCTACTGTCAGTGCACCTATGGCAAGACCGGTAAGTTCGCTATAAAATACGAAAATTATAGGCTCGTTCGGTGTTAACCCTTCTGGTCCTATATCTGATATACATTTCATTCGTTAGGCAAACTTTGAGGTGTTAAAATGTAATAAATAACTACTTTGATTGTAATTGAGAAAGCTATCCTTGCTAAATTTAATGAGCAATAATCCCAGTTTCGCTAAACCTAATTAGTACCACTTCAATTCAATTCTTGCCAAGTTTAACGTTTCGTCGACGAAGTTAAAATTGTTTAAACTTAATATCGTCTTCGGCACGTAATTAGTTACGTTCGATCATCTATTCTACAAACGTTAGTTAGCCTCGATCGTTGAAAGTATCGACTGAAACGATCGATAAGAAGGCAATAAGAGGCACAGATCGTCTATTATGCATCGCGAATGAGAGTGCATCGTCGGGCAGGTGTATCTGCACGTGCAACAATATGATGCAGCTTCCCCGCAGACGCTGAAGGGAGCCCTCGGAATCCCAAGATTCCGGAGGCTTCGGGGCTAGCCTTACCGAGCGACGACCTTGAGGACTGAAAACGAGTTTCTGTCCTTTAGCTGGCTGCCCTCGAGGCCGCGGCAGGACGGTTTTCAGATCGATCGTACCGACAGCGATCGCCAAATACAGGCATCCTTCTTTTCGTCCCGGCATTATTGCGATTCCAGCGATAGAACCACGACCTTATAGCTCGACGAGCGACTTTTTCCCGCCTGGGCACAGAGGCCTCGGGAAATCTTAAATGAAGGAATTCGCGCGCGATCGGCGTTCCTTGACGTTTGGACGTTTAAGGGAAGGTTTCAAAGGGGCTTTCGAACGCGTTCGAAATGCTTCTTTCTTATTCCTCGTCGACGTTTTTGTGGGGCTGAAACGTGCCCGGCTGACGTGTCGGTTCGTTTTAAATGGTCAAAGAATCGAATCGAGTACTAGGAATAGGAAGACGCCGAATTTTTGGTTTACCGAGGAACCGTAATTGAAGTGTTTAATTAATATGACGATGACTTCTTACGTGGCTAGTTTAATGAAAGTTTCAATTTATTTTATTAAGTTTGATATTTTATTTAAATATAGACAATACAAGTTTATTATTTAACAAATTATTTAATTTTCTCTTCACTTTAATATAATATCCAGGTTATGCATTGAGTTTAGAATTTTCTTAAAATTTTTATATTAAAAAATTAATTCCTTTATTGAAGTCGAATGTTTAAGATTCCTGATTTAAAATAATAATCGATGCAAAACCAAAATATTATATTTTTACAAGAATATAAAAGGATTGCTGGTCGCTCACACGCAGGTTAATAGGTCAAACAACGCTATTATTAAAGTCTTGAAAAACTGATCTTTAGATCGTGTTAAAGTTGAAAAAGTTCGTAACATCGATTGTTTTCCCGTTACTAGCTGCATCATACAAGTTGTCAACGATTTACGATCTCATTATTTCGAAACGGTTTAAGCAACGCGTATAAACTAACGGGTTTGCGATACGTACGCACGTGTAATCGTGGATCTTGTTCACTCTGGTTTATATGTGAACATCCTAGACATCCGTGTACCGTTATCTAGGTACCCGTGTTCGACTGGCATTGTTGGCAATGACCAACAAAGAATCCCTTGTGCTCCTGAATAGTTCGAAAAAGAGCCTGATATTGCATCGTTTACTCCTTGATGTATTCGTACAATGAAAGGAAAATGCAGTTTTATTTATTTAAACATTCCAAGGATACAAGAATTGCCCAATTTTATTTTTATTAGCGAATCATTGCCTGTTTCAAAATTAGCTCTAAATAAGCAAATAATTAAAAAAATGTTAAACACCATTTGGAATAGCAAGCAATTTGTGATGTAGATACTCAACATCCATTAAAAAAAAAAACGTGTACCGTGTAAAAACTTTCAAATTCCAATGGAACAAATGAAAGCAATGCACTATTCTTGTATACTCTAGCTGGCCATAAACAGAAAGCTAGATTATACAATAAATTAACAATCCACTGCAAGCTTCTTCCACGTAGAATTCCATGGATTTCCACATGTTAGGAAGCAATTAGACCGAGTTATCGTGTAAGCTGGCCAACATTTCTAGCAATTTACCGAATAGGAATCCGTATTGAACGATCGGGAGGCCCGTTGGGATTTGTCACCTATCTCTGTTCCTCTTGTCCCGCGTTCAAACGATCCTCGCGGTTTAAAACTTTTCTGGCCAGGTTACGCGAACCATCGAGCGATACGGACCTTAATGATGTCCATCTTTGGCGGTTGCCGCCGTGTTTGGTTCTCGACGAGCGACACTTTTGTCCTAGAAACGCACGCAATGCTCGATTAACAGGCCCCCTTCAAAATGGCTGCTACGCGGTTGCGTGAATTTTTAACCCTGTCGATATTCGATCCAAAGGTGTCCGCCTCATTTAAAATTAATACGAATTCTAGTTTACCAGATTCAAGTATTCACGAAGCCGATAGAAATTTCTTAATTTCCAAAGTGCTTCTAATATTAATTTGTAAGATTCCTAATTACAATCACAATAGTTATTTATTACATCCTAACGCTTAAGTTTCGTGTGATAAGCTTTGAGAAAATGTTATAATGGACATTTGGAAAATAAATTCTGCTTTGTTCTTCAGGATTGTTGTGTCACTTGGATGATGCCTGCACCTCGAATCCTTGCCACGAGGGTGCGATATGCGACACCAGTCCCATCAACGGGTCCTTTACTTGTTCCTGCGCCACCGGATACAAGGGGGCGGATTGCTCGGAGGACATCGACGAGTGCGAGCAGGGTGAGTCTTAAATTTTATTTTATATTTCTTGTCTCCACTTTTATCGCAAGAATATATTAAAATTCTTGCAGTATAAAATTGAATATTAACCTCTTCCGCTGGAATAAAATATTTTATTTAAAATATTCAAATGCACAGAGTTCGTAAATTACAACTCGTAAATAATCATTCAAGACTAGGATATTCGAAAACGAGAAGATTTTAATAAGTGTTCGTTTAACTTCGAAAGGGTTAAGCTTCTCCCAATTTATCTCCATTGCCGTGACGCGAAATTGTGTATTAAGTTTCGAAAAACAGAAGAGCAAGACGAAAAATCGTTGTCTAGCGCAAACTAATGAAGCGGATTCAAAATATATTATTCGCTACCGCTATTAATCCAGTGATACGTGTCCGAGCGGAGTATCGATCCGAAAGATAAACCGGCTAAATATGTAATCTCGAAAAATTTCAAAGGCAATCTCGCTTCGAAACGAAAGTAATGAGCGCTCCTCGCCAGCGCGATTATTAATGATTCGCCGGATCTAAAAAACGTTCGATGATGATTTCGCGCATGAACGGACAAAGAAAAATTCCTCTCGAACATCTCCACTGATAGATTTTATCGCGGCACCGGATAGTTTCTGCATTAAAACGCTTTCGAGAATAATAAATGAACGTCGCCCCGGTATCGCGCTCGATGGGACGTGTTTTAAAACGGTTTTAATTGCGCCCGTGGTCTTTCATCATTCGTTATTGCCCTTTTAAACGGCGGCTCGATTTTAATCGATCGCAGGTATAATAGTTCTAAAAATTACAGTACATACCAGACTTACTTATTTTAATGTTGGCTGCCACAGTGAACATTCGTCTTATATGGTCAGACACGTTATTTAATATCAGTAGCATTCACTATTTTAACTATTTAAATATTTACTGTTTGGTATACAAATTTTGGAAATATTCCCCCAAAAATATATAATATCGTGGACTGTATTTATATTCCACCGCGATGGTTAGCTTCCTTAGGGATGTGCCGAATAAAGATTCCTTGGCGAAATATGAAAAGCAAGGAAGAAGCAGGATAGAGGATGTTGAAGAGGATGCAGAAGTTCTTTTCAAACGGATATCTCGGCTGGTTGGCGATCTCGTTCTCAAAGCATTCCACGCGAACACCTGTAGGGTGCAGTGCACCTTAATAAGTATCCTGCGAGGACTCTCCTTCGATCGGCGCCTTTTCTTTCTCTTATTTCCTTTTCGTACGGCCCGAGGCAAACATGTCATTCGTAAAAGCTTTCTACCTCTTTCTTCGTCCCAGTCATCTCTCCTGATGCAAAGCTCGCGATTGGAAGGGTGCCACGGTCCCTCTGTTAGGACAGCGACGATTATTAATAATTCCCCCGGTATAACTGATGGTCCGTCGAGGATTTCTGTTTCAAAGCCCGTCACCTTGATATCGATCGATCGACAGTTGTCTCAAAAGTATTTCAACCAGGCGCCTTCAAATTTCTTTTTTCATTTTTTATTAGAACCCTGGAGAGAGCTTTATAATTAGGGACGTCTGGAATTTATTTGTAAACGCTGCACAATCTTTAACAGCATCGAAATATAAAATCTGGATCTTTATAACGTGATTGAAATAATTTTGATAAGAATTCTATTTGCAATGCAATTGAAAAATTATTAAAATTATGAAATAAGTAAGAATCGAAGGGTTCGTAATAAAAACTACCCTTAAAAGTTTTCTTAAATGATACATTTATCATTTGACACAATTAAATTATAAAATTATAGAGTATTTAATTGATTCCCATATTTTAATACGAATAAAGTGCAATCGTAACGGCAGCAACAGGGTGTCAGGGGTTAATAAACAAGATCGGGCAATTATCATCCGTTAACTTCTCGTTGCTACTTTAATTAGCTGCTTCGGGTTCTTAATGCGTTAACGTAATGAGGGTATAACGACGACGGGGTTATAAAGTGTCCCTCGGTAACGGACTCACCCCCGAAATCCAATTAATCCCCGGTACCGGTTGATTAACGCGGCGCGCTAATGCGAGAAAGCAATGCCTCGGATAAGAGGGGAACGGTGAACAGATACGGCTACAAAAGAACGGTTTCCGATTATTAATGAAGTGTCTTTGTGTGGAACGAAACGTATTAACCGGTGCGTTCATCTACGGCAGACGGTGCGTATTTATTATCGAAGCCAGCGAATGAAAAGGATTTACTTAGATGCACTTTCAACTGCTTCTTCTCAGTCCTCTTCCTCTTTCTCTTTTTCTGTATGCTCCGTGACTTCCATTTCTAAACGTGACTGATCTCCGTTCGAATCTTTTTGTCCTCGTTGGGTCCAATTTTGTTCTCGAAGTGTTACTTTTTAATTCACGAGGTATATTAGGGCAATGCTGTCAGTCGTGGACCGAAAATTGATTAGCAAACTGTTGAAGTAATGAAAGTCAGGTGTGCTGTAATTAATAGAAAATTGAAAATAAGGGCTTTTGTTTGTTTTGTTTTAAAGGCGTTTGTTAAACGTATAACAGCATTTAGGGGTAAAAACAGCCATAGTAAAATTGGTCACACTCTAAGTAAAACAACGTGTCTCACAACCTATGGTCATTTCCACTGTGGCAATTAAAATAAAAAAAAAAGGAAGAGAGTTTTACGTCAAACAGGATACAACACGTATGCAATTTTCATTCTCGCGTTACTGGTACAGTAAAACGTCCTGTTCTAAAGAATCGTGCCCGGCGCAAAAACGTTAATCGCAACTTCTATCCAGTTCTATTACGATCCGCGCAAGAAGCAAACCGCCGATATTAAAACAGAATGACCGACGACAAAAAAATCATCTCGGGTAACAGTCATTGATATCGTTTTGCGTTAACGGTGAATCGGTTGTCTCGTTACCCCTGTTGCCATCGCAATTTTTCCCGATTCACGGCCGATCGAGCACGGCCACGATTTTCTATTTATTTCCACGTCAACGGTACACCGTGCGCGCATCCCGTACGTCATAAATCGAATACCGGCCGATAATGCGGCGAGATAAAACGCGATCGCGAGGGAAGGAGGGTGCGAGGTGTGTGGGCCTCGTACTGGGCTCGATTCCAAGACGGACTATTAATTAAACCGCGACTACAACCCCCCGGTCAGTTAATTACACATTCATTTGCTCGTGTTCGCATACGCTTTGCATAATTATAGATTTCTACACGAAATTTTGATCTATTTGCAAGTATCCATCATCCTCTTTTAAAAATTACAAGTAATTCAATTTTATTATAGTCTGCTGGGTTTCAAAATATTGTCTTCTTATATGGTTAAATTTTAATACAGTATTGACCTTCGGTCATTAATTCATCGAACGCTTAATTCGCAATTATCGTACAATACACGCGGCGACAAAGGGGGTTGGACGGTTGTGCTTTTTATTTTCGCGTCCTTCGTTCGGCGTTTTACAATAAGATTGACGGGACGGATAGTCCTTCTGATAGTTCCACGGAGAAAGCGTTTCTGCAGGCCCGGGGCCCCGACTACTCTGCGCCAGATTTCGGCCGTTAAACTTTTTTATGGCCGCATAATGAATGAAGGATCCGAGTTTTTCTGGACGAGCGGACCCATTCGAGAACCCGTTCCTTTGGCCCGGTAGACAGTACCCCGTGTGTCATGCTTCGAACGCGAGGATTGTAATTAGGAAGACATTACTCAAAGAGGGGGCCTCTTTCCCCCTGGGGACCAGAACGATTCTTCCTATGCCTCTTCGTCTTCGTCTTCGTCTTCCTTTCTGCCCCCCCTCTTGCTTTGTCTTCTTGTTGCTCGTGTTCCTCGTCGTCTTACTTGATGGCTCGCGGGTTCGTTTCAAGAACGGGCTATTACCCGGTTCACGAACGCCTTCTTGTAAAACAAATCGTCAGTCTACTTTTCGTATGAATAATTTGCCCAATAATTATTTTTAAAAATCATCGTATTTATTTATTCGGGTTTATGCAATCGTACATCTGTCCGAGGGCTAATTTACTCATCCAAACGTTGTCAGGGATGTTCTTCAAATTAATATTCTTCTTAACCCTTTTCACTCGAGAATGCAGGTGATTTGTAAAGGAAATATAATTTAAATAAAATAATTATTCCTAATACTATATTACCTTATCGACGATGGTACTGTTCACTACTTAATAACTAAGTATTTTTGAGTTGCTGGTAAATAATTTTCTTCAGAGTTTTTCTTCCTTTTTAAGATTCTAAATTTCGAAGATAAATTTGGTGCACATTAGGACGCAAACAAGGCCCTGAGGGATTAATAAATATCGGGGTCCATTAGACCACAGAATCTGAGGCAAAACAGTGGACGTCCGTGCCCATCAATCCTCCCCCCCCCCCCCCCTCGTTATCCTTGATTGCGATTTTATTCGATCGGGTAAAGGCAGCCCATGAAAATCTGGACGTTTCCATTCGACGCTCGTGTCACGAAGGTAGCAGGCTTTTTCGAGGCCGATTCCCACAAAGGAAAAGCACCGTCCATCCCCCGTGGATCGACTAATTTCAGGGAACGGGCTAATTTATTCGTCGCTGGTCCCGAGAGGGACGCCTGTCCCCAGATAAGCTCGTCTTCTCCCTCCGCGGTTTCTTTTCTTGCAATTCGTCCAGGTTGAATCGCGAATCAGAGGTGGACGAAAAGAAGAAGAGGAAGAGGAAGAGGGAGGAGGTGGAGGACTTTCCCTCGCCTCTCCGCCGCGTCGGCTTATAAATATTTACGCTCGGAATTCTTGAAAACGTCGGTCCATTTGCAGCGAAGGACCACCGCAAAACGGGTCGTGTTCGTCCTGGTGTTGAATTACACGGTCGGTCGGCCATCTTTTGCCGGGTCCTGAAATTCTCGTGTGCCCGCGAAGGTGACACCGTCCAGACGTCATAATTCTTGACAGAGTCTCGTTGCACCGTGAAAACGCGATGGAGGGAGGCTTCGCTTCGCTTTCGTTTCGGCTTTGAATTAATAACTCGTACCGGCGACTCTTTAATCTCCTGGGAGGGCGGAAGGAGACGTTCGCGGATGAAGTCATCCGGTTCGAATGAAAATTTTAATTTCCAGCAAAGAGACTCGTTTTTGTCGGGGGTAGATGGACCGAATGTATCGCCATTTTTATCGGAACATAATAATCGTTCGAGGACTGGTTTTTAGAAGGTGGGCTTTCGTGGATCCAGAAAATAAAGATTTAATCCTCGGATGACAGGTCCGTCGAATTTTTATCCTTCGTTTTCGTGTCCGATGTTTCAAAACATTCAGTGCTTTTCATCTCATATTATTAGTCTCAAAGGAGTCCTAAAGGATCGAGGAAAATAATTTTCTATTATTTTCTTTTGGTTTTCTCAGCACGGTACATCTTCATGTATTATTCAAAAGCACTTTATAGAGTAATTATACGAGCAATAATTAAGATCTGTTCTTCTTTTTATTAAATATTTATAATGCATCAAAGTTCTCATAATTCTTGCGATCGTAAATGAAGATAGCCGCGTACGAAGTTACGTTATCATATTATAAAGGTATTAAACAGAATCATTTTGTTGCGCGTTCATCGTCTCACGTTCTATTTAATGTAATCGGTGTTCTATCGTGAATTAACGTTGTAATACCCTGAAAACATCTCGTGGGATTTACGGTAATTTACAATGTTACGATGTAATCTTTCGTGGCTCGGATAACACGAAAATCGGTGGACGTGAAAGGAAATGCAAGGCAGTTTTTCATTGGGGTGCACGATGACAAGATAAGAGGACTTAAAACCAAACGATACATTGTATTCGATTCTTGTAATACAAAACTGACCCGTGAAACATTTGATTTTGTTTAAAAACAAAGCTTTCGAAGGGTTACTGTTCTTTAGCCAAGGAATTTTTATTAAATCCAACAACAGTCGCTCGAAAAATCTTGTTCTCGCGCAAAGGCGGACAAGCCCGGAACGACGTGAAATAAAAAACGAAAGTATTGTGAAAAAAGAAAAAAATTTGGACCGTGGATCGGGTTGCTCTTTACGTGGAGCACATAACGGGCTTCGTGTGGGTTCCGCAAGGCCTGTTCATTGCGTGCCAATGCAAACAACGCGGTGAACGCGTAACGAAATCCCTCTTGTTTTCGTGCCGAGGCTACGCGTACCCCTCCGGGGCCCTTCTTCGTTTTCGCGGTGAAGTTGACTCGGCCGGATCTCCCCCGAAGAGGAACCGGGGGCCCCGTTCGCTACCTGCCCGCTAAACAAAGACCCATTGTTACACCAAAATTCGGCAACGTCGCTCCGACAATGGTAAACCGATACCGGGCAAGGTAGTTCGTATACCTGGCCTGGATCGTCAACATACCTGTAGCCACCTCGACAGACCGGGCTACCCCGAAGATTATCGTCGAGACACGCGATGTGACAAGTTGGAACATGTTCCTTGCTAGAAAAATTCGATTAAAAGGACTTTTCTTATGGTTCAGATGGTAGGAGGTTATTTTTCTTTGATAGCTTTTTGGAGTAGGTGTTTTACCCACATATGGGTGACACTTGAATTTCTTCTGTTATTTGGTTGCAAATATTCTTGGTAGATATTTGAAATTATGGATAATACAAATATCAAAAAATAGTAGAAACAGAATATAAAGTTTGTCAGAAATAAAATTATCAAATTAAATTTGTAATAATTGCAGCGTGGCAGTCAAAGTGCTAATGATCAGATAATAAAAAGATGTTGATTCAAGATATAATTTGGAATTTAGATTCAATTTTAAACTCGTTTTTATTTTTCGTCAGAAAATTTAAGTGCCTTCTAAAAGCTGAAGTCGTATTTCCTTCGTCTAATTAAAAAACGTTTACAATTCCACTTAGAAGAACTTTGAAGAGGCGACACTCGAGCGTTCTCGAAAATTCGAAGGCAAAGTTTCTTAAACGCATGGCGGACGATGCAGAACAGAAATAAGAATTTGTAATAAGATTTAGCCGGAAGTGGAGGCTCAGGAAGAGCCTGCCCGCTCCTCGCTGACCCGGTCAGTTTTCTCAGACGAGCTCCGGTGGCATCCGTGCACGAACGAATCTAATTAAACGCTAAATTGTTATCTTAAGCTTAATAACAACCATAATGATCTCGTGCCTGCAGCTTGTGCTCTGTTATTATCTAGATTGCATATTTTCTGGTAGATTAAGTCCCTTAAAAGCGAACCCGAAGCCGGCAAGAAGCGCAGGACGGGCGATCTCGCTACCGGCTACGACGAAACTCGCAAACTGCGCCCTCAGGGCTGTACGATTGATCGATTATCGACGATATTATAATCGAGGACGTAGGTTGTACCCTCGATATTACGGAATCAGTGCGATGGTTAATTAAGTACTGAAAATTTCTGTATTAAGATGGTCGACATTCATAATTAAGCTGAATCTTCTTTATTTTCTGATTAATTTCTTTTGCTGAGTTGAAGCGGAAATTTATTCAAAGTTATAATTTTGATAATGAATATTATCTAATTGATATACCCAGAGTTTGATGCAATTTCACTTCTCCAGATCTAATATTCCAATATTAAAATAATTTGAGTACATCACTTTACTATACAATTTGAGAAAAATAATACTGTCACCTTCCTTCGTCAATTCTCGATATACTGAAATATTGAAACCCCATATCCAAATTCTATTCTTACTCGAACCTTCAATACACCCCTACCCCCGTCATGAAAAACGGCAGTTCCCATGCGTCCCGAAAAAAGAAAAGGAACGCACCACCCTACCACCCCAGAACAGCACAGTTCGCGCCAGCTTTTTTCATAATCTCTTCTTGTCATCGCCGGCTCGTCCTTGTCGGCTCGATCTCTCGGACCGATTCGTCATCTGTTCGTCCACGTCGCTCGATTACGAACACGGCCGAGCAATGCATTTCTTGTCGCCCCGCAAACACGCGTGCGCAACCCTTCGCTTCTCTTTTCTGTCCGGGCTTCTTTTCATCGCCGGTCAAACGTCGCGCGCGGCGACACCAATTACCCGACCCCTTTGCGCGGAAAAACCGTGCTCCGGCGAATTACACGCGGCCGGTATGCCGACGACACACGCGAGCGGCGGCGGCGGCGGCGGCGGCTCTGCCATCATCGGAAAACTTTTGAAAAATATCGCCCGCGGGTAATTGCGCGCGCGCGCGGTGTCCCTGGGAACGCGGCGTAACGAGCGAGAGGCCTATCGTGTCGGCCGCCGGAGAACCGCTCGTTTTTCGACCACATTAGCATTGTACGAGCCGGGGAACGATGTCGAATCGTCGCCCAGAGGACTGCGCTTCTAACGGAACAACATTCCTCGGGATGGATTTTCAAGGAGCCGCGCGATGAAGCTGCAACATTTGCTGAACACTTGGGATACTTGAGTTTTAGTGGCGCGGGAGTGGCTCGGTACCTAGGCTGACTCTGAAGTGCTCATTTGTCCCTGCTCTGAAGTGGTTGATTTTTTAGGGTAATTAGGGTTGTTGGATGGCGACGTTTAATTGAGGAGTTCGGTCATTTAGACTCGACCTCTCGATTTAATTTGGGGTAGGTCACAATTGAAAAAATATGAAAAAAGTTTTAAACTTGAAGTGATATAATTATTGTACTGTTTTGCACCTAGACGGTTGTAAAACTCGGTTACAATTGCTTCTCAGAATTACATACCAGCGAGGGAGGTAGGTTCTGTGTGACTCAACTAAATTTTACCTCTCCCTGCTTTCACTGAAAGACGAGGAAGTTCACACACGTTCTGTCTACGCATTTGTTGCACATGCAACGCCTCATCAGTGAAAGTTTCTGTATCCCGGTAATTAGAGTGACTAGGGCAAACTAAACTGAATTTCACTGTAATTTGTACGCAGTTGCGATCGAACACTTTATTCGGTCATTAAATAGAGCACGAGGAGATAATTTTGTACCTTTGTCTTGTAATTGAGGTGCAAATTACAGTTTAATTTTGATCAATCTGAGACATATTTTTTACTATTTAGTTAATAGACAAGTTGTTCCAATTCCAAGATAGCTTTCATATTTCATGTCTAAAAACCTACCGTACCGCATTTTATCGATTTATTGGGGCCATAAAATGATAGAGTTTTGAAAGAGTTAATAATAAAAAAGGATACTTGAAAAAAATGTAAAGCAATCAAATACTTTTACTATCTGGAGTTCACCCAAGTCTCAGAGACACCCGTACGAAAGTTGGTCGACTGGAACACGACACCGTGTGATTTCCAAGATTCTTTTATTTGCCATCGAGCACTTTCTCTCGATCCTTGTAACGAACGTGCAATTTCATGTCAATAATAAATGTACCGTAATTATATATCACGTTGATTAAAAAATGATCCATGGACAAATCTTATTTATAATTAATCGGTTTGATCAATTGGTGTACCATGATTGTGATGCTATTTCGGTAATTAATTTCACAGAAATTGCAAAATTGTGTAATTATTCAAAATTGAATCTTATTTTCTTACAAAATTAATACAATTCTAAGAATTTAGATCGTTTCTGTATAAAAATCGTTAAAAGCACAAACCTGCCAAATCGTGCGGCACCCAAGGGACAAAAATCGCTGGTCCAGCAACAGGTCTTAATGAAACGCTCATTTCGCGACCGGCTGACAGCTGACAGCGGCAATTATCTTATTGCAATTAGCGCAAGTCTGAGAAAACGGTCCTCGCGAAACGGATTCTCGGCCAGGAAAGTAGCCAGAAGGTAGCGCTGGAATCTGTATCCAGCAGCTTCCTTCTTAAGGCTGTCGTGCCCGGTTCAGCTTCTCTTTTTCCTCTAATGGCAACTCTTCTAAAAAGCGCGGCTACTTGGCCAATTAAGGCACTGACTATCCTGCATGTGTCGCATCCCATGGGGGATGCACCTGCGCCGCTTGCGCTCGGACTAGTGCACGGCTATTAATTATTATGCACCACGTGTTCACCGGTTCGCGGCTGTTTTAATTATCGATCCTTGCACGACCACTGTTAGGAAGCTTTCCTTCTTGGCTGCTTCGAGATCGTTCCTGATCTTTTTTGCGGTGCATCCTTATCTTCTTTGGAAAAGGATTATCTATTCTGTAGCCTTTGGGATTTAAGTACTTATAAATCAGGGGATTAATATTTAATGTGAATGTTGGATACAACAATTTTTATTTTATTTTATCGAATTTTAATCGAATTTCTGTTTTCTGTTTCAGGATCCCCCTGCGAACACGACGGTATCTGTGTAAACACGCCCGGTTCCTTTGCCTGCAATTGCACGCAAGGATTCACCGGACCCAGATGCGAAACGAACGTGAACGAGTGCGAGTCTCATCCTTGTCAGAACGACGGTTCCTGTCTCGACGATCCTGGGACGTTCCGGTGCGTCTGCATGCCTGGTAAGTGCACTCTTTTCTTCCTTTGAAAGCTGACCATTGAGCGCCGTCCACGAAAAAAAGAATACTGTTCGCTACTGCAATTGGACGAAATAATTCGCGTGACCGCGTATGTAACTTATTTTCGTACAATCGCGATCGGTTCGACTTTGTGTCGTTTATCTTCCAAATAACATTCTTCTCGAACGTTTCACGCCTGTTGCAAAATTTATAATAATTTTGTTATCTGAAAAATTGTATTTCTGGGGACACTGGTTTGGAATGGTATGTCTTAGGAACTTAGAAATTTTAGAATTTGCAAACTTTGAAATGTTATATTTTTAACATTTTGGTCTAGTTACCGCGGCAAACAGGTTAGCCAGTCAGTTCCTGCCAATCATAATTAACAAGAAATCTCGAGCTTCCCTTTCGCGAGGATCTCGCGCGATCAAAGCCGCGATCGCGAGGCGGTTTCGCGGAAAAACTGGTCGTTCGCGCGAACCAGCCACGCTTCGCGGACGCAAGCACGGAAATCAAGATCCCACGTGTGCGATAGGGAGGAAGACTCGCGAGTTCCCCAGGCAACTCGGTCCCTGGTGGTGCGGTGTCGTCGGTAAATTCTTCGGAGATGACAGGGCCGCGGTTCGTATTTATCTGATGCCAGCCGGCCGACTCGTTTCCTCTTTTAACGCGATTTCGAGACGCGTAAGTCAACCTTAATTGTTTGACACCGCATACGCCCCGTCTTCCTGGCCCTTTAAGGGTCTAGCGTGGAGATTCTGCTGATCGATAACCGATATAATCGTTGGAGAACGAGCGAGCACGCTCGATATCGCTGGGAATCGGGTAAACGCCTCCGGTAGATTCAGGATCATTCTCAAGGTGGTGAAGGATGCTTTGTGGTTGGTCGATTGATCGATTGAAGAGGTACATAAATTGTTTCTGATCGTTTTGACCATGGTGGTATCTGCAGTGGAAATAACACTGTGTGGCGTGCCATGGGTAGGAAAAATTATTAACGCTTTAGGAACATGAATGAATTTACTTTTTAACAAGAGTTTATAGAGACAGTGGTACTAAATATTTTTCGCCACTTTACATCATTAAAGAAACTTTTCTCATTCTTTTGTTAGATTAATATTCGAAGTACCAAACGTAGCAAATTACAATTGAAACAGTTCCAATATCGATGATTTAGATCTTTCGTTAGGCTCCATTCGATTAACATCAGGATACCCGGCGCAAAACTTGCATCGTGTAGCATTCAAATCACCCCGCTGGAATTACCATCGCCGAGGCTTGGTCCCCTGGCACAAGAACAGAACGTTCTCCCGGCAACAAATAGAGCGTTAAGATCGAACTCGAATCGGGCTCGAAACGCCGGCCATCGATTACCAACGTTTCTGAACGCTATTTCGCCGTCTCTTTTATTCCCCTCCCGCGTTCCCTCGCCGGTCTCTTCGTCCTCTTCCTCCGGCTCGATTTATGACCGCGATTTACAATTCGCGCGACCTTTGCCGCCACCACCGTCGACGTCGACGTCGTTGTTACGGCCGGCTGTTTTTAACGAACACCCCGGGACCGGGATAAATCGCGTGGACGACGACGAAACGTGTCCAGCAATTAAGGAAACACGTCTCATATCCTGTACCGGGGATACGAGCATGCCTTTAAATTCTTTTCTGGAAACTTTCCACGGATCGATTAATATTTCCCACCTTCGGCATCGGGTAACTTTTTTACATGCGTGTAAGCCTTCCTGTGTGCTTTTTCCTGTTTCTTGTCGTTGGAATTGATGCTCATTAATTGTTGATAATTAAAATTAGAATTAATGAGGATTGGGTTTGGAGATAATGCCAATTTTAATAAGTTTAATAGAGAAAATTTAACCCTTGCTTCCAAAATGGAACTTCCAAATTAAATTGTTAAATATAGTTCTTATAGTCTAGTTTCTAAATACAGAATAAAGAGGAAACTCACAAACATAGAATATTTGTCCAAGAAATGAAACATTAGAGTAGTGCCAGGATTAAATAATCCTTGAGCAACAGTTGCAGAAATTATTTTTCCCGAAATTTCATTTGCTCGTACCCGACTGGTGGCTGACAGTTTCTCAATTTAATCTGCCCTGGTATTAACTCAATTCTTGCCCCCTCTCCTGTTTTGATCATCGTCCAGACGAATTTCACGAGGAAGATGGACAAGGTCCAACCGGTTTCGAAAAGCAACCACGGAAAGGGGACACGAGCAGGATTAAATTATTGTCGCCGGCGACGTTTGGTGTCTTGTTTTATTCGAACCCCGCTGAGTCCTCGCTTCCTGACGATCTCATCTGGCGAAATTTCGTGAACCGGCGCTCGATTATGTAAAAACTGACAGATTTAATTTGCCAAGGTTTCTCGACGCGTAAAACCGTGATGGATAATATTACCTTAGATGATTGTCTTGCGGAGAAAATAATTATTTATTTATGATCATGCGTAGGCTATTTACTGTCTCACAGTTTCATAAGGGTATTTTGCAAAACTCTATCAGCTCTGTGATTTTTTTTTAATATATAAAATTTTTAAAATATAAAAAATAGAATTGCCTCCTTTCATCGATTTCAAAATACCCAGAACAGAACAAAGGAAAGATAAGAATCTGTCCCGTGTAAATACTCAAAAGCAGTCCACCAAGTGTCTTTATTTCGCCGCGAGACCAGAAATCACCGGGTCCTTCCTCGGCCACAAACACCATTTGCATAATTTATTCCTCCCCGGTCTCGCGAATATAATAAGTATCGTACAAAGCGCCGTGCAGCAAACACCATAGACAATAATATTCGCATACACCGACCTTAAAAAAGAAAAAGGAGAAAAAGATCCTGGTCGCGTATTGGGAGCTCGAATCGAACGGGCCTCGACTAGTAGAGCGAACGAACAATCGAGGGGAGATTCAAAAGGGGGAAAGGGGTTGGAGGATCGAAAAGGTAGAGCAAGATTCGAAGGGCCCCGAAAAGTTGGCGAGCAAAAAATGAGAGACGAGCCGAAAGGGTCTTGGAAGGCAGGAAAAGGGCGCGGGGAGGCGAGAGGGGCGACGAGTAAAATATGATAGCGAGATTCGCGAAATATGAGACCGAAACGAAGGGGGATCCTTGTGCCCCCGGGGCCCCAGTACCGGGGCACAAAGGCTTATCTTGTCCCTCGACCAACCAGACCTTGGCTGCCATTTTGGTACTCCACCTTCTTCTTCTTCTTCTTCTTCTTCTTCTTCTTCTTCACGTTTATGTGGCCCGTTCTTTTTCGCTCTGTTGTTTCGTGGCTTTCGTCGTCGGCCCGTTTGCCCGTGGTTTCCTTTCTTGTCGGGACCCGATGTCCCGTAAAAGGATCCGCTAAATAGCGCTAAGCGGTTCGAGGAAAGAGGATACTCGAGCATTCAGGATTTCGCAGGACCCCGTACGGGGGCGAGCCGCGGAGATCGGGTCTTTTGTAATTGCTCGTTGTAATGAGATCGGCCTTTTTGCGCCACCGAATCGTTGCCAAAACCTCGGTTTCGGTGAAACGCGATGCCCGACCAGAGTTCAGGGACCAAAACGAGATTGTATTTGGTAAAAAGCGCGCTCGATCCGCGACGATGCTGCGGGCAGATTGTCCAGGATCATTAACACTTTTAGTGCCGTCGCAGGATCGTATAGAATTCCTGAAATCGATTGATGCTGTCATCAAATTTTACAAAATTATTTATTAAAAAATTGATAAAGTATCTAGAAAGGTTGCCAACCTAACACTATATTGATTCTGCCTGGAATGATAATTTCGTTAAAAATCTTCTCCATCGATGAAATTTATAGGATCACAAAATTGAGTACTATTATCCCGTTTCGATTGCCATGGTTAAATCGCCAGACGATTTAAATCGATGAAAGTCACATGGAAATCACAGGGTACGCGTCCACGGGGTATATCCTTTCGCCAAAGTGCATGCTGGCTACCTGGCCACGATGATGATATAAAGGTGGCATCGCACGAAAGGTGCCATAGATCGTCCCGATCAGCGGCCCGACAAAAGGCGAAACAATGTTATCTGCCACGCCATCTTCTCAGGTGTACGTCCAGGTGTTCACACGGAACGGGAATCCGCAAGTTACCGGTGTCCAGCCTTCTTCCCGAACTGTCGTTGAAATAGGGCTTGATATATCAAATTTCGGGGGACATCGTTGAATTTCAATCAAAATTTCCATGTTTCCACTGGACGTATGCAAATCGAGGGGTTCGTGCATATAAAGTACGTGCGAAAGAACGTTGTAGCGTTTTAATAATTATTATCAAATTTTAAATATTTGCAATTATAAAAATTACTTTATGGAATTGTTTTATACCAAACTAGGAGAAATTTATGTCATAATTTTCTTCATTTACAAACTTTTGAACTTCGTCACTTTTATTTTTTTTTAGAGATAAGAATTTTGATCTGAAAAATTATTTATCAAATAGAGTTCGTTCTTTTTAAATACAAGATGTCAAGAATCTACAAACAAGGTTTGGATAGAATAGAATAAATATTTGTATTGATAGTTTATTGAGTCCCTCGATCTGCAACGTAACTGTTTCCGCGTAAGGTTAGCCGAAGAGCACCACGAGCAGATATCTCAATATTCCGTTTAAGAACTGGACGGAACAATACAGCGGGGTCTTATAACGCCGTCGAGCGTTGTACAAACACGGGAAAACTCACACAGACGCGACGCGTGCAGAGGAATCCTCCGCTCTTCAGGGTGCGTGGTAACACGCGCGTCTATGATACATTACCGAAGATGTAGATTGCGCGTAGCATAATCCAGCAGCCTTGCATTGTCCGGGCCGGACAATGGCCGGCGCATTCTGTTGGCCCCTTATTCGACTTCACCCTTCCCGTTTCTTTTCTTCGGCGTCCACGCTCACCACTGGCCGCTTCTGCGAGCGACTAGTTGCGTTGCACGCAAGAAATCCTCGAGGAAGAATCAGCGTAGTTATCGCACAATTGCGCCGATTGCGGACAGACCGTGTTCTTCCTTCTTTGTTATCTCAATTCGAGCCTTTCTTTTTTTGAAGAAATAAAGAAGACGAATAGGGACTCGTTGTTGCTCTTCAGCTTCCGTTGAAGAGTTTTGCTGACGATTATTTATTGATGATCGAGTGTGGTGGTGGTTGGGTGTCGGTTTGCGGTTGATTAGGGTTTGTTGTAATTATTTTTTACGTGGTAGCTTGAAACCTAGTGTAATCAAGCAAATATCAATTAATATTCGGGCTGTCACAGAGATTATTTGAATAATTAGTAAAGGAACTACACTGCAAAGTTTAGTTTAAAAATTAATCGAGTATTATAATGTAGTAATAATATTTTAGTCAGTTTTCTTTAATATTAATTTTCTATAACACCCACCCCTGTAATTCTCCCCCATGAATTTAACACTCCAACAAAAAGTATTCAACTTGGCAATAATTTTAATACTCTTGTCAGTCTGATGTATCGGATACACGTATCGGGATATCGAATATCGTCGCGAATAATTTATCAGAACAATACCGATATTATTCTCATCGGCCCGAGGAAGTTCATCCCGATTGACATATCCCTTCCTGTTCGAGATGCTGACACGATTCTGGCCCCGTCCCCCCCTCCTTTCCCTCATTATAAATTATGCTTTTGTTTCTTCATCGAGCGATCCGAGAAACGATCGGTTCGGACAAAGGGGATCCGAGCTGTCGAAGCGAAGGAAGGCTGGGGGCGACTGTCAAGAATGACGGCACCCTCCGGCGAAAGGAGACGCGAGCATTTATTGTTCACGATTCGAACCGGCTCGTTGATCGATTTTGCGACTACGATCCTCTTCTTCTGCGTATGCCCCGTTACTCGATCGTACCCTGAAATATCCCGTCGTGGATGTTGCATAAATGAAATGTTGATTCTGTTTCGATGCAGGGGGTTGACGCGTTTATTGATGGATTTTGGGCGGGAAGGGTTCGTTCAAAGAACAAAAAGTAGATTTCTTGATCATCAGATACGATATTACAAGTCTTATAGATCTAGAAATATAAATATTTAAATTACCTTCAAAATTTTATAATTGAAACAGGGGTTGTAAAGTGTCAAGACATTTAGAAAGCAAAGGTTAGGATTAGGGTTAAAAGAAAAGAATTTCGTAATCGAGATAGGGGTTGAAGATTGTCACGACCTTTCGCGACTCAAAAATGTGAACAATTCGCAGGGGGGAAAGAGGAAGATTCCACGAAATCTTGGCAAAAATTACACACGGTGTAACGGGGAAGGGGGTACGTGGCTTCCCGCGGGACACTTACATAAATACGAGGAGGTAGGTAAAGCGTCGACGGGCCAACGAGATTCTATCTACGTTTACCCAACACGCCCGCTAAGTCTTCTAGCGGACTTTATCCGTCCTGATCTGCGCTCGAGAGAGCCTCTCTTTCTGCCTCCGCTTATCCGCCCCTATCTCTCCTCTCTCTCTCTCTTTCTCTCTTTTGGTTTGGTCGCGTACGAGAAGTTGGACGGGCAACTCTAGAAAGGCGGCATCTAAATTGGTTCAGATCACTGTCCGCTGATTGCGTCCTGCCTAGACCAATGGGAAAAAGAGAGACCACGAAAAATAAAAGAAGTCGATGTCGTGCACATGGTTTTTCCCTTCGAATCGTTTGCTTCGTGCTGAGAATTCTTTCCTGGACCGTGGAGGAATTCCTATCCATCTATCTTTTCCAATGATTTAGTGAAATTTTTGCGTAGTTGAACCTTTATCCCCTTCTTTCGCAAATCGATATTCGTGCTGTTTAAGAATTTAATTACTAATCTAATATTTCAACTGTGTGCCATCGCTGACTATTATTATTAAGGGTTATTGGAAATTTTCTTAGTTTCAAGGTAGGATCAATAAACCTACAATTTTAGATTATTTGCCTAGAATCTAGATCACACCCATTTTCAGTAGAAACCCCATAAATGTAACCTTGGCATAGTCACATACTATCCTCAAGGGTTAATCTCGCCAAGTTTCAAGTCCTGAAAATTCCTTACTCCTCTTCCATCAGCCTTCTAAAGGACACATCCCCGCCAGTCAGGGTCGGAAAACCCACGGTGCGCCTCGAGACAAAGAGGGAATCAGTGGGGAAAAATGAACGAGCGCAGGAAGACCACCTTTAGCGAACTGATTGCTAACGAGCCGCGTTGTCGCCCAGCATGGTGTCCGCCTTTCGCGACATCAGTCATCGCTGAAATTGCGCGGGGACCCGGATGACGTTATAGTTCCGTGGACTCGTTTTTAGCCGCGTTTTCATGTAGGCGTATCGCATGCTGCTCGTGATGTATGACCATCGGGTGGCACCGCCTTGGCCCCCGTGTTTCTTGATGTCCTTTCAGGACGTAAAGTAGGCTGATTCGAGGGGAGGGCTGCTTCTTGCCGGGCCGAGAGATAAAGATTCCTCGGACGGGAGAAAAAACGTTATTTCTTACGGAATTGCGCACTCCCGTGGTGCACCCATAGCTTTGGGTGCTGGCGGTTCCGAAGACGTGGAACGTTAATTGGTCCCGTTTTTTTGGCGATACTTAAAGGTACTTGGCATGGGAGAGCTTCAACAGGTGGACGTTCGGAAATTAATTTGTCTTAATTTGTGAATTGCCATTGTCTCGATTCTATACGACATTTTTTGCTCTCGTGTTTTTTGGTACCTGCAATTGGTACCTGAGTATTTGTTGGTCAGTTTATTCGATTTCATTCAAATTGCTCTTATACTTTATTACTTTAACTGACATGTTAGTTTCACTTTTTGAAATTAATTTTAATCTCAAGCAAATTTCAAGTTTTCTAATTTTAGTCACTTCCCCTGTTTTATCACCGAGCCGTACATTTACTCGCAACCCTTAATCCCTTTGTGCTCGACGAAAGGCAGCGAAGGCCCTCTTTTCAAGCGCTTGTCTTTCACGGTCGATCCGTTGTCGTGGAAATAGGCAATTTAAAGGTACAACGGTATCGTCGAGGCCGCGAGTTGTTCGTATGCGAACACAGCGTTGGACGTGTCCCATTCTCCTTGAAGCTGTTTAGTTTGCTTGCGCGCTCGCTTTCAGCCGGTTGGGGTCAAATCGGTGACCCGTTCTCACCTGGACGCGACAGTGCCGATCGTAAAGCAGAGTCGGTCGCGAATCCAGAACGAATCGAAAGTGCTTTCAAGCATTTCTTCGATTTCGTTTCACGTCTGCTTGCATTTGGAGCGGCACGCCTTGAACGACCGTGCCCTCGCAACGATTCTCGTTTTACTTCGCTCGCTCGCCTCGGTTCCGAAGAATACTTGGAGGATAATGGATGGTAATTTCCTGTTGGAAAGTCGATTTTAGAGTACTGCTTTTTAATTATACCGGGAAGGTGAACGGACCTCCTCAAGGTTTGACCACAGATTCATAATTGTCTGTCCAAACATTTAGAAGACTTGGTACTATTCCGATTTTCAACGATACGTATGTCGATTTAAAGTTTTAGGTATAAAGAAAATTACTGTATAAATAATTTATAAATATTTTAATTCCCAAAGTTTTAATAAATAAATAAAGTACTAGCAAATAGTAAATAATATGTTATAAAATAAACCATTCGAAGTAGATTAATTCTCTTAATATTGCAATAACAATTTAAAACGCGTACTGATTGATCAGCCATTCAACTCTAAATATCAGTGATTTAATTTGATATGAGAAACAAGGAATTAACGAAGCAATTGCTTTAATGAATACTTTGGGTCATTCATTCGAACGTTCGCATACGATGAATTAAAATTTGCAGTTACGGTAATTAGGTAACCCGCGGTAGGTCGGAGATACCGTTCATCAGAAGTGATTTTGTAATTCTTGATTTCATGCAAAAGGCAGGTCTCGAGAGAGTAGGTGTCCCCTTTCAACACGGAACCGTGGAATTCATTATCTTTGATAGAGAAACGTGATTAAACGTTCGTGTTATAGCAACACAAATCTTGATTCGATCGAAAACTAAACGATACGTTAACGAAATTAACATAACCAAAGGTAACTTTCCTTTTCCTTTCATTGTACTCCTGAAAAAGTCAATGAAACTTATTTTATTTATTTATAATATTCAGATAATATTAACATTACAGTAAACACCGAATGAAAGACTTGATGTAGATGTATCATTCTAGAAATTACTATTTTTCTTGGTCTAAATATTCTGAGTTACTCTACTTAAAACGTGTCTGACCAAATACGGCCTTTTCTACTGCGACAATCGATGTCTCGTATTAACGCAAAATTAATAAGCACCAAAATTATAAATACTATTAATACTTGTTTATAAAATAAAGTAGTAACTAAAAATATTAAATTCAAGAACCAGGTACCTCTATTTTTAATATTATATTGATAACTGATTTTGTAACCTTATTGCTCTAAGATTTTTATAACTTTACCAAATGTAAAAGGAATGATTAATTTAAATGACATTCATATAATTAAAAATTATCATCCATTCAATTTTAATAAAATATCTAGATCACAAACTAAATTATCAATCTAATAACTCTTGCTTGAAGTATGTCTGACTAAATATGGATATTTTCACTGCGACTCTCATTGTCAGTGTCTGAGCACTAAATTACACATCTGATCATTTGGTATTTATGTAAAGTGAAGTTTCGGTATGTGCACGAATAAAATTGATCACCGAAATAGTCTCCGTAATTCAATGTATGGCAGAGTTCATTGTGCAACGGTGTACATAGGTACATGTAAATCCGCCTGTAAAACGCGAACGGATCTAATGGCTGAGCATGGAACAATCCTTTCGCTCTTTTCTCGGCTTCATAACTTCTTCTGATTCTTTCCGCCGTGCGCGGTGCACGCTCGGCTGAAACGATGGGCGTAGAAACTCGGCGACAGTTCGAGATAAATAACGCCCCGAGACAGGACAATGTGTCCGGCCTCTCGTTTCGCCCTCGCCTTCGATATCGTGCGAATCCGGCTTAAGGGCGTCTCCTCGAAGCAAATGCGTTAACCTTTTCCGCGAGAGGACCGCCGTGCCGCGCCGCGATCCTCGGGCGAACCGCTTTCGTTACATAAGGCTTCATAGTTGTTCTCAATCGAAGGAACACAGAGAATTCGCATGATTTATTAGATCTTTAAATTGTACTTATTCAAGTATTATGCAACTTTCTCTTAAAATCATTTCTGATGCATCACTTTCCAAAATTCGGAAGCTTTCACGTCGTATACCGTTACAATAGTCGATCGAAGCGATCCTGAACAAAAGACGATGGATCCTCCGCATCTGTCAGGGTTCAGGTCGATGCGTGTCCTTCGGGAATGGCAATATATCGTCGCCGGGCCGACGCCGGGTATACCGTTATCCAGGTCGGACGTGTGACGAGGCCGCAAAAGGCCCGCGACAATCCCAGATCCTCGAAGACGATAGCCGGATGACGAGCGGAGCCTGGTAGAAAAGAGCGTTTGACGAATAGACAAGTCCGGTATAAACACGAGTATACTGCCAGAGCCCGTTTTGCTACCGACCAGATGGAGATAAGCCTTTTCTCTTGACCATCGGCTCGGTCCTTGTTCTCTTTTTTAAACCAGCAGTAGACTCAGAAGCCTCCTGTCGTGATGGATGCTAAAACGTACTTTACATTTATAATTTTGGCTCGCTTGAGCTCAAAATTCGTGGCATAAATAAGGTAGAAAAATAGATAAACAATATACTTGTAATAAATTTATTTACGTCTCAGGGGATTACAATTGCAACCCCTTCAATTTTATTTAAAAGAATTGAAAGATATTAGCAAAGGTAGCAAAACGTTGGCAAAAGCAATTTTATTTTGTTGTCTTTCAACTTTTGATCACTGATCGCCCCCAACAACCCCCTTTTGGATCCGCCACTGTTTCGATAAATTCATTCTGTGGGTACTTTTTTCCCTCTATCGAAGGATCTGACTAGCTTTTAACGTGACCCTTGTCGCTGGGCGAAGAATTCGATCTCGAGTGGACCATGTTCGTGATGTTCGATTTTAAGCCGACCCATCGGAAGTCGATGGAGACCCGACACCGATAAAACCCGCCTTTGGTTCGTGGCTTTTATTTTTTTCTCCTCTTCGATTTTGCAAGAGCAACGTATTTATAATTCAATCCGCTTATCCGACACACGATTCGATGACACCGACAAGTTGCCACGGGGTCCTGTTTGAAATCTCAATTTGATTTACGGCTCGTGAACGACTGGAGGGTAGGAGTCCTTGGTGCTCGAAGTTAGAAGTATCTCGAGAATTCATATAAGATAACAAGCGACAAATTTTAATCATTTATTTAATTCCATGATTCTACAGTGAAAATCCACGTATGTGGTCGGACACGAAATAATAAAAATTGACGAATTTATCCTTTTTCAAACTTGTTACCTTACAAGCACCACCCAGGATTAAGGTTTTACTTTGTTCCATTGTATTAAATGTTTGATGCAAGTCACTGCAGACCGTCAACGCATTGAGTGGCACAGTGAAAATGAACAGGTGAAGTCAGACACTTGTGCTGAGAACGTATTACCTTGCATTATTGGTATAATAACAATGTTTCAAATTTTTCTTTTCTTAATTGATGAATTAAATTCTATACCTACGGTGTAAGTCATCAGTGACCCCTGTGGTAATTAATGTTTCACCTTTGAGCATACAGTACCAATCAGAAGTTTACAATCACTGTCACTTGATTGTAACTTATTTATATCTGACATATATTTTCTTTAATATCTTAAAAACTTTATACTTCAGATAAAAATTGTTTAATAATTTGTATAAAAATTAAAAATTATTTCAAATTTTCTACTGAAAATAAATTAAAGATATTTTCATTAATATTAAAAGATCTGATTATGCCATGTTAGATTGAAAACGACCACTCTTTTAAAGAACCTTCGTACACATAATTAATCAAGACACTCGATTGATAAAAATCAGCAAGTAATCCCAAACTTTTAGCCAACACTGTATGTTGCAACATCGTTTATGAAACGGGCGACTGTTTCTTGCACAGGTGCCGTTTTCTCCCCGCGTGTGTCTGTGCGTTAAATTTACGATGGAATCAAAAGGAAATAAAAAGGATCAAAGCGCCGGTAGATCGATCAGGGACGAACGGGCGGGGACGATGTCGTTATCGCACCAAGGAAATTAATTTGAACGACGAAACAAGCCGCCGCTTTATTGGCGGCAGTTAATTGCCAAGCAAAATTTCGACGGTCTTGCTCCTTTTGCATAATCCCCTCTCGTTTTCCATTAAAGGTACGTGCAAAGTTCTCGCGTCTGTGTGTCCGCCGGTGGGCTTGATTAAAAAATAAACGTCGCCCAACCGTGTTTCGCAAACATGATCGATGCGTTCGCGAAATTTTTCTCCAAAAAATTTTTGTCCACAGTCATCCTTTCCTCAGATTCTTCGCTCGTTTCTGTCGATTTTCGTGAAAGGTTTGGAGAAAGTCGAGATTGCAGCATCCATTTGAACAAAAATTGCTTCGTAATCATCGCATTATGATTCCCCCGTTTTTGATAATCGATGCTTTCTGAAAATCTCTAAAGAGCATCCTTTGTCGGATCTTGCACGGTTGTTTCTCTGATCGATCCCTCTTACGATCGCCGCGAAGGCTGTCGATCAATTTCACCGTTCGTTTCATTCGATTTGTCGAACGAATCCTTCCTCCGTTTCTTTATTTTTCCTTCCTCCGTACAACTGATCCATTCCGGGCCTAATGGCGATGCTCGGTGTAATGAGAGCAAACGTAGAAGCAGAAGAGGTGTAAGGATCGTGTAACGCTGTCTTTCTCCTTACCTTTGCCCGGGCTGCGAGAGGGATCTACCGTCCAGAACATGTTTCATTACTCACCTCGTTACTGTGGAACAATAACGGAATCGGGGAGGGGGGGAGATCGAGATACCTTTGATGGAATCGACCACAGGCCACGGAAATGGAAATCGATTGGAGGATGGTGTTGCTTCTATTTCAATTTGTTGCGCCAATTAAGTGACATGGAATTTAGGATCCTTGTTTTCATACTGAAAGTTATTAGGTATTTAAAAATATACTGTTTGCAATTTTTGAAATTGTGGATTAATGGGGTAAATAATTAATAGGTATCATATAACAAAATTTTTTTTAATAAATTTAATACAAATATTAGAAGCAACTGTTGAGGTTTTGACAATATTAAAGAGAACGAATTATGCGCGAGCCTGAACAGTTATGGCACACGTCAAGATACGATTAATCGATGATATCACGATATTTATTATTCAGTGCCAATCACTGAGCTGCCTGTGTGTAGTAATTAAAGTGATTAATGTATCGGTCAATTGTAATATTAGACGGTGCGGTTGATTTCTTCCGGCACTTTCGTGAAAATCAACAGATCGTTGTATCTCCTCGTGATAAACTATATTTGCATACCAATTATTCCTTACTCAGTATTAGCGAATTAAAAACAAATTCGAGCCTGAAACTTATGACAAATACAACTAGGAATCCAAAGATAATTCATGACAGTATCAAGCATTGTTCAAGTTATCAGTATTGATTCCACCTTGCATAGCCGGCAGAACAATCAGTTATTGTTCCTTCATTTTTTAATATTACCATAAGGAAGTATTCTTCTGTTTGAATCTGTAATCAATCGAAATTTGCATATTCTTAATTTCATTCCACTGCTAGGACTTTTAAATATCTAGTATTGTTCTAATTTCTCCCTGGAATAAATTATTTATACGAGGCAAGAAAAGAAGTTTCCTAAAGTTTTATTTTTAAACTCGAAAGGGTACAAAAGAAGCCGCAGTCTATAAGCTCGTCAAAAAGTTACAGCATCTAACAAGCTGTGTATCTTCGGTCCATTCCCTTGTTGTAACCCGGCCGGTCGATTTATATACCGTATTCCCCGGACACCGGCAATCTGTTTCCCCCGAGCGCAATGATGCAGCTGCGCATGCAGTATGCAACGCATGCAACGTGTCTAGCCGAGCCGGTGTCGCTTTGTTCGAAGCCGCCGAGGATCGACAGGATTCGATCATGTAGATCCGGATGGATCTCGATCGTGGCTCGCCTAGGAGTCGCATAATGTGTGGGACCCCTATCCGTGTTGGACCCTTCCCGATCCATCGTTCGCGGTGAATCCATGAATCTTGAGAGCCTTCCATCCGTAGACCCTCGAACCCCAGAGTGCATATATGTTTATTCGATGGCTTTGATCGAGGTTCGATTTAAATGGAGAAAAAAAGAAGTACGCCTCCGGTCCTGGGGCCTGGGACGTGGACGGAGAGGCGAATGCAGGTTTGGCGAGGGATGATTTGTAAGCTTCTTCTGAATTTGCGTTTACAGTCCAGCTAGATTACGAATCATCTTTTCCTTATAGTTTCAGGTCCCACTTGGGACGTATTTAACTTGCTGGAGAATTATTTAACGTAAAATTGTAAATCTATTTATATCTATATCGAATAATACGGTAAAGAAGGGCAACACAAAGGGCAAAAACAAAAAGGAAACGTATCCTTGGCCCTCTCGAGTCAAACAGAAGCAGCGTACACGATACGATATTAAAATCCCCATTATTCAAATCTGCTCCGTCCAGTGTTGGCTCGTTTCGGGGGCAAAGAAACAAGCAAGTGGCGAGATAAGAGTTCGCAGCCGAAAAAGAAGGAACACGGGGAGGAATAAGAAGAAGGATGGATCCGGTGGTATGGGGCAACGGACAATTTGGTGGGTCGCGAGGATGTCGGGCGTATTTAAAATGCAAATGCACATCGCGACGCGGTGGTTCTTCCCGGTTTCTCGTCCGGGAAGCCGATCATCGTGGATGTGGCCCACGTATGCGAGCTTCTTCATTCTGCCCGAGCCTACTTTTCGAGCGCGGACGGGAGAGAGTCGGTCGTTTCGTCTGGTCGCGAGGCATCTTATTAAGAAAACGCATAAGCGAGCGGGAATGCGAAGCCTCGTCTCGTTTTCGCAAAGAGGAGGAGAGAGAGGGAGATAAGGTGGCCAAAAAAGGCCGCCGCCCGTGATGGAACCGCATCGAAATCGACCAGTACCATTTACTAATATACTTTGGCTGAATGTTAATAATGCATGAGTCCCACTTTGTGATCCTGCGATGCGTTCAATCCTAAGAATTTTAATTTTATTCTTAAGAATTTATAATCGTTCCATTATTACAATTTAATATTTTCTAGTTAATCAATAGCAAATTATTTTTATGGCAAATTGTGTAACACGACAATAGTGCAATTTTGCAATTTCTTTGAAAGTTTCAAATATTTTTAAATTTACACAGGAAGATAAATAGTCTGCACCATTTGGATTTGGGGGAAGATCAATAGATTCTCGATTGTCTCCTCTGAGAGGACAACCTTCTCTAAGTTTTCTTCCAAATATAATTTAAATAGAATAATTATTCCCAATTCTATATCATTTTATCCACGATGGTGTATCGTTCACTACCTCGTAACAAACTATTGTTGAGCCGAAAGAAATTTTCGAGTGCGAAGGGTTAACATTGCATCAAGAATCCCCGCTCCATTAAATCAATTGAATTTTCTTTGAACCCTTTGAGCCGCATAAAGAGACTCCCACGTTCCGAGCATTTGAACGGTCACGTAACCGAATTAAGACAATTTGCTAGTTTCTTGCACGGCTCGATCCGCCCGATTTGGCGATGGCGTGCATGCGATTCCGTACGGTGCAAGAAAAATCGGTTCGTTAGCTCGGGACACAAAGGGAAGTCGTGGATCCTCGTGCGCAGACTTCCGGGCAGGACTTTCGAAAACTCGCTCGAAAAGCCGTTTTGCGTAAAGGGGCAAGGGGCGATGATCGGTACGGTTTTTTGCACGGTTCCCCTTTTACATTGTAACGATTCGACACGGGCAACGTACAAGAAATTACCGGGGCCTTATGCGAGCTGCGTCGATCGGCATCGATAGTTGCCTCGGTCGAGTTTCAGAGCGGCGTTAACCGTGAGGCCATTGAGCCCCCCCTCGACCGTTGAAAATCGCGGCGAAGAAGAGACGACTTTTCGATGAAATCAACCCGCCCAGTATTCGTCGCGCTTCCACGATGAAGAAATTCGCTGGGATCGAGTTGAACCATGGCTTTTCTCACCCTTCGATGGTATTTTTAGACCGAACGAGCTTATATGGTCGTTTATGTTTCCCCTGAAGAAAAAGCATGTAATTACCCTGGATGAATCTTCAAGTATTGTAATTTGGTTGTAAAGGGCATCGTAAATTTGAATTTTGATCCTTCTGGTATTCAACCCCTCCTTACTCGAGTTCATAAGGAATTTAATTAACACGAATAGATTAGTAAAATACAAATTACTACAATGACTAATTTTACTTGTATCGTTTGAATTGCTCTGCAAATCCAGGACTTTGAAACCTCTTCAAATTTTTTTAGTAATAATTGATTTTTAAAAAGGAGTTTATTTTTAAACAAACGTCCCAAAATTAATTCTGTACCTCGTGTTTGAATAATTTCCTCTCGCGTTAAAGGTACTATTAAATTCGATAAGAAGCTTTATTGAAATATGCGTACACGTTATGTACCTTACATTAATCGACAATTACCGTTTTTGTGTTCCAGGTAAGTCCAATTTCTCTGTTCGTTTATATTGAAACGAGTCCTCGGCGGACGAGATACCCAATGGAGCGTGATATTTCGTACAGGAAGCCGGATCGTAAGTCAATGATCAATTTTCATGTAATTTTATGTTTGTTCAATTGAACGACGAGAAAGTTGCTCGTTCTCCTAATTACTATCATCAACATCCGACCTCGATACTTTTTCTTACGAGGATATCATAAACGATTCGGGTTCCGCGTATTTTAAACACTTTTCAATTTGTATTTTTAAAAGATTTACACAGAAAATATGAAGTAAAACAGAAATTGATCAGATCAAAATTCGGTATTTAATTGATAAATTCTCCACTTTAATTTAAACGTACAGAAATAGTATTTAACCCTTCGATAAAATTGCAAACTAATTATTGCAAAAACTATAAACGCCTCCCTTTATGATCCGCCAGCAAAAAAATATGGATAATTTTATTTTCCCTTTTGGACCGTTCCGAAAGCGGAAGCACCTGTGTCTGGCCGGCTCACAATAGTTGGCCGACACCTCTAAATCACCCCCCTTTATTTCCTGGAAGTATAAATCAGCCAGGATTCACGCCACGAGCCGTGTGCGAGTATCGGGCCACGATCGGATCCCCCGAAGCTTCGAACAACGATATTCGATTTCCTTTGCAGATCGTTCTCGTCCTTTACTTCAGCTTCCTTCGCCTTCCCCGTTTCCTCTCGACGCTTTGTTTCCTCGTTTTTTCTGCGGCCGCGCTCGTCCTTCGAGCGCCGATCTGCGGCGAAAACGGTTTTCTCGCTGGCTAACCCCGGCTATGGGATTTCCTCTTTTTCTTCCTTTATCGAATTATCCAGGTTTTATCGCGTTTAGCGGCCGACGATTCACTTTGCCGTCTTCGATTATTTCCAGCAGGGACTCTTCTCAAAGAATGTTATCCATTATTTGTGCCAGGTATCATCGTTTCGAGTAATAATTTATGAGGTAAAAATTAATTCTTACGCAATGAAGTCGGGAATTCCGGCTTTTGATAAAAAATCCTCTTACATTTCGATCTGAAGGGGACACCTGCTATCCGGTCGTCCGTATCCTGATTCTAATCCTTGCGTAATACGAACGCCGCTCTCGAGATGGTTTATGGAGTCCATAAAATTGCCTTTAAGCCGACGACTTTAATGGTTCACGACTTTTGCCTATGCAGATTTCGTGGTTGATAATCCTCTGGCCTGCTGCTTCGACCTCTCGATCGAGAGTATCGAACTGTCTACTTCCTCCTCTGCCAGGATCTTGTCGATGTCATTCGTTCAATTTACGATCAAATTTTAATGATTAGCAATTTTACCTTCGAAGTATCATCCCTTCCTTCATCATCTAAATAGTAGTCCTGCTAAGTGGAACATCTTTTCATGAATCAATTGATTATTTTCTAAAATAACAAAGAAAATTGTCATAGTAGTCCTGAACATTGGTCGATGGTTATTTTTTTGTCGAAACAATCGTTTCATTGTCGCGACTTAACGAGCACCCTCTTTCTAAGCGAAATGGACACGAGAAGAAGATCAGGTAGACATTCCTCCCGTATCTTTTCCCGGTAGGCCGATATAGATAGAAGTTCATGGAAAGGAGCGTCGAGATGCCCGCCTATTATTCGCCTCGTGCGACCGGTATGTCATTGTCAGCCATTTTCAGGCTCACCTTGAGCGCGAATATTCGATCTGTCATGAGAAACGTAGGAACCAGCGTGTCTTTGAATTTCTATCATTGTACCTTTTATGGGAGGCAAAATTATTTAGATTGGTGTCTGAACTCAGGGGAATAGAAAAATTATTATAAATGTTACAATTTGGAGAATTGGGTGTTTATTGAAATTTAATAAACTTTGGGACATAATGTAAGAAATTTGGAATTTCGTTCTTTGCAATTTACTTGAAATTAAATCATAGGTATAAGAAGAGGTAATAGAAATGCTAAGGACTTGTATTTTACAATCGAGTCATTTTTAAAGCGAGGTAGTTCCGAGTCGAATTCTGAGTCTTTGTTCCGCAAAAGAACGAACGTCGTCTGGAGCCGCGAAACTGCACGCTTCGGATCGTCCCGAAGCGTTATCTGGCTTCTGAAGCGGAGACGAGCAACGACCTGCCTCGATATCGCGTTTCAACTCCGGTGGCCTTAATCTACCCACCGAACTATCGTCCCCGAATCATTTGTAAAACGTAATCGCATTATGCCATCCACGGTACAGAGTCGATCTCGCGTTTCGACTGTTACTCTCGCGTTTCACAGCCCGGACGTCGAAATCTTTCCTTTTTTTTCTCATCTCTCTTTCTTTTTTCGTGGAAGGCGCCAGGATGTCGACTCTGAAACCGCTTCTCCGTTTCGCGTATCGTGTTTCGAACTGTCCCTCTAAACTCCCTGCAATTTCGTCATTCGATGAATGAATAACTGTATTAGAAGACCAGGTTTAGGGGAGGTTTTTAATAAGAGGGTGGGTGAAACAAAGGCCAACAGAGTGCGGATAATATTTATTGCAAGAATGAATAGAATATTGATTGTAAGGGGTTGCACAACACTTTAAAGTACCCCTGTTCAACCCCTGCTCCGTTGGTCCAATTCCAGCGCGCGCCTTATTCAATTAATTTCGGCGCCGCGTCGATGGAAGTTGCACGTCGAGGAAATTAATTTTTCGAATAAATAAGAGTAACCCGCGAAAAGGAGATGAAAGGGCGTGATACTGGCGCGGAGGAAGAGCGAAAGATCCTTATCCTCCCTTTGGAGGACCAGGGGGAGAAACCGGTATGTAATCGAGCAGTCACCTATGCACCGGTTCCTCCGGATGGGTAGCAATAATGCAGCTCGGTAAAGAAAGGTACGTGACCCGGACGGAGGAATAAAGAAAAAAAAGAAGAAAGAAGAAAAAGAAGCTGGTGCAGAACGGCGAAGGGCGAAAAAGGGACGCTTTTGTCGGCGCGTAACAGCGTTAAACTTTTATCTCGCGCTTCATCCGGCTTCGCTTCCGCGCTTGTCCGCTTCGCGGCTTCGTAGCATCGCGATCGTATCGGGATGTTTGCCCTCGCTGTCTCGTCTCGACACCTTTTGCTTGCCAACAGTGACGTATCGATGTATCCGTGTCGATTAATGAATAAAATGATTTATCTAAGCCCCTGGTGCCACGTGGATCGCGCGTGCACCCCCATCAACATCTCCTAAATTCTTCGGGGTCTTCCTGCTGCGCTTCAACGTACAAATATTCAAATAAAAGAATAATAGTTTAAAATAGTCTGCAAGTTGAATTTTAATTATTGCCATCTAAAGGACCCATCATCCAAGGATACATGGAAGAACATTTGAGCTTTAATATAACTTTGATATGAAACAATATTAAAAATTTTGAAGCATATCGAAGAACTCATCAGCCTCTTCGGCTGCCGTTCATCTCTCATCGTTCATGTCATGGTTTCTCCGAGAGTCAAGTATCCATGGGATTCGCACGGATCCAGCAGATCCTATCATTCTATTCGCTTGAATTCCGGCTTTGTAACGATAGCTGGGTCGTTTATGGAACTTTTGACGGCCGATATCCTCGTGCCCGCGAGATCGTCGTCGATTCAAGGATCGATAGCCGTAGAACACGAAACCGACAAGAATGCCTCAACCCGGCGAGATGCGATGCACCGATTTAGATGGGGTTGATGACACTTGCAAGTCCATATTTATTTAAAAAGCAGATCCTGGTAATAACGTGTGATCATAACCTTAACCCTTTTGTAAGGAATCCGTGAATCGTGGGCGTAAAATAGAGTGTGTGTCGTACATGGCCTACGCCAATGGTTCCCACTTCTTAAATTTTCTTACATTTTGCATTCTAATAAGTCCACCCCTGTCGAAAAATTCCACCAAATTCAACGATCATGGAGGATACACGACATAAAGATGGGTCTGAGTCCAAGCGGACGATCGACAAGGATCCCTCGATCCCCGTAAATCTCGTATGGTCAACGATAAGCATCTCCTCGGAAGGAACTTTCGATGCAGCACACGCGAGCCGCACAATCGAAACGAGAAACGCACGAGGAGAGCTTTAACGATACGTATATAGAGAGCGAAGGATAAAAGGGTGAAGAGCTGAGGCGAAGGAAGAGGAGGAGGAGGAGGAGGACGAAGGGAAAAAGAGCTCGTGCTTTTCAGCTCGTGATGTCCCGAGGCTACCGCGGACTCGCTCGGGATAACAGCGACTCTAAACACGCCCAGACCGGTCACCGACGGAATTATTCGTTGAATTTATTTACTCTCCCGTGACCCCGAGAAAACTAGCCGCCAGTCAGCCGAGGGAACCGGTCGGCTACGTATCGGCCACGCTTAAAATTGATACGACGCTCGCGGGGAAACGTGGATTTTCGTGATGAACGCGATCCCGCGATATTTCTCGCGATTCCAGACGATTACACGATCCCCAGGCGATTTACGAAGGGTGGTCTTAACCCTCGGGTACGAGGATTATTTCTGATCCTTACGTCACACAGACGTATCAGCTCGTTTCGTGAATAATGTTGCTCGTTTGTTTCCAATTATTTTTTATGAAAATTAACTGTAGTGCAAAGGAAGGATTATTACCTATTAGTCGTTCCAATTTTTGTGCAAAGCAGTCGATTTCTTTTTTATTACAAGACAATAACACTTGCTCAAAAATGCCTTTGAAATCAACCAGAAGACTAGAACAAATATACAAAATAATTGAACGATAGAAAATAAAAGTCCCGTTTCGCGATGAAGAAAAATGAAAAAAGGAAGTGGATACATTGAACGAATCGTGAGAAGTAATCGAAGCAACCGTTGGTGTTCGACGCTGGAACGACACCTTACAAATTATCCATCGGGTTGAAATGCACGGAACGTTATCGTCGGTTTCTCGGCACCGAAGTCGTACAGGAGAAAAAGTTGCAAAGCAAAGGAACGTGATCGACACGAAAGAAAAGAAAAAGAGAAAAAGCAGGAAAGGTGGGAAGGACTGGGTAGGATCGACTTGGTCGGCATGCAAATATTCGGGTACCAATTAAAGTTACGAAGTCGAATCTCGGCCACGCGGGTAGGAGCCCCGCTACATTGGCTCGTTAAAATTATTGAACGTTTGTCGCAAACGGTCGTCCGATCTTTTTTCCTGCCAGAAAGGAATCCGGGGAAGGACCCTATCGCGATCCGCTACCCGCCTTTTTTCGTCCTGTTAATACGATAGAGCAACTCTCGTCGGGGGGAGGAAGGAATAGGAGGATCTGAGGTTTAAAGGCAATGTTTCTCGATGAAGTTGTTGTCTGGCGAGTTGCAGGTGATGGGTCTTTGCTGGGTTATCCAATACCTGAGATTAAAGAGAACATTTGTAAATTAATTTTGAAAAAAATTGATGTGGAGCTGATATATTTTATTTAGGATTTGGGAATTTCCCCTTTAAGATTTTTAATCATTCTTTTAGAGAACAGTAACAGAATGATTAAAATAATAACTTTCAGTCAAAATTGCGGTACCGTTTGCAATAAAATTCACTCTGCGTTACATTCACATTTCCCTAAAACTGTTACCTTTTTTTTCCTCTGGAAATAAATCTTCTTAATCATCGATTGTTCGGTCCTGTGTACGCGTGTCTGATATTCAGCATGAATTAGCCGCATCAGGGCGGCATTTAACCAGTCAATAACGCACAATAGACGGAACGATGATCCTCGGATCGCAATTGTATGGCCCGGGATGACGTAGAATTTGACGATTTTTTCTTTTCGTTCTCTCTTTTTTTCGCGGCCTCGCATTGTCAGGCTAATCCCTGGCCGCACGAAACGCGTTTTCTTCGGGAACAGCTGTCGGATGATCTGCCGATACTCTCCTCCGTGTTGCTTCCCAAATGGACGCTTTGGGTCAACCTGGCACCTATAAAAAAAGAGCGGGGGAAAGAGAGAAAGGATGAGATAAAAGAAAACGGGCGGACTGTCAAAAATCCCACGGCCACGATAAGATACCCAACGACGTTTCGCTGTGTCGCGTATGTTAATAAGCTTGCGAACCAATCGTATCTTTTTTTTTTTTATTTTTTTTACAGAAATAAAATATAAGCAAAGCATATTTTATTGTGTAACGGCGCGGAATAAGTATCCTCCGTAATATCGCGTTGCCCCGAAGTTGCATGTTTATGTGCCTTAAATTCAACCCCTTCGTTCTCTTTAACACCGTGTAGTGTTTGTTTATTAAATTACTTATTTGATAGCAGGCAAAATTGTCCAAAATTTGCTATGCCATTTTTATTTTTACAAAATCCCAACCTAAGCCTGACTAATTACTAATAAATATTTAACTTAATTTAACTTTTTGCTAATAAATACTTCTACTTACTGATAATATATTTTTGACTTCTGTAAATGAAAGAGTTAATTAACGAAAAGTCGCGATGTGAATATTCATGCTTGCGCTATTCCCACGGAATCCCGGTTTTTATCAAACGAGGTAAACCGAGAACGAGGAAATGGAAGCGGTTTAAAAGTTTTCACCTAACGAAGTCAAAGCCGGGGTGTATTTGCGCTAATGAGACGAAGTGCGATCATTCGACCCGTTTGGTAAAAATAAGAGAAAAAAAAACTGGATTCTCATTATCGTCGAACTAATTACCTTTTAAGCTTTGCTCGCCTCTCCCTCATTTTCCCGTCATGTTCGCCGGTCGGCTACCATTTCTGGGCGTTCGCGGCCTGCTTTGCTTTTTACCGGGGCATTTCGCGCATAATTTTCTGCCGGCAAGAAATCGAACGGCAATTAATTGATATGTTGACTCGTTACACCCGTCCGTATCGTTACTCGAGGCTGCCCCCGAAGATGTTCATTTATATCGTGCCAGATACTTTAACTGGATGACCGGAAATGAGCCTCGAACCCGTACACGCCAATTTCTGGACGAGGAATTCAATGTTTCTTTTATTCGTCGATCGAATCAATTGCTTCATTACGTTTTCACGCACCGACTTGATGAATACTGATAAGCATTACAAAATACTAATTGTGAAGAGGTAAATTCAATTTTAATTCAAAATTTATAACAAAAATATTGTAACAAGTATGATGAGAGTTAGTATCAGGTACCCATAATCTAATAACACCAAGTACCTAATCCCACAAGTACCTAAAGGTGCCAATTACAAGGGGTCCAAATCAACTTCCCAACATCGAACCCTGAAGTTCAAGATTGCTCTGTTCAAGAGATTCACACTTCTCCCAAAATCGCCTCGATAGAGATCAGTCTTCCATTTCGCGAACTAATCGTGAGTCTCACGGTTCCTCAGATCGCGAAGATTAGTCACGATCCGAAGGGAAGGAAAGTAAATCAGGTCCTCGCCCGTTGACACGTTTAGCCGCGTCCAGGATTCCCTTCGTGGCCGTCGAGGATGATGGCGGTACCGATAGGCGATGCTTATGCCGCCGGTAATGGTGATCCCGGCCGGTCGTCGTCGACGACGATGGTGGTTCTTCCTCGCGTTCGCCCCATGATAAATCACCGGCTCTACCGTCGTCACAATCCTGTGCCCATTAATCTCGATAATTGAATCAATATCTGTGATATCTGCTTGTGTATCCGGGCCTGGCCTCATGGTAATTAGCCGGCTTCGTCATAAATCATGCCCTACGGGGGTCGGAGTGCGCCGCAAACGGCAAAGAAGGTATTGCCTCCCTAAATGGCAACACTTCGTCCTCTCCTATTCCTCAGGATCTCGCGAATGCGGTAGAACCTCCGTCGCTCGTTCTTCTTGTTTATAGACCTCAAAAATTAAACGAGGAGTACGGTCAAGTGATAGGATCCTAAATTGCAAATTAACTTTCAACGATTCTTCATCATCTCGTAAAATATAATAAGATTTTTGTTAAGGGGTTTATTTGAGTGACTAATCTTCCTCTTCGCCGATTCTCCAGCTTTTTATAAGGCTAATGGCGCTTTCGTTGCCTACTAATGCTATTTGTCAAACATTTTTTGCGAATCGTAAACCAGAGTTGATATCAAATTAAGACATTAACGAACGATTAATCGCGTAACAAAGGAATTGTAACGCAATTTAGATAATTTGATTAATAATCACGATCAGAATTGTGAATAACATCGAGACGATTCTCTTCCGCGTGGTGTTGTACAGGAATCGCGCGTGTCCAAAGCGAGCCCGCTCGATGATTCATAATAAACCGCTCAATGCCGGGAGAGTTCACCGTTTCATCGAGCACGTATGGCGATTCACCGACGTCTCGGGGCAAGCCGGGGGTCAGCTCGACTTAATCAACCGATCATTATCACCGGTCCGCGGCGTAATGACTAAAAGAACCCGGGGTTGTCCTCGCTTTATCGCGAACAACGGTCCGAGGCGTGGTCGTTCGCCAGCTGCTACGTACCACCAGCGACTTCCATTATTCCACGAATCGATTAATTAACGGTCACCGACTAATGATCGATAAACGGAGACTTTGATCGCGTGCACGCTAGGTTCCGGGAATCGTCGGTTCGCCGCTTTCAGTGTGATTCGAAACGCAACACGATCGATCGTTTCGATCACAATTTATCCTCGATCATAATTAATTCTTACTTAAGGAAGGTTTTTAGTAACTTTGTCCTTTATATAAAATGATGTTGATATTAAATCAGGGATGGCAAATAGGATTTTATCAAAGTGGCACAATTAAAGTAAATTGAAATGCAAATTTCTTCGAGTAATAAATAATAAACAAAACATAGAGATAGAGTACAATATTTATTCAGTATAAAACGTAGCACTTATGCTACCAAACATCAATATAACATCATTTCATGACACAGAAAGAATATTTTCCCAATTATTTTATTTATTTATCATTTATTTTTTGGGGTGTCAGGAAAATTATTTTTAGCATGCCATGTAATTGTCATTCAATGAAAATAATAACGCAAATGCAATAAGGTAATAACTGAAGTTAGGAAACTTTGATTCTTACAAAAAACCTTCTGCCTTCAATGGGTTGATCCTTCTCGAGGGGAATCAAGATGAAACTCGTGTCGATTTAAACGCCTGTCCCCGATGGCGGTGAATTTTCACGGTGCCACAGCTGCGAAATTCGAGTCTACCGACCGATTTATCGCCAGCTGACTAATTGACTCCGCAAGATACGCGATTTGTCCGCGTTCTCGTTATCTGCCCGCTCTATAGTCCGTCGTTTCCGAGGCGAGCATCGGAACCGATCGTGAAACGAGCCGCCTTCTTAATGAGCCAATTATTTAATTGGCCTGCGTACACCCTGCCCCTCCTTTCCTTCGTTTCCATGAAAAAAAAACCGGACGAACGGTTTCGAACTTGTCCCGTTGAAATTGTTTCGTCGCATTTTGCGCCGAGCGCGATCGAAATTCCTCTAGATACGCGACATTGTCGTTGAACGGGGTCGAGGGGAATCCTTGTTATGGAAGAAATATTGGACGTGTTTATTCGTTAATTACTTGTAATGCAAGGAGAAACAGGAATTGGGTGGCTTGTCGCCTTGTTTTTAAACGTCCGGACCTGTGCTTGCCAGAAGGGATCAGGTATTTAACCCTTTCGCCATTACAGGTTCCCTTATGCTTCTATATTGACTGGTTAATCCGTTAATTAAAAACTTTGAGTACACCACAAATATTATATTTTAAACACATTAAATACCTAACAAATGTAATTTTTTAAACAATACCATTATATATTGGACGCGAGGAATACTTTGGAATTCTAAAAATTAATCAAAATTCGATTTAAAGTGTTACCTCTCTCCATGGCCCATCAAGGGTTAATATTCTTCCTCACAAAAAATGTTGTATGAGATACAAAGAATCCCAAACGTTACAGAAACAGTAGATTACAGTCCTCTTTCATCGTCTCCGGAATTATTAGCGGGTTCAGGCTGGGAATAGAAGCGAGTTGACACGAGGGGGATCCAGATGAACTCATCAAGGACGCGGTTCGGTAGAATTCTCAATTAAGGCTAAATTGTCCCCCTCTCTTCCCTGACGCGGGGGAGAAAATAGAGTAGAGTAGGTCCCTGAAGTCGAGAAAGACGGCGAACCGAACCGTACAACGTGGAAGGTTCCTCGAGTTCATGCCGCAAATGGAAGTCGAAGACCCCGAGTAAGCAAAACGGCATTCCAAACCGTGCTTGATTGGTTTTGGCGAAGGTGTACCGCCTTTCTGGAGGTCGGGTCAGGTCACCTCAGCCTTTTACGTGACTCTTCTTTCCGACGAACGTGTCGAACGTTTTGGATGATCCTTGCTAATACACTCCACTGGACTTTGCCCTCCTTTTTTATCGTTTAGGATCATTTTGAAGCTCGTTTCAATAAAGCACTTCCGCCGGATAATGAACGGGGGGGATACGAGAATATAATGTCCTTTGACGACACCGATATAGGAGCTTTATCAAACCTCCCTTTAAAGGTTCGTATCGAATCGAGACTTTTTAAAATCGTTTCAATCGCAACTTTACGTGGGTGGACACAGCCCCATAAAACGAAGTTTCAAGAAACGCCGTAAACTAAAAGAAAGGTTAAACAACCGGCAGTAAAGGAACTTCGACGTGAAACGCGCTCTTCGATAACTATAATGGAAAACGATATAGCTGTGGTTCTTAAAAAGGCGCCCTTTCTGCATCTCGCGTTTCCTATCGCTCGCTCGATAACCGGGTCCAGTTCATTTGTCGACAAATAATCGTAAAAGATTTAACGGGATCCTTTATCGCGGGCGAAACAATCGACCAACTTTCACGCCCTTTCGAGACGAGACGAGATAAGAGGAAGAAAGTTACGTTCACTTTGAATTTTTCAGAGGAATTCGTTCCACTTGTGATTTATAAACAGGTGGCTGGATCGTAAGTAGAAAGCTCTGGGTCGGGTTGAACCGCTCTGGTCTTAGTTTTATTGCAAATTATTGGGTTTAGTGATAACAGGAATATAATCTGTTAATAATAGAAGTGTGGGATTTTTATTGGGAATTATTTTTATGGAAAATTATTACAGTCAACCCTTTTATCACACAGCACTCTAGAAATATTTTTTCTATTAACACGACTTTGGTAGTTCCCATATAACACGATTATTTCGTTTTTATTTTATTTGGCTGTGAATTAGAGGCAATAGCAATACCAAACTTAGATTTACTACAAATTAAAATTAAAAATTAATATAAAACTATCTAAAGAATAAAGATCCTTAAATCAAGACGTAACTCTCGAGGTGCTCAATTAACGACGCAAGGGTTAATTAATATAATAACACCAATTGTTAGGAGGAATAAAAATGTAAACGAAGAATCAAAAGAGTGCATATTCGATCGAAATTACGACGAGTACGAGTGCTAATTGCCGCCCGTGGCGGGACGTTAATTAACGCGGTTGATTAATCAATTGAATTCGAAAGCAGCGAGATCCAAGGCGGTCGGGAATTGTAAATGACACCTCGCAATGCGTGGAAGGTCGCAATTATATAAACGGATTATAATTTACGAGGATAGTTCGTAGCCGGGGCCTCGAGAAAGAGTCAGAGAACGAGCGGAGGGGTAATTATTCTCGGCGTAAAAACGAAACACCATTATGTCGAGTGTTGGCGAACACTTTCAACGATTGTACCTGGCTCCTTATCCCAAATTTACGTTTTGTTGTGTACTTTCCATGAACGCTACTTTTTGACCCCGAAAATCCTAGTTTTTGTGATTTTATTCTTAAGAATAAAATGAAATTCCGTTCCCAGATTTTATAAAATGCCTTTGTGCAAAGTGCCTTGGAGCTCAGAAGCGTTAACGATTAAAGTATTTAGTGTGAACCTCTTTTAACCAGCTCTGTTCATTATTAATCCAATTAAAAAGCAATTTTTAATAAACCTTCTGTTATTTAAGTATCATTTAAGAATTATATTCTTACTGCTGGTTGTTGAAATTTTTGGAAACAGTATAAAGTAAATTAATAATATACAATTTAAAGTTCCTTTATAAAAGGTACCGTGGCACTTAGGGGCGTTAATGGATGAACTATTCAGTTTAAAACGCTTGAAATTTATTCATATATCATCGTAACTATCTCATTAAACTCTGTGCTCGTTGTTAAATGTCAATCACTGAAACGAGTTTACTCATCTTTACCAGTTAACGGGTTAAGGCAGCGTTCAGCCCAGGTAACCTTAACGATGCACTAGTGGGCCCTGTACGAAACGCTCTCCTTTCCTTTTCCCACTCTTCCTCGACAAGTTCCACTGCCACGGTAGTGTAGAAAGCTCGGGTAGGTAGCAAACGTGTACTTACACATGCTTCCCGTTCTAACGACACATGCAACCGAACGTAGCCAGGTGGAAAAATGAAACGACCAATTAACCCTTTCGTTGCTACGTTCCTTGAAGCATCGGCGACTTCAATTATCGTAATTCAAAGATACCAATTTTCACTGTGGGCTAAATGATCTCAAACATAAATGTGAATATCCTAAAAATAAATATGCCAAAGTGTCAAAGGAATCCCCTAAAACAATTTTGCAATTTCGCGAGGTTCCTTCGTATTTTATTATAATTTCTGACGATCTCTGACGTACATGAAGCAAAGTACCAGAGTGTATCGGCGAATCGAATCGAAACGTGCGATCAACACGTCCCACGCTCGTTTCTTCTCCCCTTAACTGTAATCCAATCGATATCATCCCGCGCGCGTAGCTGTTTTTCACGGTCCGCTAGCTAATTACCCGTGGCCGTACGGCAACACACCCTGTTCGTTGAAAAGCGGCCTCACGTGTCTTAGAACGAGACCGTCCGTGTGCCGGGGTCCGATTTCGAGTCGTACAGTTAACTTAATTACCGGCCATGCCTATACGCGGCACGACGCAGGAAGCGATGGAATCTTCGGGACGATCGACGGTTGAACCGGCGCGCCGGCTTGGATGACGGGTCTGGCCACATACAGCACGAGATCAGGAAGGATAAAACAGATACACGGGAGAGAATCGAGCGAGGTAGGTCGCACTCGGGCGTGTTCATGTCCGACGCGACCTTCGCCCTCTCCTACGAGGCTGGTGGCTGTTGCTCGGTTGGCCGGACTGGATCCACGGTACCGCTATCCAAGGCTCCCTTCTTGCTTAGCTCACCTCAGGATAAAATGGCATTGCTACCCTACATACCGACACGGACCGGCCGTACAGGGTCCCGGCGAAAATTGTTACCCGCTCGCATGAGAACGTATCCTGATCCATTGGCGTAACTAGGACTTTTCTACTGGGAATGCTGGGTCCTCCTGAGTTCATCCATAATTTATTGTAATAAGAACGTTATATTGCATACCAATTGGCAAATGTTCTTATTACCCAGTTCCATAATTTTCGATCAAGTGGTGGTAGGGGAACGGTACGGTTCAATATACGAATACCTACGCCTGGGTCATAATTAACCCGTTTCATGGGTCAAGCTTCGGACATAAAGTTTTATTTTAAAGACATAATGGGCATAAAAGTACCGAATGAATGGACAATAATAAAAAAATTCATTAAATGGAAATATAGTAATGGGTAGCCGGGAACTCGATCTCCTACAAAAGGGTTAAAGCCGCTTGTTGTACCGCTATCCGCGCTCATAACGCCAAGAGACACGAAGCGGAATTAGTGATCCGTGAAGCATACATACGTAGCGCGCCTCCAGTTCGATCGCGAGGCGGACGATAAGCCTTAGTTGGCGTAATTTTCTTTGACCCTGGTCGCGACGTTATGCAAAGTAAATTGCCGGGACACGCCGGTGGCTAACAGCGCGACGAGATAAGGGGGAGCAAAACGGGAACACGAGGCAAAGCAGCGAGATCAGACGATGATCTCGTTGGCCAGGATCGCGGAACCAGAATCATTAGAGACCGTTGATCATCCTGACGCTTGTTTCGAATCGCTCGGCCAAACGGGAGGTGCTGTTACGCTCGAATCAGCCCGCTCGCTGGCTCGCCTTCTAATGAGCTGTTACGCAAAAACATCTGTTCACCGGGCAATTTGCTTATTTTCTTTGTCGCCTACGTAATAACCTTCTTCTGGGGATTTTGAGAAACGGTCGGGCCGTGGGAAAATTGGCCACTTACGTTGGGTGGGTGGAACTGTTTTAACCCCTTCGATCCTACGTGTCACTGTAAAGTTTGGGTTTTAATTTAATTCAATTTGGATTATAATTGAAATGACAAACCAATATTGTGACTACTTTGGAAATTAAAGTTTTATTAATTAGAGTTCATTTTTCTTCAAACTGGAGTTCATAGAACTTCCTTTGGTCCTTTTAATGATTAGCAAAGATAAAGTAATGTGTCTAAGAAAATTTGCAAACAAAGACACTGAAGTTTTTAAAATATACTAAAAAATGAACGTTTGTGATTATGTTACCAGAGCTTTGAATGATTTATCAGTCCTTTTACGGTTGACAAAGATGAAAACGTTGGAAGCAGAGATAGTGAATTCTTTGAAATATATTGGAATGAAAATTAATTGCACTGTCGTTGAGAACTGGTTAGGGTAATAAAGTGTATCCAGTATTAAAGACGTTTCTCTTTTGTGTAAACCAGGTTGCGAACTAGTTCCAACTTTATGTGTTCTCCATTTAAGAACAAGGCTTCCTTCGTATCATTCGTCTTAGATCTGCTTAGAGCAAGGACTTCCGGAATGCTTTTGAATTATAAATCTCAATCCCTTGATTGTCATGGCGATTGTCGGTGACTGACACTTAGATATATCAGTCAGCATATTAAACAACTTACAAATAGAAAGAAAAATACAATTTTTCATTATCTTATAAATCGATACAATCTTTTTAGATAATGACTATTTGTTAGCTTATAAAATTATTCGGTCGTTTATTTCTAAACCTTATTAACTTTTTACATTATACACTGTTACTTGAATGGTAGAAGAAAATTATTGCAGAAAAAAAAGACGATTGAGTTCTTGTAAAGAACTTCTAACAACGGTCTATGCGAAGTTTATCCACCGATGGCACAATACCTCGACTAAATGCCAAGGACAGCTTAAGTTTCTCCTTCATTTCACACAGCTTCCTGTTCTCCGTCCGAGAACCGCGTAATGTCACGTTCCCTGGGTTAATTTTTATAAAAAAAAAGCAGAAAAACCTCTTGTTTTATACTCATATTCCACTTTTTTTTCTGTTACAGGTAAGTTTCCGTTTCATCTTGCACGTTGCTTCCAATTGGTCTCCATTAAGGTCAGATAAATCATCATTTTATGAACGAAACGATTAAAAATGTTCTGCACGAAGAATTTTAACAACCTTCTTAATTAATTGCACATAGGGGTGCATTCGCGAAATGCAATTATCAAAGTGAGAAAGAAACGGTTGATTGAACCCAGACAAATGATTCTTTGACACGGGTCGAATTATACCCGGGAAATCTTAAGTGCGGCTTTAATCACGCCTTTCTATCGTGCTGCTAATTTCTCCGCTCGTGTACAACGCACTTAGGGCGAGATATATTGCTAAATTCGCTTGAGAAACGGCCACGCTCGAAAGACTTCCTGTTTTAATGACTTGTTGCTCCTATCAGGGGATCCATTCGAGCCGTCTGAAAATGAAATATGCATTATCGATTGATTTTAACACTTTGTTAAGTGAATTTTTTACCGTCCAGTATCGTTGAACCTCTGAATAAAATCAGAAGATTATTAAAAACAGTTGATTTCGGTGCTAATTGAAACATAGAAATTCTGACACAATTTCATGACATAAAAGTGTCATTAAATATCGCATATCCCATATCAAATTAAAGCTTAAACTTTAAGCTAAGTGTCTACATAAACGCTTCATTAATATTCTTTACACAAAATTAGTTATTTTTCTTTGAAACAAACAGTAGATTCGCATTAGCTGCTTTATTGATTGTTCGTTTTAAGTAAAGATTAATTCTTTCGTGTTACGAATATTGATAAAATGGTTACATAGTTATTTTCTAGGAACTTTAAGCTTTAGATTGATGTATCATGAGTGCCATTCCACGATACTTTTATGTCATGAAATTATCAAAGACTTTCTACGTTTCAATTAAATCTGGTTTTCAATTCGCGGCGGTTGACATCGCGAACGACAGCCAACGGATAACGATGTAACACGCTGCTCGTCCCCGTTTCGTCGGCGTGATTATGATGCAAAGAGGGCCGTGGAGCGAGTAAATCAACTTTAACCACCTTTTGCCCCCGATCCGACTTCATAATCGAGAGCTGGACCGAGTCGACGCGTCGGCCAATTACACTCGGGCGGACCTCTAGCCTCCCGTGGCTACTTTAAATTGCAAACACCTATATATAACGACCCGTATTCCCATATACGGCTGTAATTAATTCAAACTTCTTAAGATACTCGCTTCAAAATGATCGAACAGTTTCAATATTGAATACCAAACGAACTCATATACTAATTACCGGCTCCGTGGATTTCTTTCATCGAGTTAAGCGATGCCAATGGTCGAAATAATTACCCGATAAATGAAGTATTAATTAGAAGTCTAATCTTACTTGACCCTTTAACTGCCACGCTGCAGCTACTGAAACTTTCATTTGGTGATAATTTTATTTTTAAAAAACTAAATTCTGTATCCACTGTATTTTGCTATTTCTATTATTCATAATTTAAAACTCATATTTGAGTGAAGTGGCAGTCAAAGTGTTAAAGCGACAGACTTGGAATAACTTTAGGGCAATTAAATGCAAAATTATCAGGTGTAATTACAGTTTCAAAAATATCTCACATGATTTTAATAAATATGGACGTTCATAAAAGTTACATTAAAAATGATAATATACATTAATTTATTTCAAAGGCGTTACACTTTTGATCGCGTCAGGTTTTTCTCGAATAACAATTTATCATTTAAAACAGAGGATCTCCTATCGTTCGAAGGAATCTATCTCTCGCTCCATTTGTCTCGAGCCAGTCCAAGACACGGGAGCATTCTTAACGATCCGCTGGTCGGAGGAGATGTCAATTGATTATGCCAATTCCACGCCGACGATTGTACACACACGGTTGGAAATCCGGTTTCGGTCGTCGCGTTACGTAATACGTCCAGACGGAATGGATGCCCGTGACAATTCGGTACGCAGCATCTCGATCGGGAAATCTTCGTATAGTCTAACGGTACAGCAACCGCGAGTACGTAGCCGTCGTAAAACGGGATGATCCGAGTTTGATTCCGTCGATAGTATCGCGCAGGGGCCGCCGGTTATGGATGCGCCGGTTCGAGAACCTCTCTCGTGTCAGCGTGCCACTCTGTGTTGATTAAACCAGGGATTCCGATCTAATTGGATTAGACCGTGCCTTCATTTTCCATTCGTCATCGTTCGAGCCTCCACTGTTCCCTTGATTACTGCCTTCGACGGTCCTTCTTCTTTTCTTCGCCCGGTTTGCCGATTCACTGATCACTGCCATTTCTCTGTTTGTGTGGAAACTTTCGGATTAACCCTTTCGCCATGGCATTGTGTAGAAATCTTCTTTGTTACCTGAAGCTTGTGGTGTATTATAATTTAGCACTGATTTGGGTTAGATTGAAAAGTGGTGTTAGATTGAATTAGTATTTTTAATATTGGTGTTGAATTAAATCTAATTTAAATTACTATTATTTAACAGAGGTGTTACATTGTTTCTTTGGTTAATAATACTATTGAAAGGTCAAATCTGTTAATTAAAATATTGAAAAGAACTGTATCAGCCAATATTCAATACCTTCGTAAGGAAATAAAAAAATTGACCCCAACCCTTGCTGTTAGGTTGGACAGCGGTGATTCGGGTCGCCCAGCTCATTACTGGGTTGAGAAACTCTGTCAGAAGGCACGTATGATCGAAACGATGAAGCAGATAGTCATTTTGGCTCATCCGACGTGTCCGCCGCGTTAAAAGAATCAAAAGGATTCGGCCGGTCGGTGATTTGTTGTTGACGGTGCCGACAGGTCCGGTTTAATGTGGGGTCCTCTTCAACTTCTATCATCGTCCGGTCGACGTTTCGTCGCCGGTTATGAATCATTCTTGAACTCGAATCAAGCAGAGCTTCGTTTGTTTCATTTTTGCCCGAGCCACGAAAATCGCGGCTCTAATTTGCTGAAGAAACTCCTCATTACCCTGAAATTTGAAACTTCCACTGAATATTCATATCATTTTTAGTCACGTTAAGACTATTGCTGTTCTTGGGTGTTGAGGTGCTAAACGGTACCTCATTAACCCTTTCGCTTAGAAGAACGTATACATACGTCTTTGAAAAATAAATCGCTCACGTTAAAAAGATATCTCAAGTAAGTTAAAAGTAAGTTTCTAAAAACATTATTTGGAAGTTTCAAAGTTCCTACAAATATTTTCTGCAAAGTGCAATCTTACACTTTTGCAAGTATCCATAAATCACAATCAATAGCACCCTACCCAAAAATTGTAAAATTCCACCATCGAATTTCCATAACAAAAGATAAATTCAATTATTTTCGTACCGATTTAATAAAGATCCGACGTCGCGATCATCGGCTGACGGATATATCCGTCGTCCGTAACGAAATGGTTAAGCAATCGACGACGTCAGCATCGATCCTCGATCAAAAGCGAGGACAATCGGGGCGAGCAGAGCGGGCCACACGCGGTCAATCGAGATTCCAGATGGTCGAGCTCTCTCGACCGATTGCCTACCTTAGAAAAGATGGTGGTGGCGGCGGACCGTTAGGATAGGAAGGAGCAAAAGGGGCCTCGAAGTGTGCTGCAGCACGCCTCGGGCCCCGTATAGAGGTTACGAAGCGCAGGAAAGCGTGCGCGGATGCAAGGAGTTGCATTCGCGAACGAAGCCCGATATCTTCGACCACACCCATCTTCTCGCTCTCCTTTAGCTCTCTTTTAGAGAGAGGAAACGGTCTCCGTAGAGAAACGGTCCCGGGTTCTCAGGTATCGTGGCACTGGGTAGATCGGGCTCGTCGCATTTGCATCCACGCTTGCTCCACTTTGTTGTCGAAAGAATTCGCGTCAGTGACGTCGAGGGAGAAAAATGTGACTTCAATTGCACGATCTCTTTGTGTTTCTTCCAATCGTATTCAGGATTCGCAGAATCCTTCGTTCGTTCAGAGAAACTGCTGCTTTTTTTGCGTTAATTAACAATTCCACCCACTATTATTCTGGGTGGAACTTGAATTTCCTTGAAAATCCATCACTAAAGGTTGTAGAAATTCTTTCACTTTCGTAATTAGAAATATTCGTAATAAGAATTTAGAAAGATTTAATAGTAATCTTGCTAACCCTTTGCACTAGGAATTTTTTTCAAAAATAATTAATACAGTATTGCAGTAATTATTAAAAAAAAATTAATTAGTTACACTTCCCTTAAAAATCACCAGCATTCCTTTCAAGTCCCCTCAGGTGGGACATTCGAGTGGAAAGGGATTCTAAAAAAGAATGAAGAAAAACACAAAATTCTTCGACAACGGTCGTTGTTTCTGCAAAACTTGCTATCCCTGGTCGTCGTAAAGGTTTCTTTAGACGCTAAAGCGACTATAATACCGGCCGAGTTCGCAGTGCTTGTTCGTTGAAGCAGCATAGAAAACACTTTTCTCTTGCTCGGACGTCGGGTGAACGCTTAATGTAAGGCCGGGAACTCATTACTTTCTTCGTTCGCAGATACCATGCAATTCTAACTCGCATCTACTAGCCGGATATTGATCGTAAACGAGCGAGATACTATAAGTTCCAGTGAAAATTATCGGCTTTCCCTCGAGCGACTTGAAAAATGAATACCTTCCATACTGTATCGAGTACCGTAAAAAAATCAATATGAAACTAAACTAAATTTTGCTCTGGAAACAAAACAATTTCCATAATAGAACTTTTACCGATATCAAAATTTCACTTCAATTAAATTAAATATAATTAGAGCTTGATATGTTAATGTTGGGTTTTGAGGTAGGTTCTTAACTTTTTGTTTATTTTTTAAATAAAATTCTGTCTTGTATTCATCATAAGGTAAAATTATGAATTTTCGATGGTATTTAGATCCTTTTGTCACTAGGGTGTTGTATTACAACGGAACGCTTATCTCTTGGACGGAATACGCAATCGCGTTTTTCGCGCCAAGTTGAACCGAGATTCACGCTCTTTAAGCCGTGTTTTAATGTGTGCAACACCACGTCGAAATGCTAGAGCCGTGGTAAAGTTTATCCTTCGATGAAGACGCCCGTTACGAGGCGACTATTTACGATCGCCGATTCGCGAGAAAGTCGCGAGGAACCGAGGGATTCAGATTCGCATCTTCCTCGAAAGATAATTATCCCAAATTGTCAAACAACGACAAGGTACCTCAGAAACTCATAATCCACAAGATCCGTTCACCTGTAAGGATGAACCTTGAATTATGTTCAAAGAAGAAGCGTTTCACAAATAAGAAAATAACGAAGGGTACTCGAGCTAATCTTTGACCAACCGATCGTTGAGCTCGGGGAAAAAAGCGGATCACTGTTGACGTAAGAGTATGTCAGAAGGTTTTTCATCGCGAACAGGATCGGTTATCCTGGTCCCGGTGTCCCGTTCTCGTACGCTCGGTTTCACGGCTGATTTACCGCCTCGACTTCTTGGTAATTGTTCGGGGCGTGGCGGGCCGTGTGTTACCGGCATCACGGCGATCTCCCACGCGTGAACGCCGTCGACTTATATCGATATATATCTCGTGGATTCGACCACGTCGTCGGGGATCCCGACATGTACGCTTGGCGGCTTCATTTCAATAAACCGAAAGTCACGCTCGTGGCTGAGTCACCGCGAAATAAGAACGAACCTTGTACGAAATCGAACTCCATAGTTAACACGTGGAAAAATGAGCAGTGGGAAAGTATCGATGCCATGATTGATCGTTTCGAAATTAAATTCGCCGAGCTTATAATTCTCAAATTTATGTAACAGAAAACAAATTGTTGAAATTTCTGAAGCTAATTAAATTTCTTTAGTTATCTATAACAATTTATATAAATCTTTCGCGTGATGTTAAGGGTTGTTGAGAATATTTTCGAAACGAGACAAACGAAATTCATTTTGTGGGTGGATGTGTGTCTTCATTATCTCCGAACGGAACCGCGAGTTCAATTTACCGCGGTGATCATCGATCATCATTTTCAGATTGTTTGTTCTGACGAGCGTTTCGACATTAGTCCATCTTTCGTCAGGCGATACGTGATTATTAATGTCCGTGCCATCGATCACAAATCCTTTTGACCGAACTTCAACACGTTGTTCGAAGACTGTCATGTCAAATTATTCGAGGGATGATAGATACCAGGTAACGAAGAGCAAGGATCTCTTTGTGAACCAGAAAGAAATTATTCAGATTATTATGCAAACTATTTTAACTACGATTCAATATTATAAATATTGAAAAAATTGCGATACTTTTATTAGCCGTATTAAAACAATCTGTGAAATCTCGACTGCCAGTGATTTTATTAACCAATTTCATCAAACGCTGAAGGTGTCTATGTGACAGTTTATGTCGGACACGTTTATACGTCGATCGTTCAAAGGGTTAATTACCCGTCGTAATCCCGTTTGCCTTCGCCCGTTAAGCGCCATCGTTAACCAGTCGCCAGTTCGCGCGCGCACACACACACGCTCTTACACACGCACACAGAAACACACGGTGGCTGAGAAAAAAGAAAGCACACGGGGATACACGACGATTGCATAACGTTTATCCGTATTTCTCATGGATATATACCCATAAGCCGTGCTAACCGTTCGACGTTCGTAAGCCTGTGCTTTCGCCAGGTTCCACACTCCCGGAGCTCTCTCGCCGAGCCGTTCGAACGGTTACACATATGCGAGAGTTCTCTGTGCCACACCCAGGTCACAACACCACCGGTGAAGTATTTTTTTCTTTCTACTTCTTCTCCTCCGGTGTACAGAACCGCTGATACGCTATCTCGAGCCAACCGCCATCTTGATGCTCTAGCCGGGTGAAAGAGGATGAATTTTTCGTTCGTTTCCTTTCGGCTCAATGGAAAGTTGGCTCGGAGAATTTCTTGCCGTTAACGAGCTCTGATGGTCGCATATTTTATGGGATCCGTGTGCTCCGTTGATAAGATTATATTGGTCGTCCCATAACTAATGCCGTTTTTCAGAAGATACCGTAATTATAAATTATTGCTGTTAATTTTAATCAGCGCGAGGGCTAGGCTGTCCTTCTCTAACTTCATATTCTATTTTACAAGAAATTTTTATTTGGCATCTTCTTCTGAAAAATTATCATGCTACATCTTTATTTAATTACATAATTTAATTGAGTAATCAGTAAAGTAAAAAGGAAGGCAAAATTTGAATGGTACCAAACTGTAAGCTCAATTTGCAAATATAATAATTAACGCCTGAACGTCTCATTGAGCCAGTTAAAATTTGAAATTTAATGACGAAGCATCGAATAATTCCTCATAATTTTTTCCACGAAGCATCGATTTTCTCGTTTCATCGCCACTTCCGTTGACGCCCGATCTCTGCTCCTTTGGATCTCCTGTTTCAAGCTGAAAAAAGATTCTGTGCTCCTTGTGGTAGCCGGTTAGTCGACTTCCTGGCGAGAAGATGCCACGTTTTAATGAATATCACACACGCACGCAATATCCTGCGAAATCGCTTCCGATCGACGAGAATCGGATCGTACGATCGTCTTTCGAACGTCAACGATATTTCATCGTTAACCGGCTCGAGCTTTTTATATTTCGTTTTTTCGAAAGCTATCAGTAATGTGACGCGACACGGGGACCTTTCTTTTTTTCAACGTTTAATTGGACCTGGACACGTTTACCTTTTTCATATGTTTCTCTTTCTTTTTTTTTTATTTGTCTTTCAATAAAATGTAAATAAATCGGAACGCGAACGTTCTTTCCACGAATCTCGCTACTGGAGATCCATAAATTCCGGCGACGATCGATCGGTTCGTAAATAATCCGGGCGATAAGCTATAAAATTTCGAGATGCGGTTAAAATATCGCGTGCAACACGAATTTGTCAGCCTCTTTTCACCCGTGTCCTCGAGATTCTCGAAGACGAAACGGTAATCAGCCGTTTCGAGAAACCAGTAGCTAGCCTTGTTTCGAGATCCGAGTCAATGTTCTACGGCCTCATCATACGCGATTAATTTTATTCGTGAGGGAATTAAACGAGGAAAGAAGGAATTATCACTGCTGGAAATTTTATTATCCACTTTAATTTCAGGTATTTTATTAATCTTATTATTTATGAGGAGACTATGTTAATAGGCCAATCTAAACTTCGGGAATTTTTATAATGTAAATTTTATTTTCTAATAACAAAAATATCATTACAGATCCTTCTACTTTATATTCCCTATTATATTTTATTTAGAACGGAATCCAAATAATGGATCCAAATTCATGAAATAAAAGACACTTGATGATTCAATAAATTTGAATACGTAATTTAACTCGCACCCCGAATTATAAAAATTGAAAGCCCGAGGCTGCGATGCGGGTATTTTAATTTGATGGAATACCGAGGAGACAACTAAAACGAGTTCCAAGGAACGCCCTCCAAATTACCGGCTTCCCGAATGAAAATATTTCTGGATAAGTTGCAACGAGTTCGAGAAACTTTTAAGCGCGTAGGCAAAAGGAGGCCTGCGGGGATTCGATGACCGAGCATAACGAAAAATAAAAGGAAAATGAAACGAAAAGCAAACCAGTCGGTGATGATCGTGCGTGCGTTTCGAGCGGTTTTAGAAAGCGTTCCAGGATTTTACAGCGAAAACTGTTAGGGAAGCTTCGAATCGGGAACTGGAATCGAGAGCGTAGCGATCGTAAAACCGTGCAAGGAATCGTGGAAGCCGAAGAGCCGGTCGCCGTACACGAGAGAGTATCCTACGATAATTAGTTTATTCGCGAAACAACAAAAAAATAACGTTGAGCCGTATTTGCATAATCCGGTTAATTACGCGGCGCGAACAATCCTGCTCCCGTGGTAATCTTGATTCGATCAATTTAATAAGACCGTGGGCGAGCTCTGACTAATGGATGCATAATATGGGATTGCCAGACATCAATTTTTCTTTTATTGTTCTAAGTGTAGGAAGCGCAGACGTGCGATGACATATTGACTGTTAAGTATGCATTGCTGCATGATATAAATTGGCTTAAATCGTTTCAAGCATTCATTTTTTTAAATCCTCTAAGACTACATTAATTACTTTAATTATTCCTTTAAATATTAAGTTGGTAATTAAATTCTCGATTTGCACATTTTCGTAATCGAATTTCAGAATTATTAATTTTCTTCAATTTTTATATTATCTAAAATAATTTCATTTCTGTAGAGGATCTATGACCAAAATTTTACCTGTACCAATTCAGAACAGGTGAACTAAGACTAAAATATGATTCTTTTTATGTAGCCTAATTTCATAATCATTATCATCTAAATGTCTTCCATAACTCATGGAAGTTAGTTGAAATTTCTCTTTAGTGAAAGTATGATAGCGAAACTTATAGTGAAATTTCAAAGTTTCATTAAAAAATCTGGTAAACATAATATTAGAAGCTTCATATACATTATTTCATTAATATTTTGCAAACTTAACTTTTAACCAAAGTTTCATTTATAAATCTAAGTGATCAGACTTTCCCAAATTCGGTAGAATCAAATACCTTTTTTATTTCTTTGCCTTCGAACATTCATGCCATCGGCCCATCGATCGAATATTACTTTCGCGTACTTATTCCCAATGATTGTCGACGATCGAGCCGGCGAGATGTAATTTGAACGGTGCGAATTTAAGGTCGATTATACGGCAGTCGTTACCGTACGGGGGTCAAAGTTCGTGGCGGGCCCGCGGAACCCTCCTCGCGGGCAGCGCGGGTAATTCGTGCATATTTAAAGAGTGTTGTAATTTGCGCTTCTTTCGTTGGCGATCGGGCGCAATTTCGAGTAACGGGAAGATTTCGAAGTTCTCGCGTTAACCCGGTTCTTGTGTTAAAACTTCGCGTGAAATCTTCGATCATTTCCGGTTTACTCGAAACACGACGTCTAAATTATCGATCATTTATCGGGGAAGAAGCGTGCATTTAAAATATCCACCACCCAATTTTGTTAAAATCTCTTAATTCGTGCGAAGATAAACTCGAAATTCGCTCATGCACAGTTACGAAAATTGTATCGAAGCCCTCTTCGCCAGAAAAACCGAGGAATCCGTCCGGTTTTTTTTTTATTTCCGTCGATTTAGAAACTTTCTAAAATCGTTTCGTCAAACGTCGGAGATCCCGGTGATTCGTAAAAAAGAGACGTCGTAAACACGGCGTCGTTTCCTAGGAATATAATTACACAACCCTGAGACTGAGATGTATCGCGCTTGATTAAACCATTTCTTGCGGCGAGTGACGAGATCGCGTTATCGAAAGCCAAGCTTTAAAAAAAGATGAAAACATTCTGTCGATCTATCTGGTTTTAACAGGTGGTATGAAAGTAATTAGAATTTCTTACGAAACATCCGGTCTCGTTCACTGAAATCGTGTCGAATCGACGAGGAAAACACTCGTCACTCTCCAATCACGATCTTCGTGATACTGAAGCAAAAAGAATTTTTCAAGATCGAGGCACAGTCGATCCAGTCGATTTTATTACTAGAATCTTACTTTCTGTAATGTGGATTCGATCACATTACATGGTATCGTTTAATTTTATAACTAGGCGTTTGGTACTTTACAGTAGTGCAATAAAAGTGATTTTTAGAACTTCCTGTAAAATTTAAATTTTATAGAAATAGTGAAATGGCCTCGGAATATTTAGAATAGATCTGAAAAGTAAATAATATTAAAATATTAATTTCTAAACAATCCCAAATAATTTTAAGTCATCATTAGAACTTTCTAAATCAATTTTTAACCGGTTTCCCTATGCAAATGCCATCCTCTGTTTCGAAAAGAGAAATATCATCGAGCGATTATAAATTGCATAGATCGTCGTTTAAATAGGACGAGGTATCCGAGGCAGCTTAAGCAGACGTCCAGCGTGTTTCTTCTTTGAATCTTCTCTGAAACCAGATCAAACTGTCTCGCGATTCGCCAAAGAAACGTCCTCGACCAGGAGCAATTAGCCTGGCCCCGAGTAAAAGATCCCGCGATTTGCATAAGAAGATTCCAGCACGGTCGCGACGAGCAGGAACGCTCGTCCGAACGATTTTCTTCCGTATCCAGCCAGCACAGCTGGCGAACCGGAAAAACCACGAACCGATCCCGATACGACGACAATCATCTGCTAGGTTTTCTTCGACCGCGTCCTTTCCAGTCACGCAACCGGCCCGGCCAATTACGACCGATTAATCGAGTCGTCCGCGGTGGAAAATAAAAAACGCCGCAGCACGGGAACTCGTCCGTACGAAGCACCGCCTTGGGAATCGCTGGATTTCATTTTGCCTCGGTTTCAGACCCGTTCCCAGCCTTATTCAGACTTTCAGGAAGCTACGACCTGCCTCGAAAAAGGAACGAGCTCGATTGTCTAGATCGGGGGTTGGCAGGGTGCTGGGCACCCAAGCCTCCAATTTTATAGAAACAAACATTTAGTAATAAGTTTATTTATTCGTTTACAATTTTATTTAAATATTAATATTATATACTTTGGGCTCGCAACTTCCATTCCAACAAAATTAACCCCTGACGATTTAAATACAATTTTTAATCTTGGAGGATTAATTAGGAGCTATTTGAATGGCTATTCTTCTCGAAATTCCATCAAAGTTACAAGACCAAGGACCGTGTCAGTCGTTCGATCTAATCGTTTTGCATCTCGACAAACATGCTTCGGCCAGGACAGGGTCGCGGGCGCCCATTTGCCGATAAATTTTCCATAAAGTGGAATCGACGTTGAAAGCCACGGGACGCCGACGATCCTGCAGGAATCCAACGGAGAATTCCAGCGGCGCTCTGTACGCCAGAAATGGAGCCGACTTTACGAGCTTCCGGAATTTTTCTATTCCTTCCGGCGAATCATCGTCGATGCTGCTCGCCCTACCGCCATCGATTTACAGTTAGACACCGAGATATACAGGGTGTGGCTGCGATCGGGCTAAAGGTGATTCCTTATAGGAAAGATGATCAAATGAAATTCCTTTTTTTTTTTCTTCGTTTCAAATTGAGTAAATAGCGACCCATACAAAGACGTGAAATTGCAATCGTACTTGATGCCTCGCCAATTTGTGTTGTAACGGTCCCACTGAAAGAATATTTATTCACTATATCGATGCTTAACCCCTTGATAGCTTAATAAAATCACAAATGAGCTGGAAAATGTCGATTTTATGTCGAGTATAAAATCAAACTACTTACTTTGATTATCAAACCTAAGAACGAACAAATAATAAGTTATCAGAGTTTTAAGTTACGAATGACAAACTTTGAGACAATTTTATAAATCAAAGTTCTTATAATTTTTATTATTGGAAAAGTTATTCTATCTTTTCCCATCATTTCCAAGGAATCACCATATGAACTGTCATCGTATTATGAACGCGCCGTATAATACGCAGTTAGGATTAGGTTCGCGATAGAAATCGAAGAGTTTTCTAATTCCCTAGGATTTTTACTTGCGAGGACTTGGAGGTCGTGACACGCCTCGAACCGGCCATAGTTGTCGGATTTTCGACGCGATTCCCTTCGTGCAATTAGTTATTTATTCGACCGTTATATCGCCGATCGACGTATTAACACGTATAAATCCCGCGTTGAGTCGTCGTTGAGAGACAACCGGGCTGGGCTGCCCAACAGGGAACGTTCATAACAGGATTTACAGTTAACTTCGGCAGATATACTGCTCGAGCTTTTTTTTTATGGGGGAAGAGGCGTGGGTAATACCGTCATTTTCATGGGCAAACACCGTGATCGGTCTCTTCGTGGCCAGGGAGGGATTAGATTATTAAATTCCTGCGAAAATAAGATTTGCTCGATGCTTGGGCTGGATTGATGTTGGAAAATGGTGATAAATATGTTGACAGTGACAATTATTTATATTGAAACAAAATCAAGAATCGATCAGTTGTCAATTTCGATCACCATTTGATCACATAAAAGTATCGTCAAATGGTACTTGTGGTATATCTATTTAAAGTTTAAGGTGTGAATTAAATAACTGCATAATTGTTTCAGTAATATTTTTATTCGTTGGATCTAGCCATTAATACTCATTAATAAGTATCCAATTTTCAGTCGTTTGTATTTAAAAATGGTTCTGGACTTTTTGATTCATTACTCTATGAAAAATCTATTACTTTTTCTTAAAAATATTAACTTCAAGCTTCAAATTGATGTACCATAAGTCCCAAAGACATCAAGTTTGATGTAACTTAAAATACATTGAAAATGACCGAAAATTTAATCACCTCGTTCGGTTTGTTAAGACATCACACCGTAATTACCAAAATCGTCCCACATCAGCTTCTACGCAGACAGAAATTATTCGTCGCATTACGTGTTCGTCTTTCGCCTAACGAAAGAACCGTACCGGTCTCTCTTCACCACCATGGTGTCCTTTCATTTTCTTGATGAGGCGCCTGATGAGGCCCCTCTTTTTCATTCGATTCGGTGAATAACCCAGACCTGCCACTGTGGAGATTCGACTTCTCAACCCCAGCGACTCGTCATTAGGTGTCGTCGTGCATTAACGTCGTCAAAGGGACAAGATACCGGCCAGATGAACGTTCAGGTAGCCAAGTTTGCCGAGTCTACGACCGTTAATCGCGAAGATCATCTGGGCACAGGTGCTTCGAGTCTCACCTTCGTCTTCCTCCTCGCGACTCGACCTTTCACCCCTGAGCTCTGAACGGACCCCTAAGCTTTGATCGCTTGTAAAACTCTTCTTATTATCCTCGACGGTATTACAAGTTACTTGGCTCTCTACCACAGGCTGTGTTTCAATCGAGTTTTCTGCATAGTTGTTGGTGACTTTTGATATAAAATCAGGGTGAAATTAAAATCCCCACAGAACCTCTTATAAGCCACCTTCAGTTCTGCCCCCAATGACGTTGTCCAATTTGTCTCAGGAAATAAAATCACCGCTTCTTCAAATTACCGTCGCCGATATATAACGAATCTCAAAACTTGATGGCCTGAGGTCAAAAGTATCCGAGGAATTCCCGACTCCGCGAGGCCAACGGGATCTCGAATTTCCGCAACAAACGAGACAAGAAGCGGCGAAAAGAATTTCTGGTTAATGCGTGGATCTCGTGACGCGGTCCTTTTTTGTCCGTGATTAAGCCTGGCCTCTAAAAGAGGCACGAAATCGGTTAACGAGAGGAATGAAGTCATCCCCGGCGCAGATACGACGGTACACGAACCACAGCGATTCGATCGTGTTTCTCCATTCGAGTAAACTGAATGTTGCCTCGTTTCGATTCGAATCGATACAAGGGCCGAGTTTGTACGTCGAGAATCACGTAAGATCATCAAAGGGTCCCGCGACCACATCCCACCGCCAACGATGTGTTTGCTGCTCGTTGGTGCCGAAGAAATTGCATTCGTTTTCTTGATATTCTTCAATTTCTCTCCTCGCTTCTTTTTTTCTTTTAAAAAACGAACCAGCTGTTTTCGGAGTCGACGTGCACGAACTAAACGAGCTTATCTTCCAGGAAATACAGTGTCCTTTCATGAATATATGTAAATTTTATACTCTTTTATTTGAGAATTTATTGACAAGAATTCTGCCATAAAAATTACTGTAAGTGGATGATTTATTAGAGTTCTGCGAATAAGAATTCTCAGTTCAAGCAAATACTATCAGAAGCAATAATTTGGAAGGCAAAATGAGCTGCAAGCCAATATTATAGTTTTTCATAGAGTTAATACGAACCATGAAAGATTGGAAGTCAATGGAGCTATTATTTCGCAAACAGTAGGGAGCCTTGTACCTTGAACAGTCTCTTGAACTTTAAACCACAAAGGATTAATACATTCACCGCGGTACAGGGAACTTAAACTCTGCACCACACCTTTATACTGTACAGTAAATCGTCATTTTTCACTGTAGCCTTTTTTATTAAATATTATTAACAAACAAATGCTCGAAAAATTAAAATTTCAAAGAATGCTAAAATTGAATACATGGATTGAACTCCTAAGATTTAATATAATTATAATTCTGAATATTATTTTATAATACAGTAACGTTGTATGGTCTTCTTGGAAAATCCTTATCTAAAAGCCCTGTCAGTCTCTGATAATTAATTCCATTTTTCCCGATCAGAAACCTGGAAACACACCCTGTACTCAGATTTAATTGTGTAAATACGCACACGTGTCTGTGGGTGTGCTCGTTAGAGGTGGATGCAGAAGCGGACAGGTTCAGGTGAGAGGCATTCCCGATGCAATAAACGAAGGGGTTAAAGAAGGACGTACAAAAGCAGAGAGTGCATCAACGAGCAGTCGTGTGCGAGTGTGTGTCGGGTTTCGCATAGTTTATCAATGCGCGTAGGCTGGTTCGAGAACACCGGCGAGGCAATAGATTACAATTATCCGAACACGCCTGGCCAAACGTGGGAGTAAAACGGTGCTGCCACGATCAAACGACCACCATAGATCGAATTCTCGCCTCTCTTCTGTTTCTCCACCGAGCTTATTTGTTGATCCCTTAAATAACTAACGATAAAATCGGATTTATCATTCGTGCTTATTGTTTTCAAGTACTTTCTCACCCTCTCGTCTACGCTTCACCCTTTCATTAACACCGTATTTAATCACGACTGAGTTACGAGATTACTTCACTTCTAATGAATTTAATTCACTTTCAGTTTACCTCTAGTGAAACAAGTTTAATATAAATTTATTAATGATTTAATTATGTAAATTAAAAATTAGGTATTATAGTTAGTAACGAAAGGGGTGAAATTCCACCTCATTAGGATTGTAAATTAAAATCGATCAATTATTTCACTTAACGAATAAATTTATCTAAGAATGATATTTTATAGTGGCTTTTCAAAGTTGGTAGGTTGTTATCAGAGGGTTTGACATTTCATCGAATGAGAATTGCTAATTCCTGGGGACTCGTGATATCGCAAAGAAGTCCTGCCGGAATTATTTTGCATTGTTCCGCAATCTTCGGTACCGTTAGTGGTTGCCGTGATTCGATTTCTGCTTGATTCGTTTCCGTATCGTGGAAACGATCCCAGGACAAAGGTCCGTTGAAGCTACGGTCATCATCTTCATCATCATTCAGATGCACATGGTACCCTTGCGAAGCGAGTTATTCGAAATCAAATTCGACTTTGAGCATATTTAATTATTATAATATAAAGGGCTAAGAAAATTATATAGTCAATATCTATAATATCTTTGATTTTGACACCCTGAAGATCGTTTGATAAACTGCGGACGTTGTCCTCTAGGCACGATTTCTTTCCTTCATCTTTGTTTTGCAAAGAGGAAACAGCGCTAATGCGAAAATCACGGGAAGACAATAGCGTGTTAACTCAGCGTTGAAAAATGTTTCTGCTTTCAACCCCGCCTCGCGTGTCTCGGGACGTCTTTAATAATTCAAGTGCCGAGTGTTCCTGCGGGCGTATTCGTATGGAAATACGCAGACAAGCTCGTGACATTAATGGGACTGTAATTTATGCAAAAATGAGTGCAATTAAAAGGCAGAGATCAGATTTCTAATAAGAACTTAAATCGCTGAAGCAACAGGCCCTATAACCATATTAATTGTTGCTACCGCCAATTAAATTCCTAAATGCAATTCAATTTCCGCAAGACTCAAATTTATTCAAATTTAAACTTACAAATATATTGAAAAAGAGTGGAAAATTTAAAAGAGAATATTTCCGACTACTTTTAAAAATGCAGTTTCGTACACGTTCAACGTTTGATTTATGGTTGTTGCGATCAGTCATTTCTTAGGCATCGCTTGTCACCATCCATCAATGTATAATTAAATACACAAATTTGTTCGCGAAGAAAAATCAGTGCACTCTGCTCAATGATTCATGCCGCTTGTAAATGGTTTGTGTACAGAGGCTTTAGGATTCGAGAGGAAACGACGAGGATCCGCCGCGGTGTACGTGCGTTCACAAGTGAATTAGCCTCGTCCATTGTTCGAATGGGGAAAACAAGACGAAGAAATATCAAACGAATGTGAATACGATAAAAATCCACACGTCATCCGGCTGACGATCCGCGTCGATATTTCCGAGTGTAATAAACTGTTTACTTCCAGTGTCGTTTTAACGCCGTACCGTGTAACAAGTCTCATTAAAACCCCCATTATTAATTTTCAAGCTTTCAATTATCAGTTTTAATATTAATGCTATTCATCTTCCCCTTTTAACGTTTGAGACACCTGTCATTGATAAGCTTCGTGGAAGCCGTGGTGTTAATTTATTAGTTTTCAACGATTCAAAATAGAAATATTTATTTAACATAAATAGCTGCCAGCGTTCTTAATTAAATTTCAGTTTAATTAACCCCTTGGCATACTTTGAAGAGGTAGACTTTTATACTAATTACAATTGAGTTCTATAATTACTAATTACTAATTAATTACATTAATTTGGGGAGGTAATAATTCGACTTAGGGTTACGGTTAGTGTTTTTAATGCAATCCTGAAAGAGATCTACTTGTTTCCTTTATAAATTATGATTTCAAAAACAAAATTACATTTACACTAACAATCAAAGTGTCAAAGACATGTTTGATAAGTAAATTTTGCGATGAAATAAAATCACGTTCAGACACAAGGCATCGAAGGAACGTTCTTCTGGTGTTCGAGGACCGGTCCTTCCGAAATCGGCTTGATCAGGACGATAGTCATCTGCGGACGGTAATTACATCCGATAATTGGCACGATTATCGACGCGCGTGGATCACCGTTCGACGGCTAAGAACGCGTCGAAGGGAAAAAACGAAGATGGAAACAAAAGCGCAAACAGTCGATCGATCAAAGATACAATTAGCGGCTGGCGAACCATCCGATCCGGTCCATCCAGGCCCGATCTCGCTCGTTCGCAGCTCGCTGCGCGTTTAATTGAGGCTAATTACGCCTCAAGGTCGGCTGATGACTTTATTCAACCCCTTCCCCCTTCCCTCAGGATGTTTGCAATTTCACGAATTGCTTTTAACGCGAAAAGAAACGACCCCGAACAAGTAATATGATCCGAGCTGATCGATCCTTGCAGTTGCAATTTTGAACCGACTCGGTTTTATCTCTTCACTTCAGAAGTATCTTTTAATTTTTTAAATAATCATAGAATGTTAAATATACCTTGGAAATATTTATAATACTCGATTTCTTGGAGAGAGTGGATATTAATAAAGGATTAATTTTGATCGATATCCTAAGCGATCCGCTGCTCATAAATATCTGAGCCAGAGACGTTGTTAACCTTTATAAATGAATATTTCATAAACGTAAGGGTTAAATTTGAATGCAACGAGACGAAAAGATTGCAGGTTGTTGCTATTTGATTCGAAGGATCCAACGAAATTCGCCACTTTGTTGCATTCCGCTTGCATCGGTCGAAATTACAAAATTGCAAGTTGCAGAAAGGGAAATTGGAAAATTAACAAGCACCGCATGATTGATTGAATTACCATGACTCGTTTCGGGTTTGGTAATGAGATATTAAAGAGTTGCGATTACGACGGTACACTTCCTGAATCATCGTGGATAATTGAACCGAGTGTGATTAACAATTTTGCGGACTTTTCGTGGTTCCAGCATTCAGGCGCAACGGAACACGGATGCAATTATGCACTTACGGAACATTTATCATTCGCGTCTCTTTAAATCGAATTTCCGACGAACAGTTATGAATATTTTTTCTTTCAAGCTTTTTACGATTATTATTCTTCACATTATTAAATGTAATTCATTTTTAATAGAAAATAGACATCCTTAGTCGTAATTAAATTATGAAGCGGTAATATTGTAGAACAGTAAATTAACATTAAAAAAATTCTTTTTCCAGGTTTCACCGGCACCCAGTGCGAGATCGACATCGACGAGTGCGCGGCCAAGCCGTGCCTGAACGGAGGCGTGTGCACCGATTTGATAAACTCCTTCAAGTGCACCTGTGCGAACGGATTCGCCGGTTCCCATTGTCAGATCAACATAGACGACTGCGCCTCGTCGCCCTGCAAGAACGGCGGCATTTGCCAGGACTCCATCGCGAAGTACACCTGCGACTGTCCACCAGGATTCACCGGAGCCTCCTGCGAGACGAACATCAACGACTGCCAGTCGAATCCTTGCCACAGCGGTACCTGCATCGACGGCGAGAACAGCTTCAGCTGCAATTGTTTCCCTGGGTTCACCGGCAAGCTGTGCCAGACGCAGATCGACGAGTGCGAGAGCAACCCTTGCCAGTTCGGAGGAAGGTGCGAGGATCGGATAAACGGGTACCAGTGCATCTGCAGACCGGGGACTTCCGGCACGAATTGCGAGGTGAACGTCAACGAGTGCTACAGCAATCCTTGCAGAAACGGGGCTAGGTGCATCGATGGTATCAACAGGTGAGCTAAAGATTCTTTGTCATTTAATTAGACGGCACAAAATTGGTCAATCTTGGAGGATTTTTTAAATTAAGAAATAATTATTCTACACCCATGAAATTAACTTCAAAATGACGGAGCTGTCGCACAAAGTTGCTAGTACATTAAGGGTGTAATCTACGAAGTCTTATTCCAAGTTTATATATTTCTTCAGCAATGTTGTAAAAGAAAATAGATTTGTCCTCGGGGTCGCTTTCTTCATCGACGCGACTTCTTGTAGGTATTCGTGCGAGTGCGAGCCAGGCTTCACCGGGCAACATTGCGAGACGGACATCAACGAGTGCGCCAGCAACCCCTGCGCCAACGGGGGTCGTTGCATCGACCTGATAAACGGATTCCGTTGCGAGTGCCCGCGCGGCTACTACGACGCCAGGTGTCTGAGCGACGTGGACGAGTGCGCCAGCAACCCTTGCGTAAACGGTGGCACTTGCGAGGACGGCGTGAACCAGTTCATCTGCCACTGTTTACCGGGTTACGGCGGCAAGAGATGCGAGGCGGACATCGACGAGTGCGGCTCGAATCCCTGCCAGCACGGAGGCACTTGCAACGATCATCTGAACGGTTACAGCTGCAAATGTCTGCCCGGCTACGCTGGAACGAACTGCGAGACGAACATCGACGACTGCGCCAACAACCCTTGCCAGAACGGCGGCTCCTGCATCGACCTCGTCAACGACTACAAGTGCGTGTGCGAACTGCCTCACACAGGCAGAAACTGCGAGGACAAGCTGGATCCTTGTTCACCAAACAAGTATGGGCTTACACGGTTATGGATAAGTAACGTAGATTCAGGTGTAGCTAGCTGTGTTCCCGAATTTGGCGTTTAATTCTTTGCCATATGATTTTTTTTAACGATCCTTGGCTCTTCCAATTGTATTCTAACAATAATACCAAAGATTCGTCCGCACCATGGCTAGCTCAATCGGGAATAAAATCATTTCGTAGTCTTACAAATTACTCAATATCATCGTTTTATAATTGCAGATGCCTCCACGGCGCCAAGTGTTCCCCGTCATCGAACTTCCTCGACTTCGCCTGCACGTGTTCCGTCGGTTACACGGGCAGGCTGTGCGACGAGGACGTGGACGAATGCGTAATGACATCGCCCTGCAGAAACGGAGCTACCTGTAGGAACACCAACGGCTCCTACCAGTGTCTCTGCGCCAAAGGATACGAAGGTCGGGACTGCATCATCAACACCGACGACTGCGCTTCTTGTAAGTATAAAAAGATTAAAATATAGTGAAGTGTTACGTATAAGATTAAAACAAATTTGCTCTTTACAGTCCCCTGTCAAAACGGCGGTACCTGCCTGGACGGCATCGGCGACTACACTTGTCTCTGCGTGGACGGTTTCAGCGGCAAACACTGTGAAATCGACGTCGACGAGTGTCTGTCGCAGCCTTGCCAGAACGGCGCCATCTGCAAGGAGTACGTGAACTCGTACACTTGTCAGTGTCAACTAGGATTCTCTGGCATAAACTGTCAGACGAACGACGAGGATTGCACGGACAGCAGCTGCATGAACGGGGGAAAGTGCATCGACGGGATCAACAACTATACCTGCGTCTGCAAGCCGGGCTACACTGGCTCGAACTGTCAGTATCGTATCAACGAGTGCGACAGTTCTCCCTGTTTAAATGGAGCCACGTGTCATGATCACATTCAGTATTACACTTGCCATTGCCCGTACGGGTACACCGGGGCCAGATGCGACCAGTACGTCGACTGGTGCGCGGATAATCCTTGCGAGAACCAGGCTACCTGCGTGCAGCACAAGAACAAGTACCATTGCAACTGCTCGCCCGGTTGGACGGGCAAAGTCTGCGACGTGGAGATGGTCTCCTGCAAGGACGCGGCGATCAGAAAGGGCGTACCCGAAAAGAATCTCTGCAACAACGGCAGCTGCGAGGACATCGGCAACAGCCATCGCTGCCATTGCCTGGAGGGATACACCGGCTCCTACTGTCAAGAAGAAGTCAACGAGTGTGACTCTGCTCCCTGCCAGAATGGCGCCACCTGTAAAGATCTGGTCGGCTCGTATCAGTGCCAGTGCACCAAAGGTTTCCAAGGGCAGAACTGCGAGCTCAACGTGGACGACTGTAGACCGAATCCTTGCCAGAACGGCGGCACTTGCCATGATCTCATCAGCAACTTCAGCTGCTCCTGTCCTCCTGGCACATTGGGCTTCATCTGCGAGCTCAATGTGGACGATTGCGCGGTGGGTACTTGCCACAACAACGGAACTTGCACAGACAAAGTCGGCGGGTTCGAGTGCAAGTGTCCCCCGGGCTTCGTGGGTCCCAGATGCGAGGGCGACATCAACGAGTGCCTGTCCAACCCGTGCGCCTCGCCGGGGACGCAGGACTGCGTGCAACTGGTCAACAACTACCACTGCAACTGCAAACCCGGCTATATGGGACGGCACTGCGAGGTGAAGGTGAACTTCTGCGACAGCTCGCCCTGCCAGAACGGCGGAGTCTGCACCGCCAAACAGGCTGGCCACATGTGCCTCTGCCCCAGCGACTACTACGGAAACAACTGCGAGTTCGCAGGGTCTTACTGCGACAGGGAACCCTGTTTGAATGGCGGCACTTGCAGAGTGGCCGAAACAGAAGTGGGGTACAGGTGCTACTGTCCTCCTGGAACGACCGGAACTCACTGCGAAATTGACGCCAGAGACGAATGCGCGAGCAATCCTTGCCAACAGTCCAACGCAGTTTGCAAGAACCTCCTTGGCGATTATGCTTGCGATTGTCCTCCTAAATGGACTGGCAAGAACTGCGAAATCTACGACCCGAACTATGGAGGAGGCATCTTTGGCAATCCCAACTCGCACGTCCCGAAAACCATGAACGCGTACGATTTGGATCTGGAACTGGAAAGGAAGAAATGCATCGAGAACAGATGCGAAGAGAAATCCGGCAATCATCACTGCGACGAGGAGTGCAACAAGTACGCCTGCAACTTCGATGGAAACGATTGTTCCCTGGGTATCAATCCGTGGCGCAATTGCACGGCTCCCATCAACTGCTGGGACGTCTTCATGAACGACGTCTGCGACGAGGTTTGCAACAATGCTCAGTGTCTCTTCGATGGAAGGGATTGCGAAAGGAAGTTGGCACCATGCAAGTAAGTACTCGAAACATTTAATTATTGCAGCATTTATTTTATTATAAATAAGTTTACTTAATGAATGTCTTTTTTGTTTACAGTCCCATTTATGATGCCTATTGTCGCAAACACTACGCCAATGGACACTGCGATTACGGTTGCAACAACGAAGAGTGTAACTGGGACGGTCTCGACTGCGACAGAGAACCACCGTCGTTGGCCGAGGGTGTGATTTCCGTGGTCGTGAGGATGGACATGCAGACCTTCCGCTCGAACGTCGTCGCCTTCCTGAGGGACATCGGCCACGAGTTGAGAACAACGCTGAGGGTGAAGCAAGATGAACTTGGCAACGACATGATATACCCCTGGAAGAGGGAAAGAGAGCCCAGTCTGCAGACCAATTTCTTCGGTAGACCTACTACGATTTACACCAACACCCAGAGCGGCGTGATCGCCTATTTGGAGATCGACAACAGGAAGTGTACGGTCACCCAAGGAGCAGTATGCTTCCCTTCTGCCAACGAGGCGGCAGAGTACCTCGCAGCCACCGCATCCAAGCATACTCTGTCCCGAAACTTCCCCATCGAGCAAGTTCGAGGTGTGGTGGGTCCTCAAGGCCCAGAATACCCGGACACGCCAACAAACTACAAGTATGTGTTCATCGGAGTGGTCATCGTGGTGCTCGGAGGGATGCTCGTGGGCGTCCTGGTCACGGCACAGAGGAAACGAGCTGTGGGAGTCACCTGGTTCCCCGAAGGTTTCCTTCGAACCAACAGCGGCAGTGGACAGCGTCGAAGATCCAGAAGACGAGGCCCGGATGGCCAGGAGATGAGGAACCTGAACAAGCAACCGTCTGTGAACTGCATGGACTTGGACGTAGGAAATGGACGAGCACAACAGTGGTCCGACGACGAGTCAGACCTGCCACCGTCGAAGAGGATGAGGGCGATAGAGCCCGGCTACGCCAGCGATCACACGGCCATCACCGACTACGAGGAAACGGAGCCTCGGTTGTGGACGCAGCAGCACCTGGACGCCGCTGAAATTCGCAGACCGGATGCTGGAGTGCTGACACCGCCCAGCCTCGAGCATGGCCAGGACGTGGACGCCAGAGGACCCTGCGGAATGACGCCGTTGATGGTGGCCGCGGTTCGAGGCGGAGGGCTGGACACCGGCGAAGAGGAGGACGAGAGCGACGGCACGGCAGCCGTGATCGCGGATCTGGTCGCCCAAGGCGCCGATCTGAACGCCACCACGGACAAGAGCGGAGAGACGTCTCTTCACCTGGCGGCTAGATACGCCAGAGCCGACGCTGCGAAGAGGCTCCTCGACGCTGGAGCCGATGCCAACTCTCAGGACAACACAGGCAGAACGCCTCTTCACTCCGCCGTCGCTGCGGACGCGATGGGAGTGTTCCAGATATTGCTGAGGAACAGGGCGACGAATCTCAACGCTCGCATGCACGACGGCACCACGCCGTTGATCCTGGCCGCGCGTTTAGCCACCGAGGGTATGGTGGAGGATCTCATTAACGCGGACGCGGACATCAACGCGGCCGACAACAGCGGCAAAACCGCCCTGCACTGGGCGGCAGCCGTCAACAACGTCGATGCTGTGAATATACTTCTCGTTCACGGCGCGAACAGAGACGCTCAAGACGACAAAGACGAGACACCGTTGTTCCTCGCTGCCAGAGAAGGCAGCTTCGAAGCTTGCAAAGCTTTGCTCGACACGTTCGCCAACAGAGAGATCACCGATCACATGGATCGATTACCCAGAGACGTAGCCAGCGAGAGATTGCACCACGACATCGTGAGACTGCTCGACGAACACGTGCCCAGATCCCCGCAGATGGTCACCATGATGCCAAACGGTCCTCTCATGAGTAAGTATCGTTATACCGTTGATTTATTCATTTTTAACCTCGAAAGGGTTCGATTATATTAAAACACGACTTGATTCCTTACAGGCTCTCCAAATCACCCCCAACTCATCACACACCCGACGGTGATCGGTTCAGCGCCGAAGCAGGCGAAATCCAAGAAGCGGCCGAAGACGGGGACAGCGGGGAACCCAAACAGCCCCGACTCGGAAGGCGGAGTCGTAGTGGTGAGGCGAAAGCCGTCCGTGAAGAAGCCGCCGGCGAAACGCGGCGCTCAGCCCCCGAACCAAGAGATTCCTCAGGGTGCGGAGGGCGCGGAGGGAAATCTGCCCAGTCCGTACGACAGCGCGAGCCTGTACAGCAACGCTGTCCCGTTGGTGGGTCACACGGCCACGGCGAAGCAGCCGCCCCCATACGAGGACTGCATAAAGGGTCAGTCGATGCAGGGCCTTCAGCAGTTGGGCCTGGACACTTTCACGACCAACTACGGTCTGCCAAATTTTCACGACCAACTGTTAGCGCCGCACCAACGGCAAGCTCAGGGCATGGTGAACACGTTGTCACCGCCGTACAGTAACCAGTCCCCGCCGCACTCGGTGCAGTCGAACATGACCCTGTCGCCTCAGGCGAGTTACATGGGCTCGCCGTCCCCCGCGAAGAGCAGGCCCTCGTTGCCCACCTCGCCCACCCACATCGCCGCGATGCGACAAGCGACGCATCAGAAACACGGCGGCATGCCACCCGTGGGCTTCGACTTCGAGAATCTTCCCTACTCGTCGAGTCAACAGCAGCAGCAGCAGCAACAACAGCAGCAGCAGCAACAGCAGCAGCAACAGCAACAGATGCAACAGACGCAGCAGCAAATCCAACAGCAGCAGCAGCAGCAACAGCAACAACAGCAGCAGCAGCAGCAGAGCACGCAACAACAACAGCAGCAACAGCAGCCGCAGCAACAGACGCAACAGTACTACCAGTACTTGACGCCGCCGTCACATCATTCAGGACCGGACGTGACGCCCCAGCACCTGATGCAGGCGCCGGAGAGCTTTCCAACACCCTCGCCAGACAGCCCGGGACACTGGTCGTCCAGCTCGCCCCACTCGAACAGCGACTGGTCCGAGTGCATGGCATCGCCGAACGCGTACGGCGCCGGCGCTGCCCACCAAAGCAACAAAGGCTCCGAGGCGATCTACATATGAAGCCGGCGATGCTCTCTTGCTCGCACGAGTAGATCTTGAGCCGTGAAGCAGCGACCCAATGAACTGCCTGTGATTTGACTCGTCGAGTTCGAGGGTGATCGTCGCCTACGGTATTTCTCTTCTTTCACGTAACAAGTAGTTCATCCTCGTTGTTGGTATCTTTGCGGAGGATCCGCGGGTGCGACGGATACGTAAACGCTCTCCCTGTCCCGTTGCGCGCCCCTCTTCATACTTTTTCTCCTGTAAGGTTAAAAACGCGAGACGGGAGACGGCGTTTCTATCTCGTCGATTTAACGGAGCGTTCACGCGACAATATCGTGCGTACGCGCGCACACACACACACACACACACACATACACTACTACGGCTGCTATATATATATATTTATAAATATAAATATAGACGAGTAATTTTATATATGTATATGTATACGCGAGGAGACGTCCCGTTCAAACTTTTTGGACCGGAAACCACCACCGTTCTGCGTGCTCGTTCAACGACTTGTGCCTTCTTCCAGATATAATATACGTATCTCCATTTTGTCCAATCAACGAACAATGGTGCCTTCGACTTGCCACAGTGTGAAGACCCCGATAGACAGTTCTTTCTCTTTGTTTTTTTTTTTTTAATAATCATAATTAAATAAATATATATATATATTTTTTTGTATCTTTGTGCGCATACACGAGCGTGTAATTGACTGTTGCATCGAGGCCTATCCTCAATGCAATTCTGAATTACTGTCAAGAGATGTGCAGGAGCTTTCCGATTAAATGGAACACGAGGGTCCAACGCAATTTCCACGACTATTTCACGAAACCTGTATGCTCCTAAGGAGAAATATTTTTTATTTATATATAAATATATATATATATATATATATATATACATATACATAGAAATTTTGTAACGAATTAAGTGTATTTTTCACGCGACTGCCTTTGTAATTGTTAATGCCACGAAAAGTCTGCCAAATAGCGAAACGACGAAAATATCAAGAGACGTGTTGATACTATTTTTCCTTCTTTATTCTATCTCCTTTTTTTTTATTATTAATATAATAGTATATTGTAAAAGATCTGATACGAATATAGACAATAAACTGTTGTTGAACAGAAGCGAAATTTGATATTTTCCGTCGTGTTACGATCGTCGAACATCGAACATTTTGTAATTGGTACGTGAAGAGTGTTACGTATAAATTTATCGATTGTTGAACAAGGTGTAATTAAGAATGATCAATGTGTTCAAAATTGTGGCAAAATAAAACCGATGTTTCAAACTTGCGTCAACGAAAACGCGTATTAAGGAAATTGTAAAAGCGAAAAATGGACGACAGATAAGTTACACCCTTCCAATCTGCAGTTATCTAAACGATAAGTTAGAGAACTCCCCAATTATTATGATAGATCTTGTTATTCCTTGTAACTTGTAAAAAGTACTGAGTTTTATTAGTATTAACTATTTCATAAGCTAAGGATTTGTTTCGGTCCTATTTGTACTCCTGCCTCTACTTCCTCGTCCCCAACCCACCCTGTTCCATCCTCCTTCGTCCCATTATCTCCGATATTTTTTATAAATAAGTTATGTCTTTTTAAACAACAGATTGTAATAATAAAGATAATCTAACGTTCACAATAGGGTTGTTGTTCTCTTCTATTGTGCTATGCTTCCGCGTTCTGTCCCTTAAAAATAATTGTAAGCATAGATACCTTTCTCTGTTCTTCTTCTTCTTCTTTTTTTTATTCTTTCATTCTCTCTTTTAAGTATATTACAACAGATTTTACACAACAATCAAATTGTATTATAGCAATAAAAGAATAAAAAACCTGATCATTCCTCGAACGTATTTCTTTCAATCGTTTCTTCTTCCTGTTTAGTCTGATTGTGAGTAAAGTTTCGAAGTAGAATTGTTGAATAAAGTCAAATAGTATTATAATGGCTTCCAAAGATTTTTAAACATTTGCTGACTTAAAAGATATTCAATTTTTAAAGGGTTCGAAAAGAATTTGACGTCATCCAAATTTCACGAAATGACACGAAAAATACCTCTTGGCATATCATGTTCTCCTGATACAATTTTGCAAACTCTAGATTCTTGGTTTCTGAATCCAAGTTCCCGGAAATTCCCAGAATTTGACGTCACCAAAATTCCGAGAAGTGGCACGGAGAATACCTCCTGGCACATCATATTCTCCTGATACATTTCTCAAAATCGGGAATTTCGATCGGGGTTTCGATAAAGGTGAATGTACAGGGTGTCCAACTTAAGTGATTACAGCAGGATATTTCGAAAGGAGTTGTAGTTATTAAAAATATGTTCCTACAAATGTTGCTTGACAAAATGGGGTGCATCATGCGGTAATAAGTATTTTCCTCTGGGTGGGGTAATAGACGAGATCTGAAGGACAATGTAGTTTTTTTAAATGGGATGCTATAGTTTTCTCTTCAGCATCTGATAGCGGGCACCGAGACGAGTTCAACGGTGTGCCACATGTCGATATTCGCAGTTCGATTAATCGAAATCTGGGACTTGGTTTCGCAAAAGGGGTTCCCGGAAATTCCTGGAATTCGACGTCACTAAAATTCTGGGAAGTGGCACGAAGAATACCTCCTGGCACATCATATTCTCCTGATACATTTCTCAAAACCGGGAATTTGGTTTCGATAAGGGTGAATGTGCAGGGTGCCCAACTTAAGTGATTACAGCAGGATATTTCGGAAGGAGTTGCAGTTATTAAAAATGTGTTCCTACAAAAGTTGTTTGACAAAATGGGGTGCATCACGCTGTAATAATTATTTTCCTCTGCGTGGGGTAATAGACGAGATCTGAAGGACAATGTAGTTTTTTTAAATGGGATGCTATAGTTTTCTCTTCAGCATCTGATAGCGGGCACCGAGACGAGTTCAACGGTGTGCCACATGTCGATATTCGCAGTTCGATTAATCGAAATCTGGGACTTGGTTTCGCAAAAGGGGTTCCCGGAAATTCCTGGAATTCGACGTCACTAAAATTCTGGGAAGTGGCACGAAGAATACCTCCTGGCACATCATATTCTCCTGATACATTTCTCAAAACCGGGAATTTGGTTTCGATAAGGGTGAATGTGCAGGGTGCCCAACTTAAGTGATTACAGCAGGATATTTCGGAAGGAGTTGCAGTTATTAAAAATGTGTTCCTACAAAAGTTGTTTGACAAAATGGGGTGCATCACGCTGTAATAATTATTTTCCTCTGCGTGGGGTAATAGACGAGATCTGAAGGACAATGTAGTTTTTTTAAATGGGATGCTATAGTTTTCTCTTCAGCATCTGATAGCGGGCACCGAGACGAGTTCAACGGTGTGCCACATGTCGATATTCGCAGTTCGATTAATCGAAATCTGGGACTTGGTTTCGCAAAAGGGGTTCCCGGAAATTCCTGGAATTCGACGTCACTAAAATTCTGGGAAGTGGCACGAAGAATACCTCCTGGCACATCATATTCTCCTGATACATTTCTCAAAACCGGGAATTTGGTTTCGATAAGGGTGAATGTGCAGGGTGCCCAACTTAAGTGATTACAGCAGGATATTTCGGAAGGAGTTGCAGTTATTAAAAAAGTGTTCCTACAAAAGTTGTTTGACAAAATGGGGTGCATCACGCTGTAATAATTATTTTCCTCTGCGTGGGGTAATAGACGAGATCTGAAGGACAATGTAGTTTTTTTAAATGGGATGCTATAGTTTTCTCTTCAGCATCTGATAGCGGGCACCGAGACGAGTTCAACGGTGTGCCACATGTCGATATTCGCAGTTCGATTAATCGAAATCTGGGACTTGGTTTCGCAAAAGGGGTTCCCGGAAATTCCTGGAATTCGACGTCACTAAAATTCTGGGAAGTGGCACGAAGAATACCTCCTGGCACATCATATTCTCCTGATACATTTCTCAAAACCGGGAATTTGGTTTCGATAAGGGTGAATGTGCAGGGTGCCCAACTTAAGTGATTACAGCAGGATATTTCGGAAGGAGTTGCAGTTATTAAAAATGTGTTCCTACAAAAGTTGTTTGACAAAATGGGGTGCATCACGCTGTAATAATTATTTTCCTCTGCGTGGGGTAATAGACGAGATCTGGAGGACAATGTAGTTTTTTTAAATGGGATGCTATAGTTTTCTCTTCAGCATCTGATAGCGGGCACCGAGACGAGTTCAACGGTGTGCCACATGTCGATATTCGCAGTTCGATTAATCGAAATCTGGGACTTGGTTTCGCAAAAGGGGTTCCCGGAAATTCCTGGAATTCGACGTCACTAAAATTCTGGGAAGTGGCACGAAGAATACCTCCTGGCACATCATATTCTCCTGATACATTTCTCAAAACCGGGAATTTGGTTTCGATAAGGGTGAATGTGCAGGGTGCCCAACTTAAGTGATTACAGCAGGATATTTCGGAAGGAGTTGCAGTTATTAAAAATGTGTTCCTACAAAAGTTGTTTGACAAAATGGGGTGCATCACGCTGTAATAATTATTTTCCTCTGCGTGGGGTAATAGACGAGATCTGGAGGACAATGTAGTTTTTTTAAATGGGATGCTATAGTTTTCTCTTCAGCATCTGATAGCGGGCACCGAGACGAGTTCAACGGTGTGCCACATGTCGATATTCGCAGTTCGATTAATCGAAATCTGGGACTTGGTTTCGCAAAAGGGGTTCCCGGAAATTCCTGGAATTCGACGTCACTAAAATTCTGGGAAGTGGCACGAAGAATACCTCCTGGCACATCATATTCTCCTGATACATTTCTCAAAACCGGGAATTTGGTTTCGATAAGGGTGAATGTGCAGGGTGCCCAACTTAAGTGATTACAGCAGGATATTTCGGAAGGAGTTGCAGTTATTAAAAATGTGTTCCTACAAAAGTTGTTTGACAAAATGGGGTGCATCGTGTGGTAATAATTATTTTCCTCTGCGTGGGGTAATAGACGAGATCTGGAGGACAATGTAGTTTTTTTAAATGGGATGCTATAGTTTTCTCTTCAGCATCTGATAGCGGGCACCGAGACGAGTTCAACGGTGTGCCACATGTCGATATTCGCAGTTCGATTAATCGAAATCTGGGACTTGGTTTCGCAAAAGGGGTTCCCGGAAATTCCTGGAATTCGACGTCACTAAAATTCTGGGAAGTGGCACGAAGAATACCTCCTGGCACATCATATTCTCCTGATACATTTCTCAAAACCGGGAATTTGGTTTCGATAAGGGTGAATGTGCAGGGTGCCCAACTTAAGTGATTACAGCAGGATATTTCGGAAGGAGTTGCAGTTATTAAAAATGTGTTCCTACAAAAGTTGTTTGACAAAATGGGGTGCATCGTGCTGTAATAATTATTTTCCTCTGCGTGGGGTAATAGACGAGATCTGAAGGACAATGTAGTTTTTTTAAATGGGATGCTATAGTTTTCTCTTCAGCATCTGATAGCGGGCACCGAGACGAGTTCAACGGTGTGCCACATGTCGATATTCGCAGTTCGATTAATCGAAATCTGGGACTTGGTTTCGCAAAAGGGGTTCCCGGAAATTCCTGGAATTCGACGTCACTAAAATTCTGGGAAGTGGCACGAAGAATACCTCCTGGCACATCATATTCTCCTGATACATTTCTCAAAACCGGGAATTTGGTTTCGATAAGGGTGAATGTGCAGGGTGCCCAACTTAAGTGATTACAGCAGGATATTTCGGAAGGAGTTGCAGTTATTAAAAATGTGTTCCTACAAAAGTTGTTTGACAAAATGGGGTGCATGGTGTGGTAATAATTATTTTCCTCTGCGTGGGGTAATAGACGAGATCTGAAGGACAATGTAGTTTTTTTAAATGGGATGCTATAGTTTTCTCTTCAGCATCTGATAGCGGGCACCGAGACGAGTTCAACGGTGTGCCACATGTCGATATTCGCAGTTCGATTAATCGAAATCTGGGACTTGGTTTCGCAAAAGGGGTTCCCGGAAATTCCTGGAATTCGACGTCACTAAAATTCTGGGAAGTGGCACGAAGAATACCTCCTGGCACATCATATTCTCCTGATACATTTCTCAAAACCGGGAATTTGGTTTCGATAAGGGTGAATGTGCAGGGTGCCCAACTTAAGTGATTACAGCAGGATATTTCGGAAGGAGTTGCAGTTATTAAAAATGTGTTCCTACAAAAGTTGTTTGACAAAATGGGGTGCATCGTGCTGTAATAATTATTTTCCTCTGCGTGGGGTAATAGACGAGATCTGGAGGACAATGTAGTTTTTTTAAATGGGATGCTATAGTTTTCTCTTCAGCATCTGATAGCGGGCACCGAGACGAGTTCAACGGTGTGCCACATGTCGATATTCGCAGTTCGATTAATCGAAATCTGGGACTTGGTTTCGCAAAAGGGGTTCCCGGAAATTCCTGGAATTCGACGTCACTAAAATTCTGGGAAGTGGCACGAAGAATACCTCCTGGCACATCATATTCTCCTGATACATTTCTCAAAACCGGGAATTTGGTTTCGATAAGGGTGAATGTGCAGGGTGCCCAACTTAAGTGATTACAGCAGGATATTTCGGAAGGAGTTGCAGTTATTAAAAATGTGTTCCTACAAAAGTTGTTTGACAAAATGGGGTGCATCGTGTGGTAATAATTATTTTCCTCTGCGTGGGGTAATAGACGAGATCTGAAGGACAATGTAGTTTTTTTAAATGGGATGCTATAGTTTTCTCTTCAGCATCTGATAGCGGGCACCGAGACGAGTTCAACGGTGTGCCACATGTCGATATTCGCAGTTCGATTAATCGAAATCTGGGACTTGGTTTCGCAAAAGGGGTTCCCGGAAATTCCTGGAATTCGACGTCACTAAAATTCTGGGAAGTGGCACGAAGAATACCTCCTGGCACATCATATTCTCCTGATACATTTCTCAAAACCGGGAATTTGGTTTCGATAAGGGTGAATGTGCAGGGTGCCCAACTTAAGTGATTACAGCAGGATATTTCGGAAGGAGTTGCAGTTATTAAAAATGTGTTCCTACAAAAGTTGTTTGACAAAATGGGGTGCATCGTGTGGTAATAATTATTTTCCTCTGCGTGGGGTAATAGACGAGATCTGAAGGACAATGTAGTTTTTTTAAATGGGATGCTATAGTTTTCTCTTCAGCATCTGATAGCGGGCACCGAGACGAGTTCAACGGTGTGCCACATGTCGATATTCGCAGTTCGATTAATCGAAATCTGGGACTTGGTTTCGCAAAAGGGGTTCCCGGAAATTCCTGGAATTCGACGTCACTAAAATTCTGGGAAGTGGCACGAAGAATACCTCCTGGCACATCATATTCTCCTGATACATTTCTCAAAACCGGGAATTTGGTTTCGATAAGGGTGAATGTGCAGGGTGCCCAACTTAAGTGATTACAGCAGGATATTTCGGAAGGAGTTGCAGTTATTAAAAATGTGTTCCTACAAAAGTTGTTTGACAAAATGGGGTGCATCACGCTGTAATAATTATTTTCCTCTGCGTGGGGTAATAGACGAGATCTGAAGGACAATGTAGTTTTTTTAAATGGGATGCTATAGTTTTCTCTTCAGCATCTGATAGCGGGCACCGAGACGAGTTCAACGGTGTGCCACATGTCGATATTCGCAGTTCGATTAATCGAAATCTGGGACTTGGTTTCGCAAAAGGGGTTCCCGGAAATTCCTGGAATTCGACGTCACTAAAATTCTGGGAAGTGGCACGAAGAATACCTCCTGGCACATCATATTCTCCTGATACATTTCTCAAAACCGGGAATTTGGTTTCGATAAGGGTGAATGTGCAGGGTGCCCAACTTAAGTGATTACAGCAGGATATTTCGGAAGGAGTTGCAGTTATTAAAAATGTGTTCCTACAAAAGTTGTTTGACAAAATGGGGTGCATCACGCTGTAATAATTATTTTCCTCTGCGTGGGGTAATAGACGAGATCTGAAGGACAATGTAGTTTTTTTAAATGGGATGCTATAGTTTTCTCTTCAGCATCTGATAGCGGGCACCGAGACGAGTTCAACGGTGTGCCACATGTCGATATTCGCAGTTCGATTAATCGAAATCTGGGACTTGGTTTCGCAAAAGGGGTTCCCGGAAATTCCTGGAATTCGACGTCACTAAAATTCTGGGAAGTGGCACGAAGAATACCTCCTGGCACATCATATTCTCCTGATACATTTCTCAAAACCGGGAATTTGGTTTCGATAAGGGTGAATGTGCAGGGTGCCCAACTTAAGTGATTACAGCAGGATATTTCGGAAGGAGTTGCAGTTATTAAAAATGTGTTCCTACAAAAGTTGTTTGACAAAATGGGGTGCATCACGCTGTAATAATTATTTTCCTCTGCGTGGGGTAATAGACGAGATCTGAAGGACAATGTAGTTTTTTTAAATGGGATGCTATAGTTTTCTCTTCAGCATCTGATAGCGGGCACCGAGACGAGTTCAACGGTGTGCCACATGTCGATATTCGCAGTTCGATTAATCGAAATCTGGGACTTGGTTTCGCAAAAGGGGTTCCCGGAAATTCCTGGAATTCGACGTCACTAAAATTCTGGGAAGTGGCACGAAGAATACCTCCTGGCACATCATATTCTCCTGATACATTTCTCAAAACCGGGAATTTGGTTTCGATAAGGGTGAATGTGCAGGGTGCCCAACTTAAGTGATTACAGCAGGATATTTCGGAAGGAGTTGCAGTTATTAAAAATGTGTTCCTACAAAAGTTGTTTGACAAAATGGGGTGCATCGTGCTGTAATAATTATTTTCCTCTGCGTGGGGTAATAGACGAGATCTGAAGGACAATGTAGTTTTTTTAAATGGGATGCTATAGTTTTCTCTTCAGCATCTGATAGCGGGCACCGAGACGAGTTCAACGGTGTGCCACATGTCGATATTCGCAGTTCGATTAATCGAAATCTGGGACTTGGTTTCGCAAAAGGGGTTCCCGGAAATTCCTGGAATTCGACGTCACTAAAATTCTGGGAAGTGGCACGAAGAATACCTCCTGGCACATCATATTCTCCTGATACATTTCTCAAAACCGGGAATTTGGTTTCGATAAGGGTGAATGTGCAGGGTGCCCAACTTAAGTGATTACAGCAGGATATTTCGGAAGGAGTTGCAGTTATTAAAAATGTGTTCCTACAAAAGTTGTTTGACAAAATGGGGTGCATCACGCTGTAATAATTATTTTCCTCTGCGTGGGGTAATAGACGAGATCTGAAGGACAATGTAGTTTTTTTAAATGGGATGCTATAGTTTTCTCTTCAGCATCTGATAGCGGGCACCGAGACGAGTTCAACGGTGTGCCACATGTCGATATTCGCAGTTCGATTAATCGAAATCTGGGACTTGGTTTCGCAAAAGGGGTTCCCGGAAATTCCTGGAATTCGACGTCACTAAAATTCTGGGAAGTGGCACGAAGAATACCTCCTGGCACATCATATTCTCCTGATACATTTCTCAAAACCGGGAATTTGGTTTCGATAAGGGTGAATGTGCAGGGTGCCCAACTTAAGTGATTACAGCAGGATATTTCGGAAGGAGTTGCAGTTATTAAAAATGTGTTCCTACAAAAGTTGTTTGACAAAATGGGGTGCATCGCGCTGTAATAATTATTTTCCTCTGCGTGGGGTAATAGACGAGATCTGAAGGACAATGTAGTTTTTTTAAATGGGATGCTATAGTTTTCTCTTCAGCATCTGATAGCGGGCACCGAGACGAGTTCAACGGTGTGCCACATGTCGATATTCGCAGTTCGATTAATCGAAATCTGGGACTTGGTTTCGCAAAAGGGGTTCCCGGAAATTCCTGGAATTCGACGTCACTAAAATTCTGGGAAGTGGCACGAAGAATACCTCCTGGCACATCATATTCTCCTGATACATTTCTCAAAACCGGGAATTTGGTTTCGATAAGGGTGAATGTGCAGGGTGCCCAACTTAAGTGATTACAGCAGGATATTTCGGAAGGAGTTGCAGTTATTAAAAATGTGTTCCTACAAAAGTTGTTTGACAAAATGGGGTGCATCACGCTGTAATAATTATTTTCCTCTGCGTGGGGTAATAGACGAGATCTGGAGGACAATGTAGTTTTTTTAAATGGGATGCTATAGTTTTCTCTTCAGCATCTGATAGCGGGCACCGAGACGAGTTCAACGGTGTGCCACATGTCGATATTCGCAGTTCGATTAATCGAAATCTGGGACTTGGTTTCGCAAAAGGGGTTCCCGGAAATTCCTGGAATTCGACGTCACTAAAATTCTGGGAAGTGGCACGAAGAATACCTCCTGGCACATCATATTCTCCTGATACATTTCTCAAAACCGGGAATTTGGTTTCGATAAGGGTGAATGTGCAGGGTGCCCAACTTAAGTGATTACAGCAGGATATTTCGGAAGGAGTTGCAGTTATTAAAAATGTGTTCCTACAAAAGTTGTTTGACAAAATGGGGTGCATCATGTGATAATAATTATTTTCCTCTGCGTGGGGTAATAGACGAGATCTGGAGGACAATGTAGTTTTTTTAAATGGGATGCTATAGTTTTCTCTTCAGCATCTGATAGCGGGCACCGAGACGAGTTCAACGGTGTGCCACATGTCGATATTCGCAGTTCGATTAATCGAAATCTGGGACTTGGTTTCGCAAAAGGGGTTCCCGGAAATTCCTGGAATTCGACGTCACTAAAATTCTGGGAAGTGGCACGAAGAATACCTCCTGGCACATCATATTCTCCTGATACATTTCTCAAAACCGGGAATTTGGTTTCGATAAGGGTGAATGTGCAGGGTGCCCAACTTAAGTGATTACAGCAGGATATTTCGGAAGGAGTTGCAGTTATTAAAAATGTGTTCCTACAAAAGTTGTTTGACAAAATGGGGTGCATCGTGTGGTAATAATTATTTTCCTCTGCGTGGGGTAATAGACGAGATCTGAAGGACAATGTAGTTTTTTTAAATGGGATGCTATAGTTTTCTCTTCAGCATCTGATAGCGGGCACCGAGACGAGTTCAACGGTGTGCCACATGTCGATATTCGCAGTTCGATTAATCGAAATCTGGGACTTGGTTTCGCAAAAGGGGTTCCCGGAAATTCCTGGAATTCGACGTCACTAAAATTCTGGGAAGTGGCACGAAGAATACCTCCTGGCACATCATATTCTCCTGATACATTTCTCAAAACCGGGAATTTGGTTTCGATAAGGGTGAATGTGCAGGGTGCCCAACTTAAGTGATTACAGCAGGATATTTCGGAAGGAGTTGCAGTTATTAAAAATGTGTTCCTACAAAAGTTGTTTGACAAAATGGGGTGCATCGTGCTGTAATAATTATTTTCCTCTGCGTGGGGTAATAGACGAGATCTGAAGGACAATGTAGTTTTTTTAAATGGGATGCTATAGTTTTCTCTTCAGCATCTGATAGCGGGCACCGAGACGAGTTCAACGGTGTGCCACATGTCGATATTCGCAGTTCGATTAATCGAAATCTGGGACTTGGTTTCGCAAAAGGGGTTCCCGGAAATTCCTGGAATTCGACGTCACTAAAATTCTGGGAAGTGGCACGAAGAATACCTCCTGGCACATCATATTCTCCTGATACATTTCTCAAAACCGGGAATTTGGTTTCGATAAGGGTGAATGTGCAGGGTGCCCAACTTAAGTGATTACAGCAGGATATTTCGGAAGGAGTTGCAGTTATTAAAAATGTGTTCCTACAAAAGTTGTTTGACAAAATGGGGTGCATCGTGTGGTAATAATTATTTTCCTCTGCGTGGGGTAATAGACGAGATCTGAAGGACAATGTAGTTTTTTTAAATGGGATGCTATAGTTTTCTCTTCAGCATCTGATAGCGGGCACCGAGACGAGTTCAACGGTGTGCCACATGTCGATATTCGCAGTTCGATTAATCGAAATCTGGGACTTGGTTTCGCAAAAGGGGTTCCCGGAAATTCCTGGAATTCGACGTCACTAAAATTCTGGGAAGTGGCACGAAGAATACCTCCTGGCACATCATATTCTCCTGATACATTTCTCAAAACCGGGAATTTGGTTTCGATAAGGGTGAATGTGCAGGGTGCCCAACTTAAGTGATTACAGCAGGATATTTCGGAAGGAGTTGCAGTTATTAAAAATGTGTTCCTACAAAAGTTGTTTGACAAAATGGGGTGCATCACGCTGTAATAATTATTTTCCTCTGCGTGGGGTAATAGACGAGATCTGAAGGACAATGTAGTTTTTTTAAATGGGATGCTATAGTTTTCTCTTCAGCATCTGATAGCGGGCACCGAGACGAGTTCAACGGTGTGCCACATGTCGATATTCGCAGTTCGATTAATCGAAATCTGGGACTTGGTTTCGCAAAAGGGGTTCCCGGAAATTCCTGGAATTCGACGTCACTAAAATTCTGGGAAGTGGCACGAAGAATACCTCCTGGCACATCATATTCTCCTGATACATTTCTCAAAACCGGGAATTTGGTTTCGATAAGGGTGAATGTGCAGGGTGCCCAACTTAAGTGATTACAGCAGGATATTTCGGAAGGAGTTGCAGTTATTAAAAATGTGTTCCTACAAAAGTTGTTTGACAAAATGGGGTGCATCACGCTGTAATAATTATTTTCCTCTGCGTGGGGTAATAGACGAGATCTGAAGGACAATGTAGTTTTTTTAAATGGGATGCTATAGTTTTCTCTTCAGCATCTGATAGCGGGCACCGAGACGAGTTCAACGGTGTGCCACATGTCGATATTCGCAGTTCGATTAATCGAAATCTGGGACTTGGTTTCGCAAAAGGGGTTCCCGAAAATTCCTGGAATTCGACGTCACTAAAATTCTGGGAAGTGACCCGAAGAATACCTCCTGGCACATCATGTTCTCCTGATACAATTTCGCAAACTCTAGATCCTTTCTAGCGACTGTATAAATTTGGTGGCTGTAGAAATTAATTTTATCATATAAATTAATATAAATCTATACCCAGTGCATTTGTCTTTACTTTTTCCAAGTAAATATAACATTATAATAAAATATTTAAATAATCAAACATAAAATATGCTTGATTGAATACCGTTAGCACACCCCTTATTTATTATTTAAATAAATCTCCCTTGATATCCTTATCCTATAAATAATTTCAGGAAATAATAAAAATTAATAATAGTAAATCAAAGACTGTAAAATTTAAATTCAAAGTGGTAAAAATCTCGAAATTGTATCAGGAGAACATGATACGCCAGGAGGTATTTTTCGTGCCACTTCTTGGAATTTTGGTGACGTCAAATTCCAGGAATTTCTGGGAACTTGGGTTCATAAACCAAGAATAAAGATTTTGCAAAATTGTATCAGGAGAACATGATACCCCAGGAGGTATTTTTCATGCCACTTCTTGAAATGTTATTAACGTGAAATTCCAATACAAATTAATGTACCTACCTTTTCTTTTTAAATTTCAACATCATTTATGTATTCATCTTTACACATCACTAGAAACAAATGGTTATATTAATATTGTTACCCTAAATAAGAGAAATAAGGAAATAACTAACGAAGTCATGAAGAATTCACTTTATTAGACGACGAAAGGAAACAAAAAAAAAGAAATAACTTGATCGTCGAACAACGACGATCGCAGTTCGTACAAAGTGCAGGCGGTGTATATACAAATTATTTCTCATTCTCAATCTCTCTCATTCTCTCTCGTCGCTCGAAATAACATTTGTCAATGGAAACGCATGTTTGGAAACATAATCAAGGGATCCTTGAGTGAACGTCTCTATTATCACACAGAAATCGTCGCGAGTCCTCTTCCAGGACGCAAACTCGAAAATTTGAATCACATATGAACCATCTGTCAACCCTTTCGCTATACATTTTAATATTAAATCGATCAACTTAATATATAAACGAACATAAATTAATTTTATGTTTCAAAATTAATTTACAACATGTACTATCATATTGTGTCATAAATTAAGTTTCTAGCATTTTCCATTTTTGTTTTTAAATAATACTTTATTAAATTTATTTTATTCCTAAATAGCTGTTTCGTTCCATCACAATATTTGTTTAATTTTAAATTACAACTACGAACTTTCAAGTTGTAATAATGGAATTCTAAATTTCTTTATCTTTCGTCCCAATATTTAATTGCCATTTGAAAATTTGCTCAAAATGACTGCTAAAATTGTTCATAGGGTATAGAATAGACTTCCCTAGGGAAAATGGCGATATAGGGAAAGTAAATCCCACCATTCATCGTATACTCGAAAGTTACTTACCTAGTTTATCATCCATTTTAATCACTATGAAATTAACCAATTCATTTTAAAATAATTACTAACCCAAATATTCGTCATTTTTAATTTAATCCAAACCAAACCTGAGCATTACACGTGATAATCCTCTAGTGGGTAAACCTGCTATGACGCCATTTTCCCTAGGAAAGGCTATTATGCCCAAAACTATACACAGTGAACAACTACATTGGTTAAAATAGCAAAAGGGTTAAAGAAAGTGAGGTAATTCCGTTTCTTTTAACTCAATTTCTTGAATAATTCATTAAAAGAATCTTAAACGTTTCATTAACAAACGAATGTAATAGAAGTGCCCCACTTTCGCAACAAACGGTTCTTCCAATAATTTCCTCCTTTTTTTTTTACATAATTCGATCTAATATACAAATTTTTCGATCCAAATTGAAATTCGATTACATTTCTTCGAGGAATCGACGCATCGAAAGAATCGCTCGTTTTAAAATTTCTCTCCTCTGCTTTTCCCCCCCTTCCATCGATCTTACAGGCTACGGAACTCATGTACTCGGCAGGACTCTCAGACACTCTGACACTTCTTGTATAATTCCCACGCATACTTAGTCATCCTTCGAAGTCGAAACAAAAGTTTCGTTTTTATTCCCCTTCAACGAGACACCCTCGTCGAAAGAATCGATGAATACCGATCGCGTTATAGATCCCTCGTTTAAGTGAACGAATATTGAATATCGATCACGAAGCGGTTCGATGTCGGTGGAAAAATTATTAGCAATCCATTGGCACCTGTCCGGAGCGAGCCTTTTGTCGATCGAGGTATTTACGTTTAAAGGAACGGCGTTTCGAAATTGAACGCCACACAGAAATCGCCATTTTCAATTAATATTTTTGTATTTTGTATGCAATGTAAGAATAAGAGTCTGTTTCTTGAAATACACAAAGAAAAACAGATTTTTCTTGTATTTTCAGAGTAACTAGGAGCAGTGGCGCACTCAGGATTAATTTGGGTGTCTAATTTTGATCGATATATCGTTTGGATCACGATCAATCTAGTCTCGATCACTGTTGCAATTCGTGGAAGTAAAAGGAATAAGTTATACTAAGGAATTTGCCTGAATAACAAATTTCTAATACAAATACAATAAAATTTATTGGATAATTATACAAAATTACTGAAAGAATATAATTCTTTCTCTTGAATTGCTTCAGTCATAATTTGGGGGTTTAATGCTTGAAGGGGTGCTGGGCACCCTTAGCCATCTATCCGGGTGCGCCACTGGTTTTCAAATTTTTCATCATTCGAAACGTAAGGAATTCGACCCTTTCAATGGGAAGAAGTTTCGATAATTTTACTGTTAGTATTTATTATAAATAATAGGAATATGTATAGTTTGCACGTACGATCAAACACTGAAAGGGTTGATAAACGGAACTTGAATCACAACTACTTACGAGCTAAGAGAAAAATATAAAGATCTGTAAAGATTGTAAGGTAAGCTACTACCTTTTGCAAGAATTCATTATTCCAACGTTTCTGAACTATACAAAATAAATAAAAATAATTATATATTCGAGAAATCACTGATGCGCTTGATTTTTATTTGTTAACCCTCTAGAACCCGAATTTTTTGACAAAGTATCTTTAAAAATACTTGTATTTTTAGGTCACAACGTTGTTCTTAATTTATTGTACTTGAGGAGTCTAATCATTGAACAAATTTTGATTTTTTGAAACATTAAAGTGATTTTAAATTTTGTAATTCAACGTTTCAAGCAATAATTTTTATTGGCTCACTGTGTATAAAATAAAAAAGATCTTGAGCTTACAATACAAATTTGGTATACTACACGGGTGCATAGAGGGTTAATTAATATTTACAGAAAATTTGATTATCCATTTCTATGTACTTTCAATGTTCGCAACGCCGTTCCACTGCATTTTCGCTGTAACAGTTTAAAATGAAAAATTCTCCTTTGTTTCGTATAAAAATCGTCTGAAGAACTTTCGTGTATTTACATGGACCATTCTAAGTACAGTCGATTGATACAACGCGCTTCCTGCTAATAATTTTCCCGCGAAGAAAACGCTTCGAACGATGTCTCGCGCATTCCATTTGCGTTATTTAAAAAAAAAATAATAATAATAAATTGGATGGGGTTCGTGTACCTAAGGGGACAGAATATTTACATACGATACTGGCAGTACATCTTCAGCTTCCTGTTTCGCCCTTCGCGTACCGGAAACAGTCGACTGGGTTAACGCGTTACCTGTCGCTCAAAAATGTACCTTTGCAATTCAATAATAAATTAAACTCGTATTAATTTTCACGTTGTTGCAGCATAATTGCTTTATGCTTCAATGTTTCGAATCTGTGATACTTGCACGCCGGATGCAGGGCCATTTTGAACCAACCATTACAAAATTTATGTAACAAATATAATTGTGTACGCAGGTATATGAAAATATTCGAACAAAAGTATTAGTTTAATGAGAATATTTAATTAAATCCTTCTTTTCTAACAAATTTTTTATTTATTTATGATTTGTACAATGAAGGATTATTAAAGACCAAGAATATTTCAATTTTCTTTATTCGTTATATTTAAAAAGAGGTAATGGCCTTGTGTAATATATAAAAATAATTTATTCTTGTATGTTACTTGGAGAATAGAACATTTATTTATTTGTAAATGAGGCAGAGGGATGAAAAGCACAGAAATGAAGTTAAAAGAAATACTGTGTAGGATTCAAAATTATAAGCATACGTATATTTTAATTATAAATATACTGCTGTTCGAATACTTTCGTTCAATTACACATTTGTATGTATTTATTAAGTCGTCTGAAAAGTCTGTACCATATTTGATACTGCGATTTTATTGAATATTAATCCACTAATTCAATTTACCTAAATGAATTTAATTTGTTGAGATTTTGAAATTAATTATCACATACATCAACAAAATAGCTCTAAAACGAACTCGGTATTATCAAAATTTGTTCAAATTATTTCCTAGTGGAAGAAATTGATAAAAACTATAATTCTCAAGGAAAATATAGAGTAACCTTTTTAATAAGACAGCAAATTTGTTTATGAACATATGTAATAACAAATGAGTATATCTTAAGACAAACAAATCGATAGAAAATACTGAGTTTTATTTTTACTTTCGAAAAGAGCACAAACTTTCCAGACGATCTAACACTCCCTTCCGTGTGTGTGCATACATAATTCATTATACTTAAATATAATATTTACACGTGAAAATATATTTCAAAATTTTTACACGATTCAGCCTTCAAATCTGCATACAATGACGTATTAATTGCGGGTAAAAATGACCCTGCGCCTGCCGTGTCGGTCTCGAAGTGTCGATCGAGACCAACCATCAATTTTCAATTAATGAGCAGCGATATAAATTAATTCACTCGTCGTTGTGGCACGATTACATTTTCAATAATACAATCAACAGCTCTATCAATCGATTTTCAGTCAATGAGCGGTGACGTTAACGAGGTTTGCTAATCCCTGTGATCCCGTTGGTTGTTTCTGTACCGATGCACTGATTGTTGTGCGTTTGGATTACAAAATTGTGTCGGCGTTATAAATATTTACGGAACTGTCGATTGCGGGGGAATGATCGGATCGAAGAGATTAAGAAACTCGTGAAAACTGGTAAAGCGTTAACCCACGTTTCCTCGCGCGGAAGGGACTTTTCCTCGCGCGTACGCTCGAGCGAGCGCGGTTTATCCGCTTCTTTCTAGCGTCTACGCTGGCTTTGTACAGTGGATTGTGTCCGCAGCGGTTTTCAATGATTTCGTTCCTCCTCTGTCGCCTTCGAACCGATTGATCTCGCGATCTGAATCGAATTAATCAACGAGAAAAACAATTTGATAATTTACACAAATTATAATCGAGTAAAAGCAATTCAAAGATATAAGAAATTATAGAAAATTCTACCTGGCGCTAATATTAAATTAATTTCGTAAGATAATTGAATAGGACGTAAGACCGAAATTGCAGAACTCTAATTAACATCTCGTTTCTCTTTCGATTAATTGGATCCAGATCGAGCGCGTAGAAGATCTCAACGAAACCTGGTCGCCGTGATATGAGAACAGAAAGTAAAACGATCGCGTTCGTAGAGCTTACAAGGTAGACCGCGAGAATGCAAGAAAAAATACAGAAAGGAAAGACACAGAAAGTATAGAAATCGTTTAAACGGTACAAGTGTGAGACGATTCAACGCTCGATTAAATTAATATTACGTGCATTAACTTGGTTAATACGATGGTTCATCGATGCGATCGTTTCTCTGATCGCCCTCTCTTAAACATTTACTCAATAAACGGTACATAGAAACGATCACGGGGCTTTTTATAAATGCTGATCGAACCGAACGACACAAGATCGCGTCTCGATATCGTCGTCGACGATTCTTATACTCCTTACATTAAATCGTTGGAAGAAAAAAGACTGAACAGCTTCTACGAAAACGACTTTCCTAGATTGTACTCGAGTTCGCCGTTTACAAAAAGAAACAAAAAAAAAAAAAAATTCTTCGCGTGACAAGAGGACGAAAGAACGAAAAAAACAAATCGCTAATAATATTACAATAATAATAATAATGATAATGATAATGATAATAAAAAGAAACTAAACGTCGCGTACGTTCTGATTCGATTGGATTATCAATCGAACCGTCATAGCGCAGTATATTGTCTAACGTTGTTTATTAAATTATAACTTAAAAGATGTTTGGCAGTGTATGTTCTCGTCCAATATAATTACCTATGTACGTTCCTTTAGAGAGTAACGTTTGTCGCGCTCTTTGCGATGCCCTTACCGAGGAAAAATAATTGCTGCTATTGAGTATCATTTCGTAAATAGACTACGCACCCTTTCGATTAATCCTCGTAATATATAATTTATATATAAATATGACGCCAATCGCCAAAGTGTTAACACGTCGACTGCCACGGTGGTCACCAATTATAATCGAATAATTAACTAAAGACAAAATAAACCGTGGATATTGCTAGGATTAGACTAATAGTGCAAAATAATAATTTGAATGGTTACATTTGAAAATTAATTAAAATTTAAGTGTGCATCCATTACAGCAGTCAACCTGTTAAATTAGAATTTTTGTCCTCAAAATTCGTATCCAATGAAAATTTAATTACGGTATATATCTCTGCTATATACCTCTTTTTTATTCTTCATTAATTAATCGAAAGGGCGCGGATACTTGTGCGACTTACAATATCTCGCAAGTTGCTTCGTTTGTTTTTCAACTTATTCGACGCCGTTCGCAACTTGAACACACATGAACACATCTTTCGAAGACGATCACCTGAAGAATGGTGTCCTCGTGAACGAGTGTAAACCAAGAGAGAAAACAATGAACGCAATCCACAAACGGTTGTAAGAATAACGAGCGACCGATCGTTGTTCGGCAACGACTCTCGTATACGTAGTTCGAATTCGAAGATTGCCATCGCTAATGACCTGTTGCCGTGAATAGATCTCTCTCTAAAGGAGTCAATGCACAAAAAATGATCGTTAAGTGTAAGTAGATTAAATAAATTAGCGCTTAAAAAAATACCTATCTTAGATAAGTCTGTCTAAGCAATGAAATGACTCGCGGATTTCTTGTATCCTGGTGTTCGGGGGACTAACTCGTACGATTCCTCGACAATTGTGGAATAAACGAACGAAAAGAAGTCTCAAATAAGCATCTGAAACGTTCTTCTCTCGACTGACTGTGCTTCTTTTGGTATCCGAAAGAAAGACTTAAGAGAGCCTCGACTTTTCGACTCGGAATCAAACGCAAAGCTCTTCAATTTTCATTTTTTTTTTTTTTTTTTTTCGATAAAACTCTTTCGTTCGAAAACCTTAACGAGGAATATCTCTAGATTTCTCTTCGACCTCTACAGACGTCTACCGATTAATAAATTCTGGCCAAAAAATGTCTGTGCATCGTTGATAAACTTATCCGAAAAGACCTAGCTATCTTCGCGTACAAATCTTTGCCTTAAAATTCATTTTACGCCGTATTCTTCGTCCCTTCAATAATTTAACAAGAACAATTCCTAAAGATTCGCTACGAGTTCGAAAATGATCATTTCGAGTGAAAAACCGCGTAAAGAAATGTACAAAGTCGTCGTTACATCTTTGCACGGATAACTTTGGCCAATCACTTGCGTGCTCAGCGTTTTCCTTATGGTTCTTTAAACGTTACGTTGTACGAAATAGAAGTGTATGTATGTATGTACGCGTGTGTATGTGTGTGTGTTTGTGTGTTCATTTTCCCTTAGTCTTGTATAATAATGAGCAATGCTAGAACCGTATCCCCATCGTCTTGAACCGTTGGAATCCATTAAGTTTACGTATAAATGCTTATTAAATCACTGTTTGTTGACGTTTTAAGTTGTAGCGATCCGAGCGCGAAGCGGCAAGAAGACGAAAATGGTGCAGGCATGGCAGTAATCATCACGCGAAACCACGGTTTCATGATTTTGATTTTGTTCGTATTGTCACGTGTCAACGCACGAAAGGGATGCGACGAGAACGACGCAAGACGATGAGGTTACAGAAGCGAGTGTCTATACCTCTACGATTGTATTGAAAAATAACCTTTGCACCATGTCTGTTCTTTGTTTTCATTTTTCTTTTTTTTCTTTTCTCTTTTCTTACTCTGCTTTACTCTGTTAACACTAAGCACTAACACGTCAGCTAGTACGTTAGCTCAAATGAGAGGAACAACTGTCAATTTCAATTCGCTTTTTTTCTTCTTCATTTTTTTTCTCTTTTCTTCTCTCGTCGTGATCATGGTCTGCTCCGCAGCTCGTAAGGAGCGATTGGCCAATCTCTAATGAATGTAATTACCGGCGCAAACGAGTTCCTTCTTTCTCCTTTTCTTCTCCCTTTTCTTTTTTCGTTCTTCCTATGCGATCAGATTCGCCTTACATTCATCGATTTTTCTTCTGCGAAACCTACTATGCTACAATATTTACATCTCATAAGCAATGTACCTGATTGTTCTTGTAAATGCGTTCCATTTACACGTGCACTACTGGTTGCTACGTAGTAAAATAGACGTACAAACGTTAATTGAATTTGACGCGTCGAGGGTAATCATGGACGGTACATTTTAAACGTGAACTGAAACCATGAACAGCGTTCACTAACGTGTTAGTGAACGTCGCTTCGAAAAGCAAACGGAGAAGGTGGCGAAACAAATTCATTGTCCAGCAATGAAGTTTGTCGTGTTGTTGTTACTGAAATACGGTGTTTTTTTTCGTATGAATGTCGTTTTGTAAATGAATGAAAAGAAAAAGAAAAGAGTTACATTTGCAAGAACAGTCGTACATCGTACACCAATTAATACATACTTATTATATAAAACATATTTAACGAATGGCAGTGCGTGTGACACAGATCAATTTGTCACTAAGTCGTTCGTTTGAAACACCGAGGTTCAAAGGAAATTTAAAAATTAAAGAATAAAGAAGAAAATATCAGCGGTCGAACGCGCTGCTCTCGCTCGATGCCAACGAAAAGCATTGTACACGCTCGCGATGCTTCTCTCTTCTGCTCGTAAACGGATTCATCGTTAAGTATTGAGTCCCTCCCACTCGATCAGGTATTGAGTCTGACCGTTCGGCCCTATCCTCTTTGCTCTGATGACGAACTTTTCACCGGCGGCGATTCTATTTGCTGCTCCAAAATATATGTTCACCGATGACTTGAGATCATCGATCGATATGTCGGGCGCACTTTGTTTGACAGGCGAACACTTTGGGGACGTCGGTACGCTACCTTTCTTCTGCGCTTGTAGATCCGGCGGCGGTAGCTTGTCATTGCTCTGACGTTGTCTCAGTCTCCTCCCGTTTAAGGCATAATCGACACAATTACCAATTTGACTACTAGCACTGCTTGAGGCACCGTTAAACGAACTTCTTAAATTCCTTGCAAACTCACTTTTAACTTCGTTATTACGCGCCGGCAATATGGTCGCGGTCTTACTGGCAGTATGCTGATACTGTTGCTGTATTTGCTGCTGCGACGGCCTGCCTCTCCGATGTTGACGTCTACGCTTAACCTGACCGTTTCTGTCAATGATAATGTCTTTCTCCGACAACTGCCTCTTGGCGGGACGCACCACCGGCGGTTGAGATATGACAGGCGTGAGCGGCAGAGGTAACGTGATCGGGCATTGATTGTACGGTGACGGAGTGCTTAAATTCGATTGACTGAGATTGCCAGGCGTGCCCAATAGATCGCTGAGATTTCTGAAAGGATTATTCTTGCCTTCGAAGTCTTTGGGTGGCGGAATGAAGGAGTCCAACGTTCCTCGCGAACTGGTCTCGTCCCCGCTCGTGTCCGCGGGTGTCGACGGCGGCAGAGGATGCATCAATTCCACGGAACTGGGCACGGACAGTTCGGATATACCCGATGTGGTAGCAGGCGGTGTTGGAGGACCGGAAACCGAGGTCGGAGGTGTTGGCGGTAAATCGGACGTTTCCGAGTTTCGAGACTTACTCTGCAAAATATAATCGAGATACGGATTGTATTACGCTCACGTGAACAAAACGCGTGTTAACGGTAATTTTATCGCACGGTACCTTCGCTATAGCGTTCTTCAATAATTTCCTGGCTTTCCTATATCTAGCTTCTCGTACGCCCTGTGCTTTACTTAAAGGGCCGTCTCCTTTCTCTCTCTTCTTGTGTTTACGTAACATTCTTTCGCGAGAACTACCTAACGCCATCAAACGTCTTCTTCTTTGTAAGCTGAGCTTAGGGAACGGGAATGATTTCTTCACAAAACCACCTCCACTGTACCTAGAATGAATCGTAGATAACAATGTAGGGAAAGGTTTATCTCGTGGCATATGTATCTCGTTCGATAAAATATTAACTTACCTTTCTCTTAGAGACTGTGTCGATTGATTTGGTGGGCTTGGACTTGGACATGAACTTTGCTCTGCTTCTGAGTTCTGATAAATCGTTCCACGCATTACTACATCCGATGGATTTACAGGGATTTCTAAATTCTCTGCTGTGCTTTGTTTTAATGCAGTTAACTGTTTTGTACTTTCTGGTAGAGATATCGGCCTGAAACAAAATTATTCATTCTTAACTATTGTACACACGAATTAATGAACTATAAATATTAGTATTGCTAATAAATGTTTAACCCTTTGACTGCAAAAATCAATTTTTCAAACCCGATCGCTATTTTATTCAACGTAAATGCGATACTGGACATACGGTTACGTGTCGCGTAGCAACCGATCAAATAATTGAATGTCAAGAAGTGTTTATAATTTCTAATTTCAAAAACGTCGCGCCATAAAATATTAATGACTCTTTTTCAGAGCGCGTCGCAGTTAAAGGGTTACTTAATAGTTTAAAAACTGACCCTGTAGGTGGAGGAAGATATTGCAGTCTCTTATTAGCACCCCAACATCTACGTAACACGGAATCATCTATTACACCAGTTACTGGAAGATGAACAATTGGACATGGTGGTGGTAACCTAACTCTAAGACCCCATATTGTGGTACGTTTTTTTATTTCTCTGCCACACTTGAATCTGTTTCTATTATTTGTCAATATTGCTAGTATAGATTCTCTGCGTATTTGAGCACTGACATCCCTGATCTAACAATAATAAATATATATGCATACTTGTAAGAAAGCCTAATGTATGAAACTTTAAAAAAAAAAAAAAAAGAAATGAAAATATTTAAAAATTTATATTTGAAAAGTTCATGAAAAACCCTCACCCGTGGTGGAAGCTGTAAAGTATTCCAATTATCATTGGCATAAGGTATAATAACAGTGTCCAAATCATAATACTTTTTAGCATTGTAAACAGTCAGATTGTACAACATCAGGTGCACCAGATCTATCCATTTTAATTCTAGTCGCCGTACGAATTCTTTACCGTAATTGCACATTGAACAAACAAATACGTAAAACCTATAAACATTAACAGTTATTAGCAACACTGTCAATAGAAATGAATTCTTATCAATTTGTTTTTCCTCACCTGTCTCCACTATATAAAGGATAAGTTAAGCAACTGACACATTTTTCATGAAACCATTGTTTGCAACGAGCACATTGCAACATTTGTGTATACCATTCACCATTTAACCCACAATAACAATAAATTTGTTCAGCATTTACTCTATGATGTGCATCCCAATTTAGCATATTAGGCTGTAATAAATGTTTATATTAGCTCCCTCAATTTTGCACTATACTTATAAACAGAATAATATACTTGAGAATATATGTAAGAAACTATAATTATTAATTTAATTGAATTAACATGAATAATATCTGTTCCACATACTTACATCATACGGCAACTTTGTCATGTCATCTGGTGGCGGCTGAGGTTGGTCCCTACCACTGCAAACTTTTCTAATACTTGCCTTTACCATAGAAGTTTTTGGTTCTACAACTTCACGTGCCCTTGGTTGACTATCTACACATCTTTTGCACATCCAATGTGCCTCAGCTGCTGTTTCTTCCTTTGATATCTGTGGCTACAAGCACATATTTTAAATTTATTTATTTGATAGTTTATTCCATTCTAGAATCTAATTAACTAAAAATGATACAATATTTTCTTGAACAAAAATGAAATCTTGTTACCTGATGACAAAGTTGATGATAACCACGACCACATTTGTCACAAACAATAATGTCATTATCAGTCTTGGGCTGAGATTTTTTGCAGAGTACACACATAACATCCGAGTCCGGTATTGACAACTTTGTCAGCTCCTTAACTGAGGACCATGCTGAGGTGTTGTCCATAAATTTGACAAGGCATTTCTCCCTTGCCAAATCCACCTAAATACACATATATATACATACAACATTTAATGTGTTAAGAAACCATATTGTTATTCATATTGATAACAAGATACAATGTATTTATATAATGCAATAAGAAGTTGAAAGAATGCAAGCAGTTTTAGGAAATATCATGCAAATGCACCTCAACAATTGTTCCAAGGTAATATTTGCCATCTTTATGTTGAAGAAGAACATCATCTCCATGAGAGAAACCCAACTTTTGTTCCCTCGTAGTGCTATCCGGCGCTGCCAGACTTTCTTCTGGCTCTGACATTTTCTACCCTGTTTCTATAATTCCACAAACCAACAACAAATACATGTTAACATGTATATCAATTACGATTGAAGCAAATTTCAACAACATAAAATTAAATATACTGTTTTATTTGACAGAACTATTAAAAACATGGCTTTATTGTAATCAAAAACTTCTTTATACAACAAACATCAAATTCTAAATTATCTAATATTAATTTTCATCTATATAAAAAGAAATCATAGGAAATTATAGCATAATATCATAAACTTATTACATCTTGAATCTAAATAATAAAATTAATAAGTTAAATATAAATTCATTGCGGTTTCCTTGCACACTCATGGTTAAATCATCATTTAATTGTAAAATCATAAAGCATATATTTACAGTTAGGTTTTTATAAAATAAACTGAATTCTAACAAGCAGCACTGTACATGTTTTGTATAAGTAAGAATTGCATTAAGTAGAAAATAAATATTTTGATTTCAGGATCATGTTAGTGGAATAATTTTGTATGAAAAATTTTGGTACTTTTTTTTGTTTTCAAATCCGAAAGAAAAAGCAAATCTTACATGCACGTACACATAATGTTTGGTCCACGCAAATGTGTAAAATAGATGGTCGTCCGCCCAAATCATTCGTTTACATCCATTACGAGGCGGCGAATAAGTACGTTACAAGAATCGAGAAAGTATCGCGAAAAGCTGCGGGACAAATGACGACCATATGATCGGCATCTCATTGAAAACCAGTCTCGGCGCGCTTTCATTCTCGTTAACGAACGAGAACACCTACAAATGCTGTCTTAAACAAGAGGAAACGTCGCTTACGAGCGGGAGTATACATATTCGAGAGAATGTACTTAATTTTACCGCCAACGACAAAAGTATCCGACTGAAATTGAAATTTATCGCTGATGGGGGGAATACGAGCCCTAAATGCTGATCACAATTGACGAAGACACTGAACGATACGGTTGGACACGAGCAACCCCCGGGACAGCTCGTTAGGACCGGGCGGTGCTTGGACCCGGTGGTGGTGGTGTTTTTAGAACAGAAGACCGCGCGAATAATCGTTCGATCCTCGTACACCCTTCTTATACCGTACCTCAGCGTCTTAGCCGTGGAATCACGCGCGACGTTCGGGCCTCATTTTCCGATTCCCGTCAGCCATTTACAACCATGGGGGCCCCGCCACGGTTCGTCGCTCTGAGACACACAATCGCGGCGCGGTAAAACCCTATACCGTGAAGTCAGGACGGCGATACGCCGGCACGCATGCAACCGTAACGTTCACGGTGGCGCCCGGGTATCCACGTCGGCCACCCTCAGGATCACCACACGCCCTTAGTCACGGACATCACCGCGGTAAATTCGGTGCACTCTCATTGTGTCCCTTGAAAATTCGAATAAGCACCGTCCGCCATGTTCGGGGAAACACTTGCTAGAAACTACGCTAGTCAACTAACCTCCCATAGTGGCAGTGCTCCCCATAGGGATGTCTAACGAAACAGAGATGCCCATCTCTTATGATTCTAGTTAGAAAGTATGATACTGCTATTAGGGATTACGGAATAGTAAAAAACAATTTTCTAATGTCATTAATGTTATATGCAAGTACTACAACGATCCAACACAACACATTTAAAGTTATGAAAAGAATTTTTATAAAATAATGTTTTCAATCTTTCTAAGTTTTTTATATTAAAAAGACAATTAACTGACCGATTTATAAGACATATATATCATATATTTTGAAAATTCTTTAGTATTTATTCAGTTTTGATACACATAGAAAATTTTAGTGATAACCAGATGCAGGGCATTCGTATCTCGATATACACTCATGGTTGTTAGTTGGACGTCCTATTGTGGTACAGATACAATATAAACAATCAATGATAATATAGATAAAGATTCTTTTGTGCCATGATAATTGTACATAATTATGTTAATTATTTAAAATGTAATGAGATTCAACATTTGTTACGTCTTTCAAAGTTTAAAGTTTCTCAACAGTTAGAGTGGTGTATCTTCCATACACAAGATTCTCGTCGTCTGTACCCTAGGCATGCATAAGTTTGCTACATTTTAAATAGATTGAAATAATTCCTAAAGAATGACAAAAGAAAACATTATTGTTAAATGTAATGAATTGTTTAACAGATATTATCTTCATGTACTAATTCTAGTTACATTAAATTTTATCAGATTATAATTACACCTACTTTCTATGATTAATTTGTAAGCGAAATGCAAATGATCGTTCGAACAGCGATCATGCACAATACTTTTTCATAAATAATGATTTTTAATAAAGTAACCTTTCTAGTTTACATGAAATATAACTGAATCAAAACAAATGGGAATATTTGATAATAGTTATTTATTTATTAACCATTGATCGAATCTAACACGCTCTAAAATTAGCTGTAATTGTGCAGTCGGCAAAAGAGCGGAATACAAATTTCTTATGCCTAATGAAGTAATACTTAAGCTACTCACGTAGTCACAAGCGAAGGGTTGCTAACTTGGAAGTTGAAGTATGCAACTTCTTTTTTTTTTTACTGCTTGCAACTCACCTGTCGATTTTTTTTTATTTCAATTTCAGCAGTTCTTCCTATCAAGAAAGCAAAGACCAGATACGCCATTTTGGGATTTAAAACATCATTTGTCTTTCAGTTGCACTACTAAAATGATTTTAACATATAATAGTGGAGAGTATAAATTTAAAAATAAAATAAATGAATGTTAAAAATATGAATATAATTAAACATTTAAGTGTAACAAACATTCAAAAAGTGACTTTAGTTTGTTTATTTTGACATTTAGTGCACTAATGATTATAAATAGGTGTAAGATTCATCGAATTTTGCGTGGTTTTTCAGTTTTATTTATACAATTTTGTAAACAAGCGTGATAAGGAGGAAATATTTTTAATGAAAATGTGTTTTATTTGCGCTCTTCATTTGTACATTTTAGTTATACATAAACGGATAGAAACATCGCTCATAAGTACTACAATACTGAATTCAGAGTGTGGTACCATTAAAAACACTGATTATTACAATTGATCGAAATTTGATCGTTTTTTATTATTCATTATGCGAACACAATGCGGTATATCTTCATAGTTATAAAATAGTTGTGTAGTGATATTAATAATAACATGTTTTATAATACATATTCTACACGCAAGGAAAATATCTTTTGGATTTATTAAAACATTTTTCTCTTTACCGCAGTATACCTTTCCATATAATTATCATAACCGTCCAGATCGGCGAATTGTTTCATCGCGAATAAATTTCCTTCGACCGAAAGAACAGAGATTTTGGAATCTGCCAAGATTTTCGTCGGTATCGCATTTAATTGTAAACAATTCTCTTCGAGCCTCAGAGTTTTTAGGCGGGAACAGTTAGCCAGTTTCTCCGAGATAGTTGATACTTGATTTTGATTGAGGTTAAGTTCAACCACATGCAGCGCTGCGGCCGCGTCGGGAATCGTTGTGATTTGATTCTTGGATAGGTCCAGCACATCCAGAAAGTTTAAATCACAAAACATAGAGGGAAATTCGGTGATTTGATTGTCGGAGAGGTTGACATGCTTCAAACGCGTTAGCTTTGACAAAGACCACGGAATACTTTTAATCTGATTCGAACTCGCGTTTAAGCCCTCCAACTTTGTCAGCGCTTCGAGACCTTCTGGCAAAGCTTTCAGCTTATTGTGACTGATATTCAGTTGTTTTAGTAACGTGAAATTACCGATGTCGTCTGGCACACAAGTAAATTTGTTTTCAGACAAATCCAATGTGCGTAACAAGGGCGCTAAGGCACGTAGATTCTGTGGAAATTTGTCGAGTTTTCTTTGAGATAATTTTAACGTGCCAGTCTTCTTCGCGGTTTCATAATGTTGTCTTAAACCGGAGCTTCCCATCTTATATTGGTAACAAATTTTTTCGATATTCACCGAAAACCTATAGTTATATCTTTGGTTTTTTAAATGACTATATGTCAGTAACAATTGAAAGGCATAAACAGAAAGAATATATTTTTCGTCTAACACTTTATTTTTATAAAGGGGATAAGTTACTCACTCCTCTTCTTTGGTACAATTATTGTAAAGCCATCCAACCACCTTTTTTATTTCTTATTTTGTAACAGACTGTATTTCGATCATGTGATAGACGTCGATTTTTGCATGCCACTGTACCGGCGTGCCAAGAGAGTCAGTCGTTGCGCCGCCACTCCTCCGATTAATTTTAACACGGCAATGCTTGTAATGTCGATGGATGCGATCAGCTGATTAGTATTGGAATTTCTTACACTTGTACGCACGTGGCCGCGGTATATGTTTAGCTGGCGATAATCGGTCGTTCGCTGTTGTCTGTTTGTCAACGAGAATTCAATGAAATGTCAACCGAATGACAGTCCGTCGGCCATATTGGTCTGGTGGTGGCTACGTGTACGAGTCCCGGCCGCGTGATGGCGGTTCCGGCGCTCGCGCCTCGAAAGATGGCCGACAAACGAAGATGTAGCGGTGCACGTCGGGTTTACATCAGACTGAAAACGCCGCGGCAGCCACTGGTGTGTAGTTTACGATGCGGTTATTCGCGGAAATGGTGAGATAGTGTTGTGGTTCGAGAGGACATACTACCGGGTAGCGATGGCCTCCACGCCGAAGTCGGAGAAGCATGCAGGTAAGTGGTTACTACTTGTTCTATGAGCCGTACGATGAAAAAGAACGTACGATGTTCCATAACAACGGCGAAACCCGGCCTTCATGACCCATACAGTTCCTTTTTTCTTTCTTATTGTCAGTCAAGCTTTCATTCGTTCATGGTACGTTCGTTGTCGACTGAGAAAATTCTTAAACTTCAATCTTATCGAATGCCGCGACAGTGTAAAAATGTTAGACAGAGCAGATCGCTCACTGACGCTACCGGACGCGAAACGTCAAAAGCATATGCGTGTGCCCCGAAGCACGCCTCTTCTATCCTATCTCTTTCTATCCTTCCTTTAAAGTATATGTCATCTATCACACCTACTAATTATTCATTTCGTACTTGCATACTTCTCAACCTTTCGACAAACATTACACTCGGCGAATGCTAATCATCAGCCGAGCAATAACCGTTCGCTAAATCAGCGTCCGCAGCTTCATCTCTCGTTCGTTTCATCGAGATCGCGAAACGATACGCGCGTACTTTCAACTTTTAAAATCAAAGTTTCACTTTGCTCAAAGGAATATCGTACGTTTTCGATATTTTCGCGTGTTGTATTCGAGCTGGAACTCTGGCGGTCCACGGACCCCGGAGATTCGATTATTAAAAAATGGACCGTACGTTTCATGGCAAATGCACGTCGTTGGTAATAATACGCGGTCGCCTGGAGAGTGTGTCAATAAACCGTACACGCGCCAGGGGCGGGCCCAATGTAATTCGAACAGCTGCCCTTGTCACGAGTTTTCTATCCCGCGTTCGCACCCTCCAAACAAAGAGTTACCATCCCCTTTCGTAGACGGCGAGATAGTATTTTCACGGGGGTCGTATTAAACCGATGACTATCGTACCGGTACGCTCGTTGCGATCAACCTCGTTTCACGAATAAAAATCGTTCGCGGAAAATGTAAGGCGATCACGTTCTTGAATTTGCTAGAGGTAATTAAAATCACGTGGATACTTGGGGATCGTCGCGGTTTTATTCGGGCATCGTTACAACAACAGGTGCAACTTATCAGAACCGATACGTTCGAAGTTCGCAGCAGGGCTGCTGATGGACAGACACGCTTAAGTAAAGGCAGTTTGATCAATTTGTTGGATAACGAGTAACAACTAACTCGCTACCCTACGTCATATGTCGGTGGGTAATTGCGTTTAATGCGAGTTGATTTGTTGTTGCTTGAAATCATAGCGTGCCCATCGTGTTCTGGCTGTTGCCTCTGAAAAATAGATCCATTAATGTCAACCCCTTCACTGTGAAATTCGTTCTGTGATAGCCGCCAAAATAATGCGAATAACTTATTTGTTTTCTAACAATATTCACAATTTAGTTATATTATAATTATGTCTTTGATACAGAAATGCAATTTATTTTCTTATGAATTATGTAATACTAAAGTTATTTGTAAGAATCTTTCGCAAAAATAAAAATATTTTGTTTATTATGAGGTTTAAGCAAACAACCAGCCATTTGGAATTAAGACTGTTAATAAGTGCCATTTTGAGATACTTTTATGTCATCAATTGTGTTAAACTTTGTATATTTCAAAGATATTTGATATTTCTCTCGATATTTGAATATTTTTATGTTTTCACAGTTGATAGATTCACGAGAACATTTATACACTCGAGGCTTTGTAAGAAAACAAAAACGCGAAGAGCAATTATTTTCATTCGATCAGTCGCCCAGTGCGTGGTTAATAGGGTGTCTATTAGTGGTTGAAAATTTCTTTACAAGCTCGATCTCGATCATACGCACAAAAACATTTCCATTCAGCTCGTACATCTCGATTTTGTTCTGACAGAAATGTTTTATTCTGTTTTTTCCTTTTTTATTCCTCTATTTGCACCATGAAACACGAACATTCTATACGTATTTCGTTAAAAGCACACGTTCGGTACAGAATAAAAATTGATGTCGAGAGCTGGTTTTACTTTTGCAACGCTATTCTCGTTGGTTTCCTGGTGGCGTGGCATTCGAACCGTAACTTCAATGGTTGCTTTTCAGATTTTAATCAATGACCGACTGAATTTAACTAAACTTTATTCGCTGATACACACGTGGTCCTAAAAAGAGAGAACCATGGCCACGTGTATAGAAAAAAGCGCGTTCCTTTGTTGGTTACAGAAAATAAATTTTACTCAATTATTACTTTTATCGTCATCTGCAATATTGCAAAATTCAAATTACAATACTTGGCATTCGCTGTGTATCAATTTTTGTGGAAATTATTAAACATTTATGGGAGTTATCGAAGCGGTCTCGGTTACATTGTACAGCATCCATGCAAAATCACGAGCAAACGTTACCCGTCCTGCATCAAATGTTGAGGAGGGTGCACGAGTTCACCGGTCGGGTCAGATTCATGAATATGCATCCATTTTCACGTTTCGTCGGGCAAACGCGAGCTGGTACACGAGGATTAGAGGGAACGTCGGCCACGTGCGAAAACCCCATCCACGCACGTGCTACGGTGCGATCCCAATTTAGCCGTTGATCCATAGGGATCCCGATCGCCTTGATTTTTCCCTCCTCTCTGCCGTACAGAAACGTCTCTCCTCGAGGAAAATTAGTCACTCGTTATCGTTTGTTATCGTACGGTATCGTCGTTGGCTGAGATAATCGTGAGATAGCGAGCCTGCCTAATTGGCATAGCGAAACGTATATACGTCAAAGCAGCTTTTCTTATTCGACCTGTGAATAGATAGTGTCTCTTCGCGGAGGACACGCAGGATTGATGGTGGCACGATCTTTATCGAGATGGTTGTGGGATTCATTTTCAGTAAGTTTTGCTTCGTTATTGTTTAAGTATTTGAAATCTTGTATAATCGGATCGTTGAGCACGATGTTATCTACTTTGGACGATAATTACGTAAATTTTAACAATTGTGTCACTCTAAAAGCAGGCTGGTAAAGTCTTCTAACTAATATTATTTTTATAAATCTGGTAGTATATTTCTAAATATGTAATAAAGTTGTTTATAATCGGTCAATAAAGAAATACTTTAAACCCTTATTTATGACTTTGAAGGATACTTTGTGGGTTAGGTAGCATTTCTTTATTCCTTGTATTTGAAAGGAAGGACTTTAAGGGTTAGGTTTTACACCCCTAAAGGGCGATAAATAAGAATTCATAGTATTCCCTTACAAGCGTTGACACTTGAGGCATCAGAGATTAGAGAAAAGCTGAGAGTGAAACAAAGAATTTCCAAGAATTTGAAAGAATATAAAAACCAGAAGACTAATATTTATAGAAATTTTATTGCAAGAAACGTATTGCAATTTCAATTGTAATATGAGTACAGTAAATAAGTATTGCATGGAATGGTCTCAGCTGTGTGCTTTATATTTCCATTTGTAATTTACATATAAATAAAGGTGATCTAATGAATTGATTTTTGCTGGCCTACGTCCCCATTCGACACGTGCAAAAATATTGCGTTGCTTCGGAGCCGTTCGTCTCGTTCGATTTTCTCGGGCGTCGTATAGGCAGCGTATTTAGAAGCCGAATATTTAGATCAAGTACGAAACTGTTGAGACATTCCTTCGTTTCCTACTATATCTACGCGTTCCTCGTCAAACCGTGTTCTTATCTTGTTTTTTTCTTTCATTCATTCTGATAAAACATTATAGTGTTGTATATTATAGTGCGGTATCGGTGTAACAATGACAAATGTTTCTATTGCTTCGCGATAGAGTAATACCTGTAATTTAAACAGTTTATAAAAGTACGAGCGATAGTATTGTCTTTCGGTATCGAACAGGTGTTGCACATTGACGAAATGAAACTTTTTAGCAAATATACACAAATGTGCTTTTACATAATATTTTGGCATAAGTATCGATTAAATATAAGGTCATTGGCGTAACTAGGTGAGGGCTAGGGCGGGTCTGCATTAACTCCCGCGCCAGAAATGATCGAAATTTACCAATTTTTAGAAGAAATAAATATCCAGGTGAATGAATAAGAATTATGTTATCTCTAGTAAATCTAGAGGACCCTTTAACTAAATTCTAATTACCTCAATAAATAAGGTTTATTATTTCTATTAAATGTATGTATTTGTTTGCTTATCAAATTGCAACACATTTATTGAATTAACTTACATACTTAAGTTCTTTGAATTGCTCGTTGAAACGAATAAATGAAATAATCGTGCAATTATACAATCGCTTGTTACGAAAGGCGACAACACATCTTAATATAAAAAGATAATGATAGAAGATAAGGACAAATTGAACGGAAAGACGTGTTCGCGACCTTGTAGGAATTATTCAAATCACGTGGGAAACAATGCCCAATTTACAATTTGCAAAATAAAACAAAAAATTGAATTTTGGTATAAAACATCGTACAGACTAAAATAATAAAACTTGTGGAGATTTATTATCCAATCGTACAGTTATACAATCGGTCGTTACGAAAGGCAACAAAACATCTGAATGAAAAAAAAAGAAGAGAGAAAAAACGAGAATGGTCTCAAAGATAACAGCGACAAATAAAAAACGCACTGAGCGTAAAGATTCGCGCTCATCCTTGAGAGAATCGTTTAAACGACTCGAGAAACGATATTTGACGTGTCAAAATTTACGCCGATGGTCCAATGTCGCAGTCGTTAACACCTCGTTGACACGAGACGTCGAGGCACTTTTCGAATAAAACGGAGTAAAGGAAAAACTCCTTAATTCGAGACGAGTACACCGTTGGAAAATGGAATCTCCGCGATCGTTTTCTTGCGGAAACCAATCCAATCTACGGGGCACGATGGCAATGGCAATGCCCATCTCGCAGTCAGCGCAAGAAAGAGACAATTCCGAAAAAAAAAAAGGAGGAAAAGTAGTTCTTCTGACCGTCGTATGCTGACACAGTGCTGCAGGGGTCCGCAAATAAATTGTGTCTCCTCCTCCGTTCCTCCCGCTCTTCTCTCCCCCTCTCACTCTTTCATCTTTGAAATAAAGAACGAGCATAAGTGAGTCTGTCTCTGTGCGAAGCTCTTTTGTCCCTCTCCTCTGTTAACCCTCTCGTTACCCGTCTCCGTCTTCATCGTCGTCTATCCTCCTCCTACTCTGCTCTGCCCTCCCTCTTGCAGACTTTTGCTGGCCTGCCTGCTCCTCTCTCTGACCCGTTAAAATAGACAAGCCTTCTTTCCCGGCCAAAGTCACAGATATTACCGGGACGATCCTACAGTGGACGGTCGGTACCACCAGTGGACGACCACGGTTCACCTCTGATTCGCCGACGGTGTACCTGTCTGCAATCCGATATATCTGCGCCAGATTCACGCTCGTTGATGAAACCGACCGTCTAGACCCAACGACCGGCCGCGGAAACCCGAGTGAACTTTTCTTAGACGACCCGGTGTCATCGTCTTCGGGTCCGCACCCTGCGCTCGGACGCTGATCGGGGATGATCCGCTCGGGGTGAATCAGCGGGGGATGTGTATCGTGTTACGTTGAAAGTGGTGTTTCTCGGTTGTTACCGGGAACAATGTGCTCGATAATTTCGAGGATGGACTAAGGATCTGTATCGAGTTACTTAGTTAACGAATGATACTGTGAGGTCGATTTTTAATCGTGCAGTGGACAGATTTAGAGTGTTATAGGTAAACAAATTATTGGTAGGTTTCAATTTAAAAGGGTTATAGTGCAAACATCTAATTTTTCAATTTATCGTATAATTAACGAATGAATAATTGCGAACATCTGTCGCAAGCTTAGTTTTTTGTTATTATTAGAATTAGAATACTAGAACAGCATTAGAATTGTTAATTATTGATCGTAAAGAAGTAAACAGTAAATCAAGGGAACGGGGTTGATCGGTGATGAATTACTTCAAAAACGAGATTCTTCCATTTCAGGTACCTTAAAAATGAGGTTCTTCGATTTCCAGTGCCCCAAAATTGTCTATCTCGTAATTAACGAATAAATATAAATATATCGCGAGTTAAACGTTTAATTAAGCGTTCTGCAATTAAACGTTCAACCTTCAACGAATCAGTCGAGTTCAAAGTTTACAGTTCCAATCATGAGCTAGACTTTTATTTAAATTTTCCGTGATTATTCACGATGTGAATCATTGAAAAACTTGAAAGTTTGATAACAGTACGCTTGAATCGAGTTACTCGTCGATTTTCTTGTTAAAAGTTCGAGTGTCGTAGAATGACGGGTCGATCGTGGATCTGCGAGACTGAAGACAAATATTATCTTCACTTTTTGAACTACATCGGGAGTTTCGTGGATCGATCGCGGAACTTCAGAACTCGGGGATAAACGTTCGGTATCCCGGTTGCTCGGAAGGTAAAGTTCCCGGCTGTTTCGAAGAGTGATTTGTAGGTTCGTAAACCGAATCGAAGTCTGTCTAGCAAAATGCAGAGAACGTTGGGTCTTGTTCGTTGACCTGACGGCAAAATTGTATTAGAAGCGTTTGAAGCGAGACACGCGTAATATAAACGATGATCGCGTTTAAATGCAGTCAGTTCATGATATCAATTGATTCGGTTGGAAGCTGTGTTTATTGCTGATCGATGTGATAATAGTGATACAATTTGAGGTTTGACGCATTGAGTGGGAGACGCATAAATTTTCATTATTTCAGTGAGTACAATTTTATCGAAGTGATTGCAAATAATTTGAGTAAATTCTTGAAAATTCGTATAATAAAAAGGGACAATATTATAAAAATAATATACTATAATTGCTGGAAATAAAGTAATATTTAGTCTGGCATGATTTTCTTTATTTTGTAAAGCCATTAAAAATTGATGAATTGCAAGGCAGTGTATTAAGGTGATAAATTATAAATAGTAATTAGTATTAACGTGGCTAAAATATGGCCAATGAATATTCATCTTTGATACACGAAAGTGTCGCAACACACATTCGAAAACGTGTACGTAATCGACGGATTCGAGCAAAACAACGGTCAGATTAATCGGTATCGTCGAACCGACACGATATATCCGCTTGCCAAACGGCCGCCTCTGTGCCTTGTACATTGATGTCTCACCAAATCGATCGTATTTTTCCGCAAAGCGGAGATTAAAAGATATACGCGATGCTCTTGACGACCTAGATCGCGACATACCGTATGATCTGGAGCAAACGAAACGTAGATGCTGCGTAATAAACGATCAAGGCCCGATTAGTTAGTGGAACGAGTCTATTTAATACATAGGAGACCGACGACGCACCTTATGCGTCCTTTAAAGAAATTATTAATCGTTCGTTTCTTATCGCATGGGGTGAATTCACTTTGAAAAAAGGACCACCCAGTATCTTAAATTATTCGATCCTCTTCAAATTTTGTAAAGAAAATTCTAAAAGAAAATTATGAAAATTCATAGAGCTTAGATGGGCCATATTAGGTGGAATTATTTTATTGGAATAATTAAAATATTTTATAACACGTTTTGAAGATTGATCGACCGAACGCTGAGTTATATCGTCTCGTTCGATTAACAGGTTAACACTGGCGGAGTGCAAATGAGTCGTAACGCGACGGACGACTTCACCTCTGAAAATAAATTCGATGGGTGGTGTGTAAAATTTTATCGTCGACTTTCCCCCTCCCTCCCTGTGCCACCCGTGGCCGTCGTTCGATTCAATTTCTCCTGGCTGTTGTTTTAATCGTGGTATTCCGGTGATTACGAGAATGATCGCGACAGTGGCGTTCGGAATTGTAATATCGAATATCACGGCGACGGTTAGCGAATAAAAAGTCACGGGCAGGAGGAGGGTGGTTGCGAAGGGGTTGAGTGCAGCCGAAAATGAGAGAATATTTAATATACGCGTGAATTGCGATGAAACGGTGCGCGATTGAAATTGCATTCCACGTTCTTTCGCGATCGATTGTTTGTGAAAAATTGAAACCGGCTGCTTCGATTGCGAATTTCGAGTCAATTGTTGGAGCGTTTGGATGAGGTACAGTAGAGACTCAATATTTCTCAAATATTTATTTCACGATATTAAATATAAATTATTTTTGAGCTGTATAATATAGTCAAGTGTTATAATTAAGGCTCGTCGATTTCGAGATTTGAAGATTTTAAAGATTCATTAGGAAATAATACAACGAGGCTCGTACATTTTGTCGATTTCGAGATTTTAAAAGTGAAGTCGTTCGAATCGGTGGTGGTCCATCGAACTCCGAAAATAACGGAGCGCCTTGGGCGCTACAGGAAGAGCCGAGCGTAACTGGGTCGCAAGTTCATCAGTGCTAATTATTATTAATCAGGAAATCTCAACCAGGCACGAAATTCTTGCGGATTTGCATGATCGCGACACCATTGAAATGCGTTAAATAATTGGAACGCTGTGTTGTTATAAATTGAAGTTGTATGCAGATTTCACGAAGGATTCTTCAATTATCCTTTGCCGAGTCGCCTATTGTTAGTTGCTCTCTCATTGTGAAATATAATTAAAGAATTACCGCTGAAATTACACTACTATTCAGATGATATTCAAAAAGCTTGCTTTTTAGCTTGGTGTATTTCAAATTAAATTTCAAGTACTTCCTTCAACCCTTTAACTACAGCACGCTGCAACAAAAACCCTACCAAAAAATCTTTTTTAATAAGCTCAGTGCCGCGTTGCAATGTTCAGTGTCACGTAGCGAATTTCAACTTTGCGGTGAATGTTAAAAAATAGGTCAAAAAGTGAAGTTTTAATTCCAAAATTTAACAGAATATCACTTTCGTCTCAATTAAAAACGTAAGTCTCGTAGATTTTAAACCTAAAATTTAAAACCACAGAATTGAAATAATTTTCAAATAATTTTTGTCTGGTTTAACATTTTTAACTGAATCTGATAGCCTATTTTCTGTACCACCCATGACATATATTCGCATCGTGTTCAAATAAATTTTTTTTTATAAATCGTTTCACACTTATTTTATCAGGCATCCAACGAGGCCACCGTTTCGTTTCCCTGTCAAAGGCTTGAGATCGAGTGTGCATAAATATTGCCATAAAATTCGATAATTTTGTGAGAGCAAGCAAGCCAGAAAAACGCGCTGGGTCCTTGTGCTCAGTCCAGCGTGGAACGAGTTACACGATCGACCTCCTGGCCCTCCTATAGAATCATACACGTTGTTTGGAGAACAGTAAAAGCGATGTAGAATCACGGATAGGTGGTTAGGTATAGTTTGCAGAGAAAAGGGGTGGACTTTTCGCTCCAGTAATCGCGGATCGTTTGCCGTGGAAACCGATGGAACCTTGGGCAACTCTTAAGACGTGCCTTGCCTCGTGGTCGATGTATTTTTATCAGTCAGTTATCTCTTATTGGCTCGTCGCAAATGTTTTCCCTTTTGTTTCCATGAATTTTCTGTGATTCTTCTTTGCTTCAATCTGGACAATAGATTATTTGCAAAATTGTCTTGAAATTTAAGATTAATAATTAAAATTCATTTTATAAACGTAAGTTAACGAAGATTTTGGTCGTATATTAGGGGTAACAGTAAAAAGAATTAGGTTTATGGGTACAACCACCTTCGTTACTGACTGATAGCGTTAATTATCGTATTTATGGTGATCCAGTGAGGACTAGGAAGCGGCAAGAAATCGTAACGGAAGATTCGTCGAAAATAGATACCCTGGAACTCGGATATGTCTGGGCACTCTAGTTTGGTGTAGCACTCGAGGCAGCTAAATGTACCATCACACTTCTATTCAGGTGTACTGTTATTTTTAACTCTGTGTTGTTAAACAATTTTTGCCGTATTTATTCAATACGTTATCATAAACGTATTAAAAAATTCCTCGACGACGATAACTTTCCTGTTTCTCTTCGAGTCGGTTTATCAGTCAATGCTTTGAAATTATTCAATCGTTTTAGGTTAATAGTAGCTCAGACTCCGACACTTACGATTAGTCTCATTGTCACTTAACGTTATCTGTTTACGTGAACTCGCAGTCATTTGCTAAATATACCATCCATGAGATCATATGTAATTACATCTTCTATGTACGATACGCCTAAGAAACTGGCGTCTTTACATATCTCGATAGTCATCATCGATAATCATAGTTTCAGTTCATTTTGCATCGCTTCTTACATCCGCAACAAAAATGCAGTATAAATACTCAGCATTTTCCTTAACATCAATTAATACAGTAATGCAATTATTTTGAGTGGCGTATATTCAGCAAAACTTTAATAATCTTCATAAAAAATTTATTTCATTACAAAATACTTCGAAAAATATATTGCCTAGCCTTGTTTAAAAATTGCAAAGTCCACTACTTAATTAATATAATTTTTCTCATATTTGATTATAGTTCGATAAACTGATTTTCAAAAATGAAGTTACAAACAGATTCGATTTCTAACGAGACTATAAGATAAGTGTGAGTGAACAAATTATTAAAAATTCTATAAAGACGATCTTTGATCGGTTATTCGAACACTGTGTCATCGAGTCAGTGCAAGTGCAACATGAAGAACACTTCGTTCGAGGAACCCAGTGAACTTACAAATACACGTGTGAGGAGTTGTACGGAGGATCTGTGTATCGAAAATCGATTGTTCGGTGTGGTGTGATAAGATGCCGCAGTACGACGACAGTTTCCTTGATTCGCCGATTTTTCGGCGACGCACGCGTAGCTACGCGGTGCAGAAGCAATGGGTGCCTAAGTCGAAGAGTTTCATCACGGCCACACCTTTGCTGCTGGCCGTGACCAATCACGCCAGGACCCTTTCCGGTTCCATATCGACCTGCAGCTTAAAAGGTAATTGGACTAAAAATTCAGGTTAAGGGCGTGGGTCTGAATTCAGCTCGTTTAAATAGACTGAATGCGGTTTTGTTCGACGAGGGGAGGCCGCTTTCGAGGATTCTTTTATTGCGCGAAGAAATTCGGTCCTTATTTCATCGATCGATTTTCGATTCAACCGAATCAATTATAAATGTATTGAATTTCACGGAGCCCATAAATCTTTTCAGAAAATTGTATGCCATAAATACAATAATTTTTTTAATCATATTAATCATATAGGATCTTTTAAAATCTTAATTAGTTAAAATTCTTAGGATTTTAGCATTTTTTTAAAATGTTTGTGAATAGTAAGCAAAATATTTTAATTCTTTTCTCATTACTAGAGATAAATGAGATTCCTGGTGCTTTTAATCCCAAATTCCCCAAATATGTGTGGTAGAGTCTCTTTCATCTACTTGCAAATTTCAACCCCCGTCCCCAAAAGAAAATTACAAAAATTCTCAAAGCTTATTGTAAGCCATATTGGACTCAGTTACTTTCTAATTAACGAAACATAAAGGATTGCAGCCATGGCGTGTAACAAAATGAATCGTACGATTAACAATATAAATTACAAGAACTTTGTCGTTGCCCGTTAGACGACGGCGTTTTCTGCCGAAACGCAGCCGTGACAAAGGGGTTAATTAAGGGGTTAATCACATGGCATTGAAACTGCGCGTAGACAAACACCATAATATCGACGTTCCTCAAAATATCTGGCTACAGTAATTAAACTTAGGATAACAGCGTTATGGAAGCAAGTTTGGCCGTGCCAAATATGCTACCCCCTCGAGTATGCTGCACGTGAAAGCGACTCGGTCGTTAATTACCCATTCGTGCTGTCAATCATATTAAGCACCAAACCCGCGTCGTTGGTAGTACCTCGAGCTATTAACACCTCCCTGTTGCTACAGTCTGCACGCTATCGTCCTCTAACATCCACCCATCTCGTCCACCCCGTTCTTGGTTTGTGCCCCGTAACGTATATACAAGCCGGTGATTTCCCCGTGGGCCAGCATCGCAGCTACAAATTGCTGCATTCACACTGTGTGTCTCTGTATTCTACGATTGAGGCGTCCAAAGAACGCGATCTTAATCTCGAAACAAATGGCCGAGACGTTGTTCGACTGGCTGGCTTGTACGTTCCAGGCTTCCGACCCGCGGACGACGATTAATCTTTGACTTAGAATGATAAAAAAGGCACGCTTTACCCCTTGCCAGAGGGCGGATCGTTAGATCGTGGTGACACGAGACGGTGACTTTTAAAAATCGAACGAATTCGTCTTCTTGAATGAAATAGAATTCTACGAAGGTGGTGATTAGGGGTTGAATTTTATACCAGTGTCTTTTTGGAAGGACTGAAAAGTTAGAGAGGTAGAGATGGTAGGGAATTTAACTTCCTCACAGTTTCTAGACTTAATTATTTCACAAATGCGTGAAAGTAACTTAATAATTATAAAAGAAGCAAACACTATATTTCGATGATAGTTTATTTTTGTTCAGTTTATTTACCATAATAATATATTTATCAAAAAATCTTAGTTTCCAAAAGCATTGCTTCGTTTCTATTACTTTAAATAATATTTAAAAAAAATTATAATTCTCGATCTTGAATCTCGCAGAAGGGTTAAAAAGAAACCCAAGAAAACATTCAAGAAACAATTTATTGATTAAAATGATCCGTATCGTGGAACCGTAACCGTCATAGAAAATTTCGATGGTAACAAGATTTTTCTAACTTCATCAGCGGCTGTCAGCCGCATGCGAGTGACCGTATCGCGCGACACAACCGTCCCCCCGATTTACCCCTATTCCTGACGTGTCAAGTCCCGAGCAATATCCGGCGGGACCGGCTGTCAGGTAATCACGCTGGAAACACGGTCTTTCGGTAGGAGAAATTTCCGGGCTCGAATTCTGGCCCGTTCATAAATACGCGGATTCGGTCATTATCATTCGACCGCAACGTTTGCACGCCGCGGCCCCGTAAACACGCGCCGCCGACTCGCGCGCGAGCTACGTCAACATTAATAAACATGAAGTACAAGCGGTAATTAGTGCCGGCGATAAAGTTTACCGGTGCCCGGATAAAAATTAAACCGAACCGTTCGAAATTTGTTCGGAAGCCCTGTAGAATCAGCGCCGTTGATTATTAACGAACCGTGTATATTATTCGATTCGGTTTGATTTAGTTTGATTGGATTTTGATATTACGCATGGCAGTCCGGTGTCTAGGGGGAACACCAACCTCTCCTATTTTTTTGTTTAATGCATTCAAACCCCAGGCATTTATTTGGTTTTAAATGGTAAAATATGTTTAAAATTTATATATATTAAAATATGTATTCTTTTACAGATGCAATTAATTTCTTTGATTGCCTATAAAAAATATTCAGACAGTAGAATAAAGTATCGATCAGTTGTACATTTTTTTTTAAATTTTTGCATATTTAAGTTTATTGCATTCAGTTTTCTAAAGACACAAGAATATAAGTAACTTTATCTAATTGTAATCTGCTGCGTTACACAACAAAGCTAGTGCTCTAAGTTCTTATGACCCGAGGTTTCAAAGGCGGCCTCGTTATCCAAAAGCTTTCTGAATTTCCTTAACAAGCATAACGACATACTAACAGCTTTCGTACGACGCGATGAAGTAGGCGACTTGTTCTTTTCGATACAGAACACGCTGTCCGTACTTCTACGTCAAATTAGTTCATTTATATTCATGGCTAATAAGAATAAGGAACGCGGGTTTATCAGGACGCTACAGATCTCTCGTTCTCTTTCTATCCTGAAACGAATGTATATTCCTAGGGGAAAAAGAAACTCCCTGGACGATGTAATCTGCATCCACAGAGGCCTTGGCCGTCGGTGCTTTCATGAATAGAAATTTTCTGTATGAAATAATAATCACGGGTATAGTAAAGGAAGGTTGGAATATCTTTTCGCATAGAGCCGACAAAGGTACTAATTGAGAGACGATTGCCTCGAATTATAAAGAAATTCAATTTTTCAAACGTGCTTTGAATTCTTTTTCGAGTTTAATAATATTTTGTGTTCAAACAGTGAAGGAAGCTTTATTTTAATTTTAATAAGCGACAATATTTTCTATTAACATTTTTTCATTAGACATCCTTGCAAGTAAAATTACGAATTGATAGTCAGATTGCAACTAACAAAATAAATATAGCGGAACACAAATACATACGACTGTTAATAATTCAGTATTCAATCCAATCGCAGGGTGTTCAATTTCGCATCACTCGACGGTAAATAAATTTGTTTCCCATGCATATGGACACAAATTTGTTATATTCGATGGTATAAATCACACGGTTCTCCTCGTATACAAACGTTTAACGCGTCGAGTAGATTTGCAGGAGGGCAAGGTTGTTTTACAAGGGTGGCCCTACACGCCAGAGGGTGTAAACCACTACTTAATCAAGACGTTACACGAGAGTTCTCTTCGCGAGAGTTCTCAGCCTCTCTTACCCCGAGGGTTGCCCACCCCTTTTGATATCATCGATCCTCGATAGATAAAAGGTTCTGTGCCATGTGTGCTTGAAAACAAGCCCGGTATTAGAAATCTTCATCGTTCGATTTCATTTTCTACTCTATTCCAGAATCTCTGTTGTATTCTTCCTTTATAACCACTTTTTGAAACGTTCAGTATCTTAACATGAACTTTTTACAAAATTTTTTATAGTACAAAATTGATGAACTCTTTCAAATATTTTATTTCTGGTCAAGGTATACTCTTTGGATTAATGGAGTAAAGAATATTATTGATTTGCTGTTACGTTCTAATATAAATAAGTCTTAATGTCAACCTAGAGGCGCTACTCGAGTGCAAAAGGTTAATATTATTTCTTACATTATTGTCCAAAAACACTTTAAAATTAAATCAAGAGAGACTTCATTAAAAAATTGCGTTCACTGGGAGAGGAGTTCTGAGGGAGCAATCGAATCTCGTTCAAAGAAAGAAGAAGTCGACTGTTTAATGCACATTGTGTACCGTCGCTCCCCGGAAGCGAATTTGGCGGCGTCAGGTACTTATTCTGAAAGTTTCGTTCGTAAATCTCGAGAACACGGATCGACGCGAATCTTTTGCAACGCTGAAGGGGGGGAGGAGGGAAAGGGTTCTTCTCGCACGACGAACGGCGACGGGCAAAGATGACAAGAAATCCGCTTTCCGCGTGAAAGGGGCTTAACGTCGTCCCGCCGATAAATTTCAGGCGAGAAGAGGAGAATATTTCGCTGGTAAAGTGCATTCACGCGCGTCCCTTTGGGGGGTGCTTGGTTCAGGAACATGCCTAGGAGAGGGGGTGGCTTCGACAGGTCGCACGTATGGGGGGGGGGGGAGGAAGGGTGGAACGTTGCCGCGAGTACTTTTGCCTTTGGCCTCTATAGGGTGGGAACACTCACTATTCCCAAGAGGTGATTCGATTCTTTGTCGTCATCAGGATTTTCCAGGGATGAAATGTTTAAAAAATCTTGCATTATGTGATTGCGATTTATCCAGGATAGAATAGTGATTATTCAAATTTCTGATAATATATTTTACATACAATTTGAGCTATTGTCTTAATAAAAATTTAACATAACGTTAAATAGGTTTTAACATTTCACTTTAAAAAGATTTTAACATTTCACTTTAAAAAGAAGACCTTATGAACTTGGATAATAATTCAATATAATATAAATAAAAAATCAGCTCCCTCAAATATGGCTTCAAATATTCGCAGCGACCGATAATTACTTCGTTAAGAAATTAACGAACGAAATAAAAGAATTACGTCGGCGTTAATGGTATTCACGTTTCGTGGAAGCAATTTTGCAGCCTGTAATTCCAGGTGGCAACGGTTATCGCCTCACCCTGTATATCAGGTCGGTGAGGTCTTGGTACGCATTCGAGGGTTGAAGAAATGCGAAATTCCTCGTCAAGGTTCGGGTGGGAAGGGTGGACCGTGGTGGCGGTGAAAATAAATGGAAAAAAAGGAGTCTGTGTGCCTCCGTGTCCTTTCCGCTATTTCCTCTCGCCCCTCCCTTGTTCCCCTGTTTTTTTTCCCTTCTTTCTCCTCCAACCCCCTTCTTCGGTCGTAGTCGATTCTCATTCATGCAAGAACTTCCAACCAAGTGAATTTTGCTCCGCGGATGCAGAACGAGATGTAGACGCCGATAGAACCGACCTCGAACCAGGGGGGGTGGTTGCAACTCCCCTCCCTTTCTTGGTTGAAGGAAGGTGAAACTTTTGATACGGATAAAACGAATCCATGGAATAGCAATAACCTTTTTCCTGTCATCTGAACCGTTTCGTATTTGCAGCAAGCTTCTCCCCCGTATATTCTTCTTTACATTCGCGATATAACCTTCTCTCCGACATCTGTATCACTTCACGTCCTCTTATATTTGCAATAACATTTTCTCTATATCGTTTCGTATTTGCAGTAACCTTTTTCCCCTCGCATCCGAATCATTTTGTACCCTGTATCCTGTTACATGTATTTGCAGCAACCTTTTCAACCGTGTCGTTCCATTCTTCGGATGTTCTCGAGTTCGCGACTATCTTTTCTTTGGCATCCGCGATAGATGACAGAAATATGCGATACGAGCTATATAAGCAAATTAACACTTTGACGTTTTATTTATTTCATGCGAATTTGAGTGTGTCTCAAAATTTATAATTGAAATTTGATAATTGTATTATGTATATTTTAAAATTTTCTGCACATAAGTCTTCCATTAATTTATTTTTTATATAAAAGGACACGTGGAAGTATTAAAGCGTTGAAACATATTTATAAAACTCGTCTTCGTCCAACGACGAGGTAAATTTCTATTTTCCCTGCAAATATGCATTCGCGCATCCATGGTTCGCTAATAATTTTTCCCCAACAACGGGGTATCTGGCTCCATTCGGATCATTATGTTACATGGGAACTAATTAAAAAGTTCTTTCTTCGGGTCGACGGTGAAAAAACGACGTAACCAAATGAGCAACGCGACGCTCGTTAAAAAAAAATAAGGGGCGGCGGTGGGTGTACGGTCTCGCGGGGAGGGGCGCGTCAAAGGGGCGCGAAAGAAAAATACCAGGGAACCCGTGTTCGCGGCAAGATCGTGCGATGGCATCTCATTAGTCCGCGAATTCTTCGCCCCCTAATGAGATTAATTATCATGACCGGTTTCGGTTGTCTGCGCGTCTCGTGCCCGGGCACAAAGAACTTTGTCGCCGCGTAGAAAAAAATTGCGGCAAACAATCGGTTCGACAGAGACCAGACGTTAATTTGACGAGCTGTCGATCGATTAATTGCTCGCGGGGCCAGCGTTCGTTCGGTGTACGAAACGCAGCGGGGAATTTAATTCGAGGATTCAATCGACTGCCGGATAGTTGTATTTTTTTTTCTTCCTTTCTCTTTTTTTTTTCAAGACCGAAGGGTGATTAATTGAAACGGTTAGAGCGGTAGTTAATCGATCGCAGGGCATCGTGTAAATACGCGCTCGTACGACCACGTTGGTGATTTTTTTTAACCCTTTAGTGTCTGGTGCGACGTATGAGTCATATTCTATGGTTCTAAGTCAATTAAATTGCCTTTCCCGTAATAGTGAGCAGATTATAGTCTGCAGAATAGAAATAATAAATAAAATAATTGTATAATTATGCGTTTAAATGAATTTTGAAAGAATCTTGTTCGAAATTTTCGATGATTTCACGAATACCATGGTTTACCAGCGGATCGATATCGAATGGAACATTGCTCGAATTCGCACGTGGGAATACAGGCAGGGTATTGCATAGTTGCCGCAAAACTGTATTGCATAATACGCGTGCATATTTATACGCATACGGTAATGACAGTGACCCCAGGCACCGTCGGATTTGCATAACTTCTGCAATTCAATCAGGATGCTAAAAATAACGAGAAAAAGTGCGGTAAATAAACAAGCAGAGATTAATCACCGGTTTCTTAATTACATAATTCCCAGTGAAACGTTTAGTCATGAATTTTTAACCAACGTTTGGTTGATTGTTTCTGGTACAGTTGCTGGGAACGATATTGGACGATTTTTAATTTTTTTAATTCCCTTGTTCCATTGTAGAGTGTTGAAAGACAATCTTTTTACAGAAAGTATTAATTTATCATTTATTTAGTTTAACTAAATTTTCTACAAAGAAAAGCTACAATTAATAGTTAAATCTCGTAATTTAAAAATGACAGATTTTGCATTCTTTTTTTAATCTTTCAGTTTTACTTTAATACTGCAATATATCATTATTGTATTGTAATCACAGTTCTACCAAAAGCTGCGGACCACTTTTCGAGTCCTTTCATAAATTTTCAGTATCTTCGCGACCCTAAGACTTGATTCCTCCATTCAATTTCACCTTAATACTACAATATTATTATCGGAGCGTAATTATAGCGATGCCAAAATGTACGGACTCTTTTATACCGCTGTAAGCGGATAGGGTTTCGATCAGTTCAGCTCGTACGCGGTCTCGAATCTCGTTTCGCCGATATAAGGCTCGTATACACGAGAAAATGAGGGACAGAATGTCGTTGCACCCTTGCGGCGTGAGCCGATATGGGAAATTACGGTTTATTGAACTTTTTCTCTCTTTTTTACGATGCTCGTAGCGTCGAAGTTACTTGGCTTTAGCCTTTTTACGCGTACTTTGTTATTATCGTTTCCACCCTGGAACGTTGTTGATAGTGGATTCAAGCGTTATAGTTTTCAGATACTTTACTATGCGACAAAGAACCGCGATTTATGTTGAGTCTATTCCTTTCCTCTTTCTTTGATTCAATATATTTTTTTGGGGAAGAATATTAAAATTTCTTTGCCACTTTTGTATTTAAATAGCAGGTTCATTCGCAAGATTAATGAAAATAAATTTATCTCCAAATTCCAAATTCTGAAAGATCATTAGTGGCTAATAACTCACTCAGAAATGCATTAATTCGTCTTCGCATTTAGCACTAATTACCCAAAATATTTCTTCCCGGTACATTTTCCGCAAACACCGGCCGGGGGCGTTAATTAAATCGTGCACGATGCAGCCTCGGAGAAGGGAGTGGGGGCGGAGGCTGGTTGTTTAATCATGCAACGGCGTCTCGTAGCTATCATTAGGCAAGAAAATGAAAGATAAACAGCATAGAAAGTCGTCCAAGGGAAGACGTAGCGAATTAAGGTGGCTAACGAGTTGTATACGTTAGGTGAAAAGCTTTCTGAAGCCACGTGAACCAAAACGGGAGAGAGAGAGAGAGAGAGATGCCCCGCGTGTTTGCTTCGTTCTAAGCACACGTGTGTGCGCAACTAAAACTGCATTAATTAGCGGTGGTAGCTCTTGCTCGTGTAACGATGCCATCTCTCGTTGGACGTTTTGCTAAGTCAAGGAAACAGCCGTTTCCAAAGCAGAAACCTGCTCTTCAACGTCATTAAAGCAAAGCAGCATTAAACGCGGACTCTGCGTTAAAAGGGTTTCGCTTGTCCTTTCTCCCTTTCATCGAGAGCCACTCGTGCATTCTCTTTGATGTAAACGTTCCCTCCGATTAACGAAACAATCGATACGATTTTTATGTCCCTTCCTTTTTATTTATTTTTTTTTCTAGCCGTGTGTGCGAACCAGAAAGTAGAGGAAGTTAATCTTCTTGCAGGGACGACACGGAATAGGAAATCGCAGGACGGCGGTAGTAATCGGTTTAAACGTGGTTTCGAATAAATTTCTAGAGCTTTGTTTTATATATGGAAGGTATCAGAGGATTTGTGACCAGGTGTTACCTTTTTCGTCCTGTTTTACGGTTATTGGATACCTTCCTCTTGATTTGTAAGGCATACTCTCAAGAATTTGGAAATATTTATAGTTCGATGTGATTTTTACATTTTAACACTTCCACTGCCATTTGGTAGTGTTTTATTTTTAACGGGTTTTATATTTTATTCCCACGATATTTCGTTATTTTTATTATTTATAGTTTAGTAACTAATTTATTTTTCTGCTTCTAAATTTTTTTCCAAATATAATTGAAGTATTGTTCATTAAGTGTTCGCTATTTTGTAACAGTGAAATATTTGTCTCAATTTATTTTCGAGGATAATTCTGTTATCTTGCTGGAACGTTTCGAAACGTTAGGATAATTGATCGGACGACGGTATTGATATTATTGTTGCCCGGAAATATACTGCATTGCCGTAGGATGAATACGTCTTCGTCGTGATCCAATTGAACCAATACCATTGTAGCAACACGAAGCATCTGGCCGACGTGTAGATATCGATTCCACGAGTATCCTCGGGACACTTGAACATGCGCTAATTAACGACGCTGTACCGCCGTCCCGTTTGCTTTTGCATTTAATGATTAAGGCGGGCGTAAGAGCAGGTATCGTGCGTTTCCTTTGTTTCCGTTATGCTCCGGAAGCCGGGCCTCTTGTTCCCTTTGTCTACCCTTTGCTCTCTTCACCGGACGACCTCGCGTTTCGAAGTCTCCACGTTTTAATTCGCTCGGCCCGTGTGCCATTTCCTGTCAGGACATTGCGAATTTAACGTTGCTTGGACCGAAGATAAATAGAAGAAGGACTTCTCCTGAGTTCTAATTCAGTATCCTTGTTTTTTACTTTCTGTGGAAAGATTAAATACCACCAACCGCTTGGTTTAGTTAAATTCTTTTTTTACGAAAGAAATCATAAAAATGATAAAAATCTTATTTCGAATAGTGTTAGTGGATACAAACAATCGAATCAACAGCGAATAGTCATTTTTTTCCTCTTTCATATCGTTTTAATTGCGACGTCGATCGCGGCTCTTTGAGGAGTTGAAAACCGCCGAGGCTTTCCGACCGGCGACACTTTAGAAACGTTAAAGCACACTTGCTTGAAACCCCCGGCCGATTCAGAAACGTTTCAGCATGGTTTTTCGACAAAAGGCTTGCGCAAACAGGTCTCGGCCGTTGTCGCCGCAACGTTTACCCTCTGGAAAAGCCTCTGGAAAGCCGGTTGAAAAGCCCGCGGCCGACATCTGCCGCACGATTGGCCAGGAAAGGCGGAAGGGGCTGTTTCATTTTGCAAATTGAAAGCTGAACGAACCGGGAACAGACGTCAAAAGCCGGCTCGCGACAAGGTCGAGGGAATTAAGGGAAGAAGTCGAACCGTAGTAAAGTGGTGCAGTTAGCGGATCGCGCACGTGGACCTTTGGAGCGGGTGTAACGTCGCGTTTTCTTTCGCGAGGAAATCTCGGGAATGTTTTTTATATTACGAGACATTTGAGAAAGCTGTGCAGGCAGAGTTGTCGGGAGAATTCCCTCGGGAGGGAATACCTGACGTCGCGTTCCTACCACTACGGAGTTTACATGCGACTTGTGCCACGTGACGTGAATTAGGTCCTACGTCCTGAAATGAAATGTAACTGTTATGGGTTAATTGGTTTTTTAAATTTCAATTAGAATTTATTTTATACAACGTATACACGTATGACAATGTTATAGCTATAAAGGGACTGTATTATGAGGTTACCCTTACTGCTGTTGAATTTGAAAGCTAATTAAGTTAAATTATTAACGAAATGTATTTCTGATAGATGCTACCATACCTGTTAAGAGTTAATCCCCCAGATCTGATAACAGCGTGTGAAAGCAAGGTACGATTTCGAAAACCGCATCGAATCGGGTTATTGAACTCGTCGAACCGGCCGAATCCCTGTGCTTTTCGTGGCAGGGAAAAAGATACAAAACGGATGTCCTCTCAGGGACTCTTTTATCGGAAACGGATAATATCGTGCGAGATATACGCGACAACGAAGGAACCGAAGAAAAAGTGGCAACTATCCTCCCGTGTTTCGCCCTTTTTTTCTTGCCCTGGGTGTCTTTTCGCCTTGGTCGCTTCATGTTCATTACCGCCGGTTTTACGACAACATTTTTCTTCGTTGGTGTCCTCTCACTCCCGTGGGTGCATGTTGCTTCTGGCCGCCGTATTTTCGCTTAAAAATGCCCGATACAACGCGGTACAGGATATTTTCCCGGCGTGAATTTATATCCTCCTCTCTCTCTCTCTCTCTCGTCTTCCTGTTTCCGTCCCGCCCTCGACGCGTTATTTATCGACCACGTGATTCATCCTGCTACCGAGCTAATTAATTGTTTCTCTCTCTCTCTTTTTTTTTGTTTCCTCTCCTTTGCGATAATTAGTGTCGCGTATGGGGGAAGGTGGTCGGTGATATCAAAGCGTGCGGGCAAATTGGACTTTGATTAACAACGTGACAAGAAAATGAGAGACTGGATAAGTGATTCTTTTTTTCGTCTCATTGTCAGAATTTCTGTCTGCGCTTTGATTCAGATTTAAACCCCTTGAGATATTGGGTAATACCGAGTGTAGTCTCGCGTTGCAATTAGCGACGGATATTTGATACTTTTCGAGCGTGTTCGGGTTTTGAGTTGCTTTGGTAATTACTCGAAATCAAAAATTATTTAGTCTTGAAAATCTTAAGAAATTAATCATAGTTAACAATCAGTTTGTATTTGTAAATATGTAAATTATCATAATTTTCAAGGTAATTATATTCCTGGGTCGTACTTATATTACAGAATAATTAATTTTTCGTATTTGAACACTTAAGTTTCCTTGGATAAGTTTTGATATAATAAATTTTTAACAGTTTTGGGTAAATTACAAATTGACCTGAGAGTCCCAAGAAGTTCAGATGAAAACGTTGATTAGATAATTTCGATTGTTAACAGCACACAAGAAACTTTTCTCTCACGGGTCATAAATTCATTGTATCAAATCGATTTTATCGTCGAAAGAAAGGCTCGTCAAAGGAGTCAGGTCGAGTCGTGTTCTCAAAGTAACATTAATTAAATTCGGTACTTGGAACGTCTTTCATAGAGATCCGAGTCGTGGCGAGAGCAAATAATCACCAGTTTAAAGTCGTCGATAATCGATAAGACAAAGTCGCCACATTTCGAACGGTCTATGGAAATAATAAAACGTTTAAGGAGGCACCCGTGAGTCCGGCCTTCAATTGGATTTTATTGTTCAAAGCAACGAGGATGCATTGTTCGAAGTTTTTCGATTAAAAGTTTCCCCCGGTGTCGTTCTGCCTTTCTTTTGTCCCATAAAATGCTCCTGGACGATTATTTACGTTCTTTCCCGGCTTCGAAGATAAATCGGTTTCGAAACGGTCGCCGGGAAAGCGTTGAAAAACAATTATTGTCGTGTTACGAGTGACAAATAGGCTTCAATACCAAAAAACTAGCTTTTCTTTGGTAAAAATATTTGTCATTTATTTGATATTTTCGTTCCAGAAATTCAAATTAAATGATAGAAAATAATTATACCCCTTAATTCTTTAATTTTTATTCATTCTCATGCAGTTTCATAATTTGTATAATTTTATTTCTTATATTAAACAAAGCCAAATTAAAGTACTGTTAATTTCAATTAAACCACCCTAAAATATTTTATTAACTGTACCATCTCCATCACTCTTAAATATTAAACGCAAATATTTCTTCACTCCACAATTTAAATAATCTCACTTCAAATAGAAGTAAAATAGAATATGAACCCCTGTAATTAGCATAATTTCATTTAAAACATTAGAACTCGAACAAGGGACTGCATTCCGCAATTAAAAATTAAAAGAAGGGATAATCTCCTCGAGTCATCGTGCTCTTCCCCGGAAAGACACCCCCGGAGTTGTATAATTTAATTTCAAACGCCGAAAGCAAAAAGACTTGCTTAAAGCATTATACTCGAACAAGAAATTGCACTCTACAATTCGTATAATTTCCTGGTTGCAATTAAACGTTTCTGTGGGGGTGGAGCCATCCTCTTTCTCAGCGATTCAGACGCGACCAGGAAAAATGAAAATGATTCCTATTTCGTTCATCGTATTTACCATTTAGGTTTTTATTTAGTCGATGTTTCGCGCGTGTGTGTGTGTACAAGTATATAGAGTCGGTGGCTGACAACCACCCTCGCGCACGGGGTGCACCGGTGTTTTACCGTTAATTGCAACGGCGGAGAAACCGGCGCGGATCCCTTCCATAAAATACGTTTATCACCCCCTAAAGTCAGAACCCCGCCACCGCCGCGGAACCCCATTAATACGCAAATTGCAACCGCGAATTCCTCGGGACGACGAAGCGGACTAATATGCAAGTCGATATCGTCACGGGAAGTCGTTAGGTGTTCCTATTATTCCCGGCTGATCGGCAAGGAGCCGATACGAGATCGTTGAAATATTGAGATTTATTCGTCGCTGAGATTTGTATCGTGTTCGTGTACACTAAGCACCGGGGAATATTGATTTGTTAAATGTCGTATTGATAGTCGTAATTCTTTTCCGATACATTGATTCAAGAAATAATTTATTTTAGAGCTTCGGTTCGAATTCTGGATTAAAGGAATTTCCGATTAAGAATAATTTTCTTCAGATTTTAAGCTTTAAACTCCATATTTGGAAATCCAACATTTAAATTTAATTATACTCATCCCATAATATCACCATTAATAACCACCAAATATGTGTTTGCTGATTAATATCACGTTATTAAATCGTACTTGCAGATATTAATAATTACAAAATAAATTATACTTAATCTACAAAATATACAAGTTATTATCATCCTTTCTCATTTCAAATCTCTTATAAAAATTATTGATATAAGTATTGTTCTAATTTCTAAAATAAATAAAGTGCAATTTGCAGAATGAAAAAGATATTTTCTAGCGAACCGGATCAGTTAGTAAGATATGATCCTTTAAACACGTAGGAAAGCTCTATTTCAACTCGAGCGAAGTAACATTCATCTTTTCCTCCGCGAGATACCGGAAGCATGCACGGTAAGGGATGAAGTTTTTTTTCCCCCCCCATCCCTCCCCCTCATCCTTTCTATCCGTTGCATTCGCCAAGTTTTCCACGTTATCGATTGATTCTGGCTCGGTGGAAACTTGTTACAGTTTCGGCGGAACTCGTTTTGAGATAAAACCGAAACTCCCGCCGGGATTCGATGCCAAGAAGTTCGAATAAAAATCCGCGAAACAGCTCAAGAGCTTAGCCCGATCGATATTTGATAAAGGGCTGTGTAAACGCGCAATCACAATATCGCTTTGTGACGTCCCTAGTTGCGTTTAATGCACGGCAGAGGAGCGTTTTCGTTAACAAATTCCTGTCCGTGGCAGCGTTAATTAAACGATATTTTAACCGAACCCCGCGCACCTGATAACGCATGGACGTCGCAAAACTCTATCAATTAAACAAATGAATTTCAGCGATGTTTAACGACGGACGCTTTGAAGTTTCCATTGAAAATACAGGTTATTTTTAATTAACGGAGAGCCTCGTTCTCGCGTGCAATTTTACTAATGACGATTTTCATTCATAAACGTGCTGGTTAAATGGTATTTCAGTGGAATCAAAATATAATCTAATCAATCCTGTAAATACAAAATTTGACTCTTAATCATTATTACTAATTACTGCATACCATTATCTGCATACCTTAAGAAAAATAATACAAATTCTCAAATTTAATCAAATGTTTTGAAGTTGCTTCGAAGTTGTTCAGCTTTTTGTTTATCGAAACAAGTGAATATTTTTGAGAGTATCGTATTTCTGTGTACACAGAAACGCAGTCGGCCACGTTAAAAATCAAATAATCGTTTCTCCAAAAAGAATTTACTGGCGGATTTTTATCGATTCATCTGTAAAACGGCAAAAATGTTGGCGAAAACGATTCAGCGAACAGCATTGCACGGGATGATCCTCCGTGGCCGTGGTACGTATAAGGTATTCGGCAAAATTCAGCCAATCGGATGGTAGTGCAAGTCGAAATGCACGAGGATCGTGTTTTTTTTACGGTCGTCCCACTTGTTCCACGAGTCCCATCCAGAATTTTATGATCGCGACGAACTACGAACTGGTCGAGGAAATAGCACAAAGGTAGTTGAAAGAGTGCTGGAAAAAAAAGGAAGGGAGAGAGACGGACGCGAGAAATGCTTCCATCGTTTCATGGATGAAATCCAAAAATCGTTTCGAACGAGCTTCCAAATCGCACGATTGTTCGTTCAAGATATTACGTTTCACGTTTCATTCCAAATCTTCCAAATTTGAAATTTCCGCAAAAGGTGGAAGTTTTCCTTAAAAATTAGGAATTTTATATGAAATAATATATTTCGACAAATTTTAGAATTTTATTTTGAAAATTTCGAAGAATTCCGGAGAAGGAAACACTGGAAACTTCAATTTTCATCATTTTCTCGAATAGTCGCTGTTCGTTTCGAGAACGAAAGAAAAAGCCTTTGAAGTCACGTTCAGGAGTCGAATATCAAGGGAGAGAAAGAAGAAGGAAAAAAAATAGGGATCCCAAGTTCGCCCACGAAAAAGGGCGAGAGAAGTCTGCTTTCGATTTCCGTCACGAGAAACAGTGAGAAGAAGTTTATAAAACTGCTGCACCGCATTCCGAATGCAACAAGGCGGCTGTCGTTTCGAACGCCTCTGCAGATTCTTTATCGTTAACCATCTTAATTGCAACCAAGGATCGGTTCGTCTCCTTTTTCGAATGCGACGTTTACTACTTCCCCCGATTCTTGCTCAAGAGAAGAGCAAGTGCAAGAAATTTAACGCTTTCTTGGTGCTAGTCATCGTTAACGTTCTGATTATTACGTCACTCGTGTTTTTCTACCAATTTGAATGATGATTTCATTAAATATTGAAAATATGACTAACACCAGGAATTATCAGTCAAATAAAATTGCTCCTTGTGATGTGGTGTTCAGATAAGAATTTTCCATCATTGAACTATTTAATTTTAATATTACCTATTTAATTATTAAATCTATGAGGAGATTTTTGGGAAACTTAATCAATATTAAAAACATAATGGAACTTATTAGTACTGTATAACTACATAATATAATCAGTAATAGTACAGTAATTTAAATGTGGGACTCAAAGGTCGATTGGTCATCAAAGGGTTAAGGGGACCCTCCCATCAAATCATTTAAAAAGTGGGTCATACATGTTCCCTTCCGTATCAAAACAATAAGTAATAAGATTTTTGCTTCATCAATACAATATTTAAGAACAGAACAATTGTTGGATAAATACAATTAAATTAAAAATAATTTTCTCTAAGAGAGATTAAATTTATCCAAATTGTTTAAATGAAATTCTAGTGTCTTAATTCTAGAAGACACCCTGTATAAGCTAGGCGCGAACGAGCGAGATAGTACGAGGGGTCAGGAGGTGAGGCGGGACAAAGAGGGAAATACAAGAGATCGTACTCGATGCTGGTCGGGCGAAGTTAGTTAGCAGTCGATGCGCACACGCCACGCGCTCCGGACGTACAGGACGTCGTCGTCGTCGTCGCCGTCGTCTCGTTCCTCTGGTGTGCTGTCGTTCAATCGTTCCGTTTCTCTTGGACTGTCAACGTGTCCGGTTCGGTTTGTCCCAGGGAAATCTGCGGCTTCCGCCCGTGAGCGGAGGTCTTCGACCAAGAAACTCGGTCGACTCAAATTCCCCGATGATTTCTCCGTGAAATTCCCCCCCGGGTGTTTCGATTTTTCCGTGTACTCGGTGTGTCCAGTGACTGTAGAATGGTCATCTTGTTTTGGTGCTCGAACAAAACTTAAATTAACGAGATTTGGTGCTGGGTGCTGGGTGCTGGGTGCTCTTCCGAGGCTGTTGACAAGGTAAAGCAATATATTTCTTCAATCCTTTAGATAGATTTCAGTAATTTTAAATACAATTTTATATTATCAAATACATTTAAGGTATACATTTTGGGGGAGAAGTGATTTTAATTTTTGTAACCCCTTAACTTATGATTTTTCCAATGGGCGATTAGAGCTAAATATTTAGTGCTATAATTGTAATTAAACTTAAAATTAAGTTGTAAATAAAATTTGAAGTAGAGAGGTTACATCTGAACTGTAGGGTCGATATTGTAGGGCAAGGGGTTAAAATAATTACTTTTGAAAGGCCCAAATAGTCATTGAAGTTTCGTTTACGAGGGTACCTTTCCGGCTCACAACAAGCCGGTAGATAATATCAGCGAAACTTGTCAACAAATATTGACCGGGTCAGGAGATTAACGTTAAGACGTCTCGAGTTTGTGTTCGAGCCAAAGGTATTTACCTCGAGCAACTTTTGTGAGGACGGGCGAACATCTGTGCCTCGGGGCCTTCGCATTCTTTTCCCCACGGAAATATTTATCAACATTCCGCGAATAATATCCAATTAAGATACACACCATTAGGATGAATAATCTCGTGCCACGTTTGCGGTAATTTTGGTTTCTCCGCGATAAAGCTTCGACGTATAATACATCACGATATTCTTCGTACGTGGGCGTTCATTTTTCACGGGGCCCTCGCGTACGTGTGCACACGCGATTTGAATCGGGTTAAAAGCGATGATAGCGATCGTATAATAGAAGTTAACCGGATAACATTCATAAAACCGTTACGAGGTGGCATATCGGTCAGAAATTGTTCGTTGGGTGTTCAAGTCGGTGGGCACAATGTATTCAGATTGGAATCGGTGAAATATGCATGCGCCTAGCCCCCGATCGCTTCACGCTTAATTCCCCGCCGATATTTTTCGTACGGTATTTGAATTTTAAAGGCGCGCAACGGAGACGACGTGAACGGCGGATCAATCGTGGCTACACGGTGGCAATGACAGGATGGCGTTTATTAATAACTTGGTGACAGAAATGACGTGCCTTGCTCGAACCTAACCCACCGTACGATCTTTTGTATTTCTTCCCGTGTAAACGATAAATCATCGCGTCTCGAAACACAACCGCCTTAACCCTCGGGTCAATCGTCGCCCAACCCATCGAACGCACACGAGTGCGTTCATATCCGTACACTTTTAACCTTTTCGGAGACGGATGGACAGTTTTGAAGATGGTCGTTCGCAATTATCGGTGCTATTGTGTTTAGGTTTTGGCGTAATTAAGTAATTTATGTATTCTTGGGTCGAGACTAGGAATGCGATTAAATATACAAATATGGCAAATAAAATTTTATGAAATTAAATAATTTAGAATTTAATTTCTTGTACTGCATTGCTTTTTCTCCAAGAAATGTTGAAAGAATGTCTGTGATTGTCTTGTACATCAGAGATATTTTAAAATGTCTAAAATTGGAATGAAAAAGGGTCTATAATTTAATTTAAATTGCCGCTATCCCGGTGATTCGAGAGTTAATAATGAAACCTCTTCCGGTTGGAACTGTTATTATATTGTGTACACGAACCGATCGTGACTCACTTTACGGGCGTGTACCATTTATTCCTGCGGTTTGATCGTAGGAAGAAACAGTCGTTGTATCCGCATTCTGAGACGTCTAGGCACTTCATTTTTATGGCTGATTAACCCATTAACCGTCGACTTTCTTTCCCTTATAAAATTTATATACATAACTTTATAAAAGAAGATGGGTCCACAGTTATTAACCATACTTTATCACGTTGACTGCCAATTTGATAGCAATATTTCCACAATATTTTGTAATTTCTCAAAGAATTCCTAATAATATGGACGATGATTTCTAATAGAAATTCAGGCGTCACATGGGTGACGTGACAGTCAAGGTGCTATGTGACTTTCAAAAAAAAGAAAATACATTTTTGGACTCTCATAAATAGTAATAATAAGAAAAATTAATATTCACTCTGAAAAGTCGAAATAGAAGACATAGCAACTTACAAAATTGTGTATATATTTAAGAAATATTGCTAATAACTACAAGTGTGGACAACATATTTTATTCGAAATAAATAATATTCCGTGTGTTCACTGTCCCAGATTAACAGTGCTCCATCTTCAAAGGGTTAATAGACCAAAAAATGCGATACAAAGTTAATTCCACGACCCACACTGTATTAAATTATTCCCAAAACAAATTCTAAATGCAATTACGAATTTTCGATCGGCGGTAATCTCGTTCGACCGGACCAATTACAACTCGTAATCCCACAGGAATGGCCGGGAGGCATCGATAATTGTTAATCGTGCCCGGCAAAACAACCGGCGTGCGTTTGAAACATAATAAAACGTGGCTGAGAAGGAATTCAGGGATGAGATCATGGCGAGTGCACGAAAGTGGGCGGCCGAGCGATTTAATGAACAGAAGGACGAAGGTCAGCCTTAAGTTATACGATGTGTTAACATTTTTATTTTCGCTGTCCACCGTTCTTGCTAATTCGGGGGGATTTGAAATCGGCGCGAATACGGTCTTTTTTCGGGTCGGTTAAAAATATTCTTAGTCGGAAGGATGACTCGATTCGCAGACGATGATCAAATATTTTTCGTATCCATTTACGGAGAATTGTTGGCGAACAGCGGAGAAGATAATGGAAAGTTGATGGATCGAATGGTACATCGGGTTCTGCGGCGTTGCTGGATGGGCTTGATTAATGAAGATCCATGGACTTCGATACCTTTTCTAAAGCTTTTTTAATTTGCCTCGTCGAGTATTTGGGAAAATTAAGAGAGGTATTTTAATCTTTATGTATTAAAACATAGAGATCCAGGAAGTTTGTAAAATATGTTCACCATAATTGGAAATCTAAATTAACAAATTTTCATATTATTAGTAATAATAAACATTGACGTTATATTGTTTCAGAATTAAATTAGTAATATAGAAATTAATACCAATTTTAATAAGTATCAGACTTAAAAATATTTGACAAAAATACCTTTGCCATTCAACAGATTCTTAACTACTCGTGTTATTAGCTGAATTTTTAATAAACACCCAACAAAAGTGTTTCACAAAATTCTTCAGAGACATTCATCTCGTCAGGCAGACCTTCGAGTCTTATTTTTCTCTCCTCGAAGCGAATTAAATCAGACTGTACGCACTTGTCTTTGAAACTCGTCTGTTGAGTGACTCATAAAAGAAGCAGCAAACACGTCACGTCTATCAAGAACGCATATAATTAATTAATCGTCTCGAATATTCAATTTCTGCACGAATCGGGTCCGATAAAGTTCACCTTCGTTTTATAAAACAATGAGGATCGTTCTGTGCAAACAGACGTGAAATAACAATTTACGACAGAATGCACGGTTAATTAATCGCGTTACCAAAGCACGAACGAGATCCATTCCGGCTGATCGAGCGAGATATGTAATCGCGCGAAAGAAACGTCCGATAAAATTCTCAGCATTTGAAACGCGGAGAAAGAAAATGCCACTTTATCCGTACACACGTGGTCGCTTAATTAATTAGAAGCTCCCGTTACACGGTCCCTGGTATCGCACAGTTGGATGCTCGTCTCACGGATAAATCGTCAGAATTTTTCATCTGTGCTGAATGAGCGATTAGAGTATCGCGTTGCGAACTAGATATCCTATTTCCTATCTCTGAAGCTTTACGTACGGCCGGGGATAGACTCGATTTTCCACGTTGAAACAGAAATCAGTCACCGTGAAAATTTAAACTACTTCCCTGGTGAACGCGCGAGCACCAGAAAGGGGAAAAAGAAAATTTCAAAACGGCGAAAACGATGGAAAAGATGTCGTTTGGGAATATGAAACATCTGCTGCGATTTCGCGACAGAAAAGTATCTCGAAATAATATGAATATTTTATATCAAATTAAAATTTAATAATTTATCAAAATTATTGTTTATTAGAATTTATATATAATATGTGGTAGTACAGTATCCAAGCCACAGAACTTACAATTATAATTTGAAACTCATTTTAATCACACTTTAAGCTTTAAATCGATATATCATAAGTATTGTTTCACGTTACTTTTATGCCATGTAATTGTATCAGACAGTTCGTGTTTCAATGTCTGCTACACTTTGTGTTAAGAATATCAATGAAGTCTTTTCTGTCATCAACTGGTGTCAGACTTCGTACGCTCCGCAACCCTTAAGAATGAAATAAAAAGAGACAGGAAGGACGTTGATTTCTGGAAGCCTGGATACGCTTGTACTCGAAAAGGATCTCCTTACTCAACGCACTTAACAGGACTGTTCTGCATCTAATTTCCATCTCGTATCCCTCTTTCAACACCGCACATGCCCGACACACGTGCTACGCTATTATGTCAATCGTTACCACGTGGATAAATGCTCGAGCAATTTATTACACCGAGAAGTTCCTTCCGACCGGGTAAACGAAAATGCAGCTCGAGGAGCAGACGGGAAACTTGCTCGTCTAGCAAGAGGCAACCCTTTCTTAATAACTTTCCAGGGTGTAAAGGGTGACGGGGAACGGGTTGCTGAATTTATTTTCAACTAAACGGACGTCTCCCCGGCGCGTGCTTTGCGAGACCGTGGAAATTTATAAATTTTCCTTCTCGGTCACGTTTTAAATGCAAAAGTTGCTCCCGACCGAGGATGCTTTTACCTGCGTAGCCTGAGTGCGAATTAATGTCGTACTCGCACGGAATATTCTTTGTAGATTTAGTGATCTTAAAAATAAGGCAGGGTGTCTCAGAAATAACTGAAACTATTTCCTTTGCAAAAATTTCGTTGCTAAATTATTAAGGAAGGACACTATTTAATACTGTTTGGTTGAACTAAGATTCTTCAAGCATACCCCTTAAATTGAATTGAATACTATTTATTTCCTTCAAGATTTGCATTAAAATTTCAAAGCTCAAATATTTGAAAGTGGGTAAATATCATGTTACAGGGGAATATCGAGTACACGCATCAAGCTAAGTTAAGAACACAGAGCCGTCGTATATCCTGGCCCTTCGTTTCTTTCTGTTTACCAGGACGGGTTCGTAGAAAACTTTTCGTTCTTGGCCCTTCTCCGGCAACGAGAGTCCTGTCCGTGTTACACGGAAGAAAGCATCGGTAGATAGGGACGGGCAGCAATGGCTGGAAATTGGATTCTTGTTTGCGGAGTCTTATTTGATTACGACCGAGAGGAAAGCGATTTTCTGTGGTTTTCTTGCGTTTACGGCTATCTCGCCGGCTCGCACAAAGCGACGGAAACTCGACAGCGAAATCGGAAATCCTCTACCTCCACCCTCCCGTTATTTTGCAGCTGAGCGAATTAAATGCAAATGAAAGGCGATGCTTTTAACTCGGGGTAGAAGAGAAACTGGTTGCCTCGAACGATGCATTAGTACGCGGACTGAGAAAGATGAGCTAATTCGAAATTATTAGCTTTTATCGTATCAAATGAAGAACTTCGAGATAGTTGAAAGTCTGACGTGATTTTATGACATAAACGTTTCACGGAATACCTGCTACGCTATATCAGTGGTATTCATACGTTTTAGAAGTGCGACCCTGCGTGGAACATCGAGGTAAAATTGAAATAATCGATAATCCAATTCTAATTGCTCAGAAACTAGGACTGGGTAATGTTAAAAATCAGGAAAATGTTCATTTATTTTTAAAAATGATCCGAGTGCAAAGGGTTGAATCAACGCACCTTTATTTTTCAAAGTTAGCTCACCCGAATGCGAACATTTTTCGGTTTTTATTCTCCTCTCGTTTTCGTGCAAGATAAGTGATACAATCGCGTAAACGTTCATACACAACGGTGGTATAATGTTCAAATTCCGGAAGCACAGAGCCAGGCCACTCGCGTTCTTCCGCACTTCCGCCGAGTGCACTTCTCGTCTGCATTTTGCCAGCCACTTTTCCAGCGGCTTTTCACGCGAAAAAAAAAAGAGGAAGGAACAAGCCGTGGCTTGCATGTAGCGTGATTTAGAAAGCTCATCCACTTGGCTGGACGATTTTCTCTTGATTTTTCGGTCTTAATGTGTTTACATTAGTTCTGGTAATCCTTAACATTTGGAGTGGAAAACGCTTTTGTTAACCCCAGGTTGTTTGTGTCGACTTAATTCTGCCCTTTCTTTTCGCGTTCTTGATTTTTTAGCCCTTTATTATGGAAATGGGACAACCTCGTGTCCTTTCTTTGCTTTAAAACCAAGAAACAAATAACTCGTTGATAAAGGAAATGGTACTGAAAGATACTGGAAGAGATAGTACATTTTCTAAAAGAAATGAAAAATAAATGGATTATTCTTTCATTCTGGACTATTCTTTAATTACAATTTAATATTTAATATTTTATTCAAAAATATGTGCTATTTCCTAAATGTACACTTATCTTGGCCACACTTTACATAGTAAATATTGCATGATAAATTTAATTAAAAATATTGAATATAACGAGAAGGAAATTAAAATTTTTTAATACAATTTTAATTTCACAACTTGTCTCGTTGGAACAAAATCTTCAGTTTGGTTGCAACACTTTGTAGTTCACTAGTTTCGAATCTATTAGATTTAATAACCGGCTATCATGCATTCATTCAGAAGTGGAACACTACTTTCTTTCATTCATAGAGGACAGTCTCCCATTCAAGTATCTCACACGACGTTTCTCTATTCTTTCAGTATTTAGTTCATTTGCTTAGAAATATTGTACAAATCCCTTCAATTAAAATTAATTTTAAAATCAAGCTTAGTTAATTAATCTTAGAATTAAAATTTTCGACCACTAATGCAATATAGATATCTCATTGAGTTAAAAGCAATTTTAAACGAAGGAAATCGAATGAAAAGATCAAAATAATAGGATAAACGTTCAATCGCCAAGGCAGTATAACAAATTTCCGATCGTTATCATTACCTCGCCCGTTTTTATAAGTTTAAAGTTTAAAACGGGGCGGCGAAGTAGAAACTGCAGTTTGAAAGCGCATTATTTTCCCAAAAGTTTGCAGCCACAACTTTCACGGTGTCTTCAGTTTTTACTGCGAGCAGGAAAATTACGAGGAGCCTCGTTTAACTGGGCTGGTTCCATTATACTTGCGAACTCTCCAGCTGTGGAGACCAGTGTCGTGCTAGAAGAAGAAGGAAAAAAAAACAGACAATACACGCTCGTATTTTGTTCCTTTATCTGTTGGCCGTTTGAAAGCATTCTCTTAGAGCCATTTTCAAACACTATAAGGGGTCGAAGCTGGTTCCTTAATGGATCCACTGTTTGCATCCGAGGAGAACATCGACGGATGCCCATACCTCCACCGATACACCCCCTCGTTCTTTGAAAATCAATCTTACCCGTTTGATCCCCGATTCTTCATCCACTTTTTCCTCCCTGCTATATTCGATTCGACTCGGATGAAACAATGATATTATCATTTTGAACGATTTTTTTATCGTGGCTCAAAGAAACTCGTAAAATCACATTCGATTTTGGAATATATTAGAAGGTCTCATGAAATCTGATAACATAAAATTGATTCAAATTTTTTATTTCAACCCTTCGCAGTCTAAAATTTTGTTCAGATCATTTATCAGCAACTAGAAAGTACTTAATTACAAAATAATGAGCAACATACCATCGTAGATAAGATTAATATAGTATTGGGAATATTCTATTTAAATTGTATTTGGAAGAAAATTTAGAAAAAGAAAAATAAATTAGTTCTGCATTCTTTGGACAACCGAGTGAAAAGGGTTAAATTACAAAATTTCAATCAATATTTTTTTATATCTTATCCTGTATCTTAAGTTTGAATGAATAATTAATAATCGAGACGACGCGGGTTTAAAATACTATGGAATGATATATTAATCTTCAACACATCGATATTTTCAAAGAAGAGCGTTCACGAGTGGTGTAATAAGGAGACAGACCCGTTTCGACCTCGCATTCCTTCAGTTCAGAGATTTATCTTCACTTTCGAAGAAGCTTTCCTCCCGGGAAGATCGAGAATTTTTACGCTCTTCAGCGAACAGCCACGAGATCTATAAATCACACCCTAAGTCTCTGATATCTCCAAGAAACAAGAATCCGACATACTTAATTTTCCATTAATTCTGTTCTGTCAGGGGGCTAGAATTCAACGTTAATATATCATTTATAATATGTATGTAAGAATTTATTGAATTTATCGAAAGAACAATTGAGTTACTTCAGATATTTGACAGTATAATTTTATCCTAGTAACATTTGATATATTTAATTATTTTCAGTGTAAAGTATAATTTCTTTCTTCTATCTATGAAAATTCCAACCAACAAAAAGTGCACGTGAAAATTAAAAAAAAATAAACGGAAAATAACTGCAGATATTGCGGTTTGAAGATTACCGTAATAAAAGATTTTCGAATCGAAGAAGACCACCGATTCGATTCGTTTCGGTCCCTTAATGCAGGAAATGGCTTCACCCCTGCGCAAGCAACCCCATATTCACTAATATTGGCATCGAATCATGAAATTCCCAGCTGGAAACGTACCGTGGTATTCTGCGAACATTAAAGTAGCGTAATTGCATCGCTGCGAGCGAAATGCAGCGGGCGAGAAGGAGAGACGATATCGTTGCTTGGCTTCCAATGGATCGCGCTGTGCTTTGCATAGAATTTAGCCTGTTAACAAATTGGCCAGGGAAATTTGTTGGATCGGAATTCCGCCTCCCCCTACCCTATCGTCAAACAGTTGATTGAACTGACATGGATTTAAACGAAGCCCCGTTAATATTCTAATATTAAATGTGATTAACTTCGTCTCTGCCCGGATTATTTGCTCGTGTATTTTCAATTAATCAGGATATTACATGAATTGAATCGCGTTCTCGGTTTCCTGCGGAAATGACGAGGTTCATTCAACGAAATGGCGCTTTGTGCCTTGCAAAACATTCCATTTTATTGTTCCTGCATTATAATGAAATTGATCGATCGTCCTCTATGGGGGGACATGAAAAGAATGCAGGTGATTTTGAAGGAAATACAAATATTTCTACAATATTCTTTTATTTTCATTATTTATAATTGCTGATATTTAATGGGAATATTTTCTACCAAACGAATGAAAGAATTCCTAATAATATGGGTGAAGGTTTCTAATGGAAATTCAAGTGTCACCCATGTATGGGTGACGTGGCAGTCAAGGTGTTAAACGAAACGTCACGAAATTCTATCAAACTTTTGATGTTCCAAAACGAACCGTTTAACGGTTAACTTTGTTTAATGACGAATCGTACCTCGAAGCGAGAAAGTCAACGGACCGTTCTTTATTCCCGGTAAAATCTCGTTCCATGGTGTAACGAGCGGAAATCAGCGCGATTTTTAAGTCGACGAACGCCGGGAGGAAATATGGAGAAACGCGGGTCCCGCGCTTTAAAGAGCCTTCGAAATAGCTTAAACGCCGAAAGAGGATTATTCCAAGATGGTTGCTTCGGACAACGAACTAAATTTAGTGAGCGAGGCCGAAACCCGCGGCCAAAATACGATGAAACGCCGTTGAAACGTTTTCGCCGGGGGGACACAACCGGAGAATCCTCTCTGCCGATGCCGGTTTTCGAGACAATCGAAACTCCGTCTGCGCGCGGTGCTGTTACGCGAACACGGAAGGGTGAACTCGAGCCAGAAGCACGGAAAACGGGGGTTGAAGAATATTAAGCAATTTTTTACTTGGTCGCACCGTTTAATCGCGGCGAACGCTTTCTACGATCCCGTCACGCGTGCGATACTTTTTTCCCTGTCTCTTTTTAAGGGTGCATTTTAACCGTTTAATTCTTCGATTTTGCTGTGTTTCGAGTACTTTACAATTAGATTAGGGGTCTAGGTACTTTTTTATTTTAACATTAATGTATTGGCTTTGATAACCTTTGATACGATTAAATCTCGATTTTTTTCCCAATGAAACTTTGAAAATTTAAGAGCCTTATTTTGGGAGAGAAGAATTACGAATATTTATCATCTGTTTACTTTGCCACGTTCCAATATAAATAAGACTTGAATTTCACATTTTGAAATATTATAGTTAACTGCATATGGAGGCACCACTTGAGTGCAAAAGATAAAATGCTTGTCAGTTTAGTGTTAATTTGTATGTCAGAGAAGGTTCCTTTTTTGATTGGCACAAAAGCGTGTAAAAAAAAGGAGAAATCAAAAAATCTGACAAGAAGAAAAACTAGAAACATTGGAACGAATCTCGTTTCAACCCTCCCCCGAGGAATGCAACGGCCATAACCCATCGTCGGTTCTCGCGTTACCTGCAACCGAACGCATATTCCCCCGGTGCATACGAGGTGCTCGTGAAAACGATGAAATTCGAGTGGCGTGTCTAGCACGTTTTTTGGAGACCGCGCGTATACACGGTGGCCGTGTATCATGGGGAGGTGCAACAACCTCGCGGTTATTTCGGGGTGGCTCGTGTCACGGAATGCGTCGTGCAAACTGGCTACCGTGCCTTCGGGACACGCGTGTCCCGGAAAATTAACGGATTATTTGCCCGAAGCGAGTAGATACGAGATGCCTGGGCCGGCCTCTCGTCTAGCCACGAAACTCTCCCGTCCTGTCGGACGTGCGTTACTGCACGAAACTGCATTTGGCAAACGCACACCGTTCGAACACTTATCTCTGGTATGCGTGGCAGATAACCTGACGTACGTGGCTCGTACTACACTTTTCGTGACTTGAAATACAACGTGTCGGATCTGCTTGAAATATTTATTTATTCTATGAACTGGTGAAAAGTAGTCTTTGATATAATGCGGTAATTAAAACAAAAAGATGAGGGAAGGAGACAAGCTATTAGGGGGGCCAAACAAATTAATTTTTAACAAGTTCTTAGTTTTAATCAATGATTTATTTTCAGCCAAATAAATGAAAGAATTCTAATGGAAGATCAAGTGTCACCCATATGTGAGTGACGTGGCAGTAAAAGTGTTAATTATATACAAGGCACGATTTTAACACAAACATTGACAGAAACGACTTTATAAAAATGATAATAATTATTCAAATAAGTGTGAAAGATGATAGATATATAATCAGTTCATAGAAATGAAACGTACAAAAAGTGAACTCGTTTTTTCATTTTGTTTTGTAGAGAAGGGGTTAATAATCGATTGAACGAAGAGCAGAGAATCATTCTGATTTCCCACAGATACCCGGAAAATCCGCGTTTCCCCATTATGCGGTCGCCGTGAAATCGCGAGTGCACGTATATATCCGATAACCGCAGACCAATGATAACCCCGGCGTCGTCTCGTCTCGTGTAACACACGTGTTTCCGTGTGCACGTGACACGATATACCTGTGCCTTCTACGATATTCCAGCACGAACAATCCTTTTTTCCTTTTCCCTTTCTCCGATCTCCGCGTTTTGTATCCTCGACGGTGTATAAGTTCCCTCAGATATCCTGTGCCGTTTTGTTCGTCACGTTACAACAGAAACTAAGCAACCGGCGTACAGGTTGCGCCATAACACGTGGACACCATTTCAGTGGTCGATATTAGAAACAAAATTTGTATTTATGATAATTTTATTAATTCTTTGGAATGGAATTTAAATGATTTTAATACAAATGAAATGGGATTCCAAATGATATAACTTTTGAATAAAATTTCTCAAGTTGTATAATTTACCCAACCTTAAATTACTATGGTGGAGTCCTGGAGCATCCCATATTCCACTAACAGAGGACCCTATCATTAGCCTTCAACTGGGTTAAATTTTTATTTAAAAATTAGAAATTTACATTTTTATTTAAAGAATTCTGGATTTGGTTATGCCCTGACGTTATGCGACACCCTGTATAAATATCAAGTTTCCTCGAGTGTATCGTGTACTTCGATTTTCAACCCCGTCCTCCGATTCGAGGAGCTAGTCGCAAAATCGATACACGATTGCTCGAACGTACATAGATACCGTTCGGTGATATTGTTGCCATGATAAGGGATCGATGAATGCATAATAATGGGGGAGAGGATCCCGGGAGGGGGATGGTTTTGTTACGTTAGATAACTGCGATTTGTTTTCTTCTCGTTGCTGAAAGAGGCGGTTCTTGGAATAGTTGTCCCATGGTTGGTTCAGTTTTCGCGTTGGTTATGACACGGAATAGCGATGCAAGAGCTGTTTCGTAACGTTTATCTGCACCTCTATTTATTAGAGCAACATTTTATCAATTTATCGCGTGGATTTGTGTACGTTATATAATCTTATTTATATCGCAAATATCGCCTGGGCGCTGATAACAACGTTTCGTTTCAATAGGCTGATATTGGTCCAGAGCCAATATATCAGTTTTAAAATAACATAGATTGACAATTTACCAAACCTTTCTAAAATTTAAAATTATTAAAAATTCTACTAAATTTCTAAAATTAGAATTGCTACTTTAGAATTATTTCCCGCAAAGTCATACTTCAATGATTAACACAACATATCAAATGGGATTAAATGATTCCTTTGATTCGAATTATTTCCTTTAATAAATTACGAATTTCTTTCTAAAAATCAACGTTTATTTCATAAGATATCAAATGATAATAAATTATTTTTGTATCTGTGAGTGCTTGTCGCCAGAGTCGCGTTCGAAAAAAACCTTGAAAATGTTCGTACTCATCTTCCGACCAGTCCGGCCCATCGAAGCGTTGGCGCAAAGCGGGCCATTAAAGCCTCTAACGAACCGCCGGCTAGCAATCGAGCGATCCGACAAAATCCTCACCCGGGACACCCGCCCCCTCCCTCTCGTTCATTTTTTCCAAACGAAACAACCGTGCTCTCCACGGAATTCCGGAACCAACTGCGGATGGACTGCGGTCGTACGCAGTCTGGAACGTGGATGATCGGCCGTTAAGTCGCCGGAAGTTCGGCCACGGTGTCCCCCGAGACGAATCGCCTGCCAAAGGGAAGTTCGAGCGGTTATGCAAATTCGTTGGATTTCCATGAAACAATTAAAGCCGAGTTTTCGTCGTTTAACGTGGACGGTTATCCCGTAAATTCTGCAGGGATACGGATCGTCGTGTTGATACACGTGTAAACGTGACCCCGTGAAACGTGAACCTCCAGGCCATTAAAACTCGCCCCGTCGTCATTCGCCGTGAATAATTGTTAATTAGCACGTGACGTAAGGGAGTTCCGTCTTCGCTGTTTGGTCTGGTGACTTTTGAGGGTCGGGAAGGGATTTTCGGGGGTCGAGGATGAGCGAAATGGAAGTATCGCCGTTTCAGAAGTAATTGGAATCTTTTTCAGTTCTTTTGAGGATTTTTGTACGTTTTATTTAAAAGTAGCTATATTCAATAAATGTGCTTAGAATAGATACGTTTATTCGATAAATCCAGTTATTTTCAATTTATACGAAAAATATATTTGTGGAAGTGCAAATTGAAATAACAGGAAGCTACGTGAATATAAATTTTAAAAATCGCCATTGAAAGCATTTAGATATTTTACATCAATTTAATAATTCTCCAATTAAAATAAATATTGAATACGAACATAAAATTTTATCTTGGAAAATTCGTTCTCGTATTTCGGTAATGAATGAAAATTCAATCGTACAATGAAATGAAAAAAAGGGGTATTGTTTCGAATTGTAAGAGAGCATTGAAATACCATTGATCGGTGCTTGTAAATTGACATCCACGAATTTCGGTATAAATAGATTGAATCGTGCAATGAACTTTGCGAACGGCCGGTTCATTTTGTTCGTCGGTGATCCGTGTAATTGTCGATTAGAGAATTGATTAAATTCGTTTAAACGTATAATCAACGACAGAGGGTTGACGAGACACTATCATCGTTCGAAGTACACTTACAAATTAGTACAAACCATCAATAATAATAATTATTATTATTATTGATACAGCGACACTATTCATGCAGTTACTATTTCTACTATCATTATTATCGTAATTATTAATTATTACCTGTATAATATTAATATTAATAATGGTTACCTGCACAGAAGTGATAATGGTCTTTATCTGCTGGAAGTTTATTAGTCGGCTCTTTAATATTATGGGCTGTTGACTGGAAAGCGATTAATAAACCTTTAATTATTTTTTCGTCTATAACACTGCGCTACGTCGAAAAATAAATTGAAAGAAAGGAATTACACTTCCAAATTTTTATTATCTTCAAGTTATAAAGTGGCAGTGCTTATTTTATGTTAAAACTAGAACCATCAACGTTCAATCTACACTGTATTTTAAGTTGAAAATAAATTAGAAAATGAAATAAAATAAAAAATCTGGAACTCTAGTATTAAACAAGTAATTGATATTAATATCACATACCTCTATCTTTTAAAAAAGCTTCATCATCGAATGGAAACAAACGAAATGCCAACTATTGAGTCTCTTGCCGTATAAAGATTTGTCGCAACCTCTTTTTGCAGCGGGTCACATCGAAACCGTATTGTAAGAGGGCCTAGATAATTGCAGAAATCGTTGCGTGGCCAGCTAGAAGCTTTCACGCTGATGAATGAACGCGGTAGGAAGGTTATCGCAACTAGTGCATTCTCGACCACGCTGCGCCGTCACGATAACGATGAAAAGACGAAAGCTCGGGCTCGCTGTAACTCGCGACGATGATTCGCGCCGAATGGGAACGTGTATGCCGCTCCGGTTAATGAAAAGCTCTTTATCTCTCTCTATTATTAATTTCGCGTGCAAGTCTGGCCCCGCGATCGTCTCGCTCGATAATCTTCGTTATTAACGGGACGGCTTTTGGACCAAGGGTGGTTGATTTACTCGCTGAGAACCGCGATGGGGATGCGAAGGGACGAAGCGGTTTTTTAAATATAGATCGCGCACGTGGAAAATTCTTTGTTTTCTTTGAAAACGATCTTTTAAGCTTAAGAAGGATATTAATCAAAATTAAAAAAAAAGAATAAAACTAATATAAAACTTGTATTAAATTAGTTACTGATTATTGATAACAAGTTTCTATCACCCTCGGTGTTGGTATTGTTAAGAATTTCATTAGACATACTTATTTTTAATAAATTCTACTTACTATCTTATACCAACGTTTCTAATTAAATGATTATTAAAATTCCTTACAATTCGAATAATCACAAATTTCAGTGTAACCAACGTGCTAAGATTACCATAGCTCTGGATCGTAAAAGCCCGCGAAGCGGTATGCAAATTTAATATTTCTCATTCGAACTTTCTACGTACTCGAATACGAAGTTTCTATTATACGTTCAAAACTTTCCTTCGCGTGTTTTTCAGCGCGCACACAGCGAATAAATTGTAGCGTAATGGAGCAAATATCCTGCCGTGGAATCTTGTTACCGAGTTTCCTCGACGTTCATTCCCCGCGAGTTTCGCGCGTCCGTCATCCGAGCAATCATTCGATCTCCGATTCCGCGTAAAGGGGTGCATTTCCCCTTGAAATTTCGACACCCTCCCGTGTAATTCACGGAATTCGAGCTCTTTTCCTCGAGCGAAAAAGCGCATCCCTGAAACTTCGAGACCATTCAGCGAGTGGTTTGTAAATAACCGCGTGCACAATGTCGATGCTCCGCGGCGAGAGTGTTTCCCATGGTCAGTGTATGGGAATCGAACGCGTTCCATGAATCCAGTCAATCACGGCAATTTGCATCCGTCGTTGGCCTGCGTGCGGTGCCTATCCTCGTCTACCTTGTCCGCTGTGTGTTTTCTATTATCTCCATCGGCCATCCGAGCCGTGCCTTTAGCGCAAATCACGTCTGATTGAGGTTTCAATCGGAATTCGTGAATAGAACTTGATTTACTAGCGTGCGTACACACAGAGGCTGCTTTTGCCTGGCTGCTTGCGTTCCCCTCCCCTACCCTCCCCCCGTGAGTTTCGAAACGCGCCCACCGAAGATCGCCGCTTCGATCCACTCGCCTTCAAATGGCTCGGTAATGATTCGAGCATGGGGGTTATTAATCGAAGGCAGAGCGAAACCGACGGACAATTCGATTGCACGCAGTTTTAGCGATAATTTCGATGCCGCCCTGTGATTTGTTGTCGTTCGTGTTTAACCCTTTCCACCAGGTTGTACCATCTGAGGGGACATGGAAATAATATGAATTATTTTTAAGGGAAATACAATTAATTTATTTTTCTTTTTGTCAATTTCCTGCCAAAGTTCTCAAGAAATTGAGAATTTACGGTCCTTTAAAAAAGGAATCCAGAAATTGCAAGTTCCATTATTTCCATAAAATATGTATTGATTTCGAAAGACAGAAAAGTATTTCATATTTTTTTCCGTTGCACCGCGATAAAAAAAAAACTGTCGATTTCTCTTTTTCACCCGTTCGTCATGATTCTCATCTGCAAAACAAATCACAGAACCAGACGGCCTCTCCAACAAAGTTACAACGGTGCACGTGAAATCCTGAAAACAAATTATACAATCATATTTCCTGGAACTCTTTTTTTTTTACAAACAAAAAAATATTCCCCTGCGTTGGTTCTCATTGAAGCACCCACCCTCCCATGTTCCTGGTGAAAAGCCATGTATTCAGATTTCATCGATCGTAAATCCATTATTGCGATCGATAACCGTGCACCACCACCCCTCCCGTGTCGGGAAATACGACCCGTTACCGTTTAACGTCGTTCGCCAATGTTACCGTTCGAGTGTCATGGACGAGGATATTTCGACATTGAATAACCGTTCACAAAGAAAAAGGGTTAGGTAAAAAAAAAAATATATGTTTCAATGCCGTACTCGGCGATGTCGAGTGCCCGAACGCCATGTCGCGCTCGTTCAGTTTCCACGTAAAATTCATCCGAGAGGTGTAACGCCGTCGTTGCAAAATTCATCTTGCAAACTTTACGAATGCAACGAGATGAAAACGTGGAAAGTTCGATGGAGGGACTGTTGCGATGTGAAATTTGAATAAAGGATATGCTGTGAAATGTTTTTTACAAATACGATTCTATACGTGTTAGATAAATAATTGGTTTCCTTGCGGTGTTACCTTTTTTTAAGTTTCGTTTTTAATGAAAATTGTCATTTTTTAGATTGGAAGGATTTTTGTCAGTAAATTTGTTAAACAGTGGATATTGAATGGATAATACGAAACAGAATTAATTTTGGGCTACGTCACGAAATAATTGGCTACAGATTTTTCCGTCATTCACGAACGCTTCGAGTTTACCCGATCAATCGTGCGTGCTGGTCACCGTTTCTGACTTTCAATATTTGCACGCGATACCGTGGCCCGTTTCATACAAATTTCCGATCGGTTGTAATTTGCAACAGCAACGCTTGACGGACAATCGATTAACGTTTGCACAGCTTTCCCGCCGATATTGCGTCCGTCGTTCGGACGCACGTAATCGTCATAAGCACAAACATATTTTCCGCTTTCTCCCGTCGGCTTTGTACGGGATCGTTTTCGATAAAAGCCACATTAACTTGCCGTTCGTATCGTTTATTAACGGGCCGCGTATCGAAATCGTGGCTCGAATAATTGTTTTAACATTGCCGCTCGAATTAAATCCGTGACTCGAACCGTCTGTAACGGCGAATCGAAATTAATGCCTGCGAATAATTGCGAGTCCTCGTCGAGAAGGATCTTGAATAAATTGGTGTCCTTTTATTATAGACACAATTTTTTTCTTATCGACAAATGTAATTGACAGTTTATTAATTATAAACTCAATTAAATATATTTCATATTAAATTTATATAAATGTGTATTGAAAAATAACTATACATTTCACATGCATCTATCCGACATTTTTGCAAAGGAAATTGTTCAGAAAGGTCTCAGCTACCCTCCATTTCCGGTTCTTACACTATTTCTGGGACATCTTGTATAATAATAACTAATTTATGCTATATTATTTTCTAACAATATTTAAATAATTTTATTTCCTAGAGTAACTCAAAAAACATGGAATTTTAAATGTTGCAAATCTTTTAGGGTCACTACTCTTTCAACAAATAGCTAGGTTTTAAAACGCGTACGTACGACTTCCTTAAGCGAGGGACTAAGTGCATTATGCAAGTCGACAATTTAAAACAGCGGAAATGCATTTGGCGCCTGACATTATACAGCAACCGGTGCACGTGTGCAATCGACGCGATAGAAGCGTGTTTCAGGGGCGACTCGTGGGGAACAATGACCAAAGAAAACTTCGTATTTCTTCCTGTTATCGGGCGCGCCGTCTGTTGCAGCCGTTGCACCGGCTCGATACCCGAAATTGCAGTCTCAACTTACGATCGAAGTTGGCCAAGGCTGGCTAAATTAATGGAGTCAGGTTTATGGAATTGACACTTCATTGCGACAGTGTATATATCCCTCGTGATTTCAGTATTTATTGTAATTGCATTAAAAATTAAAAGTCAGTAATTAAAAATAAAGACGTCTTGCTGCTAATACAATTTTAATTTATTTTAGGGTATTCCTAGACTGTGCCTACCCTCCAATTTAAAATCTTAAATTGTTCTTAATTTTCTATAGATTTATAATTACTTTTTAGTCTTAAGATCTTTTTAGGTATTAAGCGTTTTTTAAAAGAAACTTGTATTTACTTTTGCTCTTAAAATTTCCTTACACCCCCTCCAGATTTGCCCAGGACTTACAGTTTCCATTAATCCTACAATTTCCCCAGGCTCTTCCCAAGTTCTCTCAAGACTTACCCTCTTAGGATTTCCCTAGGTCTCTAGGTATGCTCTCCCTAGCTTTTCCCAAGAACTTAAGTTTAATTCTAGAAACTTGCCCAGTCAGTGGTTTCTGGTATCCATGAGAATTCGTGTTTCTGATCCCAGAAGTCGAGGATCGCTCCGGCGGGAAGGCGCGCGGCGGTAAACTTGCGCGTCGTGCGCGCTCCTTCAAGGAGGACTTCCTGGAGAAGCTCTCCCACATGCGTTCTCCCGGTAGCGGCAGCGGTGGCGGAGGTAGCGGGGCGGCTACACGGGCTGCCTCGCCCTCCTCGCCGCGGACACCACGGGACAAGAGCGCGCCCGGTTGCACCGACGCAACCACCCTCGACAAGAATCCCCTCCGTGATCTGCACATCCACGTGCGACAGGTGCAGCTGGCACTGCTCCACTTCAGGGACGTCGTGTCGAAGAAGAAGCTCGAGATGCTGCCGGGTAACGGCACCATCGTACTCGACACCGTCACCACCATACACACCGTGCTGAAGTCCTATCTGCTATACGAGAACAGGTAGGAATTATACACCTTAACACTTTGCCAACTGATTAATTGGATAAAGGCTACGACCGTCCTGAAGATCTAGCTTTATGTAATAAATAAATTACAAATGTCCCTACATGATTTTTGATTGAAGCTCCACTTTGGGATCAGCAACGAACCAAGTGTACCAGGCTCTGGCGCAGTTGTTGAAGCTCTGCGACGACGTGTTGTTGCACGGCGACCAATCCTCCGCCCTGGACACTGAGAACGTGACGCACATCATAGGACTGGTCGAGGAAGCCGTGAAGAACCTGGTTGCCCTGGCGAACGAGAAGATCACCAACAGACAGAAACCCGCTGCCGTCACGACCAGCAATAGGTACCTGAATCCTCCCGACTAAATTAATCACCTGTGTCTCTAGATCTTTCATGAACACGTTTTTTTGTGCCGTCATAGTAGAACTTGACACGTTGACTGTCACAGTGAAAACAGACGTGTGTGGTAAGACACGAGGCTTCTGTCGATTAATTTTCCAACGTAACCAATCAAGTTACTAGCTTGCACTATTGGTCTAATACTGGCAATATCCACGGTTTATCTTTTCTTTTGGCAGTCAATGTATTAAAGGCTGACGACCGGCGAATGAAACATTGAACATATCACGTTTCAGAACGTCGGGTTACGGATCGGAATTGACGCCACAAAGAAATTCTTTACCCGATATCCCGTTAACCCCGAGGGAGAGGCAGATTTTAGAGCAGACCGCCGCGACTACAAGTCTGGTCCGTAGTTCGCATAGTTCCGAGTCGATCTTAAGGGATTCTAGTCCACCCCCAAAACCACCACTCCCCGAAAGGTAGTTTATCCTTTATTTAATACATTAACGTTGTAGTACAGGTAACCCTCGCAACACAGTTTCGTTATAACACTGTCTGATCCCAAAACAAGATAAATCATTTTGTTAGGTACGGGGGGTTACCTGCAATACACATCTTTCAATGACAACGTTATCGTTAAGAAATTAATGTTGACCCGGAGTGCGTATTTCAGAAGCAACGTGTGTCTGTCGGAGGAGAACAGCTCTTCCGGTACGCCGCCCCCGTTGCCCCCGAAACGAAGAACGCGGGCTCAACAGCTGTTGGACGAGTCCGAGGGTCTTCTAGCATCTAGTCTCGACGGTGTCTCCCTTCGTAGTCGATCACCAGAGGATTCGTCGTCTCTTTTAAGCGCATCGGCTGGCAGCTTGGATTCGGCCCTTAATCATTCTCGCGACGAGGATGAGATACGGGCGATCATGGGACCAAACGACGAGTCTCTGAACGACAGTATGGATCTCAGCCTGATGGCCACTATTCAGGGTAATTGATGATCTCCGACATCGACTGTCGGCTTATCTTCCCTTTCCTTGGATCGATATTGATTTACACCCGAGACGAAGTGTCTGTAATTCAGATATGCTGGAATGATGAGGTCGTGTCAATATGTCATGTTAACTTAAAAAATTAGTTACTCAATGGGTAAAATAATGTATTGAAATATAATTGCAGTTAGGCATAAAATAGATAAAATAAAATACCCTTGAACATCAATTGCACTAAGGTGGAATAAATAAAAAGTAGAAACCAATGACATGTTTTGACGGCTTTGTACAATCGGTGACAGCGAAACTGACATCCTCCTAAGAAGGCAATGAAAGAGCTGTATAAGTAGATTTCCATGTGTGTCAAGCAGACCACCATGTAGCTTAGTCAGCAAAATAGTGCTGAACCGTGCTGGTCGTATTTGTAACATCAGTCTTATTGGAAAAGTCTCAGGACTCAGTCTTCGTTATCGAAAAATTCTTCAAGGTGTTTGAATAATGTGGTGTAAGACATACTAAAGAAAATTTAATTATTAACCCTTTAAGGACGGAGGACTTTTAATCTTGACACAGTACACGAATATTATTTATTTTAAATAAATAATAAGTAACGATTTTAGTAATAATTGTAGAATATATGTACGAATTTGTAAGTTACTGTGACGATTAATGCCAATCGTCCAAAAAGGGTTAATTGCATTGTTACAGATCGGTAAGCGTTCATTTTATATTTGCAGGCATGCAAGTTAATGGTAGTTCAAACTGTAGCTGCTGGGACGGTTCCGAGACGAACATACCGAGCACCATGTTGCTGGGTCAACAAACTCCTCAAGAAATGCTTAATCCGTTCACCGGTAGGTAACAGAGAGAAAAAGAATTTCCTTCGTCGCTGACCATTCGGACAAAGAGCGAAACGGTACCGGTGACGTTGCACATTCATCAACGCACAGAAAAATGTAGGAGCTAAAATTACGCAAGAATTTCTCAAATAGCTAGTGGAGCAGGTAGCGTGGGCGTCGGAACCTTCGGACTACGTGAATAAACAGTATCGTATAGATGTTCATCGAAGTCAGTGCAGTTAGCTAGCATTCTTTTTTTCATTCTAAATTCTGATCTATATATAAATCATGTCCGTCAATTGGAATTGGCAAACCGTAAAAAACTTCTTGCGTAAGCTTTTACATATTTGATCAAATTATTTTCAAGTAACGTAACATTGCTGCTCTGTTTCAGGCATAGAAGGTAAGATGGAACGATTATCGACCCAGACGCAGGAATCTGGTTTCGTATCGATGCACTCGCAGCGTAGCTCGTCCCAAAGTTACACCACGTCCAGCATAACATCCAAAAGATCGTCCCAACAGAGCAGCATTAGTTATAATTCGCAAACGTTCAATTCGCAACAGTCGTTCTCGCAGACGAAACTGTCGTCGGACAGTAACGGCTCGATTTTCACCCAGAAGACAATGACCAGCTCGAAAAGCACTATCAGCACGACGAATATATCCGGAAGCGGGGATTCCGCGTTGCTGGAGAAGCTGGTAAATGTGGGTGTTGCATGCTTCGATTTTGCTTCGATTCTGATTTAAAACTTTAATTCACGAACAATCGTGGCCTAGACCTATGGGGAGCATGTACAGCAATATTTTGACTAAAGATAGGGGTACGAATTTTTAAACAAATTCAATATTAAACTGTTCAAAAATTACAATAATACAAAGCACAAAATTAAATTTTAATCATTGCTTTTTCGAAGATCGTCTAAAGGTTAAATAATATTCTTTATTGCAATGTGTGTAATTAAAACCCTTTCGCTAATTGTAAATACTTCATATTTAACACCTTAACTGCCACGTCACCTATACATAAGTGACATTTGAATTTTCATTAAATGTTGCCACTCGTGTTGTTACAAATTTTTATTTATTTTGTCGAAAATATTCCTGTTGAATACTGAAAACTATAAATAATAAAAATGACGAGGTATTGTGGAAATAGAATATAAAACTTGTTAAAAATAAAATTACCACCAAATGGTCTTTTCAAGAGCTCCAACAGGGCAGTTAAAGTGTTAATAGAATTAGTTTAGATGCCTTAGGGTGTCTGCAGGCGCCAGTGATAGTGAAAGGGTTAAGCATGCAAATTGAAATTTGATATGACGCGCACCGTATTCTCCATTCACGCGTTTGTTATACAAATTTCGATTCTGTGCAGGAAATGGAATCGGTTTCTGCGTCGGACGCGAACGGCGTGCCACCCGCGTTGCCAGAAAAACGATCGAAACGTAGAAAAGAACGTCAGCCGTCGCAGTACGACAATGTACCTGAAAACGAGCATTTATCAACCTGTAGTTTGCACACGAGCAACGGCGACAGTCCGGACGCCAGTAAACCCCCTCCGCTCCCTCTGAAGAAACGACATAGTAAGTCGATCCCTAACTTACAACGAAAGAGCAGCAACAAAGCAATTGATATTACAAAATTGATCGTTATTGCTTTTTTGCTGACGTAAACGGTGATGATTGACACAATTGATCAAATGTATAATCGATAATGAATGTCGAAAGGAAATAATTATCACTGAAATTTAATCGAAAAGTTATCTAGATCTTGTTTTAGAATAGATATTCGAAATGTTGATAAAGAATAGTAGGTTGAAACTGATGCGATATTTTGTATCCCCCAGTGTTCCAATCAGTGGCATATTCCGGTAAGTGGGATCCTGCCCACACAAATTCAGCATAACCCTCAGCAAAACACGTTTTCACGCTAAGTTGAAATCCTTCGTTTCACGCATTTTATTATTAATCTACATACACGATTTCAAAGCTCCTAGCTTTTTTGCGGCATGTTCGTCGTTCTTTTTTAATCTCATTTACGTCGAGATCACACCATTTCACACGATTTTCATTTTCGAGCTTGGATATTTTAATTCATATCTTTAGCTTTATTCACGGCTTTCGTTTTAATCTACACGGCAGCAAATATCGAAGATAAGACTAACATTTTTATATTGTTCTCGATTAGAATATACTGTGATATCAAATTCTATGAGGTTTATTTAATAATTCACATTTAATACAGATGCTATCGTACGCTTACGTTTACATTATGAGTTCCAGATTTCATTAACCATAGAAACTAATCTTGGACCACTCGAGTGGGCGTCGACATTGTTTCACTAATTAACTTGACCTTTTCTTGCTAATAGTCAGTTTAACACTTATGCTTCTTTAACTCTGGAACGGAGTCGGAGGTTTTAGTTTACGTTTTCACGATTATGCGTGAAGTATCGACGGGAAGAGAAATCCTTTTCATATATTTTCATTTCAAATATTATCCAAACAGTGTAGTTCGTTTATATGCATATCTTGGAAAATGTTGTTCAAAAGATTTCATTCTTACAGCAGTAAGTTTTCATGAATCTCTTACGGATCATGTATCAAGTTACATGCTTGTGCATCAGTGTTTTCTTTATTACATTTTTACACTCCTGTGCTTTGATAATTTATTGTAACATAAATTTCTGCTTGTATCTATCATATTGTATTATACATATATATATATATACATATTGTATATCCATGAAGTCATATTTTTTAAATTTATTTTTTTATCTTTCTTTACAATTATAATATTTTGCCGTTTGGTATTATTTGTTAGAATTATGAAAATCTGTGACTGTATCTATTTCAGTTATGGCGTACATGGAGATGTTTGGGAACTGTTCCCACAGTAACAATGACTTTATCTCCGGTCTTGGGACACGTCATTCAGTGGCAGCTTATAATTCAATGCAAGCGGAATGGCAACAACACGAGATGGCCCTTACGACAACACAATCATGCTCTTTCATGGCGCACACCATGACCACTTTACACGATAGCTCGAAGTACGTAACTTCTGACATAAACACGTTTCCTGTAATTTTGCATACCCCTATAGGAAAAATTAAAAACAACCTGCCTGGTTTTTTTTCAGTACCTCCATAACAATGACACCATCGGTAACAGAAATAGCGGATAATTCTAGTCTCCCTCCGGCATTGCCACCAAAGAGATCGCGTTCGATTAAATCAAACATAACACCCCCGCCGATTTCGCCGAAACCCACCATCAGCATGCAGAGCATACACTCGATGGACCCAATCGTAACGTCGACGCCGGTGAAAATAGAGGAATCGAGCTGTGTTCGCGATAAGAAAGAGCTCACACCCTCGACTCCTGTTAAATTGGTAAATATTTCTTAACCGTTTGAGTGGCAAGTGGCGATATCGCGCCTCTTCCTCTTCATGTAATTTTCGATTGAACAACAGCAAAGACCCGTGGCACTCGAACGCTTAAAATCGTTAATGTATCGTTACCAATCGTCGATAATTTGCTTCCAGAACAACGCTGCTTTGGACGTATTGCCTCCCTCGAGGCCTGCGAGCAACGCTTTGTCCTCGTTGTCGGTCGACGACAATACTCTTGAACTGAGAGACGTCGATCAGGACGACAGTATTCTGGATGAGCTGGACATTAGCAAGTATCTGGTCTATAAGAAACCTGAAGAAGAAGGACCGGATATACGAGGGGGGCATCCGGATGCGTTATTGATTCATGCTACCAAAGCTAATAAACACGGTAATAATTTCTTTTCAATTTGTAAAATAAAGATTGTACGCTTTAATATTGAATATAATTCATTCGTGTTCTTTCATGCTTCATAGATGAGAAAGAATCAGGTTAGTGCGCTAATTACCACATCTTTCAGATTCATCATGATGACTATAAAAGCTTTATTTGTATTGTATTAATTACTGAACTGTGATGTTGATTTTATTCCCAGATTTCCTGTATCAAGAAGCGTTCTTGACCACCTACAGAACCTTCATGCAGCCTTTAGAGTTGATCCAGAAGTTACACAGGCGCCATCAGCGGTTCTCCTGTTCCGCTGACGTCGTCAAACAGAGAGCAGCTCGTGAAGCATTTTCCTTGTTAGTTAGGGTAGTTAGCGATTTAACGTAAGTTAGCAAAGTCTTCAACCGTATTCAAAATGGTTCTGAATAATTGAGAGAAATGTTAATGTCCCTCAGCATGTCGGATCTCGATGATATCCTGTTGCAAACGTTGATGGAGTTCGTGCAGCAGTTAGTGTGCAGCGGCGATCTCACGATGGCGAAGGCTTTGAGGGTGAAAATCTTAGAGAAACACGCTGCGAAACAGCTACAAGCGACGCAACCGATCCTCTCCTCGCTCAGCGTGACGACGAAGCAGGCCTCCCTGCTCGACTTCAAAAGCGAACAGATAGCGGAGCAGATGACGCTGCTGGACGCGGATCTGTTCATGAAAATCGAGATACCGGAAGTGCTGATCTGGGCCCAGGAACAGAACGAGGAGCGCAGCCCCAACCTCACCAGATTCACGGAACATTTCAACAAAATGTCGTACTGGGCCAGATCGAGGATACTCGAGCACAGATTGGAGAACGAGGCGAAGGACAGGGAGAAATACGTGGTGAAATTCATCAAGATAATGAAGCATCTTAGAAAAATAAATAATTTTAATAGCTACTTAGCCTTGCTTTCTGCACTGGATAGCGCGCCAATTCGAAGGCTCGAATGGCAGAAACACATTACGGAAGGCTTGAAAGAATATTGTGCTCTTATCGATAGTTCTAGCAGCTTCAGAGCCTACAGGCAAGCTCTGGCGGAAACACAGCCACCCTGTATCCCATATATGTAAGGACCTGTACTATTTCAAAATTAATTAAGACCATGATTCATCTTTCAACTTTACCCTTCACTTTCAGTGGACTAGTCCTTCAAGATCTGACATTCGTGCACATTGGAAACAGTGATTTATTACCGGATGGCACTATAAACTTTTCCAAAAGATGGCAACAGTTTAATATCGTGGAGAATATGAAGAGGTTCAAGAAAGGGTATGACGCTTTTAGTTTCGATTTAGTGGGGCAAACCAAATGCAAGTGTTTGGTAAATTAATTATTAAAAAACCGCTCAATACACAAAATTGAAAATTTAATGATGTTTCAACAACACTCCAAGCTTTAAATGTCCATGTCCATGGTAGGGACATGTAATCTGAAGGTTCACACCAAATTTTAATGTTCTGCGTGTTCCAGGTCGAGGACAAGACCTCCCCCAGCACTTTAAAGCTTGAAATGTTATTGAAACATCATTAAATTTAAAATTTTGTGTATTGAGCGGTTTTTTTCAAATAATTAATTTACCAAACCCTTGCATTTAGTCTGGTCTGTCTCTTTAAGTCTGTTTCACAGGAAATATTTGGGGTTCCCCTGTATACAACGAATGAATTGTATGTTTCAGGACGTATTCGTTTAAAAAACACGAACGTATAATAACGTTCTTCAATAATTTCAGCGATTTCCTCTGTGAGGAGGCGATGTGGCAGATATCGGAGAGCATTAAACCGCGCGGCGGGAAAAAAGCCCAGTCCCAGAACTAGAACACGTCTAACCCTTTCACTGCCTGCGTCTCGAAATCGAAAGGCTGATACCAGTGAATTAGAACGTTTATATTTAATGGATATTTTTAGGTAGATGCTTAATCGCGAATCGTGGAAACAATATCTATACAACACTCAAAGGGCGGTGAAAGGGTTAGGCCCGTTGTCTATCCCGTTTCAACAGCCTCTGTGAGGTTGTATTTTAATTTATGAAAAAAAATTTTAATATTTCCTCCGTATCGATGAGAAGAAACGAACAAAAAAGAAAAAAGAATATATATATTACAGACGTTTAGATCAAATTGAGATTTGATATATATATCCGTTTCGTTTCGAATATCGAACCGCGTGTATAAAATATTCGATTGAATCGAGACTTTTAGGGAAACTTTAAACGATTCGGTTAAAATTGATCGTGTCTCAATGTATTTTTGTAGGTTCGTTTTTTTATCCTTATTCGCCGTAGGATAGTAAGGGAAAACAAAAAGAAAAAACGTGTTTGCTATGGACCTACGCAACGTATACTTAAACAAAACACACACACACACACACACATAATGCAGCTGTAACGATGCTTCACCTAAGCATGAAGGGAGAGAAACCCCGCGCATTAACATATTCTATATATGTATATCTATATAAAAAGAAAAAAAGTATTTATTTATTTGCCTTATATCAGCAACATGTAAAAAAACAAGTAGTAGGTGTCAACTTTTCTTTTCCTTTTTTCTTTATCTTCTTCTTTTTTGTTTCTTCTTTCTTTTCTCTGTTTAACTTATTTAGATATATGTAAACGTCCAATCATATAGCTTTATCGTAGGTAGAGAAAAACTTTTTCAAACGTCAACAGCGCTGAGTCTGTTGACTTCACAAGGAAAAACACCAATTACGTTGATTAATGTAGATGCCATTGTGAGTTCACGGAACGGGCGCGTTTCGCGCGCTCCTCTTCCGAACACGTGGCACACGACTGAGCGTAACTGTTACATATACTATTGTATATGATTCTATAGAGGACACCTTTTGTTGGAAACTTGTTAATAGGTATCCAAGCATTCAACTTCAACCCTTTGAGGACGAGGATATCCAAAACCGATTTATTCGTTTTGTGTACAAATTTCATTTTGATGTATACAATTTTTGCTTCGAGAATGCAAATTAAAACGCTTTGTTGAACGTGTACTGTGTACGGGGGTGTCCGCAGAGGGTTGAGTCGAACGGTTACCTAGAAGATGTAGGTAAATTAAATGTGAAAACCCATGGATCCTAGCGAAAGAATCGAATCGAAATTTTATCATCCTCCTGTACGTTACTGATCGTTCTAAAAATCTCTTTCATGTTTTTTACCATCCAATTTTTCTTTCTGTTTTTTTTTATCATTTTCAATGATGAAACGAAGGGGGGTGTTTCTCTTTCACCGCACATTCCTATTTAGAGGGAAAGGAAACCGATCAGATTCATTTTATCCGGGTAAACAAAAAAATCGTACTATCGACCCTCTTTGTTGAATAACGTCGGAATTTAATAGAGTGCATCGAGTTTTTCATTTCTTAAGATAAATTGTATATCGCTATAGTGATACGGCTGTCTGTGTGCCTCATATTATTAGAGTGAATGAATATCTCGCCTATTATTAACGTTCTCTGGTCTCACGTTTAACGATAAATGTCTTGTATACAGCATTCGTCGGCGGTAATATGATAATCGGGTTAAGAGATGTTGAAGAAGCTGCTTGTTAACGTATTAACTGCCATCAGTAATTAATTGATCGCTATCAATTCAATTTGGTCCAACAATTAATCCTTTCAATTCTAAATTAAATTTTGTATCTTTAAATATAAAGCATTCATGAAATTTTGATTTTCATTAGTGTAGAGTACAGCAAGATTAAACTAAGTTAAAAATTGTAATTGTAAATTAATTTTTAAATGATTTAAATATCAGAAAGCAATATTTTTACTATGGCAGTTAATGTGTATACAAGCTGTGGGTATATTGGCAAGCGATGACACAAAAATTTGTCAAGAAGTATATTTTAATAGTTTTAAGCATCTTATTTGAAGCAACTTGAATTGTAACGTGTTTTAATGGGTACACATTGATCGCTAATCGCTTATCAATGTGCTCGCAATCGTGATGGTCGCGTACACTTATTATTCATACTCAAAAGGCCTAAGCAGTTGATGATTGACGTTGGTTTATAAGCACACCGTTAGCACCTTACCAACCGGAAGCCTATTAATGCCATCGTTACTGACTGAGAACCGATTAATCAGCCTTCGATCCTTAATGAATCATAACTCGATTGAAGTAACATTAAACTTAAGAAAGTTCTTTCGATTTTTATTAAGTTATAGAATAATAGCGTCCGTTTGATTAAGCGGTAGGTAAGGTGTACGATAAAATACTTAAAAGCAGCAAGAACAGAAAGAACAAAAATCACACAAGAGTAGTCTCAGTGATATAGTTCGCCATTAACGATATAGATCCGATAGAACGATTGTCAATTTTTGAACATGCACCAAGTATATACAGATACGTAAACGTAGCTTTCAATATGAATCACAGGAGTTTAATGAGCGTTGAAAAATTGTTCCGTAAATAGATGCACTCACGAATAATTCAGAAAAGGGCGAGATGGAAAGGGACGAATCGATCTTAGGTACGAATTTTTCACGAAATCGTTATTGTTAACGCCGGTAATAAGATACCACATTCGATGAGAAATTTCAAATGATACGCGAGCGTGTGCGTGAGCGAACAAAAACATTCATTTCTGTTCAATAAATCGATATGTATAGGGATTCATCTAATCTTAAGATTAAGAAGTTTATTATTAACTTTGTACATAGTTTGATTGTATTCGGGATTTCTTGTATGTACGCGAGTGCCGGCTATTATTCACAATTGTATATATATATACGAAGTGTATTATCTTTATAATTAACTTTTGCGCACGAGGTAATCAATCTCATACGTGTTTAAGTTTATCGAAATCATTGTGATGCCATGTTACATTCTTTGCGTAGTCACGGACGCTTGATTCCTTTAGAATTGTTCTTTTTCGTTTCATCGAGGAAGCTAAACCGTGTGTTCTATCGGGCGTCTCGAAATCGTGCAACAGAACCCAATTTTTATTAATAATTCATTCAAAATTACATAATTTCTCTTCTATTAACATTATAATTTTAACAAAATTCCATTTGTGTGCTCTGTTATTTAATTAAAGTCTTTGAAATTTTATTTAAAAAACGAAAGAATATTTATCAAAGGGATTTATCAACAATTCAAATTGTTAGCTCCCTTCTGTCACGAGGGATTTATTGCTTCCGCCTGTTGCGCGAATTTCGGAGCACCCGATACTTTTCAATTCTGTTTTTTTATTTTCCTGTATTTTTTAATACAATCGTCATCAGTTTCCTCCTCGAATTTCTTACATTTGTTTCTTTTGTATTCCATGCGCATCCTACCCGATCCTCGAAACATACATACGCGTACAGTTTAAAAACCGTCGCTTGTCGAACTTCTGTTGACAGTTCCTTTTTGAAAAAATGGCTCACTCGAAAGTGTATTTTATATGTGATGCGGTTATAATGATTGCTGTTGCATCTATTTTCTATTAACAATTTTTTCCTCGATTCGCTGTTAAACAGTATTCTCTTGTAAATTCCATATAAGGCGATATGTAAGCGTACATTTTAAGGTAAACGCTAAATGCTAACAAAACTATGAGTGAGATATATAAAAAGAAAAAAACAAAAAAGAACACACACACAGTGAATATGCAACGAAAATACTTAGACTCTCCGTCAGTCTCTGTTAGTTAAAAATAAAACATTAGAATATTTTGCGGTAGATAAACACGCTGCGAAGAAAGTGAATTGATTTGATCGTTTAAGTTGATAATAAGATACATTACAAATTTTTATCTTCCTTTATTAAAACACATGTACGTATAAGCGTATTATTATGTCAGAGAAAGATTATCATCGGTTCTCTTAATTATAAATTTTGTTTTGTATTTTTAAGTGATTTGTTGTTATAATGAAATTGATCTTATTATCAATTGATAGATCGTTCTTCGCCAGTGCATTATTTCAGCTCCGATTAGCCAAACATAGACTGTAGGTTAAAGAAAGAAATGTGTTTTTATCTGTCTTTTTGCTGAATATAGATTGTAGCGTTCGAGGAAACAGTCTATGAATGGAAATAGACTCTAAAGCAATCGCTGTAAAATTTACAACGCAATGGTTCCGGCGTTGCGAAACGATCATAAAAAAGCACTTTGATCATTGAATATATATATATATATATATATAAATATATATATATTGATACTTTCATGGCGAGGGATATTTGCAGAATTAACGATAGATTGTACATATACATGCGACAAATTAAACGATCGAACGATACATCGATCCCTTATTGTATATTTTAGGGAAGAATTAATAAGTTCTAAGGCTCGAATCAGAAACAACGGTTGTTTGCGTGGCACGGATACAAATTGAAGGAAAAACAATGAAAGAAACTGATGCAAAAATCATGCGTCAAATAACTCTCGCCGAACTTGAAATTAAACGATGTTTTAAAAGTGTGTCTCTTAACAAAGAAACAATAAGTAATTATCCCTAGCAAATATCGATAAACACGAAACGAGTAATAATTACCATTAATGTGTTACTGATCTCTAATCGACGAAAGATGTATGTGTAATTTAACATTTAAAAAAGAACAAAAAAAAAAAATAGATAACAATGGTAAGTATTTAAGATGTACCGATAACCGATAATCACGGTGATCGTTCGACGCTTCGGTCGATTTATGTTTCGAAATATTCCCGCTAGAGCGTCGTACGTCACCGGAAACAAAGGGACATATCCGCAAAAGATGGTGTTGCTGTTTCAAAGACAGTGAAGTCGAACAGTTCTGAGAAGAGTTTGATAAAATGAGCAACAAGATTGATTTGTAATAATGTCGATTTACATTCGATTGTTTTTAACGATGATGTAATTTGTTTGTTTGTTCGGCAGCATACGATATCGGTAATTAAGTGGCTTTTATCGGAAGAAATGGCGAAACTTTACGCGAAGTAACGACAGCCCACGATTTCACACCGAAACATTGACATACACAGAGGTTATTACATTCAATGGTACAATAGTTACACATTTAATAATCTTTATTGATAATTAATCATTTGTACAATGTTTCTTGAACATTCAATTTTTTAGAGTTCGTTGATTGTAAAGAAGAAAATAAGTGACAGAGATAAGGAGCATAATTCAAAATAACAATCTTGATATTGTTTAAATATTAACTGCATAATGGATTTGCTATTTTTTACGATGATTTTTAATGGAAGTGTGACAACTATATTATCTAATTTATTGAGAAGAAAATGAAACTATTTTTGCATTTATAATATGCAAATATGAAAGAGGTAAGGTGAATTTTAAATCAAATTCAGAAACATCAAACAATGTTCGAATTAATTTTTCTAATAATCAAATATTCCATTTAATAGAATAATTTGTAAATATTATTCACAATTTACGGAAATAGGATCGATTTTCGAAAGATTTATATTTTTTTATGCATAATTGTACATTTAATCTTTTGCTGCTTTATACAAACAACAAATTGCATAATTGTGATGAATAATATTTTTAAAAATTCTCTACAAAAATTATAAGGAAATCATTAAGGTATTAATTAAATTCTTTGCGTCAGGTATGAATAAAATATATTGGATTTATCCCTTAAATAAATAACAAAACTTTTGGACCAAAATGTTCCAAAGAATAAATCTATTCGCTTCAACTTTTTATTTTAATAACTATGTACGATACTTTTGCAAGTAATAATTATCTTCCACGCTCAGAGTATGATTCTACTATTGCAAATTATTGTAAATTTTTTCAGAAACGATTTAATGAATTATTTGAGGGGTTAATCCTGGTTCTAGCTCATATTCGAGATCTTACGATGTAAATCGAAAATTATTCTATCCACACTCACACAGAGGTAATATAAAGCAAAGGGATATCCAAAGGCATTTATATTATATGTGTCTCATTTATAGGACTCTTTACATGTGTAGAACACTATTACCACAAAAAAAGTGAAACAAGTATACCCGTAACAGCGGGATGTGTGAACGAAACACAATGTCACTGAGCATATCATTTGTAAGCAAACGACTACTAAATAATCATTATATCCGAAGAAAAAACCCTTTCAATTACTCACAGTGATGAAGAAAAAGCAAAAAAGGCAAAAAAATGAAATTCTGACAGCTGTTATCCAAAAACAGATAAACATAAACGTATATACGTGCTCACGCGTTTGATTCTGCGATTTCTTACGTAGCCAGGTCATATTTTTCTATGAATATTTTTTCTTACTGTGCTGTAAAAGGCGCCCGTTTTAAAAAGCACGTGTTTATGTAGTGCGATCCACGCGCAATTAATATAAATACATATATATGTATGTATCTACGATCAATTACTTACAGATTACCGTCGAAATATATTTTTCTTCCGTTCTTCGTCAGTAAGTATCGAGTATGTTGAACATTTGTATGCGTACAAGGTTTTCGATCGACTGTTATTGCTTCTTTTGTAATAGGTGTACGAAGAAGTGAAATAAAAATGTGTTAGAGCCAATTGTACGTTTTACCAAGATAAAATTATACGCAGCAAAAGAAATCATAGAAGAAAATATTTTGCCATGTTTGATTTCAAATTTTCTTGTTTTGGCGCCTTCTATAACCTCAAGTGTACGTAACCTTATATTTTACATTTTTATTAACATTAAATAGTTACTTTATAAAATATAAATTCACGTTAATTATATATAATAGTATAATATTTAAAGTAATGATATAGAAATTATTTTTAAAAGGATAGTATTTTAAAAATTTTAATCTCAGGAGTTAAAGTAGTTTTTATTAATTATTTATTGAAAATTTTCTATATTACAATAAAAGGAATTATTTTTAATTACAAATATTAATGAAATAATATACAAATAGTAAATCGAAGATAACTGCAATGTAGTTTCATGAAAATCCGCCTTACTGTTATGAGACCGCCACTCTAGATACTTCGTATTCCTAGGTTGCGCTCGCCATAGGGGGGCACCACCGGAAGAATTAGAGAGTCGAAAATCGCGATCCCGCAGTTGGTCTTGAAAGAATGCAATACGAGGACGTATCGTGGTCGTACGTACATACAAGATAGAGTTGTTCTGTTAGTGATTCCGCTTGTACCGATACCTGTAACGCTGACAATTTAGAGAATCTTCGATTGCAGTGACGGATACGCGTATCGTCGAGGGGCACCCAAGCCTATATACGGGAATATTCGTGACAGTGCCAATTACATATCCGTGGCTTCGGTGCATACGTACAGATCTGCCCGAAGCATTACGATCGACAAGAAAAGTGCGTGTACGTGAGTGAATAGAGTGCCTCAACCCTGATCCCCGCGCCCTTTCTAAATCATTGACAGTAGCCGTGTCGTGATTTCTGTCGAACGATCCGTCCGATGACGTGCCCTGGACCAGTCGACGGTGATACAAAAGTGTTGCATGCTGCGTGTTAAGACGGGAAACAAGGCGATTTATTGTCACATTTCAACCTTCGAGGTGGGCTGCACCGAGACTGTGGACGTTCCTAGATTGGCGGTAAATACACATTTATCAACAGCATGTCCTCTTCGCTCTCTCTCTCTCTCTCTATCTCTTTCCGTGAACCTTGTCTTTTCCATTTTACTTACTGTTTGTAATCCCAATCGTTGTTCCATCTATCTTGTGTGCATTTTTTTGAACGCGATCCATCGCGCGACCATTCGTTTCCGTCTGCCCTTTTTTCTTTTTCTGTTACCATTCGCCCTGTACACCGGTTGTTTTATCCATTTGCTCTCTCGCCGGTGTCGCGTATTAATATTGATCAGAGGGTCGAGTAACCCGGAGGAAGCGATACCGCCTGCGCTTTTCCGAGCACGAAAATTCTAGGCTCCGCCCTGTACCAATTTCCTCCGGGTAACTCTCTTTTGGGACGGTACAGTCCCCGCTCTACCCCCCTTCTGCCAGGCCCGAATTACGAAATTCTTCCTTGCTGCACGCGTTCACTTACCTTCTACAGGATGATTTACGCTCGTGCGATAAACGTCGAGCGGGGATCCTCCCATCTTTGGCCATTTGAAAATCGCTCCGCTCGCCGGCAAATACGAATTCGAATTTTCAATCCAGTTTGCGCGTATATTTAACGAACCGTTCGCGATAAGGATGTCGTGTGTTCGAACCGGCGAAATCACAGATCCTGGCCGGTAATATGTATCGCGTCCGGTGCACATGTGTACACTCCTGTTCCCGGTTGAAAACCGAGAGAGAGACTCCGTTTACCGAATTACATAAGTCAATTAGTCTATTTTCAGATAGCAAAATTCTTAAACAAGTGGAAGTCGTAGTCTGGCTCGTTCGTACGGTATCCGTGATTTCTTTCAACGGTGCGAATTAAGCGATGAGCCCACATGTTTTGAAACATAAATGATCGCTATTTTTTTCTGTCTCTTTCTTTCGAACACGCGTGGCGATGGTATTTGCGGTACGAGCGGTGCACGAATACTCGATAACGTGCACGGTCGGAGAGAAAATGTAGAGGACGGATAAATGGGACAAATGTACTGGATAATTCGATATATAACTTCGCGGGTCGTTAGCGCTCGTCGCGTATACTCGTACTGCAAAATATTAGAGGTGGTGCGGGCATTTTGCTTGCTACGAACTTCACGCGAGTCACCCTCGAGCTATATATGCGCGTAATTTACAACATAGATGGGCAAAATCTTATTCTTGGGTAACCTTTAAGTACCTTATTCTATTTACGTTTTTTTAGCATGGTTATGTGTTCAATTGAAATTATACAATACTTACATTGTATTTTTTAAACATTTCTCAAGGTACAGTTCAATGAAAATGATCTTTTAATTAACACGTTATAATTCAATTTTTTTCTTTTATTTAACCTTCTAATACGCTATCTTGTGTTATTAGTGTACAATTATTTTGTTCTTTAGTTATTAGATTAGATTGAATGGTAAACGAAATTAAAAAAATTATCAGAATGCTTGAGGTTGTTGACTAACATTAGAATTTTATTAAATTCTGCTGTCAGATAATGTTCACACCTGTTACCATTTATAATTAAAATATATATCTAATTAGATATTGATTTAATATCAGTATTTTTGTTGGACCCACTTTGGTGACAGGTAGTGTACAGTATAGGACGCATAGGGTGCGTCGTTGACACTGAACAGGTTTAAATAAAAATCACGGGTTCTTTTTTCCTCGAACCATGAAAAACATGTGGCTCGACTTTGAGGCCTGTTAATGAGTTCCGCGCCACGATAATGTGTGAATGCACTGGCAACGTGGGGGCCATCGGTGACCCGCAGAGATGAAACGGTTCGAAAGTTTATTATGTGTGCAACACTTGTAACACGGCCTGCGTTATTCTAAAATATTTTCTGTTCTACGTGTTGATTATGTGTAACTGGGCTGGGCGACCTGGGGGCCATCGGTGACCCGCAGAGATGAAACGGTTTGAAAGTTTATTATGAGTGCAACACTTGTAACACATAGATTACGAATCTGTGTTACTCTAAAATGTTTTTTTGGCTCGAATTTGACTCTAAATCAAGCCTTATCGTTTGAATTAAAACCAAAGGAAATGGAATTTGCAGGGTTTTCTAACAAAAACCAGGTGTAATTCTATTAAAATTCTGTAAGAATTAGTAACACTACAAATTAGTGTATTTTACTGTATTTGGTATAAATTCTGTAGCTACTAAAATTCTCATTTGATAGTGATTTCATTTCTGGAAAATTTCCTATTCTATTTTCACAATTTCAAGTATTTATAGGAATATTTTCAACCAAATAAACGAAAGAATTCTTAATAATGAAATTCAAGTGTCACCCATATGTGGGTGACGTGGCAGTCAAGGAGTTAATATACATATAAATATTTTGTAAACTTATAAATATTGGTTATCTGGTAGTCAGATTAGACGAAAGTGCGATAAGTATTTCATAGAAAGTGTGATACCGATACAGCCAGATACTTCCATTTAATTAATGTAATTTGAGATTATCTAAACGATACGTTCAAGCACGATAAATTTAAATTAGATTTATTGAAGCATGGTGTTATTATTTTTGAAAAATATACCGTTTGCATGCGGTATAAAAAGATCCATAATCAGTTTAAATTTTAATAAAAAAATGGGTTCGTTTAACTTTAAAATAACAAGCAAGTACATTTCACTTGGGCGATTCTTGGGTATTGAACTTTTTGATACGTGACATCATATTTCTTCCTTGTTTTATTCACGATACACAGAACTTTTGTTCTTGCAATCGTGGAGAACAAAACGGGACTCTCTTCGACAACCAACATCGGGTGTCATCACTAAAAGTAGGAAGAGATCATCGAGTTGCGTGGTTAGCGAGTGATGCACGCATAACAATTAGTTATCTGTCGTTTAAACGATACACGACTACACGGTCGTACTTTTTTTCACCGAACACGATCATACTTAAAATATGTTCGGTGTAAGAATTCCGTTTCAATAATCTTATCGTCCGCCTTCGAAACGTGAGTTTTATCTTACATGCTCTTATTTAAACTTTAAAGCCCCTCGGAATGATCACGTATCCATAAAAAAGGGAATTGCAGCTGCTGCCAGAGAATAATAATAATATTTCTGAGTCTCAAAATTAAAAATTTCTCTTCAGAAGGAATTTATATACAAAACTTCAAATTATTTAGTTCGTACATATATACATTTTTGGACAATATTATCTATTTTAAGTTGTTCAAATATTTCATATTTTTGTACGGTGTAATTGTATAAAAATTTGAGGAATATTTAGCGTTTGTAATTCTGGTATCATACGACGTAGTTCACATTTTTGTTGCTTCGAACGGTCAGCCAAACCCGTTCCGGAAATGAGCTCTTCCACTCATTATCCTCCCATTATCGCCCTATATAGCTCCTCATTTGCGATACACTTTATCCACTACGATCGTGGCGATATATCGGATCGACGACAATCCTACGACGAGCACCTGTTAACCCAGAAACTTGAAATAGGTCGCACCTACCCGGCCACCTCGAAAACGGGTCAAAAGCTGCCGGGATTGCGCTTGAAACGCTTAATCGATACCGCGTTATAATCTGTAGATAGCATTCGTATTAGTTTTAACTTAAACGGGTCGATTAACATGGAATTTCGTATCATTCTTAAAATTCTTACAAAATTTTCAGATGTTTAAACTTACCAGTCAAAATGACTGATTATAAGTATTTTATTTTAAATGACAAACATTTATTGAGATACTTTTAATGAAACATTACTTTTTATCAAGATATAAACTTATTATAAATCTATCTTCGTTTATTTTTCTATTTTATTTCCTTTCTTTCGGTTAAAAATATTAGAAACTTTAATAAAAATTAAGGAAAAGGAATGTGAAATACTGTTTTTAGATCAAATTGTTGAATTTTGAATATCACAATTTTATTACAATGATACTTTTTTAAACGTGAGCGTTTATTTGCAAATTGTAGTTAATTTTGATTGGGTAATGGATAGTTAACAGGTTTGCTTGTTTTCTGAGTATCACAATTGGAAATTAAAGCATAAATCATCAATGACTCACTGAAATTATGAAATTCATAGTGAATATGCAGGTTTTACGTGAAATCCAACAAGCAACTTTCAATGCAGAAATGCTAGCAATTGAAGATAATAACGAAAGTATTAAATCCATTAAGCGCGTAACACCGAGTAATTAGTGATATAACATGCTACACGGATAAGCGTATTCCGTTATTTAGGAAAGAACGATTAAAACGAGGAATTATAAAATAGATTGTAACTTCTGAATATCTTTCCGCTGTTCGAGCAGCTTTATATTTTGATTTCTTCAAATAATGAATACCCGTTTCACTAACGTGGTTGAACAAAAAGAAGAAAGAATACTGTTTTTTAATAATTATTTTAATAGCTAAGAATTTCATAATTGCCTTTGAAATGGACTTCCTTCTTTTAATTCCAAGTTCCTTTGATTTCATTCTTAAATTAATCATAGCATTTAATCCAGACCATTAAAATGTATTATTTTATTATTAGAGTAGGAGCAGTATGCTGATTTTGTCATTAAAGAGGAAATTTACTTGCACTCATTAGTTGAAATTATTAATTAAAATTCCAATTTAATTTCTAAGCAATTTCCTGCTGGCTAAATCGAAAATTTTTCCTGTAATAATTCTTTATTCTTTTTTTGTTTATTCTGCAAATTTTTATCTCATATTTTACTAAAAATTAAAATCTTTCGATTTACTTTCCTTCGACGGAAGATTTCATTCATGATATAATTTCCGAACGAAAGATTTCTTATGAATATCTGATAAATGGTGAACGACTGCATAAATACATAAATAAGATTGTTAATTTCCGAAGAAGCAACGTTTCACGCTTCTCAAACTTCCTCGAAACGGTTCTCAATTTTCTTCAACGGAAATCCTGTGCACCAACTGAATTATTTATTGCGCTATCAAAGATCGGTATGTTGCAATCGCCAAATACCAAGCTCGGTCGTAACGTTATTCTCCTCAGAAAAAATCATTAGTACGCCGAATAATGATTCACCGGACAGGTATCAGATTCATTTGGCATGTTCACAGCAACAGTGAAAACGAACGTGCTGAATCAGTCGCGTTAAAACCATTAATTATTAAGAATACATTGTATCCTAATAATTACTTTTAAATTTAAGATAAGTATAGTAATCAATCATTGTTCACTTTTCGTAATTTTACCAAGAAATTTTTGACTGTTGAGAGTCGAAGTTAACCCTTTTTTTTTATATAATAATATTTGGCCAATTTGTAATTAATTTTTGTACTAAAAAATCTATTGCAAAGGGTTAATTTGAGTTAATTTTTAAGAGTTGAGCACTCTTTTTCACTCAGGAACGAGTTTCTGTGAACACTTTAAGAGAACCTTGCATTTCTCGGATTCCTTGAAATAATCGTGAATGTTTTTTCGAACGAAGATTTTTTGAATTATTTACTAAAACGTTAAGCACCTCTGGTGATTTCGTGAGGCTGATTACGTCGGTTTTAACATGTAATACCTGCGAGAAAGTTTCGCGCGTAACGTATGCAGTAAACTTCTTATGAGAATAGTTTCATTTATTTACACTGGCGTACACCGGTGTACGGGTTGATTATTCGTTACGTTTATAAGCGTTTCTCTTCGTGTTCGTTTTTAACGCAATATTGAAAAAAGACTTTCATTTCTACGTAATAACACTAGTTTGTAATATGTTCAATATTGAATTGTTCTAATAATATGAATAATTTGAAGAGTAGGCCACATTCGTTGCTGAAGGTTTGGAATATATTTATTTATAGGGCATTGTTCAAATATTAGAAATCTTAAAACATTACTGAAATAATTCAGAGAAGGTTTAGCTTCGATAACTTCCAAACGAATAAGTTTAGGGCAAAAGCGTGTTAGCACTTTTATGCAGAGTGCAAGAAACTGCATCGATTAATTGATTAGAGTAAAATTTCATTGCCATCTTATGCCATTTAACTTTTACCTCTAACATCTGCTACTTCCAGTCGTGTAAGAGTTACAGTATGTTCCAGTTGCGTGGCACACCCTGTACAGTAGTGTACAAACCGATAAACGCTTCTCTTTGTCCATTTTCATTTCTAATATAAACTTCAGAGGTAATTTGTTGAAAATTTCTTAGTCAGCTTAGTGTATCTTTCTAAGAATAAGTTACTTTTGGTACGCTACAGTGTACGATTCCAGTGCACAGATCACGTTTGCAAACGTATCTCTTTGTACGTGGTCGTTTCAGTAGTATGTAATTGTGGATATTGACGCGCGGGATGATAACGATCTCGTATGAATGACCGAGTTCTTGTACACTAGTGTACGTGACGGTTTCTGCGTGTCAGTGCAACAAGCCTAATACATTGTCGTATCTTAAAACGTTACGTGTCACCGGTTCACTTCGTGACCTTCGGCATGTTCGGTTACATTTTCATACACTAATGTACAAACTTCATTTTCGTTTATTCTTCCTCTCAGTGTTCATTCATCAGTGTTCATAATTCATAATTCAAAACAAATTCATTTATTATCTTATTTTGTACATTTAAGTTTGTTACAATGTACACTGGTTCAGGTTTTAGTTACTTTCTGCACATAACACTGGTGTCACGAGAATCTCAACGCGTAAAATCATATTAACCTGCCGTGTAAATGAGCGCACTTGTGTAGGTAATAATTCCTGTGCATCAATGCAACGGGCTTACCACTTCTATTGCGTTTCTTCCTATCTATCCACGTTTCAGTAATTCGCATCGTGACAATTACAAGAACGTAACTGTTCCTTTGCATTAGCCTACTCTGACGTACACATTAACATGAATTGTAAACGGGGGTGTATGGTTACAGGAAATGATTCAATTATAAAAATATCAAAATACATAAAGTATCCCAAATTTCGAAATAGTCTTACAAGGGTCACCTGTACAGCTCTAAATATTTTGGAAAAATTTAAAGGAATATTTGAAGACGTTGGGGTGTCATTTGTTAACCTTGAAAAGGGTTAAAAAGTCGAAGAGGATACGAAAGCTGGTCGGGAAAACGATTCGCACGATCACACGATCGACCCTCCTCACCAGTTGGGTCGATGTCGTTAAATCACGATGATTACGGCATTGGGCTTTATTACTCGGAAGTAGGCAGTTCTCGTTTCAGGGACTTTCGTGTATAGGTAGAGAACGAGATGAAACGAAACTCTAATCCTTCTTGGTTCTAGGGTTCGTGGCGCTTATTCGCTGAATTCTTTTTTAATTCCTTAATCAGCTCTTAACATTCCACGGGACGTAACGGACAATTTAACCCTCGTCCTGGCGTCTTTTACAATCCTCTACCTACGTAATTAAACTTTTTTTTTCCGTTACCGTAATAGTTGTAATCATTCAATTCCGTTCCTTTTTTTCTTTTTTGTTTCAACCGTGTTAACGGATCGTTATGCTATTGCGAATCAACGTTGATCCAATGACTTATCAAACCATCGCTTTAGAAACGTTAAACTTAACCAATGGAAAATTTTAGAGTATATAAAATGAAGATTTATGAATTTATAGGAATATATTTTGACTAATTTTTACCTATTTGCATTTCTTATTGATATATTTCAGAAGTGTCCCATACGAGATAAAATAAGAAAATGAAAATATCAACAGAGCTTTAATTACATATGAATTTCCATTAAAAATACGTTTTAAATTACGAATATAATATTTGTCAAAAATAAAATTATTATCAAATGAAATTTTTAGTAGTGCAACATGACAGTCAAAGTGTTAAATAATATATTGATCTATTTCCAAACCGATTTTATTATTTCCCACTTATGTGACTTCGTCGTAATCGACTCTAATCCGCGATAGATCGATCATAAATCCGTTATGATCTGATTTACCCTCAATAACAGCAATCTGATGGATAACATCTACCAAAGTTGATACTGTCGATAAAGCTTTCAATCGTGTCACTGGTATATATTTAAATCATAAAATCAAAAGTCTTCCATAGACGTTTCACGGAACGTTGTATGTTTGATTGCACTTCGGTGCCGAAGTTTCGGGTCGTTTCTATGTTGTCGAACGAGATATATCGATTATCGACACCGATACGGGCAAATTTGTGAAAAATAAATGACATCGGACCTTTGATCCTCGATACACGTCACGATACTTAACTGTTTCGTATTGTCGTACACTTTTTGAACGAAAATCCAGAGACGTATCGAACTGAACCTTCTACAACGTCCGAGAACTTTCTTCGAGGCTAGATGCGCGTTAGGTTAAGTTCGAGTTAGTTCAATTCAATAATGACGGTGTTTAACGAAGAAATAAGTATCCGTGCGCGACAACGGCAAGAAAATTGATTATTTAAAATAATTGGTCGGATATAAATTTAATTTTAACAAAATTAGGTTTCGAACGCGTAAAGAAATTTTTAGAGATGGTTGAAACATCAGAAAAGTGTCGGCAGAGAAGTCGTAAAGGAAGCGAATATGTAGCATAGAGAAGGACTTTTTATTTCCAGAAAGTATCAAAGTATATGAGTTCACACGGGGCGACTATTTTTAATCGGCTTTAAAAACACGCGTTTCGTTGTTTCGCACTTTCACGTGTTTTAAAACTCGTAAACGCTTTCATGAGCACTGTTCTCCGGGCTTGTGGCGAATTTATACGTTCGTTCTGCAACGATTTCGTCATAATTCAACAGGCGTTAAACTTTATCTTCGTTCCCCTTCTTCTTAGCGTTTCGTATGTTCGCGCTGAAATTCACTGGCGCGCAACTTCAGTCGATACGGATGTATCGATAGAGGTCGTTGACGTATCGTATCGAATGGTATCGATATAATTTGAAATTTCAAATCTCAGTCCCGCCAATATTTCATTTCATTCATAATAATTTATCGTGACTGTATAATCAATTTAATTTAAAAATAATTATCATTTAGTATATTCTAAATACATTTTTAAAATAATAAGATTTATTTTTTTGTGAAGTTTCCAAAATTTTAAGAATTTTGGGAGCAAAGAATTACAAATGCTTATAATCTACTTATTTTCATTTCTTTTGCTAATTTGCTTGCAATTAAATTTCACAGCTTAAAATATTCTGGTTAATTGGATATGTTATCCCAGAAGCGCCACTCGAGTGCAAAGAGTTAAAACTATTTTAACATGATCAAAATTGAAAAAAGAAGTGGTATGCACATTAAATAGTAGATAAATACGCGATTCAGAAAACTTTTCGAGGATGATGCGTGTATCGTTGATCGGAAATCTCGAGGACGGATTGGCATGCAAAGCACGACGTTCTGCTCGGTGCAATTGCGTTATGAAATCGTTTAGATGCGCGTTACATTCTTCTATCGTGCGTTAATAAACACATGAGCCAATCGTTGGTCAAGTGCCAGCGATAGGGTGGTTTACCTCGCGGAGCTCCGTTTTAATATCGATTGATCGCGCACGATATGTTTTCCGATATTAGGTCGCCGCGGATGAAATGATCGATTTATTTGCGGGACTTTCATTATCTACTGCGACAACCACCTCTGCCAGAAAACTTTTCCATCGCGTTTCCGTTCAATCCGTTGAACGTACAGGAAGTTATTTTTTTTAGGTCAGATTTAATTTGAAATATTTTATTTATTATCAGAGGTAAGAGTGACTATAACAATTCTTAATAATAAAAGTGGCGCTTTTAAATATGTTAATTTTAAAAGCGCCAGGCGTTAGGCAGTTTTTAGTGGAATTTGATAGTATAGATAGATTGTTAGAGAAGGTGGTAGGGTTAAGTATACATGTGCAGGCATTCGGGTGGCGACTTCCTCTGAAACATTCGTTCTAGAAAATGTTCTAAATTTAATATGCACTGTCAACCGCTTCAGCAATTAGTTCCGTGAAAGAGTCCTTGAAACTTTAAGAACTTTAGCTGTCGTGGATATACAACGTTGGCATGAAAAAATAATTCTGATCGGTACTGTGTTTTCCATTCGGCTGAATTGTTCGAAATAAAATTGTCACTAGAAATCTTATTCTCGTATTCGTTTTAAAATAATTATTTTCAATCGAATTGAAAAATTTAAGCATAACAAATTAATTATAAATTACCTGGATGTCCTTTAATATGTAATTCAAGAAAATACAATTTTTTAAAGGAAGTTTTGTTTTTGAGAAAATTCTTAGAAATGTTTGGAGCTTCTTTTCTTCAGAAATTTATTTCAAAATCAATGTTTAATTATTTTAGCGAATTTTTATCAGTTCAACTTTTCTCGCAATTCAATCGTCCTATCATCGGCTCTTTTAATTAAGCTCTTTCGATAAAAGGTTTCATTGAGAGTGGAAATACGAATCGATAAAAGCACCGAGCGAAATTAAGGAAATATTGATAAAAAGAAATCGGTTTGACCGAATACTTTACAGTCTGACCCGTTGTTCGATATCGTCGCAATTATTGCTATTTTTATACCCACAAGACATGTCGTTTATTTTCGCCCCTTACCAAACTAGAATGCACCTCGCGAATGCAGTTTACGATTGTTGATCGCGCCTATATTAAGTATCCAGCGAAACACACGAAACGAGTGGGATATAATGGTGCATTTGCATAAATTATTCGTTCCCGTATTGACACGATAATTCTCGCGATAATACAATGCTACAAAGTGAAAAAACAACACTCAAGGCAGTTGCGCCTTGAAAATCAGAGACATTGATAAATAATTCTGGTCACCAACCGAAGTGATTAACCGATTAACCACCAATGTCCCATCTTTGGAACACATTTCCAAATTTTTTTCTTTTAATAATTGCAACTTTGTAAAGTATTCAAAATTCCCAAAAACTCAATTTTTATATTTAAATAAAAACAATAACAATAGTGGCAAAAATACTTCCAGTTGGTTATTATAAATATCCTTAAACAGTTAATTTAATTTTGTTTTGCATTTTTGGGTTAATATCAACAATTATAATAAACCATAGTAACTTATAAATGAAAAGGTGAAAGAAGTAGAATTTTTGCATTTCTGTAAGGAAGGGTAGTGTCCATTGAAATTGTAATTAATTTTTAAGGACATGTTTAACGATTTGGTACGTGTCTCAGGATGCGTACGTATCCGCGAAGAACGGTGCAGTTTCATTGTCGGGCAAAGCGTTGCATCATGTCGAAGGAAACCACGTAGCTTCAAGTTGGTTGCGTGTTTTCGATGAGGTTGTGCTTTTCTCGATCAGTCCATTGGGCTTACGAAAAGGAGCGTGTGCCTGTGTTAAGCTTCTTAAAGAAGACGAGAGTCAGGCGAAGACTGATGAACGATCCTTCGATCGATTTCATTGCGTGCCGGCCACCTTTTTCATAAGATGTGTGTATACAGTGGCTCACGAAAGTTGAGCACCTTTTTAAAATTGATCCGAATGAATTCGTGAGAAAATTTAAAAAACACAACTCGATTATAAAAAATCTGATCTAAATTGGCTAACTTATGTAGGAATTACAGAAAATTTAAGTTTTTAAAAATTATATTTTTTAGGCAATATTTGTCAATTTTAATTAATTAGATCTCTGAAATCTATTTTAAAAATTTTTATCACAGGCTTGTAATTATTTAAAATTTTCTTTTATACATTATTTAGTATACTAAGTTTTCTAGTTTCTAAACAAAATTCAAGTCGTTTGGTCGAATTTTAAAAAAGGTAAACGAATACTTTTGCCACCTGCTGTACATACAGGTACGGGTGTACAGGCGACTCGATACGCTACGGTGTACAGGTACTCTAATCGAATTTGTACGGGAGAGTAATTTTTTAAGCCGCTTAAATGTTTCGTTATGAAAGGTCATTATCGTAGTTGCTGGTAAAAGTGTCCTTATCTACGAAAAGACACCTAAGTCTATTTAAAACATCGATGTAAAAAAATAAACTTAAAAGTTCAGGAATTTGATAAAATTTCGGTGACATTTGCCTTGGTAAATAAGTAAAAATAATTACATCAGAGATTTCTTAAAACTGATAATTAAATTTCCTTGTATTATCGATTACTTTTTTTAAAGACAAAGGTATAAGTATTAGAATTGTTTAAAATAAGTACTTTTTAATGCCATTAACACAAGAAAAAGTGATAAAGGTACAAATTTGATAAATCAACATTATTTAATGGTACAGTTTAATTTTAAAAGTGTTACTATAAAAAGTTTTTTGAAATTGACAATTGTTCATTGAGTAATTAAATTTTCTGTACCGTACGATTAATAATGTGATTATTAATTATTTGATGATAATATGTAGGACACATGCGACGTGCGTGATGTTAAAATTTCTTCAGGGGGTATAGATACGCTTCTTAAATCACGGTCTGTGTAAATATCGCGGCGTAAATATAGTTAATCGATAATGGTTGTTGTTGTTTTCGCGAACAAACCGCTGTGCATCAATTAATCAGCTGGTGGCTCATTAAATTCATTCACGTTACCGTTAACGGAACAATTTTTTTTTTTTTAACTTCTAGTAATATTCTTAAATCGTAATTTCAATTCATACTAACTTAAATTGCTGCCGTTTCTCAAACTTTTTACTTCTTAAAAATTGACGAAGTTATTTTTGGCAATTTTACAAACGGACACTTGTCGAATCGCCGCGAAAAGTCAAATTTATTTTTCATGCAAAAACTTTGACAAATGATTCTGACTGTAATTGTAAATGTAAAGCTCGATAGGAGTTTAGTTTCCTTGTTGTTCATTTTACTATGCGAATTTATGGAACGGTAAAAATTTATGATCAAATATTATGTTCGAAACGATTTTGTTGAAAAATTTATTGCATCGTAAAATATACTATGTTGTACAGTAAAAAGTATGTTATATTTACAGCTGAATCGTTTTTATTTCGAATAAATTCGACTCGGCTTTTGAAACGAGAAAAGTCTATTAGTCGTAAAATTTAAAAAATTAATTAATGGTTGATATTAAAAAAAAAAAAAGCATTCAGTAAAATCATCTTTATTCCTTATTTTTTATTTCTTTAGTAGAAAAATGATGAAGTGTAATGAACTGACGAGTGACGAAACACATCCTGGCAAATATCATAAATAATATGAGGCAAATATTGAAGCAGAACGGTACAGGACGAAAAGAAAATACAATTTCTTGATAGAGCCGCGAAAAAAATGAGTAATTACCGTCGCTGATGTAACACCATCGCGTTTGGTGATAAAACTTAATTGTAATGAATTGATCGATGCCAGTAACGGGAATTCGCAAACATCGTTGTTACTGCAGAAGCTAACATTATAAAATAAATGTTTTCAGTGGAACGATTCTTCTCGTGATATAATGCCGATGAATATTATACATATTTATTCACATGCATTTACATTTACTTACCGTGTTTTTCTCATTTGACGATTCGGTGTTAATTCGTTTGCTTAATTATTACAAATTAGGAATTTTGTCATTTTTATTATCTAGTTTCAGTTTGCAATTTTACTCAAAACTAAATTTTACATTTTTAAATGAAATCAATTGAAAATTTGTAATATCTTAAATAAAAAATGACACTGTAGATATAAAATTTTGCAATATTTCCAATAATAACAATTATTTCGTTCTAAGTGGCTTTTTACAAATTTTTACAAATTTTTGAATTTTCTATAATTGTTTTATCGTGAAAGTGTCCTCAATGAGAGTATTTACCGAGTAACGTTAATTAACAATTCATATTAAAGCTCCGCGAGTAATCAAATCTCTTTTTGACATTTAACTTCGGGGTCAGGTTAAAGCCGGCCAAGTTCACGATATTTCCTGTGGTGTGTAAGAAAGTAACATTTAAAAAATTTACGTCGTTCATTCATAAAATGAATCACAAAGTGTTTCACCGATCAAAAAACAGGGCACGTTATAGAATCGTTTTAAACGAGGCTAGAACCGGCTGACCTTTTAATTATCTTTACGATTAATTTTCAGATACACGATTCCAGAAAATTCTCGACTTAGTCATTCGATAAATCACTTTTATCGTAAAACAATTAACAATGGTCGCTTGATGTTCTTTTGTTTTAAACTTTCGAAGAAATCATTTGAAAACTTTAATGAATATCCTAAATCGAGCCTCGATCAAAGATAAAACCGACCATAATATCCTTTATCGTGAATTTATATATTCTTGAAACTTCGAAACAATTCTGGAAGTTGAATAATCAGCTGATAATCTAAAGAGTCTTAAAATGTATTTAATTCTTGGAACTGAATCATGCGAAATCGTGTCAATATTTTCCATCTAAAATAACATTATCTTTTGTTGAGTAATGTAATCATACTGGATGCTCAAGAATGATATATTATTTTCAAAATAATATAGAAATTCATATATTTCGAACAAAGAAAATATAAAAGGTTTCTCGATGATTGCACCAGGCTATTTATAAAGAAAAGTGTGTTTTTATTTCTTATCTTGTGTCAATTACTTGTTACTCATTCGAACATTAATACGGTCAGTGTTCCATAAAAGATCAAGATCTTCTAGCAATTCATATCTCTAGGTTTAAGCTTCAATTTGATATAGAATAATTGTTATGATTTTCAATATTTTGAAAAATATATGGGTGACATGGCATTCGAAGTGTTAAACAGTCGTTTTCCTCGCAGTTTAAGCTTAAATCAGTATGCCACAGGTGTCATTCACCGATACCTCTATGTCATGAAATCATTGTAGAAACGTATGTAACAACATCTTGGAACGCTGTTGTATTTGATCAGCAGCCATTTTTGTATCGAGCACATTAATAAATAATACGCGCAGTCTTGAAACTCTAATCTCGAAATTGATGTGCCATCCGCGCTATTTCGCGACACTTTTACGCGAGCAAATCATGCGGGGATCTCCGCGTTTCGAAATTTTGTCATACGATATGCAGCCTGGCGGTCTATGATTAGATAGGATGGCACGGAAAACAGGCTGGATATTACGCGCCACTGAGAATCGTACAAAAATATCTGGCTTCTTATAAGCTTTCTATGTAGCCCGTAAAAGAAAAAAGCCGTCCGTCACGATCGATCCGATCGCGTGCAAACACTCCCACGCGGGACACGCGCGAAACCAGTAATATTTACATCACGCGCGAAATGGGTAACGTTAACTTAAAGAATAAACGGGGTTACGAGAGACCGTAAGTACTGTCTTTCTTATACGAAGTGCCTTCTGCACGTTGTAAATTCCGAAGGCCGGAAATCGCGTTCGTAAGCGGTTCTCCTGTGTTACGTCAAACGGTTTACACGTCACGGACAAGCTCGAAATTTTTGCGTATTTCGCAAAAAATCGTCGAGGCTGTCTTTCGCGCGAAGAAAATATTTATATTTTCTATATACTGTACGATTTCTATCGTTACGCTCGCGGTAATAATAGAAATAAAGGAAAAGGTACTGTTACCATTAGTCAGAATACCGTTCTACCACTACTTGTTCATCGACTCGATGTATTCTTGTAATAGGCAGCGTTAGAAGTTGTAAACTAACGTATTACAGCGTGTATGCACATAACTTCGGCTTCGATATCGAACATTTCATGCAGTCGTTGACATACTTCCAGCGGCTCGCTATTGTTTCGATAATCGTTCAGTGAACGAAATAATGAATATTAATGATCCTCACCCGACAGTTCTTTTTTGCTTGAAAGCGGTTTCTTTTTTTAACCGCGATGAAAGTATAATTCGACGTCGTTACCGAGCTCGATCGGAGGAAACCTGCATTGTAATTAAATTATGTTTTTCTTATCTCGATCGGACGAGCGTGTCCGATTTTAAAAAAAGAAAGGAAAGATCGATTCTTTATTCCTGGTTTACTTCTGTCTGGTTTTCTTCTAAACAAAAAAACTCGTGATCCCGAGATTTTCGTCGTTTTTTCCGCCTGATATCATCCGCCTAACCTAGCCTGATATCATAATAAATAATATCGTGCAAATATTTACAAGTGCAACACATTCGCACGTGTTGGTAAGAAAATGTTACATTACAGCTTCTTTGTCGAAAATGAAATTGATTTTATAATTCAATAATTAAACAATTTATAATTAAAAGTTTGTAAGTGGGGATTACAAAGTTTGTAATTAAATTTTTTCATTATTTATTTTTTTTAAAGGAATTTCTCTGAAATTTCTTAGGATTTGTATTAATTTTCATTGGGATGCATCTGGATATAAATGACGTAAAATAGGACAACAAAAAATTTAAAAAAAAAGACAGCAAGACTACAACATGTAAGTGATTTGCATTTGATTACGAGCACGTGTAACACATTTACCGAAGCATAACCTTGATATTTCCAAACATGCGAAGTCGATGAAGCTACGTTATCAAGAAATATGAAATTATCATGATGTCGTTGGTTTCCATCGATTTCTCTAAATGCCAAGATATTGCAATCGCAAGAACATTGATAAATTACTGGCATCAAGGGTTAGATACGTGTGTTTTCCTTTTTTAAATTAAAAATCGCCTCAACAATTCTATATTGAGTCATCATTGAAGTGTCGCAAGTGCTAAAATAAATAATAAATCGATTATTTATCTGTTATGCAATTACACTAGTCACAAGTATTAAAAAATATAAAATATAAAAATACCTCAGTTTTAAAACTGATCTCAAATAAATTTTAAGTTTTCTTCGTTAAGCTTAAAAGAATGTTTCCATAATTTTTGTTCAGAAAGTCTATAATTTAGGAGGATACATCGTGTTCTAAATCATTTCATCTTCATTAAATCCAAAAATGAAAAATTTATGACTTACGATACAGGAAGGAGGTAGCCATTCATTTTATTTTGAAAAGAAGAAGAAAAGAAAATGAATTTATGTTACAGCCGAATGGTATCTATTTTTATCGTCGATAGACGAATCGTGATCAAAGTGTGTGCGTGTAATTATAAAGCAAACATCGTGGAAACGCGATTGTAGCGTGAAAGTAAATCCGTTCCCATTAGCAATCTATTTAGAAAGCGAATCCTTTTTACACTCCGAAACAACTGAATTTCCCGGCTTGCAAATCGGTTTAAGAAAAGATTTACACGAAACAAGCGAAAGTATACGATTTTATCGAACGATTTCCTGTGGTCTTCGAGAACAGTGTTTTTAGAGCAACCCGATCAGAATCTTTCAGGTGTGTGATTCTGTTTTAAGACCTTAATATTTTCACTTTGAAGTGAATTAAATGGGGCAAAAATAAAAAGAATATCTGAACAATTGTCCAGCTACTTAGAACGATATAATTTTTATTATTAGTAATATTGAAAAATTTGTTATTTAAGATAATACAAATTTTCAATTGTTTCCATTTATTCGCTGGAAAAGCTTACAAATTTTACAGAAGTGTAAAATTTAGATTTGTGTAAAATTGCAAACTGAAAGTTATAATTTTAAATTCCTATGAAACAAGCTTGTAAGTTCTGGCAACATCAGCTTCAATTTTGAACGTTCCCCTGTACTTCCGGTTGCAACCGGCGTCCACGAATAATTGTCCAATGACGCCGATTCATCCATCGCATTTCATTAAACACTAATGGCCCTGCAATTATAGCCCGTCCGTAAACGTAACGTCCGTGTTACGTATTTAGGGGGTCGCCCATTTACACACGATCATTCATTAAAGTCCCATAAGCCGTAGATAAACTGATTATACGTTATCGTAGGATCAGACAATCAGGAAGTCGCGGTCTTTGAACTTTCAACACTATATAATAACCTATATCCATTTTACCATCACTAAAAATTGTAAAGCCTTTTGCGAATATTAAAATTAACAATTGTTAAATTGTTAAATTACTAAATTACTAATTTTAGTAATTATTTAAAATGAACTGGTTAATTTAATAACAGTAATTTCTAAATTATTAATTTAATTAATATTATTATTGAATTAAACTTACCTTGAAATAATTATAGAACCGAAGTAATTAAAATAATGATTAAAATTTAAAAAATTCCCTTCTCGTGCGGTATCATTCTCCCTAGGGACACTTATCGTGCCCGGCACTGTACGTACATACTATAACTTTTATTAAGACACTCTGTACGTAACACTGCTCAAAAAACTGAAAAAAAAAAAAAAACAGAAACAATTAAATTTTTCAATTTTCATTAATATGCATCGGGTCTACGAGAGTCGTTGCACGGGTATGACGTGTGAAAAGTGTGAAAATAACTACAACGCTTATAACAAGCAGGTACGGTCTCATTAAAATAGCGCTGTGTCGCGTGAGATCAGAGAAGAAGAAGAAAAAAATAGTTGGATATAGTTCGCGCACCTGGTGTCATGTGATCTGGAACGATGCCACCGAATGCCAGGTCTTCTCGATCCGAGTTTTACTACACAAAGAAGAAGCTTTTTGTGCACGATGAAACCAATCGAATCGTTTTATTTCGTTTCGACTTATCAGCCTCCGCTGATTAATTTTTGGTGCCAATGCGAACGATTATTCGGTCATTTTTAAATAATGCCCACTAATCAGCCTCGATTGTAAAGTATCTGATGATCTTTGACCTCGTCGTTCCACGATAACTCTTTATGGTACACCCGGTTGATTGTTAAACTTGTTCCGAGATAATTTGATATTCCATCCCGAATAGGGAAATTGATTTTAATAAATGCTTTCAATCATATCTTTTCTTTTGAAAGATAATTTTTCTTCTTATTTGTTAATACAATGTATAACATTTTATATAATTCGTTAACTTTACGTTTTTAATGAAATTTTGAATCAAGAATTATGTGTTTATTTTGTCGAAACATTTTTTGATAACAAAATGTATAGATAGTTGACGTTTTCGTGAATGTTTAATTGTTCGGTTAAAAATTATCAATGATTCAGCCTTGAGCAGGTGTAGATCGAAACAGTGCGATATTTAAATAATTTAATCACGTTAATTGGAAAAATCAGCATAACCTGTTTCACGTCTAAAGAATATCACTATTAATAATCTCTAATTATATAATATTTAATCACGCAGGCAATTAATTTGCAATATCCCTAATACTTATAATTACATATTTCGCTACTGATTATATTATTTATAATTTTAATTTTAAAACACCTTGAAATTTCTCGTGGAAAATAATATCGAACACGTAGGAGCGTTCACAGTTTGATCGTGGATCTCTAGAAAACTCTGGGGAAAAGTTCAAGTAACACGAATTACTCATTAATCAAGCGCTAATGAAGTAATTGTACGTTCCGTTCAACGAAGTGTTGCGACCGTGCGGCGTTAAAGATTCTAGAAAATTGGCAATTAGAGGATCGTTTCCGAACAACGACACCTTTTTATCTTTTTTTTTTCCTTTTTCTTCAATGTTATCTACTAATAACAGCACAGGCGTAATCTGACTTGTTGCTCGTCGCTGTGAACGGACATATAATGAGATTAAACCTGTGCTAATTAACCTACACTTCCTTTTAAAGTGATCCTCTAATATTCCCGTGCAAATCTTTAATGTTTGACATTGCAATTGTACTACTTTGACGATGCTTTATTTTTTAAAACGTTCTTCGTCTTTTATTCTTTTTTTATCACTTTTAAAGTGATTTATATGTTCACAATCGCGTTACGAATCTTAGCGCAATTACCACAGTTGAATCGAACTTTTCCGACTGGCACAATTTTCATTAAAGACGAATACAGAATTTCTGCCTTTTTATTTTTTAATCTCTTCTAGAATAAAATTTTTTCTTTTCTTTTCTTCGCAGATAGTATAACACGTTCGAAACGGATTCCTTGGAAAATAATCGTTCGGTGATTTACATTATTTGTACGTGTACAAATACGTTTGTTAAGGTGAATGAAATTTTATTCAAACAAGAAGAGGAAAAATGTATTTGCTTTACAGTACGTTATATAAACATGCTATTTATATAATAGCATTAGGCGTTGTCTCTTTTCATATTTTTGTTTTATTTGACGAATCTCGTTCTTTAAAGAAAATTACCATTGCAATATTCTGTAATTAAATAATCATTTTCATAATCAAATTCTTTGACCTTTTATATCAATGGAATATTTTTTTTTTTTATATATTTAACATTGTAAGCTTGGATTTATCTGAAAATTACTCCTTTGTTATTGGTGTTATTTCTGGCTTAAGTTTTGTTTAAAATTACCATCAATACGCTTATCGCGTAACGTGCTAATAACGGCACCGTGTAAATAAGGAAAATCTCTACGTTTCAGACACGGTCAACACACGTATTAGGTAATTAACGTAATAATAATGTTTTTTTGTAGTGCCTCAATAATGATTTGTCTCGAACGATAATTATTTCAAAAACTGGGGGACGCGTTATCGATTCGTGAAAACGGAATGAAATAATACTCATATTAGAAAATATGAGAAAAAATGCAACGGTGAACTTGATAGCAAGAATTATCAAGAAACTATCTGAAAACTGCGTTAATCCTTGGTGATAATCCTTGGTGATAAGATAAAGCTACAAACACCTCCGTGGAGTTATAACAATTCGGTTAAATTATTTCTTATCTTTCGCTGATTATTCTAATCTATTTATGAGTCAGAATAATTTTAATAATGTCGAAATAAAACGACTTAGATCGTGCAGTAAAGTTTCTGGAGAGATTTAGCCATAATTAATTTCCGTAATTATTTACTTAAGTAAGTACGCAATTAATGGACCATAAATCATTAAAATCGTAATCAGTCCATTGATTCGCTGTATAAATATACTTAACATTTGTAATTGTATTACTATGGATTAGGTATCGTAATTCTATTACTATTATTATTATAATAGTATTACAATATCATTACTATTATTATTATATAATAGTATTGCAACATCATTACTATTATAATATTAATTATTACTTTTAACACTTCGACTATTATTTCGTGAAACGTGTACGTTTAACCTAACAGCGTAAAAAAAATTCAAATCCGCGAGAATCCGTGCGGTAACCGAACGCAAACACGTCACAAAGTAATTAATAACGATTCCCGCAGTCTAATTACTTGGAACAACGTCGACAATTATTCCGTGCAATAATTGCCGCTCGTAAAGATCGTCGTGCAATCAGAATCGCAGGAATTGCAATGCAGAATACCGTTGAGATTACAACCGCGAGCGCGCGATATCCTTCCTCTTATTATTTTTTATTTCTTTTTTCTCTCCCAGCCTCGTTAACCGGGTTATTTGTTAACTGGTAAAGCGCGGAAATTAATCGAGTATACGGCCACGAGCAAATACGGAGTTTTAGCGGCAATTTCCTAGAGCGTATAAAAAGATAACGCGCCCATCGTTCGTTGATAAAATACACCAGAAACATGGAACAATAATTTTCGGTGACATATATAAAAATACGCGTCGTAAACCGCGTTGAATCATTATACAATGGACGAGCAGGTACACATATAATCCGTTGATTATTGATCCAGACCGGGGCTGTTTGATCCGTAGAAATTCGGATAATCGCATTCAAATAAACTTTCTATCGGCCCGCGGGCACAAATCATTTCGCGTCCATGTTGCCAAGAGGGCGAAAAAGAGGCTTCGGGGTGCGCGCTCCCGGTTGCCAAATGGAATACGATTTCCTGTAAGCGGTCCAAGCGTCGATACACGGCGTGCAATAAAAATATGCATTAATTTTCTCGTTCTAGCGACGGGCCGGCTTCGTTACGCCGGCGACACTTTTCCCAGAATTATGCAAATCTGTCGGCGGCGGCACGTGTCGCGACGAAGACCCTCATCCATACAAATCTTGTTTTCCACCGCATTCAACAATGCAACGTCCGCGTGTCTGCCCCCGTCTCTCGATGCACGATATATTTATACTATCAAGTGGTTCGAGCGCTCGGTAGTTGCAATAATATTTATCTGCCGTTGCAACTGTGCAAGCCCCGCAGGGCACACGGCGTGCTCGATCTCCTCGTGTCCATGCCGCTGTCGTAAAAGCGGAATATATTGTAGAATTTCAGCTGTAGAAGAACGGCGTGGTACCTTCTAATGCCACGTTCACACTGCTGCCAGTGAATAGATCAGGGGTAGTCTCAACCTTTTCTACCCCTTTCTGTTAGTAGTATAATTTCCTGCCCACTGGTTCCACAGTGATGGTGATTTATGAAGTAAGGAAGTAATTTCACTTTAGAAAATTAAATTAAAAAGAAGAAAGTCGACAAAACCCCTGCCCCCCGCCATGGACCAGGTTTAGCCTAGTGTTTCTTACCCAACATTCCCAGTATCTAATACTACTATATTTAATTAGGCAAATGGAAGAATTTTTAACAAAGTAGGTGATGGATTCTTATAAAAATTCAAGTATCATCCTTGCATGGGTAACATGGCAATCGAGGGAAAGGATCCTAGATATTAGCTCCCCTTTTTCTTTGGTGAAGTCTACAATGCTTGACGGTGTGGATCAAAGGGCCTGTTCGCAGACGCGAATGTGAACACGGCATTAAGGCTGCGATTCCGTCCCCGACAGCAAACTGCAATACGTCTGGTATTAATAGATGTCTGGTTTCATGCGGCACACTTTGCAGCGAGGCATCTTGTTATTATTAATCGAGTCGCATCAAACGGACATTCTATTTTTCTGAAAATCCCTTGTCTGCCGAGGAATTGGACCGCCCGACCGTCTCGAGCCGGAGTTCAACTTGTAACAGCGGCGTAAATGGAAGTAGATTTTAATATAGCTTTATGTTGTAATTAAATGGAGCAATATCCATTATAAGAAATTTAGAAAATTGAGGACTATATTAATTTTTAACCCTTTGCACGTTTTCCAGCAAAAGTTTACATTTGAAAGTATTCTACTTAATCACGTATGTCGCCCCATAGGCGCCACCCGAGCGCAAAGGGTTAAAGGGCGAACAGTTTCTGTTTCAGATGTATTGTACCACGTGAGCGAACAAACGTTCCAAAATAAAGTTACAGTTTTTATATTGTTCCAAGGGTATATTTTTTCTTTCCAGGCTCCTGTATTATTTAGAGATCGTACGAAGATCGACGCACGTGTATTCAACTAATGTTGTTTTTAAATATACTCGTCGGAGATTATGATTTTAATATCAGACGCTTTAAATAACAGAAGAGGAGCAACGTTTCCGAAGAATAATTTATTTATAAGCAGGTTATTTACTGAACGATTGGTTTATAAGTAGAACCGCTCTTATGTTAAATACTCTAATTAGTTACAATCACGTGCTACAACGGTATTAGCAGCGTACAATGATGTAGTAATGAAACGTGTATCTTTAATTTACCACCGCTGTTTGTCTTTGTTACCAGCATTTAATACCAGCATTACATCCTGTTATAACGTGTATTATGTTTGATGCACAGCAATATATCGTACAGCATTAAATGCAATACATTATTTACCGATGCGCTAAATTATCAGATAATTTCGTTACATTATTATCGTTGTTAATGCGATTTTAAATGTTTTGTAAACAGCTGGTCTCGATTAACCCCTGCAACGACCCGAAATAATCCATCTCGGTTTGAAAAAAAATCTACATTCGAAATTTAATGCCGCGATTAAATAAATCTTTACAACCCGGTGCTCAAGTTTATACGGTTCTCGAGAGGATATAACCTAGAGACGGTTCTAATTTTGTTGCGCAATGTTGAGGCCAATCGTATCGCGTGTAATAAAATAGAGCCCCCCGATCCTTCATAATTCCCATCGAAAGTACATTAAACCAATTTTACAAATTTAGAATGAATACAAGGTAAAGTAGGTTAATTAGATCCCCTTGGCGGGAATTAGACGGCTCAAAATTAGTCAATCTTGGAGGACTTTTTTAAATATAAAGTAATTGCAGGTACATTGAAATAATATATTCAGGTATACAACAAAATTGTTATTTATTTAAATAAACTTAAAAATGGCGGAGAAGTCGCACAAAGTTCCTAGGGCAGTTGCAAAACTGACGTAGAACTTGGCTACCTGTAGCCTTTGATTTCCATCAAAAAAACAATATTGTTATATTTATATAAATTTTCTTCCTTTATTAAAAAAGAAATTAAAAAATAGTTGCTTCGTTAAATTAAAAGAAACTTATATATGCCATCGGTAATCTGTTTGTCGATTCCATATACCGGACGCGAGAGGGGTTAACTTATGCAGTGATAAGAGAATTCTTCCGTTTGCCGCGCAGCCTCCAGACAGAAAACGGCATCGTTGTAAAAGTCTTTATCTGGCGTGCAGTCTATCTGCGAATTGTGTACAGTAATATTCCCGAGTCGCACATGGTGTGTTGATAAGCATTAAACGTGTTTGTGGCTGCAAGATAACTCGCGCATTTTATTAATAACCGTTAAGTACACCGAGATTATCGTAGCTCACGGTTTCGCATCTGGCTGCTTTGCTTATTATTAGAGACAGCTTTTACGTGGCTAATTATAGGCAAATATTATATATCCATTGTCTCCTGCCTGGCCGCCGGACTCCTTTAGAAACGCGTCGTCGAGGTTATTGTCTGATCGACACCGTGCACGTCCCGCGCGAATCGAACATAACCAATAATAATACTTTTCAACTCGTACCGTTCGATTCTCGAGTGTATTGACATCGCTGACGATATCATCGATATTTAACACGAAATTGCTGTAACATTTTTCAATTTTTCAAAGTTTAACGCATTTTTGCTTCACTGAATGTCCCGTCTGTAAATGTTGTCACGTGGTGTCGCGCGATTGGACGGCGCGAAAACTCGCTGCCTCTCGAAATTTGAGAAGCGACGCTCGGCTCTTGTTTACGCTGGCATCTTTACAGAAGACAATTGATTTCGATTGCAAAGCGACCAAAGTGCCGCAACGAAACGACGTCAACGAAAAGTATATCCGACACGGCAGTAGAAAAGATGCGCTGGCTCGGATATGGTTCTTTACCCCTCTTTGTTCCCTTTTCTTACTTCTTTTTCTTCCTCGCGCCCTCTCTTTCCGCCGCGTGATTAAGCGCATCGCGGTCTAAACAACGATACATTTAACTACAGTCACGGTTATTATGGGAATGTTTACGGAAGATTCTTGGAACCGTATGCCGTCGTTCGGTCTTGAACTCGACTCGCCAAACGATCCTTGTAAAGTGCACGCGAATAATTGCCAGGCTGAACATTTCGCACGATTGAAACGACCAAATCATGACATTTAATGACGCATGTGTGATTTTTTAATGCTTCAGTTTTTCTTAGAAAAGCGAATTAAATGTCTCTTCATAATTCTTTATTGTGGAAGATTTAGATTGCTTTAAAGGGACTTTAAATAGTGCGTTCGAGAATGTGACACTGATCGAACCGTTCGATTAATCGAACAGTGCCATCTGGTAAAGGGAAACAAATATGCTTCGTTCATAATGTCCTTTCGAATTCGTCGGTATAACAGTATACGTAATACCAACACAAAGAATGACAAATAATATTATAATGAAGTAAAATATAAGGTGTTATAATAGCGTGAATTTGAAGTTGGCGTTAACCTGTGTCAGCAATTCCGGTTAGTCATGATCATCATTCTTAGAGAGAGGAATTTATAGTCACCACTATTTACAGTGAAGCAGGCAATCGTGTTGATGTTAAGAAATGAATTTGAATAGCACAGAGCGCAATTCGTTCTATTAATTGTCTAGAGGAAGTGTTAGTCATGCTGAAAATTTGTTTACAACTATAATTTGTAAATGTAAAAATAGACGTTAATGTTTGTCTATTGTGTTGGATTCAGTGATGTATATTTGACGTATCTTGGCTTCTTTTTGAAATAAACAATGATATATTTATCATAAAACTGACCATTAAGTACTAGAGTGTTACATATATTCAAATTAATTGCCCCTTACGGTAGGCAACCCGGTTTTCTTGATATCGACCCTTTCAACGTAGGCTGTCCTAAATTGCTATAATATCTAGAATTAATTTAACCAAGTGATATACATTAATATTTAATATTTATATAATTTATTCAAGTGTTTAATTAATAATAATTGAACGTCAATTTACTTTAAATTTTGTAAACATGAAGTGTTATAAATGTACTTAAGCGTTGCCCCTTACGGTAGGCAACCCAATTTTCGTGGTATCGATCTACTCAATATAGACTATCCTAAATTTCTGAAATACATAGAATTAACCCATTCCAAAAGTAAACTCTAATATTTACTGCTTTTATAGTTTATTCAACTAACCAATTACATAAATATAAGTGTTATAAGTAATTTTGTAAATATAAAATATTGTGAATACTGCCCCTTAAGATAGACTACCCAACATTTAGCGATCGATTCCAAGGGTTAAGCATTTTCGTACTATTTGCCATAATTTAAAAGGAAACTTTTTATCCTTACATCTACCAGAAAGAATCCAGTCTTCCTGTAGAATATACCCTAAAAATTTCCTCCAGTTACTCAGGAACGACGCAACATTGTTCAGGGTCAAGGGGGTGCGTCGTCACACGCGTTGTCACATATTACTGTAATTTAAGACTAGAAATACCAAATAATAAATGCCCTTATCACAAAAATTTCTTTTATTACATCAAAGTATAAATATTTCAAAAATTAGTAATTTGAATCTTGCACGATTCAGATAATAATGTATTAAATATAAAAAGAAACTTAAAATTGCAAAAGTTGTTTGCAAGAAATACACAATCTTGAAAGTGTTAATACATATTTAGTAAGTAGTAGTGACCACAAAACTGGCGCTAATAACGCAAATGAGTTAAGGATTGACGCCAAAGACGTTGCACGTTGTTTATGCTTCAAAAAATAATATTCCAAAAACCAGAACAGTACTGAAAATCTGCTGTATTTCTGTTTTCAGATGAAAATTGAAACTTCCCAGGATATGACGTAATTATTATCGTGGCACAGAGAGCGTACGGGAAAGCGGCATCATGAAGAAGAATCTCGCGCCGTAGTCGCAAGTCTGCGATGTTAGTCACACAGGCACCCTCCTCGACGGACACTCTGCCGAATATGCTGTCGGTACTCGAGGAGGAGGCGAACGTCGACGTCGACGACGCGTTCCCGCCGCACGTCGACACGACGAACATCGTTATACAGCCCGAGTCGCCCACCAGCAAGAAGCAAGCGTTGAAGACCTTCAACGAGGTCAATGCGCTTCTCCAGGCTGGCAGAAAGAGGGAGGCTAAGCTGATCATAAGGGAGAACGCGTGGCCATTGAACAACGGGATCAGGGCGCAACTTTGGCCGGCACTTTGCAATCAGCATGCACACGGCAAGAATATGCTCGATGGTTTTTACTGGGACATGGTCAACCAAGTATTCGGCACCACAGGTTTGTATCATTTCAGATCTCCATGTTTTATAACCTCTGGGCTTCAGAATTTCAATCCTGAGGGAATGGACACTTTTTTAAAACTTTTTTCCTTCATGACTTATCACTTTTTGTATAATATTAAATATTTGTGATGAATTTTTAAGGGTTAAATTATTTTCTTAGATTACTTTAAGTATCCTTACGTAAAGGTGTCCCTTAACTCTTTGACTGCCAGGTTGTAGCTACTAATAATTCCATTTAAAGAAGAGTTAATTAACAACTTCCATAACATCCAGAGTATTCAAAGTTATTAGTCACTTTGATGGTAACGACGTCTAATTATTATCCAAGCCAGTCCGTTCTGTTGACAAGATGCACGGCTGATGTCTGGAATTATCTGTTTGCAGAGCTGCCGGAAAAATCAATCATGCTACCGCCATTCGTGGACAGTACTCATTGCCTGTCGTATCACCTGACGAGAAAAGGCAGGAGCGTCGCGGATAGGGTTGTATCTGTTCTCGGATACGCTTGTCCGGACATCACCTACAGCCCTTCTCTTTATCCCATCACGGCTCTTCTTCTTCACTTCATGCCAGGTGAGCACGTATAAATAAACATCGATAAATAAAGCCACCGACAGGAGTATGCTTCTTCTTCTTCTTTTTCTTCTTATTCCTCGTCCTCGTCTTATAACTCGTCTGATTTGTTCCGGTCACAATAGAAATTCACATCGCGTGCTCGTAAAGTCGAATTTCTTGCCTGATCGCATAAATTAAGACGCGGACACGCGGTTGGATGGTATCCCAGATTTATTAATAGGTCAGAATCGGACGTGTTCACGAGATACGGTATCTATCTCTGTTTCTCTGTTGCAGAGGAGGAATGTTATCATTGCATGGCCAGTTTGGTCGCCGCTAAAGACAAGATGTTCATTACGCAAACCAAGCTCCTTTACGAGGTCACCTGGAAGACTGTTGAGCAGATCACCAAGAAGCACGTGGTACGTAGGTAGCAGGTTCAACACCACACTTCATCCACAGAGGCTGACTCACGTCTTCTCCTTTTTATATTTCAACGAATTTTGTTCACTTGTACAATGTCGTTTATAAATCTCCCGAATGGTTTTCTCAGTAAATACACAGATTATGTGTTTTCTCTTTTCTCTTTGAATCAATAACTTTGCTTAAAAATGAACTGATGTATATTTACTTAAAATCTTGTATACAAAGTTTAATTTCAATTGCAACAATTATGTAAATAAGTGTGATCTTTGGTTGTAGAAATCAGCCGCGGTGCATCTAGCAAGGCACTGCTCTGGATCCAGGGCGGAGAGGATTTACATGGACTGGATCTGGTGGATTCTGCAGCTTCTTCCTTTCCAACATCTAGTCAGGGTTATGGACTGTTTTCTTCACGAAGGCATCAAGGTCGGTACCCGCAAGATTTCACTGAAAAACAGTATCAAAATATTCAAGTATATTAAAAAAGCTTTATTGGCTACGATTCAAGAGGAAGTCGAGGAAAAAGATACGAATAATGTGGAATGTTCTTCCAGGAATAGTATGAATGGTAAATCCGCGTGTTGACCGTGTGCCAATGAGAAATTGCTTCGAGATAAATTTTTGCATGTTGACTCTTCTTAATGTGTCCACGCACATCGGTTCATATTTTCCGCGTTGGTCATCGAGTTCCGCTCGCTAACTTCCTGCCAATTTATTTTCAGGTCTTCTATCGGGTAGCGATGGCTATAGTTTTATTATTCTACAAACACTCGTCGCTACAAAACTCCGAGTGGATGAACGAGATTTCCAAGAACGGCATCGACGCCGCTCTGTCGAAATTCTGCAGGCAAATACCGGTAAATTGTTTATTTGTATGTTACCTTTGATACCTTCCTCTTAACCCTTTCGTTACTACGAATGACTATAGTCGCTCTGCGAATTGTACATACGATTGGAGTTATTGCACATCGAGTATTGTAATTAAAATACACTCTGTTCAGTGTATTTGATAATTGAATAATGGAATGAATTATTGAATTGCAGGTAACACCAGCTAAATTCTTGCGTACCGCATTTGGGATACGTGGTCTCAGCTCAGCGTACATATCAAGGGTATTTTTGCGCACAGAAATGGCTCTAAAAAGTAGAAGCGTTTTAACCGGATCCAGATCATTGGCCAGATCACGATCCACGGACAATCTACCGACGAGTCAGTCCCAAGTCAACATTCAAATGATGTCGCACACGCTCACCATACGAGAAGTATGTTATCCGTATTCCTCTTTCATTCACGATGGTGCAATACACCAATGGAAAAAACGAGATTTATTCTTGACAAGTGGACTCACGTACATGCTAAGATTTTTTACTTCATTCTATCTGATTGTTTCTTCTCTTGATCGACATTTATTTTATCTTATTTTTTTATCAATCTCGTAGCTCTATTGATATCATTGGCATGTTAACAACGCGTTGCTCTCCTCCTTATTCTCAGACTATATAGAAATGATATTCATGGAATGATGTACATATATGTGAGCCCATTAAGTTTGTACTATTTTTAATTACTGCGAATGACACCTTTTTTTTTTGTTTCCGGGAAGTGTTGCAGGTTTAGTATCAAATAGTTTCTGTTATTAGAATAGCGTTCTGTAGAGAACGATGGTCGTTTAAACGTAGTTTCTTACGGTAACAGTAGCGAGAATTATGCGAAAGCTGTTCAAATGATTCACTTTGTTTTCAGAAAGAGTGTGAAGACACATACAAAGACAGGGTATCGTATAATTATCTTTTTGGGAAATGTGTTGTTTAGTTTCATGTGCTCTGCCCTCTGTTCCTGAACTTACTTATTACCTGTTTACATTCATTCATACTCACCCCATTGTTACACTTTATCGTGCCAGCTTTGTTGCTGTTACCGTCTATTCACTTGCAGTTTACCGCCTATTTTTCGAACGGTAGAGATATATGATTAAAAAATGAATCTCTTCGAATCGAAGGTTTATTCATGGGTCTTCACTGGCTTTCAGTGTTTTGCAAACTATGACACGCCAAATGTAAACGATAAAAGGACAAAAATCATGACAGAAAGAAAGATATCATTTTTACTGTGTACGTTTTATTAGAAAGAATGTTGAAGAAACTCAATATATAGATGGTGACTGTTACTCTGATGGGCTACACGAGATGTTTGCTTGTCATTGATCGATAGGATGGTCAAACTTGTCTCGGTAACGAATGAATAGAGAAAGCTGTTGTAAACTGCTTGGTACGCGACATCAGTTTCGATCAGTGAATGCAGCAGCGCGCTTCATGAGTCCCCGTTTACTGCTCTTTAATATTACAACTTAATTGTAACAATAGGAAACAAGATAAAAAAAAGAACAGAAAGTGGCATTCGAACGGCGCATTTTAATTTTGATACTAATTATTTTCAACGCTTCCGTAGCATATCATTTACAATTTCTTTTTTTGCAAAGATCATTTACACACTGGTTTGAGAACAGTGAATCACTGTTACCCTAGTGCGCGACATTGTAATACGATTCGAAGATTCTTGGCCGATGGTTTTCTTGTTATGCTCTCTGTGTCTACCGATGGTTTTTAACCAGAACGTTTCGTAATAGTACCTTTTTATTCACATTTGATAACATCGCAGCGTGAGCTGTGTCGCCAACATAACTGACAGTTTTGTGTTGTCTTGTGTCATGCTGCGTTACTGGAATGATGATGGATTTAATGGTGATGGGTGTAGGGTGCACACAGTCCTGGACCGCGTGCTCTGTCAATGGGCGTTTATCCCATACAAAGTATATGCTCCCAGATTCTAGACATGCCTGATGTAAGTACTTACGGTGGTACACCAATGAAAAGCAAAAAAATAAAACAAAGAACAAAAGAAAAGAGTTTAGCAGTAGCAGAGTTTTTCTGTAGTTCGCTGGTCGCCTTATCTCTGTTGGCATGTCGATATTGTCGTTTATGGGTGTATATACAGCCGCCTTGAAGTGTATATATAATTGTATTAGGTAGCCTTACGTCGTTGCCATCTTGGCTGTTATCCGTATAATAGTTTGAAGCGTGTACGATTCACGCTGACAATGGTAATCGTTTAACGTTTATCTTCTAAATTGCAAAAAGGGCCAGAACCCGATGGTATATGAAATCTGATTGTCATTCATGTGCCAAGGTATAAGTACATTAGTGATTATCAATTTTCAGCCGGCTTTTTGTAGTCACGGTCTCATTGTCACCTCTCTTTGTTGTACAACAATTTGTTTGCCTAAGGTTTAATTATCTTGCAGAGTGTACACGTTGAGTTGAATGGTTGTATGGCCTAGAAATAGTGCACTTCCATGTACTCCTCCAGAACAAATTTGTCCCCCGCCGTTTTATCATTCTTCGCTGTTGATTTTTAGCATGTGTCCCCATTTGAGTTTCAATGCATCTCTTTGACCATCTGGAATACCTTTCCTGATACCTGTACTAATTTGTATCATCACGTATTTGTTTTTTTATTGCAGTTACTACCTAACACCAATTAACAAGTAGTTCAATTGGTAGATATAATTTTGAATTGTTTGAATACCTTTCAGAACACAAATGATGGATCATTTATATTGCTCCAATCTTCACAGCTTCAGTACACTTAAGATTCTATTATATTACAGCAATTCACATTTATACCTGAATAATGCTCGCGCCTTTTGCATGATGAATGATACAATTTTTCTGCAACATTAACTTCTTAGTACTCTGTTAATATTCCTAGCAGTAGTCCTTTATTATATCACAAACAATTTTGTTAAGTGTTAAAATATCTATTTAAATCGTAAGTTAAATAATATTATTTGACAATCAAATGTTATATTTTATATCGATGCACGTAACGCCAGAAAATAGTAATAAAATATTTGTAATTCAATTATCAGAAATTATAAGATGCCATTTAATGCAAATAAAATTTGCATTAAGTGAAAGGAAACAAATTTTTTTTTATATTTTTTGGCTTTGTAATTGTATATGAACATATATATTTTTTGTTTTCAGTCAAGCGCATGACTTATCGCTGCTGTGACATAGTTTGCTGTACCTTTGAACAATTAGAAAATTATTCAAAACTAATGTTTGCACAATTTATAAATATAAACCGTGTAAGAAATATTTCATACTAATTTTGTTCGTTTACTTTGTGACAGTTATTCACATTATGGTCCTGGCTACCCATGAGGATTACCATGTACCAACCGATTCTATTGTACACGACAGAAGAACATGGTTGTTCTTTGACCACATTCTACGTAAGGGTAGAGCAACACGAACCAACATTGCTAATGATCAAAACCTGTAATAACGAAGTAAGTATATTTTATAATTGCAATTAAGATGTCTTCTGAGTTGAAACATTAAATTATGAATCTTTTTTATTATCTTTTTAAGGTATTTGGTGCCTACTGCTCCACGAGATGGTGTGAACGCAATTTAAAGAACGATAAGGGACAGAGGCAAGCTTACTTTGGAACTGGTGAAACATTCCTGTTCAGTTTGTACCCTGAACGGGCAAAATACCCTTGGGTGGGCATGGATTCTTCGCACAATGACTCTAAGGTTCATCATTCGGCTGAACTGTTCATGGCGGCTGATTCTAAAATGATAACCATCGGTGGAGGGTAAGGTTTTCTCACTTCAGTTTAAATTTTGGTAATAAGTAATAATTCCCTTCCTCAAAGCATATGTTATAAAAGTGTTTCTGAAGGCAGCGCTTCTACGCTAACGAAAAGGTTAATGTACCCAAAATAATATTACTAATTTTAATCAATTGTTTTCAGAGACGGACAAGCAATCTGGATGGACGAAAATATAAGATACGGCAAAACGGATCGATGCTCCACGTTCAACAACCCACCCCTTTGCGCTAGCGGCGACTTCGAGATTAGAGTGCTAGAAGTGTACGGCTTTGCCGGTGCTTGAAAAGAAGACAGAACCGGGGTACCGTGACGTATCATCAGTTTATTTAATACCCTACTGCCATTTATCAACTCCCTTCTATATACAACGGGGTTGTACACGTATACAAAAAAATATCTTCGTGTCGTATGTGTTGCAAAATTGCTGTGCTGCTCACAAAACACGATACTCGCAGCTCTTTTAGTTCTGTCTACATCGAGTCCACGGACGATGAAGTCGTGAACAGACTCCGTTATCGTTACGCTTCCTCCAGGAAGGAATAAATCTCTTAGCTTCGCGACATCGAACTCACCCCCCTTTTTCCTCAGCGGTCTCAAGGGACTGAAAGTTTCTCTGTACCCAGATCCATCTGTCAGTTGCGAGCTCTACGCTTTTTTTAACAACTTTTCTAGTCTTTGGATTCCTCTGAAAATTCTCTCCGTCGCTTGTAACAACATTCATAACCCCGAGGAACGTTAGTTTCTTTGCAAATGACTCGGACTTCTTGTTCTTCTTTATCGTTAACAACGGCTGGCAGATCCGTAACTTCTTTGACAATTCACATCTCAGGAATTTTTTGATAGCATACGTTAATACTTATGTTCGAAAGATGACGAAGAAGCACGTTTGCAAGCGGTATTGACAAAATTCGTGTGAAAAGCTGCAGAAAGATTTTGTATCGATTAAGGCTATGTAGATTTATTTCATTACGTTGTTCTATTTTTCTTTGCTCGATTATATGTCTCAACGTTCAACGATCAAACGATTCTTGTGCTCATCGGTTTACTTTGAACGATATATTACGAATTACGATTAGTAATTATAATCACTCGACGTATCGAATATCGACAATAACCAACGTTGAGTCATTTTCAGTTTGGTATCTGCTGTGTATATATGTAAGAAACGATAATTGGTTATTTAAGTGAATACTTAATATTCATTGGACCAGATGCTATCATCATAGATTTCTGTATATACGCGCGTATCGCAGAATTATTATCACCGAGTCATGATTTACTTTTGCAGTTCGACATCCAATACTCGTGTACATGCGTTTAAATGTCTTGCAATCGTTCATTTACCTTAGTATTGTTATCGCCTAGCTTTAATTAATTGTTGAATGGAGACGCAAGAGGATCGGGAAGGAAAGAGTTGATATATATATATGTTACATATTATGCGTTAACCGTGTATGTGTGTATATACTTATATACATACGTGATGTTAATCTCATTTAAGTTCTTGTAAATATTATAAATAGTGCCCCTTGCATGGAAGTAAAGATTGAGAAGGTATCGAAGGGGAAGGGAATTGTGGCAAGGGGCGAACGGTACTTTTGAAACAACGACATCTTCTTTTTTTTTATCTTCTGTAAATCCTTGTGTTTAAAGAACGAAGTGTTGGACAGTTTTCTAAACCGCATACAGGAAGCCATAGTTTTCACAGTAGTATTTTAAGGACTTGTATATTTTCTATAGCATACGTAAACTTTATGTCAATAGCAGAGTAATTACGGATGAAAAATATGTGTACAGAGAAACAGTGCGGTTATGCTTTCGATATGTATAGATATATATATATATATATATATATATATATATTTTTCATGTAACGCGTTAATTTTTTTGTCGACACACTCTTCGGGCATTCTGAGGAAGCATACTAGGGCGTTATAATATTGTTGTTATCCTTTGTCTCTCTTTGTGATCAAATCTGTATCGGTGTCATACGGTACACGATTAAACTCTTAGAGTACCTGCTTCTGTGTTTAGTTTCTTGTTGTTATTTCCTATATTTTTTTTTCTTCTTTTTAGAATGAAAGCAAGTGATGGAGGAATGAGATGGAGCGTGTGTATGAGAAGCTGAAAAGATGTCGATTATTTAGGGATTCCTTGGTTGTGATGTAGAAGTGGCTGGCACCACTTTCGCCCGAGCGACAAATGCGTACTAATTAAATAACGTTTCCGTAGGAAGATCCATAGATCTTTCGTCCCCCTCACGTTATTCGACTGCAGAGCATCGGCGACGTTAACGTCACGAAAGTAGTAGGGAAACTTAAGAGAACAAAAGCCTAAAACGATCGCTCTGTTGAGTCACTTCTGTCACTTTCATGTGCTGCAATCTGTCGTCGTTAAATTCACTGGTTCATATCGACCCTTTGTACAATCGTTAGCGGTACGAGAGAAGATGAACAAATCAACGTAACAAAGAACAATCAACTCTAGATACGACGTTATCACGAACTCAATAATTCTAAATGTAACGAGTTACAATACCGAAGTTCATGGTTGAACATTTTTTAAACCAGTATGCGTTAAAAAGCCCCGAAACAAGTTAGCTCTTAGCGGGTTACATTCGACGTTTTATAAGTCGCGTTATGAGGTTACACTGGCGAAAGAAAAAGGGAACATTGCTGATCTCACTGAGATGCTAAGGTTACAACGATGTAGCCATCGAATGTATCTGTTTTACATTACCACGAGTTCGTGTTGAAAACAGTGGAGCAAAGTTACCCCTTTTCTTTATCGGTATCTTTCGTAAGATACTTGGATGGTACATTGGAATACAAATGGAGAAACGAATATGTTGGCCAGAAATAAATACGAACACGCGTTTACGAAACGGAATGAGGGAAACTCGAGTGATTGACAGTGTTTAACTTTTGTGAAGACAGTACGAGTGCATTTTTGTACAACGCGAGAATAGTTAAGGAAAAGGGAATCCGCGTGCATAGAGAGTTCCATTCTACACTTTAAATTATTGCATTAATTAATTTATATTTATAGGAATCATCCGAGGCATTACCATTCAAATCAAATTCTTTGTTTACACGATGGTATTATCCTTTTCTTAACTATTCTACAGTTCTTATCGAAAGCACTGTATCAAGTGGTTGATAGTGCTGCTAGTACGAAAGATTCATTTTTTTTTTCTTTTTTTTTTCTTAACATTATAATCGTGTGTTATGACTGAATGAATGAATATTTATTTATTGTATATCCGTGATCGAGAGAAAGATGATGATGTGCTGAAAATGGAAAGTATTATTGTTCAAAGTTTTTAACGTAGCACAGCATAAAATTCACGCTAGGAAGTAATATATATACATATATATTACGTATATACGTACATGCATACATACATAAATACATATAATAATATGCCTATAAACGACGAAAAAGAAAAAAAGAAAATAAACGTAATTGAATGGAGTGTTTTCAAGCTTTCCGCAGTGTTGTTATACTATATAATATATACATATATATATATATAATGTAAGTTGTACCATTTCCGAAAAGAAATTGTTGCCTCTCGATGCTACTTTATCATATCATCGTTGTGAATAGAATATTGTTATATACAGATTTATTGTCCCGTTTATTCCTTCTATTTTCAGAAGGATATCTCATATGACATTCTTTATTATTATATAAATATATTGCATGTGACCCTAAGAAAACCAATATGTAAAATTAAATTATAATGTAAAATCTATTTAAAAGTATCCTAAAATCCTTAAAGTTATTATAAATAAAACAAAACATTTTTTTTACACATCTTGACTTATATATTGCTAATACACATCACAACTGTTAATATTTGTCTGTTTTTATCATATAATTAATGACACACATACATTAAATTATATACTGTTAGCAGAGAACGTTTATAAAAGTAATATAAAATATTAATATTTATTTTATAATAATATTTAATTTATTATAAAATTATAATAATTGTAACAAAATTTGCATAATTATAATAATTATAATATTTTAATATAATTATATAATTATAATATTATGTTGTTAGAGTTTGTAGTGAAGGTAAATGAGCGGCATGAAGAGATAAAGCAATTTGTATAATTAAATACAGTCCTGGGGTCATCTAATTTGAATAGTAGAAAGATAAAACATTGTATTATTATAAAATAATGAATTTAATATCGTTCAAGCTTTATTTTTCAATTTTTTTAAAGAGCAACTGAGGACGGTACATGGGGTGTTACCGACGAAATTAGCGAAACAGAAAATTGTGTTTTTTCAAAAACCAGGCCACTTTTCGGATAAACTAAAGTTACAGAGACATTTATAACAACAAAATATTTTATGTAATGGTGTTAAAAAGCCGATTTTTAATAAAATAATTTTTACCGACTTTTTATTTTACCCCTGGCGCCACCTGCGAACAAAGTGCTGAAACTGCTCAAAAATTGACAGGAATCTGCCGTACCTACAATGATTATTTTTTAAGAAAATAATTTTTCGCTGTTTTCACGTGTTTGAAGCATCTAATCGCTTCTATTTTACACTAATTATCGATTCTAATTGTCCGATTAATCCTAGAAGCCCGAAATATTGAAATATTAAAGATTAAATTGCACATTGAGAGAGTGAGAGGTGAGATTGGCGGACTAGTGTTCACTCTCTCGCACAGTGTGGGAGTGAGAGGTCCGAGCATCTAGTCTCTCACTCTCTCTACGCCAAACTCGCGCCTGCGCACAACACCAATGTGCGAGAGAGTGAACACTAGTCCGCCAATCTCACCTCTCACTCTCTCAATGTGCGATTTAATCTTTAATATTTCAATATTTCGGGCTTCTAGGATTAATCGGACAATTGGAATCGATAATTAGTGTAAAATAGAAGCGATTAGATGCTTCAAACACGCGAAAACAGCAAAAAATTATTTTCTTAAAAAATAATCATTGTAGGTACGGCAGATTCCTGTCAATTTTTGATCAGTTTCAGCACTTTGTTCGGAGATGGCGCCAGGGGTAAAAAAATATAATTTTTAAAAAAATTGTAAAAATAATAAAAAATAGAGCTTGTACGGTGACAAATTGATACTTTTATGATAATATAAAGTTTCCCCTTCCTTTAGTTCAAATTTGGTGATCCTAGAACATCATTTAAGTATATAAATCGATATAAACCTGCGCTTGATTACGAGACTCGAAGACTACATTTCAGAGCCTTTATTTATTATTTTCTTGCTTTATCGCGATTGTTAATTAATTAGAAACGTTCATGGTACTAAAAAGCTGCATTTATTCAATAAACTACATGATTCATACATTCAGCTTTACAATAGTTATTATATTATTTATAACTAACGTTTACAATTGTAACTTTGCGAGATTGCTGTGGAGGGAGTGGGAGGTCCGATCGGCGGACTAGTGTTCTCTCCCTCTTACGCATTAGCATACTGCGTTGGCTTGGTGCGAGTGAGAGGGGTGACGCTCTCGCGGAGTCTTTTAATCGTTCCGTTACAATAATTAATAGTATGAGTTATTCGAGGTTCAGACTATTGTAGATCGGTTTTTCGTGTTCGAAAATGTAAAATTCGATACCTGATTGTAGACGGTGTTTTTAGACATGACTTTTATCTTTAGATATCAATAATTTCTCAATAATTGTGAAAATAACATTTTTCTTATTTTTATACGAGATGGACAACAGCTGCGTCATGTTGAAAATGACAATAGTTCCACGGTCCATTAGCTCGCAGAACTATTGCCGAAAACAGAGCCGCCATGTTGGAAATGACAATAGTTCCGCGGTCCATCAGCTCGTAGAACTATTGTCGCGGAAGGAGTGAGAGGTCCGACACGCGGACTAATGCTCTCTCCCTCGCACATTGAGGGAGTGAGAGGTCCGACACGCGGACTAGTGTTCTCTCCCTCGCACATTGAGGGAGTGAGAGGTCCGACACGCGGACTAGTGTTCACTCTCTCGCACATTGTGAAAGTGAGAGGTCCGAATGGCGGACTAGTGTTCACTCTCTCGCACATTGGTGTTGTGCGCAGGCGCGAGTTTGGCGTAGAGGGAGTGAGAGACTAGATGCTCGGTGCTCTCACTCGCACATTGAGAGAGTGAAAGGTCCGATCGGCGGACGAGTGTTCTCTCCCTCTTACGCATTAGCATACTGCGTTGGCTTGGTGCGAGTGAGAGGGGTGACGCTCTCGCGGAATCTTTCCACTCGCTGGTGCATCGGCGTACCTGGCGCGGGCTGTGATGTATAATTTTTAATCGTTGCGTTACAATAATTAATAGTATGAGTTATTCAAGGTTCAGACTATTGTAGATCGGTTTTTCGTGTTCGAAAATGTAAAATTCGATACCAAATTAGCCAGTGCTTCTACGTTTTCTATTATTCATTAATGGTCGGGTAGTTACGTTCATCCCTTTTGTGTGAGGTTATGACTAAGTCCCTGTAATTTTATGTACAAGCTGCCTTAGTTTAATGATACATGACTAGAGAAATACAATTTTGCAAACTCGAGATCATTGGTTTCTGAGTCTAGTTTCATTTTACCAATAAACAATGGGAAGGATTTATCTACTGAGAGTAAACATAATCCATCAAATTCAAACCTGATTGAAAATGATCAATTTTGTTATATCGTATGTAAGTATAAAGTATTATAATTTTATTCAAGTAGTTAATAATAACGTATTTTGCTGTGTTGCAGATTAGAAGATGTATTTGTTATACATTTCTACGCCACATAAGCTGCACATTAACATCATCAAATCAACAGGAAACTTTCTGGCAGTTTCTCAGATATCAGTGTTCGGTAATTTTTGGAATTGGACACTACTAAAATTTCAAGAAATGGCACGAAGAATACTTCCTGTCACATCATGTTCTCCTAATACAAATCTGCAAACTTGAGATCCTTGGTTTCTGAGTCCAATTTCATTTTACCAATAAACAATGGAAAGGATTTATCTATGGAGAGTAAACTGTTCTTCAATAGTTATACTGAATATATAAGTACATATTTAATTGTAGAATGTCTTTATTTCATAAGAATATTGTACTGCGCTTAAGCTATATGTTAAATAATTATAAAAATATGTTGTATGTAAAAATACTGATATGTAAGTTTTACAGTTAGTAGTTATAAGTGCGTTAAAGTTAAGAATCTAATATTTAAGTAAGTTTTACAGTTAGTAGGTATAAGTGCGTTAGAACTGTGAATGTAATATTTAAGTAAGTTTTACAGTTAGTAGTTATAAGTGCGTTAGAATTGTGAATGTAATATTTAAGTAAGTTTTACAGTTAGTAGTTATAAGTGCATTAGAATTGTGTATGTAATATTTAAGTAAATTTTACAATTTGTAATTATAAGTGCATGGAAGTTATGAATGTAATATTTAAGTAAGTTTTACAGTTAGTAGTTAGAAGTGCGTTAGAATTGTGAATGTAATATTTAAGTAAATTTTATAATTTGTAATTATAAGTGCATTGAAGTTATGAATGTAATATTTAAGTAAATTTTACAGGTAGTAGTTATAAGTGCGTTAGAATTAACAATGTAACATTTATGTAACATGTATAATTGAAAGAATTTTCAATAAACATAGAGTTAAACTAAAGCAATTGTTTATTCATTTATAAACCTAACTCCCTTATCCAGCCCTTACAAAATTTCACTTAAACAGCAAGAAATAATGTAGAAAAACATTGCACAGAAGTTTCGAAATACAAAAGTAGAAAAAGAAACGAAAAATATTGGTTTGATACAGAGAAGAACAAAATTCGGTCCAAACGGTTTCCAGGAATTCCTGGAATTCGACGTCACTAAAATTCTGGGAAGTGGCACGAAGAATACCTCCTGGCACATCATGTTCTCCTGATACAATTTCGGGATCCGAAATTCGGTGAATTTAAATTTTATAGTCTTCGATTTGCTATTGCTAATTTTCATTATTTTCTGAAATTATTTATGGGATAAGGATATCAAGAGAGATTTATTTAAATAAATAAACGAGTTCTGTGTTATTTTTGAAAATCTGCATTTATTCAATAAACTAAATGATTTATTATACATTGAGCTTTAGAATAGTTATTAAATTATTTACAACTAACGTTTACAATTGTAATTTTGCGCACTATCTATACAACTTTAATTTATAATCGGATTTGTTATAGAATTGATACAACAGGTATCTAAGTTCCGATTATTAATTAAATCCTTGGTTTCTGAGTCCAAGTTCCCGGAAATTCCTGGAATTCGACGTCACTAAAATTCTGGGAAGTGGCACGAAGAATACCTCCTGGCACATCATGTTCTCCTGATACAATTTCGGGATCCGAAATTCGGTGAATTTAAATTTTATAGTCTTCGATTTGCTATTGCTAATTTTCATTATTTTCTGAAATTATTTATGGGATAAGGATATCAAGAGAGATTTATTTAAATAAATAAACGAGTTCTGTGTTATTTTTGAAAATCTGCATTTATTCAATAAACTAAATGATTTATTATACATTGAGCTTTAGAATAGTTATTAAATTATTTACAACTAACGTTTACAATTGTAATTTTGCGCACTATCTATACAACTTTAATTTATAATCGGATTTGTTATAGAATTGATACAACAGGTATCTAAGTTCCGATTATTAATTAAATCCTTGGTTTCTGAGTCCAAGTTCCCGGAAATTCCTGGAATTCGACGTCACTAAAATTCTGGGAAGTGGCACGAAGAATACCTCCTGGCACATCATATTCTCCTAATACAATTTCGGGATCCGAAATTCGGTGAATTTAAATTTTATAGTCTTCGATTTGCTATTGCTAATTTTCATTATTTTCTGAAATTATTTATGGGATAAGGATATCAAGAGAGATTTATTTAAATAAATAAACGAGTTCTGTGTTATTTTTGAAAATCTGCATTTATTCAATAAACTAAATGATTTATTATACATTGAGCTTTAGAATAGTTATTAAATTATTTACAACTAACGTTTACAATTGTAATTTTGCGCACTATCTATACAACTTTAATTTATAATCGGATTTGTTATAGAATTGATACAACAGGTATCTAAGTTCCGATTATTAATTAAATCCTTGGTTTCTGAGTCCAAGTTCCCGGAAATTCCTGGAATTCGACGTCACTAAAATTCTGGGAAGTGGCACGAAGAATACCTCCTGGCACATCATGTTCTCCTGATACAATTTCGGGATCCGAAATTCGGTGAATTTAAATTTTATAGTCTTCGATTTGCTATTGCTAATTTTCATTATTTTCTGAAATTATTTATGGGATAAGGATATCAAGAGAGATTTATTTAAATAAATAAACGAGTTCTGTGTTATTTTTGAAAATCTGCATTTATTCAATAAACTAAATGATTTATTATACATTGAGCTTTAGAATAGTTATTAAATTATTTACAACTAACGTTTACAATTGTAATTTTGCGCACTATCTATACAACTTTAATTTATAATCGGATTTGTTATAGAATTGATACAACAGGTATCTAAGTTCCGATTATTAATTAAATCCTTGGTTTCTGAGTCCAAGTTCCCGGAAATTCCTGGAATTCGACGTCACTAAAATTCTGGGAAGTGGCACGAAGAATACCTCCTGGCACATCATATTCTCCTAATACAATTTCGGGATCCGAAATTCGGTGAATTTAAATTTTATAGTCTTCGATTTGCTATTGCTAATTTTCATTATTTTCTGAAATTATTTATGGGATAAGGATATCAAGAGAGATTTATTTAAATAAATAAACGAGTTCTGTGTTATTTTTGAAAATCTGCATTTATTCAATAAACTAAATGATTTATTATACATTGAGCTTTAGAATAGTTATTAAATTATTTACAACTAACGTTTACAATTGTAATTTTGCGCACTATCTATACAACTTTAATTTATAATCGGATTTGTTATAGAATTGATACAACAGGTATCTAAGTTCCGATTATTAATTAAATCCTTGGTTTCTGAGTCCAAGTTCCCGGAAATTCCTGGAATTCGACGTCACTAAAATTCTGGGAAGTGGCACGAAGAATACCTCCTGGCACATCATATTCTCCTAATACAATTTCGGGATCCGAAATTCGGTGAATTTAAATTTTATAGTCTTCGATTTGCTATTGCTAATTTTCATTATTTTCTGAAATTATTTATGGGATAAGGATATCAAGAGAGATTTATTTAAATAAATAAACGAGTTCTGTGTTATTTTTGAAAATCTGCATTTATTCAATAAACTAAATGATTTATTATACATTGAGCTTTAGAATAGTTATTAAATTATTTACAACTAACGTTTACAATTGTAATTTTGCGCACTATCTATACAACTTTAATTTATAATCGGATTTGTTATAGAATTGATACAACAGGTATCTAAGTTCCGATTATTAATTAAATCCTTGGTTTCTGAGTCCAAGTTCCCGGAAATTCCTGGAATTCGACGTCACTAAAATTCTGGGAAGTGGCACGAAGAATACCTCCTGGCACATCATATTCTCCTGATACAATTTCTCAAAATCTGGATTTTGATTCCGCAAAAGGGGCTCCCGAAAATTCTGATACCAAATTCTTATTTCACGATGCTGTTTTTAGGTTTTTTACATACATTCACCTTTATCCAAATCAGAATACCAACATGTAGCACATGGTTGAATTCGTCTCGGTGCCTGCTGTTACATTCTGAAGAGAAAATTATAGCATCCCATTTAAAAAAGTTACATTGACCTTCAGATCTCCTCTACTACTCCACCCAGAAGAAAATAATTATTACCACACGATGCATCCCATTTTGCCAAGCAACTTTTGTACGAACACATTTTTAATAACTACAACCCCTTCCGAAATATCTTAGAATATTGCTATAATAGTTTATTATAGAAGATTACCTCCTGGCACATCATATTCTCCTGATACAATTTCTCAAAATCTGGATTTTGATTCCGCAAAAGGGGCTCCCGAAAATTCTGATACCAAATTCTTATTTCACGATGCTGTTTTTAGGTTTTTTACATACATTCACCTTTATCCAAATCAGAATACCAACATGTAGCATATGGTTGAATTCGTCTCGGTGCCTGCTGTTACATTCTGAAGAGAAAATTATAGCATCCCATTTAAAAAAGTTACATTGACCTTCAGATCTCCTCTACTGCTCCACCCAGAAGAAAATAATTATTACCACACGATGCACCCCATTTTGCCGAACAACTTTTGTACGAACACATTTTTAATAACTGCAACTCCTTCCGAAATATCCTGCTGTAATCACTTAAGTTGGGCACCCTGCACATTCACCCTTATCGAAACCAAATTCCCGGTTTTGAGAAATGTATCAGGAGAATATGATGTGCCAGGAGGTATTCTTCGTGCCACTTCCCAGAATTTTAGTGACGTCGAATTCCAGGAATTTCCGGGAACCCCTTTTGCGAAACCAAGTCCCAGATTTCGATTAATCGAACTGCGAATATCGACATGTGGCACACCGTTGAACTCGTCTCGGTGCCCGCTATCAGATGCTGAAGAGAAAACTATAGCATCCCATTTAAAAAAACTACATTGTCCTTCAGATCTCGTCTATTACCCCACGCAGAGGAAAATAATTATTACAGCGTGATGCACCCCATTTTGTCAAACAACTTTTGTAGGAACACATTTTTAATAACTGCAACTCCTTCCGAAATATCCTGCTGTAATCACTTAAGTTGGGCACCCTGCACATTCACCCTTATCGAAACCAAATTCCCGGTTTTGAGAAATGTATCAGGAGAATATGATGTGCCAGGAGGTATTCTTCGTGCCACTTCCCAGAATTTTAGTGACGTCGAATTCCAGGAATTTCCGGGAACCCCTTTTGCGAAACCAAGTCCCAGATTTCGATTAATCGAACTGCGAATATCGACATGTGGCACACCGTTGAACTCGTCTCGGTGCCCGCTATCAGATGCTGAAGAGAAAACTATAGCATCCCATTTAAAAAAACTACATTGTCCTTCAGATCTCGTCTATTACCCCACGCAGAGGAAAATAATTATTACAGCGTGATGCACCCCATTTTGTCAAACAACTTTTGTAGGAACACATTTTTAATAACTGCAACTCCTTCCGAAATATCCTGCTGTAATCACTTAAGTTGGGCACCCTGCACATTCACCCTTATCGAAACCAAATTCCCGGTTTTGAGAAATGTATCAGGAGAATATGATGTGCCAGGAGGTATTCTTCGTGCCACTTCCCAGAATTTTAGTGACGTCGAATTCCAGGAATTTCCGGGAACCCCTTTTGCGAAACCAAGTCCCAGATTTCGATTAATCGAACTGCGAATATCGACATGTGGCACACCGTTGAACTCGTCTCGGTGCCCGCTATCAGATGCTGAAGAGGAAGGTATAGCATCCCATTTAAAAAAATTACATTGACCTTCAGGTCTCCTCTACTACCCCACCCAGAGGAAAATAATTATTACCGCATGATGCACCCCATTTTGCCAAGCAACTTTTGTAGGATCACATTTTTAATAACTACAACTCCTTCCGAAATATCCTGCTGTAATCACTTAAGTTGGACACCCGGTACATTCCCCTTAATCGGCACCAAATTCCCGATTTTGAGAAATTGTATCAGGAGAATATGATGTGCCAGGAGGTATTCTTCGTGCCACTTCCCAGAATTTTAGTGACGTCGAATTCCAGGAATTTCCGGGATCCCCTTTTGCGAAACCAAGTTCCAGGATTTTTAAAAATGTATCAGAAGAACAATAGTACCGCCGTATTTCTCTATATAGAATTTTGCTATAATAGTTTATAATTTTTACTTTTATTAGTCAGTGTCTATAGAGATAGTACGTATTTTGTAAATAGTATAAATTATACAAATTATATATTAAGTATTAAAATAATGTAGAAAGAAAGATAAGAATAAACAAATAAAATGTGATATAAATGTATTTATTTAACATCCCTTCCAAAATGGTTTCCAAAAATTTCGCACTCCTAAAATCAGAATCTTGACATAAGAACTTTGTATCAGGAGAATATGATGTGCCAGGAGGTATTCTTCGTGCCACTTCCCAGAATTTTAGTGACGTCGAATTCCAGGAATTCCTGGAAACCGTTTGTACCGAATTTTGTTCTTCTTTGTATCAAACCGATATTTTTCGTTTCTTTTTCTACTTTTGTATTTCGAAGCTTCTGTGCAATGTTTTTCTACATTATTTCTTGCTTTTTAAGTGAAATTTTGTAAAGGCTGGATAAGGGAGTTAGGTTTATAAATGAATAAACAATTGCTTTAGTTTAACTCTATGTTTATTGAAAATTCTTTCAATTATACATGTTACATAAATGTTACATTGTTAATTCTAACGCACTTATAACTACTAACTGTAAAACTTACTTAAATATTAGATTCTTAACTTTAACGCACTTATAATTACAAATTGTAAAACTTACATATCAGTATTTTTACATACAACATATTTTTATAATTATTTAACATATAGCTTAAGCGCAATACAATATTCTTATGAAATAAAGACATTCTACAATTACATATGTACTTATATATTCAGTATAACTATTGAAGAACAGTTTACTCTCCGTAGATAAATCCTTTCCATTGTTTATTGGTAAAATGAAATTAGACTCAGAAACCAAGGATCGAAACCTAGACGCGCTCTGATTGGTCAGTGTTTTTGCTTAATAATTCAAAAACGAAGCCCCATTCGATATTTTTGCAAAGGAAATTGTTGTTCAGAATAGTCTCAGCTACCCCCTATTTCCGGCTCCTACAGGAGTTCTGGGACACCCTGTATTATTTATAATTAACGTTTACAATTGTAATTTTGCGAGATTGCTGTGGAGGGAGTGGGAGGTCCGATCGGCGGACGAGTGTTCTCTCCTTGTTACGCATTAGCGTAAGCTTATGGATTGCTTAATATTACATATTATACATTAAGTCTCATCATTCTTATTTATTATTTTAAGTTATTTCTATTGTTATATACAACAGAAGTGCTTAATTGCATTATTTTATCTTAAACTATAAATAATACAATATGTTCATTCCTTACATCTATAATTACATACTAAATTACACTTAATTTTAACACGCATCCTATGGAATAGTTTCTTGATGACTGTTGTAGGTGTGAAGATGTTCAATTAACGTTGATCACTATTTCTTGCTAAGTAGACTGCAGGTTATTTCCAAGTCTCTGATTTGCATTAACAAATGCAGTTTTAGTCAAAGTCCTCCATGCAAATCTGTGCAAAGACGAAACCATATATTAATTAACAATTTCTATAAATACATATAAATTATACACACGGTATCGTAATATTATGAGAATTTTATAATTAAACTTTGAATAAATGAACCTCTGCAAATTATTCAACTTAAATATATACTGATATTGCGATTTCCAGAACATCTACTACTGTACTCTAAAATTCCGAAATTTGTTTACTCATGGACTTTTAACAAAATTCTAAACTATGATTGGAAAATAAATTTAAATTCATGTTGAGACATTCAACATTCATTCATGAAGGAGACATTCAATTATCTATTCAACATAACTTATTGCAAAATTAAATCAAATTTGACGATACATTTAAACCAGAAGCACATATACCATCTCTTGTAATAACACTACATCATAAACACCATAATTTCTATAGATTTTCAAGTTAAAAGAAGAAACCTTTATTTGGCATTGATTTACATGCAATGATTTACCAGTGACACATCACTGCAAGCAGGGTTAACATACACCGGGGGCTCAGAGTTTCAAATCGCATCGTTTGGGTTAAAAAGATGCCAGTATTGCACGCGCTGCGCTCCCTACAACCTCGACACTGTGTTGCGCATTCCTCACACGTTTCGCTCACTGAAAACCATTTTCTTTTTTATTTGTAATTCGAACAAAATAAGCATAATAAATAGAAATCTGTGCATGAAGCATTAAAAGACAGCATAAATTTCTTATACAATGTAAAACGCAACGTTATGCAGTGATTGGTCAAAACAAATTGTGATAACTTCCAACGCTTTGTTACTAGTCAAGGTAAGAATGTAATTTTTAACTAAAATTAAATTCTAGTTTTATGTTTTATGTTTGTCTAGTTTTATTTTAAAGTCTCTTTTATTCATTAAATGGTGCTGAGTTTGATTTTATACGATAAAGATTTTACGCGGGAAACAGGGAAATTTGAGAAGCTCACTGGTCACCACAGACAGTAACGAAGGAATGCTCGTGGTGTGATAAAACTGGCTTCATTTTTGGTAAATTTCTAAGGGGGAGGGGAGGAGGTACAGCCGTTACCTGAATAACATACAGCCCGCATCTTTCATTGGATGTCGACCCGACCTATATTTCGTCCTGTTAGTTACACGTCGCCCTTTCAGTTTTTCACTTCATTTTTTTTCTCTACACTTACGTCATCTATGAAGCTTAAACGGTGTGCCTAAACGACCGACATATAAAGCATGCAAATTTATGTAGATGGCATTGTACTTATCTTCCAAAAAAAATGATATGCTCGATATCTTTCAGAACGTCTTATAATGTGCTTGTACTCTGTACGAAATAATAATTAATGGTCCAATTAGACTAGATAAGATATTAACAGTAATGTTTGTTGCAATACTGACCAGTAAATTAAGTTGTACCAAGTTGTTCCTTATTTGTACCATATGCATAGCTTAAGATCTAAGCATCAGATATTATTAACTGCTGATGCAAATATTTATAGTGTTTTTCAAAACACATGTTGTTGAACTAATATATGTTGCAAAATACTTTCGATTAGACCGACAAATAATAAATCATCAATAACAACTCATATTGAGTTATCTAATTAATAATCGATTGCTAATTTATGTTATAATGACCTTTTTTCAAGAAACTACCTTTATTCCGATATAATAATATAATAAAATTCATAAACACTTATAAAATTTAAATAACGACTTGCATTCTCGGCAGTCGACACTGTACTACTATCTGCGCATGTCTATTGCACATCACGTGACTAATTTCTATGAAAATGGCGGAAAATCATATTTCTTTGAATTATTTAAGTCCTATGTACCGCAATCATCAAACTACTTGACACAATAATCAAAATTAAAAGAAAGGAGTATAATGTTTCACGTCGAAACAAATAAAACAGTTAGTAAGTATAAAAAAATAAAAATTAATTCTGTCCTAGTGAACAGACTACAACTGTATTTTATTATTTTGTATCCTGAGAGTAATTTCATTAAGAAAGACCGCAACGACTGAAACTGTCCTCAACTTTTGTTCCTTTTTCTTTTCTTTTTTGTAAGAGCCTGACACTGGTGGTTTACGTGCTCGAAATACAGGCTATAACACGACGGCGAAAGGCCACGATTGATGGTACAAAGAATTCGAATCGCTCGACACTGGCGTTCAAGGCACGTACTTTCTCGGGATAAAGAGTCAAGCATGCCTGCCTTCTCGATACGTGAATAATGTTCCTCAACAGCAGCCAATTTATCGATTCCCGGAAACATCCATCATTACTCCCCTTTATTGATTTGTACATGGCCGCGAAACGCGTTTCAGAAATTTAATTGCCACTTGCATCCTTATCAGAAGCACTTCTTAATAATACATCTTTAATTAATATAACGGTTGAAGATATTTGATGTTTTTAAAAAATGAAATTGTTTTGTAATAAACTTAAATTATAAATAAAAATAATATACCTTCTTGGTATTCCATTAATATTCTCAATACGAACTCCATTTGTGTTCGAGCAACTTTTTAAGACTTTACTAATTACTGCACCGAGCAAACCAATTAGCAATTAATTTATCTTTCTCCGTTTACCTTCGTCTAATTAAGTTTCGATTTTGATAGTATCTAACGAGCTTGATCGACTAATTAAACGACATTTCGTGCAAACACGATTAACTGTCGGTAATGTTGAGTAAACTTGATTTTGGAACAGATAATTACATAACATTTTAATTCTAACGTGTAATTGAAAAAAATTGATTGTATCTCTGAAATAAGACCAAGGAATTGCTGTTATTAACACCTCAAGGATCGTAAAATCAAACAGACAATTACGTTTATTAAATCGCAATGTTTCCTTCATTTTTCTTTCCTGTGTCGGAATTAAAAATTATAAAATATAAAGAGCTTCTTTGCTCGAGTCTCATGTACTTTTTACTCTCTTACGTAAAGTGGACTCATTAAAAAAAAATGAAAAGTACCTCTTCGTTGCATAAAAAAAGTTACGGCCACACGATCACAATGATTAAAGATTTTCTCGCCAATCGACTTCCTTAATTACGGAAGTGCATAACATTAAGTATAGTGGTGTATCTTTACGATCTAAATGAAACAAATATTCTATTAAGCTATATTCAAACACGTACAAATAAAAAATTACACCCTTTATCAACTCAAAATTAAAATCTAAGTTTTTAAAAACACATATTTAAAAATCTCAAAATTCCAAAATTAAGTTAGTTTTAAATTAAATTTAACTTCCAAACAATTATTTTTAAATTACTTTTACATTTCTAGGATCCTAATTGTTTTCAATTTCTAATTCTTAATTAGTCTCACTTATAATCCCTTTAATAATCTCATTGTTTTTAATCTCTAAGATCTCTATCCTTTCTTAATTAATCTGAACCTCTAAACAGAAAGCACCACCCTAATTGTACGCTGTTGCCAATAAAAATAAAAGATCGTTGACCAAAATATGGGCCGTCCAAAGTAGAATATCCTCTCGAGAGAGAACGAGGCCCCGCGCGGGGATCATCTTCCGTGACCGGAGTCGATGAAAACTCGTGTCGCTATCGGTCAGGAAAGAAATGCAAAAAATGCAAAAATGACGTGTACGCTCATTATCGGGATCATTGTGGCGCGGAAATAAGCCTTGGGAATTGATAAAACAAACGATTTAATACGCCGTCGCGCACACTCCGCGGACGATAATCGCGGCGGCCAGCAGCCGCATCGTTGATAAGCGATAATTCAGAAACATGTTACAGCGTATAACGTGTATGTGGAACGAGTTAGATGACAGTGACTAATGAGACGGTTCCCGCGTTAATTGCAATGAGACCGGACTTTCGATTGGTGGTCGAACAGGAAATGACCCTGCCATCGGTAAATTAATTTCAACCTCTCCTCTTGCGCGGAGGGCTCAGATGCTAATCGGTGTAAGTCGTTCTTTCATTAGCGAATGATTTATGTAAATACTCCTTCAGTGTCAAAATTTTCAATGATACAGTGCAACGTTGTATTAAAATTGCGCAAACAGTGCCTACAGAGTGTCTCAGAAGGTGTATACACGCTTTAAATAATTATAAACATAGTACTTATTAATAAATATCAGAATTGTTTTATTCAAATCCAGATAGGCAAGTGTAAAATATTTTCTTTTTTCAAGTTCTTTACTTTTGTTTCATTTATTGTTTAAAACAAAAATTACATCTCAATGTAACAAAATATAATGTATGAGGTTTTCTGGGACACTCTGTATACTGGCTGCAGAATTATCTGTAAATTCCTCAATTAATTATCTCCGTTAACATACTTTGTGACTTACACACTGATTGGCTTCTGAGCCCTTTATATGTACACGTTTCTTGCTTTTATTATTATTGTAGTTCAAAATAATAGTGGTGTGACTTTCATTATTAATTTCTCTTTTGAAAAATATAATCCAGCTATGGCATTTTGAATTGGTATGAATATATTTTTTAAATATAATTTTGAAAACAGTATAGTGGCAAAATTACTACATGATTATTGTACAGAATAATTAATTAGCTAATTAGTTAATAAGCTAAGCTTGAAAGAATTAAAATTGTGTAGTTTCGTTTTTAATAAAATTGCTACGTGCACCACTATTATTCCTATTGACGCAATTGCCGTGACAAAACAATGTATTGTTTCGATTGGTCGTTGAACTAACGACAGTTGTTTATTGTCTTACTTTGAAACAATGGAAATTAGAAGTGGTCGTTAAGACGACGAAAATATTCAAACACTCGAGCTCGTTACGCAGATACTCGAAATGATAATTGATCAGCCGAACGTCATCGCTAATTGATAACTAACACTCGATCAAAGCGTAGACACTCTATATTTTTCATTCCTTTTATTCAAGCAATTGTCTGTTTTATTAAACATTGTAATTATTATTAGATAAACTAACTATAAAATCACATTGATTTTCAGAACCTACATAAATTATTAAATTTTTAATTATCAGTTTTATGTACAACTGATAAATATCAATCTTTGATGGCCAGTCTTAAGACCAGTGAATTAAATAAAAATTCACCGTTTAATTAATGCGTAGATCCTGTGAAAAAATTGAAATTGAGGACCCTCCTCTCAATCTCGATCGAATGAAATTTCGCTAATTATCAATCGTCACAGCCAACGTTTCTCGAGCGTCTTCGAGCGACAAAGAGCTTACTAATTACCTCGTTAAACGATTCTGCGGGCTATGATTTCACGTATCAGCACCATCTGCGGCGGTTTAGAGGCACGACACACGCCACGTTTAATCCGGCTCGTTAAGAAGGGCAAATGATGGAATAGGAGTGAGTAATATGCACACAATGAGAGTGTATCCAGCGGGCGGCATACAAAGCGTCGTGGAGCACGTCAAATATGGTTTCAAGATAACAACAGACATACCCGCGAGCGGAATAATAATTACGCGCGTTACCTGGTGTGAACGTACCGTGGACGATTGTGGTAGTAAGGACAGAAGACTCTATCTTTCGCAACACCCGCGTCGCCCATGTTTACCATAAAGGGAGCAGGGATGTTCGACTACGGGGGACCTTGAGGTGTCCCGGCTCTTAGACACTCCTTCGAGAATCCATTACTATTAATGTATCTTCCATTTTTGGGCGATGGGTCTAGTACAGTGGTCAGCAAATTGCGGCTCTTTGGCGAGCTGTGCTAAAAAATTAATTATTATTAATATTTGACTAATGAGTTTGCCGACCACTGATCTAATAGATCATTAATACCCTCGAGCACTCTCTCATAAATGGATCAGCAATACATTAAATTTTACTTTTATACAAAAGCAGATGCGTTACCCAGTTTGTTTTATTATGCAGGAAACAAAAATAAAAATTATAACAGGGCACAATTTTTTAAGGACATACCGGTATTGAAGTGTACCGTCTGTTTGCTTTCCATTTAAGTGGCCTTTACTCAAGATACACATCACTGTCCGTCGATCATAGCTTTTAACCCATTTGCATCATTAGCGTATATATACGCTCAACTTTGATGGTCACTATCATTATTCTTTAGCTAAAGAATAGAAATAAAGAATGTTGTTAGGAATGAAAGTAGTAATTCTGATTATAGAAGCCGAATCCCTAAAACAAGGCTTAGGTTTCAGAGGAATATATATAGCATGTGAAGTGGCTTTATGCACAAAATTACTATTAAACATTTTCGCTATTATCAGTAATATATATGAAAGTAAATCACATATTGACAATTTATAATACAAAAAGAGTTTGGTGATATAGACCTTACTTTCATATTTCCTTATGATGCAAATGGGTTAACAGATGACCTGATCAATGAAAACAGCATGCCATGTATTCCTGAGTAGCTTTGCAAAGTGCTTCCCTGAAACACAATTCGTATTAGGAAGCCTTGAATTTAGTACCAGGAAGCTGATTATGTAGTAAAAGAAAGCCGATACCAAGAACGGAGGTGTCACGATTACCATTAAAATTCTTTAAGCCCGAGAAGCCTGAATGGCACGAGCCAGAGGATTCCTCGATGTCTGGACTCGGATCACTGCGAGGCTTGGAGGACACTTCGGGGAACGCGACGCAGCCTTATCGCAGGAACAGCCTCGCCTTATCACTGCACTCTAATTTAGCCGCGTTTCCGCCCGCTAACAATCAAGAAGTCTCGTCCTTCCATGTGGTCGACTCGGCGCGCAGAAGATTTAGCAATGTTAGCGACGTCGTTTCCAGGAAGATATCTCACACGATACGCTGGAGAACAGTCTCAGCCTCCATCGAGCTCACGGTTTCTCAGGTAGTCATTTAACACCGCCATCTGCAACATAAATTCTTCTAACATTAATAAAAAAATTAAAGTTAATTGTTTTAACTTAAAACTCACACTAATTTAATTATAATTAAAATACGAGGATCAGTTGATAAATAAAACACACGTTTAATTATTCAGTTTCTAAGTCGTGCATTGCTTATCAATCAACCCTGCTAATGAATAATAATTTAGACTGATGGATACGTTCGCAACAGGGCTCTTCGTTATGCGCTCAGTACATTCGAAATCGTTTGAAACGATCGGGGATCTTCCATCGAAAACTGGGACTGAAGAGGATGAGAAGCGCCATGATGCTCCCCGGTGGCGCGGTTGTTGGAGAGGTTTATCCAGAATTGGTATCGGTTGGCGCTGAACTCGAAAAGATGCATCCAAACTTATTCAACCGCGTTGCGCGACAAATAGGATGTGGTAGCTTCTCGACGGAACAGTCAGCCAGCGAGGCGATCGCCGACGTCTCCAGGGAAATGATCAGGAATGGAGAGATGACTTGGAGCAAAGTGATAGCCCTTTACGCGGTCGCTGGCGGCATTGCCGTGGACTGTGTGCGTCAGGGCAAACCAGAATTCTTACCTGCCATACAAAGAGGCAATTAATTGAAATTATAATTACAATTCTTAAGCTCAGCTGGATAAGATTGAATAATGTCTTCCTTTTCTTGATTTTAGGCATGACGGACGTACTGGAGGAGGACCTTGCTGCGTGGATTCAGGCCAATGGCGGATGGGTAAGGAACGACTTAACACGTAATCGAATTGTCCTGTAAATTCAAATTTGTAAATAATTTATATTCATTTAGAATTAGTCACATATTGAAACAATTTTTAATTGTAGTCGGCTTTAGCAACACGATACAGGCCTCCGACGAAAGAAACGACATGGTACTCACGGAAACTCGTATTGTTATTTATATTCACCATTTCAATAATCGCCATGATCTCGATATCTTTAAAATTGTTAATTTTATAACGAATATTAAATATAAATACATGTGTAAAAACAAGTTTACTTAAGTATCCTCTTTGTTGCATGGAAACTGCATATCGTGTCGCTTATATTAACAATTCAAAGATTTCTTAATCGAAACATTTTGCAACAGCGGTTGGTTGTATTTCGTTCGTACATATTTTAACAAACAATTCGTATAAACGCAGCCGGTGCTACGCTTTCAGATACGCATTTCCTGGTCCATTGTTTCCTGCTTTTGTATTTCTGCTTCCGGCGATTCGGTCTCCTCAGGCTTGTAGGTTGGCTTCTTGGTGGCTTCCTAGTGAAAACAGTTTTTGTTTCACTAGTTAAAAGAAAAGCGTGCAACATTAGTGTTCGAAATTGTGCGGCATTATAAAATAATAATTCAATTTACTTGTGATTTGGCAACGTTCGCCATGTACGCAAGAAAGCTTTGATTTGTCTCTTCTTTATTAATAACTTGTAAATATTTCTTTCGCGCGTTTAGTACTTCATCCTGCTGTTTCTTGTGTCTGATCGCTAACTCCAACGCTCTAGAAGAAGATACGAAATTAAAAAATAATAATTTACTTATGGCAATGTACTGATAGAATGAAAAATACCTGTTCCAATTATACACTTCGATATTAATTCGAATGGCTTCTTCGATTAATCCATTTTGCAAAAGTATGCCTTCTGCGGTCAGTAGATCCCCTGACAGGAGCGCCATTTCCGCTAACCTTTCTGTTCTGCTTGGTAGACTCTATAATTCGATTATATATGAATAAAAATGAATAATTTAATATCTTGCAATGTTGTATGTTACCTTGATGTACTGAATATAATCGACTTTGTCGTATCTTGAGATTGCTGCATATGCTTCTTCAGCTGCATCCAGTTCTTTGTCATCGGTCGCCATGACGGCCATGCAGGTCCATAATATCTCATTCTAAGAATAATTTTCGAATTGTAAATTATAAACAAAGAAGAAAAAGAAGACATTAATTACCTGAGCAATTCGACAAAGGGACAACGCTTCCTTCCATCTCTTATTTAAAATATGTTGCTGAAGACTGATGAAGAAAGTATAGAAAGAAGAGGCTACTAATGCTCCATCGCCGCGTCTTACCATCACCAAACCATTGTACACGCTTGCTATACTTGGTTGCTTACCAAACTCGCTAAAAGCATCATTGAGATATAATTAATGAATAAAAAGTACCCTATGTTGTATGAAATAACATAAAAAGTATGGAACCTGCTCTCTTTATCGATTCTTGTCTTTCGTATAATTTTACGATCACTGTAGTGCACACAATTGGGACACAGCCACACGGATAATGTTGCATCCAACATGGCCGCTAAGACATTTGCATCTGCAGCCCATGCGATGTCTTGTGTCATAGCCGCTAAGAAATAGAACAGTTGATTGTAAAAAGATTGTAAGAGTATTTATTAAACATATAAATGCAGTTAACAAAACACGTACCTATTTTGCATACTCTACCAAAACCGGTAGCCCGTATGGATATAAGAAACAAATCTTTATTCATATCAATTAATGCTACTTGTCGATCAGTTAATCCACTGACATGATTCAACGCCACCCTGATGATACTTTGAAGATGCGTGTAAGCTTGACTTTCAATTATGGGTTTATTGTAAGCAACTTCCAAAACATGAAGCACTAAAATGGTGACTTGCATAAGTATTCATGTAATTGTGAAAAGGATTTAGAAATATGTCTTGCTTCATACATTTCTCGTTGCTTTGTGATCTTACAACTAAAGTATCGGAACACAACGATATACAGGCGGGATAAAGTCGTTCTTGCGTCATTCCTTTCCATTTTGGCGTTCCTAATAGACGTCCTTGATAGCTGTACAATAATACGCTGTTCCATTCGACTAATAAAAAGTGCCTATAAAATAATACATGCATAAATAGTGTTTCGTTTGTTCTTCTTCGTAGGAAACTGATATATACTTTTCCGCTAGAAGCACTGCTGATATACTTGTGTTCTTCAGATCGAATATAGCAGGTGTATTCCAGTTCGTTACGGAGTACACGTGGCACTGTGCAGGTGTGATAACGACTAAATGATCAAAACCGAACTCTAACTGGACCACACGATCCGAAATCTCCAACGTTTCTCGGATTTCATTACCAACATCTCTGATTTCAATCACCTTTCTTTTAACCAATGTAGCTTCATAGCTGTTCCATTCCAATCTCCTTTTTTACAAATGATTAAAATGTGAGAACAGTTACTATGAATAATAATTCAATATAGTTTAATACCTATCTATTATGTGACCTGTCAACACAGTACCATTACTGCAAGCCATAGCTACCTGAGTACCATCACTTGACCAAGCAATACTATAAATGCTTCCAGCATTGACTTTTTCCAATGAATGGGACCACTGAAAAATATATGTGTATCAGTGTAAAAAGCAATGGAATATATATATAAATGATAAGAAATATGGGAACCAACTCCTGTTTTATCACAAAGTTTAACTGTATTGAATGATCCAACAGCAAAGTAGTTTCCAGAGTAACTCCAACTCACTGCAGTAATAGGGTGATCTCCCACATTACTAGAGAACAACTGAGTGCCATTAGGATCCCATACCTTGAAAAAGAATTTTAAATTAATATAAATTCATGTTTAGTTTGCTCATATATTATATTTTACCTTGTATCTACAATCTTCCCCACCAGAGATTATTAATCCATGAGTATGGTTCCAGCATAAAACCAAGATGAGACCATCATGTGCTAATAACTGAGATAGAATCTTTGTTCAAACACCACTCTACAATATTAATCAAAATACAGTATAAATTTATGAAATTAACCTTGCGAGGTTTGGAATTAGAATTAAGTGACTGGAAGGTTAAATGAGCATTCTGAGAATATAATACTGTTGCACAATCTGGACTCCAGACAGCAGATAAAATAGGGAATGTACCCCTAACTACAACAGAACGAAGCATGCCACTACGTGACCAGACTTTAATCAAACCATCTTCTCCAGCTGAAATTAAAGCAAAAGATTAATTAAACAGTAACCATTTAAATCATTAAATATTTTAATTACCAGTCAGAAGTGCAGAACCATCACTGCTCCATCTGCCTACTGTAGCTGCTCCTTTGTGAGCTTCTATACTTTTCTCTATACGTCCATTCTTATTAACTAAATGATATTTTCCTGTAATGAAGATATCAATACAACAAACATTAATTTGTTTGATAACTATATTCTAACAGCTTCAATAGTTTTAAATATTAAATCAAGTACCATCTGCTGTGGTGATTAAAAGAACATCTAAAGATTGTTTTTTGGTGATCAACAGTGCATAATTGGACCTTGGGTGCCATTGCATATCAGTTGGATAAAAATCATCAGGAAACTCTGTGACAATACTTGAGTGTGCGATTCCACCCTCTAAATGCCAAGATATTAACAGATGATCTTCTCTACAAAAAGAAGAACAATCGATTACGACTTACACGATTTTGTACAAACATTAAACATACCCGCAAGAATAAATTTCTTCTGTAGAGCTCCATGCCACGCACGTAACCAAACGCTTATGACCATTCCGATTTTGTGCAGATATTTTGAATTTCATTGCACACCTATTATCACCTTAACTCATATCTAAATACATATGTAAATTCGCTTGTAGTTTCGTGTAGAATTACCATATATTTAACATGATACAACCTTAACATTCTATGTACAAAATTCGATCGCGTGGCTGAAAGTTTTGGGGTGTGTTGGCGTACGGTTACTATAGCAACAATAAGTCTACTCACATAGTAAACTCTCATTATCTTATACGTTATAAATTATATAGCTTCAATTAAAAGTCGTTGGATAAAACCCAATTTTACACACGTTTATTAAAGCTGTCTCAATACAATTCATTTAATTTTCATTAGCACAACCTGATATTCCTCCCCGTAATTACAAATAAATCCAAGAGAGACCGGTTCTTGCAGGGACACCGGCACCCAGACTTCACAACCTTTTCTTTATATTTTTTTTATAAACGACTGTGTCTCGTAGCGTTACAAACGTTTTTTTTTTCTTTGCAATGCCGGCATTGGAAGATATCGCTTACATTGAATGCAATGTAATAATTATATATAAAATAGAACATTTTGGAAATAACGCTCAGATCTGTACAACCGAGAATTATACATTCATCGTGTAATATATATATATATATATATATATAAATTGTGTAATATACATATATTCACGTGTATATAGATATAATATCTATTCATGTAGATCTATATAAATATACATATATATGTTAATTTATAATCTTATGCGTATGCTTACAGACTGTCGCGCAATAATTAGGATAGTTGGTCGCGTGATGGTAAACGAATACCTGTGTAACTGCGATGAGAGAGAAGTGAATAGGTAACAAAAATATCATTTCGACGAGACTCGTGGGATAAAACAGAGAGAAAGAAAATTTCGATGTTTCAACAGAGAGAGAGAGAACATGCTACATTTTCGTACGTGCGAACTTAACAATTGCTCAAGTGTACCACCGGTTCCCGATCAAGGAACAACCGTGCATTTTTTTCTAACATATTAAACGACACTTATGCGTGCTTTAAAGAACCAGTTGAAAAATTTCACACTGTATCCACAGAAAGTATTTATCAAAAATAAATGTGTTCGAAAATTCGCTTCGACAATGACTTACGGATACAAAACGTCGATGAAACTTAAATTGTTGAAGAAAAATTGAATTTACAATATAAATTGCTTACTAAGAGCTTCTACAAATACAGTGAGAAAAATTCGAACTATAATAACAACTATCCCAAGAAACACTCTGTACAGAATATATATATATATATATTAAAACTCGTTTGATACCGCGTAACAGTTTAAAACAAAGAAGAAAAGAAGAAAACGCCTCGTGATATTTACATCTATCGTCGCTACACTTTCTCGCTTTATCGATTAACTTCGCTTATTACGATTCCTCTTAATAATACGCGTTATTAATATCATTACATCGAAATCCTATGTTATCTATGCGATTTTGATTAATACGTTAACCTTGGCTCATCATCTTTGATAAAGGACACATTTTGCTTCTTCCGTTTCACCAGAATCGAGGCGATATCGATGATCATGCTATTAATTAATAATATTTTACAATTATTTAAAGTATCGTACGGTGTTGATAAATATCTGCAATGTGCATATCTCTTGTATTTACAATTTCGTCTAATTAAAATCCTTTACATCCTTATTGTTCCTTGATATAAATAGAATATTATTAATGCTACGGCGCTCCTTATTCCTCGTCAGTTCTTTTTTCTTCTTTTTTGTTGTTTTGGTATAGGAACCTTTTCGACTTCACACATTTATCGAGCTTCTTTCTAATCGACTCTTCTAATACTGTTAATTTTTTTTTTTCCTTAATGATCCGGACACAACTTGTTTTTCGAATGGCAACACTTATGATATTTCTAACAGCATACACGCATACATGTACGTTTACGCATACACACCGTTACTCGAAAATCACTGTATCTGCCGTCTGGTAAAAAATTGGCATGCGATTATTATTGCATTCTTCGTTACGTTAAAGATAATCGCAAAGAAATCTCTACTTTTAATATTATCACTTCAAGCTTTTTCGATTTGTTCAACAGCTCTGTATTCAAAAAATTTCTCAACGTTTATTCGAATATTTTGCAATTTTTACTTGAATATCGTGAAACATATGTCGCTGGTAAGAATAATACTTGCAGCTGCCTTTAAATCTTTCGTACGTGTTTCTCAATAGATGATTCTATAAATTTTCCTTCTTTTTTTAAGACGACTCAATAAAATAATTACACTTTCCGCTGAAAGTAGCTTATAAATGTTCCAGGACACAAAAACCATGTCCCGTTACATAAAACGCTTCTACAAAATTGTGTAAATTACGAATTAATACATAATTACAGATCCTTATGTACAAACATACAGTCTCGTCATGGAATGGTATGACACTCTATGTATATGTTATTTATATATATATATTATCACTTAGTTATCTTAAATACCCATATAATTGTTTCTTTGCGACTATGATACAACCATTAGACTAAAGAGTTCGTATTACTGGCGAACATTGAACAATGTCGACGATCACGTACACGTACGGTAAAAATAATATCATTCGTTTAAAAATCACGGATTAAATTTTATACAAAGAAAAATTCATAGAGGACGCTTCGATATGATGCGGATAATATAAAACAGATTGACCGTTAAAAAGAGAAGTTTGAGATCAATGAGAACGATCAGCAGAAATAAAAAGAATAAAAATGACCATTACATTCTGAGAGCTTACAAGCAGACTTAAAGGATAGCAGAAGGATGTTTGTTATTTTGTTTTTACAGAAAGAAGCTCAATTTAACGCGTGACTGTTTCTACGCCTTAGGAACACCCTGCTGTTGACCGGATACACTCTGGTCAACAGTATCAATGAACTACCAAGAGCCAACTTAACGGGAGCCTGTCGACCACCAGGTAGCCTGATGAAGACAGTGGCCACGGCCGCGACACCGTCATCGGTGGGCTCGACGGCAACTGGTCTGACGTCGCTGTGAAAGCTAACTAATTTATTGCGCCTACTCTTTCGCTGAGGTGAACTTGGACTACAGTCATTACCATCTCGGTCGTAGATGATGGTGGCCGAGGCGAAGGGTCTCTTGGCCATGTGCAACATCTCGACGACGTGCCTTCTCCGCGCTCTGCGAACGTCGGCTGCCTGTTTGGTTTTCCAGGCGACCACGCAAGCGGCCAAGAACAGAAAGAAACAGGAGAAGAACACGGAGAAGAAGACGAAAAGATCGATGTGGAGCTGATCCTGTCGAAAGAAGATCATCCCGTACGCGGCTCGGCCGCTGATCTCCGGATAAACGGGATCGATCGCTCTCAGCGCGATGTGGAACTTCGTCTGGTGAAGCTCGTGCTTGTCTTGCGGCAAGGTTAACACCAGTCGATTCGTGAGGTTCCTCACGACTAAGAACGTGTTCCTGTTCTCGATCGTTAAGAAGGTGGCCAGACCTTCCGCGTAGCACTCCATCACGATGTACTGGGGGCCTGTGTTCCAGGTTGGTTCCGTGGTGGTGCCGTTGGACGCGAACGAGAACGTGTTGTGCGGATGGAACTCGACGATCGTCATTCGGCTACGAGTGTGCTCGTCGAGCCACACGTTGTGCGGGTCCTTGTGCCACACGAATCTGCTGTCCAATTCGACCTGAAGATAAATTAGTATTACGGTAAGATCAACAGGTTGATGTCTTCGAAACTACTGAAATATTTAAAGCACGTACATCCTGATAGCCCGTTGTAGAATTTAAAGTAACGACGAAAGAATCGTCGCGAGGGCTGAGGAACAGATCCAAAGCCCCTTGAGTCACGTCCACCATAACTCTGATATCCACGTTCATGAAACGAGGTTGCACCATGTAAAACACCGTTTGACCAGGGTTCAATGGCTTTGGCTTCATTTTACACTCGTCTGTAATCGATCAAGGTAATAACGCATTACCGCGTATGATGTATAAAATGTTGGTTAGAGACATTTAAATCATCGTGAGAGAAGTACGAACCATAAGATCCTTCAGACATAATAGAACGTAGCAATTTAAGAAAAGTAATACTTAATTAAAGTGCATAGTGCACAAATATAAGTGATTATAGCGGAAGAATTTGTAACGAACGAAACAAACTTTTGCGGTAGAACGTAAAAACAAAATCATGATATAATGCAATGTGTATGATCATCGATTAAATAACTTACCTATCAATTTAGAATCGAAGCACATTTTGTTGTCAACGGTTACAGTTTTGTAGCACTGATGACCCATGGTTGGTTTTCCAGCATAGTTCTCTTTGCATTTACTGCACTGAACCATCCAGCATGGTTGACCACCGCTATTCGAACCTTTTATGGGACCGCTGGTACAAGATGGTTCACTTTCCGTGTTGTTACCACAGTTACACTTTTCTCCTGTCACGGGATCGCAAGTGAATCCATGTCCGTGACATTCGCAACTGGAAAATTAATAAAATTAATAAAAATTCTTAAGAGGCTTTTGAAAATACTAACGGTCGACAGACAGCACGTGGATCTTCCGTTCCTCTGAAATAACCGGTCATACATTCGCCACACTTATCACCCTTCGTGTTATTCCCACAATTCACGCATTTTGCCTTAGCCACGGGGCCTTCGACCAATTGTTTCTTTAGAAGCTCTATGGACATTTTGTCGATAGAATTTGGATCCTATAAAGGACGACTCGTGTAGTTCATTCAATTTTCATGTACATTTTTCGAGCGCGGAATTAATGTTAAAATTACCGGTACAGTCATGCTTTCATTGATGCAAATTCGCGTATGCCCATTGCAGTATTCGAGGCATGGCACGCATTGCCCGTTATCCGCTGGGTTTCCAACGAATAATGGCAAACACTTGTCGCATTGTGGTCCCATTGTGTTATTGTGACATTCCAGACAGACGTCTAATTTGTCCGGGCCGGCACAATTACTGTGGCCGTTACACTGGCACTGAATCGAACAATTGGCACCCACGTAACCGAAGTCGCAGCGACAGACGTTTGGTTCCACGCACGTTCCTCTGACACAACCTTGCGTACACATTGGTACACAAATGTTTCTGAAAATAAAATACTTATGACGTACGTAAGAAAATTATCGTGACGACAATGAATTCAAAGCTCGAATCTCACCTTCCAAACTCGTTAAACGACGATGGTCTGAAATAAAAACAGATTAATAAATTATTTGCTCGTTAAAATTAATGTTATCACAGTTGTCTAAAAAAGAGAACAATCAAATTTACGTTTCGGCCTTGTATCCATCGCCACACATGCAGTCGAATCCTTCTTCCAGGTTGAAACACTTTTCACTCTTTGGAGAACATGTATGGTGTCCGTTGGTGCATTCATCTTCTGGTGGACATCGCACATAATGCCAAGAGAACACTGGTTTTGGCGATACGTTTGGAATTAACATTGTAACGTTGTCTGGAGGTTCTGAAGATTCTAAGTAGTGTGGAAATGTCGTAGTTATGATGGCTGTAATCAGAAACAAAATAGTACATTTAATTCAGGGTACTGAAAGTAATAATTTACAAATCATAGTTTCTACACACGTGGTTCAGTCTGAGGGAACTGTTGGTAGTACAACATTTCGCATGTTCCGCCAGCTGGATGGTCCGTCGGTGCTTCCAGCGAACCTTCTGTACATATTCCTTGACCAGTTATGTTAGCTGAGTCCAAGGAACACCATCCACAGTGCGAATGCTTCAAACACGTGCTACATTGCTTGAAGACGGAACACGGTTCAGGACAATGATCCATGTCCGAACTGCGCAGCACTAAACCGCAGACACCTCCAGCACAGTACAGAGGTTGATAAGATGGAGAAATGCACTAGAATTTTATTAACATTTTGCTGTGACACTCTAATAAATATTATTAATAATCAATCATTCAAATATTACTTCATTGAGTTGCGTGGACCATCTGCATTCCCTCCACCCTCCTTCCGCTCCAGTGCCCTTCAAACAGCTTCTGCAATCCTTGTGTTCAGCACACCTTTTCTCGCATTGCGTGCTTCCCATTTTGATGCTCGATCTCTCGAAAATGTAATCTGGCACGCAATTCCAATCGTACACAGGTTCACCCGTTACTGCTAATCCCAATTCAGCTACGAACATTCATAAAAATTGCTAAGAACTCTTGATAACTATTGCTGCAATTTTTAGTCTTTCCTTGAAACTTACAAGTCTTCAAGACCTGCCTTGTCCACACGCAACCTTCAAGACTGTTGCACTTCTCGCAATCGCTCGCTGGACACTGGCGTTCGCCGCACTGGTTCACGTCCGTCATGGATATCTGCCTGATGCTGCATTTGTTCAATTCGTCGCAAACCTTCTCGGACGGTATACACTTTCCACTGGGACAATTTGTGCACCATTTGCATACTGGCTCCTCGTTTTTGTAATACGGCCACTCCGCTAGACATTCGGTGCAGGTTTTGAAGTTCTGACACTTTCTGCTTGCCATCCAGTCCGAGTTACAAAATATTCCGTTCGATCGTTGAGCTTGAGTAACATTGATATCGCAGCTGAAATAAAAACAATTCTAGTACACGATTTGTGAAGTGATCATAACGAGTATTGAAGATGAAGAATTACCGATCATCTTTGTTAACCGATACTTCATTAGAGAAGCAGAAAGAGGCGTTGTTCCCACTGATCGTGATGACAGAGCAGAAAGAACACCCAAAATATTTTCTGCAAGTGATCTTATCCGTCCAAAGATTGCACAAATCTTCAGGGATGCTTATTAGAGTGACGTGGCTTTTGATACCACCGTCGAATCCACCGACGACGTACACGGCGTTGGATTCTGGGTCGGCATGGGTCATTGCATGAGCGTACGCGGGCGGTGGAGGACTTCCAATGACTTCCATATCTTTCGTTATTAAACGAATCCACAGATTACACGAGTACTTATAAGCAATCAAAGAATCGGAAGTGTTGTGCGGATTTTGGCGACCACCGAATATGACCATGTACTCGTCGGTGGTGACGGCAGAATGAAGAAACCTGGCTTGTGGCTGCAACAAAGCATCGCATATCAATTTTTATTTAATTACAAAGTTAGTTATCAAGTAATCATTTGCTTACCAAGCTATTTCCATCGGTGAGATCGTCGTCAAAGGGTGGTAGCACGGACCATGTTCGAGTTTTATAATTCAGTGCATACAGTTTGTTAGAAATAAACGTTCTGTTTATCGCGTAGGTGTATCCACCAAAGATATAAAAGCTGTCTGACTTGCTGTGGTACACGGTCGAGTGTCCATAGACACCCAACGGTCCATTTCCAATGGTGTTTATTGTGTCCCAAGTTTCTGTCTCCAAATTAAACTCCCACACTGTGTCCAGGTATCCGTATTTAGGACTAAATCCTCCAATTAATATCAGACTCTCCGATTCGCCGCTTCTACGCAAGGTCAACGTGTGTCCAGCTAAGGGTGGCGGTTCCCTCTTGAACTCGTCCTGCATAATTTGCATCCACCTTTGATTCTGTAAACTGAACTTCCAGAAATCGCTCAGAGTGTTGTTCGATAATCCTTGAACGTCCTCCTCTTTCATCGACAGTCCACCGTAGACGTATATCTGCTGTCTGCTGTGGACGATCTCGGCCGCATGGAAGTATCTACCTTGAGGCATAGAGGCTTCAGAAGTGGATTCCACGGTAATGGGCATCCAGGTGTTATTTTTGGTGTCGAACAACCTGATATCGTTCAGAGGACCGTGGCTAAGGGAGTATCCCCCGAACATCCACAAACTACCCCTTCTGTCGGCGACCAACGTGTGACCGAATCGCGGTAGGGTTTTCCGAAGGTGATCCAAGTGATCAGCCAAGTATTCTGAGTTAAACAACTCGGTGAAAATCAATTGGTGTTCTTTGATTTTAATTGAGCAATCGCGACCTCCATAGCCAGATGCACAGACACAACGTCCGTAACCTTTGTCGCAGACTCCCTGTTTCTTGGACGAGGTACAGTTGTTAGGGCATATCTCGATGTCGCAATTGATCCCCACGAAACCGGTTTTGCATAAACAGTTCCCGTTACGGCATTCGCGATTTCCAGGACAATTGTTGCAGGTCATTATCAAGTAGCTCGCGTTGAAACCCTCCACTTCGTCCAATTGTTTATAATGAACAGTAAGGAAGCCAGACTTGGCTTCCACGGTTACAGGATAGTCTGTGCTTTCCGTGCAGTAAACGCCTAGGAGCTGACTTTGATGGCTGGTCGTCGACGAGACGAAGTCCGGAAGTCCGTCGTACACGTAGACGCTGTTCTCTTGGCAGCTGACATTGATATCGCTGTGTATAGTGAATTGTATCACGCTCTGGGTTCCTGAAAGCATCGTATCCGACGAAAGATCCGTTTTTGGACTGACTATCCAGAGACACTCTCTCGTCGGTGAATCTCCAAAATGACTTTCCCACAGGGATGATTGCGAGTGCCTGCTGCCAAGACCTTGTCTTCCAGCTCCTTCCCCGCCCAACATACCTCGCGACATACAACCGTAGTAACACATTCCACCATCCCTTGGATCACCGTAATAACCCTTCTTGCAACGTTCGCACATATCTCCCTGAGTATTATCGCGACAGAAGCATAGACCGTCGTGTCGGCCGCAAATGCCTAGACTTTTGTCCCCGTGTTCGTTGCAGTTACACTTTTTACATCCCAGAGGTGTCGTGGCAATACCGTAACTGCCCGCTTTACATTCCTCGCAGTATCTGCCAGTGGTCCAGTCTTGGCATTCGTCACAAATACCTGGTCCCTGCACGCAAGTGGAGTGATTGTAGCATCCACAGTTTGTTCTGCAATCCGGACCTGTCCATCCAAGGTAGCATTCGCACTTGTAATCGGGCGCCTCGCTGCAGTAGCCGTTCACGCATTTTTCGTAACAAGTTTTCGTGCAATTCTCTTTGCCATCGCCGTTAAAGCCCCTCTTACATTGACAACTGAAGCTACCATGAGTATTGGTGCACACCGCGTTCGGATGACAGTCGTGCAGACCCAAGTCGCATTCGTCGACATCCGGGCATTGGGCGTAAGCCCAGCCCGATTCGTCAACGTCCAAAGTGGTATTCTGATATTCGTTGATGACCGAGCTACAGTTCACGTGCGGTTGATTGAAATCTCCTTGGACGCATGCTCCCATAATAGGATTTTCCAGGCTGTAACACCAACCACAGCTTAACGAGTGCAGGCAGCTGGAGCAGTTTGTGTGCCGGCTGCAGCTTTTGCATTGATCGTTGCCCGTTAACGACGATCCAGACCTTGACGTTACTCCCATGAGACCGGCTTGATCCATCCATTCCCGGCATAAACCGAACTGATACTCAGACGTGTACACCGAGAAAGAGAAGCACTCCTGTGTGGCCTCGCACCACACACACCTGCCACGTTCGTCCAGGCACTGTGTACAATTCGAACGCTGCCTACATGGAATTGGACACTGATCGAGACTCACAACTGCATTGGGCAGTCTGCCTATTCGCGCACAACGAGCCTCCTCCGTCCACCACTCGCATAAATTGCTGCCCACGCAAGATTCACAGGATATATAATTAGAACAATTAGCACAAGTTGAAGGGGTGATGGTCAAGTAATGCCATTCGCGAATTGGATTGCCATCTTCGTCCCATTCTACGTCGGCTGCGCAACTTTCGGTCTCGTTGATCGCACGTGAGAGACATTTATTAATGATATCACACCAGCCGCACGAGGAATCAGTCAAGCAATGAAGGCAGTTCTTGTACTGATGACAGGATCCATTTTGATATGGTTCAAGATATTCGAACGTGAAGACCTTTGGATTTTCCGTTTTTTTATTATGAGTGATCTCCATCTTACTGGCGTACGCGTAGCTCGTGGTAACCATCCTTTTCGACTCAAAATCCAATAAATATCGGCCTGGTAGTAACATCATTTGATGTCCGTCGGGCCATTTTGTCGGAATACACTGTGACGTCTCAGCGGTTAGATTTGCGACTAGTTCCTAACAGAATAAATTAACATAAATAACAAATAAATGATTTCCCAAATTAATTTCAAATAGAAATGTAATTTACCAATTCTTGAGGATCATCGCTCCTTGACACGTGCAGAGTTGCGCTGTTGTAACTGACACAGATCTTCAGATGTTCCACCGTGCTGTCCCAAAAGTACTGGGGCGGTCTGAGAAACCCGATCAACCTAGCAATCATCTCCCCGCCAAGTGCAGACTCTGTCTTCGCCCCTTGCATGGATGGAACATTAAAGTCCACCGTGGTGGCGTTAACTATCGTCACCGAATCGGGCTGACTAAAATTTACCGGGGGTTTGTATTTTAAAAACGTCAAGCCCGGTCTTTTATCCATTTCTCGACACTCTTCGACTTTAATGATTTCTGTACCCTTTGGACCCCACCATCCTGGTATTTGCAAGGGCGTGTCGTCTCGCAGACCGCAGACCCCGTAATTGTCGTCCTTGTGGTGACAACGTGCGTTCTGAACGCACCAAGTACAAGTTCCAAGGTTCAGTTTATTGGATACAGATTTCTTTCCACGAGCAGTCGTACCCCACCCCCCGCCAGGCTGACCGTGTATCAAGCATGAGTGACAATCTCCAAGCGCAGGACAAACACCCGGACAGCGAGTCGTTTGAAGATTAGTGGTACAATTGCTACCAATTGTTCTACCATAACATATCTAGAATAAATAAAAAATATATGACTTCAAACGGGACATATAATGTTGAATAGATGTTAGAAGTTCTGTGTATCAAGTTTAGGGTTACCTCATCTGCAGAACACCAACCACATTCTGGATTAGCTGAGCATTCCATCAAACTTTTATGTTTCGAACAAATTTGTTCGGGTTCTATGTAATCCTCGTCCCCTGGTGCAAGCATTGGAGGCAACGTATATGCAAGCAAATCTGCATTTACGTTTCCATGATAACCACCAACCAACAATAAAGTATTTCCGTTTCGTACATCCGCTGCATGAGCGAATACTCCTTGTTGCTTTGGATAACGAGAATCTACAATTACAATATATATTTTGAAATAAAAGAAGTTACGTTTTTGTATGATTTTTAGTTTTATTATTAAAACATTAATTACCCTTATCATTTAAACCTAACACGTCATGGTTCACCCAAACGTGACAGCCCAGGTGGTAAAGATACATTTGATTATCGTAACAAATCTCTTCTTTGTTATGCCTATGAGAATATCCACCAAATACAACTAAATAGTTTCCTGTAAGATTAATTAAAAAATGTTATTGACAATTTTATTATCTGAGGCTGTTGAATAATAAATAAAATTACCTATGATGTTGCAAGTATGAAATGCCCGTTCTCTCGGCACGTACGTGTCCCTCAAGTGCGCTCTCGGATAATGAATTTCGGACCACACCTTTCTGTCGAGTTGAAATACGAACATTCTGTCCGATAATTTGCTAAACCGTGCTACGCTAGCTACCACACCTCCGTAAACTAGTAAAGAATTCGTGGCACGATGGTACACAGTCGAGTGCGCCACTACGCGTACATCTAACTCTTTCCCCCCTCGAGGATGCACCTCTTTCCACCTTTCCGTGGATGCTGTAGGATCGGCTGAAGTAAAAATAAATTTAAAAGAATTGTCTATCTTAAAATACTTTGAGTGCAATTTTTACAAGAACTTACATAGGTTCAACTTAATCTTGTAAAGGCTCGATGAAAATTCGCCGTCGACTGTGCTGCCGCCAAAAAGATAAATATAATCGTTCGCTAAAGTGAGAGTGTGTCTCGTCAACTGCGGTGGATAGAATGGAGAATTTTTGGCCCGCAGTGTCCAGGAACGTGTATTAACATTGTAATGCCACAGTTCATTTGACAGAGAACCATCTTGTACTTTTCCACCGTATATAACAAAACCACCTGTAATCATGCAATTGATGTTATAATTGCATTATTTTCTTTTTTACTATTTATTGAACGTACAACTGACCATCGTATCTACAAGCAGCGTGACCATATCGTGGACTTGGCTTAGGTAATTCATCGACTGGTGGACTTGTAGGCTCGTGTTTGAACGACTCATCTTTCTCTGATTTCGATTCTGGAATGAAAATGTTCTCTCCAATGGAATCATCAGTATTTTTTTCCCAATTTAATATGTCACTTCTTATATTTGCGGCACGAAGTTCTTGATAAAGATCTAAGTTTTCAAGATTTCTACGATGTCTAATGCAATCATAAGTAACAAAAAATACCATTAACTATGGATTAATATTAAAGTCAGATCAGTATGTTGTGTATTTTATTCCTACCTTGCAGTTTGTGCATATCGAGGTTTAGGATGCCTAGAATGTTTTCTCCTAAGATCTTCATTTCTTTCTATTCTAATTGTACTTTTACTCAGCTCACCCTCCCTACTTTCTTGGACTTTTTTGTCCTGTTCTTTGTGTTCTGCTGTGTTTTTAAAATCAGACCAGCCATGCTGTCCATTTTCGTTCGCATGATTACGTAAACTAAAAGTATTATTGTCTTTAATACTGTAGAGTACTCTCCAAATGAGGGACGATGTACGAACGCCATATAGTTCCTTCGCACCCGCTCCTATCCTTTCTAACTCGGTAGCGATAAGCATAGGGTCTAAATATTCAGCAGACGACGTGCCTTCTGTATTAAAAAAAAATAAAAAATGTAGTATAATTTTTACATTTGGAACAAATAGTTTAGTGTTTATTACTCGCCTAATACATTGCTGTATTCATCTTCCCACTGGCTTGTACTAAACCGATATACTTCCAAATCACTAAGTATATAATTGAGATCATAACCACCAAAAACGTAAAGAGAGTCAGTTTCTTTTATATACACTGCTGTATGCGCTGCCCTTGGCCTTAGTCCACCTTCTGAATGGGAAAGCCAATGCCACCTGTTTATTAAATACAATAATTAGAAAATAAGTGGAACATTATATCTAATACAATGGCATAATTAGTAACATACTTGTTTCCCTCAGGATGTGTTTTATGTAATGAGCAAGACTGGCCTGAATATCCATTATGGCACTGGCATCGTTTCAAACCACATTCTCCGCCGTAACTACAATTATTTGGACAAAGAGCTCTGGAGCAGTCTCTTCCACCCCAATCATTTTCACAGAAGCAAGTATTGTTAATACATTTTCCATGATTTGTACAATTATTTGGACAATTTGTGACTGAAAATTCTGCATGGAAACCATCCAAAACATAATTTGTATCACTATAGAGTAATATCAACATCTGCAAAGGGATATAAATAAAACATATAAGTATTATGGCATTTGTTAGTAATGTCAGAAAATAAATTATTCATATACAATTTATCATTCAAGAATTTCATATCCACTTACATAACCGGATGATGATGTCACTTGTTGCGGCTCTGTTTTTCCACTGAAACTACCCAGAAGTGGAGATCGAAAAGAATCTCCATCATAAACAAAAACATAATCATAGCTACATTCTGTTCCCATTGTACGAAAACTCAATGTAATAAATTGACGGCTGTTGTTAGCTAAAAAACAATGCATACACATTAAATAAGTACAAACAGATCAATCAATTGTAATATATAGTGCTATAAATACATTAAACAATTTTGCTACCTTTTATAAGCCATTCACAATGAGAGTCTTGAGTATAGTTTGAACCTAAAGGCCCATCACTAATGATTCCCCAAGATTCAGTAAAAACTTTCCTTGTTTTATCACATGGAACTTGTTTTGGAGATGTCTGCGGAGCTAATTCGAAGCCCCGCAATAGGCAACTCCATATAATAATCCATATTGTGGTGGATGAGACCCACCCCATTACAGTATATTCACCTCACTACTGTTTGATACAATAAAGTTCATCATCCACGTTCATTGGATTATTTTTTGAGCAATTATAATGTAAAGGTCTCATATAAGGAATCATATCTGAAAATGTACAGTTTTGATTAATTTCATTATTTTACAGCTTTTCATTGTTTGTAAAAACAATGTACTATTTATCATATGTCCATGATATAACAACATTGAAATTATCACTACAAGGTTGATAATATTCTATGAAAAGTAATGAAGCAAATAAATTGACAAGATAAGTTGCTTTAGCATTATGTAATTGATTTAAATCATTACTGTAAAAATAATTACATACATAAGCTTTATCAAGAGTCGCACTGTTTCCGTTATAGGTATAACATTAACACTACACACAAAACAATAGGATACTATTATTTGTAAACTTGATATAATCAAAATTAAGGAATAAATAAAAAAAGTAAGCAAATTATTCTATATTTACTTAATGGCATGCACAATTATTTACAATAATGTTTAATAATTAGTTTTATTTGGTGAGTAGTATAAACATGACTTTACAAGAACAGTAATTAAATGAACAAGTGTCACAGTCATGTTGTATAGTGATCATGCAAGTAATCAGCATACCATTTGTAGAATTTTACACACTGACAGAATAAAAAAAAGAAGTAACAAATGTCAGTTCGGAAATATTGTATCATAAGGCCTATAGCGATAAACAACAAAGAGATGGAACACTTCACTACACTTTTTTCATCGGTACGAAAGCAAGGAACATTATTTAACTAAACAAATACGATAGAACCTCAGCTGGGATTGAATCAAAACATTATGTACGTATACACACATACACGTCAAAAAGATCTGCACCGTGCTATACTTTGAATAGTCGCATTCTCAAATGCCAATTATTTTGAAAGCATGTATCTTGAATACCACAATTCACATATCCTAGTGGGAAGCGATAAATTGTAAAACAAACGTGTAAATATAGACAGACAAAAATTATCGCTTAAACTCTGTTCGACCTCGCCTGTTGACACCTTGACTGTCTCTCCATACGAGGTCAGGGTGGGGGCTCCTCGACCGCCATTAAATTCCCCTCGTTTCGAACGCGGTCTCGATATTCGAAAGTTTCCAGGGACACCTCCAATTAAGAAAATATCATATCAAATTGTTTTCATTCAAAATACCACCAGCACGTACATGCCTTTAATCATAACTTTGATATATTCGAGATAAACATTAAATATCATGTATCTAGACATATTTTTACATGTGTCTCTTGTGGCTTTAAAAGGAAAATTAATGCAAACATAGAAAGGTACTTTATTATAAACTTACCTAACTATGGAAGTCATGACCGTTTATTGTCAATCTTTTTTACAAACGTTGAATATTAATAAATTAAAAGTATAAGTAAGAATGCATCAACGTTTTAATCAATTAAAAACATACTTTCGCGCTTTTCGAAAGCATCTACTAATTATTTCAATGTGTAGCATGTACGAAGTTACTGCATCTTCAGCCCTCTAAAAATCTGTTGGTCCGCGTCCGAAAATGAAAGAAAATAGGAAAATTAAATGCACTATGCATATATATACATATACATATGTGCACGTTATGGAAGTATTGATCTTTTATGTAAAATGATTATAAACCTTACATGAACAAATTAATGTGAGAAAAAGTATAGCTTTAACAAAATTTATACGATGACCGAAGCAATGATGTTTTTGAAAGGCACGTTTCTCATAGATACGTCCACTATAAACTTTCGTGATCTATTCATTTAGATTTTATTTTGAAAATAAATACTGCTACAAAAATAATTGCATTTATACATTCAAATAGTTAACTATTACAAAAATAATTGTTTAATCTGATATAGTTAATATCAGCGTTATCACATTATAATCGTATTTCCGGTATTGATATATGTCCTCAAGATCCTCGGATGAGTAAAACTCTATGTGTATAATTATTATATTAAATGTATATAAAGATGAAAAATAATAAAAATTGATTATTTCATTATTTACCTTCAAAGGTAATCAAAGTGAATCATTTAAATACAACTACTTTATCAGAATCTTGTGAAAACAGTCTTCGTTAACTTCAATATTTTTCCAAAAAATAAAACGTGTGGAATTCTGCTTTTCACTTATCACGTTAATATATTCAATGTCAATTCAATCATTTGGCCTTCAATATAATTATCCTTGGCGCGGTAAAAAGTAAACGATTCATGTGTTAACTACAAGATTGTATTCCATTGACTACTTTTTTAATCAGATACTTCGAGTGATTGGGATAAAAGTTTGAAAAATGCAAATGTAAAAAATTTTTTTTTTATTGTTCTTCATTCTTTATATGTGCGTGAATACTTGTGGAATTTTTTGAAACCGACTACTTGTTGTATGCATAAATTATTCATTGTATACACAACAAATTACCATTACAGGGAAATAAAAACAGACACAAGATTAGAAATCTGAAATATATGTGAAGTTTATCCAATATACACTTGAAGACTGTAACGCATTAACCTATAATTATATCAGAATTTTTCAAAATTCTACCAATGTATTTTTTAATTATAAACTTATCGAACCGATTAATATCCGTCAACTGGTTTATTACAATGCAATAGCCTCTATGACAATGGAAAAGATCAGTAACCCCCCCACTTTGACGCACGATACGTGTGCACTTTACATAATTATGTGATCCCATTAACATATCTATGGTATACTTTTTCTAAACCATCAACAGATATTCTGTATATTGCCAGAATCTCAACGATTGATACAATCGCTCTCTTTAATTGTATAGCATATACTACCAATGCGGTATAGTGGTATAAATTACCTTCTCTGTTTAAAAACTCTGAAAAGATATTTGCGTGCTACTTATTCTGTTACTGATGCAGTTATAAAATTAATTGGACATCGTGGCCCAGACAAGGAAAATAGTGCCTAATAAAGTGAATTAACAATCTTCGTATGTTTCGAATGCATTGGTCTACAAAACAAAGAAAAGGAAAAACAATTTTCAATTATCTGATAAGACGAGGAAAAATTTTAATAATAATATTCATCGTATTTACTCCGGAAAAATAATTAAATTTTCCGTTTTTTTATAACTTTAGCGATTATCAAATTCACGCACATGAATTTTTAACAAAGATTTTTTCATTTCATAAAGAAATTTTTTCCTATTCTTTACATCTTTTTAATTTATAAGATGTCGTATTAAAAATATTTTGAAACATAAATAAATGAATATGAAATATTCTACGTCTACAAAAAATAGATATTCTTCAGCTGCTTTGTCAACATTTGAAGCTGTCAAAGGCAATCGTATCTTTTCTTTTTTTTTTTTAATTTTCTCAATAACATGTTAGAAAAAAAGTATATAATCGTAATGTCATATATTTTTCAATTTGCCTGTCAATTTGTTTTTTGTTTTTCTTGTTTTTTTTTTTGTTAAATTAATAAAGTTTAATTAATAAAGGAAGGGATATGAGAAGGGGTGACAGTTTCTTTATGAACTAAATGAACATTATTTGAGGATATTTGTACTAGAAACTTAAAACTCCAGCGTTTCACTTGCCACAGGCAAAATAACAGGAGTTCAAATCCTTTTCTACAGCCAACATCGGACTCGATTAGCATTAAAAGAAAAAGGCCATCTTATAAAGTTTTTTAAGTAAGACGTAATAAAAAAAGAATGGACAATTAAGTCGATCGATCGCAGGAATGATAAATGATGTGAAAAATACAATCGATCGTCTTTCTTGTGCATTGATGTATGATAATATACTCTAATAATGGCCGTTAAGATTGATCCAATTGTATGGATCCTAGGACTGTTCGGGGAAACCGGAGTCGCTTTAACCCCTTTTGTAAATATTGTATAGTAATCACGAATTACAAAAAAGTTTCATCGGCTTTGCCCTTTCTCTTATCATAGGTCCTTTTTCGAAACAATGCTTTCCGTATCAAAACCATGACATAAATGGCTTCTTAAACGAGAAACATCAAAGACAGTCCTTCGCAGATTCATCCTCTCCGTATATTTCCGGTAGCGCTGTTGTTTGACCGCAAACTAGATCCGAGATACTTTTAGCTTTCATCGAATGGCCGAAAGATTTCGCGCAAACGCTAAAATCTTTTGTCATTTCACTGATCTCTTTGCTCTCCTGATGGTCACACGTAGGTGGTAATTTAACGGTTGACATAGAATATACATTATCACCACCAATACTATTCTTACCAAAAGATGCAATTGAAGTTGTTGTCGATGCAGTTGTAATCATATTTCGAGATTTATCAATGTCCATGTAATAATCCTAAAATATTAATGTTGATACTTAAATAACCTACAAAAATATATCAAATACGCGTATTGTAATGACGGCCAACCTTTTCTGCATTAAGGGGGTTGGAAATTTGAGACTGGGAGGTACAATTTTGATTGCACTGAGCTAAAGCGATTAATGCCTTCTGATTTTCTCTTGCATCCACCAGAAATATGCTTTCTTTCACTTCTTTTGCATTGTATTCATCGATCCTGCAAAAAACATTGAATCAGTATAATTCTTTTACGCAGAAACGATCTATACGTTTTAGAATTACTTACTTATCATAAATAACAGCGTGTAAACCGAGCTTTTTCAAATGTTGAATTGTATCTTTGTCGTTATTGTCATCCCCCCAGCAGAAGATAATTAACCCGGCATCTTTCACTAACTTAACTTGAGTCGGATCTCTAAGAATGTCTTCGGTATGGACATTAATTCCTAAGATATCGGCTGCTAACGCGTGTCTAACAGCCATCGGTATCGTTTGACACCTCGGATCGTGGTAAGTCGGATACTTCGAGGTCACACCTTGTGTCAAGAATACTACTGGGTACTTATTCTGTTTAAGACGAATCATGGCACAAATATCTGGGTTGAAAGACGAGAATACGATTTTTCTGTCGCCTCCATACTCTAACACGACTTTGAGTATAATGTCCAAATACAGATTAAGGTCGAAAGGATGGTTAAGCTCGAACGTGCCGTCCTGTAGAGACAGATAATATAATTTTAATAAACATAGAAAAATAAGAGAATAGAAAATAAATAACTATTGTTACCTTCAATTGCATCGTCCATTTTATTTCAATATTACAGCCGACGTGTTGTTCCAATTCTTGAAGTACGGTCTGAAGCGTAGGGAAGGGTTGATGATCCTCTAAATCTTCATCAAAGAATCGCGGATTTTTGTCTCGACCTTCGGCCACGTGATAAACCTGGAAGAAAAACGTGAATTCGTTAGAAACACAGGAATTGAAAGTGTGTGTGTGCTTTTTTTAAACGTAACTCAGTTAGATTATAAAAATTGGTAAAAATCGTATGACGTTTGACATACTATACTTTTTCGAAGCCAAACAAAGCAAACACTCTGAGGTCATGTGAATATATTAGAAGTAATATCATGCCCCTCATGATATTATTCACATGCTGTGATAATGTGATTTATACATTTCTTGATGGAAAGTTCCGTGCTCGTGTACGGAACCAGAGACACGTGAAGTCAGAGGGAAATGAAACTGGTGAAAAATTATTAAATAATGATCGTCGAACGTCTTCAAAGCGTCTTTTTTTTACAGATATTATTTGGCGATATTACGTCGATATAAAGAGATTACTTATCAAAATCCAATTACTTCAACGATTTACGGTATTATATTAAAGCTTTCGGCTTTTAATCGAAGCGTATAATGTACATAACGTATTTGGTGGTATTATGATGTGGTCTTGAAAAAGAAATTAATTTTAATTGATCTTGGAATAAATTTGAAACAAGCATGCATCACGTGGTTCAAAATGACTAAACTTTTGGTTATACATCTTTGGCGACAAGTTAGGCGGCGCAAGCGGTATGAAAGCTCACCAGTTGGTTAACCCCCTGCTCAGCTTTATCAACGAAATACAGCACCTTACCCAACGAGTCCCCCGGGTAATAAAAATCCTGTTGAATATTAAAAAAGAGACAAGTACGAATAGGTATGTTACCACCTATGAGTTCATATGATTTGCATATGGCTGTGTATCTACGTACGATACAACCCCCTGACGTGATTCATTTCTCCTTCAATACAAAAAAGGACATAAAAAGCGAGATATTAATACGCGTAGCGTTATTAGAAGCCACATTCTATTAGTTAATGGAAGATGCGACATTATTTTATTAGATATGTCTTATTAATCGACCTAATAAAAATATTTATTAAGGTGATAAATCCACTAACATTCCACCATGACTTATGAGACTAACAGCCCTTGAAACCAAGGATATAATCAGTTTTTTTGTTTTATCATTCTTCGAGCGTGTATAAATAACATTTCTTAATAAAATAAAACAAAAAATTATATCTTGTTTCGTGAACGAATGTTGAATTCTGTAAACAACTATAAACATGAAAGGTATGCACATGATGTCTATGAAAATAGATCATTTGGCACGTGTAACGTGTTTGTGCAAAACCTACCTTCAATAAATGTAACTGCTCTAATGTCAGATCCTTAACAGGTATCTCTAGCATGTCCATAGCTTCTATTTGTTTCTTGCGTTTTAATGAAATAGACACATAAAAATCATGATAAATAACAGGTATATGATCTTTGGACAGTTGGACATCGAATTCGACCATATCAGCGCCGTGATACGATGCGGTCTTTAAAGAGGCTATTGTATTTTCTCGTACATTAGCACAGCTATAACAAAATATAATGTTTAGTACATATTAGCTTCGAAGAAAAATCTTCATCTCTAACAAGCGTAAATTTAATAACATACTTTTTCGTTTGAAAAGATGTACCCAGCCCTCTGTGTCCCACATCCAAGCCAGACCATCGTTGTTCCCAATGTTTCGCATATGAAATACTCATATCCCATGGATAATCCGGAATTGATTTTATCACAACATATTCCACTGTAAGTTGTCCTGTGGAAATAAAGAATTTGCTTGAGACAACTGTTACAGTAATAAAGAACAAATAGAAAATTTAATATTTTACCGATTGGTCTATGTTTTGTGCTTGTGATTGGTACTGTTAAAAGCCCAACACTGGCTTGTAACGTGCTAGGCAAGATGTAGCTGAAACCAATATGATTTGGTGGTTCTCCTGGAAAACACCTTGAGCTGTACACGTAGTAGTCCACTAAATATGCCTGAAAAAACAATCTACTTAATATACATGGAAAAATACAACTATTTAAAACAACACCAAATGCTTGCATCAGTATTTTCTGCTCATCCGTTATAGAGTTTGCTTCAACATTAATTAAAGTCCAATGATCAAGGACATTCAATATGAAGGAACGTTATTATACTTTTTTTTACATTTCTCTAAAGTAAGACATAAAAAATTAAAGATTCTAAGTAAATTTATGGCACAACGATCCTTGATCACTAAAAACCGTAGGAATTAAACTATATCATTTGAGACATTTGTACATCTTATGTTTCTTTTCTTTTCTTTTTTTTTTTTCAGAAATATTTTTGTACAAATTCTTTTGGCAGTTTGAAATAATTTGTAGGCAGGATCAACAAATTACTAGCGAACGATGACACAAACGACGATAATTTATTTCCTACATAATCTAGCAATGAACCAGACCAATAATTGCCAAATGCTGTACTCTGCCTGGTGACGCGTATCCCGCAACACCTGCCGATCATTCATTATTAAAAATTTCGATATCAAGTCTGCAAGGTTTGTAAATCAGATTCAGAAGATTCTGACAGCTTAGTCTGGCATTTGTCCGCGCAGCGGTGTCAGGTACGGTACAGTAGAGTTGGTCAGAGCTAGAAAATATTAGTAGTACACTAAAAGGATATAGGAGTGATGGGAGCCTCACCATTTTCGACGCACACAGATGGATATGAGGTGTGACAGCGTTGATATCTCTAAATTCTTAGGGTTGCTTAGGATGTCGGCTGTGACTCGCGTAAACCGATCTCACGTTTACAATAGATCGCGTAGACTGGATGATAAGTATTGCTGAACCAAATCCATTATTCTTCTTAGTCATAAGAATTGCGATGTACTTCAGAAAAAAATTTTTTTTTTACAGATTTACGAGAGACTAGCCTAAAGGATAGGTGCGGTAAGGTGAACGACAATCAAAACCATCATATCTCTGTGTGATGTCATGTGACACAGATGTAAAGTGGTAGACGATGCTTAGCATCGATACATCAGATTGCATGTTAGCATCATCATTTGCACCAGAGGTCTTGCTTTGTACAAAGCTGACGGTTGTCTTCGTATCCAGGCCAGTGCGCGCGACATCGCTTCTGGTTTCCAAGGAGGGCAATAGCTGCTGAACAAGTTTAATTATCTTTTACCAAGTAATTTGAACAAATCGCGAGAGAAGACGTGGCCGGCCTACTCGTGGTCTACTGAAAACTCACATGGTATGGTCAATGCGTATCTTTAGTGTGTCTAAATTTTCTAATGAATTACCACTAGTTCGTCATTTATTGCTGTGTCATGCCTACAATTTTTATCAACATTATGCTCATTTTTATCTGCCATTTCAATTAAACAAAGATGTACAAGTAGTCGTCAATGCTAGGGAGGTAAACTAAAAGACACATTTTATTTTCTGATTTCTTATTTTTTCTATTATTTATACAACTAGTCGACGTATCATTGAAGACAATGCCTTTGATGTTTCCATATGCAGGACTGTCCATTAAAGACGGAAAGTGTTGATTTGGAATAAAAATCGAAGATCTATCCTATGTACATAATGCATGTTATAAGAATTACAAGCAATGCAAGCAATAAATACCAACCAATGGTTATTCATCGAATTGTGTATTTACTACGATTGTTTGATGACTTTTTAGGTAATTACTTACGATCGTTTCAGGATATCGAACCGCGACATTGAAGATAATAAATTCGTCTTCATTGTAAGCTCGACCGAATTGTTCCTGAAGCTTGAAGCGAGCCTCTTCGTCGTTCATGACCTGAATAAAAATATTTTGTTGTTTAAAATAAGTACGATAATTGACTACAATAAAAAATTTTTAATTAAACTATACATACCGCTATTTCTGTAATACTAAACGCAGGTTGATCAACAATATCTTGCGTATCCATAGAAAGGCTATCATCTACACAATCTCCTCCAAATTGTTGCAATTCTAAAGAATTGTGCCTAACTAAATTTACCGGTGTCATCTGAAACGTGAATGTACCTTTTAGTTTTAGATTTTCACACAGTAATACATCAATAGAGAATGTAATTTAAGAACACATACCTTAATGTGAACTTTTTTATTTTGTAATCGGTTCTTCCACAGTTTAATTGGATTGTTAAAAAGCTTAAATTGTACCACAGTTTCGTCAGTCAACCAGCCCCGTTCGATTTTACAATAACTATTATAATAACCAAATTTGTCTGGATCTGGTAATGTGTCACTAGTAAAGTTGCTAGGTGCTGTAATGAATACCAAAGCTGTAGTCTAAAGTAATACAATTATTTGGCAGTCATTTAATTACTTGTATATGTATGTACATACTATTCTTTTTGATAAGGCGTGGTGTCATATGAGTCTCCCATCTACGAATGATGAGAGTCTTGGCCGAATTTTTAGTACCATTGGACTGACAGATGACAGCAACAAAATATCGGAATTCTACATCAGTATCAATGGGAAGTGCAACTTTTTGTGAAAATATTTGCCCCTCTCTGAAATGATCAAACCTCTATGTGTATACACTGTTACATATTATTAATGTATATAAATTTATGTATTTAAATTGTGTATTTAAAAAAGGTGAATAATTACAAACAATGAAAAAATCTTTAATTACTCACTCATCATCTACTTCACCAAATGAACTGTCCCCAGCATGTCCATCATCAGTATAAAATTCCCCACTACTGTTACTATCAAAAAGTATAGGAGAATCCCGACTGCCATGTTCTTGTGATAATTGAAGTGCCTGGTTGTGGTTCCAAGCACCAAGCTCAGGCAAATTGCCCACCACGTATAAAACTTCATTTTTCTCTACTTTATGCACCTATATAAAAATTGAATATTAAAAAAGGACCAAATTTCAACTATCGAAAGCATAACATTTGAAATAACAAAAAAATTATTATTTATTACCTGCACCCTAAAAATCCAATCCCTCTTAGACCCCCTCATGTCTGATGTATGTTCAGTCGCCACCTCGGTGAAGCTAGTCTCACGTGGCTCCTCTAGCTGCTTGACTTGCTCCTCCTCTTTGTTCTCTATAAACCACATCCGCTGCATATTACTATCTTTTCTTTTTCTCACTGTTTTTCTCTTTCAATTTTCTGTGTTTCAAGGTGTGTTCAATTCACATCAGCTAATTTTCTGTAATAAGGGACTTGTTGTAAGGTATGCCAGGAGGTTTACAATAGCAATCAAATTTATTAGGATAGGTATTATTAGACAAATTTTTCATAAAGTTCAATTTTAAGAATTATTTTTCAGTATTTATTTATTTATGATTAAAGGCATAATTACAACATCTTCTTTAAATACATTATACAATGTATCATTTATTTATTAAGTGTTGTTTTAAGGTTTAGATGGATGTAAAAATGGATAATATTTACATATTTATTTATTTTTTAATATACTAAAGATATTTAATTGTTTTATGGTATTTTTATTAACAAATTTAATTGATTATTTACTATAAAGTTATACATGTGTTAATTAGAAATGTTTTAAAATTTATAGAACTATATTTTCTCATTAAACAAAATGTGCTCCGCATGTTTTAAATTGTGGTATTTTATTTAATATTATGTGAATCTAACTGGCTATTAAAAAAAGTAATTCAATATAAATATTACATATAGTATATTAATTACTTTTACTACTTTACATTAAAGAAATTCCACTAAAATTAAAAAATATAAAAGAAAAATGATTATGTATTATGATTATATTTTATGTTTTAATGGTAGTTATAATGATTTTAACAGATTAAAAAGGGGATTCATTAATAAAATCAATAAGAGAACATATTTTTATATTAATATTAAACAAATTATTTGCTGCATCATAATTATATTAGTACACTTTACGCTAACAAAATATAGCACAGTGTGATACAACAAGACAAAACATAACATAAAAAAAGCTGTGCCAATAATTAAACATCAATATACGAAACAGATGAGAAAAAAACAACAATTTTTTCAACAATTACAATATTATTTTCATCAAGTTCAATACTAAATTCTTCATTGCAGCAGGTAGACAGATGTCAACACTATATAAATATTAGCAGTCATGCCGCATTTTATATTGGGTCTAACATGTGAATTTAATAAATTTAATAAAATATAAGAGCGATTATACCTTTCTTTTTCTTTAATTATTATCGAACCATATCGACACAGGCATTTATGTTACGATACATTATAATACAGACATTTAAGAAACGAAATACATGGAGGCATACTATTGCAGGAATGTTCTATGACAACTTTTTAAGCAATATGTCGGACACAGGGAAACGGAAAAGAATATTTGAAATAATAAATGAGCAAAATTTTACAACTGCTAAAACATCTAATTGAAGTACATTACTTTTGAAATCCGATTTACCTATTATGTCGAGAAAGCTCGGTGGGTTTTACATGTAAAGCTTGTTTGGCAGCCTGGTCTTCACCTTATAAAAGAGTGCGTGTTATTTAACGAATGCCCAAAGCGGTCGCTCCATATTTTTCAACGAATTTGCCATTATTCGTCACTTTTAACGGCACAACACAACTTTTTTAACTGACACCAAACGACCCACTGGCACAACACACTACACCGCAGTAGTTTTTCCTTCACAAGTGAAACAATGGTCGATCTGGCAACGCCGTGAACACGGAAGTGACGACAGCGATGGCTCAATAGAATCACCAATTTGAATTGGTTAAAATTATTATCATTAAAAAACATATCATTTCCATGCTTCTATGTGTGAAAATACATACGAATCGTTAATAAGATTAATAACCCCGAAAATAGATTAAATTTGTAAATATGTACCACCCGGTGCAGGTATACGAAATATTCGTAATTTGAATTTTATGACATGAAATTTCGAGTAGTTACTTCCTGTCCGCCATACTGCGATGAACGCAACAAACGACACATTGTTCAGTAAAAATAATGATGCGTACATATATATATAAATTGCTTTTAAATTTAATCCGAAATAATAGTTTCCAAATACCCTGACGTAAGTTTTGATTGTTTATTGCAGTACAATTAGATACTATTTATAATTTTACTTTGAATTACTTTACCATAGAAGTACAATTTCAAATCATCTATACCTCTCTCTGTCTAAAAAGATATTACGTAAAAATTTTAGTTGAGATATTAACATTTTTTAACGAAGTATGTACTTTTTAGGTATGCTTGAATAGATTATTATTAAAAGATACGAGACGTATGTCGAATGCCTTGAAGAGTTTTCACAAATATTCCTTCTTTTTACTAATCTAGAAGGTTTCCGACATTACCATACACGGTATAAAATAAATCAATATTCACTTTTCACGAACTTCTTATCCTAATATCACGTTTTTTACTAATAGGTACGGCAATTTGCATGTCCCAATTTCCAATCTCCAGTTTCCGAGAAATTGCGAGTAAAAGTATCCTTACTATAAATGGAGAAACACGCGCGTAAATGAGAATGAAAGCATGGCGTTGTACGCAATGCGTGTTAATTTAAGTAATGTCTAAAAACTATTACTTTTTTTTCATTCAAATTTAAGTAACAATATACATTGATAAGTTATTTCTGTGTTACTATTATTGAATAATTTTTGCAGGAAAAATATATGATAAATCAAATTTTAATATGTTCAATCAGAAGAAGGGTAACAGTGAGCAACAGGAAAGCACTCGTTAAAAAAAAATGTCCGCATCGACCACGGGGGGAAGTACGATAAGTGTCGTGACGCATTAAAAGAGGAAACTACTCAATACAGGATGATTTGCCATCATTTATAACCACCTTTTCCGCAACTGTACACAATAGGAGCACCCGAGTAATTGCAATTAAAATTCATACAAATTGCGTACATTTAACAGCAATACTATTGCCTTATATTTTGCAAGGTTCTGCCGGTGTATACATTACAATGTTGCTTATTCAACTAGAATTTTTATTAGCTCATTAACATCTCAGTTCACAGCTTTTCTAATTTGTCATTTTCCTACTTCTATTCTGTTGGATTTCAAGAGCAAAATTAATCGAATATTTCTTAATGAGATAACTTTTTAGAGGTGTGAGAAAAAAAGAATTTATTCGCTAGGTTAATGCAACATAATTTCTGCTCAATCATCTGTTTCTTGGATTACATCTCACGTTACATACTAAGGCATATAATGTTGCACTACATTAAAATATGCAATAATCATGCAATACCACGTCTGGTTTAACTTCGTTGAAACGTGAAAGGTGGACAGACACAGTCAAGAACCATAAAAGGTAGGGACTGAGTTTGTTATCAAGTTTCCAGAATTAAAACTTATCGATTCCAAATAATTTAGAACATTAATGATTACGAAAAAGAAAAATCATGGCACTACCAAAATGATTGAATATTATTGCAATTCGAGTATAGTTTTATGCAATAATTAAAATTTTTATTACGATATCTTCATTATTTTATCAGTTTGAACGTATTAAATTAAATGTACATCCAGTTGTAGCTGTGATAATGAAACGGCCTTCTGCGAACGTCGCTTTCGATCGCTATAATTACAAATTATATCTTTGTGCAGTTAGTCGATAAAAAAGACAATTGCATAATTTCGAGTCTTTGTATCTTGTGAGCGATTAATAATAGTTACTTGTCTATTTTACAGGCATTGTTAAAAGGGCAACGCGATGCACGCGATATCTTCTGGCACCAGCATACGCCATTAATTTATCTGGCCGAGAGCAATGATTCACCGTATCCTCGAAAATTTACACTTCGTACGATTAAGAAAATTCGCTGCATAGTTGTTGCGTCACGAAATTTCTTTTCACGATCACCGTTTCTCAACCGCATTCATTTATAAACTTAGAACTTCTATTTGCAAGATATATTTTAAGAAATTGCAAAGACACGCTCTTCGAGATATTTCAAGTACCGCCGAAGCAACTAAGTCGTTCTTCCGAACCTTTTGATTAAGCACAAATGGAGAAATCAATATGGTTTCTTTATAAAAGGTATACGAGCTAAAGATAGACCATGAGGAATATTTTTCTTTTTTATTATCATTTACATTTGTCACGTTTCTTTAGACACAGCAGGCATTATGGTCAACGTTATTTAATAGTTGCATCCGATTATGAAGTGCACTTGGCTACGCACGCGATAATAATACTCTGTTATTCAACCTTTTTCAAGAAAAAAAGGCAAGTTCATGGAACGCAAAGCTTGTACATTCGACACAAAAATTGATAAATAATATGAATAATTATCATAAAAATCAGTTCCCGGATATTTTATACAAATTTATCTTTTTTTTTTCTTTAAATTTTTCACCGTTTCTTTACGTATGTTCATAATTTAGTGCAAACGATTGTAATACTTCCAGCTATTTTTTGCTCCTGACCTTGAATGACCTTAAAGAGTTCACGTACCGCGCAACTCTACTGTAGTATTAATAATTTTCGAGGGAAATACTTGAGGATGATTTTCAAACAATTTATATTCATACAATGTCTAAATAATTGTAACGGTGACAATAGCTTTCATTGTTCGTTTCTGTTCTTCAGTGGTGCTAGCCAAACGAAAGGTCAAGGACTACAGAAACTGAAGAGAGGCGATCGTCGGTCATTTGCTCATAAATCTACGTATTTGGCTGTAAAGCGGCCATTTTTTTAAAAATAAGTATTCCAAAATAGAATTGCATTTAGATGATTAGGTATGTATAACGTGCCTCACTTGGCCACAGTTCAATGCCTTCTTCAGTGCTCCTCAACTTCTGTCAGCTGATGTCAATACTTTTATTTCCGTCAATAATTCCGCGATTAATATTTTTTCACCGCCAACTTTACTAATTTTAATAATACAAAGTCTGTAATTATTTTTTCAGATCGTTAAATGGAAAGTTGTTACGACGTTTGCTATTTAAGGATTACACGGAACATTAAAATACCAAAGAAAGTTTCAATCTGCATAGATTTTGTGTATCGAGTGCACATTAAAACGAATAGAAACTTTTCAATGAATATTAATTCGTTCCGTTCCGTCATTTCCGAGCGATGAAGTATAATCAATAAAACATCAGGTAAGAACGTCATCTTGCAAAATCGTGACCGACAAAAGCATTCATACACTTCAGTACACTTGACGTTTACATGAAACTATTTTATAATAATTTTTACGTTAAAATATACAAAATAATCACAGCTTTTGGAAAAAGTATTTGCAAAGTAACAAGTAAAATATATAGGTGTTTCAAAAATTAGGCATAGAATCAATTAAATTATTTCCAATTTTTGATCTAAAATATTTTTTAAATTACTCATATTCATTATTTGATATTCTTCAAGTTCTCTTCATAAATACTCGATGGAATTGATGTCTGGAAATTGCGGAGGGATTTCCAGACCATGGGGAGCATTACATAACAACCCTTCCCTTACCAGTCGCTATTTATATTTTAAATCGTTGTCCTATTGAAATCAAAAATGACCCGAAAACCTAGTTCTTCGCCATTTTGTTTGCAACCACGATTCCTCAAACCATTGTTCTTTTTATTTAGGGTTTCTTTCTTACTGTAACATTAGACTTACTCTCATCCGTAAATATCACTTGTTGGCAAAGTTTTAACGGCTAAATATGCTAATTTATTCATTTTTCTCTGCTGCCTTATTAATATACGGGTTCTTTCTGTGCACGATATCTAGCTTTCTTCAGCCTGTCACTAATTGTTCTTGGACGAATACTTTTTCCTAGCCTTTTCTAACTCTTCGAAGGGATTCAATTTTACTTTTCCCGATGCTTATTCTTCACTGGTTGCGTCGTTTTATAGTTTTTAATAATATGTTGCACCGTTGCGTAGCTTTTCCCGATAATTTGACTTATCTCACGCAGGGATTTCCTTTTAATCGCAATTTGTCTTTCTATTATTATTTCCATTAATTTTGAACTCATTTTGCGTAGAATAAAATAATTCTTATAAAATATTACGCATAGGGTATAAACTAATTAAACTAATAAATTTTACTTGTTACTTTCTTAATAATTCATTACTGCTTAATAAAATATATATAATTTAAAAGCTGCAATTAGTTTGTATATTTTAACTTGGAAAATATTATATGATACCATTTTGTCGCGATAAAATATTAAAGTTATTAAGTTACACTAGAGAAAAGTATATAAACTTTAATTGTTGAACTCATTTTATCACGGAAACGTCAACAAACTGTATTTTTACAATAATTAATCTCAGCTTACGATGTAAGGGGTTGCAATTTTATGCGTCGAGGCAGATAGTGGTGAAGACCGTTATGCGACTGAATAAGAATGCCATGATAATATAACATTTCTGTGTAACGATAAAAAAATATTTAGTCTAAAGCGTACTGCATAATGTCGTGTTATGTTAGTTATCGATCTGTTTGGATCGCAGGTATATACATAGTGGTGCATTCTTAACAAAGGTGTAATAAAAAAGCGTTTAAGGAAACAAAACTACGGCACGCGGCTATTATGACTATTGTTCTATTGCTACTAAAAAAGAAATATATATATATAAGCATACATGCGACTGTATATTTTTTCGCTTTATTACCGTTGCAGTGCCAACAAAAAAACCACTGCCACCTTTTCTTTTAAAATATTCATTCTAAGAACGAGCATAAAAAAAAACTTATTTATCTTTTCCTTGGTTGCATAACTATTAAAATTATACCTTTGCACAGTTTCATTAATTATTCATTTATATTTTATATATTATAAATTACTGTCGTGTTCTATTCAAACGACTGGCTGCCAGAATTAATTATTATATCGAGTTTCCTTTTATTTAAACATTTCCAGTTTCTTCAGGGTTAAATTCCATATAATTTAATAAACGATCAATGTTATTTTATATATTCATTATTTAAATTTTTTTAACGCTGTTATGTGTATTTTCAGGTGTATCGAAATGCCAGCTGCCTGGTCCTACCGCGATTTTCTCGACTCGAGGGGTATTTTTAAAATTAAAGAATCAAGATTGCGCCGCCGTTAACGCGCGGCCGATTCGATTCAGAAGTTTTATCTCAGCGTATAGAGTTATACTAATTCTTGGGCAATATTCGCACGTGATGAAATCGCATACTATTCTCAAGTGGTGCACTCGATCACTTTACGACTGAGCAGAGAAATTATAGAAAATTATATGTATTACTTAAGAGAGGTACGTTGATACCGGATACTTTATTACACAGGTGCTTGACATATGCGATACGTTATGGATAACGCGTTCATTTTTCTAATTTTCGCTATTTAAATATTTTTATTCAACGCCCTTGCAATTTCAGTTAACAGATGCTAAAGATGTTTCGCTATTGTGCGTGGAACAAGATTCCTCAAGATTGTCGTAACAGACAAAGTAAGTAAGGCGATTTGGTGGAACAGAATGATCGAACTGTCTCGAGCATGCACAAACTTCGACAAAAGTACAGAAGGCACGAAGTGAAAGGAAAATCGCACAAAGAACGAAAATGAAAACCGCCTACTAAATTGCAAACAAATTTTTCCGTGGTTCACTGTTTTCTCGAACAATACATTTGTATGCACATTACGAAACGATCCATCGAGATAGCGAACTGACGTAAAACCAGGAAACGTTATTTGTGACAATCAGCTGCGTGTGTTTATTCGAGTTCAAACGTGATCGTACGCGTTTTGTGTGTCCTATAAAAAAGAAAAAGAAAAGAAAAGAACGCTGGTGCCGGTTCCAAAGTCCGTCCGAAAGAAATTTCGTTCAATTCTCAAAAACTCGAGAGATCCGAGTCATTATGAAATCCCACGATTACATCATTTATTTGCGAAGACAATTTTTTCGAATTATCTACACGGACGGAACTGTTGTTCGAAAGTTTATTTCGTTTTCGTTTCGGGGTAATCTGTTAAGCAGAAGCCCGCGTTGCTGTATTCCGGTTCCCTGAATCGTTAAATCGAGCAATCTAAAGCACGCGGCGTATTTCTCGGAGAACGCTTATGCTTCAAGTTCACTGAAAGTTCGTAGAGGAGAATAGAGCATAAGAATCAACAAGCAGCGAGTTTAATACACTATAGCCGCTCTACGATTTCCAGAATGCGAATAAAAGGTGTTCGAGTCATTTAATTATGAATTTCATTGCAGATGTACGTACAAAGGTTGAAACGGTTTTGACGTAAGGTCTGGCAAGTTCTGTCGACACATCGATCGTGGACTTTCGATTTAGTCTGAAAGGATTCACGTGATTTCGTTGTCATATGGTTTCAAGTACGGCTCTGTAACCGGGGAAGGAGGAGCGTAATAAAAATCGAAGTTAAACGCGAAGGATCTTGTGCGTGATACAACGATGCGGTTGTCATCGAGAATGAGTAAATCTGGAATGTTTCTGTGTACATGCGTACGTCGCAGGTACACATTGTACGTGGTTAATGCTCGTTGCACGATCAGAGAGGCGTATTCTAAATACGGTGATCTGGATAATTTCTCGAAAATGACGATGCACGATAAAAAAGGCGAATCGATCCGTTGTATTATACCCGATAGAGACTTTGCACGTTTTTTTTCTTTTATTGAATTCAATTTGGACAGGGAAGATACAAATAGAAAGATGACGAAGCAACTCTTTGGAACACACCTTGAAAACAAATTGACGCAGTCACACAGCCTGTCACAATATTAAAAATCAAACATCGAGACAACATTCCTTTTTTGGCAATAACAATCGTAAATTAATATATGTATGCGTGTATTTGTGTTACTCACTAAATTTTTGTCACGTGCACCGATATCAAACTCTTCTTCTGGTTGGTATCATAGCAAACGTATTGGCTATAAAAAATTGGACACGTGGTATTTTACCGACGAGTATGTAACGCGTGCACACATCGCGACGAAAGTACGAACTTCTCTACCGATGTACGGACACAATTGCAAGACAAGTGACAAAGAGAGAAACAAAGACGAAAGGTGAGATAAAACGGGAGAGAGAAAGAGACAGAAACGAGCGGCCGTAACGCACAGCAGAACCACCACCAACGTCCAAACACTACTGACTGTTGGAGTCGGATTTCAATCAGGTTATGCAAACCCTATGAATCCCCCACCTCTCGTCTTCGCTCCTATACCTACGCACGTGACTCGCCGTTGCGTTTCACATGTATACAAACTACGGTACACGCGCCTGTCTGTGTGAACGCGTCATACACAATTTGTACACCGTACTCGCGTAAATAGTCAGTACAAAAAAAATTAAACATTTCAACCTTTAACACGTACGTGTTTATTATTGCATTAATAATTATGATATCTAAATAAAATTTTACGTCACTTTGAACAAGCGAAAACAATCGTATGGTGTAGTATATTACTATGTCTCAATATATTTATAAAATTTATTTTATTTTGTAATAAACAAGTATACTAAAATTTGCTTATACGATGTTTCATGTTAAGTAAATCTTGTATCGTTTCACGGTCAGCATTTTTTCACGAACATCGAGATTAATAAGTAATGTAAGATTAACTTCATTTTTCCGTGTAAAGTCATACAGCGATTTCGAAATATTTAACTTTCTATTACTGATGTAAAATACCTGCAATTGAAAATTTCATATTAGTTTTGAAATAAAACCGAGTATAGCTTGATTCTACTTGAGAAATCGGTATTATAATAAGATCTGTCGATATAAACGTAGAATGGATGTTAAATAAAGATGTAGTTGCATGAGAGTTTAAAATTGTACGAATTTAAATTCCCACTCTTCTGCATTTCGCGCGTTGATCAAAAGTTTAAACTGTGCCATCTATTAGGCAGTAATGATGGCTGTTATCTTAATATCAGGATACCATAATTTGAGAAGGTGGTCGAGAATACTGCGGCAAGGATAACAGTGGTTACGCCCATCATTGAATAAATATTAATTATTAAAAAATAAAGAAATACACATTTTGTGTACCATTTTTTGTAAAATGTAGCTGTGTTTAATAGCTACGATTATAAGTTTCAGTAAGATGCAGTAATCAATCAGCAAGTTTCGAGTCCTGATCTTATTTAAAATAATAATTAATTACACATAAAATTGTAACTACAATCATAAAAGGATAAAAATTATTCCTAAAGGATGAGTAAATACGTCTTTTTTATTGCTGCATGGTTTTTCAATGTGGCTCCATGTATGGTGAGGGAAGGGTGCATATTTACCCTCTGCCACCTCCTCGTATCATAGTATCCTGGTACCAGGAGAGCAACCACCTTTATTAATCAATAGATGGCGCCATTTAAACTTTTGATTTGTGCGCGAAATTCGACGGGGCGGGAAATTAAAATTTTTAAATTAAATAGAATAAATCGTTCTTCCTACAATCAAACGTTCATTTATCAATCTCTAGAGAAACTTTAATGACTCGAATTTGACAAATTGATGATGAAATAATAAAAATTAATCATTTAAGAGCGATTGTACTTCAATTATATATTAACTATAAAAAATTAGTACGAGTACATGCGCAATTGTTTGGTCAAGTTTAGAATTTAAAAACTGATGAAAGAAATCGATATAGCTGACGTCAGATCACAGATCCATTGAAGTATTTACAAAACTCGACTACATTATTGTTCAATTTCGATCTTTATCGAAGTTTTTAGAAAGAAAGCTCGATTTTCAAGTATTTTGCTTTTTAATCGATGATTAAAGCCACCGAGAGAACAGCTGCGGTTGTTTTACGATTGTTGGTGTCTGTCACTTAACAGACATTTAATCGGACATATAAATAATATATTTGACGTGTTTATGGACGTTCCGTCGATACTTATTATCACCCGCGAATTCCTCCTGGAATTATTTCACCATCAGAATTTTTCCATCCGAAAAACTGTTCCTCGTAATAAAATCAAAAACGAAGAGAAAATATTGACCGCCACCTTTTATCAAGGATCTCATCTCGAAATTTCCCCAATAAAAATTTGTTCAAATTTCGTGCGGTGCAAAACCTCGAGCAATTAAGTCACGAGTGCGTGCAACAACAACAAGATTACGAACTTCCTCAAATACATCCTAGTCGTTTAAAACAACCTTACCGTGATTATTATTTGCAATCACCAGATGTAGCCAATGTGTACCGTAGATAGCGTCGAGTGCTCGAGATTGCACCTCAATATCTATTTAATTACTCAACAATCCAAAAATATTGGCTGAAAGATTTATCGGTGCCGGGGGTGTGGCACAAATAAAGAATAATCTTGTCAATAAATTACAAACTTTCCTCGACGCATTAACCCGTTCTCAAGCACTCAAAATGATAAATTATATAATAAGAAGACTAGCCAGTGTGTTAATACAATTTTCAAAAATCTACCCCTTCTTCAGGGTAGCTCTAGGTCCTACAAAATCCTCATTTAGTTCATTATAATGAACTAATGAAGTGCTAATTGTAATTAAAAAGTGTTGAGATCAATTCTATTTGAAGGAATTTCAAATCCTTTCTACAAACATGGATATTCATCTTTGCAGATATATCGCAAGTAAACTCTTATTAGTGATACTGTATCTTCAAGTAGGTCTTAAGATTGATCATTTTACGATAGATCATGGAGAGCGATCGGTTATTAGATTTATTGAAATCACGTGTCCTCACGTGACGTCCCGCAATAACTGTTAACAATTTATCGCAATAATTTATCGTTCGTGTTAACAATTTAACATGGAGTATCGCCGGTATAAACAAGATACTAATTGAACAGATAAAAAAAATATATAATAAAGTCGGCAGGTTTTCATGCTCGATCCAAGGTCTATTATTTAGCCTCCTGCCCAGACTTCTATCGACTTCAATTTGTTCCGGCGATTTGGTAAAAAGAGCTTCGTCGAGATAGAGGAATAGAGAGTTTAACACTGTTCGACAAATAAGATAACGCTTATCAAGGCCACCGTTCAGCACATTAGATGACGAGAAAACACAGTGATAACCGAACGATGTCTGGGGGTACAAGATTATTTATTTATCACCGTATAAGTTGGATTGAATAAACCATGTACCAGTTCCGGGTCAACGAATTATCGTATAAATTTAAACAATTTTTACAACAAATCTTTTGTTTGTTAACACGTTAACTGTCGTGGTGGTCTCTGATGACTAATACCTGAAATTTTGTATAATTGAATACTTAATAATTGTATAATACTATACTTATACAGTTCTAATTAAGAGACACATTTTTAATAATCGACAGTCAATGTTTTAATACGACTTACAGATATCCGTTTTTGACAATCGATTGTTTATTTGGTAGCTTCAGGTACAATAGTCGCTACATGTTCTCTTCAGTACAAAAATATTCTATATAAAAAAGATTATTATTTCTTATTCAAGCCTTTAACTGGTTAGGCGGGGTCTGACAAACCCCAAGAAGTTCTAAAACAAACAACAGTTACATCAATAATTAATTTTGTCAAAGAAGAAATAATAGTTAATATACTTTAACTGAGCAGAGTAGTCTTCTTTCCTCCAAATATTTGAAAATTTAATATTTAAGTACTGTGACTTAAATTTAATTGTTAACACATTTGGTACCAACAGCACACATTTAATAAGACCCACATTTAAGAAATTCTTTCACTTGTCTAATTAAAAATGCACTTAATAGAAACATTGAAAGGTTTTAAAAGTAGATAAGACTGTTGCTGATAATAGATCACTGTTTCAATGGCTTTGGAGAGGTAGCAAACGTGTTAAGATTAAAGAGTCACGTGAACGTCTTTCTTTTCTAAGATCCATGTCGATGATAAACATTGAGAAATGTCGCATACGAAGGACAATGTCTTCGAATGATTTCCTCAGCTACCCAGAAGTACCGACGTGTAATTAAGTATTGTGAGATCGTGTTTATCTTGATGATAATTTCATCTTGAACAATTGTTCCCAATCGTGTGCTTATCTTTTTAAAGTATGATACAATATATATATGTACAATAATTTCGCAGACGTATTGTATACTCTTCCCAAAACTAGTATTTACATATATCTTTTATAATAGTAATCCCGTTTTATGAGCACTCTGGTCAACAAAATTTGATTGATATTTAGCAAAAATTATAGCACAGTTTTGTAAGCAAACATTTTGCGATGACGTTGTACGATCACAGTTATATTTTTAACCAGATATTTATATCGTACAAATGTAAACTTCAATATTCATCTGTGATGATAAATTTTTCAAAATAAATAATCCTTTCGGTACTTTTACTAAAAAAAACCGATCCAGTGATTTCGTGTTAATAAACATGATAAAAGTATCGTCCTTGTAAATTTATCCCACAAAATCAGTTTAAAAATCGTCGAACACCCTCAAGGATGTACAGAGTTCACCTTATCATTTTAATCGTTTTAAACAAAATGATTCTTTCTAGAGCCCAATATTGTTTCTTCGAGCGAAGTTTCGTCTTATCAGTTGCTTAATTCTCTCGTTCGCCTGATACTTTGAATCACTCTTTTAATACTGATAACGCGCACCTTTCGACATTCGTATATCACAATTTCAATAAAAATCCAACGAGGATCGTTGCGAAACCATCCTTTGTCAATCACAGTTCGGTCGTGGCCACCCCCCAGTACTGCTGCATCCTCGAGGCATCCTGTTCTAAGGAGTCTAATCCGTTTCTTTCCTGAATGACAGCGAAATCGTATTCGAGATTGTAAGGCATTAGCCTCTGCAGGCTACCGAAGTAAGCCGCGTTCGGCCCTCCGTTCAGTAATCTCCTTCCGCTACCGAACCGTACGATGGGCGGTCTTGGAACGGACGGATTAAAAGATCTGGCACTTCCGAATCTCTTCGATAGAAACGGTAAATTGCTGCCTAATTGAGGCGTGGATCTCGATTGGCCGCGTCGCAGGGGGGTTCTTGTTAAGGTGTCCAACTCTTTGTCGAATAACAGCTGAGTGTTTTGTTCCAGCATGTACTCCCAGCAACGGAACTGCTCCTCGCTCAGGGCGCCGGATCTCTCGGACATCGTGTCTTCCTGCGCCGTTACACAGGTTGATACCTGTTAAAATATAATAAATTTTGTGAAAATATCCTGACGCTTCAGGTTGATGTACATGGTTGAGGTATTTTTCTGAATGGCACCAGGGGAAGATTCAAAATTAAACTCTGTGGGTGTCATGGGGGAGGTAGGTGGATCTCAAATATGAAATTTCAGCTTCCAGAATTCAAAAGATTCTTCATATATCTATGACGGATTTTGGACGTTATTGGATGCTGCGTTGGATTAACTCTGAGACGACCAGGAAATATATTAATCTTGATGCAACTTCGATAAGTTAAGGGGTTAAATCTAAGAATTCAAATTTCCAAAGAATTCCATATATTAGAAAAATGATGTCTAAACAAATGATGTAAAATTTACAAAATTTATAAAATCATACTTTGGATAAACAAAGACTTGTTTATGACATCAGAGAGTCAATAAAATTTTATCAAGATCAACTCATATTTAATAACAATCAATATTTGCAAGTAAACAATAAACAATGAAGCAGGTTATTTATGTAGTATCTAAATCCAATCAAAGCCCCAATTAAGTAGATAATTAGCAAACAAAATGTTGCAACAGAAGATATATCCATATAACTTGCCCAAGTTTCAACCATCAGTGCTATTTAAAAATATAGTCTACTGTTGTTTTACCTTTCTGGTCCCGTTTTCATTCACGAAAACACTTTGCCGGGCCTTGTTCGTGGCCCTGGAAGCAGCGCTTCCGGACCACACTCTACCGGAAGGATGTCTCGATTTGAAGGTGCTGTCACTGGCCTGATCCGACTGTCCACTGGGCGAGCTCCTGTCGTCTTTATACGGCGGGCTTTCGTTCTCCTGAGCGGACCTCCGGTTCTTGAAGTACCTACCCGACCCGTTGTGAGCCTTGTTCGATCTGCTAATTACAAACAATGCAAAAGGGATAAGAAACTTATATTAAAGCTTCTACTTCCATTTGTTTCAAAATTGCTGCGCGACTCCAGCAGAATTTCTAGAAATTTAGATTGCGTAGTTTCGCACGAACTTTCTCACCTATTTACTATGCTCTTCAGCACGCCATTTAAATAATAGCCCTCGTTCGCGTGACAACAGCAAGGTCCCGGCGGCTTATGAGCTGCCGGCGGTACGCAACAAGGACAAGGACACCCGGTCTCGGTTTGACCCCTATTCTTCCCAACGGCGTGTCTCAGTTCCCTCATCAGCTGATCCAGATCGCCCTGATTAGGTCCCGTTAATCGTACAACGACGACGCTCAAGTTATCCTCAGCGCCGTAGGCCTGCGCCAGATCCTGAAGCCTCTTCGCAGCTAATACGGGACTCGCCTCGGCTCTGGCCTCGCGAACAGCCTCCTGCACGCTCAGCACCTCCCACAACCTTCGATTAGCGATTATCACGAACTCGTCGTCATCCTCCAGGTCCACTTCCTCGAACGTCGGGTCAGGAACCACCAAGGGAAACATCGCAGCGTTTCCCAACTGGTTTCTTACGGGAAGCTTCTTCGCTGGCGCCAAGGTCAGAGGACCAGCCGCTCTGCACAGAACCGCTTTCGCGTCCCCTGAAGAGGCTACCTTCAGAGAATACTTCGTCGACGCCTTTGGATAACCTTGTTGAGATTGGATCCTGACGATGTGCACCAACGTCGCGTCGATTCCGTACTTCTGACCCTTTTCTTTAAGCTCCCTGTGGGCGGATAGCAACGTGTATTTCAAGTACTCCTTTGACGTCTCCCGGACGGTTCTTTCTTCTAGCAGAAGACGGGGTATCATCTCTTGAAGGGCGCTCGGGGCTTCCTGATTCGAACCACCGTCGAATATGCCGAACAGACCCTCCACGTTGCAGAACGACGGCATCCTCACTTGAGAAACGTATAACCTATGAATAAAAGTGGATGGATAAGAGAAGATGGTTTCTCAGGAATTCGAAACTTATATTCTATTTGAGAAATTTCAAAGTTTCTTAAAACCTTTCTCTGGATCCTGCAGTTTCAGAGAATCCCAGCCTCCACGGTTGTTCCGCGCCCTTCTCGGCGGAAACAATCTCCTGCTGATGAGGATGGGAAGGTAAGCTCGGTCTATTTTGTCCTGACACATCGACCAGAGATATCGGTCGTTGAGATCTATATACTTGGAATTGTCTGGGATCCACGTGGAGCCTCGAATTGCAGGATATGTCGAGAAATTGAAGCTGAGGTGGCACCAGGGTAGCTAGATTCACTCTGTCCAGTTGGTTATGAGCTAAGTCTAGTACCTGAACAAAGGATATTTTGTGTCATTGTTGATTGTAAACTAATGTTGGGGATGGGAACAAATAGTTCCTTAATAAATTAGTTTATTTCCCTTAGAAATCACTTGCTTTCTTTTTATATCCCCTCAGAGGGAAGAATCGAGTGGAAAGGGTTAATAAATTGCTACAGTTTATTTTAATTTCCAGAACGGTATTCCCAGCATTACCTTCAACGATGCCGTCTTATTAAAGGTCGGGCAAGTTAGAAGCCGATTGGAGTGGACACGTAACACCCGTAAGTGTCGTAAATTGGCTACATTATCCGGCAGATATTGAAGACGATTCCCAGATAGTACTAATTCTTCCAGATCCCTCCACGAGGCGATGCAACTGCAAATAGATAGCCTTCATCAACCTCTCTTCTAATATAAATAACTATAATCAGGTAATTAAAATTCTACCTTTCTGGAAGAGTGTCCAGGGTGTTGTACGCTATATGAAGAACCCGCAAGGATGTAAATTTTGCCAGAGTATCTAGAGCAGTGTCCGTTAAACAATTAGCCGTGAGATACAATTTTTCTAAACCATGATTGCCCTGTCGACTTTTGTTCCCTTCTCCCAAATGAGGAAGTTCTGATAGTCGATTGTTGGAGAGGTTCAGGACCTTCATTCTGAAAAAATAACTCTTATTAGTGCTTTGTATTTTTATATTTTCAATAATAAAATAGCTCATCACTTTAATTATTAAAAGTTTTGTAATAAAAATGAAAAAATTTAATATATTAGCGATATAAGTGACAGTGAAACCGATTGGCATACTTTTCGGTGTTGACGAAGAAACTGGTCGGTAACACTGTCAGTGCATTGTCTTGCAGAGTCAAGTGAACGATGTTTAATGGTTTCCGGGGTGGCGGAAGGGCCTGCAGCCTATTGTGGGGTAGGTGAAGGACCTCCAGTCTCGATGGCTGTGTTAACAGTCTGTCTGGAAGGGCTGTTAAAGCATTGTGGGACGCAAAAAGTGCACGCAATACGGGTAGGTCTGGTGTCCATTCCGGTAGTGAATCCAAATTGTTGCTAAAATAAAAAAGCACATCGTTACGAATATTTTGTTTCAAGGAAATAAGTTTATTAATTGATATAAAAAATATCCCCTTGTTGTAATACCACGTTATAACAATTATAATTGTTTCAGTCTAATTTTATACCATTGTATCCTATTATTATAAAAAGAACTTCTATAAATAATTATTAAAAATATTTTGAAATATTCTTCTCCTTTATTTTAATAAGAAGGTTGTTGCTAGAATATTTATATAATATATAAAATAGTTGATATATCTTTTTAAATAACGCATAGTAAATCAATATACTGACTTATAATAATAGGCATTTGTACATTAAAGTCAATATTTTAAATAAAATAATGTAGCAAGTTACATACATATATTTATTAAATTTTGTTTCTGTAATCACAAATGTAAAATTTAATAAGCAACAATGTTATCAAACGACATTACGTATTTAAGAGTGAAATACTCAAAGATTTAAATTCGTTTCATTTAATTGAATAAAAATGTTATTTAGTCTAAGGTTAAATAATAATTCGCTTCGTTCAAAGATTCCTTTCTGTCAGCGAAATTCTCTGTTTTATACCATAATCTCATTAAACGAGATACCCTAAAACAACATGTAACGATACGATTTCATTACACAACGGTATTATATAATTTTATCAAAAATAACAGCAACACTTTTCTCCTTCATTAAATGAAAAGAGAATAATTTTTACTTACTAAGAGACGTCCAAATGCTCGAGATTCACCGGCACCGGTTCGATCGTTAATTTCTTTAATTCTGTAAAAAGAACATGTTATCGTCAAATTCAATACTTATTTCTTCGCCGCTTTTGATATACAGGAGAGAACGAAAAGGTCTTACTGTTATTTCCAGCAATAAGGGAAACAAGATTTCTTCCGCAGACGGTCAGTTCCGTTAAAAGATTTCGCGCGCAACGTACGCTTCTCAATTCTTGAAGAGCACTGATGTCCAATTTTTCAATGCTATTTTCACTCACGTCTAGATGCGTTAAATTCTTGATTACGAAGGAAATAGAACGATCAATAATTATTATTTCTAACAATTTCAACGATACGATGCATTGTATACGTGGTTTTGTTATTAAGATAATTCTTACCCCGTAATTACCGAGAATTATGTTCCCCTTTAATTGATTGTTCCTCAGGTTCACTTTGTATAGATTATTCTGATTGTTCTTCTCATCTTTGTGGACTTTGCTGTGATCGCTCTTCGACAAAACATCCTACAAATAATAAAAAATAAAATGTAGAATGTTATAAATTATTTAATGTATTGCATCAAAACATTACATCAGTTATTATTGACTGAAGTTTAGATATATTTCTAGTACTTCCTCATATTTCATAACTACTTTTAAAGTATTCGTTTAGATTTGACTATTTCCCTTTTTCACTAATTAATAAAAATTTGTATCACCTCATTAGGAATTAAAATAATAATAATAAATAATTAAAAAAAAATAAATTTCTTTTTTATATTACAGTTTTATGTTAGAATTTCTTCAGTGCACGGGGGGACTTTTTCTATGTACGGCCCTGAGGCGCAGTATTTCTTTTGGGTGCCGCCAGGTGGCTACACACCTGAGCATTTTCTCGAATGTAAAGGTGCAGTCAAAGGTGCATATAAGCGCGCAGGGAGGAGCGGTACGTTACTCTGGTTTCCCTTCAAATCACGCATAAATCTTTCGCCTTTTACTAAAGATTTCCGTGGAGGGGAACAATTGATGAGTCTATAGACTAATTTTTTGTGTACCCGGCGCAAGCTGGGTCGTAAATGAATTTAAACATAAATTTTTATCCTTACAGGTAGATATTAATAGCTTTAGAATCTAAAAAGTTCTAAAGTGCAACGATATAAAAATATGCATTGCATATTTATCTTGACGTGCATATACAGGGTGTCCCAGAACTCCTGTAGGAGCCGGAAATGGGGGGTAGCTGAGACTATTCTGAACAACAATTTCCTTTGCAAAAATATCGGATGTAGCTTCGTTTTTGAATTATTTAACAAAAACACTGATCAATCAGAGCGCGTCCCGGGCGCGCGCTCAGTACCGTCAGTGTAACGTCGAGCCTAGTCGCCCCGGGACAAGCGCCTCGGTAGAACAGGAAGCGTTAAACACAAGTAATATTGAACATAAAAGTAAAAAACAAATGGTAGAATGTTATGAGAGTAATCGTACCTTAGAATAAAGGGAATGACTGAATGGCTGGATATCCCAACAGAAGGAATAAGTAAAAATTGCAGAATATTTTTCGGTATTATAAATACAGTCCTGGGGTCATCTAATTTGAATAGTAGAAAGATAAAACATTGTATTATTATAAAATAATGAATTTAATATCGTTCAAGCTTTATTTTTCAATTTTTTTAAAGAGCAACTGAGGACGGTACATTGTCGAGGAAACTTTATCCAATAGAAGAGATAGGTACGAATTTTGAAATAAAAATTTTGTAATTATAGTGTAGAGGTATTCATCAGTTAGAACACCTAAATGATTAGGGTTTTTAATGCTAATTTTAAGAAAATTTGTGTATTACAGGAGACTGCATCGAAATTGCAGTGAAATTAATATCGAAATGGCACAAACCCTCGAACACGTCAAGCATTAACAGAATAAGAAATGGAAGGATATAACTTGTAATTACCATTAGGAATTATAATTGACCATAATTAATTGAAATTTGTTGAGATTAAAATACTGAAACAAATGTTAAATATACCATTTTTATAGCACTGTTATATTAAGAGAAATATATACTCCCCGTTGTATTTTCTTCATTTTGCAAGAACTAAATGATAAAAAATACTTAAATTGTTTATATTTAATGATTTTTTTCATTAAAATCGTTGTATTTTGCATAAATAATTAAAAATTAAAAAATATTTTTAAATTTTTACCTCTAGCGCCATCTCTTCGAAAAGTGCTGAAACTGCTCAAAAATTGACAGGAATCTGCCGTACCTACAATGATTATTTTTTAAGAAAATAATTTTTTGCTGTTTTCGCGTGTTTGAAGCATCTAATCGCTTCTATTTTACACTAATTATCGATTCCAATTGTCCGATTAATCCTAGAAGCCCGAAATATTGAAATATTAAAGATTAAATCGCACATTGTGGGAGTGAGAGGTCCGAGCATCTAGTCTCTCACTCTCTCTATGCCAAACTCGCGCCTGCGCACAACACCAATGTGCGAGGGAGTGAACACTAGTCCGCCAATCTCACCTCTCACTCTCTCAATGTGCGATTTAATCTTTAATATCTCAATATTTCGGGCTTCTAGGATTAATCGGACAATTGGAATCGATAATTAGTGTAAAATAGAAGCGATTAGATGCTTCAAACACGCGAAAACAGCAAAAAATTATTTTCTTAAAAAATAATCATTGTAGGTACGGCAGATTCCTGTCAATTTTTGAGTAGTTTCAGCACTTTGTTCGGAGATGGCGCTAGAGGTAAAAATTTAAAAATATTTTTTAATTTTTAATTATTTATGCAAAATACAACGATTTTAATGAAAAAAATCATTAAATATAAACAATTTAAGTATTTTTTATCATTTAGTTCTTGCAAAATGAAGAAAATACAACGGGGAGTATATATTTCTCTTAATATAACAGTGCTATAAAAATGGTATATTTAACATTTGTTTCAGTATTTTAATCTCAACAAATTTCAATTAATTATGGTCAATTATAATTCCTAATGGTAATTACAAGTTATATCCTTCCATTTCTTATTCTGTTAATGCTTGACGTGTTCGAGGGTTTGTGCCATTTCGATATTAATTTCACTGCAATTTCGATGCAGTCTCCTGTAATACACAAATTTTCTTAAAATTAGCATTAAAAACCCTAATCATTTAGGTGTTCTAACTGATGAATACCTCTACACTATAATTACAAAATTTTTATTTCAAAATTCGTACCTATCTCTTCTATTGGATAAAGTTTCCTCGACAATGTACCGTCCTCAGTTGCTCTTTAAAAAAATTGAAAAATAAAGCTTGAACGATATTAAATTCATTATTTTATAATAATACAATGTTTTATCTTTCTACTATTCAAATTAGATGATCCCAGGACTTAACGCTTCTTGTTCTACCGAGGCGCTTGTTCCGGGGCGACTAGGCTCGACACTACACTGACGGTACTGAGCGCGCGCCCGAGACGCGCTCTGATTGATCAGTGTTTTTGCTTAATAATTCAAAAACGAAGCCCCATCCGATATTTTTGCAAAGAAAATTGTTGTTCAGAATAGTCTCAGCTACCCCCCATTTCCGGCTCCTACAGGAGTTCTGGGACACCCTGTGTAACAGTAAATGTGTTGTAAGTTGCACTGTTGGCAAGCACACTTAATTTGTTTTTTGTTATTATTAAATTTATAACACAGATAGTGGTATTTTTATATATAATATATCTAAGTTTATCTATGTAGTTCAAATACGTTATAAATAAATAATATTGCTTAAACATTTATTTAGGAACGAATAAGCATTTTGCTTGCACTTTTTCAGGATAGAAGATTGCAAAATTTTGTTATAAAATATCATATGAATCTTCAGACAAATATGTTTAGAAGACTTATACAAATTTATTTACTTATTTATCATTTATTAACAGTCCCTAAGAATAGATAGTATAATTTATTATCGCTTAAGATGTTAATTTATCGAAAAGTTAGAGTAAAATCATGTGTGTTGAGCATGATAAATAAAATCGATAATATGTGTCCCCATTTAATTATTGTATAGGCAAATTGATCAAGTGCCCTGTTATCAAAACTCACTTCTTGTTCGAATCACGTGCAGCAAACACTTAATCATGCTGTTTGTTGATGATCAACGTCCGCATTGAAAAATCTGCAAACACTTATCTGAATTTCTTCGTTAGACACGAGTCACTCAGAAATGAGTGTACTAATTTGGTAGCATAATTAAATATTGTAAAAACTATATGAATAATTTATTACATTAAATTATTCACATTATTATCGTATCATGTTCTGTTGTGATCTTTCTATTTAGCATTTCCTTTTTTCAATTACCTTCAAATTTCTATTTATTCATAGTTTTTAGTGTTCCAAATACATTAATTAAGAGAAATCGTATTATCAATTAAATGTTTACACTTTATTAGTGGTTATTATTAGCTAAACTTTTATATTTCAGTACCAAATATCTAATATTAATCAAATTTTTACATTTCATTACTAATTATTAATTTACCAACACCTAAGAATTAAATAAATAAATTTGAATTAGAAACATATACTAACAATATCACTGAAATATTTATATTCTCGTTTTCAGTAAACCTCAATGTCATTTTGTAACACTTTTATGTCACCAAATTATGTCACACTTTCTATCTTTCGAAATTCGTCATTGTTTGCCACGAATACCAGCCAATTATTTTGTTTCAAGAATTTCATCAAAACACTTGTATCCTCCTTTTCAGTAAACCTTAATCTTCAAACTACTACAATTAAGTGCCATTTTTCAATATTTTTGTACAATAAAACAGTTGATCAATTATGCAACTATCTAACACGTTGTGCAAATAAATTCTTATTTGACTTATACGAATGCACCATCGTTAAGTTTAACGTAATTTACATCGATCCCCGAGGTGTTAATTAATTGGAACGTGTCTGGTCAGGTTCGTCGGGTCGGAACAGAATTTTGTGCAATGCCCGTTCGCTTCACGGTCTCGCGGCCATTCATCGTAACGGTACCCGGTGCGCGAATTTTGAATTACAAAATACTTTAATAATTTCACGAAACGTGTAGACGTACCGTTAGTGCAAGAGCTCGCATGTTGAAGAAGGACGGCAGACCGTTCAGGCAATTTCCAGCCAACGAAATGTTCCTCAAGTTCCTCAGCTCGACAAGTTCGTGCGGCAACTCTTTGATTCCATTACGATCGAGGATCAGCTCTTTCAAACTGCAATCAAAATTAATTTCATCGTTAAGCTAACTCTGGTCAACTTTAAAGTACGGTACAATTATTTTATTTCAATTATTTGCTTAGCATTGAATTTTGCACTCAATTGTTTCTTAAATTCCACCCTGTATACTAATCATAATTTCAAAATTATAAGTCTTTATATTTCTAAAAAATATATACAGGTAACCCTTCTATAACAAGGTAGATTGCGAAAACTTGTTAAAAGTAAACATTTTTTAAAAAGTCCACATAAGTAATTTAATTTTTATAAAAAATATTACTAATGGAATGGAGTTATAAATGAGTAAATTATAATTTCTTTATATATTTGCATGCACAGGCACTATAGTTTATTATTTTAAGGTAATTTAATTTTGAAATGTGTTAAACAAAAAAGGATTTGCAATTTATCCTATCGCGTTAAAGCGAAACTCTAAAAATAACAATTGTACAAGTCGTACAAATATTTATTAACCTAAAGTAAAAATTCGTGTAGTTAAAAAGCATAGAGAAAAAATTGTTCTCTCGAGTAGTGTCAAAATTTCTGACTGATAGCGTACGACCGAACGATTGAAGATTAATTGGCATTGCAGCCAGTGATGCAACGTGGTTCGATGTCAATGCACGTTGCACCCTGGACGTTGCACGGACAAACGAATCGGTGAACCTAAACGAACGGGCCGCCCACAGGATGTGCACTTGAGTAGAAAGTTTCGAATTATGGTGAAAACCTTCCTGCCAGTAAGCATCTGTGTCATCGGATGGACTTTCAGTTTTTAAAAGTAAAATCGAAACACGCCGGCCGGAAGCAATTGAAGTTAAACGATAGATCGTGTTTGATGATTTGTTAAAGCTTTACGTAACATTTTCTCGATTATACTATTTGTATTTTGTGATAGTTAAATTAAACATTGTAAAGGAAATAAATGAGAAAAACATCTGATTGTTCTTAACATTGAAAAACTGTATTAAAAAATCGGTAATAATTAATTTAGGGTGTCAAATTTTCTTAATTTTCCTAACGACCCTGACATAGAGTTATTAATAAACTTAGCACTAAACTGTTTATATCAAACACCAATTACCCGAGACATTAATTATATTAAACAAAAGTACTTAAAAAAAAATAAAAAATAAGTACCAATGTATCTCTTTGAAAGTGAATAATCCCGGAATCACGGTAATTAACAGAAATAAGAGAAGAAAGGTGTTTTAAAATCAAAGAGGAATAATTCTCCCCTCGTAACCGGAAGCACTCGAATGCTAATTACCAGGAACACTTCAGCCCTTTCGACTACATCGGATCGCCGTACTGCATCCTCTTATTCGACCCCCTTTTAGCACGCACTTGTATTTTCCAGAGCACGCGGCCACTTCTCACCTGCTTTACCATTCCTTCGTCTCTTCGGCCGGTGCACACGGTTGTTTAAAGAACGGGAACACCTCTAAAAGATCTGAAGTATCCTCTCGAGTATTCCGGGACGCTTCTTAGCGGAGAAACACAGAGATATTCAGGAAAATCTTCCCTTCCCGTTTTTCACCCATTCATAATGCGATCAAATATTCATCGTCGCCGTTCTTTCTATCCATTTAAGCCCATACACCTTGATAATGGATTCCTTCAGGACTGGACGACTTCTCTTTCGCTGTCCATCCGATAATTCTCCACCCTCCGCTTCAACATCCAAGGAATAGTATATGCCTCGTCCTTTGTACGCCCTCCCGGAGTTCCTCCAAGTCAGCTCGTGTTTGCTCTTTTCATATTCTTTCAGGGGTTCGATGTTGTTTATAAATTTACAACAACCCGTACACCGTGATCCTCCTCGAGTCCTTAATTTGCAAAATTTTATTCGTCAATCCAATTAAAAATTAGGATTTCATCGAATTTTTCTAAATTACATCAGGTATTAATATCTCACGAAGGTTCTCGATAAAAAGGTTCCTTCGAGGTGGAAAATTTAGCCCACTTCGTTGCTGATTTATTCACTGATGCACAAATAGTCCTGGTACCGATGATCCTGAAGGGTTCACACCCCGAAGAGTTTATTAGGCAGGCGAAATTTTTCAAACCGATAAGCTCGAAAAGTATTCCGAGTGCTGCTTCGAATTCACGAGTTCAACGATCTCCTCGAACGCCTGGACGAGCCTCGAAGAGGTTCTTTCGATTCCTTCGGGCTTTTGGAGAACGACGTTATTCCGACACCGAGTCTAGGATAGGTTACGAGCTGGTGCACACTCGCGCGAGTTCTTCCAGGGACTAAAGAAGCGAGGCGAAGCATATCCATGCTATTCCTTGGCCGAGGAAGGAAGAGGGAGACCAAGGATGGCTTGGCTGACCACTCTGATGTAACAGAATGGTGAGATTTGATTCTGGTGGTGGTAGAACCGTGGGGTTCGTACAAGGGTTCGAAAGCAGTTTGGATAAATATATTAAAATATTTTTAATATTTTGGCACTATCAGTAATTTTATTTTTATTATTCATAATTTCAGACAGTTAATAGAAATATTTTCAATCAAATAAACTGAAATAAACCCAGCCAAGGGGTAGTCAAGGTGTTAATTAACCCTTCCCACTCGATTCTCCCCTCTGAGGGAACACGAAAAGAGTACAGGTGATTTTTAAGAGAAATATTCCAAGTTTCCTTCGAAATATCATTTAAATAAAATAACTATTCCTAATATTATATTATTTCATCCAAGTCCTGTTATATCCAGAGTGCCAACCCAGGACAAAATCGTACCCCCGTTAAAATTTATTCCTCCAAGTAACGTTCTGAATTTTGGCAAAAATATCGCCCTTTCGCGTATCTTCCGGAATAAACCCGATCGTTAACGGTTCGTGTTTTAGTTCACGCCTCGTTGTACGTGGCAGAACGAGCGATGTGCGCTCTTTTTGATCGGACACTTTGATCGGGAAGTAAATTGCACGGTTCCAGTGTTTGGCTCGCATTGTTCCACGAATGTGGCTCGTCGGAAGAAAGGAATCTAATGATAAGGAGCTTTTAAATTCTCGCCAAGGGTTCTCGTTCCCCGAGTTGGCCAACTTCGGCTCGTTACGTAGATTCACCTTTAAGATCCTCAACAATGTTGCTACAGCATCCGAGAGACCGCGTTGAATATTTTAAACGGTTCTTTCGTCCCTTTCGATGAGAACAAGGGATCGCCTCTCCTCCCTTTATTTCCCCTTTTTTGCAGTCGTTCCACGAATTAATTCCAACACCTGCCCGTGTATTTTCATTCTTGACTTAATCGCACCAAATTACGTTAAATAATTAAATTTGCAACCTTCGCGTTCATTATCTTCTAATTAAGCAAAAATTGTAACAGCAAATTTGCTGAAGTTTAGCAACCGGGATGGTGTTTAAATAATTAACATATTTAATTGCCTACCTAACTGATCTTTTGTGTCCATTTTTTAAAGATATGGTTTTTGTAGAGCAATTTTAATCAACTGCAATCTCCTTTCTCTTATAAATAATGAACGAGTTCATTTAAGAAAAGTAATTGAATTGATAAATAATCTTTTCTGCTGATTCTTAATAAAGGATTTAAATTGCATGTGATTTGTTGAATTTTTGAAATATAATAAAATCAATTTTAAAATTTCCTTTAGATTGTAACCTGATATCTTTATTAGACCGTCGGCGAATGATACTGTAATTAACATTGGAAATTACTGGTATGCTTGTTCCGTATTATGCTAACCAGAAGTATCTAACACGGTTAGGAAGTTTTTAAAATTCATCCAAGCACGTAACTTCCTGAAGATTACGTTCATTGTATCCTATAATTATATTATTTTAGAAACTTAAAGGAATTTTATCAATTTAATCGAAGGATTACAAGTGACTGAGAATATTTCTAATAACCTTAATATTAAAAATTGTAATAATTATTAAATCCTTCGTCTCAAAAACGACACTGTCCACAAAATCAAAATAAAAACGATTCATTTTAATTCCCCGTTTCAAACTAACCAGCAATTACATAAAAGCGAAATGCAAAAGTGTCTGGACAAGTAGTTTATCATTTTCTCGTAGACGCGGTTGATTATTGGAAAGTTTCCTCATTAATTTGCACGGTGGTTCTTCTTCTTCCGTTGCTTTCTGCGCCACTGCACCACGATGGACGACTTCTGGCCGTGCTGTTGTGTTGCCCAACTCCATTCTACCAGGTCAGCTTTTGCATTCGAGCTCGTGTGCGTGTCCTCGCACGCGTTCCTCCTGACGCGTGCAGCGAGGACCCCGAGCGTGTGTCGGTGCTCCGACACCGTAGTTCCTCCTTCAGCCCAGGGCTTTGGTATCCTCATTTCCGGCCAGTGGAAAGCCGTTTTCGAGAAACTTTACGTAATCACCGTCTTAATTACACCAGTCCTCTTACGATCGTTTGCCTAGATGAGCCGGTTTCTGCGATTTATTTAATGTCCCATATTATTTCGTCAAACTTATCCCCTTCGCGTTCACAAATTCCATTTTATTCTAAAGCTCTGAGGATTGCGTTTCGAATGATCAATAGCAACTTACAAAATCGTGTATATGTTTAACAAACATTCACTGTCCTGGATTAGTGCTGAGAGGATTAACACACGATTCGAATGGTAAGTTTCTAAACGCGATCGAAGTTTATCCTGTCATCGATCCGCCAGTAAATCAACGAGCCTTCCGTTCGGCGATAATAGAATGTTATCCGTTAATTAATCGAACGAGCCACCGAGTCAGATATATTATTTGCCGATTTCCTTGCATCCGCAACGCCCTTAGCTAGTCGACGATGTGCTAATTAAGATAAATTGCCTAATCCATGGATAATTGGAGCCGACCTGGAACGAGAATCGATATCGGCACTCGTTGCCTTTGGAAATTCCTTGCGATTAGAAATTGAACGAAACCGCTAAACAATTTTTCCTTAATTAACAGGTGATTATCAAGATGGTAATCAACGTCTCAAATTTTGCATAATTAAATAATTGGTACAAGAAAATAAAAAAAAAGGGTTGTAAACATAATTTAAATAATTTTTAAATACAGAAATAAGTACATTATTGTAAATTTGAAACTTCAGTTAGTTAATAAATTAATAATTGGAGCTTTAATGACCCTCGCTTTGATATAACGGTCGATGTGTTAATAATGAACTATTCCTGAGAGCTAGGACACAAGCGACGAATCAATTATTCATCAAATTACAAAGGTCAGTCTGCAAGTACCATAGACTGTACGTAGGAGGAAAAGGGTTAAGTACCATGAACGTGTTTACACGTTCAACAATCGAAGTGGAGCAAGCACCATGGGTCTATTGATACAGTTGTTAAGAATCAAGTATTCTGACCCCTATGTCTGCGATATTGATTGATCAGCGTCCAATTCTTGGACTGAAATCGTCCAGTTTTATCCAGGAAGAATTCAGTCTGCAGTCAACAATTTTTCTCCTGAACGATTCAGGTTAATAACTGCATTATTATCGTAGCAGGCATTAATTAATTTCAATTATTACTACCTCTGTTCCATAATAATAGCAATTGATGAATTTAATTTGTAAAACTGGATTAAATTAAACAATAAAATGAAAATATTACTCCTAATTTTAATTTCTTTTGCAATGGGTTGATATTCAACTAAAATAAAACAATTGATATCGATCAGAGGATGAAATTAGAGAAACAATTATAATTTGTAATAATTAGGTTAACCCAAATATTGAAGGATGTGTCAAATCAAACGACAGATGTCATGGAATGTTGATTTTGATCGAAGGCAATCAATAATTTCCATTTAAATATTATTATGGGACAGACATAATATTTTTGTTCAGTTTCTCCTATTCAGCTCTTGTTTATCATTTTTATTAGCTACTTCATCGAAGATAGAATAATATTATTTATTATGTCATTTATATGCAGTATCTTTCTATTGATAAGTAACTCGCTCTATCACGGGCACTATGGAAAAGAGACGTCAGAAATGTCTTAAATAACGATTCGTCTACATGATTGAAAATATTTCTTTGGGGGTGCGGGAAACTCTCTTTCGAACGGGGATATCCTTCAATGCCCCGGCCAAGCTATTCCACGTCAAATCTCGAACCGAGAAACCTCATATTTCTTAGTTTCTTTCGCCCCTGTTCAGCATTTATCGATGGCCCCCCTGTGCTGCTGTTCCTTGAGAAATCAATTCCGAATGAAATCGAATGATTTCTTAAGCCCAGAAAAATCCTATTGCGCGATCAATCTGAATATTTATATGTCAATTCAGAACGTTTGAACATTTTGAAGACAGTCGATACTGCAAGAAGACAAGGTCTTACAAGTGAAATATTGCACTGGGTGCTGCCTGTCTATTTATTCTAAATTTCTATTATTTTAACTTAACAGTTAATTTAAAAATCACTTTGTTAAGGACTCGAACACTAAATTGTTAGGATTTTGTACTTCTCAAGGACCTGATGTGGAAAAAAATGACTATGTTCTGACTTGAATTTACTAATACTCGTGTCTGAGACAAGGAGTTCTGAATTACTAGCTAACTTTTTTCTTACTAGTCTTTTTTCTAACCTTCCTGGAGCCTCAAGGGGGGTTCCTAATTTTGTAGGATATGTTTTTGGCCAACCTCGTATCATCCCCTTCCAGTGCACCCATAGCGCGGTATATCTCTCCTCTCTTTAGTATCATAAAACTTTCTAGTATTACAGCGAATGGTAGAGGTAGCTACCCCCACATCCCTATTTTCCCTAGGGATCCTCCTAGAACCTTCTACTGTACACGGTGAAAAAGCTGAAGAGGAAAGTTTTTAATTTATAATCCAAATCTAATATAATTGAAATTTGAAGTAATAAGATCGCATGGAGGATCAAATTTCCTATGGCACCCAGTGTTATATGAGCAATTGTTATTCAAGAAAGCTACGAACGATTTCTTTATTTACATGTTATCTTTCCCAAGAAAATCTGATAAAACGAAGTTTACATACTTGATGAGCTGGCTTATGTCGGCCGGAATCTTCTCGATTTTGTTGTCCGAGAGATTAAGGTAGGTTAACCCCTTAAGCCCCAGCAACTCTCGTGGAATTCTCATCAGCTCGTTGCTCTCCAAATGAAGTACACGAAGTTTCGGGAACCTGTATTAAAAGCGGAAACTCATTCGAACCGATCCTATCGATTTTATCATTCTTTACGGTGCCTCGGTTCCGTACCTGTGCAGCAGCACGAGATTGTTGTTCGTGTTCCCGAGTTGATTTTGGCTCAACACCAGCTCCTCGATCGCTGGAAACGCTATAGCGCTGTCAGGGATCCTTGACAGGCCGCCGTTGCTCAGATCCAATTGTTTCGGACAGGATGACAACTGTATGGCCTGTAATAACAGCACGGAATACCCTCTTTTAGCTACGGAATTTTCTTCGTTGATTTTTCATTATAAATAAAACATTGAAGCATTTTATTTTTAAAATAATATGGGAAGTATCAGATTAATATTAATATTATTGATATGGGAATAAAGTTTACTTTTAATATAATTATATTACAGGATTTGTTTTTTACAATTTCTATATTTTTTTTGTGAAATTCGAAATGCGTCACAATGACGGGTTCCATAAACCAAGTATTAATATAATATAATTTCAAGGAATTAATTTAGGGAATTGATAGGTCAAAATTACGAATTAAAATGTTACAGGAGCGAATGAAAAATGACGTGAAATATATACTGTGACAATTGTTTTACAATTCGAGAAATTCCCCTTTCTTTTACAACTTTCATATGATTTATGTAATTTTCTGGTAAGGGTCTGTACAAATTGAAGGATATTTTTTGTATGTTCTTTTTAATATCGGAACATGGGTAAGCAGGTTCCATTAGAGTTCATTACCTCGGACTCTAGGGAGTCTGTATCGATGGTATCCTTATCAAAGTCACGTTCTTCCATAATGACGATCAAATTCCCAAGGCACACCATCTTTCCAACATTCACCGATTCATTGATAATGATTGAATGTACTTTACCCCTTTATCACGCACAGCACCAATAAATACTGTCACTTAATCATTCCCCATTTCATTATTTCCTTCCGAAAAAATCAAGATCCAAAATCATGTCCGTAAAAAATATAAAATTTAATTAATCTTCCCTGCATTAACAGAATATAATAATAAAAAGAATTAAAAAAGACTGCTAAAAAAGTGTTCATACAAGTTATTACTTTGTATTACATTCTCCATTGGAGGATATAAAAGAATGAAATTTCAGTCACGAAATTTAATTACAATTTTCATCGGCTCTCGATTCATATTTTCGTTCGACGTGCATAAATTATAATTAAACATCGCAGGCAATTACGATCGGAAGCGAGTAAATATTTGAAAACCATTAAATTCGAGTAACTTACAAATTTGAAGTTGAACTATATAGAAAATTGTTGATTAATATTTTTAATAAAAATGAATCAAATAAATATTTATGGAATCGTGATTTAACGCTAGCAGAGATACTTCGATTACAAGTGGTATTCAGACGGCTCGTTGTTAATCTGTTCGAGTATCAACTTCACCCAACACGGTGCTCTGCGTTTATCACGGGGATAAATGAAATCATGCATAAGATATCGAAATTGTTATTACATTTCAACGTGGATATTTTAACGAATCGTTCGATGCGATCGTTAAACAACTATTGCAAATAATAAATTTAAACGACGCTGGAAAATAATATTGTCAGCTCATCAGTACGTGTTTGCATATTATTTAACACAGTATATTCCAACGATTGTATTAACACTAAAACTACCAAGCTGGTTAAAATGACTGGTTTGATATTTTAAATTACAAAATTTATAATCTATGAATGCAATTTTTTGACAGTAGTTGCAATAAAAGGAGCTCAATATAAAAAATATGGTGTATGAAATATTAAAATAATATTTCAAATAACAAAATGTGAATTGAATTTAAATAAATTGCTACTTTAATGGTTTGTCGTTCAAGGGTTGATTAGCAATATGCAACTTTTGTATAATATTTAATTGCCGAAGAAATTCAGACGTTTTCCAATAAGATATAAACAACCGAACGGAGCTGGAAGCTCTCGAAGTTGCGTCTGTTACACTTGAAAAGTAGCCTGTAAAGTTTAAAGTAGATTTAACCGAAGTGAAAAGTTAACTTCACCCTGAGTTACAGCTAATGCCGTCTAAGATTTCCGGAAGTAAGTTGAAGAAATCGTTATACGTCCCCCCTGGTCATTCTGAATAGATACTCCAGACATTTTACACGAAAAAGTTAAAGAATTTCAAGCAATGTTAACAGAAAAAATTAATGCGACAGCTTAAGCAAATGCTTGACAGTTCTTTATAAAAAATTTAGATTTAATTTTACTTAATTCAATTTCGCCCTCGATGAAGATAGAAACTTTGAAAATTCCAAATAATATTAAACATTTAAAAATATATTTTTGAGAATCTCTAAAGTATTGAAATATAACATTTCCTCGAAAGATATTAAAATACCAAAAATGAAATTCCCCACGATATTAACAAATGTTTAGACACGATTGTTTCACGGCGTTCCTGGTGTTACTTCCGGTCGCATTGAGGGGTGCCTACCGCGGGGAAATAAAATGGTTAATGGCACACGTATCGAACTTGCTGAAAAGCGTCTGGGACGTCGTGAAAACGAGGAAAAGCGTCGTTTCCAACTAACGGACTCGCTTTTTTCCTTCGTGTTTTATGCTGCACTAAGGGGACGAGGCGAAAAGAGAAAGAAAAAAAAAAATGGTGAAAGACGAGGAAGAACAGAAAAGTTTCGCGCGTCCGTGTTTCCAAGGATGGTGGCTAACGAGAGAGGCAACTTTTCCTGGTGAACTTCTGCCCGATAAAGTGGCTTTCAATACATACATGACAGAAAAGTTTCATGATTTGGCTCGATACTCGCCCCGTGAGAACCGTTACCGTTGTGCGATAAATTTTGTTAATGGACATTCAGCATTTTGCAAACGGTTCCCGTGTATACACGACCATTTCCACCGTTTTTCTCGCTATTACTCATTTGGTGTTTGTTCATGAATGAAATTTAGAATGCGCTTAAACCCAAATGGGTTTTTTGATTTTACGTGACAGTGATTTCAAATTATTTATAATTTAAATAAAATATACAGCGTTGCAATCAGTGCTTTAATCTATTTTTTATCGAGGTATTACTTTTTTATTGAGATATTAGGGCCACTCTCAATTTTTTACATGGGATGTCTAATAAATCATGAAATTTTGGTCGGAAGAATAATTTACTTTAAATGAATAATTATTGAGACACTCTTAAATTAATTATCTTTTATTAGGAAATATGCTGTGTCCACGTGATCCGTAAATTTGTTTTAAAAATACCTTAGTAATTATTCATTTTAAATCCCACAAATGTACTGTAAATTAGCTTAACCAAACCAAAAATGAATAAATAGCGATTTAACAATAACTGTTATTTGAAATATAAAATTTTTAATCATTATTGCTATGATTTATTAAAAATTCCAGAGTCGAAACGGTTAAAAGGAGGAAGAAGCTAAGAACGGTAATATTTTATAAGAAGCCATTCGAATATTCCTGGCGAATCTCCGTGTACGCGTTGAAGTATCCTTAATTAGACAGTTAATTAGCCTGTCGACGCGAACCGGACAAAACAATCTGTTGTAATTAAGAGGCAAGGTATCCGTTATACCAATCTTCGCTCGTTTAGAAAGACTTCGCCCGAACACTCATTATAGTTGCATAATTTCGCGCCAGCCACATTCATTTGATTAGCAATGGCAACAATAACCGTAGTACAGAACGGAAATAGCTGTGATCACGCGAACGACGAAGGGGCTGTTTCCCTTAATCAATTTCTTGCTACCCCACGATCCGACAATTTCACAGACAACCAGGAAGATTGTTACCCGACTACCATCCACACAAAATTGAGATTAATGCAGCCAATTAACTAGTAGCGTTAATTTCTTACAGTTAGAAGATGTTGATATAAATTTATTCGAACGAACTTTTGCACTTTGGTTAACATTTTGAGTGCCATATTAAAATTGTAGAAAATTCTTTGAATTTATTCAGCTGAGGTATCTATAAATATTCTTTGCAACAAGTTAATTGGCTAGAACAAGAAATTTTTGTTTAATTCAAGTGTGTTACTTCTGTGATACTTAATAAAGACCTAGTATTTTCAAAAATGTTTCTTTTTGTAATAATGATTCATATTTTGGAAACTGAATAAATAGGACAAAAGTTCCACATGTTGCAATTGTAATGCATGTAACTGTATTAATTTTATATTTGTTATATTAGTTTGATGTGTGTGTGTGTGTGTGTGTGTTGCTCCAGTAACGGCAGTGTTAATTAAAACAAAGAAGGGAAAGACGTGATTCGAGGAGGACGGGACACTCCTTGAGAATCCAAGCACGTAAGGAGACGTGAATTAATCTGTCAATCAATTTTCTTGAAAATTTATAGATCAAAAATATAGATAAAATGAATAATTTTACAGAACCTACTCAATTTATAATAATATCGATAAATTCATTTACCACCCTCCAGCTACGCACACTTATTTCTTCACCCCCCTATGCACCCCAAAAATTGTAAAATTTATTCCATCACCAAATATATCAGAAGTGTCACAAAATAAAAAGGATCAGTCTGCGACACAAATCATCCCCGGTTCACAAAGCACCAATTTATCGAACACACCATGGACACACTTCCGTATCATTTTTTCCACCCGTCCACCTCCCGGACCATATTTCTACCCTCTTTAGCGAGGCAGACGCGTCATTGGCGCTGATTTGTCGCGAGCACGCCGGGAAATATCGCTTCCGGCCACGGACACCTCAGCAACGTCTTCGAACGGCTCGCCGGATACGTAGCATTATTCATGGCCCGGGGACAGAATCGTCACTGAAGGAGCCGGCGGGTTTGTCGCGTGTCCTGGCCTCCCGCGAAACCGGAAGAACACGCTCAGATGGCCACCGTAGCCGTCGTGCAACCTGTTCGTAACGTCCGGCGTCGTTCCGCCTTGACGAGGACGAAACGATTTCGAGCGTTTTAACGGGCACGTGTGCCTGGAAACGGTACCTTTAGTATTCGCCACAGGTGTTCCACGACCGTGATCTCGTTTGTCTCCCGTGGGTGGACATTTTCCAGGAAGAAACTGCGCATCAGGAGGGCGCGCGTTTAACGAGGACACGTTTGTGCAACAATTTTCGATACTGTTTTATGTGTTACAATTCTCAGAATAATTTATTATGACTGATATTGTTACTCCAGGTTTGCAGTATCATTTTTCAAAGTATGGCAAGGGGTTGATTAAATCGTATTTTCCAAGGGTTCTGTTTATAATCTCACCACCAATGACCAAGCTCGAGTTTGGGGAATTTCTGGGGAAACAGACCCTGCGTGTCATCCCTTCCCTGATTCCTCCCACTTTGGAAAAAGCTACCCCTCTTTAACACCATTCGAAACCAAAAAGCATATACTTTAAAAAATGGAAGCAGAATATTCTCACTATTTCGACAAATCGACCTAAAGTTGTAAAGTTATCATTGTTGAGAATAAATCCCCCTCACCTCAAACTAACTGCGAAAAAATAACAGGATGACTGACAATTATTCTTTGGGACAAATTAAACTTATCAACTGTTACTATTATTATGGTATACAGGTGATATGATATTAAAGAAGCCACGCGAGAATAGAAACACTTTAAAGGGTATTCGAGATACCCTAAATTCCTTCGAAGAATTGTTGATTGTCTCGTTTAAATCGGGATCGGTCTTGTTATTAGCAATTTTCACGACACGGTCGACAGACCTTCTTAATGATCAATTTCAGGATCAATTTCCCGTACCGTTGAGATTCACCTGGCTAACGGTATCCTTCTTCTTCGTTCCTATTCCCTTCTCTTTCCTTCCATCTTGTTCCTTCTTCTTCCTTCTTGTTTTCGTTTATATCGTCAGGGTTCTTCGTGCGGACGACTCTGATTGCGAAAAATGACCGCAAATTGCGACTGTACCACCCCACCTAGCGCCTCGTAAAGCTGTTTCACCGTCGAGCCATCTGTCCAGGGTTTTTGGCTAGAAAATCTCGGCAATGAAACGAAAATAACCCAGGCCGTTGTTAAATTTCGATTCAATTACATTCCGAATGGAGGTTTCATGGTAATGAACGAGGATTAGTCAACTGTTTGCATACTTCCCCGGTGCAACCTCCATTCTGGAAAGTTAAAACGTTGCGCTTCGAATAAAGGATATAATTTGCGACTTTTCTGGGACTCTTGTAACCCGTAAATTATACAGAATGTTTTCTAGGTCACTTGGCGATAAACCCATTTCTCAAATAACAAAAATATAAGAAATCAAGATCTATATTTAAAATTATTTTTCTGGGATGTTTGCAAAATAAATTCATAGACTTTTGTTTTTTATAATTCTGTTGATATTAAATTTGCAATGTTCTCGATTAAAATTCAAATTCTCTTTCACGAATTATTTGATCTGCATTTTTATATAATGTCAATGGCGATTTAGAAAATGTGTACCCTGATATAATTCTGATTGTTAGACGATAAGTGCTCTCTGAGTATTTATCTGTTTAACAAATGAAGGTACGCGAAAAGAGACAGTCGAGTGGGAGGCAAACTGCAGGACAATCTGTTCAGTGTCTAAAAGAGGAAGTTATGGAAGTTCGGAGGGAGGGTTTTACATTTTAAGCGTGAATCTCGTTGAATGTTTTGCGATGCCGTTACAGACCCATCGGAGATGCCAGACCAACAGGATCAGTGAATAAAGTTTAATTAAACTTGTCGGGGTGACTTACTTGTGCACACCTAACAATTATAAAACCATTATTTTCTATCTCCTAGGTCGAAAGAAGACCCAGGAATGTGGCCGATACTTGCAAATTTAATTACCAATTTAGTATTATATTAATTTTAAAGTTCAAAAATTAAGAATAATATTCAATATTAATTATGCTAAATTTCCAAATTTTGAAAGAATTATTATTAATAGTAAAATTGGCAAAACAATGAATCTGATTTTAAAATTAAAATATAATTAATAACCGAGAGACCCTTTGCAGTAACGTTTATCGAAAAAAACTAAAATTAGAATAAAATCAATTATACAGGACAGTGATAATTCTAAAAACGGAGCTTCGTACCTCAGCATTTTCATTTAACCATATTTCATCGGGATAATAAATTTTTCATGATATCGACCGTGTGATATCGAGTAAGCAAATTAATGGGCGCAGTTTAATGTTCCGGATCGATGCTGGAACCGCCGGCACAAGGCGATCCAATTTTTCGAGTTGGTCCCTCCGGTTCTCTTATTCACGTACGTGCACACACGCCCGTTCTATTTTCTTCACGTACTCGTATCTCGTTTCTCACGTCTTTTTATCACGAGTCGCGCGTCTCGTGTTCTCGGAACGCCGCAATTGTGTTTGCGCGACTACAAGCGCGGGCTGAAAAATGACGGACAGAATAGAGTCGAAAGACAGAAGGTTTCAATTTTATTCAATTCATCTCCGTGGACGTATTGTAATTTGCCCCCCCCTGCACCCTTCGACCCTAAACTCAACCTCGGTCATCCGCCAGATTTGCAACGCGATGCAATTCGAAATTGTTGAAAAATAAAGGGTCCAAGTTTTAACAGTGGAAATGGACGTGTGTGGTCAGACGTGTTGAAATTTTAAATAATAGAGATACGTTTCGATTTTCCAATATTGAAATTTAATCCTTCAATTTTTTTTTTTATCTCAATGGATATTAATTAACAGGGGTATGGATATGTAATATTAATTAATAAGGATATGGATATTTGAAATATTACAATTTTCAAATTCAAGCTTCAATCTTTGATAAAAATGTGGACGTCTGTGTTAATTAATGGAGATGTGGAATATTTCAATTTTGAGATACTAATTAATATAGATGTTTTTATATTTGACATTTTTTGAGTTCATTCCCTTTTAGTAATTATTTAATTAATTACGAATCTTAATGAATCGTAAATGAGCTTTATCATCCCCTTGCTTTAATGAACTCTCAAAGAACTAACAACACAAATTAATTAATTTTCCATTTAACATCTCACAGAATCAAAAAATTAATACGAATACCATAATTTGCATTAAAAATAAATATTTTCTATAAATTGTATCGTATCTTCGATTTTATTTTTGTTATTTAACCGTATAAATATTGTCGAAAGTATTTTATGGTTTGTTTACGCAAAAATCTGGGTTACAAAGGGTTGAAATTTATTTCCTCGGTCCTTCTACAAACACCGATATAAACCTTCTTTCAATGGTACTTATCGCGAGATAAGGGTTCGTTCCTTTTTGCCCCTGTTCGATCGGTCATGTTCCATGTGTCTTTTCTAGGTGAACGAGCATTTCGTGCTTCCGTTTTCCTGCAGTCAGGATTAACGCGGTTAAATCCGATGAAAAATGAGAGAAATACCGGTGGACGGTGGTTGGAAAACGTTTCTGGATACGAGTTTCGACTTTTTAATCTCCCTTTAACTATTGCAATGATTTGCGGTCATTCGACGTGCTCGGAGATATTTTTGTTTATACCATTCGATGTTTAATTTAATCTTGCAACTCTTAAAATTCTTTATAATATTGATATGTGTACCAACATTGATACTAGAAATTAGTACTGGTATTATTTTAAGTATTATTGTAGTGGAACTTGTACTTAATGTTATTATTGTAGAACTCCATTAAACCCCATTAGAGGAGTCGTGGAAAAAATTAATAATGAATGGTGTTTGGTCCAGGGAGTAACATGACTGCTTAAGTTAGTATAATATTGGTATTAATATTAACAATAGCACTAATATTGATACTGTGAATTAATATTAAAGCTAGAATTAACATTAGTAGGTAATAGTACTAATATTAATAGTGGGAATTAGTACCAGTACTCTGGTATTAATATTAATAATAATACTGGTGTTGGTACTGCCAATTAATGTAAAGTGTTCACACTAAAGTCTGTTAACTTTGTTACAGTTACATCGTGGGGGCAAATATTGAATTCTCTGGTTATCCTCTACTTTGTTTAACAAGTTACAGGGAAGAAAACAGCAAGGAAGTAGTGAAGGTGGCAACACGATCGAACGTAAGGAAAATTACCTGTAGTTTGTGATAGAAAGTTGGAAGGAAAGTTTGACCGGGCAAAGAAAGCGGACTACGTTAAAAGTTCGACACCGATGGGAAGTTATGTCACAGAAAACAATGAGCTCTCCCCGGTAAGCAACTGAAAATATTTGTAAAAACAGACGCTTGGAAACGTTCGATCCGTGGTCTGTTTACGAAGTTCATCGTTGTAAATTCCGCGTTAATCGGGGAATTGATAGCGTTTGCAAAATAAACTCTGTACCGTTTCGCCCTTCCTTTTTTTTCCTCTGCTTTCGCCGGAATAAAGTATGATGCTTTGGAAAAGCTACAGATCAACGAGAGCACCGAGGATTATTTTTATAATCTTCAGTCCGTTTTCTTGTTCAGTTTATTTGCACTGGCGGTGATTCAAAGTAAAATGTTTTCGAAAAGACGTGAAAATAGTCCGTTTTTAAAAATAACCTAATCCGAAATAGTACATTGCTAAAAAATTCAATTCTAGTCCTACATTGTTTAATATTTTTGTGCAGAATTAATTAAAAATATTGATCGACAGTGAAAGTAAAATTGATAAAATAATATTTAATTGTACTTATTTAATTATGGTAAGTTTCAGTATAATTTTTTCAAAATTAAACAACATATTCTATCTTTTATGCATAGTTTTCATTTTATTTTATAATTTTTCTCATCTTCGCGCTATTTTTCTCGCCGGAATTTTAATAAACGATGAAATTATGGAGTGTCTCAAAAAATGTACTCTTTTTCTGTCGCCTCATCTACATACTCATTTAAACGTGTACGAGCCGGGCATCACAAAACCCATTGAAAATGCACAAAGGCGTTAATCTTCGACGAGTTTTTTTATTTTATTTTTCAACAAGCCATACACAAGAACCATTGAGGTCTTTCGTATTCATTTAAGTTCAATTGGTCGTAGTTAATTAGTCATTGCGTGTGCCGTGTTACTTTGTCGCTGGCAATTTTCAAACGACCCTTTTGTAATTAAACAGAGGCGAAAAATTGTTCTGCTAATTACGATTATTCTTTTGATACCGGAATTAATGAGTTCCACTTCCTTTTATTTGCTTCGGGTTCGATATCGTCCATGTGTCGATGTAATTTCGGTTCGATTTCAAATTATTTATTCATAATTTTGCAAAATAGAAAATTAATTTGTATTATAAGTAGTATAATTTTAGAAAATGGTAAAATTTTAATTTTTATATTAAAAACTTTTTGAAAGAGGAATTTATGATATAAAAGAATAATTGTAATTTCTTACGAGAATGTTTGTAATAATTGAATTAAGTTTCTAATAAAAGGTATGATTGATAGAATTGAACAGGTATTTATTGATATTTAAATTTCCCTTCGTGAATGTAAAAAATTGGAAAAACTTGTGAGGGTGCCAAAAAAAGGAGGCTGAAAGAGTCGCAAAAGCTCGTTAGCAGAATACTAAAACTTCATAAAAGTCTCATTAACAGAGAAGGGGAGATTACTTTCCGGATAAATGAAGTCACGTAGATTCGAATGAATATTCATAATGAATAACATGCAAATGCACTTCTTTTATGCAACGATTCGAAAAATAATATTACAATTTTATGCCTGCGTTATATTATCGTGGTGTTCAATATACGTTCATTAATTTGTTAGATCATGAAACTTAAGAAAGAACCCTTATTCGACTGAAACTCAAATTTATTTGTATCATTCATTCTTCGAACCTTGTTGTGAAAATTTTAATATTTACTATTATTTATGCGCAGTTTTTTAATTACCAAGCAGTGAGGTTAAAAGAAATTACGAGATTCCTTAAAATTCATTCAACGCTTAATTAAAAGCTGCTCGAAAAAATTCTTTCTCCAGTTTTAAAGGGGTCACAATCTCGGAAATGAAGAGTGCAAATTCGTGTTTATTTGTGCATTACTTTTCTACGATAATTGTCTGAATTTTTTAGCATCAGTTTTTCAAATCAATTATGTGACCGGCAATGATAATTGAAAGATAATAAGCGAAAGGAATAAGATTTTATAGTTATTATATATTCAGATTGTTGTATAATTAGTTTATACAAATTGAGTTTTAAAAAGAAATTAATCAGTTCGAAATAAGAACTACTTTATGGAAAATATGAAACTTAATTAAAAGGTAACACGAGCTTTATTAAACATTGTTATTTGTAAACTGAGTGTGTTTATATATTTATAAACGATGGGAATGTGTAAATTATATACTACACGTGGGCTTCATATAATAAATTGAAATAAAATATTCAGAATGCCCAGAATACGTGTTTGCTGAAACGTGTATTTGCATTAATATTTGTGTTTCGATCGTTCTATTAATATCGTAACAGATTGATAAAATACCAGAAAAAAGATCAAATATCTTCTAATATTTATATTACTATATTTTACTAAACTTTAATAATTTTTCGTGAAATAATATTCAGTTATATCCTCTTATATATAATAAAATTTTATAAAATTTGTATAGCGTACATAACAAATACCCTCTGAACAATTTCACTAATTTTGTAGCACATTAATACCCATTGTCCTATTTTATCCATAACAGAATGATACAAATTTTTGTTCCAATAAAACAAATTGTGCTGTGAAAACCCCGTAAAATCCAAACTCAGCCACTTTTGTTTCAATTTCCACAACAGCCGTATATTCTATCACCGATCCGGGCGCCGGCAAAATAAAAATCTATCCTCGCGCAATGTTCTCATGGTGTCCATTTGTGGCATTCTTAACGAGTCTTATCATAAAGTCCGCTTGCAATTTCGCCCCGGCCGTTTTCCACATTTTCGCGGCCGTCCTGCGTTTCAACCGTCGTCGACGATCGCTTTTCCCTTTCGATTTTTTGCTTCTGATCCTTTTTCCTCCCCCTCCATTCTTTTTTTTTTTTTCCAACGAGCATATCGTATCTCGCCGCTGTTTTATATAGACCGCGTTTGCATTTCACGGTGCGCCAAGCGTGTCGATCCAATCTGCAGTTGTTCGAACAAGTACCAGAACAAGCAATACGCAACTATGTACGCTGTGTTCTGCCCGTTTATTACGATTCCCGTCGCTGGATCCAGACGCGTTTTTTCCTGTCGTTGTTGTTGCCCGAAACAACAACGAGCTTTCCCGTTCTTTCTTTGTTCTTTCTGCCTATTTGGCGAACACCGCTATGATTAGAAATCTCGCGTGCACTGTTTCTATTTCAAGTTAAAGCTACTAAAGATACCTTTGTCGAGCGATAAAAATGTCGAATTTTTAGGGTACGTTTCATGAAAAAATTAATAGGAATCTCATTTGCCAAAATTCTGTGGGTGTAATTAAGAATTTCGATGATTTATGAGTATCCGAATAAAGTATAAATAAAACAAGGATCGCGCCCTTTACGAAAGAAAAAGGAGCAATAAACACCCCAATCACGAACCGAATCGCCTCCTCGATTCGCCCCAATCGTCGAACCCTCCCGCGGAAAGAAATGCTCGTCGTCCCTCGAGCGGCCAATAGACACCCACCGAACGATTTTTACCTGACAGCGGGGAGGCTCGACCGAAAATTTCTGTATTCAGGGAAAAAGTTTGCAGTCGCTGCGCGAGATAAGAGAGTTCACCGTGAAACGGTATCTCTTGCCCGGCTGGTAATTTACGGGGGCTGGTAACTCGGGGGTGGAATACGAACGGCGACCCAGAAATACACCGTGTATTCACGGAAATATAGGAAGTGTCCTGGGGATACGGGGAACTTCGACTACGGGGATGGTTTCGTGGTAGACGACGAGAAGTCTTTTATCGAGGGGTTTTGAACCAAAGGGGGGATGAAGAAGGAGGGAGGCCAGGGGGTTGAACGACTGTGCGGTTACACGCGGTCGAACGTGAGAAAGATATTTGAATAATGCGATAAGCACTCTTCCGTGCCACCCCTCGATAAACTCGTTCGTAGACATCGTTTTCTGAGAGATTCGAAACAGGGGGTTGGTTGACACCCTTGATCGTACGGGATAGCGGGATTTCTTGATGATGGAACCGTTTGTCGTAGGTTAGTGTTTTAACCCCTCATGCATATATAGTGTGTCGTATTCTGTGCAAATTAAATTTTCATTTAGTTTTCGTGTAATAAATAATGCATACCATACATGAAGGTTAATTATAAAAATATTTAGAATTCATGGCGGATTTTATTCTGTTACAATCCTTTGGACTCGAGGCATCTTTTTAATATAATTAAGTCTAGGTTTCTTTTTCAAAATGTATTTTGAAAGGAAAGAGTTACAATGCTTATGAATTTATTTATATATTCTAATATAAATAACACTTCAGTTTTACATTTTAAAATATTCTAATACCACGCCACTCGAGCACAAAGGGTTAATTTTATGAGCTCCTAAGGGGATAATTTTGCATCGTAAAATTGAAGAACGAAACCTGAAAATAAAAGCAATGCAACAAACATTCCTATTCTTAGATACCATTTCGAATCTTGAAAAAGAATGGCTTTGCTGTTAGGTAACCCTGTAGGGGGTGGCGATCGAGGTCGATTGGTTAAATAACATTTGGCAGATAAATCTCCGTGTAATAAGAGAAAGGACGATTCGAGTTTTTATCGAAAACCGGATGTTCCATGCGAGACACACATTTCGTCCGCGATTCGAGGCTCGGGGCAAGATTTTCATCGAAAAGATGAAGACTTTCGTATATAAAGAGAAGGGTTCCCGAATCGATGGACCCAGCTCGATGAATTATGAAATCCGTAATTCAACCGTGCTTTACTCGCGCGTAAAAACGGGTCGACGGGTTTTGTGGCCACCGGCATCGGTTTTACGGGATCGATCAGCTCGATCGTAAATCCAGAAAGAAAATGCGTCCCGTCGCAGAGGCTAAGGAGAACAGACGCCGGTCGGTGATTGTCGTGGAATTTGGTCCCCATCTGGCACGGTTTCCGCGAGAAAATTAACGGAAGCGAAGAGGAATTGCGAAACGTTGCATCTGCATCACGAATTCAGAGATCAGAGATGCAGCCACGTCGCGTCCGGGCGTCTTTGCTTGATTTAATGTGCAGAGTGTTCCTTGAAGAAGTTTCTTTTTAACTTCTTAGTTAAAATGTCCTATCAGGATATTACGAATTGTAGGAAATAATAATTCAAGAAAAAATAAGATCTTATACATCCCCTACATAAACCTAAAAGTAGTATAATTGTTCCAAATTTTCATATTTTTGAGGTATTTCAAAATGTTAGAATAATTGAGTTAATTATCTTTATTTGTCAAACTGTAAATAAAATTATTAACAAAAATCTTGTGATATTTAGAAAGCTATAATGCAACAGTAGTAATTTTTCCACGGATTTTAAACCCAATATGTAAGCCTTTCATGTGAATCATTTTGAATAATTAATTTACATATAAAAACTATACACAATTTTTAAGTTTTTATATATAAGAAATAAAATGAGATATTTCAAGAGATGTTCAATAATTAAATTCTTTTTCTTGGTTCTGAATTTTTAAATTAACTTTTCTGTATCAAACATGTACAAGGAATCTTAATTATTACAGACCGCTGCTTTTGCGACGAAACAGGAATTATGCATTCCTTTCCATTTTCCTTACCAACAGCAGATGGCGCCAGCAACCGGAAGTCGCTGACAACATCCTTCGAAACATTCATTTAAACGCTTCTCTCAATTTGGGTGAATAAATCGATGGGGATTAAAACAGAGGGATTATAAACCAATTTAAATTGAAATTCTGATTAAACGCCATTTCACGATTTTTGGAATAAATTGTAGGATAAGTTAGAGTTTATAGAAATGTAATTTAAGTTTTCTGAAATTTAAATGCTACAAGTTGTTTAATAAAAAAAAGATATCAAATTTCGAAATGACATGTTGAATCAAATATAATAACAAAATTTTTAAATTTCTTTCAAACTGTATCCTAAATCTTGCATAAAAATTAATTTTTTATTATGATTTTCAAGTAGATATTTAATTATTTATCAAACTAACGATTAAAGAATTAAAAATAATTGAACACAGTTCATGGTACTTTGTTTTTTAAATAATATCTATTCCCTGCAAACTCCAATTATATTTTAATACCTGCCAATAAAATTATTTGAAAATTATCTAATACAACTCTCTGCTATTTTTCAATCCTGTTAAACAAATTAGTTCATACGCATCAATTCGATAAGCTCAGGCGTTTAATTGAAACACAGCCGAGGAAACAATCTATGCAAATTTGGTAACTGGAAGTGTTAAATTTCAAAATTATCCACATCTACATACAATGATAGGAATTTCAATATGTCATACTACGCATGCCAATGTTCACGCTGCTATTCAACATGTTAATTACAAAACGGTATAAAGGTGGTGAATAACTGAACCTTTTCGATCCCAGTAGAATACATAATTATTCATTAGCCATAATGGAGTTTTATTCAATTTATACGAACAATTATTAAATCAAATATTAATCAACAAACGATAAACTGCACCGAAAGAGCTAAAATCTTTGAACATTCAAAAATGCTGTACCAGACTATAATTATACAGGGTGGTCCCAATTTTTATATAAATGATTTAAGAAATTTACACAAAAATTTGAATGTTATCGTTTTAAAAATTCTTGGACTTATATAAATAAATAATTTTGACTTAGTTGGTAAAGTTAGGTGGGATATCTGGATTTTTCGTAATGAGCATGTCATTATCGTGCTTGCCCGACCTTTCTCTAAAAAGAAATCCTCGGTATCACCCAGGAAGCTTTGGAAAATCAGCTAGAACCAGAACGGTCCTTTTTCTTTCGTGGATTTCTTCTCCGCTCCCTCGATGAACACCGGGTTCCCACAGGTTCTTCTGCTTTCCTTTTTTTTCCGAGATATTTCGTTGCTCGAGCTTAGTTCTAGCAACTTGATGCCTGTCTCCGTGAAAAACGTGTTTCTTGGGAAATTTCTCAGAGGGTTCGTTCCTTGTTTGTATTAAGCCTCGAAATTTCGTAAATTGCCGAGACAGAATTGCTCAAAGTGGAAAATTTAACATTACAAACCGTATACAATAATAAGCACTGCTATTTAATAACTTAGTGATAATAATTAAAGACTAGGAATAGTTTCGCTATCAATTACTTTTTAATTTTAGCGCATTTTCAATATTTTAACAATCGATTAATAGGCTTCTGGTAGATAAGGTGTTAATGAAGAAAGTTTGCTTCGATTTTATAGAAAATCGTTTGCAAGTTATTTGAGATTACTGGATGTAAGAAGTTCTTTGAAGTTTCACCCTTAAAGGTCGATACGGCCAGACGTGACTTCATCGAAGTTAAATTTATAACTTTCTTTAAGCGATAGTGGATTGATAGAACTTTAATTATTTTATTTCTAAAGATATGAAAAGAAAATATTTTCTGAAGAAATTTAAGTGGGACACCTTGTATAATATTCAACATCTATTACTTTTTTCTTATTTAATATTTATTAACGTTGTCCTATATATTATACTGTTTTAAATAATGTTAAATAATACTTATGTTAAAATTATAAATTCTGCATTATCAGCTATTAATTTAGGTTTCAATTTTTCACTGCAGTGAATACAAATATCAGCCATTAACCTTCGAATAATAAAGCCAGGTATTTGCTGATTTAACGCACGAGTTGAGGTTTAAATCTGATTGTTAATTCATTTCCAGTCTCGTTTTCCTAATTATCTGTTCAATTTTTATCTGTGCATTCAATCGCCAAATGGAAAATGAGTCTAGATAATTAATAATCCATCGCAAGAAAGGAATGGAACGAATAAAAGCTAAATTAAACGTCCGATATGTTATCAGAGTTCCATTATCAAACCCTTTCATAATATAAAAATATTATAAACAGAAATTAAGGAAAGATATATGAGATTTTTAGAAATTTTAAAATATAATTGACTTAAAAGTCAATATACATTTTAATGAAGGTATTGTAATAAATTTTGTGATTTAAAATAAAAATATCCTCAATTCGTCATTCTAATGGGTTCCAGTGTTAGTTATACGTGAAATATCCTATCTATCCTCCCCGAGTATCACAAGGGCCCTCCTGAGCGCTTCAATAAAACGCCTAATTTTTCAACAGGCTTCGATTGCACACTTTTCAATTAAGTAACATCCTTCTGAAAAAGATTGTTTGCACTCGTCGGGACAGTTTCACACGAGCACTCGCGAGTGCTTTAATCAGAACACATTCTTTGATCGTGTCACGCGGGCTACTCGTCTCGTTTCGACAGCCCTTGAGGATGATATCTGCACACCCACCCCTTCAAACAAAAAAAAAAAAAAAAGAAAAAAGAAAAAAGAAAGAAAAAGAGGGGTCTTCTGTACGTGTCTGTCTCTTCTTTGTGTCCTGGCTAACGAGCGGAAATTCATGTGAACTCGTGTCCTCGGCTGGTTCTCTTCAGCAGAAGATCCTCTGATGCAATAATGGCGGAGGGCAGAATGTCAAAGCGAGAAAGCTGAACCAGAGGCAAAGGGGACGCGGATAAGCTTGAAATAAATCAAAGAGAGACAGGCTAACCGAGACCGAGCGCCGACTAACTTCTTTCTATTCTTTGAAACGTGGCTGTTGGATCATTTGTAGATGAATTTCTTCGTACCGACAAAAAAGAAGGACGTTCTGTGAGAAATATAAATGTGTACGCGTGTTTCACTGTTTTCCGTATAAATTAATTCATTAACTTCGTAAGATCCGACTTCATAAGTTTATGTTTGTTTGGTATTAACTGATCTTTGGTCCCTTTAACATTGTAATTCCTTTGAATATGGCATTTTCCTTTGTACTATTTATGTATTATCACATGTATTATAATCAGAAGGTCAATTATAAAAATATTCAGAATTACGATTGAAAATTGGGACAATGTTTTTGTGGTGTTAAATTACGAAAATGTTTTAAATTACTCCGAAATTGAATAAAAACTATACCATCTTTGAAATAAATAATTAACACAATTATTGTACGAAATTCTAATGGTATCCACATAATATCTACTACAGTGTTCACATTGGAGATAAGAAGATGATTAAGACTTTTAAAGAACGGTGATAGGGGGAACGGGGTGTATAAAGGGGGGGGGGGGGGAGGGGGTGGAAATTGAGGGGAACTTGTAAGCAGTAACTTTCGCGAAGTGGCTTTCAACGATTAAGAAGAAACTTCCACGATTTACAGTGGATTTTGTAGGGAACCGCAAACCCCGACGATCCAATCGAAGATTTACGAGCGAAATCGCCATTCGAACTTTATATCTTCAGGAACAACTTTGAAATTGGAGAGGCTTGTAGGTATCGGCCTTGGGAACAGTTAGCCGTCTGCTTTTCTTCGCATTTAATTGCGCCATCGATACGACGAGCTTCAATTGAAACCACTTTTTGTCAATCGTTTTTTACGACTTTTATTTCACGTTATTCTTTATTCTTCGTTGAAGTGTCAAAAATCAAAGTACTCTGTTCTTCATCATTATTCAACTGTGACTCTTAATATTTACTAATTAAAGAAAATATATAATAGGGTTTCCCTAAAATTTCTATTAATTTTAATCGACAATTGGTTTGTTATCGATTTTCCTAGCTAAGTAATTGTTTGATGATGAAGAAAGCTATTAAACAATTATTATATTTAATTCCATATCAGAGAATTCCATCTTTCATTTTCCAATGTTTCAATTCTTTATTTCTTAATATCTTTCAGTATAAGGAGTGATTTTTATATCGATTGAAATTAATATAAAAATTAACGAGGAGCTTGTGAAACGATTAAATTTGAAATAAATATTAATATTAAATATTACATTCAAAACAAATTAAATTCAACGAAATAATAATTAAAAACTTGGAAAATGTAAATGAATATACCAGTGATCCACTGTCCAAGAATTAATTAACAGAAAAGAACTTTACACCACGTTATTAAATATCAGGTACAAATTTTAGTTTTGCAATCAACGAACATCGCAAAGAACTTTTCAAATCGAAAATATTTTTTCCCCTTCGTCTCTATTCGGATTAATTTTCAAGCTTGCTTTCACGGGTTCCCGGTATTCCCTCGCTAAGCCAGAATATCAGCCTCGATTTTGACGCTACCCGCCTGATTCCCGGAGGCACGAATCGCAATGAATACGATTAATTAACGATGCAATGACACAGAAGGTGTGGAAGCTCACAGTTTCTGTTTCTCTATGCCCGTCCGGGTGTTGCGCACGTTTCGCATTTGTGGCTATTGTTTATTCCGCGAATACCGCCGGGAAAACAACCTAATCATCATTTTATCGCAGTTAACCGGTATTCAATCCATTTCTGGATTCAACCCTGGGCAAGCTGGGTGAAAAAATTGTAAATAAATTTAAAAATAAATTAACATCTTTCTGATATTACTAATATGGGATGTGTAGATCGAGTGTGTTTGTGTGTTCGGTTGGTTTTTGTTTTAAGATGTGTGGACGAAGGGTGCGAGAGGATTGGGTGAGAAATCGAAAAGGTGGTGTCGTGGCAGAGCACATACATGACATTCGGTTTGAATAAATCCTACACTAATTACTCTTATATGAACAAGAATGTACACGTTAAATATTGTCTCAATTTGCAAAATGAGTGCGTGACTCGTCAGTCGTCAAATGTACCCAAGGGGTTAAATATTATCTTGAGTGTTACCCTAATTTTCCATACGAATTCCAAGATACTTGTGCAAACCAGGCACCACCATAAATTTATTAAAAAAATAAGAAAGAATATTGAACAGAGGGTTAATGAAAACCCGGAAGTACGACACACGAGGCAAACAGAGCCTGAAATTGTATGAGCACAGGTTGCGATACGTCAAGTGAATTCGTTACACGGACATTGATTCGGATTCGATCCCGATCGAGGATCACGCGGGACACGGGATCATGATTCGGATAAATTCATCGCTAAATATTCACCGATCGTCGATACAAATAGCGGACAGGGACAGTCGGTGCGTGTCGTTCGGTTGCTTTGAATAATTCAACCCACGTATCGGCAATTTTCCTGTTTTCCTCGTTCCCCGTCAAACTGCCGTCCCCTATCGTCCGGTTCGTTTAATTTTTCATCCCCTATGGTTCCACACTAGGCCATATTATCGTTCTGTCGCGTTCCATTTCTCGATTTGGCTCTTGTTTGCAGACGAATAAACAGATACCGATTCGTATGTCGGATATGTCACCGATCGTGATCAAAGTTGAACTGATTTACTTAGATTTAACCCTTCTGCCATCCAAGGATCACAAGATTATAAGTATTATAGTATTGTGTATTTGAGTTTCTAAGGGGTTAAATGTATTGCATCGTAAAATTGTAGAACAAAACCTGCTATAAATAATTTTGATTGAAGTTTTAAATATTTTTGTAATCAGTTCCTTTAATTTTCTTGATAAATAGCAAGCATGAAACGAAATACTTGTATTGAATAATTTGGAATTCAGGATTGAGATTTTGAAGTTATTTATGATAAACGTAAAAAGATAAGAAGATTAATTTTGCACAGGCGGACAGTGAAAATCGAAGAGCCTGTGGAGTACCTTGGATAGGAAACTGACAAGATTCGGGGCACGTGGCAGGATCGTAAAAGTGACGCTCGTATCAATGGTAATTCGTAGTTTGAGCAAGTGATCACGAACAGTGGAATCCGGGACTGACTATACGGGGGTCTTGGATAGGTCACGTTCTGTAATGCAGTTCGACGCGACGTACAGATTCCGTGAATACACTTCCATTTACAATCAAACGCGATTGCGTATCTGTGCTTGCATTATCTGTATGCTCAGTTATACACGCTCGTTCTAAACGATACCTTTCTTTGTGTCAGGTAAAAACATTGAAGAGATCCGGAAATGTAATGTTTCTTTTTCGAAATCTTTAAATTGCAAGAACTATGGATTCAAAAATTCAAAAATAACATTTTTCTAACTTAAAGTATCGTGTAGTATACTATATTGAATATTAATATGTAAATTTTGCATTAGCTCAGAAGCAATACAAGCTACGTAACTCTGAATATATTTGTATAATTAATTTTAATTAACAATTGAATCGATATCTCAGACCTTCGAGGTATTAAAGAGCAAAGTGAAATGAAATCGTTGAAGGATTAGAAAACAAATATCATATGGCAACACAAGACTGGAAAAGATTAAGGAAGACAATCTTTGATCAGTTCCCAGACTTCATCTTTTCCTTCTTCCTGTCCAATAGCAGTGTTCCCTTTTCGTGATCTACATTTGGATATTAAAGTTTGTTCATCGTGATTTCATATTCAGACGGTGCTTTTAGGCCAATGTTTGCATCATTTCGAATTCCTCCCCCGTCGCCACACCAGGACCCTCCCCTCCCCCTCTCTATCTCTCTCTATCACTCTTTTAGTCCTTCGACACCGGTCTCGTCACCAACTATCGCCTCCCCTTCTTCTCAATCGTCGATCTTTTCGGCGTTATCGGCCAATAGGAAGAAGCTCGTTTTTTGATTTTGGCCGCGTATCAACCCGCCGCGTTCGATTTCCTCTTTGAATCGTTCCTCCGGGCCGGATAATGAGAATCCCGGATTCGTATCAATCTTTCAACCCTTTCAGAGCTAAATACTTTTGACGTACGTACCGTGCGTGCCGGTAAAATTCATTTTTATTCCTTTTGAAAATAGACATTTTAACGCGAGGCTAATTTGTCCCTTCTTATTCGATTGGAAGTATTATACCCTTAACAAAGAATTATATTTTTAGAAACTTCGAAGCTTAAAAATATATTTTTAACTTTACGATATTGTTTGTATTTTGTGAAGTGAAGACTCGAAAACGGAGTTTTAATTAAAACTTTGAACTAAATGTCTCCTCTACATTAAACGAATGAGACCAATCGAAAAATATGAAAAAGTATATAACATATAAGTTCATCAATCAATCTTTGAGTTTTATTGAAACAAAACCACTTAACTCGACCAATTACTTTTCAATACAATCTCAATTCGTCGAAATGCATTTTCCCAATCGGTCGATTGATTTTTAAATCAGACCCCTGATTCTTTATTCCTACTGTATTTCGTACTTTAGGCTGCTGCAAACGCAGAAAAGGAATGTTTCATGGGTTCATCAACGTCCATTTACCGAAATACATTTTTCTAATCGATCGATGCACTTCGATTCTCGTCGAAATAGAATATCTTATAATGGGTGTCGCGATCGCATTCGACCCAGAAAGGCAGAAAAGGGTATTAATAGAATCGATGGGCGAAATCTGTAGTCACTTTCGTGAAACTTTAAGCTTAGAATTGATGTGGCATAAGTGCTATTTTAAAATGTCTTTTGCGTCATCGAATCGCGTCGAAATGTACATTTTTATTCGCTATAATCGACACCGTTAATTATACATTAAAAGCTTCAATGGGGCATTTATTTGCTTATTTTTATCGAGCTTTGAGCTTCAAATTGATACATCATGTGCGCAATTTCAATACTTTTATCACATTTTATTCGTATCAGAATCGATCATTATTTGCTACGATTGATTTGAAAATTTCAGTAGGAGATTTATTTATTCATTTTTATTAAGCTTCTGCGTTTAAATTGATACGGTATAAGGGCAATTTCGCGATAATTCCATGTCGCGAAATTTGATCGGGCCCATTTGCAAATCTACCGTTTGACCATAAATCTTCGGTTCCGTTTAAGATTGCAATTCGGCCCCGTATCGAAGACGGTTATTCCCGTTGATTTATCTTCTTATTGCCGGTAATACACGTGATTTCCTGCCACATGGTATCGCAATGCATAATCAAAATCGATTGTCCTGTATACAACACCCGACGATAACAGCTGGCGTTTCACCAAATCACCGGTTGCGTTTATAGGACTTCTGTTCAATTGATCCCCTTCGACGACGATACTGGCTTGCGAACAAGCAGTTTCATGGTATCTCGGGCTACCGACAATTTTCTTTCATGGATTTCTTCGGTAACATGGCATTGCCTTCTGACGTTTCAATACGGAGAAAATTCCTTTCCGAACGCATATCTCGAAATATATCATCTGACTTCTCAGGTGGCAGACCGTATCGTCGTATCATGGTTTCAAAATTGAAACTTTCTTTTGTTATTGATATTTTTATAATTTAATATTGCCCTACGTTTTTGCCATAAATAATATCTACAAGTGTAGACAATACAGATTTATATCATATGCTTCAAGAAAGGGAATTATTATTTTAGTATTCACTGTCTTACATTAAAAGTACTTCGAGCTTGAAAGGTTAAAGAGTTTGCCTAGTAATTAAATTTATAGTTTAATGTATGCGTAAAAAAATCTATTATAGTATCGTGAAAATTAGTAAACTAGTGTAGAGTAGAAACTAGAAGTGCAAGTTCATAATAAAATTTAAAGGACTGCAGTTAGAAATAATTGCCCCCTGTGACGAATTGTGAGTGGTTTTACTTGTGATAAATTGTTAAGGAATGGTTTTAGTTAATAATTTAATTGAATGAATAATTCCATGCTATTGAAATTCCATTTGCCAACAATTCTCGCTACCAGTTACGTCCATCGGTCAGGATATTAGAAGTTATTCGATTTATCGTTTCTAAACGCGATCAACTGTTTTGTGATCGTCAATCATCGACGATTATGATACAATTTCGCCGGTACAGACGCGTGGATTGAGTTTGATCCCGGCGAATTAGAGTCTGCGACACCTGGCCAACTATGCAAGTCCCCCTCCCCTTGCACCCGCGTGATTCGATTAAATTGCATCAAAACGCAACCGAATGTACGTGTACGGTTCGCGTTTGCGAATTCACCTGTGTCTACACGCGTCTGATTCACTGACTTGTCCGGGATCGATTCGCCCAACCGAATTATCCTTTATCGTTTCGTGCCATTTTACGCCCCTTTCCCGGCGAGAATTCTGAATTCAAACCTCGTTGAGAAAAGTGTTTTTTAAAAATCCTCAACCGCCACGCTGATACGCAAACATTATTCCCGCGGCCTGGTGCAACAAGTGCCAATATTGAATTTCTAAACAATTGTACATTTTATATAAACGCGACAATTTTTGGAAAATTTTTCCTGCAATAAAATAAACAAATTTTTGGTACGTTTGCGCTTTTTTTAATAAAAATTTGAAAATTTGTATATTTTTAGGTTCGAAGTTACCGTACACACATTGTATGACACATTTATTTGTTAAAAAATATATGAAAGTTTGCTGTGCACACTGGTACACGAAAAACGATGAAAATATTAGTTTTTGAATTTTTTATCTATGGAACATCCGAGCAAAAGGTCTCAAAAAAATACAGGGTAATAGTATGACTAAAACATAGTTAATTAAAAAAATATGAATCCAAATCTATAACTTCATCAGTATAATATCGGCAGTTTTCTTTGTATTTTTGATTTTCTATGGCTCGGAATTTCAATTTAAAAATCTGACAAAATTCTATGTGTTTTTTGTTGAGACTAGTATCTCCGAATTTTTTCCAAATTTTTCATGCACTGAGGTCAAAGAAATTCAATAAAAACGTGATTTTATATTTTTCTATCGAATACCCTTTAGAATTGTTTATTAAAATTCAAACAACAAAATTCGAACTAATAATCCTGCGTCATATATGCAGTAATTTTTTAATTATTTTGTGAATCTAATAACTGTTTATTTAAAGAAATATGGAATCGTATAAGTGATAGATTCTACGAGTTCCCAAGGGAACTTTACTTTCCTGTCGATTCTCAGTTTAGAAGAAACTTCAGATTCTGTAGGATTTAAAGACCCCCCACGTCGATTTGAAATTCGAAGAAGATTTCGCGTCTGAGCTTCCATCCATCACCGAGAATAACCGAGAGAACCTATTAAAAACGCGTAATCGAACGAACGCTGGCCTATCTGATTAATCTGAACAAAAATAGTTCATTCGATGGAACAGTTATCAATCTTTGGTGACACGTGACGTTTGGACGAAGCTTTTCAATCATTTACGAACTTCAATCTCTCGATGCACGATATTATCCAAATTAATCTTTGAATAATAAAAGCTGAGCCAATCGTGACCCAGGACTATAAAATGTACACAATTATAAGCAATTAAAATCAGACACTCGATAATTCTCAAATGGAAATTCATTTAAATTAAAAAAGCTGGAAGTAAAGGGACTACATTTTCAGGATTATTATTAAAATCTGAAATATTTATAAAATTAATTAAATTGACATTTTGATTAGATCAATATTGAAGTAGAATATCTCGAACTTTCAATGCTACGGGAAATGTTTCTCCGAATTCGAGATTGCTAAATCGCTGTTTTCATAAAGTTTCGATCGAAATTTTTCCACGAAATTAATAAATTGCTATCGATCAAAGTCCGCTGGACAGTCGAGCGTGGCTCGATCGCAAACAAATCCTGCCAGACCGCCAGGTTTTTTGCCATTTTCTAATCATCGATCCGCGCGCGCCTGTTATTGGCCCCGAAGCTTCCGGCCTCGAAAACTACTCCGGCGAGTTTCGTGCCGTTAATATCGGGGAAATATGAAATATTGGTCGAACGATGCCGATTGAATTCCACGGCGTGCTGCTTATCGAGCCGGCCCCGGCTTCTTTATTCCTGGCAGGATCGACGTGCGTCCAGAATGCATCCGGATATCTCCCCGTAAAAGAGACCACGGCCCAGGCTCGACCGAGTACGTATGATAAAAAGAGCCGGGTCAATGGGTTTTCCCCCCCCCCATACCGCACAAGGATATAATCCCATAAGTCAGCCGTACGAGCCGCGTTCAAACAAATATCTACACGGACCGTATCGAAAGGAGCCCGGCTATATCTTCGAGTCGGATAACGATCCGACATGCAAACCGTCCGACCATCCGGGTCCGACCATCTGGTCAGATAGACTTTATTGAATCTCCTTCGATCGGGACCGAAGAATTTCGTACTCGACGTTGCACGGATTGAAGGGAGTCGTAGTCAAGGATGGCTAGTGATTGGGTTTTTTTTTTTAAATCCGTTTCTTCTTTTGTAGTTTAGTTTTACGATTTACGTTCACAAGGTAGAGGAGAAATTTTAATCAACGATCGAGAAAGAATTGCCCGAGGAAGAAATAGACCCAACGATCGAGGTGACAAAGCAACGGGCCGTCGAGGGGCGCGCGAAGGAAGAAAAAGAGGGAAAACGTGTCAAAAGTGAGGTGACTTCCGTCAGGAGTTTTACAGTTGAAATCAATCTTCGAGAAGGGACGGGCGAAAGTGGGTGGTGGCAGTGAATGTTTGCCAGACAATCGCAGCCGACTTAAACTTTAAGCTTCCACGAACGAAAGCAATTCTCGGGAAGCTGTTCGAAGCGACTACTGGAAGAATGAGCGATCCTTATCCTTCCTGGGTGACCCGTTTGCATTTTGCATGACATCCTGGAAATGAGAGCCACCGTTCGATGTCACGAAACCGGACGTACCTTTCATGGGTTCGCTACTAGCAAGGGTGGCTAACATTCTCGAACACGCGAAAGACCCTATTGTTGAACTGTCAGTTTACCCTGAAGTCATTAATGAAGACGAGGGGATCTTTTTCTGGAAGCTGAACATTGTGTATTCTTTTCTTCGAAACTGTATTTCAAGTTCTACCTAATCAATTAATAAAGGGAATAATAAAGCTACTATAGTAATTTGTAAATAAAAATACATATTACTTTCGAAACAGTTTTAACAAAGATTGAGTTTAATTGTATTCTTTTTTAATGAAAATTTCAAAATGATACTTTAACGAGAATGCTCTTTTTCACTGATAATCTCAACTTGAATGAAATAATTAAATAATGAATCTTAATGCGAGCAAATTAGCCACGAAAAATGTTTACCTTGAATTTTGCTTTAGCTCCAGGTTTTAAGAACGGGGGGAAGGTTCTCGCAGGAAAGCAAGCGTTAAAAATCAGATTGAAAATTAAATTGACCGTGACCGAATCACTTTTCTTCGGGGGGGGCGAAGGGGTGGCGCGGCTTCTTTGTAATCGCACCACTTAATTGAAACTGGCAACTCATTTAATCCCCTCTACCCCTCGAATCCCCGTCGATTCGGCGAAACGCGTCCAACAATTAAACTTCTCCGCATTTTGGTCGAATATCTCTTAAACAGAGGATTTCGTCAAGATAGCTTCACCTTCTCTAATCAGAATTAATTAATATCCATCAAAACATTCCTAAATTATTTAACCCGACTCATTTTTGAAACTAGTCATGATTTAATTAATAATAACTTGGAATCCAACGATTTAAGGATTAACTACGTTCGAAATGAATAATTTTGGAAATAATCGCGTTTAAAATTAATAATCTGGGAACAATTACGTTCAAAATTAATAATTTAGGAATCGATCATATTCAAAATTAGTGATTTAGAAATTAACCACGTTCGAAATTAATAATTTGTGAACTAATCGTGTTCCAAATCGTCACAAACGTAAAATGTTACAATTCAAAGGCATAATTTTTAATAATTAATTTTTAGGATCGAAAATTAGCCAAACAAAGAATTCCCTATCTATTTGCAAATTTAGATTGAACTTGCAGAGATATTTTTAACCAATTATTTCTTTAGTTTACCCTCAACTAGAAAATAGAAAAATTGCTGAGGAATTTTTTAGAATCCTTAGCTAATATAAAACATCCCTTAATTATGAAAATTGAAGATAGTAAATTCATGATTGAAAAATCATGAATTAATATAACAGTGTGAATTTTGAAATGCTTTAAAATATTCCTTAAATAAGGTCGATCGATTCAACCCTGAATGTTTAATTCTCCAATTTCAATCATAATTATTACAGTCTCGATCAGTACGTTTATTTAAATTTCACGCAGACAGAATTGTTCCCCGAAATCGAGCAAATCGACGAATAAATTTCCTCCATAAGAAGGAACCGAAAACTGCGAATAAATTTTCGCGTTGCAGCTCTTCAAGTTCGATACAATATAATCCTTAACCCACATAACTCGAACAATGCATCGGAAATTGAACAAAATTCTGGAGACAATGCCGCGAAAAACCGAAACTTTTCCTCTCAAGACAGGGGGCAAAAAACAAGAAGAAAAAAAAAAGGAACGATAAAAACTTGAAGATACGAATCGGCGTAGAAAACTTTTCTATCCAACTCGAATCGGCTCACCTGTTTAATCCAACTTTTCCACAAGTCTCTGTCCCACGGGTGGTGAAAGCCGAGATACAAGTGTCGCGTCTCGCGATGGTGACTGTCCTCTTGTTGTTGACTTTGATGACACTGTTGAGTGACCCTCGGAAATCCAGTGATACGAAGCACGAGTTTACCAAGACGTGACGGGGCATAACACACCGCGCCGCCGCCACCGCCCAGCTCCATCCACTCTGGTCGAGATTCTGGACAAGCTGAAATCACGATGATTGATTTCCAGTTCAGTCACGGTCGATTTAACTCGTTTATTGCTACGTTTGCAATTCGTCACGTCTAAGACGTTCGCGTTTAATTGAGAGATTGGCTGATCCTTATTCGGACGTGGTACAAATTAGCAATTGCAAGAAATTGAAATAGAATCAGAGTTACTTTTGGCTTGGAAATTCATTTATAGTCCTTATTAGGACTATAATCAAGGGACAGAGGTAGTGTTAGATTAATCTGATATAAAATTCTATTTGAGAATAATTAGTGTGTTAAAATAAGAAATCTGAAATTCATTGCAGGATAGCTAACTTCAATTGAGACAAAGTATATTGGCTGAAATGTGAGCACAAGGTTGCCTTAAATTCGGAATTTTCATTATGTGCGCATCATCACCCCAACAACCATCGTATGTTAATTATATTCACAAGGGAATCTCAGGAGTCGTATTCACTGATTTGAATGGAACTTTACGACAATGTCCTACTTGTGTGATTCCATACGTTGACCTAGTCTACTTGCCGGGAAGTTTACACTTTATTTTATACGTCTGACTAGTTACCAGCTCATTCTACTTGTCTGATTACGCACTGGCTTTATTCCACTCGTACCGCTTCATTTATTTTACTTGTTCGACCCAGTAACATTTAAATATACTTGTCTGACCATCTAACAAGATTTTATTTCAAGTGTCTCGTTAATTACTCGCTTATTCTACTTCCCAGACTACGTAATAAATTTATTCTACCCGCCTGACTAAGCGCATGCCGATTCTACTTGGCTGTATGCAGATGGTACCCTATCCGTCTGACTAGTGACTGGTTCATTCTACTTGTCTGACTACCTGCAGTTATCGTAACGTTCGTCACTCGTTCTACTTGCCTGAACCGGGCCATTCTACTAATCTAATCACTTGCTTTACCTGGTCAATTAACTCGTTCTACTTCCCTAATTGCACGCGAGCTTTAATTTATACGTCTGACCAGTTACATGTTTGTTCTACTTGCCTGGTTATAATCCTTATTCCACCTGTCTGACCTGTCACTCGCTTGTTCTACTGGTTTGCCTTTCTTGTAGACAATTATTATTGTAATTACCTTAATCTAACCTTCACAATTTTATATCATTTATGATTTATTGCATATTAAATACAGATATCAACAGAAAATTCAAAGAAAAGGTTTCTCTTTTTAATTCATAGATAATTTCTTTCCTTTCAAAATAAAACTCTCATTAAAAATTAAATGTCTAAGAAATGACGTGCCACATTTTTGAAAAATTAACCAGGCATCTCCAAAAGTTTGATGGTTTATTTTAAAAAGAGGAGGAGGTCGGTAATAACGAAAGGGTTAATCAAAAACCTTCGGCAGCCGAATAGAAGTCTTCCTCGCGGCGAAACCGAACGCGGGATGTCATTATCGTAGAACCAGAATGCTCGGGGGACTTTGGTCGGGCGATTTCGATTCTGCATCATCCGACCGCGGCGCGTTACAACGTTGAAATAAAATCTGATTTACACGGCGCTGTTTTCCCCGGAAACGTTCATCGGGAAAATTCGATCACGGTGACGAGCGTGTTGTCAAACCGCGGCGCTTTAGGCGTGCTTCACGCGTCGTGAAACGAAACACGCTTGGCCATCGTTCGAGCATCAATCGACAGCTGCCATTTCTGGCTCCGTGTAATTAGATGAACGGAACGGGCCTGTGCGTTTGTCACTGTCAAAAACTCCGCGACCGTTTGATCCCCGGGAATTTATCGTCCGTGAGCTAATTGCGCGCTCGCTGTTTTATCCGTTTGTCCATCGACTGATTCTGATGGAAATAACGATTTTTTCCGGGAACACTCGGGACACTTTTAGTTTCATGTACATTGCAGGGTCCTTTGATGTTGAATCTAATTCAGTGTACAAATTCGAAGAAAATAATTTTCTTCACACATTATTCGCAGTGTAATTTGGCTTTTAAATTCAGTGACTAATATTTAACCTTTTGCGATCGAACTTACAAGATTTTGTATATATTTAACAAATATTGCTCTACGTTAAATAATATTCCGTGTGTCAGTACACGATGCACAGTGACAACGTTTGCAACACTTTAATTATTAAGGCATCTGCCGATTAATTTTCAAATTACTAGTTTGCACTATTAGTCTAATACCAGCAACATCCACGGTTTATTTTATCTTTTCTTTTGTTAATTATTTAATTATATAAAATTTGAACCTTCAGGGCAGTCAACGTGTTAAAAGTGCTCCTCAAAGGGTTAATGACCTCTCAATTACGTTAAATGAACATGAATCGATATCCAATAATTTCAGTGCAACTTATATGGAAATTAAAAACTTTCTAATATCAAAATTTGATCAAATTCGCGTTTGCAATTAATGTTTCCTATATGCACGCTTATTGACAGCAGCTGCAAATTATAGGCAACTTCGTAGGAAACGAAGTTTCATCCCCGTGCACCGAGCGTGCACGTATATTAATTAACGTTTTTCGTGTAAATCATCTAGCAACATATTATTTTACGTAGAATCCTTATGGGACTTTCGGTATAGTTCCACGTGGCCGGGAAAATTAATAGTTTGCTCGGTGATATGTTTGCGGTTGAAAACAATTGTTTGCTAATATGCACGCCGGAGTTTTCGAACCCCTTGCGGGCCGATTGTTTTACCAGAATAATCCATGAATTCGTACGATTTGATAATATCGTTGCTCGAAATAGAATGTTCGGTGAATTTAATTTGCACCGTGGTTAAAACTTCATCCCCCATCAACGACGTATAACGGTGAAAAAAAAGTACTTTGTTTTCATATAGAATTATAGGATTTTCAGATCTTTTAACCATCGAGTTCTTGAATTTTGATATTCAACTCACATATGTCTCCCCAGAGGCACCGCTCGAGCGCAAAGGGTTAATAGCTGCAGCGTGGCAGCCAAAGCGTTAAAGTTTAATTTCGAATAATACAACACAGCTGTCGTTTCACGAATACCAAACGAGATGCCATAAAACGAACTTAATAAATCAGAATTGAAGTTGAAATAATCGTAGCAAATATTGTCGCGTCGAAGGGGTTGAAAAGAAGGTGAAACGTTTTCCTGAAGGGATCATAAGGCAATTTCAGGAACGATGCTCGAGGAAGCCGTTTCGAACGAAGATCGGCTAATTTAATGAAGAAAGGACGAAGAAAAACGGTGGGGTTTATCGAGGGTTTATTCAGAGAGGAGGAAGAGCTGTTCGATTGATCAGTAACCTCATCAACGCGCCACGAAGTAACAACGGACCAAAATGGTGGCCAGAGTGCGGGCAATTAAAACTTTTCGAAAAGCTTTCGAGCACCCGGGGGCTCGGTCAACCCTTCGGTTCATTATTCAGCGATCACGAAAACTTTTTCTTCCTATGCTAATGCAGTCGGGTTCGTTTATTCCACGGCGGCTGAATGTTTCTTGAAGGGAAAGCGGGGGAGGAATTTTGTTTAACCTCTTTGAGGGTGGCTATAGTCACTCGTTATCGAATGCTTATTCTGTACTTTATTTTCACCTTTGTAATTAACAATGATTTCAAACATTTCTGTTATTTTGTAGCGTTTTATATTTCTATTTATAGGTGTTAATAAATTTGGATAGCTCTTGTGCCACTGTTTTGTATTATTTCAAGAACACTTGTATTACATTTTAAACCATTTCTCATAAAAATTTCCATGCTGGCAATGCAAAAGATACATTTTCATAATTATTATTTAATAAAATTAACAATGCCTTGCTATAAAGACTTTAAATTGATCTTGAAATGTTTCTTCATTGCATAAGGCTCGAGGAAGTCCTTGCAATTAGTAGGGTACCGAGAGTCGTCTAATTAAATCAATCATCCTCCTTCGTTTCGGTCAATTAATCAATCTTAATGAATTCAGATCGATTAAAAAGGTACACAGCTTGATAGGTAGCGGGTCCAAGTTGAAACTGGCCCAAAAAACCGAGTAATCAGGATAGAGCAAGCAGGATGGGAATCCGGTCGAATCCCTGCTGTTTGCTGATTTAAACTGCGGCCGCGGTCAGTTTCAATTAGGAATTGCTCCGGCCCCGAGCTCTTTAACGACTTCGAAACAAATCTGCTGCCCTCGACCAGCATCAATGTCGGCTACGTTCCGATTAACGCCGCTTAGCGTCCACAAGGCGACTCGATTTTAACGGGTATCGCTAATCCGAACCGTAGATCGACGAGAAGCTGCTCGTCTCCCTGTCGACACCGTCGCTAATCGTGGTCAATACCTGCCACCCTCATTTTAACTTGATTTTCACTTCGAACCTCGCCATTTCCTTCCCACATTCGAGTATTTAACCCTTTCTATGCTTCAGATTAAGGTTTTAAATACGTACGATATCTGGATCCCGTAACCAGTATTTTTATTATTTATCATTAAAAATTCGTCATTCTCTAGCATTTAATATTCTTGTTAATAAAAAGAAATACTTTTGGGAATTTAATGTTTTTTAAACTTCTATTACTGAATGTTTTTCCGACGTCAAAGCACCTTTTAAGCTTTGGTAAACGAATACAACAAATAAATAATATTAAACACGTACGAAAGTTTCAATACCAGAGAAAGTAGTACAACTCAATCATTAACCACCTTGTTAGCAAAGCGCATAAAATAAATACTAAACCGAACGTTTGAAAGATTCTTCATTCATTTGTTATCGTTACTCGTTAAACTTTTAGATTGTTTCGCGAAGCACGAACGATTTTTACGATCGAGCCAGTAGTAAACACGTTGCGATCGTCTGACCATCGAGCCACCGGAAGTGCCGGTTGACGTATAACAACATCCGTGAAACTCGGTGTAAAAAACAAAAAAGGAAGCGGCCAAATGACCGTGTGAATATTCATCGGACGCTTGAAATTCATAATCCGGCAACACGAATCGAGAGGATCGGGGCTTTTTCGTACCATAAATCGACTTCCCGGCTGACCCGTGTACCTGTAATTGAATCACCCTCGGGGAAAACGGGATTTTCTATTTTCTAGCCGGGTATAAGGCTCTTCGGCGCTGTTTGTTCATCATTTTTATCGAGCAAGACGACAATGTCGTTTAAACACAGACCATTGTTGCGTTGGAGTAGTCGAACATCAAGCAGATATTGTTAGCTGAGTAACAAAAGCCGTGGAGTTTTAACCAATCATAAGCTAGCTATTGTTACCAAGAGTTACTTTCGTGAGACTAATTCAGAACAAAAAACACGATTCTGTTAAATTAGTCTACCAAATCAGAGCTTGGAGATCTCAAAATTTTCCAGAAAGCAAGAAATAATTTTTCAAATGAAATATAGGTCTCTTAAAAATTTGAATTAAGAATGCTTCAACACTCTTTAATTTCTTACCCACTTCAGAGACTATCTAAACTCGTGCGCCCAAAGTTTTAATTAACACCAATAAACCTAGAATTATATCAACGAAAACAAATTCCGTTCCCGGGTTTCTTATCAAAGGTTCGAACAATAATTATCACCTTCTTCGCGACGCGAAACTCGGTTTATAATATCGCCGACAAAGAGGGCGCGCCGGAGCCTCGCGTCGAAGTTTGCGTCTAATTAAAGATCGGCTGCTAATTAACCGGGTCAGCCAAGGAGAAACAACGGGGTATCCAAGGTTCTTCCCCGTTTCACGGGGCTGTGTTGCGGCCACGGGGAAACCGGAATGTAAATAAGTTTGGTCGAAAAGAGGAAGTCGGGGATCATCGTGGGCCAGGTTGTTTGCCGTTGATCCGGCAAGGCCACCGATGGCGAACACCTGTTACCGTCAGCTATTCCGAGTTTAATCAAGCTCCCGAAGGAGCAGCCGACCGTCAAACTCCGTCTTCCCCCTTCTTCAGATGGAAGGGAGGGAGAAGGTGAATTTCGAGACGGTTCTTTTGCCCGTTCGATGGAATCCTTGGGGTGGGATGTTCATCCCTGCGAATGGCTGCCATCGAGGCTCTCCACGAACCTCTCGAAATGTGATTATTCGACCGGGACTCGTCGATACCTCGCTAATCACGGCTCAAGGCTAAACGGGGGAAACTGACGATCAGAACGAGGGTGTTAATTCGACGTGAGAAAGAAACCCCTTGTTGTATTTCATTTTCACTCGGATACTTCAGTTTCTAAGCTCGTGAAGTTCCCGTGCAGTGTCGTATTCTTAACCCTTTGTGTATGAAGTATTGTAATACAGAGCCTGAATGAATCATTTGATTTGGTGTACTTTTAATATACCGTATTTAAATGTCAAATTGTGTACTTGTGAGTAAAAGTGGGACAAGTGTCTTCCAACGAGCGAATGGAAATTGTTGGGGGTTGAAAAGTACTGAATTTAAGTCACGTCTTGTACAAACAGTCCGAAACGTCATGTCAGGTATAAGTTTGTGAGGTGATGTCGTTCTTTTAACCCCTTGTCTTCTTAACCCAGTTTTAACCATTTTGAACCCCTTGCACGTGGCAAATTAATGAAAGAAATAAAAGTAACTCGATTCTCCCAAAATAAGGCTTTTAACTTTTGAAAGTTTCATTGGAAGAGTTAAATCTAAACTTAAACGTATCTAAAAATATTTCCATGGGCTACCAGCCATGGAGTATTGAACGTCTTGCTTTGTCGTTAAAAAGAACGTGACACATTCTTAAAAATTATTTCTACGGGGTAGTAGCTTCGTCGATCGCGTGCCTTCACTATTTTCCACTTTAAAATTTAATCTTTGTACCTTTTACGCGACACTCTTTTTCGAACGCCCGCATCCCATATTTTTCGAATTTTGCCGCATTCAAAGCGGGAAATTGATTGGTTCTCGATGATTTGAAAAATTTTCGAACGAGCAATCAAACAACGGTAGAATAGAGAATGGAGAAAAAAAGAGGACGATGGGTATTGATTGTGTGTTTTCCGAGGTTCAGTATCTGCCATTTATAACGCGGAAAATATCGGGGGTACTCGTGTTCGCCGAAAAACACACAAGGACGATGTCATTCTGAGCACGTATGGCTCCGGTGTTCAGTCTCGTTGTCATTTGATAAAAATGTTTGAATCAATGGACGCTTTGTACGGTGCCGAGGTTGTTCGCGGAAAGGTGAAAAGGTGCAAAACTCCTTTGTAAATATCGTTTTCTACCTGCTGGCAAGTATCGAATACGATAAAAAGCTCTGCCCTCGTTTACGAACAATCACCATTTTCACAGGTTGGTTGGTTTTCGGTTTTGCGAGGCCAAACGCCAGAAACGTTGCTTCTTTTTCTGCTTACCGTGCAGAAATCGACACAAAGTTTCTTTAAATTCAAAAATACTAATATCAACGATGCGTTTTGACGAAGTTATTTGTTCAAAAATTGTCATATGAGTTTATTAAACTTTTAGAAGAAATAAAAATAAAAAAGGAAGTTTCCAAATTATGAATTAATTGTATTAATTATGAATTAATTTTAATTTAATTGTAAACCAAAAAGTTTCCAATTTATAAGAGTTTGGTAGCAAGTACTAAGCCTCTGAACTAATTACAAATTTAGCATTAAATCTCTCTAAGGTGTTTACAAAAAGGTTCGAAAATCTATTTCGTCCTAATTCAATACTTGGAGCCGAGTTCCAATCGTGCCTCGACTTTTCTCATTCCTCAGTTTCACCATTGTTTTTGCACGGTCCGAGGCAGATAGGCCAGGAATACTCGAAAAGTTCCCAATCGATTAATTCGGAACAAGACATTTCGTTTTTCGGCCGTTTTATCCGACGAACGGGGCTGCATTGTTTTTTGCAGGATGCAATTTACGAACGACAGCTCGTCCGTGTTCCCGTTGCGAGGAATCGCAATCGCGATCGACTCGCTGCAGACAGACGTGATTAGCTTTTTTGAGCGATCTTCATCGGGTTATCCGGCTGATTCCCGACGTTCGTATGCGAAGGATGATACCTCTCGAAATTCTACGTTACAGATTGGAACGAATATCCTTTTTTTTCTGTTATTTCTATTTGCGAAAAAAGGCCCATGAAATGTCCTTCGCCGAATCTGTTTCACGGATCGACTCAGACTTTATGCAGCGAATTTTCGAACCTTGGATACTGTGCCATTCAAGGAACCACCCTTAGCTCTGAACGACTCAGCGAATGAAGATAACTTTGAGTAAAATCACGTGTAAAATCACGTTGCCTATATTTATTTGATTATACCATATGTGGTGATTTATGGCCAATATTACATCCAGGCATCCAGGAAATCTTTAATATTTAATATTTAATAGCTGATATCTTTAAACGGTAATATTCAGTACGTAAAATAAAATCTCTATCAAACAAGTAATATTTTACAGTTCCAAATGGGAAATCGAAGGCGCCTGTACCATTATTAACGAAGTAATTAGATTTTTCTATTAATACACTTCTTGTTACTCTTTTTTTTTACAAGGTAACATACATATTATATACACTATCCACTCGCAATCGATATCGAACCAACCCGGCCATCAATTTCAAATTGGCACGAAGGCTGGAAAAACCTTCGTTTCTAAAAAGCTAATAGCCCTGCCCGCAAAAACAATTACGTTTTATCGATACGGCCATCAGCGACTATTAGTTGTTCACGTGTCCTACCAACGTTTCACGCAACTCCATAAACAAAAATCTAGTTTCCTATCAAAATTACGATTCTCGAGTTTCAGCCCTGGGCCCTGTAAATTCCGGGCCAGGACTTGGTTAAGGTTTCCTGAGACCCCCCTGGATGGCTAACTTGAGAAAAGTTGGTATGGAAACTTCAGTCATAAGTTACTTATAACAGACAATTAAGAAAATTTATTTGAAAGGGGAGACTCAACCCTAACGCAAACCCTTAACGGTGTAGGAAACTGCGAACCCTTCTAATCCTCCCTTTAACACGGATCCGCTCCAGGGACGTCGCGGAGTGTTTTCATTCAGAAAACAGCTAAATCCTCGCGGGACTGCAACGTCGTTGTACGATTCAATCCAGTTACCCCCCTCCCGCTGATATTCCTTATTCTCGTCACGAAGTGATCCGAACCATCAAAAAAACCGACATCCGGTCGGAACACGGGTAAACCATTCCGTTCGTCCAGCGGGGGAACCAATGAAACGGATGTTTTTATCCCGCCGACAGCCCTTATCTGAAAAGGGGTTGGTCGAGCGGAGCACGGCTCCCTTTTACACGGAAAGAAATCCAATTTAAAGTTCACTTATCAGTCACGGAGTTACTTGTATCCAGATAATGCTTTATCCATCCGGCGGCCACGTTCGACAATTGATCGCGGGAACTCCTGACGCCGCGAAGATGAATCAAAGTTAAGGATAAGTCAAGAGAACGGGGGCAGCTGAAGTTTCGACAACGAAGATGCCGTTCTTTTTTTCTTCTTCTTCTTCCTTCTCGAACAAAGGTTGGCGTTATGGATCGTGATAAGAATTGGGTTTACGGCAGACGTATAACGCGAGCCCGTTGTTTGGTTTGAAATTTTGCAAGAAATTTTTATGATGATAACGTAGGTGGAGGTGAAGTGTCCAAGGAATAGGAATTCATGGTTCTTTTAAACCCTTGCCGTAGTGGTTTTTTACAGGTGCGTCGGTCGAAGTTAGATATTTATTATTGCAATGTTGAAACAAACTATAATTTACGTTTAACGAGTTTATCAGTATACCATACCAATTGTAATTCTAAGGTAACTCTAAAGTACCTTGTTCTCACTTTTATTGGCCCTTTTATGACCCTGATGGGGCTATTTTTGTCAACTATTTTCGCGATAGAAGAATGTGATGAAGAACACTTACCCGGATAAAGGAACAGCCTGGACCCGATGACAGCTAGGGCTCTTCTCTTCCATTGGGGAAAAACCAACCCTTTCAACACGAGGGTGTAACCGCAACGACTGTATCCTGTTAGTTCAGGCAATGGTGATGCGGGTCCTGAAACAAAATAATCGAAAAATTAGTTATAATATTCTTTAACACAGCAGAATTTTATTGGAAATTGCAATTATATTTTTATATAAAATGGGTGCTTAAATGAATATTATAACAATTTTTATAACTGTGTTTTAGCTGAGAAAATTAAAAATCAAATCTTGGAATTTATATGAAAATTTATGCGATTGGTATTCAGAGTGCAAAGGGTTGAAATTATTATTCCGAGCCAAGGATTGCCATTTTCTTACAGCGAAAAGAACGTTCCCGTGCAAGAGGCTAATATCGTGTACATTATAAACAAGTAATTCCCATGTAAATTGTACAGCAAAATTACAAATAAAAATTGTATCAGCAATGTTGCATTGAAAATTGCTGCTAAACTCGAGGGGGTTCCTTGGGTCGTAAAAACTAGAGCAGGGGTCGGCGTTTATCAACCGATTTATTATACGGTTTATCGCTCAATGAATCGCAATTAACGTGAAATTTCATTTAATCGCGCGACCGGCCAAAGCTCGCAAGCTGTTGCAAGAGCGCTGAAAAATACGAACATTGCCGAGTCGTCGGGCAAAGTTTCCTCCCCCCGAAGGTAGCTTTCCCGTGGCAGGATTTCAAATTCATGAAATTGTAATTTCTTACCGGTTGCACCCTTTGGCGCAAAATATTAGCCGCGCGGAATTTCCCGACTTTGAGAAACACGAGGAACGCGGGAAATTAGAAAGGAAAGCAATTTTACGGAACTGAGGCAACGTTAATACGACCGAGTGTAGATTTTAATGAAAGGTATCGGGGCAGTAAACCGATCTTCCCTTCGAGGGGATCTTCGATCAAATTAATCACGGATAGAGACACGACGTAGGAATTTATGAATAATAAAATGGTGATCTTAACATTGCAAACATTCTTCATTCTTTTTTAATAAAATCAACATTCTGATATTCGCGTTAATAGTCATATTTTATTAAAATGTGGAAGATATTTATATTCAAAGTTATGGTAAACGTCTACTCTAAGCTTTAACCCTATATCCATTGTCCCCTCTGATGGGACATGAAAAGACTGCAGGTGATTTTTAAGGGAAATTTTAATTTATTAAATAGAATAATTATTCACAATGCTATGTTATCTTATCCAAGACGATGTTCACTACCTTGTAACTAAATATTTTTTAACTGCTGATACACAATCTGAAGAAAATTTTCGAGTACAAAGGGTTAATAATTTGATAGTCTGGTGAATATAAATTAATCTTAATAAAAGAATTGATATTAAAATTTTGTCATTTAAGATGCCATGTAACTTCGTAATGTTAATTCTTGAAATCGAATCAACGTTAGGAACGATTAACGGCCAGGATCAGGTTTGTATGTGACATTCGTGAGCATCCGCATTAATGCAGTTTCCCATTAGAATTCACTTTCGATGCGACCGAAATTCATCGTTAAATAACGCTTGATGGTGTGAAGCATGCAAATCATACTCCAGAGACATCGCACAATGCGCGCCCTCGAAACCATTACGTATATTTCATGTACAGGCTCGTGTAAACGTTTGGGTATGCATTGAGGGGCTACAATATTCGGAATTCGTTTTTCCCCATCTTTTTGCAATTTTTCACCATTCACGTTTCATGATCCGTGCTCGATAACGAATTCCATAAAGTGTGTTGCCAATTTTCTATACCGTTCTTGCGAAAACATGTACCCTTTCAAAAATAAAAAATAAACGGAAGAAAGATGTTTGATTAATTTTTAAAAGGGTTATCCAACGTTCAACATTCAACACGCTGAAATAACTTGCGATTACAATACAACAGATGGTCGTTGTCGGATGATTGCTTCGTTATCCTGTAATCATCGTCCAATTTCATCAGCGGACGGTATCAAACTCGAAAATGGAACGGCGATAAAACAATCGTAGTAAACAGCTGTTGAACGCGCGTAAAACGATTAAAATATTCAATAGGATGCAACAAATGGAATCGATTCAATGATCTCCGGTTATCTTAATCGATTTTCATCCACGCGGAAGCCCGTCCAGCATTGCATAAAGCCCGCGTGTTTGCTCTAGGAGACCAGCCATGCCGATGTATCCATCGGCATATTAAATGAAAATCTACCGAATAAATATTGACGTTCACGCGGTTTTCGACGCGGTTTCCAGTTTGCTCCTGGATTAACGTGCTTCGGTTATCGCGAACCACCGGCATATGTTATAATCAATCGCCGTATACACTGGTACTTGAAAATTTAGCATCGATGTGTGAACCAACAAAGGACATCGTTTAACCCCCTCCCCCTAAGTATCATGGCAGAACCGAATGTTGTAAATATTCAACCACCATTATCGAATCTATTCATCAGTTTTTGAAAAAAATAATTCTCTCAATTATCCTGGAGCAATATTTTATATTAACAATTGTTAAAGTTGTTTGGAATTAGAATATCAGGATATTTCGATACCTTTGAATACGAATTTGTTATTCGACCAGGTAATCCGGGCTTAAATATGGCATTTTAAAATGCACGAGCCACAGTCTTTAAACCGAAATGATCATCGGAAGTTGAATTTTTTATCGTCACGTTCAAGTAATTAAACCGGGGTAACCTGATTCTTTTTGCTCACGTCAAAATCCTTCAGCGAGGAGCTTTTACAGGTGCAGCTAATTACAGGATGCGCTCCGGATCCTGTTACACTGTGACTATGCTTTTAATGGCTTACCAGCCAGCCGCGTCATCATCGTGTCACCAGGTTAATTGCGTTAGCTGAGCACTTCGTCACCTCACCGCCGGGTATCGTTGTTTTGTTTCCCTATACCTACAGCACTTTCATCCACGGCTTTTCGATAGTATATGTACACACGACGATAGACAAACATCTCGAATCAGGTGTCACAAGTGTACCATAGATGTTAATTAACGAGCGGGTTCGAACACTTGCAAATGGGATTATCAAAATTTGTATCGATACAGGGACTGATAATCTTTGGTCGACTGAAATTAGTTAAAAATTTTCTATTGTTATTTTTATATTCTATTCAATGAAAATCATTAGAAGCAGATTCTTTTAATTTTGACAAATTTTGACATTTATTTCTGCAGCAGCAGTATGGATAAATAAATAAATTGCAATTGATTTATATTGTCAGATTTCAGATTAGATGAGTCGAAATTATGTAGTTTTTTCATAATTCTTGGAGAGTTTTGAAAAAATTTCAAACATCGATAACTGGTGGGCAATGGGCAAGCAATTTCGTTCACTTAAAGAAGTTGAACTCCTTTCACGTCTCGGGGCAATAATAAACATCCGTTTTTAAAGAAGTTCGACCAACAGTCAATTAAACCGGCAAGACGGCGAACGAGCATAACTTCCGGTCGATAAACTGTCGACTTTCTACAAGAAACTTATTCAGAGCTTTGGTGAAATTTCCCGTGACCCTACGAACTTGCTGGAACGTAATTTTCGAAATGGACTACGTGTATCAAGTATTTGCGTCTGGCCCGGTTAGTTCTGTCTCCAACTTCCGCCACCAACTCCATTTGTCATTCCATCGAAGTTGCTGCCAACAACTTTTCGCTTAGAAATTTAGGACGCGCCAGACTTGGATAAAAAATAATTTAATTGATGCTGAATGACTTTAAATAATCCGGTAATCGTAATTAACGAATTATCTAATTTGTGTTTCTACAGAAATCTATTATTAATATTAAATTCTATTTAAAGAAATTTTCAATACCCTGCTTTTGTTATTACAATTAATTCAGAAATTTGGTATTAAGATTAATTTGAGTAAAATGTAAATTAATTGTTCATTTCGCTAATTTTGATAACTTTTCGTTTAAATCATTATCGAATCACTTAATCATTTAATTTGCAGCAGATACTGTTCGCATAAACGATAATTAATTACGTATTTTAATGATCGATTTAAAGTGCCTCTCTGAAATCGCGCTCGGATAATTTGATTAATAAAAGTAAATGGAAGCCCATCTGGGATGTTTTCAAAAGATTTTAGAGTGGATTGCTCCTGTTCGAAATAGACTGTACAATGTTAAATAAGCATGTTATACGAACGATTCCGATTTAAGTATTCGAAATCGAAGAGCTCTGATTGCTCGAATAATTTTCGAATTGGGCATGTTGCGAATCTTAAAATATTGAAACGTTTCGAATATTTAAACACTTGGAATATTTCGATAATTTACAAATTGATCCTGTCGCGAAATTTCGTACACTTGAATAAATAATCCGTTAATCGATCCTGCGAAACGGGCGATGAACCGTTTTTTTTTCCAACCATTTTACGTTCTTTTTTTTTTTTAATTTAAACGGCGAGTTCGCGTGCACCTGCTCCGTTCACGCGTGCCACGATAATTATAACATTATTGCCGCTATTAATGAGCAATTTCAGGGCTTCTGTGCCGTCACCCCCGTAAACTCCAAGCACATTATACCAACTCACGTTATACAATTTACCGGGCTAATTAAGTTAAAGCAGTTACGCTACACGTGGTTACACGATACCTTGGACCCGGTATACTGTCTTTTTTTATTTTTACTCCTTTCGCGGTTTTTATGGGAAAACCCCGTCGTCTTTCGTTTTATGAATCCCCCGCGTTTAACAACCGGTAAATCGAGATAGTATAATTGTACTTACTGTACAATTCAAATGATTTGTATTTATCAGTCATTTATAAGTAGCAACATTAATAATAAACAAAGAATACGTTATTAATATTTATTAAATTTAGAATTTTGAGAAAAATGAAATAATTTTTAATATTATTCACAGTTAGAACGTCACAAAGGAATAAATATATTTCTTTAATAGAGTTTTATAATTTTAATGCGATTATTTTTTATCTGTCAGTGAAACTGTGTCATCTGCAAATTCTCGCGTAACAAGAACTGTTGTAATTCTGTTTCTCCTTTTTGATAAAATAAATATTATATGTTTGAAATACGCATAATGAATTACACCTAACGTTGCTAAAATATGCAGCATCTCGTTACGTTTGTGATAAACTGCAGGGGTCGCACTTAAAATTTTCCAGGAAACAGTAATAGAATATTTTAAACGTAAAAACATGCAGCATCGTTCCACCGGACAGATAAATTTTACTTTACACATGAGCGAATCTCTTGGAGAATTAATATGTGACGCAGGTATCTTTTTAAACGTGGCCTTTGATGGATAATATTTTCCATCAGTTCAATGATTTACAGCGATATTTATTCACAAAGAGGGTAAATTATAATTCTTTCAAATTATTCCATATCTGTTTCTGTCAGTCGATATCAAATGATTAGTTTCGATGTATGACAAGTTCTGTGAAATGGCATTTGCGATACACCAAATTAAAGATTAAAGTATGATCAAGATTATTATATGGGTGCTCCTTTCAGTAATGTTTTTCATAAAAATTTGACTTTCTACGTCCGGTCACTGATCTATATACGAATTTCATTGCCTAATTTATTAATCAATCAGTCATACTGTGTTCTGAATATTGTCACTTCCGTCAATTTTTAAGCCTCCAATTAATATAACATAAGTATAACTTCGCGATACTTTTGTGTCATGAAATTAGGTCAGACTCTACTCATCTCAAAATCGTTGTTACACCCATCAATGATACTCCTTGCTCATTACAGGTCATTTATTAAAGGCCACCCTAAATAAAGCGTGATCACACGCTCCTTAGGTTTCCATCGTGGTTAGAAACGAGCCACCAGCTCTGAGGTAGTAGGTTCGTCAATAATTACATCAGACCCGGTTTCTCAGGCTCTCGATCGATCTTCCGGTCGTACAGAAACACCGGAAACGGTGGTCGTCTTCTTCGGGCATAGGAATCGCGTTGAAAGGCGAGAATTTCACGTGGACAGTTCCAAGCAAACGGTGTTCCGTGCGTTCGACAACCCGGTTTGAAACGCCTTTACCACGTTTCAATCGAATTGAAACAACGTTACATGCTTCCACTTTGGTTAATTAACCAGCTGACCCTGAGACATTACGCAAATGGTCGTTCTTCGGGTCACGAGCGTCAATGGATACCACGAGTTTTATAATAAAGGACCGAGGGAAGTGTGACATTTAAGAAAATTATTAAATTGCTAATAATTTGATGGTTGTAAGTTTTAATATTGAAACAGAGATTATTTGGAAAATTATTTTTACAATCTTCCATAAAATAATCTGCAAAATTACTAATTTGAAATAAATAATTCCCTTGTGTTTTCAAAGTGACTTAGAATCTCAATTATTTTTATTTTGGAAAGGAAGTTAGCGGAAAGATTCCTCGGTAGATCCACGAAAGTTTGTACGTTTTTATTGTTGGTGAAGTTCTTTTATCTGTTGACATTTATTTTTTCTGCAAGAATATGCGTGCTTGGAAACAACTGCGAGCAACGATAAGGGACGTACGTGTTTGCTCGCACAAGCTGAAATTATTCTTAAGGGTATAATGAGGCAGGAACAATGACTACAGGGAAGAGCGGATAACATCGACGCGGTACAATATTTCGAGAGAATGTGCACAGAGAGGACTTTAAGAGAACAGAGTGGAGTGTTGAAATTGTTTTTAATTTTTCTCTATTCATCGCAGTATTATATTCGGTATTCGCGAAGCAGGCCGAGAAATGAGGCAATTAAACATCCATTGAATAAATTTCAGTAAAATTATAACGGAACTGGGTTCCACAAATGTAAAATTCAGTAACACAGTTTTATTAGCTAGCGCTAATATTTTACTGGTATCTTGGTAGAAATTTTTGCAATTTTTATTAATGGAATATATAGCACTGAAGTCTTAGTTTAATTTAATTCGATAACGATGAAAAATAATGGACAAACAGGCAGTGCTTGTAATATCGATACAGATTGCCAATTATTCGCCGGTTCATCGAACTCGTGTCACCGGAAGCTGTCAAACAGCGAACGATCCGGTCAGCCGATCGGTATCGAAACGAAGCACATTGTTTCGCGTCTGGCACGAGCGAAGATCGCCTCTCCATTGCGCTGATTAATGTATCGCCCTGTGAAATTGGATTCATTATCGTCACGAATTTTGATGTTTCTCCGTGTACACTCGTTACCCATACGCCCCTGTTCGCCTCTACAAATTTAACGAATCCGGGAACAACGAAACAAATAACCCTTGATGACTAAACGGCACTGTACTGATTTTCAATTGGAACTTTCATTGACTTTATCGTTCATAAACATGTTATTTTAATATCAGATGATTTCATGAATAGTTAAGCTTTCAGAGATAATTGTGTTGTTAGACTGTACAATACGTGCATTCAAAAAGAAACTATGATATTTTATTATTATAAGTAATAATTGCCAGTAATAATTTATTGGTGAAAATGTATGTACAGGTATTAATCAAAACAGAAAATTAACCGGAAACATCTTTTTCACGGGAAAAAAAGTTTATATCAATTCCAACTCCATGGAGGATTAAATACAACCAACTGAAACGCGTTTACTTCGCAGCATGCTACAATTTATCTTTATTATTTCAATTCACGCGAGCATTTCCACGTTTATTATGTTAACTCCATTTGGTCGTGGCAGAGAGAAGCAGAAAATCGATCGACAGTGTATTGATAATTTCCAGAGCAAAATGTGAATCAACTGTGGTTAATTCTTTGTTTAAAAATTTTCAAAATAAATTCTGCAATTACAATTAACCTGGTTCCTGAAAATTTTGTACTATCTTTTATTTTAATATACCATCTTTTATGTTTAAAAATTTACCAGTTGAATGTTAATATTTAAAAATGATTAAGAAGTAGATATATTATGTTATTTATATAACACAGAATATAACTGTTTATATTTCGCGTCGATAATATAAATAGTTTCTAATCTAAAAGTTGAATTCACCGCAGTGTCGCAGTACACATGAAAATTTAAAGGTCAGATCGATTTTACGAATTTGTGAGCTGAATTAGACGCTACTGACATGCACTCAGCAACGACGAAACTTTTGCAACTATATTTGACTAACAAGAGGGTCGCAGGATGTTCGGCTCGCCAATGTGGCTCAAACTTTCCACGTAGTTCACCGGTGCATAATCAGCTACTGAATGCATCCGATGCACCACTACTTCTCTCGGCATTCTTGGCCGTACTAATTTTCCAACAGAATCGTGTTTCAAGTTTTCCATTCGCAACGCATAAAATATAGATATCAAGAGAATTTTTACTCTAAACAAAAAACAAATACTCCTCGAACCTTAGTCATAAGATCACGATTTTCATAAAAAAACAACATAATGAATGAAACTATTTAAAATTATACAAGATTTGTAATTCTGTGCTTATTTTATTTCAAATAAATAATATTCTGTCATCAAAGGGTTAATCAGTTTGATAAATTATTTATCATTAGATTCTCTATTAGATTACGATTAATTTTATCAATTACTGTTCACCGAAAATTGATCAAACTTTCTGCTCTGATTTAAAAAAAAAAATGATATGACGAGCAATTTGCTTATTAAAAAGTGAGAGGTCACTTTGAGCCTTTGGCTCGAGAAACTCGAGATCTCGTATTAAAACTCGCTCGCTAAGTTCTCCGACTTAATGGCTTGGTTAATGATAAAATTCCTCCTGCGTCGAAGGCAAAATGTTATCCCCCCCCCCTCTGAATCGACGATTTTCGCGAATCGGCGAAGTTTCTTGTCCTCTACGAGATTCATAAATCAGCCCTTAAAATGTTCACCCTCCTTCAAAATTCTCTTCGAGAATTGATATCGAAGGGGGACGAAATTATTTATTAAGGTTTACAAATCTATCAATGAACAGAGAATGTTCAGAATCTTTCAGTAAATTAATATGCCACCTAATCGTTTAATCAATTTGTTCAAAATTAATTATTTCATACTTTTTAGTGCTTTTCGAAGTCTAAAAATGATTTCCTTTCGCTGATATTTGAGATATTCATTAAACATTTATTTCAAAGTGTTTGGAGTTCAAAGCAATGCACTCAACAAAATGAAACCTATCCTGTAATGAAACGAATGTTTAACTTTTAGATAACGGAGCCAAGTCTTTACCGGTCCAAAGTGCAATATAGATTTTAAATTTAATTTCAAAGCTTCTGTTCTCATTTCCTTTAAATTTTAATGGAAGCACAATTACACATTCAGACATCCAGTCATGGCGTTCGTGGATCAAAGACAAAGTAACATGTGAACAAATGAACCAATTAAAATTTTAATTACCGAGCAAGGTATGGAATTAATTGGCAAGTACTTTCGATCGATGTCGTGCATATTAAGTTCGTAAATGTCGATCGATCGAGCAGTGAACAGTTAACACTTGGACGATAACGGTATCGAAAATTAGCCGTCGCTTTCCAGGGAAGGTTTAAGCGAAGTTCATTGTCCCGCGGTGTTCCTTAATGTTGCAGAACTTCGATCGACGATGAAATTGTCATGAATTCGAGCGGATCACGAGAGATCGCGAGTTAACATCGAGCTGGTTCGTCGTCGGATCGAAACTTTCCAAGTGAAATTCCGAACTGTTGGCCAGCCTGTAATCGGCGTTTAACGTTTTCGGCTTAGCCAACCGGTTAGGGTCGTTTTCCTGGCAAGGCGAACGCCTCGTTCCCGGAACTTCCCCTCGTAGAAACTCTCAGTCGTTAGCGGTTATTATGGTTAAACATAGTCGGCACCATGGTTGCCTAGTATTCGTCGAACGAATTTACTGTTTTAAAGACAGTTAATTAAGCCTTTCCCTATTAATCATCACTCACGACGTGCTAAAGATAACCATCCTAGTCAGCAGACACTCGTCATTATCGAATACAGTATATAAAGTGGAATAAACTGAATTTATAGTAAAATAACAAAATAACCCTTCGTGGGCAATCTGGGGCAAGGTTAAGTCTAAATAATTTTACTTTATTTATGTGACTATATAATCTAAACATTTTTTAATTAAATATTGTCGTAGAAAAAGAATGAATTAAATAATAATAAGTTACGAAGTAGTACTGAATGCACCGGATCTCATTTGCGAAAATTTTCTGATAATTATGAACGTGTTTTGAATAAAATTGTACGTAAAGGGGTTCACTTTTTTCCAAGTCAAGAGAATTCCTGTCTCGATTCTAATTATCGCATTTTAATTAAAACATTTATATTATATCCTCTGTTTTATATAATCTCTCCAAATACCATTCATCTGTTCTACCTTTTATATGAAAAAGCTCCCAATAATTATTTCCTTTTATGTTTATCTCTAGCCTGCATTTAAAACCAACATCTAAAATTAAAAAAAAAACTCCGTAAACGTTATTGTATAATCTCTTTTTATTAAAAGAGAAGCAGAGAAATCTGTTTTTCTTTCATTTCTGCTTCCAATTTGCATTTAAAACCAACATTCAATATAAAAAGCATTCTATAGATTTTATTATACAATGTCTTTTTTTTTTTCCATTGAGAAAGAACAAAAAAATGTATTTTCTGTCATTTCGGAGCAGTGTGCATGAAATTTATAAAGGCACGTACAAATACTGGAAAAAATGAAAGTTGGTAGTTTGAAATGTCATCGATCAATCAATCGGGACGAACTATTTATGAACTGTGCCGAGTTGCGATAACTCATTACGCAGTTTCAGGTGAAACTATTGTTGAACGTTAATCGATCGATCAACTAACCGTACAGTTTAACGCGACCGAATTCCTCATCGTGAATGTTGCCTACCGGAAATCGGATGTGCATTGTTCACGAGAAGTTTACGCGGTGACACCGCGTGTTTCTGGCATGACTGCGAGCGCATATTTATATCGAGTCGATGACTTGTGATTTTCTGTATTCCAGCGCACAGGTTATCTAACCAATCAGAACATTTTACGCAGGTATTTTTCCAATAATGTTTCTTCGACAGAATGCCAATAAACGAATAAGACATTTATAAAAATTGTCTTACATTCATTTGTAGAAATGTGTACAATAATTTTAGAAAAATAAATGACCAAAATTAGACATTCGTCGAAATAAATGTTAGTTCTAAGAAAAGGAAATTATCAAAATTTCCAGTGTACTGAAATACGATTTGTAGCAGTTGGAATGGAAATTATTGTTTTTGAAAAGGAAGATCAAAGAGCAGACGATTAAGTAGATTTGCGAACATCAGCCAAAAGTTATTCACGTGTAGAAGCTTTTGGAAGTATCGTAGAAGCGGAGAATAAAGTAGAACATGGTCTAGAAAGGAGGGCAAAATTTACACCGAAATGGAACTTGGTCTGATACGGAACCGGAAGTGAGATGGCGCTGAGTGTGAATTAGAATAGAACTGAACTGGAACCAGTACTGAAATTGTACTGAATCGATGACGGTTCAGATTTATACTGTTCAGATGAAGACATAAAGAACTGGTATATTTGATCGATAAAAATGAAACCTGTTACTAAAAAGAATATTTAACCCCTCGCCATGCCATTTTTTTCACAGATGCATCGGGCAGAGATAAACTTTTTTTTTAAAAAACACCATGGTAGAACAGTGTTTTTAAACGAATTGGAAATTAAAACTAATCATTCATTTTGTGAATATTACAAAGTGTCCACTTGTGTAATTTCAATTAATGATATATTCTAATATATTATTTACTATAATTGACGTTCCTGTCCACGACTGTATTTATATTATAATGGAAATCATTATATTATGGTGTTTATTTAAACTAAGTTTGTAATGAAAACAGAAATTTGTAACATGACAGGTAAAGCAATTTTGTCCCTTAATTGCTTAATAAAATTAATTTACTCTTACCCTATATTACATCATCTGAATTATATGTTTATCAAAATTTTCCAATTAATGTGATTAAACTATCTAATTACGTGATTGGAAATGATCAATTGATGAATCTGTTTGAACCAATCTCGCAATTAGTATTTGTCATTTAATTTTCTGTCCACGAAACCTAATTAATTAAAACACTATTTTCTGATCCGATCTTCCTTTTTAAACTTATAAAACTCAAGGTTTATTAGAATCTGTTAGAATATTAGAATAACCCAGAAAATATTTGATACGCTAAAATATAGCAAATTAACTATAAAACTAATTATTAGGCAGCTATTAAGCGACTTGCTTCTACCAAAGTGTCGTCTCAAGCTCCCGAACGACAATGCACACAGCTCTGCACACGTTATTAATAAATCAGGTGGCAATTATTTAACTTTTCACCGAAAGGGTTAAAGTGTGCAGCCGCTATTGGTTGAAGCAATATTTATTCGACAATCGAATGGAACTCACCCACGTGGAAAGCGATGAGGTGTCGTAATTCAGGATCGACCCCCAGCCGAGACCGTCTGGATACATCCTGGAAGCCAAGCTTTTGGAGAAATTGGTCCTGTATCTCGAGTGGTTTCTCCTCTGCAGCCAATCTCCTTCCAGACTCGCCTCCGTACTGAAAACCGAGCGTAATCTCTTAATGGATCTTATTATCGAAATTCACGCGCATCAGATCGTTCGTTATCTTGCCGGCACGGGGAAAAAAACTGAACAATTCAAAGGTATTTCTGATGCGTTGCGTCTGAATATTCATTAGACCCCCCGAATAACAATTATTATAATTATACCGTTTCGCCAATATGAAAATCAATTACACGAACTTTATCTTATCTTATTTTAATTAAAGATTTTAGAAATGAACATTTCTGCCTTGTAAGAAATAAAATCGCAGAGGCAAGAAAAATTTAACTTCTTAATTTTGAAAATAGAATATTGAAACATTTAAATGTAAAATCTTGTCATTTACATTGTCTCGTTTTACAGAATACGTGCATTCAAACATCTTGCAATTTCAATTATAATTTCCTGAATTTCCTGAACCAAAGTCACCCCTGAAAAAATTTAGGAGACTAAGGAAAAATATTTTCCGGGTTAACAAAGAAGGAATGTTAAATTGTCGATCCGTAAGAAATGGTATCGAGCGTTTCTAGCACGGGTCTTATCCTCAAATGGACATTCACCCTTATTTTAGTTCGATAGAAACGACTTTTATTGATCCGCTGGAGGAGGAACCGAACCGACTACCTGAATCCCACAGGGAACGCGCAAGTAATTAACGAAACTCATTATAAACGGCGAGAGATATCTCGCCTGGACGATTTCGTTCTCACCGAAATATGAACGAATCTCAAAAATTAAAGAAGTATTTCTCATTTGGAGAAGTTACTTTTAAATGATTTTTCAAATTGCTGGATCAGCTTCAAAGGGCTTGAAACTTTTCTTATACAACAGTAGACCAGAAAGTTACTATTTTTTTTATTTGTGATTTTAGGTAGTTACATATTCTTTTAATTACTTTAATTAAAATTGGTAAATGAAGAGTTTATTTTACATTCTTGTTAATAAAAGATTTTTGTTTGTTATTTAAATAAATTTAATTTTGATTGAAATTCACACAAGTTTTAAAAAAAGTTATGTATCGTGTCATTTGTAGAGATATTAAATTTCCAAAGATTTCGTAATTTTGTTACTGTATAAGATGTCTAAATATAATGCAAAATAATTTCTGCAATTCGTGAGTTCATGTTTATTTTCATTCTGGCATCGATTCGGTATTTGTCATTTCGCAACAACTAGGATGCTAACAAGATAAATTATTCAGAAAACTCACTTATTTAATAATCCGACGTATAATCGTTTTTAGGAACAAGCCACTGATAATTTCGGCTCGAATAACAGAGATTCGGATGAATAATTTCTCAAGAGAATAGCAGCTAGATGCAAGTTTAGTAAAACCGCAGAATAATTTATATCAGTTCTAAACGTCGGTTTATTTCCATACGGATTGTCAAAAGCGATGGGAACAAATCAAGAGTAATGGAATATAATAATTGACAGAACACGATGAGTTACCTTTGTTTTTAATGCAAAATCGACGCGAAGTTATATCAGTACAGTTCCATCGATGCAGAAATTCAGATGCCGTGATAAAACATTTAAGCATGATCGGATTAGCAACTACAAAATTAAAGGGCTGTACATTTCATACCGTCCTAATTTCCACCAATTATATTTAAAATTTAATTTACAATTTAGCTGATAGATTATATTTAAGATATTATTCGATTTCAATTTTGTTTATTATTTTATACACAAACATATCGGAATTTTCATTAAATAAAATGGTATAACGTTGAAAACAATTGTTTCATTTAAACTTCAATATGATTGTCAAACATTGAAATATATTCTTTGCAATATTCAATCAAACATTATTAAATATATTATATTTGTGTCGCTGTGAATCGGATTAAAATGACATTTCTTACAAATTCGATAAACTCATCTCTGCAGAGTTCAACCCCTCGCTCTACAATATCGTGTCGCACTCGTGACCCACCCCGTGTTTTAAATGTGACCTTTATCCTTCGTATTTTGATTAAAGTTCAATTTTAAATTTAATATGATCAAGACTTGTCAATAACGTGTCAAATTTCATCATTTCTTTTAACACTGGAGTGATTTAGCTCTAACGCCGCTTAGAAACATTATAGATCAAGGGGTTGATTTAACGCTCGAAGCGCACCCCTAAAAATTGAAATATCTTTACCTTCTAATCTCAGTTAAGAAATTGCTAATTTTGTAGCATAATTCAAAATTAAAAGATTAATCAATTGTTGAATAACAAAGTTAGGCCAATCACGAAGAAATACGAGTTTCTAGGGGTTAACGAAGGGGTTGAAAATTCCAACGAGTTTACGAATAACAATTTACGAGTTATTGCGTTTAACGAGACTCATTCGCGGGTCAGACGTTGCTTAACGATCGCACCTTCGTGTTTAACAGCGTTATTAAACGATCACCACCTTGACCATCCCTTTTTACAGTTTCCGCTTCCTCGAAAAGGGCGAGCGGAAGAGCGAGGGATGAGGCGTTCCACGTTTTAATGGACCGCACGATAAAGCCACGATTGCTTCGTCAAAAAGCACTTTGCGACCGTTCGGCAACTTTACGATTTTTATGAATGCTTCAAGTCAAATCGAGCGGGGGCGAGAGGGTAGTTTATATTTATTTACGGCGCGGAGCGTCACGCGAATTCGTCGTTCTCGATTTTACACTCGAATCCACTTTCATGGGAAATCGTGCGCGCAATTTCACGTCTTTTTTTTCCCCCTCCCACTTCATCCGATGTCACGATGTAAAATTGCCGTTTTTCTTACGACGTAATAAAACGTCCACGAGATTCGACGCGTACACGCGCGGCAAATAAAATAATAAGGATGATATATTATTTAAAGCATTGAATTATAACGCGAGCTTATGCAGAAGCATTCCTTTTAATTTAAAAAATCACGATTTTAGCTCGAAATGAAACGATTATCGCGGCGGAAGGAAGCAGTTGTGCAACATTTTACCTGGACAGAATTGCGCGGTAAAAATTTTTATTTTGGAATAAAGAGAATGCTTTCCAGGAGAAAAAAAAGAAATACGAATTTATTTTACAATTCGATGCATAAAACGGGTGAAACTTTTTGTTGCTCAACTCCTAGAATGTTTATGAAATATTATATTTTTTACATAGAAATTAAGAGAAACTTGTCCTGAGTGTTTATTCTTCTAAAGGAATTAACAGAAATTCAGGAAAGAATCGTACATTTAAGAACTTGGGGACTTCGAGATATATTATTTTTGAAAAGACATAAATTTAAAAATTTTATTTACGACGGGATTTTATACGCGAACGTATGTCAAGGATTAATATCGCATAAAAATAAACGATGATGAAAATACAGAAAAGCGTGGCGGCTCGTTTCAACCCCTATTCCGTTGAAATACAACCAAAAGATCCCCAAAATTTTACAACTCCACTCCATTACGTACGGTATGATGATAAAAGCCCGGCAACTCCCGCGCACTCTAATCGTGATCTCTTAATCCTCTTAAACACAGAGACACGAAGGTGGTGGAGGATCGAAAAAAAAAAGGGCTGTAGAAAATTTATAACGCACTCCGGCCCTTAAATAATATCCAGGGACAGAAAAAAATGCGTACGAGGGCGGGCCACAGGAATGTAAAGTCGAACGAAAGCAATTTCTATTTTTTTAATTAAAACGGAGAGACAAAGAACAACGAGATTTTTCTACGTAACGAATCCAATACCGTTTTCCTCGCGAGGTGAAAAAACCCGAGGGTTCGACCACGATCATTTGTTAGATTAATTAAACGCACGATTTAATGAAGCTGCCGATATGTAACGGGAATTGTCGAAATGACACGGATAACTGGAGAACGTTCGTTGTTAATGTTTTCTTTTTTATTTATCGATGAAAAATGTGGCACTTTTTGGGTCCTGGATAATTAAGATTGATATTATGGGGTTTTAACTCTTTGGATCTGATGTTTTTTATATAAACTTTGATCGATGCAATGTAATAAGTAAATTCGGTTTCGCCCTAGCACGATAAGAAAATTGCAAAGACCTTTGTACAACACTGGATAACATAATTTTATGATTGAATTTAAAAAACAAGGTTTGTTTTTAACAAGTATTCGCAACTCCCCTTTTTGTACTGGCTCTGGGTCCCATATAACATGGTTCCATCCAAAATGGAATTTTCTAGGAACCTATCTACCGTGTTATAGGAGGGTTACCTGTATTCTAAATCAATATTGTAAATATTTTGAAAGCTACGATAAATTTTATCGATCGTAGACAGGATCAAAAGGGATCAAAAAATATTTGATTACAAAGCAGTGAACAACATACCACCGTAGATAAAATAATATAGTATTGGGAATAAATATTTGGAGGGAAACTTCGAAAAAGGAAAATAAATTAGTTATGCTTCTTTTCATGTCCCCTTGGAGGGGACAATCGAGTGCAAAGGGTTAATATTCCTATCGTCGAATTAAAATGTATTGCTTTTCTCGAAATCTCTATGCGTTATCGAAAGGTTAATAAATACTAAATAACATTCAATATTTGCTACGTAAATAGCAAATCGATAGTATCGATTCCCCGAAAATTTTTACAGAAAAATAAAAAGCTGCCAAACGAAAAATATAAACACGGGTATCCGCATTGATAATGTTATAAATAATCAAAAACACGTTATTTAGATGTATTTTCTTTCGAACGTCTGATTCTTCGTACATTTCAACATGCTGATTAAATATTGAAAGGGTTTGATGTGCTTCGCAGACTCTCGTTGGTTTTCCATCTTTATTTTTCACACATCAAAACTTCCGTTCCGTTTGATTTACGAGATGACCGTATATTTATTTGAAATTTAAAATGTACGAGAAAATCCGTATATTTATCGCGGAACGTATTAGCTTCCGGCGATAGACGTATAAAATTCCGCCGCATTCGCGCCGACGTCCACGATGTAACGTTATGAATTATTACAGCAGAAAATAATCGACGAGCATTGGACGGGTCACGATTGTTTTCAATCTCGACAGAAATTCTAAACCCTGTGAAACAACGGGCACAAAAGTTTCGTATTTCGACATTGTTAACGATACGGTAATATTATAATCTTGTCATTTTCGTTATTTCATTTGAAACAACATTGCGATATCATCTCTGAATTTTGTAGAATATTTTGTCGAACGGAGAGATTTTTAAAAATATCTTCCTTTGATTTTTGTACTATTACCCTGGTTACGTGAGAACGATCTCTCGGTCCTTCCTCAAAACCATTTTTCCGACAATGTTTTTACTCCGAACACGTTTAACCATTTAATACGAATTCGTTCAACGAATGTACCCCGTTCAAACAGTGCACGGGCTTCTGTGTAATTTTCGAAATCCTGTTAAGTTCAGTTAAAGTAGAATTAATCTTGTCTGATTTATTCGAATACGTGGTTGTATCTTTTTAAGTGTGCAGTGCATCTTTGGTTAAATATGTTCAATAATTAACAAATGTGAAGACTTTAACACTTTACGTTTTATTAAATATTACTAAGTCACCAGCTTCCTGATTTGAATCAAATTTTGATCAAATTAAGTCATTTTGATCCATTTGATAGTTCTGGTGCTGTAATAATTCAAAGAATTCCAAGAATTTAAAAAGTAAATAAACTATCTACTTACATAGTCAATGTATTTAGAGAAAAATGTTTGCGCCCCTTTCGAACAGGTTGGACGGTCAGGACAAAATTAATTAAAAAAAAAAACAGGGCAATGAATTTTCAGAGTATTGTTGGCGAAGGTAAACGATGATCGAGCTACTGCGAGATGAATCACGATTCGAGTTTTAATCGCGTGTTTGTATTGATTACACGTTCGCCCGTATGGGCGGGCATTGATTTAAATGAGAGCTTGCGTGTTTTTCACGGGAAATATCGCGATGATTCGCGAGTACGCGGCGGAAACGCGTGTTCCACGGGCGCGCGTTCGCACCTCCGACCGGATTTCTTTCGCATCCGGGAAAATTTATGGACGCGCCCCGAGCCCCAATGAAATTGTAAATAAATATTTCATATTTATGCGCTTCGCAAATACGAAATACCCGGTGCCCCGAACATCTGTCCGTATTTATTCGATTCGCGCGAAAGAAAATTATATGAAACGCTGCTACGTCGTACGAGAAATATTAATTATATTTTTTTGCAGAAGTGGTGTCAACGAATTGAACCGGCGATACTGGTAAACAAATTTTTGCTACATCGCGGTTAGCGAAATAAATATTTTAGCAAAGTAATCGGTGTTGGATATATAATTATTTATAATTGCATATGCTTGAGATAAATCGTTTAAATAAAGTTTGTTCCATCTATCCCGATTATCTTAGGGAATTATATTCGTATTTGCAAATTCAATAGATTTCCTGTTACATTCTTAAATAAGGAATTCCAGTTTTTAATTTTGATATTTAAAGTTTGATACGAAAGGAATTTCATCGCGAAACAAATATTGATATGACAATATGAATAAGAAATTTTAATTTTGTCATATCAGTGTTAATTAATTCTAGAAACTACACATTTGATTAGTAAATAATTGCAATATTCCTATTCTTCGTCAAAGTATAAGAAAATTTTTAATATCAGATTATTTTGAGGGATGATTAAGACGAAACTTTCAATTTTAATTCTATTTCCTTAAAATTACAAAACAAAAATTATACGAAAATTGTCCAAAATTTATCACTAATATCATCGTTGGAATTTCGTCGGACAAAGTTCCGAATTTGACGAATTTTCTCGGTACCAAAGTTTCTCAGGCTTGAAAATTCCTGGAACTCTAACGTAGCAGGAACGTAACCCCGTGTGAACTTGTCCCTCCCTTATGTAATTAAACACCTGTTCGAACCGGTCAGTCACGCGTTACCAACTACCTGACTTCCTTCTGCCACAGTTTCTCCGATCGACGACACCTGTTTCAACGGTATCCCTGATACCGTGGCAGGTGCCCTGGCAAACTGATGGAATTCTAACGAACACACCGTACGATCCAAATTGCCCCGTTCAAATAGCAACGTATCGTAACCCCAGGCGTTAAAGGGTTAACAAAGAAATATTTGCAACGAAGGAAGAACGCAAGGAGAACAGGCGAGTCCATTAGGGTTGGTTATTGTGGCCGCGTGTATACATACACGTCTAGATGACTCGGGGTAGCTGTATCCAGCCGGCTAGAGAGGAGCTTCTTTTAAGAGGTTGGCTGCTTGCTATTTAAGTCTTAGCCTTCCTTTGATTACTGGCGCGTACCTCGTTATCTTTGAGAAGCCAGGCCACGTCCTACTCATTATACAACGTCGTTCACCGACTCGGCTGGGTGAAAAGGGCGAGGGGGTGAAAGTTTCGGCGCAGCCACGGTAAAATCGGTTTGCCGGGATGAGAAAGGCAAACGACTCGAAAGCGAACCGACCCACCCTTCTCGCGAACGCATCGCCACTCTCTCTCCCTTCCCGTCCTTTTTACCCTCTTCTATCCATCGTTTCTCCACGTCAAAGGTCTGTTTTGTTACGCGAGATGAGGCCAGACGAAATTTACGAGCAGACAGAGCCCCCCCGCTCGAAAGATTTAAAGCTTTCCAACGGATACAATCGAGAGAACCTGTTCGCAACGATCGTGATTGGAGTTGATCGGAATCTTTCCTGAAAGCAGCGAGTTTGATTTGGAAAAAGTTTCTATTTTTCATTTTACTGGATCATCCTTTGATTACCTCTATCGAAGAACCAATTGTGCAATTATTTCTCTTTGCTCGTTAAAGAACAACATTTTGAAAGACAAGAAATGGTCTGAAGTGGTTAACCGAATCCTTTACACTCGACTGAGGTCCCTAAGTCCACTATATAATTTACCTGGCAATTTTGAAACATGGGACTTGAATTTTATTTATATTAGAATATAGCAAATTAGTAACTGGGAATCTGTAATTTTTTTCTAATTACAGCTTTTTATTTTTACGACTTGTGGCACGAAAATATATTAAATTTAAAAACCAGTTGGGTTAATTAATTCTTAATTGATGGAAAGTACTGTCTGCGATTGGAACGTCCAAAGACGATAACGAATTGATCCCCTCGATAAATTCAAGTATCAAATATGCACATAATCCGAGCAGTTTCCAACGGATCGTATCATTCTTTCAGCAAAGAAATACTCCGAACGTGAACCGCACTTATCTTTCGTTCACCGACAGGAAACGATAACCGATCCATCCCCTTTCCCTTCGTTTCATGAAAATGACGAAACGAAATAGCACGACTTATCCCCCTGTCCCACCCCGCAAACGGGGATCCCGCAGTTCACCAGGATTTCCGGTCTGCTCTGTCGCAGACGTCGTTAATGCCCGAGCACGCGATAAAGCCCCGTGGCTGATATTCTCCGTTGAAACCTCTCACATTTTTTTCCCCCCTCCCTCCCTGGTTTCTTTTTCTTATTCTTCTCCTCGAGATCGTCCTCCCGCTTTTTACCCCCTTTTCATTTCTCCATCCCGTATACTCCCCCCGACCCTTAAATCGCGCTTTCTTATCACGTTTCACTTCGTTTCTCGCCGGTCTGAACTTAAAACTTCCGCCAAAGAAAGACGTCATATCTCTGTTCTCGAATCGGTTACGTTTGTTTTTGTCGTTTCACCGGGATTCCGATCGCGAGATTGGATCCAGCGCGGGACGGGTAATCGATCGATGGACGTTCGAAGAATTAATATCGAAGTGTGACGGAAATATAATAAAATTGTCAAAAAGGGGGAGTCGATTTGAAAGTTAATAAATTCACGATGGGTCATTTTAAAAATTTCTCAAATATTCAATCCTTCCAAGATGAACCTTTTCTTGTATTTTTTAAGACTAACAGCAAATTCACATTTTGTCTACGAATTACGATCCGACAAATAACTATTATCGCCTAATTAACCACCCCCCTCGTTCTCCTTTACCGCGAAACTTGAATCCAAAGACAGTCGCCCAGGACACGTCGTAAAGACTTCGACGGGATAGGGGGGCGGCCTCATTAGCACGTCAGACTTTCTCATTAAGTTGAAGCGTGCGGCCTTTGCGTCGTAAATCAAATGAATAATTAGCGGCTGAAGTTTGAGCTCGCTTACCTGAATAAACAGAGACAGGTCGTCGCCGAGCAGCATGTCCCTGCAGACGTCTTTAGCGGTGGTATCCAGAGTAAGATAGACGAGGCTGCTCTCGATCCCCGTGTGGATTCTAACCCAGCCACTTCCGGTGCCGACATCCACACCGACGCCGGAGTCCCACGAGGAGTTGAACGTCTCCTGGAGCCTGCTTTTCGGACTCGTCGCAGGACTCTCCTCCTCCTGTTCGAAGCTGCGGATCGCGGACGGGTCCCGCGATTCCTCGACTTTAGAAGATCCGTCGTTATCGAATCCGTCGATGGTCTCGTCCAGACTCTCCAGAATTTCGTGTTCCAACGCCACCTGATCGATCCCGTCGCGAGATCGATCCTGGTCACGAACTTCCCTTTCCTCGGGACTCGTCTCCTGTTTCGCTTGGCCGATCGCTGTTTCCTTCGAGCGATCGCCATATTTCTCCGGGTACAATCTGGAACTCCCCAGACAATCGGTGTCGTCGTTGATCGTCGCGTCTACGTGCTTCGCCGTCGACGAATTCTCCTCCACGTTCGAGTAAAAAACCGACTGCGAGCCCCTCTCCTCCCCGACCTTCCTCGATCTCGTACCGTATTCCATCCTCGTGGACGTTCGTGCGTCTTTGTCCTCCTGCTGGTAGAAGCCCGGTCTGGCCGCCATGATGAAGTTCTCGTTGTCACGAGGGATCCTCGATTTCGACAGAGTCCTCGCGGAATGCTTCTTATCCGTGGCTTGATCCTTCGAGGAGGTCAGCTTCTCGCAGTGCTCCTTCGAGAAGGTGAACTTGTTGACGTCCAGTCTGCGCTGTCTCAACGAGTCCTGGCACGTATCGTCCTCCGTCTTCGTCTTACCCTTGCGTCTGGCTTCCACGTACGCGTGCTCCTCCTTCCGGGACTCCTTCGAGACCTTCGCTGCCTGGGTCTCCTTCGAGTGATTCCTGGATTTCGATTTTTGCTGGAAGCGTTCATAATTCGCCAGTATCTTCTGATTTAATTCGTGAATCAGTTCCAGCCTCTTGGAAATCGAATCGTTCGTTTTGTCCACTTTCTTCCATTTGCCGTTCGCGCACTCGTCCTCCTCGTTCTTCGAGGTCTTCCTGGTCTTGGTGGAGCCTGCGAGCTGTCTTCTCTGTTTCGTCGACTTTCTGGACCCGGAACCGTCGCTGGGCGTGCCGATCTCGTATTTGGAGTCGCTTTTGATCACGTTCCCGTCGCCAGGCCGCTCGATCGAGTCGATCTCGATCGACCAGGAGGAATCCTTCCGTTTCTTGTCGACGTCCTGCTGATACCCCGATACGTTCATCAATTCCAGGCTGGTTGCATCGTGTCTGCCGTCCTTGTCGCTGGTTGATCGCTTGCCAGCCTCGATATCCGGTTTCTTCCGGCTTCCGCTCAACTCGATACCCTTCCTCGCGTCCGGACGTACCTGAAGACCCGCGCTGGATCCGCTGCTCAGGCTGATCCTCTCGTTCAGCTCCCAATTGATCGCCGGCCGACCTTTTGTGCCGGCCACGTTCCGGCTAACTATGGGACACAAGCCCAGCTTCTGATTCAGATCTTGTTGGGGTATTTCTTGGACGACCGTGTTTGCGCTGGTTCGGACCCTCAGACCACGGGTCGACGACAATCTACGGGATCGTCTCAGCTTGCTGGACGTCGTGGTTGATTCGCTGGCGATCACCATCGTGGATCGTTCGTCCTGGGATTGATTTAAGACCGTTCTTCAGTCGATTTTTGAAGAGATTCGATGAATACTGAGAAGACTGGGAGCATCTTCAGGGGTTGCCATGGATCTCTGGTTTCTTTGGTGATTATCTGAAAAGAGAAATATAAACGAGTTAGATGTATGATACTTAAATTATTAACAGGGATAAATGATCCTGTTTTTTCTAGGAATTTCGATCTTTAATAGAATGCATTGAGTGATCCCCCATTCCCCATTCCAGGAAAGAACACGGATGCCCTTCGAGCCGGTATAAATTTTGCGGACTCGAACGATAAACGAATCCTTTCAGTTGGACCGCCGATAGATAAATAGAAAGCGGGATACGTGATTCGAACGAGTAAATTCTGCTCGTCTCGTTCGTTCCCGGGCTACCGCTACTCTTTACACGGGCTACTACTTCTCGGTTTGATATTTCGACCCGCTGTACCAAAATGCAATTTCTCTATAATAGAAACGCGTTGGTCACCGATAGCTCAGATGAGAACAGGAAACCCTTTGGTACACGTATCAGTTTCGTGTAACGAGCATCATCGTTATCGTCCCTGTATGGAATTGAGATTAAACATGATAGTATAATGAACACCGAACGATAAAGGACGTATGTGCACGGGTGTGTCTATTATTGGCAGGACCATGCAGCATTGTCCGGGCCGTACCATTGTCCCATTTGGAGACCTCGTGCAATTAATTCAGGGAACGTTTCGTAGAAATTTCTATGAGGATAATTTTCATAATGTTGACACAAAAGTAATTTCAGTTGATAGTCTATGCTTTTCTTCTATGATGAAATTTTGGAATGATATTAGTCTATTGAGTCAAAATGACTGGTTTTCTATTTTATTTTTAAATTAGAAGTTCTAGCATTAAATATAAAATTTGACAAATGACTGTATAATTAATTATACTATATAGTTCAATGAATGGCATATGTATATTTCTATGTTCATTGTAATTTATTGGTTCTATTTAATTTTACTTTTTATTGACTGATCAAATTGAAAACGATATCGATCTCTTAAAGTAGTCAAAATGTTCTCCGTGTATCTAAAAATTCACGGCAGCATCTCTTTTCAAGACTACTTGAAATTCACCGCAAAATTACCAAATACTTCTTTCTGGTAAAGGAACATTTCCCAATAACCATCCATACGTTGAATTATTCATTTCGTGGCAATCCTCGACTGCCTTCGACCATAGTAAGGAACATGAAATAAATTATTCTTCATTGAAGTAATTTTGGAAACGTTAGTTTCGAGGAAATTCCACTAAAAAACCATATCGACTGACAGAGACAAATCAACCATCGACTCGATAATTATTCAGTGTTTCAAATAAAATTACGTCCTTATTTTTTTTTTAGTTAGATCATCAACGAAATGAAAATGATTGGTTAATCGAAAGATCGAACGATTAAACGACATCGAAGTACTTCGGTGTCTTCGAGAACCCATTGCTGAAGCTTCGTTTACTTCCCCTCAAGATTGCTCGACGTTGAGGAGACAAGAAGGGGAAAAAAAGGATAAATATCCAGAACGAGGAAAAGAAAAAGTAGGAGACCAAGATGCTTTTCCTCGATGTAAAGGAAAAAAGAGAACAAAAGGATCTTTTTATCCTTTCGTTCTTTCTCTTTTCCCAAGACACGACGGCCTGATAAATACTTGGATAACAACGACACGAATTACCATTGTTTCGCGAGATACCAGGGAACTGGCTGTCCCCGTTCGAGGATACTTATTGCGCGAACAGACATCCATTAATTTTCATGTTCGCTCGTGAAATGTTGATTTTGTACTACCTCATCAATCATGGAAACGTTTGTTTGTCGATTGTTTTGCAAAGATTTTTCTTAAACCTCTAGGCCGACTGTCACAATCTGAAGACGTATATATGCGTTCGCAGTAATGATTATTTTAATATGTGTGGATTTTTGGCATTCAAAATTTCTGGGCTATCAAATTTAATTTTTTTTAATTTTTTGACCCTTCCATTTGGAAAAATGGATGCAGACAGTTTTGGAAACTGGACATTTGTGTACACTGTCGAGAATGTTGGATTTTCCCAGGGAAAATGGCGCCGTAGGGAAAAGTGTCGCCATGACTTACTCTAATACTAGAAAGTTACTCATTATATCTGGATTAGGTTAAATGTGGCAGGTATTATAATATAGATTAGAGTCAGGTTGGGATTCTAAATTAGGATAGGCTTGAATTCCCAACTGGGTTAAATTTGGAGTCTTAATTAGGTTCGGTTTGGATTCTAAGCTAATTAAGTTAGGTTTTTAATTATTTCAAAGCAGGACTCTAGTCACTTTCAAGAATAAGACCAATGGTATCTCTACAATTATTCCTAGGATTCTTAACTTCCTAAAAATATAATTTCTTAGAAAATTCACAAACTTCTGTTATAATTTCTACTATAATTTTAAGAGTACTCAAAGATGCGAAGAATAAATGTTTTCCACCGAAACAAATGATTCCAGACTTTCAAGAAGCGGAGAATTCCATGACGCAGCGGCGCACCTACGGAATATTAACTCGTACGAAGATGGGATCTCGAAATCCGATGTCAAACAACGTCCAACGATAGTCTACCTTGTATCGGCGTGTACAAGGTTAGGAGTTCTTTTATACGTTCATTCAAAACACGACACACTTGACACAAATATCGATTAACACTCGTCCCGATCTAGATGGTGTACAAAGGTGTTCGATCTTCTTGCATATGCTGCTCTAACGACAAAAGATCCTCGAAATACACTTTGTTCCACTTTCGCGGCTATCGAGGGTGCTTAGAAGACTCCCCGTCTTCGATATAATCCTCTATTAACACCGTTCGAGTGTAATGTCTCGATGAGCCGCGTCTCGATTATGATTTCGACGAGAACGCTTCAAAATCGTTTAATATTTCATCAGAAATCTTGGAAATAATGATACGTGATTAATTTTGATTGTTAATCGAGGAGGTAGATGACTTGCTGAAACGACTACTTTTGGTGTCAAGGATATTGTAATATATCATCAATATCAATTATTTATTTCAGAGGGAAATGAATAATTTTAATTAGAAGGCCAATTTAGTTATAGATTATAAAGAAAAGTGTTTCTATTCTACAAATACCACAATATTCAAATGTGATTGATGCAAGAGATAATTACTAATTATTTGCATGAATGGTGTATGATTAAGTATTTGCCAATTAACTCAGAGCTGTAGTTATGTCCATACCTTCAGAATCAAAGATTTGCTAATGTCTGTTCCTTGGGTCCTTGGTCTCATTCAATAATACCCATCATAATTCACGTTTGGCACTCAAAATAGGCACAAGAAATCACAGATTAAAAATTCCACAGTGCTTTTTCTCGATATTGAAATTAATTAAGAAACACAGAATCACAGATAAGACACTGAATTCATCAAAAGTTCAATGCAGTGCACAAAATTCACAGAAATACTTGTTGAATTCATGTATTATAAGAAATATTCTGAATGCTTTCACAAAACAAGAACTTTTTACAAGAGATTTTTTAAATATTTCAAATCTCGTTGTCACAACGTAACTTCTGATTCAAGGCAGCCAAATTCTGCTTGAATCCAGAATTTGTAAAAGATCACTGACACAAAGTCCATGAATAAAACATTCCAATTCACCAAGTATCAAATCTCGATACAAATCATAAAACAAAGAACTACTGTGTCATCCAGCGTTCAAGAATAAAGCACAAAACCCACAAAGTCACTTTTGGCCGAGCAAAATTCCTCAAACGTCTAAAATCTCGAAGACGTTCTCGCAAAGCGAGAGATCACCGACACCCAAATCCAGCGAGGAGCACAAAATCCACGAAAATCCAGAGATAAGGGCACCGGAATTCAAGTACCAAACCTTGACAAGTGATTTTCCAAAACGGAACCGCCGCCGAACTCGCGTTAAAAAACGAGTCGTTTAAACGATCGTAACTTTCGCTATCGTCGAGGATCGATCGAGAAAAATAGGCGGACAGTCGCGCGCGTACCGGGTCATCGTGGACACTGGCCAGCTTTGAGGGATCGTCGCGTAACAGCCGACATCGTGAATACATCGTCGGGGCCACCTGTCTTCTCTACCTGTTGACCATGTTGCTGCACGATGCTCTCTCGTACAACGCGGCCGCGAATCGGACAAAGACGAGGAATGGGAGACAATGAAAGGGAGAGAAGGGGGGTGGGGGCACAACAACGCGTCGGACGAAGACAGCAGACGTAAAAAAAACGACGTGCGAGAGGGGAGAATCCGAAAGTAACAGGAAGGGGCAAACTCCAGAAGGATGAAAGAGGACGGAGGCGAAGCGGATAAACGGGGTTGAAGCGAGAGGGAAGAAAGTCTCTTTTCCACGTGCTCGTTTCACGTGGGTTCTACGCGAGAAGGAGGAGAACGGATTCGACCAGCTGTCGACCCTCGTTCCGAGGGGGGAACCGTTGCAGAAGAACGATGCACTTCCGCCCCCTGATACGCTCTTCTTTCCGTTCCAATGCCTCGAATTAATTTCGACCGCGTTTCGCGTGCACGAACACCCGATCCCTTTCCCACTGTCTCGATGATAATGGAAAATCTCAGTCGTCTTCGATTTTCAAGGGGAACCCGATCATCCGTTTCGTTTGATTTCTTTCCGACGTTATGTAGAAGACTTTCGTGCTTTTAACCCTTGATGCACTTGATTTTATACTTTACTCCAACGATATTTCGTTATTTCATAATTAGTTACCTAATTATTCAGTTTTAATTGGATTAGTGATTAATTGTATTATCCACAAATTTTCAGAATTTAGTAATATTTTGATATGAATTAAGTCTAACTCCCTTTACTAATTATCAATTTGAACCCTAACATCACAAATCCGACCCATTGATTTTAATTTTTGTTCATTTTTAATGTTCAATTTCATTTTTGTCCCACGAAGGTGCAACACAGTGTCATTAACAAAAATTACGAGGATTAGAGGTCGGATAAAGGTAAGCTGATAATTTCCAGCGGAATCATCAAACCGCTAGTATTATTGGAAAATTATCATGGGATTCGAAGATTAACTGCGTTTCTCGCAAACGAAAATTCATGGACGCATGGTCGAAAATTTGGATCGAATGCAAAATTATATATCTTGGAGGTGCAAAGTGCAGCGTCACGTGAACGAATGGGTGGGTGGGTTGATTAATGAACCTCCCGATAATTAATTGAATAATTAACAGCCTTAATGAACTTTTCACGCTGATGGCAATCGTAAGACGATAAGCTGACCAAGCAACACGAACCCATCTAATTTCGATTTTAAAAATTGAACTTCGTTCCCGATAGAAAATTGAAATTAATCCTTTGATTAATGAATGTTACGATTTTGATCGATTCAGTGTGTCAGCTATGACCCAAATGCCTCGAACATTTAATTATTTATTGTTACAGTCGAAATCTGATAAATGATTTCACACCGATCCATTTCACAGTGTTATTAATTCATGATATGCTTAAACCATTTCGTTGTTAATTTTAATAGACTTCTTATAATTACTGAGCAAATCAAAGTAAAGGGTGATAAATTAAAATCGAAGTGTCTTGAATGGAAGATCTCTTAATTATTGTTAAAAGTGCTTGTTGGCTTTTCGCCAAGTAAAACGGTATCGACTGTAATTCTATCCCCGACCATCGAATCTAATGAAATATAAACAAATCGCCACCGTTTCAACGCTGATTCCTGTGTGTAAAAAGAAATGACTTCTTCAGCATATTTCCTGATCGAAGTTCGACCGAGGATGAACAATGGCCGATTAAGGCGAGCCTTCGTTCGCGCCAGAATCGAATCGAAAGCGATCAACCTACATTTCCGTTTGCTTTCACTTAAATTCCTAATGTAAATTCTAATGTGAAATTTCGACACGAAAATCATTCTGTTGCGACCATTCGTGTACATTCTGTTTCTTTATATTCGATTTGTCTCTTCTACAAATAGATTTATTTTAATTTGACAACTATTTCATTAAAATTTTGCAAGTAGCAAATAACTCATACGACTTAAATATAAAGATTTTTCAGTTTAGTTAAATGCAACGAACGTGACAACCTTATACCTTGGAACGATGGGCACCACATGGTTCCGTGTGCGACCACAGGACACACCTTTGCCCGCTTCCTGGAGCTCGGACACGCACGCTGAATCGGAGAACAGGATGCGTGGGAAAAGTTATGCATGCATGGCAGTTTGGATTTGCGTGGAAGGAAAGGGTGTTGCTCGTTTCTGGAAGGTGGTCGATGGGGAATCAAATTTGTGGTTCGAGTAACGTATTCTCAGTCTTGTAACAGGAAATCGTAAATTTTCAACGTCGTTGCTCCACTTTATATAGATAATTTTAGATAACTCCAGTTACTCGTTCGACCCTTGGATTTATCAACCCTGAATCACACTCTGTTTTGGAGATAATATCGCTTTGATAACTTCCCTTTTTTCAATGAGGTGCCTTGGTGGCGAAATCTCAGCCTTAGTCAATTTGGTTTTATTTTACAGAATTTGTGTTCTATTTACACAAATGCTTCCAGTTGTCTCTTGTAATAAATAAAGAAATCTAACGATGTCACCCCAATTCTTATGACTCATAATAAAATTATTTTAACACCAAGAAAATTGCAAAACATGAAAATACAAGAAGTATCTTGAACCCCATTCAGGCAAATTTACTGTATCCTTAACACCGTCGCGTACAGTAGTTGGAATTCTGAACAACTGAAACTCTTCTCATGGAGAACGTTGAACAGGAAGCAGACCTGCTCCCATTCGAAGTCCGGGACACACCCAAGTGTGCAGGGACGTATTAAAACCATGCGATCTGGCAGCCAGGGTATGCATAAAGGGTGCCATCCGATACGCGAGCACACGGGCGCAAAGAAACTGGTGCCTATTCACAAAGCTTGTCAAGCAACGGGTTAACTCGAATCGCTTCGAAACTTGTTGCGCGAATCGAGCTTCCTCTGTGCGCGTGCACGATCGTTTGGAGAAACGGCTGGATCGATTCTCGGATGGAGAATGTTTCGAAAAAGAATCCTATTCCAGGGGGCGATTAAAATTTCCATCGGATCCGATTGAAGGGACCGCGCCACTTCCGGAACGTGGCGGGTTGATACGTTTGCTTTAGGAGGGAAAAAATTCGGAGGAGGGCTCTGTGTGTTCGGAAACTTTGCCCCAGAGTTTCTTCTTTTGAGAAATTATGCAAGGGCTTAGGGGATAATATGGCTCAGATGTGAAAGAGATTTTTGTAATCGTATAAAAATATTTTTCTGATAATACGTGCTTGGGAATCGTTGGCTGTAAAGTTACTTTTCTGTTTTAAGGAATCAGAAATGGAGATTTCAGCAGATTTGCTGAGGTGATAGATAATTTAGAAGGAATTAGCAAGAATGTATAAATCTTTTATGAAAGCACACTTGGTGGTCATTTTGACAGGACTGCCTACAGTAACGAAAGGGGTTGGAAGTTCAAGAAAGTGTCTTCCGTCCTATCTCAGCCAGTTTCCTCGGCGCGAGGCAGTTTGTAAGCGCGAAAGCCGCGAAGCGAACAAAAAAAAAGACACACACACACACACACGCACGCACACACAATCGTGCTTTTGTTTCATTCGGCGAACTTCTCTATCGGCTCTTTTCTGGTTAGAAGTACTCTCGCACAATGGCGGCACTCGCCTAACCCACTTCCACGATCTCTTCAACCCGCAATCCACGTCAACGTGCAGTATTCGGGGTATATACACCGTGCCACCCCCTCTCGCCATCCCTCCTTTCTTATTGTCTCAACCAGAAACTCCAACCCCCTTTGCCAGCCTTTCGCTCTTTCTCTCTCGCTCGTAATTACAAACGAAGCCAATTAAAGCGGATGAGCCTAAATGGCCTGGCCCCGACGTTTGACTGCGACCGCCAAAGCCGGGACAATGGGTCTGACAACGATCGTGTCACTTCCGGCCTCGTTTCTCCTTTCCCGGCAATTTGCTCCGCGACCAAACCCCTCCCGCAATCTCTCCTCTCCCCCCTTCCTCGCACAGGAACAAATTTTCGACGGTTCGTTTTGCACGATGTGTCCCGTCTCGAATTTAAACGAGTAATCTCGTTTTTCTCTTTGCATGAAATTTTAATGACTGATGCGGTTAGTTAGTTAATCACAGGACTGTATTATAAAAACATTATGTTATTTGTTCTTGAATGTTACACAGGGTGAGTTAGTTAACTGTGCAAAACTACAAGATAATAGTTTTTTAAAAATTGTACTTTTGTTATTGGAACAGGTAGGTCGCCTGTTTGCTTAGGTACTTTTATTGACCACTGAAATATTGTATTTAATATTTTAACCCCTTGCCGTACTTTGCACCTTCCGGTACAAATGTTACAGATCTGACTTGTACTGTTACTTGTTTGAAGTTTGGTTCATCCCCTTGCTATACTTTGACACACCTGACTTGCAGTTTTAGTACAACTGGATTTTAAATTTAATTCCAGTTATAATTGGTGTGATAAGCTATCGATAAATGTAAACTGTCTGCTTTAACATTGCAACAATAAATATTTAGCCCCGTCTGACGCCTTGACAGGGTTAACCTTGCGATCGGTTGACAAAATCGTGTATATGTTTAACAAATATTCCCCTACAGAGATTTATAACCTGTGCTTCGAAGAACGGAATTATTATTTATTTTATTTGGAATAAAAGTCCCCGATTAAAAGTGCTCCTCAAAGGATTAATTAATCCCAAAAGAACCTACTCCATTCAAATTCTATAAAACCTTCAATATTTTCAATCATCCTAATTTTACAGAAAATAATTAATTAATTGCTGTGAGTCTCATCGTCTGAGACGTTAGGGGAACGAAGAAACAGGGTTGGATTGGATATTTGTGAAGAATGTTTCGATTAGTCTATCGGTCGGGTGTATAGGAAAAGGGCCGTTCCAATAAATTGTCAGTGTTGCTAATCTTCCCCGGAAGTTTTCCGATATTTTACGGGGGTAACAAGTAAATCGGGCAGGGCCCGTGAAATTGGCAGATCCGGCAGGCCGTTGTCGAGTGCCACGATCGATTAGACATCCTCCTGTGAACTTCGCCGGATTACAAGCTCTGCTCGAAGGAAGCTCGCTTCCAGGGAGGAAAAGGGAGACAACAAGATAGACGATTAGACGATGTCGAGCCGGATTATAGGATACGGGAAAAGGGTTCGAGACGGTTCGCGCCTACGAAAATTGAAAACACTGGAACGATAACGGATCGATAGACCCGGTAATACCGTTACCAGCAACAAGCCTCGTGTATGAAAATATCGTTTAATAAATAAGAAATATTATTTATAAATACTTAGGTCTTTGCTGAACAAAAATATAATTTAGAATTTAGATTTATTTCAACTTGTAATTGAAAAATATACTGCTCGATAATCAAACCTTCCTGACACGAAAGGCAATTGTTGCTTATCTTACTTAGAATAAATAATATTATTTATATAAAAAGTATTGTACTTTTGATCGAACGAAAGGAAAAAATACTGTCAGAGAAATTGTAACACGTTGTTCGGTGGGTTTACAAGCAGACGTTTGGCCGATAACTTTTAACGCGAAAGTAAATGTATTAATTAAGAGCTGCACGCAAGGAGAGCATAAATCATTTACGCAAGCGAAGTTATTACCATAAATTCAAGTCACGTAACACCTTGTCAGAAATACCATTTAAGATGACGCATTAATAACTTCTCGGCTCCTTTCAACATCGCCCGGCAATTCCGTTTTAATTGTCGCCATTCGTATATGTATCGTATACGTTACTTCAATTGTACCCGGTTTATTCCTTCTGTTGTTAGAATTGTTAGTTTAACTACAGGCATATGTCAAGGATTTTTAACGTTTCATTAATTGGTACAGTGGTCATTTTACCACTGGAATTATAAAATGTGGCAGAATTCACAGGACTTTACAAAAATATTAAAAAATAAACGAATATATTATTATAGTTACCTTATTAACTTATTTTTTTATTTTACTAATGAAATAAAAATTGTTATTCTAATTAGTAGATGTTGCTGTATTTACTTCAAACATCAATTTCGAATGAAAATATGTGAATACTCTATCTCTGGGAAAAATATTGCGAATTTGCAAGTAAAATGTATCTTCATAACATTATACATGCTTCTATTTGCTTCGGGGACTATCTAAAGACGTCGAAGGTATACAGGTTTTAATTACCCCGGAAGTATGCAGCAAATATTCGTAAAGCTATATAGCAACAGGTGTCTTTCGAGATTCAACCGGTACGATACAAATTTCCCTTAATTCGATTAATTTTTTTAAATAACTATGTGCGTGGATTAAAAATAGAGATCATAACAACAAACTGTTGAAACTTATACGAGTTTTCATTGAAAGTGGGATAGTTTCATTAGTTTTTAATATATCTACTTTCATTAGTTTTTAATATTTTTAGAAATTTGGAAACTGGAATATTAGAATTTGTAGGAATTTATAAATTTTTGAATATCAGAATTTCAGGATAAAATTTTACAAATATAGAAAGTTTGAAATATAATTCCTTTAATATCCTTATTGCAAAAATTAAAACAGAAAAATATAGAAAATATAATTCAAACAATAATATCTCACATAACTTAACGTTGCGAAATCGAAATCCTTATGGAATATTTTGCAGACAAAGTACCAAGCGTAGAAAATTGAAAGTGTCCATAAGAAAATGGAACAGTGGCGTATATTTCTCGTATTTTGAAGAAAACCTATTCGTTCATTGTTAAAGAAAACAGCGAATAATGGGAAAAGTGACTTTCAACGAAACAAGCGACGCGCGATTTCTAATGAAAACACCGGCAACAAACTCTGTTCAACAGTCCGTTATGAAATACACGAAACGGAGAGAGAGAGAGGTAGCTTAACAAAAAGCATTTTATATACGCGGGATTTCATTTGCCACCGCCGTTTTCATCGTTGGCCGGGTGGCCATCTCGATGGGGCTTTAAAATTTGGCTTTCGTAAATAAAGATACACTGTGCGCGATAACAGCTCTTTGAAAGTAGTTAAAAGCCGGCCAATTTCGATAGAGGGATAGAGAGAGAGAGATAGCTTCTCTAAATTCCAGGATCGAAACTCGCCGTTTTCGACGATACGCTCGCGCGTATACACACATAAACCGGTGTTTTCGTATCCGTTATACCGGATGCAAAGCTCGTACACGGGAAACCGGAACTCGATACACACCTATTATATACGACTCGATATTCGTCCGCGATCGAATACAGGCATTTTCGAAAATGATAACCGCGCCGCCCTCTTCCCTCGAATTTGCCCCGAACAATACATAAATTGCACCGCTTATTGCGAAAACCGGACAACTATATCAAAGGAAAAAAAAGAAATTTATTATATTTATAAAATATTTCAGAGACGATATTATAAAAATAACTTTAGTGAAGTTTGACGTGTATTAAAGTGAAGAAAATCATTCACGAAATGTCTGTTTTCAAATTATCGTTTCAGAATCTGTCTTTTCTGATTGTCATAACCGGGCTACGGCACGGTTCCGTTTCATTTCCTCTTTTCCCAGCTTCTTCCTTCGTTCCAGTCCACTGAAAACCGGGGCTCATCCCCCTTCAGGGGGTTCTTAATAAAATCGGAATTGTTAAGCGGCTCATTATAATGAGAAAAGGAAACTTCCGGCAGAACGGGAAACGCAAGTTGACGCGAGGATCGGTAAAAATTTGGTTTCGTAATTCGTCTCTCGTCCTTTTCTCCGTCACGATTATTCAAAGTTTTTAATTCGAGATGGTTTCCCAAACTTTCCTGTCCTCTTTTTTTGTTCAACGTAGCGAATATTCATCAAATTAAATACAATTATCGAACTTTCTGTACGTAAATACATTTAAATCCATTTCTAATTATTTTATCGTTTTAATTACTGTCAGCCGTAGTAATATAATATTTTTTTTATTAGAAATTGATTTTATTTTATTATTTTCTTGGTTGAATATTATTCTAAATTAATTTTAAATCATTCTTTCTTTTAGAAAATTATATTCTAGTTTTAATTATACCTTTTTATTAAATAACAACCGTATCAGGCGTAAATTATTGAATAATTAACTTTTTCTCATTTCTGTATCAGTATTTTTCAGTAGTGATATATCACGCTGACTGTAATTTTTCTCCCTGAATGGTACAATTAAAATCGATAAATCATTCGATTCTTTTTTTTATTTTAAATTCAAACGTTTCACGAGAGCTCTTAAACGGCTTAATCTGTTTTCAAGTTTGAATAAGTTTCACGGAGAAGAGCGACTGATTAACCAAGGTAGTCTGGAAAATACATTCAAGGAGTTTATCGAGTCTGAAAGAGGAGACGGTTTCCTGAATCAGAAATTAACAAGAGCCACTTTTCGTTACCGGCAACACAGTGAAGTTTGCACAAAGTGTGCGCGCTGATTGCATACACGCCAGAATGATTCGGATTTCATTTTTTCCCACGTAAAATATGCAATAAAATATCGTATCGGACTTCGATATTTTATCATACGTTTAGTGTATAATCTTGAAATAACACGGAAAAATAAGCACGGCTTTGGTTGTTTCGAATTTTTTCAAAAATATTCAAGGGAAGGTTTGATTAATAAAATTGTGCCTCCGATATGTATTCAATCGGTGTGCTTGTTTGTACTCCAGACTGATTGAAAAAACAAAAAGCATTTTATGTACATTTATGGGCAGATTCAATCGTGATTTTTAATTATGGACAAAAGTTTGCTATTTGCAATTTAAAAATAACGCCACTCGAAGGAATATGTTTGTTTAGTCAATTTTTCCCGAATGTTTAGTTTTGTTATTTGGTAGATGTATTAATTACTCAATAATAAATAAAAGAATGATATGCAGTTGGTATACAGTTTGCATAATTGCTTAAAAGCAATTTTATTTACAATTTTCCTTGTAATTTATTTTAAATTGCTTTCGAACGGTTCCATTTGCAAGGGATAGCAGATCAATAATTAAAGTTTTTCATTTTTAACTTTTAAATTTCAACTGCTATTAAGTAATAAGATGATAGATATAAATAATATGAATGAATTATTAAATGTTAACAGTGTTTCTTCCTTCTATGTCAACGGGGTTCGATTTTCGAGGAAGCCGAATATCAATTTAACTAGGCACCTGGAAATTACTTGAATCCCGCTGAGCGTAATCTCTCAGCTATACCCACGCATGCATGCACGTTGTCGAGCATCGTCGGTTTCCCTTGGGAAAATGGTGATGCTGTTTCCCTTAACATTACTGATTTTTACTTATATTACTAGTGATTAGTAACGTTATTAATATTATTAACTCTTTGCACTCGGAAGTTTTGTGCAAATTATTTACCAGCAACTCAGAAATAATTTAATTATAAAATAATGAACAACATACCATCGTAGATGAGATAATATAGTATCGGGAATAATTATTCTATTCTTAAGAAACTTAGCATGCCTAATCAAAGTACATGTTAACATTTTAATATTACAGCAAATTACGAGGACACCTTACAAAGTCCTTTTCCCTAGGGAAACCCAACACACTCGACAACGCACACTCCGGTATATTAATTTACCCGCGGAGAGAATTTTTTCCAAAGGATGAACGGCATTTTTGCCCAGAAGAATAACGAGCGTGGCATGGAAATAAATTGTGTGCCGCAAAGGAACGTTCGTAAAATGGAAGGGAAGGGACAAAAGGGAATAGGGTGGAATGATAGTTAATTAAACTGCAGATTCGTTGGAAGCAGGGGGGGTGCACAGAGGACAGGGGAGGATGGCTTGGAAAATCTTTGAGAAGTATTCCCGATATCCGAGGGGGGGTAGGAAAAAAAAAAAGAAACGACGGATGAAAGGCGAATGGCGTGGGCCGGGAATAAAAGAATCGGTGAATTTTCGATGGCTGAACTCCATCCAAATGTCGAAGCTTCTCGGCTCCTTTCGAGGCAACCTCTCTCGCGATATAATCGATAGCTCGACGAAAGTTTCGCCACGATATAATCGGAAAGAATCGAAGCTGAAGAACCAATTCCTGATAGTCCCGATCTTTGGTTACTGCAGAATCGTTTCTGCTGTTGCGATTCTGTCGTTGTTGAGAGATATCGGTCCCCGGGTGAGGAAAGAATATCGATATCTTTCGAGGAAAAACATTTTTCTTACAAGAACTCCGTTTTAATGCATTTCAATTACTATTAATTATCAAGGGCTAGTCGTTTTTATGCTATTAGGATTTAAGTGATGTGTGAAAATTTGCTAAAAATGTTTCTTTGAAAATTAAACCCAAAATTGGACAAATTGTGAACTAAATACTGTGAGAAACATTGAAATTTATCGCCAAATGGCAATACTATCTCATGGTCAATACAATGAATAAATTAAACCTTCTAGCAACTCATTCGAATGAAAATATCCTAATTTTCGACCGAAACAGAAATAAAATTTGCACAAGAAAAATATTATTAAAAATCTCTTTATATTTTCGTTTTTGTCAGATTGAAAACTGCTAAAACGAAGCTCGCGCGTTTCCCTCGCAAGAACAAGCGAAGAAAACTGCAAGGATGTTTTCGATCAAGAATTTCTCTTTCAACGGTTAATCGTTCCCCGCGAACGCGAGATTGTCGTTGAAAACGCCCGTTCCTTTTTCTATTCCAGACGGTTGACATTTCTTTTTCAGAGACGTTCGTTCAGGTATTCTTAAGCGACGACGAACGCTTACTATGCGACAAACGTAGCCAGTGACGGACTACGAAAAGCAATAGCCCGGACACGACGAATGGAATCCTTAAACTGGTTTGCACTGATGTCGAGAGTGAAAAGGAATTGCCCCGTTGTGCCGTCTGTACGTGTACTTGAACCCGACCCGAAGACAGGCGACAGGTGTTATTGCGTGTCTTCGTTATCGTACGTGACACCAACGAAGAACGATTGATTATTGAGCGATCAATTTGATCCGTGTCTTATATCGTAGGATTTTGGGGAAAGAAAGAGGGTTCTGGAACATTGGTCTTCGAGATTTTCTTTGATTTTGTACCCTTTTCTTGATGTTGTACAGGGTGAATTTGAGAGAAAATATCGAAGAATGTAAGAACGTTCGTTTTTTATGTACTGTGTTTTTAAATGGAGCTGAATATTTTTTCTTAGATATATTTTAAGACTTTATTTTTTAATATAATCTCTATTTTGAGTTACTATAAAATTTTGTACTATGTAATTTTGCTGATTCCATTGCAATATTTTAAATTAAAATTACTGATTTTCAGGTTAAAGAAATGGAATTTTGTTTCTTTTTCAACATGAAAAATAAAAGATTCTATTTTTTGTAATTCTATTTTGATAAATGCAATATTTCAAATAAAGTAGCCTTATTCTTAAATTCCATAACAAAGTACACATTTAATATCATTAGGGTGACTAGCCATAACAATATTTCACAATGATTCTTTTACCCCCTGTATCTTTTTTATTTTTATGATTCACCCCCTATCGTATAATCTGTATCTCCATTCGTCTTGTTAACTTTGTCATTATGGACTTCCATTATTATAGCTATAAGAAGCCTAAGATTATGTTGCAATAAAAATGAATAAAAATCGAAATTACTATTAATTGTTTGCTTTTGCTTTAAACAATATTAAAATGAAAAATTTCTTCAAACAGATCTCAAGTGTGCTTCAGATTGAATTACAAAGATGTAATTTTGTTCGCAATTTAATTGGATTATCTTTTTTCTTGCATAAAATGTGTTAAAAGTGTCTTCTAAGTTATTAAAGAAAATGTGTCATTTGCATAAAAGTGTTTAACAACAAAAACCATAATTTCGTTTGTAAACTCAGATAATTTGAAATGTTAATTAATTAACATCTCCCAGGGCGTGCTCGTTAAGCGCTAAAACCTTTATAAAGTTGTATAAAGTTGCCCGTGCGAAATTCAACAATGAAGTTTAATATCATCCTTGTAACACATAGTGTATGTACGATGAATGAATAAATGATGGATTAAAGACTTGTTGCTTCATGCAGTAATTGTTAATTTTACTAACTTTTATAATCTATAATATCTGATTAATTTCCAGCAAAATAATTTCAAAGCCAAGTAATTTTGATATACCATCAACGCTTCTTTCAGCAGCGGGCAATCACTGTGGCCGAGTAATTTGTCGAGAAAATGGCATTCGACCGGCGTGATAAGAAATCAATTCCCCTGTCCCCCCTCTCCTCAAGCTCTCCTTCAACGTTCCTTCCTATAATTCCTTGTGCATCCGAGGGCCACTCCGATAACGTCGTTCTAATCCGATCTTGCTTGGTTTATACGATGGCCAGTCGAATTTGATCCGTATCCAGTTCGACGTGTGCTCCTTCGCGAGGTTTCGATGCCATCGAACATTGATTTAAAAAAAAAAAGAAAAAAAGAAGGAAAGAAAAGATTGGAAGCTTTATCGAACGGTGTTGTACAGATTTTGGCAGCAGTCCCGTTCACGGTGTCGAAAAATCCGTTTCGTTTCTTTGAACTCACCCGTGGCCAGATTCTCCGGCGAGATCGGATGGACTCGATGGCTTAATTCCAGCTCGTGGATCGAATTACCTTGGCTAGGCCTGGCCAAAATCAGAGATTCCTGCATTAAGGATATTAGATGCTTCTAATCTCGACCAGTAAGCCGCGAGAAACTTGGAATATATCCATACGTTCATGGTTGACGCATAATTGCTCAAGTCTTGATAGCTGTACTTGGTTGTGAACGCTGTTAGGTGTATTTACTTTAAATTCCAATAACTCTTTGTATTTTCACGAATTTTCCACGAATTTGAAGGAAGAAAATCGATTCGCCCCACCTTCATACTAAATGACTCGGTGATAGAGAAAATTGACATAGGTATTTACAAAATTTCATGGAAATATAATCATCTGTTGATCAAAGAGGGAATTTCGCTTCTTTTCAAAATTTTTACTGCACAAAAGTCAGGCTGACATCCATTCCGTCGATAAATCAACGTCAACCGAGTGGCAAGCTGCTTTCTGGCCCCGTGTCGGATATATTCGCGACTGCATATACACGGGAGCAATAAATAAACGGCCGAGTTCCGTCGCAATCGGCGCACGCTGATATTTCCGCGCTCGAAATAAAACGATTTCACGCATCGATGTGGAATTTTTCGCCTGGTCGAGGTTATCCCGGTTCCCGTAGACGCCATATGGGAAATCAGTTGGGGTGTTACCGGTCCCACGTGATAACTGTACCGTTCAATCGCACCGGTTGCGCCCTTATGACGATCCCGTCGATGCAGACATCACTGGCCGTGCTTACTTCCTATCTCGCGACACACGGGATCGAGGATCCGTTTACCGTCACCCTAAACCGTTTTACTACACCCTAGACCGGTAACGTGACGCTTTTGATCAAACTCTTTATCTTTATTAACTCGTAAGCCTTCGTGAAATGAAATTTCTACGATTTCGAAATATGAACTTTTCTTAACTAGTATTATTCGCTTATACTTTTTCGTTTAGACTCTAACAGTGTCTGATAATAATTTTTGCAATTTGTAGGCAAAATTTTAAAATTAAAAGATTTTAGGGGCTCGCATTAGGGGCAGTGAGCGGGGGTTTATGAAGCAGACGTGGTCTTCGTTTAATTTTTTGGAGAAAATATGCATTATAAACCGGGTCACAGTCACCGGGTAGACATATGACGTTCGGGGTACATCCCCACTGAGTTGTAGCGGAGGGGGTGTGGGTAAATGTCAATCTAAACTGAATTCGTAATTAGTGGAGGAGAAAAACGCCTACTCCTTGGCAAAAATATAACAACGGACGAAAATGTTTTGATATTTTTGTTATTTAAAGAACTATCTCTTTTCTGCTCGATTGGAACTCTGGAGTGACATACATAATTAATTAAAATATTAAAAAATATGAAATTAAAGAGTGTTTTGTATTAGAATACAGCAAATTAATGAAAGAAATAAAAATAAATAAATCTTCCAGCTTATAGCTTTCGAATTTTGTAAGCTTCACTGAAAACTTAATCGTATCGAAAAGTGCTTCGAGCGCAAAGGGTTAATAACGAAGAGAACACGAGTACGTTTCTTTTAAGCATCTAATTTGAACAAAAGAAAATAAAAAAGAACAGTTTCCCACGTACGAAATGTGTGGTGCCATAAGGTGGTCGTTCCGGAGGGTCCCTTATTTTTCCACGCCACTGGCTCGAATTGTCGACCCAGTGAATTAAAATCTCTCCCACGATACTAATTGGCCAGTTACTCGAGAACGTTTTTACGGAAATTTGCTCGAATTCGTTGATTTTTACACCAATTACGTATCCGTATAAAACAACAACTCGGTAATTGAAAATCTCATCTTAAGCCATGATTTGTATTTTATATACTTTTTTGCAATGCTAAGAAATGACGAAATTTGATCAATTTAATCATTACTGGATCAAAATTTAAAAAATTAAAAATTCTAAACTTGGTCAGAAACAAAAGCTCACAAAATAATTAACAAATGTTCTATAATCGAATAATTAACTGTGGCGGTCAACATGTTCTTGCAATTAAATAACAAAAAAACATATCGAATCTCAATTTTCAAATTTGCAGTATACTGTTTTCGTGTAAACATTTTATGAATATTGGATTGTGTAAGGCAACCGGAGGAACTGCAACGTTCGTTCGCGATCGCAGATTATTATTGACGCAAGATTATTTATTGTTTGCTTTCCCAGTTATTATTTCCCGTCACGTTAAAATGATTTACATTACACTTCTGGTGTACGAGTTAAAGTGATTTATACCGTTTGGTAGTAACGTTGCGGGTGATTGATTGCGCCGCTTGTCTGTAAGAGACTCCCCCTACTTTGTCTTTGGTCCCTCTCGTTGAACTTTGCACGAAGCGCAAACAAGCTGTTTGACGATAAACTGTAAGTCGAATTTATCGTTTACCGTCGACGTGTTACGTTGATTCTGTAGTTTGCAGTTTCGTTGATCGTTCAACGTATACCATCGAATCGATTTCCTTCCCGTCAATCGATGATTAACGGGCCCGTCCCATAATCACTTAGTGTGTATCGCTATTACGATCTAATAGCTGCCACATCATTATAGCCTCTTGATATTTTGTATAAATTTCAATCCAAGAAGGCTAGTTATGTATATTCTATGGTTTCATGGAATGTGTGATTATGGGGGTGTTAATGAAAACGATTTGCAATTTTAATCAACCCTTCTGGAAATTGTGAATATTATACACAGTAGTTTTGGAAGTGTAGCAACTTGATATTTTTAAGAATTTTAATATTCTGGATAATTTTCTTGACTATCGACAGTGGCCTCGATTCCTGAGGCGGATATTCTACGTGAGGTTTTTCTGTTCATTCGCTAGCGAAGAAAAATGAGACTGAAAGAAAATAAGGTGAGGAGAAGAACCTAACGAAGTTACCGGAACTACGATCAACACTTCCAAAGAGAAAGGGGGGTGGGAAGGGGAAATTACATTGAAGAATTACTTCAACAGATTTCCTGTCAGGCTTCTTTTCTCTTTCGCCATGCTCTTTACACATTATCATTTTTTACCTTTCGAGAAACAATTACAACAAACGCCCCAAGAATTTATCAACAGAATAAGTGTTATCAAAATTAACAAGCAATTCGTTTCACTTTAAAATTAAAAACACTTCGAACGTGGATCCTCATTTCTACTTTTCATTAATGACTTTGATATAATTTATAATCAAAATTTCCTATGGAATTATATTCAACCCCAGTCCATTTAGCACACGATTTAAAATACGATCAATTTTAATTAAAGCCCCTGTTAGTAACACTTACAATTAGTCGATATTAAGAGCAGGAGGTAATAGAACTTCGTCACGTACATGATGAAAATTGCCTTGCGAATAAGGACTAAAAAAAGCCGAGCGATAAATCCCAGGATGGTGCGGTGGTACGGGATCGATAAAACTCGCGATGCATCCTGGTCGAATTTGCATCCGAACCGAGGGTGGTCAGGGGAAGGAGGACAGGGAACGAAGGAACGGTGTTTCGTTGGCGATCGAGAGATCGTTAGAAATTAATTGGAACGAACCATGCTTCTCCTCGGCGAACACGCTTTAATTTCCCGCTCTTTTCAGCCGGAAATCCACGGTATCCGCCGGTTCGTTCGGGTATCGCGATTGCGGCCATTATTGCTAACAAATGCACGACGAAATTGAAATCAATGGTTCGTTTGTTTCCTCCTCACCTTCTTCGCGATTCTGCTCGGCAAACACCTCGCCCACGAAAGAAAAATAGAGATAAAGGCGCATCGTGTAATTTCAATCAACCATTTCACCGAAAAACCCTTCCGTTTTCAACTTATTAAAGAATCTTTAAACAAATTATAATGTGAAATAATCGATGAACATTTTGAAAGCTTTTAATATCATTTTTCTATTATCGAATATATATATTTCAAATAATATCGCAGAGTTATTTAAAACGAAGAACTTTTAACCCTCTCTCGATCCGGAAATGGATAACACGAGAAGAAAAAAGCATTTACGCGTTATCACGTTTAATCTCCAATTCAATTCCCGGTGATTACCGGGAATTTCAATGTTCCTGTTTCACGAAGAATCAAGGAAAGAAAGAAAAATGAGGGTCGGGGGGGGGGGGGGGGGCCCGGTGGTAAAATAAAGTTTAACGCGTGCAAGTAACAGAACAGTATCGATATCGATTACTAGCGAGTTCATGGACGTCGACACCGTAATTCCGCAACAATTCTGCGGAACATCCACGTGAACGAGTGTTGGGTATTTACACGCGGTACTTGGAATAAAACCACATATTCGAGGGTTGATACCCTTTATGGTGGTAAAATACACATCGATGCTACCTGCAGTACCTATGATACAATCCAGTTCGACTCTATTTTAGAAATAGAAAAGTGCAAATCGAGACATCATTTTAATCTTATCTATCAAAAATAAGAGAATAATTTCTTTGTATATAACGAGTTATTTTCTATTTTTTTTTCTATATGTATGTAATTGAATTTAATTATTCTTTAAGTTTCATAAATACATTAAAATTTATTCTGAAATTTGAATTTTTATTGAATAATCTTAAATTCTGAGTCCACATCGTTGACATCGATTTTTCAATTAAGAGAATTGATTTAAATCTAGCATTCCATACTATCCATTAAAAATTACCCCACAATTTCAATCAAAAAATTCCAAACTCCACGCATATCTTTCTGAATCCAGAGAACCGAAACCATCAACCCTCCTCCACCGTTTTCCTATACCAATCACAAAACTCGTGAAAAAAAAAAAGAATCTCACAATATTTCTTCTAACAACTCGGTCTATCCAATATATTAAACTTCAAAAGGCCACAATCTCTGAAATTATCTCCGTTTCCGGGCGTTAAATTTTCCCAATACGATCATCCGCTACCTTCGATCGACAGTCGATATCAAGCCGGCGGAGTCTCGATATTAAACTCCAATAAAGCTGCTTTTCCTTTTCGAACGAAAAAAAAGGAAGAAGTACAGAATAAAATGGATTCCGGTCATATTTTTCCTCGGCGATCAGGCAGGTACAATTAAACGGGCGATGCGCTCGAACACGGCAAGATACGGTCCTGCACGTATTGCAATTTGTATGGAAATATGAACCGGCTTCGAGTTTCCCCCAAACCCAGTGGCTGCATTCGGATATACTCGCGGCACGGGCTGCACATTTCCTGTATCGTATCGTTCCCGGTCCCTCGTTATCATGCGGAGACGAGATCGTTTCTCTCTCTCTCTCTCCCTAGGCTCTTACGTCGTACCCGGCTCACGAATGTACATATATATACGCGTACTCGTGGCAGAAGCGATGACGAATGCCTTCCCGACACCCGTTGCCGCCGTTCTCGATGCAAATGGCCCTTTTCACGCGGTACTACGTCGATACCTAATGTATTTACCCGACCGTTCGTGGATACACGCAGGAAAACACTCAGCCCCGATGGCTGTTCCTAGCCCGCTCGACCTCTATCCACCGGCACGGAAAATGTGCAAATCGATGGGGGGATCCATAGGCTACGGGAAAATGGCGATACGATGTTACACGACCGCCCTTTTTCGATTCCGATTTCCACTTCGTGGAGTTCGTGGTTTCCAGACTTTCTTTTAACATCTCTGATTCCTGACGGAACCGAGGGGCGCTTTTTCGCGGTTCTTTGGTTATCGCACTTCGTGGCGAAGGACCATTTTACGAATTATGGGAGAAACGACTAAGTTACCGCATTTATTGAAGTTATTGATCCAAAAATCAAATTGTAAAATATCGAAGTATTCTTCCTTATTATTGGAGTACAGTCGATAAAATTATTGAGATAATTGGCGTAGAACTGTTTTAAAATTGAAATTAGTGAAATTAGTTGAAATGTCCAAATTCAAGAACGAAACACACTTTTTAAGTTTTAAACAGCCATACATAGTGGATATTTTTTTTAATGAAAAACCTCGAAAAATCATAAAGAAAAGAATTTCAGGAATTTCCAATAATATGAAACACTTAGCGTGAACAGTTATCCCATCTCAATAAAATATTCTGGTCTATCCTCCTTAATATTGAGAAACTATCGAGAAATAAAAAAATATAGAAAATAAATTCGTAAAAACGGATAATATTTCAAATTTTTCTATTTGCTCGACGTGTCCAAAAAAGGGTCAGGATGTCCAGTTTCAGTGAATTTCCCGTGGCCGGTTTTCGTTCAGAAACGTTTCAGAGAGTAAATATGACCATTTCGACGGGGGCGTGCAATATCGTTTTATCGACAGGGACCGTGTGTCCTTTCATTTCGGGATCAGCCTGTAATTAGCGGTTAACAGGGAGGCAAAAGATCGGCCATCGTCGAACGTACCTAACGATTTCTCTTTCCGGTTATTCCTGGCGGTAACCTTGCTTCTAGCTGGCGTCGGTTCAACGAACAAAATGGTCCACCTTTGTGAACACGCTTCGCCACGTGAAATTGTTAGCCGGTTCTGATGACGTTTTCACTTTATTTTACCACACGTGAAATATCCCACGGTATCGTTCCAAAGTGTTCGATGATTAAATCACTTTCTTCGAACGCTCGAAAAACAAACACACGAGCAACCGGTACAGGTTGTTTTAAGAGATTTATGGCAAAGATTGCCTACACAGAATTAATGTTTGACGGTGTAATCAATTTTTTGGTGTTGAACATGGTACGACTATTAATTAATATCGTTGGTACGATATTAATATTTCTATAGTCGTATGTCTTAATTTTCAAAGGCAAAATATGTATTATTTTTGGAATGTTACTTTTTGTTATAAATAGAAAATTAAATGGACTAAGGTTAACTATAATTGCATTAATATCCCTTCAGAATAAATAAAGTAAATAGTATTAATTATTAGTAATAATACTTTAATAATTTTACGAAATTCTTCCAAATAGTAATTTTATTTTCAGTCAATTTTACAGGTAACAAACTATAAAATATTTCTTAAAATTTCTTGTAATTAGCTAATTAAGGACAGATCCTTATGAAAATTCCTGCTGCGCCCATATATGGGTCAGGCTGTCACGACACTAAAAGTGTTCAAGAAACGATTCTTCAAACGTTTCTCGCTCAGACAATAGCCCGCGTTGGAAGAATAGTTTTTTCGTATCTAAACAAGAACCGGAAGTACACCCTTCCTCCAGCTTAGTCTACTTCACACCGTAAACGAGAGTTTCTGGACACGAGTAAGAAAGTTTTCGCCTGGACAGAATGCTTTAGCGGGTATGGAACACGGGCTAAACGCTAAAACATAACTCCCGGTGACCCAAACACCCTCGAGTTTATAGAAAGGTGCACACAACGAGAACAAAGAAAGCATTACGAGTGTAAAGAGAAAAAAAAAACAACCCCCGAGGTTGGACACAAAAAGAGCAAGGAAAGAAAAGACATTGTGTTCCTTATCACGGAGCTACTGTGTATATTTGGAAAGGGGGTGAAACGAAGAAGAAAAAACAAGAGAGCAGAGGACGTTGAAACGTGTGGTTAAAGAATCTAAGCGTAAGCAATTTCGTGTATGTCTCGATTCTTGTTTTTAATTGTCACATTGTCCAATTAATATTTTAAGATCGTAAATGATAAGCTTAATTAGCCAAAAGAAAATGAATAATTATTTCCGAATTAGTTATTAAAGTTGTCATTGAATTAAAATTTATTAATTCTAAAATTAAACATTTTGCAGCTTTTAACATTTTGAAAGAATTCCTTGGAATTCCCTAAAGTCCCCAGAATCCTTAGAATTCCTAAAATTCTAAAGTTCAAAAACCGAATAAATTGTAACGTAACTAAAGTTTATTGTGTGACTTTGATATTTTTATCTTGGACTAAAAAAAAAAACATAAAATTGCAGGTATTGCTGTTCGCGGGAACAAATCGCCAACACCATCATCAGAAATTCGCCAAGAAGCTAAATGAAAATCCCGGGTACCTTCTCTAATTCGACCAATAAAAAGCGGACGATATCCGCCGCTTCAAACTTTTCCAATTTCCCCGCCGATTTTATGCAAAAATTCTCTGCTCGAATAAGAAACGATCCGCCGCTGCTGAAAATTCTTAATTCTTTCCAAACAATTTCACGATACGAGACGGGCTCGGGATTCGATTAAGAGTATAACCTTTGAGTTAACTCGTCTTCCACTTGACCGAAGAACGAAAATGTCCGGACATCAATCCCTCGCCCCCTTTGGATCCCCCTTTCACGGAATAAATCCCAATCTCTTTTCCAAATCAACTCCTTATCAGCTAATTTCTTCGATCTTTCAGCGACAGATTCAGTACTCTTCGAGGTCCCTGGCTCATCATTTTATCAAGACAACCCTCTCTTACTTTTATCTACATTCCACCCTCGGTTCCATTATCTCCTCGTTCAAAATCTTTGCCTACCGTCCCCTTTAATCTTACTCCACTTCTCTCTCTCTCTCTCTCTCTCTCTCTCTCCCTCTCTTTCGTACCCCGTCTCGCTCTTTTTCTTGCTTGTTTGCCACTCTTTCTCCTCTCTGCATAATTCAATTCCCATTTTCCACTAGCCGGTTCTTTCTCCCTCCAGTTTCAGGGCTTCGTTTTTCAACGGTGTCCATTCGCTCGTGCCGCTCTTTGTTTTCCAACAAGCTCGCGATCGAACGCTTTCCAACCCCCTCCCCCCACTTCCATCCACGACGTTTCTTTTCGAGTTTACCCTCTTCCCCCTTGCTCTTTTCCGCGAACGGGAGGGGACGAGGAAAAGAATCGAATCGCTGCATCGAGATTCCGGTTCGAATCGTTCGAGTGTTTTTAGCTAATTAAACTCTCGAGTGGGAACAATCGTAGACTTTATTTTGATGGATTTGAATAACCCTTTCGTCGCTGTCAAATGCCCATGGACGATTTTATATGAAATTGTTCAATCCGGTATTGGAACGATAATAAAACAATTTTGATTTATGACATTGTTGAGAATTTTTATCAAAATGCTTGCGAAAGGGTTAATTAAGATGTTTAAGGTGTAAATCTTTCACAAGTATCAGATCCTTCGAAAATTAAAACCAAGTGTTTTGTTAACCGATCCTTTTAATCAACCCTGACAAATTCCAGTTGTTTTTTAACCATGGATCTTCTACCTCGCGCAAGGTACAATTTCCTTAAGGTTCTTTCTCGTTAGAGTGCCACGTACATTTTTCATCGTCCGTCTCGATCCACTCTCGCATTCGTACCTCGACTTCCTCTCTTTTACCCTTGTCCCTTTTTTCCCCCTGTGTGCGTTGAGTTTCCTCGTGGAACGTCGCGGATAATGTATCGCGGGCATGCTCCACGTTTCGTACAAGTTCGTTGTTATTACGTTTTTAGGTTATTGCATGTCGTTGGACGGTAATCTTGTTACGTGTTTCCGAGGTCGTGTTACGAGGTCGGGTATCGAAACGTCCGATGAAATTTGATTATGAATGCGCCACGAAATGCATGCCGCTTCTGCATCGTACTTTCACGATGCACATGAACGAGCCTGACTTTTCGTTGCTTTCAAGGTGCACTCTCGTTCCCCTAATATGACGCAAGTTTTAAACAGTGTTTTTTTTCTTCGAAAAGCTATGGTTGAAACATGAAACCGATTCAAGAATTTAGGATACCCAAATTTTCAGAATTTTTGGAGGACAAGGGATGAAACATACATACTTAAGAAATTCAAAATCGATCGAACGATTTAGGGGTGAATTAGCTGGTCGAATACTTCGAGATACTTGAATTTGGAAAATTTGTAGAATCTCTGCTGGTATACTTAAGAAATTTGAAACTCGTTCGATAATTTAAGGTACCTAAATGTTAGAAGTGTTTCAAGGTGTGCGTTGCAAGATGCATACTTGAATTCCTAAGAACTGAAACTTTAAGAAGTTTCGGTCGGATAGGTGTTGAAATATGCTTAATACACTCTGGGATAAGATTTGAGATGCATACTTCAAAAATTTAGAGTGGATTCAATAATTTAGAATACCTAAGAGACACGATTCTGGATCCTTAATCTTTCAACCCTATCTTAAAACTCCCTTAAAACTTTAAATTAATAAAATTTCAAACACTAACTGCGCTATTGATAAAAAAAATACGCCCCAGAAAGAAATACGTTCATTTTCGAAAGGTATAAGAATATGTTTTAATTGCTCCAGCTTATGAATTGTTCGCACGAAAAGCTTACTCGTTCCAGATTTAAACGAAAAACGACGGCCGGCGTATCCAACGGGAGAAACTTCAAAGCGTTCTCTCCTGACTCGGTGAGCACTTTCGTTCTCGTTATAACGCGTTCGCCGCCAACGTAACACGTTAACTTGTTTTTCACCACGTTGTTTCCACAGTTCTGAGCAACCGGGCTTAAATGTGCTGGAAAAGCAACGACATAAACCTGGTCACGATCACCTTGGATATATATTACAGGTCAACAGTTAATCGATTTGATGGAACACCAAGCAGAGTTTCTTCAATGGTCAGAAATTTTGATATTTATATTTTATTTTAATATTTTTCATTTTGTTCATTAATTATCGAAGTATTGTATTTACCAGAAAGACCAAAGTAATGAAAGTTGTTTTATCATTTACAATGCCTTGTTTGTTCACAATAATCTTTCATAAATAAAATTCAGGTACGAATAATAAAATACTCGAATATCGATGAAATGGGAATTTACTTTACGTAAATTTTATAGAACTCCAGTATTTTTATTTATGCATTCGATATGGAATTGTTCTGTTGTTAAACAATTTGGATTAGAAAATTGGTGATCCTTTTTAATTCTTTGATCGTCAATGTAGAAGAAAGAGCATAAATTTTGATTTTCGAAAAACCAGTGGAACTGTCAATTCTTGAAAAATACCAGAATCTAGATCGTTTATCTTGATGATGGTATAGAAGATATCTGCATTTGCTTTATATAACAAATGTGAAGCTACTCTTGCAGAACGTAGAATCTAGTTCACAGTTGGAGACGTATTTTTATACCTGACAAGTAGACGAACTCAAGTCCATTTTTAAAGAAATTCAGTCACATACATCATTTTATTCCTCTGCCTTTATTTTATGGAAGGTATGAAAATCTGTTTATATTTCATTTTCGGTCAATAAATTCAATCGTACGAATACAAGAGTTGCATACATAGTGGAATGTTAAGAAAGCAACGACCCAAGTGTTTCCAAGTTTAGAATTTCCACTTGTCTGAAATTATTCTGAACCGTTTTTAAACGTGTCGAAACACTGTCACGACGTAACACAGACATCAAGGTGTTAAGATTTTCATTTTGTTCGATCAGTTATCAATCGACAGGCTTCAGTCGCTAACAAACAGGAAAGTGCCATCACGTTCCAGTGCAACGGCAAAGTTATTTTCACTCGATTCAGCTCTTTAACTCCCTGGCCGTGGATTCAATGGATATCCCATCGGGAAGGTGTCCAATCGCGCGTGTCGGCTCGGCTCCGCGCGTTTCGTGTCTTTCCCAACAGTTACAAAAGCAGACGAGGGAACAGGAATGAATACAGATGGCTTGGCACTGGATAGACGATACACACCGACCCCCGGCTCCGGCGTCGTAAATCGATTTCAGAATACACGTTCTCCTATCTAGCGTCGAAAAACATCCGCAGCTCTGCCGATTAACTCGCCGAAATACCGATATTGCCTCTTTCTTTCGGTGTGTGTGTGTGTGTGCACGTGTGTGTGTTTTTTTTCCACGTTTTTCGCGTCTCTGCAAAACGATTCGCGAATGATCCGTCCACCGATATTGCCAGTGAATCGTTGTAGCTTAACGGGTCAAATAACTCTTCCCATTTAAAGACCGTGAGAAAAACGGATCGGGAAGAATATATTTTGCTCAAATGTAGATCATAACTTCACCTATATTAACCAAATTTTCTTAAAGAAATGATAAACTGTCTTTGAAGGGACTGTTAGGACACAATATTTATTTTTTGGTAAATTGTAGAGAAAATTCATAGAGATAGGAGGAATATTTCATAATATTTTGAGTCTATTTGTAAAACTTAAAAAATGGAGAAATTAGTCGTAATAATATCGTTTCATTACGCAGAGAGCGAGAATCTAGAAGATTACCCCATTATTCTAATTATGAACGCTACAAATTGTAACGAGTCTAATTTAAATGTAAATTATTATAACATAATTACCAGACCTGCTAATGTAATTAATCCTTGAATGCAGTGTTATTATTCGACAATATTTTTAACAAAAAAGCGACTAAATACAACTTAACACTTTAACTGTCACACTGCAGCTACTAAAAATTTAATTTGGTAATAATTTTATTTTTGACGAACTTTAATAACTTTAAGGAATATTTTCAACCAAATAAATTAAAGAATTCCTAATGAAAATTTAGGTGTCACCCATGTGTGGGTGACGAGGCACCCAAAGTGTTAAACTGAAATTCCTGTGACTCAAAGGAGCTCAAAAAGTTACAAAACTTAATTTGATCGATGAAACCATAATTGCTTAATAACAGGATAACGGATGTCGAAGAAAACCTATTTCACTTTGTCCCTGCTTGAATCACTCGCGTAACAATAATGAACGAATGGAAATGGGATTGGTTGAACTTTTGCAAACGTTCAGAATTCAACAACACGCTGCGCGTATTAATATTGAATTTCTGGGAGCGGAACACGACAGAAGACGAAACAGGAAGAGACAAGAGGAAGAGACCAGTGGCCCGTATGCCGGTCAATATTATAGCTTGCCTCGTAGACTATTATTCCAACATTGTCGAGGAAATGAAGCCCCGGTGTTCTACTTAATAGCAGATGCTTCTGGTGTTCTCGATGCTGAAGCATAGTCAAAAGCAGCTGCTCTGATGATGATAATCAAGCAACCAATAGAAGATGTCTCGATCTTCCTTGATTCATGCGAAAGGGAAGCGAAGCCCGATTGCCCACCAAAACGATTAATATCATAGTTCGCTGGAACTTTGTTGTACAACTATTAATACGTTGATTGCGATTGGTGTCATTTGTTACCAGGGCTTCGAATCTTATTTAATCGAGCAAATTAGTAAAGAAACAAAACGTACTTTGATAAATTAAAATACCAAAGTTAAATTTTGAAACTGAGTATTCTCAATAATTGACGAATTATTAATTGTAGTGCTGGTTTAATTGTCCGGTATTATGTCGAAGGGAAGTTTTCGAATGAAATACAAAAATCTGGAAGCAGTCGTTTTGAACAGTTTGGTAGTTCAGGTATTAAACTTCTCGGGGGTGGACCGGCTCTTTCTTCAGCCGTGCACGAAATGCCACGTTACTTTCTTTTATTTTATTGTTTCCTCTTTTTTCGCGAAACTTTCTGTCATGAGGATTTGTGAAATCGCGATTGGAAAGTTTGAGGATCGATAATGCCCGCTGAAAGGGGCAAAAGTCGTTATCAACGCCCCTCGTGAGATATTTTCTCAATATTTTTTTAGATTTGCAAAAGTACAATCTTTGGAGGTGATTAAGCCTTTACACCTTTTATATTATACAATTTGTATAAATTATGTATTTTATATTTTTTGTCTGTTACTCATATTTTCAAATGTTTGTTACAAATATTCCAAATTCAGTGACTGAATAAATTCCAAATAAAATAGGCGACGAATTTCTATAAAAGTTAAAATGTCACGCATATTTGGGTGACGTGGCAAAGTGTTAAAGAAGCTTCAACCACTACAAAAATAATTTTATACAAAGAAATACGTGATTTTGTGAATTTTAAATTGAACGAGTTTTCAAAGAAGTGTGTATAAAAATTTTCGGTGAAACTGAAAATCTGATTTCGTTTCGATTTATAAACCACGATATCCATCTTCCCAGTCTGTATCGTGTCCGAGCGATCGATATTTGATCAAAGTGACGTTGCAAGCAAAAGCACCGGTGGTTTGTAATAGAAAATACAGGAAACGGTGTATCTTTCGAAATAGCTTTTCTCTTTGATATTTTTCTTCACTTCGAAAAGCGGAGCCAGCCCCTTTTCCCATCGACCGCGCTAATTGATTAAATTCTCATTCATCGAATGGAAGTTTTATCGCGAAGGAATTTTGACAAAATCTTGCGGCGATTGTCGATTCCTTTTTTCCTAATCAACTTTCACGGAGTCGCTCTTTCCTTGGATCTTTCTTACCGCCCCGGGAATTAGGCTAATTGTAAGAAGCGGCAATTAGGAAGAACATTAGCGGCCCATTTCGACCCAGATTCGTTTAAACTTCAAGGCGAAGTTAATATGATCGTTTGTATAATAGGAGAAATAGAGATAAGGATCGAGAACGTTATTCGATTGAAACAATAGACGTGCTTGAAAAATTGTTTGAGAAAGTTCAACGCATTAAAAGCGTTATAAAAGGGATTTTATATAAATGTAATATTAAAATCTAACCGGTGAGCTCGAAGTTTGTCTTCGTTTTTAATTTGCTAATTAATGAGAATTATGGTAAAATTATTTAGCACGTGATTATTATGAATAAAATGAAATATTTAAAACTTAAAGACACTGATTGGAGATAATGTTTCTTCCACGCGAAGGGTTAGAGTGTTTCACGTTGCACTCTGACAAACGTTAGAAGATTCGTTTAAAATAAAGTTTCTAATTGCTTGTTCGGCCTGTTTGCATGTTAAGCGAAGCAGTCACCATGTCCTGTTTGCAAGAAATGCACGAAACTAATACTGTTTCTGGCGTTTCAAGTACGAAGAAGTCCCGCGCTAACTGCTATTTATCACCCGGCTTAACGAGAACAAGGACATTAAGAACGCTCTCAGAACGCGTCAACATCGTTTCGTATCGTGCTCCGCTCGTTTTACGCTCTTTTTTTTTATTTACGGATAAATTATACGCTCGAATATCGAATTCGATCGATCGAAATGAAATTACTCCGACGTATTTGCGTTTTCGAACTCCACGCCGATGTATATACAATTTACAAAACCCGCCCCGATGCGGCAACGTTGAAAATGCATTATAAAATTAAATAACACGAAAGAGCCGAATAAATACTCGTACCCGCGTGTTTTTCTTTTCATTTTCCCCCTCCCCCCCTTTTTTAATCGTGTATTTCAGCTGGATGAATATTGAACACGCGGTGTTTGCGGAAATTTATTTCAAACAATCGAAACGTTAATTTTTCTGAAATTCGGTTTCGGACATGTTTGAATATCTTACAAATTTATTTCATTGTTCCGAATAATTTTCTTACAAGTGACTTTTATTTAACAAGTGACTTATTTTTAACAGTATAACTATCTTATCAATGACAAAAAATGATCGCTGTTAATTATAATTCAGACTTTCACGGATGATCGATAATTAGAAAATTACTTGACCCAGATCCCTGTAAGCGCATCAAGTTTTTTTCTCAATTACCGTTCGAACAATTTTTTCACACAAAAGAGTAATTCCCCGGGTCGTGCGTTCATCGATCCTGGGAAATGAACTTTTTTGTCGTGACTGACCCGAGCGTGTCCTTGTCCCCTGACAAACAAATGCGTTGCAAAAGAAAAAAGAGAGGATATAACCGCGATAGGGGCGGTTGCTTGACAAGAAACACGCGAACAAACTTCTCCTTATCGCGACCATCCCCCTCTATCGGTGAAAGGGGGTCTCTCGAAAGAAATGTTTAATTACGCCCTGGAAAACTAAAAACGGCGACAAGAAAATTAAGATTACCATTGTAAAGGGAATCCTTTAACGTCCCCCGTGTCGGGGCACAAGCATTTCGCGCGCGAGAGGCGCATTCAAATTCAAAACCGGACATCGAATAATTTCGCGTGAATTTTTAAACCGAGCAACCGACGCTGCATTCCGAACACGTTAAAACGAGAGGCGACGCGTTTGCTCTGCGAAAAAGGAACGGAGGAAATATTTCACGAGAACTTAAAGGGAAGCTGTTCAATTTTTCGATACCGTGATGAAAATTTGATATCCCGCGCGTTTCTCGCGTCGAGAATTTCTTTTATTTAAACTCGGATTCGTTTGCATATCGAAGAATAAGAATTACAGGGAAACGGTGGGGAAACGCGATATCGGGGGACACGTGTCCTTAATACTATCCACGATAACTGTTCGCGAGAAATTACGCCACGTCCTTCGTACAATTTCGAGAGATAATATCTCCACCATCTGAAACGAAAGGAGACAGAGGTTCCGTCTTCTTCGCGAAAAAATATCAGGGAAAAGTGTCTCGTTTCTCGAAGTCACAACAGGAATTTTTGTATCTCGGATACGGTGGATTTCTTCTATTTCCAGTTGAACGTGACGTGGCGAATCGGGGTTCATAAATTTTTTAAATCGCTGAATAGCATCGGCGAGGAACAGGAATGATGAAATTTGCGGCGGGATACGGGAACCGTGCTTCTCGTCCTTGTAAAAATTTATCGGCAAACCTTTTTACTTAAACTTTATTTAGATGCGGGATGATAGTAGTCGGTGCTCGTGTTCGTGTGCGAAACGAAACACAAACGATACGATAAAAGCACAAAAAGTTTGCTTCCAAATTCGTATGAAACGAACGTTTTAATTATAAATTAGGAAGAAAGCACACGAGTGGACACACCAGTGGTAACAAATATAAAATTTATTTATGGATGAAGATAGCCAGCAGAGGATACTCTATTATTTATATCAGAATTCGAAACATTCAACACTCGAAGCTGTTGTAAAGCACGCGAAGAAAATGAAGGGAATATGTACGAAAACTGTAGGACACGTGCACACGTGTAAACCAAAGGAACAACCAGGAGGATCTCCGTTTTTTTAGCATTCTTTTTTTTCAAGCATGAATGCTCGCGTCGAGCCGTTGGGATTTACCCTTGTAAATAACTTCATCTTCACCCACGTCACTTCAATCTCGCTCGGAACACGCCACGTTAATCCTGTCGACGCGATTCAACACCGGGAACAAATATTCCTCTCGCGCCTACACCCCTGGATTTCCGTTTCTTTCTTCTTTTTTTGTAATTTTATTATATCCGGGGATTCGTTGACGCGAGACACAATTAATTAACTCGTTACGCGGATTTATCATCTTGCGAGAAAGACAAGCTGCGCATCAACGTTGAACATCCTCGTAATTGATGTGAGAACGGATAAAAATTGAAGGATGAATTTGTCTTTTTTTGGTCATTTTAACGGAGCTCATTAGAGAACGATTTTGGATACGTTGAGTCGGTTTCTGATTGAACTATTGATGCATTAAAAGGTTTAGTACAAGTATATGTAATTGATATTTCTGAACTATTTTTAAGTTTACTAAACAGAAAATGATAGTTTTGTAGCAAATATTTTATGAATAAAAGTAATAATTAAACGAAACTTTGTGTTGTAGTATATTCTGAGTTAAATGTTATAAAGAGAAAAAAATAAACTAAATAAATGTGTTAATTTAATGAGATTATCATATGAACATAATGATTGTTCCTCATAATCGTATAATTCAATCAATATAACAATAAAATGGACGAATGATTATAACATGAGTAGAAATAAAATGAAATACTGCAAAAATATCAATTACTTCTTTTTAGCGTATAAAATAACAATAATTTCGACAAAATTTTCTATCTGCCCACCCATAAGTTCTTAAAAGCAATATTCAATAATTATGGCAATTAAAGAATTAAAAATTATAAAATACTTTAAAATAAATTAAAATAAAATAAAATTTTGTAGAGATAACAATTATTCATTGTAGAACCATAAAATTATAATAATCACAACAAAACTGGAATTTAAATTAGTATAAAAATAATACAATAATAGCATTAAATAAATAAAATAATTAAATAAACGAATAATTTAAAAATTAAGAAATATGAAGAAATCACTCATGCATGAGCGATTTCGCGATCGGTTACAGTAATCAGTCAACCATGTAGTCAATCAACCATGAAATCATAATAATTATAAAATAAATTAAAATAAACTAAAATTTTGTAAAGATAACAATTATTCATTGTAAAATGATAAAATTATAATAATTATAACAAAACTGTAATATAAATTTGCATAAAAATGATAAAATAATAATGTTAAATAAATAAAATAATTAAATAAATGAATAACTGCGAAATTAAGAAATGTGAAAAAAAAACTCAAGCATGAGTGATTTCGGGAACCGGTAACAATAGTCAGTCAACCATGAAATCAATGAACCATGAAATCATAATAATTATAAAATACGTTTGAAGAAAATACAATTTTGTAAAAGTAATAATTATTTAATATAAGACCATAAAATTATAATAATTATAACAAAATCTACAACCCACCCATCCATAAGAATGATAAAAATAACAATATTCAATAATTATAATAATTAACAAATGAATAATTATAAAATACGTTTAAAGAAAAGAAAATTTTGTAAAAGTAATAATTATTTAATATAAGACCATAAAATTATAACAATTATAACAAAATCTACAACCCACCCATCCATAAGAATGATAAAAATAACAATATTCAATAATTATAATAATTAACAAATGAATAATTGTAAAATACATTAAAATTAATTAAAATCGTTTAAAATAAAATACAATTTGGTAGACATAACAATTATTCATTGCAAAACTATAAAATTATAATAATTATAACAAAACTTGCATAATTGTAATAAAATAATAATGTTAAATAAATAAAATAATTAAATAAATGAGTAACTGCGAAATTAAGAAATATGAAGAAAAAATTCATGCATGGGTGATTTTGGGAACCGGTAGTCAGTCAACCATGAAGTCAATGAACCATGAAGTCTTAGTGTTATATAAACACGACGAATGTCAAATTCTGTCAGTCCTGTTCGAGATGTCAAAAAGTTCAAAATCAGAAGGGAGGTCTACCATGGGTCAATCTTGGGTTTATCATGGATCAATCTGGAGGTAACCATGGGACAATCTTGGATCGAACTTGGGTCAATCTGAAGCAGTCTTCGGTCAATTTTGGATCAAACCTGGGTCAATTCTGGAGCAGTCTTGGGTCAATTCTGGGTACCTTGCTAAGTGCAGTAGCAGTGCAGTAGCAGAGATCTACGATGGGTGAGTCGCATGCTTTATGGTTCCTCCGGTTCCCATCATGTCGTAGGACGAAAGGTCCGAAACGACACGGGAACTGGTTGTAATTTTTCTTATTTTGAGCGAGAATAGTGACCACGAATGTTATTCTACAATTGTATAATAATATTCGTGAAATCTATTTGTCTATTTGCATATGTATTAGCTCAGGATAGGGGTTTTCTTGTACGTCGCGTATTTAATATTCGTATATCAAGTTTAGAATAATTTTTAAAGTATAAATAATTGTATAGAAGTCGGATGACCCTCCGATTTCACTGACAATTTTCTTTTTAAATTTCTTACGTACAAGAGAACAATTCGCGGAGTAGATTTCGATATTAAAGTAATGATTAAAAATGTCTTTACTTAATATTAGAACGTTTACTTTGATATTGGAATCTCTCGAATATCGAACTGTAGATACATATTTATTTCTACGAAAAGTTCCTTTCATTTTCTAAACGTAGAGTCATTTTTGCATTAATTTTCGAGTCTTGCATTAGTAAATCTTTTCTAAATTCTTTCTAAATTCAGTATACTTTTATTAAAGTAGTTCTTCATTTTCAAAATTCTTTCTAAATTCAGTATACTTCTATTAAAGTAGTTTTTCATTTTCAAAATTAAATTCACTTTACTATCAATTCTATTAAGAAAGTATTAGAGTCTTTGTCACTAATCATACTTGTTAGCTCAGGATTTTCAGCAAACATGAAGACATACGGTAGGTGAAATTTCACCTGGCCTTGTCCATTTTTATGCCCGAAGTTCATACGTGTACTTAGATGTACACGAATGAATCAGGGCAGGTGGACAAGGTGTAGTTTTAAGTTTAATCTTTTTGGCGATTGACAATCGATTAGTGAATTTAATACGATACAAGTTCCATATGTGTGTGTGTGGTTAGGATGTGGAATTTGTATCGTTCTATTGAATTAAAGACCATCTAAGGTAATAAATCAAAATTATTTGCTCAGCTATTAGAGTCACTTGCATAATTGTAGCTTAATACATATGTGTGGCTAAAATTTATTCACTTTTGTACTTGAAACATTCACTATCGATTGTCAGTCGATTTCAGCAAATCAGGTATGCTTTTAATTAGAGTATGATTGTGAATTTGAACTCGGGTGTCGGAGACGTCCCGGGACGTTCTCCCTAGGATTAGGCTATTTTGCACCCGGGTGGTGTGTGTGAGAATCGTGGAGTGTGTGTGTTGGTGTGATTGATTTTTGCACAATTTTTAAATATAGCATCAGGCAGGCAGGTAGTTTACTTCTGTATGAGTGATTTAGTTTTTAAGTAGGCAGGGCCAGAGCAAGCTTTCATGTTTCATACATGAGAAGTTTGTATCTGGGGTAGCATTAAACGAAAAATCGAAAAGAATAATCAAAATGCAAATGAAATTAGATTTCCAATATTCTTGATTTCGATTTTTCGTCAGGCCAAGCCTTAGTTTGTAAGTCGTAGTCGTGGTTCTAGACCCGATTACAAAAATCAAGTATATCAGTGAAGTGTTCAGTGAAGTGAAATATATTTTGCGATTGCAAATTCTTTTCTTTTTGGAAATAAAATAAAAAGGGAACAGTCGTGAAAATAGAATTATTAGATTGGCAATTTTTACATTATTCACTTTAACTTAGTATGTATAATAATTTTTGGTCAAATCAATTTCCTTACATTTTAACAAAACCTTGTTGCCAATCTAATCATTTCATTTCACGTATGTTTCTTTTTGTTTTATTTAACAAAAATTAAAGAGTGTTCGAGCAATCGTAAAATTTCGCGAGTGATATTTGTGAGGCTTGATTAGCCGAAGAGAGAAGAGGCTGTATGCCGAAGAGCCCAGAGGGGAACTATCAATGATTGTCCATCTAAAGATGGATATATTCTATAGTCATCATTTTTGCTTTCTTTCGTGTTTTATGTTTTACAGCTACCTTTTATTTTATTTTAAACGGTACGAATAGTACCATGAAATATTAAGCTCGACATTTTGCGAGTTTAATATCGTTCGTTACTGAATCGCGATTTTCTTTTTCTCTTTCAGTTTATTAACTCATTTACCACTTAATTTTATCATTGGCTTTTCTGATCCTACCATTTTCATATTCTTCGTTTTTCACAATTTCATTATTTAATCCATATTCACTTGTTTTCTGATTGTTGCAGCACTAATTATATTTGCTATTTCCAGGATTTTATTTTAACAAATACTTTCTATACTTTCATTTCGTTGCTGATATTTTTATTTCAATAAATTATTTGTCACTTTAAATACCTTCCTTTCCCTTCCTCAAATCCTACATCCATTAACTTTAAGTTAGCTTTAAATTTTAAGTTCCCTCTTATATTACTATTAGTAATAAGAATATGATATTAAATTACAAAGTGCGTACACCGTGCGTGGGAGGACGGGAGGGCACGGGACACAAGTTCTTCATCAGGTAACCTATTACCTGATGAAGAACTTGTGTCACTTGTAAGCACTTTCTACTTTAAACTTTACTTGTCGAATCGAGGACTGCCACCTTTTCACTCCGTTTTAACTTGTAGCTTCTTTTTCATATATTTTTACCCACAATTTGCTTTCGTTCGGTATCCTCGATGTCAGGCGCGGCGTACTCGCTCGCGTTGCAGGCCAGGTGCACGCGGGTAGACCATTCGGTAATTCTTGTTGATCGTAAGTCATTTTCCATCATCTGGTATCTCACTTGAGTTGACCAGTGGGGGTTGGTCGTGCGGTGGCTTGGGTGGTTTTGAGTTCTGAGGGTTACTGGCTAGTTACGGAAGCGGCCACGGGGTCTCTGTGATGGGCTCGTCTCGGTTAGACCCCCTTTCAACGGGGGCAGTTTCGAGTTCCAAAACAGGTTTCACGATGGTTCAATTCTGTGCTAGTCGGTACCCTCAGACTCGATTCTATTCCTTGTCTCGTAAGCCGCGATCTGACTCTTGTTGGTCCTCTTAGGTGGGATACTGGGTGGTAGAAGATGCTGGTCACTGGGGTTGTTGGGTGGCCGCGAGTACGTCGCGTGCACACGGGGATACTTTGGGACTAAAGCGAATTCTTTGATTTGCTCGCGGTTCTTTCTTATTACTTTCTTCATTAGAGTCATTTTGCACTTAGTATTCTTTTCAAAATTTCTTTATTTCACTTTCATTTTTCGATGTTTCCTTCATTTAAATGTTCTATTTCATTTTCACTTTTCCAAACTTCCTTAATGGCAATCCTTCGAGATATGACAAGTACAGTTTTAGGGTAGAAAGTTGCCGGTAGGGACCTTGTGATTAGTTTTAAGGTAGTTAAGTTAAATTAAGCATGGACGTCGTGGGATCATCGGGGAATGCACAGGACATCGAGGGATTTGCGTTTAAATTAATTTTAAGATTAGTTTAAGTTGATTGTAGGATGTTTATAAGTGTGAGTGGGAACTAAGCGAATGGGTTTTTTGTTTCAGGTCGGGTCACAATCGTAGCCACCTCCCCGTGGTGTGACCTGGTAATCGGTATCATTTTCTAAAGACCGAAATTTTATAAAAATTGAGTCTTTAGAAAATGATATCGAGCCAAGTGCTACGAACTGCTGTAAAATAAAATATTACTCGAATAATGAAGTCTTCTCTTTGCATTACCTATCCATCGTCAATCCTTTATCCCAATATAATTACAAAGTGCGTATACCGTGCGTGGGAGGACGGGAGGGCACGGGACACAAGTTCTTCATCAGGTAACCTATTACCTGATGAAGAACTTGTGTCACTTGTAAGCACTTTCTACTTTAAACTTTACTTGTCGAATCGAGGACTGCCACCTTTTCACTCCGTTTTAACTTGTAGCTTCTTTTTCATATATTTTTACCCACAATTTGCTTTCGTTCGGTATCCTCGATGTCAGGCGCGGCGTACTCGCTCGCGTTGCAGGCCAGCTGCACGCGGGTAGACCATTCGGTAATTCTTGTTGATCGTAAGTCATTTTCCATCATCTGGTATCTCACTTGAGTTGACCAGTGAGGGTTGGTCGTGCGGTGGCTTGGGTGGTTTTGAGTTCTGAGGGTTACTGGCTAGTTACGGAAGCGGCCACGGGGTCTCTGTGATGGGCTCGTCTCGGTTAGTCCCCCTTTCGACGGGGGCAGTTTCGAGTTCCAAAACAGGTTTCACGATGGTTCAATTCTGTGCTAGTCGGTACCCTCAGACTCGATTCCATTCCTTGTCTCGTAAGCCGCGATCTGACTCTTGTTGGTCCTCTTAGGTGGGATACTGGGTGGTAGAAGATGCTGGTCACTGGGGTTGTTGGGTGGCCGCGAGTACGTCGCGTGCACACGGGGATACTTTGGGACTAAAGCGAATTCTTTGATTTGCTCGCGGTTCTTTCTTATTACTTTCTTCATTAGAGTCATTTTGCACTTAGTATTCTTTTCAAAATTTCTTTATTTCACTTTCATTTTTCGATGTTTCCTTCATTTAAATGTTCTATTTCATTTTCACTTTTCCAAACTTCCTTAATGGCAATCCTTCGAGATATGACAAGTACAGTTTTAGGGTAGAAAGTTGCCGGTAGGGACCTTGTGATTAGTTTTAAGGTAGTTAAGTTAAATTAAGCATGGACGTCGTGGGATCATCGGGGGAATGCACAGGACATCGAGGGATTTGCGTTTAAATTAATTTTAAGATTAGTTTAAGTTGATTGTAGGATGTTTATAAGTGTGAGTGGGAACTAAGCGAATGGGTTTTTTGTTTCAGGTCGGGTCACAATCGTAGCCACCTCCCCGTGGTGTGACCTGGTAATCGGTATCATTTTCTAAAGACCGAAATTTTATAAAAATTGAGTCTTTAGAAAATGATATCGAGCCAAGTGCTACGAACTGCTGTAAAATAAAATATTACTCGAATAATGAAGTCTTCTCTTTGCATTACCTATCCATCGTCAATCCTTTATCCCAATATAATTACAAAGTGCGTATACCGTGCGTGGGAGGACGGGAGGGCACGGGACACAAGTTCTTCATCAGGTAACCTATTACCTGATGAAGAACTTGTGTCACTTGTAAGCACTTTCTACTTTAAACTTTACTTGTCGAATCGAGGACTGCCACCTTTTCACTCCGTTTTAACTTGTAGCTTCTTTTTCATATATTTTTACCCACAATTTGCTTTCGTTCGGTATCCTCGATGTCAGGCGCGGCGTACTCGCTCGCGTTGCAGGCCAGCTGCACGCGGGTAGACCATTCGGTAATTCTTGTTGATCGTAAGTCATTTTCCATCATCTGGTATCTCACTTGAGTTGACCAGTGAGGGTTGGTCGTGCGGTGGCTTGGGTGGTTTTGAGTTCTGAGGGTTACTGGCTAGTTACGGAAGCGGCCACGGGGTCTCTGTGATGGGCTCGTCTCGGTTAGTCCCCCTTTCGACGGGGGCAGTTTCGAGTTCCAAAACAGGTTTCACGATGGTTCAATTCTGTGCTAGTCGGTACCCTCAGACTCGATTCCATTCCTTGTCTCGTAAGCCGCGATCTGACTCTTGTTGGTCCTCTTAGGTGGGATACTGGGTGGTAGAAGATGCTGGTCACTGGGGTTGTTGGGTGGCCGCGAGTACGTCGCGTGCACACGGGGATACTTTGGGACTAAAGCGAATTCTTTGATTTGCTCGCGGTTCTTTCTTATTACTTTCTTCATTAGAGTCATTTTGCACTTAGTATTCTTTTCAAAATTTCTTTATTTCACTTTCATTTTTCGATGTTTCCTTCATTTAAATGTTCTATTTCATTTTCACTTTTCCAAACTTCCTTAATGGCAATCCTTCGAGATATGACAAGTACAGTTTTAGGGTAGAAAGTTGCCGGTAGGGACCTTGTGATTAGTTTTAAGGTAGTTAAGTTAAATTAAGCATGGACGTCGTGGGATCATCGAGGGAACGCACAGGACATCGAGGGATTTGCGTTTAAGTTAATTTTAAGATTAGGTTAAGTCGATTGTAGGATGTTTATAAGTGTGAGTGGGAACTAAGCGAATGGGTTTTTTTGTTTCAGGTCGGGTCACAATCGTAGCCACCTCCCCGTGGTGTGACCTGGTAATCGGTATCATTTTCTAAAGACCGAAATTTTATAAAAATTGAGTCTTTAGAAAATGATATCGAGCCAAGTGCTACGAACTGCTGTAAAATAAAATATTACTCGAATAATGAAGTCTTTTCTTTGCATTACCTATCCATCGTCAATCCTTTATCCCAATATAATTACAAAGTGCGTATACCGTGCGTGGGAGGACGGGAGGGCACGGGACACAAGTTCTTCATCAGGTAACCTATTACCTGATGAAGAACTTGTGTCACTTGTAAGCACTTTCTACTTTAAACTTTACTTGTCGAATCGAGGACTGCCACCTTTTCACTCCGTTTTAACTTGTAGCTTCTTTTTCATATATTTTTACCCACAATTTGCTTTCGTTCGGTATCCTCGATGTCAGGCGCGGCGTACTCGCTCGCGTTGCAGGCCGGCTGCACGCGGGTAGACCATTCGGTAATTCTTGTTGATCGTAAGCCGTCTTTCATCATCTGGTATCTCATCTGAGTTGGCCAGTGGGGGTTGAATCGTGCTGTGGCCTGGGGTCGGGTGGGAGTTATGGGGGTGCTGGATAGTAACCGGGGCGGGTCTGCGGCCTTGATCGATGGTAGTTTCAGACTACCCGATCGGGGTCGGGGTTTGTGATGGGGCTCGCCTCGGTCAGACCCCCTTCAAACGGGGGCAGTGGAAAGCCTTGTCACAGCCCTCGCAGGCAACGTCTCTCTCCTCTATCTGGTACGCTCAGGCTCGACTCGATTCCTTGATTGATCTGTGTCATGGTCAAGTTCACGTAAGCCGCGATCTGGCTCTTGCTGGCCAACTCCGGTGGGTTACTGTTGGTGAAAGGTGCTGACACTGGGGTTGCTGGGTGGCCGTGAGTACGTCGCGTGCACACGGGGATACTTTTGGATTAAAGCGAATTCTTTGCTTTGCTCGCGGTTCTTTTTTTCCTACTTTCTGGATTAGAGTCTCTTTCAATTTCTTTTCAAATTTCTTCATTTCAATTTGCACTTTTCTGAATTTCTTTGATGGCAATCCTTTGAGATAAGACGAGTACAGACTTAGAGTAGGGAGTGCAGGTTAGGGACCTTGTTATTAGTTTTAAGGTAGTTAAGTTAAGTTAAAGTTAAGCACGGACGTCGTGGGATCATCGAGGGAACGCACAGGACATCGAGGGATTTGCGTTTAAGTTAATTTTAAGATTAGGTTAAGTCGATTGTAGGATGTTTATAAGTGTGAGTGGGAACTAAGCGAATGGGTTTTTTTGTTTCAGGTCGGGTCACAATCGTAGCCACCTCCCCGTGGTGTGACCTGGTAATCGGTATCATTTTCTAAAGACCGAAATTTTATAAAAATTGAGTCTTTAGAAAATGATATCGAGCCAAGTGCTACGAACTGCTGTAAAATAAAATATTACTCGAATAATGAAGTCTTCTCTTTGCATTACCTATCCATCGTCAATCCTTTATCCCAATATAATTACAAAGTGCGTATACCGTGCGTGGGAGGACGGGAGGGCACGGGACACAAGTTCTTCATCAGGTAACCTATTACCTGATGAAGAACTTGTGTCACTTGTAAGCACTTTCTACTTTAAACTTTACTTGTCGAATCGAGGACTGCCACCTTTTCACTCCGTTTTAACTTGTAGCTTCTTTTTCATATATTTTTACCCACAATTTGCTTTCGTTCGGTATCCTCGATGTCAGGCGCGGCGTACTCGCTCGCGTTGCAGGCCAGCTGCACGCGGGTAGACCATTCGGTAATTCTTGTTGATCGTAAGTCATTTTCCATCATCTGGTATCTCACTTGAGTTGACCAGTGGGGGTTGGTCGTGCGGTGGCTTGGGTGGTTTTGAGTTCTGAGGGTTACTGGCTAGTTACGGAAGCGGCCACGGGGTCTCTGTGATGGGCTCGTCTCGGTTAGTCCCCCTTTCGACGGGGGCAGTTTCGAGTTCCAAAACAGGTTTCACGATGGTTCAATTCTGTGCTAGTCGGTACCCTCAGACTCGATTCCATTCCTTGTTTCGTAAGCCGCGATCTGACTCTTATTGGTCCTCTTAGGTGGGGTACTGGGTGGTAGAAGATGCTGGTCGCTGGGGTTGTTGGGTGGCCGCGAGTACGTCGTGTGCACACGGGGATACTTTTGGATTAAAGCGAATTCTTTTGCTTTGCTCGCGGTTCTTTTATTCCTACTTTCTGGATTAGATTCACTTTCAATTTCTTGTCAAGTTTCTTCATTTCAATTTGCACTTTTCTAAATTTCTTTGATGGCAATCCTTCGAGATAAGACGAGTACAGTTTTAGAGTAGAAAGTTGCCGGTAGGGACCTTGTGATTAGTTTTAAGGTAGTTAAGTTAAGTTAAGCACGGACGTCGTGGGATCATCGAGGGAACGCACAGGACATCGAGGGATTTGCGTTTAAATTAATTTTAAGATTAGTTTAAGTCGATTGTAGGATGTTTATAAGTGTGAGTGGGAACTAAGCGAATGGGTTCTTTTGTTTCAGGTTGGGTCACTATCGTAGCCACCTCCACGTGGTGTGACCTGGTAATCGATATCGTTTTCTAAAGACCTTTTATCAATGTTTCTAAAAGTTTTTCGAAAACGATATCGAGCTAAGTGCTACGACTTGCAGTTAAATAAAAAGTTGCTTGGTTCCTTAATATTTCTGTTTTTATTACCTAACAATCCTTAATCCTTTATCCCAATGTATTCCTTAAAATCGCTTTCGCAATATTAATAGTATTCGAAAATTTGTTTACAAATTTTGAAGAACTAAACTCAAACACAAATTTCTAAATAATTCGACATTTAATCAAAACTAATGAAAATAAGGGAAATCTATTTCTCCATCAATTTTTTACGATCACCCTAATCAAGGTTTTGAAAAAACTCGGTTCGTTTCTTTCATTTTCTTGTCTTCGTTCCTACCTGTCTGTACAACGCAATTAGCTCGATTAAACATTCATTAGAAACGGTTAAGTAATCGAGCGTAAATTGTTTTTAAAAACTGCAAACGATGGTGCACCTTTTTCACACGACGATTTCTCATCGTTCAAAGGCAGCCTTGTTTTCTTTTCATCTTCGAGGCAGCCGACGCCAGTTTTTCTAACTCGTCAGTCGAACTTTTTCCCGTTTAACCAGATCACTACGATCCCTTTGGTCCGATGAAATTTATCTCTTTCCACATTTACGCTATTTCCCTTTAAAATTTAACCGTCTTCCCTCGATTCGAGACTACTAGGAATTGTTACAAATTTTTAGAAAGTAAAGTATTTAACAACCTAGGAACCATTATTTAGGCAGATTAATTATATCCATCAGAATAATACTCTCTCATTATTCTTCAAAACCATGGTTCAGTATATTTATGAATCATAAAAAATTAATAAAGAGTAATGTTAATTGAATTTAATGTGTCATCTGTGTAAAATTTAGAAACGTTTCGGGAGTGGATATCAACGTCAGCGACGGTATCCCAGAATTCATCTGCGTAAAGTAGCGCACGGAAATAAAACAAACAAAAAAAAAAAAGAAGAAGAAGAGACTTCGAAAGTTCAGCAAACGAGTGATTTACCCTTAGGAAAGGCTACTTTGTTCCGACCGTAATGAGAATTGTTTTTTGTTCCAGTTTCAGTTCGGTACACGTCGAGGTATCTTCCGGTGGCTCGTATAAAATTAAAATTTCCCCTTTGACAACGACGAAAGATCTTCGGGAGCAAAAATAAAACCCTCCCCTTCTAGCCGGTATTAGTCCGCGGTGCAAAACTTTCAGAAAAGCGGAATACTCTCCAATTACTTCGGAGATTGTTGGTAAACAGACGCGGAAACGAGTTTCTTTCGTCCGGTTCTCTTCCTTTTTCTGCACCCCGCGAGGGGGTTGGAATGGATCCACCGGATCATAATGAATTTTTAGCATCATTATCAAAAGTGTTTAACTTGGGGATAAATTAAAAGGATATTGCACTGATTTTTTAAACTGCGAAGACGTGTCATATGTGACAGGCGCGAGCTTAGATTAATTAATATTTTATACATTTTGCATTAGGATGAATAATAATTCCATGTTTCTTAATAAAATTTAGTATTATAATATTCAAATATGCAATTGTATGAAACGTGTATTACAGAATTTAAATATGTGGAATACGAAATGTATAGAATTTAATAATGCAACATGCAGAATTTAGAATTTGATACTCTATATATTTCATATTCCATAATATGTAAAATATTAAATTTAAAATTTGATATATATAAATTATTAAATTCTATACATTTCAAATTACTCATACTTGAATTTCACATATTTGATAAAGACCTCATATTAAAGTATTTGATACCCATATTTAATTATTGAAATTTTAATTCTTTTTTTATTAAATATTGGGTTTCATGTTTAATAATCTACGGGACTTCTGAATTATTTTCAACCTGTTATTCCTGTATTCCTTATCAATTTTAATTAGTAACATTTAATTATAATATTTTCATGCAGTATTTAACGATGTATAAATGTTGTATTCTTTGTTAACTCGAAAAATAAATAATATTATTTAGTCACTTGAAAATTTATTTAATTCCTATGTCGAGGGGTTAATTCTCAAAAATTATAAAAATATTTCCAAATGAACTGCAACTGTAATCCATAAATCGACATAAAATATTTTAAAAATGGCTTGATTGAAACTAGTTCAATAATTTTTCCACCTATTTCGATTTATCACACAAGGTTTTATACCTGAATTGCTCTAACACGATCAAACAACGACGGTTTAATAATCGCAAGGCGATAAACAAAACGGATCCTACGATATCCGATCAATTTGTATGTCTGACTAAACACGAAACACCCTCGTAAAATCCAATCGAAACTGAAATCACTTTTTTCCAGCGGTATGAGAATCATTGATCACAGCGTGTCACAGTTTCCATTGGATAACGATTCTTATAGACGACCGTTTCTTATCGCCAATTATAAATACCTTGCTTCGCGTAAAAAAATAGATAAAATAATATAAATTTATTATTCCACCCCGATAATCACACTTCTATTCCAGCTGCAGATATATCCCTCAAATTTATTTTATTACTAAACTATTAAATTATAGTTTCAAAATTCTCGGATTCATTTTTCAACAGAAAATTCCCGAATACAGCAAATTTTAGGGAATAACGCGATTCGTCAAGGCCCTAATTTTTTTTCGCGAGCAATTTTTGGCAAAAATTCGTCGAATGTACGTCCGCGTCGTTTATCTCACACGAAGAGATCTCATTTCACTGATTTTTCATACGATTCAAGGGACGATCACGGGTCGTAGAAAATGCTCGTTAACGGGCAAAAGGTTGATGAAAATAAAAAAATAGACATCGCGTTCCCAGCAGTCGTGGTTACCGTTAATCCGCTTGGTAATTGCATCGCGACTAATTAGCGCGTGATTTTCAGTTCCTTTTGGCCACGATAGACCACTGCCATGTTGCAGTCTGTACACCGATTCGTCGCTTTTGCGATTTCCTCTTTTGCAAAACGCGCAGAGAGCTTTCCCTCAGATCCGAACGTATTTTTTCTCTCTTTTCTCTTTTTGTTGCTTGTCATCCGCGTGTCTGGCGAGCTTTGAAAATTCTCGACAATTGTATCAGAAGCATAACTGTTTTTTTTTCTTACCATTCAATCATTTATCAAAATTTGACGAATAATTTTTAATTTAAACGAATGTTCTTTGTAATAGAGTTTCGATATTGAACAAATTTAGCCAACTTTGATATTGCATTGTATTGCTAAAAAGTTTCATACAAATTCGTCGTAAAATTAACTGTATGTAACAAAAATAACTCTTGTATTTCTGCTACTATTTAAACAATTTTAATAACAGTTTAGAAATACTAAAACCGTAACTATTTCAGTCCCGATTATTTTTAATTTGTAAAAATGATTTTTTGTTGATTTCCATGAAACCAAATCATGTGAACAAAATAGTCAAATTTACTCTCTGTGTTCGAAAATTTTTAACAACCTATTATTTCTATGAAATTGTAATGAAGAAACTGAGATGTAAAATTATAAATTTCATGAAATTCTAATTAAATTATTAAAAGTCTAAATATTGGAAAAATCGAGAAGAAAGAATCAATTTTAATAAATTGGAGAGTGAAGATTGAGAAAATAACTAAACTTTGTGCATTATTCGGATATTTAAATAACGGGGTGTTTAATTGTAAATGAAAGGATAATCGAACGTTCGAACCTTAATGTTACACCCGGGTTATTGATTAACGACATTATTATAGCAATCTTACGAGCCTTTCTGTTGCTACAATTACGAGCCTAATGGAAATTGGCAGTAACTGCAAAAGACTTTCAACCCCGATTCTCCGCTAAAGCACTCTATCCAGGCTAGTAATTCACTGTTTCAAAATTGCTTCTTTGATCGCGATTTTCCACGACGCTCGGGAATTTCCATCGCGAGAAATTTCGTAACGACCGGCATTACGACAAATGTTTGAATTACGTTGAAACGTTATTTATTCATCGAAAGAGAATTAATCCTTTATAGTTAAGCCGCTTTCCCATTAGCTTTATCAATCGCTTGAAACGAATTTATATAAATCGCGTAATATATCATCGAGCCATAAATTGTTCTTGGATAAATATGTATTTTATTTTATAGTATTTGCAGGATTATCAAACGTTCTTGATGTACACGTAATTGTTCGATATATTAACCTTGTCGCTGTGACAGCCAACTATAGTTGCTTATAATTTATAGGATTTAAAAATACTGGACTGTATTTTATATCATATACAGTGTGAAACGTGTACAAATCTAATTTTTATTCTGATTACAATTCAATTTCAAATGTAATTCCAACTGCAATTGTTAACTATCATTAAATATAAGTTATATATAACATTAGAATTTTCTTTGTTCGTTTTAACATTGCAACAATAAATATTCAGCTTTGCCCGACACACCAGTGGAAAAAATGACATGGCAAGGGTTTTAATTTCAATTGAACTTTAAATATTAAATATTAATGTTCAAAATACGACTACTAATTATTTCCCGTGATGAAAGTGTTAATTACACTTTACTTTGAGAACAAATATCATACATCAGCTTTGTGACACGGATACAAAAAGCGGGGCTAATTAAAATAATAATGAACTCTTTCCCGATAGTATCAGAAGTTACTTTTTGACGGGAGACGAGAAGTTTTCAAACTGTTCGACTGTTTTAGTCACCGGTGTCGTTAATCTCGATCACCGTGTGAATACAATCAACGATATTGATTAACGAACGAAACTCCAAGTCATTAATCAAAACAATGACGAATCAATCATCGACGATAATCACAGAGGAAAAATGATGGATCGCTTTCGCTGACAAAAGGTGTGACAGCTTTCGAGGATCACGCGAGACGAAAAATAATATCTGATAAAATAAAAATACAGAAAATTTACGATACGAATGTAAAATAGTGTATGTAAAATAATAATAATGTATAACAGTGAATGTAAAATAATGAGAATCAGCTTTTAATAAATTAGTTTATGACTTCCTATTAAAATACTTCTTTCTGAACGGACTTAATGAAAAACTCAGGTTTCACCATTTAGTTTCTTTTTTTTTTTTGTCGGCCAACTGGTTCTTTCGTTTCGACAAAAAGATGTCTCCGCTTCTTCGTTATATTTCTTTTCAGAACTTCAATTTATTTCTCCGGCTCTGTTTCTTTAAGGTGAAAAGAAACAACGCAATATTTGTAATATCGTTTCTCCCGATTCGCGTTTATGCGATGAAAATTGAATGTTTAATCCCGTTCCGTTTCACGAAAACGTATTTACCCGAAAACAACGCGCGTTTGTTTATAGTTATTAAACGAGGAAATTAGACCGTCTCGTTAACAATGTAATTTCGGTCGTTCGCGAATTTTAGACGATAAAGTCTATCCTTATCGTTCACAGAATCTGCTTATACCGACAATTTAACAACTCGCTAATGAATATGTTCCAATTGTAAGGAATTAACTGCTTTTTAGTTCGTTAATAACGATTCAGCATTAGCTGCATATGTTCATTATTAATAAGCACGACTATACTTAAGAAATTCAAGTTGAAAATCAAAAATTCCATTATTCTTTATTTTGACAAATTCATTTTAAAATCCTTGCTAATTTTTATTTCCAATTCATACGTTTCATCCCCATTTTTCATTTTCAATTAAAAATTGGAATAAGATTTTTCATTGAATTTCAAACGCGAAAAGCCAAGATTAATTAAACATAATAATTGTCTTTCAAAATTTCAGTAAAGGAAATAAATCCTTTTGTGCCTCGACGAAAATACAATGATTATTGTATTCACAAATATTTTTAATATAGGCCATACTAATAATAATCCGTATTTCATTTAATAAAATCACAAAAATAATAAATCTTAAATTAGCAAATGATAAATTTTATTGTATTCAAAGCCACTCTAATTTCTAATCAATAACGGTTCGATAGCTTTTTCAAGGAACAAGATTGTTAATTTTGAACCAAAACCGATCGATTACCTTCGAAAAAACAACCGTTTATTAAAAAGTAAAATATTTTATTGTATTTATACTCGATCTTTTGTTCATAGAAGAACAAAATTCGTGCTGCACCAGGATGATTCGTTAGTTATACAAAAAAAAAAAGTAATCTAAGTTTATTTCAAAAAGCACGACAACGAGTCAAATTAAAAGCACAGACTAAAACGTCCACGTTTGTTTGGACGCGAAATACGCCAATCAATTATCACGGCTAGATGCTCGACGAAAATAATTGTTGCCAGAAAACCTACGACAATATTTTTGTCGTTATCAATTATCGCGTTGTCAAATTGGAGAGCGGCACGGCGCGGCTGAAATATTCTCCCTATACCGCTGCTGCTTCCACTCCCCCACTACCCCCGTTTTTGTTCGTCGAATTGCACCATCAAAAAAATGGGAATATTCTGTGTCGTAAATAATGATTATTTCGGTGCAACTGCACCACGGTATTTAAGCGTGCGACAACGTTGTAATAAACGAAATTAAACGCGAATAACGTGACCCGCTCGTCTCTTTCCCGTCGATTTTAAACCGACGACAAAGGACAATTTGATTCCGACGAGTTTAAATATTTTTCGTCCACCTGAGCCAACAAATACTAATTGATTTTTTTCGAAGGACGTGCACCCGATATTGTGTACTTTTATCGAGTTTTCGGAAAATAAATTTGTTGTTACAACCTGTTGTTTCGGTCAGTCGTTCAAAAATGAAACCGAACGTTCGGTAAATGTTGTATCGTGTTACTTATTCTTCTAATTAAAACTAAATTGTATACCATAAATATGAATAGGGTTATTCAAATTTTAGAATTGTCAGCATAAACAGACCAGCGGCGTATGCCGTGATAAAATCGAGAGGGATAAGATTACGAGACAGCACAAGTTAAGAAATTCACGTTGGATTGGAGGGGTCAAAGGCCGCTTGTATCGTAATTAATGCAACCGTGTAACATAGTAAGCTTCGTCAGTAATCTCCTCGAACAGTCCTGGTAACACGCTTTGCTTCGAAGACAATAAAGGGGACGTCGAGCGTTTAAGTCTGAATCTTAATGCTCTCCGGATTACACAACAGGACAATATGTAAGCGAATTGAAATTTCGACCGACTTTGGCCGACTATAATGATAATTAAATTCTTCGCGACAAAGGAAAGCCTACTGAAAAGTAATACAAAATATGTTCGAATCGTGTCTAGATGCAAATAGGTGGATGACAACCTCCACCCTTCGTGATGGAAGGGTTAAACAGACATGAACGTAGAACAGTCCAAATATCGGGATCCAAATGAGTATACAGACATCTTTCATCGTCGTTAATTAGAATTTCAGAACATCTTAAATCAGCCGAACGCACATTTGTCACGTTACAAAGGACTCGGTATTCAAGCTGTCTGTTCCCTGTCGCTGCAGTAGGCGCAGCGATAACAAGGGTTGTGTTGCCAGGAACGCGTTACACGACTGCAAGCTTCGAGGTACAACCATCCCCTAATCCTGCAACATCCCCGAGCCCACGTAATCCTGTATCCTGTTACCTGCGGTCTCGAGATAACGTCGCAGAAGAAATCAGCACAAGCTGTGTCAGTCGATATATTCGTAGTAGCCTCACGTCTAAAACCCCCTCTTGCCCACCCCCCTGAAGAAGAAGTTACCGTTTCCTTTACCAAACTGTCAATCGAATTTCCGTTCAGTTTCCACGTTGCACTAATACAGTGTACCATTAACATTTTAAATTATGAACGATATCATATAATTTCATACTAAACAATAAATATTGTGGTGGTATTCAGTGGTCGAATTTTGGAAAATAATAAGATCATAATATAACCATTTAATTATTTCATTATATATATTAACCTGTTGCACTTTAGAGTATTTTTTGCTACGATGGAGACTTTTGGCAAATCAAATTTATTCAATTGTAACTCCTTAATTAATGGCACTGACAAAGTGCAAAGGAAACTATCGTATGATAGATTTAGTCAATTAATAGTTAATTCTGAATAATATATCTGAATAAAAATATTCGCTAAATGTTCAGAGCAGGCTCATAAAGTGATCGTTCATCAGCTGCCTTACCGCTATCACGTGCAAATCACAGTCGAAACCGAAGAATGATCGTCATTGTGTCAAAATTAACGCTACAATATAGTATGTATTTCGTTTAATCTCCGGTTACATGTAACCCATCATTAGCATGTACGCGATATCCCATGGTTAATGAACCGTTTAATCATACGCGTGCACGCTAACCGATTAAAATATTCCGATTGGTCTGTTCACGTACCACCACCTGCCGTGTTCGTGTTTAACTTGATCAATATTTCAAGCGCGGAGAAATTATAATTAGCGCTCGCGGGGTGGTAATTCGTTTTGCTCGCGGGCCAGATTTTTAGCGTCATCTGCGGTTCTCGCACGCTGATCCAATAAATATTTGGACAAACGGTTCTACGGTTCTCACGGTGTCATTAGGATTGAAATCGTGGACAAATTCTAACGTCGATGTACAGAAACATCGACGAAAATATAATTAACACAATACTATCGACGTTTTATAATAAATGACAATAAATATTCTCTAAATTATTAAATAAACTTCTTTCGTAATAAAATATTAGCAGAAATCCATTGGCATAGAAAAGAAACAGCTATCCAATGATTTTGTATAGTAAAAAATATCCAACTCGATAATTTACTCGCTATTATTCTTCGTAAATTGTTATAAAAAAGAAGATGAAAAATCCTTGATCATTACGTAAAACCTTCTTGAGATACTTTATACAACGAAAGGGTTAATCATCGGAGAACCTTGTTCTCGTTATGGAAATAAATGGACTCACCATCAGCTGCAGAAGTTGCCTCACGGCAGTCGCTCGGCGACGTTCCAGACTTGTCCAAGACATCCTGTTGGCGCATATAGATGAATGGTTGCAATTCGGATGCGCCTCTGGAACAAAGCAGAACCGTGTCATCCAGCAGACGCACACCTTAACGTCGCACATATTTCGGCTTCTCGGGGAAGTAACGCGGCAGAGTGCCGCGTGTCTCACGTCCGATTCCAGGAACTCGTGATACACAAGGAGAAACGTTCGAGTACCAAGAATTGTACGTCACGTCGAATAGAACCAAAACAAAACAGCTACCTTCTTACCCACCCTTCGCGTATCGGAATTTCTTCGCAATATTTTGCGTTTCTATTTTGGGTACGAGCTAAGATCTACCATCAAGCGTTAATCGCTTGGGGCCGTTCTCTGTTTTGAAAACACAGATGTTCAGTAACAGATGGTACAATCGACAAGGGGGTGATTACATTTGAAAAGAAAAAGTTTGTTTATACGGGGCCTTATTTCCAAGAAGACTGTGTTTCAATGCTCTGTGTATAAGAATCTGAATACGAAAGTTTTTTTATGGAAAGAATAGCTGATTTCATTTTTGTCCAGTAATTTAGCAAGTAATGGATGTTGTAAATTGATAAATGCAAATATTAACAGTGTTAAAGTATGTTACCATTCAAGATCCTTCATGACGTTGTTGATGGATCTAGTTGAAAATATGGTACATGTAAGTGACAGTGTAATGAAGGACACTGAGTGACAATTAATTTTAGCAGCGTTGACATTTTATCCATTAACTTACAACATCCATTAATCTTTAAATCGATGAAATTCTCATCTACCACGCTGTAAATGAATTTTTCTTACAAATATCTCAAAGAATTTAAAAATTCAATAACCGCGTATTAAAAATATTAATGTACATTTTCGTTTTCCTTTTGCCGGTTGTACCACCCTGTATAATACACAGAATTTATAATGGAAAAAAGGTTGCTGATTGGATAATAAAGAATGAAATAAAAGTTCTGTAAAATTGTACCCCTTGTAAACTACTATAAAATTATACCATAAAATAATATTAACTATTGATAAAACGTGGTATTAAGCTAAATAGGGAACGAATAATTAAAAAAGATATAATTAAAATTTATTAAAAAGACTAATGACACAAAATTCTAAATCGAAACCCTTTAATAATTAGAAAGTATAAAATACTGCCCGTATTTGTTTTCAAAAATGACACAGTTTAACAAAGGAAAGTTTATTTCTCAAAATCCTTCGGGTTTTCTGTTTTCCTGAAACGCAGGAGGGCTCCGATTATCTTATGAATTTGTATATCGAATTCATTGCACGGTTTTAAATTTAATCCGGTCCGATAAATTACCAAGCAATTGCCGTATCGTAATTACGCTGAAACACTGACGTATAAGCCATGAAAAGGAACGGATCATAACCACGGGATAATTGCTGAAATTACAATGTGAATTACCCTATCGATAGAATCGTTTCTGTGTTTCTCACTTAATGCCGTCGCGAACGAATTCAATGAACTGAATTATTATGCAATTTCCATACACCGGCCATACATTTTCAACGACCAATACCCGATACCGGTCGATATTGTTCTACCGGTGTCATTAAAATGAGATTTCAATGCGGGATTTTTATTTTTCGTCTCGATACCGTTCCGCCCTCGATCATTTACAATAATAATCCTGTTATTGAAATCCGCTTAAATATTTTGATTGAATATTTGCACAACGGGATTCTTTGTGAAACGAATCAAGAAAAACGATCCTTTATTGTTCCGTATCGGTATTTTTAAAGGAAAACTCTGCTCCAAGAAAACGATCCCGTTTAAGTGATTACTGCAGAAACAGGGGATCTTCCAATGTAATAAAACGTAAAACAATGAGAATCTTTCCGTTTGATTTAATCCTGTACAATCGATCAAAACTACCGAACGATTGCCCTGAATTGTCTCTTGTCATACTTCGACACACCCTACGATTCAAATGTTACAAACCTGGTTTTTATTCTTATCACAATTGGATTTTAAGTGTAACTCCAACTATGATTGATAAACTGTATATTATATTACAAGTTTCTTTGTTTATTTTAACATTGGAGCTTTGTCTGACGCACTCGTGGAAAAAAATGATATGGCAAGGGGTTAATTTCAAAAATAAAAATTTTACCAAAAATTCGTCAATAATTTTCATCCATTAGCCTTGCACAAACTTTTTGAAGAGGTTCGTACAGGGCTGTGGGAGGGAGTCGAAAACGAGCATTTATCTGATTTCGAAAACGAAATGTTTCTCGTGCAATCAAACTCTTAACTAGCAGTTTCAACGATACCATCTCCGATTTCCCGTTAAAGGTGCAATTCGCACGGGCAACGAGGTGAGAATGCAAGGTACTGTTTGCATCCAAGATTTTCCCCTACTGACTACATAAAAACTGTTCATTTTCATTTTTCTCCAAAGGGTACAATAAAATTTGTTCTATTTCACAAGAGTACTCAGTGAAGTATAATTTTAAGTGGAAAAGCGTTTAAGGTAGGTATATGATGCTAAAAACGGATTAAACAACGCTCAAAGGCAAATTCGAAGTAATTATAATTCTGAAATCGTATTCGAAGATCAAACGCAAAGCGTACAGATGCAATACACGGTTCTTTAACGATGCAATTCGGTGGAAAGTTATGCGAACGACAGAAGAAAAGGATCAAGAGCAAAAGGGAGCAACGATACGCAAGAAACTGTGCCCCACATTTTCCATTGAACTCTGAAAGAAGTTGCGCGCCAGTTCAGAGGGTATCGAACGAATAATAACGGGCCATTAAGGATCTAACAAATATAAATTCTTCTCTTGCACGACAGAACATCCAAGAATCCTTTGTCTTGGAAGTAGGGTAAAGTTCAGACGTTCCGCGACCTTATTTATCAATCCCCCTCCGCGCTAACTTTTCCCTTAAATAAGTTCACACTTCTGGAATAACTTCCAGTTCCCAGAACCCTGTTATTCATACTTTAAAAAATATCGCGAATTAAATTCATATTAATCCCAGAAATTATTACCTCGTTTCGTTCTTTCAATCCATTATTCAGTTTAATGAAACAAATCTTACTTAGCCAACTGAACATTTTATTAACTGTCTGGAATATTCAGTTTAATCGAAAAACCTAACTATCAATTAAATTGATCAGAGTATTTTCAATATTTGCCGAGAAAGGATAAGAACGATAAAAGTAATCCACCCCAAAAATAAAGTCAAATGTTCAAAATTTCAAGCCAATGCGATTCGCTGAAAGTGCTAGTTTCTTCGGTACACAACTCGAAACCGGCTGAACGGGCGGAGAAAGAAACTTTTTTTGGAGTTACGATTCCAAAGTACGTAGCTGATGGTCGTAAATCTGTGGATAGTCGGGTGAGTGTAGAAGTTTGAAAAGGGAAGCAGAAAAATCCACAGAATCGAAGGAAGAAGAATCCTGGCCATCCTCGAAACTTTCCTTTATGTCTCTAGCTGGTGTGACTGCTGGATAACGATGAACCGTACGAAATAAAATGAAAAGAGGGAGAATCCTTTAAGAAGGAAAAGAGACGATGGTGTGTACCGTAATACGTGTACGCACATATCGATATAAACGATGGGGAATTGCATACAGAGGAAATATACGACAAAGAGGAAAGAAGAGAAAAGAGCAAAACAACGGTAGACAATATCGTAACACAAGGGTGTAGTGTACCTTTTTAATATATTTTAAGGATCTTAGCTTCTTTCTATAATTAGTATAACTTTTGGTCATTTGGATTATATGCAATTAAGAAATAAAAAATTATTCTAAATATCACCAAAATGCAATCCTTGAAAATGAAAAAAATATTGCTCGATCAGTCAGAAGGAATTCCCGGAAACTGGAGTAAAAAAATTTGGCAAAGGACTAGGAAGGATCGCGAGAAGGGGTGCCCCCGATGAACAAAGAAAGGTAGACGAACATTATATGACATGGCTCGGGTAAAAAGAGCAGAAAGATGAGCCAGAAGAATCTCATAAAATCGCTGAGAATACATAGGTGAGCCCAGGTCGAACGGCGAAACGAGGGGAAGGGAGTATCAGGGTGTAAGAGAAATCAAGGGACCAGGATAAAAGTCCAGCCGCAGATAAATGCGGCAATCTAAGTTTTTCCATTCTGCGCGACGAGAAACGCGACAAGATGACCCCCGACACGGGGTAAAACAGCGTCTTGAAAGGGAACGCTTGATGTATCTCGTCTGGTGTTACGATCGCGTATGTGAAACGGAAGTCGTAGCTAGGTTCCTGCCGGCAACAGAGAAACAGCGCTCGTGTCTGGCGAATTAAACGGACTTCGAATTACGTAACCGGGATGTGTTTGCGTACCGTGATACAGGGAGACGTATGCATGTATCATCAAGAATTAATTTCGCCGGTTCAGCGTTTCGATGCGAGCGTTTGCGAGATATCCTAAGAGCTTCGCTTTGCTGTTACGCGCAAAGAAAATCAGGTTTTGCAAAATAACCGAGGGTCTGACAGGCAAATTGGACATTCCCCCCTGTACGGCATTAATTTAGAGGCCATTGGGCTCCTATGTCGGACCATATAGAATCTTGTTAATTTAGCTTATTACTCGGAGATCAAAGGGTCCTATCTCTGTTTTCGTTCGGTACTTGCGATGCTACGAAATTAGTGCATTAGTAACTAACATCGAATCAATTGAAATTCCACTACTATTCCCTTCTTTGAAAATTATATTCATTTCTGCTTCAATTTATTGGAAGAATCTGTCCTTATTTTCGTCTAGTAATTATCAAAATATAATTGATATCTAAATTTTGTAATTTTGTTGCGATAGTTGAATAAAGCTTGGTCAGATGGCACCAAATTGAATTAAATGACGATGTTTCTAACTTTTTGAAAAATAAAATCAATATTGCCAGCATACACGAAGGCAATCGAGTTTTGCAGAAGAAGGTTCTTTCTATATTGTCGCAAAAATCAAAGGGTTGCTGTGTTCGTAAAACGCTACAATATTATGAATGTAAATTGGTATCCAGGCTAATTGGCAGCACAGAAGTATTGGTATTTGAAATTTTAGCAGAGTTGATTTGTATAAAGGTTAATACCTAGGTGGTACGAGCAAAGGAAAACGGGTCGCCGACAATAAAATCGAATTTCGTGAAATAGCTCCTAATGGTTCGGTTCTAACTGGTATCGGGGTTAATTAGCAATGCAGAACAATTCAGCTTTCAGATTCTATATTCGATTTTTCGCAATTTAAAATCACCCTTTTAAATTGAATTCCAGAAACGAAACCAATATATTTCCTAATTTTGATCAAAATTATTGATTTTAAAATAAATTAATGTAACATTAACTACGTAATAATGTTGAAATAAAAAAGCGTGACTGATAAAATGAAACGAATCTTAATTTCGACTAATAATTTGTAATTAAACTTTGAAAGATAGAAATATAAAAAATGTATTAAGTAAAATTTCTGATTTCCTTCGCTCGTTAAATTTAACGAACACCTTATGAAATAAAATATTATATTTCGAAAAAATTGTGAATTTAATCACAGGAGAGAATATACTTTGAACGAGCTTCACGTTCGTGGAATCGTGTTCATAGCGTTTATATATGGATATTTTGTAATTTGACTATACGATCCGATAATATATTCTACTTAGCAATTCACACATAAACTCACCGTATTTGAAGAGACGCACCAGCGACCGGGAGCTGCACGTCCGCCATGATGAATTTTCCTCGAATTGCCGGTTATGTAGAGAGCCGGAGAACAAGACTCCTGGGAAAATGGGAAAATAGGAAAATTCTCATCTTGAAGCGAGATATTTGCAACGTGTATCACTAGAGTCATAATTTTAAGCAATCTCAAGATTTCTTACCTTACTGTTTCAAGAAATATTGATGCACTTGTGAGCACAGATTCAAAGCTTCGCTCCAATTTGTATGGCGGAATAGCGGCGTCACTTTACGTTCGCGAAAAATGTAATCATAATCGTTTATACGTCCTAAATTTAGCTAAACTTCGCGATTAATCGATAATACTGACATTATTGCACACGTATCGTATAAAATTAAACACTTTTCTGAAAATAATTACAATATAATTTGCAAATTTTGGAGCACGACAAACGAAATCGACTTCTACGCGCGATTTTCCAAAGGGAACTGCCACGCCACCTGAGGTGTCTGAAGAAAGCGCAGAATCGGAACCGACCGAAGACGATCGAAGACGACCGAAGACGCTCGAAGGGTCCAAAACAGTTTTCTACCGGCCTTTCAATTAGAAATCAGTGTTGTGAATTTGTTTAAACAATTTTTGTGATTTTAACAGTGTATTCAGTGTTTGTGTAGTGTCTGTTAGCTGTGATTGTCACCCTCATCCTTGACTTTAAGGTAATTATATAAATTTTGATATATATCATCGAATATTTAGTTTAGATTTAGATTTTTCAAATACTTAGTTTTGAGGTTACGTGCATTGAAGTAAGATGAATAACGCGCGTGTTGAGATTTGAAAGCAATTGTTTTATAACGTAATATCGTAGGAAATGATGGAAGACGTTGAAACACGATGTTTCTGTTAGCTTTTTACTCGATCCTGTTAACGTCTCTTTTTACCCTCCGGAATCAAATAGCAAGGCGTGTCTGTTTACACGATAGTAAAAGCCAAAATTGTCAGATAAATTATACTCCCAAAGTTCGAGTGCATGCACACGGAAACTAAGTCGTTGCTCAAGCACCGTTGGCACCATAAAGCCACGAGAAAAGGGCCCTCGAGGATCCAGAGAGACCAAACGCTTCCTTCCTTGTTTCTCCGTCGAATTCGCTTTACTGCGTCCTGTGAAACTTCCTCGTAATCTTCTGGACGTTGTTATCTCGGCAAACCGTCGAAGATGTACCGTTTGGATAGCCACTGTTAACCACGATTCATAGTTGAATCACCATAAACCAGAAAAATCGTTGTTCGTGTAGGCATAGAATCGTCGTCGTAAACAACTTTACTACTTTTCATCAAACTTCGAAACTTGAAATTTTGGTCGAAACTTAGCTTCCGTTGCTTAAAAGTATTTTCTTCGAATAGCCAAATAATTTGTACGTATTTTTGGTTCATTACAGTTGAAAATACCCCATTGTCAACAATATTTACAGTTAGTAATTTTAAGATCACTATTTGATATTTTTTGGAACCCTGAGAAGTAAAAGTAGAGGGGGGTCTTGCTTATAACCACCCTAAATTTTATTTTTTAATCGAAATTCCTAATTTGTTTGAAAAATTCATTTAGATCTGAAATAGTTTGTTGTTTAGGGTCACTCTTCCACTAGAAAAGCAGAAAGAATATCTTTTATTGCGTGAAATTAAGTGTCACTGGAAATCCGATGTTTTTAATAGATCTTCAGAGCCGCCATCCTCTTTAAGACAAAAATCCTAATTACCTTGATGGGGATAGCGCTTTAAATTTGCTTTAATACCAAAAATTCTCTCGTCTCGCTCGAAGAATTTACGGTTCACGGTTGTATCTGAATTTCAGTTGGCACGAAAGAAGAGCGACCGTGCGCTCGTGTCTGTCTATCCGTGGCTTGTATGTGTGTCACGAATCGCTGAGTCGCTTTTGCACCCGTACCGTGGTGCAAACATCTCGGTGGTTAAATATACTTTACGGTGTTAGTGAATATCCGGGCAAAACCTTCGCAGAGCGAAGTTTCTTAACATTGATTTACGGAGATACACCAGCCAGCAATATTTTGCAGCCATTGAATAAGGGGACGTCTGTGAATCGCGGGCTCGTGGAATTCGTAGGAGGAACTTGAAATCGACGACCAGACGGCGAGAGATTCTATAAACGACGCTGTCTTCCGTTTCCTGTCCGGCATTCAGGGTAAGTTTGCAATTAATAAATGCTCTGTTAATAATTTTGCCCCGATACTTCGTCCTCTTTGAGGAGTGTTATTTGCACGCGGTACGAATATGGGAATATTAATCTGGTTTATGAGTAACGAGTTTGAAACTTTGATTTCACTTCCTCTTGCCTAAAATATTAAGTGCGTAATTTGTGCATTCACTTCGACATATAATTATTCGATGAACAAGTGAAAATTTTCGTAGAAGAAATTTCAGCTAGTTTGCAAATAATGCGATAGTTTCGTTATTAACTGAATAATGTACTTGTTTGACAATTTAATGTTGATTTTTATCCTACCTTATATTAATTTTGTCGTGCAATGAATTATCACTGAAGCTACTACTTCCCGATTTATAATTATACAAATTCACAATTAATCGAGCTTCAGTTAAGCTTCAAGTAGATATTACAAACGTCATCGTAGGAAATTAGCAAAGAAATTTAAAATTCGCGACCCGACCTCTACCCTTTAACCGGGGAAAAATAAATCGTACGGTATTCGCAAGAAATCTCCGATCCATTTGTCCAATCAGTTACCCTCCAACAAATCACAGTCTCTAAAAGATAGCAAATAAATCGTGGCAAGAGTTTCCCAACCTTGTAAATAAATCTCCAATCAATCGAGCTCCGGGTTCATTCGATCGAACGTTCAACACGTAGCATAAATTTTCCCTCGCTCGCAGCGAGATTTTCATGGTTGTCGGTAAAAATTTCACGTGAATCGCTGCGATAAATAAAAAAGACCGTGCCGTCCTCGTTCGACACGCCCTCGAACGATAACAAAACGAACGAGCATAAGCGCCGTGACTCATTACGGTAAATTACAGCAGGGGAAAAGTGCAGTGAAAGCGAACAATGTAATTCCAAGCTAAAACGTTCCTTCTTCTCTCAGTCGGCGAGCAACGGCAAAAAAAGGGGGTTGCATTCGAGACGCGGCACCGTCACCGACTTCTTAACAATGTCTCACGGGGTGCTCGCCCGTAGAATTGCATTTTGTCGTTTAGCGCAAGTGCTCGTAAAATCGCGTGCTTCTTATTTTTCCCCTCTCCTCCACGTCCAGCCCGTCGTAACTTTCCAACTGCTCGCCCTCGTTCCTCGTCTGCTCGCTTTCTGACCCTTGTTTTTCCTCGCCATTCGTTCCTATAGACACCGAGGACAGTCCCTGACTCGGTCGCGATCTTTGCGAACGAAACGGGGTTAATAAGATCAACGCGGCCGCGAAACCACCCCCGGGGCGACTGCGAATTTTCGCATCGAGTCGTTGCCTGTTGTAAATTAACCCATCAAATTTGGATTAAAATTTAATTGTCTTCAGCTGCTGCAACTGAGATTGTTCCACAATTCGAGAACATAACTTTTGTGGATTTGATTAAGCGGAGTGTGTGGAGTTTTGGTGTCAAGTTTAGATTCGTTTAAGGAATTTTTGGGAATAAGTTAAGTTATTTCATTTAAATCTTCTAATAAACTTCTAATTTTACTAATACAGGAATTAATATGTTTTTATTATAATGATTTGTTTTAAACATAGTACATTTGAATAACTTTTAAAAACAATATACTTCACGTTTTATTGCAATATTAAAAGTTCTTCTTAATTAATTAATCGTCAATTGAATTTCAACTGAAGCAGTTATAGTATGATGAAAGTATTAACGTGAATGTTTCATCAAAGTGCAAATTGATTGACTTTTAATTGAGGTAACCAGGAATCCGAAAGTGTGAGATTCAATTGATCGTTCAAAGTTGAAATGTTTAGAAAACCCGGTTGAAATCACTCGTCCGCTTTTTTTGCGCTGCCTATAACTTTGTCGACAATCAAGAGAAATTGAATCGTTTGCGAACAAAAATAAAATAAAAAAAAAAGGAGATAGGGGCGTAGGCGCGAGTCGGTGTGAATTTTTTACACGAACCAACGTAGGTGACGGGTTGAAAAAAAGAGGAAAAAGTAAGAGGGGGAGGGTGGTGGATGCGACGAGCGTGTCAGAGAAATACAGCTTGAGCGTGAAATCTGAATTGCGACCCAAGTCGATAACACTTTGCATAAAATATGCAGAAATTTACTTAAGTGGATTCCCATATTTCGCGGAAGCATCCAATATCGAATCAGAAGAAATACAGGGGGTTCTGCAGTGAACATTTTTACCGCGGGCAAGAAAAAAGATGGACAGAAATGCAGCCGAAAGCTGGTTCGTGTCCAAACGACTGTGGATATCTATTGGCCGTTGTAAAAATATTGTAAAGGTCTCGTTTCAAATATTTAGGAAATCTTTGTTCTTGGTACTCGTATACTGCTCTCTACAATTCCCGTTGATTAAATTAACTTTTTCTGATTGAAGAAGTTTTATTTAAGAGACAAAAATAATAGTAGCATTGTGATTGCAATATTTTATACAGAATAATGATTAAAAAATAATCATATTTAATATTGATCAATACCTGTTTTTAAAATTGGTCGAATTATTTATATTTTCATAGTTTAAAATAAGTGAGAAGGATATTTTAAATTATATTTTACCATAGAATCAGCTACCATAACTCAGAGCAAGAATTTATAATTCCATTTGAACGTTTCTCGACGATAAATCTGCTTAAAATTCATCGCAAAAGATAATCAGCAACTGATTCGTTTTCTCTAAGAGTATCCTCCATGTCTCATCTTCCGCTTTCGTAATACTTCAAACGATATCTCGATCCACTGAATTTCAAAACGTTAAGATCATTGGTACATCTTCTACTGTATTTTTGCAGACATTGAATTCGAAGTACAACATTAATTACCCTTAATTATTCATTAGAATGGTAATTAAGTTCGCCACCTTTCCTTGCACTTCCATGAATTATTCAAATTCTGTCGTGAATTATTCCAAATTTTAATAAATATTTCTGGGAGAATGCTTTGATATTCCGGTTAAAATAATTGCAATTTAATATCAAATTTTCTAAGAAAATTATTTCACCCTGGATCTTCTTCTATAAATTTACACCGTCGCAAAATGGAACCCGCGTTCCATTAAGGTCTCTCAATTTCAAACAAATAGATCGCTCGATAAATTTCACGAAATCAACGCTGAAAAGACGCTCGTAGATCCGAAAAGTTTTCCGGCCGGTTTGTTGCAAACAACACGGAATAACAAACGAGAGGATCGCGGCGTGGAACAATTACGTCTTACATCGTCGTGAAGAAACCTTGTCCCGGTTTAACTCGCAACTCCCATCTGGAAACGTACTTAAGAAGCGACAGAGCTCGCTGCTTGCAACGATGCAACTTGGTGCATACATGGATGTCATGTTAAATTGACCGAGTAACGAATTAGACGGAATTTGGGTCGTATTTCTTCCAGGAACATCGATGACAGTTATACAGACGGGCGCAAAAATCGCAAAATTAAAAGGAAATTTTGAAATAATGATTAATCTTTTCGATATTTTAATATTCTTACAGTGTGTCTTACCACACACGTCTGTATCTACTGTGGCAGTCAAGGTGTTAAGCTCAGCTTAGGGTTAATTACTATTACACGTGGTCGTGAATAAAATTTAATAAAAACCGTGCAGGTTTTGTCACGGAACGTGTAACTTAATTATTTGCTTGTTCAGTTTAATTGAAGAAGAGAGAGAATTAAATGGGTTATTATATTTAACAAGGTTATAATTAAACATACGAAACCTTGACACGGTAATGATACATCGTTAAACTTTATATTTGTGAAACGAGATCAGTTTGATTAATTATACTTTCGTCCTTGAATTTCTGTAAAGTACTTGAACCAGACATAGGGAGATATGAAATTCATTCTTTAATTATTGTAATTAAGGGTTGATTAAAGATAAGTCACGTATGAAACTTCAGTGTTCGTGAAAGAAAAGTAATTACGATTTTATTAAAGTTTTTAATGGTTACTTTTATAACATCGTTTGCATAGGTGTAATCAAACTAATTACCAAACTGATTTAAGATCAAGGTTTAAATTATGATAAAGAACAATGATATTAAAATTAAATTATTTTATTATTCACGAACCAACAAAATTGAATTTTGAAGTATTATAATTTATTTCATGTCTAAATATCTGAAATAAATTTGAAACAATAGAGTCTAATATCAGGTTTCAATTTCCGATAAAATAATTAACAAGCTGACGAGCTTCAATTTTATTTTAAATTATTGAAATTGAACAATTAGATTTCACAGTATTATATGTCATGGAATATTGGGTAAAATGATAAAAATAAAATTTTTAAATTTTCACTATATTTTCGAAGCATTATGACGTTTCGTATCCTGGAAAGGAAATTCGAAACGATGATTGGTGTATCGGAATTGAACTCGCGACGAAGCTAAAGGCGGAATTTCATCGTAACATCTGTTACTAAGCGTTAGATTGAAAAATTTTCCTAGCCGACGAGCGTTTCGCAGAGCAGACATACGTGGAAGTAAACGTACGAGAAGATCGCGACGTCGAAATAGAAGCAAGGGTGGATAGAACATGAGAATAGACGATTCGAATGGCCCTTTATCCGTGGGATCCTCGTCTTGGGGCAATTCGAGGCTTTTACGAAAATTCATGGCACAAAAGCCCCGTGCTAGAAACGCGAGGTCTTAGATTTCGTTGAAGTTCCTTTATTCCTTGGAGCCGTCCGTGCTTCTTTTGCATCGAATGGACCCCGTTCTTCGTTTCGCCTTGTATCGAACCCTCTCTTTATACAGGATACCTTGGCTTCTACTCTTTTACGACTTTTGCACACTGTTAATCGAGCGTTTCGGTATTTTCGGTGTAACCGAGGGTAGATATTGTCTCTTTGAACGAGCTTCTCTGCTATTCTACCTACTTTGGGTATCGTTCTCGTATTTATTAACTCGACTGAATGAGAAAAATCGTTTGTCTTGAAAATTCTCAAACAAAATTGAATTTCATGAACAATACTTCAAATATCTACAATTATAATTATTCATTTGCTGTCTTACAAAAATAAAATAATTATGTTCAAGTAACCTATTTAAAATTTGAACATTTTTATAAATTTCTTTACCCCACCTTTACTTTTAGGCCATATTAAATACAAACTAAGCTATTAATTATTTCTATTTTTCATTCGAGTTATTCAAGTTACGACATAGTTTGTTCCTTTTTTAGATATTGTAAATTACGGATGGTTCTCCCCTTACAAGGTTATTCTTGAATTTTATGTAAATGCAGAAAATACGTCAATCTTCGTACGCAAATGTCGCCCCAGCCTTCGGTTCACCCCTCGCCATTTTCGCTATTCCGTTCCAAAGTGATTTTTCTTTGTCACTGCGTGAAAGATTTATCTTTGTGGCAGTCGTTGTTTCTGTCATTCAAATTGTAGTGCACGGTAAAAATGTGGAGGAGCTAACTGTTGCCATTTTACTGCCTCGAGGAATTTCGAATCAGTATGCAAATTCGAAAAGCGTTAATGCAATCTGGCTACGTTAAATGTTTTTCATTTTAACAAGCTCTGGTTAGTTTATTCAATCATTTTTTCTTTGTTAGAAATAATTTATGACTCTTTAATAAATTCTGGAGAAGTCGAGTCTTTAGAATTTACAATATTAATTGGTATATTTGTTAAATTGAAATCAAAGTACCCAGGTAACTTACTTATCAAAAACAGTATATTTATCATTGAAATTCCGCTCAGTTAAAATATTATGAAAGACAGCAATTGTTGCAGTCGGATGTTTCGCGCGATAAACAATTAAATCTGTCGAGAGAAGATGTTTTGGATCCATTTAAGAATGGAGGAAACGTTGTCTTAGATCTCAGATCGTGCTTCAAATTTGTCTATCCACCGAAGATTCTCGGTCGGTTGAATAGCCCGCAGCCGGAGCCACTTCGGAATTTCACTTTGCCACAAAAGAAAAGTGGCGGTGGCGTTTTCTAGCGCACCAACAATCGCATTGTTTTCCACCTTTTGTTTCCCCCTAGCTCTACCGGCCGAGTTTCCTCGCCTCGCTCTTTTTAAGTTTCTTTCCGGGCTCTTTTGAACAACGCCTTCGCGAGAACGAAGCTTTCCGTTCTTTCTTCGGGGAAACCTATGCCTTCCTCATTTTCATATGTTCTCCGCTACTTCCTTTGTTGACTTCAAACGGGGAAAAAACGGCCACGGATCTTTGTGTGTAGAATATCTCGCATTTCCATAAACTGAAGTTCGAATCAATAAGTTCGAATAATCTTTGTGAATAATAAATTATCACATTTCATTTTTAAAGCACCTAAACTGTGGGAAATGTTTTTTCATTGGTTAAATCATTTTAAATAATTTAGTTTATTGAATACTTTCAATAACAACGAAATTACTAAAATAATTCTTGTACACAGTTTAAGCTGGAACCTTGACTACAAAATTAATTGTTCTTTGTACCTTTAACAATATTGTTTCATTGAAAAAGCAAGGATGGATAAAAATTAATTTACGAGACATCTCGTCCACGGTAACAAAGGGGTTGATACCGGTTCGATGCATTTAATTAATATTCCTTCCGGTAGAACTTAATCCTCGATAAATTTATCATATTTATTAAAATTCAGCAGCTAATATTAAATTTAAAATTTTCTTTCTTTACCTCCACAGTGAATTTCCTCAAAGTTTTAGTTAAGCTCGAAAGAGCAAACGGTACGCGATAAATTCGGGATTTTCCTTGGGAACCAAGGGGACGCGCCTGTATTTCGTACTTTCTTCTTTTTTTTTTTCGTGAGTTCGTAGCTCTCGCTTCCGGCTTTTTATTCAATGAAAAATGTCCGTTCCTCGTCGCGTTTCCGGCTGTTTCGCGTCTCCTTCCGAATGTCGGCGTTCGCTCGTAGCTGTCCGTTCCTGTCCCGTCTCCGCTTTCGAACCTCCTCCAACCCCCGTCTCCGAAAATGCTTCCGTGAATTTTCGTAATTTCCAAAGCCGGCGACCACCTTTCACGACGTCGTTTAATATTTATACAACAACGACGTGAACGTAGCTCTTCTCGTTGAACGATGTCGTTAGAGCCTGTGAAATATTCAAGACGACCTCTTGGCCCCTGCCTCGGATACACCGGCGATTTTCTTCTCGATGCCGCCCTTACTGATACGCTCTTCGATATTAATCCTTGAATAAATGGATCAATTTGCAATTTGTTTCAAGATCTTGCCCGACATGAACGATATACAATAAGCAACTTACATTTTATGTCAATGATCGCATATTAAGCATGATCGAGGATTTTTTTTCATAAATATGCGGTACGGTTTATACTAAATTTGATATATTACTGAATAGATCTTCGACCGCAATATTTATTTAATTTTAACTTAAAATTATAAATATTCAAACTAAATGAATTTTAGTAATCGAAATCCTTCAAATTCTTTAAATTCTAAACAAATCTAAATCTAAACAAATGCCTTTAAATACTTAAACATTGAAAACTTAAAGTTGTATATGTTTAGTTTTGTAATGACGTATATAATTTAGAAAATTGACACAATAAAATTAGAAAATCAACGTTAACTAATTCCTGAAATATTTTTTTAAACTAACTTTTCAAGAGATATATGAGAAAGTAAAAGACGCAATACGCGTCCTGCTTCTTCCTTTTCCTCCATAGAGACGAATCTTCCTTATCCTTATCCCTCGGCTATAGGTTGCTATCGTTTCGTCTTTATTTCCCAAGAAAATTGAATCCTTTTGTACGAGCCAGCCTTCAAATTGCACAGATAATATTCACCGTAATTTTCTGCTTGTCGATCGTCGATTTTCTGATCCGATAATAATCTTTGCCCCCTTGTATCGGGGCTCGTTTCGCTCTTTGTACATCCTCGTCAGACGGGGTGCGTGATCTTTTATCGAGAAGATAAAATTGCGATTCTGCGAAGTTTCATTAAAATCAGAATTTTTGATAAACCGCTTTTCTCAATATTTTAACATATTTTGAAAAGATTTTGAAAACCTATCGCTACGTATTCAATCCCTTGCCCTACCACGTCGTGACGCACCCCTTTATCCTTTATATTGTAGGAGGGTGGTCCAAAATGGTATCAGGGTGTCAATGTTTAGTGCTTTATTCGATCAATTGTTGTTAGATTCTGACTCTCGCCCAAAGATCGAAAAGTCCCTTTAAAAAAATCATAGATTAAGGGGTTAAAACAAAAATTTCATTATTCTTCATCAAAAATATAATAATTTTCACGAACTTCTGTAGACGTGAATGGCACCGAGAGGATTAAATTCCAAGCCTCAAAGGTTAACCTAAACCCCAACACTCATTTATAGTTATAAATCCGTAAGCAGATTTTTGACCACGTTTTGAAGCTCGCAAAGGTCGAGGAAATTATACCGGGATTGTCATCCGGGCGTATTACGTTCCCGGAATACTTCGTCAGCCGGATGTCTCTTGTCATCCACGTTCCAACGAATTAGGATCCGAGCGTTAAAGTCCATGACGACTCCACGATTCCTGGGGAAACGCGGGGGTCCGATATTACCGGCACCGCTCGCGATTAAACCGACTTCATTTCAGAATGATATAAAGCCCGCTGGGATAGCGCGAGCTACCGGCTCCTCTTTACGAGCCACAAAATCCCGCGTTTTGTCCACACGGTTGGTAGCTGTAAATCGTGGTTTCCCTTTTTAATTTCGCTGATGCTGCATCCGTTCCTCGCCTCTGGCATACTTTCAATCTTCAACGGGGTTAGGAGAGGGGGCGAAAAAACGAGGAAAAAGGAAATATTATTCAACGAAAGCTCTAATTATTCAACGCCCGCGCGGGGAAAAAAAACCTCTGTATTACTTTGACGGAACCCTGTAAAAACGCCGGATGGTTTCGTTTATTTTATAAGCGCTTCTTTCACGGCGTTGCGACGCTTCATCGGGAAACGAAGACCGAAGTCGTCTGGATTTTGTTTATTTACCTCGGATTTTGTACGTAATGCGCGGGAAACTGAAACAGGATTAACCCTTTTAGTGTGGTAAAGCTCAAAAGATGAGAGTACCGCTTAAAGAGTTTCTAAAGCTGTTAATGATACGTAGTTAAATTATTTTCAACTAAAATTTGAAAATGACGCTCAGTACCTTGCATTTAGTAACGTAGGATGGCAGGGTGAGAGGGAATGGATGAATGGGACGTTTCAGGATTTCGGAGATAGACAGTTTTTATGTAACAGAATACACAGTCTAGGCGGGGTTCTTGTTATTAAAATTAGTACTTGACTTTTGATTCTAAATTCTTAATTTCAACCCTTAATCTACTCTCGTTTCTACGCGCGTCAAAAGGGTAGGTGTTTGTCGCCTTCACCAATTACAAATTTGCAAAATGGGAGATTGAAATGATAAAATTCACTTTGCTTGAATAAATTATATAATTATACGATATTTGTATAAGTTAATTTATTTTTCAGTATTTTCTCTTGGAACCTATATTTTCTTTCTTCTATATTTTTTTAAATAAATGTGACATACACGGTTCTTTACTCAGCTGTCGCCCCGTTTCGCATTTATGATTCCAGTTCACTTTTTCAATTTTTTCCAATTTTTTCAGAAAAAGAATTTTTGCTGTTACAGAATATTTTTCATGTTTTGTATAAACATCGAAGAAGATTGGAAAAATCATAAAATTCAATTATCTCTTTTCTTAATAAATTGATACAACGCTCCCAGTGACTTACGAAATAAAAATGCTGTGAACTATAATTTACCAATTAATAATCCCAAACAAGGGGACGCAAAACAGGAAATTTTATACATAACAACGAAAAAAATCAATGACTAATTTCTTGCACCCTGTACAGCCTCGAAAGAAGCTTCATTATCAATTTTTCACCCGGCGAAATTGCCGTATCCTCGACTTTGCGCTATGAATAATTACTCGAAATTGCAAGTCCGGCGTCGTTCTTCATTTTACACGGTGTTAACGATCAAATTCAACGAACCGATCATAATTACACGAATTTCCATTCTACGAAACTTTCTACCGTTCGAATTAAAGCGTTTCGATCGAACGAATCCTCGATGGTTGTTGAAAACGCAACGCGGAAAAAGAAAATGCGAAATGAAAAAAGCGAAAAAAAGCCGGAAAAAAAAAGCGGAACAAGAGCGAAAGCTCTTCTTTTGTCAGTCGGTGAACACAACGAAAATCCTGTATCAAATTATTCCACGGTTCCGTAACGAGCCTTGTAATTAGATACATCCGCAAATTGGCTTCTTGCATCTGTTCCAACCCCTTGCGAACCCTCCTCTCCGTCCTTGTTCCCGTCCATTTTAAAGGGTGCACGCCGTCGCCGCGGTGAAATACCGCCTAAAAGGACCCCAGCTGGAGCACTAACGAACACGTGAAGTACCCATCGAGCACCGAGATTTATTATTTTCGGTGCTCGAGTCAGGCGTATCAGCTTTGTGAAGAACGTAGGGGGGCTGGAAGAAGCGAACAGATAGATACTCGAGATCGATCGTTAGCCGACCCGTTCGAGCGATCCTTGATTGATTAAGGAAAAGGATCTATCGTTTGTTGCGTTTAAAATTGTTACCCTTAGATTTGTTCCGATAATTGTTATTAAAATCTATTTAAAAGTAAATAATTTGGAACACTCTGTACACCAAGGTTCAAGGATTAATCGACATTGATGAATGAAATGATCGAGTTTATCCCTCTTTATAAAGTATCGAATAGCAATTATTAAGGAAAAAGGGAACGTGAAAGATGTAATCAGATTCTGAACTGAGCTATTATCGTGAAATTGTTGCGATTAAACGGGGGTTTCGTGATCATTAAACGAGTACGAGATCCTTGGAAATCGTACCGGAAAGGTACGATTCAAGAACGTGAACGTGATTCCGGTTCAAAGATATCGCCAAAGAACATAATTCTCGACGGTTTGCGCTCGAGGCTTTCGTGATTCCGCGCTCTAACGACCGTAGAAAAGACCAGGGGGTGAAAGGAAAGCGTCTAAAAGAGATAAATAAACAAAAGAACGAATGAACAAGAGCTGAGCAAAGCTCGGAGAAATTCTTGTTACACGAAATGCTCGAGTTGCTCCTAGAAGCTTGTCCCCGTTGCTCCGTTTCCGTTCTAGCCCCCGGATTAATCGATTTTAATCCTCGAATCGCAATTTTTTCGGGATCATTTCGTTGAAACAATATTTTTCGACCGATCTCGATTCGATTTTGTTGCTTCGAACTTTTCTATCCAATTCCGTACCAATGTCGGTTGCACCTCGATCAGAATTTGCTAAATTTTATTCGAAATTCGATTTCAAATTTTCATTATTTGGGATAAATCCAATGTACTCAAGAGCTTTGCTTGAAATTTCTCTGCTTTGAAAATCTAAAAAGGAAAAGTAAAACGTGACGATTTTTAATAAAGATTCTAAAAGAATTACACGTTGATATTTTTCATAAAGGGTAAAAGACTACTGTAACAGTTAAAATGTATCACGTGAAATTTCTTAATAAGAGTTTCAAAAAAATTACAACATTACGTCCGCCATATAATCACGTATTTTTTAATCAAGAAAAATTTGTTAACAGAGCCTCTGAAAAATGACCATGTCGCGTCTATATCATTATACGCATAATTAATATACACATTGTACAATTTTTTAACAAAAGCTGCACGACAAAATATTATTAGTCTTTTTCAATTCTCTAATTTTTGTCCGGTGTAATCGTATCTATTAACACGCTGTCAAATAATCCCTCGCCAAGAAACTAAAAATAAACCAGTTTTGATCGATGGTGTACGTCTTAACAGTTCACGAGTATGAGGAACAAAAGTTATTGTTCTTTTAAGCACAACGATCGCGTGCAACTTCGACTAAAAGAACGAAACAAACATTCCGCCAGGAATACAATAAAGACGAGAAAGAAAGAAATATAAATTCAGAGCGGCGTAAAGCAAGTTCAGTATACGGGCGCAAGAGAAAAGAAACGTATATAGATATATATTTCTCAAGGGTGGCGTAGAACTAGCGTACGGAAGTGGAAAACAGGAAGCTTTGTGGCAGAATTATTTCGGGAGCGTGAGGGAAAAGCGTAATTACAACGAAAATTGCTCCCCCGATTTATATTCTTCGTTGGACGGCCGCGGAGAGAAATGAAAAATGAAATCTCGGCGCACGACGGGATTCAATGGCCGTGAAAATATCGTCTCGAACCAAAAGGGAAAACTGCGAGCAAATTGTACAGAAATTTACAAAATTATGGAATAACACCTCTTTGGAGTAAGATATATCTTTTGATTCTCCGAAGAGTCTTACAATCCGGAATTTCATTCATTTTCACAAGGAAAATGGGAAATTAAAAAAGAATATTTCATTGTTATCAGTGAATCAGAGAGTGGATTATTTCTGATCAAGGAAGCAAGTCAAGTCGACTCGTTGTTTTTTGAGGGAAATATCGAAGCCGAAGGAAGAGCGAGGCACGTTTCGATTTTCCAGCATGAAAGGAAGCGACTCGTTTCATCGAACGGAAAAAGGAGGGCTTTGGATTTGAGGGCGTGGAAGTTTGAATTAGAGAAAATCGGAAAGTTACAAGACTTTTCTTCAGCAGATGGATGAACGAAGTTCTTTTCTATGGAAATTGAACGTAGAAAGGCTGAACGAAACTCGAAGAAGGATATATGTATAGTACTCTTAGACGATCCATTTCAAAATAATTGAATTGCAACTTTCTGGATTAGCCATATTTAGTAAATTTGCGTTTGCATTTGAAATAATTTTGATTAGAAAATATGTTTCTACAAATTTCCAAATTTCCAAGAATGGAATATTTAGAAATTCCAAAATTCCTAAATATATGATACTTTGATTCTTAACTTGTATCAAAATGTAAAATCATGGTGGAAAGTTAAGACTTCGATATATTTGTTTGAAGTAATTCGAGCAGTTGTATAAAGAAAAACGCGATATTTACAGAAGGGCAGAAAAATTTCCTCGACGTCGTTAACACGAGAAAAAGCGAACGGTTATTCTCAAAACACCAGCAAACAACAACGATAACTGTAAATTCTTGAAAATGATTCTGCTTTTTCTCGAACAATGGCTGGGAAAGCAATCTTCTTGTAAAATCCTCGGGAAGATATTGAAATTTCTCGGCTTCTAACTATGCGAGGACTGGCAGACTCTCGTGCATATAACAAGGAACAAATACATGCGTCTTTCCCCATAATAGGGGCGTATTTGAAAGCTTTAAATACATTATATTTTTCAATCTTTTTAAATAAAAATAATACAAGAATTCAACAAATTTTAAGCCAACAAAAGGGATACATTTTTGCTTTTCATTTGTCACTTTTATTCGTTACAATATCATTGTTAGTTTCAGAGAAAAACAATTCTTTGTGATATCATGGCCCAGTCGAAAATTCGTGCCATGGATCTTAGGGTTTCGTATTTTTATTCGACAGTATTCTAAATTATCTAGTTCCCACTAATTATTCATTCGTTAAAGAATATTCGATAAAGAAAGGATTCGTGTTATTATAAAGCAGTCATAAAATACACAAACGCTTCTAACATGGCCTGATACAATACGAGTGAAATATTCTCAAATTTCATAACTCTTGACGGGTGTAATAACCTCTCCCTGAATCCGACCCTGTTCCACGATCATCCCATGGTTCTCGTTGCGGTATCAGGGAACAGCGACAAGGAAAAACAAGACACGCGACATCTCATCTTGCGACGAGCTTAGCATTTTTATAGTGCTCCAACTTATGCACCGCAAGGAATTTCGTGATATCGAATGAGACGAGTCGACGTTCAACGAAGCTCTCGTCCCTGCTCGGAATTTTCTTTACGAGAAAAACACCGGGCTCTCCCGTTTTATTTTTCCGCCACGCGTTTGAAAATTAAACAGTACTAATTAACATGCGCGCGGACGTCGGTTTGTTTGAGGAGCCCGATGTTGAAAGACAAAAACCGTCGAATTAACATAATTGCGTAGGAGAAGGACGTGCCCGTCTGACACAAAATTTCAGAATAACAGTATCAATAATAAATTGTTTTTTATTGATAAGCTATCGAACGATCCGTCGCGAGTCGAATTTAATTTAAGGGCACTTTAATTCGTTGCGTTGGTTAACATTTTTCTTCTCGATGGAAGCCATGTAACGTTCGTCAAAGATATTCGATTGTTTGTCCGTTGATTTGCAAATTATTCGACATTATTAACGCGGTATCACGTAAAACGCTGAATCGGTTGAAATTCATGAATCGATGTTAAATTCACCCATCAGTTGTTCAACGTTACTATTCATGATACATCGCGATGTTACGAGATTATTGCATACCAGCATAAACGTATTGTCGGGGCAAACAATATTGATTATCTGTACGACGTCTGTAAACAACAAAATGATAGCGGTGCAAGCAGATGCACGCGTTCCCGCATTTATTCATTAATCAATTATTTAATTCTCCGAGGGTGTTTCTTTTCTGCACACAACGATCGCGCGGAATCGGCTGTTGTTCGACGACAAATAATAGTACGAAAGCAAATTAAGTATCGACAAAGATTATTGCAAACAGTAGCTTTCAGTCCAATGAAATTAATTAATTTGTAATTTCATTGAGATTATTACAAATAATTTCGTTTCAAAGTAAAACCGTCCTGATTTTTGTATAATTGCAGTGCAATTTTCCTTCGTTTTCTGACCTTTTTGATACGCTCGGCCTCGAGGGGGAGCCTGAAATCATTTCTCGCGGCTTTTGAAAAACAGTTTTAGAAGTATCATAAATATCATGCGAACGTTTGCACAATAACCGCGAGCGGAACTCCGCCGAACAAATAGCGGAAAGAAAAGTGAATATCGTTGGCTGTGACCTCAACAACCCTCTTGTTTCATGGGCGTGTTCGGGAGCACGTGCTTCATACACGACCAAACGCGTTTACGTTACGGAACCGTAGGCACACCGAACTCCGGTTCGCTTTTTCAAACGGAAACTTTTCCTTAAAACAAGCTTCTTTCCGGTCGTGGAAGAATTTTTACTTCTCTTTTGCTCGCCACATTTGCCAGCGATCGCCGGCCATTATTCGGCTCTTATTCCTCGTTCGCGTCGGCGAGTTAACTCGCTCGGAAACAACGCTTCAAATCCGTGGAAATTCGTCGACGCGATTAGTATGCAGTCGCGGACGCGCCCGTTGAAATGTAAGCAAACATTTGAGGAACATATATTGCTCCGCTCTTTTTTTTTTTGTTTGTTTGTTTCGAATAGATAAAACAGGAAAAAGCAATCCAGGCGAACGTAGCGGCATCGAAATGCATCCGAAGCTTCGTTTGAATTCTACCAAAGTAACGTTTTCAGGGGAAAAAATTCTTGTTCCAGGACTTAACAAAATATCGTTTCTCTAGTATCCTGGTCGTGCCTTTCTCAGGACTTTAAAAAGGGTCGTCTTTCTTCGCTTTTCTTCAGGAAAAGCATTCTGTGATCTTTCAGCATTTGCCATCTTAAAAAAAACTGAGAGAAAATTAGTATTTTTGATTTCAACCCCTTGTCCCACAGTTCTTACGATATAATAATTCTTATAACAACCTTTACATCACAAACAGTATTCGTTTGGAAAATCTTTACAGTTTCCTCTTAAAATTAAAACGTTTTACTTCAGATATCTCTTGACTAGAATTTAAACGCAATTGTTCCGGTTCCAGAGTGCCTGATTATATTCAAAGAGAAAATATTTTGCATTTCAGAGCAGAATATTCTCTTAAAATTTGACCCAGTTTTAAAGCGTTCCATGCAACCTACAGCCATCAAACTCGTGAACTTTCGAATATCTGTAAAACTATCTCGTCAGGTCATCGAAATAGGGAAGATGGAGCAGAGATTAGAAAAGCAAAATATATTGTGAAAAGGTTACGTCCTGTCGGTCATTTATGCAAACGGTTGTACGTTGATTTACAGCCAAGGAAGCTACGAAATTGTGCTGACGTTGCACGTTCACGAGCAGGAAGAGCTTACCTTATGTTGGCGCATCCAGGATGGCCGAAACTCCCGTAGGATGGCCAGCTTGTTGAATCGGAAGATCTGCGTCAGCTTTGTCCTGTTCTGCTTTGCTTCAACTCGATGTGTCTGTGTGTATGTGTGTGTGTGTGTGGCAGTGGTAGTTGACCGTGTCGGTTGGACGGTGATCGATCATTTGTCTCCATTTATCTTGGATGGGTTAAAGGAGCATTAGTGTACAAATTGGAACACGTTCTGTTAACCTTACCCTACTCGATTGGATACTTATGTACAATTTTGAAACCTTGGTTATCGAAGAATTTTTAGTATTCGCCATCTTTGACCCAAGGAAGTTACTTGAAATAATCTTTTAGTTCTGATGTAGCAAATATCTAAAAATTGCATCTGTTAGTTCGCAAAATTTATATAGACGATTATTATCGAGACGATTTCATGAGAGAAAAGTATCGCAAAATGGTACTTATGGTATATCAAATTCAACCTGCACCTAAATATTCCTCAATCATTCTATATTAAACATCTCGATGAAACATCTATACAGTCATTTTCATTATATTTTAAACTATAAATTGATATACCTCAAATGCTATTTTGAGATACTTTTATGTCATGAAACAGCGTTTGAATACCTTCGTTCCAAAATCTCCAGTTCCATGCAACAGAATCGTCATAGCATCACACATTTTGATGTTTATACTACAAATTGCTTCAAGTTTAATGCAGAAACAGTTGGTATCAAAATGCGGGCACATTTTGCCGGCCTGAATGAAACGCACACGCTTGTTATCGTTCGCGTATCAGCTAATTAACGTAGCGAAAACGAGGCAACAAATTGCACGGAAATTAGACGGGACAGGGTAACGTTCCTAATTGATAATATCTCGTTGGAAGGCTGGACGCAATTACACGGGAGACGAGGGAACGGCTCGTTTTCTTTTCCATTAATACGCCTGTTCGGCTGAGTCAGTTCCCGAAATTGAATTCCCCCGGCAACGATACAACTTCGACCAAGCGGAATAATGACCGGCCACGGCTAGAACATGCTGAAAGCTGATAAATTTGTTCCGCGTTCACGGCACCGAATTCGCGGCCGTTCCTTGGAAGCCGTATAAAGACCGTACTGCACGGCCATTCAAATCATCGTAAACTTGGTAATGACGAAATAGAGTACGGTGACTAATGAATTGGATCCTGTTGCGGTTACCTGGTCATGCTGCTAACCTGTTCGTGTGGTTGAAACTCGAGACTATTTGCGTTTAGTAAGATCACTTGTTATATTCTCGATGGATTTAATGCTTCATCCCTTGAATACAGTTTTTTTTATCAAGAAAATGTGATTATTAATTACTGTATATCAATAGATTCAAAGCATTAGGTTATTAAATTTGTGGAGAGTCTGAAGTCATTTCATGACAGAGAAGTATCGTAAAGTGGCACTTGTAGTACATCAGCTTGAAGTTTAAAGTTTACTGAAAATAACCATGTAATTACTTCGCTAATATTCTTAATACAAAGTTGCTGATAATCAAGTAATAAAACTCTGTTACGTTTTGAGATATCAAAAGATTGATTTCGAAACATAGAAAGAAAATAGCTGATGAACAATTGTATCAATGTAAACAACTAGGAATCCATTTACACGTCTACAGACTCTGTATTTTCTTCTTTTTGGTTGTTAAATTGGACGAAGACACTTTGCATAAGAAAATGTTCGAATAATAGGGGTAATAATGGTAACGGATGATGGATTCTTCTGTTCGGTCGTTCTCGTCGTGAATTCCGTCGGATTTCAATTTTCCTGTAGCGAATTAATACGTCCGTGTATGTACAGAATAGAGATATCTACGCAAAGTCCCCGGATCCCGATAGGAGGGTAGAAAATCCCGTCGATAAATCAGCTGGCTCGACCACTTCACTTTGTTTGAACGTTTAGAGCCCGATGGGATCTTGTTTGCGAATCAACTGCGAATCCGGTTCGCTTGGCGAAGATTGAAGCTACTTTCGCAACGAGCCCCATCCACAATATCGATACTGGCGTTCCACTTACGGATAAATTAAGTTCGATTATCGATCCGGCTTGTCTATCCTTCGACCCCGTTACCGTCTTTTAATTGTTACATCCGTCAATTTTACACAAAAATCTGTATAAAGAGTAAAGACGTACATAAATTATAGAATAACGAAACAAACATTTTGTGCATCAATTGTTGAAAATATTTTACCATTTATTTTTGCAAATATAAAAAATTCGGACTACAGAAAGTAAATAAATTAGAATTCTGAATGGTAAATTCAAAAAATTGTATTACACGTACCAATTCATATTATTATTTAACAATTTATTAACAATAAATTGAAAATAAGGAATTACACTTTCAAATTTTAATTATTTTTAAGTGAAAAGGTGGCAATGCATATTTTATCATTTTAGAGCGGTCGATAATGTATTACTGTAGAGAAGGGGTTGAAAAAAGAACCGCATATTTAATATTTGAACGGTGCATAGTTTGTTTCGTTCGATTATTTATCACTTGTGTGGCTGATACCAGAGATATGGGATATGAATGGTCCAACTTTCCATAGCATTGTATATTTCATACGCTAGAATTCAGTATCGAGTTTTATTTCCTGTGATTCTGTTTTTACTGCAAGCTTGCACTCTATATTTTCCCGAAGCTCCAGTTTATACCCTCTATCCTTGGATTTTGCACGGCATAATTCAAACCTTTTCCGACACCGTACGACACATTTTCTCATCACCTGTATCCAAAATTTTTTTTCTTCCCTCTCGTTTTTATGGCTTTCGATACTTGGCACTCATCGTCACCGATTCTTCTGCGTGTAACAATCTATTCTTTTTTATTGAATCTCTATATTCCTTTTATAGAACATAGTCGAAGTATCTATAAATTTGTATAATAATAATTGTTTTAGGAAACATATCAAATGTTGTTTTAACTTCTCTATCAATTAATCAATCATTAATCTACCATTAGATTATATCAACGAAATAACGATAATAATTGCCTTGTAATACCAATAATAATTATTGCAAAATAATGATACTACCCCTTTACAAATAAAATTTTTCTCATTAAAATACATTTCAAATCCCTTTAAAAATTGATTTGGGAAATTCTTGTACGAATAATACGGCATCTGAAATATCAGAGGGTTGCAATTGAACTGATTTAATCAACATCGATAGCATTCATCGGAGCTGAGGTATAAAACTTCAGAATGAAATCGCAATTACTTCCGGTCAATGTATAGCGAGAAGGATCGAACTGACACAAATTGTCATCGTCATTGTATGTTTTAAAGGGTATACAACCCCTATAGGCGAGCGCAAACGTTTACGCGCAGCGCGTTTCATCGCCGGCTGTTTACTTGATGCAATCAGGACGCATCAGTAGGCGTGGGCAAATTTTCCATTGAATTTCCTATTGAAATCGGGCCATCGATCCTGCTCCTTGGAAATGAACAATAGCCACGCGCCGCTATATTTTCAACGCCAAAGCTGACAGCGCACAGATCATTATCCTAAACAATGAAGATACGTTTCAAAAGAAGCAATTAATACCCTTTTTTGAAACGATCCTACCCTCTTTGTTCAGTTTTCGAGAGACCTTTCAATTTTTTTAAAAAATTGAAACGTATTTTACTAAACGTAAAATTAAAGATGACCCAACTTATCTATCTTCGTTTATAAATTATAACTAATTAAATAACATGATTAATTTTAAAGGTTTCTGAGAGCAGCGATGAATAAGGAAACCGATCATTTTTCGAAAGCAGACAGAATAGAAAATCTAGCTCTTATCCTAATCCATTTGACAAAGGATTTCGCTGCTTTTTGTTTTCCTTTTATCGTTGTTCGAAAGCGAAACGATTTATTCCCTCCAGCATTCCGGTTAATCCTCACGGTTTGCTCGTGTAAGAAATAAATAGCGGCGAGCGATTAAACGGGTCGCAAAGATAGTACTTCTGGCAGTTAATCTGATTTATCGATAAAGTTTCGGCTTCGTGTGCTCCTCATAATGTAAATTCAAGTGTTTCTACTCCTACTTTACTGCTCATAAGTATTCTTAATTGGAAATAAAATGTTTATTTAACAGGAATATTTCTTCGGCCAAATGTCGTTAAAGTCTCTAATTAAACGCGATTTTGGCATAAAATGTTCCTAAACCCTTGCATCGTACGAAAATCAAATATTTAGAAAAGAAATGGGACCTTTTCTTACAACATTGTTTCGTTCTCTTTCGTTTTAATCTGACAACAAAACGTAGAAAATTACAGCTAGACAGAAACAAAATATCACTGTTCCTTTTTACGTAAAAGGAAACAAGAGAAAAAGGATAGAACAAGGATGAAACCATTATTCCAACAACAATGTGCTCATAGAGGTATTTCAGAAATTTATTCGCTAGATTGTTCGCCGCCTTTCTGCAAAATCCTTTCATTATTCTAAATTAAAATAACGTAGAATGTGAGTAATCAGACAGAATATTTTTCTGCGAGTGTAATGTACACAACCTGGAAATGCCGGCAATCTAAAGCTACCTTCTGGGATTAAATCTTCGTTTTTTGTCGAATCAGAAATTAAACTTTCGTATTTAAAATTATTTCAGTTGTTTGATAAACAACAGTTTGAAATGCAATTAGTAATGGTGTAATGTAACCAAAACTGTCACGGTACAAATGGGCAAATTAATTAGTATATTGAGACCTTTAATTTGTTACCTACATTATTGGTACGATAATAATACCATTACATTATTAATTATTCATGTCGTATTCGAGACATCGATCAACTCCACAGCAGCTAGCGTACTAATTACATCAAATTTCATGATTTTAGAGAGTTAATATTTATCAACATTTATTGCAAAAATCTTTACAATTCCAATTTATGGAAATAAATAAAAGAAGCTTCAAAGATTAAATCAATATAATCCTAATCTACGAACTAAAATAAGAGAAACTCGATCGGTATTAATATTTACAGGATCTTTATTTCGGTAAGTGAACAAAGTATGACAGCTTACAAGGTTTCCGCGGGAAATCGAGTGACACAGTTTCGCGAATTACATCTCGCGTTAACATTAATCAACCCTCTCGAACTAATCGTTTAACCCAATTAACTTGTTCTCTGTGTGTACGTGTGTGTGTGTCTCCTGTATATCCACATTGTTACGTGTCGTCTGTATTCATCTTACTATACATATACACTTACAAACTACACACCTTTCTCATACATTCAATTGCTCTTTGTTTCTTTTTAATCGTCTCCCCCGTTCTCCTCTCACCTCACGTAGCTACCTCGTGTTCTCGTCGATCACGGTCGCGATTACACCGATGAAAAACGCGATGAAAAATAGTATTTCTGTTAGCAAACAAACTCTACGGGAACGTTAGACGACACAACTTTTTCATCTCACAGGTTATCGATCGATCAACGCGTGCGACACGAGACCATGCTCGATAATTTACATTTACCCGTTGCCGTTGAACACTCGTGAATGCATGGATTCGTTCTTCTCCATTTTCTATCCCTTTACTGCGAGGAACAAATTTTTAGCACGATATAAGTGGTGAACGATGGACCTTAGCCCGTTCAAGCGCCAGGGTTTCGAAAATAAAATTTGCTCTCACATTTTAACAAATTTTGTAGATTTTCAAACAGAAATAGTAAGGTATAAATAAGAAATATTGTAGAATTTATAGGTAAATAATACCTCAAGAGTTGCTTTTCTTGGAATCTAAATTTTACTAAATAATCAATATTTTAATTTGGTCACGCGTGCAAGGTAGAATTATTTATTCAAATTCAACAAGTAACAATTTTTAATCGAATCAGTTATTTTTTAACTTATTCACAATAATTTTATAAAATTCAGAAGACAGTAACATAATAAATACCTTATTATCAACTCGCGAAGATAGCCTTAAAACTTTTTGAGGCAAAGAACCACCACCTTAACATTGAACCACAGCTAAATGTTAATTCCTAAGCAAATCTAAAAATAATTCCTTCACCTGCTGCTTGAACGATCAATATTTACGTTAAAATTCGCCATTAACCCTCGAACGGCGATTGACCCACAATTAAACGAAAGATTTTGAAAAATATTAATCTGAAATTCAGAAGGTAAAATTAAATCGTTGATGTCCCAGCGGTCCGCCACCAGAGGATTAATGAATTAAAATTCCTATCACCTAATAATTGTTTCGCAAGGATATGTTACGGATTCGGCTGTATTTACAATTTTCCCTCGATAAAAATTCGCAATCACGAGTGCTCGAAAAAGTCTGATCGAACGGGATAGATTGTACAACCTGTTGGTTACCTGTATACACTGACTATCGTAGAACTTACGTCGCTAAACACGTTCAAAAAGACAGGGTTTCCGGTTACCTTTTCTCTATACACTTTTTTTTTAGTCCCACGTTTAGACGACGCACGAGCACGCCAATAAAAATAATCGATCGATTTTCATGAATTTTTATGTACATCCGGAGATCAAACCGAAACATAAATTCGTTTATATCATTTTATTCTTTGGGTTTATTCAGATATAACATCAATTTTGAGGCAAAGAAATGGGAACTTTTATTGACGGCTCGTTAACGTCCAAAATGAAACGACCATCTAAATACAGAACCAAGAAATACCCTTACTGTTTCAATTACATTTGTTTTTTCTTTTATTCGCTTACTTACGTATTTACACATGCACGTATATATGCACCAGACCTGGGCAACCGGTGCCCTTTGAGCAAAACCATGGGGCAATAATGTCAAAAACCATCAAACAGCAATAAAATGCTATATTTTTTAACTTAAAATATTTCTTATTGTCGCTTTTATTTTTATTCAATATAGAATACTTATTTTTGCTACAAATAAAATTTTCTTGATATTTCTTGTATCAATATACTTACCAAAAAATTAAAATTATCTGTGTTTTCTTAAATATTTATTATATGTTGCAATTTTGATGATTCTTTTATCAGTTTATCCAATCCATTAAATTTTGGAAGTAAAATTCAAGGACCCTTCGATTCTCTATTTATTATTCATATTCTATATAATATTGTACATAAACCAAATTACAATTTTAATTCAATTTAAATAATATTTAACACGAACCAAGAATTTTGTCCCCTAATTAATAACATTCATTATCTCTGAAACACGATTTGTCTACCTGTAACCCAAAGGATACAGAGTTGACCAGGCCTGAGATAGACACTGTTCTTATCGTTTACAAATATCAAAAGGGTCCGCCTGATCCTGCTTCGGGTCTTCGTCCCTCATTTATTTATCCTTCTTCTGGTAGCACAGCCCCCGAGGCGACAGGGGTTGCTTTTCGACCGGCGTAGTTTAAATAGAGCCACGAAGGGGTGTTCGCAGAAAATAGAGTGAATTTCCGGATCGACGTGGTCGAAAGTGATTACGTAGCAAAGGGAAATTTTCTTCGCGTTTTTGGGCCAACGAACCGAACAACGTGGACAAAGTAATCTCATCGATCCGATGTAACTCGGTTATCACGCTCTGAACGTCGCTCAGCGCGGAGAATCGAACTTAATTAACTCTTACGGGGCTTTGCCGTGTTTACAATGGCCAAGGATATTCGATGATTAATTAATGATTCAATGATATCGTCGTTAACACGTTGACTGACACGAGGATCGTTGGTGGCTTACAAATTTTCTGCAGTCAAATAATTAGCCAAAGTAATTGCTTCATTTTACTAGTAATTGTACAAACTCATTTTCTTTCGCCTTATCAGAATTGAATGGGATTAAACTGTAATTTGAATTTAAACTCCGGCAAGATTTAGATATCGAGCGCGATCGTGTTCGAAAGTTAATTCTGTTACGAATATCAGATTCTACAAACTCCGGACTATGTTGAACGGTAACAGAAACGTTCAATATGATACATTAAACTCGGTAGATTTTCAGAGTGAAACTTCCCCGGTAAGAAAGTTCGTGGCAAGGCAAGTTCATCGAGTTCAATTTACTTTCTCATCTGCTTTTTGATTGCGCGACGTCTTCCAGTACCTTCTTGTTCAACTTTCTACTTCAAACGAAACGAGCGAAACATTATTCGATACAGTACTTTGATTTACCTCCAAGATAAACTATATCGTCAAAATTAATTTGTACAACAAGGATTGTTCCGAATCTTTTGTCCATCTTTTCTCATGTTATAACGCCTTCGTTTTGTAACAGAGTTAATAAAACAAAAATTTGGATTGATCCTGTCCGAAGATAGAGAACTTTAATATTCCTATCAAAATTAATTCGTAATATACGATTCTTTAAAGTGTATTCTTTAAAGAATACAGTATCACTATTCCACGGTTAAATATTGATCAATAAATTAAAATTAACACATTGAATGTTATGGAACACATTGGCAAAAAAATTAAAGAAAATTTTTAATAATTTTATAATTAGATTACTATAATTAAAATAATGATCGTTTTAATATGTTGTATTGCAAATGATCATTTTCACTGGAGCATTCAACCTGTTAATCTTAAAACATTTTGTATGTTCTTTGGTTACTGATAGTGAAACGACTATGATAGTGTCTGATGACTAATTCTATGAATTTAATTTGATCAAATAATTAAAATGACTTTAAATACATGAAACTAAAGTACTCCCTATTAAGAATACAACTTTTAATACCCTTAATATAATTCTACAGTGAACGTTAATTAAAATTGATTTAATTAAAGGGAAACCAAATAACTTCTGTTGAAATTGAACGAAAAGAAAATTAAAGCTAAGTTGAAGTCTTGTGAAGTCTTCAAATTTCGTGCATATTAATAAATGTCGTAGTCAAAAGGTTAAAATTACGAGTACTCTTAATAAGGAGGCAGAGTACCGCACCTTACGACCCAATATTGGTCTTTGAAACTGAAAACACGTCTCCCGTTTCGCATCCCGTGCCTTATCATCAATTACTTATACCATTTATCACGGTACACCGATATATACGACCGAAATACCAGGAAAAATAAAAAGAAACAAAAAAAGAAAAAGAACGCATTTCCCTTCGCTCGTGAATCAAAGCAGCGATCGACGAGCACCCGGTAATCGTTTTCATCGTGACCTTAATTCCCCGCACGATTTATACACGGTTCGCGAACGATTTCGTACCTCGAAGTATCGTCGATATTCCGTGGCGATGGATCAACCGGTTACGAAGAAATCGCGATCTTGCGGGCCGGTGGTTCACTACCCGTGATGGTAGTAGATCTTGTCTTTACAGTTGCACGTGGCACCGCAGAATTTCCGTCGTTCCCTTCCCTCCTTGGTGTTCGTCTCGCAGACCCAGGCGCGAAACGTCCTCACCAGCTCGGCGCAATTCGACCACAAATCCGTGTAATAGCAGGCGTTCGTGCACAGCTTGTTACGCGTGCAGTGATCCTTGCACATGCTGCACGGTTTGCCCACCGAGTACGGGTGGCCCAGACGACCTTTGTAGTTGCCGCTGGAAAAGAAAGAAAGACATTTTTAACCACCCTTTATTCCACAATATTTTTTTATTTCTATTACCTATAATTGCTAAAGAATTCCTAATAATATGGGCGATGGTTTCTACTGGAAATTCAAGTGTCACCCATACGTGGGTAGGGAAGGTGTTATCTGTCGAATAAGAATAGCCGAGTCTGTCACCAAAAATTGTGTAATCGTTGTGTAATTCTTTTTTTCGTTCCTTCAAGCGTGTCGCATAAAATCGTCTTACGTTTTTATTTACCACGATCCTGGAGCGGTCTTCGGGACTCGGGACAAATTACGCCTCAACCCTTCGCTTTCTGCCCATCAATCTCACCCCGGCTCGTCTGAAAATGCCCTCTAATAACCTCGCATTTACCCACTCTCGCTCGGTCTCTCGACTGAGGCAAGCTTTGCCCGAACTTTCAGACAATTAAGTTGTCCGGGCTGCGAGGGGCCGGGGCCGGAAGTGTCGGGGCAACTTCCACGGCCGATTCCCCCCGGCTCTCCATCTTGCGCGACGTCGTCGAAGCAACCGAGAACGAGCTTAAGCCAATCTCGCAACAGGAACGATTAATTTACATTTAGAGTATTTTTACGCGGCGAGAACGAGCCTCGAATTCAAATGGCCCATCGCGGGGCCGGGGCTGTTCGTAGAAATTAATTACGAGATTGCGTTGCACGCCCTCCCCGACGGGGAAGAGGTTAGGAAAAAAAGTCACGGGGAGGGGAGGGAAGGAAACCATCGCGCGGGGGTAAAAATATGATGGAGAAAAGACCGCGCGACGTGGTTTATTTATTATTCGTTCTCCGGGTCAAGGATTTCGAATTAGAGGAATTAAACGTCGCCGGGAGAGGAGAACCGAGCGCAACTCGAGCGTTTCGTTGCGAGTTAAAAGGATGAACGATCCTGGGAACGTTCCTTCGGGTTCTGTTTAATTTTCGAGAGAATAGAATAATTTACCAGGCTGGACCTTCACTTGATACACTTTTGACTGATTTTAGTGGATCTCAATTGTACAGGGTGTTCCAGGTATTTTCCAATAAAATGCGTGAGTACAGGGTGTCCCAGAAATGGGAGGTAGGGAAGATTTGAAAACAATTCTGTATCAGTGATAATAAATATTAAAAACGATCCAAGAGTTAACATTTGTATCATTTTAGTAAAACTGGGAGTTGAAATATAAATTTGAAAGTAGAAATCCATACAAACGACTTTGCATGTGGTACCAAAAATTAGAACATTAATTCTCAACAATAATTTATTAATTTGGATATATGGAAACCAGACCCTTCGCGAAACAAAGGAATAGCAGAAAGAAAAATTATAACAAAGTACGAGGAAGATTATTAAAACGTAATAAAATTATCCGTATTATTAAAATACGATGCAGTTCATCCTCTTTTATTATACAGTTCATAATTGCAGAAGCACAGCACGGTAGCATAATAATAGCATCGCCGACTTCATTGTAAAATCTTACAAAATATCATTCGCGAAATTCCCACCGTCGAGAAATTGATTAACCGTTCCCGTATTCTCTTACGATTCAACTCCATTCTCCGATTAATTCTCCCGCGGGGATTCTTCAGGGAAAAAAAGAAAGAAAATTGTACCACGCACAAAGACATCCCACCGTTAAGAAATAATAGAATTCAAGGATTATTTTATTCGGAACGAAAGTCAAAGACAAATTGAATCTCCGTTTCTCGGTTATACTCACAGTGCCCTTTATAATAAAGGATTGCCTTTCTTTTTTAAACATCGCGATATTTTCAATCCCTTTGATCCAATATCTCGTACGACCAATACTTTTGTAGGATTATAAAGTTTTCATAACTTCCAAAGACAGGATTCTAACTTTCTGAACTGCTAATTCATTTAATTTATAATTTTCTAAATTATTAAGTTGACGTAGGTATAATACTTGATACCCGATTTGTCAATTCCAAATGAAGGGAAGTTCGTCGAGAGCATTAAACGTCGGTATCGCGGTGTTTTACAGCGGTGCAATCATCGAGAGATTTATAGACCGTGTTGAAAAAGTAGCTATACGCGAGGAAATGTTAGAAAATAAACGAAGTGGGTCAGATGTCAAGCGAAGTCGTGGAAGAACGTGCTCGTCAGCTACAAAAAGCGACAACACTAGCTCGGCTCGTTGGTACCGCGCGTAACATTTTCCACAATTCGTCTTATTTCCCTGAAACGTTTTTTCCCCACTGGCAACGAGACTGGTAATTACATTAAAAAATATTTACACGATGGTCCATTACGAGAATTCATCTGATTTTTATTTTATTCACCTTTGGTGAACAAAGGTTAAAAAAGTAATTATTACTATAATATGTTGCGCTACATTCATTGCAGCAATTTTTCCAAGAAAATTAAGATTCTCTGGTAACTGAAACCATACCGTATCTTGGTATTTTAGTGTTGGTTTTTACGAACAAATCAAATTCAAGTGAAAAATCTGGCGAAACAGAAAGTAATTAAATTCGGGAGAGAACTTTCTAACTGTTAATTTCTAAGTTCTTAAGTTTCCAGTTCGCCAATTTGACCAAATATTTGCAATTAAAGAAAATGAAAATACTACGAATACTTGATTGTGCAAATTCTAATAAGAATTGTATTGAGAATACAAATCAAATTTTCTCACTTTCGATCATAAATATGACACGATATTATACTGCAAGGGGATGATTAAACAGCCGCCTTTGACATTCAACGTATTAACGAGCGCTCGAAAAAAGTTCTCCAATAATTTTATCACTTTCGCAGAAATACTTTGCCAAGCCTCGAGCACTTTCCTCAACCATAAAATTCACGATACGCCGCATCGATCTCGAATTCGAAACCAGAGATACCGGGCTCTCCCAAAAAATTCCCACAAAATACCCTGGTGTGCAGGTTGAACGATTTATAAGGGCAGCTTTATGGGACATTCGTTCACCTTCGTATATCAAATCCATTCAAAAGATCCATTGTCCTCCGCGACTTGTTCCGCTGCTTTATCGCGGCTCGTTTCCTTTTCTCTTCCCGATTTCCTGTTTCTCTTCTCCGCTTCCGTTCTCCACTGTCTCCTCTCCGCGCTTTATTCACCCTGCCCCGTTTCGTATCGTGACTCTTTCTTCCCTCTCCTTCACGCTCGAAAAGCTTTCTCGAATCGACTATTTTACGATTTTGATTGCTTGTAGCTTTAATTGCACGGTTTTATTCCTCTCGTTCGATCGATCTATCGACCTTCCTTCGCGCGCCGAACTTCTACTAATACTCTAATTGATCGATAGTTTCCTTTTGCTCTTGTATGTATTTTAGCCGATTCGTTTCAGTATTTATTTTTATTTCGTTTATACCATTTGATATCTGGCTTCTTTTATTTGGGAAATAATCTTCTCTTTTTAATATATTTACCAATCGAGTGGAAATCAAATGGATTCTCAATTAAAGAGAATTTAAATAAATTATTACCTCAAGCAGTTTCAAATATATTATATTACCTGACACCTTGATTATTTTTTTTATCAATTTTCTAATAAAATTTGTAATTTGGAAGAAAATGGGGACAGCGAGAGAAGGGCGAGATATCTGGTAATTTATGACCCGACCTTTCCCAAAATTTTTGCCCTCAACCGTAGATAATAATTAAAAAATTAACGAAGATGATGAACGTTCTTTAACAACGATCACTATAAATTCCCTTACGAATTTTAATTAAACATTTCAGGGTTTGTATATCTTACAGAACAATTTTTACAATTCGGTGCAAAGAACAAAATGATACAAATCAAAAGTACATTTCCCTAACTGTTCAGGTACAACGATGTTTATTATCGCTAGATTTACATTCGCGCAGTTTTGTCCTCTTAACTTGCCCCGCAATTTATTAATATTCCATTTTACCAGCGTCTCTATTTATCTTTCCACTGCCAGACCGTCTAATATTTCCTTGCCGCGATACCAACGTCGCGCGCAAAAAAGAAAAACATAAAAAAAAAATGGAGGTAGAGAGAAAAAAAAAGAACAGGAGCCAAGAGAATTTAAATTACGCGCCTCCTGCCTCGGCGAAACGCGTCTCGAGTGCCCCCATAAATTTGTTTCTTGGCCGCAATTTTCCGGATTATGCACGCGGCCTTCCGGCTCGTGCACGCGATACGTACGGGCAAACTTTTCGATTACAATGAGCCGCTTGCATAAATTCCTGCCAGAGGAACTGGCGACACGGTGTGATAATTTCCCTTGTTACTCCGTATACAACCCGACGACGATGCTCTTGTACCCGTTATCCTCGAAATATGGACAGGATTTCCGTCGAAACTGTCTCGATCCTTCGGAGATTTCAACGAGCGATCGGTCATTGATCAGAAAAATCAATGATCCAAATTTTACCAAACAAATTTGATTTTTACCGCAGAAGGAAATTACCTTCTATAATTTAAGGTGTAAAAATTTGAAGTCATTGTGAGGTGTCAGGGGACGCTAATAAAATTATTAAAAATGAGTTTACAGTGATACTTTGTCACGTTTAATAGTTATCGTCCGTGTTATCTTCTTTCAATTCGACGAAGCAATTCAGTGAAATCCGCGGTCGTGATCGTTACGACCCCTGCGAGACCATTTTCCGAGCGTAGATCTCGCGATAACCGAATACTTAGCAGCCGCACAAAACGAGCTTCCTCCACCCCTCCCCTCCCGTTCCTCGTTGGAAAAGCAAACAACGATATAATAGAGTTCACGGTTTTCACTGTCGGGTCTACGTTTGTTCTTCTGACTCGCGTCTGTTTTAACCTGGTTTCACTTACCTCGGGGCGTAGTTGCACACGTACATGAAGAAGTCTTTGCCGAGGGGCCCTCTGCTACCGGTACAGTGGCTCACCCCGCAGCCAACCAGGTGCGTGCTGGCCCACGCGATTTGAGTGTAATGACCAATTTCGTGCAGATCGTTACCCTCGTCGTCCCCGTACTTGTAGTCTTTGTACTCCATGTACCACATTCTAATGGGGAAATTCCTGAAACGAGAAAATATCTTGTTAATTCCACGAATTAAGACGCCTGATTCGTGCTCCTTCTAACGAGCGAGACGAGGACTCCGGGAATTTTCTCTCTGGCCGTGAAGTCAGCGACACTCGGTACTGTAGCTTATATACTTTGCTGTTTAATACTTTGAGGATGGAGCATTTTTAATCGAGGAATATTATTTACTTAAAATAAAATACCAAAATTACTTACAAAAGTAATTAATTGTCAATCTAATATCCATATTCTCAATAAATCTTCATCTAAATAAGTTTATGTGAATCGAAAATAGCGAGGTTCCTCATTTTCTTGAACAATTTCAATCCCTTCGTTCAGTTCGATTATTTAAGGGTCCCGAAGGACGGCACTGAAAAGCCTGTTCAATTGAAAAGAAACTAACGAAGACAATTAAAAGCACGACAGGCTGGTTCTATTGGAATTGTCGATAATCGAAGAAAGACGTGGAAGTGACATCGGTTGACAATTGTTCACAATGAACGTCAACAGGTGGCTCCCTGAGGAGAGGGACAGGCGCGAAAGCAAATTATCGTCAAGCAGAAATAGAACAATAGCGATCGAATGGTAACTCGAAATCGCCCCGTGTTCGAACAATATGTATTTACGTTAATGGGGGGACTCACCAAAGTGTTCGTCCCGTCGTGATGAAGATGTTCTGTCCGCTCTGTCCAAAACCATCCAAGTATAGGCCGGTCGCGTTATCGTGGACCAATCCGAGACATCGATTCGCCCATCTCTGCGCTGCCTTTGCCAAGCCTGGATGCCATTTCTGAAATCATAATTTCATTGGAACTTGTTAAAACGATTCAATTTTCCTAACTTAACCCTAATCCCTACAAAACTAAATTATTTTTGCATCGTTTATAGAGAAACGTCTGCTTTTATTTTAGAAAAGATTGCATGAAATGTGGGAACAATAGAGGTGAAGTTTATGAAGTGTTAAGATGGTAGAATATCCGGGACATGATTTTCCCCTCAAAGTGTCAGAAAATATCGATCAATCTTAAAATGAATATTCCCTCTTTTACTTTTACCATCTACCCGTCAACTTTGTTATTTATGACCAGGGAAGCTTCCAATTCTAATTAGAACGGAAAGGTTCTTTCAACTTCTCGCTAGCGACTGACATGACGTGAATCCCTGAGAGCATCAAACTTCATACTACTATTATGCAAATCTAAGCTTCGCTGTAGAACGTGGACATCTCCTGCTTGTATAATATTATGACCATAACATGAACAGTGATGTAACGAAATCGAACTTTGATAGTTAATTTTATTATATCAATAAAGGGGTTAAAATTAAAACATTTATTTCATAGCATTGAAAGTTCTGTTGAATATCAAACGACTATTTTAAAAACATAGAAAGTCTATCACTATTTTATGATATAAAAATTAATAAATCAATATTTTTGACTAATTTATAATTGTAGCAAAACATATCGAGTTTTAAGCAATTTAATAGCCTACAAATACTGCACGTTAAAATTATTCATTTATTAACCAATTTAAAGTTTAAATTGATGTACTGTGAGCAGTGCTTTTCGGTACTCTTGCATCATCGACTCGTCTGGTTTAATATGCAGCAACCTGATATCCAGAAACTCGCCGCCACCCTCCGCCCCCTCAACGAAATCAAAACGACTGTAACCAATGGCACTTCGTTTACCCATCTCGTCGTTAATTTTCTCGGTCAATGAGCCCTCGGTACCGTCATAATGGTTGCGATCCAACTTTCCTCGTAAAAATTTATAACCACCTGCGACGTAACGATATCGCGTCTCCTCGTCGAATGGCTATTAAGCTTCATGATGTTAAGCTCCTGATAGCCCGGTTAGGGACAAGTCCCGTCGTGAAAACTTGCGAATTCGCCAAAAGTGTTCCAATGAAGATTAAAACAATATACGATCGGTGAACACGTCCTTATACGATTCCGTCCACAATAAACTCCCGTAAAAGGACATTTATTAACCCTTTACGCGATCCTTCGCGTCCAAACGAGGGGATCGAAACGAAACTTTAACGAATTGGGTGTTTGATTTGTATGCAAATTAATTGATAATCAAATTTCTTCTCCCTTTTTATATTTTGTTCAGTTCAATAGCTTGGACACAGTATGATTTAATTAATGTTCCTAAAATTTTCTTTCTAACTTCAATCACCAATTATTTGATTGAACTTCGTTGCCAGCAATGAATAATTTATTGATCGTTTCTGTAATTAGAAGTGAATAATTGGTTCGTTAGAAGCAAATGTAAATACAAATTAATATCGAAGATATAATGGTACAATTAAATTTAGAAACGTTATAATTATTTTCCTGACGAACAAATTGAACGAAAATTGTCAATTTCAATTACCAGAAATTAATATACATTTGCCATACTATCATAATAATTCATGAATATTCCACTTTCTGTTATAAACTTTTACAGAAAAAATAAGAATTTGTACAATTTCCTTATTCTAACATTCTAATTATACATTTAAGCCCCGTTGCTTTGCAAATGTTTATTTAACAGGAATATTAAAATCTAGCGGGGTAACGAAAGAAAGGTAAACGTTTGTAAACTCATAAATTGCATCTGCATTTTTGCCTGTGAACGTACAGTTTGCCGGCACGATATATCCGGTAAACGAAAGGGGACCGAAGTAACGCGTTTCTTCGTGGCGTAATTAAATTCTCCCCCACCGTCCCCCCGTCGTTCGAGGCTTTAAACGCTTTACAAGTTCTCTGTAAAACTGATTACGCGTGCGAAACGGGCACAGCTGAAAAATTCTCTAAATTGCTTTCGCAAAGAAGATCGAATCAGGTTTGGTGGGGGGCAAAGGGGGTGGCTGGGCGGGAGGGCGTTTCACAGCCGCCCGACTGAACGTAATTAGTCCAATTGTCTTAAGTCCATCTAATTGAAATAATTATAGCGCATCGCGAGCAGAACGCGTTAACGGGATCACCTTTACATTTAACGTACATTTAACTAATGGAACCTGCCTCTGGGATAAAATAGCCCTTGTAATTCGCGTTGAATAACAATTTCATGGGTCATTGTGGGTCAATAAAGGGGGAATTGAAACTGATTTTGGCCATTAAAATCTTTCTCTGAATGCCCGTGTATTTGTTCGTGCCGGGGTGTTCGTTTATGTGAAATAATATTTTGTAGTTTATAAGAATTACTGTCTTTATTAGAATTTCAAATGGGTATATATTTATTTAACTTATTTTAATATTTAGATAGAAGGGTGGTAATACAATGTTTAAGTGTTGGAATGAAATTAATACAAAACTAATTTTAAAAGACTACAGATTTTAATTACTTTGGATAACAGTGTGAAAAAGTTAAGAATTAAAAATTTAATATTTCAATCAAAACCCCTTTTTTGTAATAAATAATTAAGCAGGTATAGCGGTTCAAACAAAAATTTTAACATAAAATTCAATACTAAATGTAGCATTTTTATTAAATTTTAATTTCCGACTAATGAAGAAAAAACGGTACAAAATTATCAATAAAAATTAATCAAATGTTAATACCTGAATAGACAATATTCACAGATTATAAAAATCTAAAGAACCAACATTTGGTTCAACAATTTCATTAAAAGTTACAGTCTCTTTCGAGTTCAGTTATTTAAATTGTTTAGCGATATTTATTTTCAACGGAGATTTTATTTTCAAGATATTTTCCGAGAATTTCAAACAGAGACAATGGTGTGAGAAGGCTCGTACACGTATATCCCCGTTGTATCTCGAAATTCGCGCGCGGCCCTTGCACAAAAACCTGTCCTTAATTCGCGAAACTGGGTCGCAATTCTAACTGCCGAGTGTCATCGCACGGCTTGTAGCTGGCAAATTTTAAAACGAACCAAAATTCTCCGTGTCTTGATTACAATTCGGAACTTTCCGCTGCTCGTAAACAACGATAAAACCAGGGAACAGAAGTCTCTCCCGTGCCTGGTTCCGCGACGAGCTGGTACAAACGCGTCCCCCGTCAAAGGGGCTCGTTATCCCGAATAATCACGATCGGCGTACGATTTATGACGTTACCAATTTATTATGTATTAACCGTGACAACGTGAAATATCTATGAAATCGTGCTACGATCGATCTCGTCTTCGTTTCAACGACGATCAATTACGAATTTATCGCTCGACGATATCGCTGATACATTCCGCGATAATTGCACCAAATGGAACGCTTTCAATGATATTTCATCGCACGTTTTTATCATTAATTATCATAATTAACCCGTGAATAGATTATTGCGTCTGCGACGATTTTAACCTGATTTCACCATGAAATATAAAGTATTGCAATTGTTCGGAGTTCGATTTTGTACATTTCTATTACTTAAATCGCTCAATTATTCAGTCACCACAGAATCTTTATTTAAAAGCAATATTATTTGTATAATATCTTTGACTTTTTAATTTTTAATTGAAAATAATTTTCAAAGGATTTATGGATATTTTTTTCCAACATACAAGTCTTTTGTTTAAAAATCGAAAATAATTTTGACAGATTCGCCTTTGTTGAAAAGTTGCACATCATCGAACTTTTGCATTATATTTCATCCAGTATTGTTTTATTTATTCGTGTCTGAAATACACGCGAAATTGCAAAACTGCTGATCAATCAGATGAAAATATGGAACGATTCCGTTTCGAAATATTTAAAATAACGATGGTGGAAACATTCTACTTCTACATTTCGCTCTGGTAAACATAGAAATTTATAAATGACTACCTGAGTGCCAAATATAATATAGAAGTATAAAAATATAAAAATGTGGAGAAATAGAAATGGCTAACCAGGTACTCAATCGTCCATAGAAGAATTAAAGCTGGTACGTCGAAACGAAACCACTTGCCGTGCAAAAGCCTGTCTCCTTTGATACAAAATTCAAACTGTAAGCACCCACATGTATGCCTGTTAGGTAAGACGCAAATGTACCGTTCGCGTCGCTCAAAGGGTTAAACCTGTCCGCGTGAAAATCACGTTTCCAGCGGGAAGAAGTTAACAAATAAAGAGTTAACTTGCCAGAGGTATTCCTTTGTATCTTTCCTCATGGTTCGTTAGCGGTGGTGGCAAAAGCAGCCAGCCGCTTTTTCACCAAGCAGAACTCGGCTTGACGCTTTCAGCGAACGGGTAGGATCCGCATGAAGAGAAATATACACCGACTAAGGGCGCTGGTTAAACGGAGCGAGTTACAAATGTTTCCATACGCTTTAACGAGCGAGGACGATTTGCCAGGAACGCGTTTGAACATCGGCTCAAAGCCTCCCCCTTTTCCAAAGGAAATGAACGCGTCTGACGTAGAAATTGATCGCACCTCGCTGGATGCGCGGAATAAGTAGATCTTTCTACGGTCTTAGACGAGCGCAATTGATTTATTAACGCCTTGAGTAATACACTGGAAACGTAACTGTGTAATACACCATTCTACTTCTAAGCAGTCAAGGTTTTACCCTCTCTGCGTTTTAACTCGATCGTTCGTTGTATTAAAGTATTGTGAACTTAAGACTACCTTGGATTAATGTTTGGTCCATGTAGCTTGTAAAAGAAAGAGAAAACCAGGGCGCCACTTGCTTTTCGGCCCCCATTTCAAAAAATGGGGGCGTCTAAAGGTTTCGAAGATAGTTTTTAGATAAGGTCGAATCGACCCTTATCTAATTTTAAAAAGCGTATACCGAGAAAAATATGTGTTTTTAAAAACAAAACACGACAAACCTTTTTCAAAGCTGAAGAATTATATTGTCACACTGGTTTCACAAAAAAATGTTGTAATAAATGAACGAATTTAATTAATACTGACTATAAACAATAGGGGGCAAAATAATATTACGGTTGAAATTTGTATGAAACCAGATTATTGAAAATCGGGAAAATAAAATCCACATATACAAGTTTATTAAAATACACGGGAAATGTATTTTAGCACTCTACAAACAATGCATTCTGTTTTTCTGTTTAATTTGTACGATCGTTTGGAACTCGCATGAGATTGCTTTATGCAAGTGGCATTATCAGAACAAAAAAAAGGATCCAAGTAGACCAAACGTTCCAGCGGTTTTATCGCGAGAATGGAAATTACTTTCGGATCGTGTTCATCCTGGTAAAACCGGCATTAAACTTCACGCACAAACTGCAGTTTACATAATCACGGGTCCGAAACTACTTTCCCCATAAACAATGCTATTTCCCTTCGATTTTCTGTCCACATTTTGCTGCTGATTCACCAGCATGGAACCTTCGTTGGGAATCTCCAAGAGGAATCGAAACTCGGGGCTGAATATACCCCTTTTATTGTTCAAAGCAGCACATTTTTAAATAAAAGATTTATCATGAAATATGTACTTTATAATTGACTGTTAATAATTGTGAATGGTCATTCTATCAATAAGTAATAATTAATCAGTTTGATGATTATATACGTTACAAATTTTGAACAAACATTAGCAATGTAAATCACAAAAATTGGCTATATTGATCCTAGAAAGATGTTACCGTTTATTTTAGTGAACACTGAAAAGGTTAATAGTAATATTGTATTATTTTTAATATGAAATTGTCTGTTAAAATTCCAACAGTAGCAAAAGGAAACATTAATAGATCTCTGTTCGTCTCGAATAAAAGTCTCGCTGAAATTGATCGCATTAAACGCAATCGAACATAATTTCCATGGAAAGAAATCCAAAAGAATCTCAGACGATTTTATCTGGAGAAGTGCTCGAAAATTACCAAGCTCTGTCCGTATCTGGATTTTGTCGGGGAATCCCGGTGAAATCGATGGAACATCAAAGCGGTTGAAAAGGTTGAAACGAGTAGGGATTGAAACGGTGCACGATCATCCCCTTTTCAGGGTTATGCCCTTCTAATTACACCCCTGGGACTCGAACAGACCTGAAACACTGTTCCCAGGATGCGAAAGGTGTTCACGAACAGTCGACAAATTTTGATATCAAAACGTGACTGGCTTTGAATATTCCTTTTTATATATCTCCTCGTCTTTTCTTCCTTTCTTAAGAATCAGAATAATTGTTTTCTTAATTATGAAAGTATTTTATGAGCGTACAGTTCTCATGAATACAAAGAATATAATTGTAACAAAGATTACTTCGGGCGAATAATGATTCATTTATTCATTTATTCGTAAATTGCACCTGCGTTCACTCAAAATTGAAATTAAAACTTTGAAAAACTGTGAAATATAACTTTATTCAAATATAGGGTCAAAATGACCCACTCAATTTTAAAGCAGATAGCATCAGAAGATAGCGGGATGCGTGCTCTGTAATACGCAATTTGTTGCGCTTCGATATCTCTATCCGTTCCGGAGATATATGGGCCCAAAGTGTGGCGCTCGAAATACGCGCGCACGGATCATGAATGACGGCTGGAATTCTTGGAAACTACGTGACCTACTTTCGTTTCCTAGAAGTGCGTACGCCAGACAGTAGTAGTAGTAGACAGTAGAAAAAACGCTGTCTGGCCGTCTGGCTCCAGACCCGTCACGTGACTGCACGTTGAGAATGGTCAGTGCCGGTGCGTGCGAGCGAGAGGTCCGACAGCGCGAACGAGAGAGAAGATAGCGCATCGCCAAAACTATCATCCGCTTCAACCTGCGATATCTTCGAAACCAACCATCGTATCGAGTTGCAAAAAACGTTGCAGTAAAGCTGAAGGTTTCAGCTTTCATCCGAAGCTTTCATTTTTGAAAAATGTCCACTATTTTGGAAAATATAAGGGTGCGAATTATGGGTACTTTTGGGAATTTTAATAGAAATAATGAACCGTTTGAAATTATAGCTTAATTCAAACGATGATATCTCGGGAACCAAAAATCACATAGATATGAAAGTACCATGGTATTAAAGTGTAAGAATCTAGGTTTCAGCTGGTACTTTCATTTTGGAAAAATATTCACTTTTTTGGAAAATATGAGAGTGCGAAAGAGAGCTATAATCAATTGAGTACGAAGGGAAACTTTTGATACGACGGTTCTCTTTAGAGGACGATATCTCCAAAGTGAAAAACCGTATTGATATGGGAAGACCATTATGTTAATGTATAAAATTCTGGGTTTCGTGTGAGGTTTTGACTTTGGAAAAGTATTCATTTCTTCGGAAAATCCAAGCGTTTGAATAAGAGCTACAGTCCTTCGAGTACGAAGGAAAATCATGGTTTGGTTCAAACAACGTTATATCCATAACAGAAAATCATGCTGCCATGAAACTTACACTAAATTAAAGAACAAAAATTTACCTTTCGTACGAAGGTACATTTAATTTTTTAAAAGTTTCCAGTATTCCAACATGAGATTCAAAAAACACAAGTGAAAAGAGTACATTTAAAATTCTGCTTCGCTTTAAACGACGACATTTTGAAAACGGGATGTCGCATCAACATAAAACGCACACTATATTATAATATAAAGATTGTAAATTTCATATGATGTCTTCATTTTGGAAAAATGTTTGTTGCCGTGAAAAATCTGAACGTTTAAGTAAAAAAGTCGAATGTAAATATCTCTCAAAATTATGGCTCGCTTTAACCATGAATATTTTCCGCGTGGAAAATCGTATCATCATGAAATAAACATTATATTAAAGGGGAAAGCTTCTTGTTTTAAACGTTGTTTTCGTATCAAAGAAATATTTAAGTTCGCCAGAGTTACAGAGGTTTAAAGTTGCATTAGCTTTAATAGGTTCAGGTCCCATACTTCCGAATGGATTATGGTAATTGTGCGGTTGTTTTTAGGATAATGCCGCCGTGTAATTACGCTTATAGCTGTTTTTAACGTCATAGATAGTAGTAATGGCGTGATATTTTATTTCAAATGTTTGCATCTTTGCTTTATTACGTTGATACGGTTTTTTTCCTCCGTTTCTCCTTTTCTCGTTACAGAGAGTGCACCGAGTGATAAAAAAGACGTTTTAATATTTTTCAAATACACACTTCCATTTGATAAAACGAAAGGTACATAATTCCTGGAGTTATTCATTTGCATGAAAAGCACCGAAGTTTAGAAAAGAAACGTAATACTGCGATACTTTTTTTTTTAAAAAGAGTAAATATTTTCAGGACAGAGAACTGTCTATATTTCCATAAAACCAACAAACTTAATTTGTTATTTAAATCGTACAGCACAAAACGAGCAATACTAAATTAACGAAAACCAAACTACTTATAATAAGTTATAATTAATTTAATATAAATAATGATACATGACTTAAAATTGAAAGAATTATATTTTCAAAAAGCCTTGTTTTAACCCCTTGCCATACTTTGACGAGTTAATAGGAAAAAAATAATATAGCAAGGGGTTAATGTTCGACCAAAATATTCATCGACACTTACCATCACAAGCATATTAGCGGCCGGCGGTTTGACCTGGGTGCGAAAATAGTTGTGGGTATCGACGATCTTCTGTCGGACCTTGGTACTGCTCGTCCTTATTAGCTTGACAGGCACCCTCTCCCCGTACAACCTCGGCGCTGAAAGCAAAAGGCGTGCCTTTTACAAACAACGTCTGCCGATAACCGATACTACTTGTCAATAAAAGTCCTGGCTGGTACGCGAGCGTTGCTCCATTTCCTTCCCGTACCATCCGTTTCCTTTCTACGCCCCCTGGTACAAGTATCCGCATTAAAAGCGGGAATATCGACAGCGTCGCCGTCGTCCAAACGGGCAATAACATTCTATTTTCATACCCTTTACCCTTCTCGTTCCTTATGCCATCGAGGTAAAGAGGACGAGGAATTTTCCCCGCAACGGGAAACGTGTTTCTCGTAATAGCGCATATATACGGGGAACGTTTCGACCGTAGATTTCTCTTTGAACGCCGATGCCCCAAAGGAGAAAGACAACGTTCCGAAATCGTTTCAAGACAAGATTTCCACGCGCAGGAAATCGCTTTCCCCCCCTGAGAATCACAAAAAAAAGAACGAATTTCGTTCTTACGTAGCGATACTAGCCGGGATTTGATGGGAGACATTCAAACCCTTTGATACTCGTTGACACGTGCACTAATTTGCAAATGAAAATTTATTTATTGCTAGTTTTAGCGTCGAATATTAAAGATTTAATAAGTATTCTGATTGTATAAATATCTTTGAGTTTATACTCTGTGCAACCAAATGGATTCTGGGCATTCAAAAACATAGTAAAACTTAAGATGGACATTGGGAGGCAACAAAATCGTAAATCCAAGTAGATAATATCAGAGTTGTTTCAACGCATCGTAAGGATTTATGATCAAATGCTTTCAAGCTTTTATTAATCTTAAGGATGGATATTTCAAGTAGTTCCATTAAGCCACAGGAATAAATGGAAAAAACTATTTATCGAAGATAATATGAAATTAAATAATAAAAATAAGGCTAAAAAAATTTGTCAAAGCACCCCAAATAATTTAGAAAATAAGAGCTTAAAATCAAATGTCAAAAACCAAAAGTGTGTTGAATACTCCAGTATCTTTATCTCAAAATTCGACAACTTTATCTTACAATAAAAAAACAAATATCTGACTCGAATAAAACGGTACCTTAAGAATTGTTTTTTAAACAAATAAGAAAAATTGTACTCAGTAATTTTCTTTCAAAAATCATTCGTCTGCGCAGAGTCAGGCTTAAATAAGATTTTAATAAAAATTACCACAAAAACAATGGCAGCAACAACGAATAAAAATGCAGACGGTAATATATGTACCGTATTTAGACACGAGTTTTAATTACTCGTCTTATTCGTATCAACACAACTGGTTAGCGTTAGTACGACTCTATTCAACAAATAATGTATGAATATTTAGAACTGGGTCAAAACTGAATGGTTAAAATTTTCTATTAAATTCAAAAAATGTTCAGCGGCGTGGCAAGACAGCTAGGGGCTGTTTCTAATTACGAATTCAAAAAGGAAATACTTTTGTTTGAAAGTCTCATTCAGCCGTTGAAGCCGGAAGGAAAGTATATAAAACGATGCGGACACAAGGAAACAGCGAGAAGTTGGCCGATCTGAAAACGAGGACCGGTGTCCTGTGTTTTATTTCCAGCGCGAATTTTTCTTTGATTAATGGCGTTGAAAAGTTCAAACGATTCCTCAGAAACTGTGACAGCGGCCACATTACTCATGCCACGGTCCGCTAACTTCGTCCATGCACGGGCACTGCTTGCGAATTTTCTTTCGTTGCACGATCGACGTGCGCGTTCGATTTTCTCCGATTATTATCGAACTTCCTGTTTCCTTTACACGGTCGTTTAAATATTTACGGTAAACTTTATTTTGGAACTGGATTCCTGGTCGGATAAATAAATAATCGACTTATTCTTAACACTAGGTTTACAGGATCAATCATTTATAAATATTTGAGGAATATTCATGGTGCAATTAGGATAAATTAATTATATTATTAGTGGTGGGTTTTAGTCTCTGTTTACAAGATATTGGTTTATTTTATTGTATAAACTGTGATTGAATTATCTTCTAATTATTTCCTTTGATTTGGATCATTAGCGGTACTTGGAGATAATAAGTTAATTTGACAATTTATCATTTATTACTGTTTTTTATTTGACACGTTTTATTCACGTGTCTAATATGACCTTCTTACAATAATAAAGATCTCTTTAACCCACTTTTGTTCCAGAATTTCTTTTTTCTCTCTTTTGTTAATTCTTTACTGTGTAAAGATCAAACAACGTGCATTTATTTTCGAAATCAAGCTCAAACAGAATAAAAGGTGCTTCAGGGCACTTCACTGTGCATTACGCAATTAGCTTACTGTTAAAGTTTGCTTTATTACTGCAGCGGCGGAAAGACAGAATTTTTACTGTGTTTTGATAAAGTTATCCAGCCTGTAGAAATCGCTAATTAATAAAACAAAAAGAAACAATTAAATCAAGAAAGGGATTCAAACTTTTGCACCTAATATTCTTAGGTTCTTACAAGGACATTTACTTGAAAAATGATCTAAATTTGAAAAAATTTGAAGACACAACAATGAAATTTAAATAGTTTATATTGCGTGAAAGGAGGCTGAATACCTTAAACAAAATTATTATCGAAAAAGATGGAAATTGTACCGTTCGAAAGCTCTTATCGACAGACTCGATGTCCCTAACGACACTTTATAGCGCGATCATCCCGCGAATTAGTTCGAATTACCGACGGATAAAGCCAGCCCGAAATCATCCAATCTGCATCGTCATTTGTAGCCGGGTAACCGAGGGGGGTAATCAACGATAGCTTGATCTCCTTGTAAATTAACCGTGACCCTGATTTATTGGCCGACCTACGAGTGTCGAGGGGATCAGATGGTTATCCACTCGTGTGCCCTGATAAAATCTTCCGTTACCGTGCCATCACCGACCCTAATTTAACATTTCGACCCAACCGCGAACTTTGGCCAAAGTGAATATAGCCGGCTCGAGAGGACTGGCTCGTAACGCTTGATCCTACTTACGAGGGGGGAGGCCGAAACAAACTTCAGGGAATTATTCATCGTTCTGCGACGTTTATCTTTCGACGAACTGGGACAATCGTTCGACGATCAAACGTGGAAATTTTAATGAAAATCGTGGGACGAGCTTTCGCGTTCGTAGGAATTCGTTTCCAGTTTCTTAGAAAGAACGATCGTTTCGTTTAGTTTCGTTAGGCCGGCTATAAGGTGTAATTTATACGCAGGAAATTTAATTAACCTAACTTATTTGTATATCTGTTTATTAGTACTATATTAAATCAATCTTTTAATAGATAAAAGTTCGAATTTTATTTGATATTTTACATCGTTGACGTTAAATTAATTCTCAATCGATCAGATATTCAAACTTTATTTAATTTTCTTCTCAGTTATTTTATTAAAAAAATGAACAAACATTAATAAAGGGTTACACGTTTCATTGAGTTTTTTAATTTATCATTCAATATCGTGTTCCATCGTTTCGCAGTCAAAACAAATTTCCAATTTTAATATCGAAAAACAAATTAATTCCACGAGAAGTTTGTTAAAGCAAAAAAAAAAAAGAAAAACACACAGGATGAGGCAACACGAAAAAGGCGAGGCGTGGCAAGGAAGTTCACGATACGTTTTCTCATCTCCGCGCCCGTTCCCCTGCATAAATTTGACTCGCAGATTATGAAATTCTCCCAGTCACTGAACTCGCGTACCCTCTGGTGCATTGTTTCTGTCAGCTTTATACCGGTGCCCGGTTTTCCTTTTTTCACCCCGGGTCCCAAAAAATTAGGGACGAATGAAGTTTCGAGACTTCGTAACAGGTGCGCCTAATGAACGTTCGTTCGACTTTCCAAACTTCTGTCTGGCCGTCGTTCAACTCGTAAAAAAAAGAAGAAAATATACGAAAGCATGCAACTTCGCAACGAAATGAATCGATCGATGTCGTTTGATAAACTAATCGTTCTTTAAAAAAAAGAGAAGTCGCTTAAAATTGTAGATTAAAGACAGACATTTATGCGATCCCATTTAGCCGTGACACCCGGCTATTTCTCAGGGATTCCATAATTTCCCGTTGGACGGGGTCCCTGGACGAGAAATGGTTGTTTGGAAACGAGAAACTGGATGGAAGGAAATCGAAGCGATTGAAATAAACGATACTTTACTTGGTTTACTGCGATGCGTCTTCCGTGGCACGGCCGCTGGCAGCGCCAGAGCTATTAGGACGATAATCCACAGCCACCTCATAATTTCCGGTTACGAGCTGCAACACACCAATCCAGATGTTATTGAAAACTCGAAGAAAATCATTGCCTGCCTCTTAAGCGGCCGTCAAAATTCAATACCTTGCTCGTATTTCGAGTACATTTAATTCAACCCCTCTGAGGGGACATGAAACGGGAAATATAACTAATTTATTTTTCTTTTTCTAAGTCTCCTTCCAAATATCATTTAAGTAGAATAATTATTCCTAATACTATATTAGCTTATCACTACTTTGTAAGTAACAAGGGGTCATACTGAAGTGTCAATTACCAATTTTTATGAAATTTCGCAAAAATGTAGTTCTCATAAATATATTAGCCCCCAAAATTGGAGGATAAAAATTGTTACCATAATAAGTTTTAATTTTATGGATTCGATAGTCTGGAGCCATTTTTAAGAATAAAAGTTAGCCCTTTTTTATTGTATTTATGCAATATCCTGCTGGTCAAAGTTATTTCGTATTCAGAGTAACTAATTATAAATTCGTAACGAAGGAACTAATTATCTAGTTTAAACTTTGGAAAAAAGTTGAGAAAACCTTGTAAAATATCCATTGCATCTCTCTGAACTTGTTAATTGAGAATAATAAATATTTAATGTGGCGGCGGACGGTAGACCAACGACCTCAAAGGATTATAAATCAAAAAATACACGATTTCGTTGGCTGTTTGAATCGAAATGTCTGCGTCCGAATGATCAAACACGTTGCAACAATGAGCTGCTTTAATCACCCGTTCGTACTCGTTAATCCAGGCCCTCCTTTTTTATCCGGGAAAACTCCGGGAATAAAACTGTCCAATTCATTTGGACATTTTGCTCGATAGAAACGCGACAAACGAATCACAATTACGCGTCGTGCGAGCTTCATTTGATGCGTTATTTAACAGTGAAATGCTCGCCGCCCAGTTGCAGGGGATCAATTCTTCTGTGGATCAAATTCGAGACACTTGAACAATATTGATCATCAATTGGGAAGATGGAATCTGTTTTACAAATCTTTTATTTATTCTAACTTCTCAAATTCATCAATATTTAAGATAATATATAGTAACTTGATTGATATCTTAGAAAATTTATTGAAATTAGTCTGAATAGTCAAATCATTGTTGGATGTCGCTCTAGGTTAGTAAATAATTTTATGTTTCGCGTTTAGTTAGGATCAGTTAACTCCAAACCCTATTTCATCTTCTGCACATATAATTACCTTGGATCCAGGCCGGTTTCGGGGTTCATCAACCCTAAATCATATGCCTGACCCCTTAACCCTAGAGTTCCTATCAGTCCTTCTCATCCCCACCATCTTCTAAACCAAATCCACTTTAAAGGGACTAGTAAGACATTTTTGAACGGTATAATTAGTCTTTTGTAAGATTTATGAGTAAAAGTTAACCGAAATAAACAGTTAAAATGTTCTTTGATAATGTTCCTCGGGAAAATGTTGACGGTCACATGTTCAGAGTGCATTGCAGCCAAAGGGTTAAAGATTAAAGTGCACCCATCCGTTCAGAATAAACGTTTCCAATTGCGATCCATTCGTCTCCGGAATAACCTACTAAAGAGTCTATTTTGCCTAACGTTTCGCGGTGATCGTAGCCGATACGCCGGTTTACGATGTCTCGAATCGGATCGTGCTTATTCAGCGAACGAATTCGTCTACTCGACGAGGAAGAGCTTGAACCACTGCCAAATACCGATCGTTCAAGGTATCGTTATACATTCAGCTTCTAGAAGCCGAGCAAATGGCACGGAGGCATGTGTCCTATCTCGATTTCAGGCTCGACCGATCAGAAGTCGATAGAGAATCGGAAAGGAAAAGCATTTCATCTTTGCTGTTTTATCGTAACCCTTTCCTCTAAAATTGGAAAATTCCAATTTTTGTCCGTTTAAAATATTCAAACGCAGTATTGTGGTGTGAGGATCATATTTTAAATAATCAAATTAAAATCGTAGGATTAAACGATAAAAATTCCATGAAGGTTCGTTTATGACGTGGATACGATCAAATTAACTTCCTTCAAATTTCAGTTTTATTTTTTTACAACGTGCAATTTTATTTCAGCCGTTTTGAGTTTCTTTTTCATACGATAGCTCGAGAATTTCGTTTCGCTGTTACGATCATGTCGTAAACCCGGAATTTCCGAGTGACCGACCAAAAACCTCGTGCATAACGGTTCCTGGAGTCAAAGGTGAACCTGGAGGAAATTTCCGTGGCATCGTCGGACCCTCGAGGACCCCCCTGCCCTCATCCCCGATCGCAAGAGTTGGCCAAAGAGCGTCGTCCAAAGCCTTTGAATTTTTAAAGTGCGCTGATTGGAAAATCGGAAAAATCCAATCAGCGACCTCGAGGTGTTGCCAAAAACACCGGGTATTTAAGAATTCTTCTCAAAAGTTATTTGATCTTTGGAGGCTAAATTTGAATTAGTCTTTGAATTAGTAAGTAGAAAAAGTTGAAAATTTCAACCATTTCTTTAAAGTCACTCGAAGACTGAAGACCTGCCACAGTGCAAGCTTAATTATTAAGGATTCTATCGATTAATTTTCAAATTCAGCCATTCGACTTTTATTAATCATTCAATTGTACAAAATGTGGGGCGCCAGCGTATTAATAAATCCTTATCCAAAAACCAACACTACCTATTGACTTCTCGAAATAGCTGATTTAATACATCGAGTATAATCTTGTTGCATAGTCAATTTTTGACCCAGATCCAACCGCGGTCTTTCCAGAACAATAAACAACAGTTCCCAGCAATATTATACCGTTTCACTTTTGCCTTTGCTTGATAAACAGTCGGTGTGTAGGTGTTCCACTTTGTGGCAAAACGGGCCAGCACTCTCAAGGGTGAACGCTGCGGTCGCTTGCATCCAGCGTGAGTAGTAAAAGCAAGGATATGGTCAGCCGTGTCTGATCGGAGGCCCGCCTCGACCACTAAAGCCTACCTGGCATCGCGCTACGTTACAGGCTTCATTGTAAATCAAATTTCTCTTGAAAGCTGAATGGAACGCGTATTTCCGGATTAATCGGATCAAAGACGGAATATCAAAGATTCCAAATTACAGATTTTCGATAATTAAAGTATTCAATACTTTTCATATTCTTGAAACGTATCGAAATTCTTTGTCGATTAATTAATATTCTAATTTCTAGCACATTTTGAACTAAAATTGCTTAGTTTACTTAGTTTTAAATGAAAGGTAGATTAAACGTACTTCTATTAAATAGCAAACTCTGCTAAAATACAAAACACCAACATTTTCAACCTTCCATACGCTACGTTAACAAATTTCCTTGCCCATTACCGTGTTGATTTTCAAAAAATATGAATGTTCGATTACACAAGCTTCCCTCCGTTGCCTTCGATCGAGAAACAAAGGCGACACGGTTCTTTGTGATCATTCGCAGCTCTCCGGGAAAGTATTAAAGCAAAAATTTAATTACAACGTTGCGTTCGAGTAGACGGCCGGAAAAATGTCTGAGCAATCGGCTAGATAATCAGAGTCTCGCGTAATTAATTAAATCGGACCCGACGTCGCGAGCCTCGGCTCGACGGATTTAAAAGGAAATAATTCTCGGCTCCCGGCTTAATTACCGGTGATCGTCGCGGAATATTTACGGGAATAATGATCAATCGCGGTTTCCGGCATTGTCGCTGCAGCGTTACGGTTGACATTTTTATTCCCGTTGCCAGAGCGGAAGGAACAGAATAGCGGAGGGACGTCGTCTATCGGCAATCGATCGCGCCCCGGGTCCATCCTCGATACAGACACGAATACTCTTAGAAACGCTCGCTTGTTATGCAAACACGCACGCCGAAGACGTAGTAGCTCAGAGGTTGGGCTGTATCGAACGCCAGGATTGTTATTCAGCACGATAATAATGCTGTCTGAATTCCAGCGAGGAACGGGAACAGCTTGAAATCGAACCGGGACCGATCCGATCGGAGGGGATGAAATTTGCGAAACTATCGTATATTTTGATATTTTTATCCGATAACGAGGTTTTTATAAATTATTCACAACGGAGGATAAAAGAAATTACCACCTCCTTGCTTTCCGGTATTTTTTTTTATTGTTTTCACGTTTATGTCGGCCAAATACGTGGTCCGATGGAAGATTAAAAGTTTGATAAAATCGAGTTAAAATGGGATGTATTTGACTCGCAAATTGAAATTTTATTATAGATTTTTGAAGCTGACAAAAAGTATTATTGCCTTTGAATCGACGCGTGTTTATTCTTCTTTTGTTTAACGTTGTATATAGCTTTTATTCGATCGTTCAGTTCAGTACTAAAATTTTGAGTTAATATTAAATGTCAATAAAAATTGACCTAATTGAACAAGCGGTGAGATTATTTTATCCATTGAAATTTTCAAATTTATATATTTATATTATATTAAAATCGCTGAATCGTTGTAAAAAGTTATTTTATTTTGTGGTATAAATTTAATTACTTCTGAAAGGGGATAAAATTTTCTTTAATATTTCTTTTAATAAATTTACCCAGACGAAAGGCCTTTTAATTCGCTCCAGTACCTTCGAATTAAATCGTAAATGCGAGGATTAATTTAACTTCTGTATCAATTTACGTTGTTATTTTTTTTCAAATTATAAAAATTAATTTTGCGAGGCAACTCCTTTCGATTTAATATGCTGAATTTGACGACGAAAGGTATCGATACTCTGAACAAAATGTCGCCCGTGGTTGTTTAATTATTATTTCGCGAAAGTTTCGGTTCGACGATAACTCATTTACGATGTCCTATTGTAAAACGCCGCTTTCATCATAGAAGTTCGGCCGCCTTTATACCTCAATTATGAATCCACGGTCGTTTTAAAACTTAAGCCGTCGCGGCAGACATTTACGACCCGATTGAATGTGCTGGACCGATAGTAAAACTGAATTTATATCACGTCTTGAATTTGAAAAGAAAGTTACGTCCCGAAAAGGGACCACCCAATTTACTTCTTCCCGCGATCCGATTTCTCAACTTTCCGTGCCATAAATCACGTTCCATTAATTTACTTAAATTGGAACAATTTAATCGAAACTTAATTACCAAACAATCTCGTGAAAGATAAAAGATTCTGAAAGCAATTTCAAATAAAATAAAATTTCTATAATATTCGTATAAAATTTCTATGTTTAACAAATTTTAAAAAACATAGAATAATAATTAAATAAAATGGAAGCACAATTTAAAACTAATGTGGTTTGCAGAGTACAGGTCCTTCACTCTCCAAAAACAAGCACAATAATTATTTTATTTTTCCTTTTATGGCCTTTTTCCTGCCTTTAGAAATACACTCCAAACTATGACAGTGGTTATATCAAAACTATTTAAACAGACAAATGATCTCGCGAAGGTTTTTAAAAAGCTTTTAAAAGCCGCGCAATCCTTTGAAATATCTAAACAACCGGGCGCGTGTAATACATAATTAAAATAACAAATGTAGCGCGGTGGTATCAAAACCGCTTGAACGCGGTAGTTCCCTGTGCAAAGGCTTTTGAAAAGCTCTTAAAATAATAAAAAGGAACGGCGTCGTGCACGGTTGTTATCCGTGAAAATATCATATTAAGTCTATAATCCTTGGTACGTGGTACGTCGCGACGATAACGTTGTCGAAATTCATCGTTTCCTCGCGGCCTGTCCCTCCACGATTTTCTGCGGGAACGCGAACGAGATTTGGCCCGCTCGAAACAAGCAATTACCCCGGCTGTGTACACGTTGAACAACATGTAACTTTCACGAAGAACACCGGAGCTGGATGAATGGTTACCACGATGTGAGAAACGTTGTACTCGTTCAAATCGATTGCAACGTTACGGTGGCCGTCTGGCCCGGTATTAAAACACGATTCGGTAGAGCGAGTGTCCGGAAGGAAAACGTTTACCAGCTTGTTTCGTCAAGGATTTCGTGCTGCGGTAACTGGCACAGAAATTGCTGGAAATACGTACCGTTTGGACACGATTCGACCCCTTTCGTTTGCAATTTCTTGCAAGAAAAACGATTGCTAAATGTCGTGGCCGAAAATGTGTTTGATTTATATTTAAAAACGATTGTAATTAAAAACGAACGTGTGTAAATGTAAATAAAAAATGTTGAGTCTACGAAACTAATGGATTCACAGGTGTTGAATTATATTCCTCTAAATAAAAGCACCAAGATCATTCTCCGCTTAAGGTTGAGAGAAAAGAGTTACGAAAAAGAGAGAAAAAAAAGAGCAAGTGGTTAAAATTCCGACTGTATATATTTTCGCACGAAACGGAAACGTTTATTCCCAAGGGATTCGCGAAGCCGCAGGCTCGTTTGAGATGCGGCTCGCGAGCAATTTGAAGCGGTATCTCTGTCGGCTTCGCACCAACCAACCTCCGCTTGCATTGTGCCGCTCGCGAACCGACCGCTTTCATACATGTATGCATGCCCTGGGACACCTACGAGCAGGATTTTATAAGGGATTTTATCCATTCCAAGTGAATACCACAGCGCCAAAAGGTGCAAACCAACCCGAGCTGTTTCATAGTCTAACTCGTTCGCCGGAATGAACCGTGGGATCGTACGGTAAAAAATACATTATGTTGCGCGCCCGTACACGCTCGTTTTAACGGCGTGATTGCAATATTTATATTATCAGCTTGCTGGTAATCCCAAACCTGCGTTTCACGCATCTCCTGTAACGCACATCCTGTTCCTCTACGTTCAACATTCACTATTGAATAATAAGTATAAATAATATTTCGGGTTTCTTCGTTTGTTTTAACATCGAAGCAATAAATACATAGAAAAGAATGAAAGTTCCAAAAAATGAATGGAAGTGTTAAGATTGAAATATTCCAAGAATAAACGCAAACGTTGAAAGACGAGGGCGACCTTTTCCCATCGCAACAATGTCATTTTCACGATAATAGAGAACGAAGCAATCTTCTCTTTATCTAAAACGGAAGCTCTAGTCCCGGACGAGCCCGCAGCTGATGGAACAGCAGCCAATCGGGTTACAGCTGCGAACGTGAACACGTACACACAGTCGGCAAACTGTTCGACAAACAGAGACTGTACGGGTCCAGGTTAAACAGCTAACTATTGTATCTGAATACGGGAGGACGAGGTACGTTTTGTAATAACAGTTTCAGCGAGGGAAAGCCTGCGACGAGGAAAAACAGAATGGGGAGGAGGGGGATCCGACGTCCTTTCGACACCAGCGACGACGGGAATTTTGTGAATTGAATTAAGGGTCCCGTTTCGCAGGGAGAAGGACCTCTTGTCTACCGTTTGGTACGTTCCTCGAGACGTCTGCCCGATTTGTTTCAGACTTGGAACCTTTGGAAACGATTGTGCGGCTCGGGGTTGATTGTTTCGAGGATTTTCGTCCGAGCTTCTCGACGTTTTCAGACAGGAACCCGGCTCGCTTTCAGCTGGTTTGCGGACAAAGAGTCGCAAAGAATTTGGAATATTTTATCTGGCTGGATATTGCGTTGAATATCGCACTAGAGAGGATTTAAAACGCTCGTGAAAAGCGAAATGTCCAGACACCACTCAAGAAGGGGATAATTGTTTTCTTATCAATCGCTAAGAGTCCACAGTATGTTAAGAGTATTTTTCGAATAAATATTTTCACAGACCAAAGTCAAATAAATGTAATACACTTCTTCTACGGTGCAACGTTTTAATCTCCACTCTGCTTGTTTGATTTGTTGTTTAAGTTAAAAGTAATTCCCACCTGTGCACAAATATCCTCGACTAAACTCACCTGCTTTAAACTTGTTTCCTCAACAAAGTCACAAGAACAAAGGGCAGAGCTTTTCCGTTCGAGTCAACATCCGTTTGAGCCATCTGTTCCGAGGCGTCGAACGAACCGGCGAATAAACACGCAGACAGTATTAGCCGAAATGACATCGATAAACATTTGCGGATGAAGTTTTATGTGCTCGACGATACAGGATTGAGGAAATGTCCTCAACGACGGTATTGATCGCGGAACTTGCCCGAAGCTTCTCCGCCAAGTTTTCTCGGAGATGTTCTTTTTGCACCTTATTCCGACTAATTTACAGCTACGTCCGACTGTGTCCACCCTTTAGCACCCTTGCACGGCTAATGTTGAACTTTCGGAACTCGTACACCGGATGAAACGAGGATTACGAATCGTCTGAACTTCTTTGCTCGTTAGCAGAAACTTAAAACCGTTTCGAATCCTGTCCGACGACGATTAAATAGTTTTTCGAAAGACGGACGAGTCTTTAGCTATTAATCCCTTTAAACGCTTGCGTATCGAATTATGTTGGAAATATGAAATTAAGAAGTTTCCAAGTAACTAAAGGATTAATATAAATTATTAGACTCTATAGTCCATTGTCCATTAGTTAATAGCAGAGTGAGATAAATTATTTCAGTATATTATAATTTCTAGTAACTTTTTGCCATTTTTTTTATTAATCAAATCACTAGGAAAACACGAGTGTGTCCAGACAGGGGAATCACGTTATTAGAATTAAACTGATTCTGTACAAATAATTAAATTTTGCCCCCCTAATTTTTAAATTCATAAGAGTGTTTAAAAAAGGGTTAAAAAATACAGATAGAACGAGATCAGTTAAACTGAATGAAAAATTTAGAAAATCGATATTTAATCGTTGATTTATTTCAGCAACTTATTTACTCGTTTCTAAAAGATTCAGGTAATGGATGTTCGAGTACAGAGAGTTTCGCTCTAACATAAATCATAAATTCGAACAGTATCGTACAAGTTTGCCGAACTTTCGACCCCCTCCAACACTCGAACGAACTTATCAGATCGCATTTCATCCGCGGGTAAAATCGCATGAAACTTAAAGACGCAGGGGAAGTTCCGTCGACGAGGGATGTTTCCGCTTAAACGATGTTCCCAGGGTGCACGTGCGTGAAGCTAGCGTCGAGCCGGGAACCCTTAGCCTCGTATACAAACCCCGAATCCCGAAGGTTCGCCGCACTGTCGTAAATGGGCTGAGATATTACTCTTTCGCCCAGCAGGAACAAACGCGTCAGAGAAATTCAGAGCCTCGTGGAGGATATTAATTCATTTTTATCAACCCTTTACTCTCACGTCTAAATAAGGCAATACAGCATTAGTAATAATTATTTGAAAGGAAACTTGGGAAAAGAAAAATAAATTTTACATTTCACGTGGAATGAATAAAAATTTCACTTATTTTCAATGCCAGAGATAATAAATATCTCCGGCACAAAGGAATGCGAAAGAAAGCTAAGCATTATTTTGCAACTGATCCAATGCCGTTCCAGAGATTTTCGAGAATTCCAGGAAGACGAAATCCCTCAGAAAACTCTCGTCTCGTTGATCTTCCCTGCCGTCGAAGATCACGGATGTTTAATATTTCAGCGCCTCGTCTCTGGCAAACCTTGCGTCGCAATATTTAATTTGCCAAGCCTTTGTAAAGTTCGCGAAAATTTGCATATAACGTGCCCGTCGCCACGGCTGGAAATTCAAACGTCGAAATTCGCGTCACGTATCGGTCGCGCGTGCAAAACTTGCATTTTTTAATACCCCACCCGGGGGACACGTAAACCCTGTTTCGTCCCCGAAACACATCCCCCGACGTCTTTCTGCCCTTTCCTTTCTTACATTCGATCGTCGTAAACCTTTGGGAAGTTGATCTCGTAAATAAACGAGCCGTGGTTTCTTCTTATTTTGGAAACACGAATTACAGTAAAATTCAGAATCTTTCGAAAAATCTACAGCTCGTTATTTAAATGCACGTGCACCGATACCTTTACCGAGCACGGTCGGTGAAAAGGTTCCTTTAACGAAATAACGGATCAAACGGTGAAAAAAGAAAAAATGAACAGAGGAGATATCTTTCACTCGAATATTTTCATTTAACCATCGATAAACGCTGAACGTTCGGGCTTTCAGCCATTTCGTTAGCTGAATATTTAATTCGATCCGTACCTTTGTGTGTCTCATCGTTCGTCGAAATTTCCATATAAATGTGGTGAAAAACTCGCGCACAGAACGATAGTTTAAATACAGGCTCGAATGCAAATGCGTTTTTGTTCGTTTCTCACAGAAAAAATTTCTCTTTTTCACTATCGTGTTCCTGATTTTTAACGATCGATTCAGCAACATCGCATTTCAACATGTGTCAAACAAAAGTCTCGAAATTTCGAATTAATTCTTTCACGCTAATAGTTCAGTGGTCAAAGATCCAATAATATTTTATGGAAAAATTAATTATCACCTTCATACTTGTTTTGTTCTAGAGTTATTTATTAAAGTTCGATAAAATGAAAACAGTCACCATTCAGATATAAGATATTTTCTATTTTTCAATTGTTTTCTATTTTTAACGTTTAATATTTTCCGTGCATGTTTCGAATAAATTGGGTTAAATAATCGAACAATCCCATAATACAAATCCCTCTCTGAATAACTTCCTTAATCGTCTCAAATCCTTAATCCTTTCCCTGGGAATATTTTATTCATTAACAGAATTTTGAAAAACCAAGTATTAAATTTGTAGAAACTTGACAAAATTAAAATATATTTTTATTACTAATTGTTAGATTATACTACTAATTACAATGTTCGAGAATCATTAAGCATTAAACCTACACCGAAGCTGGATTAAGTTAAATACGACAGGTATTAATAACTGATAATTACCAAATAATTAATCTAACAATGGACAATCGTGTCTAGGCATTTTCTCGATCAACACGACACGTTTTCAAGCTACATATACAATTTTTTCGGGGACGTATATATACGTTCTTCAAAGCCAAAGGGTTAATCGTCCCTGTGAATCGATTTACGAGTCGGTGCCGATCATTCGACAGCAAACGCGATTCTTCTCGGACTTTATTACGAGGCGTGTTTTGTTTCCATAAACTGTTGAATAAACGCGTTGTGCAAAGAGCAGTACTTCCGATTTTATTGCTACCCCTGCTACCAACGATCGTAAATTTATCAACGAACGAGCCGCTCCAGTTCATTCGTTCAAATGTTTACAAAATAAATCGACAAATATTTTATACATTTTAGAAACAACACGCCCCATTCTTTTATACAAATAATACTTAGTCATTTATTTATCAAATGTATACCCTTTTTGGTTAGGAAAATTTAAACAATTTTCAAGCCGAAGTGATATATTGCAAAAAATAATAGAAATACTAAGAAAGAATATTATATTACTGTTATTCGTGAAAATTTTTAATTATAAAAGGTTCAAATGATAGAAATTGACCATAGTTTATTTGTTGATTCGGAGGTAAATTATCCTGGACGGTTCAAGTACGATTTATGGACGGTGGGATAAAACACAATTGCTCTTTAATCTTATGGGAAAACGGCGAAACGAATGGTTCCCGTGGCCACATAAAATATTCTCAATTAACGAGCAATCTACAGGATAATTTATGAGTACAGAGAAAAATGATAGACTTACCAAGAAAATTTGTCAGAACAATTCTTTCCCAGCTATCCTTTTGACAGGAAACACTGTAACAGAAGAAACATAAACTCTCGAATCACCTAATATAGTTGCAACTTCTGTCAGATTTAATTACAAAGATTGAAATTTAATTTGCAAAGACTGAAGAGGGTCCATATTTTATTTCTTTTCAAAAATTATTATAATTTTCGGTTACGATCAAACTAATTATTTATTACATCTCAATTCTCAAGTTTCTTGTAACAAAACACCAATGTTGAATCAAAGGAGCTAATTTTCGATCTAATAAGTATAAAGATCTTAGATGGAAAAAAAAAATGTGGAGCAACGTTATCAGACGTTAATTAAACAGAATTTCCGAGTAGCGACGAAGGTAAACGGCATTAATCGCTTTGTGTATGTTGCCAACATTCACGAGCGAAATAGGCAAACACGAGTATTATATATTGACATCGAATGGTGCCGTTCGACACACACGGAAACGCTGGCATACCGTGCGAACTTGGTGTAATTAATTAGCGAAGCAATTACGACGCGTAATGAAGCCACGCGAACGAATCGGAAACACGTGATGCGTCCGACAGAACAATCCTGATTTAGGTAATAACGAAGACCCGGATTTTTCGAGTGACAAATTGCACCCCCCTCCTCCATCGTAAGATAGCTCAATAACGTAGGGAGACTTTATCAAAATTTAAAGGGATTCTAATAGAAACACGATACATTTTTAAATAATAATTATATGATAAAGTTACGTGTTTATTTTTGCAACGGAAATTTGAATTAATTGGATTCATTATGGACTGTGAATTTGATTCAATATTTACATTCTAAAAGTTACAATTGAAACAAAGCAATTAGAATACTTAAATTTACAAAATAAAATAAATAATATAAGGTATTGAAAGTTTGAATTTTATAAACTTGTTTAATTTTCCAAATGGCTTCTTATAAATAAATAATATTTACAATTATTTTGAAATCTCCTATAGCATTAAAGGGGATAAATGAAACCGTGTTAATACTTTTGCTTCAGCTGAAATAAATTATTGAAATTTTCGAATAATATTTTTAGAAATCTAGCCCTTTGTATTAAATGATTAATAGCAGATTAATAAAAGAAGCATTTGTAATTCTTTTCTTTCAAAATAGGGCTTTTGAATTTTAGAAGATTTGTTGGAAATTGTACCCAAGAATGCTTCGAGTGCAAAGATTTAAAAAGTTAATTACATATGTTTACACGAATAATGAGAAGCACCTATGAAATTCTTACACGAGTAATCAGAAGCATCTTCAGCCGTTTGTACACGTATTTTCGTGAGTTTATCAGAGCAACGAGAAACGAGACGTGGGATACGTAGGAACGAACCTATCCACGGCTTAATTAGAAGCATTAATATGGATAAACTGAGGGAAGGCTCCAGTCGAAGGATTTGCATGTTGGCCGGTTGCCGACGGTAGACACCGTCGGATTTTCAGCCGTTTTCCCATCGTTTTCGACACGACCCGGATTTGCTTTAAGACCCCACGGATCATGGAGCAGAAAGCCAGGATATCTCTGGATACGCGTATCGCCTGGCGATGCCGGAGTATCAGAAATTTAAAGGTGTCTCGACCCGTTGCGACCGCTACGAACCTTGAATAACATCGTAAAGTACCGTCCTTATATCCAGAAACAATGATCGTTTGTCTATCCTTGCTCGATCAGCCTACAATCTTCATAATTAAACAAAAATAATTAACTGTCTTCTAGGCACTTAATACAAATGAGTACTTAACCGAAGGTTTAATTTATGATTCGAATTGAAAGAGCGAAAATGGTATTATTTTGTTATTTTAATATCATACTATTTTCAATTATTCCAACTCTTGTGAATTTTAATTACTTTAATTTTTAAGAATTCCAATCATTTTAATTTCTAGCTACTTTCAATTATTCCTTCGACTAATAAATTTATCAAAATAGGTATTTAATAATAAATACTGGATAATACATAAATTTATTTCATGATTTATACATGATACATTTCATCCCTGCCACGATGTTTAAGGAACGAATGGGTTGTATATAAGAAAAATAATCAAAAGGTGATTGCAGCAGAAACGGTTGCAATTTCTCATTGCGCAAAATGTATTCAACGTCTTAGGGAATTGTTTCCTGTTCCAGGGATTGTCGTCGGTCGTATAACAACGTCAGAGTTCTGCAGGATAGGGAAACTGTGACAACGCATTCATCCCGTATGTGACGTTCAATCGCGACGGGTCATTTGTACGTATTTACGAGGCAATTCAACGAGTCAGTTAATTGGCTACGTAGATCGTGGCTGAAACCCGTTCCCCGATACCAGCAAGTTCCCTTAGGATCAATTAGACGTCCTTTAAACGCGGCCTCCTGATCGGTCGTCGAATCGATTTTCTTTGAACGATAGATTACTCAACAGATGAATCGGTTATTTTTCCAAATAACGAGCAACTGTTATAATCTGATTATTTTATTACCTTATTATCTTATTACCTGGTTTGTAACTTTGATAATTTTAGTAGTAATTTAATAATTTCATTAATAACTTCAGTGGATTCGCTTCGGCAGCAATATTGGTTTATTGATCATTTCCATTTGAAGATTATTGTTTATGTAAAGGTATTGATTTGGGAGTAAATTACATTGAAAACTTGAATCGGTGGCTGTCGATAGCAGTTCTTGCTAGTGGATACTGTACTGATATAATAATTTACTAATTGCAGTTAAAGTAATTGTTAAATTACTAAATTACCAAATTACCAAGTTACTAAATTACAGAATTACCATATTGCCAGATTACTTAATTTTTTAATTCAGCCTCAAATTGATCGGTTAATCTTAATCCAAATTTAATAACTTTCAAATATTGATACAAGGGAGAGGGTTTCCATCGTCCACGTAATTTTCCCTAGAGAAGGCTAGCGTTGACATTATACCTTAATATTCTGTAACAAAGTTCAGAATCTTACGAATCTTTCCTGGTTTTGAATTGTTACTTTATTCCATTAACAGACTGCGTCGATGAATTTCAAACGAAACGTGATAATCGAACCCATCCTTCAACGTAGCACACTTCTTTTTTGATATTCTGACGTTCAAAGAGATCGACAGAGAGAGGTTCAAAAAGATTTTAAACAGATCAAAAATACGCCGAACGCTTACAATCGAGAAGAAGAATCTTCAGAGGACGGCCACAATCCCACCAATCAATCAGATTGCCTCTCGGCCGACTCTTTGTACAATCAGAATATTCACCTTCTTTTACCTTTGTCTTCGGTTCTTTAAAACTTCGAGAATCGAACAGAAATCTCGAATTACGATCGGCTAACTTGTCGAAAATTTTCAAGTCCTGTATGCTTGTATTAAAAACATACTCGATTTAATATTCGTGTTCTCCCAAACAGTCAAGATTTTAATTTCTTACTTTTCTTAATTATTATAATTCCTAAGGAACTTAATTAATTTCATTTCTAAACATTTTAACTTCTTACTATTTTTAAATGCTAAATTTCTAAAAAATTTAAATTTCTAACTGTTTGAAGATAGATTCAATACTTATAATTGATTTTCATCAGGAAAATCGTGTCTATGATACACTTATAGAGTGAAATTTTCGAACACCGTCCCGGCACATGTTCTCCAGCTTTTGTCTTCGTTTTCCAATTCTACAATATTTCGCCGATGATAATTCAGAGCACACGGGCGGGACCGTGTAAAGCAAATTTCGCAGATTAATATTCGCGCGTTGCGTATCAAACGGTTCCCACGTCGCGAACGATTTGATTTGTTTGGTCATTTCAACGAAAACCGTATCACACCCGGCCAACCCGAAACCGTGGTCGGAATTTCCACGAAAAATTAACCACGATACCGGAGACTGTTAAAACACGTACAACTATGAATTCAAACATTTTTCTTCGTGCCGAGTTGAACAGGTGTATTGTCATATAATTTCATCCTTTTTATTTACAACGTTGCTTTCGAACGACGCTTTATCTCTTTAAAATTGATTACAATTTTCTAAAACGCTTTGTTTTATTTCTTTTCTTGTTCAATTAAATTTCATAAATAGTCATTTAATTTCAGTTGAACCCTTTGAACTCTGAGTACTTTTTAATATAACCGAGCATATTTATTTAATTATAAAATTTTAAAAAATGATGTGTATAGAATAGTAACAGCGCAAATGGGGTGCAAAGAGTTAATAAAAAGGGACAATAGAAATTCTTGGATATTCAAGGTTGCTGAATAATGGATTCAGGGGCTGTATGCGTAATTATACAGAGTGGATTTAAATGAGAATACCCTGTATAATTATGCATACGACCCTCGAATCCAGAGATATTATTATGTGTAATAACATCTTATTCCTGGTTACTAAATATAATAATAATCCCATCCGTTACCTACAGGGATAAATAATCCACTATATGCATCCCTTGGGATACTCAAACCTTTTCACAAAAACAAAGACAATTTTTTAATTAATTTGCCATCGATCAACTTACAAAAAATTGAATGATTTATTATCCATCCTTGGATCACCCAAGGTCTCGCGAATAAAGGATCAAGATTCTTTTAATTAGCAGCCAGATCGATCGATCTCCCTTTAAGACGATTTAAAAAAACGAAAGATGTTATTAAGATCTCCATAGCGCGGAGACTGCATCGACAGAATTCTATTAACGACTTCCAAAGGAGGACACCGCCGAATAGATTAATTCTGACGGGACCGGAAAGTAGGTGCTCGAAAACGGATGTGAATACAAATTAACATCTCGATGGGGAACGCCCGGGCCAGATATTATTACAATGAGCTCCGGATGCGGAAATAACGAAAATAAAGCACGCTGCGGGCGATAATAACTTTCGTGTCGCGAAGAAAAAAATACGCGGCACGGTGTACACGACGGGGTGGATAAAGGGGGTTGGGGGAGGAGTCTGTCGGTGGTCTAGATGCTGTTTTAATTTTCATTATTATGCATGCGTTCAGGCGTTCGCGAGCCGCGTACCGCTAAACAACCAGCTGAGAGGGATGAAAAGGGGAAGAGATTATAATCGCGGCAGGAAAGTTGCTTAACCAAAGTTATAACCATCTTCGTTCCTTCCTCGCCGCGACGAATGGATCTTCTAATCATATTATCTCGGTGTTATTTCGTACGAGGGAGAAATATTAAATCGTGTCTTAATAAACGACGCATCCTCAAGTCAGAGACAATTTCATGACAGAAAAGTATCGTAAAATAACACTTGCGGCACATCAATTTAAAGTTTAAAGTTCAATGAAAACAACTACGTAAAGCCTTCGCCAATATTCTTAATACAAACTTGCTGGTTGTTGTTTCCAGGAAACAAAGTTATCGATAAATGGTTACATGGATTCACCTACAGTTTGATCATATTATTAGCTTTAAAAATCAATTAATCATGAAAAATTCTCTGTGAATTTTTAGAAACTGCTAGAATTGGTTAACCATTGATCGATCAGTTGTTGATGTCTATAGCTCAGCTAGTTAACCAAACGAAACAATCGATACACCGATATGGTTGACCGAGCAATAAAGTTAACCAAATTGGTTAAGGTGCCAATATTCTGTTTCTGTAACTGTCGGCTAACAACTCGACGACGGACCACAAAGGCAGACCACTTTGCGTATTTCAATTGCACGACAATTGTACGACGTTTCGATAAAACAGAAAAATATGGAATAAATATCATATTTGATAAAATCGTCAGGAAATTGACTTATTATTCAAGTTTCACAAATGTTTGTCTTCTTCAAAATTAATCCAACTACCCCTAACTGATTGTAAGTAAAATTTGCTTTCAAAAAGGGTTCATGAAAATTGTTAAAAGATTGTTCAAAAGATTATTTTAAAATATTTCCATCAAAGTTAATTTTAGTCACCAAAAAATGATTAAAAAAGTTGTCTAAAATAATTTTAATAAGGTATTCGGTACCTTAAGTAAAATATTGATTAACATTCTGACTAAAATCCTTCGAATTTATAATTTTATTTGCAACAAATATAATATATTATTTTAATTGTACGAATATTCAAGTATTCGACAAAATTATTACTAATTAGCTAAATGAAATCATTTTTATTATAAAATCTAGAAGACAAAGAAAAAAACAAATAGGAAAACGATAATGAAAACATGATACACAAAAATTTAATGAATTTATGACGAAGCCTCAAGCAAAGACACTCCAACTTTTTCGTTCGAGAGACACTCGAAAGGTTGATTCTAGGAACACGATGAAATTCGATCGATAGAATCCTTGAAGGATTCAGCTGGACATATAGCGTCCTAAAAAGTTTTCCACTCCTACTTCAAAGTGATCGCTGTATTTTTCATGAACGACGAGAGTGGAACTTTCCTCTAACGTGCTCAACGTGTCATTTCGCTTCCAATTAACATTCTGCCGACCAGAAACTGTATCTAAACCGACTCTGCTTTAGAGTTTGAAAAGTGCGATAGAAAAGGTGATAGTATAAAAAAGAGTAGACGTACACATTATAAAAAATGATAGCCAAGTCGTCGAAAATGTTTGATGGAACAGATGGTTGAATGTTTATTGCAATTGTAACAAATACTGTCAGGGTTAAAAGAAATTAAAAGAAGAAATTTCTAAATTTCCAAATATTGCAGAAGAATTTTCAAGCTTTTGAATACCGTGATTTAAGAAATTTAAAAGGTTGAAAATATTACATTTTTCACAAACTTATATTAAAATATAAGAAAGCTATTCACGATCCTTTCGTGTATCTCGCATCAAAATTAATAAACTGTCGGATGGATACAAGAATTCCTTGAATGTTATTAAATATTTGTCAAGAAAAAAAATTATTAAGATCACAAATTAAATTGCCATCCTAATACAGATTAACCCCTTAATACTACTTTTATAAAATTTATATTATTTCTTGCAATTAATTAAATGATTTTCGCCATAATGTAAATATTATTTACAAGTTCGGAACTCTAAATTATTTATTATTAATTTTTTTATATTCTGATAAGAATAACATCGCTTTCAATTCTTTTTATCGAAGGTACGTATATGGTGCAAACGATCAAATATCCTCGATACCTTTAATTCCTGAAAGAACGAATCGCACTTGTATGAATTCCATTTCCTCCGTAATCCTGGGAAAATTTGCTCGCGGAAAAACAAAGTGACAGATCCCTTTTTAATTGCTTATAATCGATCCTGTAGGAGACATCGACCGCAAATGATCGAAAAATCTAACGAAATTAAAATTGAAATTAGTTTTTTCCCCGGGGCACCATGGTGTTTCTAACTTGTTCAAACCGATTCGACAGGGAATTAAAAGTAATGGCCAGGTAGAAATCAAAAGGAATGCGTTTCAATCAACGATGAACTATCGTGCCCCGCGGATGGCTATTTACTCGCGCGGATATCAGAGAAGCGAAGGAAGTTGCCTTTAATTAAAAGTACATTCCTTGAGAGACCGACTTCCGTCGACAGATCGTATCAAACTTTCAAGTTGTCGAGTTCTTTAACGTTACGGTTGTTTCCTCTCTTTTTTTATCATTGCTGTTAGATTACACCTTGTCCTAAATTAGAATTTTCTAAGAATAGATGTTGAAAAGATTCAAAATTAGCTTCGAAACTATTATATTTTCCACATTTTATACCATTATACGTATATTTTTTAACAGATATTAACAAAAGAAATATTGTACCTTTGAATATTTAGAGATTTTATATTTTTAGAAACTTGGCAACCTCCAAATATATATTTGGAAATTTGAAATACTGCGTTTTTAGAAATTTAGAAATTTAGAAAATTTGTGTTTTAAGGAACTTAGAAACTTCGAAATATTAAATGTTTAAAAACCTGAAGGTATAAAAATTGTATATTTTCAGAAATGTTAAAACTTCGAAATATTATTTCCTTTAAATATTCCCAGTGCCCGATATACCACCCTAAATGATGTCATCTTCATATTTAATATCAACATTTTCTTACGACACCTTGTGTCTTTAAAATTCTTATCAAAGAAGCCTTCCATTGGACGCTCGTTCCATTCCAGTTTCGCTCTATCGCATTTACACCTTTGAATGGTTTTAATAAAAATGAATGAACCCGGATTGTATACTTTTGAAAACGATCGATCGTTCAAGAAAAATAAACAGGGAAAGGTGAAAAGATATCGTTGAATATTCGACGTTGGCCAATTATGAGACGCCCGTGGGAACACACGAGGGAACGTGAACGCGGAGGAGTCGCCACGGGACGTGGGGAACAGAGGGGGAGCGCATTTTTAAGGAAACTGATCCTGGTCTACGTGTAAATGTGCTAACGACGTGGTGAAACGAGGCACGTTTTTCTTTAACGAACCGACCGTCTAGAATTTAATTCCAAAGGGATTTAACGGCAAACTTCCGCCACGCTCGACTTTACATAATCTTGCGTCGACTCTACCCTCACAGTTGTTATTTGGATTCCGTCGTCGAACCGGGGAAAGATTTATGGAAATTGGATAAATTTTCAAAAGCCTTTCTGCCTTTTTGTTCGTCTGACTTTAAAACGCGCGGCGCTTATTTAAAAAGTAATTGTTGTATTTGAAGCTTGAGATGGTACAAATCTGAAAATCTAGATTTCAAATTTTGTGACTTAGTTAGAAGAAAATATGAAGTAATTTCTATTATTAATAACTGTGTTTAATTGAAATTCTTTTATGACTTATTGTATTTTAAAACCTGTCATTTGATATGCCATAACTTAATAGATTAATTACCAGAATATTTAATAAAAAATGATATAATCTAAGGAAATATTGTTTAATAATCTTCCATTAAGGTTTGTACAAAACAGATATTATTTTCTTTAATTGTAATTAATTTAATCTTTCTCAGGCCAGATTATTGTTCTTTTCTTTACCTTTATAAAACAAATTTTGTAAATCTCTAATTTTTTTATTGGCTCGAAAGAGTTAAAATTGAATACCATAGATTTTTTCAAAGATAAAAAATTAATTGATACAACAGAAAGATTGTGGCTTAATCTTTGAAGATGAAATATCAGTAAAATAAACTCAAATACCATAGACCTTTCTGTTCCCGCTGTATTTGCCTTTCATCGATCGAACAAACGTTTTATTCAAAATATGCTGAAGAAAACTGTTACGCCACAACGAACCATCGTTGAAATTCAGAATAATCGAAACCATTGTACAGTTGCTTGATCGAGACCCAGTTTTATTCGTTCTAGGGAATCCAGGATGCAACCACAGGCTACGTACAATCGATACTACACGAAATTTCATTTCGACGAACCTGAGGGATGCTCTTCGTCTCTCGATAATACCTAAATACCTTAAATTCTGTTGTCTCTACGGAATTCCATTTACAAAAATACGTGATGTGTGTGCACGCCTGTACACGTGTACACAGGGTGTTCCACTTATCTCTGACACCATCAAGTTACAAATAAAATCAACTTTTGGATATCAGACTACCAAGATATTGATTCAAATTTAAGCTTTTGTTTTAGTTTATTTTTATTTGAAAAATTTCCCATCGTTTCAAGTCTTATTTAACAATGTATCACATATTTTTGTTTCAAAATGTTATATTTAATTTTAATTGTATTTGTTGCAGGTCTGGATGACGATTGGCCCAAGCTTTGATCTTTGAGGACTAGAAAAGGTAATTAAGCTACAGTAATAATTACTAATCACTATCTAAAATTTATTTCTCTTGAAATTTTATTAAAGTCCTTCATTAGAGAATCTTTAATATTTTTTATTTCAAATTCAAATTCTAAATTTCCAAGTTAAAATGATTTTGTTTAAGGAGATATTTAAAATTGAATTTTTTACATGGAAATCATCCCCTTTTAAGGAACATCCAGTATATAATATACACACACGTATGTCGTTCTACATATATCAGAAGGGAGCGGAGTTTTCTCAGAATCGTTTCCAATGGATCGTATTATCATACTTAATTAGATATCGATTATTTTTTACACACCCGGAGCAAAACCTTGACGGAGAAGTTTTTTCCTCTCCCTACCTCGTTTTCCTTTTTATTTAACCACGCAATCGAGTTATCTTTCAAAAGGAATTTTTTCATTCTCCCAGATATAACGTTAATATTCTAGTCCGTGATAAAATTATATCATTTGATAGAGAAATTAATTCTGAAGCGAAGGTTACGGAAATATCGTGTCATTTCTAAATTTTACCTACTTATATCAAATGCAGATATGTTTAAAATATATTTTTATTCATCTACTTTAACCCTTAAATCCACGAATTTTCTCCAGAAATAATAAAACGTTAAAAAATTATCAATTTATATGTAAAACATTGCAGAATAATAATTTAATTCCATATTTGTTTTATTTGAAAAATGACTTTAGTGTCGAATGATAGCAACATCTGTATAAAATTGTTACGAGAAATAAATAATAGAATTTTGAATTTAAATGTTAATTGTCCATTTCGATGCATGTTACAATGAATGGGCTGAAATATTTCTGTGATCTATCGCAAATTTCATTTGTTACCTTTGTTTCGGTGGAATTTAATTGTAACACTTTTCCAAGGCAGCTGATAGTTGATATTCGTATCGGGTCTGGTTGTTTTGTGTTGTTCATGCCTTTTGTGTAGTCACGTACCCCCATTGTTTCACACAAAGTTACAGCTGCCCTACATTACTAACACTGACAAACAAAGTCAACGCTTTGAACAAAACTTTACAGGGATATGCGTGCAGGTTTTCTAATATATAAATATTGGACATGTCTATGCATTTAATACGTTTCCAATCGATCCTTCGATTAACCCTTGTGTCACTTTTGTATTTTTATTTAATATTTCAATTCTACGCTTCTGTATTTTTATTTAACAATTTCTCTGGATTTTGGTTTCGATATTTCTATATTTTTATTTAGTTATTTTTCTATATCTATATTCTCCAATTCTATTTCGCAATTTTATATTTTTTTATAAAAATATGGCAAAATGACTCAGGATCCCTATTTTTTAAATATTTTTATGTTTTTAAATGAAAAATTTGTGCAAAAGGTGCTGGATATTAGCGACATGATGATTTAATTACAAAAAGTGGTAATTACTTTCTCACACAACAATTTTAAAACCAATAATATTTTGACTGCATTATGATATTAAAAGTGTAAATTGTTAGGAAGATATTTTAAATTACAATAGATATTTCGAAGGTGTCTGTATTATTAATAACGTGTTTCATAATGTGTCTTATTAAATATGGAAATTTTAACGACGATAATTAACGTGTAAATTTGCATAGTAGAAGGTTAAGAGTAATTAAATGAAACAAGAGCTATTACAAGTAGAGTAGTCTCGTATATAGTCAGACATAAGTAACATCGAATTGGAGCTCAATTATAGAAGTAAAACGAGACCGTGAACAGTCAGACAAATTGAGTACCGATTACCCTCTTATCCGTTGTATGGGATCATCAGTATCCAACGTAATAAATTTAATTGTAATTAAAACATGAAGGAATTAAAAATAATTTCAAATACCATTAATACTACACTATTAATTCGACACTGACTTTTAAATACAAAAATAAAAAAGATTTCAGATATCGTTGAATTTACTTTTGTAATATATATATTTACAAATCTAGCATTGAAAGGGTTAAGGCTTACGTGTTACATGTTACCCCAGATCCGTACAGCACGACGTTTCAGCACCGAATGAAAAGCATCGCCGCGATTGTACCAGTTTTCTTAATTACGAGGCACGACTCGAAGAGAACGTCTGACGAAGAATAGAAAATACAAGCCGGGTGTTTTCTGGCGGAAAACGCGGAATTCCGTTCCGCGAGGCTTCTCTCTCGCAAGGATACATCCTCGTTCAGCGGCTTTACGACTCTGAGGCTGGCTTTATCTTAGATTATGTCGTTGCTGGTTGTTTAACCCCGTCGAGCAGAAGGTGGCGCGATTTTTCATCCTGACTTTCATAATCCTCGCCCCCTGGTCTCATTGTTTCGCGTTCCGATTTCCCCCCCGCTCGGCCTTCGACTAATCCGTGAATCATTTCTTCGGTATCTGCTTTCTTATTTCACCGCCAAGCCGCTGTTTCGCTTGTATCACGCTCATTTTTTTGTCTGTTTCGCTTTTTTTTTTTCGTCGAGAAATTGCGAAAGTTGTGCAGCGTGAATTTAGCGGGATCATCTTGAAATGCATGGAATCTCTAATGGACTGGTCCGGCGACGTCTTGGGAATGAAATTTTCCTGTTTAATAAATCTGCGAATTGTTTATTTCGTAATTTTTCCTTCTCTGTTTTCATGAGAAATGTCGTGGATCGCACCCGCTAGAAGTGATTGTTTTTTATTTGCTCGAATCTTCCTTCTTTTGAGAAAGAAGCAAACAATTGTTTAGCACTTTGTGAGATTGTTGAAACTCCATCATGTGACAGGTTTACTTTTAACAAATATTAGCTGTTGTGTTGTCGATAATTTACTATTTCTGTTATTTAGAATTTCAAGTAGCTGTTAATTATGCAGCTAAGACTTGTCAAGACTTGCAATATTGGAATGATAGGTATTTAGCTCTAAGTGAATAAATTAAGGAATTCTTAATAGTATCAATTTCTAAAATCAATTCTATTTAAATAATTCTTCTGTGATTGAAATTTGTCGAAAATTAATAATAATAATAATAATTGAGAACGTAAAAGACAGAGGTTTTTAAAACATTGAAACATTTCTGTAATTATTACCAGAATTTTGTTTTTAATAATACTCCAGGAAAATTCAACTTATTCTTATTTCCTACGGATTATTGTGTTTCTGTACGATAAATTCAGAAATATTAGGAAAGTTGGAAAGTCTGTCCTCTAAGTAATCCAAGGATCAATTCTTCTCGGTACTAGACTCTTCTTTCCGCTCTTCTTCTTCGTCTTCTACCTTCTCCTCTTCTATTTGTTTCAAAACGAAATTACAAAAGTTATATCTCGCGTCGAGACGTCTCCGCGGATTAATCAGATCCTTAAGAGGATTTCACCCCTTTTTCCCTTTTTTTCTTCTTTAAACCAGTATTAAATATCGAACTTTTAATTATTATGTGTACCACGACAGTGTAATAGTCAAAGTGCTCGAAATTAATTAAGAAATTTGATTTAATTAACCCTTGGATTCTTGAATGGGGTATTTCACATCTTTTTTTCTTCAGTACGAAGTGTAAAATACTTTTTACTATTGCAAAAAGAAACATATAAAATATAATTTTTATATGTTATACCCTAGTAATAATATACCCTTGACTTAATACCTCTTTATCCAATTGATAAACAACTCATTGATAAGAATTACCTTCAGTTATCACATTTACTTTAGATTAATCTATACAATCATAAATTACAATTACACGTCATTAAATTATAAAATTTATCTCTCTATTCGTCATTTCATTTAATACACAAACGTACATATATGGCAATCTTGTTTTATCTGTACAAATGTGATCCGGACTCGTCACGTTTCGATTGTAAATTGCGGTAGGTTACGTGACTGTACTTCACGTGGCAGGAGATTAATTTCCGATCAGATTGCACAAAAAAACAATAAAATGTTGGACAGCCTAATTTCAAGATAAACGAGGTATTGTGTCTCAAAATTTTGCTCAAATTACACAAACGATTGACAAATAACATAATTGCAAAATAACTTGTAAATTTTAAAAAAGGCAATTTTACGAGAGTCTTACTAATTATCGATAAAGTACCAGCAAATATTAAATAATTTGCACCATTTAATTCAGCAAACTTTTAAATTTTGTTGTGTCGCGACAGTCTCCTTAAAGCGTCGCGACGGGTCGGTAAAAAATTGTTTCAAAACTATCTTAATAAATCGAATAATCGAGGAATTAGCCGAATACCAACACGGCCGCGATTTTATCAGGATAAAAGCGTCGCCCGTTAAAACGCAAATGTCGCTGGAGTGCGGTTTCGTGTCAGGGGTCGCGAAAGGACCATCTTGCTGCTCTTTCGGAACCGTGCTCTGCCTACGTTCGCACGATTCTTTGTTGGACTTTGAGGGGAAAATGTGATTCTTCAAATTAGCCGAATTTGAACGATGCGCTAGTTATATGTTCTTGAGGATAATAAGCCGAAATTGCAGGATAGAATTATTTTGTGTGCGATTTTGTTTCTGAGAAACTACAATTCAACGATCCTTTGGAATATGAAGTTGACTTTGAGGGTGATTTCATGACATAAAAGTGTGATAAAATGGCACTTATTCTACATCAATTTAAAGCTTAAGGTTTGTCAAAAATCGCTACATAATGGTCTCATAAAAGTTCTTCATAGAACACGATTGATGGGTACTTGTAACAGACAGTAACCTATATAAAGTCTCTTACTGAATGTTTAAATTCATTTTCCTCGAAAGCAAATCTGTATCTGTTCTATTAATTTTCTTCGAAAGAATTTGGTTCGTTCCATGATCGTTTGTTTGTATATCGAATTATTGCTTTGTAATTCTGCATTCTGCAATCTTGCATTCGCTATTCTACATTCCGGATCTCAATTGCAAATATTTTGGATTCCATCAATCGCAGAATCGGAATTCTACTTCAAACACGAGAGTTTATATCACCCCGTGTGCCAGAATACGAGAAAATTGTATCAGCCGAACGATGCATTAATGAAAATGGCCTTCTAATTAATTCCCGCACGCATCGCATCATTAATCATTATTCGACGAAATCATACCTGCTGCGAGACTGACGTTCGCGGGCCGTGTAATAACGTGAAAAATTTCATTCGTTTCAGATCGATAATTGATTGGTTCGTTAACAAAAACTGCCGATAATATCGTGGAAATTTGCTCGGTTCGTTACACATTTACCCTTTTTTTTCAAAGAATATTTTTACCCCGCTATAATCGCGACGGGAGATACATACGTGCTTTTAATCAACCTGAAAATCAATTATATCACAGTTTTTCGCGAAGTGTGCTCGAGACACGATTCAATTGGATCCCTGGAAATGAAATGGATGCAACATGAAATCGCAATGACGAGCGTTTATTACGTTCATTCACGTTGCAACAGCGGAAAACAACAAAAGAGTATTAAATTTATTTCGCATCGTATCGTGATTTCGTGTATAATTTGTGCATGAATAAAACATCACGATTGCGGTTGTCAAATTTCATTTTGCACGTGGTTGTTGTATGGGAGTACCTCGTTGTCGAAGTGTTCTCTGTTCTTTTGAAACGAGAACCCTCTCTGCTGGGTTCAAGATAGCGCAATATTCTGCTAGTGTGTGCGCGGCTACATAATTTAGTATGATTTCAACTCTGTAACTGCTTGCACAGCAGGGCAACGTCTAGAAACTAACAAAGTACAATATAATTAAGGAAGTCGATTCTGGTCAGAGCGGCGGGGTATAAAACAAAGGCTTATAGAATCGGGGGGATTAACAATTCGCCAACTTCGACGAACAGAAGTAGCCAGCTAAATGTTATCCACGATGGGCAAACTAATTAACCGTGTTTGCCGAATGGATCGTTCTCAATACACCCTTTAAAACAGACAGCTCTCGAAACGTAAGAATTTTAGATTTCATGACATAAAACTTTCATGAAATAATGCTTGCGTTACATCAATTTGAAGCTTGAAATTTGCTGAAGGTAACCGTATACACGCACCATTGATGGTTTTAAAATTAATGGCCAATTACCAATTGCAGCGAACAAACATCAATTTTGAAACGTCAGAAATCTAATACGATTTCATGACAGAAAAGCAACACAAAATGCTGCTTGTACCACGTCAATTTAAAGTTTGAAGGTTCCTGGAAATGGACATAATAACGGTTCATCAATATTCTTGATAGAAAATGGCTGGTTCTTCGTTGCATCAAACAACGAACGAACCAATTTGCATCCAAGTATTGTTCGTTTTAATGAAGGATTGGCCATTTTGTGTTGAAAGTATCGGTGAATCATTTGCGTACTTGTTTTCGTGATACTTTAAGCTTTAGATTGGTGTACAATAAGTGCAATTTTTTAATACTTTTCTGTCATCAATTAATGTCTGACTTCCTATGTTTCTGTCAATCGAAATGCGATATTCTAGGTTTATGGTTGCAAATTTTAATACTTTAGAAATTTTATGGTACAATATACATTATACTATACCAAAGATTAACGTTAAGGTGGTCTGAAAAAAGAATTTTTTCCAGATTTTTGTCCATAAGTTTCCCTCTGACTGATGCATCTGAAACGTAAGCTTGATAAAGAAACATGCCTCCGAGTGTAATGCACTTTCAAAGTACTCTAATGAGATTCGAACCACCGCGTGCTGAGCAAAATCGAATTTTAAGGTAGCGCCGAACAACGTGCCTCGCGATAAATTACCTTAATCGTCCGTCGTTAAGCCGAACTCGAATAAAACGTTGGCTGAACGAGGATCGATTTTCATCGGTAACCGGTTGTGTTTGCACCCATCGTCCAATAAATTAAGTTAAGAGTGAGAACATTAACGACGAATTTCAGGCGATGAAAAAAGAAGTTTGATAGGCCATTAGACCGTTCCGTGAATTCCTGCCGTGTATCATTGGATCCTTTAATGCCCACTGTAACGCAGATAACGCATTGTAGAAGGTGTAAAAAATCTCTGGTAAACAAATAATTCCAAATCTTTGAAAATGGGTATAAAATTAAATTGTTTGTATTGAAACAATGAAAAGATGTGGAGAGAGAAATTTAATATTTTACAGTGATTCTTCAACGTGAAAAACGATTCGAATTTACGAAACGACCTAATATTTAACGAGTTGTCGCGTGTCGATTCGGGGGCTGCTGTTCGTGTCAGAAATGATTAGAGTACATCGAGGCTGTTTGCATTTTAATTCGCAACAAAATGTCTGTGTAATGGCGTTGAAACTTTAACGAGGATTGTTGTAAATAAAACACGGAGCGGGAATCAACAATGGTCGGGATCGTTGTTAAAACAGCCGTGAAACCGGGAAATTGTTCATCTTTTTCGACTCATTATAATGATTTTTATTTATTGGATCGTTCATCGATGCCTGTGAATTTTTATGAAACACTGATAGAAAGCACAGATTGTCGTCGTCAGAAATTGCCTTAGGAAAAATACGATATTTTAATTAGGGTTGAATACATTCGAATTGGCACGTAAAGGGACACCAAGGGAAAAAACACAAGACGTGTCTTGTAATAAATTAAACGATAAAAAAAGGAAAGAAATTACAAAATTTCAGATACAATAAATCTGAAATTTAATAAGTTCACATATCAAAGCAGTTTTATATGAAAGGAGTCGGGTTCATGTTCTCATTCCCTTTTTTAATACGTACTCCACAGAGAAGTTTCATTCAAGCTGCAAGAAAAATCCCAGGAGAAAACGTGATATATCATACCTCCCAGTAAATTAAAACATAAAACATTAAAATGTGATGTTTATTAAACGTATCATTTATTAAATACAGATAAAGCCACGTAACAAAACAATTTTATGAGAGAAGGATCAAATTCGTTTCCCCACTTGCTTTTTAATACGCGTACTGGAATAATTTAAAACGTTCTCAGAATATTTTCCACGAAATAAAAAATTAACTAAACTTCTAATAAACAGATAATAAAATTAATATTTTCAATTCTCTGATTGCAAAAAATCTTCTGCAAGTCCTTTCATTTCGTTTGGCAAGTACCATCCACCCCTTCCTCGAGGCTTCGACAAGGTATTATAATTCGAATACCATATTAATACCAAATGCAAATCATTTTTAAAGGTCGAGCTCACTGTTCCAAACGCCCCGTACGAACGCTAACAGACTTACGCGGTCGTCTTTCGAGCGGATGAATGTAAATGCAGATGTAAACGTGGCCCGAAGCAAGGCTGGTCGGTCGATTTGAACAGCAGATGCGGGTCATAAGAGTGGTAGTTAACCAGTGGATCGGAATGATGGAGGTTTTTACATTTGACCCGAATCGGTGTCTAGCGTACGGAACGTTGCATATAATATTATATTTCCAAAGGAAACGTCTAACACTCCAACCCCCCCGATAATTCATCCTTTCATGTTCTCCCTTCTGATATTTAAATTATCATGCTCGGTTCAAAGCGGCGGGGCTCTATTTGCCGTGATCGCGATCTTCCTGATGGTTTCTACTTAATGATTGATACCGGTGTTTGTAAAGTCTGATAAGTACTTTGGTCGGGCTGCGGTCAATAAATAAATGCGAAACGACCGGTCGAGTTTATTCGAACCCGTTTCGGAATCACAAATGAATTCTGGAGAACGGGGATGATGAATTACATCGGGAAGACTAATGGTTACAGCAGTGTACACGATCGTAGATTGCGTGCAAGTGTATTTGAGGAAAATAGAACCGCTAATGAGAAAGCTTTATTATTCAAAGAAATAGTAACAAAACATATTAGGTCCTTTTCGAATATCTTTTTAACCCTTTTCGTACAAAATTACACAATTAACTTCGTACAAGGTAACATTACATACAGTATTTATCACTGACAAGGTTGTAATTAACAATGACACCAGTAAAAGTAATTATTTTTAAGAAAAAGGAAGAACCGCGATATAAAAAACAATTACTCACCACACTACACGTCAAAGGAAGTTTGAAGCGGAGCCACGAAACCAGGATCCAACAGCTAGTCGCAGTGATTAATTAGCACCGGTGGTCCGCAGCTCTAAGATAATTGCCCCAGTCTCAGCCGCGTATTAACCCGTCCGATCTCATCGGCCACTGTTCCAAAACAGTTCACACATTTCACGAGCACAACAACCTCTTCCAACCAACGGACAGTTACCTGACGAACGCTTCTTCGGATTCCTTGCCACCTTGGCGAACGGTTCGTGCACTTCACTTAAAAATAAATAAAATCGTACACACTGTTCCTTGGGATTTCGAGCGATCGTGGCTCGCCAGTATTCGGGACAGTTTCATAAACATCCAGTCACCCGAAACACCCCTGCGTGTTCACTTTAAACGACCTCGACCGGCAGTTCTGGAATTCGACCCCGATCGCATGGTCGTCCTACGAAATCGTCGAGTGTCCTCGCAGACAAGGTACGAATTTTAAATGAATTAAGATCACTGTGGTACCACTTGTAAGAAACTGCGTTCACGACGAACACTGTCGAAATATTTAGGGGGGCCTTCAGGGGTCGCGATTCATTTCGCGATTCATTTCCGCTCGATGGCACCCGCGATTGTAATTTAGGGAAGGATCGATCGTCAAGCGGTGCGACGCGTTCTCGAGCGTTTTATCATGCCGCGGCCGTTTAGGTGACTCTTCGACGAACGGGTGAAACGGACTGTCGCGCGCCACCGCGAGCAGACCCGAAGCGGAGCGAAGCGGCGCGCGTCTCTCCGTGCGACGCGAACCGAACTGGCGCAAGCTCTCCTCTTCAAGGGGCAAAAACTCCTCTCCGCGAGTCCTGTACGAGCGCGCCAAGACGACACACGGGATCATCTTCTCGCGCGAGTTAAGCGCCGTTCATACCACCCTCTAATTCTTGTAGTAAAGGTATCTATCGTAATCTTAATATTTTAACAAACTTCCGGATGTCGACGACTTATTATGCGACTAATTATGAAAATGGATACCTGATTAAGGGTCAAATTAGGAACCCTTCCAGACTTCTTTCTTCTTTTAGAAAAATTGATACCAGGAAACTAGGTTTTTATCTTTCAACATTTGAGATTATAATTTTAATACAGTACTGTCCTAAATTTACTTTTATGCTCATTCAATAAACTGAGAGATAGTCGATAAAGGTCGAAAGGGTTATGAAACTGAAATAACTGTTTCAGATTTTAATTTAGTCTACCTTATTAAAATTATTTGAAATTTTCTTTGACACATTGACTGTCATGGTAATTATCGAATCGTGAAATAATTAATAAAAGAAAAGGTAAAACAAACCCTGAATACGTTGATATTCAAATTTTAATGTGTCTTGACGGTCAACGTGTTAATGCGAATAATTCGACCGTATTAAATTTTTAACGCCGTTCTCCTACGACTTCCACATCAATCAAAAAAATATTGTGCTTTGCTCAAAGTCCCCCATCTGTGTCCATATAGATTTCAGAATAGTTCAGAATAAATCAAACCCGACCATAAAGGAACCTGAACATCGTCGATTACTCTTTTTTTTATCTTTTCGCGCGAATTAATCATCGCAGTCGTTCGTATGATCAAATTCTTCTCAATTAAAGCCGTGAGGTAAATAAATCATCGACTTTCTGGCAGCCAAAGCCTCGACCATTTTGCTTCGCTGAATTCCTCAAAAATTGAACAATAGAACGTCAATCATGTTCAACGCGGTGTCGAAAGGGAGGCAGGGGGGTGAAAATCGAATTACCGATTCGATGAAATATTGAAACGGAAATGCGGATCATGATCCAGGTACGCGCGTTCCTCCGACGAAGACGTCGGTTCTTTGATACGTTGAAAAAAAAAAGAAAAAAGATGGGAATTTCTTTTCACCCCTTTTTTTTGACGTATAATGCGTCACGATCGCGTTCGCTCGCGGCGTCGTAAAAATACGTCGCTGCTCGTAACGAATCTTTCGAAATAAATGACAGAAGTCCCTGGTGCATCGTTGCACTGACGTGCATACGTCATCGTTACAAGTTCGATATGCTTGGCAGGTGGATATCTATGGGTTCGACATATCCTGACGATGAATGTCATGCGATGGCAAAGCACGAGTATGTTGCTCGTCCTTACGATATCTTGTCGAATTAAGGTATCATATTTTTAATAACGATTTGACTTAACGCTAGAAAGGGTCGAAGTGACTTGCTTCAGATTTCTTAGTTTAAATTACAAAGTTTATTAAGATGCTTTCGTCGAAATGTAAGTTTGCTTCTATTAAGGTAAAGAATTATTCTGTATGCTAGAATGTGAATAAGAAAGAAAAAGAATGTGAATAACAGTTGATGTTTACCCAGCTTTTGTTATCCGGCTTTTTTTTTAAATTGCCAAAAAGTTGCGTTGATCCACTAAGGTCATAAAATCGCAGCAATGTGGATGCAGCAATGAATAAATAGTGTAATAAAATGTGTTGACTAACTTGAAATCTCTGCAAAACGTAAACATTTTTGATCCGAATAAAAATTGTTACGATATCGTTCTACATCCATGCAATAAAATCTGGATTGCAAAATATAAATGAAAATATTGATTCCATGCAGAAAAAATATTTTAAAATAGCAGAATTTTTACAAGCTTTTTGCTATTCCTCCAAATATAATCCATATCAAAATATAACAGCGCCAATGTTTATTACTCTTTAGTGTATTTTTACCAGTTCTTGCAGAAACAAGCTATAAAGTACAAATAAATATTTCATATTTTCCACTTGTAAAATCAAACGCTGTAATACTTTTCTAATTCAAATTACTCTTGGTAGACATTAATTAATTTTACCTATTTGTCAGTTTTTTTGCACAACTAATAATAATTTTTAATCAAAATACAATTCTTTAGCTAAGAAAAAGATTTTTTTGGATATCCGGTTTTTTATATTACACAGAGTCAATTAGACCCAGTGTATGATACCTGTAATTATGTAGAAATATTCCAAATGAGGGTTGAACTTAATTAAGCATAATTATCACTTAATCTCTAATGATTATATTATTTATTACACTAACTCGAAGTGTTAACATAATAATAATCACTAATTAAATACTCACCGTAAAATTGATCAATTTTCAATCAACAATGTTCAATTAAGAATCCACTCTGTGCAAAAGAAGAAAGTTCAGTGTTCAATACAAATACCGATATTACACGTTTCATAAGCAAAACAATAATCGAAACAAACAAAACTTTATTTCGATCAATTTAATTTACTCGTTCGATCGAATAAAACATTGCAACGTTTAATGAAACTCGATTAATCATGAAATATTGTGACGCGACCGGGTAGAAACGGAACTCTGTAAAACACTAACAATGTTGTCCTTTCGGATCGCATCTTTTATAGCGTTTGGAAACGTTCGTGCGATCTCGTCTACTGATGAACAATAATCAGTCAGAAACCTTGGGCTAATAACGCGATCGTTAAACGGCCGGTGGATACGCGTTTTAAATCATTCGCTTTGCCGCGAGATGAAAAGAAACGTTTCCCTGATTGAAAATGGACGTTTCCGCGTGAGACCGTGTGATAAATTACACGTAATTGGTGGACATTTTTATTCGCAGGCGTATTGAAATATCACGATACATCCTCGCGGACAACTTCTATGAATGTTAATTATCAGCCAGCCTGTTGAAACGTCCAGGCGTTAATTCTTGCGATAGAAACTGCCGTGTCTGGTTATGAAGGATTCTAACATGTTAATCGTTTGTTTATTTTCTATTTAGAAATATTTATGCTTGTTCCACCCATATATGGGTGACTTGGCAGTTAAGGTGTTAAATATGAAAGCATAGGGGATTAATTCGATTGTTATGTCACTTTTTATTTTTATGACACGGCATACCATTGAAATTATTAGCTACTTGAAATAACGAAAGGTGTATTAAAATATTAGTTGCTACTTTTAATACTATCTAAAGTACGGCAATCATCTTGTCAGTAGGGTGTCATTCTGTTGACCCTGAGGAATTATAAAATTATTAATTAACAGCCATTGAAAATATCCAATTAAAATAATAGATAATACTTAATCTTCTATATTTACTCTTATTCAGTAGGACACATCCATAAGTGTTTCGTTTCTTTAACATCGTACAGGTACAAACCCCTCGACCTTTGATATTTCGATGGTTTAACGTAGGTTTCAAACGATAACACGATCGATTCGCTTTATTTCGCGACAAATTGTATCGGCCACTAGTTCGATTACCGAACTGGAGATCCCGCATCGGTCCACGAAATTGTTCCCATGTTAGAGCAAAGTCGGGCATCGAATTCCTATGGGATTGGCTGCGAAGTTTCAGCCAAGTTAAGATTAGTTAAGATAACAACTATCGGATCTCGAAAGCTTACCTCTAACGCGGTACCATCTTTTTAATCTTTTCTTATTTAACTTGGTCTCTTTTTCTTTCCTGTCTCGACCGCCTGGAAACACCGTGCCCGCCCCTTGTAATTGGCAACCCTTGCCCGGCCCCCGATGGTGTACATCGTGTTACAGGTTTCGATGTTAGTTAACCTGAGAAAATTACATGACTGTAACTTGTTGTACCGTGGCTCTAAGTACTTTGAAATACTTCGTTGGAACTTAAAAGCGACCGCAAGACGGTTAGTGGAAACAGTCGGTTATAGTCAGCCGGGGAAACTGTCGCTGACAGGTTCCTGCTACGCTCTCGTTGCTTCACTTCAATTAGAAAATTAATAATCGAAGTTCCGTATTACGTTGTAACGTATGCAAAATTAAATTTTTCCTTTTGCTCTGCTTTTTAATTAAAATTAGAAGTTTTAGGTTAAAACGATTAGGAGTACTGAATTTTGTTCATTAAAGACTCAGGATACAGCCTAGTAATTATTAATTTTGCATATAAATTTTCACGTGTCTCTCTTGACAAAAATATTAATTAAATTTTGATAAATGTTATTGAATTAATCATTTTTATTTCCCACTGCAACAGAATTTTAGTAAATTGGGTCATTTATTAGTACTCCAATTTATTTATTATTAAAACATTTGTATCTGCAAAACTGATTGCTCATTATTTCAATTTCAATATAATTAAAGGTTATAGAATTCTGCTTCCATAGAAATATCAGTTTCCATCTACAACATATTACTATAAAATATGAAACTTGATAATTTAATCACAAGAAGGTAGTTTGTTTAAAACTAAATCGAAGCTGATAATATTGACTATGTAATCAGAAAGTTGTTACTCGTTAAACAAAGGGTTCGTGAAATTTATAATCAAATTTTCAACTAACAATGGGGATGATATTCTCTTTTACTAGGTCATCGAAAAAGTCTATCGTTCTCTTTTTTTTTTTTTTTTTTTCGCGAACGTTAACAAAAGATATTGTATATTTCGACGAAAAATGTGCAGAGATATGTAAAGTCGATATCGCAGGACCCGTCTGACCCGTGTTTCAAACTTTTGCCAGTCGGCTTTGGGGTTTGCCACGAGCGTACGCGTTGATTTATGTATCCCCGATGAGTTGATCCGAATATATTTCTATCGAGACCTGTATTTGCGATAAATACACGTTCCATGGTGAATGAAATTTCACGTGCATGGAATAATTACCTGTGTTTAATAAGATTTGTAACATAACACGTTCATAAATCTAATTGCGACCGCATAACTCATACAGGTTGAATAAAAGTGAAATGTTCGTGCATAAAATTTCAGTCTAATCTCTATGCATTTCGTTACTAATTATTCCATCTTTCGCATATAATTCTCAACGAAAACTTTAAACAATGCTAACTTTGATCAACCTGGCGCAATATGAAGGGGTATTATTGTTGAAATTTCGCAGTATACACTTTTCGAGAACTACCCCCCTCGGAGTATCTTGATCGTTGTGCGTCCATCTGCGAATCACGTAGGCAAGTAGGTGAAATGTACATTCGACGAGGGGCTGAGTATGTAAATTGGAAATGGGCGTTACTCGGCACCGGCTGAAACGTGAGACGTATATAAATGCTTTATATGTACAGCCAACGGCATATATTTTGCAATAGGTGAATAGTCGGGATAACTGTAGCCATAAGTGTGTAACGTGCGAACGAGGATCGACGGAATAATACGCGTGGACAATCAATTAATTGACACAGTGACCTTTTCCGACCCGTCCGCAGTAAATATTCCGATATCGGGGAAGTTCTGCGTATCAAGATATCGCGTTGATGTTGTTAGTAGCAGACAATTAACCTTACCAGATTATCCGACGAGGATCTTGAAGGAGAATACCCGCAGACGCTGGAGTCCTCGAAGCCAGCAATAAGGAATTCTTTTTAATGTCCCCTATGGTGCTAAACCTTTGATAATTAGTACCAAACCTTAACTCTTTGCTAAACCCTGCAATAATTAACATGTTGATCCTTTGGTAATTATTTGGAAAGAGAGACCTTAGTTCCAATTTTGTTGAATTTCTACTTCTTCAATTGTTAGCTTCTTAACTTTGTATCAAAACAATGTACAGTTTTGCAATTACGCCGCGTTCCAAGTGTTAATCAATCATATACTTAATTATACAAATTCCTAGAAACAACTGTAAGGTAATATAGCGATTATGTATCAAAATGAATCTGCTTAATATAAAACAAGACAAATAGAACGTTAAGATAAAAAAGCAAAGACTTACGGCTTGATTCTGCAGTGAATAATCGTTTTGCTAATCAAAATTAGCAGATTTGCAAGATAGTTACTTAACGGTAATTGATTATTTAGTATCCTTTGATTACACTTGATTGCACCTCAGTTTAATTGCATAACGTGTACCTGCGTTACAATAACAAGAGGTATAAATAGCATCGTTGGCTAATCGTGATAATTGAACAATCAGTATACGGTTGATTACCCTAAAAATAAAATAAAAAGTAGCAAGATTGCTTGGATGTGATAAATCACCTGACAGTGAAAAAAGAAACAAATCATACCTTAACGTCGTTGTGTTCCTGAAGACAAATGATAATCTTACGTATTAGGTTATATAATTATCTTTGAATAAAAAAACAAACAATAATAATCTGTGATATTTATTGAAGATTTCTGTCATAGGATCTGATAAGATCCTTTGAGTTTATTCAAACCTCAAAATTATACTGAAGTACTTTTAACTAATATTACCTATGTAATATTTGGAGATTTTTGCAATCATTTTTTAATGGATAACTATTGCTTATTATACATAAAAAGCAATATTAACCCTTCTACACCCACTAAAAACGTTACACTTATGAAAAGAAATTTAGAAATGAAATATTTTTATATAACAATTCAGGAATTACTATATTTAAAAAATTAAGAAACTCTTGTGTAGTTTAATGGTCGCCAAAAGGGATAGGAAATCAAAGAAGAAGAGAGAAGTTCCAATAACGTGAAGATTATTAAAGAAAATGGTTCGAAGAGGTTACAGAAGTAACATCTTGAATGCTGGTCGACTGTTTCTGCATAAAAAGCGATAACACGTACCATGGTCGACACCGGGACTATCTGGTACGAGGATCGCGTGGAAGAGGGTGCAAGAATAGGACCAAAGATCCCAGATCGCTACGCGTTGGACGTGGAAGAAAGCCATCCGTTAAAGTTTATATTCCACACTCGACGCTTCCTACGGCACCGGAACTGCGGTGTTCTTGACGATATACGTACGGCTGCCATAAGTCACGGCACAGCACGACCACCATTTTCCGTCTACCTTTCTATGAACGTATTTCACTTCTACTTTCCTCCTCTTAAAAGAAACGAACCCGGACCCGTTAACCCTTTCTTGATTTTATTTCGAATCGTTAAGATTAGAACTAAGATTCAGATTTCTTATTAAGATACTTTTTCCACCCAATTAACCGTTTCGTCCAAAGGTTATCCTAAGTAGGTCAAAAATATTTCTAAAAATATAATACTTCTTTGTCTTCGTTTCTGTTTTAAAAAGTATAATATTTTCAATCGAACCGAGGCGTTGATTTACAATAAAATGGATCCTTTGAATTATTTCCCCACAAATTTGACAAAAATTGCAAATTTTTGAAACGCGGGATGGAATTAAGATGATCGTATTCTTAATAATTGCCATAAAATGAACAAGTTGAAGCATTTGTTGCACAGAGAAACGCAGGAAAGTAACGCGTCGTAAATCGTAATTTCCCAGCGAGAGCAAGTTGGTCGTATCGCGATACAAGTAAAATAATTTGAATGCCGCATTGCAGGTGAATAAACCTCGCGAACGGCCAACGCCAACGTGAGAATTCCTTCAATTTCGCTCGATTACTTAATAATTTCAGTGCAATAAATTCCCCCCCCGCCATAACAGCCGGTGACCTCAGAGAAGGGTTTAATTAAAATTTCAGAATTAACGGATGGAAATCTGATCCCTCCCCCCTCCCCGACCACCCTTTTTATTCTCGAGGAAAGAAGCCAGCGGAAGTTGGCAAGGCAGCAGTCATACAGAAAAAGCAATTAACGTTTGCCTGATCTCTTTGTGCGTCTGACGGCTACGTTTCGCCGTCACTGATCTCGCGTTACACGGATAAATTACACCCGATGCAAAAAAGGGCTGTAAACCATAAACAGATTCGCAAAGGGAACGGAAGTACGAGGTTCTTTTCTTGTCCGCGTTCTCGCTGAATGATTAAAAGCGGATCGATAATTTTTAATAACCCGAAAGGGTGAAACGTGCAGAATAAATCATTTTGCAATATAATAATTGTAGAAATTATGACTGCAGTACGCGTAATAATGAATGACGGGTTAATTTTAACCGTGTATTCGTGGATCATGATAATCTTCCCTTTTTTAATTCTTCAACGATATACGTTGTCGAGCAGGCATATTTCCCTAGGGAAGGCGGCGATGTAGGGGAACCCCGCCACTCGTCCCGTATTATTTTGCTTAATACTCCTAATATCAGTAGCGATATCGCTAATTACGAGGACAAGCGGTGGTCTTGAGCAGATAAATTTGAACCATAAGGAAAATTTGAAAAATGTTCCCCCTCTCTTTTATCCCTTTGAAGTATTTACGATGAAGCCATAAAAGCTTTCGATCAATTAACGTCGATTATGTCTTTATGAGGTCGGAATTGGCTTCAATCCTTTTTATATTAAACATCTGCAGCTGGTGGCTCGATCACGCGCAGGCAAATTTATGACAAATAAATTTGAATTTATCCTCGATGAGAAATTCGAACGAGCTTTTTTCGATAGAGCATCCGAATTTTCAAAGAAATTATTTTGGAATATTATCCGGACGCGAAAACATCGAAACGCTGCTTGGCTTAGCATCCAGTACACCCTGGTTCCTGAATAATCCTAACAGGAGCAGGCACATGCACGAAATAGCTGAGCCGATGGATGGAGGTCACGGAAATTCCCACAGTAGTTCACGTGTGGTGTCTCGACCGATAATTAGGTATCGATTTCCGCGTGCCTCGAGAATGCCTGCAATAATCGACTTCGCACGTTCCGCTATCCTCGATGTTGACCGTGCCGCTTCCGGAATGGGGCTATTTGCCGCGTCCTTCCCTTTTTTTCCCCCTCTCCTTGCTTTTATTTCGAAACGTTCACCCGAGGGATGCCCCTATCCAGAACTCCATTAATCATGAAACAGGAACACGCGAGCCGGGAATGAGGCAAAAATGCGGCAAAAGAGCTCGCATAATTTACCGGTCGGATTCCATCCATGGAAAATATCCCCGAAGAAGACGATTTGTAACGCGATCACGAATTATCGCCGCGAACGAGTTGAGTCTGATTCAAGAATCATACAGGATGAAAGGATGCTGAAATTTTCAGTTCAATTTTGCTCTGTGGTGTCGAATCGGTCACCTCGAAAATAAGAGACTTGGAATCGACGGGTGTCACTCAAACAAACCCGTTTATTAAAAATATTATAATAATTTTAGCTGTCGGTAGTTGAGAAAGTTCTAGTTCCTTGGAAAAGGGTTTATCCATAAATGATATTTTCCATTCCTAGGAAAACTATTAAGACGAAGACATTTGAATCAATTGCAAGAAATAGTATTTCTTCCGTGAATAATGACAGGATATAAAGGAGTTAAATCCTTCTGTTCTCGGAGTAGAATTAATGATTTAGATGAAAAAGCTTGATTAGTTCTGTCAAAATTGCAGATTACATGCAAATCTAGCGCTCGTTAAATTTCTCTTTCTCCGTGCTTAACATAATCCTCACGGTTTCCTTAGAATTTTGTTAATAAGCTTTTAAATGAATTAATTACGTACAAGTGGAATCGTTGTAATGTATGCAAATCTACTATCTGTTAACCTTTCTCATCTTACCCCGTGTCTAACGTAATTCCTTGCCGTCCGAAGATTTAAAAAAGCATTAGTCAGCTATGAATGGAATCGTTATAATACATGCAAAGCCTGTTTAAACAAAAGCATCGCGAAACGAGAAGAATGATCGAACGTCACGTGGAAATTAACCCCCTTTCTTTTTCCCTCCTTTTATCGCACCCTTATTTAAAAAGCTCTTTCGCTCCTGAATACCGAATGCACGATCACGAGCTAATTAGCATTTAATTAAGTCCAGAAAACGCTCTATTATGTACACCGTCAAGTTCATCGCGCAATCTGTTGTACATCAAGATTTTTAGCCCCGTTGTTCCGCAAATTTATTTCGTTCTACGAATATCGCATTAAAAACGATTCGATCTTTCGTTATATCGCCAGCTTTATAATCCATCAATATTTTGTAATAAATATTGAACGTTACCTCGTCCCTTGAAATTGGATCCTCTTCTTTCGAAGTAAAACTTCTCAGTTATTCGAATAATTTTGCAACTTTGAAACGGGTTTGTTTTTGTTATTTTTGTATCGTTGGCTCGTTCCCTTATTTCTTTGCTACACAAAGTTTTTCTTTAATAACTCAAGTTAACTCAAGTTATTAACTCAAGTTCCATCGTTATTTCCTCGGTTTCGTCCAAAAAACTAAATATTACGATAGAACTCTCAGGCAGCGAGTATAAGCAGCTTTAAATTTCGTTTCGTCGAACGAAATTAAACTTGCAAATCGTCTTACCGCGACGATCCTCGCCCGCGATAATCAACCGGGTGATCCGCGATGTTATCGAGCGGCGGCATTTTTCGTTATTCGATCCGTAGCCGGGAACTTGAGGGAAACTGCTATTATTTCCGGGTGAAACTGCGAAACTTCCGTATCGTTGGAAAGGAAAATTCACATTCGAAACATCTGCGGCCGCTTTTCCTCGCGGCGTCGTTACAATTAACTTTTAAGACCAACGCCAGCTGTCTTGTTCGAGGCCGGGAATGCCAATTAGCGTGCTGAATTTTCCGCCGGAGGGAAGTAATCGTTTCACGCGTAATTTATCCCCCTCGCCGGGTCACCGATCACGATCCAGCGGGACGGACGTTGCCAGAAGACGAAGACGTTCGTCTTGCAACGAACGATTAACCCTTTTGCTACGGGTAGTCCGTATTCATTTGATCGTAACTGTACAGTGCTGGGAAAGTATGCTTCCCCAGAGGAAATGGCGTCGTCGTAGGGAAAGAAAATCCTATCAAGCGTCCCAGTATACCTGGAATGGGTCTGGAGTATATTAAACACAAATAGTGTTCGGTTTAATTGTTTCCAAACAAGATAGTTCATTTGGTAATTAGTCCTTGTTACATTAGAAACTTGGTATTGAAATTTTTAGTAATTTTAGATTAGAGTAGGTTTAGGGATTCTCTAGATTGTCCGACACTGTGCGACTACAGTTTCCAAGTTAAAATCTAAGTTTTAGCTATTTCTCAAAGTAGAACCTAGAATTAGGAAGTGAACATAAATTTATCAGACTGTTGCCTTTGGATTAACCAAGCCCATGATGATCATAAGTATGAACAGTTATTAAACACATTAAATAATGAATTAGCAAATCTCCAACCCTTAGTTACTGATTCTGTTACATGCTCGGACAGGGTATTTTCGAATCGACTGTGGTTTTTCTGGTAGAAAATGAGTAACATGGAGAAAGATAAATATTTAATAAGAAATTGAACAGCATCTAAAATATGGATACAGTCGGACGTGCAAAAGAAAAAAAAACTTCAACAGCCTCCATAGCTCAGGGGTTAGAGCACTGGTCTTGTAAACCAGGGGTCGAGAGTTCAAATCTCTCTGGAGGCAAGTTTTTTTTTCTTGCCTGAGCCTTCTTACGCTTTTATCGACGATATCAGCTAGATAAGGTCTTGTGATAAGAAGGTACACGGAACAATGGCAAGAAACGTGTCATATCGTAATTACTTAATAATTAGTCAATTTTCTACTTTCACAAATTTCGTTCTCATTGTAATTGATGCATTAAACAACAATTTGTCAATCATCCTAAATCTTTGAAGTTTTATCTTTGGTCCAAATAACACCCCACTGAAATTGCCAAATTAAGGCTAACTTTTCACTCGAATCTTACAAATATCGAGCTAAGAAACCTTAAGTTTAAGTTAACAAAAGCCATGAAAGCTGAATTGCAAAATACCCCAGATGCAAGGTACTTGGTATTGTTGAGGGAGACCTTGTCCTGGCTCAGTTTTCTTCGATAATATATAAAGGATCCGCATGTATTCACCGATACGTGCTTGAAATTGTGGGGAATTTCGAAATGCATCGTGTTACCATCTTGCGAACTTAACGGGGGAAATGAAAACGGTTCCCTTCCTACGTTTCGTGAGCGTCAAACAATGAATCTTTCGATCTGAATAGCTGGAACGAATAATGCGATGTAAACGATCCAAATATCTCGACAGACGGGCGAATGTCTTGGATATGAAATAATACAAAGGGAGGTGAATGTGGAATTTTTCCTCGAACAAAACGTACCGTATTAAATTGTAATTTGACGTGGTGGGTGTTGAATTACAGAAATTGGATGGAACAACTTTACAGCGTACAAATCAGTTACGCAAGTAAATAGAAATTCTTAGACGTGATAGAAATGGTAATTGAAATTATAGAAGTTAAACATTATGATGGTAATTAAGATGACAAGAAGTGGCAATTAAAGTGATAATTAAAGTAATAAAAATTATGAATTAGGACGATAATTGTAGTTACGATGATTAGAAATTAAAGTAGTAATTAAAGTAACATAAGAAATTTGAAATTAAAATTGGACATTAAAATAGTAATTAAAATGATTTGTTAACCACTGCACCAAAAGAAATATTAAAATGTATTGTTACATAAAAAGGATCTACTTAATTTCCAAAAACTACGAATTCCCTTAGAATCAACATTTTTAAATACTCTCCTAAGAACGTAAATGAAGTTTCAGAACATGTTAAAAAGAAAAGAAAAGAAAAAGTTTGTTGAGCAATCTAATTAAGCAGCGTTAACGAAGTACGTTCCAAGTGAATGAAGGGGACGTGTAATTAATATCGGTAGGAGTTTTGCGACTCGTTTATCGAACGAGACACGAAAGGGTAAGAGTTAATTTAATAGGAAGTATGTAACGCAGTTTCACAAGCGTCCAAGCTGTTGGTTCGGTCCAGTTTACCGAGCGGCCCGATGCCCGCATACCGTGGCCCCTGATACGTGGTCAGAAATTAAAGTGAAATTCACGTTAGTTTGCTTTCCACGCTGTCCAGAACGAAAGATTCCCGGTACCGACCACCACCCCTCCACCCGATATTAGTCTAACGAAGCTGTAGCCAACGCGCGAATTCCTGGTGACGAAGTCCCGAGGAAGCACCATCGCGATTCTCGCGCGAATCGCTTAATTTGAATTCTCGAATCTCCATGCAAACGAATTAAAACCGCACCCCCATGCCCAAATCGATTACAAAAATTCGACTAAAACATCGCAACCGATCGACTATCGGTCTTTTTAGGTTTCAAAATCAATTTGATAGAAGTCAGATAGTTTATTTTCAACATTTGCGCTAGAATTTGCAGCGATGCAAAAAATGAATAATTGATTCAAGGTAAAATAAGAGTTTCGCATTTCTCTTGGCTACTGTGCGATGGGCTGTGTTTTACTTAATTGCACAGAGTAGCACGATGCGAGAACAGCAGCAGAATATTCGTTATTTTTATTTTATTGGAATATTCTGGTATTACTTTTCATTTCGACTACGAATGCTTTGATATGAAAATGAATTCGTATGAATGTTGAACACGTAGGTAGCTTCGTGGTACCTGCAAAAATAAACAGAAGGTAATTTCAAGGAATGAATTTTATAGAGGGTACGGGATTTTTCTTTCGTTAGAATAAAAATTCCAGTTAAAATGAACAATTCATTGTCTTTTTTTCGGATAGTATACCTAATTGAATATTTTTATGGGATTATTGTTATTTTAAAGTGCTGGACCACGCAATTAGAGTGAACCTAATTAATGCTTCGACTTTGTCTAAACGAATGGAACTTTATTAAAAAAATGGTTAAAAGTATAGTATTTATTTCCTTAATTTCTATACAATAGGGGCTTTTAATTTCTCAACAGTTTAATATTTTACATTATTATATCTTTTAGGTGAATTAACAATCTCCAAACTTGCAAAAAAGTTTCACAAGATATACAATTGTCAAAGTATTAGTGCCCGAGTCACCTAACTGCTTTGATCCCTTCCGTTCCCCGGTTAAGCCGCGAAAGAAATGGAACGATTAAGTTTCCTTAAACCGGGCCATTTTTCAAAAGAACACACGGCCACGCGTAACTTGCCAAGAAGAAAGAGGCCGGCCGCCGTCCGTAAATCTTTAATTTGATAAACGTGGCCGGGTACCGTTCGCCGAAACAACTTCCCAGTTTCTGTACAAACAATGCCGGCGGAGCTCGTATGCGTCGCACAATGGGAAAGGAGTCGGTGTGCTCCATTTTTTGGCCCGTTTAATCGTCGCGCGTACACGCCGCGCACACAGAGAAACGATGGCAAAAGGGAAGGTGGCAGGCGCAACCGGCAAGGGAATAGGGCGAGCCCGGAAAGAAAAATGGGAACGAACGGGATCTGCGGAGAGCCATAGCTTGGGGAAACCAAATGTTTGCGGACAAATCGTCGTCGTTTTCGACGAGGAAAAATCAACAAACGTTTCTGGCTCGGTCCTAATGCACCGACCGATGGAAATCGTTTCGTACGGACACGGTCTCCAATTCGACCAGCGGGTCTGTATCTATGGAATATTGTCCGGATATGTACACTCCCGGCCATGCTAGCACTTCCCTAGGGAAAATGGCGATATGCGAAGAAGGCCTTGCAGCTCGTCTCTTAGCTTAAACTTACCATAATTAAACTAATCCATTTTACCAACTCGTTTTTCAATAATTATTATTAAGTTGAGTACTTAGTTCATAGCTAAGCTGAGTATAATGTGTGATAATCTTCTAGGAACGAATAGCAAACTATACGGCGCCATTTTCCCTAGAGAGACCTATGATGCTCGAAATTATACTCTTCCAAAGAACCTCCCACAATTTGATCTTAGGAGAGCTTGGGGAAATGTATATGTCTCTTTTATGAAGATAATAATTCAAATTCTATATCAAATACACCTTCAAGATTTTGTAATCCGCGCTTATATCTTGTTTAAATAAAAAGGACAGTAAAAAATGAATATTTGATCCGTTTCATGAATCATTACGTAACAGAGTTATTTTATATAATCACCATAATTTTCTTTGTAATTGAAAAAAGGTAAAGATTACAAAGTACCTTTGTTTAACAATATCTTTAAGGAATTGAACAATGCGTATTGGTTATAAAAGGCAAGCACAATAAATCACCGTGTAATTTGTTTGAACATCATTATTAACGGCGAATACTGTAGTTGTCGTGTAATAATGCAATTAGGTAATCGTTAACAAGATTAGTGTACGATTTACCTAGCACGATTACCATCGATTCCCGGACGATTCAATTATTACAAATTGTTTGCATGCTTATCAATCAAGATTACACGTGAACGGTTATTATTCATGATTTGATGAACAAATTTATGTGTTTTATAATATTAATCATTCGGATGCAATTAATTGTGAGGTGATAGGACGTCGATTACTAATACGTGGAAATAATAACATTTGTTCATTTATTTAATTTTGTTAACAAGAAAAGTCACTTTAGTAATAATAATTAACACAAATACGATAATAAAACTAATATTAAAGGATGATGTAGTAACCCGATCATAATTAATAATCTTATCTTGATTTCATTGATTCACACGTGTATTACACTTATTATTAGTGCATCTTACTTTTAAAGTAATCGAAGTGATTACGTGAGCTTCTATAACCTGAATATCATTTTTTAATAGTTTTGCAGAAGTTTTACAAAATATTAGATAATATAAAATAAAATGTTTGAAAATTGAGGATTTGTAAGTTCTAATACAGTTATAAAGAATACAGCACTCGTGAGCCTCCATAGCTCAGGGGTTAGAGCACTGGTCTTGTAAACCAGGGGTCGAGAGTTCAAATCTCTCTGGGGGCAACTCTTTTTTTTATTTTATATTCGATTCAAATAACACTTTTCGCTTAATAAAATGCACTTGTGATATCAAAAGCGATAAAACAAATAGATTTAAAAAAGTAATTATTACTATTGTCCCACCGAAAACAAATAGTACAACACGAAACCTTGTACTTTTGCAAACAAATGAAATCGCATCTAAATAAATCTCAATTCATTTGATTGTATCTGAAACGTTGGAAGCGGAAACACATGTGTAATTGTAATTATTTGAACGCGCGAGTATGAAGCCGTTGTACGGTTGTAATTAAATGAAATTTATACAAGTTTATAATGCGGTTATATTTAAAATTGATGTCGCTTCTGGCCGGGAACGGAGGTAAAAATATTTGTAACAGTTCGGTGAACCTCTCGTTATCCCTGCAGAAATCCTTCGTCCCAAACCGGCGATGTTTCGCGATCGATCATCGCGATAAAACGCGCGGTATCACCGGCGGACAACACTTTTTCCTCCGCCGCTTGTCACGTTTCTATGCAAGGTAAGTGGAGGCGCCTGTGCGCCGTCGGCGATAAACTATTGTCATCATTAAACGAAATACGTCATAGACGATTACATTTCATGAATCGTTACTTCGTAATTTAAAATAAAAATTCGAAACTGGATAAAAGATGAACGATTGCTTTTCACTAAGGTATTTTATTAAACAAATGATACGTGTATCGAATAAACTGGTACATTTTTTATTTGTTTCTTAGAGCAGGTGTCGTTTAAATGATTAAAAATAAATTACTAAGGGACGTATTTTTGATTCCAAAAGTCACCTAATAATTAATCGAAAATATTGATCCTTTAAAATTGTCGAATATTGGTTGTCTGTAAAAATAATTTTACCATAATTCTTATTTTATCGATTATATTTTTGCGTACCGTTCAAAGAAAAATCAAACGTAAATCAAAGCGCGCAATATTCGATGAGATTTCGAAATTTACGGTCGAAATGAAATTGAAAGGAAAATTTCTTCGGGGCACGCAAACCTTTTCTTTGCAGTTTCAACGAAGAACAGAGAACCAACAAAACATCTTTCGTTTTTTCAGGACCCAGTTTTCCATAAATTAATATTTGCTGGAAACTCGAAGTGAGGTAAATTGATGGCTAAGACGAAGAAGTTGATGAAGTAAATAAAGTCTACTTAGATGTTCATTATTGGCCGCGTCGTTTAAACGACCCTCATTCGTTATCAACAAAACGAAACACGAATATCGCATTTTCTATTCTGCTTTTCTAAAGTACGCGCGAAGGACTTGATGAAGACGGGTTCAGTTTAAGAGTTCAGCGAGGCAATGCACTTCTATAAATCTAAATTAACGATGACAGTAAAGTAGGACGCTTATTGCGACGAAACCGACCGGTGATTTCACTCGGTTTCAATTTCATATAATTGTGGGCCATACTTTCTATTTATTTTCATATTTTCTTTAAGTACAGTGTCTTAAAAATATCCTTAAAATGTTTCAAATTAATCCTGGGAAAAATTGGAAAAATTATATTTATAATAAAATTACTCCACAGTAGTATACAGAACGTAGCAATTATAAAGATTATAGAATTATTAATCAATTTTTTCCAGTCTCTTTTAACAACTGTTTTAAGCGAATAGCTGTTGCCAATATTTGATTGTTTATTGTATCAATAAGCTGTCAGGAATAATAAATGCTAACAGGTTCTTAAATGAACCTTTCGTTTGATCTTTCTACTAACTGGAGCATCTTTCTTGATATCATCGAATCATGAAACCTTTAAGTGTTCGATGGCACGATTGTTACGTCTGCAATCTTAATAAAAACCATGCTCTTGATGTTACAATGATAACAAATTGCATGCTACGATTGCGAGGAAGAAATTGGAACAATTTTGATCTGGATCAAGTTACTGATGCACAGTGGACGAATATAATCAAAGAGTATTATTTGGTGTCACAAAAGGAAATTTGAATTATGTTCCTGGAAACAAGGTTATGAAATTTTTTAAATTCTCTGAACTGTGATTTTAATTTGAGGAATAATTCGTACAATAATTGAAGAATTTCGTTGGGTATTTTTAATTTAACCCTTTGCCATACATTGACGAGTCAGACTCGTGACGCACTTTAACTTAAAATATTACAAACCTGACTTTTATTTTTATTACAATTCCAAATTACATTAGAATTTTCTTTGTTTGTTTTAATATTGCAATAACTATTTAGCTTTATCTGACGCACCTGTGGAAGAAATGATATGGCAAGGGGTTAATGTTGGCCCAGTGTCAGTCAAAAAATTAGAGACAGCAAAGAAAATGATATCAAATCTTAAACTGTTTACTGATTTACAATTTCTATCCGATCGGTTTGTGCAATAATTATTTCCCATTGTAGCAGGATAATTGTTGTTCTAATACGGCGCAACGGTGAATTAGATCGTTGAAAGATAAATCAACAGCGTTGCATGATCAATTCACTGGTAGATCCCCGAACGTTTCGATAAATTGTCAGGCCGAGACCTCAGCTTGGATATTGTGAAATTGCTTTGACACATTTCCTACCGTTTGCCCGCTCATCCGATGCGAAATCGATAAATTAACCGATAGATAATGCACACGGCCAGATGGTACGTGTATGTACGTTTCTGTCGCTCGTCAACTGTATTTCGTTGCTTCTGCCCGGTAATTCATCGATGTTAATTCTATCCGAACTTCGCGTCGACAATGTTCACCAATGCAACAATATTTGTTCCTGTTGTTCAATTTTGGAATTATACCATTAGAACGCTTCTTCCTCGACCCCCTTCACCCCTTAAGCACCAAGATTACGATGGAAAAATTTGTTTAAGGGTAATAATTATACAAAGAACAAACGGGGAACGAAAACGGCATTGGCGACTGACAATTATTTGTTTTATTATCCCCTCTTATTTGTTAATATTATATATACAGTCCCTGGCCATCGAATGAGGACCAATGCAAGTGATGGAAACTTTTATGCAGCCGTAACGTTATCAAAAGGAAAAGGATTTTCCAGAGGCGAAAATTTCACGGATCCGTATAAATTTCGCCTTCTAATCGAACGAATTCCGTCCCCGATTTTTCGCTGACACCTTGTACATTAAAGTCTGATAAGGGGCGGAATTTACGTTCCACGTGAACACTTTTGCCAGGTCGTGTGAGTTGTAACGATGCAACCAGCCGGATCCTTTTCTTCAGCAATATCATCCCGGCGTATTTTAGGAAAGGCCGGTTGTAAAATTCGACGTCCTTTCTTCCCAATTATTCTCGTATTTCGTGGACGGCTCCGTGTCGCACGTGTCACCCCTTTCGTCCTCTCCCCCTCCCTCGTTTCACCTGGATATCATTCGGCAAATGGGAAAACCATAGGTGGCCTGGTGAAACGCTGCCGCAGAAAAATTTCAACGAGTACGTACCGTGCGCCGACCTATATCGTGGACGAAATTGAAAAGTCCATAAAACCTGACGAATATAAGGGGTGGGCCAGGTAATTTCATCGCTCGTCCCTGTAAAATATTAGAGAAGAAATTTATACGGAGATAGGTGTTCTCAGAATTTCTCAATGAAATTTGTAGAATTTCAATGCATTTGCCAACAGTCGAAGGTCTCACAATCTTCCTTTCCAAGTTTATGTCTGTTCATTAAATTTTCCATCCTTGTAAATAATAAGACGGTGGGGGACCGCGTCTGAGATTGAAATTAACAACCTTAGAGCCAAATCTTCGTGAAACTTTATTCCACCATGAATAATTTCTCTCGTCCCACCAATAATGAATAACTCAAGTTACACAAAGATTCATAATATCTTATGAATTTTGTTTTAAATATTGCAAAAACATGTCGCACCGCTTAAAAGATAAGTGAAAATAAGTGCCAGTGAACATGCTAATATTCGGATACTCCAATTCCCTTAGGGGGTGAGGGGTGTCTTTGAAAGATCTCCTCCATGTTAAAAAAAGAAATGTCTAATGATACACACGAATTTCGAACATTCCAAAGCACTTCTTATCTTAATTTCTGTCAAAAAGTACTTCGAAATGATCGATCAGAATGCCGTCTTTTGCGCGAGGAAAAATTTGCACGCCTCCGTTCGATTACCGATGCATTCGCCAGCAAAGTCGTTTGCTGCATTGTGCAATGTGTCAGCCTCGGGTCAACACTCTGAAGGAGCACTGTTCCGAACTTTCGAAAGCGTTCAAATAGCCGTGTAAATTGGGTGTGCACGATGAGCATCCTTGTCGCGTGAATAACAATTATCCGGTGAACACTGAACTCGCTCGTCGATTCGTTCGATAGGATTGATACAAGGAGTGCATTGTACAATATCCCCGAATGCGTTTCGTTGACGTGTGCGTTCATTAACGAGTTTCAAAGAAAATTCTTCGACGAGAAGACACCCCTGTGCTTTCGATAGAAACATTTCCTCGTGATCGGATCGCAAATTAATCAAATCTTAATTGGATCGATGTGGGAAATTAGAAAGACGACTCTATTAATTTTTTATTTTCAATAAATGTATTGGGTTGGCAAGACAGTAATTTCCGTTTGCATAAGTAATATATTATTACTGACATTAACTAATCAAAGCAAAAATGTTAAACTATTATAGCAAAATTCTAGGTACGTAATGCGTCATGATCAATTGTTGAAGGGGATGTAACGTTCATCTGCATGCCCCTTGAGAATGATGTCCAGAGTAAGATACTCTATCGTGAAATAAGAACTTTGTATCAGAATTTTCGGGAACCCCTTTTACGGAATCAAAATCCCGATATTGAGAAATTGTATCAGGAGAACATGATGTGCCAGGAGGTATTCTTCGTGCCACTTCTCGGAATTTTAGTGACGTCAAATTCCAGGAATTTTCGGGAACCCCTTTTGCGAAACCAAGTTCCAGATTTGAACTTTATCGAACTCCGAATACCATCATGTGGCACACCGTTGAATTCGTCTCGATGCCCGCTGTTACATCCTGAAGAGAAAAGTGTAGCATCTCATTTAAAAAAACTACATTGACCTTCAGATCTCGTCTATTACCCCACCCAGAGGAAAATACTTATTACCGCATGATGCACCCCATTTTGTCAAGCAACTTTTGTAGGAACATATTTTTAATAACTACAACTCCTTCCAAAATATCCTGCTGTAATCACTTAAGTTGGACACCCTGTACATTCACCTTTATCGAAACCAAAATCCCGGTTTTGAGAAATTGTATCAGGAGAATATGATGTGCCAGGAGGTATTCTTCGTGCCACTTCTCGGAATTTTAGTGACGTCAAATTCCAGGAATTTTCGGGAACCCCTTTTGCGAAACCAAGTTCCAGATTTGAACTTTATCGAACTCCGAATACCATCATGTGGCACACCGTTGAATTCGTCTCGATGCCCGCTGTTACATCCTGAAGAGAAAAGTGTAGCATCTCATTTAAAAAAACTACATTTACCTTCAGATCTCGTCTATTACCCCACCCAGAGGAAAATACTTATTACCGCATGATGCACCCCATTTTGTCAAGCAACTTTTGTAGGAACATATTTTTAATAACTACAACTCCTTCCAAAATATCCTGCTGTAATCACTTAAGTTGGACACCCTGTACATTCACCTTTATCGAAACCAAAATCCCGGTTTTGAGAAATTGTATCAGGAGAATATGATGTGCCAGGAGGTATTCTTCGTGCCACTTCTCGGAATTTTAGTGACGTCAAATTCCAGGAATTTTCGGGAACCCCTTTTGCGAAACCAAGTTCCAGATTTGAACTTTATCGAACTCCGAATACCATCATGTGGCACACCGTTGAATTCGTCTCGATGCCCGCTGTTACATCCTGAAGAGAAAAGTGTAGCATCTCATTTAAAAAAACTACATTTACCTTCAGATCTCGTCTATTACCCCACCCAGAGGAAAATACTTATTACCGCATGATGCACCCCATTTTGTCAAGCAACTTTTGTAGGAACATATTTTTAATAACTACAACTCCTTCCAAAATATCCTGCTGTAATCACTTAAGTTGGACACCCTGTACATTCACCTTTATCGAAACCAAAATCCCGGTTTTGAGAAATTGTATCAGGAGAATATGATGTGCCAGGAGGTATTCTTCGTGCCACTTCTCGGAATTTTAGTGACGTCAAATTCCAGGAATTTTCGGGAACCCCTTTTGCGAAACCAAGTTCCAGATTTGAACTTTATCGAACTCCGAATACCATCATGTGGCACACCGTTGAATTCGTCTCGATGCCCGCTGTTACATCCTGAAGAGAAAAGTGTAGCATCTCATTTAAAAAAACTACATTTACCTTCAGATCTCGTCTATTACCCCACCCAGAGGAAAATACTTATTACCGCATGATGCACCCCATTTTGTCAAGCAACTTTTGTAGGAACATATTTTTAATAACTACAACTCCTTCCAAAATATCCTGCTGTAATCACTTAAGTTGGACACCCTGTACATTCACCTTTATCGAAACCAAAATCCCGGTTTTGAGAAATTGTATCAGGAGAATATGATGTGCCAGGAGGTATTCTTCGTGCCACTTCTCGGAATTTTAGTGACGTCAAATTCCAGGAATTTTCGGGAACCCCTTTTGCGAAACCAAGTTCCAGATTTGAACTTTATCGAACTCCGAATACCATCATGTGGCACACCGTTGAATTCGTCTCGATGCCCGCTGTTACATCCTGAAGAGAAAAGTGTAGCATCTCATTTAAAAAAACTACATTTACCTTCAGATCTCGTCTATTACCCCACCCAGAGGAAAATACTTATTACCGCATGATGCACCCCATTTTGTCAAGCAACTTTTGTAGGAACATATTTTTAATAACTACAACTCCTTCCAAAATATCCTGCTGTAATCACTTAAGTTGGACACCCTGTACATTCACCTTTATCGAAACCAAAATCCCGGTTTTGAGAAATTGTATCAGGAGAATATGATGTGCCAGGAGGTATTCTTCGTGCCACTTCTCGGAATTTTAGTGACGTCAAATTCCAGGAATTTTCGGGAACCCCTTTTGCGAAACCAAGTTCCAGATTTGAACTTTATCGAACTCCGAATACCATCATGTGGCACACCGTTGAATTCGTCTCGATGCCCGCTGTTACATCCTGAAGAGAAAAGTGTAGCATCTCATTTAAAAAAACTACATTTACCTTCAGATCTCGTCTATTACCCCACCCAGAGGAAAATACTTATTACCGCATGATGCACCCCATTTTGTCAAGCAACTTTTGTAGGAACATATTTTTAATAACTACAACTCCTTCCAAAATATCCTGCTGTAATCACTTAAGTTGGACACCCTGTACATTCACCTTTATCGAAACCAAAATCCCGGTTTTGAGAAATTGTATCAGGAGAATATGATGTGCCAGGAGGTATTCTTCGTGCCACTTCTCGGAATTTTAGTGACGTCAAATTCCAGGAATTTTCGGGAACCCCTTTTGCGAAACCAAGTTCCAGATTTGAACTTTATCGAACTCCGAATACCATCATGTGGCACACCGTTGAATTCGTCTCGATGCCCGCTGTTACATCCTGAAGAGAAAAGTGTAGCATCTCATTTAAAAAAACTACATTTACCTTCAGATCTCGTCTATTACCCCACCCAGAGGAAAATACTTATTACCGCATGATGCACCCCATTTTGTCAAGCAACTTTTGTAGGAACATATTTTTAATAACTACAACTCCTTCCAAAATATCCTGCTGTAATCACTTAAGTTGGACACCCTGTACATTCACCTTTATCGAAACCAAAATCCCGGTTTTGAGAAATTGTATCAGGAGAATATGATGTGCCAGGAGGTATTCTTCGTGCCACTTCTCGGAATTTTAGTGACGTCAAATTCCAGGAATTTTCGGGAACCCCTTTTGCGAAACCAAGTTCCAGATTTGAACTTTATCGAACTCCGAATACCATCATGTGGCACACCGTTGAATTCGTCTCGATGCCCGCTGTTACATCCTGAAGAGAAAAGTGTAGCATCTCATTTAAAAAAACTACATTTACCTTCAGATCTCGTCTATTACCCCACCCAGAGGAAAATACTTATTACCGCATGATGCACCCCATTTTGTCAAGCAACTTTTGTAGGAACATATTTTTAATAACTACAACTCCTTCCAAAATATCCTGCTGTAATCACTTAAGTTGGACACCCTGTACATTCACCTTTATCGAAACCAAAATCCCGGTTTTGAGAAATTGTATCAGGAGAATATGATGTGCCAGGAGGTATTCTTCGTGCCACTTCTCGGAATTTTAGTGACGTCAAATTCCAGGAATTTTCGGGAACCCCTTTTGCGAAACCAAGTTCCAGATTTGAACTTTATCGAACTCCGAATACCATCATGTGGCACACCGTTGAATTCGTCTCGATGCCCGCTGTTACATCCTGAAGAGAAAAGTGTAGCATCTCATTTAAAAAAACTACATTGACCTTCAGATCTCGTCTATTACCCCACCCAGAGGAAAATACTTATTACCGCATGATGCACCCCATTTTGTCAAGCAACTTTTGTAGGAACATATTTTTAATAACTACAACTCCTTCCAAAATATCCTGCTGTAATCACTTAAGTTGGACACCCTGTACATTCACCTTTATCGAAACCAAAATCCCGGTTTTGAGAAATTGTATCAGGAGAATATGATGTGCCAGGAGGTATTCTTCGTGCCACTTCTCGGAATTTTAGTGACGTCAAATTCCAGGAATTTTCGGGAACCCCTTTTGCGAAACCAAGTTCCAGATTTGAACTTTATCGAACTCCGAATACCATCATGTGGCACACCGTTGAATTCGTCTCGATGCCCGCTGTTACATCCTGAAGAGAAAAGTGTAGCATCTCATTTAAAAAAACTACATTGACCTTCAGATCTCGTCTATTACCCCACCCAGAGGAAAATACTTATTACCGCATGATGCACCCCATTTTGTCAAGCAACTTTTGTAGGAACATATTTTTAATAACTACAACTCCTTCCAAAATATCCTGCTGTAATCACTTAAGTTGGACACCCTGTACATTCACCTTTATCGAAACCAAAATCCCGGTTTTGAGAAATTGTATCAGGAGAATATGATGTGCCAGGAGGTATTCTTCGTGCCACTTCTCGGAATTTTAGTGACGTCAAATTCCAGGAATTTTCGGGAACCCCTTTTGCGAAACCAAGTTCCAGATTTGAACTTTATCGAACTCCGAATACCATCATGTGGCACACCGTTGAATTCGTCTCGATGCCCGCTGTTACATCCTGAAGAGAAAAGTGTAGCATCTCATTTAAAAAAACTACATTTACCTTCAGATCTCGTCTATTACCCCACCCAGAGGAAAATACTTATTACCGCATGATGCACCCCATTTTGTCAAGCAACTTTTGTAGGAACATATTTTTAATAACTACAACTCCTTCCAAAATATCCTGCTGTAATCACTTAAGTTGGACACCCTGTACATTCACCTTTATCGAAACCAAAATCCCGGTTTTGAGAAATTGTATCAGGAGAATATGATGTGCCAGGAGGTATTCTTCGTGCCACTTCTCGGAATTTTAGTGACGTCAAATTCCAGGAATTTTCGGGAACCCCTTTTGCGAAACCAAGTTCCAGATTTGAACTTTATCGAACTCCGAATACCATCATGTGGCACACCGTTGAATTCGTCTCGATGCCCGCTGTTACATCCTGAAGAGAAAAGTGTAGCATCTCATTTAAAAAAACTACATTGACCTTCAGATCTCGTCTATTACCCCACCCAGAGGAAAATACTTATTACCGCATGATGCACCCCATTTTGTCAAGCAACTTTTGTAGGAACATATTTTTAATAACTACAACTCCTTCCAAAATATCCTGCTGTAATCACTTAAGTTGGACACCCTGTACATTCACCTTTATCGAAACCAAAATCCCGGTTTTGAGAAATTGTATCAGGAGAATATGATGTGCCAGGAGGTATTCTTCGTGCCACTTCTCGGAATTTTAGTGACGTCAAATTCCAGGAATTTTCGGGAACCCCTTTTGCGAAACCAAGTTCCAGATTTGAACTTTATCGAACTCCGAATACCATCATGTGGCACACCGTTGAATTCGTCTCGATGCCCGCTGTTACATCCTGAAGAGAAAAGTGTAGCATCTCATTTAAAAAAACTACATTGACCTTCAGATCTCGTCTATTACCCCACCCAGAGGAAAATACTTATTACCGCATGATGCACCCCATTTTGTCAAGCAACTTTTGTAGGAACATATTTTTAATAACTACAACTCCTTCCAAAATATCCTGCTGTAATCACTTAAGTTGGACACCCTGTACATTCACCTTTATCGAAACCAAAATCCCGGTTTTGAGAAATTGTATCAGGAGAATATGATGTGCCAGGAGGTATTCTTCGTGCCACTTCTCGGAATTTTAGTGACGTCAAATTCCAGGAATTTTCGGGAACCCCTTTTGCGAAACCAAGTTCCAGATTTGAACTTTATCGAACTCCGAATACCATCATGTGGCACACCGTTGAATTCGTCTCGATGCCCGCTGTTACATCCTGAAGAGAAAAGTGTAGCATCTCATTTAAAAAAACTACATTTACCTTCAGATCTCGTCTATTACCCCACCCAGAGGAAAATACTTATTACCGCATGATGCACCCCATTTTGTCAAGCAACTTTTGTAGGAACATATTTTTAATAACTACAACTCCTTCCAAAATATCCTGCTGTAATCACTTAAGTTGGACACCCTGTACATTCACCTTTATCGAAACCAAAATCCCGGTTTTGAGAAATTGTATCAGGAGAATATGATGTGCCAGGAGGTATTCTTCGTGCCACTTCTCGGAATTTTAGTGACGTCAAATTCCAGGAATTTTCGGGAACCCTTTTGCGAAACCAAGTTCCAGATTTGAACTTTATCGAACTCCGAATACCATCATGTGGCACACCGTTGAATTCGTCTCGATGCCCGCTGTTACATCCTGAAGAGAAAAGTGTAGCATCTTATTTAAAAAAACTACATTGACCTTCAGATCTCGTCTATTACCCCACCCAGAGGAAAATACTTATTACCGCATGATGCACCCCATTTTGTCAAGCAACTTTTGTAGGAACATATTTTTAATAACTACAACTCCTTCCAAAATATCCTGCTGTAATCACTTAAGTTGGACACCCTGTACATTCACCTTTATCGAAACCAAAATCCCGGTTTTGAGAAATTGTATCAGGAGAATATGATGTGCCAGGAGGTATTCTTCGTGCCACTTCTCGGAATTTTAGTGACGTCAAATTCCAGGAATTTTCGGGAACCCCTTTTGCGAAACCAAGTTCCAGATTTGAACTTTATCGAACTCCGAATACCATCATGTGGCACACCGTTGAATTCGTCTCGATGCCCGCTGTTACATCCTGAAGAGAAAAGTGTAGCATCTAATTTAAAAAAACTACATTGACCTTCAGATCTCGTCTATTACCCCACCCAGAGGAAAATACTTATTACCGCATGATGCACCCCATTTTGTCAAGCAACTTTTGTAGGAACATATTTTTAATAACTACAACTCCTTCCAAAATATCCTGCTGTAATCACTTAAGTTGGACACCCTGTACATTCACCTTTATCGAAACCAAAATCCTGGTTTTGAAAAATTGTATCAGGAGAATATGATGTGCCAGGAGGTATTCTTCGTGCCACTTCCCAGAATTTTAGTGACGTCGAATTCCAGGAATTTCCGGGAACTTGGACTCAGAAACCAAGGATTTAATTAATAATCGGAACTTAGATACCTGTTGTATCAATTCTATAACAAATCCGATTATAAATTAAAGTTGTATAGATAGTGCGCAAAATTACAATTGTAAACGTTAGTTGTAAATAATTTAATAACTATTCTAAAGCTCAATGTATAATAAATCATTTAGTTTATTGAATAAATGCAGATTTTCAAAAATAACACAGAACTCGTTTATTTATTTAAATAAATCTCTCTTGATATCCTTATCCCATAAATAATTTCAGAAAATAATGAAAATTAGCAATAGCAAATCGAAGACTATAAAATTTAAATTCACCGAATTTCGGATCCCGAAATTGTATTAGGAGAACATGATGTGCCAGGAGGTATTCTTCGTGCCACTTCCCAGAATTTAAGTGACGTCGAATTCCAGGAATTTCCGGGAACTTGGACTCAGAAACCAAGGATTTAATTAATAATCGGAACTTAGATACCTGTTGTATCAATTCTATAACAAATCCGATTATAAATTAAAGTTGTATAGATAGTGCGCAAAATTACAATTGTAAACGTTAGTTGTAAATAATTTAATAACTATTCTAAAGCTCAATGTATAATAAATCATTTAGTTTATTGAATAAATGCAGATTTTCAAAAATAACACAGAACTCGTTTATTTATTTAAATAAATCTCTCTTGATATCCTTATCCCATAAATAATTTCAGAAAATAATGAAAATTAGCAATAGCAAATCGAAGACTATAAAATTTAAATTCACCGAATTTCGGATCCCGAAATTGTATTAGGAGAATATGATGTGCCAGGAGGTATTCTTCGTGCCACTTCCCAGAATTTTAGTGACGTCGAATTCCAGGAATTTCCGGGAACTTGGACTCAGAAACCAAGGATTTAATTAATAATCGGAACTTAGATACCTGTTGTATCAATTCTATAACAAATCCGATTATAAATTAAAGTTGTATAGATAGTGCGCAAAATTACAATTGTAAACGTTAGTTGTAAATAATTTAATAACTATTCTAAAGCTCAATGTATAATAAATCATTTAGTTTATTGAATAAATGCAGATTTTCAAAAATAACACAGAACTCGTTTATTTATTTAAATAAATCTCTCTTGATATCCTTATCCCATAAATAATTTCAGAAAATAATGAAAATTAGCAATAGCAAATCGAAGACTATAAAATTTAAATTCACCGAATTTCGGATCCCGAAATTGTATCAGGAGAACATGATGTGCCAGGAGGTATTCTTCGTGCCACTTCCCAGAATTTTAGTGACGTCGAATTCCAGGAATTTCCGGGAACTTGGACTCAGAAACCAAGGATTTAATTAATAATCGGAACTTAGATACCTGTTGTATCAATTCTATAACAAATCCGATTATAAATTAAAGTTGTATAGATAGTGCGCAAAATTACAATTGTAAACGTTAGTTGTAAATAATTTAATAACTATTCTAAAGCTCAATGTATAATAAATCATTTAGTTTATTGAATAAATGCAGATTTTCAAAAATAACACAGAACTCGTTTATTTATTTAAATAAATCTCTCTTGATATCCTTATCCCATAAATAATTTCAGAAAATAATGAAAATTAGCAATAGCAAATCGAAGACTATAAAATTTAAATTCACCGAATTTCGGATCCCGAAATTGTATCAGGAGAATATGATGTGCCAGGAGGTATTCTTCGTGCCACTTCCCAGAATTTTAGTGACGTCGAATTCCAGGAATTTCCGGGAACTTGGACTCAGAAACCAAGGATTTAATTAATAATCGGAACTTAGATACCTGTTGTATCAATTCTATAACAAATCCGATTATAAATTAAAGTTGTATAGATAGTGCGCAAAATTACAATTGTAAACGTTAGTTGTAAATAATTTAATAACTATTCTAAAGCTCAATGTATAATAAATCATTTAGTTTATTGAATAAATGCAGATTTTCAAAAATAACACAGAACTCGTTTATTTATTTAAATAAATCTCTCTTGATATCCTTATCCCATAAATAATTTCAGAAAATAATGAAAATTAGCAATAGCAAATCGAAGACTATAAAATTTAAATTCACCGAATTTCGGATCCCGAAATTGTATCAGGAGAACATGATGTGCCAGGAGGTATTCTTCGTGCCACTTCCCAGAATTTTAGTGACGTCGAATTCCAGGAATTTCCGGGAACTTGGACTCAGAAACCAAGGATTTAATTAATAATCGGAACTTAGATACCTGTTGTATCAATTCTATAACAAATCCGATTATAAATTAAAGTTGTATAGATAGTGCGCAAAATTACAATTGTAAACGTTAGTTGTAAATAATTTAATAACTATTCTAAAGCTCAATGTATAATAAATCATTTAGTTTATTGAATAAATGCAGATTTTCAAAAATAACACAGAACTCGTTTATTTATTTAAATAAATCTCTCTTGATATCCTTATCCCATAAATAATTTCAGAAAATAATGAAAATTAGCAATAGCAAATCGAAGACTATAAAATTTAAATTCACCGAATTTCGGATCCCGAAATTGTATCAGGAGAACATGATGTGCCAGGAGGTATTCTTCGTGCCACTTCCCAGAATTTTAGTGACGTCGAATTCCAGGAATTTCCGGGAACTTGGACTCAGAAACCAAGGATTTAATTAATAATCGGAACTTAGATACCTGTTGTATCAATTCTATAACAAATCCGATTATAAATTAAAGTTGTATAGATAGTGCGCAAAATTACAATTGTAAACGTTAGTTGTAAATAATTTAATAACTATTCTAAAGCTCAATGTATAATAAATCATTTAGTTTATTGAATAAATGCAGATTTTCAAAAATAACACAGAACTCGTTTATTTATTTAAATAAATCTCTCTTGATATCCTTATCCCATAAATAATTTCAGAAAATAATGAAAATTAGCAATAGCAAATCGAAGACTATAAAATTTAAATTCACCGAATTTCGGATCCCGAAATTGTATCAGGAGAACATGATGTGCCAGGAGGTATTCTTCGTGCCACTTCCCAGAATTTTAGTGACGTCGAATTCCAGGAATTTCCGGGAACTTGGACTCAGAAACCAAGGATTTAATTAATAATCGGAACTTAGATACCTGTTGTATCAATTCTATAACAAATCCGATTATAAATTAAAGTTGTATAGATAGTGCGCAAAATTACAATTGTAAACGTTAGTTGTAAATAATTTAATAACTATTCTAAAGCTCAATGTATAATAAATCATTTAGTTTATTGAATAAATGCAGATTTTCAAAAATAACACAGAACTCGTTTATTTATTTAAATAAATCTCTCTTGATATCCTTATCCCATAAATAATTTCAGAAAATAATGAAAATTAGCAATAGCAAATCGAAGACTATAAAATTTAAATTCACCGAATTTCGGATCCCGAAATTGTATCAGGAGAACATGATGTGCCAGGAGGTATTCTTCGTGCCACTTCCCAGAATTTTAGTGACGTCGAATTCCAGGAATTTCCGGGAACTTGGACTCAGAAACCAAGGATTTAATTAATAATCGGAACTTAGATACCTGTTGTATCAATTCTATAACAAATCCGATTATAAATTAAAGTTGTATAGATAGTGCGCAAAATTACAATTGTAAACGTTAGTTGTAAATAATTTAATAACTATTCTAAAGCTCAATGTATAATAAATCATTTAGTTTATTGAATAAATGCAGATTTTCAAAAATAACACAGAACTCGTTTATTTATTTAAATAAATCTCTCTTGATATCCTTATCCCATAAATAATTTCAGAAAATAATGAAAATTAGCAATAGCAAATCGAAGACTATAAAATTTAAATTCACCGAATTTCGGATCCCGAAATTGTATCAGGAGAACATGATGTGCCAGGAGGTATTCTTCGTGCCACTTCCCAGAATTTTAGTGACGTCGAATTCCAGGAATTTCCGGGAACTTGGACTCAGAAACCAAGGATTTAATTAATAATCGGAACTTAGATACCTGTTGTATCAATTCTATAACAAATCCGATTATAAATTAAAGTTGTATAGATAGTGCGCAAAATTACAATTGTAAACGTTAGTTGTAAATAATTTAATAACTATTCTAAAGCTCAATGTATAATAAATCATTTAGTTTATTGAATAAATGCAGATTTTCAAAAATAACACAGAACTCGTTTATTTATTTAAATAAATCTCTCTTGATATCCTTATCCCATAAATAATTTCAGAAAATAATGAAAATTAGCAATAGCAAATCGAAGACTATAAAATTTAAATTCACCGAATTTCGGATCCCGAAATTGTATCAGGAGAACATGATGTGCCAGGAGGTATTCTTCGTGCCACTTCCCAGAATTTTAGTGACGTCGAATTCCAGGAATTTCCGGGAACTTGGACTCAGAAACCAAGGATTTAATTAATAATCGGAACTTAGATACCTGTTGTATCAATTCTATAACAAATCCGATTATAAATTAAAGTTGTATAGATAGTGCGCAAAATTACAATTGTAAACGTTAGTTGTAAATAATTTAATAACTATTCTAAAGCTCAATGTATAATAAATCATTTAGTTTATTGAATAAATGCAGATTTTCAAAAATAACACAGAACTCGTTTATTTATTTAAATAAATCTCTCTTGATATCCTTATCCCATAAATAATTTCAGAAAATAATGAAAATTAGCAATAGCAAATCGAAGACTATAAAATTTAAATTCACCGAATTTCGGATCCCGAAATTGTATCAGGAGAACATGATGTGCCAGGAGGTATTCTTCGTGCCACTTCCCAGAATTTTAGTGACGTCGAATTCCAGGAATTTCCGGGAACTTGGACTCAGAAACCAAGGATTTAATTAATAATCGGAACTTAGATACCTGTTGTATCAATTCTATAACAAATCCGATTATAAATTAAAGTTGTATAGATAGTGCGCAAAATTACAATTGTAAACGTTAGTTGTAAATAATTTAATAACTATTCTAAAGCTCAATGTATAATAAATCATTTAGTTTATTGAATAAATGCAGATTTTCAAAAATAACACAGAACTCGTTTATTTATTTAAATAAATCTCTCTTGATATCCTTATCCCATAAATAATTTCAGAAAATAATGAAAATTAGCAATAGCAAATCGAAGACTATAAAATTTAAATTCACCGAATTTCGGATCCCGAAATTGTATCAGGAGAACATGATGTGCCAGGAGGTATACTTCGTGCCACTTCCCAGAATTTTAGTGACGTCGAATTCCAGGAATTTCCGGGAACTTGGACTCAGAAACCAAGGATTTAATTAATAATCGGAACTTAGATACCTGTTGTATCAATTCTATAACAAATCCGATTATAAATTAAAGTTGTATAGATAGTGCGCAAAATTACAATTGTAAACGTTAGTTGTAAATAATTTAATAACTATTCTAAAGCTCAATGTATAATAAATCATTTAGTTTATTGAATAAATGCAGATTTTCAAAAATAACACAGAACTCGTTTATTTATTTAAATAAATCTCTCTTGATATCCTTATCCCATAAATAATTTCAGAAAATAATGAAAATTAGCAATAGCAAATCGAAGACTATAAAATTTAAATTCACCGAATTTCGGATCCCGAAATTGTATCAGGAGAACATGATGTGCCAGGAGGTATTCTTCGTGCCACTTCCCAGAATTTTAGTGACGTCGAATTCCAGGAATTTCCGGGAACTTGGACTCAGAAACCAAGGATTTAATTAATAATCGGAACTTAGATACCTGTTGTATCAATTCTATAACAAATCCGATTATAAATTAAAGTTGTATAGATAGTGCGCAAAATTACAATTGTAAACGTTAGTTGTAAATAATTTAATAACTATTCTAAAGCTCAATGTATAATAAATCATTTAGTTTATTGAATAAATGCAGATTTTCAAAAATAACACAGAACTCGTTTATTTATTTAAATAAATCTCTCTTGATATCCTTATCCCATAAATAATTTCAGAAAATAATGAAAATTAGCAATAGCAAATCGAAGACTATAAAATTTAAATTCACCGAATTTCGGATCCCGAAATTGTATCAGGAGAACATGATGTGCCAGGAGGTATTCTTCGTGCCACTTCCCAGAATTTTAGTGACGTCGAATTCCAGGAATTTCCGGGAACTTGGACTCAGAAACCAAGGATTTAATTAATAATCGGAACTTAGATACCTGTTGTATCAATTCTATAACAAATCCGATTATAAATTAAAGTTGTATAGATAGTGCGCAAAATTACAATTGTAAACGTTAGTTGTAAATAATTTAATAACTATTCTAAAGCTCAATGTATAATAAATCATTTAGTTTATTGAATAAATGCAGATTTTCAAAAATAACACAGAACTCGTTTATTTATTTAAATAAATCTCTCTTGATATCCTTATCCCATAAATAATTTCAGAAAATAATGAAAATTAGCAATAGCAAATCGAAGACTATAAAATTTAAATTCACCGAATTTCGGATCCCGAAATTGTATCAGGAGAACATGATGTGCCAGGAGGTATTCTTCGTGCCACTTCCCAGAATTTTAGTGACGTCGAATTCCAGGAATTTCCGGGAACTTGGACTCAGAAACCAAGGATTTAATTAATAATCGGAACTTAGATACCTGTTGTATCAATTCTATAACAAATCCGATTATAAATTAAAGTTGTATAGATAGTGCGCAAAATTACAATTGTAAACGTTAGTTGTAAATAATTTAATAACTATTCTAAAGCTCAATGTATAATAAATCATTTAGTTTATTGAATAAATGCAGATTTTCAAAAATAACACAGAACTCGTTTATTTATTTAAATAAATCTCTCTTGATATCCTTATCCCATAAATAATTTCAGAAAATAATGAAAATTAGCAATAGCAAATCGAAGACTATAAAATTTAAATTCACCGAATTTCGGATCCCGAAATTGTATCAGGAGAACATGATGTGCCAGGAGGTATTCTTCGTGCCACTTCCCAGAATTTTAGTGACGTCGAATTCCAGGAATTTCCGGGAACTTGGACTCAGAAACCAAGGATTTAATTAATAATCGGAACTTAGATACCTGTTGTATCAATTCTATAACAAATCCGATTATAAATTAAAGTTGTATAGATAGTGCGCAAAATTACAATTGTAAACGTTAGTTGTAAATAATTTAATAACTATTCTAAAGCTCAATGTATAATAAATCATTTAGTTTATTGAATAAATGCAGATTTTCAAAAATAACACAGAACTCGTTTATTTATTTAAATAAATCTCTCTTGATATCCTTATCCCATAAATAATTTCAGAAAATAATGAAAATTAGCAATAGCAAATCGAAGACTATAAAATTTAAATTCACCGAATTTCGGATCCCGAAATTGTATCAGGAGAACATGATGTGCCAGGAGGTATTCTTCGTGCCACTTCCCAGAATTTTAGTGACGTCGAATTCCAGGAATTTCCGGGAACTTGGACTCAGAAACCAAGGATTTAATTAATAATCGGAACTTAGATACCTGTTGTATCAATTCTATAACAAATCCGATTATAAATTAAAGTTGTATAGATAGTGCGCAAAATTACAATTGTAAACGTTAGTTGTAAATAATTTAATAACTATTCTAAAGCTCAATGTATAATAAATCATTTAGTTTATTGAATAAATGCAGATTTTCAAAAATAACACAGAACTCGTTTATTTATTTAAATAAATCTCTCTTGATATCCTTATCCCATAAATAATTTCAGAAAATAATGAAAATTAGCAATAGCAAATCGAAGACTATAAAATTTAAATTCACCGAATTTCGGATCCCGAAATTGTATCAGGAGAACATGATGTGCCAGGAGGTATTCTTCGTGCCACTTCCCAGAATTTTAGTGACGTCGAATTCCAGGAATTTCCGGGAACTTGGACTCAGAAACCAAGGATTTAATTAATAATCGGAACTTAGATACCTGTTGTATCAATTCTATAACAAATCCGATTATAAATTAAAGTTGTATAGATAGTGCGCAAAATTACAATTGTAAACGTTAGTTGTAAATAATTTAATAACTATTCTAAAGCTCAATGTATAATAAATCATTTAGTTTATTGAATAAATGCAGATTTTCAAAAATAACACAGAACTCGTTTATTTATTTAAATAAATCTCTCTTGATATCCTTATCCCATAAATAATTTCAGAAAATAATGAAAATTAGCAATAGCAAATCGAAGACTATAAAATTTAAATTCACCGAATTTCGGATCCCGAAATTGTATCAGGAGAACATGATGTGCCAGGAGGTATTCTTCGTGCCACTTCCCAGAATTTTAGTGACGTCGAATTCCAGGAATTTCCGGGAACTTGGACTCAGAAACCAAGGATTTAATTAATAATCGGAACTTAGATACCTGTTGTATCAATTCTATAACAAATCCGATTATAAATTAAAGTTGTATAGATAGTGCGCAAAATTACAATTGTAAACGTTAGTTGTAAATAATTTAATAACTATTCTAAAGCTCAATGTATAATAAATCATTTAGTTTATTGAATAAATGCAGATTTTCAAAAATAACACAGAACTCGTTTATTTATTTAAATAAATCTCTCTTGATATCCTTATCCCATAAATAATTTCAGAAAATAATGAAAATTAGCAATAGCAAATCGAAGACTATAAAATTTAAATTCACCGAATTTCGGATCCCGAAATTGTATCAGGAGAACATGATGTGCCAGGAGGTATTCTTCGTGCCACTTCCCAGAATTTTAGTGACGTCGAATTCCAGGAATTTCCGGGAACTTGGACTCAGAAACCAAGGATTTAATTAATAATCGGAACTTAGATACCTGTTGTATCAATTCTATAACAAATCCGATTATAAATTAAAGTTGTATAGATAGTGCGCAAAATTACAATTGTAAACGTTAGTTGTAAATAATTTAATAACTATTCTAAAGCTCAATGTATAATAAATCATTTAGTTTATTGAATAAATGCAGATTTTCAAAAATAACACAGAACTCGTTTATTTATTTAAATAAATCTCTCTTGATATCCTTATCCCATAAATAATTTCAGAAAATAATGAAAATTAGCAATAGCAAATCGAAGACTATAAAATTTAAATTCACCGAATTTCGGATCCCGAAATTGTATCAGGAGAACATGATGTGCCAGGAGGTATTCTTCGTGCCACTTCCCAGAATTTTAGTGACGTCGAATTCCAGGAATTTCCGGGAACTTGGACTCAGAAACCAAGGATTTAATTAATAATCGGAACTTAGATACCTGTTGTATCAATTCTATAACAAATCCGATTATAAATTAAAGTTGTATAGATAGTGCGCAAAATTACAATTGTAAACGTTAGTTGTAAATAATTTAATAACTATTCTAAAGCTCAATGTATAATAAATCATTTAGTTTATTGAATAAATGCAGATTTTCAAAAATAACACAGAACTCGTTTATTTATTTAAATAAATCTCTCTTGATATCCTTATCCCATAAATAATTTCAGAAAATAATGAAAATTAGCAATAGCAAATCGAAGACTATAAAATTTAAATTCACCGAATTTCGGATCCCGAAATTGTATCAGGAGAACATGATGTGCCAGGAGGTATTCTTCGTGCCACTTCCCAGAATTTTAGTGACGTCGAATTCCAGGAATTTCCGGGAACTTGGACTCAGAAACCAAGGATTTAATTAATAATCGGAACTTAGATACCTGTTGTATCAATTCTATAACAAATCCGATTATAAATTAAAGTTGTATAGATAGTGCGCAAAATTACAATTGTAAACGTTAGTTGTAAATAATTTAATAACTATTCTAAAGCTCAATGTATAATAAATCATTTAGTTTATTGAATAAATGCAGATTTTCAAAAATAACACAGAACTCGTTTATTTATTTAAATAAATCTCTCTTGATATCCTTATCCCATAAATAATTTCAGAAAATAATGAAAATTAGCAATAGCAAATCGAAGACTATAAAATTTAAATTCACCGAATTTCGGATCCCGAAATTGTATCAGGAGAACATGATGTGCCAGGAGGTATTCTTCGTGCCACTTCCCAGAATTTTAGTGACGTCGAATTCCAGGAATTTCCGGGAACTTGGACTCAGAAACCAAGGATTTAATTAATAATCGGAACTTAGATACCTGTTGTATCAATTCTATAACAAATCCGATTATAAATTAAAGTTGTATAGATAGTGCGCAAAATTACAATTGTAAACGTTAGTTGTAAATAATTTAATAACTATTCTAAAGCTCAATGTATAATAAATCATTTAGTTTATTGAATAAATGCAGATTTTCAAAAATAACACAGAACTCGTTTATTTATTTAAATAAATCTCTCTTGATATCCTTATCCCATAAATAATTTCAGAAAATAATGAAAATTAGCAATAGCAAATCGAAGACTATAAAATTTAAATTCACCGAATTTCGGATCCCGAAATTGTATCAGGAGAACATGATGTGCCAGGAGGTATGCTTCGTGCCACTTCCCAGAATTTTAGTGACGTCGAATTCCAGGAATTTCCGGGAACTTGGACTCAGAAACCAAGGATTTAATTAATAATCGGAACTTAGATACCTGTTGTATCAATTCTATAACAAATCCGATTATAAATTAAAGTTGTATAGATAGTGCGCAAAATTACAATTGTAAACGTTAGTTGTAAATAATTTAATAACTATTCTAAAGCTCAATGTATAATAAATCATTTAGTTTATTGAATAAATGCAGATTTTCAAAAATAACACAGAACTCGTTTATTTATTTAAATAAATCTCTCTTGATATCCTTATCCCATAAATAATTTCAGAAAATAATGAAAATTAGCAATAGCAAATCGAAGACTATAAAATTTAAATTCACCGAATTTCGGATCCCGAAATTGTATCAGGAGAACATGATGTGCCAGGAGGTATTCTTCGTGCCACTTCCCAGAATTTTAGTGACGTCGAATTCCAGGAATTTCCGGGAACTTGGACTCAGAAACCAAGGATTTAATTAATAATCGGAACTTAGATACCTGTTGTATCAATTCTATAACAAATCCGATTATAAATTAAAGTTGTATAGATAGTGCGCAAAATTACAATTGTAAACGTTAGTTGTAAATAATTTAATAACTATTCTAAAGCTCAATGTATAATAAATCATTTAGTTTATTGAATAAATGCAGATTTTCAAAAATAACACAGAACTCGTTTATTTATTTAAATAAATCTCTCTTGATATCCTTATCCCATAAATAATTTCAGAAAATAATGAAAATTAGCAATAGCAAATCGAAGACTATAAAATTTAAATTCACCGAATTTCGGATCCCGAAATTGTATCAGGAGAACATGATGTGCCAGGAGGTATTCTTCGTGCCACTTCCCAGAATTTTAGTGACGTCGAATTCCAGGAATTTCCGGGAACTTGGACTCAGAAACCAAGGATTTAATTAATAATCGGAACTTAGATACCTGTTGTATCAATTCTATAACAAATCCGATTATAAATTAAAGTTGTATAGATAGTGCGCAAAATTACAATTGTAAACGTTAGTTGTAAATAATTTAATAACTATTCTAAAGCTCAATGTATAATAAATCATTTAGTTTATTGAATAAATGCAGATTTTCAAAAATAACACAGAACTCGTTTATTTATTTAAATAAATCTCTCTTGATATCCTTATCCCATAAATAATTTCAGAAAATAATGAAAATTAGCAATAGCAAATCGAAGACTATAAAATTTAAATTCACCGAATTTCGGATCCCGAAATTGTATTAGGAGAATATGATGTGCCAGGAGGTATTCTTCGTGCCACTTCCCAGAATTTTAGTGACGTCGAATTCCAGGAATTTCCGGGAACTTGGACTCAGAAACCAAGGATTTAATTAATAATCGGAACTTAGATACCTGTTGTATCAATTCTATAACAAATCCGATTATAAATTAAAGTTGTATAGATAGTGCGCAAAATTACAATTGTAAACGTTAGTTGTAAATAATTTAATAACTATTCTAAAGCTCAATGTATAATAAATCATTTAGTTTATTGAATAAATGCAGATTTTCAAAAATAACACAGAACTCGTTTATTTATTTAAATAAATCTCTCTTGATATCCTTATCCCATAAATAATTTCAGAAAATAATGAAAATTAGCAATAGCAAATCGAAGACTATAAAATTTAAATTCACCGAATTTCGGATCCCGAAATTGTATCAGGAGAACATGATGTGCCAGGAGGTATTCTTCGTGCCACTTCCCAGAATTTTAGTGACGTCGAATTCCAGGAATTTCCGGGAACTTGGACTCAGAAACCAAGGATTTAATTAATAATCGGAACTTAGATACCTGTTGTATCAATTCTATAACAAATCCGATTATAAATTAAAGTTGTATAGATAGTGCGCAAAATTACAATTGTAAACGTTAGTTGTAAATAATTTAATAACTATTCTAAAGCTCAATGTATAATAAATCATTTAGTTTATTGAATAAATGCAGATTTTCAAAAATAACACAGAACTCGTTTATTTATTTAAATAAATCTCTCTTGATATCCTTATCCCATAAATAATTTCAGAAAATAATGAAAATTAGCAATAGCAAATCGAAGACTATAAAATTTAAATTCACCGAATTTCGGATCCCGAAATTGTATCAGGAGAACATGATGTGCCAGGAGGTATTCTTCGTGCCACTTCCCAGAATTTTAGTGACGTCGAATTCCAGGAATTTCCGGGAACTTGGACTCAGAAACCAAGGATTTAATTAATAATCGGAACTTAGATACCTGTTGTATCAATTCTATAACAAATCCGATTATAAATTAAAGTTGTATAGATAGTGCGCAAAATTACAATTGTAAACGTTAGTTGTAAATAATTTAATAACTATTCTAAAGCTCAATGTATAATAAATCATTTAGTTTATTGAATAAATGCAGATTTTCAAAAATAACACAGAACTCGTTTATTTATTTAAATAAATCTCTCTTGATATCCTTATCCCATAAATAATTTCAGAAAATAATGAAAATTAGCAATAGCAAATCGAAGACTATAAAATTTAAATTCACCGAATTTCGGATCCCGAAATTGTATCAGGAGAACATGATGTGCCAGGAGGTATTCTTCGTGCCACTTCCCAGAATTTTAGTGACGTCGAATTCCAGGAATTCCTGGAAACCGTTTGGACCGAATTTTGTTCTTCTCTGTATCAAACCAATATTTTTCGTTTCTTTTTCTACTTTTGTATTTCGAAACTTCTGTGCAATGTTTTTCTACATTATTTCTTGTTGTTTAAGTGAAATTTTGTAAGGGCTGGATAAGGGAGTTAGGTTTATAAATGAATAAACAATTGTTTTAGTTTAACTCTATGTTTATTGAAAATTCTTTCAATTATACATGTTACATAAATGTTACATTGTTAATTCTAACGCACTTATAACTACTACCTGTAAAATTTACTTAAATATTACATTCATAACTTCAATGCACTTATAATTACAAATTATAAAATTTACTTAAATATTACATTCACAATTCTAACGCACTTCTAACTACTAACTGTAAAACTTACTTAAATATTACATTCATAACTTCCATGCACTTATAATTACAAATTGTAAAATTTACTTAAATATTACATACACAATTCTAATGCACTTATAACTACTAACTGTAAAACTTACTTAAATATTACATTCACAATTCTAACGCACTTCTAACTACTAACTGTAAAACTTACTTAAATATTACATTAACAGTTCTAACGCACTTATACCTACTAACTGTAAAACTTACTTAAATATTAGATTCTTAACTTTAACGCACTTATAACTACAACTTGTAAAACTTACATATTAGTATTTTTACATACAACATATTTTTATAATTATTTAAGATATAGCTTAAGCGCAGTAAAATATTCTTATGAAATAAAGACATTCTACAATTAAATATGTACTTATATATTCAGTATAACTATTGAAGAACAGTTTACTCTCCATAGATAAATCCTTTCCATTGTTTATTGGTAAAATGAAATTGGACTCAGAAACCAAGGATCTCAAGTTTGCAGATTTGTATTAGGAGAACATGATGTGACAGGAAGTATTCTTCGTGCCATTTCTTGAAATTTTAGTAGTGTCCAATTCCAAAAATTACCGAACACTGATATCTGAGAAACTGCCAGAAAGTTTCCTGTTGATTTGATGATGTTAATGTGCAGCTTATGTGGCGTAGAAATGTATAACAAATACATCTTCTAATCTGCAACACAGCAAAATACGTTATTATTAACTACTTGAATAAAATTATAATACTTTATACTTACATACGATATAACAAAATTGATCATTTTCAATCAGGTTTGAATTTGATGGATTATGTTTACTCTCAGTAGATAAATCCTTCCCATTGTTTATTGGTAAAATGAAACTAGACTCAGAAACCAATGATCTCGAGTTTGCAAAATTGTATTTCTCTAGTCATGTATCATTAAACTAAGGCAGCTTGTACATAAAATTACAGGGGCTTAGTCATAACCTCACACAAAAGGGATGAACGTAACTACCCGACCATTAATGAATAATAGAAAACGTAGAAGCACTGGCTAATTTGGTATCAAATTTTACATTTTCGAACACGAAAAACCGATCTACAATAGTCTGAACCTCGAATAACTCATACTATTAATTATTGTAACGCAACAATTAAAAATTATACATCACAGCCCGCGCCAGGTACGCCGATGCACCAGCGAGAGGAAAGACTCCGCGAGAGCGTCACCCCTCTCACTCGCACCAAGCCTACGCGGTACGCTAATGCGTAAGAGGGAGAGAACACTAGTCCGCCAATCTCACCTCTCACTCTCTCAATGTGCGAGTGAGAGCACCGAGCATTTAGTCTCTCACTCCCTCTACGCCAAACTCGCGCCTGCGCACAACACCAATGTGCGAGAGAGTGAGCACTAGTCCGCCAATCTCACCTCTCACTCTCTCAATGTGCGAGTGAGAGCACCGAGCATTTAGTCTCTCACTCCCTCTACGCCAAACTCGCGCCTGCGCACAACACCAATGTGCGAGAGAGTGAGCACTAGTCCGTCAATCGGACCTCTCACTCTCTCAATGTGCAAGTGAGAGCACCGAGCATTTAGTCTCTCACTCCCTCTACGCCAAACTCGCGCCTGCGCACAACACCAATGTGCGAGAGAGTGAGCACTAGTCCGCCAATCTCACCTCTCACTCTCTCAATGTGCGAGTGAGAGCACCGAGCATTTAGTCTCTCACTTCCTCTACGCCAAACTCGCGCCTGCGCACAACACCAATGTGCGAGAGAGTGAGCACTAGTCCGCCAATCTCACCTCTCACTCTCTCAATGTGCGAGTGAGAGCACCGAGCATTTAGTCTCTCACTCCCTCTACGCCAAACTCGCGCCTGCGCACAACACCAATGTGCGAGAGAGTGAGCACTAGTCCGTCAATCGGACCTCTCACTCTCTCAATGTGCGAGTGAGAGCACCGAGCATTTAGTCTCTCACTCCCTCTACGCCAAACTCGCGCCTGCGCACAACACCAATGTGCGAGAGAGTGAGCACTAGTCCGCCAATCTCACCTCTCACTCTCTCAATGTGCGAGTGAGAGCACCGAGCATTTAGTCTCTCACTTCCTCTACGCCAAACTCGCGCCTGCGCACAACACCAATGTGCGAGAGAGTGAGCACTAGTCCGCCAATCTCACCTCTCACTCTCTCAATGTGCGAGTGAGAGCACCGAGCATTTAGTCTCTCACTCCCTCTACGCCAAACTCGCGCCTGCGCACAACACCAATGTGCGAGAGAGTGAGCACTAGTCCGTCAATCGGACCTCTCACTCCCTCAATGTGCGAGTGAAAGCACCGAGCATCTAGTCTCTCACTCCCTCTACGCCAAACTCGCGCCTGCGCACAACACCAATGTAAGAGCGAAAGAACACTCGTCCGCCGATCGGACCTCCCACTCCCTCCACAGCAATCTCGCAAAATTACAATTGTAAACGTTAGTTATAAATAATATAATAACTATTGTAAAGCTGAATGTATGAATCATGTAGTTTATTGAATAAATGCAACTTTTTAGTACCATGAATGTTTCTAATTAGTTAACAATCGCGATAAAGCAAGAAAATAATAAATAAAGATTAAATCGACAACAGAGCCGCCATGTTGGAAATGACAATAGTTCCGCGGTCCACCAGCTGGTATTTTAATACTTAATAATATAATCGTTATAAATTATATATGTTATATGTTAACAAAGTACGTATTATCTTTACTGACTTTGACTAATAGAAATAAAAATTATAAACCATTATAGCAAAATTCTAAGTACGTAATACGCTACGATCGACTGTTTATCTGTATGCCCTTTGAGAATGGTGACCAGGATAGCACAGAAGTACGGCTACACTACGGCTACCAGGGGCAGTTTTCAAATTTTGAAAACTGGAGTCCCCGCTTCACGTACACTTCTTTAAAATACGCTTTCGGTAATTCCTGGACTTTGACGTCACTAAAATTCCGAGAGGTGGCACATAGAATACCTCTTGTCACATCATATTCTCCTGATACAATTTTGCAAACTCTAGATCCTTGGTTTCTGAGTCTAAGTTCCCGGGAATTCCTGAAATTTGACGTCACTAAAAATGTAATTTGTGATTAAATTAAATATTGGAATGGTAGAATGATAATAATAAAAATTTTAAAAATTCTTGCAATTTACAATATTGGGCAGTGAAAATTTAGTTTGAATTTAATTTCAACACTTCAGGGATTATTTCAAATGTTTATTTCTGTTTTGAATTAAAAATTGAGAATGAATGAATAAAAATTTTATTTAAACCTTGTAATTTGCAACGAACGATGCATTCAATGAAAATAAAATTTGCAAACGTATCTGCAGCTTTTATTTCAAATGAAACCTATTCTTCTTTTTATCTGTTTCAGGGTGTAAACAATTTATAGGTCGTCCTTAAGCCCTGTATGAAACTTCCATTCAGATGGGTTTGAAAAACACCGGAAATCTGTCGTGTAAAATACAACTCCCGTGACAGAATACGTAAAACAGAGGCCACGGAATTACGACCTGTCCTTCACCGCTGGAAAATACTAAAAATCGCCATTTTGACGGTCCGTGTTTCGTTGAATAGTAATCCAATCCTTGTAATCCGTTTTCAGCCACAAGAATTTGATGGAAGGAGAAAAATGAACCTTGCCCTTTTTAATATCATTTTATTACAAACAAAAATTTCCTTTCATAACGTACGAAGTATTATTAAAAGAATCGTTTACTTTGAAAATAATTTCTCAACAGAAGATATACTTCTTTTGATTGCGTTTCTTTCTCATCCGATTTTAATCTATTATTACAGCAATTATGGAAACAATCCAAATTTTTCACCAGCTATACTTTTCTTGATACTGCATTTCTTTCTCATTTGATTTTAATTTATCGTTACAGCGACAATGTTATAATTTTTCTAAAAAATGTACACCCGTTCAAAATAAATGGCTCGAAAAAATTCCAGATCTCGGTAACGAGGTACATTTTTAGAAGCGTCGAGTGACCACTCGTTAAGAAATTAAGAATTCGTTCAGGGAGCAACGGTGACACTTTGATTGTCGGGAAATTTCAATTCAGGCCAGGCTCGAGGAACGATCCGGCAACTTATAATTGATGCTCGCAGGACGTTCAATTAATTAAAGCGATCTGGACAAGTAACACGGCTCGAGATCTAATCCGTTTAATTACGGGGGACAGTATCACCTGGCGGGAGAGAAGGGAGAAAAAAAGGAGGGAGGGCAAAACTTTTGCGGACAGATGTACGATCGCGCTTAAAAGCATCGAAAAACTTTTACATTCACCGCCTTCTTCGAACAGTTGGAAATAGATCCAACGGTTTCGACGGGGACCTTAACTTTCCTCGCGAGCGTTGGGAATCGTTAAAAGCATCCGACGCCCTCGGATTCGCCGGGAAACGGCGATATCGACGACGACACGCGCCACGGAGCCGCTTCGTTTCGAATAAACGAACTTTTCGCGCGCTTCCGCGAATTCGTTAAACGGGCTGAAACGCGCGTTTTAATTAAAACGATCGAGCCAAGATTCTAATTAGCGGAATAATTATGAGGAGAGCAACACGTGACTAACGAGCGAAAAAGAACATGAAGATCGAGCGAAAAGGCTTCCCCGCGGGAAACTTGCTTTGAGCGAAATGAGCCTTAACGACTGGCCAAACGACCCGAAACGCTGAAATGCATAACACCCGACGAGGAGAATTAATCGACGCCCATTCGTGAATGCGTTTTAGAAGCTTTATTCGCGGAACCCTGCAGCGGATTCTGTTTGATTGTATCGTATCGAGGAACTGATTTCGAAGAAGGTTGGGGAAACAGAAGCTGAAAGCTTTTGATTGTTGATTGATTTCGGGAAGTTGGCAGTCTGATCCAATTTCATAACATAAAAGTATCTCAAAGTGACACTTATGGTATATCAATTTAAAGCTTAAAGTTTGACGAAAGTGGCTATGTAAAGCTTTCGTTAGTGTTCGTAACATAAGATGATTGATTAATTATTAAAGTAAGCATTGAAATTTGTATATCGACCAATAATCAATTTCGACATATGTAGACTCTGAAAGGATTTCATGACATAAAAGTATCTCAAAATGGCACTTATGGTATACCAATTTAAAGCTCAAAGTCTGCTGAAAATGACAGTACAAACGCCCCATTAATATTCTTATCCCACAACACCTGATGATCGATTACAACAAATAATAATGATTGATCTCGAAACATTAATAGTCCGCCACGAAACAGTCTACATAAATTTGTAAAATGGTAAATTTTGTTAAAAATAAAATAGAACAGCGTTCTAATAAAATCTATCGATCAAATCCGATTATACTTTGAAATACGGAGGCAAAAATGATATACAGTACACCGGATAAATTTATGTTGTTGCCCGCGGTGACCAGCTTGCAACTCCATCCACGTGAATATTTCTTCGGGAAACGAATGGAACGACGGCGGAACAAAACCGTTCGCAATAATAGAATATTCATACAACAGAATGTTCCGCAGCGTTTCAGATAATAGGGGATCGGATGCTCCCGCCGCGGCGGCTTTTAATCGGTACCGGGGCTTGATTATCCCCGCGAAATTCTCGTTGCGCCCTTCTGTCACGTGGAAACAGACAGAACTCTTAAACGATCATTTCCATAATCCCGAGGACTCGTTTGTCTGACGTCGTTCTGGATACAGAATTATTCAGGCCGGTTACACGGTTACACGAGGATGATTGTTCCGCGCCATGAAATCCGGAATGGCTTGTCTCTGTCGGGGGGCTGAGTCGGGTCCATTTTAAACGGTTCAGGCGACGCGCGGGACGAGGGGGAGAAAAAAGAACGAATGGGAATAATTCAAGATAACGAACGCAGAAACCGTTCGAAATTGGCTGAAAAAACCGGGAATGAAACCGGACGAGACGTCGCCGTCGTCGTTTCAGGCGCACAATTAAAAACGGATCCGAACTTTGTTGCAAACGTTACGCTTTTTCAGAAAGGTATAATGCAAATTCGGTTCTCGGATTTCGAGAGGATAAGGTAACGCGTGTGAAAAGTGGGCAAAGTAAATTCTTTGAACTGGTTTTGAATAGCTCTGTTATCGATGCATTGCTATATTAATTAGTTTTGATAATCGATTAAAGGAGATGGACTTGTTCCATCCGCTTTATTTCTTGAATTTGACATTATTGGTATCGACATCATTGATAATTGAAATTAAGATAGCACAGGTACCGTCTTGTAATAGATTTATGCTATTGAATCAACTATTTTATATACACCAATTATACCAATTTATTTAATTAAAAAAAGTTCAGTAACTACTTCTTTGAAGTAATCTACTAAGACTACAAGCGACCTCGGTCGGTAACAAAAGGGTAACACAATTTTCATCTCTTTTTTTAATTATACTTAAATTTCTCGATGTACTAAAGTTATAAGGACATTTATAACAACAAAATAACTTACGTAGCGGCGTTAAAAGGCTGATTTTTAATAAAATATTTTTTACCGACTTTCATTTTTTACTCCTGGCTCCACCTGCGAACAAAGTGCTGAAACTGATCAACAATTACCGACTGAGAAACCCGAAACATCGTTAAAAATGGCGGGCTTTTTAAAATGAGAAGTGTATCGTTTTGGTATTTTCTTAATTAAATTCCTTAGGAAGGTTTATTAATTAAACTTCTGCCTTAATTATGAAACTACAAAAACTTGTGTATAATATTTGATTGTTTAAACAAACGGAAAACCTACATTTATGTTCTTTTTTCATTAATATAACTTTCAAAATCGAATAATAAACGTTTCAAAGTTAGTAATACGGATATCGTTTCAATTTTATCATTTTCAATCCTTCCAGTGCGATTATCTGAAGCACTTTATTGATTTAAGATGTTTTTTAAGTTATAAAACGTTAAAAATGTTAAGGTCCACAGGAAAAGGTATCTGAAATTAGTTCCAGGGTTTGGCTGCTAGATGGCGATAGTGGCGCTGTATTTAAATAAAAAATCTTTTAAAAAGTGATATCATCATGTTTTTTACTTAATAAGAAATTTATAATTTATGATTTATGATTTAAACAGGACAATAACGTTTATTTGGAAACATGAAATGTTTATTTAGACATTATTTATACATAAAGTTAAAGTTTGTATCAGGCTTAAGCATCAAAATGGTACAAACATTTGTACGTAATTAATTAATAAATCATTGTATTAATATTGCTTGCACAGGTGTTAACATTTTTTGTTGAGTATTAGCAGCAATCAATGCTTTATGTACAGAATTTGTTATACGAATATTAGAGGTAATGACTTATAAAAACGGAATTTTTTTATTTAGTATTCAATAAAAAAAATCATGTATTTATTTTAATATCACTGCTTTTTAATACTAGAACATTGAAGAAGTATTAATATGAACCAGAAAAGTCTATAATTTTTTTTCTCATATCTTCAAAGATGATACAGACATTAATATACTGCATAAATTTTTTATTCTACATTGTCAGTAGTTTTTTGCAATGCAAATATTGTTAATATAAAAATGCTTTATATTAGTGGGTAACGTTTTTTTTTTTATAAAGTAAAACAATTACTTCCAGAATCTTTCACAGGTAAAGCAACTTGTTTCTCTTTCATCTCCAGTGCAGCGTACTATAATGAATTTTAATCTTCACTTAATATCACTGAACTTTAGACACATTTGTGTTAAAAGGCTCTTATATGTAGTATAAAATATAAAGACGATGATATTCTCAATATATTTTACAATTTGAATTCTAGATCCAGAGACTTGACAATAAATGCTAGTATATCCGTACTTTCTTCAATCTGAAATAATAATCATTTCCATATAACGTTACATGTATAAGATATATAGAATGAAACGTGAATAAAACATAACATATACAGAATAAAACCACTGTTAGTTACTGACCACTTTCATAGTTGGTTTACCACCACCATGTCCAGCTTTAGTTTCTATCCTGATAAGTAAAGGATTCGTTTGATGCGGCAGTTTTCCAAGCGTGTTCTGCAGAGTCGCAATTAACTTAAGACTATGCAACGGTACTACGCGATCATCGTGATCCGCAGTCAACAACAACGTCGCTGGATACTGTCCATTTTCTGGAACCCTTACGTTATGCAGGGGAGAGTATTTCAACAGGTTCTCAAAGTGTTTCGAATCATCAGAACTACCGTAATCGGACACCCAAGCGACTCCAATCGTAAACTTATGGAAGCGTAACATATCCATTACCCTGTGTACAAAAGAAAATGGTTAGATAAATGACAGAAAGATAAATTCGTTATTAATCACTTACCCGACTTGAGCAATTGCAGCACCAAAAAGATCAGGTCTTTGATTTACACACGCGGCGATCAACAGACCGCCATTGCTTGCACCCAAGATACTTAATTTTGAGGGTTTGGTATAACCATTCTCGATAAGATACTCGGCGGCAGCTTGGAAATCATCGAACACGTTCTGTTTGTTGAAGAATCGACCGCCATTATGCCATCTTTCTCCGTATTCGCTGAAATAGATTGCAATTAGTATCATTAGAGAAGTTAGAAATGAAGAAACAAAGAGTTCAAAATGCTTTATTCAACTTACCCGCCACCGCGAATGTTCGCCACAGCAAGCACTCCGTTCAAATGTTGAACAAACACTAGTTTTGTAACGCTAAATGTAGGCTGAATGCTTACATTGAAACCTCCGTAACCGTATAACAGAGCCGGCATGGAACCGTCCAAAACAGCATCCTGAATCAAATATTTATTATCAGATTTTATTTTCTATAATTACATATATCATATTATGGAATACCTACATGTTTCATGACAATGAACATCGGGATTCTGGTACCATCTTTGCCCGTATAAAATACCTGAGAAGTCTTGTATAAACTCGGATCAAAGTTTTTCACTTTAATCTCTCGTAATATCTGTAAAATTATTTACATGAGTAAATATTGTATTTCTATTCTTTCTGTAAAAAGTGCAACTGACTAACCTGTGGTTCTTCATCATTTTTAAGATCAACTTTGTATATGATACCAGGGATTAAAAATGATTTGAATTGATAGAAGATTTCAGAATATTTCTTTTGGCCTGCAAAATTGACTATTGTGCCAACCTCGAGAGGGAAGGTTCGAAGTTTCTCACCAGTCTTTAAGCTATGTAATTGTAAAATATTCTGCAAGAATATGTATATGAGTGGATCAATTACTTCGCGATTTTAATCACTGTTAACCTATATTTACCTTAACATCTTCAATGTAGCAAGCTACAAACTTATCACCATCAACTGCACAAGCCCAATCCAATACATTGTCAGGATGTTCTGGTAGAAGATCAACCCAATTTTCTTGCTTGTAATCCAACAAATCTATAGCTATCAGCTTATAATTTGATGCATTCTTGTTTGTACGAAATATAGCCTTGGTACCATCGTTTGTTACATACTATTCAAAGAAGAGATAAGTGATAAAACAGGGTATCAGAAATAAGAAAAATATATATGTTACATGTAATCAACCTCGTAATCAGCTTCAAGTTTATCGACGACCTGAGTCAATTGTAATTTTTCATTAAGTTTCATTTCAGGCTTCAGTTCTGTGAAATATACTAAATTATCTTTGCAGTCTTTCACAGGAGTGACGATCAGCCACTTTCCACAATCAGAAACTTGGGCCCCTCTGAAAGCATGCAAAGATACATAACAAGTACATTAAATTGTATACCATTAACGTTCTTCTGGTAAAATATTCACTATACAATTCTAAGTATCTGTAATCAGTCAGCTTTGTTAAAACACATACACAATTGTATCACTCACATCCTCCATAAAGGTTCTTCAGGGAATTCAACTACAATAACATCTTCTGATTGTGGTGTACCAACAATGTGATAGCACAGCTTTTGATCTCTGTTACCTTCAGTTTCTGAGCCATCAGTTTTACCTTTCTGCTCTGGATAACAACCGTAAAATATGCCACGATTGTCATGAGTCCATGTTATGGGAGAAAACTTAACTTTCTCCAGAATTTCAGGATATTTTTCACCTATGTACATACATTGTTTAAATGATGAATTTAATTCAAAACAGAAATTCAATTTCCTATGAAACAGCTGAAATGTAGCTAACTGTACCAGTTTCTGTATTCATGAAATGAATTGTACACCAATCAGATCCGCTGCTGGACAAACCATAAGCGTATATGCTACCATCCTCGCTAAATTTACTGCTAGAAATTGCAACAGTACCATCCTCTGATAGAGTATTCGGATCTAAAAACACTCTTGGCTCGCTGTCCAATGTATCTTGTACATACAAGACACTGGAAAAAGATACAATAATGTATTAAAATATAAAACCTAAATAAACATTTACAATGATTACCTTTGATTCTGTAAGCCAGTATTCTTATAGAAATAATATTTATTGCCGTATCTGGCAGGACATGAATATTTTGGAAAATCCCATAGTTGCTTTAATCGGTCATGAATATCTTGACGAGCTTTGCAGGATGCTAAATATGGTTTAGTAATTGCATTCTGAGCATCGACAAATGCTTTGGTTTGCTCAGAATCAGGATCCTCCAACCATCTGTATGGATCTGGTACCTAATAAGAATAATAAATGTGCATTTAATTAACGAACATTAATATATTTTATAAAAATATTTATTTACAAAAATGTATTATTTTTATTAGTCGTGTATAAAATATATTATTGTTTATATATAAATATATATAAGGATAAATATAAGTTTAGAATGATTATCGTTTTCTTATTCTAACCTCGACTCCATGATAGTTATCAACAAGGGTCTCATCGCGATACGCTTCAGGATACTGTAATTTTTCCATTACTTTTTTATTCTTACTGTGTACTCGTATCGAAGAATCTTGCACCTAGATTTGTTCAACAGGATGCAATTAAATTTATCGTGCCAATGTTAATAAATAACCGCGTTATTTAAAAAAAAAAGCCCCTTACTTTTACGGTAGAAAAAGTCGATGCGCGAATAAATTGTGAGCGGTTACAAACACCGAGTTTCAGCGTATCCTTGTACAAGCAACTTTGGATTTTGGGTAAACGAATCTTCTTTAAGCTATTAACAATTAAAGATACGGCCATAACACACATTATCTCTGCGAGATATGTGGAATATTCATGTGGTCTGAATTTGTAATATCTTATTGGATCAAGATATCTTCATTAATGCCACTTATCAGTGCAGTAGCTGTGCCGCCCAAAATTGAACACCTAAAATAACATAAATTACATTTTATATTTAGTTAAATTTATTTCTTTGCTTGTCCGTATAAAATATCAACTTTTTTTTGTTCGATGCGTCCAGTTAAAAATATTGTTACAAAGTTACGTAAAGTTTACAATGTTATAAATAAATTTGATTCGATAAGGTTATTTAAGTGCAGTTCGATCGCGAATGTACGTGGGAAATTAATGGAACATGTTTTCAACGAAATTTCAAATATATTGTCATTGATTATTGTTCTTTATCGCAGCTCGTTAATCAGAATCGGTTAATTATTACAATGTATTCCTATGTTTACCGCGTATTCAGATAGTGGTGAATATTATATAAACAGAAAGGCAATAATCAAATTGAATTTAAATGAATGGAATTAAAATGTAATTCATACGTTTCCCGATAAAAGTTGCATGGCAAAGAAATATTTATACATTTCGCCGAACGACTGATTAAAATGATAAAAATGCAAATAAAAATCTGGATAGCAATAGCTATAAAACGAGTATCAATATTGTAACTACAAAATTTCATAGTAAATACTAATGCAACATGATACGGAAGAATACAGGGTATATTCTTATCGACTGGCCTTAATTACCCCCTCTAAGCGCGAGTGTGATATTTTTTAATGACACGTAAACGTGATTTTTCATGAGTTTTGACTGGTTATCAAGAATCATGCAAACGCAGTACTGTACTCATTGTATCGATGCGTTTCATATTTAAATAAACACACAATGATTCACAATATTTTCTTAAACAAATACAACATTTTCCTCTGTGATTTTACGAAACAAATACCTATTAAAGATATTTGATTAATTAGTATCATCGTTAATGCGCGTATATACAAGAGTCGACTGTGTACAACAATGAAAACGGGGATTTCCCGCTACTGGCTGCGTTCGATAAGGTTTTTTTCTGTGTGAACAATGTTGATTGATAAAAAAAATTCAAGGGAGCATGTGAGAAAGGGTATGTGGAAAAACGTGGACGATCCTGAAGCACTGCAGGAGGGAAAACCGATGAAGAGAGTTGCGTTGCGCCGGTATCACGTGCTGGTCAGCTGTACTTTGTGCTGTGAACTGAGATAACCTCTTGCGTGGTGTTTGAAATGTCCCCCCTTTACTTTCACCGACCCCTACGGAGTTCATATAACATTAAAATCGAACGGTTCGAGCATTCATTACGAATCGACCAGTGAATCGGTTAATTTCGATCAAATACGTCCGTACACCGAATCGTGTGACGATACCGCAGTCGGTTTCTAACCTTACAAAACGCCGTACGCCCAAACGTCGTCGTCGTCGTATTTCGTGGAGACGCGATCTATCGTCTGACAAGGAAGAATAAAGTTGGCTGTTACGCGTACGTGTTATCGTGGTACTTTGTTGCGGGTAATTTGAATGTTCCTTTCCAATCTGTCAGCACACGGAGGAATGCAAAAGGACTGCCGAGACTGTTTAGGTATCCGATACCGTATCAACTCCCTGGACCAAACCTGGAAGTGGCTGCATCAAACGATCGCTCTCCACGATTATTTGATCTCCATAACAGCCAGTCAATCCGACTTCGCGGGAAAATCGTGCCAGTAGGGCCGCTATCTGCAGACAGAAACATTAACCATAATCAAGGCTGCGCGTCTGATCAGCTGTTATTTTCGATATACCTGGCGTAGTTCGGTGGTTAAAGACTGATTTCCACGAAGAAAATTTTTGCCGCATTGTGTCCAGGGAGTGCAAAAGATCTTTCGTATCGGTATCGAATTTTTACACGCATTTTTCTCTTCATCGTTCGATCGTATACCGTAAGAGGGACAAAGAAAAACATGTCGCTGATCAACAGATTCATGATCATCGTTAAACGAGGAGGATACGGCAATCTGCATCAGGTGTGCAGATACACGACGAGTTTCAATGACAAGCAAGATGACCCGAACGATTCGATAACGAAGTCAGTATTCATATCACAGTCCACAGATGTGTTCACCAATTTAGCGTTAGAGGATTGGTTCTACAAAAACTATAACTTCACGAATCACCATGTGCTGCTCCTTTGGCGGAACGATCCTTGTATCGTGATCGGTCGCCATCAGAACCCATGGATCGAGCATAACGTCCAGGTCGCCGAGAAACATGGTATCGTGGTGGCCCGACGGAACAGTGGCGGCGGCACCGTCTACCACGACACTGGTAATCTAAACCTGTCCTTTTTTACACCACGGGAACGATACAATCGAAAATACAATCTGGGCATCATTACTAGAGCTCTGTACCGCGAATGGGGCATTAAGGCCGACGTTAACAAACGCGAGGACATCGTTGTCGAAGGAGAATACAAAGTATCCTTTAATGTAATGTATACAATCATCTATCTCTCTGTTCCTATAGGATGTTCCAAGTATAACCAGGAAGAAGGATGCGAACGAAGTCGTAAAGTTAGTTGTAACGCATTGATGACAGAACAGATTCTTGGTTGTCAGCTTTGGCAACGTTAATTTCCTCTCTGTAACTCGTATGAACTGTGGCTGAGTCAGATGTGATCCCCTAAGTCCTTAATTTTATGTCTAACAGTAGATCCAATGCTGATTATTTTGTTCTGTAAGAAATAAGAATAAAAGTTGGGCCAATGTTGGTCCTATACTGTCCTGTATGTTCTGTTTTGAATTCTGTGGGTTTCTGTCAGTCAATTAACCATAACTTGCCTCATTTACTCTTGTTTTCTTATTGGCAAGAATAAAAAGGATCTAGATTAGGTTGTTTCTATGATCTCCCTAGGATCTTCCTAGGCTCTCGAGACCAAAGGCAAGTGCCGGGTAGCTCCTGTTCCTGTATGTTTTTAACCAAAGAAACCTACATTTGCACGCAGTTGTCAATGTGTTAATCAACTTAACGAGTTTAAAGACATCACAGTTTCTGTTTCTGCATGAACACAGAAACGTTAATCTATTTTCAGTCGAGAAAAATTTGTTCAACGATACGCTTTGATTTCGAGTTTCGGAAAGTAAAGGTTTCAATCCAAAACGACTCGAAATGAAAGAAGTAATTGGAACAACCTAATTATTTAAGAAACGACGAGCAAGCAAATTAGCTATGTTTCCTTAATTGTTCTGAAATGCAGATATCTGGTACCGCAGCAAAATTAGGACGACCGAACGCATATCACCACTGCACACTATTGGTCGATGTAAACAAAACGGCATTGCGTTTAGCGCTCGAGAGAAAAGAGGTAAATTTTTTCCCTGACATTATCGCATTTTGCGTACAAAGTCTGCGCGGATCGGTACAGTTAACGACCCATGTCCCGAAATAAATATCGTACGAAGCATTCGATAGCAGGAAGACTATAAAGATACACAAAATATTATTTTCAAACAAATTCCTTTTATTTTATTCCAAATTAATTTTAGATTACCCTTGGTCATATCGACGCCACGATAGCCGGTGTCAATTAACTCTCGGTTGGTGTTCTGACTCCACCAAATTCTGTAATATCGTTCTCGTTCAGATTTGATATTCTTTTTTTTTTTTTTACAAAAATTAAAACTTTTTAAAACTGATTTGGATCAATTCGATCCGGTGTGATTATACGAATGTGGACCAACTGAGGGATAATTATAAATAATTAATGTAATGCAAAAGCATCTCAAGTGTTATTGACGAGAAATATGACTATGTTTATCGTATTACAGGATGGAATTGAAACGAATGCTACAGCATCCACTCGTTCCCCGATCAAAAATTTAATAGACGTGAATTCTCATATACGAATGGATAAGCTGATTAACGCACTAGGCTGGGAATTTCTGCGTACGAAGGCACTTGTCTTAGAGGACGGTGGACAGAATCTCATACAACGTCAGAAAGGCTTTCAGTTCATTAATCCTACCGAGGATTGGTTTCCAGGTACGAGAATAGATTAATTTTTAACCCTTTGTAGTAACATAGGCTTCCCTTGGCTATCACTTTATTTACCAAAGTTCTGAAGCTTTATTAAGTTATAAAGTCAAATTGTCTACGCATTTCACCTTTTCTACATGTCCCCGATCTTGAGAGAGGGCCCTAGGGAAGCCTAGGGACAACCCCATTACCAAAGGAAGCCTAAGTACGCTCTTGGTCATCAGACATTCAATGTTTTTATATGTTAACACGTTCATTGCGGTATGGGACGTATAGAAAAGGTACCCATTTAATTGACAAGTATGTTTTTCAGGGTTGAATAACTTAATAGGCGAGTTCAGTTCCTGGGAATGGAATTACGGTAAAACGCCAAAGTTCACGGTAACACGTGTCCTCGATGTGCCTGTCGGCGACAGTAAGGTCCAACGGTTTACCTTGACGCTGGACATACAGAACGGTATCATCGACGAGATCAAAATGAGACTTCCAGCCGATCTGGTGTCGAACGATTTCAGTCAAGAGGCTAGCGTGATAACTAATCTACGTGGCACCAGATATGATCACGATGTAATGGAAAACATAATATCCGCGATCGGTTGCAAGACTGTTACATTAAGTACGAGCCAAAATGTAGATAAAAATAATATGATTGCTACGCAATGATTAAAACCGTCAAACAATCACAATGATTGCGCTTAAATTGTTGTGTACAACGTAAAAAAAAAGACAGAGGAAAAAAAGAAAACCCAAATTATTGCATAAGGAACTATGCAAATAGTATAGACTTGTTGTGTACAGCTTTTGTTTTTTTTGCTTTTTTTTTTAAAAGACTTATTCTTGTTAACTACTGTATATGCATGTAATATATATGTATTGTAACGTAAACGGTACGAAGAACAAAGAAAAAAAAATATGTATCTTAAGCCATGTATACCATGATTTTTATATTTTTACATTATTAACGTATGCGTGAACTGTTCGTGTTTAATAAAATTCATTAACGAACGCGTGTGTTTGCTAACGATTGCTTTATCGTTCATTAATTTACTAAACTTATATTTTTATTGCTTATCGATTGCTGGTCGTTGACCCTTGTCTCGTCGACGCGCGACGCGTATAACAATAATTATTATTAAACGAGGTCGCGCTGGATAGGGAGCAAAAACAAAAAGTTGCAATTTTAAAGCTGAATAAATTATACAACGACGCGTGTGTGTGTTCTGTCCCAGATACGCTGAAACGGCAATAAGTTACCTCTATCTGTAGCCGGTACCACTGTTGTTTAAATTGGGGGCTGTTGACGGGCTACGATAAAAGTTTGGCCGCAACATCACCTCCCGGTAGGGGGGCGGAGGAGTACCTGGACACGATTCTATCAAACTGGCGTCGCTGTTCGCGCGATTCTGTAAGTACGAGTCGAACAACAACGACAACCTTTGCGAAACCTGATTCAATCGTTCGCGATGGCTGCACCGTCTTCTGCATCGAAACGTCTCCGACAGCCACATGTAAGATATAACCATCCCGCTTGATATGCCAGCGATGAAACCGATGCAGAGACACCAATAAGGCACCAAACGCCCCGCAGAATCGTTAATTTTCTGTTGGTTCGAGGTACTTTCACAGTTAGACAAATTTTTTATGTCCACTGACACGTTGGGCTTCATCACAGTTTTCTGAACAGTGTGATGGTGCGGTTTCCTCTCGGGTAACATAATCATCTTTTCGTACTTCTTCGGACCAGATTTCTTCCCGCATACCTCTTCAAACTCCACGTTTCTGTTCTTGAGGTATACTTGCAGATCGTATATAAGTTTGTTGCAAGACCATGGATTTCTGGAAAGGAATGTTTTAGTGTTCTAACATATCCACGCACGGTAATGTAGTGATGATTGGATGCATTGTTGTAATTAGTAATGATTTCAATTTTTTGGTATGCTTGATATATTAGGGATTCTTGAAAGTAAAATAAATTCGAATTGTATGATAGATAAACTATGAAAGAAGTATTATTCTAATTAATATTTTAAGATTAAAGAATCCCAAATTTGACATTCCTTAGCACCTACTATAAAAATTCAATTATTCATTATTAATTTCCACATTTCCAAAATTTTCCAATATTGTCTCCCAATCACGTTGGTACTTCAAACTGTTGTGGATCATGATAAATCGTGAATCTTGATTCCTAAGATCTTGATAAAGAATTTCAAGACTGTTTAGGTTCGAATAAAATTCTATGGTTGTATCACTTGTTATAATTGCTTTAAAATATCTAATTTATCACGTATTTAAAACAATAATTGAAATGAATTATCTTCGTAAAATAATGTAGCATATTTAATTTTAGGTATCAAGTTTATCGTACCCTTCTAATGATAACTTCTTCAGAAGATGCAATGTCTGCACGACGGTGCTGCTCATCTGAATCATCAAATTATTTGATAGATCGAGGCGACGAACGTGCGTAAGTCCATTGAACGTGTCCAGAGGTAAATGACTGATCTGACAAGAGTCCAAACTGAGCTCCTAAATTGAAATTCATTTGCCTTTGTTAAACAGAATACCCCCAATACTTAGAAAACTTAACCCTTTCATTCAAAAAATGAAAAAAGTCCCAACTAACACTGTTAAAAATAAATGTCAAAGTTTCAAAGTTTGTTCAAACATGATATTCTTAAGTTTCTGTAAAGATATTCGCGATTGAACTAAAAGGGTTAAATGTAGCAAATAATCTTCGTGGTTACCATCAACGACGAGGACCGCAATTTCGGTACGTGTGAATTAAAATTATTCCTCGACAATTTCAACATCCGCAAATTGCTGTTTCTCGCGAAGACGTCCGACAGGAGATAATACAGATGGTTTTTCGATAAATCTAGAACGGTCAAACCGTCCAATCCGTCGAAAGCATTCAAACTGATCTCGCTAATCGAGTTCCCGGAAAGATTGAGGTACTTCAGTTTTGTGAATCCCGCTTCCTAGAACAACATTTCAATTTTTCCGTTTGTTACAGTCGAGAGGATACCCTTCACGGCTTTTTGTTTAACACGGGACGTACCATCAGTTCGTGATCGCTTAACAATGATACCACGTTATCCGACAAGTCCAGAGCCTGCACATTGTCTGACGCACCTGTATCTATGCTGTAAAGATGGCGACCGGTGCAAGAAGCACGTTGCAACCCGTACCAACTGTCACACACGCAAAACGACGAACATTGTTGCTGGGACTCGGCCGAGACCACGATTCCAACGAAGAGCGTAGCGAACGAAACGGCCAGGCTGACAACGTCGTCTTTGATCATCGTTTTAAGATTTTCGCGAGTCTAACCGGATACTATGAGCAACAAAATGGAACGTATAACAAATTCACTCCCCTGATAGAGCTGTTGCGTTTTCGTGTGGTTCATGATCGCCTTCTCTAATGTAATCTTATCTTATGATACACACCTGTGTATGTGTGAGTCACATAGGTGTGTCAACGATCGAGGATACGTCATCGAATAAGTTTGAACCATTTCGTGGTTTTTTCTTCTTTTCCTTCGAACAGAACAATAGGAAAGCTTGTAAAATAAAACTCGAGGAGACGTGATTCATCGGGGAAATAGTTTGTCTACCCCTTTGAAAATCCAGGTGTTTTGGACAGTTCAGAGGTATTTGAGGTAAACTGGATTTCCCTTTCTTCGAAGGGAATTACGATCAGGGATTAGATGTTATTTGTCAGACAGTTCGTACCGATTCTTTCCGAGTGACTGACACGCTTTGCGACCAGGAACAATGGAATGTCATAAACATAGGGTGATCCTTTAGGAAACAACTTCACCGCAAAACCGGGCCCAATGACCGCGATAAACTTCATCGAAGGAACTGATCTTAAGGAACAACAGGAATTTCGGGTTAAATTGTCTGCGTGTATATTGATATGCTTTATTCGATAATAGATATAAATTGTTTGTACCATTCTGACAATATGATTGTCACTTTTCAATGTACAGTCAACATGTTCGATACCAGGGCATCGCAGACGTACGGCGCCTTTGATCTTCCATGTAAGACTATTATTTTTTGTTCCATGTCTGTACTTTAAAACACTGTCGTGTACTCTAAATATTATTTTACAAAAAAAGTAATCTATGAGTGATGGTAGCAGGCGAGTTAACTGTTTTTTGAACCAGGTGCAGTCTTATACTCCGCTAGAGAAACGAGTGGTTTTAATTAGTATAACATTCATTGTATTTAATCCCAAGATTGGCTGATACCTGGGCTTTTGTAAGTGATAAAACCAGCAAGTTTAAAGATTTAATTGCAGCACGGTGGATAAAATCTTCATTTCTGGCACTGTAGTGAAAGTATAAGCTAATCTGAATGTTGAATCACAAGAAAGATAATAAAAGCTATTTGTAAAAAGTTCTTTGTACCGTCCACTTGATATTCCCGCATGGAAATTGTTCCCACAAGAATTTGAAACGTGTTTAGAGTTGAAGCAGATATGTTAATGTAACGAAGATGACTAAGCCCGCGTTACACCGACATCGACGGGGAGAAACAATTACGACGTGTATGAACCGGGCATAATCGGATTTCTTTATACGAGCGGAGGAATGGTGCGTAGCCGGTGACAGTTAAATGTTACTCACTAGCCCTTGGCATCTCTTCGAGGGGTAGCATTCATGTACGCTAAACGGCGTAGCGTTTATTGCGCAACATCCACGGAAATAAATCTAGGATAGGCTGCTGAGAATGCATGGACCGTTGCCTTCTATTCGGCCTTACAGTCGACCCTCTATCCCCCCGCCCAACCCCTTCGCATCTTCCGGCCATTTTCATTGCTCGTCCTCTGCGCCGCCATGACAAGCATACGGTATGGCACTGCAACCGGCTGTCTCACCTTCGTCCACGCCGCGCTGTATCGAACGATTACATTGTCAGCGACGTTTACGACCCGTGCCGGCATCTCGTCTCCTTCGAAATCACTTGGAAATGGACGTGCAATGACGGTTATGCACCGGTTTCCCGAAATCTATTACGCATCGGCTAAGAAAATGTATCTCGACTGTTACAGACTATCCACTCCGTTGTATTTCGTCACTGGCGCCCTCAGCTGACGAACTGTTAACTCAACATTATCCTTCTGGTAACTAAACCTTCCATTGATCATGATTTTTTTGTCAAATAAATGGAACAAACAGGATAAGAACGATACAAAATCGAATTTCAAATTGTATTCTCTTTTAAATGTGTTTGCAATTGATTTTATTTACCTTGAGGATGGTATGCCATGAATTTGCACATCGAGTAAACACGAAGTATGTATTATTGTTGGTGCAGTTGCAAGTTTTGGAAATACTTCGAAGGTAAAGTTCTTTGGAACAAATTCTACGAAACTGAAACTTGCGGCGAAGACATTCCACTCGGCGTGTGTCGTCACCGACCTTCTCAGCTGACGTAAAATGGCCGCCTTCTACTGACAGCTGAACTACAAACATGTTTTTCTCTGCTAAAACGCGTTACACCGACACGATACATGTTGTCGATCTTACCTTGCGGATATTGCTACCTTCACGAGCAAACGTTTTCAAAGGATTAAGGGTATTTCATTAAAAAGATGGTACAGTATGGTGTTCGGTCGGCAACAGGAGTATCTTACGATGCCAGGCTCTTTGACCAAAGCTTTGTGTATATTGGCAGACTGATCACTCGCTTGGATTTCGTCACAGCCGTTCTCAGCTGATGACAAAATGACCGTTTTGTGTATTTAACTACCAGCTGATTACGGAAATTTTGTTAGTAAACACTATGGCGCGACCGATATCTCGGACAATTTTCTGTTACTTGCTCCATGAAATAAAAAGTATAGGCGTAAGATTGTGCAGACTGCGTGCATGATCAGAGTATTTCGCAGACGATACGAAAGAGGGACGCCAGAGCAGGGACGCCGAGTACGGCCATACGAAAAGCAGGAGAGGGCTTAGAAAGTGGAAGGTCTTGGCAAGCGAAGCGCTTTGGTTAGGGTTCTAGTCTGCGATTTTTTCCCGTTCTTCTCGTTGTCCGGGTGGCCGGCCAATGAGAGTAAGTAGGTCAGCACCAACGTCCAATCGGTGCCCGAGGCCGGGTCACGTGGGTTTGTTGTTATCTATCAGCTGTTTTTCCCGGGCGGGCGGGCGGCCGGCCGGCGCAGTGAAAGCCGCTTGCTCGTCTGTCCTCAGTCCCTCCCGGTCGCTCAGCTGTGCGTCACATGTCGGGTATCGCGAGTCCTACTCTTGCTCGTATACAATCGCATCGTGTACCGCTTGTTCGTTCAGGCCACCGTAAAACGCCGGATTCCTTTCTACCGGCAATCGTCACTTATATATTATGCTATCTACCGCGTGCACACCGACGCATTATCACAGATCAATCACGAAGTGCCTCGAACATGCGGACGGCGTGACGAACGCAACCAACGGTGCACGCCGTTTTGTTGATACACTGAGTTCTGTGTTCAGGCCGCGAAGGCCACCGCGTCCTTTTTCGGTCTAGAATATCAAACGGCGCGATTAGAAATTTCATAGAAAACTGCCGAACACCCATCGGCCGTACACCACACGAGTTATCGTGGAACGATGACCTAAAGGCGACGTTGGTTGCAAAACGGAGCTCGGTAAAGTAGTAAAAAAGAAATTCGAATGACGCAAAGGGGAGCCAGTGCGCCAAGTTTCCGGGAGTGTTTTGTCGAATGTTCAAACGATTCAGAGATAAATGCACAGTATCGATCCGCATCAATTTGTTAGCATTGTCTCCTAGTGAAGTTTCGAACTGTTGAGCCGCGCGTACGTTGTCCCTCCGATCTCTAACACTTTGCCGGCTTGCATTCGCGACCCGACGCGTGTGTCTTTCGTTGGATTTAAACAGAGAACAGGCCGTAAGACAGTGGGGATATAAAAAGCAAAACAGTGCAAATGAGTTTCACGAGAGACTTATCGACGCCAGATACTTTCGAAACGAAGGCAAAAAGTGTTCTGTGAAAATTCAAGTGCGTATCCTCGTCGAACGTTTGTCGATTTACGAGGTGATCAAACGAGAAGTCGTTTATCCACAGATACCACGAATAATGTCGACGGGCAAGAGGCTGGCGAAACGCAGCATAATCGGCACCAGAGTGTGTGCTCCCGGCGAGGACGGGAAGTATTATAGTGGCGTCATTCACGCCGTAAAAACGCCGGCGTCAGCCGCCTCCGAGACAGGCCTCAGTATTACACCGAAGACTCGGTATTCTGTGCGCTTCGATTTAGTGCCCGGTGGACGTCCACCGAGTCCCAGCACCGAGTACTCCGATCGCGACCTGATCGGGCCTGGTTTCGGCTCCGTTACCAGCGCGCGGCTCGTGCCAGGCCAGAAGGTGTATCTGACGTATAACGGACGGGAAATTCACGCGGAGGTCACGCAACATCGTGATCATCTTGACGAGGTGGAAGTAATAATTGCACCGAACGGGCAAGAGGTAAGTGTACTCTACAAAATTTCAATAATTCGAGCAATACATTTAAAACGAAACATTTTCAACCTATATTTTACGAACCTAACGTTTGAAGAGATATATTAAACGTAATGAAGTTTGATACGTCATCCGTAAGCCCGGCGGGTCTCGTTGCATCCGAGCGTAGGTTAGCGCGCATCGAAACGCAGCGACTGCGTCTGCGCACAAGCGATACTCCTTTCTCGCTCGACGTTCGTAAAGCTGGAGTTTTTCCTGAAGAGCGGGGAAACGCGTTACCCGGCACGCGATAACACGCCATCATCGTCAGTCGTATCGATGACATGCTCGACGAATTGCAGCGACGGCGTGTTTACGTAGGCCAGAGGCGCGAGTCGTCGAGGGGATGCCGGATACGCGAGACCGGCCGAAAGGTAAGACGACACGCGACAATGACAGCCGGCTGGCTGTTGCCGGGTGGAACGTGTGCGTGGCGTGTCGTTAATCAGAAAATTTAATTTTCGTGACCTCGTTCCACGACCGAACTGTACGATGGTCGTCCCATATACGCGGCGCGCATGAGCGACGATAAACGCTCCCTCTGCTCTCGAAACGGGATAAGAGAGGGATGGGAAGGGGGCGAACGCGTTACCTTGCCATCATTGAATCGGGATACAAACGCGACGCGCGCGCGTACCGATCGAACGATCCAGCATCGATCGAGAATATTCGAGAGTAAAAAGGAATAGACCGTGTGTATAAGCCTGGGGGGAGCGTAAGAAACGGGACGGCAGTTATAATCCGGATGGACAACAGGTTAACGAATGGGTTAACAGGAGGAAATGCCATGGCCGTGTCTTGCGGTGCATCCGCCACGGTATTAGAGTTACATGATACACGGAGCCAATGCCAGTCCGTCGATTTTCGACACGCCTTTCTCGAGTTACGGCCGGATAGAGCCCGTGCGGGCACGTACCTACATGCACACACCGGTCGCTCGTTTCAGGTCCCGAGAACCGCGAGAGTTTTTGCAGATTCGTAGAAAAGCCTAGTAAGCGCAACGCAATAAATACCCCATAAAACGAGGGATAGCGTTATTACGGTCGGTCAGGCGTGGCAGAGAAAATATACGGAGCCTCGATACCGCTACGTGGGCGCGGTTAGATTCGTAATGAGAGGCACTGGCGAGTGCCTGCCTTGCCATGCCTTGCCTTGCCTTGCCTATCTGTAAGCTAGGCTTTCGTTCGCATGTGTGTACACATGCGGGAGAGCTTGGTTTTATGCGCGAAGCGAGTATGGCAGTACTTGCCAGTGCACCGGCTACCGGTGACCCCACGTGGAACGCATTAGCGCAATATCTTTTCTACCTCCGTTAGGTAGCTCAGGCGTGACCGCAGTTCCATTTCGTGGAAACTTTGCTGTGCACCCAGTTCGCTTGCGGAAAAATGAACCGGATCTGGTCGCACCAAAGTGTCCGGTTCCGATATTTTTTTCTTTCTTTCCTTTTTTTTTTTAACACTCGACGAACGTTATGCTCGTTTCGTGCGACTTTGTCGGGAAATCGTTGCCCGTGCCGTTTTATTTCGCCGCTATTTACTATTTGTCGTTATCTAACGCCGCCAGTATCGGGCTCGAACGCGTTAGAAAATCGACGTAACTAAAGGGATTACGTACGTTCGAACTCTTGTTTCGAATTATTTTCCCCGGCAAACTGGTCAATTTTCTTTTCCTTTTGTTTGATTTCACTTCAAAGTACGGTTCTAAACGAACTATCCAGATCTTTGTACCGGGGTGTATTTCCTCGGTACGCTTCGGTTCGAACTTGTTCAAAATTTCCTTAACTGGGGTAATAACAGGGTACACGCTTTTAAACGCTCGTTTTCCTTAAAAGGCCACGATTATTCGTAATTCTGAATCGCATCGTACTATAATTAATGTAATCAGTCGAATACTCTGACGCAAGTACTCGTTCGTGTCGTTACTTGTTTAAACATGGAACACATACGGGAACGTACATAGTTGACTTTTAGTGACGTCGAAGGTTACCGAAGCGTGAATCGGTAAATACCTGGACGGCGTTTATCTGTTAGCGCAAGCACGCGTAAGTAGTAATTTTAAAGCTTCCGCACGTTCTGCCGGGAATCGTGAGCTCGTCCCAGGCAAACATGTTGCATATGCAGTTTCGCAACGACACCTCGTTGAACGATCAGCCTTCTGGCAGGTGTAAATCAGTGTCTTGTTTGGTTAATGATTTTCGTCTAATAGTATCCTTAACCTTCCAGCGATGACTCCAACTCATACGAATAACGACTTCAGGCCCTTGGACCGAATCAATCGTAATCCTTATTTTATTGCATAACATAAAGGAAGCAAATAATTTTAAAAACATTAGTAATTTCTTCTTTACTGGATAGTTTGGAACATATACATGTTTAGTCTCTAAGATTATGAGTCATTATTGAAGGGTTAATGCTTCAGAGTTTCGCATGCAAAACAAAAGTTGTTCGAGCTTGGAATTACAGGCAACCCTCGATTTATAGGGTAGATTGGTTTTATAAAAGTTCCGTTCGAGTTGAGGTCAGCGTTTAGATCGGGATCCGAGGGGATAGGTTTCAAGGTTTCACGTTCGAAGCTTTATTGGACTCATGAAAATGAAATCTTAGTCTTCGCCGGTTTATCGTCAGTGTATAAATTCAGTTTATCAATGAAGCATCGAGTTGATAGCTCATCTCGTAGAAACGGAATTTGCTCGCTGTTTTTCCGATCGATATGGAACTCAAGGCGTACGGTATTGAACTTGAACTTTTTTGTAAGATCGCCGCTTGCATAGATTTCAATGTCACGTTGTCACTTTTTCTCAGGCGATATCCATATATTTTTATCACACCTGTTTTACTACGCGATATAAAATGTGTTTCACGAAACTAATAAAGATGTACTTGACAGATATTTCCATGAATAACGACAACAAATAACCAATTTAATCGCTGGAGTTCAGCCTCGTGTTACGTTGTATTAGTTACTCGATAATTAATTACAAACGCGTTTTGTTTGTTTGAAACAAATTATCTTGAAAAAAAATTGTTTTATGCTTTAAATTAATTAACAGGTGATTGAGTATACAAGACTATTAAGTAAGCAAGATAAATGATATATGTCTTTAAAGCTTGTGCGTCGTACTTTAATCACGAACTTAATTACAAAATAATCTTTACAATTCAAAATATTTTTCCTACTTGTATCGTGCAGTCTATGTTTTTTATTTTTACTTCAAATTACACACTTGCTCGGTTACGAGGACCGTTGACACCACTGTGGCGTCATATGCATTTAATAGTTAGTGCCTGCTGACTCCAGTCATAAAAATATATTTGTATATACAAATTTAAAGTTGCTGAATCGTTTAATACATGCAATAAAATTCTTTAAATTGCCAACCCCAAATGGAAAATATTTTTAAAAGTAATCGGTTACCGTTGTGGTTAAATACACGTGTTTATTTGGTTCACCAAAGCATCGTCCTCAACGGTATCATACGAAATTTGATTACATTCAATTTTGACCAGATTTTATATCGTTCCGCCGGATGTTATTGCCAAACAGACTTCGGTAACCACACGATTCACTTCCGAACCGACGGAATAGGGCTTTCTGCCCTAGGACAGTTGAGAATCACTGATCTGGTGCATTTCACTGTGACGGAAAGGTAACGCACCATTGTACGTGTAACGCCATGTTCCACGACGGGAGTGCGTTTCGCCGTTAAGTGCGATCCGTCGGCTCTATCTACGGTCACCACGGAAATATCCGACCCGCGGGGCGCATTCGAAATAATGGCCGCGTTTAACGGTGTCACTGGTCACCGGCACGGGCGTGAGACGATTGAGTAAGAGATCTGGTGTGTGCTTGCGCGCTCGCGAGCGCACGCATGGATCCAAAGATAGACATCTCGATACCGGCTAACCTAACTGGCCCAACTATATGCATACGGAGCCGCATCCGCAACAATCGTGGCGCGATGTAAACAAGCGGCGATATGCGTGCGGTGTGCTGGCTTGTCCAGCGGGTGACGTGGTCATGCGGATGTTTCTTCGTACCACGCGATCCCTAGCTCGCTATCTTGCTGCTACTGGCACTTCCGGTATACGTACAATATACAGGTCTATCCTCGATTCGTTCTAGTCTTTTTCTCATTGGCTGGCTTTAATGTGTACGGATAATCTCGGGCATGCAATTTTCCCTATCGTTGGAAAAAGCATGGCACACGTTGGTCCAACAGCTGCTGACAGCTCGATGATATCCGACGTGTAATTCATTGCTCTAGTTGCCCGAGCCGCCGTTCAGCAGCAGGTGGCCAATCTCCTCTCGATCTCTACCTCCCCTCCCTCCCTTTTGTCGTTCGCTCTTTCGATTCGAGGCTATCAGACTGTCTGAAGGAAATTAATTGTACAGCCGGGATTTGATTAACTGTGCAGTATCTGCATTTGATACGAGTATCGTGGCTGTTAGGTATCATTCATGCAAGGGGTAGAGGTACGCCACTACTAAGGAGGGATCATGATTTGCGGGATTTTAGAAACGAAACGGGACTTGCGAGATAAGCTAGAATGGCTGTGGATATCGAAGCTCGAAACACAGATGAATAGTAATGTGTCTCATTAATTTCAATAAGACGGAGATAAGGGCGAGCGTTCTTTGCTGAATCAATTTCGGGTACCATCGTTTACAAAAAGGAAATGAAGCATTCTTGCCTCGGGAATTGTTATCAGAAATTAATTTTAAACGGTTTATGTCAGAAAGGCGTACGCAGTCCGAAGCGATAGACGCGTACGTTAACAATACTCCGTACCGTACTCTCGAATCTGTTCTTTTATCAGACTTCCTGTTGCATAATAATAGAGATATCCCTGGTGAGTTAGCAAGAAAGATGTCAGAGATATTTTTATTCAATACGCGACGAGAATAACGTCGTATCCTTTTCTTTCGCGCGCTGGTTACCTTCGTGTACTTTTAATTTGCGTAACGCTACGCATCACCGTGCCGGCTCGGACTGACGCGCATGCCCGTCACTATAGCACGGGCTATTTAAAATAGTATTCGAACAGGCCGGAATCTACAGTGCGTGCTCGGTTGCACAGGATTATGTCATACGTGCTTGTACCACTTTGCCGGTAAATAGGTTACGCAAGATGGATCACGGATGGCCACTTTGCACAAGCATTAACTTATAGTCGCCAGGCCGGCCGGCCGGCGTCCGTGTGTCTGTGCACAGCGTTGTCTAGTGCTTGGAAACTAGAAATGATACGAGGTAGAACTGACCACAGTTTTTCGATCTTAGCAAACTCTATACGTTGTAAATCAATGTTGCAGCACGTAAGACTATCCTGAGGTTCGATAACGACATTTAGAACTTTGCACGCTCGTATACTTTGTATAATTTCAAGCTAATGTTTCATAGGAATATTATGAGCGTTGAAATGAAGAAAGTCGGCGCGATTAAGAATCGCGAAAGGATTGTTTAATATGAATTCGCTTACGTGAGCATTGAATTCTAATTTCATGCAAAAGAAAAGGAAAACTGTAGTTATGTCATCATTTCGGACGAGGTAGCAATCGTTTCACCTTTCTCTCCTCGCGAAGTGCTGCAAGCTTGATTTCGGGTTTGGAAACAACATGGCGGCTAGTTGCGCCGACCGACCGTTGGAGGCACTGCATCCTAGCCGATCGTAAAAGTCGGTCATAGAGTTTACAATGCAACGCCTTCGCTCTAGCCAGCTCCGTGTGTTCTACGGTGCCTCTCTCTTTCTCTCTTTTGATTCGGTTTACCGCGATTGCGCCTGTGTCGCAATCATTAGCACGCTCGAGTACAATTACCTTGGATATTGGAACAGCTCTATGCCAGTGCAATACATATGTATCGCGCACGATCGCACGCAAGGTTCCAACGAAATGGGCGCATAGTACGCGACGAGACGCGCTGACTTTTAATAAGTTGCATAGCCAGACGTGATGGCATGAAATTGCAAAATGGAACACGCGTGTCAGTTACGATTACCCGGAATCGTCGTTCTCGAATTCCATCGGGCTAAGTAATATAGTCGACAGTTCCACGAGTTGCCCACGCTCTCTGTACTATCGCAAACAGTGCCGATGTTGATCGAACAGCCGTAATGGCCGTGAACGAAATTTCATTGTCCACGTGAAAGTAAATCAGCATGCCGCTTGGAATTCGTGCCAAACTGACGCCCTTGATTTCGAATGCAACACGGGAGGACGTCTCGATCGACGCTTTTTAATTATTCGAAGAAACATGCCCCCGGTACTTTGAATAATCAGCTTCTATTCATTCGTACAATTGACGCGAAAACTGTACACTTTATAGTGTAAAGTCAGCTGATCGCGGCACGAGGCGCGTAAGTTAACGCGTGTTCTCCCACCCGAGGATATCGGTCGTGAAAACGAGTCACACTGACGTAACGATGCAGCATGCGTTGTAAATTATGATCGATAATGTAACCTTGTACCCGCGAAGGTAACATATGGTAGAATATGCATCGCACAAGTCCTTTGGGACTTTCTAACAATTTATGTCAATGATACAAAACACGGAGGGCGCATCGTGCGCGTAGCGCTACCGCGACAGCTACGGTAAAGCAACATTTATCTTAGCCACCGTTAATCCATCAATGTAAGTCAAACTTGTTAACGACCAACCGCACCATACGTTACATGGGTTAGGATCAGATAAGCATCAACAAAACGTCTCCGTTTCTTTTTTTAAATAAATCGATCGAATCGTTCGTGTAAACTCGGCTGGAAATATCACGTTCGCTTTCCAAAGTGAAAATAGAGCATAGATTTATTCATAGAACGCAAAATCCCTGTTATATGTTGTCAATGCCGGTAGAACGGTAGGGAATTAGGATGGACTGATGGTGCTGCTCCTAGCGGGTGCGTGACCAGTGTCACGAAAACTCGGTTTGTACGCGCGCACCCACCGCTGCTTAGGACACGAGGAAAAGTGGCGCGTATCTGCTGCATTGAGAGAAAAGCGAGGTCGGGCCTTTCTCAGAAAAGTAGGTCGAGAAGGTACTCGATCGTATACACGAACGCGTGCTGCGTTCCACGCGCCACGAGATTCACAGGAAAGGTATCAGGTTGTACGGTCCCTGTGCGACGACGCATCCCGTCGACTCTCACGGACACGGTTAGAAGCATTGGGAAAATCGAGGAAAAAAGTTCTCCACGGGCGTCGATTGAACACCCTACCCTATCCCCCACCTCTCTGCCCTCCCTCTCGTTTCCTATTGTTACGTCGTTCTTGTTTCTTTGCCACGTTCTATGACTTTCCAACGTAGCAAACCGGCTTCCGACTATGTAGAACGAGATAGGTGGCCTTCTGTATCATCGATTAAACGATTTTACACGGCGTTACGCCGATGAAAAGAACTCGTTCGGGCAAGTAGGTAGTTATACGAGGGCTACGGGTATCGAGCATCTCATTGGATGTCGAGAACTCTGATGATTTAACAAGACGGATGAATAAATTACTCCTACGAACGGGTCTTGCGAGGTATGGGCGTGTTCAACTGTTTACACGGTTCACGTAGAGAAAACAATCATTAGTTGGACGATCTGACCAGATATTGAATAATTGATACGCGTATAGCGATTACACATTTTCCACGTCTATTGTGAGATACGTGTGGGTATGTACAAAGAGGTCTCGAAACACGTGGGACGGAACGATTTACCTTCGGATATCACTTTTTTTCTCCTATAAGACGGATTTATCGATCGAACCATCGTATCAGCTGTTAGTGAGCCAGTTACCGGTATATCTTATTATTCGATCGATTCGAGTTTTCATAGAATATATTTATCCACAACAACATCAGCTTCCTTCTTTTTTTCATTGCTGCAGTAATTCGCGTGGTTACAAAATCAGTCGACGATGGACCATGATCCGGCTATTAAACGCCGAAGACGGAGGAGGGTGTTGGAGAATGAAAACAAACTTTCGCTACGTAGAACGAGAAGTCGAAGCGTGTTCGAGTTCACGCGGCGCTGGTTAAGGCGCGTGTAAAGAGAGGAGGCAGAATCATAAGAGGACAGTACGGTGCGTGGGGCAGGGAGATGGGCTTAAAAGGGGGCCAGGAGAGGGGCAAAAGGCGGCCAACATACACTCTCTGTAACAGAGTAGAGGAGCGTGTGCCAGCGTACATTTTACGCAACGTCGCCTGTGATATAACGAGCCCGGCTTCGCGCACAGCGCGACGATAGCGCGGCTCCGCTCGTCTCCGTAGGGCAGAGCACGCACATGCGTCGGGAAGGTATGCGCGAAACAGCAGGAATCAGCGTGGCGCATCGTCGTGGTTTACCTGGTTTCGCTGGACCTAGCTGAACGCAATGACCCAAATTGTGTGGCGAAGCAGGTCGTAGCCTAGATACCGGAGCGGGCCGGGCCGGGCCGGGCCGAGCCGGGTCGTGCCGAGCCGGCCTTTTCCCGCCCGTCGACAATCGGCAAACGTAGCGTAGTATCTCGCTCGTGCCGCGAGCGGCAGCCCAGATTTTCACTTTCGCGCGGGTGAACGTTGACACTCTCGCCTTTCGATAACGGCCGCAAACTGGATCGAGTGCTCTCTTATGCCTACGTGTACAGAGTGTGCTAAAAGTAATGGCCATGACTTACAAAGGTGATTAGGAGTAGGATGCACAGTTACAGAAATGATTCACTTTTTCACTTCTAAATAGTTGGGAACAGAAGTGCTATTTTCGAGAGTAATTTCCATCAGGGGAACTAATTGATGTAATAATTGTAGTGTCAACGGTCGTCAGATCATCTCAATTAGCTTCTTGTTAACTATTTTCTGTTTCGAAACCAAAGGGTTGAAATTTTGAAATTGCAATTGCAATTGCAATATAGATCTATCCACAGTTTTATTTCCGTGAATGCTGTCTAGGTCAATGGCCGTAGTACCGCTTGCGAATAGGGCCATGACCATCAACTTTTCAACACCCTGTACGTATGTAGGCTCACTTGGATGAGCAATGATTCGTAGCAGCATAGTCGATGAATGAGTAAGCCCAGTTTAGATGATACACTTTCTTTGTTTGATGTCTTCGGAGGATGGCGCGGAGAACCGTGGCTAGGTTTCAAGTGGTCGAAGATTGCGGCCAGTTGTTGCGTACTCGTTTCATACGATCTCACCAATGTTTTGTGGTGCTTGAGTGGCCACAGGTTTTGTTCAAATAGAAATTGAGGCAACAGAATTCATAAAATTTCATTCTGCCTTAAAGTATCGAGGATCCTAAAATCGGTTTCGAAATTTTCAGAAGAACGGTACGTAATTCCCGATAGTTAACGGCGCACACTTTGTAAATCCTTTCAACTTTAACCGTGTCAAAGAATCATTTTCCTTACTCGACAATCCAAGTACCAAGAAAGGATAATCGTTATCTTCATTGACCGTGTCGCAGTTTGCAGTTCGTAGTAAATCCTTGAACGAGGTAATTACTTTAGTGGGGCTCGTGCAGAAGGAATTAACCTGGACTTCCCAAATTAGCGTTTTCATAATGGAAACGGTGATTTGGGGGAAAACCTGGACGATCGTTACCGCTCGAAGTCGTTATACACCCTGTCCCCGCGGCGATTTTAAGAGATACACCAATGGAACACTTTTCTTCGTTTGCTTTTCCACGTGGACGCCATTGCACCACGGCTGCACGGATTACCGTTATCGCCGTTGCGTGACCTGCTTTTCGGTACATACCTTCTTTTTAACAAGGAAAGGCGGAGGGGGGTCAGTAAAAGAGAAGATAAACGGAAATGCCGGAGGCATCACGAACTGTAATTATCGAATTCTCCGGTACGGCGATTCTTGAAATCCCCGTGACGTGTGAAAATTCTTAAAAGTCCCGGAATTATTATCGCGGGTTCAAAGAAGCATACGAACGTAGAAGCTACAAAAGTTTCCCGAGAGTCGAGTATTCATTGTCCCCGGTTTTTCGCGCATTTGGCAACGAAACAGATATGCCGTTCCATTTCTGGTGAATCACCTTGTACACCGCGCCTCATCGAGCCGGTGTTTTTCGAGTTTACACGTTTGATCGTGACACACTTGATAAATTTAAGGCCGCCCGCAGTCCTTCGTTTCCAGCCTCGTGAAATTTTAACAATAGCCATACCGTCGATTACCGCCACGGCTGACCGTGACGTATGCCCGCACAATGACGCACAAAGAGTAGGAAGAGCTTGATGACAAAAGCGTTGAGGCCACAGACCGACCGAGAAATTACTGACTAGGAGTCAGCCGTGGTTGCCAACGTTTTAACGTCACGTTCAAAATAGACTGCTTGTGAAATGGGACGAGAAATGGATCTTTCGCAAGATCGATCCGAGTTTTCTGGCAGATTTATCGATTCGACGCATTTCACTTTCATTAGCGCATACCAAACAGTAAATTTATTATAAGACAATCTCCAACGGCCAAAATCTCTGTTTAAAAACTACCCAGAGAATTCTGAGAGTGACTTTCGTCAATCAGTGACTCTTAGCACAGTATCCACTTGGTATCAAGTGGGATATATACCTTAATCCCAAGTTTTCTATTAACTCTGTAAGACGTACAGAGTGCGTCATGAATTGTGACGCCCAGATACCCCAGGGCAGCTTAGTGACGATAGTGGCAATAACGCCTCTCGCTGATTGGATAGCTGAAACGCGATAACAGCATTGCCCAGCGGTAATTGGCAGAAACGACTGAACTCGGTTTCCAAGTAGCCCGCGGCCGAAGGGTCAACGCTGTTCAGCCGCGAGTTCTCTCGCGGTTTCCCGCGAACACTTGGCCCGAAGTTCTTTTTTATCCCTCCTCATCCGGACTGATTCATTTCGCGTCCCACATAACGGCGCGATCCGTCCAGCGGGGCTTTTCCCCGCTGAACTTCGCCAGGGACAATGAAACACGCGCCTGGTCGTTCGCGGCAGAAGAGGAGAGCCGGTTTTTGCGCGCACGCCGCGACATTATCTGCCAGCTGCTAATCGCTCGCTCGTTCCTTATTCAGTGTCGTAAGTGTTGTCGTGGATAACATTACGAACCGACTAGATGGAGAAGAAGGGGGGGAACGTTGTTGACGGTGTTGAACAGTGACGTCACCGGTAACAACTCGACACAGTGACACCGATTGCCGGTTCTACCGGGAGGAACAATCAGGCCGGCAACAGCTGAACAATTCCTTCGGTTGCTGCTGGTATTGCTTGTCACGATTGTCGTCACTCGCGTTAAACGGGGCTCCGATAGTACGAGACAAAAATATTTTCTTGCCGATAACACGAATATCCAGCCCCGGAGCAGATAACTCTCTTTGTTTTAACCCTTGGGGCAGCACGTGTACGAACACTTCGTATGGTTAATGGTCTTGCAGCAACAATAAACGCTGTTCGAGGCTCTTCCCGCTTTTAACACCTGTAGCCAATCTGAATTCTATAGTCGCCTATCACCAAATGCATACCGCGTACCAAGAATGACCTTACAAAGAGACGAAATGTACCGCAGAATGAATTTAACAAACTATTAACCATAGTGAAAGGATTAATCCTGCGTACTGGTCAGCTCTGACCCGCGTTCCCGTTATGAATGAGTAGGAAATTGTACGTTTTATTGTACAGGAAGCAGGTTGGTTGGAGATGTGGAGCACAAGTTGAATATTCGATACAGTTATGTCTCTATACTTATATTTAGACTAACTTAATTACGCCAATTACTTGAAATATCTTACTCTGAGCTGGGACTATAAATTCTTACGAATCTGATAGGAATTAATTCAATATCCTGGTTTTCTGTGACTATCGAATTGATGAGCATCAAATTCCTTGCATTCCTAGAGACTCTGTCTTTCTCCGACCCTAAACCTTTCATCCATTCCTGAGGCTCACTCGGTCACGTTCGCTCACGATCATCATTCTTAGTCACACGACCCTAATCGCTGGATGCCAAATATTTTTCATTCGCACCTAGGCCTTTTGAATTTTCTCGCATTTCTTAGTCGTTTGTTTATCTATTCACGAAGGGTACGTGACCACTTCAGGCTAACAGTCACGCGAGTAACTGTCCAGAGTGTTTGCTGCAAATGGACACTGTGCTGAGAGTGCACGAAATTTTGTTCCCAAGCGAACGTGCACCTAACTGTTCGAATAAGAAATGTTAAAAGTTAAGCTACCATGTAGTCCCATGGTATTCAGACGTATTACATAAATGCTGGCGAGTAAGGTTCGTCCGCGAGCCTGTGGAGAGGTCGGGTCAAGAATTCGAAATGACAAAATTATCCGGGGGTCATTCGTGTAGGATTAAACGAGACGGCAAAAGCTTCGGTCTGTATCAACAATAATGTAGATTTTATTAATACTGGCAACTGTGGACGACTGTCCGCATTGTTCTAAGGTGTCGACGCGTTTACTAAGACAGGGATCAATGCCTAAAATTATTAATTGGAGTATCAGTGCCTCTTGCTACCCGTATCCGCTGTCGTCAGCATGGCGACCAATGTGTATTAAATTGCTAATTTAAAATCTGTGACACGAAAGTAACAATTTCTCTCTTTCGATTTCCGATAACTACTACCCTATTTCGATCAGACTGGTTCAGAATCCTCTTCATCTTGTTTCTCGTTTCAACATTTTATTTCTAATCGACAAGCAATTACATGCACGATATTCCTTCGCCGATAACGTTTGTTCCTCCCTGTTCGACGTCTCGCCGATAATCTCTGTCGCTCGATACGATCTCATAGATCATTGTTTTCGTTCTTCCCGTCTAAATCCATCCATCAAGGTCGTTTTTTGTACTAGATCTTATCTGTGAGACAGATAATCAGCTCGAATGCGTCGCGAGTCAGTATATCTTTTTCGCAACGCGTCTCCTTATCAGCCGGTCAGCCGATACTTCTAACTTTTTGTTTATCACGGAAATTTAACGTGTCCTCGGCGCATAAATAAAATCAAACGACCCTTTGCCAGCTGGCTACGCGATTTCAACAAAGAGCTTTTGGCAATTGGATCTGCCCTTATCCTTTGGTTCCTCTTCTTCGTCGAGCTGTTCGTTGATATTTTATAAAACGAACCCGCTGAAATGTCTCGTAGACTGTCGCTCGAGGATCGTTTCAGTTGTTGTTCGGTACAACGACCAATTGTTTGAAAGAATGACCAATGTCCCGTTTGCTTTTCAATACAGGGACCAACTGATAACGTACAGTCACTTCGCAAACAGTCTTATTCATCGTGACGTTGATTTCTGGGTTCAAATTTGTTCTGTGACTGTCTGTAAATTAGTCGTTAAGGGCTAATGGTCAGTTTCTCCTAGTTAACCCTGTTTAAAGAGGTTACGGAAACGAGTCTATTTTAGAGGCAAATCTAAATAATAATATTTTCTTAACGTTGGAAGCGTAGAGATACTTTACTGAGACACCCAGTAGATTTCCTTTATTCCATCCGTTGCGAAAGGATCAGCCTCGATCTTGTTTGTTCGTACGGGACTGCATCGAATTACTTGATCGATTAGCTCGATATAAATCTGGATATGCGTGTCTGGCGTTGTAAACAGGAACGGCGTCGTCCATTTGTCTCCATCGGTCGTCGATTTACACCGATAAAGAGGCTATCGATTAATTGGCGTCCATGCACAGAAATGAAAAATGACGTGGGCTGCGCGCTTACATGTTCTTTTTTCAGAATCAATTGGCGTTTGTTTTCCTTGTATGCTCCGATATGCTCTTTACCAACTTCTACAACGTCTTCCGGTATTTGGGCACCTTAATTATTTGAATTTTCCGATTCTGGGTAAAATTATAAGAATTTTTATTCAAATCACCTTTCCTGGTTCTCTTGATTTTCTATATTTTTAGTTTTAATTTGTAAGATAGACAAATTTTTCATTTTGGAACTGTAGATGTGCAACATCGTTAATAATTCTTATTTATGAATAATGTAAGGTCGGTTCCAAAGCTCGAGCTGGTCGATATTTTTGAAATGTTTGGCTACCGTGTTGGGCACTTTTGTTATCTCGTGTTTTTAATCCGTGACAGCGTGAACGCAAGCAGGGAACCCTTCGTGAACCTTTATAGATAAATATTTGTGCTTCTTCAACGTGCACCCGGTAGCTTGACTAGACGAAAAATAACAAAACGGGCAATGATTCGTAAAACCTTCCGGACACACCAGACGATCGAATAAAACGATTGCGACAATTATTTTAAACAATTCCACGGGACTTATGCGGGAAATAAAAATTCATTTTCAATGAAGATTCTTCTCATGGTGCAAGGAAGATTGATTCGCCGCGAGACACCGTAATTTTCCTTGGATCCACGAGATCATCTTTGTTTTTTCGCCTCGAATCTGTCTTTGATTGTAGAAAAAATTCGCACAATTGTGACTTGAGAAACGTTTGAAATGCAGCGCAAACACCATATTACATTTCCTCGAACGTGTTATCGTTGCTATTCAAGAAGTCATTTCATCGGTGCACCTGATATTAACACTTTTCACACTCGCACGGTTCTGGACAACTCTGATTGCTCTCTGATTATGCTCGTGCTACTTTTCGTCGCGAGCGCGGCGTAAAAATACTCGCACAATAACAATTCACCGTACTAATTCAACGCCGCGGATATAAGGAGATAAAGGTACGAAATGGCTGAATAAATCAGCGAGGGAACTAATTTTAGAAATAATTGACGCCACTGTGGCGTCAGTGGCGGGGTCAGCGGTCGTAACAGCGTCAACGGTATTCCGAGTTTCCGTTCTTCCGACGATTCCATAGGATGGCCGAATCGATTTGTACGAAATCGAAAGCGTCCCGGTGACAAAGAGGCAGGGAGAAAAATGGAGGATATTCACAATGGCTCGGTGAAATTTGTGATTCGTGTTTGAACGGAAACCGTCCGGTGTTGTACACGATAGACGAGGGCAGTTTCATGAATAAACCATACATGACACGTTTATGCTCACTCGACAAAAGCTTCCGAAACTCAATTCGAAAGAGCATGGTCTCTGTCGCAAGGCGGTTCAGCATCGCTGACTAAGATTTCGACAAGACCGAATTTGACCCGGGTCATAGTCCTGAATTGTCGTGTACGAACGAGACTGCTTACTTGGCAGTCATTGATAAGCGGAATCAAGCAGAATTCGATTCATCGTGGATCTTAACCCTTCGATCGTGACACAACCTATCAAATATTTCAAACTATCGTACATCAGGAAATCAACATCTAAAAAGAACAATTGAAATTGTACTTTAGGGGACTGTGAGCTGCTATGCAAATAAAATAAACTGGCAAAATGGTTGGGTTAAGCAACTTAATACAAAGTTGAGTGGAAGATTTTACTGACTAAGATGGCCGCAACGAAGACAAAGCCATGAAGAGTGTACACAACAAACTTCTCCCATGAGGCGTATATGCATCATTGGCTATTTGTTTGTTTCTGTTATCTATAGCATTTCCTTGATCTCGCTGTAAACAGAAATTATCTTCGTGAACTTTGCATCATGACCTTCCTTCTTGTTCAGCAATCGTTGTTCGAATATTTGATACGCATTGATCTGGTGCTTCAAAAGCTAACTAATTAATACCTGACAGTATTCTCTAAAAGACCTGGTATCTGATTATAGTGATAAATTTATCCAGTAAATTTCTTCGATATCGAAATTAAATTCAAGGACCAATACTTTAATATTAGGGGTCATAAATGGTACTTCAATGTTGATATCTGTTAGATGTGGTATTATACCATAGTTTGCTTAATTTCCCGAATGAAGTATACATGTTTGTATAATTAAGTTTAAGCTCACAGCAGCGCAGGCTTGTTTAACTTCAAAGTTTAAACAAAATCACTCGGACGTTGCAAAATACCGAACTTTCGTAAGCAAATGTACGGTGTAACACTTGCCGTCGTTTATTACAAGATCGTAAAGCAAGAAATGACGGTGGCCGTCATAAATTGCAACAAAACCTGCTACCCACCTTCCTTGGGAAGGCATCGATTATCCCGGCTTCAAAACTGAATCCAAGCGGAATCCCTCGAATGTGAAAGGTCACGCGATAAATTGCTACATTAACGTTTACCGCAAGACCCGGTACTAGACCGTAGTACTACGTTCGTCCGTTGCGAAAGAGCCGTGTAGTTACGCAAGTCCGCGAACGAGCGCAATCAGTTCCAGTAAAACGAGCTGCACCTTGGATCGCGCGAATCATCATCGAGAGCTTATCTAAAGGGGGCACACGGAATCGCGTTCATCTGCTACTCTCTGCGTCCCGATGCTGACACGTGTTCCCGGCCACGGCGGGTTTCTTTGTTACAAACCGATCCCCCCGTCATCGACCGTTATTGGCCGAACGCCGATCGCCGATGGCGCAACCGCGTAATCGTGCCTTCCACGTGCAGACTGCACCTGAACGTGAGTAACGAACGCGTCTGCTAGGAAACTAGGCATGTAGGAATCTAGGAACGCGCGGCTGTGCTGCACGATCGCACGAAAGGACAAAGCCTGACCGAAATAATCGCAGCCGAGCGATTCGATTCGACCCAACCGGCAGGAACGCGATATTTCGCGGCGTTTCCACGCTGAATACCGCTTGGGACACCGATGTTCAACAAAGGCGCATCCTTAATTACACATTCTTAAATATCCTTCGGTTAAATCGGTGTTTCTCTTTCTTGCGACCTTATTTTCACTGTCCTACTGGCAAAAATACGGAGGTCTCTTTCGCTGATCACTTCTTCCTGTGGCCCGCTCATCTCCTGTTGTCGCTTCTTTAGAAATTCTGGGGTCCCTGGGAGTCGTACGACCCCCACCAACAACTCCTGGGATCAATTTTAAGGTAATGTGGGAAAATATGAAAAAGAAGTGTAATTAACGTGGCAGGATAGCACCTTTTTGCAATTAAGCGTTGGAATGGATCTATTTTTATATGCTTGTCGGTTTATTGTGACACTTGAAGGTTAACAACTATTGAAATAGAATTCAATGAAAGAAATTAGTAGTAGAAATACAGTGGAGATAACTCTGTGCCTTGTGTACGAATACTACTGTAGTTAGGATTGTTACAGCAGAAGGTAACATGGAAGATTAAATTTTTGGTGTACTGCCTTTTTTAGACTCTTTCAAAATTTAATTAACCAGACAGTTTTTTTGTTATTTTTAAAAAATGTCAAGATCTCTGACGCGTTAAAGAGATTTTTTCACATGTCATGGTTTCTTATTGTACTTCTTATCTCGAGATAAAAGTGAAAACAAAGAATGTTCAATATCCTCGATAATATAACAATCGATTCTTTTTTCTTTTCTTTGAACGGTTCTATAAAACGAAAGCCTTTGAAAATGTTTATCACAAATTGTTAATAAACTTAAAATCGTCGTTCGTTCTCTTCGATTACGCTATCTTTCCAAAAACTATAATCGTCTTCCAGCGAAAATTCCATAACCGACCGACGGATACAATAAAATCGTACGCGAGTTTTTTTATCGCGTTGAATTGTTAACGAATGACACGCTGGAAGAATACAATGAAAAATGGATATGCAGTTCCAAAACGGATCGTGAGTTATCTTATAGAAAAGGAGCTGTCATTGGTGACAAGGTAGGAGCGTGTTGAAGGATGGAACTGAATCATCAGCTGGTGATTTCTTTTTCGCGACCGTCACAATAGAGGTCGTGTTCGAGTCTCGCTTTCGATTCGTAACCATTAACACCTCAATCAACGATATATTCACGCTAGTAACTTTCCTTCTGCCTTTATATCACCAACCAAAATTACTACACAAAATGTCTTCAGAATTTTTAACCCTTTATCTAGTTTGAGATAGAGTCACAACTGTAATTAATTTATTTTTAATTAATTGCAAATAATAGTTTTCTCTAGAAAGGTGCCTGAACATTAAAGGGATAGGGTCCTACAGAAATGAATAATTTTAAGAAAAATTCATGTATTTAGGAGTAAGTGCAGACGGGCAAAGAGTTAAAAAACCTATATAAATCCGCAGTGTTTTCTTACCCTATATCGCAGGACCGAAATACGCACACATGCTCGAAAGCAGAGTGCAAAAAGAAACGCATCGCGTCACTGTGCAGAAACAGTCATGCGTCCGAGACGCAAAAATAATCCGAGTCTTCCTCGTGTGATGTAACGCTTGTTTTTCTAACGCCTCGCCATATAATTCATCATAATGATTTGCTTCTGTGATGCAAATGCTTATCGATAGATCTGCATAGGTGCACGGCTCGATCCTGTTCCTCTGGTTTTCGCCATTTTTCTGAAGTCATCATTTGCGTAACCGTTTACAGGTATTCAGACACTCATCGTGTTCGATATTACCGAATCGAATCGATTCTCTCCTTCTTTCCACGTCCACGGATCAAGCATTAAGATATTAGCAGAATCAACAAACTTTAATTATTAATGCAATCTCCATTTGTTATCATCTTTTCCATAGTTTTAGTTTAAGAGTCTTGTAAACACTTTCAAAGAACTTGCCCTGTTTCTAAATCCATTATTCTTCTTTTGCAAGGATTATTTTGATTGTAACTTGTAGAGAATATTGACGACGACGGGCAATAAAATCAGAGTACGGCTTTCTACTCGCAATAGAAACGGAGTATAAGATCGAGGATTAAACCTGTTGCACAGGTGTTGCACGAATCCTTCAAATCGTAAAAAATCAAGTCAATTACAATTGACGTCAGATGGAACGGACTATTCCTGACCTTTCGTCGGAAGTTCTTTGAAGGTGTCCCAACGCGAACGAGAACTGACGTCACGGATAAATTATCTATCCGACATTCCCGGATCTTACGAAACCGTATCCAGCTGCAGGGATAACCCGGTGTTCCGATTTTCGACTGACTCATCCGGCCCATTGGTCAACCCCCTGTAAAATGTCTCGCATGGAACACGGTTTCGAGAACGCGTTGATTATCTCTGTGCACGATTTAATGTCTCCCATTACTCATTCGTATCGAGTGGCTTCTGATAGTGATGGATTAAATTAGTCATTCGATAACTTCAAGAATTTTTCGTCCATGCCCTTCTTACAAACAATGTTAGTTAGTTAAAAATTAGTTCGTTGCATCGTTGCACACAAATCCTATTGCTTGAAAAAAAAAGCGAAGGTTAGCATTTCAGGGTTAAGCTCGACACTAAAGCGACACATAACTAATCAGATTTGGAGAAAATCTCGTTGAGCTTCTGTCAGTTCCTCGAGGACGCAGGGCATCCCCTTTCGTACCCCAATTTGTCGTATCGAACCGGTGCTGCAAAAATTGTATTAAATTCTAGCTTCTCAACTGGACAGCACCTTACTTCATTAATCTTAAGTAATTAAATTGCTGTACAATTCTGGTTCGGACGTTGGACTGTCATCGTTCGAGGTAATTTTTAACCGTGAACAGTGAAATACACTTAAAGTGGCTTGGCGCTAAGCTGGCCCTCGAATGAATTTTACGTGTCCCGTTATGCGGACCGAATCTCGGCGCATTCTTCGATCGAGGCCATGGCTCTGCGAACGTAGCTGGTATCTCGTAGCTGTTCTTCGTTTATTTCGTGATTCTGATCAACCGAATCGGTGAATGGAACCGGGACATCTAAACAGTGATGTCCACTTCCAGGCCTGACCAAGAATTTGCCTTCGTGGCACTTGTCTTCCACGATTAGGTGTGTATTTCTTGAATTCAAGTTACTGCCAACACCCTACTCATGTTAAAGTATAAAAAGACCACGTCTCAACGTCTCTCGGTGATATGTTTTAAATAACAGTGTCTGAATAATCACAGTTCACTGGGTGACTAAAGGTACATTTATAATTAGTCACGAGGACATGTAGGCACAGGGTTAAAAATCGTTCTGAACGTGTTTACACCGGTTCTATGACGACCTTTAGCGGTTGTAGGGAGTTGGCTATTCGTGCAGGTGTTCGAACTATGCACGATTATGAATAACAGCGGTGACTATAGCGCGAGACAATGGTGACACGGGCCGGTTGCACCTACCAATTCATGCCTTCTATCGACGTGAATTCCTGGGGATCGATAATCATTTCTGGCGGCTACCGCGCAAAGTAACGCGTTAGAAAACACATATCGCCCACGTGGGGGGTTCGCGAAACGCGTGGGTTTGTTGATGAATCGTGCGCCGATTAAATATTTGAGACACCGTGAAGTTGCCCGTGAATCATCCGGCAGATAAAGCGTGAAAACTGTGTGAAATTACTATTATTTTCAGTTTCCTGTCATCCTCTGTTATCTATACAAAGAAATGTAATTTTTACGTATCTACGAACGATGCAGTCTCTAATTTGTGAATAAAACCCAACACCACACCCAATCATTCTCCAATCTCTCCCCAGTAGTTTGATGTCTGTACATTTAATGGGAACTTGATGAATATTAATTAGACAACTAAACCGGTGAAATTTCCCAGGTGATACCAAATAGTATTCAAAGTTATTCATTAAACACCGATAAAAACACCTTTTAACAAGATGGTGTAGGCATTGGATCAATGTCAGGGGCTGCAATGCACGAAAAGGGGAATATTTGACGCAGGGTTTCTTTGACGATCCGCTACAGGGTATCGTTCTTTATTCGTCGCCAGCGGGTTTACAGTTATCATTGTTTGATGGAATGCGGCCTTTCTTTCCTGTTTCCCGACGAGGCCACCGGCAACAACCACCGTGCTGCGAAATATGGACAAACCCGGAAAGTCCTTGGCTGCTTTGGCAAACGTATTTCGCGTGCCGCATTCCTTCGCGATTAGCGCCGCGCGAATGAGTCGGAAAGGGGTCGGGTAGCAAAGGTGGACGACGGAAAATACGGGAAAAAGGTGAGCACAGGTGTCCGCGTACGTCGAATCGGGTCGATTGCGAATTCGGTGGCTCGATAAAGGTATTTTCGGTATGCACGATTGTGCGCAGCAATATTGATGGTTACGAAATATTTGGCGAGGACTTGACACGCCGCCGTGACACGGGTTTATGGCGCGTAGGTACACTATTGTTTAAATATTAGGTTCACCAATGTTATTTCTGATCATTGACAGTAGCGACGCGGTATTGATAAGGTACACTTTATCAGAACCTAGAAATTATTAGGGACCGTTAAAATATTTATTAACTTTCTATAAACAATTTCTAAGAATCTTTTACCTTGCAGATTTAATAATTTTGGAATAAATTAAGTAGAAAGATTATAAATTTAGTTGGAGACTTAATCAAATTATAAATAAGATTATTCTGTTTTTGTATTTAATCTGTGTTGTAGGAAGGCTACTACAATTTTGTACTGTGTTTTTATCGGTGACCGTGTTACACAAGTGTCAAATGCATACGTTTCATTAATTATTGATGTTACTAATAGTAGTTTGTCTGTTTGTTTAGGCATTCGGTGTCCAAGGGTGACATTTAGCATTGCATCGCGACAGAATAAACGTTGATTTCATTTTAACAGAATACCAACAAGCTTAATCACTTGGGATAAAAAACGGCAATGCTTGGCACATAAAATTGTTCATCTTTTATTCATATATTCCATCCTAGGTGAAAGTATTAACATGGTAACGCGTTTTCTCGTGGAATATTAATATTAAATATTATCAAACAGAATTTCAAACTTCCATTCCTGATGTGTTTTGATTAATAATTATGTTAATAAGCGAATCTGAAAAAAGAGAAATCAATTCGTTCGAATTGTTTTATTTAAGTGGTTTTATAATGCAAAGTTCACTGTTCACGTTAACGACTTTTTATTAACATAATAGCATCTTGCATAATTCCATAGATCAATACGTCAGGTGGTGATTATTTGTAAATGATTCACTCTAAACGATTTGATCTCTTGTTTCGCGGTTTTTTCCTTGTTGTTTTTTACTCGTGTTCCTCGAATTTGACGTGCAAAATGTTTTTCACAAAATTTACGGTAATTTAACGAGTCGTCTCGTCGCAGTTTGCAAAGAATATCTCAGGAAACTTATAAACGTTTATTACGTGGCTCCCTCTAGGGAAGGATGCGATTTGCGTTCGCCCTTCTCGCCAGAGGACTTCTCTTTCGGGCTAGAAATTACCAAAGAGTTTCTATGTCATGCATTCGATCGCAACGGGGTCCCCAACGACCCCCTCTAAGCAATGTCGATCGCGTTTCCGTTGCATAAGTAAAATTTCGTTGCCCAACCGTGGTTTTGTCGTTGCAACACGAGGCTCCCGAGGCGAGGCGAGGCGAGGCGAGGCGGCGAAACTCCTCGTCGGCGAGCAATTCGGCGCGAGTGTACCTTGTGAAATGAAGCAAAATGCACTTTCACCCGTTATTGCGTTTCGCAACCTCCCACCATCGGGAACACCGCCGTGCCACGGTGTTGTGTTCTGTTCTGCTCGTCGCTCGACGAAAGTACATTCTTTTCCCCACTTCTGAAGAGCCACGTTTAGTTTCGATCGTGGTCACGAACACACATCCGGGAGTTGCCGTCCAAATTCCTGATCGACGAGGCGAGGGACCGAGAATTCTATCCGTTGCATAGATGAAAGTACGATGATAAGTGGATTACCATGCACGGTACGAATGCTGGTACCAGTTTATTTCGTATACTCGGAATATCCGAGCACCGATCTTCTTTCTGCCGGATAACGACCAATAGCTAGAAGCAAATACCGAGTGTTTCCCAATCCAGAAACCGTACGTTCTTCATGCTAAGATAAATCACAAATTCCTTTGCTATCCGACAACTTACGCCTTATATGGCCAGCGCTGGCCCCCTATGAGTGCTCAAAAATTAGATATCAATAGTGAGTCTGCCATGGTATTTAAGAACCAACATTCATCACCTTAGACCAATTTCAATTAAATAGGACTGTCTGCGATGGACGACTGAAACAAAAGGAGACACCTGTGCAAAATGTATTGCGTTTCTCGGTTGATTAATCCGCGTTATCGAATCTTTTGGACGACGTCACGAGCTACGACGCGCGTGCCCTCTAACGTTATCTAACGATCCTTACGCAATCGCGTATTCAAACGCACAATTCGTAGGCGCGTGTAAGCTGGTGATCCAGGAAGCGGCGATCCTCCGGTTAGGAATTTGGTGTTGGGATCCAGGGGGGTTCGTCGACCTCCGCCGATCTTTCTCGAGCGGAAGAAAACGCGGGGAGAAAGAAAAAGGATCGTCGTAGACGCAAACTGGTAGCCAGGGAAAATCGGCGGCGGAGAGGGGAAGAAATTTGAAAGTGGACGGTGAAAGTGCGCTCGAGTGCAGCGCACGTGGCTCGGTGACCATAGAGCATACCGACCTCGAGCGTACTTCCTCCTCCTCCTCCTCCTCCACCTCTTCTTCCTCTTCAGCCTTTTCCACGGATTTCCTCCTTTCCATCGTTCTCGTCCCTCTCCGACCCGCCCCACCCCGCTTTTCCTCTGGGGCCCTTAATCGTTTCTAAGCGAGCGTAGCCGGTGACCTTTGAACGGTCTTCCTTCCTCTTGGCGGCCTTTAAGCGCTGCGAAGGTGAGAGAGTTCAACTGGAAAACAGGCTGACCGGCTAGCTGACTGGTCGGTCGGTCTTATCGATTTCCAATAGCGAAACCGACCACGCTTTTGATCCGCCAGCGGCTTGGTCTAGCGTAACTCGTCACGATAGAACAGATTCTACTCTGCTTCATACTTTTTTTTTCCTTTTTGCGTTTGATCGCCGGTTTCCTAATGTTTAATCAGTCGACAGCCGGCCTTGATGGCTGAACGCACGTTCCGCGCCTCGTGAACCCACCGCGTTATCGAGTCTTTCGTAATCGCGCGGTTAGACGCTGTAAGTTTTGAGAATCGCGGATGGACTGAAGTTCCTTTCGAATGGTTCTGCGAGGTGCAATGTTGATATTGTATCTCGTTGACGGGTTCGTCGAATTTACAGACGTGGACAAGGCGGTGGTGAAAGGTTGATGTTTTAAGCCCGTTTTAGGGTCGCGTGTTACACGCCTCGGTGAAGTTCAATTGAACGGGGATCGAGCAAGATACGATGATGGATCGAGGAGTCTATCCTTGATGGAGGCTGGCTTGGGTCGTTGAAACGGTGGCTCGTTTCTTGTTTGTCTTGCCTTGCCTCTTCTCTTATTGGCGAACAGGTGACTGGGTTGTCTGAGACAGGTTAATCAAAGATAATTTTTCGGACGGGCAATGTTTGCTTTCTTTGAAGTGATTCATCACTGTTGGCGCGATAGTCGCGGTATGTTTTGTGAAGTTATTGCAACTTTGTTGATGCACGCTTTTGCTTGCGATTCCTGTTGAATCTCAATTCAGTAACAAATACTCTGAAGAGGGATGCTCTGTTAGCCCCATACTTGGTTCCATTTTGTATCAACATTTAACTGCCAACAAATGGAAAGACGTAGCCGAAACGTTGGTTACTTTTAGTTCGCCGTAGCAGTTAAGATTATCTAAATTTGCCAGCGCCCAGCATCCTCCAAGAGATCCAAGGAAATGTTCATAGGATTCCATTGAGGGGAACGCTCGTTAAACGCAAGGTCGGGTAATGAACTGAGTCTGGCCGATAAAGAACGTCGAAAAAAGGAAGGAAAAGGAGAGCAGTTTTCCACATAGTGTGCATAGATAAGACCGCGGAAGAGGGCGTCTGGCAGCTGCGTGTATTTTAACAGCTGAGAAAGGTAGGCGGGTGGGTCCGACAGGATTCGTGCGGCAACAGGAACTTTCGGTTTTTTTTCTCTCTTCTCTCCTTCTCCGTCTCACCGTCTGCGGCCGGCGAGCACGGCGGGTCCCCGCCAAACGGCTTGTAATTCATACGCCATTATCGTTCGGTCATAATTGAAGGCTTCATCGAATTAACTAACGGTAGTCTGTTGTGCGTGCGTGAAACGTCGTCCCGACGCGACCAGGGAATTCGGCCTGGTCGCCGAACTGTGGCGTGCATGACATTCGTTACCGGTGTATTTACATGCCGAATTCAGTGGCGCGTGATTCCTACCTCGTTCCGTTGCCATTCAGCGTCGGATTAAAATTATATAAGAGCGCACGACGATACCCGTCCATTTCGTTCCTGTACGCTTGCACATCAGACGGTGTACCGAACGTTTCAGAACTGGCTGCTTCGTTTTTTAACCTTTGCACCCGGAATGTCAATTATCCTGCAGACACTTTTAAACATCCTGTACAGTCGGTCCCGATTTGACGGATGAAGGATAGGGAGTAAAAAAATGAAAACCACTCCGTTTTGATTCATCGAATTGATCGATAAACCATGAAATCGAGGAACGCACAAGAGAGAATGATAATCAACCCTTTGGAAGATATGTCGATTGAATCAGGACGCTTTTATCCCCCTGCAAAAAGCATTCCCACCGGGAGTCCATCAAATGTTGACGTTTTTTAATTCGTCTCATGCGTTAATCTTTCAGAAACAAATATTTCTATCTCTGTCGATGCACGGAAGTGACGCAGCACTTTGATGTTTGAAGCACAGAGTTGCAGTTTGGTTAAAATAAAATTATACTTGAGTCGGGGCAAAAAGAAACGGACGAACTTGTTCGTTGAGGTTCGTTTGGAAATAGCTAGGTCTTTCATGTTACAAAGATCTGAATAAAAAGAGACACTTTTTCAACAGAATTCAACAAAGTGTCGTGTATGAAGTCGCATAAATTCAATGGAGAAAAACAATCGCCTTTGTTTCTCGGGGAAAATGTTTTTAAACATTTTATTAACGTATTCGTAGAACAAAAATTGAATAAATTTGACTTCTGACTACTTTCAAAAGATTTGATAAAGACATCTGTAGATTATATAATTATTTTGTGAATTTTATGGTTGAAATTATTATATTTTTATTTGTTCCTTTATAATATAGTTTCTTGGGTTCTTAAATCTCGTTTGTTTGTGACAAACTGTCCTCGGGAACGTCGAAAGATCGTCGCCCACGAGACAGATAGCGATGCTTCTCTATAGATGCCGTTTCGATATCCTCTGGTGGGTGTTCGTGTTCGTGAATTCCTTCGTATTTCAGCTCGAAGTTACGACCGATCGAGCTGGAAATCGGGCTACGTTATTGCTCGAAGCAAGCGATTGCTTAACCGTGGTTGGATTCCCCGAGGAAATCTTCATGGATCGCCACGGGGATCCCGATAAAACCGTTCCCGCGAACGCGATTGTTGCATCGCCGCGATATTACCGCGCGTTCTCCAATTATGAATGCGTGTACAGTCGATGGAAATATTGCGCTGTAACTTCGTACTCCTTTCTTTTTTCGGAATAAAATTTTGTACCCACGTGATTTTACTCGCATCGTTTCCCCCTCGTTGCAACTTTTGTTTCAAGTTAAAGTTATTAATTCTTAATAGGCATGGAGTAACAATTATTAACCCCTCGGGGATAAATACCTCGAACTATAATCTGTTAATGCCTCGAGTTCTTAGATATTTCTCACGACTTAAGCAGCTAAAAATAACTCTGGCCTTAAGAGACGACAGTCCCCGAGGGATCGAAGAAATGGATTCTTAATTTCCAATCTGAAGACGATTAAAGTGTCCTTCCCTTATAATAGCAATTTCTAGAAAGGGTGCCTGTTTAGTTACAAACATCTCCCTTCGCTCTCTTCTTATTAATCATCTGATCAGCGACGATTCTCGCGGCAGCCAACATGTTAAACCGCTATGGGCATTCTTTCTTCCATGAGATTTTTTAAGGAACACTCGTTAGCTCCCCGCGATTATATCGGTGTACAAATTCAATACCCGAGCACGTGGATCGCAAAGTACCGGAGAGAAGTTGGTGAACGCTTTTTCAGCGAGTTGAAATTGTACAGCGGATGCACTTGTGCTGGTGCAAGTCCCCGGTCAAAGGCACGATAATGCGAATATAATGACGATGTTGCCACGGGTAAACAGTTTGCCTGGTTGGGTCTGATCGTTTCCTCGTGTTGAGTTCAACGCCGCGAGTCGAAGAAACGCATATAAATAGAGGACTGTTCCTTCTTTTTCCTGCGGACTTTCCTCTTTCGCTAATTCCTCGCGATGTTACGATAAACAAAGAACAATTGAAATATTACACTCCTCGACTCCGTGAATCGTGATTGGAATCGAAGTTAAAATTCAATTTGGCTAAAAGGACCAGACAGCCTTGTCTCACAAGTGTTAAGAGAATGATAAATAAGGACGAGGTTAATTAAAAACGATAGCGGAAGAAGGGAAATGTCAGAGAGCGTGTCGTCACGCATGAAAGCACCGAATAATTGTGTGCAGCGACGAAAGGTCATGATGCTGTGGAATTTGAAATTAAAAATCTTGATATTCCGTGATTACACCGGGGTCATTTGTAAACACCTTAACCATGCGAGCACACACTGAGATCAGCGTTGTGGGTTAATCCTTTCGCGAGCAACGGAACATGCCGGCTCCAATTAATTCTTTTGCTTTCATATCGGAGGATAACATCCTGCAACGAATCCGCTCCAAATCTCCATTTTTTGAGACTAATTGCTAATTTACCTTTTCATAACACAACTTTAAGCAAAATGTTTAAATTATAAGGCTTTAAATCGATTGACTATGAAAAAGTTAATTAGACAATGAAAAAGTCATCAACGTTACTATCTAATGAATGAAAGGAATTTATATAAAATAAAAAATGCTTCTCGTTTCCCGACATCTTTTTTATAACTGAGTTATTAACAAGAAATATCGATCAGAAAAAGTCGATTCTTAACGATCCGTTTTAACAGTATCCGATACTTTTCAGCTTGTATTTCCTCCAAGAAAAACCTCTATCTCTCCATCGATCTGACTTTCCAACGAGCAGGGTTAACCGTGTTTATCGTTAAACCTGTGATTACGTTGCTTAATGATAATCAATTAACTTGTTTCCCAACTGTTAAACGTGTTGATTAGAATTTACACGCTGAACATTCCGTTTCGTGAACAGGTGTGGCGGGTCGGTCAAAGGGGCTGGATTTAAAACTGGACCAAGCAATGTTATTTGCTTCTTTTTCCGCTTGGAACGACTCTAGCAAGAATCTGTAGCGGTAAAACTCGTACATGTTTCTTGCGGTTTCTGATTATCGCTAATAACGTGCCCGCATTTCCCTCGTTTCCAACTGAATGGATAGCTGGCGATTATTCAAATGGTATCCAGCTTCTACGTTCATTCGTTTTGTTTTAATCGCCAGATCCTTTGGATTCGGATGGAAAATTGAAAGATTATTGAAACTCTTTGCAAAGAAAAATAAATTTCCCGCCCTTCCGGCTACTCTGCGTCAAAATTTCGAACAATCAGATATCTCGCCAATTAATGAACATCTGACGATGCAGGTAGGATATAGAGCGTGATTGAAAATGTGTTGCCTGTAAATAGGCACTGACGCAACCGGTCCACGAATAACGCGTTTGCCAGGCGATGTAGGAACGCCGCTCGTGATTCGAGTATAATTACAAGGAAGTAATGATCGGTCGTGCAATTAAATGATACGCCAGATCCAGGGGAAAGTTTAGGTCGTTCAAAATTTTACGCTTTCTCCCGCGAACGAGGCAAGAAACGTTACTTTTTGGGATGCGCGGTTCAACTTTACTGCTGTAATAAAGCGAATTCGTGAAGATAGCCGTATAAGTCTAAGTAATGGTTCAGATGTCGCATGAACAACACCGAGAGGTCCTGTATCGTAAATCTACAGGAAAATAATATTCCAGAGAAATTGAATTGTAATTATTTCGACTGGCCAATGGCATTTACCGTGATCCATTAAGATAATCAGTAATTAAGACGTTCATTAGTGAAGTAATTTTCAAATATAAGCCCACGATATTTCTCTTACAAAAAAAAATAATAAGATTTTACAAACCTCTCTTTCTATTATAAATTTACAATAACCTAAGTTGAAAGTTTATTAAATATTGCTGAGAGTAAAACTTGAGAGCAGCTGAGAGTTACTCTCAGGTGGACACGTATCCTTAAAATGAAATTTTCGGTCATGACACTCGATCTTAAGATGGACACATTTATCCTGTTGCAGACGATGAGGCTGACCAAACGGATAGACGAGGTCAGGTTGCTCGAGTCACGGAAGAGTGCTCGGCTGGCCGATCAGGATACAGATTTCGCTAGGCTCGCCGATATGGCTGGCGATCGGAAACGGGCCTCTTCCCACTCCATCGATGTGCCACACGTAATCGGGTGAGTCTTCAATTTGCAATTAACTACTCTCGATAATTAACCCTTTGAGTGTCAGAAACGCGATAACGATTCATCCAGACGCTTGCATTGTTTAAACTTAGCGAATACATTGTACACGCGTAGCAGATCTGGGTCATCGCTGACCCACCATTCAAAGGATGTCTGTTGTACAGTATCGTTATCGAATTTCTAAAGGCAGCTTTGAGATTCAACGATAAATATGATAACTGATACAGAAATTATATATAATAGATAATGAACCTACATTGAATCCTCCTGAAGAACCCATACCAAAAGTCCCTAAGTCCTGCAAGCAGACATTCCCATCCTTGGTAAACAAAACCACGAAGAGATTTAATTTGGAATTCTGACCATGTTATTCGATGGGTCGTTCTTTCGTGAGTACAGAATCCTCTCTTTAAATTCATTACAATTTACCTCCGAATTTACTTAGGATTATGTTCGGAATAAGAGGCAATATGGCAAATCGCTAAAAGGATCCCGCCAAAGGATCGATTGTGTCCATATTTAACTTTCAGTTGGAAGTAAAGTGCCATCACTGACTGTGCCGGAGTAGAATTCTGTTACCGATCGTTAACGAGAAATATAAACCTTACTGTTAACTGGTTTTTCGCATAATTGCAATCACTTAATCGAAGATTTTACAAAACTCGTAAAACGAGGGATCCGTTTGGAAACAAATCATATCTAAGTAGCGAAACAGACAGTAGTACAGCCGCAAAGCGTTAACGAGACCTCGTAAAAACCCTATAAAGGAACCACACAGACCTCGTAAATGTCGTTAAAAAAAAAAGAAGAAGAAGAGGTATATGTTCTCAAATCGAAGCCGAAACTCCGTTCAGCGGTCAACAAAAGGAATCGTAAAAATGATGTACCCAGTGGGACCCAAAAGTATTCGGCCACTTGTCACGTCGGCAGAAAATGAATTACTTTTTTAACGGTACAATGGAATAATAAATGCGAAAGAAATACTAGTTGTAAATCCTGGCTCGTGATGTGCTTTCACATAAATTTTCTTTATTTCTTCTAATATTTTTCAGCCGTTCGCTTCTACTCATTTTATTGCGCGATGACCTTCGGTTAATCAAATTTCAAACTGAAACGAAATAAAAATTTTATTCTGAACATCGATGCGAAAAAAAGGGTCCATTCTTTTGCAATTTTATTTCCGTACGATGCACTTGCTTTAAAATTTCTCGAAATTCAATTTCACCACGGTATTTTTTAATCCCTCGTCCGACTGGCAAGCTGCAGCGTGATTTTCGTCTCCCTTCGAAAAATTCTCCCACACGGTCGGCTCTCTTCCGTGCCGGATTTACCGTCTGCACGTGTGAGCCTGCGTGGCCACTGACACGTACACACACGCGTGCACGGCTCTATTTCGCCTAAAATCGAAGGTATCCGAACACGGGGGCCGGGTAAAAAGGCTGCGAGAGCACCCACACGTTGCATCGGTTTAGGGAGCGTTAAAAGGCGTCTGGTTGCCGATCGTTAGACCATGAATGCACCCTCGCCGGACACCTGTCCCTCGCCTTTCCACCATACGCAGCCCGTCGAAATGCTTTCCTTCCCTAACCCTCGACGAACGTCCTGGAATCCGATACAACTGTCGCGATTGACCGGCCAGGGGGAGAGTTTCATAGGATCCGTCGGCTCTTGGATTCATTTGATCTCGAAGGAGACGGTTCCTTGACCTTTCAAGGGGGTGAGACGCGCCAGAATCGAACTCTTACATGCGAACTCTTAAAAATATTTTATTGTCTTTGAAAGATTCTTGTATTGTAGTTGAGGGTTACATTTCTATTTACCTGTTTCAATTAGCTCGGTAACAATACGTTATTGTTTAAAGCGACGGAAATACGAATACGATAGCATTCGAAGGACTGTACGTATTGTGAGGGAAGGTAACGGTGGAGGAGTTTATGATTTAGGGTCAGGAATTGTGAAACAACCATCCGTACTACCAACGTAAACGGTAATTTCATTTTTATGACACGGTACGAGTGCCATGGGACAACTTGGTACGCCCGGACCGCTTCGACTGCATCCCGTGTGGGATGTGTCCAGTAAGGCGTTTAAAGGTTGAACAATAAACGGTGAATTGTTTTCGTGCCAAAGACCTTGATGGTACGAGGGGTAAAAAGCTCGTCCATGACACGAGGGGATGAATAATAATTTACCCTTGAGTGTCGTACACGGGGATTTCTAAAGTAAAAACTATCAAAAGAATATTAACAAGATATGCTAATATTGTTTTGACCCACTGTGTCTCAATTGAACTTTAACTTTTCAATAAGAAAGCTTCGGGTCATTTCTTATAATAAAAATACCTTCGAGGGTAAAGGATCAGGAGAGGAAGGATATTTTTTCGAATCGAGAAAAGATTAACAGCCTACCAAAAGTTCTTTGACACATTAGCATTTCTATGAAAGGCATCGGGCACAGTGACAGTCGAAAATAGGGAGCAAAGGACGCGCTCCGTGTTGGTTTTAGCCGACGAGAGGTCCTCGAATTCACGCTACTGCCCATCTACGGCTCGAGATCCCTATCTTTTCGTATAAAATCTCCTTTTTCTTCCTTCGTTTCAACCTCCTCTCCCTCTTCGTCGTACCCGTTCCCTCTCCTATACCTCATTTCCCGAGAGGGGTGTAACAGAAGGCTGTTCCATGACCGACGACCGATGCCAACGACCTCCTCCTTGACTTTTTCGTTTTTCTCCTTCTTCTTCTTCTTTTTTTTCCCTCCTCTTTCTTGGGTAAAGTCGTGCACGAACAGAGCCCTTGAAGATCCTCTCACAAAGGACGAGGCGGCAGGTAAGGAGGGGTAATGGTGACGTGTAACGTCCGGTGGCCCCTTCGGGGCGTAGTTACGCAGGTAGACGGCCGATGTTGGTGTTTTTGGCCAAGGCTGCAGCTGGCCATGGCACGACCTGCCCCACGTGAAAGGAAAGGTCACAGAAGAGAAATCGAATGCCTTTCGAATCTCCGCGGTGGTATTGATGACGAAAGCATATGCGGCCGGCTACCGCCTTAACGAGACCTTGTGTCCGGCCAAGGATCCCCGCGAAACGTATCGCGGTGATTGGCCGTATTCCTTGCCAATTTTCTACAGGATGTCCCAAAAGTGGTGTACAGGTGATCCCATACACCATGACATTTCTTCATCTTGCTCCAACGTAGTTCGAAAATCGTAGGGATTTCCGTAAATTACAATTAACTTATAAATAGAATGCAATATTCGAAAGATTTCTGTTAAATTTGCACTTCTATTGAGTTACAACGTTATACGTCTGGTTGGAAATAAACTCCTTCGGAATGATTTCACTCCATATACTTAACGTTCCGGCAATCATCCAAACGCTGCGTTTCAGAGTATCCTCCAACACACGATTGGGATCCTCTAACAATCTATCCTCCTTTAGCACCTCGTCATCATCATAAATTCCTTCCACTCAAGCAATCCATAAAAGAAAGCAGCACCGCGGAGCATGGGTGTCTCGGAGAGAAAAATTCGAGTTACAATAACGGCTGTTCAACCGTGGAAGACGAATAACCCGAGCCATCCTCGTGGCTTCCTCTTTCATCGAAGGAACGGGGCTCGGTTTCGTTCGGTTTGCCCTTTCACACGCAAGCGTACACGCGAGGAGGGCCTGCCAATCGCTGCAACTTCGCTTGTAAATTGAGCAAGACCGGGTTTTTCTCACGTAACGAAACCGTAAACGATCCACCTCGGGGATCGTGACACCTCCTCGTCTTCTCCTTAACATCCCACTGCTCCATACTCGGCAATTACTGCCGGGACGACATGCGGCTACGTTTTAATGTAACCCGGGAGTTACACTTTTGCTCTTTGAGCTCTTACCCCGCGGTGAGAGGGAGGGCATGGAAAACTTGTTCATCAAAATTTTTGAAAATAACACAAATTATCTTTGTTGTCTACGCGAAATAACGTTGTAATGCTTTCATAAATTGCTGGCTACCCGAATCGTTTATTGATCCTCCAGGTACACAAGCCCTGTAAGAATATTTCTAAAAACTGGTAAGAAGGACGACGGAACAGTCGGACAGGTAGTAGTCCATGGTTGAATCGAGACACCACAAATTACCTACACCTGGAAGGTATACTTGATATGCAGATTTCAAGGAAATAAATCAAACATACAAGTACTGCATCCTGAAATCACAGGGAGCGAACACTCTTTCCTTTTACAAAGAAAGCGTAAAGTTATCATTTAAACGACCCTATTCGGTGGCTGAAAGGTATTTTCACGAGGTCCATGGAATTGCAAAGTGTTCATTTACCAGTAATTTGATCGAAACTAGGCCCCGAAGAAAGGTTACGTTGATCAGCATCGATGTTATTCGCGAAATTAAAGGTGCATGCCGATGGATAAAACGCGAAATACATAATTTCGGAAATTTTCAAGTTCTCGTGTAACGAGCTTCTCTTACGCGTGGCGAAAGTCCAACAGGCGAGAGAGCAACCGTTACGGGGACAATTCGAAACACGGTCGTAATAACTGAAAGTTTCTGCTGCGGCAATGGGTGCAGTGAGTCAGTAGGTTAGCTTACGTAATTTCGACCAACAATCTGTGCGGGTGAAGGAGGGGTGGGGTGGGTGGGGTGGGTGGCGGAGGCCGACTTTGCGTGGAATTAGGTCGATCAATACCGTGCCGTTTATATGGGTCAGGTGCAGTAGCACGTTCGGTGTATGCGAGCTAGCCTCCTTTTCCGGTGCCTAGCAACCCGCCCGGCAGCCATCCCCCAGGACCCGATGTCCTGTTTCGATCTATCCCCCGTTGTCCCGTCTTCTGACCCCTTTGGTCCATTTATTAGCCGCGCGCGAACGCGTTAATCGAGCCCAATCAGCTCGTCGATCTTGATCTGTCTTTACGCGGTTAGAGCTCGACTGTTATCGTTAACCCTTTGAGCAGGGAGCAGTTCCTTCTAAACTGACTTCTTCAAATTTTGTTATCGCATTGTAATGCTTTCTCTGAAACGTAGCGTATAGAAAGTGCATTTTCAAAGAGATGATTGAAATGTTTTAGATACGCATTCAGATGTCGAGAGATTACGCGATGTTTGCCGATAGAGTAAGTAGCTTGAAAAACAGAATCCATTAGGAGGCGCAGTTAATACGGTCATGTGAACCATTATCGAGCATCGTCCCGCTAATGAAGCTCTTTCGTGCTCACTGTTGTTCGTGTCCACAAAGATAAGGAGCCGAAAAGCATGCTAATTGAAAATAAATGCGTTCCGTGGTCTGGCCGTGCCTATGTATAGCCAGGGTCCAAGCTTCCTCGCGTTGTAAACACACTAAATTGCTTGTTAACACCAATATATTCTAGCTCAAGCGAAGACAAATAGTTTCACGTTGCCTTAGCCCTCCTACCCTGTTATTCCGATTCGTTCTGGGAACCGCACGCCACGCGCTAAATCTAGCCGTTATTCGTATTGTGCAACTGGTGAGCGGATTAAGGTCCTACGTTTATAAATACGCGGGACACCGCGAAAAGAATTTTTCATCGGTCGCTCGCGTCTCGAAAATTTGGACGGGATCGTTCTTTCGATTCTGGCGTTTCACCTGGGAGCGGAACCCGCATTCTTTCGCGCGAAGGAGAATTCAGAGTTTCTGAAATATTCCGCGAACGTTCAGGCGGACTTTCACTTGCGAAATAGCTAAAGTAGGGTGAACGATTTATGACATTTAAGATGGTGTATGAATTCGGACCATTAAGACGCCGTGACTGCGAAGAATATTTCACAAGAGACAGGGAAATTGCCGTACACACACCAAGGTACATATTAGTGTATTTAAAATACCGTTGCTTCCAGTGGCACGAAAAAAAAAATTGTTAAAACGTTCACTGCGGTATTGGTCCCTCGTATCTCTACAGGAAATATTTTGCATAAATGCTAAATCGATATTTCTATCATTTGTCCACAGTCCACCTTAGAACAAGGACAACTCGAAACCTTGAGCAAACTTGTATCGCAATAAAGGGTTTAGGATTAATTGAATAATCAATCATTGAAATAGTCATACAGCATATCCTTCAATAGATGAGCATAACTGACCCTTATTGGCTCGTTATTCGCTCGTATCTCTAGCGAAGTTTCAAAGGTTAATTGACCTAGAGCAATCCGCTGTTGATCAAGCTTCCAAAGGAAGTTACACAAGGCCGAGAGAGGCAGGACGAGGCTACGACGAGAAACGTTAGAACGTGGACTAAGCCGGTGACGGTGTACAACCTAGACACAGAGAGTAGCCAAGGTCTCGAGCGACAAAATATGCCAACAGGCGCGATCTTGACCTACACGGGCCGACTAGCAGATGTCATTTTTGTCTCGCGAAACCTTCATCTCTATCTTGGCTTTCGACGCGAGCCACTCTCGTACAATAGCTGCTTCTTCTCTCCTTCTTTTTCCCTCTTTTTTTTTTTTTTTTTACGACTGGCATAAAATACGAGCGTTTGCGGTCTGACGGAACACACGGTAGCTCCATTCAATGTCTCTGACGTTTGCTGAGACAACAGTGGTCACAATTGAAATGATGAACGACCAGTTGATCTTGACTCTTTCGCTTCTTGCCGTCCATAAATTACGCTCACGATTGTGTAAGATGTAAATAATAAGATTTGTGGAATTTCTCGTCGATCAGAGCTGTTGCTTCGAATTTCTATCTAATTATATATTTTCTTCGGTTAAAGATAGAACGAAGACCAAAGTCAAAGTTTGCAACTTAAGAATTGAACACCTCGTTGAAGTAATTTAAAAGCACAGCTCATTATTCTTTATTCTCCGCATCCGCAAAAGAAACTTAGACAAGGAAGAACCAGCAGCGACCTTCATTTCTTCGTCAAGGCGAAGAATTTCTTCACAAGGGTTCGAGCAAGACAGAAGTCTGTCTAAAGTTGAACCGCAATCAGAAGGTGGGGTCCGAGGTACGCGAGGGGCTCTCTGGAGGTACAGGAGGGTGGTTAAGGTGGTCCAACAAATAGTAGGTCGTGCCAGGCTAGGGCCACGGATCTAGGTCGATCGATACAGCTACGTACCTAGCGGCGCGGAGACGCATCGTTTAAATGGGTCAGGTACACGAACAGCTACGCGCATCGTTTTCATCCTTCCTGTTTTCCCGTTTCCTCTTCCCGCTCTACCCCTACCCAACGGTTTCCTTTCTCTCTCGAAGCCCGCGGATCAATCGTTCCCTGTTTTCCTTTCTCCTGCTCCTACTTTTCCCCTTTCTTGGCCGACTCTTGCATCGACCAAGCTCACCAACGTCGCCGAGGATGCACGTGCCAGCACGCCGGGCGTACCTGTTGTAGTACTTGGCAACCGCTGCTACTTGTTGAGAAGGAAGAGAGCGAAGGGAGTGGTAGAAAAGAAGAAGGAGGTTCGAGGGGGCGAAACAGAAGAAGAAGAGGACTCTGTGACAACGCTCTTGGCCCTCTCCCGCTTCGAATGGTCAAGGGGTGGGTCACTCTCTATCCACCGGTGAATCTGGGACAATGAAATGGGAGCAGTACACGTGCACCAACACCGACGCGATGCGGTGTATGCACACGGTTCGCGTACGTGTGCGGGCATGCGCGAACGCCGTGCAAACTCCGAAGACCTTGCCTGTTAAAACTCTTCCAACGAGGGACACACCGTTGCATTTTGGGCGACGCTTTTGTTCGATCGACGATGAGGAGCGGGGGATTTGGATCGTACGATTGATTGGGTGACCTTGCGAGTCGAGATGTAGAGTTTGTCGAGACCGAAGATTCGAGGGACACATTAGGCAATTGTAATCGATTTCTGATTCGTTTTATTCGCCGTTGGTTTCGATTCCACGCGAATTCTGATCAACGTTTCACTGTTGTCGACACGAAAAGTGATTAAAATATTTATTAAGAATAAAGAGAAATACCCTAGCAACGAGTTTCATCATTTATCAATTATAAGAGAAATTGAATTAGCAGAGCTTGATAAAGCGACGTGCTTGATTAATGGCCACGTCTTCCGTCTGAGCATGTTGATCTAGAGATAAGAAGTCTGTTCTATCAGTACTTTTCAATTCAAACGATACTACAATTTCCAACGGTTTCAACGAGAAGACACGAAGCTCGAAATAAATTGTATAAACATTTTCTTAATCGAACATAATCTCGAAGAAGACGGCGAAGAAACAGAGCGCAAAAGATGCCTGCCTATTAAATCATTGGGCGCGGAAGGCGTTAAGAAAACAAGAGAAAAGAGAACCAAGATCTCTGATTTTTCTACAACATTTCAATTACACGGAACGAAAGAGAAGAAAAAAGAAAGCAAATCCTATGGATCGTGCCAAGCCCCACGATTCTATTTAGGGCACGTTTCCATCGATTCGTAAACCCCGGTGCGCGCTGCAGGCCGGATTTACCGAAACCCCCATGCGAGGCAGAGGACAGGGAGGCGACGGGGGGAGTTTTCGTTTCGCGGTCGTAAATTCCAAGCCGGCGTAATCGGGGGAATGGGGTCAGCGAAATAGGGTCGTAGTCGAAATCAGGTTGTCCGGGTTGTCCTGCGACGGAGAATCAGGTCGCTCGATAGAGGCCAGCCGGCAGCCGGCTACCGAGTTCCCGTATCCGTTCAACTGACCCCGTGTCATTCGGCTCTGTAACCCGGATATCGCGTTATGGAAGCGGATCGATGCACTCGCCACGCGCGCCTTATGGGGCGCGGGTCATCCTCGTGCACCTAGACACCGCGGGGAAAACCCCGCTTCGTGTCTCCCGTTTTACTCCCTCAGGGCGGTGTTTTCCCAACCGACGGCCGCATTTTCGACGCCCGGAGAGAAGAAAGAGGAAGTACCCCCGTTGCGCACGCGAACACACGACGAGCGCGGCACACGATCGGCGGTCGCGTGTTTCTCGATTACGCTCCGGCAAAAGAGATGCCGGCTCTTTCACGCGGTGGCTGGTGCACCACCCTTGGACGACGACGCGTGCTGCTGGAAGCCGGTTCGCGCTGGTAGAGAGAGGATCAGCGGGGACACGGCGACGAGCCGGCCGGCTGCCAACGACACACACTCGTCTTGGTTTCTCGCGTGGCGTACACACGAGTTGCTGACCTACTTGCCCATCCACCGATGCCGAATATGGATCAACGCGCGTCCCGACCCATTTAACCAGAAGTGTATCACGCTCTTATCTGGGCCAACCGCGACCCTGCACCCTGGGACCCGGGACACGGAACAAGCATTTCCTCTTTACGCTCGCCTCTCACCGTCTAGTAGGATCAACGTGATCGGTGCGGAACGAATTGATCGGAGATGAAGAAACGCATATTGTACGTAACACATATATCAACGAAGGTAATCGTTGTGGGTGTTGGGCGAGGCTTGACTGTAAGTATTGGGTTGATGCCTAAGTCCATATTCATTACGTTGTTAAAAAGGATAACGATTAATCACTTGTACATTCTGCTGCACTGTTTACGATTTTCTTCCAATCTCTTGGCAATTTTTCGATTTCACGACTTCAATTTTTGAGGAATGTTTAAGAAAATACTGGGAAAAAAATAATTGGGTCTGGAAAATATGGTTCTAATAAAAAAGGCAGCATGGACTTATGCAGCGATCTAATATGAAGGTACTTCAGCAGCAACGTATTCGTAACTTGGAGCAAATATAAATTAGAGGATATAGCGAACATTAATTTTAGTTGTAGACGTACTGTTGCTCCGGTACCTTCATATATTAGCAAGCAAGGAAGTGGAAGTGGTATGAGATGTAATTAGTCATGAATCCGATTGTTATCAGTGTAATTGGTAATGAAAATGAATTTTCCTTTTTTGTAACTGAATTTCATTAAGCTAATGGATTTGATTTAAATGAATTACCTAATCGATTACTCGTGTCCATAGTAAAATATTACTAAGCTAATATTTGCGTTATTTACTGGTTACCAGTAATTTATGTTAACGCTTTAAAATTCTATTTATTAATAGACGATACATAGTACGTAGTTACTTATTATAATCAAATAATTGATTGATGTCTTCAATTTTTAGATATTTGATTAGATCTGCATCAACAATAGTGCAGAGTTATCGATGTTATCATAATAACTTTTTAGAAGAGCGACGTGAATGGAGGTTGCGAAAAAAGCACGCGAAACTTTTGAAAGGAAACGATCGATCGAAACTCGAGTATTCTCACGCTCCAATTTTTTTTTTCTCCTTCCTTTCGAGCCGGCTCCTTCGCCACGCAATTAGCACGCAACGCGAGCGCCGAAGGAAAAGAAAAGGGAGAAAACACGTCGTCGGAAGATTATCCCCGTCCACCTTGACTACGTCGATTGGCTGTTGCGATCAAGTACAAGGCGACTAAGTATCGAGAGCATTACTATCGGGGCAATTTACTTTCTCCTTCGTTTTTGTCCAGGCGTCTTTGCGGGCTAGTCGACTCGCGCGACGCTCGGCTGTTCCTTTAATTAAAGCGACAGCGACCGGGAAAAGAGGTTTTCGAGTCGGAAACTGTATCAAATTCTGAACCTTAAATACACGCGTGTACGCGGCAAAGGAATGAAACAGAAGCAAAATAACCGGCCACTTATGCTTCTTCTGAAGTCTCCGCATTCATGGCCTCGTGAAAGATATCTTTCATTAAGTAAAAGTGTTCTGCATTCATAAAATCTGTCACTCGCCGAGCAATTATGTTTCAATCAAATCGGGATAAAGATCTCGACGGTGGTTCCTCGTAGTTGTATAAAAGCAGCTACTAGATGCACCGCTCTGTTATTATTGTCTAAAATTCTGGAAACGTTTCTTCGCCATTAAACCCGTTTTGACGATCTCCATGGAAGGAATTCCTGGTTCTGGTTCGCAGCTATCCTAACGGTACCCCCCTAGTCTTGCCAGGTTCACCGTTTCTCTTCTTCCCTATCTTTGGTCATATCTGCCGGCTGCAGAACTCCTGTTTTCCTTCGTTACCTTCCACTTCGTACCTGTTGCAATTCGTTGGTAATTATCGAGCAATTGCCAGCTCTATTCCGGGGGCCGGGACTTTCATGCGTTCAGCCTTCGGCTCGAAAAACGGGACAGCAACGGTGTCTGCTAAGGTGATGGCAGCAGAGGAGGGGAGGAGGAGAAGGAGGAGGAGGTGCTACTTTCGAAATACCGTCTAGTTCGTGCGTCATTCCCGTTGGTGTGCCCGCTAAACGCGACGTTTCACTTTCGACTCTCGATGGTACCGGTCCGAGCGGAACGGCTAAGCGGCGCGGCGGCCTTGACTACGCGTCGTTTTGCCTCGCATTCCCTCCTCGCCGATAGGCATAGAAACAGATATATATATATTACGCGGGTACACCGTGTGTCCTTCGCGTACATACGTGTCAGTCCGTCGACGACGGGGGCCCGCCTTCCGTTCCGCGCGTCTGCTGTTGCTGCTTCGAGCAACAGCACTTCGCCAAGGATCGAATAGGCCGCCAAGAAAGTTTCAGAGAAAGAGGCTCACGGGTAGGTGAAACCTGGTGGCTGGGTTTCTAGAAAGTCCGCGAGAACCACCGTTACCGGCTGGTTCTTCGATTTCGCAACAGTTCTTCTTTCATTTGCAATTGAACTCGCTTTGAAGTTGCTTTCGACCACCGATTGGTCGTTACACCGATGTATCGATACGATACATGCCCGAGAGGTGGGACAGTCAGCCGGTTTGCGACGAGCGACTGCCACCCGACCAGCGCTGATAACGGGGAAAATTTACCCCGTAGTTTCCTAGAAAGTCAGGGTTTCTATCGATCGCACAGTGTTGGATGTCCCGCGACGAATATTCGATCTACTGTACAGTTAGGTGTACCAAGGGGCTAGCGGCTGTCTCTACGTCGCCAAATATGTTCGAATACGAACCTTAAAACTTGACGTATCGAAATCAACCGACAAAGAACCAGCTTTCAGATTGTCCAGAAAATATGCTGCAATTCCAGATATTTTCCGCAGCATGTTATCTTGGCATCTTTACAGCTTTTCTGGGAAAAAGGTATATAATTCTCCGCGCGTCGTTCGTCAGAACTTTACGGTACAACGACCGGCTTACGGAATATCGACTAGAAGAACACTATTTTACGTAATTACAGAAGCACGAAATTCCGAGAACGGCCGGCGACCATTGATTGTTGGGCGGCTTTTTACAGGTGACAGGCTCTTATTGTCAAGGAACGCGTAGGATGCTCTTGAAAGAGCAGGAAAAACGAGGAACAATCGCTTCCTCTTGTAAAATATGCACGCTCATCCACTAATTCAGTTACGTTACGTGATCAAGTCCAATGTTCGTCGTTTTTCCACTCTCGTCAAATTGACGGTTTACGTGGTGTTTGTTACAGGCAGTGTCGTAACATAGCGAGCATATTTAATTGGAATAAAATTTTCAATTAAATAAACAATGTACTACACGAAGAACGATCCAATCGAACCGTATTTTTGCAATTGTTAAAAAAAAGAACAATATATGATCCCAAAATATTCCTTATTAATAACCCCCGATCGAGTACAATTTATAACACAAATCTCCTGTTAACTGTGTTAAAATTGAGTGTGTCTGGTACATAATAAAACACGATTACGACCGTTTCAGATCCAGGAAGCGACGACCTAGTTCAAGCAACGATTCTGAACGGTCGTACAGCGGTTGGAGCGATAGGATACCTCATGGGTGCGGTCGCGAGGGTTGCCGTACCAACGAGCGAGGCGACTGCATGGACGAATGCACCGCTGCACTGGTGCTTATGTCGCTTTCCTGCTCGCCACACAGTCCTCATAATCCCCTGCCACTTCACTGCCAGCACAATTACGGTCAGTATCACGTGGTAAGCGATTAACCCCTCGCTAAGACCGTTTGTTCTCAAACAAGCTCGTCGTTTAATTTTATCAGGCCTCTGTGTTCTCGTAAAAAGTGATTAAATTCTAAATTTTTGTTGAAATCTACCTAAATTAACTGTATTCGGTTAAACTTCATCAGTTTTTATGCTGTAGAACCATTGCATCCGTACAGATTAACATAACCACTAGGTAATAGTAAATGGAAACTTCGAAATGCCAGAACGTCTGGCACAGTACCTATCTAATCACCAACGGCTACGAGCAAGCATGACGTTCGATTAATTATCGCGATCCATATCGATCCGAGCATAAGCCTGTATAAGACGACAGATAAAATTGGTTACCAACCCGTTCCACCCTCAAGGACCCGACCGTCACGAGTGGTTGTGCGTGAACAGACAAAGCGATCAATGAACCATGCGATTAATTAAAAACCTGTCTCCTTTTTCGAAATAAGGTTCCTGGGGAGGTCGAGGAGGAGGGGGAGGCGGCGTGGTCGTCGGCTCGCCGGGTGTCGGCGGCACATCGAACAGCAGCAGCAGCAGCAGCGGGGCTTCATGGCGTAGCGGCACCCCTAGTCCACCCCTCAGCGACGAAGGAGCGCCGACAACAGGCTCTTTATGGCCGACATCGGCACATCCTTCGCACAATCATCCGCACTACCCTTACAATGCGTCTGCCTCGTCGTCGAGTAGCACCCCCGGCTCGACCACCACCCTGGACGAGGGTATAGTGCCCGATTACCTTGAGGAGCAGCACCCGCGTAAAAAAAAGGTGAGTGAAAGCCGACATGATTTCACGCCGCCAGATATCGATCGCTCGTTATCTGGTTATCTGATAAGTTCAAGTGCATCTCTCGCCACGGTGCTGCAATGTTAATTCGTAACCAGTGAACTTGGCCTTGGTTTAGTCTACGCGATAATCTGTCATTTTGTTCTCGTGATTCCACCGAGGCTTTTTTCCGATCCTCTTTCTTTTTTTGCACGTCTGCGTCAATGATGACGTAGGCGCGGTCGTCGAACATCAGATTTATATTTAAACTATTAGCAGGAAAGCAAAGGTCGTTTCCGGGGAACATTATCGCTGATATTAAATGATGCACTGATCGAATCCTATTGTTCGTTTTTTGGTTAGAGAAGATTAATCGTATTGCGTTGCTATTATTAGAAGCACATACATATCAGCCATACTGGTATAAGACTAGGCATTCATCTTTTAAGCTCATTTTCTCGAGAAATATCAAGAAGTCGGTGAAGTTTAATCAATGTCCTTGTTAACTTCCTCAAAGTCTTTATTGATCTTAGTTTTCATCAAAGCACGGGTCACGGGGACTGCTTTTAGCGAAGTTGAACTAATGTTCGATCTCAAACGAAGTCGAACGATTTGTATAAAAGAGCGAGGCTAGGGGACGTTGATAAAGCGGATGGTTCGCGTGAGCGGAATATTATCACGTTGAACCCCCTCGAGATCCGTTTGGAACTCGAAGGTTATCGCAACTGTGCGGCTGCAGTTGGAGCACACAATTAAATTGCTCATAAGGCGTAGCGAACTTATCTGGCCGAACTTAGCTCCTTCCGCGTTCGAGACTTACATTTAATTAACGTCAACGAGGCCGATAAAAACGGTGGATTGCGTAAGCAGCTGGCGCAACTCGCGACCATGGTGAACCTCAAACAGCACGAACAGCACGAACACTACAAGTAGTACTGACCTCAACGTGATCTTCAGAACCGTGTAAAACAAGAACGGAATCCTTTCGTTGCCGTTTATTAATACATTTCAAAGTACTTACTGATCTTCAGCAATTTTTAAATTGTAATAGTTAGTCACATCGAGCCTTTCGAATGACTTGGACCGTTAAAGCAGCTTTTTACAACGAAAGAATTAACCTTCGACAAGATTAGACCGTTATCAGTGTGAGTGCATTCGCAACTTTGTAGCAACACGGTTGTTGGCAAGTCTGTTCCCTCACCGTTGTAACATTATTGATCGTGTCTGTAGTAATCGGAGTACGCGGCAAGAAGAAAAGAACGCAGTGATGAGTGATCGATCGCGAAAGGTTTTGGCATAAGCATCGGCCCTGACCGGCAAGAAATGTTGCCTTTGCATACACAGTGTGAGTCACGGGTTTGTTCGTGTGCTTCGGGGTTGAAACGCGTATCGTGGAAATCATTAAATTAAACATTGCTCCAATCCTTTTTTTCTGTCGCTATTAATCGATGGAAAAATATTAGATGCAAGCGTTTAAATTCAGATTTTGTACCTTTCATACGGATTAATCGTTCGCTGGTTGGATGACTGATCCTTTTCGAAAATGATAGCAACACAAACGATAATTAACGAGTAGTCAAATGCATAGACCGAGACTCGAACGTACGCCAAGTCCACGCCGATGACATAAGCGTCGACCAAGCCAAGGATGTAAACACGCGCGGCGATTTTCGGTATTTCGTAAGATGGCTAACAAGTTGAACCTTGAGGTATTATCGCCGCGCTCTAAACTTAGGTACGAGTCGAGCGTGCATGTCGACGGAAAAACGTTCCGACGGGGTCTGAAAATAACTAAAGCTCAGCCCCGCGAAGGTCTACCACCTCGCTAACATGCTCCCCTTATGGTTTTTCCAGATTCGAGCGAAAGTGAATCACGAACCGATCGAAAATGAAGTGGCGAACAGCGCAATCTACGAAAGTGAACAGGTAAGTTAACGTCTCTCTCCATTTGATACTCTAAATTCTTGACAAACTTGAGTTAGGCTGATCAAAGGGCCAAGTAGGATAAGTCTCTTCGAAGAACAGAAGTGAAGTAAGCGATGAAGTTGCATGCGAAACCGATCGTTCAGTCAGATCGATCACTGAAGTCTGATGCACTCGATCATTTATAAAACCGACTTATAAATACCAAGAGTAACTCGGCATCTCGGCAATCGCGAAGATCGTTTGTAACCCAGTTAGCCGAAGGTTCTTGCTACTTTCACCGACCGCGAAGTCGACTTCGGCCCATTCATCTGCCGGCTTTGAAGAACGCGACCCGGTCAAAGTACCGTTTGGATTCTTCGTGTGGCATCCACGGCATCGGGAACCGTGCACCGAGTATGCAACCGTGGCGCATAATTTTCGACCAGCTCCATGACCAGCTGTGGCACTTTCACTGGCTACGAGCATACCTCGAGCGTATCCTCCGCGCGCACCTGACCCAATCGACATCGACGGCCTTGATTGCCGTGCTGTTTGTTTCTTCTCTATTACGAGGCAAAAAGACAGATATACGTGTAACGGGAACGGAGAAGGGATAGCTAAAAAATGAGTAGCGTATTCCGTGTGGTAGGGACTCAGGGCGGAGCTGACTTGTTATGGTTCCTGACGTAACCAGAACGAACATCAAAGACGTCTATTCTCAGGACATTGCCCCGACTTTAGTGTAGATAATGGGAGTCGTATGTGCTCGCAAGGGCGAGGTCGCGAATGAATTCATCCTTGAATTTCAAATTAGTTTTGAATGATCCAATGGATAACATAAGTAGCTGTTTAAGAAGGCTGATGTTTGTGGACAAATAGGTAGCATTATGTACACGCAGTGACACTGTTTTTCCCTATCTATTTTCCACGAACGAGCACGCAGTACTCGGAACGATAACGTTACTTACTCATCTGAATTCGATACGCGACGATATTGGTGTTATCGATGCAATGTAGACTTTCGACGAAACTCGTCTACGGCGAACAGTCGGAAGCACGGGAACGACTCAAGGTCTTTTCCTCCTTTCGCAACTGTCGCGTCACCGGTAATTCCTTGTTTCGATGATCGAGTGGGATTTAGCGTAGACGGCGAAAATTAATTGCCAAAGAATGAATTATTCCTGATACGAATAACAAGCTTTATCGTTCAGAGTTGTTCGCCCATTTGGCGAACCCTATAGATCTTGCAATAACTCTCGAATTAAAACTGTTTTCTGTGTGCTGGCTGACATTGAAACTCGTTCAGATTGCATGCAGAACCTTTGCTTTCGAAAAAAGTTTACTAGCTATCACATGTTGGTGCTTAATAAGCGACATACTAATTGGAATAACCTCCTGAGGTTTGGTCGCGTAACCTTGCCGCTCCCAATCGCTCGATGTTTACTCCAGAAACACGTTTAAAGAGATTAAAAGCTGCATACCATGTACTATGCATTCTTTCTAAAAACCATCGACTTTGACCACTGTTGTTGGTTCAAAATGCTACCGCTTATCAGTTATTTTCGATGACCATCAAGCGTCTTCGAGCTATTCCAATTATGGAAAAAACTCGACTGTCTCTCGTTCGGTTAGAACAGATGTTTCGTCGCTCGAGTTTCGCAATGAATCGAGCCGCTGTAGCAGCAGGAAGTAGTCGAGATTGATTCTCAAAACGGATCGGCCCAGACGAGCATATCCCTGCGTCTCCTCACGTGGCTCGTGATTTTGTCGTCACGAAAAGTTAGATCCGCATCCAAATAGCATATCCGTTTCCTATACCAGCATCTATATACGCGGCTGCGCAGAACGCGGCTAGCACGATGCACGCCTCCGCATGGACCTACATCTCGAGCCGCGAGAACCGGCGCCGGCGTTGCACCGCGTCGCAATGCACACCACGTGACGTCATCGGTGGCACGTGCCTCTCTCTTTGCCCGCCACCTCGCCTTGTGCAACGTTACTCGGCGGGGGTGAGCGGTGAGGTCGGTGGCACGAGGGGCAAGTGGGCGGGTGGGGGGTACGCTAGTTAAGGTCACCGTGGCCCTGACTGCACGCGCGCGAAATAATATCCGTGTGCAAGCGGGTGTAACTGTGTGCGGCTATTGAGCCCGCGCGAGCGCATAGAACGCACAAGCAGGAAGATTTATTTCTAATTCTACGGCGACTACCTTCGCCACTCTTTCCAACGGTCGGCATCGTGCACACCGCGGGGCCTTGAGGCGAATCCGAACCGCGCCGGGCCTTGACCATAGCCTCGACCAACCTCCACCGTTCCTCTCTCGGGCTACCCTTGCCTGTCGCGGGGGGTGGGTGTGCTAGGTGGGCTACGAAGTGACCTAGAACCGCTGCAGCTCGTGTTACGCGTGTGCTCTGCTGGAAATGCGCCGGAACGAAAGCTGCAACGTTTTTAAACGTTATAGCTGTAATATCGTGCCGGGAGAAGTGTTACGTGCCGGTCCTGAAACGCGATCTTCATCGTTAACTACCTTGCGAAGGATCGAACGGATGCACGATCGTGAATCAAACGTTTTATGATTCCCTGTATTGGGAAACCGTGCGTAATGGTACACGCTTCCCGTATTTACGGTTGTTTTCAGCTCGCCTGCCATCCGATCGCGATGATTGTTTAATTTAGCAACCGATTAACCTTTAATTAAGTAGGCATGAATTACTCGCTAGGTAATACGTCTGTCTCGTATAGTCAATGAACCACTGGGCCCTTCGATTTGTTCTCAACGAGCTTAAGACTTGTATCGAAGTTACTATTTAACCATATTTGATAGCTTCGTATTTAACCTTGTTTGTGCAACGATTAGTGTCATTTTATCACCGCGTAATATAGTTTGGCAAGGCTTCCATGCTCTCAAAGCTTCATTATATTTGGATAGGTATTCCCGCAGATAGAGCAACTTCTTCCGAAAATTATGGCACCCAGGTAAAACGTCAAGCCGTACAAGCATGCGAGACGGTTTCAATGAACATTTTAATTCTGTAACTTTTGAACGAATGTGCCGCGAATAGAAATTTCTCGAAGATATCGAGCACAATTGCTCCGATGACCCGAAGCTGGTCTGAATTCAAGGCCAGCCTCGTCTCCCCCAGGAGTCCAAAAATATCTAACGGCGACGAAATTGTGCCGATGCGGTAGTTCGTGGTTAATAACTAGAGGAAACACGATCGTTTCGTTTCGTCGCTACCGAAGTTGAGTGTAACTAGAAAGCATGTCGCATTCTACATTTGTTAATTAGTTATATAATCAGCCATTTGCATAACTCAGGCAAAAGGAAAATTACGTAAAGATCCTCGTGCATTTTCCATTTATATAGTTTTCTGTCAAAGGCCTTTAAGATGTCTATTCTTAAAAACACTCGTAACCAATTATTAATTTAATTCTTTAGAAAATTGGATGTTATAAAATGATACACAGTTTAACAAATTAATATTCTTGACAGTAATTTTTTATTTTTTGCAATTCTTGCCTAAAATAATCATCGTTGAAAAATTGTTACTTATTAAAATATCTTATAATATATTAAAGCTTTTAAAAGATTTTCCATGAAACTTCGATTGTATGCGGTTTCGTGCTATTGACCGATTTATTATTTATCCACGTGAATTTTTATCGACCCCTCGCGGAGATATTTCGCGGATGTGCCTCGACACAGACGCGGATGCGGATGTCCCGATTCATTGCCAACGACATATACACACGTACGCGTATACCTCGAGCTCTGGGACGTCGGATCGTATTGTGACACGATCGTCTGTCTTACGTAATAACATTGTGTAAACCTCACGTTCACCGTAATGTCTGTCGTACGTATTTTTGTGCACCCAGCAACAGCATCGAACCGACGAAAACCAACCTTGGTTAATCGATGCATTCTGTTTTCTTTCTCGACGCTATTCTTTGACTCTGTTAATTAATTATCGCCTTTCCACTCAACTTGTCCTGAACTTTTCCTTTTTTCTGTACTTTGTGTTCGATACCGAGAAACAATTTGCTGTTGTTGCAACTAATGAAACGCGATGGGTACGACAGGTATTGGCCGTAATTAAGACATTTGATAATTCGATCCGTTTATTGAAATCACCGAGATTGCTTTATCAATGGAAGATTCTTCGGCTGCAACGCGCGATGCCGACCACTTTTTTCCTATGATTAACGCGTCGAAATGTTTCCCGTTCTCGGAAAGCTCGCAACAACGTGCAAATTAATCGATTCATTGAATAATTTTTTTTCCCTCCCCCCGATATGTTACGTAACTGTTACAGCTGGACTCGAGCAACGCGTACGCTTATTAAGTAAAACGCGTGCACGATTACCGATTGAGGCTCGGTACAAGCGTACCGCTAGGAATCGCATGGGAACTGAATACTGAATACCGCCTCGGAGTCCGATTTATATAATTTATTAATTACTGTTAAACTGCAAGTCATGGGATAAGATTGCATCGCTGATACACTTCCATAAGGTAAATCTCGTTATCGAGCGAGGGAAAGAACGGTCCGTAAAATGATTTTCTTTTTAAATAATTGGCTCGATTAGAAATTCGTTTATCGAGCGGATATTTTTCTTCTAACGGTATGACGACGTATCAATTCCAATGAGTTACGCGCGAAATGATTCCATTACTAATACACGTGCACCGAAGTCGCATGACATAAGAACCGGTGGCCATGACACCGACATTACGAGCCACTAGGAAACACGTTCGATCTTCTTTGTTTTGATTCTTTGTAGCTTCGATAAATCGTTTGATTCGCGGTTTGCATATTCGATGCGGTTACTTTGAGAACACAAGCACGTAGGGTGCGTGGCGGAGCATCGTTAAACAACGCGCTACAGGCGCTGACTTTTGCCTGTGCTATATTCACGAATATCGTTCTGGTTCTCTTGAATCGTTAATCCGCTCACGTGTTACGCGGTACATTTTTTTCAATGCCCGCTCGACGACGTATTTAAAGGATCGAGCCAAAATTAGAGCGCCGTACGAGCGGTCCGAAACGAAGGATCACCGAAGTCGATGATTGCTAAATTTATCTAGACTTCCTGGTTCTTGAGACTTCTTACGAGAAAAGTAACTGGCACGGTGCATAAGCCTGTCGCGAAGCGGAACGAAATTCGGTCCCTAGCCGCGATAAATCTCCATCAAAATCGAACCGGAGCATCTCTCGGTCCTCGACGCTTGCCAACTCAAGCTGTTCGATTTTGGGTCCGAGGACCACCAGCGGCTGTCGAAAGAATGCGAGCAGATAACGCGTGCGAGTACTTCGTAAGGCCAACAGACACGTATTCGTTGAGCATCTCCTTGAAAACTACAACCACGATAACCTTGAAAGCTTTGACGCTTCAGCTAATGAGGGAAGCAGAAGTAGGGAGGCGAGCGCGTGCATACGGTCGGCCATTAGAAAACTGGTAGCAGCCCGGAAGAAACGGAAACGCCTTGACGCGATGTTATTTTCCATCTTGAAGCTCATTTTAATGTCGTATTCGCATTGCAAATGCCGAGACAACTTGAAATCTTGTTTTCCCCGGATGCTGTCCGCGCGTTTATCCTAAGGCTGATCGTTTATGAACTCGTACGATTCGGAAAGGTCCTTCCCCTTGTTCGCAAAGACAGTGCCATTATTCATGCGTGTATTCGACGTAAGGAATCATCCTCTAACGCGGCTGGATTACATGGCGACGAATCGAGATGCAACAGCGGCACTTGTGCATGTCGCACCGCAGTTTACAATCTCTTATCGACATCGATGCTCTACGTTACGTAATTGATTGTGTAAGAATTACACAGCGTAATGGGTTCCCGCTAGACGAGATAATTCCTGTTTCATAATCGAACGCATCCGAGGCAAAAGTTAACCGATGCCTTTTACGAATGGCAGTCGAACGGGTCTCGAACGTTCATGAAAGAAGCATCAACGAAAACGACACTTCTAGAACCCGGGATTGTTTCGCGCAACTTTTGTTTGAGCCTGATAAAGACCTACACTTCAAACAGATAAGTGAACTTGCGGAATATATTAAAGTTAAATCGACTTAATGCCATCATGTTTGAAATTCAAATAGTTAAGATTGTTTCTCTTCGAAATAAAAACTTTGCTCCTCGTTTTCGGTTGATCTTTCAAGGTTGGACCGTGACGACCACGACTGGACCTTGTACAAGGTGTTCTAGCTGTTTTCAATTAAGCTTCAATTAATATTAAAATTTATTAATTTATTTGCACCAAAAACGATTAGTCTGTATTCTAGTTTTTTTCTTTATGCTTAATGTTTAGTGTTTGCATAAATTTTGAAGCTAAATTTGCAAGAGACAGTTTCGTGCAGCCATTTGCAGCAGTTGCACGATGGAAGTCAAGGTATGACGAACAATACCAGCCGCAGGTGTACATAGTTGGACAGGTAACAGAGTTGATGGAAGTCGAACGCGTCGAGAAAGGGTTTCGGTTTCGCAGGGGGGCCTCGTTAGACATTTTCTGTCGGCGGGAGAGAGAAGTCAAGGCCGCACACTCGCGAATTTCAGCTGGTTACCGAACAGCTGCCGCCACGGTGGGGATATTCGAGATACGGTTCAGCCGCGTTGTCCTAGGTCCTGGCTGTGTTTTTTTACACGCGCCAAATGTACGCGTGTCGGCCACACCGTTCGAGCCACCGGCTTCCTTAACGAGGCGATCACGATCCCCGAACCGATAGACAGCCCGTCCTTTGCTGTTGTTCTGTTTGCCGTCGTTCTTGCGGAATCATCATCGTTGCCGTGACTTCCTCGCGGCTGGACGAGCCTTGCAACGGGCGCACGCGTGGTATCGACCGTTCGTGGTCTCTACCTTGACCTCCAATGGCGAAGGTAGCTCGAACAATTAGAGCTCTTCATTCGAGACCGCTGGAGTCTTATTATTAGACTCGTCATTATAAATATGTAGAATATTCCGTTTTTTTTTTCTGTCATAATTTCAAACTGATAATTTTAAAGCGTTATCAGTCTTCAGTTTTTGAAACGAAAATGAAAGTAGAAGTTGGTAACTAAATTCACCATCTTTGCAATTGATTCTGTTTTCGATCTCCAAAAATATATCGAAAGCAATCTCTCTTAAAACAATTTCTTATCGATCGATGCATCATCGATCGATCCTCTGTCAACCTGACATCAACTGTCAGGCTCGAGTGCGTAACACGACCACGTAGAAAATCGTGGACTGTCCTGAAACATCACAGAGCAGCATTTTACGTAAGCAGTTTCGACACTGCCGGCCGATTGCAATCGTATAACTTTCTCTCGTATCGATCTCGAGTAGGAAAGTCCGCGCGTATCTGTCGGGGATTTGTTCGTCCGTGAAACGAGCTTATGAAAGACAGAATGTCCGCGGGAAAAGGGGAAAGTGTACACGCGTATTACGCTACGCGCAAAAAAACGCGTTTTCCCTTTTACCCCGTCTCTGTTCAACGCATCGCCGCCAACTACAGCGGAAAATTTATCTGCGACTTCTGCCGGCTTCGATCGTTTGCATTTCCTGCTTCTGGCACGCGTGTAACGTCCCATTAAATTCTCCTCGGTCACCGTGCGTACAATAGGCTCGTTTTTTACCTACGACTCGGCACGAGGTAACAGGAAATTAGTGCGCGGAGGCTCGAGGTAGAAATTCTTGCAGATTTTATGTTGTGAAAGTGATGCAGTGGTTAAACGCTGTTGCCGTATTTAAAAGCACGATGTTGGAGATTTTTTTGCAGCAGCAAACGCTTACATTTTTCACCAGCACGCGATTAAACTATTGAATAAATTACGCGGATTAAAAATGGAGCGACAATCTGCGCCGAAGGGAGCCGTGCTTAGAAACTTTTAATACCGCGATAAAATTGTTGCTGTTTCCCGGCTGAGAAATTAGAGGACGGATACAAATGACCGAAGGTGTTGGTCTGAAAGATCTACGAGGTCACTTTACTTTTAATATCAGAATGTCTAAGTGAAGTATCCTTCAACACCAAGAACTATAACTCTCCGTGGCTTACACTGATTGCACTCGCTCAGTTTCCTTGCTAAACAGTTCGCGATTTAGCGCCAGAAGTTGCCAAGCGAGGCAATTTTCAGCGTCAGAGGACAGGCAGGCGGTTTGTTCAAGGCAACGGGGCCCCGGGTAACTGTAAACTGGTCCTAAGACAGGCCGCGCCCAGCGCGTTGCTCAACTTCGGTAAACTGAGGAGAACTGGTGTGTCTGGGACATGGCAAGGCCGTTGACAGTGCCAGGGAATCAATCGTTGTCATGGTCGACTAGAAAAATTCGCTGGATCTACGTCGAGCGCTCGAACGCCGTCGAGTTGACTCAGACTTAACTCCTCGCGGGATCGTAACGAACCCAACGGGAGTTTACGGTCGAGGAACGATGATAAGTTAAAAATAATGTGCATCCAGCACAAAGAAAGGCATAATGTAAATAAAACACAGCTATGTTTGCGAATCGAATACGTGATGTTGATCAAAATCTTCGTGTCTCGAAACAAGAAGTCGGTATCATTCACCGATAAGGAAGTGTCGTTGTTCTTATCGTTTTCGCGACGAGCCGCAGAATTTGAATATCACGATCTCTTCATTTTCTCCAATTTCGTCTGTCTGGGAGACGATCCGCCGCGATATCGGCTCGCTTAATCACGATACTGAATCGGAGACCGCGCAGGAACGCTTTTAAAAATACACAGAGACAATTTCGTACGTGCTGCGCCGGGCAAATACCGTGCAACAGACAGACGTCTAACGCAGTCGACCGAAATTTTATTTTTGCAAGTGCTACCACTTGCGTTTATCTTGATCGCGAGCAGATCGGACTTGTTTTTCACGCGAGTTCCAAGAAAACTTCAGAACCCGGCATCGTTGCGATTGTTGAGTCGAGCCAAACACGAATGTTGGACCCGGAGTTGTTGTTCGAATCCAACGGAAGTGCGTTGCTAAATACGTAGGACGAATTAGTAATTTTTAATATCTTGATCGCTCTTGATAAAAAAGATGATTACAAGGATTACGCGATTGCTGCTTTTAACATTTTCTGGCAAATGAGTCTGAAGGCTATTTCGTTTATTTTAAATGCCACCAGCTGACATTGAACTCGGTTGATATCCAATAAGGACTACGCCTAAGTAAAAATGACTACTTTATTGAGAAATAACTTAAATTTAGCTATTTTTTCTGCGTCTTTGAAAGTTTTGCAAATAATTTATACGCCGCTAATAAAAAGTACAATGGAAATCGAAAACAAATCGGTAAAAAACGAAGAAGTGCTAATACCTGTTCGCCGACGTTTTTTTTTTTTTTTTTTATTAAAGATTAACACGATCGATGATGGCAAATATTGACCGAGACAGGTCCTCGAACGAGGACCAGACGAAAAATTGTAAATAACAAACGCAAACACCGTCCGAAGGCACTGAATCATTGAATGGTTAAAGAGAAATCGAATAACCCGTAACCATTTTTAAAGTGGCCAACAACGAAAAATTGAATTCTGTTTATAAGAGAATTCCGCCAGGGGATCTCCGTTCCAAAGAACCAACCTCCGTCTGTTATAAGAGATACAATGAGAACGGGGAAAGACTTTTAATAACATCAGCAGAATCGTATAACAGTTTGTTTGAAAAGATGACACGGAAACACATAAAGGAACTTCTTCCAGTCTGCTTCAAGATAGGAAATTTCCTTACAATTCACGGACAATCGAAGCTTGGACAACGAAACGAAAGGCTTTATAATTAATTTTGGGCTGAAATGTGTCAAATTGTGTAATCCACTTTTCGATACATTCACTAAAGGATACAAAAGGAGAAATTGAGAGAATCAAGGAAGGACTCGTGCCTATTTATATTCATTTCTTAGCTCCGAAGGAAATAGTTTAGAAAATTGGACTTAAAAGGCAATAATGGAATAATATTTGGATAATAGTCGAACAGAAGGCGAAGTTTTTCGAATTTCCTGGTGTCTCAGTCGAAGCGAGCGACTGTCGACCTTAGATTGGATGTTGAACCTTCCTTGTCCGATATCGTTCACAGACGAACGTTGCCGTCCAGTTTGGCAATAACAAGCGAGAGTCTCCACGATAAGAGTTCGAATAAATATTTCTCTCTTTCTACGAGTTGGGCTGGCCTTGAAAAACGTCCTTAAACGCTCGATCGCTGGCTGGCTCGCGTTCAAGAACCAGTGAACGGTAACAACTCGTCGCTTGTCAGCCTGACAGTCAGGCTTTAACCGTTTGACTGGTTGAACGGGACACAAGAATACATGGAAAAAGTGTCGGGCAAGATATTAAACCCGATGCCGGTGCACAGGACTTTTGACGATAGAATAAATCTTGATGAACCGAGGTGTACAGCGATGGATCGTGAATGCTGATCTTAAACGCTAAATAACGACTGTTTAACGAGAGAAAAACAGGATATAATGACACTTGCTGATTAATTGGGGAATTAAAAGAAGACGTTGACAATGATGCTCCTTACGTGGATAATGTAGAGAACTACCCATTACCTCACCCTCAGTATTTAATACTTCCCAATTTATCTACCATACAAGGCAGCTTATTCTTATTATAATATTAATGCTATTCGATTATATTAATTTGTAATGCTGTTCTCCATTGACCCCCACGCTCAACAAGTATTATTCTTCGATTATAATTCCATAAAAGTCTTAATTCAACGAAAGAGTTCAGGTGGTATAGAAATTTGTACAAATGACCCACGAGCGAATTGTAATCTCTCTCGCCTGTATAGTCGAGGATTATCCTGTAACAATTAAGCATTACGGGAAGTCAGATCATCGAAGCTGTATCTCGTAGTGGTAACGGTACTTCCAGTTTTGGCTGTTTAACGAAATTGCCACTCGGACCTGGGTAATTATCTGGAATGTGGCCACAAAAAAGCAGATAAAAGAAAGTCTACTTTTAGCTGAGATTTTAGTGAGGACTAGACTCTTTCAGTGGAGTTTTATAGACTTCAGTCGTGTGCTCGATTATTATTCGGACTTGCTTGGAAAAAATCCAGCTGTTGATGGATAACAGTTGCGGCAGAATTATATGTTTCGATCCTGAATTTAGCTTTTGAGGAAAATACTTTATCGATTCGGAAAAATACGAAAATGTTGGAGAAAATTCAAGTTCGGCGCAATAGTTGCAATAGGATTTCAAGATTAAATATAATTACAGTCTAATTATTCTGTTAAACATTCAAATCCCTAAAGTTATTGACTTTTAGCTATTTATAACGCAAAGAGGAACCGTGTTATTTAATAACCCAGCTATATTAATATCAGTGGTTCAACTGGTATCGTGCATCGTTCAAAATGTCAACGAATCGTATCCGTGCACGAAGAGAAAGTGAACCAAATACCAGCAATGAAAGGAATACCTTGCATTCGATACACGAACATTTCTCCAATCAAAGCTTTCTTCGTGCCATCAGAACTGCATCAAACGGTTTCGAACTTTAAATTGCAATTTGCACCATTGTGCGTTAGCAACAATGCCGCATCGCCGTTCCCTCTCGAATGACCGAACTAATAATCAACCACGGTACGAAAGTGCAACCGCGCATTAATTAGGATAATCAACGTGATAATTAGTCTCCATTCGAAAGTAGAATCGCAAGTTATTATGCTAATCTACGGTACTTCCCATATATGGGCGAACGTGAGCGCACATACACGCACGGCCCGGGGAAAATAAACGCCGCGACGAGTGTACCGCTATAACGCAAAGTAGCGTCGGCCATGATTAATCAGCCTTGCCTGGTTTCCGTCTCGGATACTCAGATTCCGCACGCAAGGAAACGAGAGTACGCGAGCGTTCGTTTTTTTTTCTTTTTCTTCTTTTCATTACGCAAATACGGACAAGGTAACCCGGCCGGTTTTTCACCGTTGCGGGACTGTACTTCGTGTCAAAGTCAAAGTCAACGATAAGATGATAAGGCAGAAGCGAATGACCGACAATATTCGCGTCATATCGCGCGTCTTCATCCTATCTTCCGTCTTCATTCGTTTCTTTCGTTATCGTCGCCTGCGTTTTAGATCGTTTCGTTTCTGTCCAAGAAACGAGAGTGACATATTCGATCGAGACACGTTTCGCACTCGATCCACCTCTGGCTGAGTAAACTAACGTCCTCTATTTCGTTTCGTGCAAACGCCGCTGAACCCTCGTGCCGCTTGGAGACGTAAACAACGGACGCGCGCATGCGCGACTCGTCCCTCCTGCGCTCTTGCTCTTGAATCTTTCGGTGTTTTCCTCCTCTTCTGTTCTTCAGGATCGTCTCGTTCCTCCTCACGGGGCCAAGCAACCGCCGTTTCACAACGTTCTCGATGGTGGCGCTGACCTTCATAATGGCGGCCATCAACGCCGGTAAATCGAGTTTTATCATGTACTTTTTGAAACGGAGGCCAGCTGTCAATGCGAGATAATTGGTCCCGATGATAAAATGGAAATGAAGTTTTCGACTTATGTCATCGTTTCGAAGCGCATTCCTCGATTAGGGTACCTTTTCTTTTTTTATTCTCCCCGCGACGATCAGGGTACGAACTGAAAACAAGTCGAACATCCTGGTGCAGTTTCATCGTGACTCACGGATGTTCGATGCTTGCCTCCCTCCTCTAGCCCATTCGAAACGATGCTCTTTCTCTGTTTCCCTGTGTCGTCGACCTCTGTTGTTGCTTGGAAATTGCGCCGAATCGGCCCGTTTCAGCCGCGTTTCTGTGCCTGCGTATTTTTCTGCGCTTGAACTTCTACGCATTAACGACGCCGAACAATGGCAGAGTTCAGGCTTTTTGCTCTTTGACCATGCTTCGTTATCGTAGTATTTGCTTTAAATGTGAGTTTGTAAATAACAGCGTGTGCTTTAATGCCGTGCACGTGCGTCATTAAGTATGACGACGTTAGTACGCAAAACGAAGCAAAGGGAAAAAGATCAACAGTTGTCCAAGTAATTTATTCTTTTTTCTTATGGTTTCTTAGAAATGCAAAATCAGCGCTAGAAATTGTATGAATCGTTTATGGGTTTTTGATGTCGTCACGTACCGGCTTTCACGATTGTTCAATGACAATGGCCTATCGTTACCTCGTTGTTGTTCTACTAAAAACTCTCTCTTTCTCTCTAATCTCTCCACCGCGTGTACTCCCGTAACTCGTGCTTTTAACCTCACCATGACACACACCCATAACAAAGTCATGGATTTTTCATCTGCCACCCCGTACACTCCGTGTTCGTGCGTAAAGCATTCGTGTGTTAAGAAGGGTCAACGTCCGACCCTCACCACACGCCACGGATCGACGCGCCAACACACAGAAGCCTGGTTTGTTTTGGTTTCCCGGGCATTACCCTCGCTTCCCACTTCTTGCGACCGAGTCCTCTCGTTCTTTCTCTCTTCTCTGCCCGACCTGTCCGTACGACCGTCTCGTTTTCCTTCTTCTCGCGCGCGCGATACGTCCAAGGCTCGTGGAAGCTATCGGCGTCTACGGTGACAACGCGATCCCGAAATGGGGATTGACATCGAATTAACATGACGCGCCGGGGTACGCGTACGTACGTGTACACGTAGCTCGACGCTCGATAACGTTGACGATTAAAGGAACGAGGAAAAGGGACTCGGCGACGATCGCGAGACCGTGTATCCTCGCGTTTTACATAAAATTGAGGTTAGGACGCGCAAGATGCGACGGCATCGCTTCGTTGCGTCAGTAACGGTGCGACGGTTGAGTACCGATGTTTCAAGCGACACGAACACATCGAGAAACCAATCAACGTAGCGAAGGATTAAACGACCGAGGGAAAAAGAACGGCAACGCGTTATTTTCCAAGGAAACGAGCTTGCCGAGTGTGACGCGGAGAGAAAGCGAGAGCGGCGTGGAAAGCAAGTTGTTGCGGTACAAGTAGTTTCGGATCGATTTTCGCGTGGAATGCTCGATTCGTTTGCCATCCCGCGGCGCGATGGTGTATACGTATGCACGTGTCTCGAAGCAAACAGTGCACAGAGATCGTAACGGGAGCGAAACAAACACTCGGTTACAGCAAAGGCCTTGCTTGGAATTTTCATTTGAAGGGGTACACACGTCGGTTCAGGACGTGCGATCGCACCATAGTCTAATTGCATGCGATTCGAAAGCACGTCGCGGTGCGTCGAAAACAAACGCAACGAACACGCTCGCATGCATCTTTACACGCGAGATTTACAAATGTATTCCAGAGGGCGTGCACGCTCGTGCATACACTCGTGGTGCACGACGGGAAACAAACAGGGACAGAGAGATAGAGTAGTCGCGTAAACGAGCTTGCTGGTAGGGTAGATGGCCGTGGTCCGTTCAGACCAGGCGTGTGCATCCCCATCTAGCTATCTATACTACCGGCAACATCGTATCGCGCACGATGCACCCACGGATGACTCTAGTGCACTCGGCAACCCTGTCGGCTCGCTTACTCATCCCTACCGGTTGAAAAGACCTCACCACGATATGCCGGTACAAGATCGTCCTCTCCTCTCAGAGATTTACATCTCCCTTTCTTTTGGTCACGTTGCTCCTTTTGGAGGATTCCGCCAGCAAAGACTGACCGTGAACAATTATATCGCTTGTATTGCATTGTGCACTTTGTCATGCTCTATGCAACCTGTTAACACGTTGCCGTTGCAGTGAAAGCGGCCATATGCAGAGAGGGACACGCAGTAATTCAGTACACAGTTTTAACTTTGTTTTATCCACTTGCTACCTTGTGTAACTACTGTGACATTGGGACCATTTCAAATTTTATTTCAATTCTTTTTCTTTCGTTTATTTTACAAGAAATGGTCTTTACATTCCCCTGTACTCTGGAGTACTCCTTTTTAAATAAAATCGATCGAATGGATTTTAGAAAGTTTATTTTAATGGCGTTGAGGGATACGCGTGGGTGTACGATACACGTTGTTGGTCGAATAGCCAGTACCCCTTGATTTTTAACGAACGTAACTGAAAGTCCCGCCGCGTAAGAGGAGAAAGGATCGACGCTGACTTCTTCGGTACGAGGCAAAAGCAACGGCAAGGCAAGGCAAGCCAAGGCAAAGCAAAGGGAGAGCATTGCCTGCCAACCGGCATAGAAGGTCTGTGACCTCGGCAATGCCTATGCTACGCCGTGTACGCGTTGCCCGCGTGTACCGTTTCAAAGGTGATGTCACGATCGGAAAGGTCCTTGAAGAACCGAGTAGGCTCTTTATGAAAAATTCGCTTCCTGTTATGTGTAGAATTTAAAAAATTACCGTGATAGTAAAACAGCATTTTCCTGCTCAGTCCATTCAAAGCGGAGAGGGACAGGGGGCATTTGCGTCATTCAGTATGAATATGTTCACGGTGTTTACAATGGTATCGGTAGCCAAGGTAACGGGAGAAGTTTGCGTTAAGTATTGTAATGTTAATGTTTTCGTGTGTATAAATATTGATCGAAGTAATTAATAAACCGTTTGTTCAAATAACCTTAGCAACTTTGTGCAAATAATAATTAATTTCGTAATTTTATTCGTTGGACAAACAACGAAGAAATTAAGATATAAATTTACAATAAACTCATACGATTATGTATCGATGATACCGTTCGACTTTTTACCTATTCAATTGCAGCGATAGAATCTTATCCGTATATCTCACAGCGAATTCTAATTAAAAGCAGTGTAACTTAGGGAACCTGTATATAAAATCGTGATAATTGTGTTTCACGTCGATCGCATATTCTTGCATTCACCGTAATCGCATACCATACAACTTGTTACCGCTATTTACGAGTGTAATAGTTTTGTTGTTAAGTGTCTTTACTACACGTGTATTTCTTCGCATACAAGAGACAAGTCCTTGAGAGTTAACTGTTGTACGCCTAGTATCTTATTCTCTTCTCGCTATTCGATTCAAATGCAAACGTACTGGTTTGTTCTATAAAATTGCATATTCCTAATTTCATATTTTTTACATGTTACCATTATCTCCCTTGGTTGAATGTTTTTAAGCTGCAACTTCAGTGGACGAAGCTAAAAAGATTAACACAACTTCTGCGCAAATATCTGTTTCCTTATAAAATGCGTGTTGTATTGGTTTAAAGTTCGCAGGTCATCGATGGCCGGTTAAAAAAGAAAAAAGTACGGCTTGTACTGCAGAGTGTCGCCTTTCACGTCGTCCTTCGCTTTTAACCTTTTGCGATCCAAGTATGCCTTCGGGCACCATGTTCCAAGCGTGTCGAAATTTAAACTAATATTATCTGTGGACTTTGTTATAACTTTGAGAGTCAGAATAGCTAAAAAATTCACTTGAACAGCTTGTAGAGAGGACTTGTACATATTTTACTGTTTCCTCCATCGTTCCACGGTTGGAGGCTCGAACACGAGTTGAATCTACTGGCCGGGTAGATCAGGGTCGTCGATCGCGTTGCGTGCGACGGAGGAAGCCGCGGGAAGGGTTGAAGGCTGCTGTTGGATCGTGGACAACCGCGTGGTCCGGGCGAGCGGTATCGTTCCTGGATCAATAGCACGTGATCCTGCTGCGACCGGCATATCTCCATCCTGTGCCGGCCGATATAAACAAAGAAACGTGGCGCGCAGCGTACGCGCTGACTGCCGCGCATCGATTTTCACTCGTGTACGCGGCTTCACACCGCTTGAGTGCCTGCGTACTATTTACGCTAGGCCGCGTTGACCGACGAGCCGTGAGATACTGTCAGAGGATGGTCTGAAAGTTGTCAAAATCGTTGCTTCTCATCGAGCCATTGTTTTTTTTTTTCGTGCGACACATTGGAACCGTTTACTAATTGGCCTGCACTAAAAGAAGGTTATAGATTTTCTAGATCATAGGAATTGTACCGATAGGCCTCCTAATAACTGAACGTTGGTTACCAGCTTTCTTGAATCTAATTGTTTTTAGTCATCCATGAGAGACATGTAGACTCTTCTGATTTCAGGCGAACGCGGCGGTGGTGTTCAAATGCACTTGGCCAGGTTGCCTGGAGATCAAAGCGACCGTGGCGCTTATCGAGGAGCATGTGCGCCAATCGCACTTGGGGTAAGTGTCGAGCAGCGTGCGAGGCCCAACGGGTCACGTGAAAAATTCGACTGCTCGTTTTCGTCAGATTGGTCGCGCGTATCGTGACCGACCGGTGATAGACACAGGAGGTCATGTACGCGACGATTAACCTTGAACCCCGTGCCCGATAAGATAAATTGGCGGCGCTGCGAGCGTATCGTTCGCGTGAACGAAACCCGCGACGATCGAGAGCCGGGCTTCGTTCGGGCGTTTTACACGCGCGCGTATCGCCCCGTTCAGCTGCATGTCTAACCACGATCACGCGGCTGTTACAGGCCGAAAAAGTCGAGTGGCTATGATAACGAGGATGACGACGACATTTCGGACCACGAGGAAGAGTTTTACTATCAGGAGGTGGCGGTGGATCACATGAGTTCACCGCCTACGATGTCGCATCGAGACATGGCCAGACCCCCTCACGAGGACCCCGAGTACCAAAAGCAGCTTCGCCTCGAAGCAACCTCCACTAATAATAACAACATCAACAGCAACAACAACAACAATAACAATAACAACAACAACAATAGCATTGAAAACATGATGGTCGGGATCAGAGAACGGAACACGGCGTTTACCATTTCGCAATCACCGGTACGTTGGCTGATCCTTCAACATGTTACATAAAAGCTGTATAGTTAAAGATGGAATAAACCGGTAGTGCAGTAGAGAAATGATTCTGAACCGAAGCTTATCTTTAGTGGTATACGTATAGTTTAGCTCTTGATAGTAACTGTTTTACGAGGCTTTCGGGTTTAACCCATTTAAAACGGGATCTGTCTTGCTAAAAGACGATTTCTAGGAACATACAGACTATACATTTTTTATTTTAATCTCAAACCAATGTCAATTTTAGTCGGATCTGCTAGCGGTCCGTTGCATGGGACTCATGGACCGCAAAAGGTTATGGCGGTATTGCCCGTACTCGCCACCAGAGGGATCGTCCGAATACTCTAGCTTTCCTGTAAGTCCTCTATCAATCACCTGTTCCTTCATACAGCATTCTGACCTGACCACAACTATCTCCACTACTAAGGCAAGGGTCTGCTAGGTAGAACAGGAACCGCAGAAAATAAGATTCATGGGGTAGTAGAGAATGTCCTCTGAATTCCTTTATACTCCAGACATCCAGCTTCCACGATTCTCCTTATCGAGTAGGGTGCCTCCGCAAGTAGCTTTATCGAATAAATCCACTAGCAGGCCCAAAAGGAACTGTACACCCCTCTTATTTTCCTTCACTTTCTTTTTCTGTAATTCAATCGTAACGAGGTTAAACTTGAAAGTCTCGAAAAACTGCTATTGTAAAGGTGGGCCACCTCTATCTGTCGACCCTTGACCTACGAACACGTGGAAAGTGTCGTTTCTTTGTTATTAATCGTTCGATATGAATTGTGTGTTCGATACAGGGTACGCCAATCAAGCACATAAAGCTATCGCCACGACCGTTCCAAGCGTACCAGCAGAACACGTTGCTGACAGTGTCGACGGGTAAGATGCCGTCGTCGCCACGACGGATCCGCGGGGAGACGAAGAAGTGCCGCAAGGTCTACGGTATGGAGCACCGTGACCTCTGGTGCACACAGTGCAAATGGAAAAAGGCCTGCAGTCGTTTCGGCGACTAAGCCAAGCGACCGCCCCGTTCGTACGTCCGCGGGCGGAGATTGTCGCCGAACCGACCCCAGAGTTTGCCAATGCTACGTTAAAACTTCTCTCGTCAACTGCCAGCAAAATTGCCAATTGCCATCGTCGTCGTCGTCGTCGTCGTCGTCTTGGTCGTTGTCGTCGTTGGTTTGTCAAGCGACGGCGATGCCTGGTGGACACTCGATCAGCGCGAACAAAACGCGATGTTGCGCTGTCGTAGCGTTGACTGGGGTCACGACAGCGAAGAGGTACCCCTCCCCGTATATCGTCCACCATTTTTTCCGGGACGTTTTCGGTCCGGCGAATTTTCGAATCCTGAAGAGGATCAGGAGTAATCGTAAATCGCTGACGATCGAAAGAGATCACTGGTTCACAAAGCGGTGTTGCGAACGCGGCAGCACCTCTTCCTGTTCTTCTTGTTTCCCGTAGTTGTGTTTCTCGGCTTTTCTCTGCCTCGAGAGTACAGGTAAACGAGAATTCATGAGTCTCGTAGAGAAAATAAAAAAAAAAAACGTCAATCCCATGACGGATGGCGAACGGTTAGAAGGGCCGATCACACGTTTTGTGCGTAGCAAAGGAAGGTCATCGACGTTCGTCAGTGATCGAACAGAGAGAAGAAACGAATATTACAGAGATGAAGAGAACGCAGAAGAAGAAGATCGTTGACCGATCGTGTGGCACTTGGCAAACTCCGCTAGGGTCTTTTTTAGCCGTAATAAGGGATTTTGATTAGTAGATAAAGAATAATTGGCGCGTACGGAGCGAGGTATCCTTAGACTGTCGTGCTCTCTTCCTTTCATTTCTCTCCCCCTTTTCTATTCCTCCTTTCTTCCTGTCTGTCAACCTCTCTCTCTTCTTCCTATCTGTACGTACGCAGAGGGCACGGAAACAAGGCCTCGTTCCGGGTTTGCCGGAGCAAAAATCCTTTTTTGTTGCTTTTTTTTTTTGGTTCGGTACGTAAGAAAACGAGATACGCGCTCATCGAAAGTCGCAGCAGCGTGTACGCGTGCGTGTTGCTGCAAAACACGTGCTGGTTCTCGAACCGACTCTTAGGTCACTGCAATGGGTCCTCCTTCGTCCGACGGGGGCGACGAAAGCTCTCGTTGTTCTTCGAGAGCGGGTCGCGAGCGACCCACGGTATCGGACGAACGGAGAACCATATAAAAATCGATATACATATTTGGTTTGACCGATTGTTCTTCCTGGAAGGACGCGGACGGGCAAAAGTTGAATGGAATCGCGTCGAAGCGCTAGAGCCAATTGTGATATTTTCTCTAAATTTTATCGAATAATTAGACGAGCATGGGCCGACATATAATGTATACATATGTACAGAGAGGAACGGTGACGATGGCGAAGGGGAGAATACGATGGGCCGACAAAGCGTGTCGCAGAGGGGAAACAAAATTTTATACACCAATTATATATTATACTGCCAGATTAAATTAATTCAATCGAAGCGAAACGAAAATACGAACAAAAGAAAAAAATATACAAAAAAAAGAAAAAAATATGTGAGATAGAAAGGAAAATGACCATATTGTTGGAGCTTCGTACGCGAAAAACAGGGAACGAAGCAGCGGGTGTGCATCTGTATTGTACGTGTACGCGTGAGTGTGCGTGACTGTGTGCGTGTGTATGTGTCGAGCTGAGGTTTGCTAACCTCATCTCGACGACCTAAGATCGTGTTCGCCGACGAAAGAAAAAAAAAAAAGCAAAGAGGAGCTGCGTGCACGAAATAAAGGCTTCGCAGTTGAATCGATCGATGTACATACATAAACGAGGATCAAAAATCCTCCCTTAGCCAGGATCTCGCTCTCTGGCTAACCGATGTGTAACGTGTACATAGAAATGGACGTAGAATTTCGAAGCAGCGATCCTTCAACACGTGTCAACCCGTGTCCGCGAGAAGGAGACACGCTTCTATTTTTCATTCACGTGTCTTAAACGTGCTCCTTTCTCACTTTCGATCGTCCGCACGACATACAAGCTGAAACTTACACGTCCGTTTTGGTAGCGGATTTATTAACTAGAAATGATAAACCAAAACGCGAGGGACAAAGAAATCGTTTGATCTCGATGACTTTTGCGACGGTGGCGGCGCGGTTCGATCCTTCGAATCGTTTCGATAGTAATACTTCAACGAAACCAGAAAATGAAAGAAAGAAAAAGGAAAAAAAATATACGACCAAGGATTCCGCCCGCCATCCTGTCGTCAAATTTAAATGATTCTTTATTATCGTTATTATTAATATTATTATTAATGTAATTACTATTATTATTAATCGTTAGTTTATTTTAACGATAAGTCCTGGGTGTTTCGTCGTTATCAACGGGCACGAACGTAAAAAAATTGAAGGATGTTTCAAAGGTTCATAGGCAATAAGGATACGTCTCGTATCCGTTGAATGGATGAGACCGCTTCCATCGTGTTGATCAATGCTCATCTTTCTAGTACAATTTCATGCGAATTTTTAACGCCGTATTCTTTGTTTTTTTTTTTTTTTGTACTTCCAGTGTACTGATTTATTTAATATATATTAACGTTATATTACGCGAGATTAAGTGGTTCGTCGAGAAAATATCAAAAAATAAACCAACGGGAGAATCGTAACCGAAGATGCAAAAAAGGGCTGCGTGAAATTCGAACGAAATATTAAGATCAGGCGAATTTGTTTGTTTTATTTTTTCGCGACACACAATTGCGTATTTCCGAACCAAAGACCGTCGTATCTCCAATCGTGTTCTATCGATCGAACTTGTCGCCAAAAGTCGAAATGCGTTTCTTTCTTTTGATCTTCTTAATCACATTGTCTACGTACTTAGATTCTCGTTAGCCGATTAGTCGGGGGAAAAAGTGAATTTCGTGGACGCGAAAATCTGCACGCGTATTAATCGTTCGGGTGCCATAGCTGACACAACTTGACAAGTAGCAAGTATTTATTATAACTCTGTCGATTAACAGTTGAAGTTTCAAGACACATAGGGCCCAAGTGCACCCGTCAGTTGAGACTCTACTGAACTTAACGTGCCGCTCAAACGATTAATATCTATGTCATTGTGCTCGATCGAACGCAAGAAGTAACGAGGAACACACCTTAGAATCGATCATGATTAAGGACCAGATCGTTGTAGGAAATTTCAAAGGAATAACTTATTCGTCGTGTACCGTGAACGAACGATTAACGGGAAGGGAAGTAAGCAAAGTCACGTGGCCACGACGATAGAGTAGAAAGTAATTGCCGTCCAAATAGGTTCCTTCTTTAGGTCAAAATTTCGAATCCTGATCATGTTTTCTCGGGTGTACGATTGCAGTTGTAATTCTCAGAACGCCGAATAATGCTACCAATGAAAGAAAACGTAGAAATGACGAGAGAAAAACTGCATATCGTCGATGCTGTACCGTTTTCACGGTGCATCATGGTCCAACAGGAAACAGGACACTTGGTTATCTTCTTCGTCGGCAAAGATACGTTTGTGGCAAAAGTCGAATCGTTTTTCAAATCATTGTTTTTCCTTGTCAAATGTAATTCTTGTTCGTGAGATTAGAAGGATGAGCATTTATTCAAATGATAGTTTTTTTAATATGAACTGTTTATCCTTTTTGGGATAAACAAAAGAAGAATTGCAGTAGATTTTAAATGTTGATTCTGACAACATGTAATCAATGAATCATTTGACGATAATCATGTTCGTTGCAACAGAATCGTTCTACGAGAATAGATAATTGGTGTTTCATTTTTGGTGGACCACCGTATAATACTTATATTGTAAACGATTTTTTAACGTTGAAATTTCTATTGAAATTAAAACATTTTACCGTCGGTTTTTAGCGTGTTACAAGGATAGGTACTATCCTTCTGTTTATTGTAGCCGTTCTTTTTTAATGTTCACAATCGTATCTAAGATACGAGACGATTTTTTGATACTTTTTAGAGAATCTTTTGACGACGACCCTTTGGTATTTATCGAACAAGTAGTATTATTCGGCACGGGTAGAACGAAACCTTCGTTTTCCTCCTACCCGCGGAAGGGGAAAAAAAAGAAACAAAACGAAAGAAATTAAGGGAACGGCCCGACGTTGCATCCTTTACTTCTTTGTTTCGGGGAGTGTCGAAGGCGTAAAGAGAATTTTGGCGGGAATTCACGTAAAAGGCACCACGTGGACAGCCGCGGTATAAGATTGAACCAGTCGTGCCATTCGATATGCCAAATAATTCTCTGCTACTATTTTGTGTTTTTTTTTTATCCTCAAAAATCAAATTCCAACAGCAAAAAGGTTTTACGAAAGAAACAGAACAATATCCGACGTGAAACGTTAAAAAGAGAAAAAGCTTGGAGAACGGGAAGAAAAAAACAGATTCGTAACGGAAGCTTTACAGACTTAAAGATACCTCAGGTTTATTTCATAACAGAAACGAAACACAGTGGGGTCGTTTTGATCGAATTTGGCGACACAGCCATCCCCCGTCGAGTATGCGTATCTCGATCAAAATGGCCCCGACCGTTTTTAGGGCACTGAAACTACATGTATTTCGTACCGTATAATCTTGTCGCGAAATAAACGTCAATATTACTTAGTCGAATTCTCGTTGCAGCCGGGCCCGCGGGGCCCGCTTTATATATTGTATAAAAAAAAAACACACACACACACACATTGCATCGCATTTAAAATAGGTCGCCTGAAAACGTTCAAACGCCGCCCGGGGGGGTTTTACGAATGTCTCGGTGTCCCCCTGGACCATTTTGTGCGCCGACTATTCTCCAACCACGAATAGATAATTAAGTCGTTTCTCGCGTGTACAGCGTTGCCGGGTATCACGTGTACGTCTCTCATTCGATCGATGAATTGATCGTTTCGTCGGATATCTTTTCTTTCTGCAGTCTCTTGTTTCTTGCCCCTCCGAGCCCCCCCCCCCCCACCCGCCCCTCTAATCGCAATACCATCGTGTCATTATCGTTTACAAATCTCGCGAGACCGACACTAAACAAAAGAAAAATAAAAAAAAAAAAACACACACACACACAGGCGTGCCAAAGAATCTGTTCCCCGTTGGCAACACTGTACAGTCGCGATACGACCGAGCATAGTCCGCGTGCACTAACCGAACGGAACATATTCGATCGATTCGACCAGCGAGCCAATTAGGGCCGATCAAAAAATATATACATATATATATATATGTGAAGAAGAAAAATAAAAATATGATCCTGCTATTGTACGTCGAACGACACAAGTTATGTACAACGATCGCCCCCCTCCCCGGGGATATTATCGATCCAGGGCTCGGTCCAGCACGATCGTCCAGAGTTAGAAACAGGAGAAAAAGAAAAAAAAAAATACGACGTATCGCGGAAAATGTAAACAGGCCGGGATTAATTCATACCAAAACGATCTCATATCGATTTAATGAAATGCAATTTTTGATCGTGCGGTCGACCGGGGTGTGTGTGTCTCTGTGCGTTTAATGACCCGGCGGTCATCTCCGGAAGCGACGAAAACTTTTTCATTGCATGTACCTGTTTTAAGAAAGAAAGATAAAAAAAAAAAGAAGAATAATAAGAACCCGTCGCGAACGATGAGCCGACACGCGGGAGGAGAGGGCAAGCAGACAAATTGTTCGCGTGAAATCGATTTTCGGGATCGAGGAGGACACATTTGTCCCTTGTCCGATCGTCTTGGACCGCGTTGCACTTGGTCGATCGCGCAAAGCAAAGACATATTATTAATAGTATATTATATTATATATTATATTATTATTATATTATTATATTATTACCATTATTAATTATTAATTTTTATTGATTATTACTATTACCATCGTCATCGTCATTATCACCAGTTTTTAAGAAATCGGAAAAAAAGAAACCAGCGTCGCTAAACGATACGGTTAAGTGGTTTTAATCGAGAAAAAAAAAAGATGAAATATACGCGAAGTCTTTATTATCGATGCGTTACGAAGATTTGTTAGTATTAACGCAATACTCCGCGGATCGATGCACGGATCGATGGATCCGTCGTACCCGTATCGAATCGACCACGTTGAAGATCCACGAAAGAGTGCTGGGACACGTCGTGCGACCAGCGGCTCTTTTTATTTCGATCCTTTATTACCCGTACATCGCTGCAGACGCTTCTATTTATCGAGAGTGAACGAACGAAAGATGCATCGTAGATTATATAAAACACGCTGTGATTATGTCACATTACACGACACTCGAATTTATTCGATACGTATTCCGACTGAGCAAAGAATTACATTTGAGTGTAACATTTCATCGTCGAGACTACTCTCTCCTTATGGTAATAAACGTGTCTAACAAGAAGCGTATATCAACTTATTCATTCATTTCGTCCGTGTTAAGAAACTTTGTAAGTTTATCGTTTAATTCTTGTCGACGCGTGAAATGTTTGTCGCACAACATGGTCGAAAGACGATTTGTTCAAATCTAATTATATCGGGCTATGGATGAATTGAATCGCGAATGAAAATCGTATAAAAAAAAAAAAAAAAAAACAATTAATAATCTTTATCTTTCTGTTAGTTCTACATTTAACAGACAAAACGGTAGACGTGTTAGAACCAACTAACGTTAGTTTATAATTAAAATAGCCGATTAATTAACGTGCTATTAGGTTTTAATGATAACAATATATATTCTGCGATACACGTGTATTGCCAAATTGTACTTTTAGAAAACATTTTATTTTCTAGATTATTTTATTTATTAGAGAAATTTATATATATATACACACGTACATACACACACACATACACACATATATATATATATATTCGTTTCTTTTTTTATAATATATATATTGGCAAGGTAATAAAAGGGACGGTATACCTTTTTTTTAGCTAAGATGTGTACGATCACATTAACGTTCCATTGTGATAATAATATAGATAATTTAGTGATTAGAACGTCGTTAATTTTTTCGTTTAATTTCGACTGACAACGGTCTTTCAACTGTGTACTGCATAATATTTATTTCGTTGCTCAAAAGAAAAAAAAAAGCAAGAAAAATACGTGTAACTTAACAGAATGATTAATGAGTGTTACGTATAAGGAGAACATTTTATTTCGTCGTATTAGATGCTTTAATACTCGTGCCATAATGAGACATAATCGCAGCTTCGAATTAATTCACCCGCCCAAAAATGAAACTCTTTAACCCTTTCGTTGCAACGCCCGCTGTGTGTACTAATTAGTTCAAATTTTAACAAACAATTCCATTATCGCGTATTTAAATGCTGTATCGAAGGAAATCCCTGAAACATTTCCAATGACGCGCATACACGTCGTGCACAACGAAAGGGTTGATCCACTTTGTGGACTTGTTTTCTAAATTAAAAAGAAAAAAAAATAAATAAATAAAAAGCGTCGTCCTCTAGTATTTTAGCCACTCGAACTTCTAAAACGATTTCGTCCGACGATTATCCTCGATGTTAGATTATTATTAACAAATACGATAGAAGAGAAAATCATTAAATCTTGAAGAAAAAAAAAAAACCAACATTCTCTCCAAACAATTTGTTTAATTCCACCGATTCTTCTCTTTTTCTCTAACTAGCGACAAAACAAAAAATTGCCTATATTTTTCGATCGACGGTAGCATCGTTTTCGATTATTTTGATATTACTTTTAAGTGTCGCGTACAGGAAGTAGCGACACGAAGGGAACCGACTTGGATGAATTTTCTACGAGCACAAACTGTCCGCCACGGATTCGTAACAGGTCAATATCAGAGAGTACAGTGCCCCTAATCGATCAATGACTGTCCATTGAAGTTATATTGGTTTGTGCTTGCTGAAAATGGTGCTCCTAATCACACGAATATACATATATACATATATATATTTCATTGTTCACGATATCGTACTATTAATTGCACAAGAATACATTTAATAAATCCTAACAATCTTGCATTCGTTAGCTCAAGTATCGATACAGAAAAAAAAGAAGTAGTTACCGTAGTCGTTAACGATACCATTATATATATACGTAATAATATATTTATGAATGAAAAGTAAAGAAAATGAAGAAAAACTATGAAATGGTGCAACGAAATTTTCGATATTACTTAACCGTACTTCGTAAGAATCTGCAGTGTGATATGGAGATTAATAGGATGCTTGTAAGGGAAAACACAAACATAATTACTATCTAGCTGGACAATTTCCTCTTTATTTTTCTCTCTGGACGTTAATCGGTAACGGGAGTACTATTGTGCCGCTGGTGGCACTGGCTGATCATAAACAGGGTGTTGCAAGTTCTCCGAGGAACATTGTTTAGGTGAAAATAAAACAGAATACTGTCAAAATTTCCTTTTTGTTACTTCTCAAATTAAGTTAAGGAAATCTAAACAAACTGATTAACTTATCTTATTTTTGCCTAAAGAATAAATCCTGAGACATTCTGTATATAGGGTGATCCATCGAAGACCCAAGTTCCATTATTCGAGAACAGAGTCGAGCAACTTCGTAGAGCGAATAAGCGTCGAGAATTTCTTCTAAGATAAAGGTAGAGAACAACGGTTATTTTTGCAGACCTTATTCGACTCTAAGAGACTGTTCCTTTGCATCTTTTCGAAAGGTGCAACCAATCGTTGTTGGTGATGGACCACTCTTCGAGAACCTTCGAAGGGACAATGATTCGATTGCACGTCGCCGACGCGATTGTTAATTAGATTAACGGACGGCGGTGAGTTCTGTTTTGTTTTATTAGCTGATAAATATATTAAGGTACGTAACATCGAGACGCGCCACGCATACGAAGACTCCTTTTACGCAAAGACTGTTTTTATCTTGGTGATGTGTGCACGGCCTGTTTTTGTCAGTGTCGCACACACACACACACACACACACGGGATTAGATAATAAAAAGCATATCAGGATCGGATTCGGATATCGAAACTGGGCGTATGCGAGATGAGAAAGGCGAACGCTGATCGTTGTACAGCGTGTTTCAACGACGAGTGGTTCGATAAAGAATAAGACAATGCTACGGATATTTTCTTGAGTCAATAAATGCCTACATGGGTGAGACTTGAATTTCAGTAAAAAATCGTCAAGCATTAAGAATTTTAGAATGAAATTGTGCAAATAGAATATAAAATTGCTACCAAACGAAATTTTCAGCAGCTACAATGTGACAGTCAAAGGGTTAACGAGAGTTCCATACCTAAAATTTCAAGTACTAGAATCTAACATCCACAGAGTAATTCTAATTTTGTAAAGAAATTCATCGAATTTTTGACTGTACCACAAAATGGACGACTTTGATTCGACTGTAATCACAAATGGAGAACACCAATCCGATACTGAATGCTCGTAACCGATTCGATCCGATCATAATTAAGATCATCCGAACGGATCGTAGATCATAACGTAGAGAAGACTAACGTCATCTAAATGACTTTTGTGCGCTTTACATACCGCTTCGTTCGAGAGCCGCCTATTGCCGGCTACCACACTGTTCAACATTCATGTTCTGTCAAAAGAACTTCGACACGATTGTACGTGCATACACATCTAAAAGGATACGTCGAGACGACGTTTCTCTTCTTTTGAATACCAACACGATATATATATATATATACCTTGTAAATATTTTCACACAGAATCGTTTTTAAGGAAACCTCGATCGTTCGGATCAAAGAGCAATCCATTGAATTGTCGAGTGTAAATACGAAAAGATAACCGTATATGCAATACACTAATAGCAATAGGTGATCCTGTGTTTTTATACGAACCCTCTTTTTCGAATAACACAAAGCGGAGGGTGTCAAAAAAAAAAAAATGAGAGAGAGGAAACGAAATACAGCCGGGGCATATAAACGTTGCTGAATCGTATTTCATGAAACGGCCTTTCATGCTCGCTGGAACACACCTACGTTATTGTTCGACGAAAGTTTTTTGCCATTCGGGCTACGGCGTAAGAAGATTGCATCGTGTCCCTGTCGATAATACGCTCGTTCTGTCCACGGATTCGCAAGACACGCGAGTACCGCTCGTAATAACAAAGTTCGTTTCGATGATGCAAGAAGCCACCTTTTTTTCTTTTTTCTGCAAGCCTAACGGGTCTAACCCTAAATTACGGAACAATCGACTGGGTGAACGCTAGGCGGAAGAGAAGTTCTTTTTTCCAATTACTTTTGCAATTACCGTGGAACGTTTGGGTAGCGAGGCAATCGCGAGCACACAAAGCGAGTTACGTTTCATGCGTTCGAGGATTTTATCGTTGTTGACGTCGTTATTACTTTTGTTCAGAAAGTGAAGTAGGTGTTCCTGTTAATGACCAATCCCGACCTCTTTGGGTAATACGTTCCATGTTCTTTTCAGATTTCTATGAATTTGATACGAGATTTGATATCTTGGATACTAAAAAAACAGAATTTCTCATTTTTTTAAGCCAAAAGTGGCAAGTATATGGACCAAAATTTTAAAGCTTCAAAAAAATCTCCAGAGAGTAACTTTATATGGTAATTTTGTTTTATTATAAGATTGAATTGTAGAAAATCATGGTGATCAATACAGGGATCAATCACTTCTTTGGTTGACTTTCATAATACATTTGAAAATCAATTTCTTTGGACGTAGAGACCAACATGTTCAATCACACAAATGTCTTTATAAATTAAGAAATAATATAATAATGGGGCCATTTACTTCATTTATTTGAAATAATTATTCTTTCATTTTGCAATACCACGTGTATTCATTTGGTTGAGTAATAAGTTTCGATATGTAAAATTATATTAATTACATTACATTTGGTTGCCAGTACTGTTGCATTTTACGAAGTCAATACTTGGTAGTATTGCAGTCCACATCTTCTTGGTAGAAACTTAATTCTTGGTAGCATAATGATCCATATTCTCCTCTTCGATAATTGATAATATAACTATCAATATTTTTGACTGGTAAAAGGTTAATTAACTAATTCCACATAGAAAAACCATCCACATTTTAATATTTATACGTAGGCTTATTATTAACCTCTTTGATACCCAATAAAATAAGAGGGTGGTAAAACTTTGTATGATTCATATGACTAATATTTATCATGTGGTTTACACAAATAAAGAATTACAATTCGAACGAACTTATTACTCGACCCAAAGGTACACGTTGCCTTACGGTTTCATAGGAACATACCACGTGAAACACTTAATGATACTTATAGGGTATTCCAGAGTACTGTATAGTATTTACTATACTTTTTCGTTACAGATACATGTTAAGTAATTTCTATGCCTTGCAATTTGAAAGGTGGACAAATGGGAAATTGCCATTTTCCTTATCGTTCCGCTCGTTCTTGGTCTCCTGATCTTATCGCTACCTTCGTTTCCACTGATATTTCAAGCATACAATTATGCAACGAGAGCTAAACATTCTGCATGCAATCAAAGATTACCGATACGTTATCAATTTTTTATTCGCGGAATACTAAACACGCTGATCAACCAACTTTGCAAACGAATCGAAATTATTCTTGATTGATCAATCACGAGCCCAAACACCGGAAGAAATTCCGAACGACAGACCAACCGATCGATCCCGAGGATTATATCGTTAATGTATGAAAGTTATAACAGCCGATTCCCGAAAATATCGACGCGGACTTTTCTCGTGCGCGATAACGTCGCAAGATGCATGCATAAACGCAAAAATTGTATTCGAGGATGCAGGAGTTGGCATACATTTGCAACGTAATGATAAACACATACAGATAAATAATACTAATAATAAACTAAATGAAGTAAGTTACTGAAGTTGAAAATAAAAAAGATGAATCTATTGTATTATAAAAAAAAAAAAAAAAAGAGAGGAATTATTTAACGACAAATAAGAAATTTCAAGCTATCCATAACGCTAGCTGAATTACTGCATAAGCCTTTTGAGATCACTGTTATTACATGCAAAGGAAAACAAGAAAGATGATCGATATAATAAATAGTAGAGTGTAGTTGAACGATCGACGACGACGACGATGACGATGATGAGAAAATGAGATAATAATATATCGTAGTCATACGCGATTAACATTATTAAACATTATATTTTATTAATTATTATATGCATACAGTGTTATATGTATATATATAATGATGATCAATTATTATTATATATGCACATATACTGACATTCGAAAAAAAATATATACATAGACATACCTATGTAAGTATTGTGTTACATAGAATATATGTTATTATGAATTCTTCTGCATTATTGTTTTTCACCATTTACACCTTTTGCTCGTTACTGAAACCATCCTTTAAAAAAGTTAATGGTTTTGTAAAGTTGTCTGAGTATTGACGACACGACGATGATTAATGGAAAGAATTAAAATAAACTCGTTTCACGTACGTAATTAAAACAGGTATAATCGATGGATCACATTTAAAAAGAATATGTTCCTTCAGAGTGAGTACGAACGAAAGAAAATTGCACAATTAAATGTGTTTCATGATTATTACAGCATTGTATACTTGTATATGATAATTGTATTTTAAAAATATAAAAAAAGAGAACAGTTAGAATACTATCTTGAAGAGAAGAAATAAAGAAAAGAATAATAAAGGCTATACTCTTGTTCCGAATAAAGATATCTATTATTCTTTATTTATCTATCTCGGTATCACTTTTATTTTATCCAATATGTTTGTTTCAGGTAGGTATATATAAATTTTAATTAAATGATAGACATTGTTACGGAACAGCCCTGATTATAAGAGAGAGGAAAAGGTTTCCACTGAATAAACAGTAATAATTTCGTTATCGAGTTTAATTTATCATAAATAATATGAAAAATGAAGTTAAAGACCTCCAAGCATTCAATAACAAAACATTTTAATATCGCTCTGGCGCAAATTATTCACCGCGAACGTCTTAAAATATTCCTGTATCTTTGTTCTTTATCGTAAAACGAACCGCAGCCAGAAACGTTATCATACAAAGATATCGTAAACGTAAAAAAAAAATTGTATTTGAAATGCATTTGATAAAAGTATCGATGTATCCGTAAATAATTGTGATAAATATTTGAAAGGTGCCGAACCTGCGCATTCGCATTTCGGCCCGTAAAACGCGTGATATTCTGACGTTGTCACGGGAATGATATCATTCCACATAAATATGATCGGAACATGTACTTTGTAAAACTGCAGTGGTCGTGGTTTCGTAATTAAAATCACGAATATGCATATGCGGCTACCGATCTCGGCACAGTGCGCAGAAATACGTTGCACGGTATAGTACGTCCCGTTTAAGGTTATGCCACGGTTACGGGGAGGTTAAAACATTTTTTTCTAAGACGAAATTTGTGTCAATGCGAGTGAAAATTGGCACTGTGACAAATTTTCCCGAGATATGGTCGATGAGGAGATCGTGCCGAATGCGTCACCGTACGATTATCATGCGGTGAATGCGGAAAATGCTCAGAACACTTCTCGCGAAAAACGCATACAAGACACAATGCTGACGGACGTTAGGATGGTCAACAAAAAAGACTGGATCACGGTCTGCGTGCTGTGTTTTGTCAATCTGATAAATTACATGGATCGTTTCACGATCGCTGGTTTGTACTGCATCATTTTCTGCAACATCAGGATGAGTTACATTGCCTTCTGGGATTGTCCATGGGGGTATCATCGAGGAGCACTTCTCAGATTTCTGCACAATTTGTTGTAGGGATACTGACTGACATCAAACATGATTTTAAAATTCGTAATGACAAATCTGGATTGCTACAGACTGCATTCATCTTGAGCTACATGGTGTTTGCACCATTCTTTGGATATCTGGGTGATCGTTATAACAGGAAAATTATTATGAGTTGTGGTGTGTTTTTATGGTGTCTGACAACATTCATTGGCTCTTATATGAAGGTAATAGATGCTAGATTAGGGTAGAAAACTTTTCCAGTTTGTGATTCTTGTGGCTCTTATCAGAGATTCTTTTTAACGTGTGAAATAACATTATTTCAGTCATTCGGATGGTTTCTCTTATTCAGGGCTCTTGTTGGAATAGGTGAAGCTAGTTACTCCACAATTGCTCCAACAATAATCAGCGATTTGTTTGTAAAAGATCTGCGTTCTAAAATGCTAGCATTGTTCTATTTTGCAATACCGGTTGGAAGGTAGGCCGACATTTTGTCAATGCAGTCATTGTATTGCAATTGATTTCGATGATTTAATGTATATTTCATATTCAGTGGATTAGGATATATAATTGGTAGTGAAACAGCAAGAGCTACTGGTGCATGGCAATGGGGTTTACGTATCACCCCAGCATTAGGTATTCTGGCCATTATTTTACTCCTTGCGATAGTAAGAGATCCGATCAGAGGTGAAAGAGAGGGTGGAGTACATTTGACAAGTACCACTTGGTCAAATGATATCAAAGCGTTATTAAAAAAGTAAATATTGAGAAAGTAAATAAATGCAAGTATGTATGTGCCTGTAATTTTTTATATTTCACATCAATTTTGTACATTTTAGTCCTAGTTTTATGTTTTCTACTGCTGGATTCACATGTGTAGCTTTTGTTGCTGGAGCCTTATCTTGGTGGGCTCCAACATTCTTACAGTTGGGATTTGCACTACATCCTAATGGGTATGATGTTGATCCAGATGAGTACGTGTCCAGGTAGTCAATTACCAATGTAACTACTATGTTCACAATTTTTCATTTTACTTTCATTTTAGTGTTGCATACAAGTTTGGATTAATAGGAATGGCAGCTGGTTTAATAGGTGTGCCATTAGGCTCATTCTTGGCCCAAAAACTGAGAGTGGATTGGCAACAAGCTGATCCCATAATATGTGCTGTTGGACTTCTTATTAGCGTACCATTTTTGTTTTTTGCAACTCTCACTGCCAATACAAATGCTGTTGTATGTTATATATTAGTGTTCTTTGGACAATTGTCATTAAATTTAAATTGGTCCATTGTTGCAGATATATTGTTGGTATGTAACTCAGAAATCTTCATTTCCTTAGTTACAAATTGAATTAAGATGCATTTCCAAAATTTGTTTACATTGCTTTGTTACAGTATGTAGTAATTCCAACAAGAAGATCTACAGCTGAAGCCTTCCAAATACTTATTGCTCATGCTTTTGGAGATGCAGGAAGTCCCTATCTTATTGGCTTGGTAAATATTTTGAATATTTATTTAATAATTACAACCCTGTCCCAAATGTAAATAATAAAAGATAATTTTGTGTTCTGTTCTTTTCTTATCAATGATCTTTTTATAATTAATTCAGAATGTGTTAAATCGTTTGTTTCCAGTTATCAGAAGCATTGAAAACAGTTATTCTTCCAAACATCAGTATACTTGACGGACTGAATTACACAGTACAAGGGTCTGAAAACAAGCTTCTCGAGTTCCGAAGTTTACAATACGCACTGTTTCTGACCATGTTTGTAGAGGTCATTGGAAGCTTATTTTTCTTCATTACAGCACTGCATATACAAAAGGATAAAGCGATAGTCGATCTAACAATCGCGGGTGAGTGAAAGGGTATACAAAAATCGTTTGAAGAAAAAATTATAAATTGTCTTGGCATCTTATCTGCATGTTTCTATGAAAAATGCTACTAATATAGCTTAATGTTTGACACTACTAAATATCCTATAAACAGATTGGTACACGTTCTGTAATATTTCTTTTTTTTTTATGTGTTTCTAATTGTCTTGTATTGGAAGCACCATTTGCAAGAATAATGCGGATATTAAAGAATAAAATAATGCACTAATGCTTTTATTATATACATATTATCTGCAAGATGTATAAATTATAGATAGAACAAATAAAGCAATATTACATAAAACTTAAAAATCAGATAACCATCAATTAGCTGAATTATTAGGAAAAATTTTTATAAGAGAATATGTTGTAAAAAGTTTTATTTCTAATTAATTTTTATAAAATTTTCTAATTAATTTTTGGAAAATTTTATCAAATTATTGAACTGTGAATAAACATAAAAATAAAACAATAACTTTGATTTTGATGATTCAATTAAAATATAATTATTTTTATGCAGTGTATCGATTGTTCTCAAGTATGGAGATAAATGGGCAGATTTTAAGGCCAAAAGTAAGAAAATGTTACAATCTTCTCTTTATTAAAATTTTAAGTATGAAAGGTTTTTTTAGAACTATAAAACTAATTACACATATTATGCTGAATGATAATACATTATTTATGAAATGTAAGAGTAATAAAACACAGATGCCTGCTTGTTTTTTCCTTTTTAACACTATTCCTACCGACACTTCACGTACACCTATTCCTACCGCGACAGACCACAAATTTTGCTCAGAAAACAAACAATAAAACAAGTGAACACTGAAATATGTATTATAAATAGATTTTAGGAAAAGTCATAAAGTTTAAAAGCGATACAATTACGTTGTATATAGGAAATTCTAATCGAAATATTAAAACCGGTCGTGGTAGGAACAGTGTTAATAGAAGAATTAAAATATTTATAAAAAGTATAAAAAGGATTTTTTTATTTTGACGTTAATAATTTAAATAAAATGGTTTAAAAAATAAAATAAATAATATACACAAATGGTAAGCCCTAATTTAAAGAAATTAAATTTTACAGCTTTTAATCCAATGTAAATCCAATTTAAATGTGGAGTTTATAGGAAGTTAATTTTGTATAATATGCAAACATCTTTCTTGCAGACAAATGTCTAGATTCTAAGAATAATGGGCAAGCTGAATCAACGCATTTATAAATCACATCACTGGGCCTTCCCTGTATGCTGTAAACCCGGTATATAATTTATTTTCATGATTTCATATTTTTAATTTAACATGATAATCAGTTTATTAAATTCCAACTCTTGATTATTCAAATCTAATAAAAAATGATTTTACTCTATCCTTTTTTAGTTATTAAATATTCAGATTTTATTTCAAATTATGAATTTTGAATATTTCAAACAATTTTCTTTTTTAATATATATAATAAATTGATACAATTAAATTGATTATCAAATGTCTGTTCTTTTTGTTTATACTGATTTCCTTCAATCATGATTCTTTTACATTTATTTTACTTTATTTTGTTTAGCTGAACCTTCATTCCTACCTATCCAATCTTATTTGGGTTTTGTTGGTGGTTTTCTGATTCAATTTTAATAATGTTCAAAAGGTTTCAATGATGATTAATATTTCATATTGTATTATTTATATGTTTCTGGGTGTTGAAGTATGTATGAGTCTAATGTTATAATTTTTCTCATATGTTTATATACTTCACGTAAAGAAATGATGAAGCTTGCCTACTAAAAAAAATTCCACCGTATGTTATTAACATAAGATAAACGTGTTATGTTAGTTTTTGCATGATTCATGGTTGCATGTAAAGTGCTACAGTACTTAATGGTAGCAATAAACACTAACACTTCTCACATTTCTACCTTTACTGTGTTTGGTTTATCACATGGTATGTTTGATTCCATAAATTTTGTACATGAAAATTTTATAGTAAATATTTTGCTCGTTTAATTGAGTAAAATGCTTTGACTTTACACTAAATTATTTAACCATTTAATATTATACATATAAACAATTTTCAATTGTTTACAGTAAAAAATATACTTCAGTGTTGAAAAACAAATTTAATGAAACAGTTTCCATAATAGTATTTTCTAATAATTATATTTGATATTTCTTCAGTTTAACTGAATCAACAAAGATACTTAGATTACATTGACACTACACTGTATACACGACACTATCAATGTTTAAAAAAAAAATGAATCAACATAATATATTTATGAATATATTTTGTTTTAGGTGGAAATATTTCAGATTCAATGTATATATGTAATGAAGAAGTTGAAAATGAATCACAAGATGATGCGCATAAATGATAACAGGAAGTATCAGAGGTTTTCTGATGATTAATTACAAGTGAATTGTGTATAACACAGTGCAGTGCAGCTATCGTGACAACAGAAGTTATCTGATTAAGAAAAGAGTGTATTTGATACGTAATAAGTAATTGTTGTGTTGATAATATTGACAGAAAAATGAAATGCTCTGGATACAGAACATCTATAATGGAGAAGGGTTTGAAAGACTTTGTTAGTTTGTGACATCCTCAGAGAGGTATTCTGTTAATAATGTACAGAAATATTACAACTTGATGGGATATCCAATTAATTAGGTTAAAGTTAGATAATAGGTGTGAGTATTATAAAAATTTTGCATACTATATTTTTATAGTAGATTCTTCTGACAAGAATACATTATTCTGATATGGCATGTAAAATAAGAATTTATCAGATACATCCTATAGTAACACTAAAATTTTGTTATTGAAAACTTTGGTGTTTACCAGATTTATGATTTCATTTTTTATTAATATTTATAGTTCTGTAATTTGCGTGCCTTGTGTATTTAAAATTAAACATTATAACACTTTTATTCATTGAAGCAACGCATAGGTTAAATGGTGAAAAACATACATACAATATTTGTTTTAAAAAGATTGATAATAAAAGTAATTTTATACCTAAACAAATTTTATATGTATAAACAATTCAGAGTAACCCAACATTATAATAAAATAGGATTAAGTAACATTAAAATAGAATGAAGTAAAAACATTATTTTTTATATATTTTTGAATGTCAGATTATCTCAAAATCGTAAATAATTGTTAAAAATAGTTTATATCATATTTAATACATTTCGAATCTCATTTATTTAAAGCAAATTCTAGAAGTTTCCTCTACAGGGTATTTGATACTTCAGTTCATAATTATTTACAACTTCAAATGTATTACTTCATTATCGTTCAATTAGTACCATTTTTTAATAAAATAATCAATTATTTTACAAACACTCACCCCATATTTCTTCAAACTGATTTGTACCTCAAAGACAAAGCATAGCGTGCCTCGTTGAACATTGTTGACCGTGTTAATATTTGCCAAAGATAAGCGTTCCCTCGAGATATTCTCTAGACAATGCAAAATATTCGTAAATAACATTTAAAGCATCGTTATCAATGTAATATCCACATACCTGCAAGCTTTACAACCAAATCCATAAACCTTTTCGCTTCCAAACGTGTGCGTGCTGGTACCAGTAACGGTTGCAAGTTGCAAATTTACGCGGGAATCTGTAAACGTACTATTGCGTTTGAAACCCTATTGTACAACCTGGTAACAATTGTGCAAATATGACACATTAGGGCGCTACCGTCGACAATCAGAAAATTTGAAAACTCGATATTGGAATTGGTACTACTGATTCCATGGCGGTTGAATCGTTCGGAAGTAGAGAACATTACGGTGTTTTTTGACGTATTAAAAGTGTTTGAAAATTGTGTGAAATACAGACAGCGGATGGTAAAATTTGCAAATAAGATACAGAGGCTAAGAAAACATCGCGGAAATGCAACGTGGCTCGGTATTACTTGTGGATAACGCGTATTAGTGTATTAGAAGGACACGAGAGAGACGCTGATTGACAGATTGCGTTTTATAACTGGCGGGAATAGTCCGTCAATCAAGATCAGCAATTTTCAAATTTTGCCAGCGGCTAGTAGTTCCAGTGAAAATTGCTTATCGACACTGAAAGGGTCGACGCGATTTTATCGTGTCATCAGAAATAGCTATAAAATTGTTTCGTGTAACGGTAGTGTAAATATCGCGGCAACGAATTACAACAAAAATTGAAGAATCCTGAAAAGCTGCTTATCAAAGGAGGTTAAAGCATCGCATTTCCCAGGTAAGACGATGATTTTAATTCATTACATTGTTAAAATTTAATTGTTTGACAAGTCAACGCGTAATATGCAGTATACTTAAGTAGTATTAGTAAAAATAAATGTGGCGCTCATTTTCAATGCATATTAAAATGGCGGCAGTTTTATTCGCGCGTAAAAAATAGTACAAATTCGAGTTTCATATTTCGATTAAAGTGAAAAAGAATTACTTTCAACTTGTAAATATTGAAAATTTTATTGGTTAGTGAAGTTTGATTAAAAATAGGTAGAAAAAACAACAGAAATATCGGACAACGTAGAAAAATATCATTAAACTGTAAAAGAATTGTAAATTGAAACGAAAAAATTCTGTTTCAATTAAAAACTTTCTAATGTATCGTTCGTAGCAAAAAAGTACACGGAAAAATAAGAGCCGGCATTAAATTACACAATTTACGCTCGAACTTTCATGGAACATCGTTCAATCTTTCTTCGTTTAAATTTTACATTCATCCGCACGTTCGAGCGAAACGTCTTTTTGAGATTCCGGCTCATTACCCTCGGAACAAGAGTCGAGGCATAGCTCCCATAAATCGAAAGTCCTCGAGCAAAAACTTCTCTGCGATTTGTCGTAATGCGAACGACAGATTGTTAATTTAATCTTAGAGACCGACTCGTTTAGCAACGAGCAATTCATGCAGAAAACGATGCCTCGTTTCTCTGACGGTCCTACAAAATTTATAGGAAGAAAAACATTGGCCGAGCAATGTACCATTGATTCGTAAATTGCTCGATAAAAAAAAATATATTGATCTAATTTCTCAAATTTCATTTCTTTGCATTAAGCTTTCGAAATATAAGACGATTTGCAGAAATTGTTTATTTAATTACTCTGCCAAACTTACAATTTTTACAAAAGTTTCATTGTATTTTACCTTAGTGTAATTTACATTCCTTGGCGCATAATTTGACTGGGTAAGATTTCCCGGGAAACCGATTTCGTTCCTGGGATTGCGCATCGCGATCACCGGAATAGTTGGCTTTAATTTTAAAATAACACGAGCCTCGACGAGGAAAGACCATTGTCGGATCCGCTTTTTGTTTCCTTTTATCTCCAGCCTTAAAGTGGCTGGCTGCTATCTCGTTTAAACCTTATTCTCTGTTGCACGGCATTGACGTAGACGGTAAACGATTTCTAGGTCGACGAAGCTCGAGGGCCTTTTCGCGCGTAATATCAGCCCTCCTCTTCGCTCGTACGAGGCGTCGTTTATCTCGCGAAACTGTAACGATACACTGGGAATCACGAGCAAATCACTCCTCTTTCTCTTCCTTTGCCCGGTTACGAGAACGCGTCGCATCATAACGACGGCTATACTACTGAGCCGCCGCTTCCGTTCTAAGCGAAACGTTCGGGAGATCGATAGTTTCCGGGAATGAGAAGATACGGGGCTTGATTAATGGATCATTGCTCGAAACGTTGATCTCGACGAGTTATCCGATACTTGACTGACACTTTGCGTTAAGTTTCAGTGGAACGCAAACCGTACGGTTTGATGCTTTCATCCTTCTCTATGGAGCTTTCAATCTGCTCGATAACGTTGCCCAGACTTTGTTATAATGGAACTTAGTTCTTCTTTTGATACGTCAACCCTTTGTGGTGCAACCTTAAGTATTTTATTCTTTGATGATTAATTGCTTTCTTGTTCCTCTTCTAATTTAATAAAAAATGATGTCAAACTTTCATATTGATATTCCAATCGTCAGGCAATCAAATTTTCGAATACTTTGTATATTGGACGAAATAATATTTAGAAGAATGGCTCGAAAAACTGGGCAGCTCTCTCCGTAGTCCAATGTTTAATCAATCTCCAACTCTTTACTTGCACTTCAAATTTAATTTAATCCCTGTTTTCCATTTCAAACATGAAACGCACACAATCAGTTTACTTTTACCTCGAGTCTAATTCGCCTCGATTTCGTTCGAGCCCAACTTAAAATGCTATTATACGATCGAATTCAAAGTAGCCGAAGGCACGATCAATGTACACCTACCCGGTTACTCGATTGGTTCCATCGCCTTCAATTTTCCATAATTCGATTTCGACGTTCTATCGGTTCTTGAAAACCAAAAATACCTCAAATCCTACGCTAGTTACCCCACTGTTCGATCTTGTTATCAAGTTTCGTTCGCTCCGCCTCGATATACTCCCTGCAGTAAACGATTCCACGGCTGTGGGGGATCGAGTTAAAAATTTTGTTGCAAAAGACTATCTCGCGATTTTCACGCGGTCAAACGAGTTACGAACTCTTTTTTACTTTTGAAAGGACTTCGCGCGGTTGTATACCGGGTGAGGATAAACCGACGTCGCCAGGGTATCGAAAGTTCACAGTCGAGGATAAAGGAAGGAACAAGAAATACCGCTCGTAAATTGAGTAAATTAATATATAAACGTATGGAAGTGCTAATTAAGCGAAAGGGTTAATTACCGTTCAATTTAACTTAATAGTTTCGGGGTGGTTGCAGTTCATCCCGTTATCTATATCGCGGTTATGATAAAAGCAAAAGCACGGTCGATCATAAATTCTGCACCGATCGCTCGCACATTTACGGTTTCCTGATGCTCGTTTCTCGTAACAGAGAAATGGTAGGGCTCAAACAATAGGGATATAACCATCGAAATAGGGGTCTCGAGTTCCGTCTCGTTAAGGAAGACTATTCCGTTCGTTCTGAGCGGAATACGCTTCGGATACATATTTCTTCCAGAGTACCACGGTGGAGTTTATCGTCAATGGTAAAATCACAATTGATCCGGGCGGAAACGTGACGTTTGTTTCATTGCCTTCGCTGAAATTAATTCTTAAATCCATAGCAGTGCCATTCAAGGCTTTTCATAGTAGTTGTTATACATATTCTGGTCATTTGGCGATAAAATCTCTTGCGAGATGAATTAAATATAAAATAACGAGATGGATACTTTTAAATTATTTTTTTATAACTTTTGTCATTGAAAAATTGGTATATTTAAAGATTAATCTTCACATTTTACTTTCACCCTGTTACTGTTTCGAGAATTTTTGTTAAATAAATAATCAATAATTTTTATTTTTAGAACTTAAAACTTAACACCAATACTATCGATTGTTAACTGAAAAATCGATTAATAAATCTTCGATTTTTATTTAATTGTATCTAATATTAATATTAATTGTACTTAAATGTCATTTTAAGTGATAAGGCAATGTACTGATTTTTTAAAGGACAAATTTATTCAGGCTAAAAATGAAATTTAAGTACACATTGTTAGTCAACTGTACTTATTTAAAATTTATTTGAAAATATTAAACGAAACAAGCAATATTGGAAAATATTGCAAAATGTATGAGAAAAATAATGTACGCGTACCTATGTGAGCATTGGACGTTAAGATTAATTATTCATGAAAAGATTTTATACGTTCAGGACACGTGGATTTATTAAATTTTTCACGTATACATGGGGGATAATATAATGTCATTTTTATAGAATAATTCCTGATATGATCTAACTTTATTTTCATTTTAGTCTTTTTCTTTTAAGAAATGCAAAGCTTAACTTAACCCTTTTAGTATTCATTAAAATAAGAAACTAATGAAAATTTCTTATAATCTTTTTTGTGTGTATTTATTCACTAAATTCTGAATTCTAAAACTTTCGTATTTGCTTTTTTTACCGGGTTAAAAAAAAATGTATATCGTTTGAAGTCATGCTTGAATTGCAAAATGAAATATAAACATATTTGCTAATACTTCTCGGTAGATTGATCTATTAATTGATGGGTTCTTCAACAAAATCATTTGTTGTAAACTAGAAACATCTCTTTTCCTGATAAAAGGACGAAGCTTCCGGAAACATTTATGAGATGATTTGCTTTGAAACGAAAATAGAATCACAAGGTGCTTGCTGATGTTTCGTTTATTTGCTAAAGTATAACCCAGAAACATCTGGTAGAACTTGTTTAATGTTAGCCGATTGTTTTTTACCGAATGGGTGGTTGCTAAATTCGAAGACATTATGTCAGTTGCGAATACGTATTCAACGATCTTTCTGTTATTCTTAACAATAATTTTAATATATCAAAAAATTTAGAAACCCCCATTAATTTTTAATATTTGATTAATATCAAATATTTCTAAATTATTATTAAAATATCCATCGATGAAAATTGAGAAATACTGTAAAATTAAATATCTTATGAATGTCAGGTATTTAATTACTTCCAAAATTATTACTAAAATAATATTCTCTTGTTATTTTGATCTAGAATTGTATACACCTCGTTTCTGAGACGAATCGTCTGTTTCCAAGAGGTGTATTTAATTATAAGGAACCGGAAGGTGTAGTAATGAAACTATTTCACGGTTCGTGTCCGGGCAATGTAATTTTTCTCGAAGGATAACGAATCCCGTGTCTTGAGCTGGTAAAAAAAATCGCATTGAGTTCATTCTTTTAAAACACGGCCCTATTATGCTCGTTTCTGGGCAACTATAACAATCCCCTAAGAAAAAAAACATACCTGGGTATAATATATAAGATACTCGGTATAGAAGCAAAGCGTATTAACGAATTTAATTACGTTCGAGCCTCGGGTCATTTTCCGTCGAAGATAGGCGTGTCGGCTCGATACCATTCGAACGGAAATTAATTAGCGAGTGTAACTCGATAATTAAGGGGAACTGATATCCTTTGGTGGCAAGCTTTTCAAATGATCGAATGAAATTGTACGTTTACTCGATAAACATTACTCTTCTTACTCTGCTGTTTGTCGCGTTCGTTTCATTTCATTTTCTTGTATCTCAATGGGGGGGGATAAAGTTTAAATTTCCTTCTGCTATATGTACATTTCCTTAGTAATTCGACTCTTTTTATGTACCATCATTCTTGTCCTGTATAATCATGGGTTTAAGAGCAAACAGCAATAAAAGATTTAAGAGTTAAAATTGTTAAACACAAACGATTTAATTAATAATCAGTTTAGGGGTTAACAATGGTTAAGGATTGGGTTAAAATAAAAAATTTTAAGAACTAAAAGATATAAGGGTTGATTAAAAATTGAGAAGAACATTCTCTCACGATGAATTGTAACCCATGTAAATGTTAGGAATGAATTATTAACGGTCAAAGGCTCATTAGTTAGTTTTTAGTCGAAAACTGCAGCCATAAAGAAAATGTTTAATTGGCTTTCAGCCGGTAAGTTGTCGAGACATTAGCCGATTTTAATTACACTTAAAAGTGGAACACGGTTAAATGTTCGTCGTCTGGATAGCAATTTTCTTAAGGGCGGAAGATAAACAAGCTACTTATTGCGCGATCCTCTTGAAGCATAATCACTTTAGGTCGTTTGCTCGTTTTGACTCGATTTTCTGTTTAAATAATCTCTTACTCTGAGAGAGAAAAAGAGATTTCACGAAGCCAACAATGAGAGAAATTACTCAACCTATTTTCACTGCTGACTCGGTGAAAATTTTTAATACGTTCAAAGAGTAGCAGTGTTTAGAAAATTATGTCAGGATATTGTACAAATCTTGGATTTTGTTATAATACTCAAATTTTATCCTGCCTCAAATGTTTCCCCTGATTCGTCAAAGACTAACACGTGGATCCTCAAAAGTCCAAATGACAAACTATATTTGACTAAGACTTACAAACAAACTCGGATAACTGACTGTAATCCTCTTGAAAACATGGTGCTGATTAAATCCTCAAAGCCAGTGGCTCTGTTTTCTCATTTTCGTGCAAATCCACCAGGCATTACGATCGATGCAAGTTTTCATTTCTTTTGCGAAGTTTAAGGCAACGTTCAATCCTCTTATCGTCTCAAACAATGTTATACAAATGATACGTTTCCAAATTTTGATAAAATTTATATTTTTCGTTCTAGCCAAAACTTTCTTTAAAATAATTTATTTCAATTTGTGTGAAACATATATTAAAAAGTAAAATATTTTTGCTGTAATATAATATTTTTTATATTATGTTTCTTAAACAAATTACTTTTTTATAAATCTACTTTTATAGGTGAAATTTCAATTTCTCTTCTTTGCAACAGGTAATTTATTGAAAATTTGTTAAATTGTGATCTGTAAGCTTAACTTTAGGTGCTGATTTTACCCCTTTACTGGTAAATCCTGTTTCGTCAGTGAAAGATAAATGTATGACAAACGCTTTTGAGACAGTGATATTATGATATTAAAGGAACTCGAAAATCAACAGGTGCATCACTTTCTTTGATGATTTTATGCAAAGTCGATATCAAAATTCAATTTTGAAGTTTGGTTTGTTTCATAATATCGGCATCGTTACAATCAATACTTTGCATATTAAACATAGTGAGGACGGCTATTTGAATACTTTGCTGATCGTTCACATTGTGTTAAGCGTTTGAATATGTATAAGTGTATCGAAAGTATTTAACTTGTAAATATGTTTCGTTGAAAATTTGAACCCCAAATTATCATTTAAATTGTACACTGTTCATTTGAATTGCGTTCGATCATGCTAATTTTAAATATTTAAATACCTTTATCGTACGATTTCTAAGAATTTTTTCATCGCGTTAATTATAGCTGCATATCGAGTGTGATAAAAAATTTTAATTAGAATCCGACTCATGGTAAATCCATCTCGAATGCTTTCAATTTACCTTCCATCGAAGGTATGTTGTTTTATATTGAAAAGTTTTAAATTAAGAATTTTTTACTTTTTATTGTATCTTTATAAGCGCAGGTGTTAGCGTTTCGATATTAACTTCTCATTTAGTAATTAAATCGTTTATTCTGAACAATTCAAGAAGTATTTAGATCAATTAAATATTAGAATTATAGAATAGGAAAATGATAAATGTATTAATTAAATACGGTTAGAGACTTAAAAATTCCGTAATAATTATTAAAACACATGTCACCTTAATGAGGTTTCTCTTAATTGTTCCAATTAAGAGAGACACCTTCGTTTGTAAAAATTGAACGATAAAAAAAGAAAGAAATATATTTCAAAAACTTAATATAAAAATACATATTGATTGATCAAACCTTCGTTAAAAATGTTAAAAAATTCCATTTCCAATATCAGCAAAATATCAGATAAAAGATCAAAGGATACATTTTCGAACGTAATACTTGTTACACGAAAAATTGTACTGTGTGATCGAAAATTAAACGAATCATTTATTTGGCAAAAAATCAAATTTGTTGTAATATTATCAACGATTTCTCAAACTACGCATGAGGCGTACGAGTTGCACGCAAAGCGCAGGATTTTATTGTTATTTTTGTCCGGATATTTTAATTTCTGCGAATTGATTATTACCGGAAGAGCAAACACGATCATGTCCCGTTTAATGGATTCCAGATTTGTTTGATACCCGTGTAATATTCATTGTCAATGTAAATAATCAAAATTGATGAAAAGAGGATCGCGATACATTAAATCGTTAAATGAAACATGAGGATCGTTCAAAGTATTACAAGATCTCGCGATTTTTATATTAATTCAAATGTTTGTGGAAAATATTGGCTTGGTGGATAGAACATTTTTTAAACTTTCATTTCAATTAATTCCTTATTGCTTCCATGATAAAACCCAACATAATTAATCATAAAATAATAAAAATTCATTATCAAAATTTGAATGCACCCTGGAAGTTAATTACTAAGGATACAAAAATTAATTCAATATTGTAAGATGGTATTTTTTATTTATTTTAATATAAAAAGTGCTATAGTCTTCCAGGAGTTACAATCCTAATCCCTGCAAGATTTTCGAAAATATTAGAATAAAAAGGACGATCCTTTCGTGTATACGTAGAAGGGATCCATTTCTTCTATTATGAAAAAACCTCCATTCGAGGCAACCCTCGGAAGTGCAAAGATTTACTCCACAGATAGCAGCCAAAACGTGACTTCTTCAGGGTTATCAGGGATCTCCATCTGTATCTTAAACTTTCACTGTTTACCACAGGACCCCTCTGAATATGCCATTAATACCACCCTTCCTACGCCTTTTGTATTCTACGACTTTAACGATACAAGTTGAAGAAATTACATTACAAGATATTAGAACGGCTGATTTTGGACCATCGAAAGTCTGACGCGATATCGTAACATAAAAGTATCACAGAATCGTGTCTGTGCTGCATCAATTCGAGCTTTACAGTTTAATCAAAACGTCCGTATAAACGCTTCATCGATTATTGTTGGTTCGAAATGGCTGGTTGCCAATTATAGCTATCTGTGACCAGTTTCGGAACGTATGGATCCCGACACCGGTTCGAGGCAAGATCAAATAAAAATAACTTCCACGAAACGAAGGAAATTTTGTACATCATCGTTAAAACGATGCTCGAATTACTCAATAAATCCTTTTTTTTTTTATTCTGTCACAGCTTGTTTACGCGTACGTTTCGACGGAAATATTGTCGTCCGGAAACTGGTATCGAAAATTGGCAAATTCCGGTTGGTGGGATGCTTTTCAAAATTCCAAGCGATCAGTTGCAGCTCCGGTATAATTTTCATCGTATTTCACTTTTGTTTTATCGATCCCCCGTTCGGATTTGCACTATCCACCAGCGGTATGAAAACGAAAATAAAATTTCGTTTTTATGTATCTATTTCGATGATGTTTTTAAAAGTGTAAAGATTGAATTTGATTGAAATTTTCTGAACAAGCTAATTGGAAATATTAGTATTCTATAAAAGTGACTGCTGACACTAATCGGAGCTGGAAATTTAATTCGGCTAATTAGATATGAAAATAGAGGGGGAAAAAATTCTGAACGCCATTGAAATTTTACAACTATTATTTTTAGTCATTTTTCCTACTTTAAAAAAAAAGAAAACTGTCACCCAGCAACCCTACTTTAGTTTTTATGTAAATTTACAGACCTCGAGTAGCTGAGAATCAAAAAAGCAACCCTCGATGACTTTTTGTCCATTTTTGTAATCTTGATCAATTTTTTGGGGGAATGTTGAAAAGAAATGGGTTGTTCTGGTTACGAAAAAGGAAATCTGAGCGATCGAAAGATCAAAGGTCGTGTGATCCAAGGAGCTAATGGTTTCTCACATAGGTCGATCATTTTGATTGCAGATACAAGGAGACAAGGTGTCTGGAAGAAGAACTGTCAGTCGATCGAAGAATACAGTTCTTCGTGCTGTTCCTGAAGGAACTCGATGTCGTTTTAAGGTAATTTGAAAAATATTATTCGATCCATGTCGATGAAACGGGGAACGAGCGACATCTTCTCCAACGTTTTCTCCATTGAAATGTTTTAATACCCACTGAATAGTTACGTAAAATGAAAGTAAAGCAAAGGTAGGCGGAATAAGGAAATGAAATATGGAGGAAAAGATACAGAGAGGATGTAGAAAAAGATCCAGATAAGCGTAATAAGAAAAGGAATTTTGTATAAGAATATAATAAGAAGAAAGGAGGAGAACACTGGTACAACGTTGCAGAGTATACTCCAGATAGGAAGAAAGGTTTTGAAGAATACGAAGATATAGAATGTAATGAAGTAATAATAAAAAGGAAAGGAACTCGGAATGAACTACCGCAATAAAGCACAAAGGGGCAACAAATAAATCATAAAAGGAAAATAGAAGCTACAGGGTAAAACAGAAGAAAGCACTCAAAAATCAGCATCAGAAGGAAGCAGGAACATTCAGCACGGAGGGGGACAACGTAATAAATGTGACAGGGTACAAGAACCGTAGCCGATAAAATAGAATCCACGATAGCTATAAGACATACAAAATAGAATATTTAAGAATAATTCATAAAAGAAAAGAGATTAGAAGAGACTACGAAGGATACAGTTCTTGCGTTCAAAGAAAATAAAACACAGGAGGATAAGTCGAGTGCAACTGTGACAAGGCATAAAGCACCTATAAAGCAAACGAAATAGAAAAAAAGTAATAGGATAATACGGAAGAAAGCAGGCAGAACCTGGAAGGATAACAAAGTAACCGAAGATAATAAAGCGGAAGAGAACGAGCTGAAGGGGACACTAACCCGAGGGAACAGCCATAAAACGGAAGAGGAGGAAAGCAGAAAGTAGTTAGAATCGCGGAGGATAACAAGGTGATCGCGAACGAGTCGGACGCACACAGAGGTGAACAGAACGCATAGAGGTAGAGGAGACCGAGAGGAGGATGGTGGCGCATGCTCCTCCTCGTTGTGCACGCATCGTAGGCCAGGCAGTTGCCCTCGTCGGCTCCAGGTACACGCGAAAATCCATATCGTTGTCGTGTGCACCGTCTTCGACGGCCGTTGACAGAAACCGCGGCTAAGCACCGCGAGGAGACCCGTCACGAGGATCCTCGGCTCGCCACGCATCTTCCTCGAGGCTCTCGCGCCGATCCTCTTCGAGGAGGCTCTCCTACAGTTTGGAGCACGTGCCGGTGCCAGTCGCGTGTCACTTGCTCGCCGGTTGATAGGCTTGTGCTTCTCCTCCACTTCGTTCGCTCTCCCGAATGCGGGAGCGCAATTAGCGACGATCAGCAGGTGTTACGCTCGCGCGAGGTGCGAACGGCTCGTCGCTTAAAGAGGATCATTCAGGATCATCGGTGACGAACTCTGGAAAAATCGAGGAAATCCTTAACGGCGCGGACGAGTTACGAGTTCGATTAACGCGCGGATGAATCTCAAAGCGTGCAAAGTTCTCGAACTCGTTTACGAAGCTATCAACGATCGATTATAAAGGGCTCCGGGGTTGTGCCCCGAAGGACAGTCAGCGATAAGTTCCGTGTTGATGAACCGTTCCCGAAGCGAGCAGACTCGAAGAGAATTCCTGGGAAATCATCGAGGGCTCCTTTGTTCGACGCGATACCTGTTCTCAGACAATAGAGAACTTCTGACTGTTCCGAGTACCAGAATCGATGGATATGTAGATAGCAGAGTTCGATAGTTACCGAACAGACATTCTCGACAAATAAAACGACGGGAACGCGTTTCGGGAAGAAATCAAAGGGTCAATTACTTTCTACCTCGTGTTTCTCGAAATTGCACAACCGCTTTGACCCGTGTCTAACGAGCTCTCCTAGGAAGTTTCCTCCAAGGCGCTTCCGCCGATGAAATCTTCCTATCGGATCAGAAGACATCAAAAGGCAGCCCCCGAGTCGCAATATCGTTCGTGCACGAAATCCTCCGGCTGGAGTTCAGGGAGCCGGCAAACGATCATTCAACAGGCGATACACAGAACGGACCGAAAACTGGCGAAGGATCCCCGCGAGGGGGTTGGGTACAAGTTTGGGGAGTCATATCGGAGAGGATATCGGGCGGGGAAAATTCGTGCACAAGGATTAAGCATTCGGCGGGATACCGGGGTCGATACCATTGCCTTTGCGGTGTAAGATGAAAGGAAAGAAAGGACCCCTCGAGGATTAATCGGACCTTCTTTAATGACGAAGGATCTTGGAGGATCGACAACATTAGTTCCAGCGATCCGACAGCCGTCCAAGGATACCTTTGCCTCTTATGGACACTACAGGACCAAATAATTGCGTGTCGGGTATCGGTGAAAAATAGAATCCTGGGTACCTCTTTGCCCCAAAGGAATGGCTTGTTTTCTCGACTCAAACTTCCCCGGTTCGTTCTTCGAGATTGATTCTTCGAGGGTAGCAAGAAAATTCGTGTATTCATAATAGAGGTTCATGAAGAGGAAAACAAGGGACGAAACACGTTTGCGGTTGATTATTTTGATTTAGTTTGGACGAAATTCCAGCGCACGAAAACAAACGAAGCTTGTCGAACAACGAACGAGGAAGACGTTTGACCTCAGTCGAACATGGACTGGCAACAGAGCAACGACACCGTACTCGACACCGGTAATTACGTGCGCAACGCCTTGAATTATATTAACAAATTGAACGGATCGCTGACCAACGCCGCTATCGAGTGTCTGGAGCGGACGCACCAGGAGGAGGCGAGGATTCTGTCGCTGGGAAAACAGCCGGAGGAACAGCAAGGATGCGAAATTAACTGGGATTCTTTGCTCTGCTGGCCGAGGACGCCCCCGGGAACGCTGGCCACGTTGCCCTGCCTCGAGGAGCTGAACGGTATCCGGTACGACAGCACGCGTGAGTAAGAATATTATTTCATATTGAAATACCGCGGTGTAGGCGATCTGTGACGACATTTTTAGACGACCTGTTTCTGTTAGGGATATGATAAAGATTCCATTTTCAAAACTGAGGAATAAAACTAAGAAATAGTTGGTCATTGATGCCATTAATGTGTAACAGTAAGTGAAAAAATTCCTTATAATGTGGGCGATAGTTTTTAATGGAAATTCAAGTGTCACCCATATGTGAGTGACGTGGCAGTCAAGTTAATAATATAGATATGGAGTAGTAATGAGGTTACTACTTTACAGCCTAATTGCTGAGGAATCTTTTATGGGGGTGGGTTGTAATCTTAAAGGCATTTTTTATTCCAAGGATGATTTATCAAACGAATTCCTTCTATTTGTCAAAGAGAACTCTTAAAGAGATTTAATTTCAATTTCAAAGTAATTTTCAATTTCTAAAGTGACTCTTGTTCAAAGAAAATTTTTAAGATAATTTACTTTCAGTTTCTAAAGTATTCTTGCCATTTCCTGTTCCCAATTCCTAAAGAATTTTTATAATATCTTTGGAAGGTTACTTACAACAAAGAACTGAATTATTAAAATTTCTTCTCTGTTTGATTAGCATGAAAGCATATTTTTTAATGTTCCTCGTATTTACACCTAACATTCAACTAATGAAATTTTGTATAATCTAGTAATTCGTTTGAGCATATAGAAGGAACATTAAATTTTCATGGTGAATCTTGTTTCAACAACGCGTGACTTTTAAAGCTGATACGCCCCGTAGAAAGTTGAACGTGGGCTTGAAACAAACATCTGAGCCAATCTGTATCGAATTTAATTAAACCGCCGGGTACGTTTTGTTTTTCTTCAACGAAGGAAAATTCGAGGAACGCTATCGTGCAATTTTTGATCGGTTTATTTAAGAATCACGCGATTCCCGGTCCCGCTATGAAATCGAGAAGCACGCTGCTGCATCCCGGGGATCGTGAAATCGCTCGCTAAATAAATGACTTTTGCAAACAAACCTTAGACTGAAAATACAAACAAAAGGGGTAGATTCGCAAGATACACGAACGTCCAGATAGAGAAACTCAAAATTTCAAATTGATGTAATAAAACGAACGCGAATTTCATTCTTGTTTGTTGAAAATATTACAGCTTGAAATTGAAGCTGTAAACTTTTTATAACAAAATTTTAATTAATTTTCTTTTTGAGCAATTTAAGTAACATTACTTGGTATTATAAACAATTTTTACATAAATAAGCAATTACAATGATTTGAAATTCAGGAATGTATAAATAGACGGTCTATTATCTAAATTTTTGTTAACGTACAGGGCGATGAATGAATTGTATTCAACTCCGGCTGGGTTTGTGTTAAAAGGGAATGTGGGTTAAACATAACTTCAACTGTGGACTGGATTTTACACTTTATAAGGGGTACTCCTCGCGTTTATTATTTAATATAAATGCAGCCGGTTTCTGTATGGTTTCCTGGGCAAATAATATGTATTTAAATGTTTTTGAAAAATTTACGAGGTTGATGCATTTTTCAAAGAAAATTGGAATAACAATGTATAGTTTTATTTTGTTTTGGCAGTCAAAGGTTGTTTTATTATTAAAAAATTTCAATTATTAAACGGTATAGTCTTTTCTGTAGACGGTGGAATAAAAACAAAAATGTAATTGAAAGAAAAGTAATTTGTTATTGATCGATGCAATATAGTAAGTCACAAGGCAAACTCATTTCATATACCTGCAGTTACTGCAAATATCGTGCAACTCGCGGAATAATTGAATCGAAAAGGATCCATCCATCTTCGTGATAATTAATTTTCCCTTCAACTACGAAACTCGCTACTCTGCAGTTTCTATTACCTTTATCAAATATTTTTAGACTTTTCTCTATTTTTAGAATAACAACTTTAGAATCAAACTGTTACACATACATCACAGCGAGTGTACCAAAAATTCGTAGCAAATAATTTAAAATCCCTTTATTAAATCTTCTGAAAATAGAGGTACCGTAAATTAATATTTATAATTTCTAGAAAAATCATTTATGGTAGATTTATAATAAATTTCAAGAAATAATATAACTAATAATTTAATTTTTAATAATTATTTAGAATCCTTTTGTTAAATTTTTCGAAAATAGAAGTATTACAAGTAACATTTACAATTTCTAGAATTTATGATTTTATGATAAAATAATTATTTTCATGAAATAATGTGAGTAGTATCCAGGTGTTAAAGGGTTAAAATAATTGTCATCATTTCTATCCCTTAATTATAGCTCAGAAACTGAAAACTTACCCAGTATCTTTTAACGCTTAAATAACATTATTTTCACATATTTTTAAGAATATGCTTTACTTGAGAAGAAATAAGCAGGAATTCGATCAAATAATCAAGCTGTACATAATTTCCTTGAATTCAGAAAAGATATCTTTTAAACCTTCATTCATGAGCTCGAATAAAAAAACAGATACTTATGTTTCACGCGTAACATCTTGCAGCCAGCCTGTAGGTTCCTCTTTAATGATGAACCACCCTATGCGCGTCTCGCGGAATCCATAAAACGAGCCTGCATATTGCTCGAACTTTCACAGCAATATCAAATCGCAATTTCTAGCTGGTTGAATCAACTGTTATTGGGTACATATCTGTCCCGTGCAAAACGGACGTGTATCAATCTGAAAGTGCAGCGCACAGCTCGGCTCCGCTCCCTCCGTCGCTCTTCCGACCGATCGTTAGAACGTAACATTAAATTCTATTTCATTTATTTATCCCTCCCTGTATCCCTGGCCACGACAGAAATCGAATTAAGGTCAACGATGTACACAATTTTTTGCACGAATCGCTCGTACGGGAATGATAGCGAATCCTTTCGCGTCGGTTTATCTGCGCTGAAATCTTTGCTGCGCAAGCATCGGGGTTCGATTGTAAATTTTACTTCGTTCTCGACGATTCTATTTTTTTGTTTTTAAGGTAGAAATTCGATGAAATTTAACTGGAAATCGGTGAAAAAGTGTCAGCTTCATTTGCATTAATAGCGCGTAACGTTAATTAGAATTTCGCGGAGCTCAATTACAGAGTTTGTTAAAAATGAAGGAACAAACTTTAATAATACGATCTTTCTTTTTATTATGATATATATAGAAAGTTAAAAAACCGAATGTGAGAAAAGGCACGAAATTTGAAATTATAAAAGGCTTAAAAATCGAATTCGACTGGATAATCGGGGGGGAGGTATGATAGGTCTCGAAATCGAGTTTGGGGAAAGGTAAAATTGAATTCATAAAAAAAGTTTTGCAAATCGAATTTACATGATATCCCTCGTATTTGAAAGAAATTTTTTTTCTATGGAACAATGACGGAATAGTTTGGTCCGGTGCGGTCCCAGTAAGTCGTTAAGTGACTAGATTTCCTTTTTAATTAGAAGGAGATGCCGATGCGAAGTTAATTATGAAAGTAGCCGAGCAAGCTGGTCGCGTTCCCCCATTTAAGATCAAATTACATTAGCGTCGTGTAATGTCACTGAAAGCAAATTACGACAGCGTGTATTTCTCGCGTTGTTGGCGCTCTATGTACAAAGCTACCGGGTATCCTCAGACTGATAATATAATCAGGAAAAAATATTAAAAAATATACAAAATAATATTTGTCCGTACGTGATTTAATTTTCTAGATAAATTATTTGATACTACTGATATGATTTTATTAATTAAAATATTACAAACAATTTGCATACAATTTTTCTATTAATTATCCAATATTTGTATTATTATCACAAAATAAAAATGAACGAATTCTTAAGTGAAAAGGATATCGTTTCTGTACTAAATTTCTCGGATTAATTTTCAATTTTTATAATGCTGACAAAGCTATTCGTTTAATTAGCTATTCTCTTTATAATATTATCAGTGTACGATGGACGCTTTGATAAGTCCTGAAAGATAAAAAACAACTTAACAAACTGTGAGGAGTTAATTATTCCATAATTAATAATCTAAAATAGCAAAGTAATCAGTTCTGCTATAAATGTTTGAAATTACTTTCTGTAAAATATAATTTCATGTGAAGAGAATAGAAACTGTTGACTGTTTAAGTAACACCATCTATATTCAATGTTTGAAATGAATATTCACAACGAGGATTTGAACACCGTTAATACTTTGTTGAAGCGATTCACCTCAATCTTTCGTGAATAAATTCGCGATTCCGTGGACAATAACAATGGTCTCTCTGAATTTTGTACCGTATTGTATCGCTGTTTGTCACTATCGTCGCTAAAACAATGCAAATATGTTACGTCGAGTTCGCCTAATTAACACGACAACGCTAACGAATTATTCATGAAGGAGGAAACCGAGCGTGCTTGAAAATCGAAGAAGATTATCGAGATTTAACCCTTCCTTTATATTAAATATTCGATCCAGGTAGAAAATTTACAAAAATCTACGTAGAATTTTCATCGCGTACATACAAATTTGGAAAATTTCGATAATACTTTATTAGTAAAATTTAGAAATTAAAGTTGGAAAATTAGTAGTATATCAAAACTAAAATTGTAATATTAGTGAACTAAATTTAGTAAAATCATAAATTAAAATTGAAGCATTTATAAAACTTAACAGCACTTTAAAATTAAAATCCTGTAATTACCAGGCTGTCAAATTACTATCATGAATTTAGTGAAATTAACCGAGTCTATTAGACAGCGAAAGGCGCCGGTAGCAATGAAAGGGTTAATACGCTAGATGACAGTGATCACCTTTAATGAAAGGGTTAAGGAGCTTGCCACAGGTTATCAGTCACGAACTACACCATAATCTTCGCGCTTAATTTTTATGTTTCGCGTAAAATAAAAGATCGGTGTTATAAAAGTCATTCGCTCGACGAGCAATATTCTTCTTTCCAGGAATAAAGTATTTTTATCTCGATGGAAACGATCAAACGTTCCTTTCGTGTCTCCCAAAGGCACGGGAAAACTTCGCTGGTAATCGTATGATTATTGGATCGTTCCGTCAGGGAAACGCATTAACTGTTTAAGAAGAGGAAAATGGAGATTATTAGATATTCAGTTACATCGAGGAAAGCAGACACTCCTTGTTTGCAATAATTGTTTCCCAGCCTCGAGTATTCCGGGCTGGGAAGTTCCTCGCGGATGTGCAATTTGAGATTTCCAATTAACGAAATCCATTAAGGGCGTGGTAGGAAACAGGTGGTACCATTATTTAGAAAAGTACAAATTTCAGTGTTCAAATATTATAATTTTAATTCAGTGTTCAAATTCCCAATCCTTCTATTTTTAACTGTCACCGCTTTTTAATTTGAAACTTCCTGTTTAAGAGAGATTCTCATCAGAGTTAGGGTCAAAATCGACCCGGTGTCAGCAAGAAAATTTCTCTATTTGTCTGTATTTTTTCGCAAGATCAAGAATCGCACAATTCTTTTCTCGAATCGATACTGCAAAAAGCTACCCCTAATTCCCTGATCGATAATCGAAGCACACCTTTCGCCGCTTGAAAGGCCAGTTGTGCGCGACAGGAAATCGACGAACGGTTCAATCATCACGGTAATACCGTGAAATCGTGTTGAATGGCCGTGGTTTCCTCTGATTTACAGCGTCGGTTCGTGACGTTCATAAATGCAAAAAAGAAGGATATGCATGCAACACTTCCGTAACTCACGTTCCCGTGTTACACGGATCGCTGGCTATCCGTGACGATTATCAGACGCGATCATTCCAAAGATTCGATCTGCATAAAAGGACACACTGTGTTATTTAAAACACTGAACGCCGTCCTTGTTTCCTGCGAAGAGATAAAATATAAAAGTGCATTAAATTCCTCTGCAAAATGATCAAATAGTTTAATATTAATTCTGTTTGATATTAATAAACGAACGAAACGGTGGATATTAATTTCTATTGATTTATCATTCTTTTTTATTAACTTGACGGTCATACGTTTTCTGGAATTTTTTATTTTTGCGATATTAAATTCTTCTTTATATATAATGAAGGATTAGTAACCCGATAATTCCGGAATTATTCATTTTTTGATAAAGCAGATAAAAATGGATTAAAGTGAAACTTAACAGAGGAAAAAATCTGATTAATATTATACTATTATGGTAACAATATCAATTAGTTGATTAAAGGGTTGAATATGAAAGTTGTGGCTCATTCAACGCGTAATTATTACCAATAATTAATTTCTAAATTGAATCCCTACTTTACTAATTAACATTGTTATGATATTGGCGGATTAACCTAAACCCATTAGAAATTTTGTTGTACATTAATTATTATTGTGAACAATTTTGTCAAATATGGCAAAAGATAGTCTTACTATACTTTTAATAATCACGATTGCGATACGTCTTAACTGTGATGGCCATAATATTAAATGAAGAATTTATTCCTTTTTTTTCCATTGTCAGGACACTGATTGATTCATAAAAGTAACAGAAGCGTTGAAAGTGGCGCGACATCGTGTTTCCATAGCACAGAACATTTTGATCACGTTAAAGTTAACAACTTTATTCGACGGCTATGGGGTAATTAGATCCTTGGGTTATCGTGAATAGCTTCCGGAAAGTTTAACCGCACGTGCCCTCGCGGTGCGGTCGCAGTTCCGGTTTGCGAGTCTGCCAATCCTTGAATTTACATACGAGGAAGATATTATTTTGCAAACATTCGCGAGAATATTTCGATAAATAGACAGCCATGGAACAGTTTAACCCTTCCACGCCGTTCTTGATTAAATTTACCTCAAAACACAATCCCTTGCTGAAACATTCGTTTTTTCTAAGATCCTGTGTATTCATTAAACAAAATATTATTTTATTTTATCTTTGTAACATACAGAGTGGTCCAATAATATTTTGGTATTAGAATATCTCCAAAAAGCTGACTAGTTTAAAATGTGCCGCGACGTGGCAATAAAATTTCGTAGGTTTCAAAGTCACCTCCACTTTTTTAAATGAAATCATATATTCTTTTATGTATTAGTTGATGCGCTCAATATTCTCTACGAAAAAAGGTATTAACCTACACACGTTGGAAAATTATTATTTCAACTTCGATTTCGGATCTTTTATCGCGAAGGTGACTTCGAAATCTCCCAAACACCTTCAGCTACAAAAAAATCATCACCCTCGTATTATAACCCTTTCTACATTGATCAACGTTTGTTAATAAAGTTTATTCGTAACCTCAAAAACAACGGAGATGTTCCTCAGCGAAAATTCAAAAAGAAGGTAACTTTGTAACAAAATTCGAGCGACCCCTAAAAGTTAAATAGCAGGATGGTTATTTTCGAATAATTTTACAACCGTTAAGAAATTTAAATCAGTTTCTGAACTTTCTAATACGAGCAGAATCAAACGTACACGTAACTTCGTCGAATGATATTCCGCTGACGGGTCTGACTTGACTTCTTCTGAGAAAATTAGATTACCAATTTTCTTTTCTTTTTTTTTTCCCCCATCTTCTCCTTTTTCTCTGTTACGCTCGCCCCATGTGGAAGTTGTTGACAAGTTTTTCAGCGCATCCTTGACGGTGTGTCGTGTCGAATCGATTTTCGATTTAATGTTCCCAGCCAGACGTAAATCCAATTACGATCATCGATCTGTGAGATTGCCAAGTAACATAACACGGAGCAACAATGGCGCGTTTCAATTTCATTTTTTCATACTGATGCGTTCCTCACTTCAGACGTGAAATTCATTTCGTTAATTGCTTCAAATTTTCTGTAATCGAATAATTAATAAAGGAAATGGTAAAATAAACCGTGGGTGTTGCTGGTATTAGACTTATACTACAAAATTTGAAAATTAATCGGTAGAATTCTTAATAATTAGGATTTAGGGTTAGGTTTTCATATAATTTTACACTTTTGGAAAATTTTATTTCCCAGTAATCTGAAACTAGTTTAAATAATAATATTCAAAATTTTTGGTCACAAGTATCGTATCAAGTATTCCATTTTATCGAATTTTTTTAGTAATTGATACTTTCGCATTGTTCTTATCAAACCCTTTCCTCGGAGGAGAAATATCTTTTGCTTTGAAGTATCGTCGAATGGAATTCAATAAAAAATTCCATCTCGAGCACACGAGCATTGGGAACAACATGCACTTCGAAAGGCCATCTTCTATCTCGACTCAACAGGGCTTTCCGTTTCATTGTTCCTGAAATTTTCGCGAGTTCAAGGTTGCAACAGTGCTGACACGATCCAATAAAAAGGGGCTTTCAGGTTGTAACCGACTGTCAACTTGAAAGTTGACGCAATAAAGGAGGGAAGAACTTTTACGACGGTCTTGTACGTCTTCTTTATTTTTCGGATAAAAACAGTAGGAACTGGATATCGAGAATCGACTCAGCCGCAGATTGCAACCGGAAAGTACCTGCAAATAACAATTACTGTCGAAAACACGCTTCTGTTCTTCGGTTAAGTCCGATTCGTATGATTTATTGCTCCGTTGAAAAAAGATTGAACAATCTTAACACTTTAGAGAGGAAATCTTTTTAAAATTATGAAAATAGTTAAACTACTTTCATTTTGTAATTGAAATTTTCAAATTATTTTATTTTATTAGTTTAAAAAACGTATGAAGATATTGAAATTATTGAAAGAGACGAGCAGGAACACTTATAATTGAATATATGTTACAATGAAGATACAGGAGTACACATAGGGTCAAAATTAAAGAAACATACGAATAAAATCTTGAGTTGGTGTAATCTTATTGATCTTGGGTCATGATTAGATTTATGTGCAGATCAAGGGTTGACGAACTAATCATATTACTCGAGAAGAACCCTCGGGGACCTCTAAAGGTGGTTTTAGAGTACTCTGGCTAGGAAGAGGCACTCAAATACCGACTTCAATTAAATTAATTAAGACGGTATAGTATGTCGGGGGTTAACGAAATCATTAAGGAGAATAGTTGCGTGAAAATGTGCTTAAAATACTTCGATATACGTAATAATGAGGGTAACTTCTGAGAATATTCTGCTATATCGTGAAGGTATCGATTTATTTCTATTCCTTTACTAATACTAACAATTTAAGTGCTATTCATTATTTGTAATTACTTTTGTAATTCTAGCCAAGTTTGGAACGTTGTTTCGTTGCTTTTCAATTATTCGAGTAAATTAACGCAGGTGATCCCCATAACAGTTAACTCGTTAATACAGTATGTGAATGCAAACACCTGGCAAAACGAATGCGGTTTTGTGTACGTTACATGTTAGTTTTAGCCGTGTTACGGTATGCGCCGTGTACACGAAATTACTTTTTCTCTGACAGCGATGAAAGGGTATTAAATCTGTCGTGTTTCGAGAAAGAAACACTGAATGGATCGGGCTTTAGATAATTTCAAGTGAATTTATTCAGTTCCTCAGCAACTTTTCTGCACACGCCTCCGAGGAATGTTCGGCTGATCCTTTTAACCACGATAAAAAAAAAACAGAAAAAATTAATTTAGTGTGCACAAACAGAATACTTTAAGAGGAACTTCAAAAGTTCCTAGTTTCGTTATAAAACAATCTTAAATCTTTATCTCTGGTTAAAAATAATTTTGAGCATTTAGAAACTTAAAATATAAATGTTTTGAAATATTACCTTGAAATAAAAAAGAATTAGAAATTTGGGAATATTATGTTTTTAGAATTTTAGAAATAACATTTAACTATTTGCAAATCTGGAGTAATCTTCAGAAGTTTCATTAATCAAAAAGTTTCCTGAAAACAAATTATGTCGTTGATGAAATTACTTGCTGTTGTAAAACTAAGAAATCCAATTTAGATAAAACAAATTTATATCCACGATTTTGGATATCGCTAACATTACAATGCAAACTCTACAATGGGATAAGTCCTCTTATCCTGCGAGTGCTTCAGCTAGGATAAACATTCTTAAACGAGGGTGACAGTTCCAGTATCTTTAAAATCCATGACAAATTTAATTTTAGAATTGATATCGATTCGTAATGCATTTCGTTTGCTAGTGTAAAGTTCTGTCGAGATGTTTATTTTGTTCGATTTATAATCGAACATTGGATATTTTTTTAGAAAATAGTAGAAAAGTAAATGTCTCGACTTGAACGAAATTGTTTTAGTATTTAAATATTTAATTACATCCTCAGATGCAAGAATAAACAAAAATTAAGTAGAACATGCGTTGTGTTACTTACGAAAGGATTAAGAATAAGTTCAGAAGCCGGAAAAGGAAATGCTCGAATTTCCAATACGACTGATCAAATATTCCCCGAATAACAACTGTCAACGATTACGATGATCGCGTTAAATCGTCTCGAAAATTGGGTCTAAACGACGTTTTCATTCGTGGCATTTCTGCGAAACGAGATTGTCGAGGAGCTAATGATCGAGGCCGGTGCTCGAGCACCGGATGAAAATCGGTTTACGATTCGAAAGATTCACGGTAAACTGTTTCGTTTCGATATCCTTTGAATCTTGAATCCCATTTCGGTCTTTCACGTTTCGCCTTGTCGGATTTCCATTTAATCTGTTCGCTTTGATGCGACGATTCCGCTTCGATGAAACACGAAACGTACCTGCGACATGTCATAAGACGACTTATGCTCGAATCATTTTTTGATATCAATACATCTCACTCAAACACGCCGCGTCAAAGGCACAGAAAATTATTTCCAATAATCTTTTAGATCTTCCTATTATATTTAAAGAAAATCTTTAAACGTCTAATAAAATTCGTGATTAATTAAACAAGATAGTTTCCATTAAAATAAATAATAGATTGAGACGTGACCCACAAAGTGTTGAATAGGAATTATTTACATTTGGAAGCCTTTAATGGTGCCATATTTAATTTATTAGGGAATATTTATAAATGAAATCGTAATGTTTTTTGAAAATGAAACTTCTGATTTGCGAAAGGTTTATGGTGAAATATCATGGTGTCGACATATGAAGCTCGTTTAAGTCGACAACGCAAAGATTTATCAAAGCAAAGGTTCGTTTTTTTATGATCAAAGAACGCCATGTGTTTCGCCGAGTGGTCACCGGGAGAATTAAGGAAAACGTGGCCTGGCTTGTGATAAAATATATGATCACAACTATGAAACTGGTCCCACGGGGTAATATTTACCCGGTCTGTCAGCGCAAAACACTTCCAAGGTTCTATAAAGCGGATGGCATAAAGTGCACTAGGCAATATACGAACATCTGAACTGACAGTGAACACGTACCCGCCAAAATTTACGAGTTACGTGCAAAAAAAGAGGAAAAGAGGAAAGGTATACAAATTAATCATAATTCTGTGAAAGTGCAGATAGCACAGATCGTAAAGTTACAACGTTCTACTTTGTGGTTCAATATTAACCTACTAAAGTCTTCATAATATAATTTTTAATAACTTTCACTAATTTTGCAGAATTATAATATTTCCACAATTTATCATAAATTTATTATAATTGAAATAATCTAGTACTTTTCTATAGTATTCATTAATAATTTACTGTGGTTATTATTTATGCAGTATAATTTTTGAAGGTTTTAGTAATAACGTTTAGAATTAAAGCTCAAGACAAACGGGGACGAAGGGGGTGGGTTACCAGAAATTCTAAGAAACATAACTTCTCGGTTTATTAGAGACCGAAAGTTATGAAAATCGCAGTGGAATTCGGGAAGTTACTTCATTGTTGCCTTAAATGGGTCAGGGAATGTCGAAACTTGCTGTAATTTCTTAGTTACATCCACAATGAAATTTCTAGTATTTGTTTTACAAGTTAGTTAATTAATATCTTAATTATTTAATTTTGTTTGCTTCCAAAGCCATTACAATATCTTTACAATCAAACAGTTTACTACCTTTCCAATACATAATATTGTAATTAAAATATTCCAATATTATAATTACACCATCCTAATATTTGTTTAAATTTATCTACTCGTCGAATTGAAAGACCTCTCTTCCAAAGTCAATTGAAAATTATACTTCCATGTCTTAGCGACAACATAAAATTATTCCAAATAATTAATAATGGATAGGATTCGTACAAAATATGTGTATGAACATGCATGAAGCGCATTAACGAAATTCATAAAGGAAACATAATTTTCACGAAATTAACTGCGTTTGCCGTTTGCGATCATACTGACCGCCGGTCGTACACAGTTTATCTCCGGTATCGAGGTAAATTAACGATGTCCTAACCACTGGCTCGGTTCGATAATAATTATTCTGTGGACCTTAATTACGTGACTGCGGGAGCATACGTGACGCGATGTTTACACATTTATTCCCATACACGAGACACATGTTACTTGCCTCGAGAAAGCCAATTTAATGTAAATCGTGGCGACTTTTTAGCTGGTAATTAATTAATTGTCGTTACTTCTGTCGCCACTTTAAAACTTCAGCCAACACAAAATACATTAGTTCTTTATATTAGGTAATAATTATTTCAAAGAAAAAATGATAAATTGACCATTTGTTACTTTACACAGTGGAAACAAACGTGTGTGGTCAGGCACTCTTTCAAATGTAACCAATCAAGTTACTAATTTGCACTATTAGTCTAATACCAGCAATATATATAATTATTTAATTATATAAAATTTGAAGTACCACTATGGCAGTAAACGTGTTAAGTAACTGAATAAACTATCATCTAAGAACGTTTTATAACGAAGAAAAATAGAGCCCACCATGTTCTGCGCGTTAAATTTTGCAATTCTAAGCAATGGTAGTTAAGGATTGAGCATATTCTTCAAGTAAAATGTTGCAGGATACTGATAACGATGCAACGTAGCTCGTTTCCTGGAAAGTTTATAATTATCCGACCAGACTGGTTTCCATTAACTCGTCAAAGAAGCATATTTTACTCGATAATGTTTTAACGAACCGTGAAACTCATTAAGACATATTAAATGAATTCGTAGTATGCACAATCTGACTTCTTGTACTCAATTCTACTTGTTGCTTCGTACTTATTTTACTCGACTGCGGAAAAGCAAGGAAAATGTGTCGACTTCCGGTAGACATCGAAAGTTGAACATCGAAAAAGTGTCAATTGCATGGGTCGAAAGTTTTTGAAATTTTAAGCGAACCTTTTTACACCCGTTTTACAGTATTCGTTTCTTTTGACTTTGAACATGATTTTGAAATATTTCAAATTAACTACCTGCTTTTGTAAACATTAAAATTAGGAATTATAATTAAAAAACTCTGCATATTTCGTTCAATTACGAAGTTCGAGTAAATTATCCTTCACCGCTAATTAGAGTCTTTTGTACTTTGGTCTATGAGAAATACTTTGGCAATTAACATTTTCGCGACACAGAACTTTTCTACAGAATTGTACAAGAATTAAGACCCGACCGCCTCAAATGAAAACGCCAGCAATCTAATAGCTTATCTCCTCCAGAAGATTGTCAATTCCCGTTCATTACCTGAGCTTTTTCATTCCCCAGCCCACTGAATCTATTTCTATTATCCTAATTTTATTTCACCGCTCCTTTCGCGTTTCATTTTCCTTCGGACGTTTCATTCTTTTCTCTCTCGGCTTTCTTCGAGGTATCCTAGACCTTTTCTCTAGCGCGCTCTTTGTAACTGATTAAAATCTCACCGTTCTTCGTCGAGAGCTCAAAGGACCTCGAGTTGCATGAAAAAAAGAAGAGTGAAATTTAGTGGAGTTTCTTATGCAGCCCCCTGCAAAGCATTCCTTGACAAGAAATTGAAAGAATTCCTGTTAACTCGATACAGGACCTTAACCTTTAGCGTACCGAGGCGGAACCATCGGTGTCCTGAAGCTAGTTTTTGTCGAAACAAATGAGAACATTATTAACACGTTGGCTGCCACGTTGCAGCTGCTAAAAATTCCATTCGATGGTAATTTTATTTTGGCAAATTTTATTTTTTATCAATTTTACATTCTAATTTCATTCTTTACCCATACGTGGGTAACGTGGTAGTCAAGGTGTTAAACATCGTAATTCTAATTAATCTTTACACTCAAATTATATTATTTCGACTAGAAAGAAATTTGTTATTAATAATAAAACATAGAAAGATCATGTACAACGTGTTTCAAAGACTCATCGAGTGGGACCAGAGGAGATCGTGTATTGGGATTCCTGAGAGACCTTACCCTCGGTACACCGAAGGTTAAAAAAGATTCTTTCCTCGAAGTTGTTTGTACGAAACGAGGCAATTCTTTCAGCCGGCTCATTACGAATGTGTTGCTGTAACAACGCGAATAAGGACGAATTTATCCTCTCTGCTCAGACACGAAGCAGCAGCGGAACGGTCGTGTTCAGGCAGGAGGACACAATTCTAATTTATGTGATTCGTTTGCGTTAGAAAATTACATCGTGGGGAGAACAATGGTGCTTAGTTTCGTGATGTCTCTGTATCAATCTTCTGCGCGTTTGTACCTGTGCTTTGTTCAGCGAATAATCATGAACTTCCAACTTTGAATAACATTAATCGTGTTTAGATTTTATAATAACTTCTAATACCACAAGGGAATTAGTCAATTTCTTCCCTTAACTTTGCAACCAAAGGGTTACTGACCTTTGAATAGTATTTAAAAGTTAATAACGCTGATGGTTTTTCGAATAACTAAGACGTTCTTTACTCGTAAGAATCAATCTTGGTTTCTTTTTTAAATTAAAAAATGTGATGATTCACTGTTTTTATGTTACGTAAACTTTCCTATAGGCTGAAGTTACGGCGGTGTCGTTTACTTATCGTAAATTAAGCGAACCTCGAGACTCAGGGAACGATAATATCGGGGGATTTTCTCAGCTTTCTTAAGTGTAATTCCCGTTTCACCGGAAATAACGGTTGTTAAAGGCGAAACAAGATTCTCGAAATTGCTGTATCTCGCTCGTAATCAGTAATGAACATCGCTATTATTAAGTTTCTTCTTGTTGTCGAATTACAGAACGTTTTGCTTTATTACCTTGTCGTAAATGACTCCTCCGGAGATTAATTTTTAACGAGTGAAAATTTAAGCCAAAGCAAAAGTACAGTGGAAGAATAATAAACTCATAAAATAACATAGTCGTGCAATATTTTAACAATCATTGCAAAATTTGTAGCTTTATTTTTGTAAAATTATTGCAAAAGGTGTAACAAGATTTTAGCAATTACTAAAATTACTATAAAATAGTATTATATGTAGAAATTACTAAACAGCCCTAAACTTAACCCCAAACCAGATAACATAATTAAATACTAAACTGACACAACAATTATCTCGAGTCTTGCAATTCCCCCAATTATAAGAACAAGTTATCAATTTGATGTGGAAACAAATTTCTCACCCCTTTCGTTCATCCGCAAGCGTCTCTCGTTGGCGGAACAAGTGACAGAAGAATCCTCGACGTCTGAACAAACACTTCGCCCTCTCTTAACCCCTTGTATCAATCTCACGTTTCGCTGTAACAGAAACAGCTCGCTGAAAATTCGAGACCCCGGTTGTTTTCTGGCCGGCATTAATTTCCTGCCGCGACATCGTATCGGGATTAAACGGGATGTTATCCCCCGTGTGCAACCGCGAGACACGTTTCGCGTGGAAAAAAAAGCAGACGAGGATATTTTGTCCAGGAGACCTTGATGGTGTTTCACGAACCGACCATGGATCTTCGACGCGATTTATAACCGACGCGTCCTCTGACGAGAATATTTTTCACGCGTTGCTCGCGATACCACTATCCTCGAAGAAAAGCTTTTCGATGGAAAAAAGGGGATGTTTTCGTGATGAAAATCGAGCTCGAGGCTCGTGAAGTACTCCGGGCCCGGAAGTAATTCACCGATCTTTCGACGCGCGCGAAGCTTGAAGATAGAAAAGGGGAGCGACCGAGCTATAAAGTCTCGTTGTCGCGTAGAAAGTAGAGGCGGGGATGTTCAGCTAGTCTCTCATGATTTCTTCAGAATTTCATGATGGAGTGTGTTAATCCATTAACGCTCAAAGGGTTTTGTGCTACAAATTTCTTGGGCACAGAATATTTGCAGTCAAAGAACCAATCAATGTTGATTAAGGAAAATTATTTTTCTCGTTGGTAAAAGTCTTCTGTATTGGGTTTTTTTGGATTCGTGTGCTTTTTCTACACGTCGATGAAACGTGGGGCACGGTTCTAAGAAAGGGACGAAGCCTTGGGGAATTCGTTTCCTGCAGGATACTAGGCAATTCCTTTGAAATCCAGGACACCGAATAAATCATCGGCTTGGCTCGGAAGAATAACTGGAACTTGCAGCGGAAGTAGCCTGATTCAAAAGCACTCGTGAAACGTTTAAAGTGAATCTAAAATTAAAAGAAACTTTTTGGCAACTGTACAGTAATGCTAAAACACTTTAACGTGAAGTTTCTTCTTTTTGATCAATTTTTAATTACCTGGAAGTATAATGTGCTTCGTGACTTGTCTAACATCATTGAAAATTATTATTTTAATATTTTTAATAATCCCTGATTATTATTTTTATTATTGAGCTTGCATCATTTTGATATTAATATTATCTGTAGTTATTTTATTTAGTTATTTATTTTATTTTTGTAATGTATTTAGTATAGCTTTAAATTTAAACTTAACGAACCCTGATAAAATTGTACATTTAATCCATGTGAGTTTGAAGCAATTTATACCCCGCAAAAAAAAGAAACAAAAGGTATCGAAACAAAGGAACGATTGGCCCTCAAACACGTACCAGCCAATTTGTCGTAGATTCTAATCGGGTCAAACGTATTCAAAGCAGGCTTGACATTGATCCAAATCGAAAACGCTAGGGATACGTGTTCTCGCATGTATGACCAGCTAACCCCTCGCAAATATCGTCTATTTTACCAAATTGTCATGAAACCGAAACCTGCGTTGCATAGAAAGTGATTAGTTTTGTAGAATTAATTTTCAACAAAACCAATTAAAACTTAGTACACTTCAAAATAAATACAGATATTAATTAGAAGTAAACAAATTTTTATTTGTATATTGGCTTTTATTCAAATACAGAACTAATTACTGTACTATAGATTTAAAAAAACATCGCTGCATTTGTATTAAGAAAAAGAGTCGATTGTTTAAGTTTGATATTAAAGTACCGTTTCTTCCGCGAAGTATCAACATTATGCTATCTGATCGCACGATATTAATCAGGAATCGTAAATTTCCTCTAATCACATGCAGCCGGCTAATTATCTCGTTCTACGCAGCGGTTGTGCATTGTCATCATCGCCAAAAATATGCAAATACACAATCTTCTATCTCGTTACTGCATACAATTTCTCTTTCCATCGTGGACGGGTGTAATTTTGTTTATGGCATTCGCAACCAAGCGATAATTAATGGTAAACACGGACCAGAACAAACTGATGAGGAAACAATGTCTCTGCTTTCCATGTTCTCGAATGATAATGATGAACTTGTTTCGAAGATGTGTCAATTATCATCTAACATGAAAACTTTGACACTATTCTTCTTTTTCTTCTTTGATAGAAAAACAGTTGTTAGAACATAATTCAAAAGTTAGGAATTGGTTTTTCGGTGATTAATAGATATTATTTCCTAAAAATTATGGTGGGAGTAATTAATAATTAACATTCCCAATAAGGTTTCCATTACCATATCGTATTAAATATAGCATTGATTAAATTGCATATAAAATATTAAGTTTTTTTTATGGATATTAATTTTTTTTTTGTTTTCAATTTTCCCTTATTTGTTTAATTAACATTCCATCGTACCTAAGTAAATTCTAAGTATATTACAATTTACATTATTCATAATTTAAGAAAGAAAAATATTCAAATATAATTTCAATACTTCAAATTTTATATAATATACAATAGAATAAAAAATGTAAGTGCAGTGAATAATTATGGATAACCAATAATTATGGTTAACGATTGATCTGCACAAAGGCAGGATCCTGTGTGAAACAAGGATCCGAGTGTGACCCGATAATTACTATACTTCACACTAACGTGATACGGAACAATACCGTTCGTAACTCGGTCTATTAACAGAATGGTGGGGTACGAAGTTGTCTTTGACACGAACTACGAAATTAGCAACAGTTTGGTTAGACAAACTCGAATATCGGGCGGCAAGATATCAGCTGACTAGGAAGGTGTGATAATTAACGTGGTTCGTTCCAGCAGACACTTTATTAACCTCGAGTGCACACACCGTTGAAACCGTGATCTCGAGCCTCTGCTTATGGTTTGTTCGCCCATTTGCAAGATAAAACACTCGAAAATTTGATGCTTCAATATTTGGGCGTATCAAATATTGAACGTTGCATACTTTCCCGACAAATTTTTTAACGATCTCCGGTCGCAAACAACAGTTTACTTTGCAAACTCTTTGAGTAATTGCGTCGATAAAGGTATTGTTTAAAACGTCCAGGTGGAACGTACCTTACCCTGTAAAACGAGACCCGCTGGTATTTTCATTCCTATTTTGTTTCTGGTTGAAATCGATGCGTGCGCTTCGTGTGAATTGAAGAACAAACGCAATGGAAACAAAAAAAGAACAGGGAATTTTATTTGAACAATATTCGAACAACAATACCCCTGAAAAACTGTGTAACAAACAATTTGTACGCTACACAAAACTATAATAATTATCTTTCTGTATCTCTTTTTGTCTTTTTCAAAATAACAGTTTGTCGTGTTCGTTAAATTTTGTAATCGTTAGATTCTAATCTGAAAATTTCCAGTTTTTTCATTTCCAATTTTTAGAATACGAGGCCCCAAATTTTCTAGTTGGAATTTATTTTTTTAATTTCTGCATTTCAAACTTATTAATTTCTATAATTTCAAGTTTGAAGCATTGTTTATTGTTCACACAGCGGTGTGGTGTTCACACATCAGTGACTTTATCTCTGAGCCTTTTAGAAAATTAAAATTTAGGATCCCGTATTTCCAATTAAGTACTAATTAAATACTGCTAATTCTTCTGTTCACTCAAAAATGATATGACTCATATATCACACAGGTGTTTAAAGGATTAAAACCATACTTCAAAACAAAAAGAAGAGTTGCATAAGAATAATAAAATTCCAGTAGAATCATTAAAAAAACATATTTGAAATAAAAAATCGACTTTGGCAGATGTTTCTGCCTCGCAACAATTGCACGTTGAAATTATAGCAAAGTTCTTGGCAATTTCATGTCGCGGGTGATTCAATTATTTTATTCTTTTGAACGAATTTCAACGATGTTATAAATCTATCGAAAGGATTGAAAGTGTGTTTCTCAATAAACTCGAGTGCTCTTTATTAATCAAATTCTCTGCCACGTCGTTTTACGAGCAGAATTTTTCGTTATCAGTGAAACAAACGCCTCGTAAAAATCACGACAGCTGTAAAAATGTTCGTAAACCGTGGATGCATTGAATCGTAACATGTAGAAATGATCAAACATTATCCATCTTATGCTTGCGCATAACAGGTAATGACCGTTGTTTTGTGATTCCTTTTTGTGCAGACGAGCTTCGATAATAAATTAAACAAGAATAGAAATTTAATGAAAATATGATTTCTGGGTATATTTACTTTTATAGAAATAATTTTAGTTAAGTGATTATTATGTTTATTCTTTTTTCTTAAATCAATTTATTTTTGGTGTATTTAAATTTAAAAACAACTTGAAAAATTCCATCATGAAAAATATACACTCGTAAAAGGTTTTCTGTTGCAAACGGTGAAACAACTGTTTTTAATTTCGAAACGTAACATTCCATTCCCCGCTAAAAGATATGCGAACACTTGGTCTCTCGAATACATATCTCGTTGTGGCAAACTTCTCCTTTTGTGTCAGTTTGTTTACGCTGCTGCAAGAAAATGCATGCCTGCAGAAGAAAACAAAAGTCTGCTATCTATAGCGACCGAGTTATTGCAAGCAGTATGTTTATATTTATACCATATAAATTACATCGAGCAAAGCAAACAGTGCAAATCCTTTGACAGGAAAAATTGCGGAATTAATAGAATAATACATTACGTTTTTAATTTAAAATACAATATGCTATTTGTACAGAGAGAACGAGGTACGGTGACTCGAAATAAGGGTGAATTTTTTAACCATCGAGCATCCCTCTGATAATATATTAAATTCTTCTGCTAAGTCCATCATTTTCTTTATTATAACCTTACATTTTTTTATTTATTACATAGGGTACTTATTTTATTAAATAGTTTACAAGATTCTTATAAAAATGAAATTTGTTTATTGTTAATTTTATAGTATACTTACTGTCCTTACTTTGTATTATTGCAAAATTTTTACTAGGAATTATTATTCACACTTCTGTGAGCAAAAAAATTGTAAATTTTTGTAATTATTATATTAACGTACCTATCTCGTTTTATGAATTCCTTCCATGAATTCGACCTTTATATTTTTCTGCAGTAGTATGAAGAAAAATTAGGTCACAGGGAATTAATTCCGAATCGATCTTAAAATTCAACGTAAACGCTCGAGTTAATATTAATTCCAGTCAGGAAATAGACGAGAAAGGGCATAAAAGTTTTATTTTATGAACATCGAACGACGTTTTGTTTCTGAAGGTAGAGTAATTCCGTCGGTGGGAAAAATATTTATTAAAAAATAAAACTCTCCGCTATTTTTAAACGGAGTATAATAAATGAACGATAAATATGATCAGGTGAACGTTAGCGTGATAATCGTACCCGTGAGATATTTTAATGAACGTTTGGACGTTATCGTAATTAATTAGCGAAGCATCGTATATTAAAATTTTTGTACAGGCTTATAAATCGCATTGATTTCACCCGTTTCCTGAACATTCTTTAAATTTTTTAAATTATCCACCCAAAGTTAAAAATAAAATAGAGTCATAAAGTCATCTTAATTAAATATATTAATTAACATCAAATCACAAAGATATTTAGCATATATTTTGGAAAGAGAAATGTATGGTGGTAAGATAGTAACTTCGATATTATTGATTCACAGTTTGATAGAAAGCCTCGTTATATTGAATTATCGCATCCTTCGAAATTGCAGACACAATTGTTGGAAGTAGATAAAGCGTCTTTTGCGAACTTTTCCATGGAAGGAAATCAAAGTTATTAACAGATTCCAGGGACGCCTTTGCACAGGAAACATCCTATCGATCGTGACTTCCGGAGATGTCGACGCAAGTCAAACATTAAACATAAACGAAAGTAAAACAAGTTTGAACTCGAAGATACAGAACGTGTAAACAACGTTACGTATTTTAAGACTTGAAATTGGAATTCTTGTTTTCCGCTATTGAAATTAAATAACTTTAACCACATTGTAGCAATTGTATTATATTACATTAAAAATATTCGTATCCTCCACGATGAAGAGATAAAAGTAGCCCTCAAACTGAAGTGTGTTAAATCAATTCAAATTATAAATAAACATTTTTAAAACACTTATTGATCCACAATACTCGGTAAATAATTTACACATGTATAAAATCTGTTTAAAAATAGATATTAATGCTTCGGACAATGTTCTGATGTCATAAATAGCATAAAATAACCTCGCAATGTATATGAAAAACATGCAAAATTTTACAAAGTAGAAGTTCAAAATATAGAGGAAAGTGTGTACTTTATAACGCACTTTGTTGCAACGCGATATCTTAATTAGTTCCTGAGATATGGGGCTTCAAAGTTTGTTAGCGCTCCATGCGTAAAAGGGTAATTATGAATGGCCGCCCTGACCTACCTTCTTTCCAAGAAGTGCGTACGCATTAATAGTAATAGTAAAAGGGTTAACGTAAACACTTACCACGTGACCGGTCCACTAGACACCCATTGACCAGAGTACGAACGTGGCGGTGACAGCGAATTACAGTTGAAAAATACCTTTGTCTTCCAACGACGATATCTCCGGAACCAATAAAGATATTTACATAAATCAAAAACTATATTAAAGTAGAAGGTTTCTGCTTTCTTATAAATATACCTTTATGCAAAAATTCGAAACAGTGTTTCCTTGACAGCTGTTTAAACTTTCGATAATTTTAATACGTTTTGCTGTTGCATTTTCAGATGCACTTTCAATTACAATTGTTTTTAAACGATATAATTTATTAGTTTGTTGATTCAGAAAGTAAATTATAGTAACAGTTGGCAATTTATAAAAGGAAAATAACAGAAAGACGATAATTCTTTCGTTTCTTTTTATTTTAGCGTCGAAGGAAACGCGTTAACTAGGTGCATCCTATCGATACTTAATGAATGAAAACATTATCGATTTCTATGGCTGGCTTAGCATGGAGGTCCATAATGAAGCGTTAAATGGGTATTTAATACAACTATTGAATTTCTGGGGGATTGGAGTTTCCGGGGATTATATTCATACATTTCTGTTCGGACACTCGAAAAAAGCCAAGCTTATTTTGATCATTGGAAAAGAGTACATTATTGTTAACATAAATGATACAATGATACCATGATACAATAATAAATATAAATTTTAATAAAGAAGTTTAATTATAATTTTTAACAAAAGTCATTATTATACTATTCACTACCCGTTAAGAATTAAAACAGAATAATATAAAATTTAGTAGGTACGTATTCAATCAAGAAAGAAGGAAAATGAATAGTAAAGTGAAAGAGGAAATGCTTTTTTGGAATGTTTGAAATGGAATAGCTGAAATGAAGGAATGAAAATTACGAGATGTAGATCTAACAGAATGCATTAAAATGACAGAGATAAAAGGAGAGTAAAATGGAAGTAGTGAATGAATATGAAATTTTCGTTTGTAAATGTAATTTACTTACACAATTACTAATGCTCGAATACTATCATTTTCATTTTATACGGGAACTCAATTATTACTGCCGGTATTGTATTTTCATTTTATTCAATTATTTCTGTTTTACGAATAATTGTCCTTCATAAAATTTATTGATCATGTTACTATAATTTTCTTACAATATATTTATTTTATTATATTATTTATTATAAAAAAACAATTTTGAATTTACATCAAAAATTGTATATTTTACATCAAAGTCACACGAAATTATAGAAATTTAATGCAATCTTTTTTCAATTCTAATTATATTTGATTGGCAATTAAATTTACAGTCTTCATATTTGGTTGCAGCAAAAAAATAGAATGTAAAGTTTCAAAAATATAATTGGGTGATCTTTCTTTCACATATTCCATCAGATACAATAAAATAATAAACAATTTTATACACGTTGCTTTATTTTGTCTTGTTACATAAAACTGGAGATCAGTTTCGACGAGGAATTTTTTAATTAAAAACGCCGATTCGTTATTATGAAATCGAGTCAGCAAACACTTTAATCAGTACAATTCTTACTTTAAGCTCTGCGGCCCCTTTGTCCCGCTTATTATTTTAACTTCCCAGATAAAACATCGCATAAATTAAATTTAGAATTGCTTCCGGAGAACGGGAATTTTCAATTGAAATTTCACTGTCCTCGAACGGAAATAAAACTTAGCAAACCCAGTAATTACTCTAATTCCCAATTACACATTGCAAAATTTCTCCAACTATAATTAATCGAACGTATTCTATTATTCAAATTTCAATTGAAGATACCGTTCCAAATGTCGAAGGATAATTTTAAATTAGGATAATTTTTCTTTCTTTTGCATAAAATGACCTTCTTGGAAAAAGATTGAAGTTAGTAAGAGAAATTTCATGGTATTTTCCAGACATCATAGAAATAATGAAAAATGTAGAAAACAAAGATTTCAAAATTAAATGTAAATTAACTTTGTCTGGACGTTCCATCAGTTTCGTTAATTAATTCCAGCACCATCTAATCGAGGATAATCAATACGGAATTACCATTAAAAGAAGGCAATTTTTTATCTTCTGGGGGGGAGGGGGGGGGTCGCGTAACAAGGGCAGTTTCCATCGCGAATCAACGAAAAGAGGGAAAGTCGTCGAATTACACGGGTCACGATTGGCAACAGCTACGGCACAAAGCCAACTGTAAATAAATAACAGGTTGTAATTCGATTTGTCGTTCCTCGCCGACGGGGAACGTTTAACTCCGGCCAACCAATTACGAGCAGGCTTTTTCGCGCTCGATTGCGTAGCTAATTTCTTCAACAGAGCATGGAAAACGAACGACGAGAAAATTGTGATAAAATGAAACGAAGAAAAGAAAAGGGCGTGTCGAATATAGTCTGTTAAGTCGCCGTGTGAAAAAATTATAGAATTTGAACGAATTAATTTCGTTCGAGGAATTCTTATTCTTCCCCTTTTTTCGCGAATCTACGGAATTTCATTAGGTACACCCTTTTCAATATTTTGTTCAGAATTTTTCCTGGAAAACTTTTACCGCGACGAAAGAAAATTTCATTTTCCTCAAAAATTTGAAACTTTATTGTTGAAAATATCTCCTGTACATTTTTATTGCGAAAACGTGAATCACAAAAAGAGAGATTTTTACTTCTATCATATGAAATTTATAAAATTTTGTTTTATTTCTCATTCGCGCTCACATTCAAATCCGTTTAATCGTTACATAGAAGACAGTTTGTAATGGAAATTCAAGTGTCACCCATAGGTGGCTGACGTGGCAGTTAAAGTGTCGAAATAGAAACCGAGATTCGATCCAATAAGATGATTAAACAACGTTTGTATTTAAGCGTTCGAAAAAAGAATCTGTGAGATTCAAATCCAATCCTAATTGTCCCCGAAGGACGATTTTATTCCCCAATAACAGTCAGTTTTCTCCCGCATTGATCAACGTTAAAACATTTAGATGGACGGTTTTGCGTTTCACGCTCATTAACGTCTCGTCACGGTTGAAACAATGAATACAGCCATCATCGAAAACATTTAATTGCAAAGTATTGATCAGTCGTGTCCGATGTTATCAAAGGGATTGAAATTTCCGGTCGATTTTTAACGCGCAGCAGACGTCACGATAATGGAATCGATGCCGGCTGACCGAAAATCGAACATCAAACGATACGATACCGTTCCGCGAAATGTTATAATAACTGGCAGGCTGAGAGCTCGCGATTTTCCGGTCGACGAAACGGGAATCTTGTCTAACCGGGAAACACCTAACGAGAATAAACAACTTATTAAGTTCCAGTTTAATCATCCCCTTACATCTGGAGCCGTGGCCGGATAATTAATGCACGATCCTGTAACACAACCGACGACTTAACTCATTTCCGGTAGCTTAACATCCTCTTCGTTCAGCGAGTTCCTGCCATCGGACAACTTAATCCTAAAATCTTTTAATATTTTTCCATTAATTTTTATCCTGCAAACGTATCACCTTTGTATTGGTTTTTATGGAAAGGTTTATCGTATGTAACGCGAAAGAATTTTTAAAAAATTCAATGGATATTCTTTGGACGCTTTAAAATAAAGTTCCACGGCGTTTTTCTTAAAACAACTTATACGAGAAAGCGAAATGTGAAAATTAAATATGAACTTTCGTGTGGGTGTCGGGCCCCAGTGCGCGGTAAAAGTTAATGTTAACCTCTGGTCCTTTTAGTGTAATTGAATTTGAACTCTTGTCACGGCTTAGAAACTGAAATTTTTTTAATACATGTAAGTAGTACTATTTTTGTATTTTTATTTTTGTTTCTTTTAAAATAACTTAAAATAATTTAGATATTATTTTTATAATGTACCAAAGTATTTTGTTAAGACAATCAACCGCCTAATTTTAATTAAAATATCCACGTATACCTTTGGTAGATTGATTGTTCAAAGGCTAAAACATAATTCTAATTGTCAATATAATTTTAATAACATTCGTAGCTGATGGAAAATATTAAAAACTATTCAGTGAACGTTAAAATAAAGAACGAAGAGATTAAAGTGACAGAAATGATCGTAGGCGAAAGGGTTAAATAAACGAGTAATAGTCCATAAGAGAGAAAGTTTCGAAAGAAGGAAAGAACCGGAAATGCAAAGATTTCACGAAGAAATTTTTCAAAAGATTCCCTTGAAAACTTCCTTATTAGCTTCTGGAACGTGGCTTTTGCAAAGCTTGTTCTTTCTTCGTTCGTCTTCTTAAGTCCTGGATATTGATGGTTGTTCGAGCGGACAGGAAGAAGCCTCCTTTCCCCGGTTAATACATATTCTGAAAGGATATGTGAACTGTTGAAATAGAGAGACGTGTGCTGTCGGAATATCGATTATTCGTCAGGGAAACGCTTAAATCAGGGAATTATTCCGGATCATGGAGAATCACGGATTATAAACGGTACATTGCTTTGAGGATAGAATATACAGTGGAAGACACGATGGTGTTAAATGTAACATTACCAATTTCGAGTTACACTAAGAATAGAGATAATTGATAACAACTAATACTTACAAAGAATTAATTAATAACATTTTTCATTACACGAAAAATCATAGTTCTGAACCTTCTTAATAGCTAATTTTGCGCAACCTTTACCTCTAGAGTTTTGTAATTATTTCTAAAATTTAAGATTCTTAAGATTAGTTTAAAATTATTTTCTACAATAATTGGATTTAGATTGGAAGCTTTCTGACGAATACCCTGCATGTGGCCATCAACATGTTAACCAAAGAGAACAGTATATTTCTCGATATAAAAGTTCAACAGACATTAATGACCGATATAAAAGTTCTCTTTTTCTACGGGGGGAAAAGGGACTAAAAGTTAGGATTGTTCGAAACTTTCATGGACAATTGGATCAGATAAGTTTTTACATCGTTATCTCTGTAATGTTCCTGTCCAGTATGGAATCTACTAATTAAAGTTTGAACGCTGAGGATCCTACTTTCTATTAATAAATCGTTTTCAAATATTTTAACACTCCTATCATTCAAAGGGTCAAGTTATCTATCACTTGTGTTATTAAGAATACTTTTAATTTACCTAATTGGAAATACTTGCATTAGGTACTGGGGATTTTAAATAATAGGAATAATACAATATTATGAAAATAATAGCTAAAATTTGTTAAAAACAAAATTATTATACTATCTAATAAAACTTTGAACAGTTTCAGCGTGACTGTCAACGTATTAATTTTATTAAATAAAATTCCATTTATATCGTGTCTGACTATGTATAGACTTTTCTACTGTGGAGCAATCAACTTATTAAAAAACATACCCTATATGAAATGAATTTTACAATATCCTATTACTACAATATTTATTACAATTTTATAATGAAAACTATGTAGATAATTTTAATTTATTTGATTGTTGTAGTATTAAAAATGGTAGATTTATAATTAAATTGTATTTCAAGTAGAAAAGAGGTTCGAACAATTCTTTTATTTATATAAAAAGAAAAGAAAGGAAAGATATAGACATTTAGCTGTTGATTTCTACAAGTCCATCAACGTCCAAGATAAATAATGTTCACCCGTCAAGGAGGTAAATTCCAAGCACCATTATCGACGTTCTGAAGGAAGCGAGCCGATGAAAAATGAAATTTCTCCCTGATGAAAAAGTTGTGATCTAGTCTGTCGCTGACGGTAGTTAATATGATGAAAAATGATCGCAATTATAACTTATTTAAAATGACTAATTTATCAGTGTTCAATTAATCCTTTCGCCCCGAAATATTAGATCTTTTTAACAGAAATTAAGGGAAGACGTATTTTTAGAAGATTAGATACTGGAAAATATATTTTTTATTTGTCACAATTCATTTCTATATTATACTTCTAGAAATTTTGAAACTTGAAATAATATTTTTAGAAACTTAGCATTTATTTTTCAAGTCACCAAAGGGTCAAAGACACTTACTCAATCATAGGATAATTATATATCTACTATGAAATCGAAAAGTCATTCATGATTGTTCAAAATATCCCAAAGTTCAGCTGATTTGAAAATCAGATCATCCGAATCCATACCACACGAAAGTTTGTCGTCGCAAACGAGTTCCTGCAGGCGTTCCAAACTTTTCGATCGATTTTATTTTTCTCCGGTTTGTCGCAACTCAATTTGCGCAAAATGTTGTATTGAAAATTTATTTGGACTTAATAACTCCTAAACATTTTTAAAATTTAAAAATCCACAGAAGTATAAATGCCAGTAACCAAAACAATAATCCATAAATCGTTAAACTCGCTGTACTCGCGTTGTTTCGAAACTCGTAGATTCAATTACCGTTTTCGAGTTACAATGGACACACGGCTTGTTTAGTATGACACTCGTTGCCGTTCTAAGAAAGTTTACCAGCGGGACCGGAAGTTTCGCGACCGGGAGGAAAAGTTTATCACCGAACTTGCAGCCGTTTCATTGCTTCATAATCAGCATTTCAATTACGAGGAACGATCTTGGGAAGAAGAGGCTGAAGCCCGCGGGACGAATAACGATAAGCAAGTTGAAGGAAATGGACGGAAAAAAATATTGTTTGTATCTCGTTTACCGGCTGACGGGACGGAATAACTCGTTCCATCGCGACACAACGTAACGTCGATACCGGGAGACGCCATTATCGGTCAAGTCCTTGGGGAACAAACAAAATGGTCCACGTAATCTTATCCTTGATGGACGTTTCCGTAACCCTCCATCGCTGTCGTGTATCCATTGACGTTAAATTAAAGTAAACTTTTTATTAAGAAAGCTTTCATTGCAAAACAATTTTCTTAATTAATTTCACATATGATTATAAAGTTTGTCAAAAATAAAATTATTACCAAACAATATTTTTAGTCTTGGTCTGACGTTTCGAGTTACTAATAATTTAAAACACTTTGATCGTCACCCTATATTTGGACAACACTCGAATTTCCATACAGATCCACCGCCCTTGTTATTAAAAATTCTTTAAGCCCCGAACCACAGAGCCTGGATCAATCGTGGCCCAAATCTATGAATAATAAAATAATATTTCCATTATAGTCAGATACACAAATGTTTGAAGAAGAATTAATAACTAGAACTAATAACTAAAAATTTAGAAAATTTAAACGAAATAAAGTAAAATATTCAATTTTATTTCAACTCGAGAGTTTTATTACAACTTGATATTAATTTGATAAATGGTTAATAAAGAAAGGTAAGAAATTGTGACTGTGAAAGGTGTGATTAAAATGTTTCGAATACAAAATTGGGATAATTAATGGATCAAGGAACTCGTTTGTAGTTGTCGTTTCATTTTTCTGGACTAATCTTTTTTCCCTCCCCCCTCTTTATCGATTACACAGCCACTTTCTTGTGGCTGGTATTGAATAATGCAACGCGACCGACATCCGTCACGGTCTGCAAATACCGCGAGACGAGGGAGATGACTGAAAAGCCTCAATTTCAACCTCTCGCCTGGCCGCCGGGACTTTTGACATTTTGTATTTAAATGTTACACATCGAGGGATATATTGATTGAGAGGAAAAGTGGTACCGTGAAGCCGCCGGTGTGCACTGACAAAAAAAAAAAGAGGATCGTTTGAGACAGCAATATTTGCTCGCAAATTCCCGTTTGATGTGTTTCCGGCTGGGAAACTTTTGGGATTAGAAATCGTGAGTTTATTAACTCGATGGAAAATGTATTTAAATATTTTCATGAAAATTTGATGAATTATCCAAAATTTTAAATGTTACAATTTTTATTTGTATTAGGAGATAAAAATTTTGTCAGTTCCATTTTCTGTTCCGAAAAAGGAAAACAGTCATAAAAACGAAGCATGTTCGTTGTATTTTGATTTCATTCAGTTTTGTATAAAGAGAAAAATTTCCATTTTCCTGAAAACAGGAAAAAAGTTACGATTGAACAGGAATATTAATTCTGCATTGAAAAAGTTCACGTTCCTTATTTATCCTGCTTTCAGTTCTTCAAGTAATGTTAATTTAAAAAGTTATTGTAACTTTTATATTTTACCTTTAAAAAATATATGATCCCTCAGAACTTTTACCACTCGAATGCAAAATAATTGGTGAAATTCAATTTCTACCACAGAGTTGAAGTGTTTACGTTTAAAAGTTGAAAAAGTTCAACAAATAACTTCGATTCATAAAAGTCAGCAATTTCGTTTCCAAATATATGGTTTATCCGAGTATTTGGTAAACTAGTTTAATTTTAAATTGAATTTTATTATCACAGAACTCGTTTCTTTTATCAAAAAGTGTCACCGGTTAGGTAAATAATTATTTTATAACAATAAGCAAGTTATTTGTACCGATAAAATAATTTTTATTCGTGATCAAATTATTAAAACTTGGACGAAGGAAAACACTTTTAAATTCCCAATGGAAAAGGAACGTACGGTCCAGAGAAATATTCCTCGGTTCTTATGCCGGAAGCGTGTTACAGATTCGCCGTGCGTTTCTTGTATCGCCGGTAATAAAGTAATTATACAGTTGCCGGGGCACAAAGAAAAAATCGAGCGCGTTAAACCATGAATACTAACAAGAATGTATAACCTTACCTGTTACAGAAAACGCAAGTCGTTGGTGCAGACCTGACGGTATATGGAGCAATTATACCAACTATACCCTGTGCAACGAGCTAAGGGAACCAAGTATCGAGGGGGGAGTTGAGACTATTTCCACGACGATTTATTTCGTCGGGTACAGCATCTCTTTACTCACCCTTATCATCGCTGTCTCCATTTTCCTCTATTACAAGTAAGTGATACTTGTGCTTAATGGTCAATTTTGTAATTATATTCAAAATTTTAATATTTTTCAATATTTTCCATTTGTCGAATTATATTTAATATTATAAATAATGTTAATTTTTGAAACAATTCTGTCTCTTCCATTTTTGCCCCCAGTTTGTATTTGCAACGAAAATTATACAAACTATCTTGAAAATGATTAATCTTTATTAATCACAATTAAAGAAGATATACTTAAAGAAGGTATACTATCAAGAAACAAGCTATACATCCCTATAAAACTATTTGTATTAAGAGTATTAACGAAACTTTTACGTAGTCATTTTCATAACATCGTAAACTTGAAATTAATGTGCCATAAGTACCGTTTTGTGACACTTTTATGTCATCAAATTATGTCAGACTTTCTATGTTTTGAAATGCCTCATTTGATATGCAACAAGGTGCTTTGACGTAATGGTCGAAGGATAAAATCTGAAGAAAATTTTCATGAATACCAATTTCCCGGCATCCTCAAACTATCACGTGACCGCGGTTGATAAATTTAGAAATATATGAATTCTATTTTTTACACTTAGAGCGTCCAGCTTAGGGTGTCTTCTAAAATCGTTATAGAGTCTCGAGATGCTTCGGCACGGAATTATAGCCTGTTATAAAATCTGTATATCGAAGCTATTTCCGGAATCAGGTATATCTAACTGCTGTGATAATTATGAAGTTTGAAATGATAACTGTAACTTGGATCCCGGATAGCCATGAATAATTACGAATAAGGAGCCATGAATAACCATGGACTCGCGGAGGAAACTGTACCGAAGTTACTTCTACTTAACACGCTTTATATATTCGTTCGTGCGCTATAATAAGATAATAGAAACAGTAACGGGAGAATAATCAAAGTTTAGAAATAAAAAGAAAGTTGCTAGCAAATTTATTTAACGAGTTTCATACTTTTCATTTTTACTATTATACAATTAAAACAGTGTTGACATTCAAAAATAAAATTTTATCGAAAGAACATTAAATTAATGAATCAATTCCAGAAAGGTAATTACGATTGCATAAAATTCTCTCAAAAGTTTAACTATGTATCCGATTTACAACAGTAATGTGATAATAAACTATTTTAAGAAATATAAAACTGCGCACAGACGTATAAAATCAAAGATTGAAAGGTAATAATGGAAGTAGTAGAAAGTACGTGGGTTCGTACGTGTCTGACTATACGTTGACTACTGCAGTAGAATACTACTTACGTTGTAAGACACATTATACTTACAGGTATTAAAAATGTTATGAATCATTTTTCGTCCAGTTCTTCAACGTGTTACCTTAATAGTAATACTATTATATATTTATTATTGAAAATGTACAAAAATCGGTGTGTCAAAAAAAAAAAACGTTCCAATTAATAATTTTATTTTCAACAAGTTTAGCATTTAACTCTTTTTGTTGAACAAATCTCCAAGTATTTAAACAATCTTAATGCTCACTGTGTTAATTAGTAAAATAAACTGTTGAAAGGTAAATGCAAAACATAAATGTGATTGGAGAAATTTTCTTCCGGAAGAAAATCAACACCAGAAAGCTGCTTTTATTTGAAAGCAAGGAATTGCAACAGGTAAAATGCCCCACGGTATGGAAATTAGTAGAAACCATTACCGAAGATGCTTTGAGATAAAACATTGGAGATCAGAGGAAACATGAATTTTAGAAACAGGGAATAAACCGGGAAACAAGAGATGTTTTATTAAGCCCGTTGGGAAACCGAAATACACACTTCCGAGATGAATCCGTGGCTCCAGTCTGAACTTAATTTATTAACAACTCCGATGCACCAGATATTCGGGACGGACGAAATATTGCTTTCAATTTTGGCTGCCTCGTTACTATCGATTATAGCGATTTAATGGAGCTCTTTCCGTTTCTGTTATGTGCACAGAATATTTATAGATAGAACTAATAACCTAATCGTTTAAACTGCACTCTAGTGATAATAAGTTAATAAGGGATTTGTACTTTATTTTAAATTTCACAAACACTTCTGTTCTGGAAATGTTTGAATTTTGACAGAATTCTGTAGTTATTCCAAATTTTATAAAATAATAGTTTAATAAAAATATAAAATTTCCATATTGCTGAAAATATAATATTTCTGAATTTCTAAATTCTTAAAAATATAAAATTTGAAAATTTCTGATTCTCGAAAATATAAAATAAAAGTATAAAATTTTCGAATTCCAGAAAATGTAATATTCTGAAATTGCTATGCTTCTAAGAATATACCATTTTCAATTGGAACCAGTAATAAAAAAGCCACGCTTATACGGTAACTCCGCTGACGTTCGAATTATGTCAGTTTGTACTACTGAAATTACCCAAGGGAAACACGTTGCCGCACGTCTGACCATGCTCGTCTTATTTCACTGAAAACAAAGGCGGCCACGATCGAACCCTCTTAAAACACGACGTTTTGATGTACACACGTGAGTCCGACAAGAAATTGCTATCTCTTTGCGCGACTATGAAAGTTTCACGTGAACCAATTCGCGTGCAGAGTACCTTATCGTACGGTTTCAGGGAAAATAAATCGCCCGTTCGCTGCCTGCGAAACAGACTTTAAATATACAAAAGAGAAACACTCGCTGCCGAGCAAACAGATAATAGGTTTTCGTATCGCATATATCAAGAATGGAATTATGTTTGCAATCAGAATATCAGAGCAAAGTTTCGTTCACAGCTATTAGATTGTTGTATATCGATTGAAAGGTTAAGGTGAGATAGAAAGTCTAGCGCAATTTCATGACATAAAACTGTCGCTAAATAACGACTGTATTATATCAATTTAAAGCTTAAAGTCTGATAAAGATAACTGTGTATGTGTTCCATTATGGTTATCAATGCAGTGCTGTAGAAAATCGAGGTGTATTAGATTGTTTCATATTAAATGAGACAGTCTGACACAAATTGGTGATTCTTGTGATTCTTTTCTTTTTTATTGTATAACAAACTACTTATATTTAAACAGAATTGTGAAAATTACAAATCTATCAGTAGCTTTATTTCGAGCAAGAAATGGAGCATAAAATTTCAGCGGTTGACGGTATGTTAACATAATGTTGTTCTTTATAAGTTTTCACAAAAAGGACGAGGGAAATGTAACGTTGTTACATTCAAAGGATAAACTCGTACCTGTTCTTTGTCCAGAAATGTTCCACTTAAACGACGCGTACAAAGGAGTCGTGGAATGAAAATTGACGAAAGGAATTGTGCTTTCGAGCATACGTTTCCTATAAACGGAATACAATAGTTTGTGCGTGAATTCGAAAACACCGTTCCCGTGGGATACGCGACCGGTATCGATCTTTACGCTCGAACGTTCGAATATTATTTATCGATCCCACATCGCGGCATTATTTATCGCCGTGGCAAAAGTTACGATCGGGTAATTAAAGTTTTAACAACACCCAGGTGAACCTCGTAAACGACGGCACTCCGCGTTAAATGAAACACTTGGAACACTTAATCAACACTTGGATAATGAAATGTAATTTAATTATCATAAATGAATAACTTCCAATTTCCACGGTTTGTTTGAGCAACGGTACGGCCGAAAGGGAAATAATATAACTAAAATATCGTAAAAATAAGGAAAAAATACGGGAGTTTAACGATGCAATGGAAACATTTTCCGGGAAACAATATTTGCCGACGAACGAACGGAGCGTGATTTCGATATTCGTCGAATAACAAGTATTATTGATAACGAAAGGAAATTTTTGTCGCAGAGAGCTGAGGTGCATTAGGAACAACATACACACGAACCTGATGTTCACCTACATACTTGCTGACCTGATGTGGATTTTAAACAGCGTCGTGCAGGTATTTTCCCTTCTGAAGCTCTTTAAACATTCATTTACTTCCTCGCGCACGGCGCGTGTATATTATCAGCTGAAATGGAATTTTTAAAAATGGAGGAAGGAGGTCCATTACACTTTCATTTTTATATAAAAATATAAAAAAATTCTGATATTATTACTTTAATTATAACTATAATAAAATTTCGATTTAAACTTTATTAATGCTGGTAATAATTTAAGTATTTAACACGTTGGCTGAATTTTGTATTTTTAATTCACAAAACGACAAATCATTATTCGCATCAAGGATTATTTGATTTAATAAATACGTCGTTCTTTTTTCTCAGACATGCAGCAATAAAAACACCATTTGTTATAATTTTCTACCAAGGGAGTAGCCACTTTTTGTTCTCTAATTTCCTCGAAGAATGTAGCTTTATATATAGATTCTTTCTTGTCGAGTCTGAACAAAAGACCGGCGGATACGAGTAACCTGGTTTACGATCTTTTTCGGGTCAAAGGTTCATTCGGGGTGAAAAGCGGCGCGAACCGAAGCGCCGCCACTTGTTGCTCGGACATAAAATTACGATATTTTGTGGAAAAAGAAGAAAATCTTCACGGGCCTTGTATAAAAGCATACGTTCTAAGAAACTCGAGAAGGTGATAAGATACGACGGTTTATATGCCCCGTTCGGGAACGACAATTTGCAACAACTAAATTGTTTTGCATAAATGCAAAACAAGTGGGTCTTGTTTCCGAGTTATGGTATAATCAATTTCGTTACGGTGTAACTGGTTACAGGTGTTCATGCAACTGGACGTACCAACCTGTGTCGCTTTCTTGTCTTTGCTAAATTATTTTCAGCTGACCAATTACTTCTGGATGTTCGTGGAAGGTAATTGCAAAACAATTTTTAATCGTTTTGAATAATTAAATTATTATAATTGTTATTATAAATTATTAAATAATTATCCATTCTTTCACATTAATTATTAATTTTTGTGCATTAAATTAAATACTAATGTTATATATTTTATTTTAGGCTTGTATTTGTTCCTGCTGGTGGTGAAGACATTCACCGGTGACAATATCAAGCTGCGAGTGTGTCTCATTATAGGCTGGGGTAAAATTTAATCTAATTTCTAATCTAAGCTTTCAATTTAATTCTCAAATTATTCAACACATGGCATTCGACGGGTTTAATTTTAAACAAAATAGAGTATCAAGTTCTTATTTTCCAATTTTGTACAATTATCAGCTGTATCTAGAAGTTCAAAGTTCATCCAGATCCATGTAATCTGAATGATGTTATTTCAGGTCTAATTAATCGAGATTTACATAGCTTAATCTCATCACATAGTTAATTAGCTGCAATGTATGCACACGCACTGCATATTCTATTCATTTTGTTAATTAGAACTGATTTCAGTTACATTTTAATCGAACGAATATTTCGTTAAAAATATTCAACAGGTAGTAAACTACAAATTGGTGATATATATACATAATAATGTTTATATTTTTAAAAATTTAGAAATTTAGAAAGTACCTTATCATTACAGTATGGTATTGCCGAAATGTTCCAAACTATGTGCAGGATGCCATTATCTTTTGCAGTACTTTTCTATCGGATCATTATTACGAGGAACACACCGTCCAACATTGTATCGATTTCATTTCAGGGATGCCGGTGCTGTTTATCGCCATGTGGGGTATCGCTAAATCGCTTGATCAGAATTTCATGAACCAAGCAAACCAGGTAAGAGAATACGTCTACTTGAAAATCAGAGCGAGCTTTGATCTATTAACACCCACACTTGCGTGCTCAAAATATTTTAGTACAGTTCACTTCCTTGCCTCCCTTCAGTCTCGAAACGTCTAAGAAATGTAACAAAATCGTTCTAAAAATAATTAAAACAATATTTATACAATTCTATCTTTGTTCAATCCCTAAATGTTGCACTTGCGTTTATTAACACTTTAACTGCCACGCTACAGTTATTAAAAATTTCATTTGGTGATAATTTTATTAATATTTTGGTCAAAAGGAATATTTTCAGCCAAATAAAATACAAATTTTTAATAAGATAGACAACGGTTTTTAATGGAAATTTAAGTGTCACATGTGGCTGACGTGGCAATCAAAGTGTTAATTACAATAGGAAGTAACAAATTGTTGACTTGGGAATTCTTTAGCCAAGAATCAAAGAAAAACACCTGAAAATCTTGGTCGAGTCCCATCCGCAGCATAACAAGTTGGACCAGGGATGGCCAGGACCAAATCGGTGGAAAATATTTGGTCGAACCTTCGAATTTTCCTGGTACACACCGAACGTGTATAGAGAAATATCGTAAGAATTTCGGGACACGATCCGTGATAACGCACCGTTCGTGAACTACGTGACACGAAGACGAAATGTAATGAGACGCTGGTTACGCTCCATATGTATACGCGGCGGAAAGTTTTCCCGGAACACGTCATTCCCCGTGACATTTCCCTTTATCGACAGATTGTTCATCGTTTCACCGACACCTTCTGCGCGTCAGTCCAGCTTTTAATTTCGCGTTGAAAGTTCACGATATGAGATTTCAGATGTTACCCCGTACCCCCTTCGCTGCCACCCTCCGGATGAAATTACCGTTTTAATAACAAAGTTATGGAATAAAGATATCACCTTTCTGGAAATTCGAAATTTGGAGATTTTATATTTTTAGAAACTTGGATCCTTGGAAATGTTGTATTTTTTGGAATTTTGAAACTTGAGAGTACTAGATCTTTAGAAATGTGGAAATTTGGAAATTGTTAAATGTCATACCTTTAGGAACTTAGAAACTTTAATAATAAATTTAATACAAATTTCTTATGATATTCTTTATAATTGAAAATACATTCTTTTTTCTTACAAATTCCAATTGCAAGCCATAGGCACGGTTTTCTTATCCTACTATTCTTACCTTAAAGGGTCATTTGACCCCTTATAAAACCCCTTAGTGATTCTATTACCCATGCACAATCTTATCTGATATTTTCTTCGTGACTGGGAAATATTGCTTTCCTTCTTCAAGAAATTCGCGATACATTCACAAAATGAATGTACAATTTTAAAGTAAACTTTGAAAGGAGTCATCTGACTCCCGCTTGGTGCATTTAATAAAAGTAATGAAATTTCACAGGAGGTCGCTTTGGGAAAGCATTGTCCGCTGATGGTATCGCATCCTTACGACTGGTTTTATCAAGCCCCGGCGATTTTGGTACTGTGCGTGAACGTTGTGTTCCTGTTCATGATAATGTGGGTGAGTACACAGCCGCGATTTCATTATCGATTCTAACGTAGAACGAGCTTTCCAAGTAAATAATAGTAATAGACAGGCCAGGTGTATGGTAATGCAATTGAGCGTCTGTATGGCTTCGACGATTCAACCCTTGCCGCGACCGATGAGAAAATTAGTGCGAACGAGCTGCTTTGAAAAGTTAATTAACCCAGAAAATTTTGACCGATGAAAAACATCGCGGGGATGTGCAATTTCCAGGCGAGCGTAATTAGTTTTTAATGACGGAACAGCTCGTGATTTTGATTAACGATTCTTTTTATTCGGGCGCTTCCTTCGAACTTTTACAGAACATCATTTTTTTGCACCAATATTGAGCAATTAGCGTAGTTTATTAGCCTTTAATCCTTTGGGAAGGATCGAAACAGCGGAGTTTGCTCATTTTCGACAAATAAAAAAAAATACGTGGCAATTATATACAATTCATCAAACAAAAACTATAATAATCGTTTATTAGAATAACTTCATAGACCGATTATTTAATTAAACTTAATGCTTAATTAATGTTTGACTTAAATCATATAAACGCAAATAAGAAACGTTACAAAATATTGAAATTCTTTTACATCGAGTTGTCCTTTTTTTAACGTAATTAATCCTCTCTGTTGGAACAATTGATTCTATTATAACGTTAATCGGTGCCGTGACATGAATCATTATCAGCAATTTGACGCGTCGAAAATATAAATCGATTATCACACCGCTAAATTGTCGCTGATTAACTTCGTTGAACACGTTCACTACAAATGCAATTTAGTCAAATTATTTCCTGGCTCCCTATATATTTTTTTTAATAAAATAGAATAATTGAATTATTATAATGAATTTTTCATTGATGAACCTACAAAGGATTAACTCGAAACTTAAAATCAAATCCTGAGTGTTACCATATAAATTCCATAAGGATTCTTTTAATTTACCTAATTTGAAATACTTGCATTGGGTGCTTGGGATTTTAAATAATAGGAGTAATGCAATATTATGAAAATAATAACTAAAATTTGTTAAGAATAATCTAATTATACAAAGAGTCAACTTGAAACCTCCTAAAATCAAATCCTGAGTGCTCCACTGGGTACTTCACCATAAGAATTTCATAAGAATTCTTTATCATAGGTGCTGATAACGAAGCTGTGGTCCGCGACCAATGCAGAGACTCAACAATATCGAAAAGCGAGCAAAGCTTTGCTGGTATTAATACCATTGTTGGGTGTGACTTATGTGCTGGTGCTGGCAGGACCTACCGAGGGTCAGGTTGCTAATGCATTCTTCTACACCCGTGCCGTATTACTTTCTTCCCAGGTAATGCAACAGGGCCACAAATTTCCGTTTCAAAGCAGACATTTCTTTTTCTCCCTATATTTTTCACTTTGATACAACGTATGTACACCATAAAATCTTCCTTGGAAAATTAACTGTTCTATTGTTTTTCGAAGCCTTCGATGTACCCCTATACAGGGTGTCCCAGAACTCCTGTAGGAGCCGGAAATGGGGGGTAGCTGAGACTATTCTGAACAACAATTTCCTTTGCAAAAATATCGGATGTGGCTTCGTTTTTGAATTATTTAACAAAAACACTGACCAATCAGAGCGCGTCCCGGGCGCGCGCTCAGTACCGTCAGTGTAACGTCGAGCCTAGTCGCCCCGGGACAAGCGCCTCGGTAGAACAGGAAGCGTTAAACACAAGTAATATTGAACATAAAAGTAAAAAACAAATGGTAGAATGTTATGAGAGTAATCGTACCCTAGAATAAAGAGAATGACTGAATGGCTGGATATCCCAACAGAAGGAATAAGTAAAAATTGCAGAATATTTTTCGGTATTATAAATACAGTCCTGGGGTCATCTAATTTCAATAGTAGAAAGATAAAACATTGTATTATTATAAAATAATGAATTTAATATCGTTCAAGCTTTATTTTTCAATTTTTTTAAAGAGCAACTGAGGACGGTACATTGTCGAGGAAACTTTATCCAATAGAAGAGATAGGTACGAATTTTGAAATAAAAATTTTGTAATTATAGTGTAGAGGTATTCATCAGTTAGAACACCTAAATGATTAGGGTTTTTAATGCTAATTTTAAGAAAATTTGTGTATTACAGGAGACTGCATCGAAATTGCAGTGAAATTAATATCGAAATGGCACAAACCCTCGAACACGTCAAGCATTAACAGAATAAGAAATGGAAGGATATAACTTGTAATTACCATTAGGAATTATAATTGACCATAATTAATTGAAATTTGTTGAGATTAAAATACTGAAACAAATGTTAAATATACCATTTTTATAGCACTGTTATATTAAGAGAAATATATACTCCCCGTTGTATTTTCTTCATTTTGCAAGAACTAAATGATAAAAAATACTTAAATTGTTTATATTTAATGATTTTTTTCATTAAAATCGTTGTATTTTGCATAAATAATTAAAAATTAAAAAATATTTTTAAATTTTTACCTCTAGCGCCATCTCTTCGAAAAGTGCTGAAACTGCTCAAAAATTGACAGGAATCTGCCGTACCTACAATGATTATTTTTTAAGAAAATAATTTTTTGCTGTTTTCGCGTGTTTGAAGCATCTAATCGCTTCTATTTTACACTAATTATCGATTCCAATTGTCCGATTAATCCTAGAAGCCCGAAATATTGAAATATTAAAGATTAAATCGCAGATTGAGAGAGTGAGAGGTGAGATTGGCGGACTAGTGTTCACTCTCTCGCACATTGTGGGAGTGAGAGGTCCGAGCATCTAGTCTCTCACTCTCTCTACGCCAAACTCGCGCCTGCGCACAACACCAATGTGCGAGAGAGTGAACACCAGTCCGCCAATCTCACCTCTCACTCTCTCAATCTGCGATTTAATCTTTAATATTTCAATATTTCGGGCTTCTAGGATTAATCGGACAATTGGAATCGATAATTAGTGTAAAATAGAAGCGATTAGATGCTTCAAACACGCGAAAACAGCAAAAAATTATTTTCTTAAAAAATAATCATTGTAGGTACGGCAGATTCCTGTCAATTTTTGAGCAGTTTCAGCACTTTTCGAAGAGATGGCGCTAGAGGTAAAAATTTAAAAATATTTTTTAATTTTTAATTATTTATGCAAAATACAACGATTTTAATGAAAAAAATCATTAAATATAAACAATTTAAGTATTTTTTATCATTTAGTTCTTGCAAAATGAAGAAAATACAACGGGGAGTATATATTTCTCTTAATATAACAGTGCTATAAAAATGGTATATTTAACATTTGTTTCAGTATTTTAATCTCAACAAATTTCAATTAATTATGGTCAATTATAATTCCTAATGGTAATTACAAGTTATATCCTTCCATTTCTTATTCTGTTAATGCTTGACGTGTTCGAGGGTTTGTGCCATTTCGATATTAATTTCACTGCAATTTCGATGCAGTCTCCTGTAATACACAAATTTTCTTAAAATTAGCTTTAAAAACCCTAATCATTTAGGTGTTCTAACTGATGAATACCTCTACACTATAATTACAAAATTTTTATTTCAAAATTCGTACCTATCTCTTCTATTGGATAAAGTTTCCTCGACAATGTACCGTCCTCAGTTGCTCTTTAAAAAAATTGAAAAATAAAGCTTGAACGATATTAAATTCATTATTTTATAATAATACAATGTTTTATCTTTCTACTATTGAAATTAGATGATCCCAGGACTTAACGCTTCTTGTTCTACCTAGGCGCTTGTTCCGGGGCGACTAGGCTCGACGCTACACTGACGGTACTGAGCGCGCGCCCGAGACGCGCTCTGATTGGTCAGTGTTTTTGCTTAATAATTCAAAAACGAAGCCCCATCCGATATTTTTGCAAAGAAAATTGTTGTTCAGAATAGTCTCAGCTACCCTCCATTTCCGGCTCCTACAGGAGTTCTGGGACACCCTGTATACTCGTTGACCGCTGTGTCCATTTTATAAGTTAGCCGACTAATCGATGCTTTTCAGGGTCTATTTGTAGCGTTGTTTTACTGCTTCCTGAACACGGAAGTTCAGAACACGGTGAAACACCACATCGAACGATGGACCACGGCCCGTGATCTAGATACCGAAAGAAGGTACTATAACAATTGGTCACCCCGTTCGAGAACAGAAAGTATAAGGTACAATTTTATATAATTGAATAATTAATAAAAAGAGGGAATAAAATTAATAATGTAAAAATACTAAACTGCAAGCTTAACATTTTGTTAGTTGATATTGAAGAAAATTATGCATGAAAGTTTCTACAATGTACACTACGAAATTACCAATTTCCAAATTGTAACCAATTTGTAATATTGACCATTCTTTAACTCTTTGACTCCCAAGCTTCATCATTTTTAAATTAATAATAATTATTAAATTTGCCATTTTTACTTCAGTAAAGTTTTTTTTAACATGACAACCATGATTTTTTTTAATGCACCAAGCAAGGATAGTAATTGAAGGGTGATTATTAACCATTAGACAGGTTGGTTTTCTAATTTACAGATTACATTGTCCTCCGTCGAATCCATACAGGAAAAGGGACTCGTCGGTGAGCGAAACGACCACCACCACCGTGATCGGGTTCAATTCGACCACCACGTTCCTGGACAAGTCGAAGAAGGTGATCTCAGAGGATCTTAACGAATAAAGATCATCGACGTAGCTAGATCTCTTTGAAAAATTGAAGTAACAGTACTTGGAAATCGGATGAACCCATACAACAGGGAAGGTTCCTACCAAAACTTTTATTTTAGCGAAATTTCAGTACCGTGTTGTATGGGAATTCGTTTGTTCCGTGTAAGGGAAGGGTAACGAGTGCAGATGTTAACCCCTTATACAATAATTAATCTTTCTTCTAAACAATTAAAAAACATTTTTCTTACATAATTCTGTATAAAAATGTAATTTTTTAATAAAATTATTTGCTATGCAATTTTATTAATATTAAATTTTATATATCTCTGGATAAGTATTTTATTCTACTGCAATATTTTTCATTAAAAGTATGAACTGTTGTTACAAGTTATTTTTTGCTATGAACTAATGTAAGAAAAGTATTAATTTAACTTTTTTATGGGACATCAACATCTGTTTAAGTTGCCCTTCCTGAAAAAGAATGAAATGCAGGGTGATAACTGAAGATAGGATAAATAATAGCATTCTATCTTTTATATGTAGAAAAATTTGGATTAGTTGGATTTAAAAAAAAATATTATAAAGAAACTTTGATGAAACGAACTGAGCACCCTATGAACTTTATTCCACTGGGACAAGATCTTTATTTTCTTTTCAAATATCATTTAAAAAAAGAAAATTTATATCTTTTATAAAGTACTGCATACTTTCAAGAATATTATCGAAGGAGGTGAATGGTTGGTAAAACTAAAAAAAAAAGTAATCCTAAGATATGCGGCAGTGCTTTCAACATTTTATTTCGAATTATCATTTGTATTTAAAAACAAAAAAAAAAAGACGACGTCCTTTCACACTTGTTCCATTCATTAATTCAATTCATTCATCGGTTCATTCATGCCTCATCACTTTTGTATCTCTCCCATTCTTTGTTTTCTTTGTCCCCCTTTTTTTTTTTTTTAATTAATTTCTTTTGTCGCCCAAGAAACAAACGCGAACACGTTCGACTTTTCTTTGCTCTTTTTTTTTTTAAAACATTACACGACATCCCTCAAACATCCACGAGCGGACTCCTGTAAAAAAGAAAAATTCGTGAGATGTTGCATCCTGTCGGCGACCAAAACAGGGGGAAACAATTGTATTTAATATCGTAGAACTGTTTTGAACAGTCTAAATTAGAGCCGCGTTCAAACCTCGTCAATTAACGCCAGAACTACCAAATTAATTAAAATGACTGGTTTCAGTTCTTTTTTAAATTTAAATTGCAAAATTCGTATCAATGAAATATTAATTATTATAATTAATAGTACCACTATTATTAACGATGTTTGTTATTCTATATAATTACATTATCCAAAGTTTATATTATGTTTACTTGAAAATTGACATGGTAGTTCTAGCGTTAAAAAAATAAGTTAAAGTATCGTTCAAATGATAGAAGTCGAACTGGGTAAAAGATTGACAATTTCATTCTCGTTAAACGCATTCACAGAGCTATTTATTTCAATTATTTTACCCAATTCCTTCCATAATTAAAAACCAACAGAAGTGAAAATAATTGTCCTGTTCGGAGAGATGTATAATGTGAATTCGATACGAGACTTATAAATACTTCAACGCAAAATGTTCTTTTGTGTTCACTTAATCTGTAAGTGATTCTGAAGATTCTTTAAAATAATAATAACTTCTCTGACCATTGCATGTTAGGTATATTCTAAAACGAAAAAGAAAATAAGAAAATTTTAAATAAAGCTAACGAACGTTAAATTAAAAAATGTAAAAGTTTTAACATTTGCCAAGTGCCAAGATTCGTAAAAGAGAGAATTTATTATTATAATAAAAACTTGTTAATTTCGACTTAGTTGTTAAGCGTGAAAGCTTTATTTAAGTATCGAAAATATATATTGTAAATATATGTATATTGTTAACAATCGGTTCTATATAAAAAGAAATTCGGGTTGCCACGACAGAGCCCGTAGACACAGTTGTACATATCGCTAAATATCTTCGTTTCTGAACGTTTCAATGATGGTTGTCAAAGAGTAAACTACTGTATTTTACATGTATCAAGATTTATAAAAAATTGTATTACACTTGTGTTATATGTGTATGAGTGTGCACGTATATCTATAAAAGTTTAAAGAACATTTAATTATACAGCCGATCGAAATTGACAAATTTCTACCAAATGGACGAATACTATTACTGTGGGTGTATATCAAGAAAAAAAAATGAAATAATATATCCAAATTTTGTCCAAAGATCTACAAGTGACAACTGTTAGAAGCTACGAGGTGAAAGACCGAAGAATTTGTACCTGATATATCATAAAAGTTTATTTTAAGGATTTTTTACTATAATTAAAGTGAGCTTGTATTTTGTACAAATCCAAAAAAGTTTCACATAAAAACCGATCGATTCAGGGTTAAATGATCCAAAGATTTGATATCAAGTTAGAGAATTAAAATTACACTGGAGAATGCTAAGCAACGGTTAGCCATCAGTCAGTATGGTGGCTTGTACGTTTCCTGAATCATATTTATGTACAATATAAAATTTGTAAAATGTTTCATTTCTAATGAATGTCGTTTAGATAGTGGTAAATATAGTCAGAAAGCAGTGATAAGCAAAACGATCTTTGGACCTTAAGAATTACCCCTTCGATAGCGCTAACGCTTAAGATTTACTTTAACTATGCAGACGACTCGAGAATGTTCATTAAATAACTTCGTATGTATATATATATATATATATATGTACGTATATATATATACATATTTGTATAGGAGCAAATTATATTAAAAAAAAAAAATACTTTGTGAATGGTATGCGTTATTCGATGTGTCGTCGTTTTAAACTACCATTTAATACACCTATCGACGTATGAACACAGTCCCGCTAAGACAGTAAGTCTTGGGTGTCGAATTAAATTGAACTAAATTATTCCGCTACGAAAAGAATCTACTCGACAGAAATACATTAAATGCTTTCTATCGTAAACTATGTTGAGCTCTCGGTGAAACCACGGTTTCTGTTTTTTCGATCAAATAAAAATTATTTCAATGTTTGTACAATCGACGAAAGGGAGACTAGTTCAGCAGCATAATGTTCAATTGTCGCTACTATACTTCTACTCGACCAAATTACCCGAAATAATGTTTTGAATATAATTTAGATATATATATATATATATGATTAAAATGTACGAAGCAAGGAAAATGCAATCCTGTACATGGAATGTTCGTAACAAAAAGAACGGAAAATTATTCAAATGAAAAATACGGCACTACTACTGAAAAATTACGAAATGAATCGGTAATTATATTACGAAATCTTATGTGTATCAATTATTTCTTTTCTTTACATTTCACTGTTAATTTAATTATTACAATTAAACAACTGCGTACTGTTCATATTGTTACCGTGTCCACGTTTATGTAAGACCTAACAATACTTTGTACAAGTTTTATGATACAAATATATTACGACAATTCAGTTTATATACCATACAACATTATACTTTTAGTATTACACCTTTCAATTATGAATCTTATTCATACGTAATGTCACTGACAAAGGAATCTGGGCTGTTCTCAAATTCAATGATCTTTGCTTTTCTGTTTTTCCTTCCGCATGATATCGGGAAAATAGACATCTACACATTTATGCACCACCATCAACAAACATACTTCACACCTATTCATTTTGAAGGTATTAACCTCGAAGTATCCTCGTGGTTCTGGTACTTTGGTTTTCCATGAGTAAACGGTAAATATCTATATTTGATCATATGCTGAAAAGAAAATTTTTATCGAATTATAGTATAAATCAATGCAAAAGATATATGATATTAAAGTATACCAGCTCTTTACCTTTATCTGACGCTTCATGGTAATGCAAAATAGCGTTATAAAGTACATTACAAGTATGGGCCAAAATACTGGTATATTAAAGCAATCAAACATAGTACATATCATAGCTATAATTGTTGATTTCATCACAGAATACCAGAATTTAAATTCGGGCAATCTTCTAATAAATGGCCTAAATTCTTCGTTAGATCTTGTAGGTAACTCTGGTCCTTCGCCATCTATTAAGAAACTTTGATTTACAATGTATTTTGAATAATTCATATCAAGAATTACAGTTTACTGTAATGGAATTTTAATACCATAAACTTTATCTGTTTTCATGAACCTTAGTTGTTTAGAATAACTTTTACACATACCATCAAAATCCATTGCTGGATCAATTTTTGGAGTAAGGAATGCTATGAATAAATTCAAATGATAAATTCCTAATGCATATGTAACAATGTACCACCCCTGTAAACATAAAAATATAAACATATATATCGTAAGTTCACATATAATAAATATAATATACAAACAACATACCTGTGAAAGAAATATACGTAGAATAAAGACAAATAATAACAATAAAGCAACTGTCCATCTTGACCAAACATGGGGGGTCCATAGATCCAAATATCTTTGATATATCTGCAATATAAGTGTGTTTAACAATTTGAAATAGTTAAATTATCCTTTAAGAACAATTGACTTAATACATTAAGTTCAGAAACAATGTTTGAAAATAAAATTTTATGAAAGCATACTTGTGATATTCTTCCTAATCCTTGACTGAAAACATTTCGTCTTGCAGGACCACCCAGATGCTCATCTTGCATCATTTTACCTTTCTATAAAAAAACATTTTAAAATCAATTACATATTCAAAATATGTGTGATAAAAATCACAAATAAAATATAAGGTCAATGTTTTTAATATCAAATCAAAGTGGCATACTATCACAGACTAATAAATAAAAATTATTAACTTTATATTCAATTTATTACAAATCTGTTATAATTTGACATGATACAATTATGTATATAATTACAGTAAGTTATAATTACAAGTTTGATTAACTCTCCATCACAATATTACATATATTTCTTACATGTTCTATTAATCATAGCATTATAAATAAATTATAAGAAAAACGTGTGACAAGTAATGAGGAAGATACAAATATACTGAATAAAAACGATTAAAAAACTGGAGTACATAAAAGTAATAAGATAAAGACTTCGATTTATTGTTGTGAGAGATAATCGAAATATCGAATGATTAAAACTAATTATTTCAACCCATTCAAGGTTGTTTGAATGCGAGTCTTTTAAAGTAACACTTTCGTCAAAAAAATAACTTAGAATCGGAATAAAATTTTAGATCTATTTCTATAGTTTTATGTTCTTCACGTTTTTATAAAATCGTAAATATTAACCGATAAAATTAATAGCAATCCTGAGAACTCCTAAAACCATCGAATAAATTGAATGATATGAATATAACCTCTTCGACTCATAATTATCGTAAGTGCAGACAGCAAACCTATAATAATTCTATGACAATTATAGTAAATACAACTTGCCTAAGGTATTTATACGTTTTTAGTCGATCTTCGCGATCAATTCGCTAATTATTTGGTTAAAAAAAAATAACACGTCACAACATTAATGGCATACTATGATCAGATGTACCATAGAATTTGCAAGGTGTTTCAACTTATCTTCTGGTGTTGTGTCACAAGAGCGAACATTAAATCTGATTCTTATGTAACGAATTATATGATTCATATCAATTTTTCGAATAGCAATGTAATTTACATTAAAATTGCCGACATAATCTTTTAGAACACATAATCTTAATCATTCTACCATTATTTTAAATCATTATTTTCTTAAATGTACGCGCTTAACAAGTTGCCCACTACCTTTACTCATATTTATTTAATGAAACAATTGTTATCATAAAAAAATAAAAATTAAATGTTTGAGTTTACTTAAAATTGAAATTAAACTTTAAACTTCTGTTTTAAATTTGAATCAATAACTACGTGAAGTCATATGATCTTTAAACTCTCAAGAAAAAAGGAAATGAAACTTCATGTTCCTTTTTATTAATACGTATCATAATTGACATTTTAAAATTGTGAATTGAAGAAACTATTCATTTATTATATACGTATAACAAGCGGTTAAGATTTGAAAAAATCATGATGTTAGAAATTGATGTGTTTTCGAACGAAGATACTTGCTAAACGTTAAAATTCTTATTTTTAGAATAGAAGACTGTGCAACTGACAAAAGCGCGGCGCCATATTGCTTGCTTGTGTTTAGTTACTGTTCTGGCGCGTGGTCGAGAATTGTTGTATTTAATTAACTATCATGTCCGATAATCAGGTAAGCGACATTATTTCAATGAAAAGCTTGCTACTCTGTATTTCGAGACGTAAATATGACGTAACATTTCAAATATTCAATCGTACTTTGAATTCTAATCGGTCTAACCTTGCGTATTAGGAACAAAAACCCGAAGCCGGCCCAGGCGACGCAAATTCTGAATACATCAAGCTTAAAGTCGTTGGGAATGTAAGAACTTATGGTTTTATGTTTTACGTTTGATTGCCTCTTTAGTAATTCTTCATGACCGGCTTCATCGTCTGAATTTTTTTTTTTTAGGACAGCAATGAAATTCACTTTAGGGTAAAGATGACTACTCAAATGGGTAAACTCAAGAAATCATATAGTGATCGTGTGGTTAGTTTTCGTTTCAAAATAATTATATATTTAAGTAACATCAGTAGAGTTTATTGATATATTACAAGAAAATTAATATGAATTATTTTATATCATATATAAGATGCAAGTATATATTACAATATTTTAATTTTTTGCTATTAAGTTCACAGAGTTTTTCACTTTTTAATACAGTAATATATTTTGCAATTGAACATACAATAGAATTTACTAGCTAAGATTTAATAATAATAATATTATAGTGATTGTGGTAAAATTTGCCAAGATATATTTATTTATATATATTTCCTCATTACTAAAATATTTTAATAAAATAATTAATTTCAGTTATTCTGTATTTATTGTGCAGTAATAGCTGTATTATTTTTCGTTGGGACATAAAATGTATTATGTTGTGTGTGGGTTAAGATTAATAGTTACGTTTGTTTTCATTTCTAAGAACACTAATGTTAATTATACTTCATAAGCACAAACAAAGATTATAAATCACTTACTTTTATTTAGGGTGTACCAATGACATCACTCAGGTTTTTGTTTGATGGTAAAAGAATTAACGATGATGAAACACCAAAGCAGGTAATTGATCATTTTGAAGTCTTTAATTTAAACATATATAGAAATAGAATAAAAACAAGCCACGCTATCATAAAATTAATTATGTACATTCTGAATATAATAACAAGCTTTACAATTAGTTTTAGTATCTTATAAATAACATAATAAATTATCTTAAATAAATGTGTATAATAAGAAACTCTGACAAAGTATAAGTTACTCTTTCAGCTGGAAATGGAAAATGATGATGTTATTGAGGTGTACCAAGAACAAACAGGTGGTCACTACTGAGGAAGTTAAATCTATTATTCAGTTTTAACATCTTTTAAAGTGAAAGTGACTATCATAAACAAATGGACAAGTTTATCAGTATATATATGTATGTTAAAAAATATTATGTAATTTGGTTTTTTTTTACGTAACATTTTGATGTGCTGTTCTACATTCCTGTAACATGGCAAGTTTAAGGACCATCAGCGGTTAGTTTCATACATTGTATACATTTATTCGCTCGAAACAAAACTAAAAGATAAAGAAAGAAAAAAAAAAAATAGAAGAAATAATTACGCCTTAAAGCCGTGAATTTTGTCCATTACTAATAACTAGCAATGTATTTTCATTCTACGGATTTTGAATTATTAGATATAGATCGCGAAAATTTTGAGAAATAAAATTTTTAGGTTCATCATGAAAAACATGGTAAATATTGTATAATGTGAACATGATTTAACAAAATTGTTGCGTTTAAGGTACACTTATAATAAAAAAAATAATTGTAATATTTACCTTCTGCCTTTTCAATGTAGCAGTGACAACAAATATTTTTAACTTTAATACTGTATATCATATAATACAAGGAAAACTTGTTCCCCTCTCTGGTGAACATAAAATAATTAAGTTGATGTAAGTAATGTGGATGCTTTTACAGAATTTACTATATTAAATCTTAATTATCATATAAGATATTACATAATAAAAATAAAATATGCATGCTATTTATAAAGACACATAAAATGTTCTACTTTGAATAGATATTAATAAGATGTTTATGTGTTATAAGATCCTGTTTAAATTGTAGTAAAAGTAAACATTAAATAAAAAAAACTGTAGATCCGTTTTTTAACACAAACTTTATTAAGGAATATTTGATTCTAAACGAGCATCCTCATTACAGAACACATATTCGGTGCTTCAGAGACAAAATTTTTACAAATTGTAATAAAAGTTATTCTTGTACAGATAATTAGTATAGTTTCTGTTCTCATTACTAACACGTGAAAGTTAAATAAAATATTGATTTTTAAATAACGGAAACGTTATAAAACAACGAAAGGAATTTAATTTACAGTGTTTTTAGATGGACATTTGAGCAGGAGGATATTACTGAGTCTTACGCTTTAAGGGGACCCAAATTTATAATTTTAATTGATTCTACGGTATTTCTTTAACTTTCTTCCAAAACCTTCATAAAATAATCACAAACTAAAATATCTAGCTGAACAATATTTAAGAAAAAAAAACATTTCGCACAAACGCATTTATATCAACCATTTAACAATACAAGCATACTGTAAAATGAAAAATATTTACACAAAATTTGTTTTTCAATAACTATAATTTTTGCAAAATCCTTGGTTTCTGAGTCTAAGTTCCTGGGAATTCCAAGAAGTAGCTCGAAGAATACCTTCTGGCAACTTATGTTCTCCTGATAAAATTTTGCTAACTCGAGATCACTGGTTTCTGAGTCTAAGTTCCCGGGAATTCCTGGAATTCGACGTCACTAAAATTCTAGGAAGTGACACGCAGAATACCTCTTGGCACATCATGTTCTCCTGATACAATTTCGGGATCCGAAATTCTGTAAATTTAAATTTTATAGACTTCGATTTGCTATTGTTAATTTTCATTATTTTCTGAAATTATTTATAGGATAAGGATATCAAGAGAGGTTTATTTAAATAAATAAACGAGTTCTGGGTTATTTTTGAAAATCTGCATTTATTCAATAAACTAAATGATTTATTATACATTGAGCTTTAGAATAGTTATTAAATTATTTACAACTAACGTTTACAATTGTAATTTTGCGCACTATGTATACAACTTTAATTTATAATCGGATTTGTTATAGAATTGATACAACAGGTATCTAAGGTCCGATTATTAATTAAATCCTTGGTTTCTGAGTCCATGTTCCCGGAAATTCCTGGAATTCGACGTCACTAAAATTCTAGGAAGTGACACGCAGAATACCTCTTGGCACATCATGTTCTCCTGATACAATTTCGGGATCCGAAATTCTGTAAATTTAAATTTTATAGACTTCGATTTGCTATTGTTAATTTTCATTATTTTCTGAAATTATTTATAGGATAAGGATATCAAGAGAGGTTTATTTAAATAAATAAACGAGTTCTGGGTTATTTTTGAAAATCTGCATTTATTCAATAAACTAAATGATTTATTATACATTGAGCTTTAGAATAGTTATTAAATTATTTACAACTAACGTTTACAATTGTAATTTTGCGCACTATGTATACAACTTTAATTTATAATCGGATTTGTTATAGAATTAATACAACAGATATCTAAGGTCCGATTATTAATTAAATCCTTGGTTTCTGAGTCCAAGTTCCCGGAAATTCCTGGAATTCGACGTCACTAAAATTCTAGGAAGTGACACGCAGAATACCTCTTGGCACATCATGTTCTCCTGATACAATTTCGGGATCCGAAATTCTGTATATTTAAATTTTATAGTCTTCGATTTGCTATTGTTAATTTTCATTATTTTCTGAAATTATTTATAGGATAAGGATATCAAGAGATCTTTATTTAAATAAATAAACGAGTTCTGGGTTATTTTTGAAAATCTGCATTTATTCAATAAACTAAATGATTTATTATACATTGAGCTTTAGAATAGTTATTAAATTATTTACAACTAACGTTTACAATTGTAATTTTGCGCACTATGTATACAACTTTAATTTATAATCGGATTTGTTATAGAATTGATACAACAGATATCTAAGGTCCGATTATTAATTAAATCCTTGGTTTCTGGGTCCAAGTTCCCGGAAATTCCTGGAATTCGACGTCACTAAAATTCTAGGAAGTGACACGCAGAATACCTCTTGGCACATCATGTTCTCCTGATACAATTTCGGGATCCGAAATTCTGTAAATTTAAATTTTATAGTCTTCGATTTGCTATTGTTAATTTTCATTATTTTCTGAAATTATTTATAGGATAAGGATATCAAGAGATCTTTATTTAAATAAATAAACGAGTTCTGGGTTATTTTTGAAAATCTGCATTTATTCAATAAACTAAATGATTTATTATACATTGAGCTTTAGAATAGTTATTAAATTATTTACAACTAACGTTTACAATTGTAATTTTGCGCACTATGTATACAACTTTAATTTATAATCGGATTTGTTATAGAATTAATACAACAGATATCTAAGGTCCGATTATTAATTAAATCCTTGGTTTCTGAGTCCAAGTTCCCGGAAATTCCTGGAATTCGACGTCACTAAAATTCTAGGAAGTGACACGCAGAATACCTCTTGGCACATCATGTTCTCCTGATACAATTTCGGGATCCGAAATTCTGTATATTTAAATTTTATAGTCTTCGATTTGCTATTGTTAATTTTCATTATTTTCTGAAATTATTTATAGGATAAGGATATCAAGAGATCTTTATTTAAATAAATAAACGAGTTCTGGGTTATTTTTGAAAATCTGCATTTATTCAATAAACTAAATGATTTATTATACATTGAGCTTTAGAATAGTTATTAAATTATTTACAACTAACGTTTACAATTGTAATTTTGCGCACTATGTATACAACTTTAATTTATAATCGGATTTGTTATAGAATTGATACAACAGATATCTAAGGTCCGATTATTAATTAAATCCTTGGTTTCTGAGTCCAAGTTCCCGGAAATTCCTGGAATTCGACGTCACTAAAATTCTAGGAAGTGACACGCAGAATACCTCTTGGCACATCATGTTCTCCTGATACAATTTCGGGATCCGAAATTCTGTAAATTTAAATTTTATAGTCTTCGATTTGCTATTGTTAATTTTCATTATTTTCTGAAATTATTTATAGGATAAGGATATCAAGAGAGGTTTATTTAAATAAATAAACGAGTTCTGGGTTATTTTTGAAAATCTGCATTTATTCAATAAACTAAATGATTTATTATACATTGAGCTTTAGAATAGTTATTAAATTATTTACAACTAACGTTTACAATTGTAATTTTGCGCACTATGTATACAACTTTAATTTATAATCGGATTTGTTATAGAATTGATACAACAGATATCTAAGGTCCGATTATTAATTAAATCCTTGGTTTCTGAGTCCAAGTTCCCGGAAATTCCTGGAATTCGACGTCACTAAAATTCTAGGAAGTGACACGCAGAATACCTCTTGGCACATCATGTTCTCCTGATACAATTTCGGGATCCGAAATTCTGTAAATTTAAATTTTATAGTCTTCGATTTGCTATTGTTAATTTTCATTATTTTCTGAAATTATTTATAGGATAAGGATATCAAGAGATCTTTATTTAAATAAATAAACGAGTTCTGGGTTATTTTTGAAAATCTGCATTTATTCAATAAACTAAATGATTTATTATACATTGAGCTTTAGAATAGTTATTAAATTATTTACAACTAACGTTTACAATTGTAATTTTGCGCACTATGTATACAACTTTAATTTATAATCGGATTTGTTATAGAATTGATACAACAGATATCTAAGGTCCGATTATTAATTAAATCCTTGGTTTCTGAGTCCAAGTTCCCGGAAATTCCTGGAATTCGACGTCACTAAAATTCTAGGAAGTGGCACGCAGAATACCTCCTGGCACATCATGTTCTCCTGATACAATTTCGGGATCCGAAATTCTGTAAATTTAAATTTTATAGTCTTCGATTTGCTATTGTTAATTTTCATTATTTTCTGAAATTATTTATAGGATAAGGATATCAAGAGAGGTTTATTTAAATAAATAAACGAGTTCTGGGTTATTTTTGAAAATCTGCATTTATTCAATAAACTAAATGATTTATTATACATTGAGCTTTAGAATAGTTATTAAATTATTTACAACTAACGTTTACAATTGTAATTTTGCGCACTATCTATACAACTTTAATTTATAATCGGATTTGTTATAGAATTGATACAACAGGTATCTAAGTTCCGATTATTAATTAAATCCTTGGTTTCTGAGTCCAAGTTCCCGGAAATTCCTGGAATTCGACGTCACTAAAATTCTGGGAAGTGGCACGAAGAATACCTCTTGGCACATCATGTTCTCCTGATACAATTTCGGGATCCGAAATTCTGTAAATTTAAATTTTATAGTCTTCGATTTGCTATTGTTAATTTTCATTATTTTCTGAAATTATTTATAGGATAAGGATATCAAGAGAGGTTTATTTAAATAAATAAACGAGTTCTGGGTTATTTTTGAAAATCTGCATTTATTCAATAAACTAAATGATTTATTATACATTGAGCTTTAGAATAGTTATTAAATTATTTACAACTAACGTTTACAATTGTAATTTTGCGCACTATGTATACAACTTTAATTTATAATCGGATTTGTTATAGAATTGATACAACAGGTATCTAAGTTCCGATTATTAATTAAATCCTTGGTTTCTGAGTCCAAGTTCCCGGAAATTCCTGGAATTCGACGTCACTAAAATTCTGGGAAGTGGCACGAAGAATACCTCCTGGCACATCATGTTCTCCTGATACAATTTCGGGATCCGAAATTCTGTAAATTTAAATTTTATAGTCTTCGATTTGCTATTGTTAATTTTCATTATTTTCTGAAATTATTTATAGGATAAGGATATCAAGAGAGGTTTATTTAAATAAATAAACGAGTTCTGGGTTATTTTTGAAAATCTGCATTTATTCAATAAACTAAATGATTTATTATACATTGAGCTTTAGAATAGTTATTAAATTATTTACAACTAACGTTTACAATTGTAATTTTGCGCACTATGTATACAACTTTAATTTATAATCGGATTTGTTATAGAATTGATACAACAGGTATCTAAGTTCCGATTATTAATTAAATCCTTGGTTTCTGAGTCCAAGTTCCCGGAAATTCCTGGAATTCGACGTCACTAAAATTCTAGGAAGTGACACGCAGAATACCTCTTGGCACATCATGTTCTCCTGATACAATTTCGGGATCCGAAATTCTGTAATTTAAATTTTATAGTCTTCGATTTGCTATTGTTAATTTTCATTATTTTCTGAAATTATTTATAGGATAAGGATATCAAGAGAGGTTTATTTAAATAAATAAACGAGTTCTGGGTTATTTTTGAAAATCTGCATTTATTCAATAAACTAAATGATTTATTATACATTGAGCTTTAGAATAGTTATTAAATTATTTACAACTAACGTTTACAATTGTAATTTTGCGCACTATGTATACAACTTTAATTTATAATCGGATTTGTTATAGAATTGATACAACAGGTATCTAAGGTCCGATTATTAATTAAATCCTTGGTTTCTGAGTCCAAGTTCCCGGAAATTCCAGGAATTCGACGTCACTAAAATTCTGGGAAGTGACACGAAGAATACCTCTTGGCACATCATGTTCTCCTGATACAATTTCGGGATCCGAAATTCTGTAAATTTAAATTTTATAGTCTTCGATTTGCTATTGTTAATTTTCATTATTTTCTGAAATTATTTATAGGATAAGGATATCAAGAGAGCTTTATTTAAATAAATAAACGAGTTCTGGGTTATTTTTGAAAATCTGCATTTATTCAATAAACTAAATGATTTATTATACATTGAGCTTTAGAATAGTTATTAAATTATTTACAACTAACGTTTACAATTGTAATTTTGCGCACTATGTATACAACTTTAATTTATAATCGGATTTGTTATAGAATTGATACAACAGATATCTAAGGTCCGATTATTAATTAAATCCTTGGTTTCTGAGTCCAAGTTCCCGGAAATTCCTGGAATTCGACGTCACTAAAATTCTAGGAAGTGACACGCAGAATACCTCTTGGCACATCATGTTCTCCTGATACAATTTCGGGATCCGAAATTCTGTAAATTTAAATTTTATAGTCTTCGATTTGCTATTGTTAATTTTCATTATTTTCTGAAATTATTTATAGGATAAGGATATCAAGAGATCTTTATTTAAATAAATAAACGAGTTCTGGGTTATTTTTGAAAATCTGCATTTATTCAATAAACTAAATGATTTATTATACATTGAGCTTTAGAATAGTTATTAAATTATTTACAACTAACGTTTACAATTGTAATTTTGCGCACTATGTATACAACTTTAATTTATAATCGGATTTGTTATAGAATTGATACAACAGATATCTAAGGTCCGATTATTAATTAAATCCTTGGTTTCTGAGTCCAAGTTCCCGGAAATTCCTGGAATTCGACGTCACTAAAATTCTAGGAAGTGACACGCAGAATACCTCTTGGCACATCATGTTCTCCTGATACAATTTCGGGATCCGAAATTCTGTAAATTTAAATTTTATAGTCTTCGATTTGCTATTGTTAATTTTCATTATTTTCTGAAATTATTTATAGGATAAGGATATCAAGAGAGGTTTATTTAAATAAATAAACGAGTTCTGGGTTATTTTTGAAAATCTGCATTTATTCAATAAACTAAATGATTTATTATACATTGAGCTTTAGAATAGTTATTAAATTATTTACAACTAACGTTTACAATTGTAATTTTGCGCACTATGTATACAACTTTAATTTATAATCGGATTTGTTATAGAATTAATACAACAGATATCTAAGGTCCGATTATTAATTAAATCCTTGGTTTCTGAGTCCAAGTTCCCGGAAATTCCTGGAATTCGACGTCACTAAAATTCTAGGAAGTGACACGCAGAATACCTCTTGGCACATCATGTTCTCCTGATACAATTTCGGGATCCGAAATTCTGTATATTTAAATTTTATAGTCTTCGATTTGCTATTGTTAATTTTCATTATTTTCTGAAATTATTTATAGGATAAGGATATCAAGAGATCTTTATTTAAATAAATAAACGAGTTCTGGGTTATTTTTGAAAATCTGCATTTATTCAATAAACTAAATGATTTATTATACATTGAGCTTTAGAATAGTTATTAAATTATTTACAACTAACGTTTACAATTGTAATTTTGCGCACTATGTATACAACTTTAATTTATAATCGGATTTGTTATAGAATTGATACAACAGATATCTAAGGTCCGATTATTAATTAAATCCTTGGTTTCTGAGTCCAAGTTCCCGGAAATTCCTGGAATTCGACGTCACTAAAATTCTAGGAAGTGACACGCAGAATACCTCTTGGCACATCATGTTCTCCTGATACAATTTCGGGATCCGAAATTCTGTAAATTTAAATTTTATAGTCTTCGATTTGCTATTGTTAATTTTCATTATTTTCTGAAATTATTTATAGGATAAGGATATCAAGAGATCTTTATTTAAATAAATAAACGAGTTCTGGGTTATTTTTGAAAATCTGCATTTATTCAATAAACTAAATGATTTATTATACATTGAGCTTTAGAATAGTTATTAAATTATTTACAACTAACGTTTACAATTGTAATTTTGCGCACTATGTATACAACTTTAATTTATAATCGGATTTGTTATAGAATTGATACAACAGATATCTAAGGTCCGATTATTAATTAAATCCTTGGTTTCTGGGTCCAAGTTCCCGGAAATTCCTGGAATTCGACGTCACTAAAATTCTAGGAAGTGACACGCAGAATACCTCTTGGCACATCATGTTCTCCTGATACAATTTCGGGATCCGAAATTCTGTAAATTTAAATTTTATAGACTTCGATTTGCTATTGTTAATTTTCATTATTTTCTGAAATTATTTATAGGATAAGGATATCAAGAGAGGTTTATTTAAATAAATAAACGAGTTCTGGGTTATTTTTGAAAATCTGCATTTATTCAATAAACTAAATGATTTATTATACATTGAGCTTTAGAATAGTTATTAAATTATTTACAACTAACGTTTACAATTGTAATTTTGCGCACTATCTATACAACTTTAATTTATAATCGGATTTGTTATAGAATTGATACAACAGGTATCTAAGTTCCGATTATTAATTAAATCCTTGGTTTCTGAGTCAAAGTTCCAGGAATTCCTGGAATTCGACGTCACTAAAATTCTAAGAAATGAGACGAAGAATACCTCCTAGCGTATCATGTTCTCCTAATACAAAATCTTTACTTCGAGATTCAGATTTTAAGAGTGAAAAATTGTTGGAATTTGGTTTAGAAAGTATGTTAAATAAATACGCTGTTATTACAGTTCATTTGTTTATTTTTATCTTTCTTGCTACATTATTTTAGTATTTAATATACAGGGTGTCCCAGAACTCCTGTAGGAGCCGGAAATGGGGGGTAGCTGAGACTATTCTGAACAACAATTTCCTTTGCAAAAATATCGGATGGGGCTTCGTTTTTGAATTATTTAGCAAAAACACTGACCAATCAGAGCGCGTCTCGGGCGCGCGCTCAGTACCGTCAGTGTAGCGTCGAGCCTAGTCGCCCCGGGACAAGCGCCTCGGTAGAACAAGAAGCGTTAAGTCCTGGGATCATCTAATTTGAATAGTAGAAAGATAAAACATTGTATTATTATAAAATAATGAATTTAATATCGTTCAAGCTTTATTTTTCAATTTTTTTAAAGAGCAACTGAGGACGGTACATGGGGTGTTACCGACGAAATTAGCGAAACAGAAAATTGTGTTTTTTCAAAAACCAGGCCACTTTTCGGATAAACTAAAGTTATAGAGACATTTATAACAACAAAATATTTTATGTAATGGTGTTAAAAAGCCGATTTTTAATAAAATAATTTTTACCGACTTTTTATTTTTACCCCTGGCGCCACCTGCGAACAAAGTGCTGAAACTACTCAATAATTACCGACTGAGAATTCCGAAACATCGTTAAAAATGGCGGGCTTTTCAAAATGAGTAATGTACTATTTTGATATTTCTTAATTAAATTCCTTATAAAGGTTTATTAATTAAACTTCTGCTTTAATTATTAAACTAGAAGAACTGGTGTATAATTTCTGATTGTTTCAATAAGAGAAAAACCTACATTTATGTCTTTTCTTCATTAATATAACTTTTAAAGTTGTATAATAAACGATTCAAAGCTATTAACATGGATATCGTTCTAATTTTATCATTTTCAATGTTTTCAGTATGATTGTGTACAGCATTTTATTAATTTAAGATGTTTTTTAAGCTGTAAAAAATTAATAACTTTGGGGAATACTCTGCTACTATTATAAGTGCTCAAAAATCACTTCTGTAGTTCTTAAATGAAGGTTTTTCGTTTATCTAAACTATCAGAAATTATACACGAGTTCTCCTAGTCTCATAATCAAATAGGAATTGAATAAATAAACCTTTTTAAGGAATTTAATTAAGAAAATTTCAAAATGACACATTTCTCATTTAAAAAGCCCGCCATTTTTAACGATGTTTCGGATTTCTCAGTCGGTAATTGTTGATCAGTTTCAGCACTTTGTTCGGAGATGGCGCCAGGGGTAAAAAAAAATATAATTATTTAAAAAATTGTAAAAATAATAAAAAATAGAGCTTGTACGGTGACAAATTGATACTTTTATGATAATATAAAGTTAATTAATTTATTTTCATAATGAAGACAAATAACTGTGGTATAAATAACATTGTAACTACATTCATTGAGTTTAAATGATTTTACAATCACGTTTACGTCTATAATAATTACCTAGAAAATAAATCATTCTTTATGGTTCTGTACTATTTTTTTTAAATTGAGAAACTGTTTGAAAGCAATACTTACAGATCACAAAGGAATACTTTCATTTTATAGAATTGCTTTTATTTATACATTGAACAAAGTTAATAATTACTATTATTACTTACTTTTTAGCACTTTTTTAACGCATTATTCGCAAATTTTTAACATTATGTAAGCGGACATTCGTAAAAATAATTAACTATGTACAGATTATCTTGAGTTAACTGGTAATCCTAAATATGTGGCGTCTTATCATTATTACATATTTACAATGATTATAAACTTGGAAGAAGCAATTTTTTTTCTTTTTTGCCTCTGTAACCGTAGTATCACAAAAATGTAAATCATTGACAGGTTTGTGTTTTTTTTCTTTTGTATACTGTTGTGTTAAAAAGTTGTATTATGCGATAACAAAGTCAAGCATTTTGTTAAACGAGAGGTCGCATATCATCAAATTGCTTCTTCAGAAACAATAACAATACAATTGCCACAGTTTAATTAGCAGTTATACACTGGTGCAGAAAGAAATCAGCGATTAGATAAATATTTCGTTTAATTAAAATGAGTTTTATAGGTTCATATACACAGCCCATAATATGCATACAGAAAATTAATGCATTGAATATTGTCTGAATCATGAGTTTCATTTATCAGCGAACGAATTTCCTACAGTTTCTTATGAACTGTTGTAAAGAATTCACATCGTTAAGTTGGAACAAAAAAAAAAAGAAAGAAAACTATTTTTACAACACAAAATTCTACAATAACGTTTATGTTGGTGTTAATAACAATCTCACTTATCGCTACCACTGCTGACTCTTGAATTTTTTTAATAATAAAAACATATATATGTTAATTTAATGTTCTCAACATAATTTTTATGTCATCCTCGTTACGGCTAAAATATCGCTGTACAAAATTGTTGTTTCAATTATATCAACATCATTTGCCAATTTTATAACGTATACGTGGAAATTTTCCCTTCACCTTGTAATTAAAAAATTCATGCACGATCAACCTTTCATGTTTTGCATGTACAGTTTTCAAAACTAGTTTAAAAAAAAACAAATTGCAATAAATTATACACAGATTAAAAAAATCGAGTTCAGTTCAATATTAAATTCATTCAGAAACAGAATTCTTAAAAATAAAGACATCAGTCTTTAATTTTTTTGTTTAATTCTCTACAGTTTCGAGTTATAATGAATTGGAAATAAAAGTGTTCTATCTCTGAATAAATTGAATAAAAAAAAAAGGTTTCAAGATAAGGTTCTTAGTAATCAACAAAATAACTGTAGCAAACAATTATAGAACGTAACAAATTTTCTGTCTATATTTGTTCTATATTAAAAAGAAGCACACAAAATAACTTTAATTCAACTTAATGAAAAAAAAAAAAAGGATTTATTAATAATATGTTATTACTCGTTTTCAGTAATATAATTTATCCAATTACTAATATGATCAGAGTTAGACTAAGAAACTTCATTATTCTCGTGTCTGAAGTAGAAATACTACATACTAAATAAGTACTGATTTTAATTAGGACGTAATATATATATATATACTTAAATAAAATGTACAGTGTTTAATTGAAAACATACATTTCTTCTGATATAATCTTTCATGATATGACTATAAACAATTTTTTTTTAGTTCAGCTCTCACCCTCAGTGTTTTTTTCATTTTTTTTTTTCTGTTTTGTAATACTTTCATTCAATATTATGTCTACTTACTCATTTTTTTTATCATAATAAATATAATTATCCGTAAGGTATTAGAGCAATCTGTTAATTCTTAAAGCGCTGTTATTTCTTGGCGAGGCATTGTATGAGAATAAACCTGTTGAAAGTCTTCGACTTGTCTCAAAGTGATTGGTTCGTGACATTGTAAAATGTCACAGTATGTCACGATGCCATACCCATGCTTTTTTCGTATGATCGAACCTGTGCGCCAACCATTGCTGTTCCAATAATTGGTATCTATCTTGACTTAGGTATAATGGTTTACCGCGTCTACAACAAAATATTATAAATTAAAAAAATAAATTAAAGTTTCTCCACGAGACTGCATCGATCTTAGAATCTAAATTACTTACTTCAGATCTCTATCTTCCTCTTCAAAATCATCGAGATACAGAGATCCCCATAGACAGACTCGCCGACCTCGGATCACAACGATGTAAGTTGACGTTACGACCAAGTATATACCAGTTCCACCCCCGCAGTCAATTGAATGCTGTAAATAATTATACATGAGTATATTACAAATTTATTTTAAATAAATATCGTAACTCACTTGAACAACCTCGCATACATTCATCTGCTTGCAACAGTTTTGTCGTAGACAAACAATGGCACCACATAACAAACAGATGCTAATCTCTTGAGGAATCGAATGGCCCTGGCGACACTGTCGTTCGTGGTAATACTACAAAACAGGAAGAGATTGATAAAAATCTACCTAGGAGTACCTGAGTGTACGTTTTATTATGTAATTCGTACCGTGAATATCTTCTCGTATTCCCTTGGAAGACTGAGTAACTTCGGTACCTGCCACGACAGGTGCTGCTCCACTATCAGATTTCTAGCCGCGTCGCTTCGGTTCACGAAAGCCAGAAACTGATCGCACCACAGACGCGGCACCGAGACGCTCGCCTCAGCGTCTTGCCAGTTCAAGGCCACCGTCGAATTAAATACGTTCCAATCCATACCCTCCGAGACTAATTCCAAATAATATACTAATCTCACGAATTCAGTCTGTGGTGTCCTAACTAAAGGCAATGGTTCCTCGTACAAATGATAACGGAGTAACGCGGCTATTCGTAGGAATGGTAAACACATAGATTGTATCTAAAACGATAGAGTTAATTGTAACAGTGATTGTCTTAAAGATCAGTCAGATTTGTGTATCAAAATATTAATTACTTACCTGCTGCTCGATACTATGCATCTTAACTCCTGCGTACGATTTAGACGATGAAGTGGATGGTTTGTACACGATATCATCCGAACGATACAGTGGGCTGTCGTTGAAGTATTCGATTATTCTGTAGAGTATGGTTTCTGAGGACATGGGGGCGCGTTCAACGTACTCTCTCCTTAAAATCGTATTCCTTTGTGATTGCGTGAGACCACAACTTATTTGTACTATTACCTGATAGTACAATAAGTTGTAGATAACTTTGACCACACTAGAGAAATACGCTGAAAATTACATTGTACGTTAAATACACGAATCGTTAAAAGATATTTATATAGAAATTATTGTATGAACATATACTTTGATCCAAATGCAGAGGAAGTAACAATATAAACTGTATCAGAAGAGCAGTTGGATCTCTCAGGAGCAAAGGAACTTCTCTTTCGTGAAGCGTTAATGCGAGTGGAGCTGCAGGTTCGGTAGGTAATCCGGATAATTGCTGCCAAGTGTGATGAATCGGCCACACCGTCAATACTCTTGCATGCATCGCCAGAACGTGAAGAAGTGCAACTTCAAAGAGAAACATTATTAGTGAAAAATGTACTGTTTCGATTATGGTGAAATGTCGTTGATGATGGAATAAATCAATTTACCGATGCAGTCGCGTTTTGGTGTTAAAGGTATCGTGGTAGGTGGTGGGATACATAACGACCCACCGCGCTGTACGAGTTCAACCTCGAAATTAGTTCGAGCTATAGAAGTTACAAAAAGGAACAAACTTTGGTGACTAGGAGAACAGTTCTTTTGCTTATACTTTAAGTATGTGCAACTCGTCATATCCTCCATGGCTTTGCCCATTGCCATGGCTAAATTCGTCGAGATCTACAAGAAATATTTCAAATTACGAATCTGACTTGAAATTAAACATGCTTGATAAACTTACTGGATTTCGTTGTATCTCTTTCAGCAAATTATTCAACTCCTGAAGTATCGTGCCGGAAGAGGCATGACGAGACTGTACAACAGCCGCACATTCTCCTAACTGCGGAGAAAGTGGAAGGAAAGAATTCGCTAACTGCCGACAAAGTGGACACAGATATTCGCCACTGTCTACCGCGAGACTCTGCTGCCTCTGTTGATTACGAAGAGACTGTAAATACGACTTCAAACAGTCTAAATGTAAATGGTGTCCGCATGTTTGAACGTGGACTCCACCTTCCCAACCTAAATTCACGGATAACAGCCAAGAAACCTGTAATAATTCAACAAGAATTTATGCAATCTGTTTTACTATACTCAAATGAAGTATTGAAAAATATATACAGTATCGAAATGACGATTCAGTTCATCCATTCTACGATCGAAGTAGGCACCACGTGTATCATCCTTTGGTATAGGCGGGTCTTCGTCAGAAGTGGGTAAGGCCAATCTCTCAGTTTGTTGTCGCTCGTGACCGATAACACTTGTTGCCTGAATAAAACAAAACGTATGAATAAGAATTGCATTAATATTTGAATAGAAAATTTATTAACACGTTGACTGCCACAGTGAAACCAAACGTGTGTGGTAAGACACAGTTAAATTACAATTATTACAATTTCTATCGATTCATTTTCAAATGTAACCATTCAAATGAGTACTTTACACTATTAGTTTAATATTAGCAATATTTGTAACTTATTTAACTTTTTCTTTTATTAATTATTCAATTATTTAAAGATCATTTACTTACCTGAACCAATACAACAAGACCCATAGGTTTATCTTCAGTACTAGGACTAGTTTGATTGCAAATAACACAATCGTATTCCTTTTTGCTAGTCAGTTTTGTCGTATTTTCTTCCTGATCCCAATCCATGCTGGATACTCCTGCTTCGTCTACAAACAATTTTATTATTCATCCATTTTCATAATGCACATTATTTCAGTTATCTCAATCTAACCTGTTTTCATTGCTTTCTCCATGAATTGTTTTCGTTTGTTGGCAAACTCAGCCATTAATTTTTGCTGTCTTTCCTTTGCCCGTCTTCGTCTTTCCTCTCTTTCCCGATGTTCCTTCTCCCGTTGCTTGTCTTCGCACTCCTGCATACGTGGCCACAGTTTGTTCCTAGCTTCGTTTATAGCGTCCTTGCACATGGGATCCAAATTCGCTATTTTGTTAAGCAGCTGAGCGATGAAGAATGGACCGTCGCCGATTCTGGACTCTTTTGGTTCTGTAGCTGTACTGCTGCTGGCTTCGTTATCCGACATTGCACTCTGTTCGGGATTGTAACTGTCCGGAACACCCGATAGTTGCGAGTGTAATTTCAATAATAACGAGATTATACTCTCGCCCACTTTTATTGTTTGCGGTTGCAATGGTCCGCCCTGAAGAAGAAAATAATAAATCAGCACCCAAGGTGATTTACTTAATGCAGATATAAAATGTGATTAACATTGTTACCTGCGCATCTCTTCTTTTGAAGTATTTATGAGAATTCGATGTTGACGGAACGATCTCTGTCGTTGTTACTCTCGAATTACTTAACTGTGAGTATACATTCTGAGGAGAGACTATTATCTCATTGCCAGCCATAACCGCAGGCCGTTGGGGCGCAGGTGGTAACGCGGGCTGACCACCAATAATATCTATATAGAAATGAATAAATATTGAATTGAAGATCGATAATGTAAGATTGTAATGGTACTAGACTAGTATCTTTTGCTAGAGTCTTCTTGATCTACTGTTAACTTATACTGTTTTTCAGTTATAGGGAAAATGCACAGTGCAGCAGTGTCATGTTTAATCAGAGAAAAGCCCAGACAACACAAACTGTATAACATTGATAAAAGAGGATGTAACCGTGGTTAAGGTATAAAGACTAAGAGTAACATACTGTTTGGTAAAGGAGGTGATTCAAGGGCAAGGGCCATGGATTCTTCGGTGGATGGTGGCAAAGCTCTTTGCAGAGGTATTAAATCATCTTCACTATTAGCATCTGATATAGCAACGATTCCATCTTCAGGTACAATAGTCATATGATACTGGTCTATAAAAATAGTAAAGAAAAACACAAAACTAACAACGTTACCTCGATATGCAGCATTATTGTGATCAACATCGAAACATCTATTTTATGATCAAAGAGATTTTGGTTGTATCTTAATTTATGTACAAGATATTATAAACTTTCTGCTTTATGATCGACATGGTTAGGATTTATACATACATAAATATAAAAGGATTATCTTTGATACATACATATGTACAAAACTGTATCCCATTAAAAAATCATTGTTTTCATTCAACACGTTATATAGAATAATTATTTAAATAATGTAAAAGGTACAAAACATACTACTCACCATTCGCTTGTGGTAAAGCAGGTAAAGGAGTACGATGCACAATAATACCATCTAAAGACTCTAAAACTTCTAAAGAGAGTTCATCTGTTCCATCATTCAACATGAGCGAAGTTCCAACTTCAGTCATTTCCCCCTGAATTTCCCACTCGAGTTCGCCTAAAAAAAAAATTAATTTGATTAAAAAAATTATAAGACAGCATGATACGGCAAATGATTTTTGCTTACTGTCCGAACTATTTGACTCTGATTCCTGCACTAAGATAACTTGAGATATCACTGTCCTCAGATTTTCAGACAAATTATCACCCTTATACCAGCCGGCTAAATCCATATCTTTTATCACGCGGGATGATTCATCACTGTTGTACTGGCACAAAGGATTCAACTAACAGAGACAACAAAACACAGAATTACAGTGAGCAGAGAATTTTATAATTTAATTACAAAAATATATTACTTACAGATTTGTCAGGTATCTCTGCAGTAATTACTGCCATTTCTAACAAGTAAATAGTCAGTGCCATTACGTGTTCTGATATGTTATGTCCATACACAGCCTTGTACAAAAATATTAGGATCATAGCATGAAAGACTCTAGATCTTAATACGATTCGTGGATCATCGTAGGCGGATGAAACAGGAGCAGGATGCCTGAACGGTGGCCAGGGTGTTGCACTATTTTTCAATTTACCTGATTGCTTTACACTGAAATATTTCAAAAAATATATTAAATATGGGTTAAATATTTTAAATATTATTTTTGTGAATAAAATCTTCAACTAACTATTCGGTAAAACGATCCATCGACATCTGGAAGTCCCCTTTTTGTGCAACTCTTAACAAAACGTGTAAGGGATCAAATAACTCTTCCCAAACACGAGGTTGGGGACCATACATTCCCTGTTGCATATTTCCACTAGCTTCAAGATTAGGTGCTCTATATACCGCTACCTGTAAATCATAGTTTCATAGTTTTTTGATTTTACAAACAAAATTTTACATATTGCGAAGAAGTTAAATAATATGAATCAAAACATACATCAGCTAATACAGATTCAAAATCTCTGTTTTGAGTACTGCCACAACGTTCTGGCATTAATTCCATTAACTGACTATGGGTTTTGTCACCCATGCATAATAAAGTGACTATTTCCAAGCGAGACATTTCAGGATCAGATAAACCTGAAACAAAATTACATTTATAATTGACCTTATATTATCTTAGAGATAAAGAAACAAACTGAAATATTTACCTAAATTGGTTCGAACATTAACTAGTGTAGCTAAAAATGTTAAGCAACTTTCTAACATAGGTGTCTCATGATCTGCATCTAGGTATTCGCTTTGAGCTGTTCGATATAAACAAAGGCTCATTTCTTCCTTTATGTGAAACCTGATTGAACAAAATAATTATCAGTTCTGAAAACAACTAGATAATCGAAGTAACAAGGATCATTAATTAATTTATAAAAGAATTACTTTTCAATGACTGTTTTTAAAAAGATGTCTGGTTGTAGCTTTGTTGCACACACTTGTAGAAGATACAGATCTGCATCCACCATAGAATTACAGAAGTTACATTGTATGTATGTCATGATTTGACCTTTAATTTGCAGTCCATTGCGCACCCACAATCCATTTACAATTTCATAAAAGGCAACCTAAACAAAAAATCAATTGCATTAATTTAATTTCAGCATATGTAAAAAAAATTTGTGATAAAAACAAATACCTATGAGCATCATAATAAATGAGTAATGCATAAAGAACGTAACGGTATTTGAACAGTTGTGTTTCGGTGCGATTTCTGACGTTAATACATATATTTATTGTAAGTATTTTACAACTAAAATCATTTTTTTAATTTATAGGTACGAAGGCACGCATTAAAAACAAAATATACAAATTTTAATAATGTTTGAGAATATTCGAATGATTCGACGAAGTGGGGAAAAAATAAGTTTTAAAATATACGTCGATTCTTATCAGATAGCGGACAAATTGAGGTACAATAAATATTATCATTTATTTTTTATTAAAACAATATTAAACGGTGAAACAGAGAGAATAAAGGATGGTAGATTTAAAACCTAAAATATAAAATCATCGTTTAAGTGTAACCGTCTTTGGGATATGTTGGTTACTTCTCCCGTCGCTTAATCGACCAATCACGGCGTAGAAAGACATTCCAGTGTGTCGTCAGTTCGCAGCGACTATACCGCTGACGAACAAGAGACAAGACAACAGTTTCGGAACAGTTAACCAAGTGCTTCTTCCCTCTTTGTGCGATTAATCCTCCAAATGTGTCCCTCAAAATTTATATTCCCCTAAAACTCGTTTTTAAACCCTGAATTCGTGACATCCAGCAGTGTTCAATAATGAAACGATAAAAAATAAAAAGGACCGGATAAGTGATTCATGTGTTGATTTCGTAGATTACTTTCTACATAAATTTACCGCTCTCTATTTTAGAATTTTACTCAGAATCAAGAAAGATGACCGTGATCGGTACAAAAATCATTTTTCTTTGTTTGTTAATTGGTCTGGAACAATTTACAATTAGCACGGCTAAGATCGGTTATATAGACATAATGGAATTGTTAAAATTTGGTCAGGCAATAGTAACGGATGTGTTCGAGTCATGGGAATTAATAGCGCCAAGAGATCCCGAAAGCGAGAATAATTTACCGTATATACACAGAATGGAGAGAGAATTGAAAAATCGTATATCGAAAGTGTCGTATAAACTCGATATGTATCAAGAAAATCTGGAAATAGGTTTAGACACGATCGTGGCTAAACTATTAACCGATTTGCCACTGCAACAGGGGTTAGATCAAAGAATGCGAAGAATTGATGAAATTGTCGGTCAGATAGACGATCTGTATAACAATTTTAGATTATTTGTCACGAGATCCACAAAATACGAACGATACACATTGGAGGATTTCGCAAAAACCTGTGTCTCCTCTAGATCCGGAGCTCTTCCCGATCTTTTAAAAAGTCTTCATCGATTGTGCGTTCCTAACGACGGTAATACCTTTAGCAAAAGCGTTTTAGTGATGCTGATAAACGAAATGAAAGTAAGTGACAACAATAACAAAATTTTGTTTATCATATGATTACGTTAATAAAATCCTTTCAAATATTTATAGTATATTTTTTAAAGATAGTAATTCATTTAATGTAAAATAACTTTTAATTTTTAAACCTATGACTATGATTATATTTTTAATGCACGGTACCCTATTGTGAAGAGGGAGTAGTAACGATCAAGTGACATATCCGACGATTCAATTTACAAGCTCGATAAGAATATAGACACAGCATTAGAAACAGTAATAAAAATTCATCGCAAGCTTTAAAATTATTAATTATTAATTTGAACATAACAGCACTGTATTTTGAACACACCAAATGATAAGATTAAGTAATTGTTCAGAACATAATCAATAATATTGTTTTTCTTAACTATTTACATTTAATAATATTGTTAAATTTTGTTTTTTAATTTAATCATTCTGAAACATCTGTAATACATGTTTACCTTGGGCTCATTCATATGTATCGTACGGACTAATCACGTTTGAAAGGATTGTTAACATTTCACGTGATAAACCTAACAAAGAACACGTTGTTTATTTATTTGTTAAATTTGCATACAATTTAGTAATCGTGTCTCCTGTCAGTCGTTCTTTGCGAAAAATAATTATCAAAGAATAGTAACGATGTCGCTACAATGTCGCCACATGTCAAAATTTTCGGGGCTAAAAGTTTGTTGGAAATCTTTGGTTCTTCGGGTAAATCGACGTTTTGTGTTTTCTTTACCGTCTAAAAGGCACGAAGAAACAAAGTATAATCTTCTTTCGACGCTGCATTGCACTTCGTATAAACGGTTTATCAACGAGGAGAGCAAGAATGAAGAGGAGCATGCGCAGACACGTAACACCAAAGAAGAACGAACGATTTCGATTCAAGAGAAGGGGAGGACAGAGAATAAAATGACGGTACACTGGTACGAAATGTTCAGTTAAACCTGAGCGAAGAAGGAAAGTGTTTCTGGTGTAGTTTTCTCTTGTTGTGGTCGGAAAACACGTCGAACTGGTTTGAAAACAAAACAACTATTTGACATACATATACACACATGCAAATTGGGACAATTTGCAACTTAGTTTCCAACCGTAACACAATTATAAGCGAATATCTTTCGCAACTTCTTATCAGATTTCAATTTTCGCAAACTGTGGTCGAATGATTAATCCTTTTCAACTTATGCTCTTCGAAGTGCTACTTTCTAATGTACAGACACTAAAAAAATAGTACTGATTCAGAGATTGTTGTAATAGAATAACAGTACACACCATCTAGATATTTCCTCTTGTGTTACTGTACTTATTTACCGTTCGTACACTTACACACATGTCCCTCATGCGTAAATATAAAGTGATTCGTCCGTTTAAAATTATTTCGTAATTTCTAGAATGTTATTCGATATTTTAAATTCAAAGGAATATGCTTATTAGCTTTTTTGCTGAAATTTTTCTTGTTCAACGTCACAAGGTCGGTCGCTCATCTTTTTCTCCTGATATTTTACCAATGGAAATTTCATTCAAAATTATTAAAAAAAGAAGAAACGAGCTGACACGTAAAATATTGTATTTTATTAAAACCAACTAAACAACCGGACGTGCTAATAATTACGGGCGGATATGACTCATGTGCAATTTAAATCTAATTCGTTTGAAAAAAAGAATTGTCACTAATTAAAAACAGATGCAAGATGTAAAAAATTAAAGCCACGATAGAATGTGCAATTTGTCTCGCAATCTTTGCGCGAAGATATCATTTTAGTTTTGATTACTGACGTATCTGATTTTTCTTTAACCCTAACCACCGAGTATATTGAACTGTTTCTATGTGCCACGTGTATGTGTACACACACAAACAGCGTGTACATAAAGGCGACTCTCAAATGTTTTTGTTCCCGGAAGTTCCAAGGACGCTCAAGAAATTACAAAGAGACAAATGTATTTAGCATCGATTTCAGTTGCGAATAAAATACTTTTAGCTTTTGTTCCTCGAGATTAATCACGTTCACTAAATTTAAATGTAACTGTAAATCGATAAGCGCAATACATAAAGTCGTTTCATTACCACCGTAAAAAACATTTCAAATAACAGATAAGAATACGTTTAAATTGCATCGATCAGCGGCAATAAAATTCTGATGAGCTTCGTAAAACAAATAATTAAAACACGTAACTTTAATTCTCAAAACCGGATCTTTTCAAAATTCAATTCAAATTGTTAGGCTCAGGGTTCGTTGTCCGAGGATCAAATACAGTATGGGTTAAATATTGATACCGAAACGTATCGATATTCGAAATATCACCCATCTCTATTTCAGATCAACAACAATGGATGGGATGTAGAGTTGACACGTTTCAAGTCTATTTAAACACGACAGAAGACAAATCTTATCTAAGTCAAGATCTAAAAGAAAATAAGGAAAGATGAGGAAAATGCAAATTCTGATATGCTTGATGTTCCTTTGTGTAATACGAGAGGCAAGCACTCGTTACACGTATGGCATCTCGTTAGTGGACCAAATGAGAAACGAGATGTGGGAACACGAGATTTTGATAGAGAAAAGGTTATTCAATCAAAGATTCGACATGTTCGATGGACGCGAGGAAGAGAAGTATCTGTATTTGATAAAGAGTTTCAAATCCTTCGGCAACGAATTGGACCGAAAGTTTCCGAACAACACTCGCGAACAGCTAAGTCCACTCAGTTCCCTGTGGCTGTGGGCGCAGACAGAGAACGAGCTGACAGCGATCGACGGTCTGTACAAGGTTTTCCGACAAATGCAACGGGAGATCATCGACGAGAACGCGTATTTGGATCTGCAGAAACTGGCAGATTTCTCGGAAACCATTCTAACCGATCCGAACGTGTCCATACTGACCGCCCTCAATCGTATAGCCGACTTCGTAGTGCATGACAAATTGTTTGTTTCAGCCTACCAGGTAGCATTGTAGCGAATATTCTTTGATAATTGATTTGAAATAAAACGAACGCTAATTTAACCATTATTCGATTTGATTTTCTGTTCTGCGTTTGCAGGAGGCAGCCTCTCAAATCTGTACCGAAAATCAATCACTTCAACAATTACTTTATAATCTGTATAGTACAATGACTCTCACAGAAATCAAGGGCTATAGCATGATTCAATTTTCTTATACATTGTTGAGACTCTATAATCCAGGTATAATATTGTAGATCGTTTGTGCGAATTATTAAAAGATAATTGTTCATTTTTATTAACTTTGTCAATTTAATGTAGGCTCTAACTTCACCGAAGAAATGAAAACAGTTCAACAACAATTCGAAACGAGAACGTCGGAGACCATAAGAGCGGTGAAAACGGCCATGGCTTTCGCACCCAAAGACGTTTGGAGATGTGACGCGAGGATACCTAAATTAGGTACAATACCGATCACGTAAATGCAGGGAAAGAAACCCCAACGGTTGTCTCATTGCTTGAGAATGGAAAACCTTTTGTACTTTACAGCGTAATATCATTCGGTAAGGAACATAACCTGAACGATTGTTGCAGATGAAACATATACCCAATTAAGTCGGCTATTTCAAGGATACATCGTGAACGAAGTAGACCTAAACAAAGACGGGACGTGTAAAGAAACTTGCGCCTATTACACGTACACGAAAGTGTACGGATGTTACAAGAATCAATTTTGTAGCAATCAACGCAAATGTAAGGGTAAAATAGTGAACTGCGAATACATTGATTCGGATATGTGGATCTGTCCATCGGTAGATTAAAGTTTTCTATATCTGCAGTATACTCTATACTGTAATGCTGAAATTTTATATATATATATATATTTTGTTTTTTAGACATACAATAGCGATAGGAGGTACGAATACATAGAATACGAAAACGGCAAGATATTTGGCGAGAAGAGAACCTGCCCCAACTTGAAAACGAAAGTCGATAGCTGGTGGCGTTGGCTGTTCTGGCACTGTAGCTATTGTTTCTGTTACTGCGACGATAACAGTGACAAATCTGATCGATACTTCAGCCTGAGAGAAGTCGTGTCCGACGTGGAGAACAACAAGTAAATTTGTCGCTGTTTTAAATGATTTAACCATTGATTTTATAAATAACCATGTGTTATTTGTTGCAGGGTTGTAACAGGCATCAGATTGAAGAAGGTGAATCAAATAATACACATGCAAATACAAGAAGGCGAATTGTTGCCGTATGGAAACATCGATAAAGCTAGCGTACAATGGAAACCAATCAATGCATTTTCAATATTAGATAGCAATATCAAAAAAGATGTCGACTACCATACTATAACCTGGGAAAAAAGAGGCCTGGATCTAGATGATTTGCAGGCAGGCGACCGTTACCTTCTAACAGGTATAAAAATATTTTTTGTATACTTCGTGGAAACGAGAAAACAATAACATTTTTTTCAGGTGTTAAATTTAGAATGATTGGTTCACGGCTGAGTTTAGAAGTGAAACATACACCGTTCAACTTCACAACAGGAAAGTTAACAGAACCGTTAGCGAGAAGTTTCTGGACGACCAATGATATAACTGATAGGTAAAATCTTTGGCAATGTTTGTTTTTTGTTGGAACACTGACATGTATAATACTTTATGAGCTACTTTCGTCTGCAGGGAGGAACTGAAGCTACAGAACCCTAATATTCCGACTCGCCAAGCTCTACTGGCGTTACCGGATTCGAAACAGAATCAATATGTGAATTTCGCACCAAGCGACCGTGTAAGCGACGCTGCACAAAACACGATACCATTCATTGATACTCAACCAGTGGAACCAAACCCACCCGTTCCATTACTGGGCGCTGGGATTTTCCACAAAGGTCGAAAGGGTTCAGGGGGATACGTAGCGATGAAAGTAATCACGTACGATTTTACTAACCATCTACGAGCTGATTTACCTCCCGCACCGACTATTATCAATGCTCCAAATGAAATAAAAGCAGTGTGAATTTGATCTGTATACGGGTAACACTGTTATAGTCTGTAGAATTTTATTTTTTTTATGTTGTTTCTATTTTCATATGTCTTTCATTTATGTTTCAGTAATAGATTAAATCTTGTTTATATATATCGCTTACAAATTTTCAGCCTTATAATCATTTGAAAACTATCTGGCAAATAATACTAATTTTGTTCTGTGCCATTTTTTTACTACTTATGTTTATATGTAATTTTAAAACAGTATTTCATTAAAAGTGAAATTCGTTTATGTCCTTGTATAGCTCTCTGAACCAAACTTATCTCTCAGAATTCCCAATAATAGATATTAATTAATTTACAAGGAACCCATAAGAAACAACAGATATTTAGGTAATTCTTAGATACTTTCAAACTCTGTGATCTAATATAAATCACGTTTAAAACGAAAATAAATGCATGTATAAGAAAATAAAAGTTGGTGTGTTAAGTGTTTACTGTTGATATGTTGAATCAATTCCATTGGAAGCACATAATTAAAATAGATAATAACTGTACAATGGCGAGCATACTAAAGTTTCTCTAGGGAAAACAGAAACCTTGCCATTTGTTTTGTATTTAAAAGTTACTAGGTATTATGTCTTGACAATAATTTAACAGGTCCACTATCCGTTTTTCCTCAGTATTAAATTAATTAATTCTTTGAAATGAGTATTAACTCTAATACATAACAGTAATACATAACCTCCTTAAGGAAGCCTATGATACTCGATAGGGTATATTGTACACTTTTTCTTAATAAAATTAATTAAACAATTTTTTTCTTTCTTAATACCCTCATAACCTTCATCGACTTATAATTTCTTTACGCGAATGTAAGAAAAATATTTCGTTAAATGACGAGTGTACTCACCTGAACTCGTAGAGGATGCATCATCAAAAGGTGTAACATATCGGTAGGTGGTAGTAGATCGTTCAGAATAGCTCCTTGCTGACGCACAGCTTGACACATAAATACAGCGAAGTATCGATGAAGTGGAAGATGAAATGACACTTGCAGACTATCATTCTGTAACAAAACAATACAATAGTAACAAATTAAGATCACATTATTTTAATGTTAAGTAGATGTATTTACGTACCACGTTTGGATGAGTGAAATTTATAGCGTCTAACCAATCTTGTAATGCTGTAAGACAAAACGTAAGAACTCTACGAGTGAGAGTCGCACTTTCAGGTCCACGCAAATGGGAGACCAAAGCCCACATCGGATATGCACTAGCTTCTAACTCGGCACTGAATGCTGCGTAGTATGTGTTAGACTCGTACTCGACGTGTTGACTTAGTTCTCGTTGATTCACATTCATTCCTACAGGAAAGATAATGTATATTTATGTAGAATGTACAGATGTATATACAGAAAATAATTTTAATTATATTCAATAAGAATACCTTGAAACATGGATAGGAAGTCAAACCACATTTCTAAAAGTGTATCATCACTCATAAACCTAAGAGCTATAGGCTTATGTGAAAGAACATTGTTTAAATCTGACACGATCGGCCAGTAACAATGTTCTTTCATCACTTGTCGTTCACAGTCCACTACGTAGTGGAAATTTTTATCTGGATCTAAAAAAATAATTATATTTAATTTCAAATACTGTATTCCAACGTTTTGAACTCATAAAAATACATACCATGTAGAGTATTCTGAATTAATATTTTACTCATCATGTACTTTAAGGTAATAACCATAACATGAAGCAATTTTAATTGATCCACCATTCTCAATGCCAGACTTTCGTTACTAAATAGCTGCAATACAAAGTGTAAATATATGAAATACATTTTGTCTGAACTGTATTGAATATATTGAACTGTGATGATGCTTACCTGCACACTGACATGGACTACTTTATTGCTCAAAGTATCAGGGTCTGGTGAACGTTCGAGCATCATCGAGACTCGGCTGTAGTGTAATACAAATGCACGAGTAAGTGCTTCTTTATAATCTGGATCAGGTAACATATTTAGTAGTAGGCAAACTAATTTCTGCGGAAATTCGTAAGCCACTGTCCAGAACATTAATTCTTCTAAGAAGGTGGTATGTTCTAAGTTCTCTTGCAGTGATGCACATTCTGAAACGCAATACAAATGAAATGTTTGTTCTTTTAATGCACAACTATCAATGGAAAAAAGAAAGTCACCTTTATATTCATCAGGTGGTTCTGGATTTGGTAAAGACTTCATTGCATCTTGATATATTTGATTGCTATCCTGACAATAACTATCATACTCTGGTTGTCCAGTTGAAATAGTAGGATCCATAAGGCGCCTATATTTCTGAGGATCTGTAAGTGCTGATGTCATGACATGTCTCATTAATGCACCCATCTTATTCAAATCAAGAAGCATGGATAAGTATCCATCTGCATCTTGGATAACAACCCTAAAATCTGGGCCACCTGCTTTGCTGTAATTCAAAAATGTTTTTCATGTGTTATATATATTCTTATTATATGTTTATAATAAAACATAACATGTTAATAATAAAACATTTAACACACCAATTCTCACGCAAATGTTGAATAAGACGAAGAATTATTCTAGGCATCATTGCTTCTGCTACACACATCAAATCTGATGGTGCAGTTGACTTATCTGCAGCAGCTTTTGGACCATGTCTATCACAAAATCTATAAAATAATGGTTTTAAATAATGTCCAAAGCAATGAAAATAATTTCATTTTGATAATTAAACAGAGGTCTTACCCTATCTCTTTCATAACTGATGCATCACCACAATCACATGCTCCTCCTGCTTGACTGAGGAACATGTTGAAGTCATGGCTATAATGGTTGCCCTTTTTGAAGCACTCCGTACATAAGGACATACATGGTGATATACCACAAGTACGACAACGGTAAGCTACAAAATTCGGTGTCCAAACCAGCCCACATGTTGTAGCATTGTCATACATCCGTACTGAAATATTTACAAGTGTTCACTTTAATAAAAAAAATTTCATTCAGTACTATGCACATGTACTGTATACATACATGTAACACATGTTTAAAAACTTAAAATTTATAAAATAATGTAAATAATTCTAGTTTAGAGTACTTATTACATTCCATAAATGTTAGTGTTTTAATGTTAACACTGTGTACAGCTACATTTTCATACCTATAATAGCTCATATGAACATATATTTATTGCATAATGTTACTCATGCCAAATACGCAAATTGCATTATACTTATAGATTTTACATTAACGCTCATATTGTAGTATTTTATTTATACATAATAACTATTGGTTACATTACATATAGTAATAACTTATAGAATGTTTCTATGCTATTCTCATCCACTGTAACCATAAATTTAAAATATTCATGTGTTTTAAAATAATTTGTAATAAACTAAATGTTTAAATTCAATTATATTTATAAAGATATGTATACACCATGAATTATGCTTGCGTACAATGGTGTAAGAAAATAAATACACTTAATATATCCTTTTTATTGTAAAATATAAGGTGCATGCAATAATAATAAAACATGTTAATACTTAGTAAACATGTGATTAGTACAACATCGGTAACATAGGTATAAAGTTGTTAAATTTGGAAACTTGATTAAGAATGTGAATTCAAGTATTCCTTTTATTTGTACATTTAGTGAGTAAAAAACATGTGTAGTACCTGTATTGGAAAATTCATCCGGCGTACGACCACCAGCCATTAACCACTTAATCCAGTCAATGATCTCCCAATCATCAATAGCTTTGCTAGGATTCAAAAGAACATCCAATAGGTTGGTAAGAGGTTGTGGGCAGCCACTGTTAGGAGCTGAATTGCTACATTCTGCATGAATATAAGCAGCTGCATCACGTTTGGCCTTGTTCATCAATGATTGAACTAAGCTGCTAGAAGTTGAGGCCATCGCGACAAAATCGACCTCGCACAGCGAGGATACCGCTGATGTTTAATACGTTCTGTGGTATCCTCTAATAATGATAAGTTTACAGAAAACAAACGAACGAGTCAAGTAGAGGATCAGGTGATATCGACGTTAAAATTTCAGGAAGCCGACAGGACATCCGATAGTTGCCTGACGACCTGCACCTTTTTGCGTGTTTCTCGTATGAAAACTTCCGGGAAACCTTTCAAGTAGAGGCGGCCCGCGGACCAAAGAATTCTGAACAACCTCCATATCAATGAGCATCTCCCGTCAACTTTGTCTTCCTCATCAATTTTGACAACATGACGAAAGCACCAAGGGACCGTTACCTTATACCACTCTTCTGAACCGTGGATAACTATCGACTTACGGATTTCGTGTTTCGACAAGTACTTGGTACTTGCACAATAATCGTCGTTGATAATACGACACACATCCACATTTACAGAACAGCAAAAGCACTCGATCACCAATCGTTCGATCAATTGACCACAGCTTATATTCTTCTACGGTACGTCTTCTTCTCTTTGATCAAGAATTTGTCTATCTTATCGACGGAACAATGACAGACTACCAGATCTTGCTTTTCTATAGAATAAATTTCGTCATAACGTTTTCTCTACGTTTATTACGTTGATGTATTTCATTCCTTTTATTACCACAGCTGTGAATAATAAATATATAAAATTTATCAAAGTTGATTGTCTTAAATAAAAGTAAAACTTGTAATATATTATTTATTCACCTTATTTATAATCCAATCACATATGATTCCCTGGACAAATTGGTCTATTAATAAAAGTGATGCCTTTATTTGTAACAATTATGTGTCACCTTAAAAAATTATAAAATGACATTTTAATTTCATACTGAGTTCTTTTTCATATAATTGTACAATAGTAATTATTATTTAACGTAAATTTAAATGACAATTATTAAAGACATTTATAGAGACATTGAAGTTTCAAAAATTTCATCAGGATAAATTACTAGTAAGTTTAAGTTGTCAGTCTGGTAACATTGACGATCTGGTTCTCTTTTTCGTTCGGCTAATCGAGCGTGTACGTTGCTGTGATAAATAACATTATTAATCGCAGGTAATCTCTTTTTTTAAAGTTCATCCGATGTAAATTTATTATAAATTGGTTGTTAATTTTAATAATCTATCTTTTGATAATATTATTTCTTATTTAACCCAGTGTTAAGAAAAGTTGGTAACCTATAGTATTCAATGTAGTCAATACAAGTTGTTTCCCGTTGTCGTTATTTTGTTTATTAGATTTAAATTGTATCATTAGAATTTATTAATATTTGATTGAAATTATTGCATCGATATTTATTTCATGTATTGTTTGTGCATAAAGGAAGATGAAAATCTAAATCTACTTCATGTTTGTAATAGGTTATGTCTAAATGACAACAGTATAACTACTCAGTACTATACCTTGATGAATAAATGTTTAATTATTTCTATAAATCCACTAATTCAGAATTACTTTTTTTTTCAGTCATGGTGCGTATGAACGTTCTTAGCGATGCTCTTAAATCCATTAACAACGCTGAAAAGCGTGGAAAAAGACAGGTTCTTTTAAGACCCTGTTCAAAAGTAATCATCAAATTCTTGACTGTAATGATGAGGAAAGGTAAGAAAATAAATAAATGAACAAGTTGAAATATAAATATGTAAATACAATTATATAATGTAATTGTATAACTAAATTGTGTATTATTTATTTCTATGAGTAAGATTCCTGTGTCCAGTATTCGACTAATTGTTGTTATTCCTTTCAGGTTATATTGGGGAATTTGAAATTGTTGATGATCACCGCAGTGGCAAAGTAGTAGTAAATCTTAGTGGAAGGTTAAACAAGTGTGGTGTAATTTCACCTAGGTTTGATGTACCAATTAATGATATTGAAAAATGGACTAATAATCTGTTACCATCTAGACAGTTTGGGTATGTATTTTTAAATTTATGTTCTGCAATAAAGAATTGATTGTTTGTATAAAATAAAATTTATGTTATAGATATGTTGTGCTAACTACTAGCGGAGGAATTATGGATCATGAAGAAGCAAGAAGGAAACATCTTGGAGGAAAAATCCTTGGGTTTTTCTTTTAATTTTTTATTTAATTAAATAAAATTTTAATATCAAATGGCCTGATATTCTTTGCTACCTTTTCAGTAACATCAACATTAATATATGTAATTGATATTTATTACCTGTTTATTCAATTCTTATTCTTACATTTAAAGAAATTTGAAAATCAACAATACATTTTTAATATTGTTTACTCATAAAAATGAAATGTAGAAAAAATAAAAAAAGGATTATAGAAAATAGATATTACGAAAAAGATTAAAAGAAATGTTTTATCGAGGATAAATTATTATTTCTTAATTAAGAATATTATCATTTTTCTGTAATATTAATTAATTTTTAATGAAAATATATTTTTCGTAGAATGTGTGTGTGATATATTGAAGTAACTACTAACCACCGCATACCAACCTGTAGAAACTCTCTGATTGGTTATCGTAAGTCCTCGCTGATTGGTCGGTGGCTGTTGGGGACGTTAAGCATGCGCGTGGTTAGAATTTCAACTTGATTCCTCCTGTGGACGCAGCCGATGACGGTCAGTCAACAAAAGTTTGTAATTCGAACGAAACTCACGGACAGGTCGGAGCATGTGTCGCGTCATGCTTGTTTTTATTTTTCGTTCAAGTTTTGCAATAAAAATTTTTCGATTGTGTTTTTTGTGTAAATAAAATAAAGTGTAAATGAGTTTTTAAGAAATTCAACGGTGTTGCCAGGTGTTACCAGGTGAATGTGACCGTTTTGTGCTGCATTACCTGGGACTTTCCTGAAGGGACAACCTTACGGAAGAAAGTATTAAAACTGATTTTTATATATAGTGAATTTACCTGGAAGAAAACGATTGTTACGGATTCAATATCAAGCGATTTGACATTTGAATTTTAACATTTCCAACACGTACATCTGTTTACTTTTTAATAATCATCGTATTGTGCAAGATATTCTAACAAAGATCCACGATCGTTTATCGTTATTACGACGATTTTCACGTAATTTTACTTGCTGTCGTAATATTTTTACGTGGCTATAGTTATCCAAGATTGATGTATATTTCAACGAATTTTCGATTAAATTAATCATAAAAATGAATATTGTAACGATACACCGTGAGAAAGCATCGAACGATACGTAACATTTACGGTAACAAAGTTGCAGCGATGTATTAGTATCAGAAGGAGAAGGATAATAAAACAGTTGAGTGTTTGAAGATCGAATGGAAAAACGTTACGGATGCTTCAGGATCGTCGGTTTTTCGAAAGAGGAGGAGGGACTACGGGTGCAAGTAAAAGGAATGTTGTCTCACAGGTGTACGTTGTAATGCTCTTTCGTTACGTCCGTTGAAAGAAAAACGCGATCGAGGCTGATATTGAACGCGTGAACTTAAAGGGCACGAAAAAAATGAGGAGAGCGTACAGGAATTGTTGGTATTCGTTCGCGTAACTTGACCGTGCGATTGTACGACGTTCGCGTTAGTGAAGTGTGAAGGAAGTGCAAGTGGCGAGAGAGCGGTACAGCAAGAATTTACCAAGTAAAACATGGAGATGCTGTGGAGAAATGCAGTGGCGGACCTGTCGACCTTCCTTAGCACGAGGACGCGGATTTTGTTTGCCGCTGTCTATTTCATCTGGATCGCTGGCAGCGCCTGCGCCACTGGTGAGTTTTCGCGCCCATTTCCATCTTATTCTGATATTTTTCAATTTTCCTTCGCTTAAGTGCGCGTACAAAATGCGCTACATTTTTATTCTTAATTACATATTAGCATCGATACATGCTATTTCCATCTTTTAAAATTAAATATTTGTATTGTGGCGTCGTAAGAAGATACGTAAGTCGATTACCGGCTGAAAGTAAAGGTTAATCATTTAACGGATTAAAATTAATAACAGGGCAGGATTTTTGGACAATTAATTCATGAGTTCGATGACTGTTCGTAATTGCAAACAGTATTTAGATTGTCGCGAAACTGGCACGGGTACAGGATACACGGTCCGCGTTTACGATAAACGCGACAAAGATGTACGGTCCGATGTGAACACGCGGCGAAAGAGTTGAACGTTTCCTGAAACGGGTCAAGCCTAATTTGCGGCGATTTAAACATCGGGAAACGTTGCTGAGTAGAAACAAAATAATGAACTTTTGGCTCTCGACCAAATTGCTTTTATATACAATCCTTTACATGTAACTGGTATATAGCTAATAGAGGTTAGCGTACTTCTTCTAACCCTTTTCTAGTTTGATCAGCATCGTGCGAATTTTTAAACGCAGGAAATTAAGCATATTTTGAAATAGTAAATTTCAAGTCTGTGCGAAAATTAGGGCTAATAGTCCTGTTATCGCTGATAGTTTCGCTTAATTGTAGAGGTAATTGCGCGGTTATATGATTTATCGCTAGGATATCGATGGGTCACCGTGCTCGGTGGCTGTTGTGTACATTGCGCTTTATTATGAACGGTATCAAGGGCGGATTGTACGCGTTACGTTAAGGGGGCTCGCGTTAATGGGCTATAAGTTGTTCTACACCATAGGTCCGCCAAATGGCCCTATGAATTTAAGACCCCTTTTTGCGAATGCTCATTTATGTTAACTTAGCAAATGGTAATTACAGATTTTTAAATAATTAACAAATCTGAAATATATTTTATAGTTCAACGCCTAATATTCTAACTGGGATTTTTAAAGGTACAAAATAAAAATATTTTGCTGATCCAACTCATCAAATACAACACTTCTATTAACATCATTAATATAATCATTAGCTCATTAGCGGCTAATTACTTTAACCGTTAGATGCGTTAGACTTACTTTCAAATTCTTAAGTAGTTAAACCAATTGTTCAAAATTATTGAATTTGATACAGTATCGCGGTTACAATGAAAAATATGCATGAAACGGTAACGAGGTATCAGTGAATTAATTAGGGCGTGAAGATATCAGTTACGGGTTAAATATATCGTGTTAAAGAATCGGGCCACCTTTCTTTACGCTTTGACCAATTAATATGACAGAAATCTACGAAAAATCAGTCCCCTTTTCCAACCATCGGGGAACGTAGGAGCCAGACTAATTGAGATTTATTACGACATTAATCCGCCCAATTGTGCGAACGAAGTTAAACCCGTTGACCTCTTCGTTGACGATTGGAAAGGATACGTAGCACGTGCCACGATAAAATAATACCGCCGCTGTATTATCATAGAAAAATCTGCTCCAATTTCTCCGATTCGATGACCTTCAAAGGACGAAAGCGTGAATTTTTTCTTCATTTTCACTTCTGTTGTTTCGTTTTAGAACGTGGTCCACCGAGGAAATATTTAACAAATTTATTGCTATGCAATGAAAGAAAGATATTTGAAGAAACAACTTCAATTATTTTATAATATCGAGTCACACTCGTGACGCACCCTTTCAGATATGACCTTTCCCCTTCAAATTTTGATTACAATTCAATTTTAAGTTTAATTATAATTAATGCAATCAAGACTTATCAAGCGTGAAGTATAAATAATATTTCGATTTTTTAAAATAAATATTTAGTTGTAACTGACGCACCCATTGGGTAAATCATAGGTTAAGGGGTTAAGGGTTGAGAGGTTCGAATAGGTAGAAGTTTATTCCACGATGATTCTCTTGAATTATCGTAGTTTGTCATGGGTCAGATATCCCCGTCCCAGAAATACTGCATTACGAGAAATTGGCATGCGTTTCGTATTAGTGTCTCAGGAAAGACGAGCATTCTAGTGTTTCCAGGTCGATGGTCGGCATAATGTAGCCGGGTAAAGGGCGTACGAGCGCAGTCTGGTGTAAAGGTAAATTGGCGAGTGATCCGGGGGAAGAAGAAACTTTCGTGTGTAATAGTCCTTTAAAATGTACCAAAAAATGAAAGAGACAGAGAAACACGGGTCTGTTTTTCGTTGCAATTTTAGAGAGCTTCGTAGTAGTATTGTTCATTCGTGCTCTATTCATGGAAAAGTAATAACTTTCTTTTTGAAATGCATCTGGTATATTAAAGACTAATTGCAAAGTTAGAAATTAATTTTAACGAAGATTAGAAACGTAGTTTTGTCGAAACAGGATAAAAGTTACTTTCTTAGCCAAACACATTGAAAAATTAGAAATTTTAATGAAACTTTTCTAACTATTTTAATCTTTCCTTATAGTTTCCTTTGTAATGCAATCTAAAGTTTATATTAAATGCTAGGTTTAATTAACACTTTGATTGCCACGTCACCCACATATGGGCGACACTTATAATATAAAATTTGTCAAAAATAAAATTACTATCAAATGGAATTTTTGGTAGCTGCAGCAGTCAAAGTATTAAAAGAAAATGTATTAATTAAGTATTAATTCAGTACTGAATATTTTCTGTAAACTTTAATCAATCTTATATTGAATATCGACTTCGATCAAAAGAAAGCAAACAAGGAAAGAAAAAAATATTAAATGATTATTAGGTTTTTTCTTGCATTCCTATCTGTTAACTCAGACACCCAATCTATTATTATGTACGAATGACTAACGTAAAGGAACTCGTATAACTTAGGCATTCACCTTACGTGTACAACGTGCACGTTCTTAATGTACAACGTACATGCGAACGCTTTTATTGCCGGTGTACCATCGATAATTACTATTAAATCGTGTGCATCCGTGTGCCGTCTTAATTGCACTCGTACCGTTGAATTATATGCACGCGACCCTGTTGTTCTCATTGTCGAGCCGCAATATGCGTACGATTCGCACGGATTGATTAAAAGAAAGACAATTGACCCTTTCATGCACGAATTTTGAAATGCCCTTTATACGATTGTGAACCCTTCACGAGATCGGGTCAATTATGACCCAGACCTATAAATCGCAAGATTTTCATATATTGGTCGAAAGAATATTTAAAGGAATTGAAGCTTCAAAGATGATAATAAAAAATAGTTTAAAGTTCAATATTAATTGTTGAGTTCTCTCCCTAAGCTCGTATAGATCACATATTATTAAACATTAATAAATTTTCATATTGTGTACAATAAGTTAAAAAATCTTGCCGTTTCTGTATTTTACAAAGCACCGAAAGGGTTAAATATCTGACATTTAATCGACAACGATTGAGCAAAATTAATTTGCATAAATATCTCCAGTATGTGGTTGTGCATTAAAGGGTTAATTAATGCACCCAATTAGATGTGAAGTTTTCGTTTCTTTTGATTGGGGGTATGGTTTGGTAACGAGGACAGACGTTCATTGATTAAATTTTCCTTGAACAACAGAGGGCATTGATACACCACCCCATAGATAAGAGAAGATAAGGAACGAATTTGGGCAATTGGAGCATCAACGTACAAACAACCTCAAAAGTTTTATTTTTCTTTCCGAATTTTCATCCGTTTCCCTTTTACGAAATTTGTAAGATCAAACGAACGGAAACATCTTTGTTTTTCACTAAAAATTGCTTTTTCTTTTCCGATAAGATTACTAATCTTTGTTTTTATTTTATAAAGTACCCTTATCAGATATTTAAAAATACGAATAGTTTCAGTTCAAGTAATAAATTTATAAAGAAGAATGTATTAAAAAACTATAAAATAAAGTTCAGAAAGTTCAAGAAACACTTACATTAATATTTTAAGAATATAAAGTATCAAAAAATAAAAATTTCTTTATAAAATCGATAGTTTTTTAATTTATTCTGATGATTTATCAGTTAGAATCGTTGTTTAAACTTTCTACTTGGTTGTTATTTGCTCGTGTTACTAGAGTTAATTGACACTCGCATTCTTCACTGTCTATTTTTGATTAATAAACACGAACACTGTTTACTGCTATTCTAGTTACTGCTGCATATTTCTCTCGTTACTCGCAATGTTATTTATTGCTTGTGGTATTCGATACTCCTGTTACTTAGTTCTCTATCGATGAAACAAGTACACAAGTTCATACCTTACAGATTTATCAAACATTTATCGCGCGATTATAAACCGATATGAAGAAAATGAGGTATTAAGTGTTACAAAACTATTTGAATTCATTTCATTCGTGATTCAAATATGAAGTAATAAATTATAATATTTTATTTTAAAATGAACGTCTTATTAAAATTAACATGGTTCTTTCAAATATTAATAAGGGAGTAAATAATTACCATTAAAATGTAATATAAATAATAACTTGTGTCACGAGTGTGACTCGTCAAAGTATGGCAAGGGGCAATCGAACTCGATTATTTTCGTATAAAAGTACGCATTTTGACGCTTACCATGCTGCCAAAAATAGCGAAATTATCATCAGTATTGACTGGTTCTGGCGTGATACAGCGCCGGGTATCGGATTCGATAAATGGACAGGAAGACGAGATCTCTCGTGTATTCAGGTCGTTGTGGTCACTATATGGACGACGTATCCACTATATGGATGAGAGAAAAAAGGAAAAGGTTGGTTCGGTAACCTGTACCATGTAAAAAAGTAACTGGCACGATGGTAGAGGTGCACATAATGCCACGAAAGGTATCTATCACTGGCGTCAGCTTAAACCGTGCCACAATAGAGGACAAGGGCCTTTACCTGGCCCTCGAGTACAGCCTCTACCTATCCTCTCCTCTACGTGTATTGGCCTCTGTTCCACTCATGCCATTTTCTATAGCATTCTTCCCGTTTTACCTGCTATATACTGGGTGTCTTCAAAATAAATCATCGAATAGATCCGCAAATGATTTATAAAACAGGCTTAATCGATCTTGACCCCCTATAAAGACAAAAAATTATGTTTAGGCTATTGAGAAATAATTATATCTGGGCTATTGAGAAATAATTGTTTTGTCTTAATCTTCTCTCTTTAGAGAAGAGGTCAATTATTTTGTGAGGGTGGATTGAATTAACACCTTGACCACTGCGTCGTCCATATATGGGTGACACTTGAATTTCTATTAGAAATTCTTATTAGAAACTGTTGTCCATATTATTAGGAATTCTTTAATTTATTTGGTTGAAAATATAAAATTTGTGAAAAATAAAATTACTATCAAAGGGAAATTTTGGTAGCTACAACGTGGCAGTCATAGTGTTAAAGAATTAATTCTTTAATCCACGAGTTCTTTAGGTTTTTAATTATTATATTTCTGTACATGTCGTTCTGAACATTATTTTCAATTTAAAAGTAAATACACCTTAAACGCCGGCCAGTTCTATCGTCAAGTGTTAAAATCGATCAATTTTCATTTTCCAATTGACAGCATGACACTGAAAGACAGTGGTTGACTTTTGTAATAGTTAAATTGCTGTTATCTATCTACTCAGGCGTCGTTGCACGACAATTGCACTCTTCAGTCTTGTCTTTCATTGTTACAGCCCTAACTGCTTCCTACTTCGAAAAGTTTCATCTTGATGTAACGCTGGATGACGCATCGTACGTCTTGTACTTAACCGTGTTATCGTAGGGCTAAATACTTTTTACGCAAAATAAAATTTTATTGTCATAATTACTATCACCTGAGTGATACCTTAATTTCCATTAAAAAAAATAACTATCAAATGGAATTATTAGTAGTTGCAACGTGGCAAAGTGTTATTTTACACTTACAATTTGTATTCGGCAACAATCTTCGGTTCCAATTAAACTTGAATTCACAAAGAACCTACTCAACCTCGAAGGGCTATATTCCTTCGCTATGTACCGAAGGGATCAAAAATCTACCCCAGGGTTAAAAGTTGACGAACTCTAGGGGATCGGTTCGCGACCCTTGCACTTCGTAGAGGGATATTACACCTAAGCCCTTTTTTTCTACGTACGGTGCATAGTTCTTGGCAGTACACGTACATACGTGTCTGAATGCTACTGCTCGTCGACCGGATGTCCCCTTCTCTTCTTCCTTTTGGCTCTTCCATCGCATCATCCTCATTATCGTCATCTTTCTTCCTTCAGCAGCTCGATTCGCTGCCGGTTACCTTTGTCCTCTTTCACCTGCGACGAAGTTTCGTGTTTCCGATTGCCGTGGACGACCTGCATATCTAGCAGCCAATGAGAGTTGCATATTCATTGTGCATCCCGTGGAACGTCCAGTGTGTAAAATTGCTAAAACACCAGCGTTATTACCTTGTCCGAATAGCGCGAATTTCGAATTTGAAGAAGTCATCAGAGGGTAGTTCGTTAACCTTTAACCCTTTGAGGACTTGGCACTGTGCACGCATTTTCTAAATTTAATTCTAATAATAAAAATTAAAAACACAGTTTCGATATGGAACTGTAAAAAATTGTGATGGATCTTCTCTAGCACCCTCGAATAGCGCGAATGTGTCTCTTACGCATCTAACACTGAACGAATTGACCGTGTAATACTTCTATTACACTCTTCAATTATTTGATAGATTGAATCACGATTGACCCGGTTTATGTTGTCTGAAGGTTAATATTGTGGAATGTTAAAGTTGCCAGTTTAAAATTGTCCCTTTTTAATAATGAGAGAATTTTATAATATTTATAATCACATATCGTGAGAGGATTAGTTATATGAAACATTGAATGAGAACGTTCAATTGCTTCTTATAAATGGACTGAACATGTGTTATATCTATTCCAAAAAGCTGGTTAAACAGCTCGAGGCACGTTTATGTGTTATTGTTATCATCACCATGGTATCGTTTGTACGTGATACATGTGTTTGTTCAGATGGCTACATTATGGAAAGATACTGTATTACGATCTGCCGTTATTTTGTTATGATAAAAATTAATCGCTGTCAGGAGTAACATCCTTTCTCGATTAATACGTATGATTATGAACTGTCTATTTAATTCATTTTAATATGAAACGCGTTTACTAGAAGCATATAATGTAATTTAATTTATATAATATAATTTAGTAATTTCTACGTTGTAATGAAATATATGTTTAACTTTATTTTTATATCCCAAATATTAAAATATTAAATACTATATAAACGTTTCAATTCCATAAATCTTAAAACATTCCTTTAAATATTAATATTTCTAACATATAAAAGTCCATCGTCGTCTGGATTAAAGGGTTAATTTTCATGCCCATCCTAAGCAAAGCGCATATAATTTCATTGTAGAACGTATCCCAGTTAAATGTACCGTTGGCTAATCAGTAAAACCTTATCAACCCGGGATCCACCCAGCGCACAATGGTTTCCGTTGTATGGTACTCGTTAGGAGGTGGTTTTCGTCCGACGGTTTGACAAAAAGAATTACGGTTCCTCACGACGTGTTCCAGTCATAGTTGACTATAATTCCCATTATTATTCTCGTGGTTGGTCGTCTAGGCGAGTGAAAGAGGCACGCGGGTACGCGCGGCGAACGGTTCCGTCGTCTGATGGTAGCCGGTGCAGAGGCCACTGACCGCCCCCGGCAAGGCTTTCTCATCCTCCGCTTCTTCTTTTCGGTTTTGTTCTTCGCCCGTTCGCCGAAGGGACGCACACGTGTGCGTGCGGATGCCTTCGAACGCATCGGCACACGTAAGTGGCCCTCCGCCGATTCAGACGAGTTCTCCTTTATGGAAGAATAGGCGACCAACTGGAATGACGGACGATGACGAGTAAGCCTGACCACTGCCTTCTTTCCTCGTTCCTCGTCCAGTAGGATCCTACGTTCGCTTTTTCTTCGGGTATTAACTTTACCGTTGATCGCTTGTTAATTCCAAGAAAGTGATGATTAACTGGCAGATCATCATCATTCCTCAGGTAGCAATCCAGTTGTTAGTTCTTGGAAGACTGTTCTTCTTCAAGGTGAATTTTATGTTACTTATTTCTTCAGATATTAACGTTATGGTTGTGTTATTGTTGATCCTGGAAAAGCAATGATTTAATTTCGTACGTGACCTCTATACTTTATGTTTTAATTAAAACTCTATTTTGAATTTAATTCTAATTGCAGTTTATATAATCGTAATTAATTTTAACATTGGAGCAATACATATTTAGTTCTACCTTAGGTTATGGGGTTAACAGGTTGTTACTGTTCTTCATCAGGAAGAATTTTATTCCATTTCATCTTCGAGGTATTTAACACGGTACTTTACACATACTTATGCTTACCATAAGGGGTCATTTGGCAGGGGTCATGTTCCTTTTCTTCTTAAAGAAATTCGTGATACTCCGTGACGAGTTCATCTGCTAATTGTAACAGGAAACGCTATTTTGGTATAACCATGAGTAGACAGTTTTAAAGTAAATTTTGAAAGGGGTCGTTTGACCTCGTTTGGTACGTTCAGTGTTAAATACTCAGATAGTATGTCAGAATCTTGAAGGATTTGATCCTAATAAATTTATAGAAATATAAAGGGAAACAAATTAAAAATACAAATGGGTTTATTTTTGTCATTCCTCGAATAGTCTCGACTTTACATCCAGTTCCTATAAAATACTTCTTGTCTGCGCTCGAGTAGAATCATTTTATACAATGTTCGATCCAAGGTAGGACGTTAACCGAGATTTTAGCTGATCCTGCACTCTCCACGGGTCTATCCGTTTGACTTGGAAATGAGGCCGTAGCAAAAAGAATCCCCGGAAACATTTCGCAAAAGTTCAACGAATTATGGAGCATCGTTTAATTCGTGAAATTGGCGAAAGAAACTCTATTGCTTTTGAAACTTTCGTTTTCGAGGCTAAACGCTTGCGAAAGCAATGACTAAACGGAACTGGCGGACAGTGACTCGATTCAAAGGAATCCTTTCAAGACTTCGATAGTCGACCGCGATCGCGTTCCCTGATGAGACTTCGTTTCGAAGAAGTCGAGCAATATCAAGAATTTCATCTCGAATCGGTACCAAAGCCAGAAGAATTTGAATATTTTAATCGTTTAATAAATAATTTTGGAAGAAGGGTATATCTTTTGCCATTCTTACAATTCTTGGTACCATTTGTTCAAATTATTCGAGTCACAGTCAATACCACTTCTACATTCAACAATGCGTTAACACTTTGGCTGCCACGTTAGAGCTCTTAAAAACTTCATTTGGTAGTAATTTTATTTTTAACAAATTTCATATTCTATTTCCATAATACTTCGTTAATTTTACTATTCATAACTAAATAAATAAGAGAATTCTTAATAACATGATTAGATACTTTTTAGGGAAATTCAGGTGTCACCCATATATGGGTACATGACAGTTAAATCATGCTACATGATAACCTTGTTTTGAAAGTATCTAATATTATCGAATTTTCATTATGGCCTTCGATTTCGATAAGAATATTCCGGAACCCAAAAGCAATATTTGACTGAGATTCGTGGATACACGCGGAATTCTGATTTCATTCTCGGCAACCACCCTTTAGACTTCGTCTTAAAGAACCGTGAAATATTTTCCCTCCTTTCCCGTCGAATTTCCTTCTTGGTAGCTCGCCAATCGGGTTCGCTCGGTCCCTGCCTCGTTGCATGGCAAATAGGATGCACCAATCGCGACAAACAGAGAAAATTTATCGTCCACGTGTTGTTCGTTATAAGACGAAACAGAAACGTCTTTGAACAGCGTTTGCTACGTGAAAGGCAATTTAAATATTTGTAGGGGGGGGGGGGGGGGGGCAATTAAGAAACGATGCATTCGTTAACGAATCGTCATCGTCGGTCTTGCTTCTGAAAAGTAAACCTTATCGAGGGAGTCATGGTGCTAATTACTTGCACTTAATGGAATTATTTAGGCACTAATTACAAATATGTTAGTAGAATAATAAATTTTCCAAATAATATTCTTTCTAGCAGCCATGAACTCATATTAGAAACATATTTTGTTAAGGGAGATACCGAAATTTTTGATTAGGACACTTCCTCTCTGACTCGATAGGACATTGCTCAAGCTCTCAGAAGGATCATCCTCATGGTTGTTCCGGGTGACACCCGGGTGTACGAAGCGTTTCTTCTTCTTTTTTCTGGACTTGTTCGCATTTTTTCTAGCGTACCGGTCCGCGTAAACATCGCCCCTCGGCTCCGTGGGTCGTATTGAAAAGTTCTCAAAGGGCGAAATAGATGTGCAACAGAGAAAAAGAGGAACGACGAGGAAGAAGGGATCCTCTTTCATCTGGGCCTCTCTGTAAGCTTCTTTCAGCGAACGAGAAGCCCAGGCTATCAAGTCAGACTTAAACAGCTCTGAAATTCATGACTCGAGAGGGTGGAGGAGGAGGAGGAGGACAGACTGCGAAGCCGGTTGATAATCTTTTCTCGTTCACGTATAATGAAACGATGGGATTTCTTCCTTTTCTCCGAAGATTGAACCCGATATCTGTGGGATAGTAATCAAAAGTTGCCCGTTGAGATTTTATTTCTTTAAATCCTCCCGGATGAAGGTTCAGCTTCTATGGGCGATTCAGTGATTTGGAGCAGAGCACGTAGGAAATAAGAAATTAGCAGGACTAGTTATGAAAATATTTAGAATAAGTAAGAACTGTCTATGGTGCAAGATTTTAAGGGGTTAATTCTTTCCTCGAGATAGTGATATAAAAGTTAGTCATTTTCCTAGGGTAGTAACATAATAGTTGGTAACTTCCTCAGGGTTTTGAGAATCCCTTGGCACTTCACTGCTAAAAGGACAGAGGGCCAATTATATCTACCTTCAATCCATGGTATTTGAAAATGAAAAATAAAAATACAGCGTTTAATATTAACAGTACTCAGCAAGAATATCCCCAGTTAATTGTGCTACATTTATACCCTAGTCACCAAAATGGACCCAAACGAGAACGTTTCTATTATACTTTAATTATAATATTTCTACGAATCCGCATTGTCAACCCATTGTTCACCGAATAATACATTCCAGTTTGTCCCCAACAAGGGATCGAATTTGCATCTAACTGTATGGCATCTCGTAATAACGGGCTGCATCTGGTTCACCGTGTCTTCTTGTTCCGGTGTTGACCATCAACGGTGTGATGGATGAAAAGTGAAAATATCCAGTGAATGGAATAGTATGTCGGCAGTTGCAGGTTGTATAATGCGTACCTATACGTACGCTGCCAAGGTCTCTATCAGTAACGGAAATTCTCGGTTACCTGAGCACGACTACGAAAGGACATTAAAAGTGTAACAGTTTCGCTAACGCGTTATGCCGGCCCGGATATCGAACCCCGTGTTCCGAAGAATGGGTTCTTTGATCATTTTGATGCAAAGCTTGTACAGGGTGGCTAAAAAATGTGGCATTATTGGTACAAAGCGTGGACGGTGGAGTCCAGATGGTTCGACATTGTTTGATGACATAAAAGCGTGATAAGATGGCACGTGTGTTGTGTCAATTTAAAGCTAAACTGCTGGCTTCGAAACATAAAAGGTTTAAATCAATTTCGTGACATCAAAGTATCGCAAAATAACACTTATGCTAAGTAAAATTAAAATACTGTTAAGTTTTTCGAAGAAAAAACTTTCCTCAAAACCGGGTATTTGTGACTTCTTAACACGCTCGCTTTTAACCCATTGACAGTCACTGGCAGAGCGTCAAGTTACCATTTTGCCCAAGGTACATAAAAACTAGAATTAGAAAATCTAAAAAACTAATTCTTTGGACCAGAATTCGTAATTTTACGTAATCTTACTCAGAGCGAGTATAGTCGCCCGTAGTAGCGGAATGGTTAAAGCTCAAAGTGTGAAGAAAATGACCGCATAAAGACTTCATCGACAATCTTAATACAAAATAGCCGATTATCAGTTGTCCCAATCAGTGTTATAAAATAACACCTTGGAGGATTGATCGCTCGCCGTGTCGTAGAAAAAGGAAACAAAGCCTGTTACCAGTTTTCGTACAGCTCACCTGGCGAATACAATTGATTGCGTAACTGTAGTACAGAGTTGTACGGTGTGGTTATTACCACACAGCACAGCCAAGTGTACCCACTTTTACCACGATACCGCATTTCCTGTACCGACTTTCAACTTTGCAATATACCTGCGCCCAGTCGAATGATGAAGTGTCTACCTTGCTTTTCCTTTTGAAAATAACCTTGCCCGAACGGTTTTCTTGTTCACTTACAAATTGACTCTAATACACGCGATAAATGGGTTACGGAAGTTTACGAATCTATCGTACAAATACAATTATTTGCATATTACAAAACTAAGTTTCACCAATCAACTCAGTTAACCCTTTTGCATATTCGTTATACTCCTGTGAGTACACCTTCCGTAATTTCACAACTTACTCGTTTTCTAATTTCACAAAGTGTGTGGGGTTTCTAAATCGTTAAGGTTTTAAGCGATGCTTATAATAAATTATTGTATATTCATTTTACTATTATTAACACTAAACGAAGCGGGGTCAAATGACCCCTTTCAAAATTCATTGTTATTTCTTCCGCTCGTCTGACTTTCTGTAAATTCTTATATTATCTGATTATTTAATTTCTCGCTTTCCATTTTTCTCAGCTTATTATTTACCGAGAAAAATTTGACACCTTATGGTAAGAATAGGTACGTTTAGTGTCAAATTAGTGTTTATTTATTAGTGTCAATATTTCGTATAGAAATTCAGAAATAGAGATCCCACCGTGTATTTCGTTATCCCAAAGGGTATTTTACGAGATAAACAAATAAAGTATCCCGCCAGGACTATAAGGGGAGATTCCAGAGCGACAAGTCGTAAGGTTGAGTTAGGTTGTGTCTTGCGTAGCATACAGAACTCCAGACCCATCGTGAATAGCAGTTTCTCAGACCGTCCCTTTCCAATCCCTACCCCTGGGATCCTTTCGTGGCTTCCCTTTTTATTTTATCTTTCTTTTTTTTTTGTCTTGTACTTTTTATCCCTTCCCATGCTTCGACCTCTCTTTCCACGTTTTACCTTCGCGAACTTGGCTCGCAGCTTCGTCTTCTCGTCCTCCCTGTCCCTTTTCCCCGCTGACCTTCCCGCGGTCTTTCTAGTCGTCGTCCGTTTCTTGGACTCGGCCGATAGAACCGACGTATACACGGCTGGTATCCCACAAATTGCTCGGCCAAGAACTTCGATGCGAGAGAAAGAGCATCAAAGTATCGAAGGCTTGATTCCTTTTATCTCGACAGGAAATACCTGTTCGGCCCATGCGCGATATCCAAAGGTGGATAGGAGTTCATTAACGCGCAAAAATATCCTCGTGTATCACAACACGCTGTAACACTAAAAGTTTTATTGGGTAATAACTTTGTCTTTGACAAATTTTATATTCTGTTTCAACGATATTTTGGTTTTTCCAAATAAACAAAAGAATTCCTAATAATATAGGAGACGATTTTTAATGGAAATTCAAAGGACACCCATGGGTGGGTGACGTGGCAGTCAAAGTGATAATTGTAATCATTTCAATTTCTATTATTTAAATTATTATTAAAATTTATGTTACAATTTAATATAACGTAATACTGGCGTTACTTTTGATTATTCTATAATATTCCATTTTTGATATCACCTACCAAAAAGATGAGATTACTAATTCCATTCACGCATCTAAAATCACCCAAAAGAATGCATCTTTCAACGATTTCCTGCTACGTTATTCGGCCTAAACGGGCGTAGTTGATCACTTATGCTTTTGGAATCAAAGTTGAAACGTGTTCCGCATTGCACGAGGTCGATCGATACGATTAACTTCTAGATATCTGTATATAACAGTTATTGCACTTTATTGAATTGGTTCATCGCTCTCGCAAACTTTAAATACGCTTTGTAAATGAAACTCGTATTGAAATGCATTTAATTAAACGTGTATTATTTCAGTACTTTATTCTGCCAGAAACCTGTTAATCGGCTTTTACGGTATTGTGGACTGTTGATTGAAGCTCGATTAATAAACCTCCAGTTATTATTTTATTGTCTATAATTCCGTTGAAATAATGAAAGTTAGAGTTAATCTTCCAAATTTTTATTATTTTCCAATTATAAAGTGGCAATGATAGATAATATATGAAAATTAACTTTTCTTATTTATAAAGCGATTGGCGTGAATGAAAATTATAATACGAAAGTTTAGAAATATGTTTAGTCTGCTTGTTCAATTTCGCGCTGGCATCTTTTAGTATATCGGTCACCCCGTTCGGTCCTTCAATCGGTTCAATCAGTTTAATTCGTGCCACAATGGAATTCTTGACATATGAAGGACGAATGAAGGCCTGACTGGTGGAAGATTACGTTTTCAATCGAGACATAACATTTTGTAACCTTGAAGAGATCCTGTCTTGTCGTGTCACGACGAAGGACGAAATTGTATCGAACAGAACTGAAGATATTAAATTGCAAACAATTTTAGAATTTTAACTTGAAGAATGATTTCAGGAAATTGTTCCCGTTCTTTCTACGCCGTATTCTTCGTCGTTTAACCGGAAGACACGGTCGGGTAGCAGGTTCCTTTATTCATTAGATTAATTTCACTTTGCATGGTTAATGGAAATAAAAAAGTTGCCGGGAGGTTAGTATGCTAGAAGGACGGTTGTACAAACGAGGTCCAATTTGGCGCACGGTTCGTTGCGTACTTGGTGGCTTGTCCTCGGCGTCCTTACAGCCATCAACAAGGACTCTCGATGAGTTTCCATGTGGTTGACTCGTTAAATTAAGTTCGACCGGCTTATACTTTGTACCAAGAATACAAAACTTTTTTATTTATTTTTGGGTTGAATTGTAATTGACTCTGCGTTTGGAGAATTTTTTGATAATTGTCTAGTTTATTTTTATGTTGCAATTGGTACGTCAGTTTGAAGCTTAAAGCTAAGAAAGTTCTATAAAATTGTTCTCTGGAACAAATAATAGATCTCTTAGCCGATATCCGATATTCGGTCGCTTATATCTTAAAATGGTTATCGACTTTTTTTATTTCTTATTATTATTTTTTTCCAGTATTCTGTATATGTATGTATAATAATAGCAATAAGCTGTAAGTTAGTTGAGCCATTGTTTGCTCCAACGGAGAACCAACCATTTTATATTAAGAATATTAATGAAATACTTATGTAGTCATTTTCCTTAGACTTTAAGCTTCAAATTGATGTATCACAAGTGCCATTTTGTGATACTTTTATGTCATCAATTTGTACCAGAACCTACACGTTCCAAAATTAGTTATTGTTTGCTTCAATTGACAGCCACTCGTGTTGTTTAAAAAATATCAATGCAATCTTTAAATCATCATTTTTGTAAAACTTCGATCTTTAATTTGATGCGCCATAAGCGTCATTTAGCGGTACTTTTATGTCATCAAATCGTCTGAGACTTGGCACGCGTTTGAATCGATCATTCGATGTGAATCACCGCCGCGGGTAATTCAATTATCCGTCGGACGAAGGAAGAATAGTCCGCAGAATCTTCTTTGGAGAATAAAAAAAACAAGAATCGGGTCCGAAAGGTGATTAAACAATCGGTCGATCGCAGCACGAACGGTACCTTGGCGGTGAAAAAATGATGGCATGCCGTGTTTCCATCCCTTTCCCTATACGATTTCCCATCAAAAGGCTTCCTTCCCTTGCCGGGCACGCGATGCTTACGAATTTAACGTCCCATTTGCATATCATGCCGCAATGGACAGCCGCCTTCCTCGTTCCAGCCGATTGTTCGATGAACTTTAAGCGCCGCGGCTCGTTCGCACGTGCATAATGAGATTCGCATTGTGGTCCCCCGTCTGAGGTTTTAGCCTGTTCGTTGCACCTGCTCTAGTTTCGATAATCCCCGCCCGGGGGCTGAGATTATGAATTAAATGATAACGATAAAAGCGGTTCTCATTAAGAGGTTTTGGTGGTTTAGGAATAAATGGGGCGAAACGGAGCTTGCTCTGGCAATAATTACTTCACGTGCATACGGCGTGCGATGCACTCTCTGTAAACAGGTGTCTGTATTATTTTTTGAGCTGTTAACGAGGTGTGTAAGCTTGGTGCAGAACGTATTATTATTTATGGTAATGCATCGACGTTTTATTCAATCAGTTTTAACATGTTGCAAAGTTTGTGAGTATAAAGTAGTTACATTTATTGTAATAGTAGCAATGTTCATTTGAAATACATTAATTTTATGTGAATTTTAATGTATTAAAAAATTAATATTTCTGTATAATAATTATAGTAATATTAATAATAATATTAATACAGTAATAATATTAACATTATACACTAATAATAGTAGTAGGCCTAACAACAATTTGTGTTGCAAGTATCAGTATATTGATAAACAAAAAAAGGAATTTCACAAATGGATCGTGAGACCTATTACTTGAATTCTTAGTGCACATTGAGAAGCCAGGGTAGAGAAATCGTAGTTTAAAAAAAAAGGGGGGTGAAGATTCAGTCGTGGGAATACACGACTTGTGAGAACGTGCACTGAATGGTCGGTGATTTTTGTTGTGTGTTAATTCAAGGTTTTGCTCTGGTGAACGAGTTACTCTTCTACTCTTGAACAACGACCCTTTGTGCATTTGTACGCCAATGAACATTGCACGTACACTGAAAACCGTAATTTTCTCAATCTAGAATCATTATCGGACGTTATCCTGTGCAACATAGTTGTACATGAACAAATAATAATAATTAGGTACGCACAACTAGCTATTGATTTTTTGTTGTAATGTTTCTGCTAAACTTTTTATTGGGGAGTAGAAAGGAATTATTACTGGAATTTTTTAGTAATAAAATAACCACTTTGCTAATTACTAAACCAGTACCTTGCTGTATTTATTTACATATGTATAAACTCCTTATCTTTTTGGTTACCAAATTAGGTACTTTGTTTAGATAGTAAAACTGTCCAACCTAGTATAGTGAAAAATTCATGGGGAGAGATAGTAGAACTTCGATAATAAAATAATAAATATTCAAATATCAGAGATTTCAGATTTTTTTTTTTAAATTACAAAATTACTTCTCCTTGAATGGTATCTTATGTCATTTACCACAGTATTTCAAAATATGAAATTTCAATTTTATTAATATTAGAATACAAAAAATTAACAAGCTTTGTTAGAAAACTTTTATCAATGCAAATACTTGCTGTATGCCCTGGTGCACTTATTCATTTTTTTGGTTTATTTCCAATCTCAAATTGCACTTTCGTAATCACAGAAACGAAGTCGACTCGGCGTCGAAATAACTCGGTTCAAGGCTCGGAGTTATTTAAAACACGAACGTTTTTCATGCATTGTTTACGCTCAATAGGGACCAGGATGCACTTAACCTAGCCCAATCCCGACTTTTTTTCTCTCCCCAGGGAATCGAGGGGGACATCGGAACGAACGGTGCATCGACCCTCGAACACGTGGCACCAACGAATTCGACCGTGTTTCTCCTCGCAACCATATGCGCCTGGCTTCCTGGCTGCACTTCGTTTAGAAGTGCACTTCATCGTCAAGCTAAGCCTACGGGTGGTTATTTCAAGACAAACCCCCTTTTTAAAAAAAAAGGGGGAAAAAGAAATTCAGAGAATTGACTACCTTCCCTTTGTCTAATGCCGGTTCGTGCTGACTCAGCTTAACCAGACTCTGCTAGATTGCCAATACCGGGAGACAGAGACCTTGCTGAGCTTCTGCTCTCATGCTGAAGAATTCCAGGTCCTTGACGCTTCTACTCAAGCTTGATACTCGTTTATACATGATGTTTCCACACAAGGTGTCGATCATTATTAATTACATTCAATTAACTTAGAAATTTTTAATTGATTGATTCTGAAATCAGTCTTCTTTTGTGTGAAGTTAATAAGCAAAGTTTAGGTCATAATTGACTTAATTAAAACCTGGGATTAAAAGATTGTAAAAATCAGAAGTTTGTTCCATTCATCATTTTTGAAATTGTGATGGTTAAAGTCAAAATTATGAATGCTTCGATGGAAATGGTCAAGGATCAGACGAGTTTTATAACGGGTCATTTAGCTGAAGTTCTTAGGAAACTTTTGGGGTCATCCTTGAATCATGATTTATGGGTGCTAAGGTAGTCCTTGAAATTTATGCCACCGTCAATAAATGAAGCTCCAAGAAACTAATTGCTGAGGATAAGCAATTGTGAAGGATCGAAGGACATATATTGGTATGCCCTTCGTCCTTTAATGGAAAGATCTTCCTCCAGGATATGGCTTAGGGGTACCAAAAAATGCATAACAAATACGATCAATATATAACAAATATTTGCAATACGAATGATTGAATTATTTGACCACTCCCTTGTATTAATAAATACCGAAAGGGTTAAACGATGATCAGAGACGGTCTACGGATCGATTTTTAGCGAATGCGTTCCAGGAAGTTAACCGAGTTCCGTTCGATAACCGTGGCTCATAAAAGGGGTGGATGCGTGGACGTTTCCGCTGTTACGATTTCATTCGACTTGGACGACCGTTTTCTGAATTCCAGTCTCGACCGTGAACCTCGTTCGTTCCGACCAAGTTATTGGCGAATCGCCAAATATCCCGGTAACGTGTCTGAACGACCCGGCGAGCCCGTGTGCGCAGACACCATGGAGTCTCCGTTGCATCCTTGCCACGGATGCGATTGCGTTCAAGTGCATTACACCGGATCGTCCAATGCCAATCCATGGCTTTGCGTTGCATTCTGAAACCAGTTTCGCCGATCAACGGCAGCCTCCTTCGCGTGAAGGAAAAACGATCGTTTCCGTTCTAAATTGCATCGTTTTCCTTTATAGCATGAGCATCATATTGTTGCATATCAAAACATGCAAGTATGCAATACTGCTTAAAAAAAAGTATTGCTTAATCCTATCACTGGGTATTTTGTGGTTGAAAATATAGTATTTCGATGTTTCCAAAAATTAATCCTAACTTCTGAAAAAATGAATCTTCTCAAGTTTCTCAATTTCTAAAAATATAATATAAAAAATTAAAAATATAATTTAAAATATAGTATAATATCGTTACACAATGTCCAAATTTAGAAGTTACTCTGTGAATTCTGTTTCGACGTACAAACACGTCAATCGTTACGAAAGGGTTAACGAGTCGAACGTCACGCATTGAACGTCACATGAAAGGACACGTGACACTGACGCTAAAAAGTGTTAAATTAGTCCCTGTAGAAGGAAGCAAGGAAATTAGCAAAGCATGAAGCGGACAGGGTAGAAACACGAGGTTGGCCACCTGCAAACTGCAGTGAGCGAGTGGCGTGCAACAACCTATAGCCGGCACTGCGTGTTGTAAGACGCAATGCGCAACATTTTGCGGATTTCTTCGTCGGCTATCGGTCGAGATATCTCGCGTGAAACGATTTTAAACGGAGAAAGGTATTCATATCTGACAAGGGTTAAACTGTTCGCACGTTCAACGATCGTCGTTTCTTTGCCCTACAAAAATTGTGCCCCCCTCTACCACCCTTGAAGGGTCAAAGTTTGCGAACTTTGACGAACTTCTGATCCGTTTTTGCGCGTTGCGGCTCTTTCGAAGAATCGAAAATTGGCAGCTTCGGTGAAGATTAAGGTAATTTAACCCTTTTATTACTAATATTAAAGTATGATTTAAAACACTGGTTAGTTAATTAATCACCGTTATAAAAGAATATTTTATTTATCACACCCTGCATAACCTGTACATTATGTGTTTAATTTTAATAGATAATAAATTAGGTGCTTGATAATTAACACTTTGATAGTAATTTTATTTTTGACAAGTTTTATATTCTATTTCCCCAATATTTTGTTATTTCAATGGTTTCTAATGGAAATTAAGGTGTCACCCATGTATGGGTGACGTGGCAGTCAAGGTGTTAAATATTGCCATGGGGAAAGGGTTCACTTCATCATCACAGTTCACACTTCATTTTCACAGTTTACTGATTGCAAAAATCTAACATTAGAATAATTAAAAACGTTTTTTATGGAAAACTTGAATTGTTGAATGGCTAAGAATTATGTAACAGAATGAGCACCGGTTCGATTGTTCACGGTGTTAAAGATAACGATAACAGTTTTGTGACAGAAGTTATTCATACCTCTGCGGTGTTTTTAACCCTCGTTGTGACATACATACGTTTCAAGAGGAAAGTTTCCTGGCAGAGGAATTTTTCAATTCGAAGCAACGCGTAATGCAAATTTTCCACATAACCCTGCCCGATGTCTCGACATTTTTTTCTAAACAAAAGCGTAAAAAGCACCGAGACGATTCGACGAGGCATTCGAAGAGGCGTTTTCGCGACGCAGAATGCAGCATTGGCGAAAAAATTGCATCGGAATTGGCAAAGCAACAATTCCCTGTCTGTGCAGTCAAGAGCAATCGTGCATTACACTTTTTTACCCTCTCGCAGAATCGATATCGTCTGTGAAGAACGATTTTCAAACATTTCATAAGCGAAAACGCGGCGATCTGAAATTCAATCAATCGATTAGAAATCAAAGGGCTAATTAAATAAAAGACCTCTTCCATTCATTGGATTCAGAATTAACTCTTGAATGTAGATCCATTACGGTATTTCAATTACCGAGCAATTAAATATTGAAACGCAAGAATTTCCTGTATTGAATTAAAAGTTGGCCTTCTTCATGGTCTGTCATCCATTGGCTAATAGGTTATTGAGTGCAAATCAATTAATAAATTCCTGATTGTCATTCATTTATCTATAATACGACTCAAATTATGGAAGTTGGCACATGTTTTCCCTTCAAATTTTAATAACTCAATTTTAAGTTTAATTGTAATTATAATTAATGTAGTCAAGACTTATCAAATATGAAGTATAATAATATTTATTTTGTTTGTTTTAACATCGTGGCAATAAATATTTACCCCTAACTGACGCACTCATTGAAAAATCATATGTTAAGGGGTTAATAAAATTATTTGACCCGTTTAACTACCGAACCGTCTCGAATTTCCAAATAAACCGTGGATCACTCGTTCGCCCTACGATTACAACCCTTAGTGGCTGCGTACAAGAGTTCAGTTTCGGTGAAAAGCGTATCGGGGGAAGAAGCGCATATTTTTAGAGAATTGGGATCGTTTCTCAAACAGATCCGGTGTATTCTCACTTACCGTTAGTAAAAGCAGATTATCCACGCCCCAGTCCCGCCCTTGCGCGTAAATGCATACATACCCTTCTCTCTCCACTTTGGTGTGACAGCTGCGGTGCTTAAAATAGGGGTTCACTGGTTCAGCAACGTGCAACCAAGGTTTTTGTACGGCCACGATAACACGAGCATGTGCCGGATAAATCGTGCGACGATTGTCCTATTGAATAAACCTGATTTTTCCTTTCACGGGGCACGTTGTTGTTCGCGAAACCTCCTAACCCTCCGCCCCTCGGCCGGCCATGAATAAATCATCGGGAAAATCTGCTCCATTTTTTGGTAATCGTTGATTTTGCTCGCGAAACAATTAAACCGGGGCTTGATTCGATTAGCTCGCACGATCTGTTGGAAAGTTTTATTTGGAATTAGAATATTTCATGAATCAGAATATTTGTTGAAATTATTTGGATCTCGAGGATTTGGTAATTGGACTTGAAATATTTACAGCAAATAGATGAATTTTTAATGTTCTTGGGAGTTTGTTTAGACTTGAAAATTTTATCGAGATTTTTAGCTACACTTGAAATTTTTATGGGAAATCTTATTTAGACTTGAATGATTTATGGGAAATCTTATTTGGACTTGAATGATTTATGGGAAATTTCATCAAGAGTTGAAAGATTCATGGGGAATTCTATTTTAACCTAGAAGTATTATTGAGAATGTTATTTAAAATTGGAAGCTTTTAATACAAAAGTATATTTGGGAAATTTTTATTGGGAATTATTATAATAAAGTCTTGTTAGCATAATTAATAATTTTTAAGTTAAACTTATCCTGGCATTTGAATAGAAAGAGATTATTTCTATTCTGTTTATTGATCGATTTCAGTCTGGTTGCTGGTCGACAAAACACGTTGCTATATTATTATCTACCTAGCACCCTTTATACACGTTGCGAAGGGTCAATATCGATATCTTATCCAGAATCTTCTTTTAATTCTATTTTACCATCTTTGCATAATAATATCAAATCTTATTTCAAATCAAAATTATTATATTTTAGAGCATGCTGTTTATTAAAAAGAAATTATTAATAATGATATAAAGAGATTTTAATCGTATATTGTTACATTACAAAATGAATTGAAGAGTTGTGCCCCGCATAAGAGCAGCCTTTTATGTGCTCCACTTATTAAAGCTTTTCAAGTACCAGTGTTTGAATGGCTGACTGCTATAAGCGCACATATGATGCTGCTGTTTCTTATTTCAGTCTGGCCGCATTAAAGTGTCTTCTTATTTCGGCGTGTAGGAGAAAACGAGGTAATCAACTCGTTTTACTTTTTCCTTGACGCCTGCCCTGTCTAAAAAAACTCGTCTCGAGATGTTTAATGCTTTTAATTGTCTCTTTTACCTCGACTTTTCTGCAACTAGCAACCTGTTCTCTTCTTCTTTACTCAAAATATCCTATTTACCTATGATCCTATTTTACTCTTTTTGTTATTTAAACAAAATTAAAATAGCACAAGTTTAGTAGGGATCTACATAGTTTATTTGTTATAAATAACAAAACTTTGGTATATTTGGTATATTATATTATTATTTAAATATACAACTCTATACGTCTCTTTATTATAATACTTTAATGTTTGAAAATATTTCTTATTATCACTTTTAATAATTAATCCCAAATAAGTTTGAAAGATAGAAGCAACGATTTGGTGATGGAAAAAGAAATATACCTACGTTCCATAATTTCTAAAGGGAGACTTTAAAAGGAATAGGTATTATATTTTATGGCAAGCTTATCAAATATTAGTTGGATCATCGCCAGATAAAATCGATCGTTAATCAAGCTGATATTAATTTGTCGAAGGCAAATACCACCCATCCTTTCTTTCATAAAACGTACAGTTTTACTTGGACTATCATAAAGGAAACACCGTGGTAACAGGATTGAGGAATATTGGCTTTGTCGTTTGACGTATTGTGAAAATTGGATTAGAAATTCAAACGGGTCAACTTAATGATGCGGAATAAAGCTTTCTTCTACGAATCTGTCTTACATTCTCGTTCCCTTTGTAATATTTGAAGAAATCTTAGAATTTGGTTAATTAACATGGTATTTAATGTTCTAAGTATCAGTATATGGATGGGATTTAATTCTAGAATTGCAAGGTTTAATTAACAAATATTTAATCTACTAAATTACTGTATCAATCATAATTTCTAAGTCCTGTCAGTAAAAATTGCAGAACAAACGAATCCATTGAGCAAAGCATTTAAATTCCATGGGAAAGAAGAAGAAAAGTACAATTACACCCACGTGATACGCAAATATGTGTCTTTCTAAACAAATGTATATTTATCAAGCCTGTAATTCATCAGTCACATCATCGTGCAAGCTGATGCCACTGATTACATAGTTAAGGAAAAAAAAAAATTGTTATGCGGGTACAGTAGTTCGTCTAAGACGATGCTTGAAAAATAATGGCTGGTTATCTTCTCGTTTTTCTTTTCTTCTTTTTCTTTTCGACAAGGCAGCCTGTGAAACACCGTGATTAAGAAAATTATAACCGGGACGACCATCGATTATTGTTTCAGCGGTCGTTACAATTTATCGATTCGCAGACCATCCTCGTTAGGGGATCTTATTCAACAAGAAAATGGTTTCTTTCATTATCGATGCTTTTGAGCATGTCTCTTCGGGCAGAATTCTTCTAAAAGAATACAAATAGAATTATTCAAATTTGTGTACCTTTCATAGAAAAAGGGAATGCTTGAATAGGGGGTTGTAATTACAATTGCAAAGTATTTGTCGTGATTTTTGTCTTCTCATTCAATAAACAATATAGGTCTTTTATTTTTAATAGAACATTCTTTAAAAGAACATAAAGAAATTGTTATTTTAGTTGAGATAATAAATTAAATTATTGTAGTGTTTAAGTAAATTTTTAAAATTAATCAATTCTGAAGTTAAGTTACTGTAGTAAAATTACTATTTTAGTAATTTTTAAAGTTACTAAATCACTATAGCAACCTTAGTATCTGAGCAAATTCTGAAATTACTTAATTGCTATAGAAAAATTAAAACTTCAGTAATTTTGAAATTACATTTAGTAGATATTTTAATAAATTTTATATTACAATTTATAGACACTTATTTTGCAAATACAAAAAAAGTACGAACGTACATAAGATTTGAGCTTATAAGATTAATATATTAATAACGAAGAATGTCTATTTAAGGAAGGTATTAGTTCCATTCGAACGAACAAATAGTTACTCGTATCAACCACAAATTCCAACCCTTTCTAAGTCGCTGTCTATAAAAGTTATATTTTATGGTGCAACCGGGTAGTTATGGTCGAATTCCATGCAACAACAACTTGAGTCATCAGGTTGAGCCGCGTGTAATTTACGGTGTACCAAAAGGATGAAGAGGAGAAGAGAAAAGAATGCGAACAGCCGGATGCCGTATACCCGAGTCACATGGACGTAAACCGACACGTGCACCCTCTTTTCTGCCATGGTCTGTTGGTTTTTAAAGATGGGGGGACAAACTCGATGGACTTTCTCATCGGTCCTCGGACCTCGAAATTTCAACGCGTTTCCCTCGATTGTTCCTTTGTTAATTCGTTTATTCAAAGAACCACACCTTTGATTTTCATTATACGAATAATAAGAGAACGATTATATCGTTTATTATTAGTATTGTATAATTACTTAACCCTTTAATGCTCCAAACACTTCTTCATGAAATAAAATTGATTAACCCCTTGCTATGCATGATTTATTAATTTTAATATAAAATATATGATATATATGGAATATTGAAACAAATTTTTGACAAAACTAAATTATGTATTTATTGCAAGTTGGCAGGAATTTATACCGAAACTTAATTATTTTTATTTGACCTTGCAATAAATTAAGCTCAAGCCAATTCTTATTAATTTTTAATATTTTTGCACTTCTTTTTATTTATTAATTTCTGAAGAGATTGCATTATTAATCTTCAGATACAAAATGGGGTATAAAAGACCTAAAATGAGATGATATTATCGGGTCCCTGAACTCGCATACAACAGTGCAATTAAAGGATATATTAAAAATTTCTTTATTCTTGGTCCTTTTTGCAGAGACCCTCCAGGAACCGCGCTTCACCACTCAGCCTTCCAGTAGCGGCAATATTCTTAGCGAAAATCGAACGAAATTTCTGCAGTGTCAAGCGAGGGGTGAGTACTGAATGCTGAAGTGATTTGACCCGGAAGCGATGATTTCAAATTGATTAAAGAACCTCTTCACTAAAATTTTTATTTCATTTTTACACCGTTTCAATAAATCGTAGAATTTCCTGTTATTTTAATTAATTTCAATCTATACAACTTTTCTCAATTGCACATTTTCAAACAGAAAGCAGACATTTTTATATCAATTTCGAGGTACGCAAAGATCGCGAATTTAATTAGTAATTTAATTATTATCGTTGTCGAAAGATTAACGATCTTGATTCCCAATTTGCGGTGATTGCCAAATTTTCCGTCGTCATTTTTAATACGCCGTTGTTCTCATGCAATATCGAGTAACAGCCGGATGAGACGGTGACCAGATGAAGCCCTATAGTCGCGGCCTGGTGCCGTAACATGATAGTATGACCCTGTACTAATAGTATTAGGTCGGTGTATAGTTCATATACGTCTTGGCCAAACAAGAAATGCCAACAGTATTCGTCAATAAAATTAACACCTCCAGTCATCGTTGCTAGACTTAAACTACCTAAGTAAGACTTACAAAAGCCGCGAAGAAAAAGAACTCGTAAATCATGATAATTCTATGAAAACACATTCTCGATCATAAATTTGAAACCTATGACTTACGTTCCTGAGAATAATAAGGTGAAGACAGATTTTTAATTTAAATCTAAGCTTCTCCAAATTTTATATTTCAAAAATTTGAGTACTTTTTTTTATTTATTATTAAAAATAGAAGTTCCACTATAAATTCTTATCCTATTCACAGGATATCCTCAGCCGAAGTACAAGTGGTTCAAGGATGGTGTTCCCCTCAGCAACGAGCTCACCTCGGAGCCTTATTTTCGAATACAGAGTACGCGCAGAGAGGACGCAGGGGTGTATCACTGTGTCGCCACGAACGATGTAGGATCTATATTTAGCGAAAGAATTACATTTGCGGTAGCCTGTACGTACTAATTACGCTAACTCCTTCGCTCTAAGACGTTCCAGCTATTTGCCATAGTTGGACACGGTCGAGGTAAACGAATATCAATCTTGTAACATTATCCTCAGATATGGGGGTGTTCGAGGACCTCACAGAAAGGATAGTGAGCGTAAAATCGGGCACTGCTGCTGTCTTGACGCTGCCACCGATAGAGAGCCATCCTGCACCTGACGTTACATGGTTCGCATCCGATGGCTCGTTGTTGTACGGCATAAAATATGCGGCTGTGCATCACACGTTGCTCATCTTGAACGCATCTGAGAGCGATCAAGGCCTGTACAGGTTCGTATTTAACACCGCCAATCTAGATAAAGAGGACCGCCACCCTGGAGCCACGTGTTTGTATTCTTAGCTTCTGAAAATCCAGTGGATACAATCTTTAAAAAGTATTTTAAAATTAAGTACTACAATCTCTAAGCTATTTAAGAATTCGATGAATTTTAGAAAAATTCACAACCATTTCAACTTTGATATCCTTGCATTGTGTTAATTAGAGCCAGAGCCATCAACACGCAATTAGGCAAAGAGGAGAATAGTCCGTTCTTCAAACTCCAAGTCACAGGGGATGCGAACGCTGAAGTGGCACCTGCTATCATAGTGAAACCGCAGGACACGCAAATCATCAAGGATCAGGATGTTACCTACATACACTGCATTGCTAATGCTAGGTAATTTACATCTCTATGTGAAGACATAGTATCATGTTAATGGTACTGTAACAAAATATAGATTAAAAATCCTTGGTCCAACTACAAATTGTAGAGTTTCAATTACACAAGGAATTAAGAGTTCAGGTACACAGGTAAACTGGTATGGTTTCAGGTCGCTTCACGAGTTACGAACTTTGTGGACGAAGGACGGGATTCCCATTGAGAACTCCAGAATATCATACAGCTTTAACGACTCATGGAACAGGACTTTGGCATTGATATCTGCAAATATAACTTACACTGGTGTGTACTCTTGCCATGTGGATCTGAGAAGCGGTGGCTATCCTACGGTTAACGCGAGCGCCAAAATTGTCGTCTATGGTAAGAACAGTTCCTTCGTTTCTGCTTCAGTGATTTCAGATCTGTCTTAATTTTGAATCTTAAACTGAAATTCTTTAGAAGTTAATGTTTACAGTAAGATGATTGCTAATCAGATCTTAATTATCCACTGTTTAGAGAAACCAGCCTTTATAACTGAACTAAAAAGGGAAACTTTGAGTGACTATGGATCAACTGTGACACTGCCATGCGATGCTGTTGGTGTTCCTCCTCCTAAAATCAGTTGGTTCCGTAATGCTGAGCCTGTTGACCATCTTCTTGGATCTAGGTATGACATTAGTAACTTGTTAGCAAAAGGAAAGTACAAAGTTATAATTATGTTCATGTTTTGACATAAAGGTACGCAATGGAGGAAGATGGTTCGTTAACAATTAAAAAATTGACCATGGATGATTCAGGAATGTTTCAATGTCTTGCTTCCAATGAAGCTGGCGAAGCATCCAGTTATACCTGGTTGAAAGCTAAAAGTTAGTACGCAGCCTGGTGAGCTGATAAGTTTCTAATAAAAATGTTTCTTTTGTTTCCGTTTTTTTTCTTTAACCAATCAATGTTAATTTCAAATGACGTATTTTTTGTGGGGCAGAAGGATTAGAAGGCAGAGTGAAAAACAGAGTTGTCCGCTGGGCAGCTGGCTACAATGTAGTCAGAGTTCGCCAATCTGATCGCCGTTTTAAGTTCTCTCAGTATCCAGACAGTAAGACTCTCAAATGACACGTCGCCACGAAATACCCACCTATTTAAAAATTATCCTAGGCACATGCTTGACGAATGCATATATCACATCACAATGTTTGCTTTATACCGGCTGTATTCGTGTTTTTTTTCTCCTTTTTTCTGGTAGTTACTAGTGAATACCATCCGCAAAGCACGACGACTCCTTTGTGTGCAAAACAACACATTCTCTTCTGAGAAATTATAAAACGTGTTCAATGTTAACTGATCAAACTAAACACCTTGTAGCGTGGAATAAAAGCCACCTTACTTAATACATTTAAAGCAGAAAGTATATATATATTTATTAGTTTTATCAATTGAATTTTTGCACGTACGCAGAATACAGCAGAAATAAATACGTCGTGAATAGCACGTTCCTTTATTGTTTTATTACTTACAAGTACTGTTAGATTAGGAAAAAAATTCGTAGTGCTGTTGAGTATACGATCCTTTTAGTATAAATAATGAAGTTTTAGTATTAGAACATTGATTATTGTAAACAAAAATCAATTATGGGTTAATTCAGCATTTTCCATTATAAATTTATTAATCATCTTTCCTTGCAATATGTCTTTACCTGTTTGTTAAATATTAATGAATTGCACATTGGAAAACGCTGAACTGGGAAAATTTTACTTTTTTGTGTCCAATGGTTTCCGCCTTTCTTTTTCATTTTTGCGTGCATGTGACTGATTCTCACCGTCGACGATTACTGTAATAAGGTGTTTCCGTTGTTTCCAGCGTCCGGACCAATTATGGAGAACGGTCCTCAGAATCTTACCATATTAGACGGAAAAGACGCGACCTTAACCTGTAACGCCGTGGCGGCTCCTATCCCTAACACCACGTGGATCTATAACGGTGAATAATTCGCAATTGAAAGTAAATTTATCATGTGAACGAAAATGCGTGACTCGAATCGTTTAATAGATACAATTCCCGTGGAGATCGCTGGGAGAGTACAAGTCCTGGATAACGGTGATCTCTTGATTGCCGCCGTGAAACCGAACGACGCAGGGAAATACACCTGTATTCGAGCTAACGAGGCTGGCTCTGTAAACGGTTCTGCATATCTTACCGTTTTAGGTAAACCATGTGTATTCATTACACCTTTGTATTCCTTGCTCCTAAAATACTTGCTGTGTTAATCGTTTGAGTGCCACGGGTCTTTGTTGTTTCCCAATCTAAAATTGCCAAACGTGTACACCTACGAAGTGTAATATTACTCCAACTTTATCTTAATTTACCTAAGACTGAACGGTACCCTTAAAGTCACGCTGCAATTGTCGGCTTCGCAGCCTAGAGCGCTGCCACTTTTCGACACAGAACAGAAGACACTCAGACGGTTAATAATTAATTTTTCCAACGTTTACAATACCTTTTGCTACCCATGCAAAAAGAATATATTACAGGTATTTCGTCTGTTTCAGTTCGAACTCAAATTGTTCAACCACCTGTTGATACTTCAGTTCTCCTCGGATACACCGCAGAATTGCAGTGCAAAGTTTCCAACGATCCAAGCGTTTTGTACGATATAGCTTGGTTTCACAATGCACAGTGCGTACTATTATATTAACACAATATTATATTATGTCGTGATTTAAATCAGTGTTAAGAGTCGATTACTTCTTCAGAGTAATAAATACGCAAGCCAGTCAAAGAGTAAAGATGCGTAGCGATGGTACACTAGAAATAGTTGCTGTTCGAGCCTCAGATGTGGGGGAATACATGTGTTCAGTGGTCTCTCCGGGTGGAAACGAAACTCGATCGGCTCGTCTCAGTGTAATTGAACTCCCATTTGCACCAATAAACGTAATGGCAGATCGGGTAGAGCGAATTTCTCCTCGTACTATAAATGTCAGTTGGGTGCCAGGTTTTGACGGAAACAGCCCAACGAAGAAGTTTATAGTTCAGAGACGGGAGGTTTCTGATCTCGGTAAGTTAATATATTTTGGTGAAAGAAGCCCACTTGGTATATTTATTATTCCATCCACATAGGACCAATACCTGATTCTGCGTTAAATTGGATCACTGAATGCGATAATGTTTCGGCGCAAAGTCGCTGGGTGCTGTTGAACAACCTGAAAGCAGCTGCTGCATATCAGTTTCGAGTAAGCGCAGAGAATAGTGTCGGTGAGGGACCTCCTTCAGATCCAAGTAACGTGGTAGTCCTTCCACAAGAACGTAAGTACCTGTATTACAACATAAAACGTCTGTCAGCTTTTAGTTCTGAATAAAATTTTTATTTGTTCCTTCAGCTCCAAGCGGACCACCTGTAGGATTCGTTGGTTCCGCCAGATCGTCGTCAGAAATAATAACGCAGTGGCAGCTACCACTGGAAGAGTATCGAAACGGCCATATTTTAGGATACGTGTTGAGGTACAGACTATACGGGTACAATGATAGTCCATGGACAATACAGAACATAACCAACGAGGCGCAGAGGAATTATCTGATCACCGATTTGATCACGTGGAAGGACTACATCGTGCAAATAGCGGCGTACAACGACAAAGGGGTCGGTGTGTTCACCGAGGGTTTGAAGATTAAGACTAAGGAGGGAGTACCTGAAGCTCCACCGACTAACGTGAAGGCAGAGGCTATTAATTCAACGGCGATTAAGGTTTGGTGGAAGCCTCCCAATCCGCAAAAAATTAACGGGATAAATCAAGGTTACAAGCTGCAGGCTTGGATCGGCTCTAACTTCACAGAAGCGAACGAATACAGATCCATGAGCGTACCGCCCAGCTTGTTCGATCCCCTCGCGGAACAAAGTGCCATTATGACTGGTTTGAAAAAGTATACCTTGTACAATGTAACCGTGTTGTGCTTCACCGATCCGGGTGACGGCGAGAAAAGCACCCCCGTTCAAATTCGTACACTCGAAGACGTACCTGAACAAGTAGAAAATTTGCAATTCGAGGACATAAGCGATCGCGCGCTCACCGTTAAATGGAGTCCTCCGCAGGAGATCAACGGCATCCTCACCCTTTATCAGCTGAAATACATGATCAAAGACGTGCCAGAATCTTCGAGGGTCGAAAATTTTACGGCGGACGTTTTGTTGGCAAAAATCGAACACTTGCAGGCAATGACGCATTATAAGTTTGAGGTCATCGCTTGGACCTCGGTCGGTCCCGGAAAACCGAGAGTAGCTGTCATTCAGTCAGGTGTTGAACCCGTCCTTCCTGAACCACCGACTAAATTAGCGTTATCTAATATAGATGCGTTCTCTGTGGTTCTTCAATTCACACCTGGATTCGATGGTAACTCGTCTATTACGAAATGGACGGTGCAGGCACAAACCACTCGGAATACCACTTGGTACAATATATACGAGGTCTCGGATCCTGATGCTAGTACAATCACTGTAGGTGGCCTAATCCCTTTCATGCAATACAAATTAAGATTAATCGCTAACAATGTCGTCGGTGCTTCACAACCCTCCGAGCCAACGAAAGAGTTTCAAACGATTCAGGCGCCACCCTCGCATCCGCCTAGAAATGTCACGGTTCGTGCGATGAGCGCCACGGAATTACGTGTCAGGTGGATTGTAAGTCTTCAAGTTTGTTACTAAATGAAATATAATTTTCTTAAGTAGTGTTTCCTCATTGCTTGACCTTATTTTGCAGCCCTTACAGCAGATCGAATGGTACGGTAACCCAAGAGGATACAACGTTACCTACACCGAAGTTCGAACAAATAAATCGAAGAGCATAACGATAGAAGACCACACAGCAAACTCCTATATTTTAGAGAATATGGAGGAATATGCTCTGTACGAAGTCGTGATGCAAGCGTTCAACGATGTCGGCTCATCCACGCTGAGTCCTAAAGCCGTTGAAAGAACTCGCGAATCGGTTCCCTCGATGGGACCCGTTAACGTGGAAGCGAACGCGACCTCTTCCACGACAATATTAGTGAGATGGGGTGATGTTCCTATAGAACATCAGAACGGTCAGATAGAAGGATTTAAGGTCTATTATGGTGCCAATGCTAGATCAGCATTCCAATACAAAAACATTCCTAGTAACACTACTTTTACGACAACCTTGACGGAACTTCGAAAATTCGTTCAGTATCATGTACAAGTTTTAGCTTATACGAGGCTTGGCGATGGAACTTTAAGTACACCGCCAGTTAGAGTACAAACATTCGAAGATGGTACAGTTTCTTTGATCATAGTTTTAAATACTCCTTTATGAAATCAGCTAAGTATATTGAAATTATTGTAGCTCCAGGACCTCCATCGAATGTATCGTTCCCTGATGTAAGCTTCACCACTGCTCGCATTATTTGGGACACGCCAGAGGATCCGAACGGAGAGATTCTTGCTTACAAAGTAATGTTTCATCTGAATAACAGCCAGGATCATCAGTTTTCTAAGGAATTCCCTGCATCAGACAGGACTTTTAGGTATAGTCGACAACGTTGTTTAAATAATTGCTACAAACCTGTGTGGAATCTATATTTTCAATATTAACTTCCTCAGAGCAACTGGATTAGAACCAGAGAAGTATTACATGTTTTCGGTAACCGCTCAAACGAGGTTAGGTTGGGGCAAAACAGCGTACGCTCTCGTGTTCACTACGAACAATCGAGAACGTCCTCAGGCACCGTCGATGCCGCAAGTGAGCAGATCGCAAGTACAAAGTAGACAAATTACGTTCAGCTGGACACCTGGTCGCGATGGATTTGCTCCGCTGCGGTACATAATTTACTTCACAATTTAATTTAGATTATAGCATTTATATTATTTTAAATTATCTCCCGTAGATATTACACGGTGCAACAATCAGAAAATTCGGGACCATTTCAAACTATTCCTGAAAGGGTAGAACCGACTCTAACATCTTACACTGCAAATAATTTGAAACCTTTCACACTCTATCAGTTTAGAATTCAAGCAACTAATGATATAGGTCCTTCAGCTTGGAGTACAGAGTCTGTTCAGGTGCAAACTTTACCAGCAGGTATATAAAGACCCTACTTTATATAAAATTTATATAATTGAACATGTAAGTTATTATATCAATTTTACAGCGCCTTCTAAAGGTGTTACTGGATTAAAAGTTGTTCCAATTACAACATCCAGCATAGAGGTTCATTGGAATCCAATAGATGAAATATACTGGAGCGGGGATCACGAGACGGGTGGTTACAGAGTTGTTTATCAACCAGTTTCTGATTTTCCAACAGCTCTTCAAGACACACCAAAAGAAGAAATATTGGGAATAAAGGTAATTATCATAAATCACTACATATAATTCAGAACAATTATTTTTCTCTCTAATTGCAGGCTGCAAAGATTGTTTTAAGTGATTTAACGGAGGACAGATATTACGAAGTGGTAGTTTTACCATTTAATTCCGAAGGAGAGGGCCCATCGAGTCCTCCGGTAACTGTGTATGTAGGAGAAGCGGTTCCCACGGGAGAGCCTCAACATTTAAAAGCAGAACCGATTTCTTCAACAGAAGTTCATTTACGCTGGAAACCGCCCCAGGCCAACATGCAGAATGGAGATTTATTAGGATACAAAGTATTATTATACTTACAGTCGCACACCATAGGTTTCTCTTAGGAAAATGGCGCCCTAAGAGAAGATATCCCCATTACTCGCTTTAACACTAGAAAGTTACCAAGCAATAGTCTGGATTGAATTAATCACAGCGAGTATTTGATTTAATAATTGTTTCAAAATTAATTAAATAATTTAGTAACAAGTAAGATGGACTAGGTTAGAGTCTTGTATAGGCATAAATGCTTAGTGACAGTTCCTTCTCCTTCACCGCCATTTTTTCCTAGGGAAAACTAGCATCCTCGATACTGTTTATTATTTCAGCCAATATTTATTAACTTTTTCGTTTTAGATTTTCTATTTAGTCACTGATTCGCCACAAGAGTTAGAAAATAAGCAAGAAGAAGAAATAGAGGTTGTACCAGCGTCTTATCTGACGCATAGTTTAGTATTCTTAGATAAATATACGGAATACCGTATTCAAGTATTGGCATTTAATCCTGCCGGCGATGGTCCACGAACTCCTCCAATTACCGTCCGAACTAAAGAAGTAAATTTAGTATTGATTATAATCAATTTGTAGCTTTGACAAAATGCTACATTTAATTTGATTTACAGGATATACCTGGGCCTCCTTACAACTTACAATTTACTGAAATTACGATGACCAGCCTTCGCGTTTCTTGGGAAGCGCCAAAATTACGAAATGGCCAAATAGTGGGTTACATTGTTACTTACGAAACTGCAGAACAGAATGACCGTACGTTTCTCAATATCAAAAAATTATCTCAAATATTGTAAATTGATTGTAAATAATGTTCTATTTTATTCAAGGTTTTAGTAAACAAGTGAAGCAGAAGGTAACAGAAACGAGTTTATTAATTCAACCTTTGGAAGAGGAAGAAACTTATACTTTTATGGTTCGAGCACAAACCATTGATTTTGGTCCACCAATATCTGGAAATGTCACAACAGGCCCGCAAGAAGGCTCGCCAATGGCGCCTAGCAATCTTGCTGTCACTAAAACAGTGTCTAGTGTTGAGTTACAATGGACTAATGGAGCTTCTGGGAAAGGACCTATTCTTGGATATTACATTGAAACACGTCGAAAAGGTAAATGATATTAAATGTTATAACATCATTTCAAAGTTAAAATCATGTCTTTAAAGATGTATCATGAAAACAAAGATAAAAGAATATTTTAAAGAAGTGTACATATTCATATGGGCAAAAGATTAGCTTCATATCATTTCATACAAATTTTGTATCATTAATATAAAGTTACAAAACAGTATTGTCTTTATTACTAATATTACCTTTTTTGTAATCATATAGCAATGGAAGAATGGCAGCATTGTAAGTGTTAGTGCACGTAAACATCAGTTATTATATTAGATGGTCTTAACAGTTAAACATTGATTTGTTAGTGTTAAAATATGATGGCTTCCTCTTTGTAATAACCTGTGGTACTTTTTTTAGTGGTATTTTGTACTGTTGATTGCATGATGATGTCATAGCATGACATTTTCCATGAATTCAGATTAGAAATATATATTTACAAAAAATCAAATAATCTTAACTTTGAATGCTGCTATAAATCACTACGATTAAATGATTAGCCGAAGTTTTGACTTTTATTAGATAACAGTATTCCTACAATCTTAACTTTCCAATTCCTTCATCTAATATTTCATCGGTGGTCCTTAAAACATGTAACATAGAATTCTAATGTAACTTCGCAAGTTTTCGATTGTTATCTCATCGAACAGTCGACAATATTAAATATAATGAACAAAATATTAGCAAGTATAATTGAAAAAAAGTCATTCATAGAAAATATTTGTATTCAATATAATTGTAAGAAAACCTGCAGAAGTTGTGCCGGTGTCTATCAAGAATTTCACGAAACTTAAGTATTATTATCTGTAATTATAGATGACAGTCGCTGGCAGACAATAGTTCGCAGTAGTAATGGACCGCTGACAGAGTATTCTGTATCCTATCAAAATCTACTGCCATCCACGTCGTACTTATTCAGAGTAATATCGTACAATCGTTATGGGATCAGTTATCCAGCTTATTCCACAGAAACGGTAAATAATAAAATTATATATATTATATATAGTTAATGCATTTAATTATGGCGTTTACATGATATATTTTTCAGATATTAACCCCCTCAAAGTTGTATCTGGAATACGCATACTTGCAACATAAACCATTTTATAGACAGACTTGGTTTATGGTTACATTAGCTGCAACTTCAATTATAATCATTATAATGGTCATAGCGGTGCTATGTGTAAAAAGTAAAAGTTATAAGTATAAGCGTAAGTTGTTACATCTATATAATACAAACATAGTAATTATAGATTGATTAATAATGAAATAACCACTTTAGAAGAAGCACAAAAAACACTGGAGGAGTCTATGGCGATGGACACAGACGACAGACAGGAGTCAGACTTAGAGCTTTATAGATCAAGACAAGGGGGTGGTGGTGCTATCAACATGGCAGGCGCTTGCGGTACTTTAGGCAAGAGAAGCACGTTGGCAAGGAAGTCCATGCATCCTCCTCCTCCTACGATGCTAGGAAAGTCTCCTCCTCGACCCTCGCCAGCCTCGGTTGCATATCACAGCGACGAAGAGAGTCTCAAAGGATACGACGAGAATCCTGACGACAGTAGCGTCACAGAGAAACCCTCAGAAATCAGTTCGACAGATTCACAGGTAAATATATTATTTTCTTCCTTTAAATTTAGAGTATATTTAATATGTAAAAAAAGTATGTTTCTTATTTTATGTTACAGGGATCTGAGAGCGAGAATGAGAGTGTTCAGTCAGATCCACATTCCTTTGTAAATCATTACGCTAACGTCAATGATTCCTTAAGACAGTCGTGGAAGCGTCAGAAACCGGTTAGAAATTATTCATCGTACACCGACTCTGAGCCTGAAGGTAGTGCGGTTGTTAGTTTAAACGGTGGTCAAATTATCATGAACAACATGGCAAGATCGAGGGCACCTTTACCTGGCTTCTCGTCATTCGTATAAATTGTTCATAACGAGAAAAATTTTATTTTCAGTACATAGGGTGCCGATTTAACGTGGCGATAATTCATGATCGTTATTGGTTTCGAAATTATTTGAATTGAATAATTTAGGAAGGAATTTCTTAAATCACTAGACATGTACAAGAAGAGACTGGTTGTTAAAATTTTTGATCAATTTCATAAGGTAGTTAGGATTTTAATAGCTCGGCATTTAAGGTGCACGAACGTGTACACCCCAGAGTTAAAGACTTACGTTGAAACACGTGTTTACAAGTGTTTCACGCACGCAGATACTTCGTATATAGTAATTTTAATAATGCTTCTGGCACCGTCATATTGTGATATATTGAGATACATATTAATTTATAATTTTAGATAAGGTAATGTGTATAATGAATATTTTTTACTTTTATTAAGTGAAGCTGAAACAAAAATATTGCATGGATCTCGAAAAATGCAATGCTTAATGCATTTTTTTTCTAACTGTAAGAGGGATATACTATTCAAAGTGATCTGTTAATATAACAGATTGAAAATCCAGTAGCATAATATTGTTGATAACAAAACAATAATACAATAACGAAAACTGCCAGAAATAACTACATAGTTATTAACATTAGGAACAAAATAATATTTTAATACCATGATAAAAATATGATAAAACCAATGAAATCATATTCTCTATTTAGAACTTTATGATATACAATACGTTTCATGAACTCGACTCATTGTTATATCACTTACAAGTGTTACAACCTGAACAAGTTTTTTTATTCAAATTCTTGAATATGCAACCAAACCACCCCTCCAATACCCTATACCCAACACAAACTTCAACACCCCCCAAAAAAAAAAACCCCCCCCCCCCCCCACACTTCTCACACACCCCAAAAAACAATTAAACCACCACCCTTCACCTAATCACCACACCCTACATCCACCCCTCATCCCCACCACCCATAAACTATCCCATTCCATCTATCAAAAACACCTACCAACCAATTAAAACCATAACACATACATCATACCACCCCAAAACCAACTCCCAAACTTCCCCCAACTACCCACACACAACAAAACAAACAACCTACTAACCCCAAACTAATCAACCAACACCCACACTCTACAAAAAAAATCACTCACCACATAAACCCATCCAAAAACACCACCACATCCCCCCCCTAGAAACAAAACAAATCACAAATAAACACCCCACCAAAACCATAAATATCTCCCCTAAATCAAAACCCACATAAACCCTCTACCTTCCAAACATCCCACCTAAACCAAAACACCATAACACACAACAAACTTACCTACAAACAACACAACACCTACAATCCCATAACCCCCCAACACTTCAAACAAATCACAAAACTCTCTACCAAAAAACCCTCCCTCCAACAAATCACAACAACAAAAACCACCCCCACACTAAACCCAAACCACCCCATAAACTCAAACACAAAAACTATAAAAGATACTGACCCCTAAACACAACCACCATACCTAATCTCACTACACCCACAAATCACCATACAACTCCCCCCCCATAAACTCCACCCCACATTATATACCACTCCCCCCCCTATCCACATTAAACATGCCCAGCAATACATTCTTTCTCCCCATAATCTGTATATGAACAGGTAAAGTATTATAAAATATTTTGCCGACATACCTCTAGATACACCCACATCTTACCTACACAAATTTTTATTACTGATTTCAGGTATAGTCATAATATTGATTAATATTTAAAATCAAACTAGATGGCAAGTTACTTGGTAAATATTCACTTTTAAAAGTAATAGTATTTACTTTTTCTTTTTTCGTTACGCCAAGGAATTTGCTTCCTAGTTTCATGCATTCTAATCAAATAATTTCATTATTCATTAGGGATCGTTTCGATCATTATTATTGTGAATCATAAACATCATTTTATCTTCTCAAAAATGTAAAACTACATCATTTTTGCAACACTGCCAATAAATATTTTAGTTCAAGATTAAATTTAAATTACTACTATTTAGGTTTCTATTTAATAATAACTCGTTTAGTCCGAAACTAAACCATACTTGTACAAGTACTTTAAGTACATGTTAATCGTTTAATAAAATTTAGGCAATTTTATTGGCAATATTTCCTTATAATTTTAATCATGTTCGCTAGGGTTTAAAGTACTTTTTAGAAAATTGAAACTGTGTTCATACAGATAATAAATACGTTTTAATAAGAGATTTTTATTTATACAAAAAGTTTTTCACATGCTTCAAACCACCTGTTCAGCTTAGATGGATATTTCTTTGGGAAAGCTTGCTTAATTGTACACCATGCAGCAATATCAGCTATGTCTGGTTTTTTATTATCAGACCAATTTGCAATTAACTTATCAGCTATTAATGATAATATTTCTTGTTGTTTCTTTGATGATGCTTCAAAATGTAAACAATAACACAAGTCTAATATTGAATCAATTATATTTACTTTTTCCAAAGAAACAGAATTCTCGTAATTATGTGAATTTAATAATCTACTTAAATATCTAAGAAAATTGATCTCTCCAGTTATGTGATTACCACGCAGACCAAGGATAAGTTCGAGATCTTCAACTAGAAATAAAATAATCATAGAAATAAATTTCTTACTGTTTAAGGATACTTGTAAATATGGATATACTTTACCATCTTTCCAGATTAATGATAAATTAACAACATTCTTTTTGGAGGGATCTATAGTTGATTTATGAGTTATTGGTCCTGCTTTATTAATACTTGAGTGAGTATAAGTTTGCACTGTAATATTAGTATTTGTCCATAGTTTTTGTAATGCTGATATAAAATAAGGTGGTCTGTTTGGATTTACATTAATGATAAGATTCACATTAATTGCATCCTGTAAAAACAAATGATAATTGATTTTTTTCATTTAAAATAACATAAGTTTATGAGGTGTTAATCTTACCTGAGTTTTTTGGCTGCTATCAGTTACTGTAACTTGATTTGTTTGTTTCAAAAAACCACTGAGCATTAATACTTGTTGTTTAAGTTCTGCAAGTTGTGCTAATATCTTTTCTTGTCTAATTTCCAAGGCAGTGTATTCTGGTAGTGGACTCTGAAATAAATGATTTTTTTAATCTACACGTAATAATACTTAAATAAAAAGCAACAACTACACATTTTATGAAACAACAATTAGTCTTATTATAGTGGTGAAATGAGACAAGTTTTCCTATTTTATAAAAACACATTATGAAAGAATCACATAAAATTTTACACAAAACATGCTTAAATCACTTTACATTATAACCACTAATCGATTACAATCTAGATCTTATGATGTGCTGCAATGTTTATCATAACACATTTTCCAAACTATTCAATTTTTATTCAAACTAGAATATGTTAACACTTAATATATAATGGACATACAATTAAACTCTACATTAGAAAAAATCTTTAAAAAAAAAAATTAATATTACAAATCATAATTTGACAGTTCACAAGTAACACTGTTGATTAATATCAGTAAACAACTATAACTTTTACTGGGTTAGGTTTTATGTGTGTTTGGTTATACAGCTGTACTTTGTAGCTTTCAGTGCAGTTCTAATTTAGTAAGCTTGCCCTTCTTCTATAATAATTATCGGCGCGTTCTCGCTTATCCTTCGAGTAAGCTGAATTTTTCACATATTGTAGCCGCGTAATGTCCTGTTAGATGAAAAATTGGAGGGGCAAGCATCGATCAAGCCTGTAGAACCATATTCCCGGTCGATCGTGATTAGTGCTTGTGGAAATTTTGGGAGGAGTCATGCACAACAAGCTTGAGACAGAAGAAAGACTCGTAGCTACCATGTTTAATAAACGCGTGAGTAAACCATTGATTCTAGTTAACTAGTGATGTTTTTCACGTCGGCTGGATAACAGAAATGATGAAAACCTTTAAAAAGTTGATAACCTGCTCTGTGATATCAGGCACGATCTTGTTCTCGGCTTCCGTATGGTCGTCTCTTGATCGTTCTTCATGAATATTTTGCATTTCGTACATCGTTTTTGTATGATGCAATGTTTGTGGAAGAGAAACGATCGGTTTCAACGTGTACATCGTCATTTCGTTGCGCATTTCGTTCGTTCTTCGGAGATTTATTCGTAAAAAAATCCGTCAACTCGTATTCACATTCGATCATCACACTCGTTCGTTTTTTCGTATTTCTCGATTTTCGCTAGGCGGCCATTTTTCTTTCACCCCCTCCTGTCCCTGACTCTGTTGTGCTTTTATGCAGGCGCTTCCGTTTCAAAGATGGCGTCGTAATTTTTGGTGAAATTACATCATGTGAAAATCTTTTATTATTTTTGACAACGTGTTTCGTATATATTTTTATGCGGAAATGCCATGCAAAAATATATTTATGTTATTGTTCAAATAATTAATTAGACTTTGATTGATGTTAATTGAATTTGAATAAGTAACTATAGTTAGAATATAGTTGAAATGTTTATAAAATTACCTGTGAAATTTATTAATACAAGTTGTTTTTTTAATTCTGATTTTGTTTCATTGTTTAAACCAATTTTTAGCAATATGTATTCAATTTATTAGAATGTAGTATGATATCTATTATATTTGTCAATTGACTATTTCGCTAGTATCTTTTTTAATCTTAGACACAGATACTACAAAAATGAATTCTTACTAAATTTTCCTTTCTTAAATTTTCCCTTTTTTAAATATGTAAGGAAAACAATATATTAATTTCAAAGTATGTGTCAAAAGATGCTTCTTTTTAAATTTGACAGAATTTAAGTTGTAGTTGCAAAGATGTCGCGTTTGTCGCTTATTTCTTTTTTCAGCGTTTGATATTAAATAAATTGTGCGTTGAAGGTACAATTAATTTTTATTTTCTATTTAACATCATTCATTTTAGTTTCTATGATAGTACAAGTTAAAAATGTATACCGACAAAACAATATACAAATTAAAATTAAAGTAGTGTCCTCTATCAAAGTTTTATTTGTACTAAGGTTACATTTCTCCCTTGCGGGTAACAGCGAGTTCAGTCGATCGAACGTACAAAGTAATTACATGATTTGTTCATGATAAAAAGGGTGGCAGATTAGAATATAATAAACCTTAAAAAAATACTAATCGTAAATAAATAAAGAAGAAATGTTTATCGGAAGTGTGGTTAGAAACGCGTTCTTTCAACCGCGCATGTCGCCACCTATTGTTGATCTGACAGGATCTTGTGTAGTTACGGTGAAAGCGATTGGATCGTCTGTACGTTTCGTGAGAAATTAAAAAGCGATTAATCAGCTTCTGGATCGTATGAATCCTTTTGAAATTTGAACGTGAGAGACTTGTCAAACTATAGATCACTATAAATAAGGAAAAAGAAAATTTTATCAAAGATCTCATCTACTTTTCGAGTAGATGCGTTCGAGGCCAGACATGGCGGCGATTTGATGAACCAATTGGAGCAGCGCTCTCTTAGAGAATCAGATATTGTAAATTCCCCTTATATTCGCTTCAGTGAATGATTCTGTACTTATTTTTGTCGTTATTGATAGTAAAACGAGTTCTTATTGATACGGGGAAGTGATCGTTGCTTGTTGATAGAAAGATAGAAGCCACGCAAGATCGTACCGAAACGTTAATCATGATAGAATTGTGTTTGGTCACGTGACCATAGCCGAAAAATGGCGCAAAGATCAGAGTACAAACATGGGTTCCATTTCATTGCTACGGTGTCATTTGTATTTGTTTACAAGCGCGCGTTTCCACAAACCACGTGTTAAGTAAGTGCCATTTTCTTGACAGTGCGTGACGGACAATGACGGGGAGAGGGTCGAAGAGACGGGGCCGACCACCGAAATCGGTGGTTATGGAAAGGCCCAAAAAGTTTCAATACCATCTCATGAAAAAACCGAAATATTTGCAAAACAAGGGTTCGGAAACACCAAATTCGCAGCCAAGCACACCAACACCCTCAAGACCGTCATCACCAGTTGAGAGTGAAGAAAGCAGACGGAGTACGCGAACTCGAAAATCTCGAGGACCCAGAGACAGACATTCACGTAAAGGTGGTCACTCGAGTTCTGGTGTATATCAACGCCGAGGTTACAATCCGAATGTTGATTATAATGACTCTGAATATCATTATGGGTCGGATTTTGGTGATGAGTCAAGTGAAAAGAGCGATGTTGAGGAGGATCTTCTGCAGAGTGATGTTGAATCATCTGAAAGTATAGAAGAACCTGATCCATCCAGTGACAGTGACTTTTCTCTCTCCAGTTACAGTAATACTAGTGGTACACCCCGTAAAACGCTTCTTAGTCAACAAAGACCACCGAGTCCAGAACCACTTTGGCTTCAAAACAGAGAATTGCCACCATTAATTTTACCTAAATCCTCAGACGATTTATTAGTTCCTAGAGAACTTGTTATGCCATCTTTATCTGTTTATGAAGTATTAAGACACTTCCGCACATTGGTACGTCTGTCAGCCTTTAGGTTTGAAGACTTTTGCGCAGCTCTTATGTGCGATGATCAAACCAATTTATTAGCTGAAATACATATTATGCTTATTAAAGCTCTTCTTAGAGAGGAGGATTCTCAGCAAACACATTTTGGTCCTCTTGATCAGAAAGATTCTGTAAATGTTAGTTTATATTTTGTGGATTCTATGACTTGGCCAGAAGTGTTGCGTTCTTATGTAGAAAGTGACAAGTCTTTTGATCAAAATATTTTACATATTTTATCAACCTGTGAATACCCCTTTACTTCTATCGAAGATAGAATCAAGGTGCTACAATTTTTGACGGATCAATTTTTAATCACAAACCCAGTAAGAGAAGACTTGCTGCATGAAGGTACACTAAATGGTATTTCATGTTATTTTGTTTATTATTTTAATTTACCTTTATATGCTGTATCTTCATTTTTACATAAGCATGTAAATTTTTGTTTAATCAGCAGGAAAAATTTATATGTCCATGCTGATATATCAGTTTTTTTTCAATTTTGTAAAAGAAATTAATGTGTCAAAAAATTTGTATTAGTTACTTACTTTAATTTAATATGGAATACATTAAAATCATATTATAAATTTAGTTTGTTTCAGTCTGTATGTATGTAAAAATGAATTTACAAACAAATATTTTAGATGTGATAACTATTTTTTCTAGGGAATATGCATTATGATGATCACTGTAGAGTTTGTCATCGTTTGGGGGATTTGTTATGTTGCGAAACTTGTCCAGCTGTATTTCACTTAGAATGTGTTGAACCTCCATTGGTTGATGTTCCTACTGAAGACTGGCAATGTAGCACGTGCAAAGCTCACAAAGTTACAGGAGTTGCAGATTGTATACCCGATGTTGAAAAGAATGGTTCATTATGTCGCCAAGAACACCTAGGGTTTGATAGACATGGCAGAAAGTATTGGTTTCTTGCAAGAAGAGTTTTTGTGTAAATATATTTTATCATTTACAGACATGAAATATTAAACTATTACTCTTGAGTTATTCATTATTGTTGATTATTTATTGCAGTGAAAGTGAAGATGGTGAAGTTTGGTATTACAGTTCACCTTTGCAACTAGACGAATTAATGCTTTGTTTAGACCGTAATAAAATGGAAGTTGCACTTTATAGAGAATTATCAGATTACAGAGATGAAATTGTGAGACAAATGGAACTTACAGAACAAATTACTAATCAGTACAAGGGTAATAAGAAGTCATACATAGAAGTAGAAAACAGTAAGTTTTATTAATCTTTATAATATTTTATACATTAAAAAAGAAATATATTTAATTCATTTTATTTTATACTGTAGGTTTTATACAAAAATTGCAAAAAGAAAGGCAAGAGAAACAAGAAAAGGAAGAAGAGGAAAAGAAAGAAAAGCAAAGACAAGAAGCTGAGGAAATGGTGCGCCGAATACACGAGGGTCCAGATCCTATCGAGGAACAGTTAGCAACTGTTACAGAGCAGCAAGAAACGAAACCAAGTGAAGAATCCAGTTCAAGAGAAAATGCTTCCGAAGAAAACGTAGAAGTAGACGGTGTAGATACTAATATGACAGATACACCAAACAAAGGTGTCAAAACTGGTACATCATCATCATCCGAAGAAATTGATGAGGAAGCATTAGAAGGTGAAGATGGTATCTCAAAAATTGGTAAAGATGGTAAGTAATATACTCGTACATTCGGTCAAAAAATAATATTTAATAATAAATCATTTTTATTCGTCTCGTAGGAAAAAAGCACACAATTGTAACAAGATCAAAAACAGGGTCTTTGCAACCTAGAACGTTTAACATGGACGATCTGAAGAAACGTAACAGTGGACAACTGTCCAAAGAAGAATTAGAAAAACTGGATAAAAGTTTGAAAGAGGAAGGTGATGGAACTAGATTGACAAGGCAGAAGGCTCATCAAATAGCTTCTGGCACCCATCTTTTTAAATTAGGAATGGACAATACCTTTAAATCGTACGTGAATCAATACAGCACTAATCCCATTGCTCTGAATAAAGCGCAACGCAACGAAGAACGCGACAAAAAGAGGCACCTGTCGCATAAATTCTCACTTACTCAAGCTTCTGAATTTAAATGGGTAGGAAGTCTGACAGGAACTCGTGCTCTTTTAGTAAGCACCCTCCGTCAGACGATTCTTCAACTCGAAAGTAGCATTCAAGCGTCATTTATGCATACTAATTGGCCTCTTTTACGTAAACCTTGGACCACGGCAGTAGGTGCTTGCGTTAATCCCAGAGATTTTGCCCGTGCCCTTATCGTGTTGCAAGCATGCATTAAATCGGTCGTGTTCGCAAGCGTGTGGCACGATCAGCTTGGACACGTGAAGCTGCAAAGAGTGACGGCTCTTGAGCGAGAAGAGAAGAAACGTCAAGATAAGAAAGATAAAAAGGAAAGGGAGGATGAAGAGGAACGTAATCGTTTATTTAACTTCGTTAAATACACGCTGGGCTTGAAACATCAGGTCTGGAAACAGAAGGGCGAAGAGTACCGAGTGCACGGGCAAGGTGGTTGGCTGTGGGTGTCTGCTAGTCGTCGCTACAGGTTTTCTGATATGTCAAAATTGGGTCTTCGATTGGGCCCCCAGAAGGTCATGGTACAAATCAAAGATCAAGATGGATTGAAAATACTAGCTTTGGATCCGCCCACATACGAATTCTTGATAAAAGAATACTGTCCATCTAAAAAGGAAGAGTACAATACAGATGTGAAGATCAAACAAGAGATTAAAGAAGAAGAAACACCAAAAGATACATCAGTTAATGCAACAGTGAAACAAGACTGTAAGACAGAAGACATTAAAACTGAACCGATGAGCGATAAAGAAAATGAGACGGAAGCGGTTACAAAAACAGAGGAAGCCGCGACTAAAACGGAATCGCAACCGATCAAACAAGAAACCAAAATGAACTTATCGTGTACGTACATTAAATTATATCTGTTTAAGTTATTTTCAATTTAATGGATTAAGTATGCATTAATAATATATTTTTTTTTTCTTTAGTTTTAGCTGGTATGAAAATTGAGAAAGTATTTACACCGATCAAGGAGTTCGAAGAAATCGATATCACTAAAGCACTAACTACCAATGGAAGACTTCATTATCCAAAAATTGCTAAAAAGACTAGAATCGACGATTTTCTTGCACGTAGAACACACTTAAAACTCCTGGAAGAGAGAAAGTTGTTGCAATCTGTGAGTAAATATAACTTTATTTCTAGATTGAAAGCCATTTGAAGAATTCGGTACATGTTTGAAATAAAATTTCAGGAAAAATCAAAAGAAGTGTTAAATCAGTCTGTAAATCAAAAAGCTGATGGAGAGTCCGAGATCGACATCGAAAATAACGAAGAAAGCGATACAGATGGGGGAGACAATCCCTTACAAAGTATCCTCACCGGCAAACAGCCTAAAGCCATATCCGCATCGGCCAGAGAAATGTTAAGTGCAATAGGAAAACGGATCCAACACGTGAAAGCTCAATACGCAAATATAATGAGACTTAGTAAACACGGTAGTTGTTATTCTCGATATTGTAACATGACGACACCTCCAGGAAAGATCACCACCACGACGCAGAGTTTAACGTCTACGTGTTATTCGCCTATATGTCTTCAAAAAGCAAGATTGAAACGTGATCTTATCACGTTATTGAGAAAAGCTAGTGCTTTGAATAATAACCAATCGGCTGTACCTCTTGGTACATCCGCGACACAAGCATCGCAAAATGCGGCGAAAAATGTAGAAGGAAGCGAAGAAGCTAAAGATGCGATTCGCAAGGATTTGGAATCTGCGGTGGCATCTGCAACTCACTGTACCGAGGAAACACCAGCCACCAATGTTATTAGAGATTCACCCCCTACTAAAAAGATAAAAGTTGAACCCAATGCGGTGAGATATTTGCATCATTAACCCATTTAACCCATTTGCATCATTAACATATATATACACTCAATTTTGATGAAATAAAAATAAAAAATAAAAATAGTGGGTGTTGTTAGAGATGAAAGTAGTAATTCTGATGATAGAAGTCGAATCCCCAAAGCAAGGGTTTAGTATGGCGCAGCACCGCGTCATAAGGGAGGGAACTCTTTCCGCCTAAAACTTAAGATGCACATGGGTTAATAAACAGATATAGATTTACGATATTTTATATTTCTGCTGATACGCGAAATTATTCTATTTTTAGAATGCCAGTGATGCAAATTCAGGAAACGTTGATGTAGTAACCACTACTACTACCAGTAACGTAGTCACCACTACGACGGTGACTACAACACAGCATACCATAAAAACTGCTGATGGTGTTGTACAAAGCTCGCAGGAAAGCACGACGTCCAAAAATTCAGTTACGTTTTCATCAGAGGTTAAAACAAGGTAGATTCTGGAATTGATTTTATTAATTGTGATCTCTTGTCGAAACGATATTTTAATTTGTTTTTAATATTAACAGCACGGGACAGAAGACGATGATCGTTAATCGAAGGGGCAGAACCGTGCAGAGAAGCACAATGGTTAAAGAATTGAATGCGGATGGTACAGAAAGGATATATTCGGCGATTTCGACGGAAGGCAAAATCTATTTGAAAAAGGTCACGATTTCCTTGGCGGATAGAAAGAAGAAACGCACTCCCGTTAAATATCCTTTGTGTTCTACATTTTGCACAAAAAATAAACACCGTAGCATATTGCTGCTTCCGCAACACGAATTACGTAAATTGTCCAGAGTCGGTGGTCGAATACCGGTTCAAGGTTTCCATCATATGGCTAAGGTGCTTTAAAAAGTTACCTCAATGATAGTACATCAAATTTTATGAAATTAATTCGAGTTTCTGTTAATTTTAGGCAAATATGTCTGTATGGCCGTACCCGTGCCCTAGACCCTTATTTAAAACGTGTTGGTTGTATCGAACAGTCGGAATAAAATCATTAGCTGCGGCAGCTCTTCAGTTAAGAATATTATGGGCGTGCCTTCGATGGGACGATATGGCTGCGAAACCATTATCTACCGATGGCAAACATCAGATCACCACCGACACAGAAATTATGTCCTTGGAGATTCTTAAACATCGTCACGTTGGTCAATTCTTAGATAAAACGCAGTATTTACGGCGGAAAGTTGTTATACCTTTGGAACTTCCAAAACAAGTTAGAGGTTCGTATAAAAAATAAATGAAACAAAGCGAGCGTAATTAATGGTATAATAATTGCATTATATTCGACACATTTTACAGAAGTTACATCTATAAGAAGCGGTTTGAGGAAAAGAAAACGACCAGAATCGCCGCAAAGCACCGAGCCGCAAGTTACAGAAGAATGGGTGGATGAGGATAAATTAGAATTATGGGAAATTAAACAGTACGGTGATAGGTACGTTAGCAAAAGATTAGTCGTATTTATAATCGTGCTTTCTAACTTCTGGCCAATTAATTTTATTATAATACAATTGGGGTATAACAAGTGATTCGTCTCGAATGCCTGATTTTTTTCGACCTTGTAACATCACTCAAACTTTGACCTATCCTCACTTAACACCATCTGATACTAACACTCCACTTGATGTGTGTCCTGTCCAGGTTAGAGAAGGCTAATGCCCAGATTATTACTAGGAGTCGATCGAGTCAACCACAGTCCGCGATTGGTTCTAATCGAAATGCAGGATCGAATTCTGGTATAAGCGATCAATTGGTTAGCGGTAAAGCAACGCCTGAAGAGATTAAAGAGAAGATGGAGCAGCAATTACGCATGCAAAGGGCTGCCCATCAACAGAAGAGGGCCTTAGAAACTTTAAAAAGTCCGGCCAGCTCCGGTTCGCCTACGCAACTTGTTAAAGTCACTGCTAATTCCGCTCACGGTAAGCTTTTCATTTAAAAATCAAATTTATTCTGAAATATTAAAAATATTAATTGATCGCAGATGGCACGGTTAAATTAGTTTCTAAAGTTGCAATACCAGCAAATCCAAACAGCGGGACAAAATCACAATTAACCTCCCTTTTGACGACTCCAACGCAAAACAAGACTTTCATCGGTACGAGGCGTATTTATATGGCAAAATGTAAGTAATAAAATATGTTCGTACATGTTAAGTATATGTATAGATGGAAATATGTAATATTTTTTGTATCAATAGCCTCTGATGGAACAACCAAAGTTGTTTCGGGACCTACAAGCATTTTACCGAAAACGCAGTTACAAACTGGCAATCAACAGCAATCGCTAATTAAAGTTTCTGGCCAAGCAGGTATATTTCAAATTTGTAAAATATGGTTGATAGTATTATATTCTGTTATTAATTTTTGTCTGTGATGCAGCGCCTGTACAGCAAATTCAGCAGAAAGTACAGATCTTAAGGGGGCCAGATGGAAAGTTACAAGTCCGAGGTTTGATGCCTGGCCAACAGTTAGTTCAAATGCCTGATGGAAAGCTTCACGTACTAAACACTGCTCAAACGATTACGACGAGTCTCACACAAAGTGGTGGGACAACTACAACCACACAGGTAGATATACTATAGTAAAATGTTAAAGTACAAATAATATCGTGTATTAATCTAAATGAAATTATATTGAAGGCGAAAACGGCTACAACAACTACCGCGACTAAAGTAGCTACAACAACCAATGCCTCGGCTAATAAAACAAGTCCAACTAAAACAGCAGCGAATTCGACTCAACAAGTACAAACGGCTCAACAGTCGCAAACACAACCTCAACAAACCGCACAAGGTGTACAACGTTCAACATCAGCAACTGTGCCTATCGCGGCTGCTACACCCACTCAACCAACAAAGAATGCCATTGTAGTAGCTAATACAGGGCAAATTGTACAGGGTGCACAAGTGAGTGTAATACTGTAATGTTAATGTAATATCTGTGCAGTATTATCATATTAATATGTTATTACTAATACAGGTCATATCTTCTGGCGGTCAAGTTATTAGTGGAAACCAAATAGTAGTTACTAATGCAAACTTAGCTCAGCAGCTTGCATCAGGCAAAGCTCAGTTAACGACAATCGGTGGTCATCAAGTAGTCATTCGTAGTACACCGACGGGTAATCAAATTGTGCATTTAAATTCGGCAAATAGTAGCATCATAGTGAAAAATGCTGTAACACCAAGTAAACAAGGTTTGTTGAACTGTAATATCTTAAATGAAGAATACCACAGAGGAAGAATATGAATTACAGAAATTTTTAATGATTTTAGTTCCTGTATTACAATCTACCCAAGCAGCAGCAACAACAGCAGGAACACAATCAACTGAAACTACAAGTAATAGCGTTACTAGTAGTACATCAACAAATGTGACATCAACAACTGCAACGAATCAAACCTCAACTACACCAGCACCTGGAAGCGTGGAGGCATCTTTGTTAGCTGGTCAACCGCCTGGAACTGTTATTAAATGCGTCACTGCTCAAGTTATTCAAACTACCCAAGGTCCTCGAATAGTTTTACAAGGTCTACAGGGTGCAGATTTTACTCCACAGCAGCTTGCAATGGTCCAGCAACAAGTGAAACAACAATTACTTAAAGGTTCCATATTACAGACATGTTGTGCAAATAAATAATAAAATTGCACTTAGCATATTTATTTACAATGTGTATATAATTTTTAGCTCAAGCTACAACAGGGAAACAAGGAGTCTTAGGGCCTACTAAAATATATTTAGCCGTTCAACCTGCGCCGAACAGTCAGCAATCGATTCAAAGTTCTCAAAATTCTACAACAGCAAATACTCCTGCGACACCGGCACCAAAACCGCAAACCACACAACAACCCGTTGTTTCACCTCCTGCAGCAACTGGTATGTATTTGTATTATTTTTTCTTGTACTCGGTTGCATTAACACTGTTTTAATTTCAATAGAACCTCAAACGGGAACAGAAAGCATTCCAGAGCTTCCGTCAACAACAACCACAAGTTCTCCTGAGAAACCAAAGGTTGTCGTTCAGCAAGTTGCACAGCCCAGCGTGACTACGGAAGAGGAGCCTCAGAAAACAAACGTAGCGAATGGCCAACAGCCTTTGCAGTCGTTGAAAGAAGGGAACGATTCTTCGGCGAACAAATTCATTTTAACACCCGATTACATACAGCAAAGTTAGTTGTTGATCAATACTACATCCATTGTTTTATACTAATATAATTTTAAGTACTTAAATGATTATTGTGTGATTCTGTAGCTATTAAGAATGCTTTGAAGCAAGAAAATCTTAACCCTGAAATTGAGGAAAAATTGCTGCAACTGCAACGATATCAAGAGAAACAGATGAAAGGTGGTGTTGAAAATTCAGTAGCTACCAATCAGACTCACACCACAACAGCGATTACGACTCCACGTGTGCCATCTCGAAAAAGACCAGCACCTTCTAACATTCCAACAACCACCACGTCTACTAACGTACAGTCATCGACCAACGATAAAGATACAGAATGGACGGAAACACCCAGGAAGAAACCTGCGCCAAAGCAAGAACCTCGTGAGACCCCAAAGTACGTTTTATTAAAAACAACAGAAAAATTGTTAATAATATTTTCACATTTTGTTTGAACGATATTTTGTTTGAAATAGGGTACAAAAGATTGAACTAACAGAGAACGAAACGACTCCGCAAAAGCGAGCAGCAAAGCTAAAAGACAACCAGGAACAACGAAGAAAACAGCAGGTGCATTCTCGAATGCAAGTTTTGTTATTTAGACACAAAGAACTGCTTAAAAAAGATATTCTTAAGAAGAGAGCGTTGCTTGAAAAAGAATTACAAATAGACATTCAGGTATATTATATTAAATGTTTGATATAAGTATAAGTTTTACGTGATTTTATTGTTGTTATTTTTATTGAACTTTAGAAAGATTTATCGGCGGAGCTAGCATCGAGAACAAAAGCAGAAAGACACAAACAGGACGAAGTAAAAGTGGGAAGTGCAAAACGTAAAGCCAACGCTCAAGTGGCTCAACAAGTTAGTCCGCCTAATAGAGGCGGAAGGCCAAAGAAATATAAGGCACAAGGAAATAATAGCACGCCACCTGGCGCCTCTACCGCTGCTACCACGAATAGAATTAAGAAAGAGAAGCTATATTGTCTATGTAGAACACCATACGACGAAACAAAGTGAGTGATTAACAAATTTTCTCGTTTACGATACTTATTTGACCGTTATAATTGTTTTATTCTATTAGGTTTTACGTAGGATGCGATCTTTGTAATAATTGGTTCCACGGAGATTGTGTCGGTATTACAGAAGAAATGTGTAAAACACTTTCAGAATTTGTTTGTACAGAATGCAGACACGCAAGAGATACGCAAGAGTTGTATTGTTTATGTAAACAACCTTATGACGAATCTCAGTACGTGTCGATCGTAATTAATTGTTCATTGTTACTTAATTGTCCGAATTAACAATTCTATCTTTACAGATTTTATATCTGCTGCGATAAATGCCAAGATTGGTTCCATGGTCGATGCGTGGGTATCCTTCAGTCGGAGGCGGACAATATCGACGAATATGTTTGTCCAAATTGTCAACGAAATTCTTCTGTTAATTTTGCTAACATGAAAAATCTTAACGCAAAGGATCTTGATTTGTTGAAGAAATTAATTAAGCAAATACAGGTAAAGTTGCTGTAAACATAAATACAAATTATAAATAACTTTCTTGATTTAATTGTGTTGGTATGTTAATTGTATATTTAAATATTCAGGCACATAAAAGTGCTTGGCCATTCATGGAACCAGTAGATCCAAATGAAGCACCAGATTATTATAAAGTCATAAAAGAACCAATGGGTAAGTTCAATTTTTACTGAAATTTTTATTTGTATTTAATTAATGAGATTCTGTTGTGTAATAATGGTTATGATACTATTTCTTGTATTTATTGCAATTACAGATCTACAAACAATAGAATTGAGAATAAATGACAGATCTTACAAAAAGCTAAGTGAATTTATTGGAGATATGACAAAGATATTTGACAACTGTCGCTATTATAATCCGAGAGAGTCACCTTTCTTTAAGTGTGCAGAATCTTTAGAAACTTACTTTGTTCACAAGATTAAGAGTTTGAGAGAAAAATTCTCCGAAGGAAAGTAAGCAATCAAAAAATTGAAAGGAAAGAAAGAAAAAAGAAACAGAGAGAAACTGTAACTATAAATGAGTGAAAGTGCGAAGTATCAGCAATTAATTTATGCGGTGTAACTACAGAATTGATCTGTGCCAGTAAATGTAGAAAAAAAAACAGACATTCAAAGTAGTTATAAATATGTAAGAGTAGAACGTATAAGTTCACTATTTATTAGAATTGTGTGAACGTTTGATTTGCCTTCGCAAAAGCGAACTTGATTTTGAATTGTGCCGTACAGTGAATTTTGAACCGGAACTTATAGTATTTTAATCTTAAACAGAAGACTTAACAGTAACGCTGATAGATATACAATATAAAACAGTGTGAAAATGATCTTTCTCATTTGAAAAAAAAAAAGGAAATACACGCATCGTTTATTGTAAGACTAAGTTATACTTAAATTTGAAATAATATTAATACTATATATTTTTCATAACTACTTATGTCGTTTATTTATATCTGACAATAAAGTATTAGTTTATTAAATATACAACACTTGTTTACAAGTTCTTTCTTTTACAAGAAAAGGCAACAATTAGTTGATATAAAGTTACTAAAAAAAAAGATATACGACTAACCATATAAAAATTTAAAAGCATGAATTAGCATATAACGAAGCTTTTATATTAGAAAAAAATGTGCAATACAAGATTAATTGTTATATTTTATCTAATCTACTAAAAAAAAAAATACTTTTCTTTTTCTTTTCGTTTTTTTTTCCTTTAAGTATATAAAATTATCATAAGTTGTGGTTCATTGTTCATATGTTCTGTGCAAACATTATTATTTATATACATTTATCGAACACATGTAATTAATGCATGTTACAGAAAATAATTACAAATATATCAAATCAGTGCCACTGGGCGTTTAGAACGATGAGTTTTTAGTAACCCGATAACAATATATTTTATGAATCTATGAAAAATGACAAATACAAACCAGAAAACCATTTGAAAGTTCGCTGGGCCCCAGCAGAAGAAAGGAAAATGGTCCAATGATTATGGCATTGCATCTCATTCGATACAAAGAAAGAAAACACGTTTTCTCTCGAGTATAGACGTAAGGATTATTTAGCAAGCGCATAATAAATTGTACAAATTTGTTTATTGTGCTCACAATTATGATTATATTGTTTTACCACGTAAATTTTCTATAAAATTGTTTATAAGTAAAAAAAAAAACGTACGATATATTAGCCTGTAAGTAACAAGCAGAAATGCTTACTTTGTATATATATCTAAAGTAGAAATGTCTATAAAAAGGAAAAAAATAAATTGTAGAATTTTGGTTCTCATATAACGATGATAAGCAAAAGGAAACGTTATTTAAACACGAAAAATTGAATTCAATGAAAATACTGTTTATATTTTTAGCTATTAAAAAACTACCATTTATGAAAATCACTAAACTACAATGTACATGTACGAGTATATTCAGTTTCTATATTCTTCAAGGATATGAGAAAGGCAACGTTATCTCGTAAGCATCTAACAAACGAGCATACATATATACATACATTAAATATTCATATGGAAACAAGAAGAAACCACATCAACTGTTTTGCTTGACAATGATACGCAAGTGTGAAGGTACACGATAAAGTACTCGATTCTTAAGATGGTCAAAAGAGCAAGAGCTACAACTTTCATGAATTAAAGTTATGTATAAATTCATTCTGTGATGATCTAAAAGATATTTCCACAGAGGGAACCGTTTTTCTGACGTCGAAAATTGTGGTTTCGTGTATGTACATCAAATATGTATGTGTCGTCAGGAATTCAGAGGTACACTCTTGACGATCATTAAAATTGTATACTCAAGTAAACGAAAGCAGGTCGCTCAAAGCAGGTTGTACATTTTTCGCCAGGGGTCATGCTTGTACAGTATTTTTAATTCAAAGTTCACAGAACCTGGCACTGATCTGTTTTTTACCTTCGACTTTCAATTATAGTTACAGGATAATACAAATTCATTATTACTTTGCCCAGATTTATACACGGCATTAGCGTTATAATCAGCTGGTTTTGATTAAGTTCTTTCATACGCGTCTCATCGTTTATTTATTAAGGTAACATTTTATTTCCGTTTTTAATGTATTCTAAAAGCTTTCCTTTATATTATTAGAACGTTATGAATTTTTGTTCGCTGAATTCTTTGCTGAATTTTTATGTTTATTATAAATCTTGATGTTTCTTAGGATTGTGAACCTAGTTTATTTAATTGAAAAGATTTAAGCAAAGAATTAAGCATATGTTTTACATGAAAAAATTTTATTCCAAAAACTAATGGATTTACTCTTGGAGATCTTGTGTATACGTTAAATTTTTCTGCGTTATCTCAGGACGTCGATTCGTATGGACTTACAAATATTAATAATTAAGTATTAATATGTAATTGTATTAAGCAGTCGATACGAATGGATTAAGTGCACTAATTTAAAATATTGACTCGTACTAGATTTGTTTCCCATCTGAGACAAGCAGAAGAAAATGAATGGTATCTCGAAGAGTTAATCCTTCGACATTTTCACGAGACGCATATGATCTTATAAAATCCTTAAAATATTCTTAAAATTTTGAATATGTTCAAATATATGTATAAGTATAGCTAGACTACGTTTTTTATGTCTTGTATTTCCTTATATAAGGATTAGTACTTGACGATACATTAAAGTCTTTTCTGTATAAAAAAAACAACATTGTAGAAATACTTAAGATACACATTAGATATTAGTCGTGTAAGGTTTGGCATGCTACTGAAGTGTAAAAACTGGGTGAAGAAATTGTAGCTGTGTAAATTTCACACACTGCTCTATTTCATTGCAACCCACTTATTAATCATGTAATGAAGTGTTTATTTCTATTAAGAGAGAGAAAAAAAAAAGAAAAGCAACAAAGTGTGATTACATAAGCTATATTCGTCTAAATCTAATATTACTAGTTTATAATAAATATATTTGTACTAATTTTAATCATAAACTTTGTTGTTTTTATTGCACTATAAATATAAGTTAGAAGAAAACATAGTATGTTAATTTACCTTTTTTAATTTGTAATTGCTTAAAAAATAATAAACTACTGTATAACAGTGGCTTCATGAAACTTCAAAAGAACATTAATACCATTCGACAGTTCATTTTTCACTTTATTTATATACTAAAATAGTATTTTATATATTAATTATCAGGTGTGAATGGTTTTGAGTTGCTTTTAATATATTGATTCGTTCTAACAAATACTAATTTTATTTTTGTTGTCAATATTTAAATAACTATGGAAAATATTAAAATTTAAAACATGTTTAAAACTCAAACAATATTATACAGAATGTATGCTAATTGTATTCTTACATTCTTCTGTCATGACATGAAACAAAAGTGAGAATATGTCATTTATGTAAGTGGGTTATATTTTTTATTTTTTTTTCTTCAAATTTTTATAATATGATTTGTCATTAATGTGAATTAAAAACACATATGTATATAGTACAATTTCATAAGTTCTATGCATTAATGACAATAATTAATAAATGCAGAAATTTTCTAGAACATGTTATGTAAAAGTATTTGGTATTCTATTCACAAGGGTCCACAACTTCGCCGTAAGTACAAAGTAAATATATTGCAAATCAGTACCTAAAGATTAAACAACTGTTATTCGTGTTGATATACTAAATTATTACTAAATATTTGTAGTACTTCATCATGTACCAAAGGCACCTTTGCCTGGAGAACCTTCTAAGCCATATACACTTACTGAAATCCCTGGACCAAGATCAGATGCTCTATTAAATGAATTTTCTAAAATTCAGGTTCATAATATTATTATTATAAAACAGAAATTTTATGTGAAACTAATGTGCATTAACAAACTTATTACAGCAAGTAGGCTCCATTCAATATTTTGTAGACTACCAGAGGTCTGTTGGAAATTATTTGGCAGATATTGATGGAAATGTTTTCTTAGATATGTTTATGCAAGTCTCAACCCTTCCTCTTGGCTACAATCACCGGTCTATCCTTGGTGCACTATCATGCGCTGGAAATCAAGTAAACAGAATATGAAATTGTTATGTTTATCAAGATTAACATAAAAGTACTAACATACATTTTTAGAGAATAATTGCAAACAGACCAGCATTAGGACTATTTCCTGGTTTAGAATGGCCATGTAAACTTCAGGACACTTTACTCCAGCCATGTGTAAAATACTTTTAATTGATATAAATCAGATCATAAAGAATGATCAGAAAAATCCAGAAATTTTATAAATATAATGTTATGGTACTAGGTAGCTCCAAAAGGATTACCATGTGTTTTCACAGCTATGTGTGGTTCTTGTTCAGTTGAACATGCTATACAAATGGCATTTATAAAATATGCAGAAAGATGTCGTAAAGGCAAAGATTTCACAAAAGAAGAAAAAAAAAGTGCACTTTTTAATAAACCACCCGGTTGTCCTAAATTATCCATCCTTTCATTCAAAGGTATTTTAACACATAATTGTAAATGTCATAATACCATAAACTAATGAAACTTATAAAATTTAGGAGGATATCATGGTAGTACGTTTGGTGCATTGGCATTAACACATTATAAATACATAATGAAAGTTGATAAACCTTCCCTTCCATGGCCAATTGCATGTTTTCCACAATATTTATATCCTTTAGATGAATTTGAAAAAGAAAATAAAGAAGAAGATATTAGATGCTTGGAAGAAGTAAGTTTATTATTTGTATACTTTATAATAATTTGATAAAATCAAATTTGATAAAGCCTATCATTTGAAAGGTACAAGATGTGATAGATCAATATGAGAAGAAAATGCCAGTGGCTGGTATAGTGGTTGAAGCGATACAGTGTGAAGGAGGAGATAAACATGCTTCTCCAGACTTCTTTCAATCTTTACAAGCTATTGCCAAGAAAGTAGGTACTTAATGATTTTATTTAACTTTTTATAAAATAATAACAATCTTGAATGTTAATATAAACATTATATTGTGTAGAAAAACATTCCTTTGATATTGGATGAAATACAAACAGGAGGTGGTGCAACAGGGCGAATATGGGCTCATGAATATTTTGAACTGAATACTCCTCCTGATATGGTCATATTTGGCAACAAAATGCAAGCTAGTGGATTCTATCATTCTGCTGAATACATGTAATATACTTATGAGTTGCAATATTTGAGAATACTGTGGATGCTATTAGTTCATGAACATTATAAATTATTATTTAGGCCAAAGCAACCATACAGAGTTTTTAATACTTGGATGGGTGATCCGAGCAAGATATTATTATTAGAAGCAGTATTACAAACTATTGAAGTGGAAGATCTGTTAACTCATGTTTGTCAAGTCAGTAATTATTTGCTTTGTCAATTAAATACATTGCAATACGAGTTTCCTGATCTCATGAGTGGTGTAAGAGGTAGAGGTTTTATTATTGCATTTGATATGTCCTGCAAGGATTTGAAAAATAAATTATTGTATCAAATACGTTGTAAAGGTAAAATGGATTTTATAATACATACATTTAAAAGCCTAATTACTAACTTATCGTCATTGTATAATCGTTAGGTATACAAGTGGGCGATTGTGGTACAAAAACAATTCGATTAAGACCGTGTTTAATATTCGGAGAGTATCATGCCGATATCTTTTTAGATGTTCTTCGTGAATGCTTAAAAGAATTTGAAAGCTGATATATTTATAAATTATACTGTTGCTGTATTGTACGTATATTTATTAAATATATATTTCAATAAAAACAATATACCTTTTATATTAAAACAATACTTTTATTGTTATATTCTAACACAAAATTTCTGAGTTTTATAAATTAACAATTTCTCTTATGCAATAATCATTTGTTTTTATTATTTAAATAATTATAATTGGAAAACATTGTTGGATAAGTTTTAAGTAATTAGTTTATTCATAAGTTTAAATATTTTAATTGTGAAAGTCAATATATATGTATTTTTGAAAAAATATCGATATAAAGTAATCGATATCTTATCGATACTTCTTAGGTAGCAACGTTACCGATATATTTTAATCACAGTTCAGTAGTTTGCCGTCAGGCGAAGAAGGCGGTATAATGAGTTGAAGTGGGTATGCATTGTTTTTTTATCTTTGTTATTTTAAACATATTGAATGTATTAATTAATATCTAAAATTTAATATACTGCGTTTTTTAATATATGTTAATATTAACTCTAATTTTGTCACAGGTGTATATGAAGATTGAGTACAATATCTAAACTGCTAAAGGAAGGTGTAACATCATAAGGATTGCAAAGGAATATACAATATCAACTTTTGATTCCGTATTTATTGAAATTTCTTTATTATATACAATTTACAAACATGTTAACAATACATAATTATTACACAATCTTTTATTTCTAAAGTATAACTTACATTAAAACTATTTAAAGCAAAAAATAGTATTAAAAAAATAGATAAACGAAAGACAGCAGAGCTTCTTTCTTCTCGAATATCAAATAGAATCTGATCTGTTACGCGCTGATTTCTGTATTTTTATCTGTTTGAATCTTCCCTCCCCTGACACTACACAATTCATCGATATGTATTCTGTTAATAATATTAAATTGTAATAAAAGTAAGTACATTAGCATATTATAGAACGTTGAAATAAATATTTTATACCTATTTAATGGAGTTGGAGTTTCATGTTTCGAGTAACATACACGACCCGCCTGCTCTAATTACGAAAAAACGAATGCCAGGCACGGGGTTAAAAATGGAATATAAAAATCTTTAATTATTCAACTTTAAATATTCAACTCCAGTCCTATACTTCTTTGGTATTACTGTGTAATAAATTAAATCCATAATGTTAATTAACTACTAAAAATTACGAAAGAAAAGTAGTATCATTGGTAAGTTTAATTCCTACCACTAATAGCGCTATGATGCAATACCAAACCCTATCGATACAGAAGGAAACTCTAGAGCCCTCAAGAATTGTGTAACAGAAAAATGTATTACATGACTAGTCTATCCTATATCTTGTCTGTGGTTGTATACAAAGAAGATCGATATCAACATGGCGGTAAAGGAGCGGCTCTATTCAGTGTGATTGAAAATCAAGATTATTATGGCTCAGATTTTATATTACATAACAGGAAAGTGCATTTCCATCGAAGTGCATTTTTCACAACACTTAGTATCATCGTGAGCGACAGTAAGGGCATAGCGGGAAAGTCAGCGTTTAAATTTGTCATTAAAGAGTGGAAAAGACACGGAAAGAAGACAATTTGACAACTGACAATCGCGATTGAAGTCTCAGCCTCAACATACTGAACCGTAAACAGTCACCATGGCAAAGTACGAAGATATTGCGTAACCCTATCCTTATCTAATTATAGCAGCGTAGAAAGTGCATCTTTAATTCAATGATAATATTTTGTTTACTATACCACGCTGCATACTGTTACCTTATCGTTGTCATACTTGTTTAACCGCTTCCTTTTTTTCGGCGGCATGTCTCTTTTTAAATCTTTAATTTTTATCAAAGAGAATGCTGATTTCAAGTTGGTGTGAGTTCAGTGATTAATGAAAAAGTTATCGTATTTTTTTTCTCATGTTCATAATATTTTAATTTCGTTAATTAATAGATTTGATTTTTGAGATATTATTTAGTGTGCTATATGTATACGTAATTAATTAATTTATGTTCACCTGCAATTTTATTGTTTTATTCTATGAATAGAATAGTATTTATGTGAATAAAAGTAAACTATTATTTTGTTCCATTAATTCAAGTAACATTAATTTTTATTTTCAAAATATATTAATTATGTAACACTTCCATTAATTCATGCATGCACAAGTATAATTTATTGCAGTACATATTTCGTAATATATATTTAATTAGTTTGCAAATTCTTTACATATATTTAAACAATGTACACAATTTATATAAGTATGAATAAAATACTACTCTCAAGGTTAAATATAACTTTTGTTAAAGTAAAATATTCCTTTTTTTAATAATAATAATTATTATATTGATTGCTTTTAACTATAAAAAGAGATACAACTTGTAAGATTATTCAAATTTATGGTTAATCATTGATTATTGATCAAATCAACAACACCGAACTGGTAAAACCTGTTTTATCTTTTTATAAATGTTTTGAATCAGTAAATCTGTATGTTCAACAAATCCTAATGTAATAAAGTGGTCGTAAAAGGTGTGTTCTAAACTGTAATCTTATCTTGTTTATTTTGTTATCGGTTAGTGGTGCAGCTAATCAGTAATTCTTTGTTCACAATTGTTTATTTCATAGACTTATTCATACATCAGAATCAAAGCAAGTTACAGACATTAATATTATGTCCGTGATTTTGTAAAAATGAACATTGATAAACTTTCACAATTGTGTATAAAACATTTTTATCAATTATTTCAGGGTAAGCTATTTTATTTATTTAAAGAAAAATGTCTTACTTTATTTCTTATGTAATTACAAATTTGTATATATTGCATAAATATCCTTTAAATATTTGTATAAATTGATAAAAGCATGCAATTAATATTAGCTACATACATTGGTTCTAATTTTTTGTTTGTTTTTAGGGAAATGATGATAGTATTCGTTTACGACACTGCAAGGTGTTGTAAAGAAGATGATGATCCAGCAGAGGCTGTTATGTATTTCCATCCAGCATGGGTATCCCTTACCCAAAGGCTAGCCCTAGCAGGGCAATTGATGGCTGTTAATCAGTTTCTCACAACCTCTTTTTCTGCTCCAAAATCAATTACATTACAGGGAGGAAAATTTGTATTAAAAAAATTTGGGCAGTATATACTTGTAAGTATATTATTGTATGCTTAAAATTATACAAAGTTATACAAAATTATACTGGCTTTCAATAAATACAACTACCTTCTAGAAATCTTAAAATGTAAAATTTGTTAGTAGTGGTTATCTACTAAAGCAATTACAATTATCAGTGAATAAGATTCTTAATGAATGAAACACAGTATCATTCTCATTGCTTAATTTAGTACATATATTTCATTGTTTATTACTTTGCAGGCAGTAGGAACTGATAGGAATATTCATGATTGGGTTCTAGAAAGACGTGCAAATACATTGGAATCATTGTTGCAATTCTTTCATTGTGATCTTAATAAAATATTAGAGTCGTTTAACAATGACAGAAATAAATTTACAGAAAAACTATATCAAATGTTTGAAACATACTTGCCAATTCTTCAATACAGTGCCAATCTTTTTTCTAACATTCCCATCATTAAACTTCCAAAGGTTAGTGATTTTACTTTTATTTCATTAATCATAACACATTTTATCCTACAAACTAATTTCATGTTTTTTCTTAGAGTGCTAGTAATATATTTTTAGAAGCAATTCAAGTTTTACAATATTGTCAAGAGACAAATGGTATTATGGGTGGTGCACTCTTCTATAATAATAAGTAAGTTATTTAAAGCATTACTATCTTTTATTTTCTTTATTTCTGAAAATTTTAACATGTGAACATTTTAGGGTAGTTGCTACTCAATTGAGTCCTGATTTGACTAAGCAAATTGTTATAACTGATCCCTATAGAATAAAGGTATTTTGAACCCACATAATAATGGTATATAAAGTTTATATAATATAACAGAATTTTCTTTTAATTACTTTTATTTTGTACAAAAATGTTGCTCTTAGGCTCCTGCGGAGAGAATATCAACAGAGTTTCATTTACCTGTTGGTGTGCAATTGATGAGAGTGTACATTGAACAAAAACAATTTACAAAGCTCTTACAAGAAGCAAATAACGAACGATACTACAGCTCTTACCTGGATTCAGCCACAAAAAAAATGTTACAGAGAAAGGTAAGTAACCTGTTAAAGAATAAGTTACAATAATTATGTGATAATAAAACGATTAAATTGTTTAGAGCATAGCCAAGAATGCTAAAGAATTACCTTTGTCCGGGATGAAACGTGACACTTCACGTATTTTTACCGTACCTGAAGAAGCAGAGTTAGATTCATCGCAGTATAACGATAATAGCCATTACGTACCCTCCGTTCCGCTTACGACTTACAATTCTCCGGTGAAACGTAAACAGGAAAGTAAATCAGACCGTCCCAAGTGTGCAAATCCTTTAACTCCAAGCGTTTGTTCAACGCCTTTAAAAGATATCAACAGAGTGTTGCACGGTAACGTCATGTTGATATGCAATACGAACGAAGAAACGAATGGCGAAACAGAGGAGGAAAAGAAAGAAATAAGGACAAACGTTGATGACATTCCAGACGTTGTCAAGGAAGCGCTCAGGTGTAAACGTTTGAATAAATTACGAAACGAAACGCCAAAAGAGAAGTTAGTTAAAAGGAGAGAGTTCAATAAAAAGAGTTTAAGCATGCATGATTTAGAATCGTCTACGAATGTGTACTCTAATCGTATAACAGTTAGAACGTACGGGTTAGGCTTACCGCATGCAAAAGCTAGCGCGTCCCCTGAATCTTCCCCTCGAAAGAAACCTTTGTACAAAAAGCAGTTTCATACAATCACTGATCCTTGTTATCCCGTGTTCCGGTGCGATGGTTTACCAGCATCTCAATCTCTGTACGAGCAATACATATCCTCGCATTACGAAGAGCTTAAGGACGATCAGAACCATTTAGCGAATCATACCGATTTCCTAACGAGTATAACGAGAGACTGCAGCGCGAAGAACATGGTGAACAGCTGTGATACGACGACCGGTGATAATTCAGAGAAACCAGGTTCTTGCGATGTAAAGTTAATTAATAAAACGAAACAAGAAACTTATCGTCGATCGATGAGTCTTCCTTTGAAACCGCTCAACGTCACCGATAACGACGATAGACGAAAATCAACGTCAGAATGCGGTAACGGGTACGACTTCCTTCAGAAAAAGAAACTGGACGGTCTACAATTAACACCTCTTATGTCTAAGCTTAGTTTACTCGCCGACGAAAGAACCAGCGGCTTTTGTAGCAGAGAAACCACCCCTAGCGAATTTCGTGATTTGTCTGGGTTTTCAACTATGACGAATCAGCTGATCAAGCAGAAATTAGAAGCAGTCAATAAAGAAACTGGTAGCGAGGGGGAGGATGAACTCGAAGAGGATTGGGTGACCGCTTCTAAGAACGAGGTTTCTCTTGAGAAGACAGAATTATTTCTTTGCGGACATCAAAATATGGTATTGGTATTGTTAATGGAAAATGGAACCGCCAATAATCCGGATCTTATACATTTTCTTGTAAGTATATTTCATGATTTAATACATTGACGAAGAATAATTTTTTAATTCTTGTTTCACAATTTACATCACAGTGGCAAACTTGTGTGAGCACATTGGGGAAGCTCGAAGCGAGATTGCAGCAATGCTTAGAACCTCTGCCATCGAATGAAAATAAAGAGTTATATAGTATTTTAAGTATCGATCCTCAATGGGACACCATACACCGTTCTGGACTTTGGGGTGTCACCGAACTGGACATTGTTTCTTGTCTTCATGATAGATTCAAGCATGCTAGTAACCTCACGGATATCATTGTCAGGTAATTTTTCTAGATGTTAGATGAGTCATTTGAATTAATTTAATTTTGCACATGACAGTTTTGAATATTTTCTTTTTGGTAGATCTTATGTCTTTTTGCTTCATTAAAATAATGTTAATGTTTGAGAATTTTTAACTCGTAGTTTCAATATACGCTTTCTCTTTATTACATACTTATTGTAATAAATTTTGTGATTGATTACCCGTTTGCTAAATGTTAACTTCAACAAATGTTATTTATAATAATGCCTCAGTGAAGTATAAAGGAAAACACAAGTATATTTTGTTGATTAATTAGAACGGAAGATACTGTTGTTTATGGTAACCAGTGTGGAAACATAGAGGTATTTTATCAACAAGCGGTGGCTCCGAATACCTCTGGAGGACTTCCGACTCCTGCAGATTTAATGGGAATTGTATCTCTTAAAGCAAAACGTAGATTAGAAAGAGATCACGGGATCGTATTATTATAAATTATCTACATAATATTTACATTAAATCATTCCAAATTAATTTATTTCATTTAATATACTTTTTTTAATGTATATTATGGCATGCCAAATTAACGATACAATGTCACAGTTTTGTAAATATTTTTTGCGTATAGTAATAGGTAAATATTTCAAATTTCTTCAAATCAGGAAACATTCTCTTCACCTTGTTACATGGTAATACAAGAGCATTAAAAACGGGAATGTATTCCTGTATTTATATAGTAATTAGCATGTAACAGTAGTTGAATTTTTATTACTATAGTGATAATTTTCAAATAATCGTGCGTAGATATCACGTATACACGGAGGTGTATAATAGATAGTATCATATTTATTTAAAACGATTGCATCATGAATAAGAAACAATAAGTTCAAATGTTCATATCTTTCCAAAAACTAAAAAAAAATCATAATTAACATTTTAATGATTTAATCAACTAATCTTACAATTACCATAAAAGAAAAGAAAGAAGTCACATGTCGATAGTAAAAGTATTGTCGAATTTTCTACTATGCATATTTTTGTAACAAAGAAGACACTACTAATGAGTATGATAATTTAAAAATTGGCTGTAATCAAAAACATTTAATATCAATTACATGTATCAACCATACATAGTAAAATTGGTATTAAGACATTTCTATTTTCTTGTCTATAAAAAAAAGAATGTATTTTAATATGAAATGTTATATGTTTTATTAAAAACAACATATTAATTGTTAACAATATTATCAGAAAAATTCGGATTTTATCAAAACCATGTAAAAATGGAAGAGTAAATATTATAATTTTCAAAAATGAAATAATAGTTTATCATTTAACGTAAGAAACTTGCTAAAATATAAAGGGTAAAATCTGTAATACGATATACACATTTATCAATAGAAATGAATAATTTTTATTATGTATGGTTTCAAAGTTATACAACACAATCTTGCGATAGAATAGCATGATGTGACAATGCTTTTTCAATTATCAGCTTTAGATGTCTTAGACAGAAGAAACAAATAAGATAATAGTATTGTACCACTACGTCCAAATTAAGTGATACTTAGCATTAATTAAATAATTTATTTATGTATTTAAGATTGTTTTATTACGAGTAAAAAAATTTGTATTATGAATAGGTATAATGATTGTTACATATTGTTTAATTTTCTAATAATTCAGTGTTATATAAATGTGAATTTATATTTTATGTATTTAAAAAAAAAAGCATAATTTTCAATACATGATATTATTGAGTACATACACTAAGTTAAAATAATATTATTAGCAAGAAAAGAGTATAACATACATCAATGTTAAAAAAGAAATGTTATAAACAATATGTATATAAGTAAATGACTATTAACATCAACTGTGAGTTAAAAAGTAACTAACCATTAATAATCTGATAATAGTTTTTCAGTAGAATTTATTGTTTTTATTAAATGTTAAAAAAGACAGCAATCTTTATTTTTCTTTTTTTGTCCATACATTCAAGAAACTAGAAATTCGCATAAGTTTTGATTATGGTTTAAATTTTTTAAACTGTATATAGAATTAATTTTCGTCTGTAATATAACAATATTATTATGTACTTAATATTGGTATTATACATTATTTGATAGCATTTTATACCACAATTTCAATGAATTAATCTAGTCATCTATCATATATTACCTGAAACATTACTTCTGTAGAAAAATTAAACTTCATCAAACAAATCAAAATGTTTTCATTTGTGTTTTTAAATGTTTCATTTAATAAAAACGCTTCAAACCAAGAGTAATTGTGAATATCAATTCTCACAAATAAATTTTCAATTAATAAAAGTCATAATCAAAGTTTCTAAAAATCTTATCTACATGAAACATTTAATTTTAACATTGAAATATTTACAAATTCTTAAAAGTATGTATTGATAAATTTATAACAAATACCCTAATTATTTTTTATACAATTTTTACATTTAATAATTTGAAATTGTTAAAAGATGTAAAATAAAAAAGTGTACTTATATGATAGAAGTATTATACAATAAAAAAAAGGGAAAATTATACAAATATTGAAGAAAAATTACAACACCGTTGAATTATACTACCTCTAATTTGAATAAAAATTATTACCAATTTACATACAAATATTTATTGAGGATTCTGGGTGTCGATGTGCCGTTTTTCTTCCTTGACCTCGACGACGATGAAAATGAATCGAGGCGAGCCTCCTGGTTCTGCCGGTTTGTTAATATGTTTACGCCACGTGGAGCACATGTTTCTTTTCACGCGCCATTTACATTAAAAACCCGTTTCCTAAACAACAATCACGCGCTGACGCACGGCCAATCGCGTTTTATTATTCAAAATGGCAAGCATTCATTAATGGAAAGTTTTCCAGTAACAGAATATTTTGAATTTCTATGATTCCTATAGAAGTAATCTTTTGAAAAATAATATCCTGCATATATATTTGACTTTAAATAAATATTATAGAACATTTATTTTCTTGATTCAATACAAAATTCACATCTTTATTAACAACATAGTTATTAACTTCATAGAAATCATTTGAACATAAAATAGTAGTCTAAAGGAATCTGACTTTGAAATAAAATAAAATATTAATCCTTCTATGTATATAAAATCCTTTCAGTATATATAATATTTTATATTAGGATAGTCAATATGCAAATTTAAAACTTTTACATTCAGTCAATATTTCAATTTTGTAAAAAACAAGAACAGAGGTAAACAACATTCATCCAACAAAATACCACTATGCGTTATTCATTCTGAGGGATTGCTATACATTTTTTCTCAAATGCACTTAAGTAGAAATGTTTTTATCATAAATGTATAAAAATATAAAGTTACTAATGATGCTACCTGCTCCTGTAATAAATAGCAAATTGAATACTTCATATAGAAGAGACTTCTATGTTTGATGATGATGATAATAATAATAGAAATGAAAAAAGTTACAAAACAACAGGTAAACTTTTAATGAAGAATCTATTAGAGTTTAATCAAACGAATGACCTTAGAACGTGGTAATTTCAGAGACGAGCCCACAAATAAGAAATATATCAAATCGTCGTGTCATATAGCAACCCTGAGAAACCTGCTCGCTACTAGAAACGATAATATTATACAGTTGATTTGCGTTTCACAATTTTAAAAAGAATGCGATACAAAACAAGCCTCCACAAATCGACCAATCAAGGATCGGGATATCGATTGCTGATTTTGAGGCGACGATATTTAAACGGGCTACACCTGTGATTGTAAACCATTAAAAAACAATCTTTGACTAACTGCACTTCAGTTTTCGTGGGTATTCAAAATGGTAAGAGAACGATAATCTGCTTTGAAGTTCAGAATTACTATCTTTAATCTAGTAGAATTTTAAATTTAAATTTAATTCAAAACATTTGTTTCAAAATTCTGTATTATCTTTTTCTTTTCTAGACCACATACACGGATAAAGGCCCTAAGGTAAAACTTATATTGCCAATTCTAAGATAAATAGTTCCTGATTGAACGTATTTTTTTTATTAATATAATCTTATATTTTTAGCCCTTGGGTGGAAAGTTCTTGTGCTTTGATCACATTAAATTCTGGGTTGGAAATGCAAAACAGGTAAGAAGAACGAATTCTAAACCAGGTACATGCTCAATTTCCTTAATGTTACATTTGAAATATCTGAAACAATAATTATATTTAATATTTCAAAAACAGTGCTTATTATCAAAGTGATAACACTAGTATTTTTCATTATAGGCTGCCAGCTATTATTGTACTAAATTGGGTTTTGAACCAGTTGGATACCGTGGCTTAGAAACTGGTTCAAGACAAGTTGCATCTCATGTAGTAAAACAAAATCAGGTACCCTAAATAAATAATTTTATATAAAGTTAATGTTACAGTCTAAAAATGCATTGTATGTCATTTTTATTTGCAGATTATTTTTGTATTTGAATCAGCCTATGAACCTGATAACAAAGAGATGGCAAGTCACCTTTCAAGACACGGTGATGGTGTCCATGATATTGCCCTCAATGTGGAGGATATAGAAATTATTGTGAAAGTATGTAACAAAAAAATACTAAATTTATATAGGTAAAAAATTATAGCAATTAATATGTTACAGATTGCAAAAGAGAGGGGAGCAAAGATAGTTAAAGATATATGGGAAGAAAGTGATGAACATGGTACTGTGAAGTTTGCTACAATAAAAACTGTAAGCATATCTTACATAGAGAACACATAAAACATAAATATAAAATACAAATTTTAATAAATATTATGTTTGATTTTTCAGTATGGAGATACATATCATACTCTCATAGACAGATCAAAATATAAGGGATTCTTTCTGCCAGGATATCAAAAACTGCAGGAAGATAAATTTTTGAAAAATTTGTATGTAAAATACACAAAGTAAATTATACTCTAAGAGATGCACTAACAGGTACCTAATAATTTTATAATTTTGTTCCTTAGACCAAAGGTTGGATTAAATTTTGTAGATCACATTGTTGGCAATCAACCTGATAAAGAAATGGAACCAGTTGCTAAATGGTGTGTAAAATGATCAGAAGTTTGAGAAACTGAGAAAGATTATATCATTTAAAGAGAATCTTATTTGATTTTAGGTACGAACGGTGCTTGCAATTTCATCGATTCTGGTCAGTAGACGATACTCAATTGCATACCGAATACTCTGCTCTACGTTCTATCGTTATGACGAATTGGGAGGAAACAGTGAAAATGCCTATCAACGAGCCAGCTCCAGGCAAAAAACGTTCTCAAATACAGGAATACGTTGAATACTATGGAGGAGCAGGAGTGCAACATATTGCTCTTAATACGAATGATATCATTGCAGCTGTAAATGAAGTTTTTAACTATGTACCCTTAAGTAAGATAAATGCTATGAAATTTATGTTATTTTCCAGATACAAAATTTACGTGCCAGAGGTGTGGAATTCTTAAACGTACCAGACAGTTACTATGATATGTTAAGAAATCGTCTGAAGAACAATGGTGTAAAAATTATAGAAGACCTTAATATACTTCAGGTGAGAAAACAAAGAAATAAAATGTATAGGGTGTCCCACGCAACTGGAACAGGATGGATGTACCTCCTAAACTAAAATAATTTTTATAACTTATAATTGAGAAATGATTTTTAAACACGGTGCTTTCAGAAATTGAAGATTTTAATTGATTACGACGAGAATGGATATCTCTTACAAATATTTACTAAAAATATGCAAGATCGACCAACCCTTTTCATAGAAGTTATTCAAAGGCACAATCACAATGTAAATATCACAACTAATTTTCAAATAATTAAGATATATATGTTTTTGATCGTTTAAAATTAATTACTTGATCATTAAAAATATATTGTTATTACTTTCTTCATAGGGATTTGGAGCTGGGAATTTCCAAGCATTATTTGAAGCTATTGAAATGGAACAAGCTAAACGTGGAAATTTATAAGATATTAATTGTAAAAAGATAATCGTATCAGGAGTACATAAAATTATGTGTAATTATTTGATAATTTTATATAATAAATTGTTACTATAAATTCAATGTTGAATTTACTTTGATTTTACATCTCAAAACTATGCACATTGCTTATTGCAGAATGGAAGCTAAGATCACATTGTTAATTTTAGATATTGTATTTAATGGCCAGTATCCAGTTTACAAAAATACATACAGCATGAAGAGACAATATGTAACAATACAGTTCGAAGCACGATAATAGATCATCAAAATCAAAGATTATATGACATGTTATTGTAGTACTGTATCATAATTGTGAAACCAACAACAGGTATATTTTAAAAAAATGAGAAAAGCAAGATAATTATTAAACTGTGTTTATTTTTAATGCTCTCCTGTTTTTGTTTTGTGGCCAAGATATAAGCAGATATTTTATTCTTTTTATATAAAAATTGCAATATCTAGAAAGAATGGAATAATATGTGATTGACAAAGGATATTAAGGAGAAAGTAGCTCACTTATTTCAATCTCTGGGGAGTCCATGGCTCAGATTATTTGTCTGCTAATAACCATGGTGGAGTAGCAGACTTTTCCCTTCACGCGCTATCATGAATGCCAAGACGGAAAATATCGTGTTGACAAAAGAATGAATTCCCCAGTGGCTTCAGCACAAAAATTTGTGAGAAGGCATGTGGTGGATCTTCATCTGCCTGCAACAAATTATAGATACATCAGATTGTGTAAGTAAATATATTTAGAAGTATTCAATTTGTACACCCTGCATAAAATAATTTTTACATGTAGCAGTTAGAACAAGTTGGTTATATTAAAAGTATACTGATGCACAATTGAACTGTGGTTATCTAAGATAAATTATAATGAACTATAGTCAATAATTTTATTAACAGTCATGCAAAAATGATAAAATGTTGCCTGAAACATATACAAATTTTGTTATACAAATTATATAACTATAATAAACACGTTTTGTATTGTTGTAAACCGTTTTAATTACTTATAAAAAAAGGTATTATTGTAAAAAATTGTTTCGTATCTGTTACTATGTTATTCTATTTGTTATAAATAATTGTTAAACGTTTTACAACTATTAAATTCTTATAGAAATCAAATAAAATAATTTTATTCCATTCAGTTCAGCAATTTAAGATTTTGTTTTGTATAATAAACAATTCATTAAGTTATGGTTAATGCTTAATAAAAACACTTAATAAAATTATTTAAATAATAATACATAAACATTTAGTAAGATTTGAGTCATTTCTTAAGATTGGAAAGATATTTCGATGTAATATTTTTTACTCACAGGTGTAGTTTCTTTTTAGAAATTATAGCATGTACAAAAGCAACATTGCTAAATTATAGTATTTATAATAAATTAAAGTTAATAACAAGCAGGCATACTAGCAAACATCAAGCAATTTCAGAGACTAAATATTAAAATTGAGCTTGCCTGTACCATGGTACAAAGACCAATGGAATATCAATACCTGACGCCTAAACGGTGTCGTGCAGAGCAAGTCTGAAGATGTCATGCTGCACGTAAAAGCTGGTGCCAATTGGCTTCAGGACAAATGTCTGGATGTATGCATGGGGCTGATCCTCATCAGTCTGCCCAATCATCAACAATCACTGACTCAATTTTCTTATTTCATCTTCTTTGCGGAGGTATATAGAGAGATTGTTGCTGGACATTAGTCATAGCTCAATCTCTATCTTCATATGGCAGCACAAAAAATGTAAGGCAGTACAGTACACATTTGTGTAGCATGTCCAGCCAATAAAATACAATATATGGACAAACATAATGTACACCAATGTAACAAATAATTTAACAAAGAAATATTGAAGCCAAAATTTTTTGTTGCTTTCAAAGTATACTGTGTCATTTAGTTTAGAAAGACAATAACATTATAAAATTAAATTACTGAACTAATTGGAATTAGAATTTTGACCGCATTAAAAGACAGCATTTTCTTTATACTGAATTCTTTTTATGTATATATGCCTTAAGTTTTTATATACTTCTGTATGAACATATTTACTCATTCATTCCTATTATTGTTGTAATGTATAAAAACTATTTTCCTCACCTGTAACCTTCCTAAAACATTAATGAGTACGCCACCATCAAACATTGGTTGTGAATCAATAGCAGTTATTATCCGATTAATTTTTTGAAACGTTAAACTCTGAAAATTAAGAATTAAAACTTCATAAATAAAACTGACTGTTTATTCATGTTCACTGATTAAATTTTATATTCCTTATTTTTTAAATAAATGAGGATTAATATACTTTAATTTCTTTAACCTAAACAATACCTCTAAAAAAAACAAAATAATAGTTGCTGTACTATAAGATTAAAGTACATTTTCTCATTTATAGTATGCACTTACAGTTAATTTTTCCATTATTTTAATAGCACCCTGTATCTGTAAACCTTCAAACGTCATGAAAGATGATTCGGTCTGCAAAAGCAATGCTGAATGAATACAAAAAACACAATTTGCACAGCAAATAAATACAATTATAAATGATAGAGACTTACATTATACATATTTATTAAATTTGGTCTTTGAGCGGGGTCGTCAAACAGCGCATAATACTGCTGTACGAAACCCTTCCCAATAACTTCATACTGAGGGTTTAATGCCATTACGCTATTTTATTATGTTCACACTTACTATTCGATATCAACAGTCTCAGTCTTTTTTGATAATTTAATTGTTCGACACCTTCTTCCTCAGAAAAAGTTTTGCAATAAGAGTAAAATAATGACTCTTAACATCCCTCGTGTAGGATACAAGCGAGCAGGAAGCTACTTATGCCGACCATTTCGATATATCGAGAAAATCGTTGGGATTATTCTCGAACTCTCGAAAAGTTTTGATGTTTCACAATGACCATGTTTAATTTTGCGCAAATAAATTACTATCTGTTCGCGAATGTGATAACTAAATGTATACAAAAATACTTTATTATTTTTTAAACTATGTAACATTTTTCAAAAAAGAAAATAATATTTCTTCTTCACGATAAGAAGATTCGAACGAAATTCTCTGTGAAGAAACAATTTCGTCAAACTTCATTCGAATCGCAACCGAGGATTGGTTTTCTGTCATTGCCGGATGTTTAGCCGTACGACATCTGTATTTTGTATTTTGCACTTATTTAAAAGTTAGGTTAACTTCCTTTTTTCCGGTCCGAAGAACCGTGAGGTGTGTATGGTACTTGTCACAGTAGAAAGTAATCGAAAAACATCGAAAAATCGAAAAATAATTCCTTCGTCCCTCTACTATTGTTTGAAATTGTATTTATTTCGATAATTTTTGTGTATTAATCGTTCCTTCTTTCTATAAGTTTTAAAATAACCTTTTGAATATTTTAATAAACACTTCATTTGTTTGTATTAAATTAAATGTAAAATTAAATATATTATATAAATTTAGTGCGGTTTCAATGATATTACTTTTTTACACAGTTACTTTTAACTTAAAAAATAATCGTGATACAACAGAGGTTATGTGATGCCTTTGGTTGCATTGTTTATTTACAATGCCAGTCACTGTGTATTATATTGTCCTAGAAAAAAATTAATATATCATTTGAAGTAGATTATTATAAATGGTTATAACATCTGGTATATTCCTAATTTTTTTTTATTAATACAGTATTTTTGTACATCTAGCATCCACCTTCAAGATGGTGAAGATTATGAAACAAGGTAAAGTCGTATTGGTCCTTAGTGGCCGATACGCAGGGAGAAAAGCTGTCGTCGTACGTAACTACGATGATGGTACCACGGAAAAGCAGTATGGACATGCTATGGTTGCAGGCATTGACCGATACCCACGTAAAGTACACAAAAGGATGGGTAAAGCAAAGATCCATAAGCGTTCCAAGATCAAGCCATTTGTGAAAGTAAGTCAGTTTTCTGAATTATTGGAAGCATTGAAGCAAATAATATAAGGAATTAGTATTAAATGTTGTAATATTAAATATATTTCAGGTATTAAATTATAATCATTTAATGCCGACAAGATATACTGTAGATTTGCACTGGGATAAAGTAACACCTAAGGATCTTAAGGATCCAATGAAACGCAAAAAGGTTCGATTTCAGACGCGAGTCAAATTTGAGGAAAAGTATGTACATTTTTATTAACTTTTTAAAATTATAAAACATTATTTAATAAACGATTAAATAAATTAAATATTCATTTACAGGTACAAATCTGGAAAAAACAAATGGTTCTTCCAAAAATTACGATTCTAATTACAGTTAAATAAACATAAAATATACAAATACTTCAAGTGTAATGTTTCCTATCCATTATCCTAAGTTATGATGAAAACACAACCATCATTTCAGACATATATTTGAAAAGCATTTGGTTTATTTGCAGTATTTAAAAAACAAAAATTATCTATTTTTTTTTTTAAACAATTATATTTAGCAACCAAAACAACTTAACGAAATTTAAAAAAAATGCAGTACATGAGATATATTAAAGTGTCAGTAATTTAAAGATACATTTAAAAAATATTAGTAAATTATGTATAATTTAATATATAATAAATATTTTATTTTTAGAGTTAAAGTACCATAATCTGCAATAAATTCTGATTACTCGTTTTGTGAATTATCACTTACTAAGTTTTTTAATACGTTCATCTAAAAATTCTATATTACTTCTTATAATTTCTAAGTTTGATGCAAAACTTTCTTGCACTCCTTTTAAAAGGGATTTATTACTTTCCAAATCAACTGTAATGTGTGATTGTAGGTCTTCTAAACGTGTTAAGGACTTATTAAAAGTAGCAGCTGAAAATTACATTAGAAAAATAATTACATACTATATCTCTAAAAGGTAAGAAGTATAAATAACTACTTTTATAAGTATACTAAAATACATACCCTGTTGATGAATAGTGTTCAAAGCCAACATTCGGTTTACAGTTTGCGGTAAAATTTGTGACATAGTTTCCATTTGTTTCATTATATTATACATTTCTGAAATCTGAAAGCGATTTTAAAATATAATTTTAAATGTACATTAATTACCTAAGAAGCCAGTGTACTTATATAATCGATATAAAAGAAAAAAATAGTTTACTTTCTGTTCCTGTTCTGAATCTAGAGATAATGCAGCCTTCTTTTGTTGAATGTTATCCATTTTATAAATTATAGTAGCTAATCTACTTTCAATGACGTCTAATTGACACATATCTAATAGTGCAGCTTTTGCTCCTAATTCTTGTACAGCTTCCATTACTCCTTGACATTTGAGATTCTATAAAAGAAGATATTAGTCATTTTGCAATTAAAAATACTTTTTATACAAAATTATTATAATGGCATAAGGAACATTATACCTGTGAAAATTTGGAAAGTTTATCAGTAGTTGTTCCAATAATACTTTCTAAATTACAGAGTCTTTGTTCAAGTAATGCAATTCTAGCTGCCTCTTGCATTCTTGCTTTCTCTGGAAGATACATCATCTGATACTTGAGTATACCTGGTTCAGCTGTTTTCTCAACTTTTGTGCTTTGTTCTTTTAAATCAGAATCAGAAGTAGGGATATTAGTTTGCTTAAATGCTTCTATTTGTGATATTAATTGCCTGTAAATAAGTTATTGAAAGAAAATTAGAATATTTTATTACATAAGTGATGTGCACAAACTTACTTGAGTCTTGTGCCTTGAGGATCTGATAGTGTTGCAATAAGATCAGCACCAAGGGATTCTTCCAATTTTAAGGAATCCAACTGTTTTTCTAAAAGTTGCACTTGAGAAATTACATCAACTACAGATTTTGCATCTTCATCTTTAGTTTTTTCCTGTTTTATTAAAACAAATAATATGAAATATTTCAAGAAGTAAAATGAACTTAAAATACAATATATTAACACATACCTTTAAATCATTAACTTCTTCATATAATTCTTTAATTTCACATTGCAAACGTTGATATTTTTGTATAGGGGTTTCTTTTTCTCCTTCTCCAGGAAGTTCCCATTCTCCAACTCTAAAATTTTAAATGTAATTTAATAAATGTAATTCTTTTTTTTTATATCTATATATGAGAAAAAATTTACTTATATCCTGTTCTTGGTTTAAGTGATAAACGATCTGAAAAATCAATTCCCTTGCCAGTGACATGTTTACTTTTAAATTTATTAAATGCTTCTGTGGCGCTAATATGTAACTTTGCTATGGAATCAACTTCATCCTAAAAGTAAAGACATTAATGTCACATATGTATTCAAATCATACTTGCACATGAAATAAATTATAAATAATCTAACATGTTACCTCTGGATAAAGTTGAAACTGTTCAGATTCTGGTAAGTCAGTTGTTTCATATACATCAACTTGATCATATGCCTATTTATATACAACAAAATATAAATTACAGGGCAAATACATATGCATATACATGTATATATATATGTACACAATTGTAATTCAATAAACAGAAGTGTATGAAGTTAAACAAAGAAGGTATTAAGTACAAGTTTCATTTCCTTTTGGAGTATATGACAATCAAATTATACTGACATAATTTTGACATAATATTTCAATGTATTAAATATGAAGTACTCACAATTCCAGGTAAGTCAGCATATTTGGGATCAGCCATTTTCTATATTAAATTAAAACGTTGTATTGGTATTTAAATTATTATGCACAGTATAAGAATCTTCCTGTTCTAACAACGAATAATAGAAAGATTTGTTCAAAGTATCAAAATTTTGACTAAATGTCACAGATCGTCATCGAATATTCAATTTAATGTTCTCCTTTTCTTGCGTACAACTTCCATGACATCTTTCAGTAATTGTCCGTACTATATCAGAAAGCGGTATTTACGAACAAAAATTATTTAAAAAATGAAATATATAATAACAATAGCGTTACTAATATAAAAAGTCATATTCCTGCCAATTTCATTCTATTTCTTATAATATCAAAGTAGGAAGTATATGGTATAAATAAAGGAAAGTACATAATATTACTGTTACAAATTTATTTTTATACATTTTTTATAATAATATATAATTGAGTACTGGTCAATTTAATATTTATTAAAATACATATTTATATTTTTTAAATAATGAATTTTAATTACATATGTATGATTGCTTTGAGCGAACTATAATAAAAAATATCATAAAAAAAGAGAAATTCAACGAATTTTTAAATAAATTAATCTAAATATAAACTTTACTTTATTAATTGCCGATAAAAGAATCTAAAAATAAATGCAAATATATGATAAAAATAGTTGCAGGCATTACAATTCTTCATGTGTGATAGATGATGATGATCTTTCCGTAGGGAAGCCCCAGAAGAATGTAGGATACCCTTTAATCTCTCTTTCTCTTGCAACGAAAGCTGAGAAAGAGGAAATACAATTTCCTATAAAATAATTCGCTCTTCCAAGAATAGCTAAATCTAAATGTGGTGATGCAGGCTGATCTTGTCTGAATACTGGCACCTGCACAAACATTATACATTTATGAAATTTTATTCAGCATATTTCTATATATATTGTTGTAAATATAATTATGAAATACGTTGGTTAGTTTCTTACTTCCATACGCGCTAGAGCTTTAGTGAGTTCTTCAATCATATAATTATTATCGGATGCTACGAATACCGATTTAACGTCGTTCCCATTCCGTATAACACGTTTTAAATGACGTACTATCAAATCAAATGTAGGTAAGCACATAGCAGAAGTTGCTTTTCCACGTTCATTTCGGTAACCAAGACACTGAGGAGCGGCAAAAAGATTTGATGTGCTTGATATAAATTCACAAGCGCGTACCTACGCAAAATAAAATACTATATCATCTCTTCCTCATTCACAATGTGTAAATAAGATATTAATAAATACCCAATCGATTCCATTGCGTAAATGAATTCCTACGAATGCTCCTCTAGGTAATTTTTCTTTTATAAATGCCTTTGCTTTATTAAGCATATCTGTATTCCATTCAAGGCATTTATGCAACTTTTTGTTTTCTAATTGAATCGGAAAACTAGCAGGTGCACCTGTAAAGGCCAGTACTGGCCAACTTATAGCAGGGTATTGTCTACCCCATTGTGCTGCCATATCTGTATGATACACATCATAATGAAGGGGACTGTAAAATTCTGACTTCACAAAGTCTATGTTATATGTGTCCCAGAATGGACCAAACGGGTTTCCTTCTTTAGCATTGCATGAATCTCCTTTCCCACGTGGGGAATAACAAAAAGCTAAAAGCGGCAATATGTTATAAGAAAAAACATTCACTTTCTTCATTTAAAATTTAAAACTTACATACTCTTTCCTTTGGATGCCATATCCTTGGTGCAATATCTTCCATAAAATCCTCCATTAATATTGCTTTATGACAATTTTGCACTTGAGAAACATTAAAATACATATTAAATGGAACTTGTATCTATAAAATACATTAAGAACTTAGTTTTGAAACTAGTATTATGTTTTAAATATTAAATATTATTAATTACTAACAGATCTAGTCTCTCCAGTTCTATATTCAACCCATGGTGGTAAAACTAATGTGCGATTCAAAGCTTTTGCAAATCCTAAAGCACCTAAAAAATGATCTGCTTGATTTCCAAATCTACCTAAAAAGCATAATTAAATGAACAATTTAAATAAATCAATTTAACTATTATTCTTTTTCACATTATAATGTTATTTAAATCTTACCCATACACGGACAATAAACAATGTATCCATTTGTATCAATATCAAAATTTCCACAATATGTACTATAAAATGTAGTCAATAATAAAATAAAGAAAATAATACTGAACATTATGATTAAGTTTTCGTAATTGATTTTATGTAATGTAACTGACTTATACGTATAATACGTATCAGGTTAAGAACAATACAACTTAATCTAAATCATATTCTAAACACAACTTTACACATTCCCCTTATTACTATGGATACGTGCATTAATAACTAAAAACATAGAAATGTCATAAAAAAATCGACCATAAACCAAATATTGGGTTGGCAAGAAAGTAATTTCGGTTTGCATATATAGATAGCGTTGTGTATACTTCGTTATTCTTCTGTCAATGTTGTAATGTTTTTCTTTTGATCAGAACAATCTGCGAGGTGGTATTCTTCTTGAAATTTTTGTGACGTCAAATTCCAGGAATTTTCGGAAACCGTTTATAACCAATTTTACTCTTTTCTGTACTTTAAATATATTTTTCGCTTTTTTTTTTACTTTTATGTTTTGAAACTTCTGTGCAATGTTTCTTTACACTATTTCTCGCTTTTTAAGTGAAATTTTTTAAGGATTGGATAAGGGAAGTTAGATTTATAAATGAACAAACAATTGTTTTAGTTTCATTTGATGTTTATTGAAAATTCTTTCAATTATGTATGTTACATAAAGGTTACATTCTTAATTTTAACGCACTTAATTCTAACTACTAACTGTAAAAGCTGCATTTATTCAATAAACTACATGATTCATACATTCAGCTTTACAATAGTTATTATATTATTTATAACTAACGTTTACAATTGTAATTTTGCGAGATTGCTGCGGAGGGAGTGGGAAGTCCGATCAGCGGGCGAGTATTGTCCTCTCGCTCGTACAGTGACGCGGAGGAAGTGAGAGGTAAGATGCTCGTTGCACTCTTCTCTCTCGCTCTTACCCTGACACGGAGGAAGTGAGAGGTCCGATTGGCGGACTAGTGTTCACTCTCTCGCACATTGTGGGAGTGAGAGGTCCGAATAGCGGACTAGTGTTCACTCTCTCGCACATTGGTGTTGTGCGCAGGCGCGAGTTTCACGTAGAGGGAGTGAGAGACGAGATGCTCGGTGCTCTCACTCGCACATTGAGGGAGTGAGAGGTGAGATCGGCGGACTAGTGTTCACTCTCTCGCACATTGGTGTTGTGCGCAGGCGCGAGTTTAGCGTAGAGGGAGTGAGAGACTAGATGCTCGGTGCTCTCACTCGCACATTGAGGGAGTGAGAGGTGAGATTGGTGGACTAGTGTTCTCTCTCTCGCACATTGAGGGAGTGAGAGGTCCGATCGGCGGACTAGTGTTCACTCTCTCGCACATTGGTGTTGTGCGCAGGCGCGAGTTTCACGTAGAGGGAGTGAGAGACTAGATGCTCGGTGCTCTCTCTCGCACATTGAGGGAGTGAAAGGTCCGATCGGCGGACGAGTGTTCTCTCCCTCTTACGCATTAGCATATTGCGTTCGCTTGGTACGAGTGAGAGGGGTGACGCTCTCGCGGAGACTTTTAATCGTTGCGTTACAATAATTAATAGTATGAGTTATTCGAGGTTCAGACTATTGTAGATCGGTTTTTCGTGTTCGAAAATGTAAAATTCGATACCAAATTAGCCAGTGCTTCTACGTTTTCTATTATTCATTAATGGTCGGGTAGTTACGTTCATCCCTTTTGTGTGAGGTTATGACTAAGTCCCTGTAATTTTATGTACAAGCTGCCTTAGTTTAATGATACATAACTAGATAAATACAATTTTGCAAACTCGAGATCCTTGGTTTCTGAGTCTAGTTTCATGTTACCAGTAAACAATGAGAAGGATTTATCTACTGAGAGTAAACATAATTATCAAATTCAAACCTGATTGAAAATGATCAATTTTGTTATATCGTATGTAAGTATAAAGTATTATAATTTTATGCAAGTAGTTAATAATAACGTATTTTGCTGTGTTGCAGATTAGAAGATGTATTTGTTATACATTTCTACGTCACATAAGCTGCACATTAACATCATTAAATCAACGGGAAACTTTCTGGCAGATTCTCAGATATCAGTTTTCGGTAATTTTTGGAATTGGACACTACAAAAATTTCAAGAAATGGCACGAAGAATACTTCCTGTCACATCATGTTCTCCTAATACAAATCTGCAAACTTGAGATCCTTGGTTTCTGAGTCTAATTTCATTTTACCAATAAACAATGGAAAGGATTTATCTACGAAGAGTAAACTGTTCTTCAATAGTTATACTGAATATATAAGTACATATGTAATTGTAGAATGTCTTTATTTCATAAGAATATTGTACTGCGCTTAAGCTATATCTTAAATAATTATAAAAATATATTGTATGTAAAAATACTGATATGTAAGTTTTACAATTTGTAATTATAAGTGCGTTAAAGTTAAGAATCTAATATTTAAGTAAGTTTTACAGTTAGTAGTTATAAGTGCGTTAGAATTGTGAATGTAATATTTAAGCAAATTTTACAATTTGTAATTATAAGTGCGTTAAAGTTAAGAATCTAATATTTAAGTAAGTTTTACAGTTAGTAGTTATAAGTGCATTAGAATTAACAATGTAACATTTATGTAATATGTATAATTGAAAGAATTTTCAATAAACATAGAGTTAAACTAAAGCAATTGTTTATTCATTTATAAACCTAACTCCCTTATCCAGCCCTTACAAAATTTCACTTAAAAAGCAAGAAATAATGTAGAAAAACATTGCACAAAAGTTGCGAAATACAAAAGTAGAAAAAGAAACGAAAAATATCGGTTTGATACGGAGAAGAACAAAATTCGGTACAAACGGTTTCCAGGAATTCCTGGAATTTGATGTCACTAAAATTCCAAGAAGTGACACGAAGAATACCTCCTGGCACATCATGTTCTCCTGATACAATTTCGGGATCCGAAATTCTGTGAATTTAAATTTTATAGTCTTCGATTTGCTATTGTTAATTTTCATTATTTTCTGAAATTATTTATGGGATAAGGATATCAAGAGAGGTTTATTTAAATAAATAAACGAGTTCTTTGTTATTTTTGAAAATCTGCATTTATTCAATTAACTAAATGATTTATTATACATTGAGCTTTAGAATAGTTATTAAATTATTTACAACTTTAAATATTAAATTATTTACAACTTTAGAATAGTTATCAAATTATTTGGTCCTGTTTTCAATCTATTGTAAAAATTAAACAAATTTTATAACTATTTTAATAACTATTCTAAAGCTCAATGTATAAATCATTTAGTTTATTGAATAAATGCAGATTTTCAAAAATAACCCAGAACTCGTTTATTTATTTAAATAAATCTCTCTTGATATCCTTATCCCATAAATAATTTCAGAAAATAATGAAAATTAACAATAGCAAATCGAAGACTATAAAATTTAAATTCACCGAATTTCGGATCCCGAAATTGTATCAGGAGAACATGATGTGCCAGGAGGTATTCTTCGTGCCACTTCCCAGAATTTTAGTGACGTCGAATTCCAGGTATTTCCGGGAACTTGGACTCAGAAACCAAGGATTTAATTAATAATCGGAACTTAGATACCTGTTGTATCAATTTTATAACAAATCTGATTATAAATTAAAGTTGTATAGATAGTGCGCAAAATTACAATTGTAAACGTTAGTTGTAAATAATTTAATAACTATTCTAAAGCTCAATGTATAATAAATCATTTAGTTTATTGAATAAATGCAGATTTTCAAAAATAACACAGAACTCGTTTATTTATTTAAATAAATCTCTCTTGATATCCTTATCCCATAAATAATTTCAAAAAATAATGAAAATTAGCAATAGCAAATCGAAGACTATAAAATTTAAATTCACCGAATTTCGGATCCCGAAATTGTATTAGGAGAATATGATGTGCCAGGAGGTATTCTTCGTGCCACTTCCCAGAATTTTAGTGACGTCGAATTCCAGGAATTTCCGGGAACTTGGACTCAGAAACCAAGGATTTAATTAATAATCGGAACTTAGATACCTGTTGTATCAATTTTATAACAAATCCGATTATAAATTAAAGTTGTATAGATAGTGCGCAAAATTACAATTGTAAACGTTAGTTGTAAATAATTTAATAACTATTCTAAAGCTCAATGTATAATAAATCATTTAGTTTATTGAATAAATGCAGATTTTCAAAAATAACACAGAACTCGTTTATTTATTTAAATAAATCTCTCTTGATATCCTTATCCCATAAATAATTTCAAAAAATAATGAAAATTAGCAATAGCAAATCGAAGACTATAAAATTTAAATTCACCGAATTTCGGATCCCGAAATTGTATTAGGAGAATATGATGTGCCAGGAGGTATTCTTCGTGCCACTTCCCAGAATTTTAGTGACGTCGAATTCCAGGAATTTCCGGGAACTTGGACTCAGAAACCAAGGATTTAATTAATAATCGGAACTTAGATACCTGTTGTATCAATTCTATAACAAATCCGATTATAAATTAAAGTTGTATAGATAGTGCGCAAAATTACAATTGTAAACGTTAGTTGTAAATAATTTAATAACTATTCTAAAGCTCAATGTATAATAAATCATTTAGTTTATTGAATAAATGCAGATTTTCAAAAATAACACAGAACTCGTTTATTTATTTAAATAAATCTCTCTTGATATCCTTATCCCATAAATAATTTCAGAAAATAATGAAAATTAGCAATAGCAAATCGAAGACTATAAAATTTAAATTCACCGAATTTCGGATCCCGAAATTGTATTAGGAGAATATGATGTGCCAGGAGGTATTCTTCGTGCCACTTCCCAGAATTTTAGTGACGTCGAATTCCAGGAATTTCCGGGAACTTGGACTCAGAAACCAAGGATTTAATTAATAATCGGAACTTAGATACCTGTTGTATCAATTCTATAACAAATCCGATTATAAATTAAAGTTGTATAGATAGTGCGCAAAATTACAATTGTAAACGTTAGTTGTAAATAATTTAATAACTATTCTAAAGCTCAATGTATAATAAATCATTTAGTTTATTGAATAAATGCAGATTTTCAAAAATAACACAGAACTCGTTTATTTATTTAAATAAATCTCTCTTGATATCCTTATCCCATAAATAATTTCAGAAAATAATGAAAATTAGCAATAGCAAATCGAAGACTATAAAATTTAAATTCACCGAATTTCGGATCCCGAAATTGTATCAGGAGAACATGATGTGCCAGGAGGTATTCTTCGTGCCACTTCCCAGAATTTTAGTGACGTCGAATTCCAGGAATTCCTGGAAACCGTTTGGACCGAATTTTGTTCTTCTCTGTATCAAACCAATATTTTTCGTTTCTTTTTCTACTTTTGTATTTCGAAACTTCTGTGCAATGTTTTTCTACATTATTTCTTGCTGTTTAAGTGAAATTTTGTAAGGGCTGGATAAGGGAGTTAGGTTTATAAATGAATAAACAATTGCTTTAGTTTAACTCTATGTTTATTGAAAATTCTTTCAATTATACATGTTACATAAATGTTACATTGTTAATTCTAACGCACTTATAACTACTACCTGTAAAATTTACTTAAATATTACATTCTTAACTTTAATGCACTTATAATTACAAATTGTAAAATTTACTTAAATATTACATACACAATTCTAATGCACTTATAACTACTAACTGTAAAACTTACTTAAATATTACATTCACAATTCTAACGCACTTCTAACTACTAACTGTAAAACTTACTTAAATATTACATTAACAGTTTTAACGCACTTATACCTACTAACTGTAAAACTTACTTAAATATTAGATTCTTAACTTTAACGCACTTATAACTACAACTTGTAAAACTTACATATCAGTATTTTTACATACAACATATTTTTATAATTATTTAAGATATAGCTTAAGCGCAGTAAAATATTCTTATGAAATAAAGACATTCTACAATTAAATATGTACTTATATATTCAGTATAACTATTGAAGAACAGTTTACTCTCCATAGATAAATCCTTTCCATTGTTTATTGGTAAAATGAAATTGGACTCAGAAACCAAGGATCTCAAGTTTGCAGATTTGTATTAGGAGAACATGATGTGACAGGAAGTATTCTTCGTGCCATTTCTTGAAATTTTAGTAGTGTCCAATTCCAAAAATTACCGAACACTGATATCTGAGAAACTGCCAGAAAGTTTCCTGTTGATTTGATGATGTTAATGTGCAGCTTATGTGGCGTAGAAATGTATAACAAATACATCTTCTAATCTGCAACACAGCAAAATACGTTATTATTAACTACTTGAATAAAATTATAATACTTTATACTTACATACGATATAACAAAATTGATCATTTTCAATCAGGTTTGAATTTGATGGATTATGTTTACTCTCAGTAGATAAATCCTTCCCATTGTTTATTGGTAAAATGAAACTAGACTCAGAAACCAAGGATCTCGAGTTTGCAAAATTGTATTTATCTAGTTATGTATCATTAAACTAAGGCAGCTTGTACATTAAATTACAGGGACTTAGTCATAACCTCACACAGAAGGGATGAACGTAACTACCCGACCATTAATGAATAATAGAAAACGTAGAAGCACTGGCTAATTTGGTATCGAATTTTACATTTTCGAACACGAAAAACCGATCTACAATAGTCTGAACCTCGAATAACTCATACTATTAATTATTGTAACGGAACGATTAAAAGACTCCGCGAGAGCGTCACCCCTCTCACTCGCACCAAGCCAACGCAGTATGCTAATGCATAAGAGGGAGAGAACACTAGTCCGCCATTCGGACCTCTCACTCCCTCCACAGCAATCTCGCAAAGTTACAATTGTAAACGTTAGTTATAAATAATATAATAACTATTGTAAAGCTGAATGTATGAATCATGTAGTTTATTGAATAAATGCAGCTTTTTAGTACCATGAACGTTTCTAATTAATTAACAATCGCGATAAAGCAAGAAAATAATAAATAAAGGCTCTGAAATGTAGTCTTCGAGTCTCGTAATCAAGCGCAGGTTTATATCGATTTATATACTTAAATGATGTTCTAGGATCACCAAATTTGAACTAAAGGAAGGGGAAACTTTATATTATCATAAAAGTATCAATTTGTCACCGTACAAGCTCTATTTTTTATTATTTTTACAATTTTTTAAAAAATTATATTTTCTTACCCCTGGCGCCATCTCCGAACAAAGTGCTGAAACTACTCAAAAATTGACAGGAATCTGCCGTACCTACAATGATTATTTTTTAAGAAAATAATTTTTTGCTGTTTTCGCGTGTTTGAAGCATCTAATCGCTTCTATTTTACACTAATTATCGATTCCAATTGTCCGATTAATCCTAGAAGCCCGAAATATTGAAATATTAAAGATTAAATTGCACATTGAGAGAGTGAGAGGTGAGATTGGCGGACTAGTGTTCACTCTCTCGCACAGTGTGGGAGTGAGAGGTCCGAGCATCTAGTCTCTCACACTCTCTAGCCAAACTCGCGCCTGCGCACAACACCAATGTGCGAGAGAGTGAACACTAGTCCGCCAATCTCACCTCTCACTCTCTCAATGTGCGATTTAATCTTTAATATTTCAATATTTCGGGCTTCTAGGATTAATCGGACAATTGGAATCGATAATTAGTGTAAAATAGAAGCGATTAGATGCTTCAAACACGCGAAAACAGCAAAAAATTATTTTCTTAAAAAATAATCATTGTAGGTACGGCAGATTCCTGTCAATTTTTGAGCAGTTTCAGCACTTTGTTCGCAGGTGGCGCCAGGGGTAAAAATAAAAAGTCGGTAAAAATTATTTTATTAAAAATCGGCTTTTTAACACCATTACATAAAATATTTTATTGTTATAAATGTCTCTATAACTTTAGTTTATCCGAAAAGTGGCCTGGTTTTTGAAAAAACACAATTTTCTGTTTCGCTAATTTTGTCGGTAACACCCCATGTACCGTCCTCAGTTGCTCTTTAAAAAAATTGAAAAATAAAGCTTGAACGATATTAAATTCATTATTTTATAATAATACAATGTTTTATCTTTCTACTATTCAAATTAGATGACCCCAGGACTGTATTTATAATACCGACAAATATTCTGCAATTTTTACTTATTCCTTCTGTTGGGATATCCAGCCATTCAGTCATTCCCTTTATTCTAAGGTACGATTACTCTCATAACATTCTACCATTTGTTTTTTACTTTTATTATATACATATAATACTTATGTTGTAACTTTTTATAATCGTTTCCATAAAAAAAAGATTGATTCAATAGTTACATGTAAAGTAAAAGTAATTTTATTAAAAAATTTATTTGTAATACAACTATCTTAATATATAATTATTTCAGATTTATAAAATCTGCTATACGTAACAGCGTACTATAAACCCATTAATACAGTGCTGGCGGTAACAGGAGTTTGCGAAGGTGCGCTGGCCTGCCTCACGCTCATTTCCCAGGTGTCTAATAACTGAGATACGGAGAAACGACGAGGTAGCTTTGTTATACGTGCATTTAAAGCTTTCTGAACTGCACAAAGGAATGTTGTAGCATATTCATGTGGTGCCATAACACAACGGGGCGGTGTCAAAGGATAATCAGCAGGGACCGTAACTGATACTGGTGGAACACACGGTAGATGACGATCATCCAACCAACATATTAACTGAATGCATTTTGATCCATTCTGTTGTGCTGGATCCAGACTGACCTAGACGTTCAAAATATATATTTATGCGTTATAATATCAATTTACGTACTATAACAAGAGAATTAATTAAATTACTTTAAATCGTTGATCTAATCGAGCTATTTCTCCTTGTAAGACATCTGGTATTTCGCTCGGAGATTCTTCTATCTTTTGTTTCTTCAATGGTGGAGGTAAATTCCTGTTTTTATAAATATTCGTAAAGTTTTATTCATGGTGTGCTTTAATTATAATTATTCGTTAAATGAGATTACTACTCACTTTATTTCAGGACCAAATAAAGCTTCTAAACAGGGACCAAACGTACGCTGTAACGTGTGATTTACCACTGGACTTTGGAGATGGGTGCTTACTGCTTCCAACAATGGACTGAAGAAGTGATGTTCTTTCAATGTTGTTACAGCATCGCTTCGTTTAAAATCCAACTTCTCAAGAACCACTTCACATTTCAATAATGTATCCAAAGGCATACGTTTGCTAGGATTTGATAAAATTTCTAACAGCTTCTTCATTTTGCTCAATTTATCGACATCTGTAATGTTAACAATCATGTTAACTAGTAATGTATATATAGTTCAAATTAAAACTCATTTGATACACCTACTTCCTTCATTTCCCATTTTAGCAATCATTCTTCTTAAAGGTTCAACATATTTACTTAATTGTCTAACTTTGTCTCTGTATGCTTGATCTTCTTGCTGTGGGCTTGGAGTAGCACCTACACCACCAGGAGTATTCAGAGAACTGCTAGGGGATGGTGCCATACCTAATTTTAATATCATTTTTTTTATCGTTATTTTTATTTGTCTCGATTTTGAATGTAACTTTTACATCGAAAATTGTTTTCAACGTACCTACAGATCGTTGCGATCCGGCCATTATTGCATGTTGCGGACTTGGCGATGGTACTAATGCAGGCGACGCTACCATCTGATTGCTATAAAATGTATTTTATAATTTTAATTTCAATACAAATTGTGAGGTATTTAATCGCATGCGAGTTTCTTTAGAAAAATTATCCCACAATAATAACCTTGATGGTGCACCTAAACCAGCAGGGCTTGGAGCTGATGGAGATGGACTCTGGCCTAAAAATTGATTTGGAGTGACATTTCTAGGACCAGCAAATCCAGCGTTTATCATTTCACCTTGCTAAATAAAAGCATCAATATTAATGGAGATCTTAAAATACTATTCAGATGTTAATTTTTCATTTTTATACCTTTCTCTGCATATGACTCAATTGCTGTTGCATTTGACTAGGACCCAATGGTCCTGGAGCAATTTGATTCATTTGTTGTGGTATACTAGTTTGGATTCCACTAATGGATCCACCAATTTGATTACCCATTTGATTAGATAATTGATTTTGCATTTGAGTCTGAACAGTAATGAAAAATTTTGTTCATTGCATGATTAAAGATAAGTTAAAATGTATACAATTACTAGTCATGAACGCATACTTGCATATTTTGCTGCATTTGACTTGTAGCTATTTGTCCCATTTGATTAGGAACCATTTGGTTCATTTGTTGAGGAATATTACCTTGTGCCATTTGATTCATTTGTGTTAACATCGAATTATTTTGCATGGTTTGAATGGGTCCCATGTGACCCATTGGACCATTAGTTTGAGCAGGCATCATACCCATTCCTGGCATTTTACTTTGCATACCTTGCATGGTTATGGGTTGCCCAGGACGTTGATTTAAACTTTGTAATACTAAAATAAATACCACAATACGACGTAAAATATAAGTTTTAAGCTAGAAAATAATATTTATTCATATATATAAGGGTAAAGCAATATGGTAAAATAATTGTATGTAAAATAATACCACTATTATATTTCTTTCTATAAAATATATATTTTAACATATAAATTGTATTACAACATACACACAATTGAAAATAATTAATTCTGAAAAATACTAAACGAAACTATACAATAGTTTGATTGGTCAAAGTACATAAAAATAAATAAAAATTGTAACATAACTTAATACAAAAAAAATATAGTATATTTCATCTTTAACTGTATGATTTATATCAGACTCCAATATATGTGTAAAATGGTGATACTTTTTCATAATTCATTTTCATTTGGAGAGTCTTCTTTCATAAATTTTTCAAATGCAGCTGTTAAAGTATAATTAAAAAATACTTCTAACTTCTTTTCTAACTTAGTTGTATATATTTTTTTTTGTTCTTTTGATATATCTTTGCTATGTACATATTCATACACAAGATTATCAACTTCAAGATTTTCATCTAATGTTAATTCTATAACAATAAGATCCTCAGGGCTTGTCTTTTCAAGACTTCTTGGCCATGCTTTTTCTTTCAGCAGTGCTTTTACATTGGTCAAAAACCGATTTACTTGAAATTCCATATCTTTGTAGGTATTTTTCATAGTATTAATCATTTTATATATATATATTAACCTTTGTACATACATATCTAATAAATTTTTTAATTTAGAGATCAGTTCAATAGTATTTTCTCCAGTAGGATCGTATGTACCTCTTGTTATTTTATCATGAAGATTCACTACATCTGGTAAAAAACTGCGTCCTAAGCTAATATACCATTTGCGCAATAACTTAACATACACAAATGTTATTTTAAACTTTATGCCTGGTATAACAGTACCATTAAAGACAGGTTTATAAGTATAACATACTCGGTTTTCTTTTAAACTAACAGCCATGCCACATTGCTTTTTGATCTTTTCAGCAAGATTTGCTTGTTTACGTAATGAACGCTTCCAACATTCATGTAATATTTCTTCATCATTTCTACGTTCAATATATTGACGAAATTCGGCTTGTGATGGAGACTGCATTAATCTCTTATATGTATCTGTATTATCAGAATCATAAACAGGTTCACTTTCAGAGGTACTTTCATATTGTGAATAGTACATATTAGTTAATTTTGACATTTTTAGAACTATTTTATACAGTTTATTTAGTATTTAACAATTTTTTAACTTATGTAATAACAATAACTTAGGTTAGGTTTTTTTCTCTTTATAAACGAATTAGTTTAAAATGGTTTTTCTCTAAAAATAAATGTTTTTAAATCAAACGTTTTTAAATTAAAGTACTACTTCCTTTGAATAGATGTATTCCCTTTATGTGCTGTTTATATTCTGATTTTGAAGGACTCATACACATACACATACACATATGTGTATATTTTATGAAATTAACACATGTATTCCAACATTCAAAAAGAAAATAGTAAAGTGAAGAGTATGTACAAGGAGATTCTATTTTCATACAATAAAGATGAATGTATGAATTATATAAAATGAAATATTTTCTTATATTAAAAATATGAAAATATATATTAATATGTATACTCATATATTTTTATAATTTAATTTAAAAAAAATAAATCATAATAGAATGTAACATGTTTTATATCATTTCTTTTCTACTAAAAATGATATGTAATTGCTAATTATATATAATGATTTATACTGAATAAATGATACATATACTTACAATTTGTAGCAGTATTTGCAGGTTGTGGGATTATTCCTTGAGGATTAGACCCTGGTCCATTCATATTCATCATTTGATTATTGCCAGTTCCCTGACGTGCTAATGTTTGTAATGCCCCAATTGGATCTGGCATTCCTTGATTTCCAGAACCGGCATTACCTGGTGCAGAGCCCCCTGTTGCTTTTTTAGAATCTAAATAAAGGAAAAATGATAATGTAATACCAACATTGAATTGTTGAAATAATGTTGCCATATATTAAAATATTATTCATTACTTAATTCTCTGACATGTAGGATCAACCTGGCTACGAAACCTAGATATTCTTCCTGCAATTAAATAAATTTATATCATCAATTAGCTTAATTTAAAATTCTTATTCTAGATAATAAACAACTAATAAACAAATAATTCCAATGACTTATTTAAGGATTAATTTAAAATGAAGCAAAGCAATATAAAGTAAAGAGAACATACCTTAGTTTTTGCCTTTTGGAAAACATGATTTTCCATTTCAATACTATTTTTTGAGGTGGGCATTCCAGACATCTGAACAGCTTCATCTCTGTATAGAAAATGTTGAGTAGATATAAGTATAAACATAAATACTTTTTATTCATCTCCATAAATATGTTATCTAACTTTGCATTAACATTAGTGCACGATTAACATTAGATAGTGTACGATTTATTAATTATTTTTAATGTATAAAACTGTATGAATAAAATTGTATGAAATCTATTCAGTAATCTATTACTGATAATTTGTTAATATATATATTAACTTACATTTTTGCAATTACACTTTGTCGAAAACTTTGTGTTCTCCACGAGTTTTCATCTGCTGCCATTTTTAATAATTAAGTCAATAATCAAACTACTCTAACAACTTTCTTTTATCAATATAAGATAACAACTGGACACAAAGCAAGGGTCCGTTTTTCATAGCACAATTTGGAACCTCAAGGTATACATTGGTATACATATTTGGAAATAGCTTCTTTGGATAAGTTTCTATGAGAATGATAGTAATTTTATCGTTTTATATTGGTAGATGTTGTCTGCTACAATATATTTTTGAAACATTTAAACAGTATATTATACAAAACATTTAGAAAAATGTATATTAAATAATTTAATTAATAATTGAAAAGTGAAATTTGCTTGAAAATTAACTGAAAATTCTTTTTATCTACTTCAGTTGAAAGAATAAACTTTGTTTCATCTAGTTCTCATCATAACAGGAATTGATTCATGAAAATCCTGTAAAATATTATCTTTTGCTTTTCCAGTCTATTTTCTTTCTTAACCTCGAAATAAATTGATGTTTAATTAACCTCTAAATTAAAAATGGCAGAATTAAAATTAACACAGGAAGAATTAACACAAAAGCACAAAAAAGAACGCAAAGAACTACAAGGTAATCAAGTTAGGACTTTGATGATCTACTTTTAACTTGGGTTTATATGTTCATAATATGCAATTATTTGCAATTTTGTTTATGCAAATCTTTTTTTTTACTACTATTTTAATGTTAAAGAAATAAGTGGTATAATTATACAATTTTTGAATTAATGTTTTTTTAATTTAAGCACAAATACAAACTTTGAAAAAATCAATTGGTAAAGGGGATAAAAAGAAGAAAAAGGAAGTGATAGAGGAAATCAGTCGTTTAGAAGAAGCTTTGGATAAAAGACAGGAAGAGGAAGTAACTGCATGGAATGTTGCACATCTTAATATTAATAATGTAGAAAGCGAAAATACAGATAATTGTGGTGATGAAGGTGTAAAAAGTAATACACAGTTTGAACAGTCAACACATAGGATTTCAAAAGCACAGAAAAGGAGAGACAAAAAAGCAAATGCAGAAAAGGAACGTAATCAGAGAATAATAGAACAAGAAGCATTAAATGTTTTTGGTAAAAGAAATGTAGAATTACAAACCATAAAGAAAATTCTTTTGGAGCGTGGTTTGATGATTTATGAGATTCCTAGTGATGGTCATTGGTAAGTTATTTGTATTAGCTTTATAACAGTTATAAATACTTATCATTGTGTTAACTTTTAGTTTATATAATGCTGTTGCACATCAGCTGAAGATCATAGGAGAAACTCCATTGAGTTTTCAAGAATTGAGAACAAAAACTGGTACATATTTGAGAGAAAATATGAATGAATTTTTGCCATTTATTTCCAATGCAGAGTCTGACGATTTTCTTACGCCGGAACAGTATGAGAAATATTGTGACGATGTTGCGGATACAAATGCCTGGGGTGGTGCTATCGAAGTAAGCTGAATTTAAATATACAATTATATAATCATAATATACTTACATAATTATTTTTATTTAAATTAGCTACAAGTTCTTTCGCATGTACTGAAATGTCCGATAGAAGTTATTCAGGCATCGGGCGCGCCGTACATTATTGGCGAAAGCTATAATATTGACAAAAAAATGATATTAACTTATCATCGTCATATGTACGAATTAGGTGCTCATTATAATTCAGTTACAAAATACGTTAAAGAAGAAGAGAGCTGATAAGAATGTATTAGTGTTTGCTTACATCTGCAGTGAAAATTAAATATATAATTTCTTAATACTTTTTACTACAATAGGATATACGAACCATTTAAACAGCTGCCAGAAGTTAAGTATTCAGGAAACATATCAGTCAACTTAATAGTTCAATGTTTCTTTGGTAACATTAGTCAGTGCATACGTAACAATTCTGTAATTTTTGTTAATAGTAAATTTGACTTTAGGTATAATTATGAAGGTAAGAAGGTCTTCCTCTACGTTTTTAATTACAGTATTCTTTCGGGAAATAGCGGAACAGCAACTTTATGCACTTTTCGATAAGTTCACTTACAATCGTTCAAATGTAGTCATGTTTACTCATTATTATTGTAAGAGTCTTAATTTAATTGAATAGTTATAATGTCAAAATAAAAATTTAATTTTTCTTTAATGTTTCATTAGTTCCGTTATTTTCTTTTCGGAAGAATATTGTATTGCGCTATCATAATATTGTATTTATTTATTACCTAAATATTCGACAATATAAAAAAGCTGCCAGCAAATTGCAAGTACATAATTATTGTTCAATACTTGCTTGCTCCAACATTTTAATGTACATATATATATTTACGTATAATTTACGTTTACTTCTAATAATGACTACTTAATTTTTTGTATCTAAATCAAGTAAGTATTGTAAAAGATTGTAATAGAAGTGTTGTGTGTATGTGTAAATATATGATAATACTTTCCTCAAGTGTTCCTAGAATTTTATACTATTTTAATAGTAAGTAATACGTGTAAAATATGAAATAAAAGTAAACGAGTATTAATACGAAGTACTCATTTTTTTTATCTTTTAAAAGTTAGATTTATTTGCTGTTCCAAACATGTATTCGAAGAATAATTTCCATACTGTGAATTAAAATCATGGTACCGCTCCACATTTTTTGACATTAGTTAAATTGCTATCATTCGAAGCGTTATTATCCTCGACTACCTCTTTGTTCTTATTTGGATCGTCTGGTTTCATTTGGGGGAACAGTAGTACTTCCTATAAATATATGAAAATGTACTTAATAACGTATGATTTTTTCAAACATGAAATAATTACCTTTATGTTATTTGCGTCTGTGAGGAACATGGTAACACGATCAATACCCATTCCCCAGCCAGCAGTTGGCGGCAAGCCATACTCTAACGCGGTACAGAAGTTCTCGTCGATTAACTGTGCCTCGTCGTCTCCAGCAGCCTTATCCTTTGCTTGTTGTTCGAATCTACAATGTCGATTATTTTAATATTATTATTTTAAACGCTACCGATGAAAGTTGCATTCGAATAAATTACCTGCTTCTTTGTACTATAGGATCGTTCAATTCCGTATACGCGTTACAGACTTCCTTTTTCATAATAAATAATTCAAATCGTTCGGTTAAACCAGCCTCCGAACGATGCCACTTTGCTAACGGCGACATGATTTGTGGATGATCCAAGATAAATGTAGGATTAATACAAGTTTCTTCTATAAATTCGCCAACAAGCTGTTAAGAACATCTATGTTGTACACATGTACATAATCAAGTCCGTTACTCGAAAGTAAAAAGCAAAATGGTTACCTTATCTAACAATCTAGCTGCAGTTCTTGGAGAAGGACATTCGATTTCATGTTTGGCACACAGATCACTAAGCATTTGATTTGCTTCGGGCGTATTCAATTGATCGGCTGGAGGTAATTTGACCTTCAACGCCTCCTCCAGGGCTTTCATCATTGAAATTCGTTTAAACGGAGGAGTAAAATCGATTTCGACCGCTTCACCCTCTGGTCCTTCCGGATGATACGTTATTTGGTAACTACCATGTATGGTTTTCACCATTCCGGATATCATATCCTCTGTAATGTCCATTAAGTCATTATAGTCTGCATACGCCATATAAAATTCACAAGTAGTGAATTCTGGATTATGCGTTAGATCTATTCCCTCGTTTCTGAATTGCCTTCCAATTTCGTACACTCTATCCATTCCACCGACAACCAACATCTACGACCAAAATATAATATATTAACGTATTCGTTCACGGTGTACACATTATTTATGATTACATAAAAATATTGATTACTTTTAGGTATAATTCTGGAGCGATGCGCATATATAAATCCATATTTAATTCATTGTGGTGTGTGATAAATGGTTTAGCTGTAGCACCACCGGCGATCATGTTCATCATTGGTGTTTCTACTTCTAAAAAACCAAGCTCGTCGAGGTATTTACGAACATATGCGATTATCTTTGCTCGTACGTGAAAAATTTGTTTCACTTTATCATTTAGAATAAGATCTAAATAACGCTGACGAAATCTTGTCTCCTATACAGGTAAAAACAGCCTTGTTATTATTACAACTTCGTATTCGGTTATATTCCTCGTACCTTGTCTTGTAATCCAAAGTAAAGTGTTGGCAACATGTGTAAACAAGGACTTAGAAGAGTAACACTATGGGGCATAATAGAAAATTCACCCTTCTTGGTCTTCCCAGGATTTCCAACGACACCAATAATATCACCTCTCCTTATTTTAGAAATATCAGCAGTAAATCTTTCTGTATCACTGTAATGTCTTGCATTTGCCATAACTTGAACTTTAAGGCCTTCTCCTCTGAGGTCATAAAAAATAAGTTTAGCACCAGATTCCCTAATTGCAAACACGCGACCAGCAATGCTATGTACTTCATTCTCTAATACTTCTCCATCTTTCACATTGTTGCTAAATTTTTCAATAAAATTTTCCATTGACATTGATACATGGAATTTATGGGGATATGGGTTTTCATTTATACTTTTCAGATGATTGACCGCCTGTGTCCTTAATTTAACATATTCCTAAAAATAAACAATACAGTAAGTATCTACGTTACATACTTTAAATAAAAAATGCAGTTTAATGTTATGATCTATATACATACATTTGGACTGATATTTTCTTCGTCATCCTTTTTCTTTGTGGTTTTGACTTCGGTTTTTGTTTCTGTTGCAGCACATGCTTTTACTTCTTTTTCCGCCTTCTCTTTCAATTTTTGTTCCGCCTTTAGTCGTCTCTTTAATTCGCTACAAACATGATTGAAATATGTATAACGCAATTTGAATTTTTCTTAATACAATTTTTTGTATCGTACGCACTTCGAGTACAAACGTTGTATATTTATCTGATGTAATTTTGTTGACTTTGCATTTCGAAGTACCGGTAGTACCACGTCAACAAAAGCTTTGGTTATGTTATTTAGCATAATTAATTAAATATACTATCGTTATTGCACCAATCATAAAAATATGTGTTCACAACAGATAGATTTAATTGCAAATTTTTATAAAGTATCGCTACATTACACCCATGAGTGGTGCTACAATATAGGCAGATATTTGTAACACAACGTGGGTAGCCAATCCATGAAATCGACTACTGCTATATATGCAAGTTAAGTTGGAATTGCAAGCGTAGATAATAGAAAATCTTACGTAAACATATGATACAAAAATCTTACGTTTAATTTTCCGCCAGTATCATTATTTTTACTCACTTTTTTGATAGTTTTTCACCCACAGTATCAGCCATGTTGGTAAGCCTCCTCAAAAAGGACTCTTCTTTCTAGATTGGTAAACCTGTGAATTGTTTCCATGCCTTAATTGATGCAGCAATTCTTTTTTCTCGCGGGTCATTTTAAGTACGAATTAATTCTACTTCTTGCCCTTTTTGTTCAAGTTTCATTTCATTATTTTTAATTGCTTCATTTGAGCGCGTTCCATTATCCGCAAAAAGCGCGCTTTCCTTTGATTTGATTCGTCACCGTCACTATTTAAAACGCGTTACCCTGACGACTGATTCATTGACTCGTGCTTTGGAATTATTATCGAAAGATTTCTAGAAAATGGATGGTTGTTTCGGTTATCACGAACTAAAGGCATTGCAAGATTTAATTAACATTCCTAAAGATCATTCAGATTCCGAAGATGATTTACCGCAAGCTGGCGCTAAAAAATTGGGTAAGTTCAAGGTAAATTTCGTGTATCCAAAGTAAGTACTTTATCATTGATTTTAAACGTTTTAACTCAATTATATAAGTTCTGTTTATTAATTATTTATATATTGTACAATTATTAACGAATAACTGCTGCATACACTTTATAACAATAGCCAGGCACCATTTTATATAAAATATGAATATTCAGATCCTTCTGATGTTATGACTACCTATGTATTAGGATTTTAATAAGAAAGAGAGAATTTTATTGACATCTAGTTACAGTGGAAAAAGTATAAAACTACAAACAATGTAAAATGTGTTTCTTAAGGGCCTGGCGATATTGGCGCTAAAATCGGGACGACTCAGCAACGCGTTGGTCCACACGCACCATTGAAGGGAAATGATGATGATATTTGGCACCCGTCTGAAGTAGTTGCTGCACAGAATTCGGAATCGTATGATCCAAGAAAAGTGCCGGAATATGAGATGAAATTTAAGCAGTCTGTGACGGCAGAAGATGTTTTTCTAGGCGTTAGTTATCAAATAAATATAGTTTAAACATGGCGGCTATAATGCGGCTATAATGCCAATATCTAAGATCCGAAATTATAGAATTTTTAATTATAACAGTAGAAGAGTAAATTAATTTCTTATTATAATTTTAATTGTAGCTCTAAATATAATAGATATTTTTTATTGGTAAATTAGATAGGTTTCAAAACTCCGGGCACCTCGTCTTGTGAATGGTTGTCCGTGTTAGTGAAGATGCCGGAAGAAATGTACGAGAAGATCGAGCTCTCTGTAGAACCGGAAGCGATCGACATACGTAGTCCAAGGTGAGACAATTAGGCGAGGTTTTGTTGGTAATTTCGCAAAGTTTTATTCTTTTAACTTACGCAAAACACAGTAAAAGAATTTTTATAAGTAAAGTAATTCATAATTTTCCAGATACCGTTTGCACCTTGCGACACCACATCCTGTCGATCCAAACTCCTCATCAGCTAAATGGCACGATGATACTTCTACGCTGGAAGTTACTTTAAGGCTTGTGCGGGAGCTGGATGATGTGAATTTTTAATTGGTGAATAGTTTAAGTACGAATGTTTTAACATGCTGCTATAAACAATAAATTGAATTAATATTCAAAAGACTAATGCCTGGATATCATCCACTAGGCGCTTTTTAACAAAACAATATTTAATAATAAAATTGAATCTTCTTTATCGGTCATGTATAAGAAGTTGGTAATAAAGATCTCTTCATGACCGGCTTTGTCGGTAACCACATTGTACAATTATTAATTTAAAGTTCGCGTTAAACCATTTCCCGACGGGAAATTTAAAAAACTGGAAGCATGTACAATTAAAATATTCTTTATTTCTGTCCAAACCTATATATCAATTATAAAGGTTTTGTAGTAAACACATGACATGTTAAAAATAAATATAATATAATCATATTGTAAACATGAACGAATGTGCGTTTTTGGTATCTAAAATACGTTTTACGTATGCGTGTAAAAAAAATGATATGTACCCCTATTATTAGAAGCTAATACTTAGGTCATTATATGTTTAAAAAAGCTAAGATGAAAATTCTGTATCCCTTATCACTATTACATCACATGTGCGATACCCTGAATACGATTAATCATGGCACGTGATTGCAGTTTTCTTTCATGTAATGGTCAAATATAAACGAAAAATTTTTAGATGCGCTTACAGTTTAATTCGTAAGTTCGTCATAACTTCTGGCGGTCTACGTCGTTGGTAAATAATGCGTTGAAAAATTGCGAGAATAATTTGCCCATATATTGTTCTTCCTTAACTGGCCACATTCCCTCCAGGAAACCAATATGGCCGCCACGAGATGTCACCACAACAGCTACGTTCTTCGTCTCCGATATCTCTTTCAAAGGAATGGCTAAACATCAACCAATTAAATTTAATTATTCTAAAGAATTCTATCATTTAATTTGATTCAAATAAATAAGCATTAACACCTTATCGACTGATGATTATATCTGATGCTATTAAGACCATGTAATATAAAATATATTAGCGTATGACCAAAATATGACCTACCCACTAGAGAAATTACAGACAATTTTTCCTGTTTTATTGACTTTAAGAATTTTATCTATTTCTACAAACTGAAATGTAAGTAAGAAATGCTAAGTCGATATGGTATTAAGAGGATACATAAATTTAATTACCATGAACAGGTTGGAATGGATCGTCTGCGGCACTAAGGCACAATAGTGGTACATCAATCAAATGCAATTTATCATGTATGGTCGCGTTTGAATAGTATTCCTCCACGTCTTTGTAGCCAAATTGTTTCACCGTGAAATGCGAATCAAATTCACGAACCGTTTGGCTCTTAAAATAAATACAATGAGAAGTATTATTACATTAATTAATTAGATAACTGTGTATCGATAAGAATAGGATTTAGATAAGCTCACTTTCAGAAGAGTATCGATGTCCACATCGAACATTCCTGTTTCTGACGAGTAATGTAATCGTTGTATGTTCTTGCGAAGAGTACCAGCCAAATACTTGTTTATCATCAAATTAAAATAATTCTCTTCCGTGTTCTTCGTCGCCGCGAACACGTTCCATGGTACGGATATCAGGAAGCATCCTCTTAACTTGTTCTTCGCCGTAACTCCTTCTTGCGCTAAATAATTACCTAATATTAATCTGCAAACAGATCACACAACGTGTTCATTGTATCGCCACTATCGCTACTATTATATCGATTGTTAACGCTTTAAGTGCCACGATAAGTCGTGGAAAATCCTTCAAATCATTTATAGCTAATTAAACTAGATCATTCCCTTTAAAATTAGCAATAGATTTATGATATAAGAGACGTGACACTCAGAGTGTTAATTAAATGATTCAGAAGAATAATATGACTCCAAATATTCATTTCTGAAGAAAAACAACTTTTCATAAATATGCATACGGTGTAACTTTTATATTTAATAAAATTGAAGACACATTATTATTATTCTGAATGACATTACTGTATAGTTGCATTGTTCATCTTGTCAGGAAAAAGGGGAAGAATTTCATTACCCTCCCATCGAGATACCCGTCGCTCCAAGGGGTACAAGGGGGTAAAGTTTTTTCACATGCTCGATAACCTCTGATAAGTCGTCGCTGTTCGCGGCACAGTACATCCGTGGAGTCTGTAATTATACGATTATTCACGGTGAATTCGTGCTTCTATTTTTGTAACGTGCTAATTCTTAGAATCATCACGCGGTTCATTCTTCATGATTTCATCACGTTCAATGTCATCGTAGGTTCAAAAAAAAAGCAATACACGATTATGAAAAAAAAAAGTATGAATGGAGATGATTGAAGATCAACGCGTTGGCTGTTACGTTGGTCATTGATGATCAGTTTTATCAATAAATGTAAGCGAGCGAAAGAAAGAAGAGAAGTTTAAATGTCATTAAATGACGGAAGAATTTCGAGCGCATCAATCACACTTACAACGTAACGCTTAAAAATCACTTGAGTTGTCTAATTACCTTCAATTCCACGCCTCCCAGCCCTCTGTTGTTGAAAATTACACATCGTATCCCGACTTTTTTCGCGGACGAGACGAGACACTTGATGTACTCTGCGTGACTCGCTCCGGTGAGTCCTGGCAAAATGATTACGATGGGCGAAGTGACGGAACATCCCTCTTCCGCCCAATCCAGAGCCACTTCACCCCCATCCGACAAGGTCAGAATCTCTCTGCAAAAGGATTAATTAATTAGAACGATAATTAGTAATCGTGCACCTCGAAAAGAGTGTTTTATTAATCCTTTAATTACGACAGCCTTTACCACAACACTCGTCTGTAAGTATGTATTTTTGTATTTAATTAGTGTATGAAAATTTTTAAACTAAAATTGCCTTTGGTAGCGAAATTTAATGAACAAGTTAACTAACGAGGCAACTGCCACAAAATTCGCTGAGAGCACAACTTTAAATTAGTTATATAACTAATCCTTCGATTAGCATTTTATTATATACCAAATGGTATAATTAGTAACTAGTGGGGACCAGGACAGTAAAAATCAACATATCAACTTCCAGTTGCACAAGAATTTTATAACGAAAGAAAAAGAAATTTAACGCGCCGGACGCTGCATTGGTCATCAATAATTGATTATATATCCAGTCCAATAATTAAGAGATAAGAATAATGGAACGATTCTGAATATTATTAACCTCGCATTAATAATCTAAATCTAAAGGTCAAAACACACGTGTTTCTGTATATCGAATCCCCTAACACTGCACACTTGATTTCTCTGGTGTAAGTCTGGTCACCATAGTTGTAGGGGCAAACGAATTCTATTTACACGACAGCTTCAAAAGAATTAAAAATTCGCATAAATCGAGGGATCAGCATATAATATAATATTTGTCTACTATGGGGGTCAAAGAGTAAAATAACACGCTTAGAAAATAGACATTAAGTTTTTGTGATTGTGACTCGTGTTCCTGGTACCTTTATCTTAAACATTGTTATTAAATTCGTTCAGTTCATTGTTTATAAATCATAAGATAACGTTAAAGACAGACTTACCAACCTGCGATAATGAATAACCGGAAGCATACGCGATCTGAGAAGACTGGCTATAATGGTCTGCGCCCTCGATTCGAAACACCATAGGGTTGGCCAGAACTTGTTTCTTACGAGCGGTACGTGCTCTTCGAGGAAAGATCGAAACGGCCCATGAGCACACACTAGCATAGGCGTCTGAAAGCCATTTATCTAGTTATTCATCCATTAATCGTAATGAAAGATCGAATGATTAAAGGGGGACGCTAGACATATTAAAAAGACATATGATCCCATTGATTTTTACAGATAAATTGGAGAATATAGTTTATGTACATTGGGAAGCAATTTCGACGCCATTTTTTCATTTTAACTTAAATTACCATAAAATTGACTCGGTAAAAGAGAGCAAATTATGAAAAATACATGAGTTTAAATTATTCTTTTATGAAGGAAGACTGAATTGTTTATTTAGCATTCTTTATTAACGTTAACCAATTGTTAAACAATCTCCTTTTATTGTTTAAAATAATCAAAACCGTACTTGTATAACTGAGCGTCAAGAATTACTACGTAAATGTGATTACTTAATTAATTTCTAATTGTTTCATTAAACAAGAACTCCGTTTAGAACATCATTAATGCGACTCCGTCAATTATGTTTACACTTAAACTGTAATTATTCAGTGATGCTAAGTGCTATCCCATGTACGTTACTTTTAAAATTTTAACATAATTCTTTTTGATAAAGATAATAAAACAATTTAGATACTCCTTAACCTTTTACAATACCAGACAGCACCGCCATTTTTGTATATAACAAACTAGAAGAAAGAGGTCGTACTAAGTTCTATCAGAGCCTCTGCTGGGCCTTTAGCCGCCCCTATTAATGCAGGTTGAAAATCAATTCATATTCTAACATAAATGATGAAAGCTTACTAATGTTTTTCTGATAATTCTACATACTTAACGAGAGTAAAAATTCTATTATAATATTTGATGCATTGATTTTGGTTTTATTCCTTAGAGTGCTCTAATGTCCGCTTTTGGGACGCACTGTATACCTAGCAGAACCGGCCGGTGGTCTCATTGTCAGTGCAACTGCGCTCAAATCATGCTCAATGATTACTGTGCATATCGTGAATGAAACTTTCATGAAAACCGCATTGAATTAGGAACATTGCTTTCCACTTGTTCCATTCAGTTCGTGTGATCTGACCGTACCGCGTCTAAGCTCTTTCTCGCTTCCTATTTTAAAGCGTGAAAGAAGCTCATGTCGTAAAAATGAATCAAAACTCGGCTCGTTTGTCCATCGAGATATTTTATACATATGTGCACCAATGATTCGGTCTATTCAGTATCGCATTATTCTCGACGAATAGCCATTTGGTGAGCGGCTCGGTGTCACCTGTTTCGTGGTGTGCGTACAGTGCGCGCGCATACATCGACGGGCGCGCAATTCGTCCGGGGCAAATGCCTCGGAGTTTTAAGGTCAAATTAATAAATCGTGCAACTCCTCGTGGCTCGAGCGAACTACGAAGGGTCGTGTCAGAGTTTGGCTATTCGTATCGCGGAAATCCTGATAAATGCAGTATCGGTTTCAGTAACGTCAACGGCATTAATGTCTTAGCGCTTTAGAGGTCGTGCGTTTTATGCGATTAAAGGAACCTGCAATTCTAAGAAAAGAAATATGTCAGTCACGTATGTACGATACCGGTCGTCGAAGCATTAAGTTTAATGTCGAGCGATAAGGGACACGAGATATTCGGACTATCCAGCAGTTCTCGGTATCTCGATATCAATTTCGGAAAAATATATTTTACAATTTTGTAATAATGTTAATAAAAGTCAAACTTTACGATTATTCAAAATTATCGTAGCTTTGTTTTCTGTTCGTGTGAAAATTATGATATTGAGTTCAACGAATGATCAATCGTCGAACAATGGTCGTGAGATAATATCTGCAAGTTAACGCCGAGGCGCTTCAACGAGTATCGAATACACATATCGTTGTTGATTTAATTCCGCGCGTTTAATTAGACCCGTTCCCGATCGTGAGTCAAAAGATGACGGCAAATTAAAATTCATATCGATAACCTTTTATTGTTCCGACAACGAAGCTTCCAGAATTCAAAATGAAACTCATCATTATTTCTAAACGAGACGTTTAACAGAATGAAGCATAATACACGCGTGAGATTGAATCAAACGTGGTGATTGATGTTAATGAAGGTTAAAAGTCTACAGATACTAATAATTAGTCTTATATAATCCGATTTGAAACTCTCAATTAAAATTAAACAATAAAACGTACAAAATAAAATAAATATCAGAGTTATAAACGTTTTTCAAATGATTGCTCTACCGTTGCAATCTCGTAATTCATGAATCGTTTGTTTTTGAATCAAAAACGTTGCAGGTATCGATTAGATTAAATAACAAGATCCAAAGTACTCGCTGAAATCTCGACCAGCACAGCGCATTACGTCGCGGTAATTAAATTACTCGTTGATTCGCGTTGCTCGTCGGTTTCAATTCCGCGACCCGCTGCAAACTTTCCACGAATAATGTGACTAAACGGAGGAAGAACAAAGAGGGAACGATACGTCGGCTTACTCACTTTGACAACTTCAAAAAGATAATAGATGCAAAATCCGGCGCCCAGTAGCGCCCCGTAGTAGACCGTCGGAATGTCGAGGAGCGGCTCGAGCAGATTCAGCATCGTTACACTCTATCGATACGTTCAACAGACTGCCGGCACAGGTGGAACACAGCGAACGCCGTCGATTGTCGGGAACGTTGACAATCCTTGCTCGTCGAACGTCAGTAGCCAACAACCGATCGCTAAGCTTTCGAACAGACCTCGCGCGACCGCGCGCATGACGTTCAAATAATTGAACAGTCAACTAGTTTACTAGCTGACCGGTGCACCCGCGTTCAAAGATAACCTCCCTTGATTGAGGGGAACAGGAGGGGAATCGGCCACCCACCACTTCGCACTTGCTCATGCTTCTTAATTTGCGACAGGAACAAATTACAAAATCTGAAAGAAATTTATATTACAAAATAAAATTGCTCTTTATAACGATTTCTATATTTAACAATTTCACTTTTATAGCAATTTTAATATAGCATAAATATATAATTAATATAAATTTGAATATTGCTAGAATATTAATTCTATCAGATTTTAATCTTTTCTATCAACAATAGATAAATAATTTAGGTGAACTTCATTGCTGGGTAATACTGTTAATGAGCAAAGAAATTTAAAAATATACTTTTACAAATTTCACTTTTGCTAAGTTTCTGAAATGAATGAGTTAGACGAACAGTAAGTACCACCCTTTCTTTCCCTATGCGCTCTTCCTCTTATCCGAGGGAAACCATTCTTGCACGAATATGTAGCGACCGCTTATAATTGTGTATATGTATACGTATATGCACTCACATGGTAACGTAAAACACGCGATCACGTGTAAACCAGTATGATTCGCTCCCACATTTATAAGTTCATCCACGCCATCCTATGTATACGTACGTATATATACATACGTATGCCCAGAAATAAGTAAATTGTGTGTACGGTGCGTAACAGATTATGTAACGATGATTTAAAATCTTTTGCTGCGGCTACCGTGCAATTCTAATTCGTTTCGATCGATCCGTACGTATCTAAACTGCATAACATGATTGTATTTTTATTTCACCGATCGATGAAGTATCGCCGGTTAGGCTTCCAACAAATACTAAAAAGGAAAGAGACAGTCTGATCGATAAGTTATTTCTACTGACCTTCTGTTTATTTAAATAAAGATGATTCAAGTTTTTTGCTTCGAATTCACGTTTTCAGCGAATTACCGGACGTACAACATGGCTTCGTGTGATACACGAACAATTCCACAATGAAGCTTCGTATTTATGTAATGAGCTTCGTTACACGGTTAGATCAATCCGTTTGTCTCTGTGTTCGTGCATACAATTTATCTAGCGATAATCTTTTTAAATAAGATACGAGCATAATTGATTTTTTATCACCTAGCGTGATAGTTTAATTAACTATGTAACAATGAGTATGCAATTCTGTAATACATTGTAAATTTTAATTATCTGGTTATCACTGTTTACATAATGTGTTAAAAATAAATGAGCAGTTTAAATTTAAAAAATTTATAAATCGTTATGTAAAAAAAAGATTACCGTGTTCTTGTCAAGAAGATTTCTTTTTAATGCATACAGCTATGGTTTCATACCATTTTGTAATACCATAATTCCACTTCTCATGTTTCGTTACTCCAACCACCTGTAACGCCCAGATACGTTTGCGGTTAATACATATATATAACGTGGCAAATATCACTGTCCAATCGAGCAAATAAGCAGTAATAAAATACAATATACGAATATATTTAATACGAATTTAAAAATTTTAAATTCTTCACAATTTATACCCTAAAATTTGTTTGTATGAGTTTAATTATTTTTGTAAACGCTAACAGAAAGGAAGCCAAATTCTATTACTTAAATCAAACATTCATACATGGAATTCTTAAGTAAGAAACGTGAGCAGATTTGATTTCAATCTTGAAAGTCATTGCGAATGCCTTTTGATAAATAAAAAATAGTCTTTAATCGATGACGCATTCGTCGAAAAAGGAACTCATTCATGACACTTCCCAAAATAGAATCCAGATGCTTTGTAAACAACTTGAATGTTGTATTTTCTTATATTTCTATGTTGGATGAACAAAATATAGAGGATGTAACTTATTTATAACTTACAACCGCATTTTCCTGTATTTTTCATGTTTAAAAACAATACAGAATGATAGTACGAATGGCTATATCACACAATTTTATTTGCGGTATTAGTTTCCCGCATATAATAATTCTCGATCATTTTGTCCAATGTAGTTCCTAAGATCATCGTCAACAATTATAGAGTGCGCAAGTATATAGCCAGAGGGCATTAAGATTTGAACAACGTCGATAATTCAGATCGCGAGGCAAAAATGTACATAACCAAGTTGTTTAGTTCCAATCTCCCTACCCCTTAAACATCACAATCAGTACCAACAAATCAATGATTTTTTTACATCCCTTTATAATTTTTAAAGAATAAAATCCAAAATGACAAGTTTCTTACCTTACAATTCATCTGAACAAATGTCCTCTTGATCTAGATGTTGCCAGGTTTAACATCTGGATTTTCATTCTTAATTCTTTGAACTATTCTTTTCAATAAATGAAAAGTTGAGAATAGTTAAAAAATAGCTGTTAAAAATTTATATAGTCTATGGTTAAAATTTGGACAACAGTAAACTACCTAGCGGAGAAATGGGCAACCGATGTTCTCGTGTCGATCAGTGTCGATATTCCAAACTTATTATGTACATATTACATAGAAATCTATAGCATTACCAAATAAAACTTTAAATGAATAACATCAAGAATTTATGTCTAAAATAAAAATATTTTACACATTACAGGATTTTAATTAATCTATCCTATACTTCATTTATGCTCAATGCGCCTTAATAGTTGTTTTGGTTTAGTTTACATGAAAACAGTAATTGTAATGTATTAAAATGTCAACAACGTTTATGTATAAAATTTATATGTAAAATAATGTATAAATTGTTAAGGAAAAACAACAGAAACATCTGAATAAAATATGAAGAAGGAAAGAACAGCTGATAACAGCAGACCATATAAATTATAAGTATTTCAACAATTTTATAATGTAAACAAAACTAATTAATTGTAGTGTAGGTTTTAAAAATAAAATTTTAGACAATTCTGTGGGTCTTTTTTTGTACTCGATTGTTAAAGATATATAAAAAAATGTAGAATTGTACCATTTGTATTTACTTTTAATTTATGATGTAAGGTTATGTTTACATAATGTTGTATCTTTATTTTTTATCATTTAATGGCATTAAATGTGATATTCTAGAAATAATGGAAGAATTTCATTTTATATGATATGTTTCACTTATATTAATCATTACTTAATGTTTTCTTTTTATTATACGGCTCATCAAATATTGAGCCTTACAGGTATAAGCTTTCAAAGAAAGAGCATCATTGTAAGTAAAATGGCTATCAATGATAAATGCTTTTACAATATTTATTTTATAAATCTATGTTTCTTATACAGGGATTTGTAGAATTGACAATAGTCCCACTTAGAGATACATTAAGACTTGTGAAACTTAATGCAAAGCAATGCAGAATCTATAGGGTATGTTTAAACGATACTTATGAGGCACCATTTCAATACTTTGATCCATTTTTGGATATCTGTCAAGGAGATGGAAAACAGTAAGTGTTAATTAGCAAATGTGTACAACACTTTTATATACTTGATACAATAGGAGATATTATATTTTTGCAGGAGATCATTGGAATTTTTTTCAAATATGCATTTAGCAGCTGCACAAAGAGTTGATCCAGATAATAATGCAGGAGAATTAGTAGTACAAATTCCACCAGACGCAGCACATTTAGTTGGTGAAGGTAGAAATTTAAGAATTAGTATTGAATTTTCTTTAGAACAACCTCAGGGTGGGGTACACTTTGTTGTACCAAATTGTGAAGGAACATTGGCAGAGGTACAGCAAGTTTATTTTATGTATCTTTATTCGTTGAATTTAACTGAATAAAGGTGTAACTGTATTTTATTCTAGAGAGGTGCACATATGTATACATATAGCTATGAAAATTCTTCAAGATTATGGTTTCCATGTGTTGATAGCTTTGCTGAACCATGCACTTGGAAATTAGAATTCACTGTTGATGATTCTATGACAGCAATATCTTGTGGTGATCTTGTAGAAGTTGTATATACACCAGATATGCGCAGGAAAACTTTTCATTATGTTCTTAATACACCAGCATGTGCACCAAATATTGCACTTGCAGTTGGGTAAGCTATCCGATAACGTGCTTTATATTCATCCAAGATAAAAAAAGAATGTCTTTCATGTTTGTTTAAATTGTATGAACACTATTTCTTACAGACCATTTGAAATATTTGTGGACCCATACATGCATGAAGTGACACATTTTTGTTTACCACAATTATTACCATCCTTAAAAGTTTCTGCAAAATACATGCACGAAGCATTTGAATTTTATGAGGAAACTCTGTCAAATAGATATCCTTATTCTTGCTATAAACAAGTGTTTGTGGATGAATTAGATGAAGACATAAATGCATATGCTACAATGAGTATCTTAAAGTAAGCAGAATTATTGAACAACATATGCACTGTATATTTTAATGAACACTTAAATGAAATGTTTATTCGTTATAGCACAAATTTATTACATTCTACCGCAATTATTGATCAAGTTTACATTACGAAAAAAGCTATGGCCCAAGCTGTAGCGGAACAATTTTTTGGATGTTTTATATCTATGCAAAATTGGTCTGACACTTGGCTGCCGAAAGGTATTTCAACGTATCTAACCGGTTTATATGCGAAGAAATGTTTTGGAAATAATGAATACCGAGAATGGGTACAATCGGTAAAAAACTGTTTCCTATTTTTACAAGTTATCCCATAAACTAAATAAATTTTATATCGATTATACTTTTAGGAATTACAAGAAGTTGTAAGGTACGAAGAACAATTTGGAGGAATAATATTAGATCCTTCTCAACCTCCAGCACCACTGCCTATTGCAGCTAATACACCAGCACCCACCCCTAGAGCTCCAGATCCTGGTTTTTATTTCCCAATAAGAAATCTACATACAATGTCTCCAAAATACATTGAAGTACTTCGTAAAAAAGCGCATTTAGTGATTAGAATGTTAGAACATCGAATTGGACAAGAATTACTCTTGCAGGTAATTATTACTTACACATCTTTTTACATATGTATTAAAATAAACATGCGTCTTTTCTTAGGTTTTCAATAAACAACTTTCACTCGCAGCTAATGCTGCTCAACAAAAAATTGATTCTGGACTTTGGTCTCATATGTTAATTAGCACAAATGTATTTACAAAAGCAATTTTTACCGTAACAGGTAAAGACATGGCAGTTTTTATAGATCAATGGGTTAGAACTGGCGGACATGCAAAATTTAGTTTAAGTTTTGTATTCAATAGGAAAAGGTAATTGTTTTAAAAGGTAGATCAACTGAGACCTTTTATTAATCTATCATATATTGTACAGAAATACTGTGGAATTAGAAATTCGACAAGATACCACAAACCAAAGAGGAATTAGAAAATATGTCGGTCCACTTTTAGTTAATATTCAAGAATTAGATGGTACCTTCAAGCATACTTTACAAATTGAAGGTACCGTAGCGAAAGCAGACATAACGTGTCACAGTAAAAGCCGTAGAAACAAGAAGAAAAAAATTCCACTATGTACTGGAGAAGAAGTGGACATGGATCTTTCCGCTATGGAGTAAATATTGAACGGAACTTATATTTGCACGTGTTAATGATAAAAATGTATTTACGATATAATTTATTTCTTTTACAGTGATTCTCCTGTATTGTGGATACGACTTGATCCTGATATGACGCTTATGCGTGCCGTTCAAATTGAACAACCCGATTATCAGTGGCAATATCAGTTAAGACACGAAAGGGATGTTACTGCGCAATTAGAAGCTATCGAAGCTTTACAGAAACACGCATCACCCGCTACGCGATTAGCATTAACCGATACTATAGAAAATGAGCATTGTTATTATAAAGTTAGATTGCGAGCTGCGCATTGTTTAACTAAGGTTATATTTAAAATGGATATATTCTATATTAATTATGTGCATACAAATTATTAACATTAAATGTATTATGCAGGTTGCCAATGCAATGGTTGCAACATGGGCAGGCCCACCAGCAATGTTAGCCATATTTAGAAAATTGTTTGGATCGGCTTCGTGCAGACGAATAATCAAGCAAAACAATTTTTCAAACTTTCAGCATTATTTTTTACAAAAGGTTAAGATACTTTCTTATAAGTTGATCATTATTTTGTATTATGTATTCTATATACATTCATTTATGATTTTAGACTATACCTGTAGCAATGGCAGGCTTACGAAATGCTCATGGTATATGTCCACCAGAAGTTTTAGCTTTTCTGATGGATCTATTTAAGTACAATGATAATAGTAAAAACAGATATTCGGATAACTATTACAGAGCAGCATTGATTGAAGCTCTTGGAGCTACTGTCACTCCTGTAATTAGTATACAACAAGGGTATGATAAGTATTTACAAAAAAAAAATGATATGTTAGATCGTGACATAATTTTGTGCTATTATTTTTAGAACTGCTATTACCGCTGAATCTTTGTCAGTTGATACTAAAGCTATACTAGAAGAGGTTACTAGAAATTTGAATTTAGAAAAATTGTTGCCGTGCTATAAATACACAGTCAGCGTTGCTTGCTTGAAGGTTATACGAATTTTACAAAAATTCGGCCATCTTCCAAGTAATCCTCATCTTTTCAGAGCATATGCTGCCTATGGCCAGTTTATCGGTACTTAAAATATTTTCTGTGATTCATTCATTAACAATGCTTTAACTATTTATAAATTCTCATTATAATTGGTACAGATGTTAGAATTGCGGCATTAGAAGCGTTAGTCGATTTTACAAGGGTGGATGGTAAATGGGAGGATTTAGAATTTTTACTCGATATGATAGAAATGGATCCTCACCCTGGAGTTCGACACAGATTAGTGAGGCTTATGGTTGAAAATCCACCTTTTGAGAAAGCACATAAGCATCGTTTGGATCGTCCTGAATTAGTTGATCGCATATGGAACTTAATCAAGTATGTCTAACTTTAATAGCTGTGTAATTAAATTTTTCTAATTTAATTTACTGTTTCAGTGGTATGCTCTCTCATGATCCAAAGATACGGTGTGATTTAGTTGATTTATATTATACTTTATATGGTTCGAAACGACCTCTTTGCCTTCCTATTCCTGAACTTGCTGCCATCACTAAGCCAAAAAAAGCAGGACCACCGAGTCCAGAACAAGATGTAAGTTAAAATTATATCCTTGGTTTAAATAATTATTCAATGAAATATGTACATTGCAGACTAAGCCAAATTTGTTGCACATAAAACACGAACCACCAGTGATAGAGATTGATAATACAAATGCTCCAAATAAAAGGAAACCTTCTCCCAGCAGAGATGCTCCTGGACCTTCAAACTCAGTAGATTATGGTCCAGAAGCAAAACGGCAAAAACAGGTAATTATTACACATTAAAACATAATTTGGATGTAGGGAATATATGTTTATATATTTTTATAATTGTAATTATTATATTGAAAAGGACGAACGAGTAAATTCTGTAGTCAGCGAAGGAAAAGTGAAATCAGAATATTATAGTGATAACTCTGCATCATTACCTGGTATTATGGGAACTGCAGGACCAATAGGTTTTGAGCCAGGAATGTTTAAGAAAGAAGGAGATGAGCATAAACAAAAGAATGATTCTATTAATAAGGTAATTTAGAATATCAAAATCATTTTTTAGTAATATTCGTGTGTGTATATATATATATTTATATTTTTCAGAATAAGAAAAAGAAGAAGGACAAAAAGAAACATAAACATAAACACAAGCATAAACATGATCATAAACATGGTAAAGATAAAGAGAAGAAAGACAAAGATAAAGATAAAGCTAAAGAAAAAGAAAAGGAGAAAGAAAAAGACAAAAGCAAAGATTCTTCCAATTTGAAAATTAAAGAAGAAACTTTAAGCTCAGCAAGTTCCAGTCTTAGTCCAGATGCAACGACTGTAACTAATGAATTTACTTTTCCATAAAAAATGTTTAGTAATTTATCATAGTCTTTAAAGACTAACACTGTTAATATTTTATAAGTTTTATATAATTTAACATCTACATTCTAATACATCAAGATCATTAGCAAGTCTTTGATCATCACCAAGTGTACATACCCATTCTTTTTTAATATACTAAGACAGAATATATTTACTTTTATTTTGTTAAATAAAATAACTAAAACCAGTAGGTTTTACAATATGTTTCATTATCAAAACTATTTTTGTATAGAAATCATTGATAAATTAAAAAAATGTAAATACTGAAAAGAAGAGATAAATTTGCGGTTTGATATTATACATATTTTGTAAATATGAAAATTGTATTTTAAAATATAACATTTAATTTTATTCTGTTTAACTTTATTTCACTTTCACGGTATAATAATTTAATAATGGACTGATCTCTTATAAAAACGAAGAACTTTATTAACGTTATAACGACACTAGAGACGCGCTCATATTTAAATACTTCCTGCGCATTAACTAGGATGGCGTCTGTGGTGTTGCGGCAATTTCGAAGGGAATAGTGAGTTTTGAAAATTTTGACAACGACCTCGAGAAATGGCAGATAATCAACAAAGTAGATTTGAAAAATCTCTTGGTCTGTTAACGACTCGGTTTGTCACTTTATTACAGAAAGCGAAGGACGGTGTTCTGGATTTAAAAGTAGTAAGTGCTTTTCATAAATGCTCAGATATAAAAAGTTAACCTACTTGCTAGGTTAAGTTATCGCGGGCGTACACGCCATTTCTAGCTTGCGGGAATTTTAAAATAAGTATGACTGAAATCAATATTCCGAATTCTTTGTCAATATATATTTTAAAAACGATACTTCTATCTTGTAAATTATTTTAATTTGACGTTATACTGCCGATATGTTATAAATTTTGATATCTCAACGTGCCATCCTACCTAACCTAAAAAATAGAACGATAGCTCCGATTGTGTTCAACAGCGTACGATAATAGGTTTTTTATATTTTAGGCTGCTGATATTTTAGAAGTACGACAGAAAAGACGTATTTATGACATTACCAATGTTCTTGAAGGTATTGGACTCATAGAAAAGAAAAGTAAAAATAGTATCCAATGGAAGTATGTTTTTTCTCTATTCATATTGTATAAAATACATTGAGTACTTGTTTTTCATACTGTTTACCTTAGCTTTAAAATTTATTTTTGTATATTTTATATTATATGATACTATTTTTATAATATGATATAATACATTTTAAATGTATCATCAGAGGTGCAGGTCCAGGTTGCAATACTCAAGAAGTTGGTGAGAAATTAACTGATCTAAAAGATGAAATTAGAAAGTTAGAGGATCATGAACAATTATTAGATATGCATACCCAATGGATTCAACAAAGTATAAAGAATATAGAAAATGATTTGATTAATAGGAAGTATGCATATATTACATATGAAGATGTTAAAGAAAATTTTCCTGATGATTTTGTATTAGGAATTCAAGCTCCTCCTGACACAGAATTAAGTGTTCCACATGTAATGCAGGTATTGCATTAAATATTTCTTTCAACAATGTTTATATTTCCATTATACTCATTTTAAATATATTTTATTCTATGATTTCACCATTAGCCTCCTGAAGATGAAAATAAAGAAATAAATTATGAAATGTTTCTGAAAAGTAGTTCAGGAGAGATTAAGGTGTATATGATTCAACCTGATTTAGCTAAAACATATGATAACAAAATATTAGAAATGAGATTACAAGAAGAAACAAAGGGTACAAAAAGATGTAAAGAAGAAGAGGAAAAGAAAGAAGACAGTAATGTTAAACCAAAGAGAAGAGTTGGAAGGTAAAAATAAGTTTATTAATACAAAAAGAAATTTGCTCTATTGCATCAAAAATAATAAGATAATATTTTTGACCTGAATAGAGCATAGATTAATTGATCTTGATAGGGGATAAATAGATATAAAGGAAAAATCGATTTTTTTGGAATAGATCATACAATACAATTACATCTCAAGTTTATTCTAGCACATTGTACAAATTGATCAATGCTTAGAATTGATACTCTGTGAAATAAATGTTGATTAATTTTAGGCCTCCAAAGGGATCTGCTAAGCCTGATCCTGTTATGTCTGATGAAGATGAGGAAGATGATGCAGAGTTAATAGAAGCAAAAATAGTGCTTCGTGATGTCAGCACATCAGGTATATAACATAAACTTTTATGCATTGATATATGTGAATATATTTTTAAATACAACAATTTACAATTTCAGATATTGCTCAAAAAGATTTAGAATTACTTGACCAATTTTATTCTGACAGTAAGTAAAAATATTGCTACAGTAAAATTTATAAAATTTTAGATATAGGTTTAATTATACTTATTATGAAAATTTGTTAATTTTCCTTACAGTTTATGGTCCATTAGTAAGATTAAGTCCACCACCAAGTGAAAAGGACTATCACTTCAATCTCAGTGAAAATGAAGGAATCTGTGACCTGTTTGATATTACAGCAAAATGAGTAATAAGTTGTATAGTTTAAATAATTCAGTGGTTTACAATTCAGACTGTGCCAACAATGTGTAAAATTGCAAAAAATCTATTGACAATTTCTAAAGATTGTTCTGTGTATATAATTTTAAAGAATGGATGTGGATAATAATCATTGAATACATACAGTATTTTTTTATTAGTAGAAATAGAAAAATAACACAGAATTATAGAAGAAATGTTTATAACAGTAAATTTTGCTGACTCAAAATTTTAACAAACCCTTGTAATTTGTAGTATATGATTAATTTCTATAGATTTGCTTGCAAACATTACCTTTGTGTGCATACAAAATAACAAGCAAATCTTATATTTGTAACAATTACATATGGGGGGAGAGCTAATGAGAAGAGCAAATATTTTTATGAATAATGTATTATAAATAAATTAGCATTGGTTTATTAGCATTATTTAATTAAACTATATAATCTTTTAAAAATGGGTTTAGATAAAAATTATTTGAAACAATTATAAAATGTATATCATGTATAATTGTGTGAACTTGATCTTTTACAATTTATATATAACATCGTAAAAATCTATAGATACAAGTGTACACTTGTAATCTTTTGATAACATGTTTTTTATGTTATATGTTATATGTTACATGTTTGTTACTGCAGTGAAGAACGTTTAATTAAGTTTGTGAATATTATGAAATCAAATAAACAAAACAAACAAAAATACTAAGAAAGTATACCACAAGAAATTTGATATTTAAATATTGTTGTATACGTTGCACAATTACATAAGAAAATATTTAATTAGTGAACAACCTTATGTGTTTCAAATCTTATTATGTATAGTAACCTAAGCTAATTAGTCAGAATTTGTTTTATAAAAATAAATCATTCCTTCAAACTGCGCGGATTTTTTCGAATTGTAATTTTTTACTTAAAAATAGTTTCATTATGTGCACATATTCATAAACTAAAGATAAGTTTCAGAATTTTTAGTTTTAAATAAATATAACAAATACTATATGTATGACACTATAAAATAACTTCATTGCACTTACAACTTGTTATTTAATATTTTTGATTAATAAAGAGAAATTGTTTATTTACTTCATTCTGATAATAAAATATTTTGAAAATTTAAGTACCTGCTTTTTAAATTCCCCAAATTTCCTTGATTTTCAATAAATTATATAAGGTTCATCCCTAAATACTGTTTCGCTAGTAATAGGTGCCGTTGCCATAATCATTTTATAGTTAACCAAAAAGCGATGTCTAGTAACTCACATGATATATCAAACTCAAAAAACTGCTGTAGAAATACACGAAATTACCAAGGACAGATAAGAATGGATCGACTAGTTTCGTCACTGTTGGTACTTTTGTGCGTATCGCATATAAGTTTCGCTTCAGCCATCGCCAGTATCGCGTGTTTCCGTAGTGGCGAATCGTTTCCAGATGTGTCAACTTTACTTTGCCATCGTTTCATACAAATCCGTGGTACAGCGAGTTTCCTCGCGTCTTGTTCAAACAAACCACGGTAACGCGATCGACAGTTCGTCTCTTTACTAAAAAAAAGGTATGATGATCACACACAAAGTAAAGAATAAAAATAAAAATAAAAATAAAGTTTCATTATTTATTTTTCTAAATGTGTCATACTACTCTGCATCGAAAACTGTCATTCTTATTATCCTATCAACATTAGTTCAATCTGAACGATGATTCAAAGGATGAAGTCAATGACAATTTGTAATCGACAAAGATCTGAATATATATAATTCATCTCTATATGTATGCATAGGAAAAGCAACTTCTCTATTTCTGAAACATCGATTGCGCGCTTTCTGTCTCTTGTTTGGCGCGCAGCATCATACGTTCTGAAACAATTTGTCACGTGTCATGAAGAAAGAAAACATGAAGCTTATAAAATGTTTCCGAATAAAGTAATACGAATACAAAATTATATTATGACATAGTAAATATGTGTGAAGTAAATTTTTAGTAACAATTAATTCAATGTTTCAATAAGTATTAAAAGTTTGTTCATTTCATTTATATCCTGTTATTATTTGTAATTGCATAATTTTTTTCAGTATCATGCAACATTAACGATTAACTTATTTATATTTCAGTGACAGTTGTGAAAATGCGGGTATTTTTTCTCAAATTTCGCGAAGTGTCACAAAAATATCCCATTGTAAGAGGGATGACTTCTTACACTATTATATGGCCCACAGGATGTTTATTACAACAAAAAATTATAGGAAACGACGAATTAAATTACATGCAAGCATTGAGGTTTAGCCTGTATGGTGGGTTTTTTGTGGCACCAACACTATATTGTTGGTTGAGATGCTCTTCATATTTCTGGCCAAAATCAGATTTGAAGTCTGCCATTACCAAAGTATACCAAAATGATTTAAAATAATTGAGCATATAAAATACAATATTAACATTTACTGTTTCATTTTTTAGGCTTTAGTAGAACAAGTTACATACAGTCCTGCAGCAATGTGCTGTTTCTTTTTTGGTATAAACCTTCTTGAAATGAAACCAGTAGCAGAATGTATAGAAGAAGTAAAACAAAAATTCTGGCCCACCTATAAGGTAGATATAAAATAACTGCAAAATATAATTACAGATATACATAATGAAACATAATAATCTACTTCCAGGTTGGTATTTGTGTATGGCCCATTTTACAAACAATCAATTTTGTTCTGATCCCAGAACATAATCGTGTAGTTTATGTAAGTTTCTGCAGTTTAGTTTGGACATCTTTTCTTGCATATATGAAATCATTAGAAGCTAAGGAAAAGCAAAAAAGTGCAATAGTTGATAAGGATACACAAAACACTAACAATACTTACAATCTAAAATCTGTTAAAGAAACATCATCAAGTGAAAGTAAAAGAGTATCCACTATATGATAAAAATTTATCATACAAATTTTAATAGCTAAATTAACTAATTTATATATATATACATATGTACAAATTTTATTACATGGCATAGTAAAGTTAATCACAGCTTTTGTGATATAGTTCAAAAAAATAAATTAAAAAGTTCAAATATAGTGACATATGTGTGGATTGTATATTTGTATTATAGTAAATCGAATTTATAATTTATGACCACATAAGTGTGAAAGTATGTAAAAAATGTTATTATTATTAAGTTTGTAAGTTATATTTATTGTGATTTTATTGTTGTAAAAAATTTACATTTATTATTAAATAAAGGTATAGTAAATTATTATTAAACGATGATGTTTGTTTTTTATTTGAACCTTCATATTCTGTGCAACTACGTTTGTAAAATTTAAGTAATTTATTAAGCATTTATCAACAAGTTGTTAATTAGAAATTTATTCTTCGATCGATTGTATTTAACAAATTCAATATGGCGCCGCGAAACGTCAAAAGTTCAAATCATCATAAACTTTCAAATATAAATCAATGTATTTAATGTAAATACTTGAGAAAAAGACATGCTGTTTTCATGTATATATTCAAATATATATACGTGTCGCAAAATGTGAAAAATAATTCAGCTACATAAAAATAAGACTCATATAAAATGACATGAGGTTATGAATACAGAATTTATAGTGACTTGGAGTTTTGGTAAATTATTTATTTTTTTAAATATCAATTTTCTAATGTTGAGATATGGCTCGTTCCTCGGTATCAGCGCAATGTGATTTATTTGCATCTTACATGGATGGAATCCACGTTAAAATTGCGGAGGCTTACAAACCTCCTAGAAAAGTATGTTTACCAGCTGCATATAATAATAAACTACCGGACATATCAAAATTAACTTACGATTTTAATTTGGAACGATCGGTACTTGAAAAGGTTTGGCACTTTTTCTTATAACTTTACAAGATATAAATGCATTTCAGAAACAATTATATTTTGTGACCATACAGCTATCATTATAATATTCTTTATTTTAAATATAAACGTGTGCATTATATTCAATTTAACTTGATTTACAGATAACAGAATGGCGTAACATTAGGCAAGCAAATAACAAAGCAAAGCATGCACGATTAGATGAGAAAAGAAAGAAAGAGAAGAAAGAATTTTCACCTCCTCCACCACCACCATTGCCTGATACTACTAATCAGTTACCTGTAAATGCACCTGTGCCTAAGACAACAATTCTTACTCCACAGCCCTTATCTCCACCGGCTAATGATTTTCAAGATCATGTGAAAACAAATGGTCTTAATTTTGCTGATTTTGACAATGATACCAGCAGCCCATTTGATAATATGGAACTAAAAACAATTAACGATATGGAAGAGCTTGCTCAGGTTTGATAAGACATCTTGTAATGATAATTATGCCAGATGGTAACTTTAACTATTGTAATTATGTTTAGGTACTACAACCTACATCTCAATGGATACCACCAGCAAAGTTAGAAAGTATACTGAATGACTTAACTCTTGATGATCAGTCAGACACTCATGTAGAAGAAAAGAATGATAACATTAAAAGTGAAATGAATGGTCAAGAAGAAGTGGATGAACAAGAAAATGCTAAACATCGAAGTGTATCCACAATTGTGCAAGAACTACAGAAAGATTTAGAAAGACCATCAGTGGAGGACTGGAAGCCTTGGCCGAATTTTGAAGGTCCTGACACTAGTTCTCAAGAAACAATGAAGCATAAAGAGCCAGTAATAAAAAGTCAGGTTTTTGGAAATTTACTAATGGATTTAACAGAGGAGGATAAAAAGCTAGCTCGTCATTTAAGCGATATGGGATTTCCATTATCGCGAGCGGCTCGCGCGATACGTGATTTAGGTGGCCAGGACAATAAAAAAGTCGTAGAATATTTGTTGGCTGTACAATCTTTAGAAGAAATAGGAATTTCTGGAGAGGATGCTGAAAAGGCTCTCGCTCTTACCGAGTATAATCAAGAAAAAGCCAAAGCTTATTATAAAAATTTATGTACTTTACGAGATTTAGGTTTCTCCGAAGAAAAGGCATCCGCTGCACTTTTAAAGTGTGATATTGATCGTGATAGAGCTTTAGATTTTCTTATAGCTTAAATGTAGAAACAATGTAAAAAAGTAACGGAAAAAATAATTCTGTTAAATTTTTTACTGTAAAAAAATAACTTTACTTAATGCAATATAGATCCTCAGTCAATGAAGTAATTAATTTTTTTAAAATGGTTTTATATTAAAAACTGCTAAGATATGTTTAAATTGTTATAAAGCGTATAAAATTTAATATAATTCGCAAACATTAAATTCTTTTATTTTTATATTCCTATTTACACAATTATTCGCTAAACAAGGTACTATTAATTTATACAATACCAGTTATGGCTAATTGTCATATTTGAACATATAGAAAATTCAGATGCGCATCTGTAAAATTAAAATAAATTTTTGATAAGGTACATAAGCATACTGACAATATTCATCTTACCTTTTGCAACAACACAGTGCAACTGTTATCACAGGCTCTGTACAATGGCTTACACCAACAATAACCCAAGCTTCAGTAAAAATTGGCTGCTGACACAGAGAATTAACACAAATGCTAGTTGGCCCGTTCATTAATAAGTTATGAAAACCATAATTTATAGAGTACATTGTAAAATCAAGTTGGCAACAATTATTTATGGCAATTGGTTCGTACTGAACATTGATATTTACTGGTGATGTAGAAATGTTAAGTGTATGTTTATACCTAAAATTAAGTATCACAAGTTTGTGATATGAAAGTGTCTGATAATTAAAAGCATTATAAATTATAAAAGAATGATAACTACCTTTCAGTATAAACTTTTCTTAGAGCTAATTCCCACAAAGAGACAACTGTGTTTTCATACATGTTGTAAACTTTTAAAAGTTGACGTGGTAATTCAATTATAAAATTAGTATCTTTTTCATTCATTGCATTTATTTTAATATTTAATTTTATATTTGTATGTAATACACTATTTTCACAATGTGTTTTGAAACATCTGTGATTGTATATATTGTATGTATTTATAAATATAAACTTCTTTTTATTCGAAATTAAATAAACTATAAGGCTATATTGTATAGGAATTTATCTTAAAGTATTTGAATATATTTTAATACTTATTCCTTACTGAATTGTTATTTAATTTTAATTTATATAGTATGCTTAAACATAAACTTACCCATATCCTAAAATATTTCTTTGATCATGCATAAATGAGCTTTGAAGTTGAGAAGTTAACTGATGAAAAAGTGGATAAGACAAATAGTTCAAGTACACATTTGCATCAAATCTAATGCAGGGAGATGATACAAATCCATTTAATGGTAAATATCGTAGCCTATATAAAAATTATTTGTTGTCAAATAGAAGTAGTTAGTAATATTAATTAAAGTCATACATTTTATATATTTAATATAATGACCTGTTGGAACATACAGAAATTACTGATAGTGTTGGTGATAAAGTAAGTCTATTAGGGAGTTCTTTCAAATGATTATTATCAGCATTTAATTCTTTTAATTTAGGTAAGGAACCTATCCATTCTGGCAATACAACAAATTTGTTCCCAGAAATAGACAAAATTTCCAAGTTATGCAGTTTATTCATTTCTACAAAAATAATACAGAAAGTCAAATGTAATGTAACAGTGATTATAATATGTACAAACTTACCCACTGGTAATTTATCTATGAAATTTTCATTTAATAATAGAGATTTCAAATTAATTAAACTTCCTATGCAAGAAGGTATTTTTTTCAACTTATTAGAGCTTAAATCAAGGACTGTTAACTGACTCATTTGGCATAGTTCTGAAGGAATCTCTTCGATCATGTTCCCATATATGTATAAGTTAGTGACATTAAAAAGTTCTATAATCCATGGGGGTAACGTGGTAAGTTTATTCCATTTCAAATATATTTCTTGAACATGGCTTCCATAAGTTCTTATTGCTTCTGGGAATTCCATAAGACCCCGACAGTTCCAATGTAATATTACCTTGCTTTTGATTTCGTTCACCATTTCTGTAGAATCCGAGTCCATTTTTAAATAAGTTTAATCAAAATTGTTTTCATATAGATAATTGAGGAAGTAGATTTTGAATTTCTGAGGTTGGCAATCAACCTTCAAGGTATGCTCAAAATAACTTGGCCTGCTTGAAAGATTTATATTAATAACCTATTATACAGCAATATTATTTTACATTGTACTTTATAGAAGCACTTTCATGTAATTGCACTACATGTTACAATTGTTACAGTACATATATTTATAAACAGATATACAACAATGGATATAATCTTTGAATCATGTTTTTAAGCAGTTGATACTTTGTAACAACAAATTTAAGAAATATAATTCTGGTATTAATTTTACACAGCTACACATGTATATATTTGAAGCTATAATTCTAACAACATACATCATTAATCAATAATTCATTAATTAAGATAATTTACCTTATATTATATACTTACTGTCTTTTTAAAAAGGATGAAAGAAAGTGAATAACATACGTACAACTATATTTTCTCGTACATTTTGTTTAATTATATTTCACCAAATATACTGATAAACGATTTATCATCAACATATTGTTTAAAATTTATCTATTAATGCATATAAACATAGTGGAGATAATTACAGAATGTAAAAAACATTTTTATTATTCAGTATATTAAAATAGACTTATGAGTATTAATTTTTTATTCATAAATCTTACCGAAACGTATTTTTTAACAATCGATACATGCTGCAACTTATATGGAAACATTACAGTATATGTTGTACACAAAATCAGCTGTTGTCAAGGACATCTGTAGTATATGCTATATGTATAGTATATACAGGGTGTCCTAGAACTCCTGTAGGAGCCGGAAATGGAGGGTAGCTGAGACTATTCTGAACAACAATTTCCTTTGCAAAAATATCGGATGGGGCTTCGTTTTTGAATTATTAAGCAAAAACACTACCGTCAGTACCGTCAGTGTAGCGTCGAGCCTAGTCGCCCCGGGACAAGCGCCTCGGTAGAACAAGAAGCGTTAAGCACAAGTAATATTGGACATAAAAGTAAAAAACCAATGGTAGAATGTTATGAGAGTAATCGTACCTTAGAATAAAGGGAATGACTGAATGGCTGGATATCCCAACAGAAGGAATAAGTAAAAGTCCCACTCCCTCCACAGCAATCTCGCAAAATTACAATTGTAAACGTTAGTTATAAATAATATAATAACTATTGTAAAGCTGAATGTATGAATCATGTAGTTTATTGAATAAATGCAGCTTTTTAGTACCATGAACGTTTCTAATTAGTTAACAATCGCGATAAAGCAAGAAAATAATAAATAAAGGCTCTGAAATGTAGTCTTCGAGTCTCGTAATCAAGCGCAGGTTTATATCGATTTATATACTTAAATGATGTTCTAGGATCACCAAATTTGAACCTAAAGGAAGGGGAAACTTTATATTATCATAAAAGTATCAATTTGTCACCGTACAAGCTCTATTTTTTATTATTTTTACAATTTTTTAAAAAATTATATTTTTTTACCCCTGGCGCCATCTCCGAACAAAGTGCTGAAACTACTCAAAAATTGACAGGAATCTGCCGTACCTACAATGATTATTTTTTAAGAAAATAATTTTTTGCTGTTTTCGCGTGTTTGAAGCATCTAATCGCTTCTATTTTATACTAATTATCGATTCCAATTGTCCGATTAATCCTAGAAGCCCGAAATATTGAAATATTAAAGATTAAATCGCACATTGGGAGAGTGAGAGGTGAGATTGGCGGACTAGTGTTCACTCTCTCGCACATTGGTGTTGTGCGCAGGCGCGAGTTTGGCGTAGAGAGAGTGAGAGACTAGATGCTCGGACCTCTCACTCCCACACTGTGCGAGAGAGTGAACACTAGTCCGCCAATCTCACCTCTCACTCTCCCAATGTGCGATTTAATCTTTAATATTTCAATATTTCGGGCTTCTAGGATTAATCGGACAATTGGAATCGATAATTAGTGTAAAATAGAAGCGATTAGATGCTTCAAACACGCGAAAACAGCAAAAAATTATTTTCTTAAAAAATAATCATTGTAGGTACGGCAGATTCCTGTCAATTTTTGAGTAGTTTCAGCACTTTGTTCGGAGATGGCGCCAGGGGTAAAAAAAATATAATTTTTTAAAAAATTGTAAAAATAATAAAAAATAGAGCTTGTACGGTGACAAATTGATACTTTTATGATAATATAAAGTTTCCCCTTCCTTTAGTTCAAATTTGGTGATCCTAGAACATCATTTAAGTATATAAATCGATATAAACCTGCGCTTGATTACGAGACTCGAAGACTACATTTCAGAGCCTTTATTTATTATTTTCTTGCTTTATCGCGATTTTTAACTAATTAGAAACGTTCATGGTACTAAAAAGCTGCATTTATTCAATAAACTACATGATTCATACATTCAGCTTTACAATAGTTATTATATTATTTATAACTAACGTTTACAATTGTAATTTTGCGAGACTGCTGTGGAGGGAGTGGGAGTTCCGATCGGCGGGCGAGTATATTTTCAAATTTATTCCTCCTTTATAATACCGAAAAATATTCTGCAATTTTTACTTATTCCTTCTGTTGGGATATCCAGCCATTCAGTCATTCCCTTTATTCTAAGGTACGATTACTCTCATAATATTCTACCATTTGTTTTTTACTTTTATGTTCAATATTACTTGTGTTTAACGCTTCCTGTTCTACCGAGGCGCTTGTCCCGGGGTGACTAGGCTTAAATTCTGACAGGCGTATTTGGCATAGAATAAATTTATAGTTCCCGTAAAAGAGCGACACCAGCGCTGTATCTGGTTGTGGGCGCGAGTTAAAAATCAGCTTTACGCTCTCAAGAGGTGAGCTTGAGGGCCCTGCTCCACTTCTAACCTAACTTTAAACGTAGAGAAGCGTTTCAAGTGTTTGAATACGTTTCTCTAAAAAATGGTTTAATTTGGTAATACATAATTTGCAATAATTAATATCTCCCTAACAAGTGTAGCACAGTTTTATAAAGAAGTATATTTTAAATGAATATAATTGTGTGTTGATTTCGTACAAAAGTAAAAACCTGAAGTTTTAATAAAACATAAGAAAAGGATATTATTTGCTACTAGGGTAAGATTTGAAGTATAAAACAATGTTCAAGCGTAAATTTGATGAAATGGAAGAGAGCAGTAATAATAAACCAATAATAAAAAATTCGTTGGACTCGGACGAAGAAGATGATGATGCTAACGAAGATAATTATAATGTTATGAGCGATAATGAATTCGAAGGTATGTTAAAGTACATACAGCGATGTTCAAACTGATTTTAAATATTTATGATTTAATACTTAGGTGTTGAAGATGGACCAACTGCTCCAGAAGCAAATGTGGGTTTTACAGCATTTAATATGAAAGAAGAATTAGAAGAAGGGCATTTTGATAAACAAGGCCATTATCTTTGGAATAAAGAAAAAGAAATAAGAGATAATTGGTTAGATAACATTGATTGGATGCAGGTTTGTAAAACTGGATGATGTTTCTTTATAAAATTTATAAATAAAATTAATATTCTGTTAAATTTGTATATGAGAATATAAAACCAATTTTTAATGTTAAATAATTGAAACCAATAGATGGATGTTTATATTTATATTCTTTTCTTGAGAACTTTTGCATATTGAAATATCAGAATATGTTTTCATACAGAGAACAAATAGAGTTATCTATAAGCCTGCCTTATTTACTCACTGATGCAAAACATTATTAAGGCGTACTCTTGATAGATCAAACCGAGTGCTACAGCAAGTGTAAAGAAGGCAAGTGAAGGCAATGAAAAACAAGGACTGGCAGATAGTGATAGTGATGATGATGATGGTCCAGATATTATGTTTAATCCACTTCACATTTACAAACAGATATTGGAATTCTTACAACCAGGAGAAACGGTTTCCAAGGCTTTGTGCAGACTTGGTAAGTATCTTAGTTGACAAAATCTAATATTAAAGAATGTATTCCACTTGATAATGTTTCACAGGTAAAGGAAAGAAAAGGTTAACCACAGCAGAAAGGTGGAAAAGAAAACAAGAAAAGAAACCAATAGAAGATGATCAAAATTCTATCAACATAACAAAATTAACAGAACTGGCGAATGAATTGTTAACTCGAACTGGAAATATGGATATATATCAAGAAAGTTACGAACAAATAAAAAAGAAGGTAATAAGGTAAAAAAGGAAATGTAATAATGGCATAGTTAAAACATAAATTTCTACAGATTGAATTGGGTGAAAAACATGCTCATCCTTCAAAGCAAGAAGCAGAATTAGATATGTATGCTGATGATTTTGATGTCAAAGAAAAAGCAAAATTAGATGAAAATGAAGGTAATTACTGTTTTGTAATTGTAACTGGAACAGGCTGGGATATACTTGTTCATGTATAATTACGTATGCGCAATGTGTTTTGTATTTATACTGCTCTTCAGGTAGTGTTAAAGAAACAGAAAGTTCTACAAAGGACGAGAATCAAGTGGAAGAAGTGATGTGGGAGTTCAAATGGTCGCAAAACGAAAGCGCGGAAATCTACGGGCCGCATTCCACCGAGCAGATGCACGCGTGGGCGAAAGAGGGATACTTCAAGAACGGAGCCTGGGTTCGAAGAATAGGTCAAAGCCATCAGTTTTACAATGCTTCAAGAGTGGACTTTGAACTTTATCTGTGATGTTTCGCTCTGACATAGTCGTTCCGACGAGAGAGCTAGGACTGTCAACTTTCAAATGCAAACTGCTGAATTAGCATTTTGTTTTATTCGAATGCAATTGGAAACAGTGTATAATCTAACAATAATTAAAAACTAATGTGTTAAACACGTACAATACCATTACAACGTTCAACGAACAAACATTTCTGGCATTTGAAACGATAACGCAATAAATTGTCAAAACTAACAGTCTCTTTTTTGTTTATATTCAAAACAAGAGTATTGTCGGCGGCAATACTCGGCAACAGCTCATTCCATGATGTGTCGAATGTACAAACAGACCAGAATTGTCCGTTACATATCGCACAAATAAAAGTATTTACGGAATCATAGATCTTTTACCATTTCCTCCGTATTATCTTTCGTTTCGTTTTTGTACGAAGTCAGGATCTAAATTTTTAAGATCTTCTACGTTGGACGATATATTTCAGACGTTTTTGCGGCCGCCTTACTAAAGACCATCCGGTGTGGCACTTAAACGAAGGAAAAAAACCGAACTTACGCTTTAGGAACTTCCTGTGCATATCCGATAGGGACGAGGGAGACTGAATTTATGGTCCTCTTGCCGCGGTATTTTTAAATGGGATTTCATCCCTAAGGTAAATCTATTTGTACCGTGGATAAAAACCTATCGACTACCCTTGTTTATTCAACGGAGAGTAACTTGATGTTTTTTTCGTTTCGCTCCTTCGCGTCCTCGGAAGATCCTTGCTCTAAGCTAATTATATTCTGTACAAAATCAAACGAACACCTCTTTTGTCGGAACAAGACAAGAAGCACAAATTATTTGACACGTAGGACACAGGGGATGAGGATAGCTAAACACAGTCTACAACACAGAAAAGCAGGATGAAATAGACGACACTTAGGACTTGTTCTATATCTACGGACAAACAGCACATTTGTTACTGAATATACAATATAACTTTATTAGATATCTTAAACATTTTTATTAGCAATGTATGAAATTTCTATACGATTACTTAAAATATTTCGTGTGTATGTAAGTAATTCGTACATACGTGTGTACCCGTGAGTATGCATGCCATACACGTACTACTACGCTAATAGTAGTACGTATACCTTTCTTATTCGTATAATAATTGGTAAGTATAAATTCGTGTCTCCGCTACGGAAGTTTCGAGGGAAACTATGAGCGGAAACGGCGGTACAAGACAAGGGTCCATCTTTATAGTTTCAGCGCGTGTACTTGGACCCTTTTGGTCGTACGTTTTGAAAATCGAAAAGATCTAAACACGATCGCGAATACATTATAGAAAATACGAATGCAATTGCACGTGTGCAATGTACCCTTTATATCATATCAAACATCGTACAAATTACGTGTGTCCTTCCCGAATCCAGAGGAAAGGAACGAGCTCGGACGAAACGGAAAAATCGCTATCGTTATCTACCGCGTTTGAAAGAGAGAAATTACGTTTCCAATTCCATGCTTATCGCCGATGGTTCATCCTCGACCATCTCTTTTTTGTCTCTGTTTAAAGTAAAATGAACAAGGAACAGAACGAGAAACAACAACGACGAAACAACGAAGAAACAAGGCGAAGCGAGAGCGACTGTACATAAAAGTGAACACACGAAAACTATTTACAGGACAATGGAATTGTACAGGTGATACGTTCACGATGAAACAAATTACATTTTGGTCTTTCCTCTTTTTTTCTTTTTTGATTCTCAATCGCTATACAATCAGGAGAAAATACAGGAAACAATTAGACGAGGACGAAGAGAAGGTAAGAACGGTACAAACACAGACAGAGTGGACGCGTTCGTAAGCCGGTTTCATAAACGCACGCAAAATACATAAGCTAAAATTAAGGCGTGTATACTAGCTCTCTTTACGAATTGTACATTCGGTAATATCGAAAGAGATGAAAACAAGATTATACTCGCGACGATATTGTCTTAATTCTAGCCTTAATTAATCTACAGAGTACTAGGTTTGTTAAAGGTCGGATACACGAGCACGTGGCTAAGTTAGCGCAGGTGTTCCGGTGATCGAGAAAAGTTCTTTTTCATTTTGTAATATTGTAATTTTGTATTATTGTAGTTTTATAATTTGATAATATTGCAATACTATTTTCCTAGTATTATTCCGGAATAGATACAACAAACTATCATTGATATTTTTTCATTTTCATAGGAAAAGAAAAATAACTGGAACGAACGAAAACACCGAAAGATCGAAGAGTTCCCGTGTATATTTAAATTGCGTACACACGTTGTTTCGATTTTGGCCGCGATATATATTCAACTTCCTGTTTAAAATTCGCGACCGTTTCGTCTGCATTGCAAATTTGAACTGCAGACTTCACCGGAGGTGACTTATCAACGGGTAGCTACGATAATACGAAACTTTTTTTCAACTTCAGCACAGCAGTCTCTCTCCCTTTGTTCGGGACTTTAAGACAAAAAAGAACCGAAGCGGCACGATTGAAATCTATTTTCAATTGCTTTTAAATAAATTCCCGTGGACCGTTACGACGAATCGCCAAGAAACTTTTCTCGAGCACGAGGTATCACCGGCGCTCTTTGTTAGAGACATTAGCATCGACGAGAACTCGAGCGGAACTCGAGCCCGGTACTCGAAACGATCGAGCGACGACGCTCGTATTAAAACGCTACGCGTGTCTGCGTCGTTTGTCACAGGAGTAATGAGATTGAATATTTAAGAAACACACAAAAATTAAACAGTTTCAACATTGATGTCACGAATTTAATTCATTTTAACGTCTATAACAGTCATTTCGAGTTTGATACACTTTTTTGGAGATTTTAGGGGGGGTTACATACCCCCAGTGGAATTAAATTGCTATTTATCAGAAATATAAATAGATATTTTTATATTTACCTTTAGACCATTTGTGTCCAAATTATAGCTTACTTTTGCTGAACGTTCACCGCCACAGTGAAACTAATCACGTTTAGTCAGACACCCTCTAACGATTAAAGATGCTTATCACTTGTTACCTTACTCGAACAATATATTTCGACTATAATGAAGAATTTTCTTTAACTGCTGTTTCCTTTAATTATTTAATAACATTAAATTTGTGATGTCAGTTAGTGGCGTGAAGGCATGTCTTACCATGTATGGCTCATTCTACTGTGGCAGTCTTCTTTATTTTCGATCAATCTTGTTACTTTGTGGCAGACAACGCGATACTCGATCCACGAATCTCAAGATCGTCATTGTATTCTCGTATCGTTGTTATGAAACCGGCGGAGATATTATCGTAGACAGAGAGACAGGGATGACAAACACCAAAAACACAACGGACACTAAAGACGGACGTTTACGCGCGCGAGGAACGTGATGTGCATTCAACATTGCGCGCTTTTTTTCTTCGCTTCTTTTTTTTTTGTTCTTTTTTTTTTCTCTTTTTTCTATGTACATACAAAAATAGCCGTCGATGGGGCGTGCCTCTCGAGCGCATCGAGATACCCGGACGCTAAACCGGAAAAAGAGGGAATACGGGGAACGAAGGAAGGGAAGAGGAAGCGGACAGGGAGAAGCTGGCGTGGGTGCGCCTGTTTCTCTCGCGCGATCCCAGCCCTTTCCGCCACTCCACGCAGCCCTCCCTCTCTCGCTTTTTCATCTTCCTCTTCTTCGTTCTTCAGCCTGAGATCCATGTAGCATGACTAACTACCATGACTAACGAGTCGGGCGAAATGCCACCGTGGAATCTTGGCTAACCGACCGGGAAGGTGGGACCAATGAAACGCTTCCAACTTTAATATTTTCGTCTGTCAGTGGGGTGGTCCGATTCTAATTTTTCTTCCCCATTTTTTTTCCTTTCTTTTTTTTTTCGTAAAATTACCCTTCGATCCTTGTGTTTTTTTTGTGCTGGAACTTCTTCCATCAGGTTTTTTAGCTACTTCCCTCGCTTTTTCGAGGGATATCGAAGCTAAGGTCAAATTAGTTATCTGAAATATTATCTGAAATTTGTCAAAATAGACAAATTATTTTTCGAACGATTTTTAAAATAAAACAGTTTCGTGTACTCGAAAATATTATTTATAAAATTAAATTTAACTTGAAAAAGTAATAAATACTATAAAACCTAACATAAGCTCAACGATATCGATATCAAACGCGGCCGAAATCGATCCCCATTACACAAAACAAACATACAAATTCCACGTTTGTTTAATCACGATTTTTCGAGAGCATCGTTACAAATAAATCGTATTTCAAACGAGATTCGGAATATCTCGATGGCTAGAAGTTTGCTTTATCGGCGTCGAACGCGACGGAGCGAAACGTGATCGAAGGGAAAATGAAACGTTCGAAGGAAAAATCGCCGTGTAACCGGATTGCCAACGGGATCTATCGTTGCGAATAAGTTTCCAATCTGTTCGTGACGAGAGATCGGTCGCGAGTCCGCGAAACTTTCGAAAGTTTGTCCGATGGACGGCTACGAAGGTCCGGAAGAATTGATAGCGAGACATCTGGGTCAGTAGGATCGTCACGGACAGGGGGGAGGGGAGTGTTTTCCACCCTCGATTCGTCCCTGAATCGGCTGCTTCGGGGAAAATTAATTTTTCACAACTGTCCTGTCCCTGACAGACAACGTTCGCGAGGAGACACAAACACCGAGCCAACCCTGATTGATTTCCCCGGAATCACGTTCTTACAGGTGGCACAAATGTTTCATCCCCCGTTTAACCGCTTTAATTTTTTATGCTACCGGTTACTAGAGCGATCCTATCGATCCGCGAAGTAAACGGCGGGCTATCAGGGGAATTGTTCGAATCTGAACTGAACTTGTAAATAAAGAAACAATTTAAAAAGAAATTTGAAGTATTATTGCTTTTCGTATAAAGTTTGTAACTCTTTCAATATATTAATGTGTAATTTTCTGTTTTAAACAATAGTAAATAACTTTGAGAATACCATAATTGCAATAATTATTTAAAGTATGTATATATTTTTCGAGAGCACCTAGTATGTAACGAATAACGATTCGAATTTACTTTACACCTGACTGGGAGCAGAGTATCCTGAAGACCGAACCGGATCGAATATCAATCATCGGGAAAGAGGGGTGCGCGTAACGTTAACCCTATTTCACCAGGTGAGGGTTAATATCCCGAAGAAAAGTGGTCGATGAGATTATTATTCATCAAATTCTGTGATTTTCGATCGTCGAACTGCGGTCGAGGGGGTAGGGGGGGGGGGGGAAGTTTACCGTGCCGAATTGAATGTTTAACTTTCGAACTTTCCCTCGCCCTCGGAGAGGGGGAGTAAAAGAGAGACTTTAATCAGCGAAAATTCGATATTCCATTAAAATTTCTAGACGCGTTGCGTTTCGAGGAGGCGCTCCACCACACGGCGAAACTTACACACCAGTTGTCGAATTTTCGAGTTCGCGTAACGATTCCTCGTCCCGTTTGACACGTGACATTCGCAGATCTCGAAGATTTGAAGACGCGAACACGAAGCTGCACTCGCTTCCGGCGATGCTCCGTAATGGATACGTACGCATTGTCATTCCTGACGCATCGAGTATATTTTTTCCTTTTTGCTCCTTTTTTTCGTGTTCAAAACGTAACATCTTTTCAAACTTAACATCATAAATTAATAAATAAATATATATATATTTATATATATATACGTACGCATACATTTGTATCAAGAGTATGTAAAAGTTTTCGTCGTTCAAAAGCCAGCCTTTTTTTTATTAATATTTTCACACTGCATCGTGTTAAAAATATTAAGAATTATCTTTCTTTTTAATCTAATGTCTTAGTTTTGGTGTTTCGAATTAATAATTTATTGACAGACGATGAAACCTTTCGCACACCTCTGATGTAAACGCGTAATCTCGTCCTTAAATATATTCGGTGTCGTAGTGTGTCCCTAATAGTAAAGGTCGCGTTCTATTATTGCTTCAATTTACAACGATCCTTGCAGACGGTTCTCTTCCACCGACAGCGACAAGCAGACAAGAATACAAAAAAAAAAAGGACCGTCTAATTACGAGTCCGAACGTGTCTTTTGCTCCCTTTAGGTGTGGTACCAGCGTGTCATAAGAAAGGAAATTAAAGAAGGGTGTGAGCACCATACACTGTCTCTTCTTTTCAACTCTGTTAACACGTACCGTGTCCTGTATATCACAGGTGATACACGCTTATGGCCGATACCGCGACACCGTCCCGCGGGACGTGTGAAAAGCGATCAGGCTCCAGAGACGAACAGTGTACGCGTTTGCATCGCAAAAATCTTGTCAGGGTTCCTCTAAACACGGATTTTGTTGAACGTGAAACGAAAAATAGAGGGATACGGACAAAGACGCGATAATTGGAGGTACCGGGAGAGACAGAACGTAGGGGGATAGAGAGCAAGAGAGAGAAGAGTAATCTTGGGATGCTAGGTAGTCTAGGAGGGTTTAAACGGACTAACGAGACGCTGCTTTGATTTGATTTGTCACTACGTTTAAATGCGAAATGAACACGCCCGCCTTGGAGCACGGCGCGCAAGCATTTGCACTGAACCAACGGAATCCGACGCAATCCGTGAAAATAAATACGTTCCCGAGCCTGGCCGACTACAACCGGCACGTTTATGCGCCGTACCATTTACATTCCGAATCAGATTGCGTTCCCTCAGCGAAAATGCATTCTGCTTCTCCAACGGCGCAACTATCTCGGAAGACATTTCATTTTCAGCTCCGTTCACCGGTTCAGTCGGGCTCCCGCCATTCTTCGTGCGCTCCGTTGTGTGTACCGGCACGATTCGAATGCGCGGATTCACCTGTCCACTCCAGTGGTTAAATTTCATCCTGTGACTAAAGAAAAGCGTTTTGGTCTCGGTACGACTCTCTGTCAAGGGCTTATCCTTATTTTCAATGCGCGAAGATGTCCGTCAGATTCGATCAGTCTTCGAAACGGTCCGGGCTGGTTCAAACGAACACGACGTGGGGCTTCTGCGGAAGCGGAGGTTGATACTCGTAATCGTATTCGTAGTCGTAACCGTAGTCGATCCGGTGAACGTTTAATCTGGGCGCGGTGGGAGTCTGCATGCGATAAAGCGACAGCACTTCCGGTGGCTCGTCGCGTAGATCGGTCACATCGGCTACCGCGTACACACCCTCTTCCGTCGGTCTCTCGTACGGCTCCGCGTCGCGTCGATTATTGGCTCGAGTGTGCCTAGGCGTCTCGTATATATTCGTGTCCTGCGATTGAGGACTACGCTGACCGGCCTTTCCCCGGGGCGTGTCGTAGGATGTGTCTTCGTTCCTGGTCAACAGTCGTCTGCTGTACGCGTCGCTGTTCTTGTCCAGCTCGTCGTTGTTTCTGCCTACGTAAACGAGAAATTCGGGCCGATTGGGGGCGGTGTACGCGAGCCGTTTCTTCCTCTTGGAACGTGTCAGATGGGCTATCAGGACCAGAATGGTCGCCGTCGCGGCTAGACAACCGGCGGCTGACAACGAGAGATACAGGGGGCTCAGTCGACAACGCAAAGAACCCTCCGATAGCGCGATCAAGGCTTTGCCGGCGAACTCCTCGTCGGTGCAGATGATATCGTGGGTGTCCAACTCGAGTCTCGACTCGTTCCGCCGTTCTTCCGCCCTGATAACGTTCCACAGCCAATGCACGGAGCAATTGCAGACCAGGGGATTGCCGCCGACTCGCAGGGACGACAGGCCGTCCACGGGGAATTGCGTGGGCTGCAAGGTCGACAGGCTGCAACGACGCAGCGAGACCCATTTCAGATATCTGGCGCTGTAAAGAACCCTGGCCGGTAGCTCCTTCAACCCTCGATTACCATCCAACGAGATGCGTTCCAGATTCACGTTGTCGGCGAACGCTCTGGCGTGCACGCTGATGATGGTACAGTCGTTCAGCTCCAAACTCCTCAGCTCGAACAGATTGCGAAATCCTGCGGCCTCTAGGTTGCCCAGGGGATTGCGGCTGAGGACCAGGTTCGACAGAACGTTCAACCTGGCCAGAGCGGACGTGGGCACGGACGTCAGGTTATTCCCGGACAGGTCCAGGTGCAACAAGTCCGGTAAATGATCGAACGCGTCGTCAGCGATGTTCCTGATGACGTTGTTCGCCAGATTCAACGAGACCAGCGACGGCAACGACGGCAGCGAGTCCTTGTCCAGCTCTTGTATGAGATTGTCCGACAGATCCACTTTCTCCAAGCTGGGTGCCAGCGCCAAGTTCGCGGTCGGTACTTCCAGCAGCGAGTTCCTCTTCAGGATCAACGCGCGGATTTTGTGCAGGTTCTTCAGCAGACCCTCCGGCAAGCTGGTGATCGAGTTGTCGCTGAGATTCAATATCTCCAGCTCGCTGGTGCTCTTGAACGCTTGCTCGTCCATGTCGGAGATATTATTGCTAGCTAGATTCAGTTCCTTCAATGAGTCTAATCCTTGCAACGAATTCTTGGCTAATGCCCTGACGGCGTTATTGCTTACGTTCAGCGTGATCAGGCTCTTTTGGAAGACGAAATTGTCCGAACCGAGGGTGTGAATGGCGTTCGATGTGAGGTCGAGTGTCTCCAGGTTACCGTAGAAGCCGAACGACAGGTGAATATTCCCGACACGATTGTTGGACAGATCCAAGTGTTTGATCTCCGGATTCAATTGGATCGGAACGACTTCGAGGCCCGCGTAAGCGCAGGACGCTCGCAAACTCTCGTCGTCGCAACGGCACTGGGTTGGACAGAGACCGTTCGCCACGACTGACATCGCGACGGCCATCGCTATCGCGATTGGCAGCCTCGTCTTCGAGGGTCCACGTGATGCCATTCCATATGAACTCCTCCTCGACTGGAACTGCCCTGTAACAGCACAGAGATACCATCATTCGTACAACGTTTCTGACATCGGCCTCTTAAACTTTTACGTGCATGGATTGTGTAAGCCAGCCGCGTATCGAATGGCCAATTTCGAGATATCGTTCGAGAATATAAAAATACCGTAAAATAACAATTCCAAGTAAAATTCATGAGTTTCCCTCGGCACATTATTAACAACTTCGGTAACGAGTCGACGAGAATAGTAAAACGAACTGCAATTCGCAACTTTGAAAAATATTTGATCGGGGAGTAATATTTTTAGCTCAGACATGGCAGCTGAAAGTTTTGCAAGTAAGTCGAGCATTTTGCTCGCAACGAATCTTTAACCAGCTCTATGGCTCGTTAAATTTTTCACGGGTGTATACCAAGCTTATCGTCTATAGATACATTTATCAATAATGTCGAGCTAATCCCCCGGCGAATCGTTTGTCCGATGTCTTTAAGTCGTGATTGATTTAACGATTGTGTGAATGTGTATGGATTTGTTAGTTACGGATGAAAGGATTAAAATTAAAAGATATCGAATAAAACTGATTAATATTTCTGCACTGCGACGTGTTAGAGGTATCATCCCTCAGACGACTTAAATTGAATGATGGATTGTTTCCTGTTCTTGTTTTTGATTTTCCGCTCAAAAGTCCTGCGTTTAACATTTTGTATTGCTTGCGGGTTTAAAGATTAATTCTTTTTTTATTTACTGTCTTATCTTATTTTTTTTAGTAAACGCAGAGTTCAGAAGGGTTCAAATATCCATCGAAGCGTTTCCCCGGCTATTGGAAACAATCCACGTATACGGACACGTGTCATCTAGTCCGTTTCCCTTTATAAAATGCATCGAACAACATGTCATTGGTCCAATGCCAGAAGGCCGTGACACGTAGTTGTAGACGACAGAAGGCAACCCCCTAAGTCCGCGAAAGTTTCAAGTTACCCGACCACTCAACTTTTCTATAGCCTGGCTGTTTCCTATATACCGTTCGGATAAAGACGTTTTCCTATGCTTATGTTTCAAACCCCCGTGCTCCCTTAACTTCGAACCCTCTGGGCTATCGTTCGGAGCGGCCACTTTAATATTGAATAGAAACCTATAACCTTTAATGGTCGCGTTATAACTTGGACACTTAAAATAACTTCCTTTTTTTCTCTCTTTCCCTCACCTCTCCCGCCCCCTTTCCCGCAGGACTATAGACGGCCTCGAGGAAGCTTCTTCTTCTGCCGTCGTTGCAATTATGTAAACTATACACCCTTGACGGGCGTGGAGGGCTAAACAGTTTCACGAAATAAAAGTGTCGCAGCCGCAAAGGAAGCTTTGTAAAGCGAGGCAACCCGCGAAAGCGTAACCACCCTTCACGTTCCAACGGTTTTGCTGCACAAACTCCGATGCAACGGCACTGGCACGGGTTTATTTACGGACACCTGGCGCCGTTCAATTCTGCGTTCAGATTTTGCCACGGAGCCAGGAGAGAGGATGCATCCGGCGGCCTACACCGCAGTTTGTGTGTCAACTTTTTTTTTGTTTTTGTCGCTTTTTTTTTTTTGCTTTTGCCGCGCGTGCTCCCCGGCGAGGGAGTGAAGGGAACAATGATAATCGGGGAATAGTTTGAAAAGCGAATCGTGTGCGCCTGGTTGACGCCTCGAAAATTAACAGGCCGATAAAAAAAGTTTATTCGAACGCAGTATTTGTTGCAACCCGCAGATACGCTCGAGTTAATTGAATGAAGCGTCTATTTTTTTGCGGTAGCTTTTTAATGATTGATGGCTCTTTAGTTTGTTTTTTCTCTCTCTTTCTTAACGATTGGAGTTTTTGAATGGCAAAAGAGGTGCAGTAATTGCGGTCTCTGTCGGAGAAATTAAGTGCACCGTAATTAGAGCGAGTTAAGATGTTAACTGCTGTTCAAGATACTGGTTGATAGTTGTCTCAAATTTTGTGTAATTGCATAATTACCAATGTAAGGTGGGTAATTAAAAAATTAATTAATTAAGTAATTACTCGTATCCGTGGTAGTTAGACGGACCATGGAGGAAGCCAACAATTTAGATCGAATTCTGAACTATTTATAGTTTTTATTTTTGGAATTCCAAGGAATTCTTTCAAATATTCTGTCAGTGCAATATGTGAAGATCTTACGTTTAAATATTTTATCGTGCATTTTTCCTAGGTAAAATTGTAAATAATATTTCATACTATTTTTAATATTGTCATTAAATAATTGTAAAATAAGATTCGTAATAGTTTTTAAAATATTCTTTCAAATTCGCTAATTGATATCAGTTGGAATTGTTTAATCGAACCTGTATGTAGAATGTTTCATGAATCGAGCCTTTATTAATCAAACACCTTTAACTTTGTTTCAGACGCATTTAAATAGTGAATGACTATAAAATAAGGTGAACGGAAAGCGGTGTTTCAATCGAAGAACTTCGAGGTAGGAATCTATAGTCTAGGCCTCTAACTTTGGAAAGTTACTCGGGTCTAAAATTGTTAGGATCGATTCATTGAATTCACCAGCACTTTCATGAGCGGTTTTTGTATTAATGTATTATTAATTAGGGGTCAGTATCCGAACATTGTTTTTAACCTGTTACGATTGGCTATTAAATAAATAGGTTATAAGAAGTTGAAATATTCTGCGTATCAATTATTCTTAACAAGTTATCAATAATCAATATTTTCTGTATCTCAATTCTAACATATTTGAAATTTGTTTATTACAGAAAAGTAACAAATCTATCCCCAAATAGCCTGTAATATATTTCTAATATTTCGATCATATTTATTACTGTACTATACTATATTATTAATTATTATACTTATTATATTTAAAATTATGGTAGAAAATTTGAAGAATAGAGGTAAAATGAATGAAAGATAATAATTTACTTCTAAAATAAGGAAGAACCCTCTTAACCATCCGCCTAATACGACACCGCTAATTCACGGTTTCAAAATTAATTTTAGCTGACACTTTTATCGTTGTCATAGTTGTGCTAAAATTTTGATGAGATTGGTGCACCGAAGATCGCGAACTTCCCTCGTCGGTCGAATTTCGGGTAAAAGGGTGAACGTTGTCTCTCAGGATAGTGAATAATTTCAATTCCGTAACTAGTCTCCTGGCAAGTGTTCCAACCACCGGATGCTCCCTCGAAAAAGGCTCGTTTCGGTAAGTGCTGGTCGTGGCCGGTAATTTTTCACGTCCCGCTCTTTTTTTTTTCTCCCCGCGTTTCACCCCCGTCGTGGAATAACAAATGGCGTTGATCTCGGTGTCATGTATAATGCACAGATTTACAGCATTCCGCTATCCGACAGAGCTATATGTCCCCGGCTTCCCCTGAAACTCGCGAGGTCGTGGCGCAGCACAAAAAGAAAGAAAAAAAAAAGAATGAAGAAAGAAACACAGTCGGACATTAACATCCACGGCATGTAATATCCCATATGGCAGGTCGAGCGTTATTTTCTCCTTATTTTCTCAAATCGGTCGTTGTATGTGTTCGTCCTTGTTTTTCATCCTCTCGCCGGTATCCCTGAAGCAGACAGCGGATTTCAGGGGTGGTAAGGCGGTTTCGTGAGACGAAAGTCGTGAAGAACAGGGGTGGAACAAGGGTGGAGCGTGATTACCTCGAAATTCGGGGGTCTCTGGCCATCGCTATAAGCGACATCAGCCTGATAAACAACACTTGTCTACGAGCGGAAAACGATAAGGGCGAAAGGGCCGTGGTATTAGCTGAAACGATCCAAGCCAGGGAAAATATTTGTGTTAGATGCTTCCGTGAAATTAGGTCCGTATTACATTGGCTTTCGCCAGGACACCGAGGCTTGATTATTGAGTTTTATCGCATGATTCGATTATCCTCGATTCCTGTTTTGCGGTGTACCATATCAAATTTCTCATTCGTGTCGAATTTGTACGATAACGATTATTAAACGCGACTTTTCCAGGCACTTGATCCTTGCATATTTTAAAATTAGCGCATTGTACGACGGAAATATGACTCTCGTTTCGATAAGGCTAAGCAACGTTATACGCCTTCATTTGTCGCGTCGTGATAGGATTACTAATTTTGATTGGATCTCGCGAACTCGTTGAAACTGTCCCGTGTTCGCAGACCGTGACAAAGTTTTATAAGCTATTCTAAGCAATCCGATGTTTGCCTAAAGTTACACGGAACGATGTCGTGCGAAACTCGACAACTGTAACAGCCAAGTTTCACACGTGGTGCCGGCTCGGTGCGGTGGCAATCTGTTCGTTTTGTAAAACCGGCTACGGAGGTGATTTATCTTTGACGAACAGGGCTCGTGAGATTACCGCGATTAAACATAACGTTTGTCTTCGTTCTTGCAAGAAAGATGATTAAATACAACCGCGCCCCCGGCGTAGAAAACTGGGACCATCCCTAAATTGTATCTCGTTCGAAACTTTAGAGTTACAGAATAGTTGTAATATTTATTTTACTAAAAAATCAGAACAAATTAGACACTTATCAAAGTCATTATAAAAACATTTAACATTTTTAGTAATAAAAAAATGTTGTTGGTTCGAGTTTCAATTCAACCCTTTGACGACACGGAAGATTATTAATAGAATTATATTTGAGAGTTTCGTTCGACGCGCGCTGTCAAATTATTGATTTTTGAATAACAATTAAACGGATAAAAATAAAGCGAAGAGCGAGGAACGACTTCAAAGCGTTAAACAATTCATCGCCATGCCGTTTGCCTTTGACAAAGGGTTGATTTTCAATTTCCAATCGATGCATTAAAGATCGCTCGACGAACGGATTATCAGCTCTAATATCATTAAAGTGAATACGCTCGAATATAATTCCCCCCCAGTTTCACGTTTTCGTTACATTTCATTGTTCCGTTTTTCCGGTCCGGTGACACTCGCGTCGCTCGTAAATTATTCACCGATCGTACGAGCCGAAAGTGGTCCACGGGTTATCCCAAGATTTACCCCGTTTACCGATAAAGAAGAAAATAAATAATAAATGGTTAGACGTTTTCTTATCTGGCACGCGAAATGACGAAATTTGTCCCGAGATATGCATAATACATGCGGAAATGGCATCGAACGAGTGTACAGGCATCGTAGGCCGCCGTTCTGACTTCTTGTCTATAATGGAATCTGCGCGGGCCCGGCCAATTTTGGCCGGGTGGTATAAAGCAAAGAAGAGCCCGGTGGCGGGTAACGTATAACAGGCGAAGTCATTCAATTTACAGGATCCCCTTTTCCGTTTCCAACTCATCTCGTTCCAGCCCCGACGGCTCCAAAACTGAACTGAAGATGAGCCAAACTCGTAGCAGACTTGGCTAACCACGAGACTGCACCCTTTTAGGGATGGCTACGACCTGCGCGTGTACGCTTTACCACCTTTTCCAATCCCTCTTAGCTCTTTCGACCCCACGTAAATACCTCAACAATTTTTCTCTTTAAATTCGAACGATAATTCGAGAAAAGTTTTGCAAGTTTAATAAATTGATTCGTCGTCTTTTATTGATTTGACAGAGTCGATTGTCCAGTATCCTCGATTAATAAAACTTTAAAATGAATATATTAATAGTTTAGCAAATTCTTGTTCAAATTCTGGGAATACTTTTATAAGCTGGTATATTTTACTTATTATAGAGGAATTAATTAACATCCGTTCTGGTTATGACATCCTATTTCCATCAGCGCGAGGAGCCGGAGGAGTCAAGAGAGATCCGGAAGATTCGTCAACGGAGAATTAAAACAATTAAAATTTTCTATCTGTGCTTTTAATACCTCTTTGCAATTCAATTATCCTTTTGCCAGTTATTTCACAAATTATTCCTCGCCTTGCATAATTCTAGCCATTATTGTTTAAACGATTTTTATTGATTTATCAAAGCTATTAGCCTCAAATTTAATGGCCACAATTTGTACGAGATCTTTTATTCGTCTTCGAATGAGATTCGAACGAGCTAATGCATTTTCGCGTTTACGAGTGTACGTTAAGGTAAAAGTCATTAGGCGAAATTTTTGGCGGAACGGGGGCGATAATCCCGAACTCGCTTCATTTTCTTGCCAGGGCGAAAGAAAGGTCGTTAGGGGGAGGCTAACTTCAGGATACCGGATGACAGTGGCATTTGTGCACGATACAACGCTTCGCACACGAAATTCATTAACTTACTTAACGACACGTGAACTGATACGCCACTGGGATCCAAGATAATTTAAAAACTGCATTATATCTGCGACTATTTTCAAACTATTACATTTCTTCGCGCTTTTACGTAGATTAAAGTACCTCGCCATTAGCACTTGGAAAATATTTGTAAAAGAGGAAATTGAAAATTTTTTCCCTTTTGCTGTTATTGATTTTACCGTATGCAGTAAACGCACAAATGGCCGCGGTTCGTTAATTAGAAACACCTTTAACGAATCCCCGGGGAATTAGAAATTTAAATTCAATTCTTTTCGAATCCATAAAATTACAAGCTACAAGCGAGTGGAAAAAGAGACACGGGCCGCTTTCCATCGGAGCGGTAATGCGAAACCTAATTATTATCCCGCAATAGAGGTACAATGCAAATTAAAACACCCCCCTCTGTGTATGAATTGAAAACAGTTTCCCCCTGCCCCAGGCTCCTCCGGGTTCGAATTCAACGAGAAGTCAAAAGTGTTCACCCGGCTGCTTATCGCTGAAGGCGAACGAGCGAATATGCATGAACCCGAACCGTCGCGTTGCGTTGTACACACGGAAACCGAACAACGGGCCATTGTGAACGCCGGCGTGCGCTGCAATTGGCCCAGATATCGCGCATACGTTAACAGATTAAACGTTAATATCCGTGGACGGTCTACGCGAAACCGGGGATTGCCCGATGTTTCGCTGCGAGACCCGTCGCGGATTCGCTAAACAAATCGCGCCAATTCCGTCCCATTGAAATGCTGATTCACTTAGCTGTTTTCTGCACCGCCGTTCGCCCGCGCCGCTCCCTCCGCGATATTGTTAAAAAGTTACACACTCTGCCAAAAGCGATTCCAGAAACTTTCCTCGACCGGGGATGAAGTATGTAAAAGTGTATTTCTAAATCTTCTTTCGCACAATTTGAAATTTGCTCGCGAGTTACTTCACGGGGGATGTCTTCTTGCCGTTAACCCACGGACGACAGACAGTTGGAATGAATATTGACCCGAATACGAAATGTGGTAATTCTTGAGTATTGAAACGGTGCCATTTTTCCTAGGGAAATCTAGGGTACCTGGCACAAATATTTCAATCTAAGGGCCATTAAAATAAAATAGAACGCGAAGAGAATATTCAGATTGTAGTAAATTAATATACAAGAGATTATAAATAAACACAAATTGCAATAGTCCAATGAAAATAATATATTGAATAATTTGAACAATTTTAACACTGACTAAAAATTCCATTTGATAGTAATTTCATTTTTAACAAACTTTATATTCTACTTCCACAATATTTTATTATCTTTATAATTTATAATTTTAAATACCTAATGGGAACATTTTCAAGCAAATACATGAAAGAATTCCTAATAATATGGTGACGTGGCAGTCAAAGTGCACCGTCAGTATTGAAAGAGTTAAAATGCTTGCATGTAAAACGATTAGTCACCGTGGTATACTTTTCATTTATTCGTACGTCGCAAACAAGGTTTAACACGTGAAATCAGAAAATCCATGGACCGAAGTGGTTGCGGGCTCGCTTTAATCCGACGCCTCGCTCGTCTTAATGAATAGTCCTCGGTTCGGCCGGCTGAACGACACGCTCGTCGGGAATAAATTACAGGTTTGTAGCCAGGGAAGTGGACCCTTTAACGCGAAGCGCCCCTACTTTAATTTATGCATTTCTTGACCGTCGACGACGGACCCGGCATTCCTACCTGTTGGTCCCTGCTCGTTCTACCACCTGTTCGAAACGGCATCCTCCTACCCGACCAAAGGCGAACAGAGAAGAAAGGAAATACACGTAGAAAGAGGTGTATTTACATTTTTTCACAAAAAAAGAAGAAGGCCAGCTGCTCGATTACGAAATCCTCGTTAAGAGTCGAGGATCGAAGGGGGTGTTTGAGAGTCGAACGCCTTCGAATTTAACGCCGTTTAACGAACCGAACGGCCATTAATTTACCAGTCAACGACCAGCCGTGAGAAGGGCAATTTTTTTCTTCCTCTCGAAGGGAGAAGGCCTTGGAATTTCTTTGCCCGGGGACAGATGTTTCCCCCTTTCGGCCACGATATCGATGTAATCGAGAGAAGGTAACGATCGCCGTCAGGCTGTATCGATAATGAACATTATTACGCAGAAAAGGGGTGTTCGAGAGGGGCGACGATGGCCGCGTGTCATGAAATTTTCATAAAACAATCAACAGGCTGGGCGTCGAAAACGCTCTGTTTAGACAGCTACGGGTCGGCCATTCGTTCCAAGACGTAGCCGCCGGCTGCCAGAAAATTATGCAAATCACGAAGGAGATTCGAAGCCTTGGAAGCGGCGCGCGAAATTGGAAGCTAGATAGGGGGGTTGCGAGCGATCTGGATGGAAAAAGGAGGAAGGTGGACGTATGGGCAACTTACTCACAGAGTACACACACACACACACACACACGCACAGGGATAAAATTGCGAGGAAACGATCGGCTACTGTCCGGTTCGTATTTCTAGAAGGGGATGCCGCCACTCGATCGGTCATCGGGCATCTCGAAACGATTTTACCGCGACGAGGGAATGGACCGTGCGTCCGTCCCGATAAAATATTGCTTTACGCGGAGATCAAGGCGATATCAGTGGGGTGGAGCAAGGAAAACGTCGTGTAAAATCAGGGGGTGCAACGAAGAGGAGACGGCGAAGAAAAGAAACAGGGCGGAGATCAGAAGAAAAAGGGAGGAGGAGGAGGAAGAGGAGAGCACGCCGTCGGACGGAGAGGGACAGAGAGTTAACGGAGGGGTTCGAAACGAGTGGGAAAAAGCCCTGTGCAATTGCGATCCGGACAAATATCCGGAGCTGAGACGAACGGCAAACGGACAAAGAGAAAAGAGAGAAGGACTGAAAGCAGAGAAATTGTTCGGGTTACTGCGAAACGAAACGAAACGAAACGAAACGAAACGCTTTTCTCGCTCTTCTCTCTTTCTTCTATATATATATGCAGCAGTCGATAAACCGCGCCTGCGTAGCTCAAACACAGAGAAGCTCACCCCCCACGTGAGAGGGAAAGAGAGAAACACCACCGTACGAGGTAACAGGAAGGGAGGGAGAGGGTGCTCTCCCTGCACACGCATACCTACGTTCCCGCGCAGGGGTGTGGATTAAAGATATTAAAGATACCCGGAGTCCGTGCATTCATCCTTTTCCCTAGCTGCTGGCGATCGTCGTACAACCACCGTCGACCGCATGCATCGGTCACACCCTCTGCTTTTCATACGGCGCGATATTCGTTTTTATTGTTGGTACGCGAGTGCCTCTTTCAGCGCTCGGCCTCCTCTCCCTTTTATCTCGTTCTCTTTCTCGTATTTTGCTTTCTAATGAATATTAATCACGGAACGTTCCGCGGGGAGATCGTTTCATCGGGGAATGAATATTTACCGGGTTTTTCTGTTTCTTTTTGAAATTTTAATGATCTTCGTGTCGGCCGATATGGGACAAGGTTAACCCGCGAAACAGACAGGACCTTGGCGGATGTCTCGTCAGTTCTCGATGAAATCGATATCAAAGTACATACTGAAATTAAACCATTTTATTGAATATTTCTAATATCGATAATAAAAACTTAAAAAGATATATTAATAAGAAAGTAAAATTATGTATAAAGAGAACTTCTCGTCACGCTAGCAATATGGAACTGATATGGCCATTGTTCTCTGGGCCCGCGTCGCATTAATCTTTTGTTTAACCCCTTAACCTATGATTTCTCTGATGGGTGCGTCAGTTAGAGCTAAATATGCATCACTTCAATGTTAAAACAAATAAAGAAAATCGAAGTGTTACATATACTACACACTTGACAAGCTTTGACTACGTAAACTACAATTAGAATTAAATTTAAAATTGAATTTTAATCAAAGTATAAGGGAAAGAGGTTACATTCGAAACGGGGTGCATCACGAGTGTGGCACGATATTGTACGCATTAGACGATATTATAAGAATATATATTTAATTTAAACGTTCAATTTTGTACTTAAAGCGTTAACGAAGGAATGTAACGAAGAAAAATCGGTTGTTGGTGACATTCTGTCGCGTTCAGAGATCGAAAAGGCGACCGCGCGTAAATTCGGTTTGCATGGTAACACGCGTCCGGAACACGTCTATCCGCTCGGCGTCGAATCCGCGCCGCGTGTCATCGTACGCACGTTCAAGACGCGCGCTCGTCAATCGATATTCCAAAGGTATATAAGCGACGGATAAATCGACTTTTTCCCCCCCGTGTTCCGTGATTTTCAGCTGTTTGTTATAGACGCGGTTGATGGCGTGGAATTATGTCGTTGAATTATTTAACAACGCGTTTCGATCGCGAGCTCGATCCTCGAAGGCCGAATGAAAATGAAAAACGACGCCGGCATCGTTACATTACCAAACGTAATTAGCACGGCACACTAATTAACATTGCATTAACGGCCTGGTGACCACCATGACCCCGTGTTGATTTTTCTTCCTTTTTTTTTCTTTTTTTAAATATGTATCCGTTCTCGAACAACGGGTGTAACCCAACGTCCAACGAACTAGGATTTATCGGTTCATCGTCCGCTCATTTTTGTGGTGTATCGTCCCTGGCGAGGGGAGAGTTTAATGACCCCTAATTTTATGCCGGATGATTTATTTTACGACTCGCATGTTAATTGGTCGGTGATTTTTTTTCTCTCTGTACTTGATAAGCAGGGCTTTTTATCGACGATAAAACGTTGGAACGTTCACACGCGTGACGGGGTTGATTTACAACCGGGAGGATGAAAGTGTTCCACGAAAGAACAAGAAAGTTATGAAGAAAGATGTTGCGATTCGATATACCGGAGGGTTTTGTAAATAACTATGTAGATATTTTAATAGAAGCACATGAAACTGTAATATCTGCGTTCGTGATCTAACAATTAATTAATTTATCGGTATCGTGATCGAAACACTGTACAGGCTATATTATTAACTAAGGGATGATTCTATATAGAGAATCGAGAATGTTTATGGTAATAAATTTGGCAATTTGTTTTAATATTCCTCTGTTAATTCATTATTAAAGCAACCCTAACTTGTAGGTCGTACCCCCAAGGGGGCCGTTGTTTTCTAGAGGGTGGCTACCAAAGTCGAAGTAATTTAATTTGCAATAAATATGGTATAGAACAAGTATTTATTAAATTAGTATTTATCAACGAATATTTGTTCAAATTATTTGTAATTAACTAAACAAGATTGTTTCCATTAATGCAATATGCATTAAAATAATTGAATGTTGTTGAATTAAAATTATATTCCAAAGTACCTATTTTGAGTGCGTTTCGAATTCACCCAGGAAGGGGATGAAAACTCAAAAAAGTTTCGAGACCACCGAATTATTATCTCATTAACGAGTAATATTCTCGTTTTACGGATTCAAACGTTACCGAACTTCACGAACTAAAATCCTATTCATGCTTTTACACGAATAATTTTATCTTCCTTCGCTTCATACATTTATTAAAAGGTCTTAATCATCGTGCTGTGATAAGGGAACTTCAAGACTCTAGAAAATCTTTCGAGCTTTCGCGTCTCGAAACTAGTAACAACAAACTTTCTCCCTCGCTTCTCAACGCCAGTTTGTTTCCTGTCTTTCGAGAACTTCCTGTCTCTCCCTTTCACCGCCTCTCTTTTTTTTTTCTTCTTTACCTGTTTCCATACGTAACAAGGGGAACACCTCCATCTGCCAGTCAGGATGCAGTGGATCCGATTACAGGTGTATTTTGTGGGTTGTTCGATCAGTTTGCGGTTACGGGAAACCGGAGATTAAACGCGTCGTTTCTTCCTTTTTTAATGTCCACTCGACGAAACATTGTAACACCGTACTTATCCCGCGATCGCTCGCGTACCGTCGATCGTTATCAAATAATTAATACCATTTCAATATTATCGCCATCTCGCGTTTTAACAGGACGTCGCTCGTTTCGTAATTTCTAGTTTCCTTTGTTCCTCGCCGATGTTGCGACCTAATTTTTCGTTTTTACTATCCATTAAACGCGAATTTATGGCTCAAAGAAGGCAGGATTCGTTTCATAAAAACGAAACTTGCGAATTTGATGGATACGTTTGACGAGACGCGACATGGATCGACGAAGTGCTTTTAGCGATCGAATTTCTTGCATGATCGATCGAAAAAATCAATCAGAAACCTTTTTACCATGATTAAAGTGAAATTTAATGCGTTGAAATGGTTCTTTTTTTAAAATTATACTCCAGTGCAAATAATGGACCATGAATCGTAGAGCAAATGAAGTTTAATGGCTCGAGATATATTGAAATGGTACAATAACTTTTCTTTATACGAAGCTTCAGTTTTGTCAGAAAAATGAACTTGAAAATTGATCGAGTACCCTGACTGGTGCTCAAAGGTATCGATTTTACTACTTAATATATTTCTTGTTCGTTCAGCAGGTAAATTATTGATAGCAAACTAGCTCTGGCATAATACTGTGTCTACAAACAATTAGCAGCAAGAAGTTATTGTACCATTTTGATTTATATTATGCCGTGAATTCTACCTCGCTTGTATCGTGATTTACGGCTCACCCTATATGAATCTTCTATTATACTCCATCAATTCGAATTTATTTCCAATAATTGTTGACGAACGATATCGTTATTGAGCCTACACACAGGTACACCTAATTCATTTAATCGAACAATCGATGTCATGGAAAATTGATACACTCCCGTAATTGATAATCTGCTTAATTGACTTTCGAACGACCAACACTCGGCCGTGATCTCCGTTCTAAAGAAAAAGTTTCTTTCCAGAGAATATACCTAAATACGATTCGTCGTTAATACGTTGATTGCCACGATGGACACCAGATGGGGCTTCAAATTTTGTTTAATTGAACGATTAATGAAAGAAATAAAAGATAAACTTTTATCAAAGTTAGGATTAAATATGTTCCATTTACATTCTTCACAATGCATTTTATTAAACGAAAAAAATCAAATACGAATAAATTATATATTTTATTTTACTGCAATATACTCGTTTTATTTCAACTATGAGATCTTTATGAAATGTTTAATTTAATTCATTTTAAATTAAAGAATAAATTTAATTGTAAGTTTTATCATGGCAATCAACGCGTTAATCTATGTAAGTGTCAAAAGGAACAGATTGTTTTTTCCGTTTCTTTCGAAAAACGTTCATTTTTTTACACTTACGTCGCCCGCCATTTGAATTCCACGAATACAATGGCCTGTCTTAAAGATGGATCGAGGGCGTCCCAAACGATTAATCAAGAAACTCGTTGGGGCTGGTTTTATTAGCCGTTTACAACGTACGTTCCCGTGGGATTCTTTCCGATTCCTTTGTTCGATTCCACAATGTTGTTGGTCGTGTGGTAAGTAATCGCATTGTTCTACGACGGAATACTAGGACGGAGGCACGGCCGTTGTTGTGGTCCCGAGTCAATTAATGGTGCAGTTGTACGAGACAAAAGAAATCTTTCTCAAGTGGATCCCGTGAACCGTGACCTACCACCTAGGGGGCTGTAAACAATGCCAGTCGGCAAACAAAGTTGGTAACAAAGGCAAACACGATATCCGCCCTTCGGCTGTGTCGTGCATAAAGTTGAAGTGCAAGGTACAAGTTCAACCCCTTCTATCCTATCTTGGAACTTAAATCGCGGCGCATCATCGCGAAAAGTGGCTGCGAACTGCCGTTACGGTTAACGTACGTGTATGCGCGTTTTATACGGCAAGTTCGCCGATAAATCTTCCCTTATCGAGGCTCGGCTACCCCCTCTGCAGGGGGTGGGGTGGCGTGGGTGTGTGTGCATACGCGAACGGACGACGGACCATACGCGCGCGAGAACCAGCGAAACAGTGAAATCTGTTACGCGGCGGCGGGTCTCACCCCCAACACCGACGTGGAAATAATTTCAATTATGAAGTCGTTCGTTGTTCTGTTGCTCTCGATAAAGAACGTCGCGGATCGCCAGACAAAACACCGTATTCATGCGACAAGTAGCGTCGTGATATACAGGGTGTCTTTTAGAAGGATATATTGCATAGAAGTTTAAAAATTTTAAGTTACACTTTCGTTTAGTAATTACACATAGGAAAATAAGACAGAAATTAGTTAAAAATTCTGAGGGTTAAGTGTAGGGTGAATGCAACCACCACACAAATGTACCCTTTAGTAAATTTACTGTACAATAATTTCTTTGAAACGACGATTGCTTTATATGATAATAAATATAGAAATATAGAAAAATATTATGAATTATTAGTTCAAAATTTCATAGGACCTTAGCCTTCGCAATAGTCCACTTACAGGTCAATGATCTATGAACCAAGTTCGTCGACGACAAATCACCTTCTCTCAGAGATACCTTGTGCCCGTGTCATGTTTTTAAACGGTCGTCATTGACTTATTTCGAGAATCCAATATTTGTAAATGCCAACAGACAAAAATACGTCTTCGAGCAGAAAAGGGAACCACTAAAAACGCGACGATTTCGAAGCACCCTGTACCACCAGTGTTTCTCCTTTCGAATCAGATCGTGAAGTCAGGAAGGATGGACTTTTAAAAGAAACGACTAGACAGCTGCAGCCACCTCGAGAAAACGATTCGACGCGGGGATAAAGCGGTTAGGCCCCTATCCATCCTCTATTTCTCTGTCTCTTGCTTTTTCACCGTTCGAATGGAGGGAGAGATGTGTATCTCTGAAAATAGGATTGGTGCGGCACGCATTGTGCCGAGGACACCGTCGTCGTCCCTCCACCTTCGTTTCACCTACCCTCTCTCCCCGTAGATCCTTGTATTTATAGCCCCTCGGCTTTTCCACCGTGGCTTCGCGCCCTACGACCGCTTAATTCGACCGCTCGCAAGAATACAATCTCTTCTTCGGTCGGCATCAATGGCCACAAGCAAATGCCTCGACGTAAGGAAACCAGGTGGACCTCGCCAGGCTACTTAGCCTCCACGGTCACTTTTGTGTCGTTCCATCGGGTTGGTACTCGAGAAACGAGGGAACAATCGCGTTCCTCTCGTCGCTGAAAAAGATACACGATCGCAGGTACTCTCCTCTGTCGTTTCGATCAATCCATAATAGCACCCGTTGGTCATTTCGTATCGCGTGTCGGCTGTGATTCAGGTCATTTGTACGAATGGACTCGAATACTTGAACTCGAGTGCTTCGCGGATAATCAAATTCATTTCCTCGTCGGAAGAACCGGAACGATCGAAACGGTGATTATTTTGTAAAGATCCATTGAAAACGGGGCAATTATTTTTAACTCGGTTGCGATACCATTTTAGGATCGTGTATTATCGACGGTATCCCATTGATACTCCGCACAATAAACGGTATACAAATATTCTTTTGACAGATCGCCTGAATGCACTCCGGTTCTATATTAACGTTCCTCTCGGTATCCTCGAGAAAAATATCGAGCATCGATCTCCTTCCTATTCGGGTTCCAGCGTAAATACACCAAAGGTTATTTACAGTAATAGATACGACTCGTTTTTCTTCCATTTTTATAACAAAAAGTAAGTCGTTAACTTTCCGCTATACAAAGAATACCTTCGTTCCCTGATTAATTTCCATTGAATTCCTTCGCCATGCACGAGCGTTTACAAACGGTCCAACGTTTCTACTATCTTTCATCGGGTTCCTTCCTCTTCTTTTTATTTTCGCCTCGCAAAACTCGAGGCTGCGAAAAATTTCTACATAAACTGTCCCGCTGCGCTCTTTATCCAGCCACCTTTTTTTTTTTAAGCCTTTTTGTGGCCCATTTTCACAGGCCACGGTTTTTAATGCAATCGCTCGCGGGAATACCTTTTCTCCAACCAGGAGGAAACTAATCAGAGAGCAAGCGTGCACGAGCGGGTGCGTTCATCCGTGTGGGACGCCAGGTGCGTCGCGATTTACAGAGAGCGTTGGAAGTCGATCGACCACGGGGGCATAGAAAAGTAGCCGGCTATCCCTAGGAGCCCCGTGGGTCCCCTCCGTTATTAAAATTTCTCACGAGTCTCCACGGTTTCGTTCTCCCTTACCGATCCATTGTTCTCTCTATCGAGCGACGATAAAACGGTACGAAGGAAGAACAAACGGGGAGGGCCTACCCCCCCGATAATCATACTTTCGCCCCGTTTTCTTCGTTTTCCCCGCTGTTAGATACCTCGAGAGCAGCTTTCCCCGTCTCGTCGCGACGATCGTTCCGGATGCAATCGCATCGGTCGTTATATTCAGAGGACCCGACTTTAATTGTGTATCTTTTAAAACCACCGGCTTTATTCGCGGTCGTTACGGCAGCGTATTCCAATTTTTAATTGGAAACCCCTGTGTTCCGGGGGAAATTTATGTTTTCCAGGGATTACTCGTCGTACATGCTATTCTGTGTTCTCAGATTGAAAAAAAATCTTCGTGTCCATTTGTTCCGTCTAAATCCCCCCGAAAATGAAAAGAGACTCTGGGATACGTTAATACTTTGAGCATCGCGCTAAGGTCGTTATTTTTGTTATATATTCTGTCGTATAAATCTTATCATATCTAGATACGGTATCACTTGAATATACGTGAAACTTGAATTATATTTTAATTTTACGCATTCAGAACTAGCATTATTTCGTTCTCGATTGTTACAGAGGCTGCTTCGCCATTTAAGTAATTGAAAGAAATATCTTCAGAACCAAATATTTCATTTTGTTATGTACATCATTTTCTATAAGAACGTTATCGAGTGGTTAGCAAACAGTATTAGTTAATTAATCGCGTGAAATATATTCCCCGCGTTCTAAAGGACCGAATACCGGATGCCAGGTCCCTCGAAGAAGAAATATTCAAGGCCGTAAGGGTAAACAATGCCGTGTTCGTCAAGGAAGATCACTCGAAAGAAGAGCGAAGAGCAAACGTTCGGTCGCGATATTAAACGCGATTCGCAAGACTGAAACGATTCGCTAGCACGGTGCGCGCACACGATCGCACATTATTAATCGGACATTTCAGGCCAGACCGTTGAAGTGTTTGTCTGCCGACGAGTGGACGTGCGCATGATTTATGAACTTCACCGATACTACTTAAGGGCGTTAGCGTATCGCCACGTCGTTCAACTTCAACGAATCAAAATTTCATTCCACGAGGGAGGAGATTGTTAAGCGTGCATTCCGTCTCGTACTTAATACCCACGCTACGATATTAAGTCGATGTTAATAATAGGCAGGAAGCGTTTTAGGGTGGCTTTCCGTCGGCTGGAAAAATAGTAATATACCAAACGAACGGGGTAAGGGTGCATTTCATTAACGAAGTCTCCCCGCTAGTCAGACTTATCGGGATTAGAAGTGTTCCTCTCCCCCTTTTCCTCGCATCGATACCGGGGAATTCGAGTAAGAAATTCGAGCCACGAGTCCAATTCCTAAATACATATATATGTGTGTGTATATATATATTTCTCGCGGCGTTGGACGTGATTTAATATATTTAACAGTTCAGCGACTCGTCGGCGCACCCGTTATCCACGCTCCGCGATAAACCGCTGAACCATGCCCGCTTTTGTGCCGGCGGATTTTTACGAAATCGTATTAAGCTTTGTGCTCGATAATTCTCGTATTGAGAATTGCTATAGTTACAGCAGAGATTCTGATAGAACGTACGGACCCGACTGAACGCAGCATCGACATCCGTGGCCTTCATCGTTAATTAGATCTGTCGGCAAATCCGTTTTATAACGAATAGTTACCGAACGTTCCATCATCCTCTCTTCCACGGAAGTGAATTTTATGCGGTTTATGAATAGTTCACGAGGATGCATGGTATATAGAGTGTAATTATTAACCCTTTAACGGTTTAGTGCGTCCGGGAGATGCTTGTGGCGATACGGGGTGGCGTGTTCCGTGCATAGAATATGCGGCACAAAGTCGACCCGTTATTACAAAAGGCAACAATTCTGAATTCTTTGAAACAATCGGTGTTGATTTTGAAAAGCGAAAGAAAAACACGTATCGCCGCGGAACGGGCTTTGTCGCTCGTACAATTAGTACGCTTTTTTAAAAGGGTTAATTATATTACGGAGACATAATGTGTGCCATTACGCAGACGGGTTCACTTTGTGCCGTTGTTCTGAAAAGAAACGGGCAATTCTTTTGCATAGAGCTTCGAGGCACAGCTGACTTGCCGCTGGGCGGACGTCTGTGACTCATTGTTAGTGTTGAACGTGCAAAAAGGGGTTGGACATGGTACTTACACCGACAGACGTGGAGTTTCAGTACGTTTCCCCGGAGTTGTGCACATCGACCTGGTCCACCGTGGATTGTCGCACACACGGCACACGTCCTTTACGGGCTCCCGATTCGGTTGTCCAACAGTTCAGTGAACGCCGATCAACTGGCACGCGTACGGTTTCATCCGGGCCACAGAGAGATGCTCCCGAAACGAACCGGACCGGATCTACCTCGAATCACTGTCGCTTCCCAGCCACGTGACTACCCATGGGGAACACTTGCGATTTGTTGCGAGCCAGGTATCCAGCTTCACAAAACAATGTTACGTTCGTGTACACGGGGGCCGGCCAGGTCCGTCGAAAAATGTATCGAGACTGTCTTTCCGTGGTGCACGACGTCGAAATAGACGAATGGAAAAGTTAAGCACGTACTTTTGCCGCGGTGGAGTGAAACTAAAACAAAGGACGGGTGAAGCGACGCCAGGAAAAGAGGGAGAGACAGATTAGCGAACAGGGAGATAGAGAGACAGAGACAGAGACAGACAGATAGAGAGAGAGAAAGAGAGAGAGAAAAAGAAGGAGAGGACGAAAGACCGCGGTTTCTCCCTGAGATTTCGAGGTGCACTGCAAACAGGAACAGTCAGTCCTCACTGAATCGGAGTTTGGCTACGTACTCGCGGCTGAGAGACTTTGGGATCTGCGCAGTTGCTCACTCACCACCACCATTTCCACCACCACCACCACCGCCGTCACCACCACCACCGCTACCACCATCCCCGTCAACCCCAAACCTCCATGGCTCTCCTCTCAACTCCAACCCTAACGGTTAAGATAGGCTTGCAGCCTAGGCAGCGCCCTAACTCCGACTGACGAAAACTCCGAGCCACGCGCGAACGCTAGATTATTCTTATTCACTGAAAATTGCTTCCACCCAAGCTAGACTACGAATTATATTAACGTATAGAGATGCATACCTGAGCGCAAGGATACCAGAGATAAATAGCGTAGTTGCCATTTGACTAGCCTTAACGTGGATGAGTATGCCAGGAATTGAAGAGGCTTGGTAACGCTGTTAATTGCATTTTAAGGATGCTGTAAAATTGAATAACGAGACATTAGTATATTTTGAGCGGTTCTTCCTTGTGTCATCACAGTTATGTACATAGTTATGTGTCTTACCCTATTAACTTCAAAAAGGAATAAGCTGTACTTCTGTGTGAAACGAACTACAGATTCATAACGGTAACCAGTCGTGGGCAATGTTAGGAATGTTTCGAGTCCGCTGCTGAGAATATTCTGTCTTTTACGCTCTGCGCTAAGAGCATTATGGACAAAGGCGGTTTGTGGCTTCCTTGGCAAGAATAGGGTACCCAACAACCGGCGGTTACGCAAAATCTTTATTTTCTACTTTGTAATCCAATTAATTGTTGTGTGCATCGGTTTCGTACGCTGGATTAAGAGACGATGATCTAAAGGGAGACGATAAGAAAAGGGTAGGTCCTTCTGCGATTCTTATCTTCGTGCTTGAAATATAAGGAACGAATACCTGATGAAAACGTTGGTGCATCGAGAAACGATACAATCGCATGGTGTACGTATTTTACAACTGAAAAATCTATGGAAAAGAGGAGAGGAAATCTTGTCCAAAGTCACGCTTCCTAAAGTTCATTGCTCCGTAGATGTTGTCTCCGCACAGTCCGGGGAACATTGGCGGTCTGCCAAAGTCATTCTCACATAATTTTAGGAGAATATAAGCGCCAAAAAATACACGAGACTTACGACTGTAATTCCGCTATAAATCTATAATCAGAAGAATAATCGTCGAGGATGGTTTTTAGCCGAACGAAAATGTTCACGTGACTCGGTTTAATTAAATTTGATATGTTCACGCGATACTGGCTATCGTTATGATATTCAACCAGATCTCTAAAGCATACGTCGAAATGTTATACCTATTCATTTTGCCTCTGTTCAACCATAGATGATACGATAATGCAAAATCATACGTTTCGTTAATTACTCTCTGCGATAGACATCGGGGGTACAAGTGCTGCAAAAGAAAATGATAAATGATAATTTCTACCTCGAATGTAACGAGTATATTTAATGTTAACGCTGGTACTTTTTTTCTATATTCAAATATAAAGATGAAAGGACCATAATGCTTTTCATTATTTAAAATAATGGTGTTTATATGTTATCTGATTCGAGCGATGCAGCAGCGCCATCTGGTTTTTATACATTGAACAAACATTTTGGTTAAGTCGATAAAGACATTTTCTACCATTGCTATATCTTTTGTACTAATCTTTAAATAAATATATAATTATCGTAACGAATAATTAAATAACACGATATATAAAACGTAAAGCTATATTGCAAATAAAGTACTCGTTAAAAATGAAAATAGAGCGTAACGTGAACGCACGATAAATATACATCATACTAACGTACACTAATTTGTAATTATTAAACGCGCATAAATGAAGGCAAAAGTCAATTTAATGACCTTAAACTTCGATAATTACATTAGCGCATCATGAATAAACAGCATGATAAAGTGGACAAAATTAAATGTTCACGAAGATAGATCACCGATGTATCGAGTGATCATAATTCACATACATACAAGTATACAATGGTATACGTGCACCAAACACGTGTCAGATACGTTTAGATAAACCATAAATATATATTGCTGTAAACGATTCCATGTAAGCATCTTTCAAAGTGTATAAGTATTTTTAAAAACAAATGTTAATAAAGTGCTATACGATGTTAATACAAAATAGAAACCCTACAAATTGTATTTTTCTTAACAAGTATAAGATTTGTATCAATTATGGTAAATTCGAAATATTTCATAGAAAAGTTACCTCTGTCTCGAGAGAAAATCAGATCTCGTTAAACAACACGTGCAACATTTCCAGTTGATTAAATGCGAAGTAAAGATGCACGTCATCTATCATTAAATTCACGCCCTTGATATTCCCGCGATCCTGTCGTTTCATGCTGTTCAAAAAAAAAGAAGGAACAAAGCTATAATGTACTTGCCTTAAGAGGGAAATTAATTTCAGGCGGTAATTCAAAGCCAGGGTATCGACAAACCTAATGTCAATTGCAAAATTAATCGATGCTCTGTCCCTGTCTCTCTTTCGCCGATCCACCGTAGAAATACGAGTGGGGTTGGCAGGTCGTTGTTCCTAGTCAAGATCATGAGATCCCTATTCCCGACATTTCGCAATGCTGGCGTAATGCCTGACCTCCACTTCCAATTCTACCGAATGCAATTCTTCAGAATTCGACGTGCCGCACTCATCACTCAATCACGCATTGACTACGTGAACAAACGCTTTCAGACATACGAGTGACACGTACCATATCTATGCCATATCGATTTCCCATTGTCCTCCATAGCCATTCAATATGCGTCCACCTTTGTTGTATTACGACAATTAGTGGTTAAATATTATAATAGAGTATTTAAAATCCTGTATTTACCGTAATCCTGGAAACCAGCCTTGTAATCTTAATTTTTTATACATTTTCAACAAGGAAAATCAAGTTGATCCATAAATGTAACATATTTAGATAATTTCATCAGTCGTTGATGTCAGAAGAAATTAACGGTTTTTCAAATACTGTTTTGCCGGGATTCGAACGACGCAATTGGTTGCCCCATCTCTTGGTTTTCTCTTAAACTTAAGTGGTATACCTTGAAAACATGTATGTAATTCGACAAACACGCGGAAGAGAGGTTCGTTGCCTAGCTTAGTTCAAGGGGTGTGAAATACTATATTCAATGTAAAGAGTGTTACCTAATCAAAACGCAAAAAAGGTCGTGGATTAAAAATATCACGTCAGTTATTTAACACACTCATTAGATCGAAACGGATCTTTGCTTTAAATATTATTGCCAAAGCAATCGAGGCGGTTAGTGCGCATGCGCCTGCATGACACCGGTGCTACTTCAGTGCTAATCGTTATTCCCGGTGTTTTATGTTGAAAGTGCTGTTTGTGCAGGTAATAAGTTCTGAATAACGGTGATTAACGAAAAAGAAGTGGATATCACAACGCAAGGTACGAGTTTAATCAGGAAAAAGATAATTTTGCATATATGTATGACACAGGTTCTCACGTGACAGAGGTATAAAACAAATATGACCAATTCATTGATTTTTGTAACATCTATTGTCGAATTTACAGCACATCTTATATTATGCATAATAACTTTGTGAAGTGTTGTTAATTATTTCAAACTATCATTGCGATTTGAAAGCGTTAAATACGTTTCATATTATACAATTAATGAATAATCAATAAACACGTGTCGGATGACACATCCGATGTATTCGTCGTGCTGCCATATATATACATTAAAAATACGATTCTTAAAAGGAAATGATATCACTAATTCTTTTTTTGTAAATTAAAACGTACGCGTTACGTAAATTTACAACGAACGTGCTCGTATTGCAACATGTTTTTAAAAAGGGTTAGTTTAAGTACGCATGCGTTCGAATTGTATACACTTTTTCAAGAGTCCTATTTCAAGTTCTTAGTTTTGAATGTAATAAATGAATTACTAACGAAGCAACTGCTCGAAATAATAATGAATTATGTGATTAATTAACAGATTGTGTTTGTTAATTCAGGAAATAACAAATTGTGATTAACAGGTGAAGTATACCTTTCAGTTTATTGAGAGGTTAGAAAATGTCGAGCACAAACAAAATGGAATTTTAGCATGTTCGTTTTGTTTTTTTTTTTATTAAAGATTAACGTAGCTCGTGCGTGTAACGAGGAGGGGATGATGTAAAAGATAGACACATATATCTGCGATCATATGTGAAAGCGAAAAAGGAGGGAGAGGAAACATATCACCCCGAGAAGACGTGCGTCGCAAAACTAATACGACACAGAAAGAACGAGAGTGCGCGTCAGTAGATCTTACCCTGACCTCGGTCAGACAGACATGGTTTAATTTAACCGGGTCTCACGGCAAACTCAGGTTCAATCTATCTTTGTCCAGTGGCACGTTCATAAAGCTTCGCAACGCTCGTGAATTAACCTCACTCATCTGTGGAAAGAAGGAAGGATACACATTTTTCCGGTACGTAGCGTACGTTTTTCAGTTTCATTGGTCGAATTCTAAATACAGCACCACAAAGCGGTATTCTCGTTTGCAATCAACTCGTACGCGTACTAACATTTCCCAGTGAATCGTTGAAATTCTTCGTATCGCCGGGACCGCAAATTTTTTATTCGATGAATATTCATGAGGCCCAGGCTCGCTGTGAAATCAATGTAAACGTCCCGTGTGTCCATCGTTCTGAATCGACTGTAGAAAGATCGTGAAATAACAACGTGGATAATATTCAACGATTATACCGTAAATGACGATATTGTATTCGAAATGTTGATAATTATGATTCCCTGTGGACGATTCGTTGGTGTTCGAAACTTCAAAAGTTCATGAATTCATAATGTCGAAGGTTCGAAGCATTAGTACCGCACTGTGATTGTTTCTTTTCACGAAGGAAGTTGTTGAAGAAAGTACGTGCTATAGCTAAAGGTGATAATGACTGAAAGTTTGTTCTTCTATTAGAAAAACTACTACTTATCTTCTACTTGGACTTCGTTATTCGCCTCCATTATCTCGTGCAGATATAAAAACAGCAATTTGAATTGAAAGATAAATTAGTTTGTCGGTGTTCTCCAGAAGAAATTTGATGGTATAAAAGATCCTTAATTTGTTCTTCTTCTATTTTTTGTACTTTAATTAATTCCTAATCAGGAAATTATAAATTTATATATAATTAAACGATTAAACTTTCTTCAGGTAAACGTCGAATACTTTATTATCCGAAAAAAGAAAATGTACGTCTCGTGCCCACTCGACTTGTCTAGAAAGAACTGGAATTACAAGTTGCAGGATGAGTACTGTGTCGTCGTTTACATAATCGTATTTCATGCGAAGAGATTAGAGTGCAAGCAAGGCAGAGGCATGCTTACGAGCATCATCGATGTGTTACCAACTCGATCGTCTAAAAAAAAAGAAGAAGAAAAAGAAAACGAAGAAAACGAAGAAATCGGCTTGCGAAACGTTGCCCTTGATAAACTTTCGACGAACAGAAGCATCGAGTCGTTCGTTTCGGCCGGGATTTCTCATAGATTCTACTTCAAAGCGTTCTCTCCACCCCCTGATATTTGAAAGCTGGCGTACATAAAGATGACGATATTTGCAAAAAGTATGAATGTCTCGCCCGAAGTCTGAATGCAAATGACTCGATCCCCCTTGCTGCACGCGTGGTCGGCGTCGGGGGGAAGGGTTTTTGGCTCGAATAGAATTCAAAAACGAGAGATCCGTGGCGCCAAAGGCGAGGCGACAGCGGGAAATACAAGGAGGAATCGAAGGGAGAGAAACGCTGTTCCTTTAGGGGATAGTAATGGACCCAGCCAAGGGCGGCTCGTGAAGAAACGAGCAGCCGAGCGTGCGATGCGTATCATTCTGGCGGAAAGCTTTCCTCTTGTGCCACGTTTGTAAAGTTGACTAGTGGCCAGAGGCGTCGCCACCTTTCTTTGTGTGTGACTCCGTTGACCGACAGGAAAACTTCCTCGAATGTTATTCATCGTCGTAATGAAGAACAATTGCGCCTCGGAATTTAATGCGTATAAATTACTTCTATCAAGCGAGCTCGTGTTTGATCGGTGGACGAGACGGTCTATAGGTATCACGAACGGATTATTTCACTTCCGTTGATCTTTATCGTGCAGGGTCAAATTCGACTCCGACAAAATTAGCTTCTGGCGCACAGGGAAGAGTAACAGAGTAAATTTTCAGTTTCTAAGCTCTGGTAATTAAAGGTTAAATTTGAGATCTTATAAATTTCACCATTTTTATCGTAAAATTGTTTTCTCGTCGATGATCTATTCAAAGTTTATTTCTTCTTTTAAGGTAAACGCTGCTCTCGCTGACCGAACAAGCGCGCCAATTAAGTTCGCGTCTCAAGTAACGGACGGCTGCCTCTGCCGACGAATTTAACGATAATAATAGTTTCGACGAACGAAAAGGACATATTTTAAATACCCTCCTCTCGTTAAGATAAAAAGTGAAAAAAGGAGGGATACCTAAAAATAGTAGGATAGAGCCCAGCGGAGAGCACTTTACGGAAACGATTAACGATTCTGGCTCAACGACCTGTGGCGCCGTGCATTGTTGCTCGAAATTACCGACCGCCAATTGCGAAGTCCTTTCCTAACTGACAATTGCTCCACTTGCTTTAAACCATTAGTACTCGCCTTGTTATCTTGTTGATAATACACTACAATGAACATTGGTGGTCGTAACTGGCCGAAATAAATCTCGGCGGCTGTGTTTTCTCTCGTTCGCCTGCACCGGTATTCATTCGCAATTTATATACCACACGTGACGAGACAACCGAGGCAATTGTTCGCCGGGACTCGTTTGTTCATCAAGTACTCGTCGATGGTCATGTTGGTGTACACGATTCGACCTTCGATGAAATCAAGAAATGTTATCATTTTTACCAAGGTTTCAGTTGTTACCGATTTACATGTGTAACGTCACGTACGCGCACTTACGATACGATTTCTTATCGTATTAAATTTCTGCTCTAAATTCTGCTCTGTCCCAGAACAGAACAAGCCTATAAATCTGTATGGAAAGTTTGTTATATCATGGTATCAATAATTGAGCCGATTAAATGTTTACCGTTTGTGTAAGAATCAGTAGGTTCATTGATGATAAATCAAGGCATAGTATCGCTGGCAATTTCAAGCTCATTTAATGCCGTGTACAAACTGTTGACTTAACATTTAACCTTTCTCGTCGTTAAGATAACACGAGTCGAAGTAATAAAATAAAAATCTCCAATAAATTGCTATTTTTAATCGCACGTTCCCTCTCATCAAACACGTTGCAATAATCAAATTAAGGATTAAAGAACTAATTAATGATGGAACTGATTAATCGTATATTATATATTTTGTTTTGTCTATATTGAATGGTGGAACTGGAATTTTCATTTATACAATCATTATTTGCAGATATTGCGCGCATCCGCCACGATGCTAAGGCTACTTCTGCTAGCGACGGTTCTTGGGACATCAACGCTCGCTTATAACGGCGAACTGATGGAACAAGAATGTCCCGTCGACTGTCATTGCCATTATTTTCGCGTCAACTGGGTGACCGACTGTTCCGAAAGCAATTTGACCAGCATCCCCTACGAGGAGCTCAGCCCTAATGTCTACATTCTGGATATGAATGGTAACAACATCGCACAGGTCGGTCCGTTTCCACATTCGATCAAACTCAGGCGTCTCCAAATGGCACACAACAAATTGACGGAACTCAAATACGAGTCGTTTGCCGGGATGACTTACCTATTGGAGGCGGATTTTTCGTCAAACGAAATCACTCATGTCGATCCGGAGGCATTCAGGTAAGAAGGCTATCAAATTCGTATTTGATTACTTGCGCTTGCAGGCATGGAAAACAGAGAGATTTATAATCTACTAAAATTGAACTGCAATAACATTTTGATATTTAAGACTGAAAGCTTTGTATTAAATTACTCTATACCAGAATTTTTATACTAGAGTGAAATAAAATTTTAATTTAAAATAGCGAACTTTATGAGTTTAATAACTATAGGAAGAATTTTTATTTGTACTTTAAATGAATTAAAAGCGATGGAGTAATAGGACTTTATATCATTTGTAAATTTGAAATTTAGTTATTTCTAATGATACTGATAAATTAGTATTGTAGTATACCACCTAACTGTGTTCTTGAATTCATTTCCAATTTTTTTATTTAGACACAATATCTGATAATATTATGTAAATCTATTTGCATCCGAATTATCTTGCTATTCTGCACTCGAGTCGGTCTTTATATTTTCAAGGAAATATTGAAATATCACTGAAGTCTTTTTCAGAATTAACAATGACTTCTTTTAAATAGACACTGGATTAAATATTTTAAATGTGATTTTACAATATTACCTTGAATATCTTTAATGTAACTTGCTTCAAATTGGTGGATGCTGTTTTAACAATGCTACGCAATCAGTAAGTAGTTTCTTATCCTATAAGTGTATTAGCGAATGCAGATTATGAATGTTGTAGCAAACAACTGTTTTTTGCTAACTAGAGTGACATTAATTTATTCTTATTTCACTTAGTGATTTATCAGATATTCTTTTCAAGCTTCAAAGGTCGCTTCATTTCCACGTATCGTTATAATAGCCGTCTGATCTTTTTCTTTCTACAATAGTTTGTACGTATTGATTTTCTGTTACGCTCGTGAAATTTAGTAAACACTGGTTACCATATATACATACCAAAAGATAAGTGAATTTACTTCTAATTTTTTTTATGCTAAATACAAATAAACTTATTAAGAAATACATGAATTTAAAGAATTTTCTAACCGTATCACTCGCATGCACATGGTATATATATTACTATAATCACGGGCTTGATCCTCCAACAGGGATAATCCAGGTTTCATTTCGTTGGAACTTCAGAACAACCCCTTGGATGAGGTCAAGGGCCACTTTTTAAATTGTCGCACGCTTCTCTATCTTGATCTGAACACGTGCGGTATCCATCGTCTGAATACGCAATTTTTCCATAACACGACAAACCTGAACAAGCTCGACCTGTCCCACAATCCGCTTGGAAGCATAGAACCGGGCCCGTTCGATCACCTCACCAACTTGGAGTACCTGAAGCTGAACGCGTGTAACCTGACCCACGTGTCTCCAGAGACGTTCGCTCATTTGGAGAATCTACGCGAGCTGGAGATGGCGGAGAACGATTTGCGTACGTTAAGCTGGACGGGTATACTGGCCCCTTTGGTCCGGTTGGAATATCTGAATATCAGGAAAACCGGCATCACGAACCTGCCAGGCGACGCTTTCGCGAAGAACCTGTACCTGCGACAGCTGGTCCTAGCGGACAACGAGTTGTGGCATTTGGATGTCGGCAACACGCTCGGTCACAATCTGCACAATCTTCAATCGTTGGATCTGTCGAATTGCAACTTGCAGGATCGTCTGTCGGAGGAAGCCTTCAGAAATTCTAGCAAATTGCGCGTGCTGAACTTGAGCGGTAACCCCATGTTCGCCGCCGATCTAACGGCGGTGTTGCGTCACCTGCCGAAACTTCACAAGCTCTCTTTGAGCAACTGTAGCTTGCGACGTCTGCCTAATGCTTTCCATGTGTTCGAGCACCTGGAGGAGCTCGACATCTCGCACAATCCTCTATCAGATGCGTTTGTCAGCCTTCTGAATCCGTTAGAGTCATTGGAGTACCTGGACATGTCCTACTGTAACCTCGGCTACGTCGGGAATAATACCTTCGCTCACATGACGTCTCTGAAGAAGTTGATCCTTTCAGGAAACAAACTGCACACGCTGGAAGAAGGACTGTTCGCGAATCTGACGAGACTGGAGAGCCTGGAATTGAATAATTGCGATTTGAAGACTCCTATCGACCCGAAGGTGTTCGGCGATCGTACCAGCACCGACATAATCGAGCTGAAGCTCAGCGATAATCCGTTAGAGGTCCCGGAGAACGGCTCTCTCCTCCCTGAACAGTTATCTAATCTCGAGATCCTCGATCTGAGCAACTGCAATTTGTTACACCTCAACGAGAACCTGTTCGCGCAAACGAGAAACCTCACTCAATTGAATCTGTCCAACAACAATATATCAGGCGTCGAAAATCTGGCCTGCCTGAAGAAGCTACGCATGCTGGAGCATCTGGACCTCAGCAACAACAATCTGTCCACCATCAGCCCGAAGGTGTTCAAATCGAATCCGCGTCTGTTGAGCGTGAATCTGCTGAGCAATCCCTTCATGTGCAACTGCTCGATCACCGACATGTGGGACTGGGCGGTGCAGATAAAGAACGACCTTCACGTTTTGGTGGGCAGTCAGCCGGCGAACTTCGAAGCCGGAGCGGCGAAATTAAGGAAGAGCCTAACCTGCACCTACGACAAGGAAACGTATCGCAAGATCTTGGAACAGGCTCGCAACAGCGGCGATCAGCGTAGACTCAGAAAGGGAGATCTCACTCCCACTCGCACCTGGGCAAAATACGTCCGCGAGTCCAACTGCGGCCGTAGTTCATGATATAAGGCGAACAAATTTCAACATCCGATATTGAACGTCTACCACGACAAGCCGCGTAGACCGAGGACCGACCTCTGAACGCGTCTTGTCCACGACTAAGCGTACCACCCGCAAATACATGTACACACAGCTATTCAAAAACAAACAGAAACACGCGACGTGCTCCGCGGTGTTGTCAGGATCGCCCGGCATCTGAAAGTGTCCCCTTCCTTCCATAGTATACGACTTTATTTTTGTAGGGCATTGTAGGGTTAAGAGTGTAACGGTAGTACGCGCACGGTATACATCGGGATGTTGAAAGGTTTTGTAACTTCGGTCACCAGTACATTGTACATACGTCGAGGATTCGGGATACGTCGTCGTGTCTCTATGTTTCGTTAAGTCTAATATATCATTACATCTGTGGAATCGATGGTGACGCGGTACGTCCGACCAGCGAACGCATCTCGTGGTAATCAATCATTTTCATCCGCAATTGTTTGTAAATTAAAACGTTCCCATAACATTTGTACCGTTGCCTGATAGGACGGCCGAATATTGTTCGAGAATGTAATTTATCGTGTCTAGGACGCGTTGAAAGGTGCTAAATTTTCATTGCTTGTTGGAACAATCAAAGATCATCGATGTACATCCATCTGAATTCGTATTCTGTCGACGACTCGCGTTAAATATTGTTTAAACGCTTTACATTGTTTCGTGTGTTTTATTAAATGCAGATTCGAGTAATCAGCTTCAGGATCCTTCATTGTTCTGACCACAATGGCTTTATATTTGCGATTAATCTCGTCGATTTATCCGGATGATAAAATCAGTGCTATTATCTTTCAATTCGAGAAGCGTTTGTGCGAACTTGCGGACATTGAAATTCAACCGTGTATGCAAACAAACGCGACGTTCGTGATTGTAATTTGACTACGGTGAGAACACGGCTAGAAGAGACGGAAGAGAACTGGAAGAAAAGTTACCTTAACGGTGTCGTTAGATTCTCCGGTTCTCGACTTCACGATGAAATTATGAAGTTGGCGAAAGTTGTACGCCTCCGTCATAACTCAATGTAAATTCTACGTTAAAACGACACGGAGTCGCGCCAGTTTGCACAAGCACACGACATCATGATTAACAATTACGAGGAATTTGCTTGCATGCTCGTGTACACTTGTATTCGTTGTTCTCTGCTTTTTTTTTACACGCGGGCATGTGTTACCTAACGTTATGGACGTCGCCAGCTATATCCTCCAGCTCTAGAAACTTAAATATTCAAATCATCGATCCTCGACCGAATAGAGAAGGACTAATTGTGATCACGTTATTTTTACATTTGACTAAAACTATTGAATTCAGTATATTAACGATTATATTTTGTTAATTTAGTTATTTTATTTGCGTTACGATTAGATTGGTCCCATTCTGTTTCATTCATTGTTATAGGGGATAATTAGTTTCATTATATTTGCGAGCTTCTCATCGTTTACTCATTGTTCTGAATATGTTTATTGGGTTAGAACGTTTATATATATTTATTGAGCTTAGTGTACTTTTCTGTTAATTCATTAATTAGCGATACAGGCCGGGAAAAAGGTTTGTCTTCGTTTCGTTCAGGCATATACCTAAGCTTTTTAAGAACGGGATACTGTGTCGTTTTCAACCGAAAAGTGTTCTCTGGCGGTGTCCATGTACAAATTAAAACGCCCTTAAGGTACTTTGATTTCCATTCTTGGATGTTGCCGGATTGAACGGTCGATTATTTTCAACGCAGTTTTCCTACGAAAGATTTTATCAAAGGAACGCGCGGTTTTTTATGTTGGCGTTACGTGTACGTTGTGTTGTTTGTTAAAGTACGGGTAGGTGAACCAGATTTCGGTTTCATTGTCGCTTAGAAAAAGATACGAGTAAGATCAAGTGCCGATACGATTTCACTACATTCATGAAATGTATAAGACTGTATTTAATAAAGGAGTCATTTTTCTTGGTAATTGAATCATTTTTATTTCCTTATCTCCTCTTTTCTTTTATCTACTTTCTCATCTTCTGTCATTATTTTGACGACAAAATTATATTGTACAATATGATATTTATGATTACAATATTAACCAATTATCACTTACCGACTTTGTGTATTTTCTATATTATCTACCATTGTAACGTTATCAACTATTATTTTAGAAATATGAAAATATTAAACCCAATTTATAGTAGTTAATATCAAAGTTGTTTATTAACTATACTATAACAAATAATTAATTGTTAAAAAAGGATGAATTGTGAGAGTGCTGTATTTTTGTATCATATTCTGTCATGCCATTTGGAATTGATTTTATATTACAGCGCTATTCGCGGTGGGAATTAAAATTAGAAGATCTATTATTTGAACCAACAAAAAAACAAAATTTCAAACCTGTTTTATATGTTACAAGTGAGTTATATATATCAGTATAAGACTCTGTTGTTTCGTTGAATAATATCAATCGTGCTAGTATCGATGTATATTTGATAGTTACAGGGGCGTATTTTACCATGTACACAACAGCTTCTATCGATACAGTAGAATGTAATAAGAAAATATTAAAGGGTCCCTAAGGCCCCGCAAATCGTGTAACGCAAAAATGCATTAGGTGAATGATCTACTCTGCATTTCGTCTATGCTAAAAGTACGAAGTTGAACGAAAGAAAAGCGCTGTTACTTTCAAAGCTATAGTTTGGTAAAGAGGGGTGGATACAAAGGAAAAGAACCAATGATTGTGAGATAGCCGCGATTTGTTATACGTAATTTGTTTTTAAAAAAGATAACTTTCCTTCGGATTTGTACGAAGAATAAACAAACATTGCACAACGTATAACGCTGTACACAAATTTCAAAACTTCAAAGGATTGTAAATGTTTTAGTTCAAGATCGAGACGCAGCAACTAATCCATGGGATATTGATACCTAAACATTTGATACATTTGAAGCTTTTCTTTTAACGGAAAGGTGCAATGAAAATCATCAATTATGATTATAAGTGATTGATAGTTTTAACTTAACGATAGAAGTATACATAATTCAATTATAAATATGGACGAAACTCAATCAACGTATGTTTTTTTTTAAATAATATTTTTTAAAGTTGCAGTTTATATGTGAAGATAAATTCAGGGTTGTTTTAGTCCTTTTGAGTAACTTGTAACTTCAAATGCTTATTATTACAAAACAGTGTTGTAATGAAAGATTATTTGAATTATTTTCTCAAAGATGTAAAATTCCTTTGTAAGACATGTACATTTAAAAAATAAAATTGTATTCTTTTTAGAAAAATAACGTATAATATAGCTGATAATAATTTACCTGCGGTAATGGCTAGTTTGGAAATGCTCACAGTAAATACTGCATCACCTACCGGACACAAAACAGTATTTAAAAGTAGAGTGCCAACAACTGATTCCAATGAAAATCTTAATAGAAGGTACAACAGAATTTGTAACATTATATATCATAATTTAATCATGTTTTTATATGTACCATTAGATGTAGTTTAAGACCAAGGAAAAGATGTTCACAAATGGAATGTGATAACAGAAAAGAGAACAACCAAGTGGTAGAAGAAATTGACACCAAGGAGTATTATTTAAATAAAAGCTTGAAAAGGAAAATTAACAGTTTAGAGACAATTTTTGAGGAAAAGGATGATACGAGAGAAAGTAAAATATACATGAGTGTTAAAAGATACAGACGTCTGATACAATTTCAACAGAAACCATCTGATTCTAAGATCAAGAAAAGAAGAGCAAAAATTAAAAAAGTATTTGGATCAAAGAGTAATTTTAAAAGAAAACATGCATCCATGCAGATGTTGTTGGATAAATTAAATAATATTAGAGCAGAATCTCCTGCTAAAGTTGACAGTGAGAGGAAATGAAAACATATAAAGGTATTAAGGTGTGCAACAAAATGATTTATGATTGTAATAGGAAGCTTTGAAAATAATATTTTGAAAAGATACTATTCATTTGTAACACTATGTTCTAATTTTTGATATATATATTGAAAACAGTATAACAAAAAAGGTACTTAAAATGAAGATATGCATAAAGGAAATTAACTAATATATATCAGTTGTGCTATAAAGGCACTGATATTATCCATGAACTTCTGGAAAATAAGTATTACCAGAAGAATCATTTATCAAATATTTCCTATTTTTTACAAAAAGCTAAATAATTATTTAAATAATATTAATAATTTTAATATATGTATCACTATGGGATCAATTTAATTTGTAGTTTTTCATTAATTTTGTATACTTTGAATGTTATGTATATCTTTGCCTAATTATGCTATTTTTTTTTTAATGCATTTAATGAACATATGATGTAGTGTTATATATTAAAAAATTTGTTTTTATATCATACATTTTCCAATAACGAGAGAATGTATGCTTTGGTAATAAGCAGTTTAATGAACCATTTAAAACAGCACAAACTAAAACAGACTGAAAACTTAAAAAATGCTATAAACATTCATACATTCTTAATAAGTAAATAAATTAGTATAATATACTGTTCTTTATAAATATATTGTATTTTGTATTAAAAAATATTTACAACTATATCTCAATGTACTGTATCAAAATATATAAAAATTTATGATACTTTTTCATTATCTTGGCTTAAATTGTTTTAATCTTAGATAGACTTTATAGAAATTTTCTATACCAATTATGTTATTTTTTTACACACAAATTACCTCATTTTATTTGTAGTTAGTTGTGGAACTCGATAGAAAACAAGTTGTGTCGAGATAATGAATAAGTATTAAAATTACTTTTTTCGATTTTTGTAAAAGTTAATAAAATCGAAATATTTACATAAAATTGTGAGTGTAAACGTTAAAGTACTGTCATTGTGAGAATTATAGAATATGTAAATATGCTATAAATTATTGGTTTTCACAGCACATTTTGTCGCAGTTTTTGGACACTGAATATATTCTTTAAGCATTCCTTTACTTTCTTGATATTCTTTACTATCAAGTTTGACACATGCACATCTGTATTGTTGAGAACCTGGAGATTCAAATAACATTCTTGGTACACCAATCCAATCCCTTTCTATACCTCCACTATGAAAAACAAAGGTTGATAATTTTAGTGAAACAAATGTTTATACATATCATACTTTTGTAATACCTTTTGTTAGAGCACCATACTACAGTTCCAGAATCTGGATTCCACTCTATATTACAAGGTGGAAACATTCTTTTCTTATTTTCTTCTTCAAATTGTTTTTCCTTTGCTTGTTTTAATATTTGCTGTACATTATAAGATTCCTCAGTTGGGGTACCATCTTCATTGTAATATCTGCCAATTAACTTTCCTATTTAGAAAAGAATATTCATATGTGATTAAAAATTAGATAAATTATTTATGATTGTTATATTTTAAGTACCTTTGTAAATATAGTTTTTATAATAGAATTGTACCCAATCAGCCAGTGCTTTGACCTGTTGCATAGACAACGAAGAGATGTCATCTGTCAAACTATTATAATCAAATTCTCCTGTAATGAAAGCTAATGAGGCATCACGACCTAAAAATTTACGTATACATGTTAAAATGTACATATAATACAAATATTATAATCAATATAATTTCATCATAAAGTGTACCAGTGAAGATATGATAAGTTGCATCGGGTCCATAATGTTTTGCTCCTTTTGTAACATCAAAAACTTGACCTAATATTGAAATATACAAACCATCTTTCAAATTTGTATATTTCTTAAGTTCATTTGATGTAAATATTTGTTGATTTTCATCTGACACCAAATTTGATTTTTTATTCCACTTAGGATAAACATTTTTAAGAATATTTAACCATTTTTCCATAGAATTAAATTTAACGTTGTTTAAATAATCATTCGAGTATAATAAATATACAGATACAAATAACGGTAATAACCAAACATACTTGGAAAACATATTTGTATTAAAGTTTTAAATATGTTCGTTAATAATCAAGTACTGTATGTACCATAAATAAAAAAAATTAAGTAATGAAATTTTCAATTATAATCTCTTTATGAAACAAAAATAAATAGAATTATAACGCGAGCAAACGTAAAGTACTTTTAGAAAAACTAATTACTATATTGTTCTATGATACGTCAATAGTAAATATTCCTAAATAAATCGGTGGGCAGGATATTTTTTAATTCATCAAATATTTTTTACGATATGTACGTACATATTAAGATATATAAATATACATATAATTTATAATACGCGGATTTAAATATATGTACTTTTGTTGATTGCATTTGAAATGATTTTTCTACGTGGTGGGCAAGTGTATCAAATCACTTTCAGGGCATAATACATTCGGTCGTAATACCGTTAACTAAATCATTTTTTATTTAGTATCATGGATAAATAAAACTTTCGTGTACGAAAAACGTACTAAGGAAAGTAATTAGAAACAGGTACATGTAATTAAAATAAGGATAAAAATGATGCTTAGACTGGGAAACGGGACAATGCACGCAGGGCGGAAGTGAGAAACCACTCGTTGCAAATGGCAGACGTATGATACTGTCTTCTTATTTTTTTGGCATAGTCGTGGCAGTGAATCACAATTATACGTGATTGTGCATCGTAACGGTTTACAGCATCGGCCGTTATTTCGATACAGAATCATTATTAAGAATTGAATAGCGATGGCAAAGCTGGTAAACGTTTGGCGGGACGATGACCCGGTCGATTTGACGCGAAGACAAATGCCGTTGATTGTCGATGAAAATCTTACGGTGAGAACGATATTCTTTTGTCATTCTTTTTTCAAACGCTGTTAGTGCCTATCGAATATCAAACTCCTAATGAAACTTACGTAATGATATCCTACGATATTTCTAACTTAACCTAAACGTGGCAATGAATACATGCTTATGCCATAACTAATTAGACATACTGTGTTTGATAACTATGCCTTGCCCAATTGTTAAACGTTACAACTATCATGTCCAAACTTTTAGCAAATCGTCCATAACTTACTGCAACTTTGCTATTTTACTTACTAGCTCAATTATTTTCTTTTGAAGTAAAAGAATGTCAGAATGTTTTGTTTTTTTTCTTACACTTTGATAAGATATTAAGTGAATAGAGTAAATAGCTGAATAATGAAATTAATCACAATTGATATAATGACTTCATTTTGCTTACAACACAGCATAAAACAAACTTGAACTAAAAATTTTAACATTTCTTCTAATATTTTATTTGCATGTACTTGTGTTATAGTTCAGTTATTTGAGATATGAAATATTTAAAAAAATATATATTTTTATAATTATCTTGGATTTAATTTAAAAGCATACAAATGAATTTAATTTTACAATATAATATTTGTTTTTTCTATAGATGATCATGGACATAAATGGTTTGAGAGCAATTTGTGACAGTCCATTAGTTCGTGGCAAACAACTTGATGAATTTACCAGAAAACTGGACATGCTCACAAAAGAAGAAATCAAAGCTTCCTTTGAAGTTACATGTAAGGATATGCTTGCAATTCTAGGACAAGCTGTACCATGTGTTGGTTGCAGAAGGAGGTATACAATTTTTCAACAACATTTAAAATAAACATATTTAATATCTAAGTTACCTAATAAAATTATATGCGTTTAGTGTTGAGCGATTGTTCTATGACCTCATGAAATCAGGACATCCGGCATTAGACCCTTTGGTTATTACACCCGAAGGTTTACTATCCATAAAAGATAATGTCTTGGAATCACCTCAGTTACTTTGTACAATGTTGCAGGGACACAGGTATTAAAATGTTCAGCGTATAACGTACTTCTTGATCATTTTTGTATCAATAGATGTATTAAAAGTTTTATTATTTATCATAGCACTAGGTTAAATAGTTTAGTTGAAAGACAACCGAGAAACAAAAAATCACGAAGATGTGTATTGCACTCGTTAGAAATTCAGCGTATGAAACCTCTTCCAAGCGCGTGGAAAGAGGTATGGGATTGTATGGAACTTCCCTGTCGCCAGGAACTTGCTTTGATAGAGACCGATACTCTCGAGGCCACTCTGGATACGTATTTGCGTAAACATCGGTAAGTTCGTCCATTCACGTATTTAAGTACACAAATTTTCGATCGCACCGTTCTTACAGATTCTGCGGCGAATGTCGTACAAAGGTATTACTGGCATCTTCTCTGCTGACTACAGAACCTGAACCAGCCAAGGAAAAGGGCTACGTGGCCACTTTATATTCTGGGATTAAACGTTGTATACGCGATAGACATGTACATTTACCCACGAACACAGACTACATTAGTACCCTTATTGGGCGGGCTCAACCAGAACTCATGGGAAGGTACAGTTCCATAAAATTTTGTGATTTGTATTTTGTTTCATAATTGGGGTGTAAAATGTATTTTCGAATCATAGAGAACGACATGCGAAGACATTGGAGATTGCTCAGGAAGAGGTACTTACCTGCTTAGGAATATGCGTCGCGGAACGTTTGCATAGAGTTCACAGGCGATTAAGGGAAGAAGAAACTGTGTGCAAAGTATTAGCTGCTGTCGCGGTGGACGCATTGTCTAGGAATTTCCAAGTATGATTTGCCACTAATCCATTAATCTATAAGATCAACAGATTAATTTTTTTACGGTTGTTGTTCGTTCTAGATGGCTGTAGAAGTTAAGCAAGGTATTTCTCAATTAGAACTCCTCTACGAGGAACTGACACGGGAAGAAATCGCGAAACAGCAACGACGAGAAAAATTACGCTTGAAACGCAAGAAGAAGAAAGAACGTCGATACGAGACCGAAGAGAAAGAAAACACGTGTGATGTACGTTATTGATTTTAAATTTAAGGTCCTAAAGTTGGTGAACATAATCGATGTTTACTTAATTTTATATTCTTAGTGTTCAAGCAAAAGGCAAAGTGGTAACAGTGATACACCTTGTGTTTGTGCAGATTTGAAACCCACGACGCAAAATATAGATCGACACAAGGTATGTGTTTTGAATTCCCTTACTAATTATGATTAAAACTGTACGAGTGTATATTTTCTTCTTCCAGTTACAAGTATTAGATCCAAAAAATAAGAGATCGCCAACATGTAAATGTCCGGACTGTGTAAAGAAATCGAAATCTAGTATATCGCAAACGCAAAGTCAAACTCAGTTAGCATTCCCTAAAAAATCGTCGAACGTTCAAAAAACTACAGTTAAGAAGGGTTCTTCCGAATCGAAGACAAAGACCGCTGCGAATCAAACGAAAAAGAACGTCCCCGTCAAGAATCTGTCCGAGGAGGAATTCTTCGAATCGTGCGAATCGTGTAAGGTAATAGCTCGATGTATCGATACATGATGTACGTGTCCGTTAACGTGCGTCGTAAGATTTAAATGTCGTTTAACGTACAGGATTTCTCGGAGAAGATCGATCATTGGCACAGTTTGGAAGACTGTAAAGATCCAATGGCTAAGGAAATCATGGACGCCTGGATAGGAAAGCCAAGCAAAAGATACAACATGTGGATAGAAATGAAGAAACGCTTCGAGTTGTCAATCTCAGACAGGAAAAGTCGTTCCTCGAGCGAACGGTCGTCCCAAGATTGTGGTTATTCTTCGGAACACAACATTAGCAGTTCTTCGCTTCCCAGTACTCCAGAAGGGTCAGAAGTGGCCTGTAGCGATGGATGTTGTAATCATGAGAGAGATTGTCATGATATACGGTCATCCGATAAACTTGTTCATTCCAATTCCAGTATCTCTTTACTTAAAGAAAGGGGTGGAGGTTTAACGCTTACACAGATGTTAGAAGTAAGTCTGCAATTTTGTCTGCTTTTTTTTTTGTTATCGTTGCAAGTTTTGTCCATCTAACGCGATTTGTCTTTAGGATTCCTACTTATCGGATGACGAAGAGAAGGAAAGTTATATTCCAGCCGAGGAGGTGTTGGAATTTAAATCTCGAATGTGCCAAGTTCTTGAAAAGCGGCAAGAACTTCGTCAGACGCTTAGAAAACGTTTTGCTATTTTATGCAGTCATCACAAGCCCTTTATCATTCCTAATTAAGAATTCCTACTAGGTACAGTTACTTAATAGGATAAAAATCTTTCTTTTTTTACATTGATTTACTGCCAGTAGAGAAAACATGAATGCAATAGATGTATTTTGGATAACTTGTCATTTGGAGGTCAACTTTCCCGTGTGAATAAAAAAAAAGTATCGTTGGAGATGTACATCGTAACTTCATCGTATGGTATGGTTTATCTGCGAGCAAGAATTGCATCTAATAAACTAGAGGTATCAACAAATAATTATGCCTTGAATTTTGTTGTTTTCTATGCAGTTAAATTCATATAAAAATAAAAGACATTTGTAGATTGAAATGTAATTATAAATGAATGAAATTTAGAATATATACATATATATAATCAACCATTAACTCTGAAAACTGATCTCAGAGAAAAAAATAAAAATAAATATTCACCAGATTGATGCACCAATGAGTATATTATTATCAGTGTTCAGAGTTAAATGAGACTGATTTCTATATGCTTGTATAATTAAACGATCATTTTTATCAGCACGTATTAGCCACGAAAATATGGCGAATTATAATCAACTGCACGTAGCAAGCAATTGTTGTGTAGATGGTTAACTTCATTAATTATTACATACTTTTAAGAGAATTTTATTTTATTTAAAGCAGAAGTTTCGTCTTGTTTTTTCTGCAAAATGGGTATCAATGTAATTATGATATAATCAGAAATTATTAAAAAATTAATACAAAATAAATATTGCATTCCACTATGTATTATATAATTTCAAATTACATTTCTCTGTACAATTTTTTTGTACAAGTAATATATAATATAAAAATGTTTTTCCTTTACATAATATTTTACATGATTTCTGTGTCATATGTTACATAAAAATATTAAAAAAATATTTAAACGATTATGCTACAGTTTACATTTTGAAAACGGTTTAATATAACCATACTTGGTTTCACTATAAACAAGTAAAATTATGCATATGTTTCTTGCAGATCAGTGTATGTATTAATTAATGTATATACATCGGGGAATGACTAGCTCGTGTTACTTCATTGTGGTATGATTTAAAAATTAGTCGTGCTTATTCGTTGTATTGTGCGAAACATAAGCACGCATTCGTTCCTCCAAAACCGAAAGCATTTTTTAAAGCTACCCGTCTTGAACTTACGTTCCAGCTCTTTTTTACATTAGGAGCAAAATTTAAATTAGTTTCTACATCTAAATTATGCAAATTCAATGTTGGCGGAATTATGCCCTCTTTTGTTGCCAGAAGAGTAAAGATAGCTTCTAAATTTCCAGCTGCTCCCAATAAGTGACCGTGAGCACCTTTTGTACTAGATACAGTAACGTTTGCACTGTGTTGTCCTAGAAATGATTCTATAGCTTTTAGTTCAATAGCATCACCCAAGGGGGTAGAAGTTGCATGTGCATTAACAAAAGTGATGTCTACAGTTTCTATGCCAGCATCTTTCACAGCTCTGTCCATGGCTAATATAGCACCGGTACCATCTTCGCTGGGTGCAGTTAAATGCGTTGCATCACCAGATAAACCGTATCCTAATATTTCTCCGTAAATAGTAGCATTTCTTTCGAGAGCATGATTCAATTCCTCCAGTACTAATATAGCAGCACCTTCACCCATTACAAACCCATCTCTGTCTTTGTCAAATGGTCGCGATGATTCATACGGAAAATCGTTTTTAGTAGTGCTTAATGCTCGAAGCCTACAGAAAGCAGCTATCGCTAGCGGGCTGATGCATGCTTCCGCTCCACCACATACCATTACGCTTGTTTCTCCACCGCGAATAAAACGAAATGCGTCGCCTGAAAACCATAATATTTCAAATTTTGTTTAATTACATGACAAGTACAGTAATGTTTGTTTGAGTGTCACAGGTTTGTGTTCTAGGAATCCTTTAGTCATCAATTTACAATGAGTTACATGAATCAACATGGGGTTATAAAAAGTCAATCAGTAGTACATATTGAAAAAAAAAAAAAATGTGACAATCAGGCAAGCACTACTTTTACTCTACATTTGTTCAGATTCATTACCAATCGCATGTGCCCCAGTTGCACATGCTGTTGATACAGAATGATTTGGTCCACGGAAGCCATATTTAATACTAATTTGTCCTGCAGCCATATTTGGCAATATCCTTGGTACAAAATAGGGACTGACTTTGTTGTATCCTTTCTTTAAAGCTTCGTATGTCATACATACATCTACTAAATCTATCATTCCAATTCCTACTGCTACTCCTGTATCTTGTTTATCTGCTTCTTCTGTCGGCTTCCACTTTGCATCGTTTAGTGCTTTCTCTGTAGCTATTAATGCATATGCAGTAGCAGGACACATTGTGCGTAATTCACTTTTTGAAAAATAAGAATCGATATTCAATTCATTGGGTCCATTTCCTTTGGGTACCAATGCACCTGTTCAAAAATAATTACACTTTTATATTGTATAAAAGAAAGTTAATTGAGTTTCACATTAAAAATAAAGAATAATAAAATTCTTACCGACTTTACAAGGTAATTTGTCATACTCCGGCTCTGTTAATTTCGTAATGCCTGACTTGGAATTGATGAGTGCTTGCCAAGCATTGTTTACACCAATTCCAAGAGGACATACTATTCCTAATCCTGTTACAACAACTCGCCGTTTGCATCTTACAGCGGTTGTTAATGTACGACTAATGATAACAAAAGGAATAAACATTTGACCGGTAAGAATGGATATTTTAAAACAGATACGTATTTAGGTTATACACTAGTCTACTTTTACTTTTTCTGAGAGAAAATTCTGAGTATTACATTTGATAGAAATATTTTTCACATTCATTTTATACGTAATTGATAACAAATATGAATCTTCAATTTCATTAATAACTTTGTACTAAATCGTTAATATGTACATATAACTGGATACAGTGTAGATCCTAAGGCCTGTGATTTTTCAAATTAATCATCCTTAACGACCAACAGCTTCGCCACCTGGCAAGAGGCACTGATATTAAGGTTTCTGGGACTTCGTTTCCTTCGATTCCACCTTTTTTTAAGGTTTATACTTATAATTAAGTAGCTACAAGTTCTTATTAGCATAGTAATGAGGTAAAATATAATATTAATGGAAAATGATTGATTTAATAAGTAAAAACCACAGTGATATCATTTTTTAAAAGATTTTGTATTTAACTACTAGCGCGCAGTTTAAATATGGCGCCACTAGCGACATCTAGCGGCTATCACTGGAACTAGTAAAATGAAAAATTGCGTTTTTTCGAGAAATGAGCGATTTTTGGGAAATTCTAATCGTACTAGCGCATTCTACGGACATTATTTCATTACAATAACATCATTTTGGTGTGCTGGAAGCTTTAGATATGATTTTGAAAAAAATAGCGTTTTATGGACACAAAAATGCTTAGCCATCTAGCGGTCAACCCCTGGAACTAATCAAGCTAATTTCAAATACCCTTTCTTGTGGACCTCAACATTTTTAACGTTTTACAGCTTAAGAAACGTCTTAAATCAATAAAGTGCTTCAGATAATCGCACTGGAAGGATTGAAAATAATAAAATTGAAACGATATCCATATTACTAACTTTGAAACGTTTCTTATTCGATTTTGAAAGTTATATTAATGAAAAAAGAACATAAATCTAGGTTTTTCATTTGTTTAAACAATCAAACATTATATACAAGTTTTTGTAGTTTCATAATTAAAGCAGAAGTTTAATTAATAAACCTTTCTAACGAATTTAATTAAGAAAATACCAAAACGATACACTGCTCATTTTAAAAAGCCCGCCATTTCTAACGATGTTTCGAGTTTCTCAGTCGATAATTGTTGATCAGTTTCAGCACTTTGTTCGCAGATGGCGCCAGGTGTAAAAAATGAAAGTCGGTAAAAAATATTTTATTAAAAATCTGCCTTTTAACGCTGCTACATAAGATATTTTGTTGTTATAAATGTTCTTATAACTTTAGTACATCGAGAAATTTAAGTATCATTAAAAAAAGAGGTGAAAATTATTTCTCCCTTTTGTTACCGACTAAGGTCGGTTATATGCTCAGTAGTAGAAACTGTGGTTAAAAATATTTATAATTTTTTAAACTATTAACAATAAGAAAGACAAAATTTCGCTTCCTTTTCATTGTATTGTTAAAAAATATTATAAGTTTATATTCTATTTGTTTCATCGCCAATTATTAGATGGCGTGGTCTACTTCATTTTTCATTTAATCGAACCTATCGCTCGACCACTGTAAGAGTTAAAGGCACAGCAGTACTACGGTCGTCTGAAATAATGGCGAATATCCCGAAACTTGGACAATTTGGTTACACCTTTAAACGAGGAATCGTACGTTCCGTAGAGCAACGTGCTCACACTCCTGGAGAAGGTAAATTTTCAAATATATAATATGAAGAAATTTTATATTTCGTACAGAGAAATGATTTTTTACGTTTTGTAGAACTATTACGTTCTTTTATTTACTCATTTTTTTCTACGTTACAGGTATAACTTTTAAATACCAAATGAGATGAAAAAAAAGAACATTTATCAGCACGTTTTTGTTTAATGTATAATTAGAGACAGTGGTGTTGTGGTGGAGTAAGTATGGATTATGTAAGGTCACTTTTAAAGGTGCTATAATTTTAGGTCCTGAGAAATTATGGAGAAACATCTCACTCTTTGTGGGTTTACCATCAATGTTACTCGCAATGGCTAATGCTTATCTGAAACATGAACACCAAGAACGACCAGAACCTATTGCTTATCCACATTTGAAGATTATGAACAAGGTATTAAACATATAGCAAATAAGAAAGTGAAATTAATAATTTAATTCATTGTTTTTGATACAGCCTTTTCCATGGGGAGATGGTAAACATTCACTCTTTCACCATCCAAAAAATAATTATATTCCTGGAATTGGTTATGAAGAATAATTATTCGAGATTATTGTATGTTTTATAGTCTGCTGTATGATGTACATATTTTACACATGATGTGCATGTATTAACTGTCTAACGATAAGGTAAATAAATTAAAAGAAATGGTTGTAATAAAACAATGTAGATCTTTAACTATCAAGAATAAAATTACCTACCTTAATAACAACATAGTAAAAGTACATAAAACTCAAGTTTAAATAATATAAAACAGAATACTGAACTTATTTTGTATATTTAACTACAATAATTGTATTAAACTTTTCACATTTAAACATATCTGTACAAAGGATAATAATTTATAAAATGGATTCATAAAAGAAAAACTTCAACTGTTAACACATAGTAGCAACAACAAATACTGTTTAACATAACAGAGTCATAATAAAAAATGACACTATATTTTAGAGAGTAAATGGGTAGACTAAAGAGAAATAGTCTTAAGCTTAAACAATAAATACACTATTTTCTACAGGTTTACAGTCTTGGTAGTGTTCCTCCCAGTGTAACTTTGAGCATTCTTCAGAACAATATTTAGCTTCGAAACAAAACGAACAAGCTACTGTACTAGGTTTGCCGCAAAGTAGACATATCTTAATTTCCTCCTCATCAATAGTTCCTTCTGAATTGCTTGCAAGAGCATTGTTACTCGTTTCCATTTTCTCAAATGCTTCCAACGTTATGCTTCTAACGTCTGCAATAATGGAGGTTTCTTCCAATGTAATATTATCAAGCTCCTCATTGCTAAGATCCTTAATATCAGTTACAAATTTCAATGAATCCTCAGAAGCATCATCTTGCAAACACAGTGGTGGGGTAGCAACATCAGGTTTCTCTTCTTCTGGTTGTTCGCACTCTTTGGTCTCTTTAACTGCTAATTTAACTTCTTCATCTTCGTATTTGCTAACTGCATTGGTGTCAATAACCGTCACTCTGTCATTGTGAGAAGAAATTGCTACGGTGACCAAATGTGGACCTGGCTGCTGCAATGTATCCTTATCAGATATTTTCAAACTAGGTGACACCACTTCTTTCTCAGCTGCGTAAAGAGAATTATTGACTGTTTCTATAGAACTAGGTAGACTTTGGTCATTCGTATTCAGGCTGTATAAATCTGTAGGATTTTCTGACTCCTTTTCCGTCGTATCCTTCTCGTTCACATTATTGTCCGACATTTTTTGAATTTCCAAAATTGATGCAATCGCAGCCTGGTTTTCGTGCATTATCGTTTCTTCTATTTGCTTATCCCTCTGTATCTCTTCATTCTGTACTGTTTCTGACTCCTGTGTCTGACTTGGAAGTTTCTTTGGCAAATCATCACTTGTTCCCTGTTCATTTTCTGGCTGACTCTCCGACGTTGAAGTACTTGCCTCTTGACGAGGAACACTAGACTCTATATTAGTTGCCTTACACTGTTCCTCAGCGTTCAACGTCTTAACTTGGCAATGTATCTGCACGTTCTCCGGTACAATAATCTGCACCGTCTTTGGAATACTGATCTGTATATTATTCTCCAACACACTCGACTGAGACGCGTTCGATAAATCGCTTATAGTCTTCTCTACAATGTGTTTCAACAGGGTTTGGAAATGAAGCAGCAAGGATCGTTCAGAGTGGATCACCTGCCACTGTTCGGACGTGAATTGCTGCTGCAGCCAGTTGGTGCAGCTGAAATACGAGTCGATTTGCTTCAACAACAAATTCTTCTGTATACCAGAGAGATACTTCAGCACGTGGAACTGTTTCACCGTTGATTCCAACGAGATCTGCGCGGAACTCTGCTTCTTCCTTGCAAACTGTGTCTGTTGAACCTGTGGCTTGAGCGGAACATTCTGTGGGGCCCTTGTTTGTTGTACAGGCACCCTCTGTTGTACTTGTTCATTCTTTTGTACATTCAATGGCATGGACTGAGGCGTATTCGATACAAACGCGTTTTGCGCAGTCGGTATCGAACGATTTAGTATCACTGGTATGTTCTGAGGTATTTGCGGCTGAATCCCCTGAGACGCGTTGTAAAATGGCTGCCTGTATGCCGTGTTCTGTTGACTCATACATGGCACGTTTGCATTCTTCGTGCTTTTCACCTGTGTCTGACTCACACTTTGTTGAGAAGTGTAGTTCATTGTATTCATATTGCAATACGTGTTGGACATATAATTATGCATAAACGTTGTGTTTGCAGCCGACACAACGGCTGGCTGAGAGTACCTGGTACCCTGCTGGTTGTTGTTGACCGCTAAAGGCGAGAAATATTGCATGGAAATGCGCTGTTGCGCGGGAATGTTGTTCGCCAGTTGTTGTCTAATAAAATAAGCATTCGGAGGAGAAATTTTCTGCTGCATCGGCATCCTGCAGTTCATTTGTTGCACACCGCAATTGGTAGCAGCCGGGTTCATTGGCACGTTGTTTTGAACGGAACTGTTCTGTTGTTGAAAAGTTTCTTGACAATTCTGTTGTACCGGTTCAGAGGCAACGTTTACAGGATTTTTAACGATAAAACCTGACAGCATGTTTTGAATTACACGCCGTACGGACGCAGTGGGCATGCTTTGTAATCCTTGAGAGTTGTAACTGTTCTGTGCTGTTGTTTTATTGGGAACGACCGCGGGAGTGACATTTTGGTAGCCATTTGAATGAATCAGTTCGAACAATTGCGAACTATAACACATCTTAAACACCGGTATGTAATGCAACAGTTCGGCCGGAGATAATGGTTGATGCGATAGCAGTTGTTTATTAAGTATGGCTATGACTTCGTTGATCAAATGAATACGATCATCGATGTTCAAAATAAGTCTTAACTTTTCGAATTCTTTGAGCAACGACCTACTGTTATCTACATGAGATATACGCGTGTTTAGAATTAATTGGTATATATTTACTAAAGAATTATATACAGCCTTTGCGAATCTTGGATCCTTGGTGCTTTTCTTCAAATTATTTGATGCTGCTTCAGCAGAAGCTGATGTAGCGGCTGCAGTAATTATTGGCTGTGTCATAGGCTGTTTGGTGGCCGAAGACGAGGTCACTTGGCTATTGGTATTGTACATTGAACTATTATCGGACCTTGTGATTGTGTTTGTACTTGACAATTCGGAGGTAGTAGAAATCACAGCATTTATCGGTGTGGGACACCATCTAGAACCTAACTCTGCACTAGATAAAACCCTTAATTTAATTTTAGGAACTTGATTAGACTGAGTATTCTCATTTTCTTTATCTAAGAGTGCAGTTTCATTCTTGTCCTTCGTTGCATCGTTCAACAAAGAACCCAGAATCGTAACCTCTTCGTTGCTTTTCGTTTTATCGCTCGGCTCCGAGTTTGACGACGTTACCTTAATCTTCTTTTCTAAGATATCGTTTAATTTAGACTTTGGCAGCATTGTATTATCTGCGTTACCCAACAGATTACTCAAGCTTATCTTCACTGGGACTGTTTTAATGATTTTTTTCTTATCAGAACACGAGCCTGTATCTTTGGTATTGTTATTATTAATAACGTTCGATGCGGGTTTGGTGTTCTGATTGCAATCAGCCTGCGCTGTTTCCATCAATATACCATATGGAATATTTTTATCGCTGTCTTTGCTGACAATGTTCTGGTTACTATCCTTCTCCTGGATACTAAGGACATTTCCGTTCGAAGTGATCTGACAGTTCTCATTGAAGTCTATTTGAAACAATTCGTTCAAATCTCTTAAATCCGAGCTACCCGTTCGGGATTTTGGTGGATCTTTGGTTGTATCTGTTTCAGGGTTAGGAATACAAGAAGATACGTCATTGTCTGCACTAGTTTCCTTCGATTTAAGTACACTGACGTTCGACTTCTCAGTTTCTGAGGGCGCTTCCGCAACATCCGACGTAGTCGTGCTCTGGACCAAGTTACTTTCATCAGAAAGCTCCTTCTGAACTATTTCGTTGTTTGCTTCGCAGACACTGTTACTCGACTTCTCTTTTTCAGGAACATTCTCAATTTCGTTCGTTTCTGTAACCTTTTCATTTCTATTAACATCGTCCTTTGATGCATCGATTGTATCAGCCTCGACGTCCATCTTATCAGACGATGTGTCCTCGCTGATCTCGTGCATCGTCGAGTCGGGTACAGCTTTCTGTATATCTTTCAAAATCTCTATACCATTATTACCTATCGCGTTGCTTCCATCGCTGAAGCAGACTCCGGAATCACAGGAGTCGACAGAGTCCGTCTTCCGTCTTCGTTTGAACCTCTTCTTCAGGATAACCTGTTCTTGCTCGTCCTCGCTGACGCTGTTGCAATCGCCGAAGCAGGTGCGAAACTTGTGCCTCAAATTCCTTATCATCCTCGTGCCGTATCGTTCATCAGCGGACGCGTGGATCCTCTTCCTCCTATTCTGTGCAAAGCTCAAATTTGTCGTTTCTTTGCTCTCCTCTATCCTGGTCACGCTGTTATCAGAAACCAGGGACTTGCGGTTGTCTTCTTTGACGTGTTTCTTCCGGTTCGACGCGGAATCTGCCTGAACCCTATACTTAATGTCGGAGTCCTTGTTAATCTCAGGTCTGGGGCGATTGGTTTCTTTTTTATCGGACTTCGTACGATTCGCCTTGCTTCGACCGAAGACTATTTGGTCCACCTTGTCGCAGATGGAGTTGAGACGGTCATCGTTTCTTTTTTCGTTTAAATTCGTCGCGTGGCTTCTATTTTGCGATTTAGAGGAATCATTCGATACAATGACGGAGCTTCGTTTGGCGTTCAGTTTCTCTGCGTTCATCGTAGAGGAGAAGATGCAGTCCAACTGCTCCAGAGCTTTGTCGAAAGAGTGTAGCGCGGCTGTTCGATGATCGTTCGATTCACAACTTCTGCTCAGCATGGATCTGTCGGTGTCTATCGATGCGTCTGCTTTGAATTTCTTCATTCTTTGCATTGTTTCATCGTGGCCGGGGTCCTCTTCAGAGATTCTTTGCGTGCTGTCTGGGGTTTGCAAGTCCCCATCTTCTGGTCGCGGTCGATGGTCGAGGAACGCAGCATCCGGTTTGCAATCTTTGTCGGCGTCGATGGACTTCCCATGTTCCTCTAACGACTGCTTCGAGCTGAAACAAAAATACAATTCGTATGTTAATAATTTCTAATTGATTTTCAAATTTAAGCCTTCAACTTGGCACATTGTATTGTCAACTATTCACGGTTTGTTTGATTAATTATTCGATTATGCAAAACTTGAGACGCTGTATTAATAACAACTCTTCTCTGTTGCTTTTCGATTACTACGTTTTCCTTATCAATACAGTGAATCATTCAAAGTTAGCAACTGGGTCAATAATAGCAATGGCTTGCGATAAGAGGCATTAATCGTTGCAATTAAAAAATAGAACAGCGTATCGCGTTTCCATAAAAATCTTGGCGCCTTTATCTACAAGCATCTAACGGTAATACCTCTCTATGTTTAAACTTTATTCATACATTTCGTACAAGCATTCGTTCTGTGATGAATCATATGAAAATGTGGCGTTTGGAACGGTAAGGGTGGACTCAACGAAAAGAAATGCGACAAGAAATGCGCTTTAACGCTTCGTATCGTTCCATTGACCTTAATAATGAATCACCCAAGCAGACTCGCATGATTCATTTGGAACTGGGCTTGAACGTACACAAAAATTTATCACAGCGGTGTAATCGTGCAATAAAAACACAAAAGACACAGTTGTGGCGTCTCGTTTGTACCGGAAGTAACATCCGCTTGAAAATGGCGATGCTCCTAACTTTGTCCGACACCTTGATAAATTAAACGTAAAAAGCCTTGAATTCAATGGACGTTATAGTGCGGCTTTCATAAACAAGGAGTTTACTCATTCTATAATTAATCTGAACAAGGAATGAAATTAGTCAGCAATTTTATATGGTAAAGTAAAATAGCATTATAGAGTCGATTAAAGTTTCAATACGTTTTTAATAGCTGCGTATCCTGTATATATCTGTTTATTGAAGTATTATGACGATATCAATATGATAATTGCGTTTCAAGTTTGCGAAATATTCAAATAAGTTGAATAGCATCTCGCATCAACGTAAACAAACGGAACAGGTTCAAACATTTGTCCTTCCTGGCAAGAAGAGACTCGATTTTATTTCGTTACACGATTATTCCATGGATAAAATCTTGTCGCTACTGCAAACTTACCCATACCTCCTGTACGAGTTGTGCCTGGTAAGGATGACCCTTGGTTTCGTGGATAGCTGCAACAACCCTTGATGCACTTGTCTGCGCGACAGCCCCAAATTCTGCAGCGCCGCTTTCAGCTGAAACAATCGCCACGGAATTTTACGGTTACATTCCTGTGCCATCGTAATCCCGCGTTGCACGCGTCAGGCATATTGCCAAAAGAGCATTGAAAACAAAAGAAAAAATGAAGCAGAGAAACACGCGAGCATATATCGGTATTCCCATTCGTTTATTCGATCAATCCGTTTCGTACGTCGGGGTTGTGCTGATGCGATGACAAATGTTACACACGAGTTGTTAACCATCATTCCACGATTAAGTTTTAGTCGAATGATATTGCAAAGAGTTCAGCACACCTTTGTCAGCGCCTCGCGGCGTCCTACTGCTCCCTTATCGCGAAGCCACTGTTTCAACGCCACGTTGTCGAGGTTCACCAGCGCAACGCGCTCTGTTTGCATGTTTTCCGACATCGTTAACAAACGACGAACCTCCCCCCTTTTTTTTTTGTCTTATTTCGTGAAACGTTCTCCTCGTTCGGCCAGGGGGGCACCCGCCGATCACCGATCGTGTCGCCTGAACACGTGGCCAGCCGAGAAACACAACAAAGACTGACGGTGTAAACACATGACGCGTTCAAAAGCGCCGCGGATCCGTGGCCAACCGATCAATTAATTCATACGACGATCGATTATATCGTTTGCCGCTTGGTGAGCGTCGTCGAATCGCTCTCGACTTTCCTTTGAGAGATTCGACTCTCGAATTTCTGACCACCACGGATTAACCCTTCGGGGATGAATCGCTCGTAGGCTTAACGCACGGTGTGTATTCAGAGTGAAACGAGGTAATTGTACGAATTTATGAGCGTGGGCGTGTTATATGCGTCAACTGTCCGTAAAGGATTAAAAGAGGCGCCTGTCACGACTGACTCGGGCCCTCTCCGGGAACCGGTATTTAAAGAAACCTATATCACGACCGACCGAATGGTGGGAACGAGCGACAAGGACTCCTCAGGCCATTCAAGAAGGATATTATTATAAATAAAATACCGTTAGGGTATAATCCAAGGTAGAATTAGTTTTACTATTATTATTTTCTGACGTATTTTATCAAAGAATGAAGACTCACAGATTCAGAATCAGTAATTGTACGAAAAATGTTAAAGTTAGCTTTGGAGAGTTAAGATTGCTATCGCAGATAAGATCTTCCATTCTTTCAGTCCTTCTAAGAACAAAATGAACCTCTACAAAGGAGCTTTCTATGTTTCTTCAGCAAAACTGTCACGTCAGGCGATCAGGTTGCTTGCCTTTTGAAATAAACGGAAGGTCCATAAGGGTAAGAGGACTCAGTAATTGTTGCCAGCTGCAAACACTTTGAAACGTTTCTGGGAAACAGGGGTACCAACCAGATTACCCTTTGGGCCAGTATCAAAGTTCTAGTTTTGAACTTGTTGCTATCTAGTGAGATCTAGTCAAAGTTCACCCAGTTGTATTTCTGTTTGGCAAATCGAAATTGCCAGCAGCATCCACGTCTATATTGTCAACAAAAATGATATATATATATTTTTTACCGTCAGGCTTACATTAGCATCCTCATTTAATCCGGGTAAATCGTTGCCTTTCTATATAAATAATACGATCTTGAACAAATCTCCATTGGCCACTCATGTTGCTTAGCCCTAGGTCAGGTAACATCATAGGCTGAAGGTTTCTTTTGTTAATTCTTTTAGGCAAGGAACTTCCATCTCTTTTGTTCCTAAAAACCTTCTACCCACCAAACTTCCTCGTGCTCTTCAAGGAATGTCAAGAGGGAAACGACGCAGTGCCCTTTTGTAATCTCCAAGAGACAGTTCGAGTGGCAGATTTTTTAACGCGTGAAAGAATTAAAGAGAAGTTTATCTAGAATCGGGGGTCTTATCTAGGTGTGGCGTCATCAAGTCATGAAACTGGACACGAGGAGCGTCGCGAATTTATCTTGTTTGCACCAGATTAGCAGGGTATTCGGTGCATATTTATTGTACAACGGGTTAAGTTGAAATAAATCATTAGGTGTATTTCTAGTTCCTCGACTTGTGTTTGTTCTTACTCATTTATTTACAGGTTTGGTATTAATCATCAAACGGCACACCCAGATAAGGAACCAAGGAGTCACCCTCCAAAGGGTGAAGTAATTCAACAACTTTGTACAAAGAAGAAAGTTTGTTTATACAAACGTGTAAGAAAACGTGTTTATACATTCCACTCTGGATGCGCCACCGCAATCGATTTTGGCCACAGCTAATTACAATCATCTTTCGAAGCGATACCCGTAATAGTACTTATGATCTCAATTTGTAACATACTGTGTGCGCTCGTGATGGTGCCCCGGTCCTTCTATCAAATTCGAAACTACGTACTGTTCTCGAAGTCAGAATGTGTGTTTCTAAAAAAAGGTTTTCTTCTGCTTTTTTCGCGCGAAGAATATCGGAACGTTTCCTTGTACTTTTATCCAGAAACTTCTCACTGGATCGGAGGGCTTGGCATAAACTGAATCCGAAGAACCGTGTTCTCCGCTATTTATATAAGGTCAGCAACGTTATCGACACGATGAGTTTATCGAAACAAGGCGTTTTATCTCCTACTTTACGCCAATAGCATTTCTCCTTGGCTGTTTGCACAAGCGTGTTTGTACTTTGACCGAATGATCCTACTTACGACAGATAATGCAATGATGATTAATCCGAGCCGAGAGGAGGAAAACGTTTTCGTCGCATTTGCTCGCGGAACCGAGCCGAATGACAATTAAGTTGACAGACGTATGAGAAAGTTCGAGAAAGATTGGTCAACATCCACACCGTACCGGATGATACAAGATCTAACAAAATATTTTTCGAGTATCCATAGCGTAACCTTTCAACTTTCAGGAAAAGAATAATTAAAAATAACTGAATTACGCACGAACCGTACACGTCAGAATGTTTCCTAGAAATTCACCGGCAAGCTCAAAGCGGTAGTATCCTTTGACACGGCATCGATTGATCGCAGTATTCTTAGTAATCCTATTCAATATACAATTAAAAATATTCTAAATAACAAGGAGCTTTCGTTCAAAACAAAAACATTTCGTTTTTAAAAAATAACTTCGTTTTATTGGAATGACGTCCAACTCAATAAAATGCAATATTTTTCATTACCTTTGAACTAAATATACTTTTATGTTTTGAATACAATGTATTTAAATAATTTGTCAATATTTCTGGTACAATTTTAGTCTAGAACTTTTCAAAGTACCAGAAAACTCGTCTTTGCAGATTAAGAATTAAGAAATAATTATTTTGCTTATGATTAAAGAAACTACAATTTAATCTTGAAGATATTTCTATTGGGCAGGTGAAGTGCCAGATGGAAGATGTTACAGGGTGCTTAACCCCTTCCCTTCTTATTTGAACAAACCTGACCAGACCATATAAAGGGTTGCATTTTACTCTTATTAACAGTCTCAAACTTAACATCGTTTGATCCTAGTTGATTCAGTGAATGTAAGAGTTTATCAGAAGGTCGTGTAACAGTGATATTAATTGCAAACAGAAGTGAATCATCGATATTGCATAATGATGTCAAGTGCAAAAGGTTAATCAAAATCAACGAAATCAATGATTATATAAAATTAAAGTATATCTTATTGAAGTAAACAAGATTTTCAAAATAATATTAAAATAATATCGAAAAATCATGGTTTGATAAGATTTCCGATTCGAATCAAACTTTCTCGAAAATGTTCACATATATAAAAATTAATAATAAATATAATTTCAACTTTTAAAACACCAATTTCTTTATCGATGAATTGAATTTTAAATAAAAAATACGAATTAATATAAATATTTGAAACTCTGAATTTTATTATAATGTCAATGCAACTGAAGGTTACTTTTTAGTAAATTATACTTTTTAGTAGGGAACAAAAATTTATCTTCAACATGGTTTTACATTTGGCTAGCATCCGTGGTATTTATTATATGTGTACACTGTCTGTGTTCAAGTCACGTGACCCACACACAATTGACTCCAGTGACAACATTAGTAACACGTGACGGTTTCTTATAAAACAAAAAAAACGAAAACAACACATTCACATGAACGTGTTGCTGTCGGTAAACATTTCACACTGAGCCCCGTACATTCCATGAGATCAATTTTATATGACAGCTTATCGTAACATTTCAAATTTCAATAAATCTCCACGTGACGGGAAGGTTAACTATCGGAAACGTGACGCGCCAGCATTTGAAACACAATCCCTCGAAATTGATCGAAGATGCTCTGTCTGTTCGCACAATTTTCACTACACCACTGCTAAATTTGTATTTTTGTTAAATTTACACGCTATGGCAACGCGTATAACCTCTGTCCCCATGAAAACAAGAAACAACAGAACGCTGTTGTACGTAAAATCATGAGTACACGTTCCGTGCCAACGTCAACGATTCTACACAGAATCGAAATCAATGATCGATAAAACTTCGCTACGATCGATCGTATCTAACGTAATATTTGAAATATATTGTTTTAATGATAAAAAAAAGAAACAGGTGTACCTTATACAAAGAACGTCTGTATCTTCTACAAATGCCTAACGTTCGTAGAGGGGACCTCTCTTTGAATCCATGGTAACCAATGTTTGAAGCGCGATTAAACAACGCTGCGCCTCGAGCTAATTCTCTTATAGGCCTGACACTTATCCTTTAAATCAATCTCGCATAACGATATCGCAAAATAATTCCTTCGTCTCGTTCGTCACTCAGAACGATCATGCTACCACTACCTGTTTGATGGCGACTGTAGGCAGCACGCTGGCTCGCTGGATCCTGGAACCCTTAATAATCTGGTGGGGGCGCGTGTCTCCACGGGGTAGAAAGAGGCTTGCTTCGCCTCTAGCCTCTAATTGGTTGTATTTTTTTCTCTCGCGTTCGCCTTTTAACGAATGAAGATCCGATGCTCCCCATCCGCCTTGGACCCCGCGTTCTTTCTTTGTTATTTGTCGCAGAGCCTAGAAACGATTACTCGACGCCTTTCTATCGTGTTACGGGATCTGTTTCCGTTACCGTGTCCGATTACGCTTACCTCGGATGTTGCGAATCCCACGGAATACTCGCGGTTAGGTTGCTGATTAGATCGCATACCTGAATGCAAAACATATCATTTAATGGTAAATTCCTGGTTTCGAGTTACAAAATTCATCGAGATGCTTTCGTTGAAATAGAAATTTATTTTTGGCAATCAATCTCACTTTATTTTCTATTCAACATACTGTGTTTTACATATTTATAATTCTATGTTAACCCTTGCAGACTATCACGAGTAAAATATTTAAAACATTAAACTGGTAATATCAATCGTTTATACCGTATTGTCAAGTTTTATTATTCAGTTTTGCATTTTATATTTAAAGAGGAATGAATTTATAGCTGAACGATGCATAATCTTCTGACAGGGTGGAAGTATACATATATGCTCCACGTAGTTACTCGAAACCGTTCCTTCCTGATAGCGTAAATGTTTATGTACAACAGCTTTGACAGATTATATCGGTATCATATACCATAGTAATCCGATTATTACGGCGGAAGAGCTGTGCCTACATGGAATTAATTTAAACAGTGAATAAATTGCTGCCAAATCTTTGCGATCTCAAAAGTCCATTAACTATTATAAATTATCAGAATTCTTTAACCCTCGAACGATGAAGTCAAATTTATACTTCTGTATTTAGAATTAAAGTTTAATTACTATAAATCATCGTTACACGATCAAGTCTTATACAATAAAGTATTATAATTCTAAATTCATTTATAGATTAAAGATCTTCGGAAAAACACTCAACGACTTGCGATAATCTTCATCGATTGATTCCTTGCTCTTATATTTGAAACGAGATTAAACAATACTTATCTTAATATCAAAGCGTCGTGCTAAGACGCGTGCAAAACTTTGTTCAACCTGTTAATCACGGAGAAAGAATTGTTAGATAAAAATCTCAAAGAACATAATTTAACAAATAGTGAACAGAATGACGAATTCGTGAAATACGAAAGAAAGTTTCGCTTACGGCGCACATGAAGAAGAAGTAACAAAGGGCTAGTGTACACTGAGGATAAAAGGGTCGTGGTGGGTCTCCTCGTAGGAAAAGTTGTAAAGTGGTTGACGATTTACAGTCGTCGAAACAAGGGAGTCATGTTTTAGCCGCGACTGGAAAGGCTCACTTTCGTGAAAAGAAATTGTCCTTCCTGTCCACGGACAGAATCTGTTGGTGAAACGAACATTCCTTGTACAATCGTTGTTACTTTTAATTAGTCCGTATTGACTTTGACCGATCATAACTGCGCTTTTGTTATCGAACCTTTCACAATTTCATTTGGGTCTTTACATTCTTGACGTTATAAAATTTATGAAAGAATCATACCGTTTAAGTGACTTTTATTGCTAGCGCCATATAACAGTGGTTCCCAACCAATGTTTTATGTACATTTGATAAAAGTTTAAATTTTATTCAATATTATTTGTTAAATATTTCTTTCTTTTTAAAGTTTGATTATTTTATTTCTTTTGAAAAGATAAATAACATTTTGGAAAAAAATTACCGTAGCTGTTTGTTGTTATATCGTGACATTCCCCTTCGGGACTTCTCAAGAGCCTCTTCCGAAGGGGGCCTAAATAAACACCTTTTTAAAGTAAATAATAAATTATAACAAATATCTAAATATCTGAATATTGCGTGTTCGAGTAAACAAAAGTTTTCGTTGTAACAATTATAGTGCGCCACAAAAATTTAATTAATTTTGAAAACAAAAGGAATTACTATAAAATATGATACTTTTAATAGGAAATAAAAAACTCTTTGAAACATACCTAGAGCTACGGACTTATTAGCAGCTTTTGGTCCCTTTTACCAAGATGTATAGCTGTTAATATAATAACAACGAAGACAATGATGAAAATTATCAGGGATATTGTCCACTGTATTAATTTAAAAGTCATCGTTTACGTTTTTCATTTTCCATTTGCTTTTTCTTCGAAATTTTACCGATTTCTGTCGCCGTACGTCATTCATAACAATATGGACGTGTTTGATTTTGTTAAAGATCGTTCGTTGTTTTCTGTGGCTATGAAAATAACAGAAATTAGTAATATTTGCATTATGCTTTTAGGAAAAAAACGAAGAAAAATTTGACACCAATGAAACATTATTAAATAACGAAAGAGAAAAAAGAAAAATTACCCCTAAAGTACTAAGAATCTATAAGAAGTTCATCCTTTTGCAATTCTTTTAATCAATTTTCACCAAAAGTATAAAATAGTGTAGTAGAAATTTTTCAATTAAAAAATATCATTCGTCGATATTAAATTATTATTACGATATACAGAGACATCTAACATAACATGTTACAAACTTTTATCCGTTCCAACCATGTTCATTGGGACAATGTGCTTTCTGCTATAGTACGTTCAGTGACAACAACTTGATAAATTATAATTAAAATAGAGCCTCGGTTTGTTTTGTCGAACGTACGATTAGCCGATAAGAACTTCATGTTGTAGCAATTAATTAATCTGCACGCTAAGATCGGTAAGCGCTTCGTAAAACCTCGTGAAGTTACTATATGAGAAACAACATAACCTCCTTTCCTTTCCTTATTTACTTGAATGTTATTGTTATATCAATTTATATTTTGTTGTAACTCACGCAAGAAAATAATTTTGTTTCATTAGTTATACTGCGATCATGCGTCTGAATATAAAACGAGGTATTTAATGGAAACACGAGGGTAAATAACAAAAGTGGAAAGGATGCCGAGTTGCGGTGGCTTGTTTAGAATTATTAGACGTCGCCTCGTACTTGGACTGATCTTCGCTTTGTCGCTTACCTACTGTGCCTTCTCTCTTTTTCGTGACGAGGTAAACTCTTGATGAAGCTGATACAAAATATTTTAGCTCGAAAATCAAAAGGTAATGTCATTCCATGTACAGAGAAAGTTTTTACCTTTGGACAATGATCTCGACGACATGGATCCTATGATTATCAATGACAATAACGATGACTTAATCTCTGATGATGATGCATTGTCAGAGCAGTTAAGAGCATCTGGGAAACCATCATCGTGGCAGATGGCGGTTGATCAAGGGGCGAATGATAATGCATTAAATATAGATGTAATGTCGAATCTGAATGATACAGATACAGTGGTACATCCTTGTCGTAATTCTGTTCAGGTATATTGAACTTCCATATGATCATAGATAATTATACTAGACAAACATAAATTTTGTTGTTCTGATAGGGTAAAGTTCTAATAGTAGATGAGCGAGGGATTGTGTGCTCCAGACAAGATATTCTACCAAATGGTTGCTGCAATATAGATCAAAAGGATTCTGTGAAAAATGAAGATCCATCTACCGTAGCCAAGAAAGAGAGGTATAGCTGTAAAACATGCAATGCTCAAGGGTGCTGTGCCATCTATGAGTACTGTGTCTCTTGCTGCCTGCATCCTGGCAAGGTGATTTTCATCTTTTAAGTTTGCCCATGGAATAACACTGACACTAATAAAGCACTGTTATCGACAGCAAATAAAGGGACGAAAGGACGTGCTGTTAGGTTTGCTCAGAGACAATTCCAAGGCGCACAGAGACCAGGACGTGGTGAAAAAGCGCCTGCGCAATCTGGATCGTTTTCAAATCTGTCTGGCCGCGTGTCGCACTTCCAGCGCGAGCGTCCGCCACGAGAACACTTACAAGGATCCGCATTCGAAGCATTGTTACACTCTTCAACCATCTTATTCTCATCAAAGACACCGACGTGATGTTGACAATAATAACGACGACAGCTCTGTTGTCATTGCACCTTTTTCTGTCATGCCGTTACTTACCCTCCTCTCTCCCGTCTGCGTAGTGTCGCGTGCGAACAATGATACACTCTTATTGTCGTGCGACTATCATACTCTAATGTCATTCAACTATTACTCTCACGTACGACCTCCTTGAAATATAAATTAAATTCAACGTACAGTGAATATTTTCATAAGGTCCAATTACGGGCCTGTAGCGTATCGGAACAGCTCGTGTCGAGATTTTGATTTTGCTATTTTTTTCTTTAAATTATTTTCATTTTAAAGTTTATCCAATTCAGGTAGATCCTATGAAAACGAGACATCAGAGCTTATACCAAGGATAATGATGCTTGGCTCTGATCCTGAGGGATAGCACATGATTTATTTTTTATTTACTTAAGAGTTCAGGATATCATCGAAGGAGAGGCTCAATTCGAAGAGTGAAAATTTTGCTTAAAAAATTAATTTATCGTTTTTATGCAAAACTGAGAATTTCCGTATTTAACGACAGCAAGAAGAGGAATCGATTGCTTCGAATTGCTGAATTTACTGGCCAAGGATTTCGCAAATATTATACCGTGCATAGTCGTAATACTCGGTGAAGCCTTTTTCGATATCGAGGATATTTTTATGTCCAACGTACTGCCAGGCTATATCGTATTTTCGATTTTACAACTCGAGGATCGGTGTTTTATCCTTCGTGTTGTGTACTATGATTATTCCAGTGGAACGCTGCCAATGACAACGTCGAGGGACCTTAGAAGAGTCGGTTCTGTTTTGTATGCAGTACGTGTCAATACAAAATTTAATTTATTTCAGGCAAACCTTTTGAGAAATAGAATAATACGAATTTTTCTTTTTCAAGTTCGATTCCATTCATTTAGGCTCCAAAGAGTTGATATACAATTCATTTCACGTTAGCGCGATTAATTATTTAAATTTCGGTTGTATCGTTGAATTATTAATCGAACGATACGTTATGTTTGGACATGCACCGATTACATTTAATAAATTTATTAGAATTCTATTGATATTTTTCAATATTTTGAGACGCGTGTTTTAATTTCCGGTATTTTCGCATCGTTCGTGTCCTTACGAAATTTATCTCGATTTTTTCCCCTCTTTTTATTCGAATATATTGAAAACAGTGTATATTTAATTCAACTTGACGTACCTTTGATAACACCTGTTGTGCACATCCGGTTCCAACAAATATCCGCTTTCTATTTTTCTTCCACCATTTATTCTGCAACCAAAACGGATAAACATTTCAGTATAACAGGTTGAAATAAATTTTTCTGTGTTTAATAGCAAAATGTTTTGTAAGACTAAGACAATAACGATACTTTATTAAAAACGGGATAATAAATGGACGAACGTTTCAAGTTCAAACGATTTCATCGGGACAGATTTATGGGACGATTTAATTTTAGACCTCTTCATTCTCGTTTATATGACGACGGTAGATTTTCTCTCGATTCGTTAATTTATCGCGGATACCTACTAGACTTTGCGAAAAGAGTCGTAGAATCAACGATTTAAGCGGTACGATTTCATTTTATTCACGGCACAGGAAACACTTTCGATGTCCATGCTGTAAACATGTTTTCCTGTGGTTCCGCCGATATCTTTCTGCGGTGTCTATACGTAAATCAAAACCGAAGCTAGTTCGAAAAGAACAACTTCCGTTTCAGTTCGCGTTCGACGTTGGTCCGTAATTGTCGCAAAAGCTATCGTATTCAACAATTTCTCCAGAAACGTACGTTGCAAAACTGATCGTAACCTTTATTAAAACGCTATTGACTTTCGCGTAAAGCTTGGTTTTTAACGCGGCCTTAAGAGGGAACGTTCGACGATCTGTTTATCGTTCTATGAGTTCCGTCTCAATGAGAAGCTAGTGATATCTTTTAATCTTTATTGACCCTCACGAGTCAGTGAACTTTATTTTCCGTTTATCTTGAACTTTTTACGAAGGAAAAGTAGATGTATCCGTTTGTTCTCATATTTTCGTGCTTCGATGGACGAAGATGGTACTTTTAGATATTAATGGCCAGAATAAAAAAATACATAAATTATATGGTACATATAAAATTGTTCGGAATGTCTAAGATATGCAAAACATACGAATGTATGTTTATTGTCAAGATCAATTTTCTTATATTAACATTTTGACTGCCACGTCACCCATATATGGGTGATACCTGAATTTCCATTAGAAATCGTTGCCCATATAATTAGGAATTGTTTGATTTATTTCGTTGAAAATGATCCCATTGGATATTAGAAATGACAAAATATTGTGGAAATAGATAAAATAAAATTACTATCAAATGGAATGTTTAGTAGCTGCAGTCAACGTGTTAAGGATAAAGCGAAGGAGGACCCGTAATATTGCAAAATTTAAACGAAACCGATGCTCCCTTGATAAAGAAAGAGGTTGGTAAATCTACAAATATTTATAAATTAGTAATAATAAGTACAATTTACCGGCTGAATCTCGAGTTACCTTTTACGAAACGCCCAAAAAACGAGGAAGCTATTATCCGAATGAAAATAACTAAAGATCGAACTGTAACAAACTTTCGCCTCTGTTTTAACGACATGATTCACCGGGCGTCTAATATTCTTCCCGGTTTGTAAATATCACCGTTTCTATTTCTACGCGCAAAACACACTTCGTGAAAAAAAGAATCTGACTCGACATCGGGGTTTATTTTTATTCCTTATACCCCCGCCGATCGATCGGGACTTCCGTTTCGCCGTCGATGCCAGTTTGCTCATGAATTTCCAGCACGGGGGACACTCGTGTCAGTTGGATTCGAAATACGAACACCCCCCCCCTCCCGCGAAAACACTGCCCACGGGATGTCCGCATAGCGAGCGACGAAGGGTGAATCCCTTTTTTTTTTTTTTTTTTGTACCGGTCGGTTCGCCAGAAAACTGCGGGAAGACGCAGAAAATCGAATTGCAGGAACGTCCGACGAAACGGGTCGGGGGTTCATTTCCATAACTTGCCCGCTGGGAAACCGTAACGTTACGAAAACAATTAGTTAATGGAACGCGGGCAAAGTTTACGCCACGATCGAGTTACCGTTTAATCGAGTCACAGCATTTTAAACTTATCGTCGAGAATAGATCAGGCTTATTCCGCGCTGACAACTTATCGCCGCGAATTAGCCCCGTTCTCGATAAGGGTTGTAACCCTTTCGCCGTCGAACCGGTCCAAATTCGATACGCGCCACGATCGAGTTGTTTGTAACACAATTTTCTATATTTAATTACCATTTCATGAAATATGAAATGGCCTTCATCACCAAATTTTTTTTTTTTTATTATATTTAAATACAAAAATGACTTATTTATTACGATCTTAGACTATTGATTTGAGCATACGAGTACCGATTCGTTAGTTGCAAAAGTTGTTTTTGAAAAGAAATGGAATAAAGATCGCGCGGAAAGAAAGTTGGCTGCAGAAATATCCTTTTTCGAACAAACATGTATAATACAGCAGGAACACTTGCTCTCCACGCGAATAAGTAGCAAGGAACAATTTCATAAATTTTCAACGAGAGCCCAGAGCAGGGTGGAGAAATAATACGTAGAATTCCTCGTAGGTGGGGACGCCGCTTTGCAAATAAAATATAAGATCAAATGAAATCGGACGTGTAACATCCCCTTTCCACGTCAACGCAGCACGCGCCTTTTTCGAATTTATCTCGAATCTTATTGCCCCCCGTCCCGTGTATTTTTCATTTCTTAATCTACTTTGCGCGCTTTAAAGCCTTTCGACAAAAAGTAATGCGATGTATCATCGGAACGAATCAAAATCAAAGTTAGAAATCGTTTTTACATACTTCGATACTTTCCACGGTAATAAAATTCCCGATGATTTATGCAACGCGAAATACTCCAATAAATGTCCACGGTATTTACGATGTACATTATTAAAAAAAAAGTGTCTTCTCGTAACACGTGCCAACGAATTTCAAGAAAGAAGTTACAACCGCAACGGGTGATCGACGACGAATCGAGAATTCGAGCAATGCAATAAATTCTTCGAAAGGTTTCAAAGCTTGAAGAAGCTCGCGAAGACAGGGAAAATTATTCGATTGAACGGCTGCTGGACTGTTTGATATTTTCTCCAATAGCGGAGAATTACGCGCAAAAAGGTGAAAAAGGGACACGACGTTAAATTGCATTTGAAATTCTTTGCGTCGAAGAATATTAATTCCATCGAATCGTGGTAACAGAATTTTCCTAGCAACGAGAAATTATATTCGAAAAGAAAAAGGAACGAACGAGGGATTATTAAATTGCGTCCTCTCGTAATTCGCTCGATGAATACGACGCTGCACAAGAGAAAGGAACTGCGATCACAGGGGATGATCGATGACCGATAGTGTGCACAAACAATACTGAAAGATTCTCGGTAAAATTGCAAGAAGTTGAATTCCATCAAATTACTGCTGCACGCTTTGACGTTGTTCACGGTAATGAAAAATTACATTAAAAAACAAACGAGGGGGGCGCGAATACGATGTTCCATAAAAAAAAGAAAAATTACATTCTCGAGGGATGATCGACGATCGATGCACGAGTGCTGTAGAGGATTACGAGCAAGAACATAAGAGGCTAAATTCGACCCAACCGTTATCGCATACTTTCGCACCTTCCATCGTAATGAAGGATCGTGTTTAAAAGAAAGTAAGGGGTGAGACTCGCTATTAAATCGAATCTTTTCATAACTCACCGTTCGAAATACGACTCCTCGAGGAGAAATAGAAGACAGATTATTAAATTGCATCCTATTCAAATTTTTCCAATGAATACGATGAGATGCGAAGAAAAGTGCTGCGATCCTTATCGATCACGTGTTTTTCACGAGAAATGTACCAAATTCACGGTACAAAGGGTTAAAATGTGAAATCTAAGTCTTATTCATGTTAGAACATGTCGAATTAACGAAAGAAATAAAATTAATTTTCCCCCAAATTAAGGCTTTTAAATTTTCAACCTTTCATTCGAAAACAAATCTAGATTCGTATTCAAAAATGCTTCGAGTGCAAAGGTTAAATAAAATTTGCAATAAAAATCAATACGCCCTTTTTGTTTCATCAACATACAAAGGGGGATGTTAAGGGGGGGTGCGACCAACAAATTGGAAACTACTGACACAAATACCTGCGTGTTTGTATAGTGTGCCGATATCGAACCGGAAGGGTTGAAAAGATGATCGACGATCGATCGTTCGCGCGATCGAAGGGCGATCTTCCTCCGTCCGCCACAGCGCGAGGGGTACACACACGCGCTGCGCGCGTCGCCGTAGGCGTCGCGACGCTTCGCGCCGACGTGGTTCTTGCGACCGCAGGCCCTCTCTCTCTTTCTGTATCACCCTCTCGTTCCCGCTTTTCGCCTTGTTCCCGGCCCTCCTCGTCTTTATTTCCCCGGCTCCCGTTGAATTCAGCACGTGGCTTCAAAGGGAAGATATACAGCGGGGTGGTCGGTTGTTCCCGGCCAAACGGCGACGACCCTCGCTCGTCGCCGCCCGTTCTCGCGCGCGATTTCGAGCAACCCGCTCGGAAGCGTTTGTCAAACGGCGTGCAAACCGTCCACGCGACGGAATCGACCCCCCCTGACAAAGGGGACGGGAATTATTCAACGGTCGGTCGTGCGGCGCGTCAAGAACTTCCGTCATCGCTGTCCACCGTGGTCCTTGGCTCGCGTGAATTTGTCATGTCGCTGTGAATAGGAGGACAGATCTTACGTTACTCGAGTGTGCTATGTCCCCCATTATTTGGACAAATTGCGCCGGCTGATCGCGTTAATTTCGATGATATGGAATCGTTTCTGGGTAAGTTCGATTTTTCGTCCTTCTTTTAATTAAAATGTTGTTGAGAACGATTTGAGGTATTTGTGTGATTGCAATATTGTTTTATTGTCTCGAGATTGCAACCCTAATCCTTTATGCGCTCCTGTAACTCTTCTACTACGCACTGTTACTTGTTGTGTCGTAACGAGTAATTTAAATAGTTGACCATTTTAAACATACTTCTGTTAACTTTTGAACGACAGAGCAGTGTCAGTCGTGATCTAAACTAAAATTAAAATATTGGAAAGTAATATCTACAGTAATAGTTTAATAGTAATAGTAATAGTAATAGTTTAATATTTTATAATTTTAACTCAAATTTTAGTATAAAGCATTGTTAAGTGCAATAAATGTTTCTTTTGAGTGAAAAAATTGTAGTTTGAAAGAGATTTTGGTGTTTCTTGCGTGTTCGCGATAGGTTGTGAATGGTCAGCTCTTGCGGTTTCCCGGACAAATAATGGTATCACGAAACGGTTGATAGTTGACTGTACGGTTCTTTTTCGATTTTTCGTTTTTTAAACGCTTTTTTGTCTCGTTTTTGGACACGGTAACGCGACGAAGCAGATTAACACGCTTCGACGAACGCGAACGTTGTTTCTGCTTGTAACGACAACAGGAACTTGATGCTATTTCCTCGAAACATCGTAACAATTTTTTTCTTTTTCTTTCTCCGCTGTTCCCCTGTAACAGATTGATGCATTTCCGTTTGTTCACGCTCGATTATTTTGATTAATCTTTCAATCGCAACACTTGGATAATTTCTTTTTTTTTACAAAAAGAGTAGAAAGGGTGATTTTTCCAGCTAAAAATGCTTGAAAATTAATCTTCTTGCTTTTTAATCCAAAACAACGCTACCTTTCGCATTTTATAGCATTTTATTTCGAGTAATGTTGATTTCATGAATAATAAAGATAATCCATTCCTTTTTTATTTCTGTTTTTCGTGTACGGTTTTATATTCACCTTGGACCCGTGTCTTCAACACCTGCATCGTTCAGAAAAATTCTGCAGTTCTGATTCATCGTTTCGTACCACTCTTTTTACGATTAATCAGAAATATTCCTTTTTTACCCTCGTCCTTGTTATTTTACCAGCATGACGGTAAGCCTCGCGCTTATTCCTCGCGTTTTAACATTCATTCCCGCGGCCACAAATTATCCCGGTTCCGTTCTGTCAGCCGCAATTGTAATAAACAAGCGTTACTTTATTCTTATTCTATTTTATTCTTCATCATTTCCCCCCTCAGCTTCTCTCCCCTTTTTCCGACACGGTACACGTTGACAGTTTATTTTCATTAGCATCGTATTAGCCAGGCAAAAACACAGACACTGTTTTCTGCCCCCCTCGAATTCGCCATATTTTATACCGTTATTATCGCGATCGTCTTCCACCACTCTGGTCTATTACATTACCCTTACAAACATCGCGCCGCCACGACTCTTTATTCCCTTTTTTTTTCCCTACCATCTCTCGTTTTTTCTCATATGCACCGCCAACACCACCTAACGTTTCATGTTGCCTTCTCGCTTCACGCTCACCGCGAACAATAGCGTTTAATCCCCGACGAGTGGTCTGGCAAACAAATAAACTCAGTCGGCTCGAGCACGCTCAAAGACCACCCACGACGAACCCGCTCCTCTTCGATTTCGTTTTTTTTTCTCTCTCTTCCCTTTTCTTTCGCACGACTCTTCCTCGGGCTGTGAAAAAGGCGTCGGGGAAAAATCAGCACCCACGATCGATCGGCTTTCGCCCGCGGTTTTTCCGCGCTCCGGGCAATGGAAATGAGTTTACGAAGCCAGGCAGACAGAATCGATGCGCATCGCGTTAATAATACACACAGGCAAGGTCTACAACCTCTGACGACGGATCAGCCGCGATGTAAAGACGACGCTTCTTTTCATTTCCACGCTTTTCCCCGGTTTCCCGCGCGGCTGTCGCTTGGGACCACCGATATCATCCAACTCCATCCCCCGTCTACGAGAAATCGTCTGCTCCGCGTTTACCGCCGATTGCTTTCTCCTGCGTTTTATATCACCTGCAGCTTAATGACTACTCCCGTTTCTGTGATCCTTAATGAATCGATGATCTTTCACTTGATTGAAATCGTGAGGCTATACAGAAGCGATGAAATGAAAAATCTTGTACTTGAAAGTCAAGGGTGAAGTAGTATAGTATTAAATACTGTATTAAATATTAATTCAAGCTTCAAATTCTAATTCAAAGTTACTCGAATTATTGAAGTATCCAAATTTTTAGTAGAAGTACCTTTTCTTCCATAAATCATTGCAGTTAACGCATACCTTTTAAACAGCAGCGAAAATGTCATTGGACTTTTGGAAAACAGCTTTCAGCGATAAGAGACATCCGGCTTAGTAGGGTGTAAACCCATCTGAAATCTTTTTACGCCTTATGGTCTAGATCCAGCGGTAAAACTTCTTTTTGACCGTCCGTAGGAGTCTTTGCGCGCAGTGAAGCGTTACAGCGGCAAAAAGATCGAAACAAATGCCCGAGAGGAGCTTAAATTTTCAAGATTTATTTGCAAGATTTATTCGCACGCAAGAACCAGCGCAAAGCCAGCGTTTTTATTCATCGATCCTCGTAACGATAACTTTTAAATTGGCTCCTCCTTGTTTTTCGCCCGAATGACGAATTAACTTGTCTCGTCCGGTTAACAAGTTCGAGATCGATGACTGCTGCTTCCTTCGCTGACGTTACCCACCCACGATTATTTTTTTTTCCCCTTCTACCCGAGCTTCGGTATTCACCGTCACGTATTTGCCCGTCTCGTGCACGGTGGCTCGACGTTAAACAACCCTGAGTGCTCTACACGAGCAACGCGAATAAGGAACGTGGATGGATATTCGAAGAATGCGATTGCGCTCGGTTCGTTTACGAAGAGTGGGCGAGGTTACTACACCGACGATGAGCCACTGAATTTGCTTTGCTCAGGTTTATTGGAGATCGTTAGCGGTACATTTACGGAGAGCAATAAGGACGAGATTCCTCCTCGTTATCTGAATGATCGCTGCAGCTTGCCCACATATTTGCTGTCCATGTGTCGATCATTGTTGTCGTGACATTTGCAAAGGACTTGTAAAAAATTCGAAAAAAAAAAACACTGCTAACCCAATGATAAAAATACTTGGTGAATTTTGGTCGTATTTGTTTATCAAATCGTGTTGACGTACGATGAAAGTAAATAAAACAAAAATTCCTGGCTGTGTTAACGATACGGTATAAACAATCGTAATTAATTCAACGACTGGTTGAAATTTGCGTTCATTTCGTCTACTCGGAGAAAAAATGGTGAATGCGACATAATTTAATATAAAATAGAAAAACTACGCCTAACACGTGTCCAGAGAGTTGTAAACGTTGATTTTCCATTTCACTGTCGAGAATTTGTCCTGGTAAATAATTTCTAACGTTGTACAAAGGATCGTTGAAAATGTATTGTATTTTTCAACTGTATTCGAGGAACGAAATAATGGACCGAACGAAGGATAGGGGTGCTATATAAAATTTGTTCATTTCCGAACAGAGGAGAATTAATCCCTGGTTGTACGTGATTTATGGACTTCAAATGGTTTCGATCGAATCGATACACGTCTATTGTGAGGGTTTTACCGTTGCCAAAGGTACCGTAACAAAGTGCTACAATGGTATTTATTGTTCACTAGCATGACGAATGTATCGTCAACAATTTTCATAGAAAAAAACTTTTTTTCGAACGAATATTTCTGGCCGTATCGTTGCTGTACCATTCTTTCAACCCTTTCGATGTTTAATTGGACAGACGAAATATAAAAAGTTAGTAAAACTAAGAAAACACCGAACACAAACTTTATAATATAAATAGAAAAATTGTTTATTTAATTGTTTATTTATCAAAGCACTTAAAGTATCAAAGGTTATTTGATTTTAATATAAATATAATTTGTTTGTCCCGGTTCTTACGGTTCGGTTTCACGTATGAAATCTTTCATTAATTATTCATCAATAACGGTCGACTTTCTCATTAATGGAATGACAATTAGGTAATTTGGCGAATAATCCGGTTGCACGTTCTACCAGAGATCGATAAGGATCTCAATTAAGTTCAGTGCTTGTCTTGTCTCATTTATTCGCGTAATCTTTCCTGTCCGCGGAATTATACACGATTAATACCGTAATAAATCGATTTCGTTAAGTCCAATTAAGTCTAACACGCTCCTCGTTGTTTTACATTTATAATAATATATCTCAACACACTGCCTTTCGTTTCAACATCAATCGCCAGTTCCTACTTTTTCCAACGTCCAATTTACGCTTCGTCTCGAAAGAGAAGGATTTCGCGAAACTTTCCAAATTTAATTTCCCGGACACGAAAGTTTCAAGCTCGACGCCGTATCCTTCCAATTTACAGCGAAAAAATGAAGCTGCTGCGGGGCAAACGTTGCCTCGTAAAATCGAGCATCAACTAGAAAAAAAATTGATCTTCTTGGTTTCTTTTGTTAAGCCTCGCGCTTAGGACAGATTAAGACGTCCGTCACGTTTGGAAAACGATCGTAAACGAGCCTCGGTGTATATTAGCTTGGCGCGAGGATGTTCCGCGAAGGAAAAGAAGGATTCATGTGCACCGAGACTCTAGTTGGCTCGGATACAGAACAAACTACTTGGCCAGACACCCGGGCACCTTATTTCAGATAAGGGAAGATGTCTGTTGAGACCAATAGTCGTGCCAGATTCGCTTGGAAAAATTTTTACCACCGTCGAAAGCTGCTATTTTCTGCCCCCGTGCTCGACGCCGGCATAGAGAGATGCCCTGATGGATGACGCTGGCGGTTTTAATTGATCGAATCAGCGCACTTTAGGTAATGAAATTCCATCGCCACGCTGTTAATTTCTCGATTATGACCATTTTAATGAACTTTCCCGGCGTATACTTTAAGGAAAATGATTCTTCGTACGTTCGTCGCGCGATAAATTACGCCGGTTTATTTTTCGTCCCGACTTTATGGTATTCATAACTTTTCCGCCGTCGCGGAATACGTATCCCGTGTTTTATACTTGTATCGTCTGGTTCTGCATCGTTTATGAGATTGGAAGATAAACTGGCTATCTTTCTCGCCTTACCCCCCCGCTATACGTCTCGTATTCTCCGCGAAGTTTTACCTTTATCCTCGAATACGATGAAAACGCTATCCGGTTCCACGGATATAATAATTCTCGAATTCTCCCGTGTTTTTCAACGCTCTATATTCCACGCGAGTGTCACTTTCCCGTACTTCGATTCGCCGTAATTTCTTGCGGTCACCGCTCTTTGACTTTCCATCGAACCGACTATACTCGCTGGAATTATTTCTCCATCGACTTCGCGACACCGTCGTGCATTACCGCCCGTAATTTCCTGCGTTTCTTCTATCGATCCTTTTCCAACTTTGCGGAAAAAGACGGCGTTTAATGTACCACTCTGCGGTTTTTAATTTCATATATAATATCCACTATTCACGTACTCCGCTCTGTGAATCTTTATGACGTTTTGTAAAGCGAATCTTTAATAGCGCCCTGCATTTTATGGCCTCTGATTTTCATACCACTTATTTTGTATTCCTTTCGAAGGTAATTTGGATTTTTTAGATAAACCTTAATATTTGACAGATTGTAAGTTTGTTTTATTTTTCTTTAGCTAATTATTCGATTATACAAAATGTTAGACGCCGGTCACCGGTGACCAGCATGGCAGTCAACGTGTTAAAATAAAAGAGCCAAATATCATAAAAATGATGTATCAAATTTATTGGGAATAAACTGTTTGGAGGGACTTTTTACTAACCCGGTAGCTGAAACGTTTGATCAATGGACCGCAGCATCAATCAAACCTTCTTGCACGAATCGGTACGCATCAGTCTGTGTTTGCACCTTGATCGAATCGTGACGGTAAATCAAAGCCGTGTCGAGCCATTCTTTCTCGTTTCACCAGCTTCTGCTCGATCTATCGAACATCAATGACACGAGGGTTAAGGGTTGTTTTAGGGGCGGTACGTTGGCACAGAGCGAATCTCTAACGGGACGTGCAGTCAATTTTGTAGGATGAAGTTGAGCCACGTGCAAACAGGGTGGTAAGAAAGTACATAATACTCGTGTGTTACCGAAATAACTCGAGAAGAAAAGTATCCAGAAAATTACAATTTTTAATAATTAAAACTCTGCGATTCCTTGATTAATCTACGTTTCTGTTTCACGCTTAAGTGTTCCAAAATGTAGGCAAACGTTCAGGTGGCGTTAAAATGTTGCAATCACCGGACAATTTCAATTTCAGGCCTGCGATGCCATGGAACCGTAAGGGGTGGCACGATAAAGGAGCGCCGACCGCAAGGAACGCTGCAGCCGCTGACCTAGACAGCACGGTTGGCAGGTAGGCGTCTATTCGTTTACCCAATTATAAAACGACCGTCCGAGCATAACGCGGAAAATCGCGAGCCTCGACCATTATTTCCCTAACACCCTGTACGGTTACGCCTGCGGACACGGGCTTGTAGCCTTCCTAAAACACGTCGCTGAAATTTATCTCGTCTCGTAAACGTAACGTTTGCCACGCTCGTAGCCGGCATTTGTCTGGATTCGTGACACGGGCCAATTTACATCGCACGGCGAACTCGCTGGGGATCTATCCGACTCACTTTCGGCAACGAGGATCGTAAGAATCGACGACCGTTCTCTATAATGGACCGGTTCGCGTTTTCAGGATTGCTTTTCTGCCGCCGCTGTTTGTTTTGCCAATTTCTCAGGGACTCCCCGTTTCTTGTTCTTGGTGGACACCGAGATTCTCGAGTTTTCCAAAGCATACAATTAAAAGATCGTGCGCGGAAATGTGTCAAGGCTGGCAACTAAAAGGTTCCCTCTTCGTTGTCTCGTTGCGTTTCCTCGCGGCTAATGTGAAAACTCGCTCGACAAATATTTAGAACCGATCGGTTCTAGAAGAAGCTGCGCTCCCCTTTGATACTCCCATTTGATACAGTTTGTTAAATTTTCGTCGATCGTTTCAGACGAGCAACCCTTTTTCTTTTACTATCAAGGGGTGCAAATTATGCCCATTAAATAAAAATAGTACGTTTAATTTTAATCAGTCCTGTAGATTTAGATGACAATTAACTCGGCTCCTTCGTGCGAGGGTTAACCCCCCAAAGCTATCATGAGATACCACCCCTGTACCAATTTCATTATTATGTATAGAGCAAAGTACCTACGTGAGAGGACTGGCAACTCGAATAAGCACTGAAATAGTTAACGTTCCGGTTCTTCAATTGTTTGATAGTATTAATGGTCTTAAGTGGGCATATTCTCGAATTCTATCACGCTCCATCGCGGCTTTAAAACAATTTCAAATCAAGCTTGTTTGCGGAATCCGTGCATAGCAGCGGCAATTTCATATGGTCCCGGGGCATTCCATGCATCATCAGATAGCGTACGACGCGCGCGATGCATCGTGGGGGTTTTGAACGTGTTAAAGGAACATAAGCATCGCGACCCGACATCGCTATTGATCCGAATACCGAATCGAAACTGGACAACGACTGACGTATCGATTCCCGGTGTCGTCCCAGTTACCTCGAATCGCTCGTGTAAAGGATAACCGAGGCGGCCAGCACGCGTTTCTTCCTCGGTTTCCGGCCGATGGATTCCGGATCGAGGCAAAGAAACGATGCACCTGGCCGAGAGGCGATCGAACGAATCGACGCGGCTGCTCTTCGTGAATTTTTCGAGCCAACCTTGACACGGTTCGATGCTCGTGTGCTCTCTTTCGTTGATGTTTGTTTCTGCTATTGGTAGCGGTGAAGCTATCCAGAGATTCCTTAAATGTTGCTCAAAGTTTCACTGTTTTTAACCAATTTACTGTATTACTCGTAGCTGATTAATTTAACTATACGGGAATATCTTGATTGTATAGTTTAGCCTTTGATTGAAACCACATACCACTCCACGTTGATTATCGATCACGCGGTTACAGTAGTCATGGTGTCCCTTTTCCAGGTGAAGATAAAGAACTGGCTAGATTGCTTAAGCTTCAAATTAAGATGCTTGTAAGATAAGTGCCGTAGTAATTAAGCCAGAGATGTTCTACCTAAGCTCGCAAGCTTAAAGAACTTTCTGCTGTCCTATTAATCACCACGGTGTACGGTTTTACGTCGAATACATTCAGGTATTAACGAACACGTTTGCTTTTCTTTACTTATATCTACAGCTCCCTATTTTGCCAGATTTTCAATCTTTCTTTTGGTCTTGACTATTTTCCTGCACTATTTACAAAATAATTTTCCCTTCATACATTATACGTGTTCAGTAAGTAAACGATCCCAATAGTTACAGCTACGATCGAAATACAGATTACATATGCTACTAAATGGACACAGAAGTCGTAAAGGATCTCTTCCATTTGGAAATTCACCATCTCCTCCCTATCTTCTTCCTCTGACGGTCTATCCTCGTGGTTGACTTCTATAACGAAATAGTTTTAAGTAACTTTTTCGCTAGTTTCCTGTAGGGGAAGTCCTTTTTCCTCCCACGATGTATCCGATCAAAATTAATGACCTGACCTTGGGTCAAATACTCGCTAAACGAGACTTTTTTCTTCTCGGTAGCGTCTCTTTGCTTTTCTGGCTTTCTTCGTTCCTGTTCATTTTCTTCCCTCTGCCTGACTGTAACGGAGTTACGACAATTTTATTAATCCGTCCGCCCCCGTCGCTTCTTTATTGCGTTAAGAATCGAAGATGTGGAAAGAAAATAAGGTCCCCTCGTTTCGAGTAACTCGCCACGTTGCTTGCATTGAAAACATGATTACGTGGGAAAGGTAAAAGGTCCTGCTGATGTTTTTAAATGGAACGATAATTAGTTTAATGCCGTTTTATATATTTTTAACGAAGCTGGAGATGAAAGATCGGAAAAGGGCTTTGCTGTTTCGCAAAGGAGAACTGATTTGAAATATTTTTAGAATATTGAAAGAGACTGTGCAGTTAATTGTTTGACAATAGAAGCGCAACAAGTGGCTTTGAAGGAAACGAATTCAGTTTTGCAGACGCGAACCGCGGATAAAAGTACATCATTATTTTCACTTTTAACAGCTATTATTTTTATCATTTCAATTATTGCGAAAAACTGTGATTATTATCTCTTCAGGACTGTAACTAGAGATTAAGCTAAATTAATTCAATTATATCATAAATGATTCTTTGTTAGATTCACAATCTTTAAAGTTATTAAACTGTATACATTTTTCAGATTAATGTTTCAAACGCTTTCAAAATCTAACAACTGCAATTTACTGTTCGCAAAGTTTTAGCCCACTGAATTTTTAACTTGAATAGACGACAATAAAATATTTCGTAGAAAGTGTCCACCGTTTACCTGCATCAATTATTCCCGCACGGTTTACGATTGATACAGTTACGGTTGCAATTATTGAAAGCAATAAAATCGTAAAAGCCGACTGTATTGTTCCTGCAGAATCCGGGTAAATCCTTTTATTGTGCAATAATTCCATTTTCTTGTCGCAACCTTTATCCATTCGATGGCCATCCAATCATACCGACCTCGTGAAAGCATTGTCGGTTCGTGTCAGAACTGTTTTGCACGTGTTCGCAATAGCCAGATGTTTCGGCTCTTTTAAAACTATTACAAGCCATTTCGTAGCGTGTAATTGCCCCTGTACGTCACGGGACCGATATTTCGATTCCGTCCCCCTCCGTTCGATGGACTTTTCGCACGCACGCCGCTTTTCAATTTCTTCCACGCAATTATTCGAAAACACTTTCCTTTACAGCCGCAATTTTCGTTGTTCCTTCGCCTTTCAAATCGAATCGATCCTTAAAGGGAAATCGTACGAATACGTTTCGAAAGCTCCAAGCAACGATCGCATAATTTCCTTCTTATTTTCTTCGCACCCTTTGCCTTTGAAATTTTCAAACGCGAATTCAGCGCTCTTTAATTATTTAACCTTCTATGTACTCTTTGAAGCAACATATTAAATTTCAATTACAAATTAAATTGAAAATTTTCTGCCCATGCACATTATAATTTAAGGATGTTATAACGAGTAAACGTAATGAAGCAAAAATACGGATTGCAGAAGGATTATACTCGAATTACGGAAATTTTTCCTTTATATAGTTTAAGGTAGAAGTGAAATATTCAGAGAATCCCTTCTAGAAAATGTACCATGATTGCTGGCTAACAAATGCGCTACACGTGCGAAGGACTGGGTCACTTCGGAGGATCAACCGAAAGGGATCCCATTCAGGGAGGGTCCTGTTATATTATATTACACCGTACGACCCGCGAACGGTTAATTTTCCAACGACCGAAAGGAACAACACGCTGATTGCCAGATGTTGAAAACTTTTCACGGCAGAAGAACGTTCGAGCGGGAAATTTTACGAGCCATCCGATGGAACTTCATTAAAGGTGAATTTTCGACGCGATCAGATTTTCTCGTTGAAATTCCTTCGATCGGTTCGCCCTCGACCGTTTTATAATTCCTCTCGTGACGTCGAGTATCCGAGCGATTGATTAATCGAGCGGTGAAATTAAAGATTCTAAGTTGGTTTTTGCGGTGATTTATGCGTTACAGAAATTCAGTCATCGATAAATAATTCTACAAAAATAAATAACTAATATCTCTATTCGTCCCTTCTTTTGTATTTTTTGAAATTTTTTATGTTGGATTTGAAAGAAAGAACAAACCTTGGTGCTGAGTATCCTTTCTCGAGGTTCCCTGCGAAAGGACAAAGAGCTCTGCGAGAAATTTATCGGAACAAGGTTATTAGGGTAAAAGCTGCTTACGGCCGTTGCCTTATCTCGAGGCTGATCCATCGAGTTTCGGTGAAAATTTCTCGAAATAACGAACGAAGCGGTAAAGATTAAAAAGGAAGACAAGAAGGTCGCTGCGATTTCTCGCGCAGCAAAGGTTACGTCCGCGGTGACAGGACCCACCGTTCGATTTTTCTCGGCATCGATCGAGCCTACGATCGATACGCAACCTGGTGCGAATACTGTGCGCGCCACGATCGAACAACTTCAACCTTGAGCTCGTTTTTCTCACGGGTGACATCCTTTTCATTCAGCGCAACGACGAAGAATGATTTTATCGTTGAAATTATTTGGCACAGATTTATCGTCTCCTTCCGTGGAAACACCGGACAAATGCTTGCACGTGTTGCGATGCGTTCACATTTTTAATCTCATTGTATCGTGAAATTTGTCCTGTCGTGTCGGCGGAGATCTGGGACGGGTTATAAAATATCGAAGGAAATTCTATGCAATCTTCCTCGTGGGAATAACACGTGTTTTCTGTGATTTTTTATCAATTTCAATTCACCTTTATTTTGAACTAAACGGTATTTTGTACTGTGCTCAACAAATCTTGCATTTTCGAGGCAAAAGATCGTAATTCCCTCTGGCAGAGTTGTCGAAGAATCGAATTGTAGCCAGAAATGAATTATCAAGCCTCTCTTCCCTGTCAGAGCTATTCCAATATCCTGTCGTCTATCGTGAAATGTGCACCGAGCCTCGATTGTGTAACGTCCACGAGAATTCACCGCAGAACGCGGAGCATTTTGAATCCAAGATCGCGAAGCTGTTTTGCTGTGAGAAAATACAATCATATTCCTTAACATTCCAAGTATTCGGGACAATATCTTCGGTTCTGTGTCTCATCGGTTCGTTCAGCAGCCCTTCGATGCTCAGAAGTTATTTTCTTGCTGCTCTTTCGGGCGTATTTTGTTGCTATTGTTGTATAGTTTCGAAGTTGAACAATCAAATTTATGCATTCATGAAATTTCTTAAAGGCCTTTATAAAATTATCAAATTTAATACTCGAAAGTTACCAATTCTTCCAGTAACACAAGTCAACCGTTAAACTCTTAAATCTTAAGAGTAAAATATTAGCGTTGTTTGTTCTCGACAAGTTCTTTCATCCTTTAATGGAACTTGCACTGCAATTTTCGGACGTCTGCCACTCGAATCCCGACCGGAAGAGTCGCGAGGAAAATCGAACACCTTCTTGCCCGAAGTGTGCCACGAAGGGATTGGCCGGCGTTAAAGCTATCGATAGTTGCGAACAAGTAGAAACGCAACGAGCTCGTTGCAGAAAAGACTTTCAGCGACCGTAAAACTATTATCGCTGCCTCGGTTCGGTAACGACACCTCGGGATCTTTCTGTTCGGGCTATATTTTCGCTTTCAATGGGGCGAGGAAGCGTTACGGTTAGGTAGCCTCGAAAAGGACGAGTGGCAGGTCTCGTCTATCCTGCGAGTTTTACAATTACTCGAATCGGTGGTCACGGTCGATTCGGATGACGAGCCATCGTAAACGTCTGGCATTCCTTCGAATAAATAGCTCATCTCAGCAAATTGATAGGGCTCCTTCCGTCTTCGTTCGCCACGATTTCATGCACCGTATAATCGTCGATGAACGATCTTCCAAAAGTTCAAGGATATATTTTTGCTCCAATTTGCGAGCAGACGGTGTAAATCGAGGGGAGACATCCGTGATTTATCACCACTAATTCTTGATTACATACGTATAAAAATTAATTCGAGTGTCATCACCTCACCTAATTGCCTTTTTAAAAGAAATCAAAGTCTATCACAAATTGTAATAGCATGTTCCTAGTCGCTCATTAAAAAATCTAAATAAAAAAAAAAAAAATTAATTCGAAAAGCTTCAGTGGCTGCAGAAATTCTGAAGAACCTCGAGCGCCATTGCGTGTCAACGAGAAATGTCATCGGTCAATTTCTTCGTCCGTTTTCCTCGAATTTCCGGCAATCTGCGATATCTGGTTCTGTTTTTGCAAGAAATCAATCCCCGCTTCTCTCTTTCCGGTTCCGAATACACGCTTCCCTCGGTTCCCAGGTCGGGAACGACACTTTCGTGAAACTCTACACGGGGGAGAAATTGGCGCCGGAAACAAAGACCATTTTCATCGGCACGAGCCGAATCGTGTACGTTGCCTTACGAGCGTTCGTGTACACGAAACGATCGCAATTTGACACGTGCGTCCTTCGCTGGATGCAAATCGGAATTCCGACGAAATTCACCCTCGCCCGTTCGTATTGGCCGCTCGATAAAACCCGAAAGATTATTTTTCACCACCTACCGGCCACCCCTTAAGTGAATTTTTCAAGGATCCCATCCCCCTTGGTTCGCTTCCGACGTTTCAAGGCTGCGAAGGACATAATCCATCTGCATGCAATGAATTGTTGGAATGAAAACAACGCGTTATTACGCGATAATATTTTCTACAACTCCGCACGATAATTGGACGTCGAGAATTTCTCAAGAATTCTGCGATCTATCGTGCCAATTATTGCTTTCGGTGTACCTCAGCAGTTGTATCTGTTTTAACACTTTGACAAAAAATTGCACTTAATTTTATATTCTATTTCCACAATATTTTGTTATTTCTATTATCTATGATTTGTAATATCCAATGGGAAAATTTTCAACCAAATTTTAAATAAATTTCTAATGGAAATTCAAGTGTCACCCATACATGGGTGACATAGCAGTCAAGGTGTTAAGTTAAAATTTAAGACTGTGATCTTTCATCCCCCTGAACTGTTACATAAGGTGTCAAATGGTATCTATTTTTCTGCTTGAAGAATTGTTCCATTCGCAAAAATTCCAACGCACTGTTTCAAAAATATGCTGCTATAAATTTTCTAAATTGCTCCCGGACCACTTCATCAGAACGACGCTCGTATCACAGTCGAACGTCAGCGAGGTCCTCTGAAATTTTTACATCTCTTCAGAAACGATTCTTCGCCTTTTTCTTTAAACTTTAATATCGGAGTAGCCGATAGAAACACTTCGCTGAGTTTAAATTTAGCGACGATGGTCTCGGTTTTTCTTCGGCGAGCGACGGAATATTTTTAGCGGGACGTTTGTTATTACGAATGTTCCACCTGAAGAAACGGAATTTCGTGGAAATCTGTGCAAGGTGAACGTTTTATAGCATTTCGGAACGGGGGATCCCGTGGGCGGAAGCGTTTTCGAGGGTTCGACCAGACCGAGAAAGTCATCTTTTAGCAAGAATTCGATCTCTCGCGAAGGTGTCCGGTTGCTCTTCAATTAAAACTCTACACCGCCGGTCGACGTTGTTACGAAGCAGATTGAAGAGGATTTTTGTCATTCGCGAGAAACTTCGCCTCGTATTACCGGCTAATAACGTCATTTTTCTGAAATGCACGAGGACCGTCGTTTTCTGCATGCAAAGTCTCTTGCGCGAGGATACAATTCACTTTTCCGTAATAAACGCGCTTCAGTTATTCACCGGTCCGGATAAAAGGATTACCGAAGTCGATTTAAATTGTTCGAAAGATCGCTCGGAAACTATCCCGTTGGGATTGAATTCGAAACGTTACTTGTCTCTTTAATTATACCTCCCTGTTGATTCTCCGTCAAGTCGAAATATGCGAATAGATTTTCGTGGAAGTTACGAAAGTTTAATTTTCTCGGATAAACTTCCATCCCGTGGGAGGATCGAACCCGCTTCCTACGAACGAACAGCATCGACAGCCCGCTTTCAACCCTTTAAGCCAAACTCGTTTCTTGTCGGCAAACATTTGCAAACTGACACTTCAGTTGCTAGAATTTTTATAGTGGCATTATTAAAATACTCTGGACTCGTTTCTAAATGAAAAATTTTTAGAAATCATCTTTGTTGGCTAAGCTTTTGCAGATGTTTAAAAATATATCAGTGATTGTTAATTGAGATTGTTAATTGAATTATTACATTTATTAATTTCTATAAAATTTGTAGGAAAAATATCGAACGTTTGTTCCCAGCGATATTTCTCGGTGAAATATTCATAGAAAATCGAACAGAGTAAACTGAATAATTTGTCACAGTTAGAGGGGTTTGGTACGGGAACAAGCTTTTTCCTCCCCAATACTCATTTTATTATTTATGTATTTGATGAACAGCGGCTACCAGAGGATATCGTGTAATTAAGGGTCCTGGTAACGCACACCTGGCCAAGGAACGACATTAATTAAAATCTATTAACGACTCCCTGTGGTTGGTGGTTGACGTGTAATATACAGTTTCATTCAAAAATAAAAGATTATTTTATAAACAAAAATAAGGCAATTCAATGTAACATTTAAATTAAAAAATTCAAAGATTTAATCAACTTGTAATTATAGTTATAATGTACTTCAAATAATTTTTATTTTAATTGCAATTTGTCTTGAGAGATTTATTAACAGGAAAATGAAACTTTAATTAATATCATGGTATCATGCTAACAATCTAAGGTACAAAAGTTGAAAATGTAAACTTGAAAATTGACCGATCATTAATTGTCCGACATGTCTGACCAAATACGTTTATTTTCACTGCAGCAGTTAACCCGATAAATAACTCTGAAAAAATTCCCGTTTCACGTCTGCCATTTCTCTTCGATTTTCGCCCCTTTACGACAACGGACAATGCAGAACGTCGCGAATCGATTTATCGGACAGAAATAAAATTCCAGCGAATCGACTGCCACCGAAGGCACAGGGGATGAAGACACGGACACATCAGACAGTGAAATAAAGATGATGGAGACGCGAATCAATCCCGAACGGGGGAAGTTTATTCAGCAAGTGGATCGATCGGGTACCTCTTTCGCCGCTGACTTTACGACGGTATAACGCGATTAAACGGTCGTTTTTATTCGTAATCGTATCGATCGATCCTTTGAATCCGTTAACACTAGCGACGCTTCGAAAACTCAATTGGAACGCAATGATTGAATCTGGTTACGATCACTTTGACGCTTCCTGGCGCTTTGCAATTATTGTTTCATACCTTTTCAACCCTTCTGTCCTTTCGAAGATTTTAATTTTAGATCACTGCAAAAGTTTGCCCCTTAAGTAATTCTTCGAATTGGAAAGGAGAAATTTTTGACGATTATTCGTTCAATTAATGTTTCAACGGATTGTAATCATGTAAAATTAAATCGTAACAAAATAATAAAATCCGCTGCTTTTTAATGGGAGCTGTTATCGACGTTGATGGTCTTTATTAAATTTTTCTTGTTATTAAATTTTCACAATCTGCATCGAGTCGAATGCCACGTACAGCTAGTTGCACAAATCAATAAACCGGTTAAAATTTTGCAATTTTCCAAAACTCGGATTAACATCGAACCTGAAGATCTCCAATCGTTATCGAATGATTCAGAGAGGATGAAGCTATTTCTTATCGTACCGGATTCATTAATCTTCGATCGAATCGTCCTTTGATTAAAATTTTCACGGGAAAATCTCTGAAATTCTCTGATTTTATTTCCCAATTTTCGTACACAGTTGTCGATACCAGTGCAAATAAAGATAAAATATATATATTGAATTCGAATTAATTTCCTTTGTACGATACAAACATCGCATCCGTTTGAATTTTAATTAAATATATTATATTTGCGACAGGTATTTGCAGAACATTAATCTTGTTTGTAATACTATGTTCTCCTAAATAAATATACAAATGTTTATTAAATTAATTATCCTAGTATACGAGGAACCATTACCTGGATCCATTAGTACCCATAATAATTATTCTTTTTTTTGCTGCAATTTATCTTACAGCCTTTTCAGAATTTTTCAAGTGCTGTCTTTTAATATATCAACAATGACAGTTTCATGCAAAAAATTGCCTATGTCTTAGTGCAAGCAACTTCGTACAAAAATAGCCTGCGACTACGTCAAAGCGCACGAAAAGTTATGGCGAAACTGCACGAATCCTCTTAGTTGTGTCGAATAATCTAGCGAATTCTCTTCGATTTTTCTCGTTCCTCGAATATCAACGGATACATAATGGACGAGCACCGAAACCGTACAAGCCTTTCTTTCGTGACCTTTGAATATTCAACGATATTTCGCCGTCCGGTTGCCCGGAACGATTCAATTCCTTGCACGAGAAAACGAACGACTGTACGTGGACGATAAAAAACAGCGATACCGATGGAAAAACGAAATACTCGTAGGCAGGTTGCATGATAAACCGGATTATCCGCCTAGCCTCGTGTCGGTGTTTGATAAATAACAACCGTTTGTCCGTATTCGAAATAAACGGAGTAAACTACGAGGATGAAGATTTACCGTGCCGCGATCACCGTTCAACACCTTTTTCTTTTGTACAATTTTCACCGGAGATTAATTCGACCGGAATTTTATCGCGTTCGCGTTCATTCCGCGTAATTTGTTTCAAAATTGTCCGAATTCTGTCGCGGAGGGACGAAAAGCGTTTCAGATGCATGCCAGAGGTTATTGATTTTGTTGTTTGTCGAATTTCTCCGAGTGTAAAGTTTAAAAATTTCACAAATATATCAAGATTTACTTGTTGAATTTTTACGAGAACTGTAGTCGAATTCTACTACAGGTAACCCTCCTATAACACGGTAGATAGGTTCCTAGAAAATGCCGTATTGCGTGAAACCGTGTATAGGATGTCGTGTTCTAGGAGGGTTCCCGCAATTTATGAATCGTAGGAAGGCAATCTGTACATTTAATTCCGTAATCTGAGTCTACATGAAGAATGGTCGTATAATAATGTATAAAAAAGTCTTGCACAATCCCAATTTGCATAATACCCCTAATTTTATTTCTTAAGCTAAATAAATGCGAAGTAGTAATTGGATACTTGCCAAGGTTGTAACATTTTACACCGTCGATAACTTGGACGTTTTATAGGCAACCGGCGATGCGGTAAAATGCAAAATAGTCAACTATATACCTGACGGAAACGATTCGGTAAATTTCTTTTGGGGTACCTTTATTTCATTTATCGAACGCAGAAAGAGAAGAAGATTTCTTTTGTTCTCTTGCTTATTTTATTTCTGTTATCGACTACGTATATACCACGAAACAACGGACAGGTATCTGTAAAATGTATGGAACCTGAACGTTTTCGTTAATTCGTTATGAGCCGGGCTAGAAAGAAACATTTTGCTCGTTTCCCGATTCGTGTTCCATATTTATCGATGAACAATTTATCGTGCCACGAGAGCTAAACTATCTTTCATTTCCTCGTGAAACGTTGCAGTCTTCTCCTCCATTAATCTTCGGTTTGATACGCTTCTTTTACGCTTAAGTAGTCCTTTAGTGTCCTAACCCAGATTTAACTCTTTGCCTCTGCCGGCTCTTCGCTCGAAATTACTTGACACTCATTCCATTGACTTTGTACTATGAAAACTTCAGGAAATTTACTCGATTTCAATGAACTTCTGAACTTTGGCCAAAGACTATGATCTTTGAACATACGTCGCGCCTTGTCTTCATAAAGATTAATACAAACTCTAACGAAGGAATCTTGGTAATTTATATAAAATTGTATTATTTTGGGGATATCTTTTCTTAATATCGAATCACCCTATGATTTATTTTGCCTTAATATTGTAATAGTATACAAAAATATGAATTTTTATTCTATCGTCTAATAGCAAATGAAAGGACTTTGAATTTTGTGACGGACATTATTCTTTTGTTTCGTTGTTAAAGCGAGTTGATCATAATTAATGGAAATCGATATTTTAACTATTGAACGCTTTTGAAGGTAGGGGAAGATCGAAGACGGGAACATGTGGCACAATATCGCTCGAATGTCTGTTAACCTAATTTCATTTCATAACAGATTATTTAGACGTAAAAGAACAAAGGTTAAAGAAAATCGTGGTCTGACCGTTCTAATCAATTGACCTCAACCTGATTGTTCAATTGCGACACAGAAATGTGTCGATCACACGGAAGTCGTATTGTTCAAAAATCAAAGGGGCATCCGTGAGATTATAAAAGCCATCAGTGATAGCTTCGTTCAATATTCGTCGCCTGTTCGTGCATTCTCTTTGTATGAAATATTGCATACTTTGAGTTAATAAATTCTTTTGTTGCACCCCTTTAAACGGAAGATACGGAACTGCGTTTCGTTGAAATATAGATTGCACTCGACGACGGGAGTTCTTGAGATCATTTTTTAAAAGCTCATTATAAATCATTTGCAAAAGGATGTCACGTCTTTAATCAGTTGCAATACGCGCGAGGCGCAAACACCGGAATGCTACGAAACACGTGACAAATTATGAGCCGTCCGGGACCACGAGGTCTGCTGAGGCAGCACGGACGGTCCATCGGTGTTCTCAGGGCGAATCGTTTGCACTGGCAAACGTTCGCACGTGCCGTGGCCGACCGTTAAGAGTAACGACGAAACTTTTCCATTTTGCAGCGTATGGCGTGGCGTAATTTCGCCACCGCCACTTAGACTTGCGGGCTTAGTATTCCGTTCTAACTTTGTTCAGACTCGACGCTGGCGATATTTTAGTGGCACTGGCACAACGCGTCGAAATTTCGAACAGAAATCATGTATACCCATCGTAACCGAAACTGTTAATCTCGTGTAAACGGCTAATTCGGATGCGAAATTAGCATCGAAGACGAGCCCCTCCGTTTTATGCTCACCGTTCTACGCTTTACGAGGATGCGTTAACGGAATATCCCGGAATAATTACTGTCCCCGTGAATATTAGAATGCACGACCACGGGACCAGAAAGGAAGATTTTTATGGGGGAACTGGGTGAATCTCTTCACGGATTATGTTGGAGTCGCTAATTTGATCCGTGACCCCTTACATTCTTCCATTAACCCCTTCAGGGTTGTTATGGTTTGGAAGAAATTTATTTAAAGTAATAATTATACAGAGAAGAAAAATGGCTATAGTGAACTGTGTGACGACTAATTATTATTTTGTTTAAAAACGCATGGAAACTCGTGGTTAGTATGTATTCTCAACAAGGGTTAATCCATCCGTTCGTAATTAAAGTTATCAATTATCGTCTCGATTCGACTGCCCTCGATCGTAACAAAAAGTCGCTGCATCTGAAGCTTCACCCAGCTCGATTCAATCGAATTTCCGCCAATAAACTTCCCCGACCGCGCGATGCTTTTTATTCGGACTCTTTTTCAGCTTGGAACAGATTTTTCCGATTCGAAACTTCGTTCCATTAACGAAGCCACGTTAACAAACTTGCCAAAGCTTTGTCGTAGACCGCGTGTGTTCAGATTCGATTATTACACGCTGCAGATTGTTAGTGCGGCGGCGAAGGGTGCAAGGGAGCACGTTAATAGAAGTAGTCACACTTAATGACAGCGAAACGCGGGGGCTTTGCTCGAATTCACCCTCTGTCCCGGCGATACCATCATCGTGGTTTTCGACCTATTTTCAACTTTGCGCGCCACCGCTTTGAGAGTTAATATCGTAGAAGTTGCCGCGGAGGATGAGGGCTGCATTTTCCACGAGGATGCACGCATAGCTTACTTTACCCACGATTGGTCTTTGACCTCATTCCACGCTATTTCACTCGACAAAGTATTTCTTTTTTTTCGCCAGAGCGGTCTTTCAGCGATTTTTACCGACGGATTTCGAAGAACGTCCCTTTTTCGACGTCCACCCTCTGCTCGCAGGGGAGCGCGATTTCGCGATAGGTGAGACTCCGGGGAAACGTACGTACCGCGAATTCTAAAGCGAAAAGCACCAAGTTTTCAAACTAGTTTTTGCCTCGAAACGATTTTTCGTCGGTCGAATATGCTCAAATTTCTTTGCACGATTATCCATCGGGACGAGAGAAACTTTATTAAACTTGAAATTAATTGTACCCTTTCAGCTCGAAATGAAAAGGTACAATGGCTGTTTTATTTTAAAACAGACTGTGTTCAGGTTTCATAAAATCAGAGTAGAATCAATTTTTACTATGTTAACAAAATTAGAGGGAAAAGCTCCAAAGGTTAATTACTCGAAACAAAATTAGCGAAAGCGAACAAACAACACAGGAAAGAAGTTATTTTCGTGGTTGTTTGTTCTTTCGAAACTTTAAGAGCAAAAAAGGAGCCGCGTCCTTTTTATCATTCAACCACGTTCCTCCGGTAAGCAGATTTTAGTCGAACACCTTTCTTCTGGCAGCTAAATCGAATACCAACGTAATTTCTTGCGAGCTCGTTAATATCTTATTAGCAAGTTGCTTTCACTTAACGCAATTTCCCGTCGAGTTAAATTGAAACTCTCGTATAGCTACTTAATGTTTGATTAAATGTAAATTGCTCAAAGTGTCGAGCAAACTCTTGGTCGTGTGGTGTGCGAAGGCCCAAGAAGATTCGTCCCTAGGACAGTAATTAATGGCATGGTATTATGCGATCAACATTCGATGACATAATCGAATCAAATTTCATTTGTATTTTAAACAATTTCTAATTGTAATTTTCGACTTTCGTCGAATTTTCCCGCGAATCCAGGTTTTTAATTTCAATCTTTTAGAACAATCAGTCTGGACAAGAAGAAATAAACGAAAGGAGCATCGTCTGAAATCGAACGAATTGTTGTTTATTCTGCTGGTCGAGAGGGAAACGCTTTAGCGAGTGCGAAATGTAAATCAGCTTACGGCGGAGGCTCTTGCCGGAATGCTCGAAACCTTGCCCGAGTGTCATTTATCGTTAGATACTTGTTGCGTGAAATACTTTGCCCATCAAGTGGAAAAAAGTGGAATCGAGGAAACGGTGATCGATCGAGGAGGCACTCGACTGTACTCGTGATGATTTATTTGCCGCTGAGAACCTGATTGGCCAGGTTAAGTCGTTGAAACGACTTTTGACGCCTTTCATAAAGTTCAGGATATTAATGATAAAAATTGATTCAATGTTTGTATCACACCAGTTTTATTTTTGCTCAATTGTTATTTCAATTTGGAATCGGAAGTTGATGGAAGGGAATGTTTGTCGAGCGTACTTTGCGTTTTCTAAATTGAACGATATGAGTTTCTCCCAGAAAAGTAACGCGATTTCAAAATTCCCGTTTGCGAACGGGAAAGAGATAAATTACTGCGTCAACGTTACAGTTTCTATTTACCCGTTTGTCAGAAATAAAATTCACCCACAGCGCTAAAAAACTTTTGCACAATCTCCTTCCCCTTCCATACCCTAATATTTTTCAAATTTTTGTTGATTGTTTGGAAAACGAACCCACCTTTGAGCAACCCCTGCTATTTTCAAACTTTCGTTCGGCATGTTTCCGACAAACAAATGGAAACCTAACCCATGAAGCTTAGTTTCGCAACGGTCTCTTTCGTTCCTGGGTAACCGCGATCCTCTGCGTTATCATGCGAAGTAACTTCACTTTCATCCCTCCAATTTCACGTTGAACCTCATGGTTTTTGCGAGCCAGGAGGAGCAACAATGAGAAAACTTTCAACGACCCTTGGTCCGCGCAGTTTCACCGATTTTATACATCCCCTTACTCTGATATTTAACGTTAACCGTATTGGGGATGGCTAAAATTACAGACTAAGTATTGCACTAACGATTCGAAGTAACAAATTCGAAGATTAAATCGAGAAATTGGACTTAATTATCATTCTATGGTCAAAGTTTTGTAATATGGATGATGAACACAAAGCTTATAAAATATCTTAAAGTATCAACCCAACCATGATTAACTAGAATATTTTTAAACGTATAATTTAAGAGTTATTTATTTTACAAAGGGATAAAATTACTTTTAATAAATTATAAAGGTCTCAGCGTTTATTGCCCGTAATACTCTTTGTTTTAAAGACATTATCTCGAAATAGAGCATTTCAGTTACAGTCTGTTTCTTGTTCGCAGTAATGGGAATGCAGTGTACTTCCGGTAGGAAGTTCCTGAAAATTAATGTGCAAAAGCTGACTGCATAATATACAATGAGAATAACAGAGAAAGAAAATTCAGCGATAAAGAAGAACTGTTTTTCCCAAAACCAATTTCGAACAGCAAGATTTATTTGTTAATTATTTGAAAATTTCTGTTCTTAATTCGGTTAGCTTGAAGAAATTCGCGAAACGAAGAATTTTTAATAAATCTAATAAAATATTGCAACACTTGTCGCACCCTCTGCTCTCGTTTTCCCCCCGTTCAACGCGAGCCAAGATATTTATACTGCGCGAAAAGGCGTTAACGAGTTTTCGTCAATGGAACCGAGACGAGCGCGACGCTCGCTTTTCGGCGCCGAGCATTTTGCATAACCGTATATACACGGTTAATTTTATGGAAATTGCGTTCCTTTAATTCCCCCCACCCTCGAGCGAGAAAACTTGCAAAGAGAACAGAACGGCGGCCAATCTAGGGAAACGTTCGAGACCCTACGCGTTCTCTTCTTGAAACTTCGATTCGAAGCGATTGTTTAACTGAAAAACGTGTGACCCGGTTAGAACAGGTTCAATTTGTTTCGCTTTAACGAGGAAGATTTTTAGATTGCGTTAAAAAGAGGAAGCTAAATATTTTGCTATACGATCTACCTTTTATACCGTAGGATAATCTCGATTTTCAGATTCTATCAGGAGAGGGTGAATTGCTGATGCGAAAATGAACAGCGACGAGCATCGCGTGACTTATCCTCTTTATACAGATTTTCGTGTAAATCCGTCGTTTACAATTTCGTTTATCTTCTTGTCCATCCTGGTTAATGAGCTTCTGATGCCATCGACCAACCGTCTAAAGTATTATCTGTTTTAATTAATGATCGGGGACGGCGGTGATAAAATCGAAGCTCGATATTTCGAGAGACTTTTTATCTTTGTAACGATGGTGGTTGGCACTATAATTGTGGCTTTGGAAAACAAGGAACCAAAAACGACCGGAGCAGACACCATTCGCAGAGGTTGCAAGTCATTTCGGTATAAAGGCTGAAGCAGGCTAATGGTCGATAATGGAACCTCCTGAATGGCGGAATAACCAAATTACGCTGTCGACTAACTGCTCGTGATCCGTAAAACAATATTTGTAGGAGGGATGCGTCATTGTCCGCGTTATTCGTTACAACCGTGCCGACTCTTCGCTCGCCTCGCTTTCTCGACCTCGTTCCGCCTCGCTCTCTTCGTTACCCCCTTTCTCGTGCCTCGAAATTTATCAAACAATAAGTTTGCACTGGAGATCGCTATTGTCCGGGATAAATGACTGGGTCTAAAATAGAGATTGCAACGTTATACATGACGGAGCACCGTGCCATAAGGCGGAGAATGTCACAAAGTGTCTGGTCGATCAGCATACGCGAACCTTGCCCTGCTCGTGTAATAACCCTGACGCGAACACCATTCAGAATTGATGGGGTTCGGTGAAGAAAAGGATCGAGCAGTGCACCATAAGCAGACACTGATACGAGACCTCGTCGAAGTATGATATGGAAATAGAAAAAAATGATAGGGGACTCTTGGACATTTTTTGAAATTTTAGCTAGGGTTAGATTAATTCACCAGATATTTAGTAAGGCCACAAGATAATTTTAATTTTTTGATAATGGACCACTAAGATAACAGTTTAAATTTAATTTTAGAAATTTTTGGAGTTTCCTATCGCAAATTACAGACACTTGAAGTTACGTACGACTGTTTCCACTGTGACATTTATTGCAACAGTGATAATGAACTTCTAAGGGATAGAAAGATAAAAAATTAACCAGATAATGAGGAATTTTGTATTCTGTATTCAATTGAATTTCTAAGAGGAAAAGAGGATCGAAGGAGGATGCGCTGGTCTCGGACCCAATCTCTTATGAAACATCGAAAGATATTTTCTGAACGATTGAATTTGTAAACTTCATCCCGGAATGGTCTCTCGGCGACAGAAGAATACAATAATCGTGGTACGAGCGAACAGAAAACAATAATACCTCTTTTCGATCTCGAATCTCGAGGGACTACGATTATTGTTTTCGATCAATTCACCGAAGCGCTATCAGCTTTTTGCTAAGTCTCGCAATTTAAACTTTCCATCCTATTTGACAAACCCGCGCAAACAATCGATACCGAAGGTACCTCGGCTCCCTTTCCTTTTTTTTTCGACCGCCTACAGGATCTGAACCACGTATGCCTCTGCCAAGGGAATTGGAGCGAATTATCTGGGAATATTGTAATGTTAATCGGCGGTAAATTGCCGCTAGATTCGTTTCTGATACGACTAATGTATTATTCAATATATCTCTGCGGTAATCGGTCTTGTTAATTGACATATTCGGCGGCGAATCGAAGACCTCGCCTCACAACCGATAACCTTTCGTGTCCTGACGAGTCGTCCTTGACCAAAACCGATGTCTCGTGTATCAATCGATACCGCGACCTGGCAAGATGGTGAAAAAAGTTTCTGAAACTCATCGTGACCCGGGACCGAAACGACTGACATTGCAAAGTACCTGTCCGCCTCTCTTTAATTATGCAGGATGCTTAATAATGCCCCGTACACGATTCGGCAACGATAATTCATGCTAAATTCTATTTATTAATAAAGCTCCCCAATGCGATGCAACACTCGTTCGTTTAATAAAATTCTCCTTGAAAACTTCGTGCTTGCACGTTTAATTTTCTTCCTTATTTGTAAGCGCGCGTTAATTAAAAGACACGTACTCGCAGGAAATTTGTAACGAAAGGGCTGAAGAGATTCGCTACAAAGTTGAACGATACAGCGGAGTTTAAATTACCGCGGGCACATTAATTGCGATTGCGGTGGAACGAGCAATTACCAGAGAATTCTCATCAGGCCGGGCCAAATTGGCCCCGAAAAATTGAATACCCATTCAAGGTACCATCAAGCCGTAATGCCGTGGCGCATATCGGTTCCCCCTTTTCCCGCGAAATTATTATCCTGCACGATAACGACATTACCCCGCGAGCGTACTAACCGAATCATATCGTAGTTCAAGTTTGAAACCGGCACGAGTTCCCGGTGACATTAACGCGATTTACTTCGGTTATTTCGAAGGTTTGATCGACACCGAGGCCCCGGTGGCAGATGTTTCAGGTGCGCCCGCCATCATGACGTCGTGGATCGCGTGCCAGAGGATCGATACCTGAGCCGCAGGCCGCGAGAAGACCCGGCTATCCTCCTCGGAGCCGAAATCATCCAAGGCGGGCAAAACACGCGGGAGAAAGAGGAATGGTCCCTTGGGCCTTCGGCGTGCCTCTTGTCCTTGTTTCTGCTCTGGGTCTTCTTCTCAATGGTTACGTTCTCCTCGTGGTTCTTGGGTTGGGCAAACAGGTGAATACCAAACAATTTTTCTTATTTCAACACCAGAAATTTTAATTCCTTTTGCATTTCCATGTTCCAAATTTTAATTTCGAATTTTCGTTAGGTAAAACACTTCGAGTTTTTGCAGATGTTACATTTTAAAATAACCTTAAACTCTTAATTGGCGACGAAAAATATCTTAATAACTGTAGGATAATAACGCGGAAGTGTCTTCTAAAGGATAATCGTCCATAGAGAATAGATCCCTGACACTGCAGGAATTATTCAATAGACCGTTTTGTCTTCGTCGATGGTCGCGTTGTCGATGACACAGGACACACAATGAAGTTTGATAGTCGATGGAAGACGGGACGGTAAATTGACACTGAAAATTCATTAGCCTGTTGCAATAGCGAACGATGAAACAACTCAAAGTGGCGGAAGACGATGAATTTCTGGTCGAATTCGCGAAGAAAACCGATCCGCTAATGAACCGTAACACTTCTCCAAACACAATCGAATACGATTGCAATACCAGCTGGGAATACAGGAACGCTCCGGCGGAATTGATTACGCGTTATCTACCTTTGAATGCAACTTGGTTAGTTTAGGAATTAGCATTACGAGCAAGAGCTTTGATTAATTTCAAGACATTCCCGACGAGACGAGTTTACATAAACACAAAATAAATTCGAACGAAAAGAAAAATTGCCTATAAATTTTACTCCTCGTCCTAATCGTATCAGAGATTTATCGAATTGAATTTTTCAAATAGATTAATAAGGGTCGAGCAGGATCCAATTACTTCTCCATCGATCGTACCATCCTGTCCTTACCGATAGAAAAAAATATCTTAATCTTCTTACAGTGAATTTTCTAGAAAATTTCTCAGGGTTCCTTTTTGTTCATTCGGAAATCCTTTTCAAGCAACCTTCTCTCCGAAGAAATTAATACAGGGTTAAGAGCATCCGGGGGGGAGGGGGAGGTTCACGGATTTCGAGAGACACAATTTTTCCTATCGCGGTAATCCCGCCTTTTAAGACGGTTTCCTTTCGAACGGGACCGCTCCTTTCGCAAGCGCGACACATTTCTCGTCGAACAAACGAAAGGAAGAAAAGCGGTGCCACCTTATCTTGCAAACAGCCTTACGCTTTTACTCGATCCATTCTGAGCCGGTTGCCGTTCGCAGTGACCGTGGCAATCCCTCGGCCACTTCGAACGGATCGCGTTTCTTTTCGATGTAATATCGAAAGTCGGACGCTGAATGACAGCCGACGAAGTAGGTCGCGCGAAAGCGTTTTCCGCAACCCCTTGCGAAGCCGCTCTTCAGATTTCCTGTATTGTTTCCCGTAAACGTGCACGCGATACCGCCCTGCTTTTTACGGGGCTGAATAAAATACACGCCAGAGCCGCGCAAGGGTATCCTTTTATCGAGGACGATTTTAACGGGAGTTCGATAAAAATTCGCTGAAGAAGGAGACATTAGAGTCGGTACTTCAAACTTCGTATCTGATAAAACGGATGGAGATTGGTAAAGTTACTTTGTAGATTCAATGTGTACGTTTCAGCCATGGATCTTTGACATGGCGTGTTTTTTTTCGATAGAATATGGATCGTGCCTCTGTTATGTGGGGAGGTTTTTCAAATCATTTATATATTAATTAATGTCAATTACAATCCGAGTCACGATTCGCTGGGATTAAAAGAGAATGCTAATGCCGGTTTGGCATTTTTACGAATTTTTATCAACTTTAAACTAAAGTTAAAAAACACTCCACATAGTTTTAAAAAGAACAAATATTCTGTTAAAAGACAGGATTTTACGTGTGTAGCGTGAAATAGTTATCGACGTGGGAGTGTTCAAGAGAAGGCAGCCGAGGTATCGCGTGCAAACGGCGAAAACTTTAAATTACAAGCTCCCGACTAGAAATTAAGATTGCATGGTACACACAAACTTTTTGATCATGACAGGGGGAGGGGACAAAGTTGATTTAATAAGTAAATCGTGTATCAACCGGATGTTCGCAGACGCAGCAACAACAGACCGCAAATACTTTGTTGTTGATACACTTGGGTGCGGTGGAGGCGGCCGTGTGTCTGATATTACTGATCTTTACTACTGGCTCCTGGCCGATCGCCGGCACATGGTGCGTTCTGCACGGTTTCCTTTTAGCTCTTTTACATCCGGTCGCTCTTTGGACCGTCACTGGACTGAACTGTGACAGGTAAGCTTTTATATATTTTCTCCCTTTTTGTTTATCGAAGTCGAATTGCTTTATCCATTACTAATTTAAAAGTTTTCTTCTTCTTTATTATCATATCGAAAATATTACATTTCCGATCTCTGAGAATTAATGGCTCAGACTAATGATCCCCAACTTATTCGAATTGAGAAATCTTCACACTGTAATATAAAGTTTTGATTCCCTCCCTTTATGGAATACTAATACATTTTTCATCCATCCATATTGTGTCATCTCATGATTTCAGAGAAAAGTAAGTCATTTTTAGTATCATTATATTATTTTCTTTTAACCTTCTTTTTAAGATTAACTTGCACATCGTATGCAATAATTTCCTTAACAAAAATGTGATCTTCAAATATATTAATTCTGAAGAAGTGGGTCACGATTCGCGATACTCAGCATACGAAATCCATCTATATTTGACTTGGAACTTATACAGTCGCGAGATTTCAAACAGATGCGATTTGTATCCCAAAAGGATCTCCATCGCTGTGGCGGCAAAATCAGGATCCCGTAGGATCGGAAGTCCTTTATCTCGTCGGGTGTACCATAGAAAAATCGAGTTCGATCCCATGCCACGGTGATGTTCAACGAAACGTGACCTTACACGGCACAAAGCAGCCAAGCTTTTCAATGCGAGATACCAATAGCGACTCCTCGTATTCAGTCGATATCTCTGCGGCCGTCAACCGACGCGAAGATCTTCGATTCAATCTGAGACCCTTCGACGGATCGTCTTGTTCCTGCGGCTCCTATTTGACGTTACGCGCGAATAAAGAAACGATTTCCCGCCCCTCACAGCGGACCAAGACTCGTGGAAGCGTTAAGCAAACCTCGCTTTGCTACCAAAATTCTCTATTAAATTTTCGATGAAGAGACTTCCAAAGGCAAACATATTGGCCAAAGGTTTAAGGTTACTATTCGTAGGACGACACGTGGAGTACTATTTCATTTTTCAATCTAAGCTTCCCATTCGACGCTTTGGTTATTTTTAGATCCTTTATAAGATGCTTTTGGAATATTCTATAAGCAATATAAACTTTCGATCAGTTCTTGAGAAACTTATATAGAATAAAAGAACGATAAAAGAGAAATACCATGGTTCACTTTGGAACCTGCACAGATCATGTACCAATCGAATCTACGATACTTTGAGATAATATTTTGAGAGATATCGATGCTCAACGATACCGTACACTTTATCGACGTTTAATGTGAGAAAAGAAGGGTATTTCGAGGGGATACAATGAACATTCCACGCGTTTTGGGGTTCGAGCGGAGGACACGGAACGAGGGCAAAGGGTGCGGATAAAAATACTTGGAAATATCGTGGCTACTGATCGAACGTCTGGAATATTTTATTCACCAGGTCGGTGGATTTAAAACGGCATTCCTCTTCGACAGCGTCACGACCTTTTCCTCTCGTTTCGTTCGCTTTTTTGTCTTCCTTTTTCATTATTCAACTGGCGCATGTTACATTCCAGCGATTCCAGAAGTATCATTTAAGCGTAATCGTATCCAGACGGTAACCACGGGTTATATTAAACCCGATGTCCTTTCGGAATCTGTCTTTCCACGTGCTGCAGAATGGTAAATTTCCTTTCGATTTTCTTGCGCAGGTATTACGCGATAGCCGCACCGCTGCATTACGCTGCATTGGTCTCGCCAAGACGCGTTGCAGTCGGCCTGGCTGCATCTTGGACAGGCGCTCTCTTTTTGTGCGTCTTACCTTTCTGGGGCTTGGTACCGCCTTACAGGTTCGTTACTTTATTTCTTCCTCCCGTTAGAAATTTAATTTCACTGCACAAGCATTATAATTCATACCTTATTAAATTTGTTAATCTTTTACGAACGCACGATCAAACTCGCTGAGGTCTGCTACCAGGGTGGACACACTTAGCGATCTTTTATCGCAATGTGTTCCAGTGGAAAATTAAAAAGACACGGTACAGCCTGGCACCTCGCAATTAGGTCAGGGCAGAGTTTACATTCGCAACGCGATCCTTGTTTCGGGGAGTTAGATCGTTAAAAATTGAACTGCTAAGCATCGTTGGACAAAGGGAAATTTTCTGTTTTTGTTTGTTAACCAGATACAGTCCGGGATTGGGTTGCTGCGCCCCAGATTTTGGCAACGATTCCTGGGGCTTAGCGGCCGCTTTGTACGGGGCGGTGTACGCGATCCTGGGGCTGGCGCTGCCCGCCGTTCTGGTGACCGTGTGCAATTTGCGCGTGCTCGGCATAGCCCGTTATCATCGGCATCGCATCGCGAGCGCAATTTACGAAGTTACCTTGAGCGCTCAGGTGACCATCACCCATCAGCGGAATCCGTTTTTCGTGCCGACTGTCACGGCGCCGTCCGCCGTCAGCCCGCCGCGTTTCCACAGCGCAGCCAGCACGGTTTGTACAGATCCGCGTAATTTTCTGTTTGCTCTGCATAATTATTCACCAGCGGATACACCTTTCGACCGCGCATATTTCATCGCGTTACGCTGTTGGTGATTTCACCGGAAGATACGCGGCCGTAATTTTCATTCCATTTCGCGTTGCATTTTGTTCTTACATCAGCATCGATTCTTACGATGAAACGTTTCAGACTGCTTTCTATCGATCGCGTTCAGCGTCGCGCCTCTATGTGGGTCGGATAACGAATTGATAAAAAATTCAATTGGATACCGCCGAGTTTTCAGAATTATCCGAGCACGTTTAATCCGTATCGTTGCCTGTCCGGTATTATTCGAAGCACTTTAAATGTTAAACGCCGCGTACACCACAAATATTTGCTTCATCCCATATTTACACGTCCGTTTAGCGTGCGTTGTGTTGGCGGAAACTCTCGTTGATGCGATATGAACTTTGCTGGATATTTACACGGTAGAAGTGGACTAGAATTTTACTATCTTTTCCCGAATGTTTCACGATAAATTAATTGTTAGTTATTATAAATAAGAGTTCCTTTAGAGTTCCTCAGGAGTTCCTCTTAATGTTGATTTTCCAGGTAATGCAACTGGTTGGCTCGTTGTATCTGCTTTACTTCCCGTACTGCGGCCTAATCCTTTGGGAAGTTTGCGGTGTCGGCAATCAAGCCCATTCCTACGGCCACCCGAAACTTGCCTCGTTGGCCTCTCTTTTGCTCGCCTGTTCTCCGCCCATCAACGGTCTTCTCTACGGCTTGAAATCGCAGACTCTTAGACGATCGGTACAAAACTACTGGCGAAAAAAGGCGACCAAGTCGGAGCTTCAACACGTAATCATTACTTATACAATTTTATTAATCCTTTCTTTCAATTAAATTATCCATCTTTCTTTCTTTCTCCATTAATCTGAACTGCAATGGGTCCTTGTATCGATAATTCTTTTAGTAACTCTAGGACAGTACTGTCTTTTCACTCAATGTCCACTTCTTCTTCACAAGATCTAATATCAGCTCACACTGCTTCTAATTTAGGAGATACAAGCAAGAACACCTAGCGCCGCAGGATCCAGGAGGCCGTCCGGAAGCGGGACCGGCTCCTTCTTTCCATTCCCGCCGTTACAACGACGACTCAGCGAGGCGCTGTTGGCGTTGGGTTCCTGTCGAACCGGGAACAGCTTCGAGAGCAACAATCTCGGTTTTCATCGAGGCAGACTGCAACCCGCCGCCTCGTGCAATACCCTTCGAGTACCGACCTTCGAATCAGGTTAGAGCTTCTAATTTCGAATCGGAGATCCTCGGATATCCGGCTCGCTTGAAAAACTTGCCAGAATGTTTTCGTTTACGCAGGCGAGAGCAGCAAGCTGGTAAGATCGAGCGCGAGCGCAGCCAGCCTGATGGGTCCTCATTACAGAAGCGATTTTATCGGGACAGACGCAAGCACCGGATGCTCGATAGCGATGAACGAAACGCCGAGGAGGAGTCCAAGGATCCTCATAACGCGGGCGTGCAGCGAGGAGAGCCAAGACGGTGGAAGCCCGTTGCTGAGGAAACCATTCCTGGCAAACGCCCTTCCTTGCGACAGTACGTGTTATCGCTTTCGAATCCGTTGGGAATTTTTATTGAAGATCACTCGAACCCGCTTCGAGTGGTGCAGCTTCGTACAAGCATTTAATATTTCCTGTGCCGTGACTCTGATACGTAGCTTTTCACCTTATCTTCTTTATGCATAGTGCCATTTAGAAATTGCAATTTGAGGATTACAGCAATTTTTAGTTTTGCAGCGTATATTGATGGAAACTTTCGAACTTTTTTAATTATTGCAATTTTTAATCATTTCTCGTGACACGATCAATTACCTTGTTATTTACCTATTAAATATTCAAACGAATGCCCATTCCAAAATCACCTCACGCGTTCGTGTGTTTTACAAGAACGGAGATGGCGACATTGTAGCACCGGAAGCGATAGCAGTACCGGAAGCAGCGAGGCGAGCGTTTGGACTACGGGCGTTGCTCAAAAACTCGCCAAGGCGAATGCAAAACACGCGTCGGACATGTGGTCCGCGTCGCGAAGATTCGCGCGTGGAAAGAATTTGGAGGAAGGAGCGGTTCTGGTTGGCGCCCGACCCAGCAATAACAGTGAGAGCAGCGACACCACAGACACCACGGCCACAACCACCACCACGACAATGCCTGCGAAACCACCCACCGTAGTGAGTACACTATTGCACCATATTTCTATCCGACGAACAATTTTAAACCTTGAATAGTTCTATAAAATGGCACAAAATATTCATTCTCTTTCGGGGAGTAAAAGCAATCAATAGCAGTCAACGTGTTAATTTGCTCGAAATTGATTGATACTTAAATCCGATGATTCGCAATTGATACCGCGATACCAGGAATGACTTGCACCATACAGACGTATCAATTTCTTGCGTACTCTTGTACAAACGATTTCGCAACGTTACCAGAGACCAGAAAAATTACATAACTCCATTGAAAGAACGCTCACGTGCCGTCAAACCTCGAACAAAACAATTACTTCTCAAAGCAAACAGAACACAGTTGTTCTTTGTAACACCTCGATAGCCGTGATAATAATTACACCGTAGGAAATTGAATTCTGCACCGTGTATAATTTTAAAGACGAAAATGAGAATTGCAAGAATCATAGATTCCGCGTAAAGTGGGACTGTCGAGCCGTTAATGACGAACATGTACGTTTAACAATTGGTGAATCGTGGTCGTGTATGTGTACAGGAAAACGGATGTTACCGAGAGAAGCAGAAGGAAGAGATGAACGGCAGGAAGAAGGAGAGAGAACGCAGCGAGAGCGACAACAGTTGGAGCAGCGTGGACGAGATCGAGGCGAAGGAAATGGCGGACAAATGCTTGGAAGAGGATAATCCCGAGAATATCGAGGAGAAGGCAGAAGAAGAAAAGTGCAAGCAATTGAGGCGGAAATCGAAAACGATTCGCAAAGCGGACGTACCGCAGGATTGCAAAGAGGCCGCTCAACGCAGGCCGCTTCTCACCTCGTCGTCCTAAGCCCGATTCAACGGGCACCTTACGCTTTTCGTCCCGTTCCTCGCTCTCTAATTTATCACCTTTCCCTCGTTTATTCACCGACGATAGTTTTGCAATTGTGCTCGCGAGACAATCGAGCCTTATCGTGGTCCAGAAGGAGGCTTTGTTCTCTCGAAGAAGATAAAAGAACGAAGATGCCCGCGACGCGGTTCCCCCTCGTGTTACTATGCTCGATATCATTTACAACGTATCGACATATCCTGAAATTATATTTTTATACTTCCACTCAGCCGGCGACGCGGCGTTAACGAGAAAACCGCGACGAGTGCGGTCTCGCTGCGGCGGGACGCTGATTTAATACACCGCGACCAGGCTAATCACGGCCGAGGGAGAAAAAAGTTGTTCCGCTCTCGAGAAAGTCGGAGGAAAGTCGATCGGCCAATCATCCTTGCACGACTGCGGAGGAAAAGAAGCCCGTCATAATTTTCTTCGTAATGATATCCTCGACCCGGCGGCGAAACTTCCCTCGCGACAAACAAAGTTCGACAAAAGTTCTTTCGCCACGATCGAGAGCTCGCGAAGAATCGATAACGGAGCCACGCTCGATTCCGGATATTATCCTCGGCCCCGGAGAACACCGGAGAGAAAACGTTTCGTACGATTTTATAATTTGATACCCGAGCAATCGTTCACCCTCCCCCCACTCCCCCCCTCCCCCCGCTTTACCGATGTTCCTAATCAATAGACTCGTGGATCAGAGAGATTTGATGATGCGGCGTTGAAAGATGGCACCCTTATCGGTTTATGACCCCGTATGGCCGTAAAATAAATATGATAAGAATGTAAAAATGGTAGAAGAATGGAAATCTAGAGCTATTTTAAAATATTCCAACGGGTACGATAAGAAATTCTTGAACGTCAATATGAAAATGGATATTCAGGGTTAAATGTTCATGGGGTAATTTGGTCGAACAATTTTATTTTCAAATACACCGAGGATTGTTTGAAAATCGGGAAATATGAACTGTGAAATTGTTTATTACAGCTTCATTAATTTTTTAATTTGATTCCGCATTCTTTCCCTGAAAGCATCGATAGGGTAAAATACAGAATGAATGAAACTGAAATTTCTATGTTCCATGAGTCCCAGAAAAATATATTTTAGCAATCGAGATACTAGGAGATTCTGACGAAGTCAGGACTGTTCGAATAACTGTGTCGATGGGGATAGAAAAAAATGTCGCGAGTAACGTTAAATGTATCGGTAAGTAATAAGACGAAACATTATCGTGCGAATTCTTTTTACTAGCAAATTTGTACAGCCGTTTTGTGAACTGTGGCCAACCTACTGTGTTTGCACCGACGCGGTTAATAATTCGCAATTTAGATCGTAGAGAGAAAATTATTTAAAAACGTTGACCGATATTAATGTTGGTGGTTATTGGAATTGATGTTCGGAATTTTGTAGAACACGAATGCGTGCGTGCGAACGCGTGTACATATGAGAATACTCATGATGCGAATACTTTCGAGTCCATACGTTCTAATTTTCGAAACTGTAAGTCCTTTTATTTAGATCTTATTTAATTTAGACAAAGTTTAGTACGTACCTGTTTATTAAGAACTAAAATTGTTATCGAGTACAAATTTTATTCAGCGAATGTTTACGAATATATTTGAATCAAAAGCCACGAGGAACGTCATATTTAATCCGACTCGCTCGTGGCTTTTGAATTCGTCAATTAGAACATCAGGGAAACGATCTCATTGACATGTTACTTTATCATTCCGGCGTGAAGAAGTTTATCGGGTCTGTGTGTTCACGTTAATGTTAATAATGTTCAAATATCGTGATCTAAACGATGTCTGAGTGTATGTTAGTGCTAATAAAAAAAAGAAAGAAAAAATCAGCAATTCTCAATTTAATCACTCATCTTCTACAGTTCCTAGCCATCGAATTGGGACCACTGCAAGTTTTTAATATTTTTCACGTTTTCGTCTAAGTTAATCTAATGTATTAAGGATTGAAGATTCCATTTGCTTTTAGCAAATGTTCAATAATTCAAGTTGATAATTTAGTGAAGATTCCCGACTTGACCATCAGGCTGAGCATTTAGCGAATCGCTGGAACAGCAACATGGCCAAACTCGTTCGCCAACTCGTAATACATTTTACCCAGGAGCGACTTCCGCTCAGTGCCGACAGCCACGGTGGTTAACTTCGAAAACTCATTTATCCGTGAAAACGACCAGGGAAATTAATTTTCACCGGAAGATCCTGCGCCCCGAAGACACTCGCCGCCGAATACCTTCCTCAAAGCGGAATATTCTTCGCGAACCTTTAAGTCTTCCATAAAAAAAAAGGGGGAATCTATCTCGAATTTTTCAATTTTCCCCCGGAGAAGACCCTCGTTGAACAACTTCCACGAAGCTTCGAAATTCCATTAGGTATTCAAAGTTGTCGGGAAGCGGAGCGTTTAATCGGTCGATCGTCCTACGCTGAAAGTCGCACGAGGCGGAATCGAAGCCAGCTGTCGAAATCTTTCGAGCGGAGAAAAAGAGAAGCCTTGTGGCGCGAAACAAGGCTCCCTTTTAGTATCAAAAGTCATCTGGACCGGCTCGATCCCGTCCCCCCCCCCCCTCTCCCTCTCCCCCCTGAATCGTTTCAAAATTCAAATAAGGGGAATTAAATTCGTTGACTCGCCAACAAGAAACAACAATCCCTTCTCTGGCTCGGCCATGAGAGCCCCGCAAACACGTTTCGAGATGTTTTCGTCGAGAGGCGAAGTGAGCGTGCGGCCGAGCCGGTCCCGGCATTGTACGATAAACCTCGTGTCGGAACGACACCGCACGTTCGATACTCCGAAGTCGGATTCTCGAATGATCGTCGCTCGATCGTCGAAGATATCATCGGTTCTCGTACCTTATCGCGACGACCGTAACAATCGTACCTTGAAAGCGACGCGATCGATATCGTTAAGATTCGAAAAAAAAAGCCGTGAACAAACTTTTATGACGTAACAGTGATGATGTTTTAAGAAATACAATTGACTTGCTGGCGCGCATCGATGAAAAATCCTGTATCATCGTCGAGTTTCGCAATCGACGACGATTAAGATAGTGTGCACTATATGTAGGTGAAATTAATTGTGTTCACGAGTCGATCGTGTCGTACGCGCGATTCGCCTGTATAAAATAATGTGCTTGAACGGCTAATTACTTCGATTCAGTAACCGTATAAAAGTGCGAGAGATACAATTATCATAAAAGCAGCACGTGCGAGCCGGCTGAAAAACAGAACAATTTTCATGTTCGCGATTATCTCCTTGACGAGCGAGAACGATTGACCGTGCGATCGTTCGTCTTTAAATGTCGTTCAAATTCTCGGGTCACATTAGATTTCAACAGGCGTCGCACGCGTACATTACAGATTTTCGTGGGACATAAGGGAGAGATCTTGATCGACAAGATGACGAGGAGGAGCAGTTTGGCGGAAATCGAAGAAGCACGAAAGCGGCGACGAAGGTAAGACGAAAACGACGGGCGGGATTTGTTGCGACAGGTGAAGATAACGCGTTTTATTTGAATTTCTAAACTTTCAAACGATTAACGAAGAAATCGTATTTTCCTCCGAACGAAATTGAAACAATTGTATCTTATTGTTGGGTGAATTTGTGCGTTTATATATATATTTTTTTCGAATGGAATTGCGCGATGTTCAGCGGTTCCGATAATTGTCGAATATCCGCTACAAATTGTCACAATTACACGCCACTTCCCGATATAAAGTACGCCCTGCGCGTTCTACGACCCAGATGTGTAACTCCTCTTAATTGTATATTTCATTGTTTCGTCGTAATATCGTCGTTCCACGAAAGGTCGTGGATTACAATTGCATCGATTAAATATTTACGTATCGGACGAGTTCTGTATTCCTACACTTATTTTAATCGCCACGGTAAATTTAACGAAGCAATCTCTGAAACAATTATATCAGCAATAAATTTCATCTACCGTTTGTATTATCTTTGGTTTTTACCATTGGCACATTTGTAATTCAATAAATAATATTGTTTCTCCGTTACTTGTTGTTGGATACGATTGTCGTGGTTCTCAAAGTATTCGAATAATTTGCACAATTTCATTTGAAAATTCAAAGCGATGGAATTTTGAATCGAACAAAATATTTCTGAGTCATTGACTATAATCGGTAGCTTATCACCAACGATACATCAGAACTATATCTATTTGGATATTAGAAATCGAGATCTGAATTCAAGTAGTTTTAATTAATAGTTCTCTAGATACGATAATTGCGAATTGTCTGTTCTAAAACGACACGCTATTTTTCTAATCAAATCGAAGATAGGAAACTCGATGATACAATTATGTAATATCCAGTTGAACGACGTTTATCAAACGTAACGCTCTCGCTATCAGTTCACACAGATTTCTCTCACAGGTTGTTACGGAACGACACTGACCTACGACAATCAGTCTGATTCAATCTTTTTTTATCTCTCCACACCTAATAAACTTATGAGTGGGTATGAAAAGGCTCTTGAACCAAATCCGCATTAAACCATATAAACTTTCAAAAAATTCCTAATTGAACAATGATTAAACCTGCGTTGATACCTTGGAGCGTCACACACCCCAGAGCTCGCAATTGAAACAAATTTCACATCAAACACCATCGCAGCACCCTCTGTACATTGGCAACTGTACTTCTACACAGAAATGAAAATAAAGAGCGCAGAAAGTAAGAAATATTCTTAAAACCTTGTCATATATAATTGTTGATAAATCAACATTATAAAAGTATCATAGTATATTTCATAGCACTATTTGGTGATCTTTAATTATGACACCAGGGTCAATCAAAGTGACCTCCAAAATTTCAGTTCGCCAATTCCTACACCAGATTTGTTAAAAGAAGGATACGAAAACAAAAGACGAGCTTAAAAATTGTACCAAGAATGGTAAGGCAACATCGATCCTTTGCTATAATCGTGAAACTTTGTTTAAATCGCGTTCATCGCGTGTACACGTGACATCAGGAAGAAGATTGCGACAGCTCGCAAACGCGCAAGCTCGAAATTGATTTTCGCCGGTCAGCTGGCTTGTTGTTCAATGTCGGGACGATGCGGTTCACGTTTCGCACGGTTCTCGACGACCGATTGCCGCCGTTGCTGCGAACGAAATGGTTCGTAGGTCGACGATAAAACGAAATCGGGACAGGTGCAAGAGAAATCGTCGACCAGTTACAGTGAGTGTTCATCAGTAATCCGCCATACGGAAAACAAAACAAACCCCGAAATAAAACAACAGCTGAAATTGTTAACGATATACCTGGGGGCCTCTATAGCGGTTTAATCGGCTGGTCAAAAGGTGGCGATAGCCGTTCGCTCGACGTTTCGACCAATAATTGATAACGGTTATCGTTGAAAAAAGTTACAAGTAACATTATAAGAGATTGGTTAACGTTTCTTGTTTTTCTCGGTAACACGTATCGGTAGCAGAGAAAAAGCATGACGTCCTCGCCGTCGTCTAGCACCAGTTCCGCTTACGCCAGCACTGATGATGTCCGTCAGTATTATAACAACGATAAACGAAATTTCCTTGATTCGGACGAGGTCGGGACCGCTCGGCTTTTACGCTCGTATTCGCCGCATCGCAAAACGAGAGGATTCTTTGCAAGGCTAATTGCCGACAAGTGAGTCTTCCCATGCGCAGTTTGCCGCCAATTTTAATCTCGCAGACGAATGTTGGTTTCGTTTCTCTTTTACGATCGTAACTGGTGTACGATTAGAGAACTCAATCATTAGACCGGCAACTCGTTAACCGATACATGTGTATGTACAAATATGTATGCAACGTACGTGTACGCAAAGGACAGACAGAAAATTTTGTAGTCAACGGATTCAATTACACACGTACGAATAACGTATACGATAGAGTATCATGGTTGAATAATTCATGTTACATTCTGATGTAAATGTTCTACTCAGTTCGCAATGTTTGTTTATTAACCCTTTCCACTCGGATGTACCCTTTGAGGGGACACAAAAAGGGAAATGTAAATTTCCTTCCAAATATAATTTAAACAGAATAATTATTCCCAATGGTATGTTATTGTAAAGGATGGTATACTGTTCCCTACTTTGTAACTGTAAATAATCTGAACAAAATTTCCGAGTGCAAAGGGTTGATTCGAAGCTGTAAATTAACTATGAAGTGTACTCACCGAATCTGCTATCATTTTTATGCTGGCAGCATTCTCGAGTTCCTTCAGGAGCATTCGTTCCATGTTTCTGTAGAAAAATGAACAAATATTATATTTCCTTTAAAAAATTGTACAGTAAAAATGAGAAAACAAAATAGTAACTTACATCACAAGTTATTTCTCAAGCGGAACTCAACTTTTTGTAGTTGCTTCATTCTCACCCAACCGAATGATGTAATCCGGCAACTGAAATAAAAAGCACCGATAAGCACCGCTATTTTTGTGTAATAACGATTAAAACGCTACGATGTTGATATCGCAGATCGTTTCGACAAACATAAAATACTTCATTCAAATAATCGATTCTTGATTTTCAGGTCGTACATAAACACAAAGACAATTGTAATAAGCAGCATAGTATTAGCAACGATCGTACTAGCGATAATAGCGATCTGTACCGTGTACGGGTCGAATAAGGACATAGAGATTCAGGAGAACGAGGATGTACCGCCGGATCCGGAAACAGCGTTGCCTCCATCGGCCAGTAAGCTAAGAACCTTCAAACGCGGGGCCGTTTGCGCGGACGGTGCACCATGTGCCGTTGTCGGCAAGTACGTGCCATATTTTTTCTATTACGATTATCACCGATAAGAACAAATACCAAACGTCATTTAAAAAATTCGCAGATCGATTTTAGAGAAAAACGGCTCCGCCGTGGACGCCGCGATAGCGGCGATGATCTGCAACGGGCTGGTGAACATGCAAAGTATGGGCATCGGGGGCGGATTTTTTATGACAATTTATGACAAAGCGAACAAACGCGCTTACACGTTGACTGCGAGAGATCGGGCTCCCTTAGCAGCCAACGCTACCATGTACGAGGGGAAACCGAAAGAGGCAGCATTTATCGGTAAAATCGTTACATTTTCATTTTTAATCCCTTGCCGTGCTTTCACGAGTCGGACTCGTGACACACGCTTACAGTACAATTGTTAATTAAAGAATTAATCAAAGATTACGAAGTCTGCACGTTGAATCTGATTAGGTCCACTGGCCATCGCCGTGCCTGGCGAAGTGGCGGGATACTGGGAAGCTCACAAACTTTTCGGTAAATTGCCGTGGGCCGATCTGTTCAGGCCCTCGATCGAGCTGTGCGAGGAAGGATACAATCTGACGAAGATCCAACACGACGGATTCAAATTCAACGCGAAGAATATCTACAAGGAACGCGTCTTAAAGTAAATGCGCTTCGATGGTTGTAACCGTGTCAGGCGCCTAAAGGCACAAAATTTCTTTCTTTTTAGGGAGCTGTTTGTCGACCCGGAGACCAACGACTTCTACAAACCGGGTACGATCATCAAGCCAAAAGTACTTTGTAAAACCTTGCGAGTGATCGCGGAGAAAGGCGCCTCGGAATTGTACAACGGTACCTTGGGCAAGCTACTGGTTCAAGATCTGCAGGAGAAAGGGGCGATAATAACGATGAAAGACTTGAACAGTTACAGGTACTTGTTAAGAACCTGGAGTGTCGGGAACGATCCAGAAAATGCTTAATTTTGTTCGTTTGTAGAGCCACGTGGAATGAACCCCTTCAATCGAATCTTTCAAACGGAATGAAGGTCTACACCGTTGGTATGCCCGCCAGCGGGGCTCTTTTCTCTTATATTTTAAATATGTTGGACGAATTTCATTTTACACCCGACAGCATAGCCGATTTTAACAAAACCACACTTACGTATCACCGAATGATAGAGAGTTTCAAATACGCTTACGCGATGAGGAGCAACATGGGTGACAAAGATTTTGTTGACATGGAAGAAGTTAGTAAAACATTTGAACAATCACAATTCGTGGCTTGTGATAAATTTTGAGTAACGTTGATATCAAAAACTTCTTAACACGTTGACTGGCACAGTAAAAACAGACGTGTGGGGTCAGACACACTTTAGCTTCAATTATTAAGGCTTCTGTTGATCAATTTTCAAGTGTAACCATTCAAATTACTAGTTTGCATTAGTAGTCTAATACTAGCAATATCCACGCTTTATTTTATCTTTTCTGTTATTAATTATTTAATTATCCAGTGACCACCATGGCAGTCAACGTGTTAACTGATTCTGTTCTCCATAACTGGTAATTTAACAATGATTGTATCCAGATGTTTCAAATTTAATTACCATATTCTGAGCATCGGATTCTTTTGTTCAAGTTGACGAAGAACCTAACGTCGAGAGGATACGCTCACGAGACGCGAATGAAGATCGATGATCACAAAACATGGGACGACCCGGCTCATTACGGGGCTGTTACGTTAAACAACGCGAAAGATCAAGGAACTGCACATGTTTCAGTATTAGCACCGAATGGTGACGCGGTGTCAGCTACGAGTACCATTAATTTTTAGTACGTTTGTTTCTCAAACAATAGAAAATTAATCGAGCAATAAGTAAGATTCTATATTATTCTTTCAGTTTCGGAAGCGGAGTTGTTAGCGAGACCACCGGAATACTATTGAACAACGCGATGAACGATTTTGGTATACCATCGACGATCAGTTATTTCGGTATACCCCCCAGCCCGAATAATTATATCGCCCCTGGGAAACGGCCTTTGTCTTCCATGGTACCTTCTGTCCTGGTCGACCAAAATGACGACGTGAAAATGGTCATCGGTGCGTCTGGTGGTACCAAGATTACCACGACGGTCTCTCAAGTTAGTATTCGACCAACAAATTTTGAAATAACACTACAGAAAAGCGATCCAAAGGCCAACTTTGTAATTTAACTGTTGCCTTCTTCAAGGGTACCTAATCGTGTAAAATCGTGATTGCAGATAGTGGCCAAAATCATTTGGATGGGACAGACGGTGAAGGAAGCGGTGGACGCTCCCAGAATACATCATCAGCTGTACCCAGCCGAGATATCGTACGAATACGGCGTGCCAAAGCAAGTGATCGACGGTTTGAAGAGGATCGGTCATAAAACATCTCGATACAGAGTTCGTGGCAGCGTGGCATGTGTGATATCCGTCAACAATGATACGACCGTGTACGCGAACGCGGACTTCCGGAAGGGCGGGGACGTTTACGGACTCGATTGAATGTTTATTCGCGTGAACTATCGATTTTAGCTAAACATCTTCCATTACGAAGCATGTAGTCGTTGAACGGTAACAGGCGGAAACCGATCATAATATTTTGTTCGATTCTTCCATAAACTTTACAATGTTTCACGTTCGTGTATTTTAAGCGCTCGTTATGTATTTAAATTGTGCGACTATGAATTTTAAATAAAAATTTTGCACGTGTTATCTCATCACATTTCTCGTTCATTCTCTGTTCCGTTTGTACTTCGGTTTCTATTATGAAACTGATTACTACTTCTGTTTCATAAACGAAGCACAAACGTATTATCGATCGAACAAACAATCGCGAAGAAAGAACAATTCAACTGTCATTGTTGATCAGAAATACATTCCTGAGTGTTCTATTACCTCCAACGAGTAGCTTGCAAAGTTCATAAAAATGGCAATGTTTATTTGCTAAACATATCGTGAATTTAATATAATATTTATATTGTAGTTTAAACGAAAGAAACATTTATTTTTGAAAAGTACTGTGGTACTTGGCTACACTTTAAACAAATAAAGTTTTGAATAAGCTTCGAAAGTCAAACTAACTTTCCAATTGTAACACAAGTAAACGAATTTTGAAAAATAATTGCTGAATAATGTGTGAATTTCATATGCGCGGGAAAAAATAAAAAGCGATATATCGAAGATGACGCTGAGCAAACCGTCATGTTTGAAAATCGAACCATTCGCGCCATCTAGTGGCAAATGACGGAACTAATCGAAGAAGAAATATGCATTTCTTGCAAATTAAATACTTTTTATGTTGTATTTGCGATAATAGAATACTCCACAATTGCGATATGGATTGCACAATGATCTAGACATTTGTTTGAAGCGTTAGAATTCATCATTTAAACAATTACTTGAATGTAGAAACAACCTAGCGGTTGTCAATCGAAACTAAGGCAAATGAACTTGGTTGACTTTTTTCTATTGAGTATTTGAATTGTTTAAATAATGAAAGTAACGAAACAATTGTTTTCTAATAACTATAACAATAGGAAATACGTGTAACTGTGAAGAATATAACTTACGATAATTCTTGTGTAAACATGATGGAGGCCGGTACACTCCTGATGCTCCTCTCTCCTTGAGCGCCAAACAATAACTGATTCATTGTGGGTCGAATTCTACCTGCTCCAAATATTCCACGCATTATAGCTTCGCAAAACCTTGGGCTGTCCGTCTTGTGTTGTAAGAACTTGATTTTAAAACTATAACACTATTATTTTAATATCTTTTCTACCCGCACATCACTTGCATGCTTCAAAAACCACACCGTTTTCGCCACCTGACGGCGAGCGATGAAACTACTGCATTTTTACGAAATATGTTTTGCGTTTAATTACGACGCAGAAAATAGACACGTGTATCTCCTTTGACACATTAAATTTACTTTAATGACGTGTTTTAACGTGTGTTATCAAAACAGATTATTTTACGAAGGTTAACGACTGGAAAAATATAGAAAACAAGGAATTTCAAAATCTACTTTAAAAAATTGTTAATTTTAACATTTTTGCAAACTATAAAGCCATTATGCATTGTGTTGGGTCTGCAAAAGTTTCTGCTTATCTTAGTTAAGCAGAAAAATTGTTTATTTTGCAAAAAAACAGTAGTTTTCTGTTACGTTGATTGTTTCTATTGCCACGAGATGGCGCCTAAAGTGCCACTTTCAAAATGCGTAATAACGAAAAATAATAAACATGAAAATACAATGTTAGCAAAACGTTTCTTTGTCCTATTGTTGTGTAAACAAAACTACTTTATCAGCTAACCGCGACACAAATAAGATATGCCGTATATGGTAAAACACAGACAGAAAATAAACTCTATTGATCAATCCATACGTAGCAATAGATTTATTTTTACGTAGGATGGTTCATTAGAATCTGATAGTAAATAATTGGAGCATGTCGATTCTTGAATGTAGATCTACGTAATTGAAAAGATATAAATCTGGTTAACCTGGATTTCATCAGCCTAACTACGTCTTCGTTTGCGATACGTTGTACGCTCCGCAATTTTAAATTGGTACTGAGTGATAACACGTTTGATATCGAGTACTTCACCACGCTCAGTAGAGATATTTTGGCATCGTGTTTTACGTGCATGATTGAACGTAGCCAATTGATAAATATAAAATATGTGCCAATGTTTTGCTTACAACAAGTAGGGAGCCTTCTAGAAGTCATGTCTCAAGATGTAGATTGCGCATGCGTTGTAAATCGAGTATTTTGTTGACAAACACGAGCAATGCCGTGTGATAAAATTACATAAATTCAAGGATTATTAAAACTATTGTTATGTAGAAATAGCTTCTTCAATAATGATATCTATAGAATTTCAATTTTCGAAAACAGGTGCCGGATAGAATTGAACACAATTATGTAAACGTATAGATGACCTGTTCAATATACAGTATACGCAGTTACCAAGCTAAAATATCGCGTTGTCAGGGCTGTCTACACGTGGTATAAACAATACACTAAACAAGCACATCAAGATTTAAAGAATGATGTTGTTTTGTCGTTATTACGAATTTACGTTGAATTGCATAATACTTGCGCATAATCTGAAACCTGCTCGTATTTGTAACGTTCTAATATTTGATTCTTAATATTCGATACAGAATAATATGGCCTTTTGTCAAATACACGGATGGTATATACTTTCATTTCTAAACTCTACTGATATTGTTGTTAATCTTTGAAAATGATGCAACTATTCTTGAAACTCCTAGAAATTTTTCTGTTCCAGCACTTTCTCGGACATACGTTATCATTGAAACTTCATTAAACGTGTATATTTTCACTTGCAACATGAACCAAAACGAATTGTTTTCACTTTAAAGAAACCATAATAAAGTTACTTTACCTTATTTAGCAATTAACAAAAGAATTTCTGGTTTTAAAACAGTTTTTACATCAGGTGTTCAAACTGCTAGAGCCATCACTGAATACTGCGCATGCGCAAAGTTTTTGGAGCACCCTATATAAAGAGCTGCAGCCGGGTGCATTTCAGCAGTATTGAAACCAAAGCATACGATAAAAGCAACGAGTTTGTTGTTGGCGAGTGTTGTATACGGAGTTAATTATACGCAATTGTTAGCTTCATGAACAAGATTAACGATCCTGACGCTATGTCTGACGACTACGTTGACGAATACGAGCACTTCAACTACGATTACGACAAACATATTTTCACCGGTCACAGTGGCAAACAGCGAAGTAAACGGGAAGCTCTTACCCACACCAATCATTTCGATCCGTGTGGCCATTCTAGAAAGATCCTGACCAAACTGATGAATTCCGAGCACAATAAACGACATGTCGGGAAGAGCAAAGCATAAACTGTAAGTAAAAACGTTGTTTGATAAGTTGCAACGTAATTCATACGATGTTCATTACGATGTTACCTTTATATTAAAGTTATTGATTCGAGGCGCAGCTAGAATGGTCCGCAACCTTGGCCGGGTTTATATACGCATTTTATCTTCTTGATGTTTCTACCTGTTACCTGCCTGCGAACACATATTTTTAATCGTGTATTAACTGATCAACTTTAACTTTCAATCTTCATTAGTTTTTGTTTGCGAGTTTTTTTACCGTTACCTATTGTTTTTTTTTTATCGCTGCGCCACCATTTTACGGATGAGTCATTTCTTGCTTGAACACTTGTTGCTTTCAATTCTTGTTACAGTGCAGCAAACGAAGAAACAAAGAAAACAGATAATATTTTAAAATGCGTAGTTAAAAATCATTTAGTAATAAAATTGTATTTTTACCGTTTGTTTCATAATATGGTGTATTCTGTTGCAGGTCTCCAGGCTTTGCTGTCCCTACTTCCGAAATAAGTATTCGTCGTCTCTGACCTACTACAACTTCGCGAAGATACTGAAATACATTACACAAAACAATTTTTTTAATCTCTTTATCTCTATAGCTATGCATTTACTCGCTGAACAGAGATTCTCACTTAGAATAAGATAATATTTAGTACTCGGGATTAAATGTTTACCGCATCTTGTAATCATTATTTAGTCGTATCATTCATTCATAAAGTAACCAAATACTTAGGATAGGACTAATTCTGATACAGAATTATCTGAGTCTGTAGCATTCACGATATTAGGGTAAAAAAAACACCTAGGTAATATTTATATTGGATTCACATGTAAAAAATAAACTTGTAGATATTGAGCATCAAGTTAAAAAATATTTTATTAATATGAAAGCACGGTTTGCTCAATTTAATAATTAAACAACTTGTTTGATAACCAATATCTCTCAATATGAATATTTAATAAAAAGATGCATTTGCGTTTCTCCACATATGTTAAGAATTTCAATGTGACTTGACAAGATTTTTTTTTAGTTTGTTTAAAAGTTGAAAGTATTAGGTTTAAATTATGTACGTAATTTTGATGAATAATAAAAATTTGTAATTAGTAAAAAGAATTATATTCACTGTGTATCCTCTTGTCTATATTTGAATTCGGGTTTCGAATTTCCGCTATCCGCTGGCAGCTCGAACCGAGTGAAGCAGAAATCCAATTTTTCGATAAAGAACTCAGTTTATTTCGGCATATATAAATTTGCAGTTCGGAGACCGTACAACCTTTCCGGAGCACCTGTGTACAGTTTGTACATAGTCTGTATGAAATTAAATAGTATGAAAACAATAACTTTTATTGTGATTTACTTTTTTTTTACAAGTTATGCATGTAAAAATACTTAAAAAAATATATACAAACTGCATATAACGGGTATATACGTTGCTTCTTTTTTAACGATGTATTCGTGTAATAAATTTTCAAATATATGTAATCATGTTAATTTATATTTGATAAAATCTAATTCTTGTTTCAATATGCCGGTTAATATGAACTCTGTTGATTGTACGGTGACAGTGTTCGGCGCTTTTGCAAGAAATTTCTTAGCGTTCGCTAGATCCTCCTCGCGGGAAATAATCACCGACTTTTCGGGCCACGACGGTGGCGGTCGTATTAAAGCTTTACCGCCACAGGAAACGATTATACCTGCAACGATACATTATCTTCGTAACAAAGTCAAAAATATTTCGATACGAACGTACTTTTTAATTCTGGTATGGGTGGCGGCGCCACGTTCGGTGTTAACACGATACAGTATTCCTCGAGAAGCTTCTGGTTCTTCGCCTTTTCCAAGCTGCTCCTCAACTTGAAACCGAACTTAGCTTCGGCTGCAGGATCTTTCAGTATATAATTCTGTAATTCTACAAAATGCCCTGCTTTCTTGCTCTCGACCAGCCAATCGATCGAAACTATCGGTACAGACTGCGCCAGGGCGCACAAGAACTTGACGGTTCGCCGGACTTTGTCTGTGACCAACACAGTACACTTTGTTGGATCCTCGACCTGAGATGCGCCTGCAAAAGGAGACATTAATGTACTAAATTACGCTTCAAGTTTTGTGTGTATTAATATTTACCTAATTTTGTAAGCAATTTGTTGTAATCGTTACTCGTTATACCCGTGAATAAAATTTTATGTTTTATTTTAAATGGCGACTGCGAAGACATACTTCCACGCGTTCTATTAGGCGTTGACATTACCGACGCAACTTCGATGCTGGAGTTTATCTCCGAGGAAATACTGCTGTCTTGAATTTGTTTATTCTGTTTTTTGTTGGCTTCAAGTTTCTCCGCCTTTGATTTCCGCTTTCTTTTCGAATTATTTGCTTTTACCCCAGTAGCATCCAAACTGCTCTGATCAGCGTTGCTTTCTACATGTTCCTCCGCAAAGGATTCAGAGATCACCTGTGACTGGGCTTGGGCTGATCTCGACTGTCTGGTGCTTTTCATTTTCGCAGCAAGTTCTTCCTTGGCAGTAGTGCTAAGGAGATTCGATGTAATCCTGGACAGTTTAGCCCTTTTGCCTCTCGAAGTGGGTACCTCGAAGTGTGCCTCGGGGGTATTGGGTTCGCATATGTCGGAGGCACTTTCATCAGGTTCCTTAGTCGCGTTCGTACGTTTTCTGGTGTTTCTGGTCCTCGCACCATTCTTCTTACTTTTATCCTCATTTCTTTTCGAGTCGGTATCAGAATTGGTATTTTGCTCGACAATCGAATTGCTCATGATCCTCTCCACCTCTTGCGACTCCTCTCCCTGGGAACTGAGGTCCTCTTCCACCGTAGCCTTGCGTCTGTTGATCGCTTTTCGACCTCTTCGCGGTTGTGCGATCTTTGCCTTGGACGGTTGTTCAACTTGCGTCTGCCTCGTTTCGTCGGTAACATTTTTAGTCACCGTTTCCGCCGGGCTGCTCGGGGACAGTGACCCCACCGAATCGTACGGAGACAATCTAACGATATTTATCACCGCCTGCTTGTTTATCAAATTCAGCTCGTCGAGCGGTAACTTTGGACTGTTAGAGTCCTTTATACTGAGCGGTGAGCTTTTCTTGGTGATGAAGTTCAAGATGTTCGCAGAGTATCGTCTTCGGGCCGCGGCGTACGAGGAGTTACTCCTCCTACCTTTGGTAGTGCTTTGAGTACCTTCTTCCACGTCTTCCCGCCGCTTTTTCGCGTCGTTGCTTTCGATCGAGTCCGTCGCGCTAAGTGACCTCTTTCCAACCCGAGACGCGTTCGGTCTCGCAGGTTCGCTAATATTTTTCACCGGTGCCTCTTTTTCTACCTGAAAAACAGACGATTGATCAACATTCTTTTTGCTGGAACTACGAGTTCTTCCGTTGCTCTGAACGAAAGGACTCTGTCCCGATTGTTCTTGCGAATAGGTGACGGAAGGAGTCGATTTTCTTTCGCGAAGAGATTTGTCCGCCATCGTGTTTCTTGTCGATCGCTTCGAGTTACTGTTTACTTTCTCGTCTATTCCCGTGGACAATAGCTCTGCGTTGACGTTCGCAGAAAATTGATCCGATAAACTTCGTAAACGACTCGAAGTATTCGATTTGCCGATACAATGATAAGGCGCATCGATTTCCGTGTTTTTACGGATGATCGATGTTTTGCGAGTGGATTTCCTCGTAACCGCTTTCTTCTTCGCAGCGGCGCTCTCGGAGCCTCTCTTCGATCGTCTGCCATAAGTATTTACTTGATGAACCTCCGACGTCAGCGTCGGACTCGGCGGATTCGACAAAGTGCCCGAAATCCTAACTTCAGGAAAACCGGCCATAATGTCTTCTTCGTCGTTGTCCAATATTTTATAATTATCTTGTTCGGTATCCCTCGGTGCATCAGGTGCCAGGTCGTTTCTGGGAGAATCGGTCGTTGGATCTTCGTTTTCTTTAGGATCCGCTATCTTTTCTACGAGAACCTTTGCTTCGTCGTAGTTTATTTTCCTGCTTGGTATCGGCGTCGATGAACTTTTGGGCTTGGATCTGGATGGACTACAGCAAACGCTATCCTCATCGCTCCTATTATGATTCTTTATCGTTTTATCGCTTGATGCGTGTTCAATGGGATCAACGAGGTCTTGAGAGTCTACCAAAACGTTGCGCTTCCGGGTGGATGTCAGAACGGAGAAATAATTCTCTGTATTTTGAGAATCGCTGTCGGTGTTTGGATCTTTCAGATTGGACACCTGAGTCTTTGGTATCGACTTGGGAACCGAACTGACAGCCGCGGTCTTTGGTTTTCTGCCTCTTGGAGATTTTCTTACTTTCGTCACGATATTGTTGTTTACATTAGATTTCGAATTTTCACTTGGCAATTCGTCACTGCATCCAGATTGAGATGACTGCAACACGTTTCTGAGAACCTGAGTGGATATTTGCTGCTGATCTTCGATGGATTCGTCGTTCACTTCTTCGAACATCGCGTTCAGGTTTCTTTCCACGGTATCGTTAAATTTCAGTTTATTGAGTTTTTTGGATCTCCTCGAAGTTTTCTTCTTACCGGTTGATTTCTTCCTCTCGACCTCGCTGATTAATTGAGTAGGCGCCATTTCGTAGTCAATGTCCTCGACGCTACACTCTTCTACGGGATTTGGATTCGACTGATTAGAAGGGCTGGGTGATTTAACATGATCATTTTCTGAATGCTTCTCTGATGCAGAGATTATTTGGGTGGCTACATCATCATCCATTTCAGTCACATCCTCCTTGACTGCACTTTTTGTGCGCTTTTCTGAGTTAACCGCAGGGACCTCTTTCGTTATGGATTCGATTGTTGAAAGAATTTCTGGTGGCACTATATCGATTGCTTTTTCTTCAGCTGTTGATCCCTCCATGTGACCAACTACTTGCGTAGGCGCATTGAAGTCTACTTCGTCTTTGCCACCATTGTCATTCTTCTTTTTCGAGCTTACATGTTGAGTAAGCATATCGAACATGTCCTCCGACTCTTTGCTCGAACTGCGACTGTTTTTGGCTTCGTTGCTCGAGTGTTTTTCAAAGGAAGAAGAAAGATTCTGTCTTTCCTTCAAGGCTATTTTCGCAAAGTGTCCCTCCTCGTCGGTGTCCGAATCGTCGCTGCCGGAACGGTGTTTCTGCGAGGGTTTCTCGCTGTCCTTGCTTCTGACGAACGAGTAGCTTTGAAACACGCCCTGGGTAGACCCGTCAGAATCATTTCCTCCGTCCTGCGAAACCTCTAACCCACTTTTGCAAGCGTCCTCGTCGTGGATCTTAACTTGGGTCGCTGCCTCGTGTATGTTTTCATCGTCGGTGCTCTTATCGTTCACCTCATCGTCGTTTAGGCTGATGGATTTTAACAGCGTCGGTGATTTCGTTTGATCGGGCAGTTCGTTCTCTTCCATAATATGATCTAATAAATTCTGTGATCCAAGTAAATTGGTACTCGTATTCAGCTCTGAATCGTCTTCGAAATTCGTGGCTAGCGACAGCTGCAAATATTCGTCTGAATTCTTTTGCATGTCCTTCGTAGATTCGCCGAGTACCATACTATTTTGCTCTTCTGCAGCATCGTTTTCATTCGTATCCTTTAAACAGGACGCATCTTTTATTTTGATTTTAGTTTTGTCTTCTACCGATCCTTTTGCAATTGCCTTAGGATTCTTGTCTTGAACACTGTCGTCAGCGACCCATGCTGTGGGATTTTCAGTGCAAATTTTCGGCGTCTCCATATCATGGATATCTACATCGTATTGTTCGCGGGTCCTGTTATTTATATCTTCCTCGTGTTGCGTCTCCATATCGTGAATATCGCACGATTGATTTTGGGTCTCCATATCGTAAATGCTGACTTTCTGTTTACCTACATTTTCTTTGTCTCCTACGATAAAACTGCCAGAATTGTCTAGGCTGCTGTCGACGGTGGAATCATGAATAATACTCTTCTTGTAGGTAGAACTCCTTTGAGGTACAGACGGCCGTCGAAACGTGGATTCTCCATCGTTAGTCTGGGTACCAGGGATCACGGATACGTTGTCTCCCAGAGTGGACGAACTGTTCTGTGTAAAGAAGATAACGTTACCTGGTGATATTTTTTGGAAATGTTTAAAAGCTACCATCTCGAGAGCTATAGTTACCAGCTCAGCTGACGAGTCGGGAGTTCCTGGAATAATCAATTGCTGATTTTTTTGTCGAGAGGACAGCGGAGTCTCTGGAAGTAAGGAATCGTCTGCTGACCGACAAATCTTGTAAATTGCACGCACCATCCCAAACTCGAGGACGCTTCCATCCTTCAGCTCGTAGCATCGACCTGGCCGTAAAACTGACTGCAGAAGAAAGTATAAGTTATATGCATCGAACCATTTAAACAACAGTGTTTCAATGTTAGTTCTTAGGGAGGAGGAGACAGTTTTTATCGTTTATTAACATGAGGCGTATAAGAGTTAACGCGTAAACAAACATTTTGTTAGTTTAACGCTTTGACTGCCACGTTGGAGCTCTTGAAAACTTTTAACAAGTTTTATATTCTATTTCCGCAATACTTCGTTAATTATTAATAAGAATCAGGTCCAGTAAGATACGATGCACTAAGGTGACGACGTGACTCAATACGAGACGCCAGTCCATCGAGTAAGAGTTATCAGTGACAAATTAACAAGATAACGGATGGACCGTAGATTAACGGTCGATGAACTGTTATAGGATACATAGGGGTCTAATTTATACGCATACACATGGTTAGAATTTACATTACATTGTTCAGTTTTGTCTTGTTGGAGGAATTCAGGTCGCAGATCCATGCCGATGTCTCGCCGTTGGTAGCCTCGATCTCTGCGTGTTTCTTCGACACTGTCTGCAAACGAAATCGATCGTTTTACTATTTAACTATCTTTCCATTTCTTTGATACACTTATACTAACAATGTAAAGTTAACAAACGTCGCTCCCATCGCTTACGATGATTTCCAGCAATGTGACGCGAGCCTTGATATAAAATATTTCCTATCAAACATTTTTACTTTATCTTCACTCGAATTATATGTAATTTTGTGGATAAAAAAGCGAATAAAAAAGACTGATATGGATTCGAGCTTAAGAAACAAATACAATAAAAAATCTCACTTTTGCAATTAAACTATTATTATAATTAGTTCTATATGTTGTTCATTCGATCAGTAATAATTATAGTTGTATATTTATTTTTCGAAAGAAAAATATTGATCCCCCACCACGACTTTGTTATTCTTATCGTAATTACCTGAACGATAATACGCATTTAAACTGCACTTTGATAATACATTCTTGCGCGTATCAAACGAGATATAATAATATCAATACATAAGTTTAAGCGTACTCGGCTTATATTTTTTAACGATATCTCGAAGTTCATCTCGCGGTTGTCGTTTTTATTTACGCAAGAAAGGTTTATTATCTAGAAATTCGATTGGGTTGAATCAATAAGACACGCACAACGGATAGATAAATCCGGTTATGTAGCTACAAGCTGAAGAAATTTCTAGAACTATACATTATGCATTTTTAGAAAATGATGAAAAAACTAAAGTTCGACGCAATACAGAACGTATCAGTTTTGTTTTTCAAAGTATTTCATTCGTTTAAAACCAATCCAAAGAAATAAGTTGTGCATAAAACGTACAAGTAGATAGATGTGTATCAATTTCAACGTATTTCCGTTCAAAGTTCATTTATTTGCAAAGCACGGCAAATAAACTGTACCTTCCGATACGGCAAAGTTCTCGTCTCATGATCGACCCGTGACAACGATAATCCTTATTGAAATACAGATTTGGGGGAATAATCAGCTAATTGATATTCGCGACTGTGTTTCCATGTACGTAACCAGGTTCGTATTTGTACGTTTGTTGTGTCTATCAAACACATATACGCCGTTAATATCAAAGTAATAAATAAACGAGATCGACCAAGCCGCCTTCATTGTACTGAAGATGACGAGACTGACTGCCTTGTTGCTCCTCTGCGGGCTTGTGACGGTGGCGTGGGGCCTGGAGGAGGCGCCAAGGGTGAAAACTCCTCTGGGTGCCGTCAAAGGGTACTATATGGTATCCGCCAACGGAAGACAGTACGAAGCCTACGAAGGAATCCCCTACGCCTTGCCTCCGGTTGGGAAATTACGATTCAAGGTAGAGAGCTTATTCCGTTTTTTAAAACTGTACGAGTCTCGTTAATGATCCACGCGTTACGTAATCTTCCGTCTAGCCTCCTCAGCGATTGCCGCCATGGACGGGCGAGCTTCCCGCCACCAAATTCGGCTCTCCTTGCTTGCAATACAATCAGCTGCCTTTGGATCCGAACGACAAGGTCGAAGGTTCCGAGGATTGTCTCTATTTGAACATCTACGCGCCGGCAGATAAAGATGCGTCCAAACCGCTGCCGGTCATTTTCTGGATCCACGGAGGAGGCTTCCAGTTCGGCACCGGGATGACTATGGGCGCTAAATTCCTCATGGATTACGATGTTATACTTGTTACCATCAACTATCGTCTTGGAATGTTAGGTATCCTGTAGTTCCAAGCTTTTCTGCATGAGATGCATGCAATGGAGAATAAACGAGGATTTTCTTTCAAGGATTCCTCAGCACCGAAGACGAGGTGGTTCCTGGAAACATGGGACTGAAGGACCAAAGTATGGCCTTGCGATGGGTCTCAGAAAATATCGAATGGTTCGGGGGTGATCCGAAAAAGGTGACTCTGGTTGGTCTGAGCGCTGGTGGTGCCAGTGTTCATTACCACTATTTGTCTCCCATGAGTGCTGGGCTCTTCCAAGGTACTTTCAACGTTGAAGATCTTGATCTTGATTTATTATATATATTTTTATGATACAGGTGGTATCTCAATCAGTGGTACTGCTTTCAATTGTTGGACACAGACAGAGAATGCTGGTGAGAAAGCTAAAAAATTAGGGGCTCTCATGGGTTGTCCTACGCATAATGTAAGAGAGATGATACGTTGTCTCAAATATCGACCGGGCAAAACTGTTGTTCAGGCTCTTGGCGAATTTATGGTAAATATTTTGTATTATTATTGTATTGGAAAGACGATATTTCATGAAATTACTGGTTTGCAAATAACAATTTAATTGCAGCGGTTCTATTATAATCCATTCACTCCGTTCGGCCCTGTTCCCGAGAAATATGGAGATGAACCGTTCATTGATCGTACACCTGCCGAAATCGTGAGCAGCGGGGATGTTCAAGATGTTCCTTGGGTTACTGGGGTGACCAGTGAAGAAGGATTATATCCGGTAGCTGGTAAGAAGTGTACAGTGACAGAAAATCTGAAGCCACTGTGAGCCACTCAGAACTTTTTTTTTGTGAAATTGTATGCTTTACAGAATTTATTGCTAAACCAGAAGCTTTGAAAACATTGGATGATAACTGGGAACTTCTTGCACCTTACTTGCTTGATTACAATTACACTTTACCTAAAGAGAAACACGCTGAAATTGCTAAACTCATTAAAAATCACTACTTTGGAACAAAGAAGATAGATGAAACAACAACAAAATCCTTGATACAAGTGGCCAGTGATCGATTATTTGTTACTGGCAGCGAGAAAGCTGCTAGAATGCAAGCCAAAATTAATAAGCAACCTGTTTGGTATTACTATTATACATACAGAGGAGCACACAGTCTTAGCGAAGCTATGAGTGGAACTACCACTAATTATGGTATGTTATTTATATACAGGAATCGATAGATTAAAATATCATTTTTAATAATATGTATTTTATGTAGGTGTAAGTCATGCAGATGATGCATATTATGTAGTAGATACACCTTTCCTTGATCCTACAACAACTCCAAATGATCTTAAAATGCAAAAACTATTGATTGATCTTTGGGTATCATTTGCCACTAATGGGTAAGTAAATTTATTTATGTTATGGTTTTAAAAACATGAAATTATGTTATGTATTTTTATATTTTATATCTTTTATGAACCGATACAGAGTTCCAAGTGTTGGAGGTGTAAAATGGCCAAGATTAAATCCGGATGAAAAGCCTCTTTATTATTTGCACATTGCTGACCCACAAAAGATTTATATGGATAGTACTACAAACTTTGGGCAAAAAGATTTTTGGAATTCCCTCAACCTTAATGAAAACAAATTAAACACTGCTTCTGGTACATTAAAACAAGAACTATAATAATATTTTATACCAATGTACGTAATTTGAAAAATTGTACTAATGTAATTCAAACTTTTCTACCCAAACTCCTTCTTTACTTTAATAATTAAAATAATATTAATTATATACAAATAAAAGCTTTATTTATTTCAAATATTTATAATCACTTACCTGATCGTTCAATACAATATGACATTCTGGATGTCTGCCAATTTTATTAATTCCTTTTTTGATTGAATATACACTGGAACCAATATTTAACACTCCAACCTACAATACAGAATAATTGACTAATTTCAGTATAGAATAATTTATAAATTATACAATGTATAGTTGTTGAAAAATGAATTTTGTATAGTTTTAAAATATAATTTTAGTATTAAATAAGAGATTGTATAAGAACAATTGTGAAAAAGAAAATATAAAAAAGTATTAATCTATTTCTTACTTGTGCTCCCAATGTTTGATCTTGTTGCATAGGATGATCTATTTGTTGCGTTGATGTAAGATCATTATCATCATAAGTTTGTGTTGCCAAAATATCCATTATGAATTGAATTTATTGCGAGAATGTTTATAATTTTTCAATCTGCGTTCTTTTTGTATAAAGATTATGTTTTTCACTTTATAACCTCATTTAATGCGAAATAGTCCAAGAATGTATTAGTACGGTTATACATGAATAAATATTTGAATAAATAAAACACATAAATTTACATTGATAAGACACAAGTACAGCAATTTATGATAACATTACAAACGAACAGTCAGTTGTAAATACTACAAACATAACATATATGAAATATTACGTATTAGCCATTCCCGCCACTAGTTACTTCACTGTTCAAGCAGTAAATATAAGATAAATAAATTTCCTACATAATCTAAATACAAAAATCGAAAAATATTCTTATTACAATTTACGTATTTTTAAATTTTATACAGTTTAAACATTTTCTTTAATTAATGCAACTCACAATAATTGAATCGTAAAGTTAAAATTAATTTGTTCTGAGTTGCTCAAATCTATTAGATCTACATGTATGTATTGCTTAATCTTTTATACTGTATTTATCGGAAAAATCGAGATAAATGATATTCGTAATCTTTCGATTTATGGCGGTTCTCTACATATCTTATCAAATAGTTGTATTGTTGTTACATGTCATATATATTGACTTTTTTTATAGAACTTTGCAAAAGAAAGCACAAAATATCGTACTTTATTCTAATATCTTTATGGAGATCTAATATAAAATTGTAAAAGGAGAAGGAACAACTGGTAAGTGAATTTCATTCAGATTTTTCAGTATAGGTTAACTGAATACATTATATTTTCACTATTCTTATAATTTACTATGAAATTAGATCTTTCAATGTCCTTAAAATTTCTCAAATACGTATAAAATTCAAATTATGTCTTTGTAAATGTAATTGTTACTCTTCTTTCTGCAATATGAATATAGCATGCTAGTATATCTTCTATATTATAAATATATTTATATTCAGATAAACATACATAATTGAAAATAGATCGGGGAAACAGTGGAAGATTCAATTTATTTTAACAATAATATAATTTTATATATATATATATTTATAATTGTTTATAATTTTGTACATAATATAATTTGCGACGACATTAAGTAACGTTTATATTTAGGAATACAAATATCGTAGGAAACACCGTTCGCCGCGATCCCCCCTTCCTTACCCACCGAGCAACCCCGTACTCGTGGCGGGAGGGACGAAGTCATTCGTTTCGCGGACGCCATAACGATAAGACGTATTAGGGGTATCGCGTCCTTACAGGTACGCTTATTTTACTTATTCATCCTCGAATATCTTACATTGCGATTTATACTTTTATTTATTAAACTATTAACATTGCGCTTGTTTGATATTCGTTAATTGTTAACAATAAAGTCATTTAATATCATTAAATAAGTTTAATCAAACTTTTACATTCTATTGTATGATGCAGTTCATTCGGATCATAATTACAATGTTTAACGTAATTTATAGGGTTTAATTATTTGTTAATTATAACTTTATTATTGTTCCTTTACTTCATTCACTTTAAATTTGTATTTTCAATTTGTCACAGATTGATGATTGAAAATTTATTGAAGAGACGCGTTCCGACAAGATGTGACGCCATGACAGTTGAAATGGTAGCAGTGGTAACGTATGATTTATTGTACTCAATTACGTAATTTATTACCATTATTTTTATCGAATCTTTGTTAATTGTAAGCATTTTATCGGCATTGAGATAAAAAAATTAAGGGTTAAATAAGATTTTTATTGATTTTGATCAATTAATAGATCAATTAATAGGAATAAAAATAAATCACTTTATCAAATTATTTTTAGTAACAATTTATAAAATATACATTTCAAGATTGAAATAATTTGTATTTTTCTAGAATCGAATCGTATCTATTACAATTATTTAATCATACTTCAATTATTTTAAACATTACTATTGTAGAGTCATATTATATTATACTGTACAGTTTTTGGTACAAGTTTAAATTAACATAGAAAATGCGTAATTAAATCTCATGCTGCTTAAGCATGATTAATTGTTGGACTTCATTTTATTGATAGGAATTCAGTTAATTTATAAATTACGGTGCAATCAAATTTTCAACAATTTTTAATATGCTTACAGTTCTAACAACAAAGATCCTTTGTTTCAATACAATATTTATTACATTCATTACAAATTGATATTCTATTCTTATGATATTATTGAAATAACTATCTACAATTGTTTAAAACATTCTTAATAATGCTCATTTGAAATATTTCATTGGTATTTCTGTTATACCCAATTATTAACGGTTCAGTGGTCGTAAGAAACACAATATCTCCTCAACAAAAGCTCAATAGGGAAAAAGGAAACGAAAAAAATTGAAAACACAGATGTGTTTCACTTATTCCGCTTATCTCTCGTCCTTGTCTAACCCCTGCTTTCTTCCAGAGAATGTTGTGGTCGCGTGCAATGCGGCCGGTAGAGTCAGTGTTCGTTGCGTATAATGTTTTGTTTATCAGGACAAGACTGATCCTGTCTTAAATTCCGTTCGTATCAGAAACCCACGCGAAACTAGAGTCAGTGTTTACTACGCATTATAAATTATTTCCAGAGCATCGCGGCTCTAATTTTTCTTTGCTCGCGGAAGTAGAGTCACTGTTTGTTCGCCGGAAGTCATTTACGGTCGCGCTACTAGTCTTTTATTTTTAATTTTTTTTTTTTTTATAAATTACTCGATATGTCCGGTATTAGAGTCAGTGCACCACTGAAGAGGACTATTGGGCGATGCTGTTAAAGCAAGAGTGTAAGTATCCTATTACATTGTTCAATTGTTGAACTAACTTTATGCTTGAGAATTTTTTTATTTATTATGTATTCTTTTATTTGTGAAGTAGATTATAACTTAGTATTCTTTTTCCTTTTGTTACAGATTATGTTTGCTGAATTGGACCTGAGCTGCTGACCTTTCCTGATGACTTCCCTGATGACAACCTCCTCCTAGATACCAACCTCCTACAGTACTTCTACAGCAGAGTATGTCAGCCAATCTTTTTCTGCGATCGGTGAGTTGCATGCAATTTTTTATCCCTCCGGTGTCCCATCATGCCGTAGGACGAAAGGTCCGAATCGGCACGGGTCATTGGTTGTATACGTAGTTTGTGGCGAGCATAGTGACCACGAATGTTATTCTACAATTGTATAATAATATTCGTGAAATCTATTTGTCTATTTGCATATGTATTAGTTCAGGATAGGGGTTTTCTTGTACGTCGCGTATTTAATATTCGTATATCAAGTTTAGAATAATTTTTAAAGTATAAAAAATTGTATAGAAGTCGGATGACCCTCCGATTTCACTGACAATTTTCTTTTTAAATTTCTTACGTACAAGAGAACAATTCGTGGAGTAGATTTCGATGTCAAAGTAATGATTAAAAATATCTGTACTTAATGTTAGAACATTTACTTTGATATTGGTATCTCTCGAATATCGAACTGTGGATACATATTTATTTCTATGAAAAGTTTCTTTCATTTTTTAAACGTAGAGTCATTTTTGCATTAATTTTCGAGTCTTGCATTAGTAAATCTTTTCTAAATTCTTTCTAAATTCAGTATACTTCTATTAAAGTAGTTTTTCATTTTCAAAATTAAATTCACTTTATTATCAATTCTATTAAGAAAGTATTAGAGTCTTTGTCACTAATCATACTTGTTAGCTCAGGATTTTCAGCAAACATGAAGACATACGGTAGGCGAAATTTCACCTGGCCTTGTCCATTTTTATGCTCGAAGTTCATACGTGTACTTAGATGCACACGAATGAATTAGGGCAGGTGGACAAGGTGTAGTTTTAAGTTTAATCATTTTGGCGATTGACAATCGATTAGTGAATTTAATACGATATAAGTTCCATATGTGTGTGCGTGGTTAGGATGTGGAATTTGTATCGATTAATTGAATTAAAGACCATCTAAAGTAATAAATAAAAATTATTTGCTTAGCTATTAGAGTCACTTGCATAATTGTAGCTTAATACATATGCATGGCTAAAATTTATTCATTTTTGCACTTGAAATATTCACTATCGATTGTCAGTCGATTTCAGCAAATCAGGTATGATTTTAATTAGAGTATGATTGTGAATTTGAACTCGGGTGTCGGAGACGTCCCGGGACGTTCTCTCTAGGATTAGGCTATTGTGCACCCGGGTGGTATGTGTGAGAATCGTGGAGTGTGTGTGTTGGTGTGATTGATTTTTGCACAATTTTTAAATATAGCATCAGTCAGGCAGGTAGTTTACTTCTGTATGAGTGATTTAGTTTTTAAGTAGGCAGGGCCAGAGCAAGCTTTCATGTTTCATACATGAGAAGTTTGTATCTGGGGTAGCATTAAACGAAAAATCGAAAAGAATAATCAAAATGCAAATGAAATTAGATTTCCAATATTCTTGATTTCGATTATTCGTCAGGCCAAGTCCTAGTTTGTAAGTCGTAGTCGTGGTTTTAGACCAGATTACAAAAATGAAGTATATCAGTGAAGTGTTCAGTGAAGTGAAATATATTTTGCGATTGCACATTCTTTTTTTTTTGGAAATAAAATAAAAAGGGAACAGTAGTGGAAATAGAATGATTAGATTGGCAATTTTTACATTATTCACTTTAACTTAGTATGTATAATAATTTTTGATCAAATCAATTTCCTTCCATTTCAACAAAACCTTGTTGCCAATCTAATAATTTCATTTCACGTATGTTTCTTCATGTTTTATTTAACAAAAATTAAAAAGTGTTCGAGCAATCGTAAAATTTCGCGAGTGATATTTGTGAGGCTTGATTAGCCGAAGAGAGAAGAAGCTATATGCTGAAGAGGCTATATGCCGAAGAGCCCCGGCAAAACTTGTCAAAGAAGAGGGGAACTATCAATGATTGTCCATCTAAAGATGGACAGTCATTCTATTGTCACTATGCTCGCTAATTTTTGCTTTCTTTCGTGTTTTATATTTCGTGATTAAATACTGAAAATAAAAGTTTGCACCACAAACGTGCGATACATCGAAATCAGTCCCTTTCGGGGCCTCTTCCCTTCAAAGGAAGAAGAATATCCAGTTGGAATATCCATTGTTGGAATATCCAGCCATTCAGTCATTCCCTTTATTCTAGGTTATGATTACTCTCATAACATTCTACCATTTGTTTTTTACTTTTATGTTCAATATTACTTGTGCTTAACACTTCCTGTTCTACCGAGGCGCTTGTCCCGGGGCGATTAGGTTCGACGCTACACTGACGGTACTGATTGGTCAGTGTTTTTGCTTAATAATTCAAAAACGAAGCCCCATCCGATATTTTTGCAAAGGAAGTTGTTGTTCAGAATTGTTTCAGCTACCCCCCATTTCTGGCTCCTACAGGAGTTCTGGGACACCCTGTATGTTTACACATGGATATCAAAGCAAGTGTTTTCACAAATTAAAATTTTTCTTTATTTAATCATGTGTCTTCTTTCCAGGTATTTAATTTTTTGTTTGTTTTTGTATTAATTCAATTAATCAGTTCTGTTTTAGAGCAATATTTTCACAAGAAAGACGGAAAAAGTCTAACATAAAATTTGTGAAGATTGTTGGGGAAAAGGATGGCTACGAATTGCAAAATTTGGGTTTCATTATTTTTTTATTCAATTGTATCTAATCCTTTTCAGTTTGTCGCAGGAAATATCTGGATAAGAGCAACGAAATCAACATTGTCTTCTTAGTTTTCTGTATAGGCAGGTTGTAAGTTCGCTATTAGGTAGGGCAATTTTATCTTAGTGGCCACAGGTATAATTGAAAAGTAATATGTAATTATACACTGCAGTGTTTAATTAGGCAGGTATTATTGATTAACGAGCGCTCGTATAGGCAGGTATCCTTAGTAATAAGTAGGCAGGACAAATATGCAATTGCATATTATCGATTATAGATCTGTAATTAAACTAAGTGATAGGTAGGCAAAAATATGACGCGGTACCATTAAATAATATTTCCTTTGCTTTGTACGTTTGCAAAACGGTCGAACATAAGACGTTTTGCAAATTATGCATCAAAAGGATGATATTTTTGTGATTGAAAATTACAGTTTAAATAAAAGGAGGGTGGATGGGACGAGGTTAGGGCGGGTCTCCAAGAGCAGCAACCTCCTCGTGGTGAGACCTGGGCAATCGATATTATTTGATGTGTAATTAATAACTGCATCATTTAATTGCCCTAATATATCTCTTAATTATACAACAAATAATACGAGCGAATTGGCTGCGAGGTTTCTTCTTGGTGCTTCTCTTATGATATGTATACTCCTTTCCTTGCATATCCTTTATTGTGTCGACGAAGAATCATTATTTTCGTTGAAAATTAAACGTTTTACTCATCTTCGTATCATATCTCTGTTAGGAAAAGAAATGGGGATGATCGAAATAGATGGTGAGGTTTGACATACAAAATCGTTTATTCATATAAAAGGACACTTTATACTAGCACGTACTGTCAAAACTAGCCTACTTCCGTACAGTCGGGACAACCGAGACATTCTCGATTCGCTCGTTTCTTTTATGTATCACATATGTTATTAAACGCGGCAAACGATAACGGGGGTTATGCTGAGAACAAGGGAAGTAATTATTACTGTGATCATCGTAATCAAAATTATAAAAAAAAAAAAAAAAAATAAGGGTTTGAGAAATCCTTCACGAGCTTTTTTTGTGTTGAGTATATTCGTGTACTGAGCGCGACATTTTCCTTACTATTCACAGCATGATCAATTTTAATCCACCTCAGCTCCCGTTCAATTAATTTCTAAGTCGAAGGACGCTGTCGCATCACGCGAACAGTCGCTCGAAGACTATTTTATTGGCACCAGACGAAAATTGGTCATTCTGTGCATAAATATCATGCGTTTTATTATATATATATATATAGATATTTATATATATATAATATGTATACGATTGGGGCGTGGTTCGTCGCGTTGGTAAAACGAGAAGAAAAAAAGAAAAGAATTCGGAATTCGGAAACGATTGTGCGATCATTGAACAAATTTCACCAACACCGAAACACGCCGTCTCATTAATAATTACATGCATCCTATGTATTTCACCATAATTAAATGTATCCTTACGTTAGAGTTACATGTGTTACCATATAAACGTGTACCATCGTCGTAACAATATCGATACTCGTTACTTTCAAGCACGCTCTATCGCCTACGAGCGTGAAATGGATATTAAGATAAATACTAGGCTCGGTTAATTACTAGAAATCGTTAGCATGTAAAACAATCGATTCGATTGTGCGTGTAAGTACCGAAATTACGATCGAGTGATTGGCTCTCGGCGCAAAATGGAAATAGTCTAATTAGTAAAAATTAATGACTTTCAGTCGTGCATTTATATTTTGTTATCAAGAAGCATTTCACATAGGAATCGTATAGGAATGTTTGTCTCGTTGAACGTACCTTAATTTGATGCAACGATTCATTTTCTCTCTTCTATTTTTTTTTTTTTTCTAATGAAACATATAAGGGTGGCTACCCGACCGTGTGAAACATACAAGCAGCGGCTTCTCTTAGCCAATTTATTCGATCAAATAGGTGTTTCTTAAGGAATTTATTCGGAAATTATGCTTTCGTGGGAATGAAAAACAGAAGTGTACAGAACAGTTTCTATATTTCGTAGTGATTTTTCAAAGATTCTTCTAATTCGTTCGCGCATCGACGCGCATCGTATACATAAAAAGAGAATTCTCGTAAAGACGAAGGATAAGATCGTTCTATACGTGTGTATGTGTATCAACTTTATTTATCAAGCTGCGTTTTGTAACGTAAAAAAAAGACATTTATCTTTAATACAGTGACGGGGGTAATAATATGGCCACTTTGTATCACGATCGAGTTGCCATGGAAGCACTACGTTTATTCGTTTTCGATCGACAGAGATCCCGTCTCTCTATTATACGTATATTATAGTCGTTATCATTATTTTTTCTTCTTTTTTTTTGTGAATTTTCCTTTTTGTGTTTTTCGAGCAAAAATCACTGTCGCGATCGCAAGTTTCGCGCTAGGCTACCCTTCGCGGAGAAAAAAAAAACACTAAATTAAAACGAACGCGTACAAAAAGAATTCACGAGCTTTATTTCTTTTTTTTTTTCTTTCTTTATCGCTGATCCAAGGAAGACAGAAGTTCGACTCTCGTCGTCGTCGTCGTCGTCGTCCTCGTCCGAGTATAAATACAGACAGTATGCGCAGTATTTGTGCGACCGTATAATAGCGTTTTTCACTCTCTATTACATCTAAACAGCCCCAAGTTCCGAAGTCTCAAAGCGTGGTGTAACGTGTTTCGTTAGTCGACTTTCCTTCCCCTTCCCGTGGGATGAACACTTTTCGCCTATAGGTGTTTTTTAATATCGAGGGTCGTGTTATGGCTCAGCAAAAAGTATCAAATTAATTGACTTGATCGCGTGTAGAGATAATCGCAGAAAGGGAAAAGAGAAGCACGTTTTCTTGTTTCTTATACGGATCCTGGTTGATCCGTTTGCGACACTTTAAGACTAGAGAACTAGGAAAGAATCATCATTATCATTATCATCATCATCATCATCATCATCATCATAGATAGTTATACTTTCGTACAAATGTATAGAACATTGTTAAGTAATATTATTTAGGAGGGTACAGTGTGTATAAAGAATTGTATAAATGTATATATTTATATTTATCTATATATACATGCATACACGTATATACGTACATACGTGTGTGTATATAATATACACATGTATGTATGTATGTATTCATTTACGTATAATGACGCCAGCTCGCCGGAGAAGCTAATTCGTGATCGGTCCTCCGCGCGAGCCGCTGTTTGAGCTTTGAGATACGCGTACCTTTCGTCTTGGCTTTCTTTTAATCTTTTTAACGTATAAATGTACCATGCACACACACGCACGTGCACCTGCTCGAGTACGATCTTTGTTCGAACGAACGTGTCGTGATAATTAAAATTATTAAGGTGGTAGTTTCTCAATTTTCAATGCAAAGCCACTTGCTTTTGGAATTAATTAAACAATTGGTGTTTGTATCGTCGAGACTCAACAGAGAAATTATTTACGTTATGTCGAAAGATTTTGTTACGAATTTTTGCGGTAGTTGCGTTATCTCGATCGTATTCGAGCACGTTTGGCAATCGTGAGTAAACGTGCACTGATCGTAGGCGCACGTTGACGCGTGCCAGCCAAGAAAAACGATCTAGATCTTGTCGCGATCGTGCAGCGGATAGTCGTGGATCATCGTTGTTCGAGTTTTTCTTTTTTTTTTGTTATCTACAGTGATATTACAAGAGCAACGTGTTCGGCAAGCGTCTATTTCCTTTTACTCGCTGCGAATTCACGCGTTCGATCGTGCAAGGGAAACCTTTGATCAGGGTTGTCCCTCGTTCGATCGTTTTCTCGATCGCCGTTATAATGTCACTGTACAAGAAATCGTTCCACGTGTATCGAAGATTTGTTATTTTTTTTGTCCTTTTTTTTGTTCTTTTTTGGCCGCGTCGACGAAACGCGTCGTTTATCATTTTTTTTTTATTCCCATCACCATATTTAAGTCCTAATGACGATTCCCTAAGATTAAAACTCCAACGACGATGATCGTGACCAAAATCCAGCCCCGTTTGGCTGTCACGGAACGAAAGCAGTACCAATGTTGTGTCGGCACTGACGAAGGCACAGTCATAAGTCTCATACGTTCATCAACTTTTTTTTTTAATCGCTTTTCTTCTTCTTCTTCATCCATCTTCCATAACCATCGTTATTTTTTCTTTTATCCGTAAAAAAATGGCGTGAGACGTGGAACTAAATCACTTTCATCGCTTTCTTATTCCATCTCCTATCACGTTTGGCACCAGAAATCCCATCTTTTTTATATTGTCCTTTCCATTTCACGTTCTCAACGATCTCACCTCCCTTGCTTGCTCTCTATTCCTATCTCTATCTTTTTCGCTTTTTTTTAATATATATATAACATAATATAATATAATATTATAATATAAAACGTTTACGTTTTGGCCACTCAGTTCGTGATCGACGAAGCACATTACAGTCTGTGTTCCGCGACATTTCGATAGTTTAGAATATTTTTTAATTCACTTTTATACAACACTGATCCTGCTCTAGACTCCGTCTCGCTTGTAAATTTGTTTGTCGGATCCCTGGGATCGAGTTGGCTGGCTCATCTCCTTCTTCTGGCCGTGGCCGCCGCGATCATTTGCCTCAACATCGGTTCCGGGCTACACACTCGTGGATCACACTTCATGTTACCGTCCCCTCCGCAACTGAAATATCAAATTATTCGTTTAAATCATCTTTGGAATTTAATCTCGAATTCTGGTGTCTCGGTTTAACTATTCAGTGTATATTACTTGCTAATGAGTTAGTAAATCTGATAACTTACGTGCATTGAAGACAAGGTCCGGACGCGGACCTTATGACTTCTCCAACGCGGTACGCTTGTCCGCGGATTTGACAACCGCTTCGTTTCGCGGCTCCTTTGTACGCGTGGGCGTGGAAGTGAGGCGGCAACGTGGTCGTGGTGGTCGTTGTTGTCGTGGTGATGTTGAGCGACGTGGCCATCGAGACCGGGCACTCGTATCTCGGGCAACAGAAACCGCTGATCGGTTCCTCGTGACAGCCTGGAATAGGCGGTGGACAGCTCTGTTGCAGACATATGATGTCACTTCTGAAGCAGAAGCAGAAGTCGCACGGGTCGTCTCTGGGTATCTGTTGAGCCGACACGTAGACCTTGCCACCGTATCGACAGGTGCCCGGTCCGTAGATCGCTTGATCGTCCTCGTCGTAGTCCTCGTCAGGATTCGGCAAGTAAGTGCCTTCTTGCGTTGGGAAGTGTGGATTTTCCTCACCGGACACCGCCTGCTCAGGGTATTCGGGTACCTGCGGAGCTAAAGTACTGGTAGGTCGTTCGTGAAGGCTGGGTTGCACGGCTGCTTCGGTAACCTCGGTTTGATTAACCGGCTGAAGGTGTTCCTCGACAGGTTCACCTTCGCTCGGTTCTTCTTTCTCGGTCGTCGGAACAGTTTCTGGTAACGTGGCTTCGTGATCTGGAAGACCTTCTTCTTCACCTTCTGGTTCTTGTCCCTCTTCCGCGGACTCGACGAGACTGGGTTCGGTTGGAAGCGCTTGACTCTTCGTGGCGTATTCCTCGACAGACGGTACGGTTGGTTGTTGAGCTTCCTCTTCAGGTTTCGCCGAAGAAGCACCTTCCTCTTTGTGCTCTTCAGGCAAACTTGGTTCTACGGTGCTCTTCTCTTCAGGCAAAGTCGGTTCCGCGGTACTCTTCTCTTCAGGTAGTTCTGTCGATGGTTGAACTGGTTCCTCCTTTTCGGGAGTTACCTCGGGTTCTGGCTGTTTCTCCGCTTCCTGTTCCGTCGATGCTTCGACTGGAGCTTCGGTGGAAGGCTGAGCTTCCGGTACGGTCGGTTGCGTCTCTTCAGATGGTTGGCTCGTTTCAGTTTCCTTCGTCGAGACTTCCGGTTCTTCAGGAACAGCTGGAGATTCCGTGGATTCCGCCGTGGAAGGCTGTTCTTCGCGAGGAGAGGTCACTTCAAGTTCTGGAGCTTGCGTGCTCGGTGACGATGGTTGCTCTTCGCCACTGGTTGGAAGCACAGTCGATTTTTCTTCAACTTGAGGAACTTCGGTTGCGCTTGGAGTTGGTGTTTTGATTAAAATACCCTCTGTGGTTTGTGGAACTTCTTCTTCAGGTGGTACCGTTTGTTGTTCACCTTCGATTGGTTTCTCTTCTTCCGAAGGAACCTTTTCAGGTTCTTCGACAGGCTTTTCTTCTTCCGTAGGCATTTTCTCTGGTTCTTCAGTAGATTTTTCTTCTTCAGGGAGAACCTGTACTGGTACTTCGGTTGCTTCTTGCTCCGGAAGGACCTTCTCTGGTGCTTCGGAAGGTACAGTTACCTCAGGAGCTTCACTAGGACGTTCTTCCTCCGGTGCTTCCGTGGTGATTGCCTTTTCTGGTGCTACAGTCGGAACCTCTTTCTCTGGTACCTCTTCAGCAGGAGTCACCTTCTCTGCAGCTTCGGTCGAATACTCTTGTTCAGGCGTTTCTGAAGGAAGTTCTTTCTCAGGAACCTCTGTGCTAGGAGCTATCCTCTCAGGAAGTTCGGTGGCCTGCACAGGTGCTTCGGTACCTTCTGGTGCCTTTTCTTGCTCTGGTGCCTCGCTCGGAGCTAAAGTTTCAGGCGTTTCGGTTGAACCAATATCGACAGGTATCTTGAGAGCAGGTTCAGGTGTTTTCTCTGCCTCTACTGCTGGAGTCGTTTGAACTTCAGGTTCTACTTTTTCCTCTTCTGCTGGTGGTTTACCTGTCTCTTCCTCTACTGGTGGTTTGCCTGTCTCCTCCTCCACTGGTGGTTTGCTTGTCTCTTCTTCCACTGGTGGTTTGCCTGTCTCTTCCTCAACTGGTGGTTTGCCTGTCTCTTCCTCCACTGGTGGTTTGCCTGTCTCTTCCTCCACTGGTGGTTTGCCTGTCTCTTCCTCCACTGGTGGTTTTGCAGTTTCTTCTTCCACTGGTGGTTTTGCCGTTCCTTCCTCCACTGCTGGTTTGCCTGTCTCTTCCTCTACTGATGGTTTTGCAGTTTCTTCCTCCACAGAAGGCACCTCTGTCTGTTGCGGCACTTCAGATAGTACTTCTGGTGGTACTTCTGGCGCACCTTCTTCTGGTATTTTCTCTGTAGCAGATGGCTGTTCTTCAGGAACTGGACTTACTTCGCTTGGTACCGTGGTTGCTTTCTCTTCAGGCATACCTTCGCCTTCCGTTACTTCGCCTGGTTTCTGTTCCTTAAGTCCTTCTTCAGGAGAAGCAGTTTCAGGAGCTTGTGTGAAACCAGCAGGTGAAGCTGTTTCTTCACTCGCCACTGTCGTTTCTTGGCCTTCAGAAACAGGCATCTTAGTCGGCTCTGCGGATGTTGTAGCCTCTTCTATGCTCGGTCGTTGTGTTTCTTCTTCGGGTTTCTGCTCTTCTACAGGTTGAACTGGAACTGGTGCAGCTGTTTCTTGTTCAGTGGGTGCTTCTGTTCCTGTCCTGATGTCAAGACCCTCTGTCACCTGTTCTTCCTTCTCTGTCGCGTGTTCTGGAACTTCGAGTTTAGGCGAAGATGTAGTTTCAGGCGCTTCTTCTTCGACCGGAGCACTTGGTTGTTTCTCAGTTGTTGGTTGTTCTTCCGGTTGTACAGGCTGTTCTTCTGGCTGCGCAGGATGCTCTTCAGGTTGTGCAGGTTGTTCCTCCGCCTGTGCAGGCTGTTCCTTAGCTCCTTCGGTTACTGCTTCTTCTGTCGTTTCAACTGGCACCGTTTGCTGTTCAACCGCAGGCTGTTCAGTCTGTTCTTCAGGTTTCACGGATTCAGACACCGCTTTCAGAGTTGTCGCTTCAGATGCTCCTTCCGTAACTGGTTCCTGAGAGACTACAGATGGTGTAGCTTCTTCTTCAGCAGCTGTAACAGATTCAGGAGTTTGTGCTTCTGGAGCCGAAGTGGCTTCCGGTTGCTCTTCAGATACAGGAGGTTGTGGAGCGCCTTCTTCCTGTTTCTTTTCAAGAATTTCTTGTTCTTCGGTAACTACCTCCTTCTCTTCCGTTACTGCAGACTCGGTGGATATTTGTGGTGGTTCGGTACCAGCTTCGACAGCTTCGGTAGAACTTGGTACCTCCGGTAATTTTTCAGGTTGTTTTTCCGAAATTTCCGTCTGCTCTTCAACAGCTTCCGTGGTCGCCTTAACTGTGCCCTCGGGTGCAGGTGTTTCTTTGGTTTGTTCTTCAGTTTCGACGGTAGGCACCGAAGGTTGCTCAGTTGGTATACCTTGCTCCTCTTCGGAAAGCGGTTTCTTGGTAGTTTCTGCTTCTTTGCTAGGTTGTGTCACGGTTTCTTCCGTAATTGCTTCGGTACCAGTTGGTTCTTCTGGGGCAGTTACTTCCTCTGTTAGAAGTACCGGAGCTTCTGAAGAGATTCCTTTTTCTATTGGCTCGGTAGGAGCTTCAGCTTCCGCTACTGAAGGTTTAATAGTCTCTTGTTCTACAGGTGTACCTTGTTCCTCACCTTCTGGGGTAACTTGCTCTGGGGTAGATGATTCTACTCCAGCAGGAGAAGATGGCCTTTCAGTTTCTGCTTCAGCAGGTTGTCCAGTGGTCTGTAGTTCACTTTCTGTCGTTGGTTGTTCAGGTTGCGCAGGTTGCTGTTCTTCGGATGGTTTCGATTCCTTCTCTTTCTCCTCCTCAGGTTGTGTCACTGATTCTACGGTGGTTCCTTCCTCTGAAGGTTTCTCAGCTTCAGTGACTGGAGGTTGGCCTTCTGGCGAAAGTTCTGGCGCCACGGATGAACTTGGCACTTCAGCTGCCTTGGTAACACCTTCTTCCGAAACCACAGGGGAAACGGTTGTCTGTTGCTGCTCACCCTCTTCAGGTTTTTGTTCCTCGGACGGCTGTTCGCTCGTTGGTTTAACGGTAGAAGCTTCGAGTTCCTTTTCAACTTCGGAGGTAGTTTGTTCTCTTTCGACGGCTTCCGTTGTTACCACCGTTTGCTCTTCATCAGCTGCCGGACTCGATGGCTGTTCTTCAGGAGTTTGACCCTCGATCGGTTGCTCGGTAGATGGAATCTTCGTTACCTGCTCTTCCTCACCCTTCTCCGACGTGCTCGGCACTTCCGAAGGTTCCTTCGTTTCCTCTGCAGGAATTTGACTAGAAGACTCTACCTGTCCTGGAGACGCTGGAGTGTGCTCTTCGGCTTCTTTGGCAGTTTCTCCGACGGTAGTGGTTTGTACGTGTTCAGGCTCGGCGGATTTTGGCGTCGTTTGTGTCTCCTCGGCCAAAGTTGGCGCAACGGTTTCCTCGCTGGGTACGCGCGTTTCCGGTGCTGCGCTCGTCGGTTGTTCTTTAGCACCCTCGACAGGTAGCGTCGTGGATTGCATCTCCGGAACCTCAGAGACCGGAGGCGATACGGTCTTCTGTTCCTTTTCTTCCGGCTCGTACTTAGGCGTTTCCTGTTCGATCATATGATTGTCAGATTCCAATACAGCCGTGGGTGTCGAGTCGCAAGTGTACATCGGACAACAGGCATCTTTGCCTGTGTGAATGGGCATACAGTTTGACAAGTGACTCGGAGGAGGTGGGCACTGAACAAGTTCACAGTGGATGATGCTGCTGATACACTGACAACGAAGTTGACAGGCATTCGCAGGAGGAACGGCTGAATTGTTGCTGTAAGATTGTCCTTCGATCAGACAGTTGCCTTCTCCTGGAATCGTTGCTGGCACGTGAGCGGGGTACTCCGACGTCGTTTCCGGTTCTGCTTCAGGTTTAACCGTGGTCGTTTGTTCGACAACCTGTTCGGTTGTCACCTTCGGTGATACCTCTTCTTGCGGTATGGCTTCTGGAACTTCTTCCTCCGTGGTTGGCTTCGCGGTCGATGGTTCGGCGATCTTCTCCTCTACAGATGGAGCTTCTGTTTCCTTTTCGTGCGGAGCCTGCGGTGTGGCTTCTTCCGTCGGTACAGTCACTTTCGTTTGTACCTCTTCTACTGGCGTAACCTTCTGCTCTTCCTCTGGTAATTCTGTTTGTTGAGGAGGCGCAGTGGTTTCGGAAACTGCAGGTTGAGCCGAAGATGCTTCAGGTAATTCGGAGCTGACACCTTTCTCAGGTATTTCGCTCGCCTGTTCAGTGGTTTCTTCGCTTGGAATCACTGGAGTTGATACTTCAGCTGGGAGTTCTGGTTTTTCAGTGCTTGCCTCGGGTAACTTTCCTTCTTCAAAGAACACTGTTGTGGGTTCTTTTTGAATTGTGGAAGCTTCGGTGGACTTCTCTTGCGGTACACCAGCTTCCGTTTGAGCTTCTTCCGTAGGCGAAACTCCTTCCTCGGCAATGCTCGTCGAAGCTTCCGGTATTTCCTTTGGAACTTCCGTTGATGCTTCAGGTTGTTCCTGAGGAGCAGACGTGCTAACACCTTCTCCTGCGCCGGGGACTTCTGTGGGTACAGCTTCAGCACCTTCAGATGGTTTCTCTTCGACCACTGGACCTTCCGTCGGCATTTCTACAGACACTGGAACAATCTCCTGAGAAGGTGTCGTTTCGCTTGATTCTTCTTCTACTACAGATTTCTCTGTTGGTTTCTGCTCTTCGGCGGGACCTTCGGTTGGTGTTTGCACTTCACTCGGTTCCTCGGTTGGTTTCTCCTCCTCAGAAGGTTTCTGCTCTTCGACAGGTGCCTGTGTTTGTTCTTGCTCTGGAATTCCTTCTTCGGTTGGTTTTTCTTCCTCTGCTGGCTTAGCAGTTATTTCTTCCACAGGTTTTTCTTCTTCAGACGGTTTTTCTTCCTCAACAGGCTTTTCCTCTACGGCTGGTTTTTCTTTTTCAGCAGGCTTTTCTTCTGCAGCAGCTTCTTCAGTTGGTTTTTCCTCCACGGCTGGTTCTTCCGTTGGTTTCTCTTCTTCAGTAGGCTGTTCTTCTACAATAGTTCTTTCAGTTGGTGTTTCCTCTTCAGGAAGCCCTTCAGTCGGTTTTTCTTCCTCAACAGGCTTTTGCTCTTCAGTAGGTCCTTCAGTTGGTTTCTCTTCCTCACTTGGTTTTTCTTCTACTGCAGGAGCTTCAGTTGGTTTCTCTTCTTCCTCAGGTTTCTGTTCTTCTACAGATGCTTCAGTTGGTTTCTCTTCTTCAACAGGCGTTTCAGTTGGTTTCTCTTCTTCAACAGGTTTCTCTTCCTCAACGGGTGCTTCAGTTGGTTTTGCTTCTTCAACAGGTTTCTCTTCCTCAACGGGTACTTCAGTTGGTTTCACTTCTTCCTCAGGTTTCTGTTCTTCTACAGGTGCTTCAGTTGATTTTGCTTCTTCCTCAGGTTTCTGTTCTTCTACGGATGCTTCAGTTGGTTTTGCTTCTTCCTCAGGTTTCTGTTCTTCTGCAGATGCTTCAGTTGGCTTTTCTTCTTCCACTGATTTCTGTTCTTCGGCAGGCGCTTCAGTTGGCTTTTCTTCCTCCACAGGCGTTTGTTCTTCGGCAGGTGCTTCAGTCGGTCTTGGTTCCTCTTCTGGTTTCTCTTCTGCAACAGGACTCTCAGTTTGCTGTACTTCTTCCACAGGTTTTTCCTCTTCAGCAGGCTTTTCACTTGGTTTCTCCTCCTCAGAAGGTTTCTCTTCTATAGCGGGTGCTTCAGAAGGTTTCTCTTCTACAGCGGGTGCTTCAGAAGGTCTCTCTTCTTCGACAGGTGCCTCAGAAGGTCTCTCTTCTTCGGCCGGTGCTTCAGAAGTTCTCTCTTCTTCGGCGGGTGCTTCAGAAGGTTTCTCTTCTTCAGCAGGTGCTTCGGTTACCTTCTCTTCCGCAACAGGCATTGCTGTAGTTCTTTCCGCTTCTTCAGCTATTTCAGTTGGCTTCTCTTCTTCAAGAGACGGCTTCTGAACGCCTTCTTCTTCTGGCTGCTTCTCTGCGGTTCCTTCGTCCTCTTTACGCTCAGAAATGGGACCAGGAGTTGGTACATGTTCCTTAACCGGAGTTTCGGTTGCTTCTGCTTTTGTTTCGGTAATTGTTTCCTCAGTCGACGGTATTTCAGCCATAGGACCCTCGGTTTGAGCTTCCTCCTTCAAACCAGTTGGTTCTTCTGTCTTTTGCTCTTCTGCAACTGCTTCAGTAGATAATTCTTTGGTTACTGGAGTTTCAGTTTGTTCGACAACAGGTTGCTCCGTGGATTCTGGCTGCTCTGTCTTCTGCTCCTCTACTGGAGTTTCTGTTGGCTGAACTTCGACCGTTACACTGCCTTCAGTCGGTTTCTCGCTTTCTGCTGCTTCTTCAGATACGGAAGATGCCTCAATCGCTGGTGTAGTTGCTTCTTTTGGAGCTTCTTCTACAGCAGGTTTCTCGCTTGCTTCGCCTTCTTCGCTTACAGGGACTTGTGCCATGCTTGCCTCTTCGCCTTCAGGTACCTTAGCCGTGACCGGGGTCTGTTCTTCTTCGAGACTTGGCTTTTCAGTTGCTTGCTCTTCGGGTGTTTCTGTAGCCAGTTTCTCTTCTGGTCCACTCGTAGCCTGTTCTTCCTGTTCAGTAACTAGTTCTTTTTCTGTTACAGGTTTCTCCTCCGGAGTTGCAGCAGCTTCCGTAGCTTCTTCAACATGCGGAGCTTCCGTTGATTGGACACCGCCTTCGAGGGTTGTTTTCTCACTCTCTACCGTTTGCTCTTCAACGGCCGGTTGCTCTGTGGGGTGTTCTTCAACAGGTACCTGCGCAGGTGCTTCAGATGGATGTTCCTCGGGTTCTTTCTCCCCTTCTTCCTCAGGTTTACCTTTGGTAGGAGTGATTTCTTCGCTAGAATCGTTAACTTCTTCGGAAGAGGTTTCTCCAGATTCTTCAATCGTAAGTCCTTTCGTTGGTAATTCTTCTGCAATCTCTTTCGATGGTGGAACTTCGGACGATGAAACCTCTGTACTTTGCTCTTCAGGTACACCTGGTTTCTCGGTTTGTTGGGTCTGCTCTTCAGGAACTTGCTGCGTGGACGTTGAGACCTCTGCACCAGGAACAACTTCGGTACCTTGAGGAATGTGTTCGGTTGTTTCTTTTTCTTCGCCAGGGACTGAAACAGCCTCGGTAACAGCAGGAACACCTTCTTCACTAGTCTTTTCTTGTTCTTCGGGTACTGGTACTTCCGTAGCAGAAGGTTCTTCTGGTATTCTTATCTCGATTCCTTCGCTAGATGTCGTTTCTTGTACTTTGGGAGCCAATGTCGTTTCCTGTCCAGGAGGAAGATACGTCGTGGGTGCCTTCTGGGGTGGTTCGGTAACAAGACTGTCCGGTACATGGAACTCTGGTGGCTTCATGTCGACGTAACCTTGAGTTACGTGAACCTCAGTCACCGCCTCCTGGTCCTCAGCTTTGCTCTCGTGTACACGTTCCGTGACAGGAATACCAGTTGGAATATGTTCCGGAACTTCAGTTGCTTCTTCTTCTGCGTGAGGCTTTTCTGTCATAATAGGCATTCCTTCAGGTATTTCTTCGGGAACAAGCGCGTCCTCTTTCTTGGGAGCCAAAGCAGGCTTTTCTCCGGGTGCTTTGTGCTCGTATCCTGGCGTTCCTGGTTTTTCTTCAATCGCAGCTTCGGTGGTGGCCTGTTCTGTGGGTTCTGTGGGTTGTTGCTCTTCGGGGCTAACTTCTGATGGTTTCTCTTTCTCTTCTTGCTCGGTAAGAACTTGTTCTGTGCTTGGAATTTCGTGAACAGGTGTCTCAGAGGATGCTTCCATCTCGGGTGTCGCAGCCCTTTCCGTTTCTTCCTCCACCGGCGCCACTGTCGTCACTTTCTGTTCCGGTTCTGAAACGATCATAGGTGTTTCCGCTTCTTTGGCAGCTTCTGTCGTCTCTCCTTCAGCCAAAGTCTTAATCGTAGTTACTTCTGCTTCAGGGACTGCCGATGTCTCCTTTTCTTCGCTCGGAAGTTCTGGCGCTTGCGTGGCTTGCTCGCCACCTTCGACCGGTTGTTCCTCCTTGGGTACGGTAGCTTCGGTGACACTTGGTTCTTGCTCCAAACCAGTGACGCTTTCTTCCGTTACCTTAGTTTCTTCTTCCGGTTTTTCGGTGCTCAGCACTTCAGGTTGTTCTTCTTTTTGCGGTATGCCCTCAGTCTGTGCCTCTTCTGGTACTGCCCCTTCGGTGATCGGCTGTTGTTCCTCTTCTACCTTCGCCGTGGTTCCTTCTTCAGGTTGAACCTCTAATTTAGGCGAAGTTGATTCTGAGACTTCCTGAACGATCGACGGTTCAGTGGCTGCTTGAGTAGCTTCTTCTTCCACGGATTTGGTGACCGGTTCTTCAGCCTTCTCTTCAACGGCTGGTGCCTCGGTTGCTTCGCTTTCGGCTTCCTGAGGAGGTTCCGTCAGTTTGACGGTTGGTTCCGTAGGAGATACTGCGCTTTCCGTTGAAATGCTGACTTCCTCTTGTACCGTTGTTGCCTCTGGAACAGCACTTGCTTCCGTTGGGAGCTCTTCTTGGGGTATTTTCTTCTCAGGCTGTTCGGTAGCAGGGGACGAAGCTTCAACGGGTACTTGAGTACTGCTTGCTGCTTTGTGATCTTCAGGAATAGCGTTGTCAGAACCTGGGAAGGATTCTTCGGTCATTTCCGGAACCTGCTTCTTAGCTTCCGTTACGGTCGGTGCCGTGGTCTCCAGGACGTGTTCCTCGGTGGACGGTTCCTCGTCTTTCGGTAACGTTACAACTCCACCATGTCCGTCATCTTCTGTGCAATAATTCAAGTTATGTAGTGACGTACGTAATTATAATTTGATCGTGAAACGCGATGGTTAAAGGAAGAGGAAATTTTCTTACCACACTGATACGTTGTCGGGCAACATTCTCCTTCGGGCGGTGGCACAGCGGTGCAGTTCTTCCCGTGCGTTTTCATAGGCGTTCCGCAGTCTTGCACGGCGCACGCGATGTCACCACGGAAACAATAGCAATGTTGACAGGGTTGAGTCGAGTAAATCAAATCACCGTCCTCGTAAATCTTTCCTTCTTGGTAACACTGCGGCGTCGCTCCAGGAGCCATCGTGGTGGTCATGATCAAGCCAGGCGTTGGTTCAACCGTCGTTGAAAGTTCCTCGTCGTATTCTGTGGTCAGAATTTCCAATTAATTTAACTCAATTGAAAGGGATTCGTCTAACATTGTTAAATTATTTTTCAGGTCCACTCACCGCAATTGTACTTGACCGGACAACATACACCTGGTTGATAGACCGGCCTGCATCCAGCCACTCGCAAAGTGCACTCCTGCATGACGCAAGTGGTCCTGTTCCTGATACAATAGCACAGCTCGCAAGGATTCTGGGGATCGACGGGCAATTGGGCACCGTCCGCGTAGAATCGATCGTTAACGTTGCAACCGAAGTTGTCGTGGAAGCCGACGGCGGTGGAACCGGAAATCGCTGGCGCGCTGGTGGTCGAGGTGAGCAATTGTACCGGTACCTCTGGACAGGTGATCACGGGACAGCATTGGTCCGGACGCTTCTCGACAGTGCAATCTTGGCCGATCGCCTTCGTGAAGGGACAGACTCTCAGATAACACATCAGCATCCGATTGTGACACGTGCAGTTCAGACATGGCTCGTTCGTGATTATTCGGTCACCCTCTTCGTAGTGCTGGTAATTGTAGTAACATCCGGCTGTGGCTGCTCGTGCAAGGTATAAAATGATTAAATACATGTTATTGTCTCGAAAGTTTTGTAACAATTGAAAAATTGTTAAACTTGTGTTTAATGAGGAATTACGTTTAGTTTAGGATGCAGCATGGCGCGGTTCGTTCTGCGGAGGAAATGCGTTTGCTGTTGCAAAACAGTATATACGCGACACGAGGATCGAATAATGTCGGACGCTTTTAATATTCATCGAAAGGATCGACTGAAAGCGACATCGTGTAAGAATCGTTAAAACGGCACGTGCCACCGTCTGTTTGACTGCGATACAATTAACGTCACGTCGATGCCCCGTGCTCGTACATTGATTAGGGGTAATAAAAGTCACTACACCGTACATACCTCCATCGTATTCTGCTACTTGTGTGGTATCCTGGTCGTATACGGGCGCTGTAACAGAAAACGATACCCGTTTTATCAGTCATACCATGTTGTAACGTATACGATACGTAAAGTGCAAAATTAATATTCTTTAATATTCGATAGTCGATCCAGTATTCGAACGGTGTACAGTATGAGGCCAAATAATCTTAAGAGACTCCATTTCCCATGAAATTCGCAGGGAGACGAGTCGTGTCTCCGGTGCGTGTAGTTTATCATAGTAATTACCGGCGGGATGCGTTTGTCCGGAGGGTGAACCGGGGCTTTAACAACGAAGTGAGTCAAAGCGTCATATGGCGCGAGCGTGCGTGGGCGAATTCTCGTTAACACCCTAGGCCCCCAGTCGAACAAATTGTATGGCGAGCGCGCACGGAGCACACAGAACTCCGTTTCGCTCTCCCTTTCCGTTTCTCTCGACGTGTGTCGTAGCTTTTCTTCGACCGTGCCGCGTCGTCGGCACATCGACAAGCAAAAACGCGAACGCGTTCTGAGCGCGGCGAGTCTCTTCTTACGCGCGGCGTTTTTTGCTATTTCTTTAGAATTGAAGTGCTTCACGCCGCGTCGTACTCGAGCGTTCGATTGTTCGTGAAAAACGACACGCCACCCTCCCCGACGCGATGGCACAATCGGTCCGTCAGTTTTCTTATTCGCACAATAAAGCCTCTCTGTATCTCTGTTGTTCGCCGATAGGCTCTTCTCTGCTCTTTCTCCTTGGCTCCGGTGAATCGCGCGCTAAAGAATTTCGGTGACAATCTTGAAAACCGTGAATTTATGGAAGCCGAGGAGAATTTGTGAATGATAGTCTGTGTCCTCTTTTCGAAAGTCTTAGCGGTGGTCTTTTTCTGTTTTTTTTTTTTCTTTGAAAACCGTCCAGGAACTTGTTGAGATGCACAAAACGTAGCCGTACGCGGATACGTGTATCGCGAAGCAAAGCTTTCGAATGTCCACTATAACCCCTTCATTGAACGTACCGAGTTGGCAGATTTATTACATACCGGCGAAGATGGGTTACGAACGTTCTTCTGGTTTTTATGCTAAATCGACTTCCTCGATTAACTTCTCGATGTTCGTCCGTTCGTATCCCAAATTTCCAAAGATGGTGACGAAGTACAGCCACGAAATATTGGCTTTGAATGAAATGAAATAATACCGTCACACCATCGGTATCGTTTTTATTGTTCCATTTTACGCAGACTCGATGACTCAGTCATCGACAAAATCTAATTTCAAAACTAATTACAAAACCTAATTAGTTCCTGTTATCATGATTATTGTTCATTTTACTATCCAAATTCGTCAGAGAAGAAATAATTTAATTGTATCGATTACTCATAGTTTAATTTTAGACACGAGGTTATTCGCGACTATAGTTGGAAATTGACCAAAGCGATCAAGAGGCGAAGAATACTGAATTATGCGTCGAAGAAGTATGTCGATGACGGGAGACTCGGTACGAATAGGAAGCGTTCGCGAAGCACGCGTTGGTCGTGTACAGGTGGGAAACCGGTGGGAATCGACGGAGTAGCTCGATCGGAAGTCGATCCGCGACTCGAAGGCGCGAGGTTGAAATGCGCGGCGCGTGCGTTTCCGCAAGGTGCTCCCGGTCGGCCGGCACGGACATTCGTTTCCATGCGTGCGTGTCGCAGCGAGCCAAGGCATATTCGAGAATCAGCATTCCACGACGCGGAGCGTGCAGGCGGTTTCCAGCGAATTGAATTGTACTGGGAAGCACAGCGAGGTCCGTGAATGGAAGACCCATCGCGTCTCTCTCGCGAGTCCCACGAACGGCTCCCAGCCGCGTGCCTCCACGTTACACGGGCCCAGCACGTACGTGTGTACATTGCTCCACCGAGACGATTCTTGTCTTCCACGGTGCCTGTGCTAAATTATTGCGGCTGTTCGGCTAACTTCGCTAACCGTGCACCGTGTGCACCGTGCACAACGACGCTTCATCGAGGTGTCAGCGTATCACGCGTGATTACAATCGTGGATTACCGTGTACTTTGTATTCGTTGAACGAGAACAACGCCGGTCCCAGGATATTTACGACGACTAGTTTTCCAGCTGAAAGGCTACAGGTGCGAGAGGAGTCGGTTTTCGCCCGCCTACGAAAGCCTCGAGGAAGGCGCGCTTCGCCGTCTGTTCCACGGAGGTTTTACATCGATCGACGAGACGATCGACGAATCGTAAATGAGAACGAAGCGGGAACAACACGGCGAAGATGTTATCGCGTGTAACGACGAATCTTCACAGGGAACTTAACTACGTGTCCCGTAGTACGCTTATCAAAGAAGGAAAGTTCCGGTGATTTCGCGTACCTTTAATCATGGAATTCTCTGCCGTTCACGTAATTAACCAAGGACAAACGACCGTCCTTTGGAGGCTTATCGCGTTCATACAATAATCGCGATCTCGCCTCGAGCTACGAGTAAAAATTCATGTATTCGCACGAACGGTAATCGAGGTTAAATCTTATTCATACCGAAGACTCTCGGAACGAGTCATTATGTAAGTCAATGTTCTCCGATTATCCGACTCTCTTTACCTCGGCCACTTTTCAATTACGGCGAGGTGTTCTCCGTCTCTCAGCGACAACTCGGATGAAAGAGGAGAGACAGAGAGTCCAGACGCGAGTCGGTTAGAAGAGGAGAGCGAGAGAGCAAAGGCATTGCGCGCGCGTTATGAAATCATCCCCGGCGGCCTTGTCTCGCGAAAGTTCATTACCATCAACCGCACACGCTCCGATGAGCAGCTGGTTTCTCTGCTCTGCAACGCGTATCGCGTGCACGAAATTCTGCACTACGTGTCTGCCAAGGTCGTGGTTAGCTTGCACCGCAACCACCGTGAAGTGGAATCCTTCGTGGCGACGACTAAAAACACGATGAAATAATTCCAAGCCTCGTTGCGTTTAATGAAAAGCTCCATTAAGGCGTGGAAGAAGCGGCTTTCATTGTTGCGACGCGGCAATGTAATAATTTAAAGGAATTTGAAAATATTTGAAAATTCAGATAGGGTACCGTGTTCGTCGACGTTCAGGGTCAGCATTTCGAGACTCGAAATAACTCGTAAAAGAGTAGCTAATCAAATTTCATTAATTTCAGACGATGTTGTAATCGTTCTGGGGATATTCTGCTCGTTTCCTGTTAGGTGGTTAGTTACGTAATCCCGAGGCACGAGTTTGACTTATTTGTAGAGACTTCCATTCATCGTTCGTTAATACATTCACGCACAGTCTTTTATGACCGGTGATTCTTTCCTCATTCTTACCATCTGACGTTACGTATTTTTCTCCTTTTCAATCGAAAACATCGATCAAGGAGACATTCGGGACGTTTCGTTGCGTATTTTATTTAAAATTATTGACAAAATCGAGATCGTCGTTCGAAGATTTATAAGGTTGCTCGTATCTCGGGTGTAAATGGCGCGAGTGACAAATGGTGATGAACGACTTCTGGTAGACAGGTTTTAAACGCGGGGAAATTAAAATTCTTGCAATGCGGAGTGGAAGGTATCGACACTCGCGGTGTTGCGACAATCAATGTCAATGTCATTGGTATCGAGCCGTGTTGCGTGGAGAGAAGTTGGTCGACCGGTTCTGGCGTAATATGCGAGTACATACTCGTTCGCTGCGACGAGACTATTTCGAGGACAATCATAAATTATCTGCTATTTTCAATCGAGTTCATTGCCGCTCGCTCGAGCTCGCCGAGATAAGCAGAAAAGCCGAGGACAGGTGGTTTGTGACCAAGTTTTCGCGTCAACCGCAATTTGTTACGCTACAATTAGATGATGTATCGCTTTCGTAAATTATGTGTATGTTTCATAATTTTGCAAAAGGACTACGAAACGTTAACTCTCCTGTAAGTATATCCATCCTGCTCGTCGTCTTCAAGGTTGCCGCGGCGAAACCGTCTCCTCAGAGTTAATGAACGATGGATTAAGTCTTACGAGTTCTTGAGCAACGATCCTCTCGATTCTAATTCAATATTACAAAATCGTTGCCTTTACGACATTTCCTGTACCATCAATTTAAACAGAACATCGATATCGCCTTCGTCGATTTGAATCGATTAACAGGACGATCAGAGGATACGAAGGTAAAGAGGCTGCGGCATTCCAGGCTTTACACGATATGCCTGGAAGGAATTAACGCGATCATTTAATCGGTGTCACAACGAAGTTGCACCCACACGTTCCGTTATACCCTTCGTCGAATGACCGCCGCTGACCTCGTCACCTCGGTAGTAAGGTAACGAAGAAAGCGGCGAGAAGGATGAAAGGAGGAAAGAGAACAGAGGGAACGGGGGAGAACGAAGAAGAAGTCCTCTTACAAAGTACGTAGTACCCAGTTACAACGGGTCCCTTCTGCATTCTCGTGCATCACGAGAGAGCATCATCCTCCAGCATCGTCGTTTTATCGTTCGTTATTCTTGTTTTTCGTCTACAGGTTGCTTTCGTCGTAAAACGTGCGTTATTGTCGGTGACGATGACCGTAAACGAGAGAGAAAGAGGAGGAAGATCAGAGAACATGCAGAGTTCGTTAATAGAACGACGAGAGACAAAGTTTCGTTCGAAGGAAGCAGCAAAGTTGAAAATCCTCGAACGACGTTGTCTCAAGGTCTGCAGGTGGAGTAGAGAAAATAACCGGATGAATGGTGGCGAGTAGCCGTGGCTGGATGACGTTTAATTCGGATCAATGGCCTGCTGCTGGCTGTTTGGCGAACCGTTCGTCTCGAGTGCACTCGACGAAATCTTTGGCCAACGGGTTACGTAACGAGACACAGGTACGGAAGAGGCAAGGCGTTAGGAAAACCGACTAATTTATGCAGAAGTGTTTGTACAAAGCACGCTGTCCGTGTACCTTTGTTAATGGCAGTTCACCGCTACGTTTACTTTACCGCTCCTTTACACGTCCCGAATTTTAAGTGTCGGACGAATTCACCGGCCGCCGCCGGACCGAGGAACAGCACTCTCGAACACACGAGAGACGACGACGACGGTATTTGACGCGTGTGATAGAATCACAAGGCGCGAGGTCCAGACGGAAATTAATTACCACGTTAACGAGCAACGATATGCTATGCTCGAACAAGAGAGCCAAGTAAATAAACTAGAACGTTGGTTTGTTCAAGCGTGTTTGATATTCGACTGTTGTTTATCAAATAAGGCAAATGTACCCTCGAGGAGAACGAAGCTTGAAATTACTTTGGTTTTAATTAAGAGTCGTCGAGCGAAGTGCAGAGAAAATCAACCGCAATTCACGTTGTTCCAGAGGTATGCTGAAGTAACGAGCCCGTTTAATTAACGGCGAAGCGATCTTTATTTTAAACTCCCTCTTGTGCGTTAAACCTTCTAATTGATTCAAAGCAAACGAACGGTGAGCTCGATTAATGTTTTCTAAGAATTTAACGGTATCAATTTTGCAGCAACGTAGCCACCACGTTCCGCGTAATGGAAATTCCAAGAACGACCAAGTTCTATCTCGACGTCGACTTACTTGATAATATTTTCAGGAAGCTTGTTCGAGTGGCAATCGAGACTCGGCGAACAAGCGGTGACAGTTGAACGATACTCGAACGATGACAACACTTTGACCGGCATTAAAGCATAAATATGGAACGGCCGCGGAGGGTCAGGTGCGACGACATGGACCGTAAGTGGGCAACGGTGAAGTACAGCGGTCAGTGACATCCTGACGGGCTGCCGTCTCTTCAGGGCTTACAGGTTTGACCAGAATTCACAGCATCACGTGGATGCAGGCAAGTATAGGAACCGCTATTCGTGCAGCTGTGTGTACCAACGACACGCATTTTTTTTTTCCTCTTTCTCTCCACGCTTCCGCGAGAATTTCAAAATTTCCTTCCCTCTTGCTGCTGCCCACGTTTCTTTCATAGATTTGATTTCAAAGGTCCATCGAACGAACAGGTATATCCTCTCGAAGAAAACCTTTTACCGGCTGAACGGTTCGATCTCGATGCTCGAAAGGGAAGTGGTCGAGTAAAAACTGCTGGCGAAGGTGCTCGCAGGAGAGAAAAGATCACCCAGTGATCTAGGTGAAAAAAGGAGCAAACGGAGGCACGGGCCCCGCGCACGGACTCGAAGAATTCAATCGTTCCCCACGTCCATTTGTCCACACCTGCTGTTCGTCGAAGCCGGCCAATTGTCGACAGGGGAAACGAGGAGGGAGGCAAAAAACGACGCATCTCCAATGAGTTCTCATTGACGATGCAACGTCGTTTTTGCACGTCGCCCTGTTCGAGGTAACACGCTGTTCCGAGAATGATCCTCACCCTCAGCGAGCGAGCACCGTCGAGAAACAGGATCGATCGTGAGCTGGCATTGATAGATCACGAAGAGGGATGACTAAGATACAGGAAGCAATTACGTACGTTAATATTTTCTGGGATTTTTTCCTTTTTTTTTTCCTCCCCCCTTCCTACCCATCTTTCTTTCCTGTCGTACCAGGAACGGCGAGAGGATGCGGCGACGTTTTACCCGCGACCAACACGGGAAGTTGACGGAGATGGACGTCGCCGGCGAGATGCTTCGCGTCGATTCCGGATCAAGTGGTCTCCTCTCTTTTCTTTGGGTAATTGGAATTCGACACGAACACGTGTTAACTCTGTGCGGATAATTAATGCGTACATGCGTCCGGTGCGAACCGTCCGCTCGCCATCAGCATAGTCGATACTTATGCATTTATGAACCTAGCCGAGTTTTAATTTACGTTTTCGATGCATACAAAGTACTGATAAGTATCTAATTATATTTTACGATACTGCAATTTGTACGCGAACTAATCAGCGAATTTGTATGGAGAAGGATCGACGCGATTTAACGCCCGGAACGATTTACAGCGACAGCTTCGAGATTTGGAGCACAGAGACAGTCCACAGGTAAACGTTACGCGTGCAACAGCTTATACGGATCGTTTCCCATGAACTTGGCCTCGACGTTCGCGTGACGCAACGGCTGGTGTGTTGTGCGATGCAGGTGAAAGTGGACGCGGCCGTCCTTTTGGAACGATTTCCGATGCAACACGGTGCCACACGGGGAAGAATGACTAATCGATCGCGAACAACGCACAGGACAACGGAGATGGTCTTTTAACGTAATTCGAAACCGGCTGCGACGTAAACGGAAGAGGCTTATGCGATACCTCGAAGAGAGCCGTGGCTCGTGATGGAGAAGACGACCCGAGGAGCCATCGAGGAACGAATATGGTGCGCCAGGTCCATGGGAAAGCACCTTGGGCCCCGACGTGGCCGATGCCAGAGGTGAGCATTATGAGGTAAGACTATTCCGCTCGTAGGGAAGGGAAGGACAAAGAGAGGTTCGACGTCCTGACGAAGCCCTGGCTTGCTCATTCAAACGTTGCCCAGTCGTGTGTTAGTCATAGTGGTTGTTTGAAAAAAAAGGGGGGAAAAAAGGAGACTCAGGAAGGATTCAACGTTGCCGATCATCATCGTCAAACAATTAATTGTGTGTACGTGTGCGTGGGTTCGACCGCGGGCGAAATTGGTCTGAGAGGATCTTCCTTCGTCTTCTTCTTTTTCGCGTGCTGGGCGTGTTAGAATTTTTCGGCTGGTATCCAAGGCGATGTTTCTATCGAGGATTTTCGATAAAAATCTAGATTTTATTTCTATGAGAAAAAGAATTTGATCCAACGAAAGCTATCTCAAAAGTTCGACCTTCGAATCCGATCCTATTACGATTTGAAGAATAAAAAACTATTTGTCAAAACGTGTTTATTGCTGTGATCGAGTCTGTCTTCGAATCTCTTGTTCGTCTATTCAATACTTCTTTTTTATGACTGTATATTTGTTTATCGAAGTAATAATTGTGTTGTGGTGTGCTCTGTCTAGTTTCTTTGTCCTCGAGTACATATACACCGAGGATAAAAAGATTGTACGAAATGGTCATTCTTCCTCGTTGAGGCTTCCTTTTCATGCTATCTCACGTACACCTGTTCGCTGCCAAATGAGTTTCGTTTCGACGCGCAACGACAAAGCGAGCACGCGAAGAAGGCGTTGAAGCAAGACGAAAGGAGGAGATAAAAGTCTCTCCGAGCAAAACGACTTCCTCCATCTAAGAAGTTTCTTGGTGGATTCGCTCGTAAAACTCACCAGAATTGGATTGCGATGCCAGTAGAACAGCCAGACAGAATATAATCCCGGGTCGACAAGGCCCGGTGCTCAAGGCCGACATGTCGGCGCTCTTCTTCCGTTTCCTGAAACCACCAAAAATATACTGTTAACTATTTTCATTTTTATTTTACCTTTAGTTTATTTTCAAAGTAAACAATATTTCAATCTTAATGTGTCACCCCCTTAAGAAATTAATTTATTCATTTTGATAAAGATACCAAAGGATATCAATCGATCAACTATCGTGACCATGAACCCGCAAGCTACCGTAAGATTTCGTTTCGTCGAATGTTAAGGTTCCAGTTAACCTGTCACATTGTATATTGCAACGTGATCGTCGACAGGTGACTGGTGACAGTTGTACACGAGGAAATCGCAGCTGGAAGCGAGCCAACGGCATACCTTCGCACTTTGACCGACTAGTTCTCGCGATGCTACAACGAGGTATGCAGATCAGCGTATAACGAACGTGCAAGTAAGCGTATCTCGGCGCGGGGGACGAGACGCGAAAATCCACGAACACGAATCGTTCAATTAGCAGCCTCGGGCGAAAACGACGGATGCGACTAAATACCAAAGGTTCGCGCATACACGCCCATACGTGGGGTGTAAATTTACGAGGCACGGATGCGTGGGAATACGCGCGCGATTTCCGGCTGCTCGACAGAAGAGGATGAGGGTCAATAGACGATGACACTGTTCTCGCGCAAAGAATATAATTACCAATATGTCGGGGGAGGATTTGGAATTTCAGCTTTCGGAGTCGATGAACCACCGGCCGGCGATAAGAGTCGCGTGGAGAAGGAATGATGTATGTTAGGAACGTGGCTCACGGGTTCCCCGGGCTGGAAGAGGGAAAGAGGGAACGGAAAGAGGAGAAAGAGGCGAGGAACAAAAAGAGGAATCGACAGGAAGAGAAGGTGGACTTTGGTGAAGCCGGCGTTGCATACCAGTTGCTACGACAGCGGCTTAATACAAAGTGTTAGCGAGATAAAAGAGCGTGGGTAGTTTCTCTTCCACCCGACGTCGACTTCATCTTTCCTCGTCGTTCGCCTTGCTTCCTCTAACGGCGTTTCATTGTTGATCGAGGCGAACGAGAAAGAAGGAAGAGGAGTCCCGCGTCTCCGTGATATCCGAAGCTCGCGACCGCTGGTTAACGATGCTGTAAATTACATCCCGGCCTGTATCGTAATGAATCTTCCGATGCTGGATGGATATCCTCTGTAACGTTTTTGCAGCCAGTGGAACGAACGATTGGAAGGGACACACACGGCTATGGCGAATCCCGGTTCCCTCGAGTCGGCTAAAGCTACGCGTCATTACGTATTCAGTATACGGCCCGTTGAGCCGAGGAATTCGGTGAATGGGTATGAACGGGCATTGACGAGCACGCACGCCTTTACGAGTCGCGAAAGTATTCGCAGGTGAAAAATACAGTCGCAAGAAGAACGGTGCGCAAGATTTTCTCGATTTGGAGTTTCAAGGTTGTTTCGCGAAACAACCGTTCCCAGTAGATTCTTTCGTTGAGGTTGATTTAACGATCAAAGACATCAAAGTTAACAGACAACGTTCATTGCGTAGTGGGCTTTAAATGTTGGAATTTGAGTGGTAAATTTAAGTTGTTTTTACGTCGCGACGCATCACATAGGTTGTCAAGAAAATTCTATAATTAAGAGTGCCGCCACTCTTTGCCCGTGCCTATTCCTTTCGAAATTCAATGAATCCACGTACCCATTGTCCCATTATCGTATTGCCTAGCGAGCGTGGCTATACGTTCGTTAACAGAGACGCCGTTACCGGTGACAAGTTAGAAACGACACGCCCACGCGGTGACACGTACTGAATGGAAATGCAAGCGTGGCTCGTTTTAGAGCGTAGCCACGGTTGCTTCCCTTCGCGCGTCCCCCTTTTTCTTCCCGCTGTTTCCCTTTCGTTGCGATCGGCAAGCATATCCGCGCGAGTCCGCCGATTTACCCTGATTCGTCGCGAGTCGCGTTACTTTCCTTGTTGCAGGACCCGGTTGTGGCCGCGACTCGTCGAACCGCGACTAATTTCACTTGCGCTCTCGATACGGCCGTGCCGCAACCCAAAGGCCGATTTCACGAGGCGATACGGATCGGTTCAGACCGAGTATTCTTCGCGCCGATCTTGGCGTAATGACGCGTGGTGAACACGAGAGGAAGGTGGCTTCTTTGAGAGGAAAGCCGCGATTCGCCGCCACCTCGGACGGCGAGCGCGGATCATGGCCGATTTTACGAAGGAAAATGAAATCTTGATTGAGTTTGTTGGACGAGCCGAGCAAACGTCTGAATCATTGCGACTCGTTGACCCGAGGGCCCCGAAGAGAACGAATCTTCGCCGTGAAATTGATCAACAGAGCGTCAGATGCAGGACAGTCAGAGAACGTGGTTAAATACAACGGGGACCGATAACGATCGGGGAACCTTCTCTATCCTCGGATAACAGCTGTTCGTGCAATAATTACGCCAGCGTAAGAGTTTGACTCGAGTATAAGGTGCACCCACGAGTCCGACAAAATAGGGTGTTGGTGGCAGAGAATCCGTTAGAGCCCGGAGGCTGCGTTCGTTCACCATTACCGTGGAACGCGGAATATGATTACCTTCACCTGGGAACAGACTGTTCGTATCCCCCTCCGGAGCGCGGAGACCGTGGGCGAAGTTTCCACTGTGGATCCTGTGTCCCGGTTTGCCGGTTGATACCCGGCGATGTTCCGTGATTAGTTAAAGACTGGCTCCCCGCACGATTTCCGACATTACGGGCCGTGAGATCGAGATCAGCCGCGCTCGCCTTCGAGTCCGCATTAGCAACGACAAACGAGATACGAGAAGAAACCGCGCGCCATAACAGCGAACCGAGCCAAGCCGGCCAGAGCGAACCCATTTACGCGTACACGGCTAATTCGATTTCGCGTGTTGCGTGTTATGCAAATGGACCGATCCGATCGATTCGCGGTGTACGTGCGTGCACGGTCAACGTCGTCCGCGATCGCCGTTTCGCCACAGTTTGTATTTACTAATTGGAAATGGTTCCGAGACACTCGCCAGCCAACGTTTCTTCTTCCCTTCTAGCGAAAGAGAGAGAGACTAGAATCGACGTTTCATGCAAATCGTTCGAGATCCCTTTGATCGGCAAGGTTTATGGGCATCCGACCGTTTTTGTCAGACTGTTATCGCGTGCCGCGCGTAACGGTGGTATTTCATATAAAGCGTTTTAAACGGTGCCGGTGACACGACGCGAAGCATCCACTTCCGACATGGTAATACGCTGAATGAGCATCGCGCACCGATCGACCAACGAATAACGGACCTGTCCGCCTCTCCTAAAAGGCACTATGGCGTCCCGTCCACGGGATGCTTCATCTTCTTGGCGAGGATTCGACGACTGAAAGCTCGATAATTGACAGCACGGCTTCCGAGCTATCTTATCGCTCGCGGTAAGTGGATGTCCAGCTTCGGGGTTCAGCTCGCCGATGCGTCCTTGGGAACATCTTTCATCGCTCGAAAAGTCTCTCGCCGTCGAATCTCTTTTAAAAGTGTTTCCGGATAAAATATGAATTATAATTTCAATCTCAAGAAGTATCACCCGTCATTTTGAAGAGGATAATGGTTGATGAAAAAAAAGGAAGAAAAATGAACGTGTATCTCTAGTATAATATTCCTTGTTAGTTTCATTATCGAACAAGACTACATGAGGCTAAACAAGCACGAAACTAACTGTGCCTTAGTATCTGATACAAGAGGCCCGTGTTTGGTTCAGCCGAGAGTGTAGAGCAAATGCAAGAACGGTCACGGCGTGATCTGCACATTTCAGTTTATGGGCGCAAACGGGTTCAAAGGTCAGGGATCAGCGCGAAGGTGGACACTCGGCTGGGACGAAGCCGGTAAATGACGTTATGCAAATTGCAAGGTTAAACGTAAAGTTTCGTGATCCCGCCACCATTAGCCGAAGCCATCCAACGATGCCTCTAACCATCCTGGCCCCGTGGGAGCTGAGCCACGTTATTAATTATAGGAGAATCATCATCGTTCCCGTTTCGTTCCTCTCGCATGTTCAGAGAAGGTGTTTGGCCCAGGGGGAGAAGGACCTTGTCCCGTCTCACCCTCCCGGAGGGTGACTTCCGCATGCCAAAGTATTGAACAGTTCCAGACTGGTCCCTGCGGGCCTACGGACAGGTTGACGGCGAGCGGCTCGTTACGCGATCATCAACGAGCAATCTCGCCGCGAAAGCAGTTGTTGCTCCTCAGGGAGAATCGTGTTGCGTTTCGGTCCCCCGTTCGAAGCTGATGGCACTCGAAACCCGTGCGCCGTCTCAAACTTGCTATAATATTCAATTTCTTCAGCCACGAGAGATAGCCAGAGCCTGAAACTACCGCACGATTCATCAAGATCGTATTCGCGAAACGATTCGCAGCCGCATCAAACGGCACAAATTGCAACAACAAAGAACAGCGGAGCGTTGGTCGCGTTGCCGCGGCGAGGTTCAGCGAGAGGCAGACTGTGCAGCGGATATTGCCGGAGAAATCATTAGCACGGGGCCGAAGAGCCGTGGAAGAGCGAGCGGTCGACCGTGTTTAGAGGTCCGCGAGGCGATTATATTGCGGGTTAAGGGGCTATCGGGTATTCATTACGCCTAATGACCTCTCGAAGCGGCGAGTGCTTTTGGGCACGATGGAACGATGGAACGTGAGGCGGCACGGCAGAGAAGGCACTCTCGGAACAACGGGGTTCGATTACTCAGGGCCTCGACGTTCACACGAGGGTGCTCGAGCAACAGGTCGGCATCATGTACACCGCCTCTATTTATAGATCTACCTGAGCTAGAATTACGTGGGGTCGAGGATAAGCCTGGCCGCCGACTCCTCGTCTTCACCTGAATCCACCACGCTGCTCGCTGCTTGCTACCCTTCTCGGCCATATTTGGTTCGTTCGCACCGGCAAATCGCGTTTCACTCAGTGATTCTAAGGAATTCGCCCCAGCGGTCGATCGATCGACCGGTTCTACTTCTTTTTTTTTCTTTTCTCTTTTTTTTTTTTATCCACGTTTCTTTCCTCTATTTTCTTCGACATTTTCACGACGTATAAAAGGATTCATCGATTTCGCGGAATTTCAGGGGACAACCGATCGTGGTTATGAATATTTCATAATCTTCCGACTCGGTTGGTCGTCGCTCGTAACGAGAATCTGTAATAAGCGTAACTGGGGGAAAGATGGTGGTCGAGCGTCGATTAAGGTTTCTCCTTTTTATTTTTCCCGTTTCTTACGGGGGGATAAGGCTCTCGAAACGAGCCGACCAAATAGCTCGATCTCGTGATCCTTGATAGTCCGCCGCGTACCTTGCACCGCGAAGATTACGTAGTTTCAACGCGAACAGCGTTGTCCCATAACTCGCGACTTCGCTATACCGTTACAGATGGAGAAAAAAAAGGTCGGTACGTGACGGTAAAAGATACACCACGTGTTATTAATAGCTTAATGGCCTACATCGACGCTGTAAAAGCGTCGGCCTGGCTGAAAACTCGACGATCACGGGATGACACATCGTGTGGCAGGCGCAGTATGCAAATCGAGGCAAGATTCCTTCGAGCGGTCAACCTAATCGTTCACGACGTAATAATCAACGGCTACTATGTATCTGTTCGGTTTTTCGAATACGGACGAAGAAAATCAGCGGACCGTGTCGCAAGAATGCCGTAGCAGCATCATCGCGTCTCCCAAGGTATTCAAAGTCTCCTCTACTCTCTCGCTCCGTTTATTTCACCCATCTCCTTCCAGAGTTTGTGCGTCGCGATTGAAACGTCCCCTTCGTGTCGATCGATCGTTCGATCGCTCAGCAGCACGTAATAACGAGTATTACCGCAAGATGCGGCGATTCCCCTGGTATTATAATATCTCGTCGAAAGATCGGATCGGGGCCGGGTGCCCGCAACCTCCGCACAACAGATACCCATCTCTGTTTTTCTCTTCCCCGTTTCTTCTCTCGTCGTCTCCTCTTGTCTCGCCTGGCTCTCGGATGCCGGTTCGGACGTTTTAACCGCGGTGCATCGAAATACTTCTTTATAATGCGAAAGGCGAGCCCGAGCCACAGGCTCATTACTGTGATTATTAAATTCGAGTAATTTAGTCGTGATACAAAATGTTCCGTTTTAACGCGCATTCGTTTCGCGGCTATACGCCGCGCGTATACGTTCATTTTCGTTAATCGAAAGGGAAGTTGTGTTATCCGCGTGTTTCTCGGTTAAATCGATTCCTCGCGGTACGGACGGCTCGATAGAATCCGTTTTACGCGTACGATGATGTAACGCGAAGCGTGTGTCTCGCGTCGAACAACATTCCACGATGGAACACCGGTATTTTCGCGAAGTTTTATCGTTATCCGCGTTGCGGAACCGTGTAACCTTTTCGCCAGCGTACAATTAACTCGATATTATTACCGCGTTCGCATAACTCGGTTCGTGAGCTACTCGCATTCTTTGCATCCTGCCTCCTCTCTATATCTCCCTTACGTATCTGGAAAACAGTAATAAAGGCGTAATCCCATCATCCACGCCACCGTCAGTCTTCTTCTTCTTCTTCGTCTTCTGCCTCCTCCTCCTTCTGTTCGGTTAAGTTCACTCTTTTTCATCTGGTCTCGTCGCTCGAACCGTTTATGGAACTCTCTGACAGTGACTCGAGTCGAGTTTTCTATTCCGACGAGCGTGGAAAAATTCACGCGCGGAGACGAAATAATTTCCACCTCCGATGTTCTCACTCTCGCGTTTCGTTGTTTTCCCTTTCCGTTCACGACTTGGTGGTTTTTTTTTTATGGGCGGAAGTCGCTTCTTATCTAATTTCTCGTCGACGACGCTCCTCTTTCGGTAAAACGCGCGTCTACCGTCCGCTTTCCGCAACCGCGTTTGCACAACCCGTTAACGCCTTTTCCAGAGATGATGTTTTCTCCCTCCTCATCGTTATCGACAGTCCCTTTAACCCAACAACCGTCCTTCTTTCCGAGCCGTTTCGTGTGGCCCTTTTTCCCTCGTGTCAGCCCTCGCTCGTTTGCGTTGTATCGCTTCGCGGCTGTTGTACGCCGAGGAGGAACACAGAGGCGAACGAGCGGCAGAAAGAGGGAATTTAGAAGGCGCAATAAAAGCGAGGAGGGGCCCCCCTTTTTTGTTTGACGAGAGCCTTTTTCCAGCGCGTTCCCATGCATCAAGAGAAACCACACTTTTTTCTCGGTTATCCGACGCGGCGGTGCACAACAGTCCAGTCCGGGCAAACTCTGCTGCCGAGTTTCCGGCGAGAACCCGCCCTAAGGTCGTGTAAACACGAACGCGCACAAGCCTCGACCGGGGAACGCAACTCGACTTTTTCACGGATAATCCATAAGTGGCCGTTTTGTTTGCGGCGGCCTGTCCCCTGTCCATTCCTCCGCGATGGTCCTCGGTCGTTCGTTGTTTCGTCCGTAATTTTCAGATTCTTCACGTAATTTCTCGCTCCCCTCGTCGCGACGGCCACGATCGCGAGATACCGTAATGTCGAAATTAATTCTCTCGAAACGCGAGAGAAGTTTCCGCGGGGAACAGGTTTCACATCGCGGCGCATCTTCGCGCGCTACCACTTCGCTATCATCTCTACCGGTTCCCCAGTTCCCCTTCCTCCCCGACAGACAACTAGTAATCCAGTTACGAGAGTTTCGTTTCTTTTCATTATTTTTTTCTTTTTCTTTTTTTATTTCTGGTTTCTGCGGCGAGCGAGCATAATAATATCCAGCGGGCCGGTATCAGAGGTACGTAAATAGCCTAAGAACGATGCAACGTCGAACGATCATCGAGGCAATTTGCACGAAATTAAAATGGCCGCGATCCACGGACAGGAAAGAGGATGAGACCAGGAAAGAGGCAGGTCCGGGGTGCATCGAGAGGGCAAAGCCGTGCTTGGTAATCGACGTCCGGATGATTGCGGCAGATGTAACAGTGTGTCGCGATACCCGCGATCACCGACAGGAAGCCTCCTCTCTCGTCCGAGTGTATCTTTCTCCTCGTACTGATAATCGGAAACATCGGGGCGTTCCGATCGCGCCGCTACCTATCTGATCGCGTAATAACAGGAAGACGTACGGTGATCGTGGTAATTAAAACACGCCACGTAGTAATCTGCAGCCCATTAAAGCCCATCATTTACGGACTCTGGCCTTCCCTCAACGAGACGCATCTCGCGAGGGAATCTCGCGTCCGGGCTCTGTCGTGCATAATTCAGAACGCGTATCGTGATAATGGTCCATCGCGTACCCGGTAACGAATCGATAGCTTCTTGGAAAAGGATATGATTTAAGGGTTCTTCCTCGTTTCACGGTTCTCGTTTAGTCATTTTTTTTTCTTTTTTTCTTCTCTGTTGGTTAACTTCTAACGACCCCTCTGCGTCTAACGCACCGCCTCGACAATGAAACGATTTTCGTCGTAATTGACCGCTCTTGAAGAAATTAATCGTAGCTTGGAGAACAGTCGTGGTGACTCGTGAATTTTGCCCTTCGGTAATTGTACGAGGAATCCCACGAGAGATTCGTCAGAGTGTTTCACAGGGTAATATAACGAGAGGATTTTTTTTCAGCTTTCCGGAAGGCTGACGCGTTTCCTTTTACCCGGGAGGATAGGGAAAAAGCAACGACAGCCACTGTTTTACGGCGCGACGAGGGCTCTTATCGCCGGAGCCTGCGAAAAGCGAGCGCGAAATTTCTCAGGAAACTGACGTGCGGGAAATCGACGCCCGTTTCCCTCCCCCGGTCCCGCCACCATTATCCACCCCTCTGACAGTCCGCGTACGGATTTATAGCGCTACTTAAGCCCGTTCTTTACGTTCATCGAGCGTAATGCGAGCGCAACGTCGTTGCCAAGATAATCTGAACCGCGTTGCATAATGCCTCGCGTTTCCGTCGCTCGTTTCTACAACTTCCTTTCGCGACGACATCCTCTTCCAATCGAACGATAACGATGGAACACGCAAAAAAGGAGGCAACCTATTCGATACCCTCGACTTAATCAACGCGAGCCCGAGCGGCAATCTAATCGTCTCTCGAAAATGTTTCAGATACTATTTTTCGTTGTCGACAACAAAAGAGAAATTGCAACGTCTTCCGTTATCGAGTGCTCGAGCTCCTCTTTTCTTCGATGTTATTATTGGCAGAAACACGGCCGGTTACGATCCAAGGAGCGCCGGAAATTGTCCGTTATGAAGAGCACCGGTGATTAATTATTATGCAAACTAGCGGTATCCGCGTTCCTGGTCCTTTATGCGTCTCTCGAAGGTGCTACGGATCCTCTCAAGACGGTTTAATGACGCGTCTCTAAGACGTTATTGCCGCGCGTTTGACAGAAACAGCGCGACGCGAGAGTTAAACGTTCCCGACCGATGGAATGCGGAATGTCATTCCGCGAGGCTTTTCTCGCGTCCTGTTGCTCGGCTGTCGTTCATAACCGAGCCCAACATTGTTACAAGCTCGATGGATGATATTTTACGGCGGTAAGCGGACGTAAATGGCGAGGAGACGAAGGTATACGTGTTTCGATTAATTTTCTTGGTTGTACAGCTGCAATCGGACGCAGCTCCGTCACGTAGCCGTCATCGCGTCCGCGTTATCGAAAACATTCGATCGGACAATGTTACAATTTTTATCGCGATTCATTATCGAGCGAGCCCACAATGAGATACACGACGATGCAAAAAGAGAAAGAGCAGATTTTCTTCTTGCCTTGTACGAGGCAGGTATAAAAGACGATTTAACGCGTAACGATCAAACGAACGTTACAGAATAACGACCACGGGGCATCGCGGCGTGACGAGACACTTTGTTGAGCGAAGCAACTTCAACATTGTACCCCCTCAAGGATCGTTCCCAATTGCTCTCGCTGTTGGCCTGCGGTTAAATCGATGCCTCTCGAACCGACTCGGACGAAGATTTACTTCAGGAGCTGACGTGCGGTGTGTAGTTGGCCGTCGAAGAGGATGACAAACCCGAGTTCTCGGGAATTATACGGGGAGAAGGCGCGCGGCGCACCGTCGTCCTTCCATTACGGAATGTCGATTGCTCGCCAGCCGTATTATGGCACCGCCTGTCGAGGGTCTCTTGACGCCTTCTGCGAGAGCCCGGAGAAGTAAGTCGAAGCGAAGAGAAGTAGGAAAAAAGCGGACCCGGCTCGAAGTCGACGAGAAACGGCCGAAGAAACGAACGGACAAACTAGATAATTGCGAATATCTGCTGACGCGGCAAGGAAATCGTCCGAAGATTCACGGTTGTTTGACTAGGAGCCTCGCGAACAACCTCTAACAGATTGCTCCGAGTAATTGGATCTTCTTCTCCGTGTAATTATGTTCGAAATCGTCAAAATTATTCTCTCGGAAGACAATGTATCTATCGAAGGACATCCTGCGAAATCGAGAACATTTCTCATCCGTAATTGGATGATTACCGTCCTGCTGCTCTTGGTCAGATATCGAGACATCGATGGGGGAAACCTTTCAGAAACGGCGCCACGAAAATTTCTTTTTTTTCCCCTCGTTTTATAGAAATTACAGAGTCCCCCGGGTCGAGATTAGAGGTCCTAGATACTGTTTCAAAGTACCGTTTTCCCGTCGAGATCGATTCCTTGGACGCGCGCGTTCGGCCCACTCTCTAATCAGAAACGCGAGCGTAACCAGCGGCGAGACAGGATCCCATGCAAATAGCAGGACACGCCTAGGCATCGCATATACAAACAGGGAATAATTAGAATGATAATGGAAGCGTGCCCTTCGGGACGAAGAACGAAGGAACGAGCGGCGTAAAGCGGGGATTGGCCAGCCGAGGCTGACTTAACTTCGTTGGCCGGGGATGTTTGCACATCGGGAAACCCTCGAAGTTAGCTGCATCGGACCGATGTTTGCCCTACGTTTACGTGGAAAGCCTGAAATACCCGAGTTTGCTTTGGGCGCGGCGCGGCCCACGGACGCGTTTCGTTGCCGATCGCACCGTCTTCGAACGGACCTTTAAGTTCAAGGCACCGTGCCACTTAGCGAGACAATGTTGAAGGTAAACAAGACGCTCGCATCTTGCCAAGCTTCGGCTCGTACGTTTGTCTTCGGCGTGGGAAAGCTTCGCGGCGTCGGGCCTTCGAACTTTTCGTACAGATATCAAAACGATCCTTTGTCCTGATTCACGTTTAATTTGTGCGACCGAGCAAACAGCAGCATTGAATTTGCACTCGAACGAAAGATTTTTTAGTATTTCGTTTGATCATTATTTTATTATATTTTTACAGAATAAAATTCGAGATTGATTTAATATAAAAGATTGCAAGAAAATTTCTCGTATAATAGAGGGAAAGTATTCGGAATAATTGCGAACAGTATAATGAGCCGTACTATGCACGACTGTTTCCACTGCGGCATTCAACGTGTTAACAACCGTGAGTATTGATTTAACAGAAATCTCCTTCTGACGGTCGACAAGAAAGATTGTTGTAAATTATATTTCGTAGAACGGTGATACCGGACGTAAGGAATTGCAAATATGTACATAAATCGTTAATGCCGCAGGCGATTAGTCGTCCAACGGTTCTAGTCGCTTTTAGTAGTCGAAGAGTTAATTGCATTATCGAGGATTAGAAATTTGTATTAACTCGACAAATGGTATGTAATTAATCTTTTTATTTTTCTCGGAGAAAAGACGAACAACCATATCCAATCGCGAGAGGATCGAAAACATATATTTTACGACGAGTCCTGAAACGGTTTACAGGTTCCCTATTGTGTTTCGAGGCAATATGAAAAGAGCGAGCGTGACAGCGGGAAGACGAATCAGGAAATGACGCAAAGTTGATCGAGCGCCGCGTTCGGACAACCCATCACCTTCGTCTTGCGATTCCTCGTAAGGTCGGGGTGAAGGAACCTTAATGACTGGATACCTAGGAGACGGGGATAAGAGTTAAAGAAACGGTGATCCTGTCCTCCCTGGAACAGGCATGCGCACCTGTGTCGAGCTTTACCGAAGTAACGTGCACCGATCCCTTAGCGAGTCACGATGGCCAGTCTTCTTGTACAAGGTTTTCAGATCGACGCGACATCCCGACTAGGAAACCAGTACAAGGAAGTATAGAACGATAGCTGGAAGAGCTTGCGCTCCTGGGAAGTAGCTACGACGAATGTACATGAGATTTCACGGAATCGAACGTGACTGTTGTCCAGTTTTGCCGTCATCTGGAACGCGAACCATTTTCTCTTTCGCCTCTTTTTTTTTGTGTGCGTTAAAACGTGTCGAATGGTGAGACAAAACGAGTCGCGTCGACGATTTTTGATACGTGATTAATCACGAGGCCAGAAGAATTTAATAAGAATCCCGGAAGAGAAGTGTCATTGTAAACAAGATAAGTAACATGACGTGTTCGCCGTGTCGTAATGATCGATGAATTCAAAACAAATTTAAACTAATTAAGCTGGACGATTTTCAGGTTCGAGAGAAGAAAAGGAGTGATGTAGCAAGCCCGTTGTCCTCGTGGTCCAGGTGCGAGTTTTCTCTTGATAAAAAAAAAAAGCGCAGCGAGTCTCTGCTGTGATTAATATTTGCACATCCGGCCAGTTGTAATAATTTTCATCGGTTTGTTCTGTTGACGAAGTGCAAGCTGTGTGCTGCAGCGCAGCGTGTCGGTATCACGCAAAGAAACCGAGAAGATCGACGAGGTCGTGTACGAACCGGCCAACGGGACACCGTTGTTCCGGTGGCCCTCTATAAATAGGATGGCGGAGAGCTTGATGATCAATATTCGTACATCCGGTTGGTTGAACGATCCGACGGATATTCCTACTTGAATTTTATCAGAAGTAAGTATTTTTATGGGGCATATACCGTAAAACTTGGGTTCGCTATGGACGTGTTGTTTGTTCGTTTTACAAAAAAAAAAACTTTTGGATATTCTTGATCGTTGATCAAGAAGCACGACACCTAGCTTTTACTCCGAAAATAATGAAATTCCATGCAAAGTAACAGTCTAGCTAGCGAAGCACGCGTTATCGTCTCTAATTTCCAGAAGTCGCCCGAAGGAATTCCTGGCGCGGGGGAGAAGTATGTAAACGGTTACAGACGTCTCATTGTTACAAAGGAGGAGATGGCCGTGCTCGAACGGCATACCGTCAGAGATGGGTCGAGCACGATCAGAATAATGCACGTCGGTGCAGTTTGAACGAGAAGGAGGCGTTCAACCGAAGGTGTTAGCGGACTATAAAGAGAAGCAGAGGAACGGTCGGCTCGTGCACGAGCCACACAGCGGGACACTGTTGTGTCCCCGTGGCCCAGGTGCAGCAGGGCCACCCTCGTCTCCCCTCCTTTCTCCCCCTCCTTCTCTTCCCCCCACGTTTACGAACGGCACGGCCGGAAAGGTTACTCGTCGAAGTCGGCAACAGGAGCGCGGTGAACGCCGTTGTGAAGATCGACTCCTTTCTCGAGATGGAGGACAAGGCGCGGGGGAAATAATGTCGGCGACGGCGAACCGGATGCGAGCTTTGCGAACCACGAACCAGCCACCCAACGTAGACAGAGGGGCCAGTGGAGTTGTCTTACCCCGTGTAAGAGGGGCCGAGATACGATCTTCCCCGTAGCCCGACTTGCGCGCCAGTCCATCGGGGGCCCACCTTCGGGGACAGGTTCACGCGACGACAAAACCTGTCGACGCCTCGACACGTCAGCCTTGAAAGAATGATAATCGCTCTGTAGCGTTAGGGGACACCCACGAAACGCGCCTGTTACGATCTCCTATACTTTGCGAACGGTATCGTCCCGCGTCCGTCGGTTGGCCACCGTTGGGTGGTATACGCTAGTTTCGCGGCGATGGTAATTAAGTTTTATGGCCGAGCGAGAGGCCCTCTCCTCTTCGATTCGAGATACCGCCGGGGCTACGCGATGGTTCAACGACGCTCCGGCTATAATAATATCCCTCGCGATTCTGCCGGTCTGAATTTCTATGTAACGAGATTAGCCGAGGAGATGCTGTGCCGTGCGCACCTACGTATCGTGTGTGTACACGTATACTCGTCGGATCGTGAAATTATTTTCAACGAACGTCCACAAAATTTTATGGCTTCCTCTCCCCGACTCTTTCGCTTGCCCTCCCTTGGAACTCGTATCAAGCGCAGCAATCGAACCACCGAGCCCGGAGGGGAAAAGTTTCATTTCGATATTTCATCGAAACCGTACGATGCCTTAATATCTGCTGCCGTTGCTGCGTGCTTCGACGTCAGCTGGCCGTGGTTTTTCGCGAAGGAAAAGCCCGAGGAAAAAGGAACGGAAAGAAAGAACCGAGCAACTACCCTTTCCTCCACCGGTCGGTTCGGATAAAACGACCGTGGTGGACGGTATATACTTTGTTACTATCTTATTACGAGCCTCCGCAAATGGTCTTCATCAAGGTAACACCGTGTTCTACCCGGTCGTCGTTTTCTCTCCTTTTTCTCTTCCCTTCGCCCTTTTTTCTTCCCCCCTCGACTATTTCTACATCGTCAGCCTCGTGCTCGAGAAGAGAGCCCCACGAAGGTGGATGACTTTCATTCGTTCGCGGTGTGACGAGCGCACAACGCCTAACGGAGGAGAAGACCAAGGGCTGAAGATGAAGAAGGGCTCGAGAATGTGAACAAAAGAGAAGGTGGTTCGACGTTATTAATCTCGGAACGGACGTGACGCGTGACGACGATCACGGTGGTTTCGTCTCGTGCGGATAGATACCGGAGGAGCCACACGAGTACTCTCGGAGCCACAGAGTTCCACAGCTCATTCTTCATGGTCGAGTGACTTTTGCGTATATACGAATGCCGGACGATTAACGATCGTACCGTGGTTGCGCTCGTTAAGCGACAGTTTCTTTTCTACTACGAGATGAGCCACCGGTGGAGACGCGACGCGGAGCAAACTAAGGAGAGGAAGAAGAAAAACGAAGAAGAAGAAGAAGAAGAAGAAGCCTGCACGGCAGAAGAAGAAGAAGAAGAAGAAGAAGATGAAACTGGTACACCAGAGATCATCCCCTCGGTCGAAGACGAATGATCCGGACTCTGCGCCGGATACATTATCGCTGTGTGCGCGAGCAGAAAAGGCCTGCACGAGCATCGGGGCGACACTTTCGTAGAATCGTGGATCGAGTACTCGTGACGACGATGGCGATCTGCAAGAGGTCCTCGAGCCAAGGTCGTACGACTAATAATAACTCGGTAGGCAGAAATCGATTTCACCACGAATCACGACACGATTCGAAACCGGGATCGACGGTGTGGGTCGACGATAGCGTTTCGTTTCGCGACACTTCGATCCCACGCGACACGGTAAGAGTTTCTCGCTCATTATGCGTCGATATTTCGTGGGATTAACCCGATTGCTCAAGACGGTCCATATTTCGAGACCAGTGAAAGTCGTTTCTCGAAAACAACACCATTTTCGTGCTCGATTCTTCGATTTCTTCTAACCTCGTGAAACAGCGAATTTCCAACAGAGAAACGGTTTTATTGGATTTATAGAAAATAGAACGTGCTCGAGCAAGCGTGGTATTCGTGGTTACGTAATTTCCAATTAACTCATTGCCAGCGAGTTTTTCTCCTGCACGGATAATCGTGCGAAAATTCTGACAACAATCGTAGGAAGCGATGGATTGCCAGGCTGACCACGGAGGTTTCCTATGTGTCATGGTTCCGCTCTATTTTATTCCACGATGAAACGGGAGGAACAGAGATAACGGTCCAAAGAACGACCCGCATGGAAAAGAAAATCTGAAGTGTAATTATATTGTCGGCGTTTCTGGTCTATTCCTTGAGAAATCAATTTGAAATTTGTCAGTGTCGAGATTTCGGCTTTGAGAGTCTCTAACAGAGGGCGTAAAGCTCACTTCCGTTCTGGATAGAGGTAGTTTTGTAGCTATTTCAAAGTTAGCATATTCCAGTATTGAAAATATGGCCAATGGGGTCTGGATATTTCTACGACTCGTCGTACTATTCTTTGTTACGATGAAAGATACCGTGCATACACGGTGTACCGCGTAATTTGCATTCATTTGATCCGGAAACGTAGCACGCCCGTGGTACACGGGCTCGAAGAAGGAAGCAGCGCACTCGGTACAAAGATCTAGAGTAAAGAAAAATCTTGCGAACGGGGCTACTACCATACTTTGAAATCAGTCTCTTGGATTGCCGCTCGGGGATCAGCTAATGGCGTTAAAGCTAAGAAACTAAGCACCGGTTAGAAGGTTTACCGTTACCAAGGGGCCGATCACCATTCGAGATTAGTTCTCGCCCGGGATCACGTTTATATCTGTTCCGTGGAGATGTTCGAGGCTTTTGCCTTCTCTTCTCTTTTTATTCCGCGGCCGATTAAAACAGTAGATTCGCGTGCGTTTCATCAACGGTACAGTTTCATCGGTTCGTAGCTGCTGGCCGGCCACGATATCGTATCACGAGATTCCCTCGTTCTCGGGACCGGTACCGTGAATTATCGATCCGCGCGTACTCATCGATCTTTTTCGTGTCTCGGATCAACCATAAATTTCGCAATTCGAGCAGAATTTAAATTGCAATCCGTTAACCAAACGGTGAAAGACTTTTCTTTATTTTTCCTCCTTCAACGGTGGTGGTACATCGAGATATACCCATTAGAATCGAGTTTTGATTACACGCCGTTGTTTCCTCGTTCTTTCGTTTGATTTTTCATACCGTTCGATTGTGACTGTCGATTAAACCGGTTTACAGGCGCCGCGCGCCATCCATATCCGATCGCGGATGATGTCATTAAAAAATCCCGGGATCGCGGGACTTGCGTCAAATCACGCGTCCCCGGAGAGGGAAAAAGTCGCGAGGACGAAATCACGATTTCGTTTCTCATTAAACGAACACCGTTCGACCTCGAACACCATAGGCCTACGACGAAGCGGAGAAGCGGGTAGAAGAATACGAGAGAGTGCAGCTACGAACGCCTGCCTTTTAATTTGCTGTATAATGTTACGCGCTATTGTACTTAATTCCGGGCTGCTGTTACGGTACATCCCTCCCCGTGGATTCACGTACATTAGCCTCCCCTTTCTTCTTCTTCTTCTTCTTCTTTCATCGACAACCCTAATAAATAACACGGCCTCTCGAGAATGCTCCGAATAAGGATTCGCCGGGAATTGAATCGCTAGACCGCGATAGCTGAACGATTTCATTCTTTCGGAGTTTTTGAATGAATTCAATTTTCCACTCGACAGAGAAGTATTCTTTAAAATTTAACGAAGATCGAATCGAAGCTCGTGAATATACGCGAACGGTATATCTTACGAGACAGGTGCTACGGAGCTGAAAAGGCGATAGCAATTACCCGCGACAAATTGCGCGCTCGATAAGACCTGTTTGGCTGCGGTTTGTACCGATCGGTCGTACAAAAGATACAGAGAGCACCGGTGGCACCGTGAACCCGACGATTTCGCACCTTATCCACCAGCGAGCAAGTAACTTTTCGAAAATGGAACGATTCACGAGCGAACCCGATAAAACGAGCCGCCGTAACCTGTTACCGCTTGTTACCGGATTATTTCGTGAATAAAACGGCATGCGTCGTCGCGTGCATGTTCGTGCTTCGCCTTCTTTTCAGAGAAGGCTAGAGAGAATGAGAGAGAATACGCTCAAGTGAAAACGGACGAAGACAAGAAGAAGAAGGAAAAAAGGATGGATAGGTCACCGACCGGTTGTCGTTGACAATTCTGTAGACCGACACACGCATACATATAGAATGAGCAACGACAGGTATGCCTACATTATTAAAGGAACTAGGCCAATGGTGCAGGTTCATTAAACCACCGCGAACTGGATCTGTACATCTTTGAGTTCGTCTGCGCCGGAACGGGGCCCTACGGCTGTGTTTTAGGTCACGAGCTCGTCTGACCGAATTTTTCGACAAGACCCCTCGTTTTCCGCCACGAGAAACCAAGCAACTTAGTCATCGAGAAGGCTCCACTTTGTTTACGAATCACGAATGATATTTGCTCTTTACTTTTGTTCGCTTCTTTGGGCTTTGGGAGACAGTGAATCAACCGAGTGATTCAGAGAAGTGTCTTTCTTTTTTTGGATGATCCTCACGTAAGCTGTGATACGAAATTCAGTGGGTGTTGCACAAGTTTCGATTATCGACAGTGTTTCAAAATTTTGTTCCAAATTGGAACAGACACGAAGTTGTTTAATGAATCGTCGAGTTTATCGGTAAAAAAGATGCTTGTTCTCGAATAAAAGCGGCAAGGTTGATTCGATTCGATTCGAATGGACGAAACGGGACGAGACGATTCGGCGCTGGTCGATTAACGTTCTAAAAACCGTTCGTGCGGTCGTGCAATACGTGCGACGAGTCCAAAGCTCGAATCCTCGGAGCCGATTCGTGCGCGCATTGAAATTCTCTCCGATCTCGTCGGGCAGAGTAGCCGATTTTTATCGAGTACACGACCGGTTACCGGGCAGAGCTCATAAACCGCATTCGACATCGAGGCACGGGCAGCCACGTAAGGAATACGAAGTATCACAAGGTAAACCCATTCGTGGTATTTCAATCGACCAGACAGAAACCGTTCGAAACCCGTTCGCAGACCACGAACCCGTGAAACCGTGTCGCGTGAATTCCAGCACGGCGACGGTCGCGTGTTCGCGACAAAACCGGCCGCAATAACGTTATCGATCGGTAAAAATCCCGATTCCAAATGGATTTCGATCAAAATCGCGTTTAATACGATTACGCCGGAACCGCGTTCGCGAACAATTTCTAAGCGACGTAATCCCGGCGTTAACGTTCGCGATGTTACCATCTGAAACGTTTCTAATGAGCTACGCGTAAAACGAGATAAGCGAAAGGATAAACGTACTCTTGATCTCCATACCCGCGTACAGCTAGCACGGCTTATCGTTGATTTAATTATCCGTATCGTTTTCACTTTAATCCTAACCGGGACAAAAATGAAATACATCGAATAAACAGAGATTACGCGAGCCGGGATAAGATAAAGTATGCAAATTGAAATTCACCTGCTTCTCCGGCGTTTAGACTTTTGCTACGTGACGGACGATCAAAATCGGACAATTTAATCGTAACGGAGAAACGGAAGTTTCTATCACGCGAAAGGGTTCGGTAATTGGAAGTTCTTTGTACCTCGGAAATGGAAACGTTCGTTTTTGCATGGGAAATAAAGCCGAACGATTTACGATCGTGACAGAAAACCGATAGCACGTCCTCGGTTCTTTATCCACGGACGGTTCGGCGTCAGATTTGATTCCAACCACGAAGAGGCTTATCCGTGAAACGAAAATGGTACAACTTCCTACTCCTTGGACGATTCGGGGGAGAGAGAGTCAACGGCCGAACCAGGCGAATCTCGGGTTCATTCGCATTCACCTACACGTAACCCGAGTGTATCCAAATTCCGTGATAACCGTAGGTGCTCGACTCTTTGAGAGATTCGGTTCCGTGGAACAAGGCGTGACGTTGAATTAGCACTTCGTGTACGAAGAACGCGTGCGTTGAATATGAGAAGTGTAGCGACGATACCGCGAACTAGGCGGTATCCTCTGTTCCCCCGTGTGAACGGAATTTGGACTCGATCCCCAAATTTGAAGATATTTTCGGTATTTCTATTGTAACTCAGTTAAAGTTGGTAGTTATTTATTTTATACAGTCATCCATTAATTAATTTACTGTCGTTGAACGTTCAAATCGGATCACGGATACCGAAATAGACGGTAGAAAATGACAGTTATCTCGAACAACAGAAAATTGACAGGGAACCAGGGGAATCCTCGAAGATCCTTTGAATTTTTGACTGACATTAGGGGGAATGAATAATTGATCGTCTCTCCTTTGAACGGTCCTATGAATGCTGGATTTCACGGGTTGATAGGTCCAGTCTCCGTGCTCGATATTTTTAATAGCCCTTTTTCAATGGCGGTCAGGCCAGTGTCCGATGAACCAACCGTCCACGGAGGTGTTCCTTTTTTTTTTCTTCTTTTTCGTTTGAAACGTTATATAGAGGCGGTCGTTGGGTCGATAGTGAACGCTGGCTCTTTTAATGCTCGATCGCTTTGAAACAGTTTGACGTTCAAAAGATGTTAGCCTCTGACGTGCGTCAAACGAGAGATATAACGGCTCAGGCATCATTAGTTTAGCGACACTCTCACGGAGCACACGGGTCGTTTCCTTTTTTGGATCAAGGAAGTTCGGGTTCGAAAGATTCGGGGCAACGTTTCACGTTATTTTCGTGAAATACTAAAGATTGTCTTTGAAAATTCAAAAAGGCGTTCGTTGTTCGAGAAATCAAAGAAGACGATGGAACCTCGTGTTTTTTCTGCTGAAAAAAAAGGAAGAAAACGCGACTGGTCGCGCGACCCGATTTCGTGGCACGACACGAGCCGCATCTCTCGGCTTTTTACCGTTTCGTGTGGGCCTACGTGATTCAAACGGTCGCTCAAGCGAGGACCCGAACGGGTATACACACCGGCACGAATTCTTGCCCAACGATATCCGACTGCCCACGAGTACTTTCACTGCGATTTTGGCCGCCCGATTTAACGAACTAATGCGTCCGACGTTAATCGGCCGACACAGCATGCATCGTTTGCCAGAGCGCAAGGGGCTGATTCCCCGACGACGACACCAACACACAAGCGCAAGAACTAAAGGAAAAGTCGTGCAGCCGGAAGATCTCAGCTCGCTAATCGCGTGTCGTGCCAACAAGTTGTGCGACATTGGTTTTCAGGGCTTCGAGTCTGCGGATACGGAAAGAAAGCTGGGAGTCTGGACGAAAAGCAAACAGCCAAGCCTGCTGCAAAACGGGGGAGAAGTAGACGAAAAGAAAAGAACAAGCTGGCCAACCGTGGCCCGGGCCAGTTATTATAGACGGTAATTAATTCGTGGCACGCCTAGCTCGAAACCTGCTCACGCTCGACTCTTTTCTTCGAAAGAACCGTTCCTCCACTTTCTGCTCCGGTCTATGTTCGCAAAATCTTAATCGTCGCGGCACCACGATAAGTTATGACGCGTTCTGTCGCGTAAAATAGTTTGCTTTACGATCGATCGCAATTAAGTCGACAAAACGATCGATTCTCCGCGGTTATTGTTCGCGGATCGCGTGCTCGCGATCATTTCTCACTCCATTACTCTGTTTCATTTTCGTCGCTGCGCGTAACGAGCCGAGCGGACAGTCTCGACTAGCACGCCCGGTCTCGGTAATTAGCGTTTAGTAATTAGCAATTAGCCGGCTGAAACACCGGTAAGAAGCCGGATAATCAACGTTGTTGTACGTACGCGCGAGAAGATCCATCACGTTGCGTGTAAGGGATGAAATCTTATCGCGTTTTTATTTCGAGAGAGAAGAAAAAAAAAGTGGGAAAATTATATCGCTTCACTCGACGATTAAAAAACCGCGCGCTTCGAGAGGGTATCCGGTTAAGCGAATCGGTTATCGAACTCTTTCTGAGAAAGAGCCTGGCTGATGGAAATTCGTATCGCGGCGTGAAATTGAAACAGCACGGTGATAATTAACGGATAAAGCTCGGTCGCATAATTAATTTGGTCGCTGTGTTATTATATAGCGTACAAGGAGGAACAATGTAATGCGTTGATTAGAAATCCCCCGGTTTCCTGGCAGAAGGTGATTCAACGATCGGTCGAAGCGTATGCTCGCTCGTCTACCTCGTGATCATGGATGCTAATGCAATCGCAACTTCTCCGGCGTACCTCGACCGTGACAAATTCGTTCTCTTTATTCCTCGGCCAGAGCAGAATCGTTTCTTTCAGACCGATTCGTAACGAACGAACTTGTGCGCGCTCGCAAAACTTTAATCCCCGCTGCTACTCATCGCGCGTTGATTTCTGTTTGTCGTCGTCGTTGTCGTCCTCGTCGTCGAACGAAGGCATAGAATTCGATTCACCGCAGGAATTCGAGGCCCGTTCACGCGCGTTTACGTCGCCGCCGCGTTCGTAGTCGAAGAGGAAGCTCGTTTATGCCGTTTACGCCGACGGTATACAAAGGGGTTCGTGCGTCTCTATAGATTCTCCTAGTTTACATTTTTCGTTTCTGTTAGCGGCGTGTCGCTCACGGGAATGATCCATTATTCCGATCCTTGGAATTCCTTGTGACTCATTATGCTGGCTCGCGTTCCGCCGCCGTTGGGCCCTGTTTTATATTCCGTTTCGCCCGGCTCCGAGACCCACCACGGAAAAATCGATACAATTTCGAGACCCCCCTTTTGTTCGGAATATAACTCGAGAACGATCGGATCTCGCTCGTGCATCGTTGCTAGATCCTTCTTCTTTCGCGGACAAAAAGTTTTTCGCGTTTTTCGTTCGATAGTTAAAACGAAGATTAGTCGGTTACGCTCGGTATTCACACAACGGCGCCGTTTGCCTCATTATTTAGACATATCGTTTCTTTAATTGTTCGAGGTGTTCGTGCGAGTGCGACTAGCCTTCGCTGTTGCAAGTTGACAAGCACACGACACGAATTATTTAGAGCCCCGGACCTCTTTGACTCCGTTCTAGACCGGTCCATCCTCTCGCGTGCGAGTGTCGCGCGAACCGTTTCCTCCAGAGGCGGAAAAATGTTGTTTGCGCGCGAGTTTCGTGTTTGCCGTGACGAAAACGAAATTCCTTCCCGTTTTATCAGAGGAACCGAGGCGAAACGTGTGCAACGGTCTCGAGATCGAAACGGCTTCGAAGCGAAGCGTAACAGGTGTACTCCGATAAGACACGTTAAGCGATTAATATCGGAGACGGTTTTCTTGCACTCGACGCTAATTTATCGATCCCTCCGTCGCGACGATTAAAAAACGGCTCGAATGATCGCGTTTGGAAGCTAAGCGTATCACTTTGCGAGCCCGCTCGCGTTTCACGGCCAACGACCAAAGCTTACGTTTCTTTGCACATATATGTGTACGTACTTCCAATTGAGAGAGAACACTCAAGGTATTCCTGCGGCGAAGCACATTGTCACAGTCCATAAAATCCACCGGGAATATCAACGACGAAGACGACGACGACGACGACGACGAAGACGAAGAAGACAAGTAGAATGTCCGTTTTGTCGCTAGCGTGCACAGTGCAGCAGAATCACTGATCTTGATCACTTGGTATCACCAGATCGAGGAGAGAGCGTGGCGTACGCATTGCGAACGTGCGCGTCACTTTTTACCACCCTTTCCGTCAGTGTTTTCTTTTCATCGCACTGTAATACTTTTTCACTGCTCGTTTTTTTTTAATTTGTTTTTTTTTTTTTTAAGTGATGGGACTTACCTATCCAGGATGGTCGTCGACGATGAACGACCCTGACGATCCTGTGTCCGACGACGTGGACGGCGCGGCCGGTTCGATTCGATTCGAAGGACGAAACGTGCGGAGGATGCGACGGAATCTCCTTCGTGAGATTCGAAATCGTCGACGAACCTAAGTCACTGTGGTACGAAACGATTGTGATCTAAAAACTAAACCGTGGTAAAACTATATATTCGGCTTAGTACAAATTGTCCAGGGGGCACAACCGAAAAACGCTCTTCCGTCGCTCGTCTGCTCGCACCCTCTCGAGCGAACGTGTGCGAGTTCAGAGCCGTTTTGGTTCTTTCTCTCGTTCCCGGTCCCTGTTTTTCTCTCTCTTTCTCTTCTGTCCCCTTCAAAATTCACCGCGACACCGCACCGAACAGAAGTGAACTACTCGTGCGCCGCCGGTTCACGGTACCTTAAATACCTTGGCAGCCGCGCCACCGCCACCGCCGCCGCCACCGCCGCAGCACGCCACCGCCACCACCGCTGTGCGTCGTGCGGCCCCCTACCTCAAACTCGCCCCACGCCGCGCGCGCCGATTGGCGAGGGAGAGGAGCCGATGTGTGCCCGCCGGCTACACCGAGGAGCATTCTCTCCTCTTCTCCCGTATTCCTGTTTCTCGTCTCTCTCTTCTTTCTCCCTCCCCGTTAACTCTCTCTCTCTCTCTTTCTCTCTGTCATCCTCTCCTCTCTGGTGTGATCCCTCTCCCTTTATTTTTCCTTCTTTCTTCCCCTTTAGTGCTTCCCCCCCGTGTTTCTGCGTTTCTCTCGTGTCCGCCTGCTTCTCTCCCTCTTTCTCCTCTTTTCTCGCCGGGTAATTCAACCACCGAGTCAGCGTATCCGCAGGACTCGTCGAACGAACGAACCCGCGCGTACGTGAGCGCCGCCGCCGCCGCCGCCGTTTCCTTTTATTCCTATATAGCCCCCTTTCGTTACGATGTTCGTCGTCGAATTTCATTTCTCACCCCCTGCGTTTCCTGCTTTTCTTCTTTTCGTTCTCGATACATCGGTCTCGCGCGGTTCGCTCGCGGAGTCGCGTGGCTTGTTCCGCGACTCGAGCAAAGTCGTGGACTTGGACTTGGTCACGAGTCGCGGAGGGTCGGTGTCGCGGCGCGGCGCCGTGCAAGAGGACGAGGAAGAGAGCCGGTACAAGTGCGGTGCGCAAACGGCGCTGCGCACAGGTGAAAGAGCCAAGGTGTGCGCCTTGCGTCGCGCATTCGTGCTCGGCACGCCGATGCGAGCGCATCCTCTTACGGTGGGAGTACTTTTCATTCTCCTCTTTCTTCTTTCCTCGAACAATTATATGGAACGATCCTTGGACTCGAATTTTATCGGATAGACGTTATTTTTAGTCCGATTCTCGATTACTCGGCTAGTGAGGTTCTTGACCGGAATTCTTTTGAAAGATCGACGAGATTTACGAGGAAACGTTGGTTCGTTGTAAGGTAGCTCGAGATGTTTGAATATTTAATCGCCTCGTTATGGTATATCAACGAATGCGTCATACGTTTCGAGGAACGCGTATCCGGCATTTAAGGACGATGTTGAAATTATGTTCAGATTTATCTGCCAATTCGTTTCGAGATATTCTGCGGGGAATGGTCAATGCCGTCGTATACCGCCGACTCACGATCGGTCAGCAAATCGCTGGGACGAATCGTCGCCCAACGCTCGAAACTCGGTTACCCGTGACAGCAGCATTCCGGGAAAATCTTACCGGGGAATTTATCTCGGGTCCGAGAACTTTAGTTTCCGACGAATTCGCTTCCGTTCTGTTTATTTGCTCTTCGGGGCCAAACTTTCGGAACTTTTTTCCGCTTTACGATCGTCATCGATGACTTTACCCCCACGCGGTTCCTTGAAGCCGTAAAAATTTCGTAAGTTTCGTTTCGAGCTTTACTTGATCGACGAACCGTGGAACTCGATAAACGCGCGTTAACTCGCGATAGTTTCCAGACGAAAGAGCAACGCGGTTGCAGGTTCGACGACTTCGATTCCGTCGTTAATCTACCGGTTCCTTTATGAATTGGCTTTCAGGGTGCTTAGGAAAGCACACGACACCTCGTGCCTCTCCTCGTCGTCCGATACGTTCGTGACGCGAGGAAGTTCATCCCGGGTGGAGAGATGCCGTCGTAAAGCACTCGGCAGCGTTGGGCCTCTGGGCCGCGTTAGAGATACCCGAGACACGATGTTTCCACCTGGTTTCGCGTCGCTCGACCGAGGGAATTCGGTTCACCGAACCCTGGACGACGCAACGCGCCTCAGCCCCCTGCCGTGTCGCGCCTCCGCGGATCGGTGTCATCGATACCTACGTAATAACGCGGTTACGCGACGGTGAAATCACGACGCCGCGTCGATGATCGGCCGCGAGCGAAACGGATCGCGGCTAATTGTTTCGCGAGAAAAGATCGGGATCGAGGTAACGAGCCCAGAGAGAAAGTGAAACGATAAATAAAGAGAGGACAGTGTCGGGTCCGACTCCGGTGAACTTGACCTGAATTCACGGACTGGGAGAAAGAATGATCGTTGTGGGCACCGTGGAACGGAGAAAGGAGAGAAAGAGCGGGATGGAGGAAATTACTTTCGATTTCGAGCTCTTAGGATCGGTTACACTTTCACCCTCGTGTATGCCTTGTTGAGGTCGTTGTCGCCGCTTCCTTCTTCCTCTGTCTCGGTCAGGCCGTCGTTACGTGACTCTTCCGCGGGTCAAGGCCGTGCCTTCGATGACCCCGGCCTTGCGGACAGTTCGCGATCGATCGGTTTTGCGGGGGTCACTTTTAACTGGATCGTGGCCAATGTCTCTGCTCTTCGATTGGCGAAAGAAAATTCAATGAAAATTTCTGTTTTTCAATTTTTCACGGAGATACCCGTTTTACTTTGATCGCTCGATCACAATCGGCAGATCGATCGATTCGATGTGTCAAGGTTTAACGATCGCGCGAGGCTGTGACGCAACGATTTAATCGAAACGCGCGTAGGCGGCGCGCGGTTAAGTAATCGGGAGCGGAACCGAAACAAGTGCAAGTGCAGCTCTCGTGCACGCCACTTTTCACGTGGAGTGCATCGACGTTGAAACGATCGGGCATGTCGACGACCGACCTTGCGACGTTTCCTACGCCTTCTCGACTGCATTCCTTCGTGACGAAACATCGCTCGCCGCTATACGACCAGCTATCGATTCGAAATCCGCTCGGCTATCGCAACATTGTCTGCTATCGATTTTATTATAGATTAACCGTAGAAACCAGCGAACGTTACCTCCCGACAATTTTTACCGCAGTTATTGCAATATGTTGCAGGATTTATCTTCGAAACGGTACATTCGATACCGCATCGGTTCGAAGGTTGCATTATTGTTCCGAGAAATTATTGCACGAACCGTTCGTTTTGTGACGTTTGAACGGAAACACGTAATCCGAGGGCTACCACGAACGCGTAAACCGGGGGAAATACGTTTCATTTTTTTCCTTCTAACCGGAAACTCATTGACGTCTATGCAACCGGAGTTCAAGGTTGCGCGAAGACGAACGATCTCTCGAATTAATGGCAAAGATTCGAATTTTGTGTGTAGGCTGACATTGGCAGTTCGTTGCCCCCCGTTCGTTTGTGTTTCTTCTTTATTACACCTCATCATCATAATTTTTTCTCCCAAGATTAATGTGCGCGAGACGGTGTTACTTTCTATCATTATGAATTTTAATTTCACGTTTAGTTTTCAATGAACCATAAATATTAGGGTCCGCGGTATCTTTCCAGATTCCATGGAACATTTATTTACACGGTCGGGTCAAGCTTGCTCGCTGTTCCCCAATCTCTATGCTGATTAAATCAATAACTCGGATAAAGTCTGAGAACTTTCTCACTTGCCGGCACAGGCAATTAAGCTCGTCGTCGCGTTCTAATAATAGCCATTAGTAACTGTATCTCGCGATTACCGTAAACCGCGAGCAGGCGGTCGATGAAAAATAAAACAAAGGGAAAAAGAGATCAAAGCGGTCGTTGAAAATTTTGTACTTTCTTTTTGAAGATCTTTGCCTTTGGATCCCTCTTTGAATTTTCTGATACGCGACTTCGTTAAGAGAATTATTTAAGGGTAATGACTGAGAAGAGGAACGAGCAGGGAATCGCTAATGCCGCCTCCGATTGTCGGATGTTACTTCAGTTGATAATACCCGTGAGAATCGCTTAATACGATATGGATAACTCATTGTCAGACGTTCTATCTCAGGGAAGCCGCAATTCAGGGGAGATCGAGGCGGATTCGTTAATCAGGCCACACGTTTGCGAGCTTTCGAGTACGAACGTTGTCAGCCGTTGTTCGCTACGTTTTGCGCTTAACAAGGCCACGAGATGCTCGTATCTGCTCGCAGACGGAGAAGTAATTACCGCAAATGCAATCCGGAATCGCGATAGTTTCTTCTGCAACCGCTCGATACATTGTTCGTTTTTGTCAGGCGAAAGATGTTGCGGCGAAAGATAAGTTCGGACGACCAAGATCAATCTACGGGCAAATTTGAATTAGAATAAAAACATTCTACTCTTGAAAAATGATACGAACTTCTGCTGACATCCGTGGTAAAGCTGGCTGGCTGTTGGCTCTAGGAAGGATGTCGTCTCGGGGGGAAGAAATACGACGCATACTCTGAACGTTTACAATGTTAAAAACATAATGGACAGCGCATAATCTGCGAGCTACAAATTTTCTTCAGTTAATATTTTCAAGTATTCATCATTGCCGACTTCGTCCCTGTCCCTCCGCGTTGGCGAAGGTTGTAAATTATAAGCAATCCTTAATCCCATTTGTAAGAAGATAAATGGCGAGCAATTAGAACACGCTTTGCCTCGGTAAATCCTAAGTGATTCTTAATTTCATTTGCCTGAAATTAATGCACATCGTTTTGTACCTACGATGTTTGTCTGCCTTCGAGCGTGTTCTCGGTCACGTATTCCGTTTCTTCGTTCGGCTTTTTTTTTGTTTTTCTTCTCGCCCTTGTTTTTCTTCGAGTCGTGTCGGTATCTTTTCGGGGACGAACGAGACACGGCCCCGAAACGTCGTTCCCCGTCTCCTCGAACACGAGGAACGGAGTTTCATGGACTTCCAGGACGCTTTTCCACGAAAGAGGGTAAATTCTGCGAGATAGTTCTCGCAAGGGGGACGAAGGAAATCAATAGCGTTGCTAGGGCTGGTCGGAGAGCACGGGACGATGATGCTTTTAAAGCCCAAGCATCCGGAGTCCTGTGTACGCACAATGCTCTTAACGCACACTCGCAGGATGTCTCCTTTCAAATATTCCATTCGCCAAATAAAATCGACATTAATCAGCCATTCCGGGCTTTTATCCAATTTTTTTTTTTTTACGTCGCTGGGAGAACTTCTTTTTTCGTTACGTCGAATAATCATTAGAATTATTAATGGAAGCGAAATTATATGTGCTACGATTGCGAATAGACTTCGATTTTATTCGATTCGATAAGAAATCTATTCTGTGATTTAACGATCGATTGTTCCAGTAACCGATCGAGGTGCGTTTATAAATTGATCTATGATGATTAGCCACGCACAATTTCGCGGAGTAATTATCATAGTAATTGGAAAGCCGCCCCTCGAGTTTTCCTGCCGACACCCTCCATCGACGTCCTTCATTTTTGAAGTGTCACCGGTCAAAAACAACACCCCTGAAATGAAAAACGACTTTAATCCCAAGCCGAACCGTCGATTTAAGGGGTGGCTCGTGTGTCATGCGCGCGAGGGTGCACGAAAGGGAACGGAATCGAGACTCGAACGAACGGCGACAATAAAACGAGATTTTCGATAATTTACGACCCGTCAGGATATATACGCGCCCGCCCGACCAGACATTTACATTGCGCTTCTTTAACGTTTCGAAAACGGATATATTCGTTGTCGTTCCGAGCCCGCTTTATTTTCGTTTCAATCCCCGGAAGTGGAAACAGCGTCGCCATCGGTAGACGTAGAACAATCGTCGTTCGCAATGATTCGTGGCGAAAACCTTGCGTCGAACATCTGCGAGGGTGGACCACGGATAATTCACGGGAAATGCTGGCCACGTTCGATCGCAAACGCGCGCGTGTGTTCGATGCTGAAATTCAAAGACGATCCCATTTACCTCTCGCAGCTGTCTCATCAGCCCGCTGATGCCGATTAATCCGTGAGCCAGCGATCACAAAGGAGACGAATCCCTTGCGAGGGTGGCCGGGACATGTGTGCACGGAATAAGATGACGTCAGGATCCCGCATTCAGCCCGACGTGTGTCCTGTTGTGCGCACGAGGGTGACAGAACGCAGGATCGCGGCTGCGTCCAAAGAGAAAAGCTGCGAGCCAGCTTTTCCTGGCCCGATGCGTCAGGTTTTTGGGGGAAACCCAGATGGGGATGTGTCGTGCATTAATTGCGCTGTGTGCTCATTAATTCTATCGATCGACTCGGTTCAGCGCGATGGCTGCTCGGTCAGTATGGTGCGTTCTCGATGCACAATTCTGAAAAGATATCGTTTGCTTTCTCGAACGGTTCGATATAAATCGAACGCGTTGGTAGCTAATTGTGTACAACGGAAGAGGTTCGCAGGAAGTTAAATCACAGATTGTTCCATCGCGTGAAACATAATTTTGAGATGTTCCGGAGTTTTATTTGCGAGTGATGTCGCGTTAAAGAATTATTATGAAATTTAAAACGTGTCTTAAATTAGAACCGGAATAATTACAACCTCGTTTCGTAAATAAGCGATTAATTTATATTTCTTGGGATAATTTATAGACTGTTTTCATGTACCACATCTGATAGCATTGCTCTTTTCCATTAACAAGAATAATTATCGTTACTAAGTAAGTGAATGTTGAAGCGTCGGCGGAAATGTCAATCGAATCACTCCAACAGCAATAAATTAAACACTCGCGCGTTGATTTTTCATCGTTCTTGTCTCGTTTTCGCAAGAAGACGCGTCCGCAATTGAAACCGGGCAAAATAGGAGTGTCACTCGAGGATATAAATCTTATCGTCAGCGGTTGAACTTTATGAAGTAGACAGGCACGGTTCGATGAAACGCCAAGAAAAGTTCTTATTTTACTTTTCAACGCCGTTTTCCGCGGCGCATCCTGAAGGGCCTGCTCGTAAATTATCGCGAACGATCATCTCATAGTTATGCCCTGAGCGTGGAACGCGGTTGAAATTAGGTGTATTTACCAGGTCTCTAGTTTGAATTTAGGTGCTCGACCGAGTGTAACTATTTCATTTGGACGTTTATGAGGAAATTACTCTGGGTAACGTCGGACTCCCGGTAATTTCGCGTCATTTCACGATCTTCACCATAAAGGAGAAGAAGAAGCTCCAGAAGAATCGCGAGATGAGTTGTGGTCGCCGGGCATCCGCTGATTTATAGCATCCTACGACTGTTCACTTTAACTATGCTCGTATTGGCAATTTATCCGTTCGGATTTGTTGCCGTTAGTGTCTTTCAAATCGAAACGTACGACATCGTATATACTCCGTTCGGGTACGCGGGATCTAAAACGTCGCGTTTAAGATATATGCGAATGATGTTCCGAGGAATAGCCGGAAGTGGAATACCGTAGGGCAAAGATGGGCGAAAGTTTTTCGAGGAAATCAGAAATGATCGTCTCGTAATCTTGATTGAAGATTGAAGTTATTTCACGAATGAAAAGTTTCACCCCCGAGGAGATTAAACGGTTAATTGCGGCACAGAGACGATCAAACAGTCAGCCAAACGGACTGGCAAGTACAATTCTCTAATTACTTTAATGACTGGCGTTAGCCATCGATCCCCGCGCTTTACGACGTTTTCAACAGGGTTATACCTTGGCAGTCCCATCCGAACAAAGCGGCGTCAAGTTCTGCCAAGTCAACCGCATCGAAGCGTCCCTCGACAACGCATGGTTTCACGAGGTTTTTCTAACGGAAGGAGACACGTTGGGTTCGATTCGGGGCCGCGTATCCCGGCACTGTTTCACCCGTCGAGAAATTGATTCGTCTTTCAAAGGGTGATTCTGTTTACAGGAGAGGCGGAATGGAAAGGGGTGGTTAACAGCGGAGGCGAAGCTCGATTACCAGGAGGCATTGGCAGGAGCGAGACGGAAACGAAGAAAAGCCCAGGCGCTTTGACGTGGAGTGGATCCTCGAGAAGGTCTTGGCGCGTCCGTGGGGGGAGGGGTTTTGTGTCCACGTGGCGCCGTCTCTCCTTTTTCCAATTGCTCGCACCCTTCGCGTAAGCAGCCGTTTCGCTCTGCTTGCCGTTTGATTTCGACGCGTTTCCGCTCTGTTATCGTTCCCCGGTCTTTGTACACGTCGACCGTGACAAGGGAAAGGACCATTCTGTCCTCCGCCTCTCTCTCTCTCTCTCTCGAATTCATCGTTTAACAATCAAGCCCCTGGGACATTGGGAAGGTGGTGGCCGCGTTCGCCTCGATTCTCCACTTTGTGCGGCTGGCGTTTCGAGTGGCGGCCCTTTCCGCGAAAATCTACGAGTGACCTTTGTCGCCCTGCTCTCTTCTCGTTTCGACGAAAGAGCCGTGGCAATGGGTTTAATTAAAATTTCATCCCGCGGTAACCACGTCCGATGCCTTTGAACGATCATCCGGAAATCCGTAGCGACGAAAACTTTTCCTACCCCCCAACGCGATGTCGCCCAATTTTTATTCGAACGCTCTGTTTACCAGGGTGGAAAATATTTCATGACGATGGTTATCGATACGACGCAGGAAAGATATTAAATTGGAAAGAAGGGAGAGATAGAAGTTTCCGCTCGACTTAGGCGAATGGACTCGAATATAGTCCCTTGTACCGATACTCGCCCCCTTTTTTCCACACGGGGGAGGGTTCATTGTACGCCGCTAGTTTAGCCAAGGCACGAGGGATATTTTGCTTTAATATTTTCGCAGTCATATTTCACTGGGAATAGGGGTTCGGGTATTTACACTCCTCGCAGGCATTTTGAAAAATGCGTGCGTTCGTTTGGACTCGTTACTGTTTTTTATTCAAAGATTCATAAAACTTGAGATTCTCGCGTGAACTGAATAATTGAATGCCGAGTGAAAATCGCGATTAGCGATGGTTATACGCGTTCGACTTTATCCTTTTAATTCCGGAAATCCGATATCTTGATCGACACGCGAGTTCGGTTCCGCGAAAGGGTTAATCTCCTGCTGCGTGTTTGCGATCGAACCTCGTTCGCCTCAGTTTCAAGAAGGATCGACGAGTCTTTGGAAATTCAACGTCCAATAAAAGGAATACAGTTATCGTGACTGACAGGGACAATTACGGCGACAGGAATCGTACCCTTGAAAATACCTGGGTTATCCGTTGGCGCCGTTTTCAGTCCCTTGGTTTAACGCCGATCGTATATTTTCGGTATAAAATTTGTTCATTGCCATCGATATACTATGCAAATTGGGCCATAAACCCGAGAATTCCTGAAGAACAATGCAAATTGCTTTTTAACGATCGGAAGGGAATTCTGAACGATAGTCAATATTTTGACCCATTCAATCGTCTATTTAATCGTATTTACTCGTGATTGCTCACTAAGTTTTCTTAATTATGCAAAGTTATGTATTCTTTCATTCCTGAGGTCTTTCTGTACTTTCTACTTGCCTTCTGACTAATGAAATTACGGATATAATCTGTTACGAAAAAAGGAGTGGTTTTTACGATTCTGTACATCAATCGATAACAAAAAGGTATTAAATTAATAGCAAGTTACAATAACGGAACGAAAAGAAACGAGGAACATTGTTTCTATCGAAATTGGCCAAGAAAATGGAAAGTGCAGAAGATAGTTTCGTGAAAAGCCTCAAACGAATGGTCGTGTACCCCGCAATTATCCATTTAATATCGGCGAGCAACGGAAGTGGAGCAACTCCGGCGGTGTAAAAAAGTTGGGCAAAAAAGGGCAGATGGATGGATTATAATTATCCGTGAAGTACCGTTCCTCGAACGAAACTGTATCACCGCGAGTTTCATTCATTATCGAAACGATTTACACGGCTACCGACAGATTATCACTCTTTTGTAATTAGTGACTGTCTGCTTTTTTTAATTCATTTTTTCCCCTGTTGGTCGATGCTTCTTGATCGAAACGTTCGATTGCATTTTGTACGACGTGACAGACGAAGTTCATCTCGGTACCGTTCGGTTCTTATGAACAGAGTCTCGTCACCTGTCCCCCTCTTCTTACCTTTTAAAATATTGCTGGCTCATAAAATAAATCAACCGAAACGATTCCTTGATGAGACTTTAACGCGAGGTCCCGTTTGTCATCCTACGGTGGTTCGAGGACAATGGGTCTCCGGTTCGATGGTGTATACTACCGTATCTTCGATAAGAATGGAAAGATTGTTCAACGGAATTTTAGAAGAAGAATGTCCTCTATTTTGTAACTATTGGATAGTTGGTGATTTATATTTTTGTCAAATCAGTTTTAAATTATTCCATTAACTGGGATTTTATAAAGGATGAAATCCTGTTATTTTAAAAATTGTATGTCTAATTTTAGTTGAAAGGTTGGCTCGTGATAAGGTTGACTCCAATAACAAGTATTCGGAAAGATCTTTTTCCAAAAATTAAAATCCACGATCATTCTTATCATTTGACAATCGTGATCGCTTACGGTATACGAGAATAATTTAGCAGTCATCGGGTGGACGTGGAGGATCGATCGTTTCCATTGTATTCGATTCGTTACCACTAATTGTTTCGAGCAATTTGATTGTCAGTGATAAGGACGCGTCCCTGTCGTGGCCGGGGAGCTGAATATCCCGAGGAGTTTACAGGTGCAAATTGCGAGACCACGATAAATACAATTTGCAAGGTTAATGACCGTTAAACTGCCAGGCTTCGTCTGACAATTATACCGAACAACATAATTCCGCGTTATTATGCACGCATGGCTGAATAGGAATCCTCGCGGAGGAACAAAGCGTTAATTATCTCGTGTTTCGGATCGATCAGATTTTATAGCAACGAAATAAAACAATACACTTATCGCGTTTCCTTTGCTTCGACTACATTTCTTTTATAATGACGTTCCTTCGTTTTATTTAAACACGGTCGTTAAAAAGGGTTAAAGTCGGCACGGATCGTAATTTCAAAAATCGACGGACGCGAACAAAGACGATTCTTATTTACGTTTTTCCATCGCGAGCAGAAATACTAATTTCGTTTTCAGTGCAACGCTCTAGCCGGCTTATGAATATGAATCGCGAGAGATAAAGAACGGCACGGTTTAAAGCCGCGGAGCGTAAAAACGAAACACTCGATCGCGTTTACCGGCTACTTTTCACACTCCGCGATCGCTCGTGCTGTTTATTCAAACAATCGATGTTCGAGAGGCGTACGGGAAACCACCGCCCGTTGCGTCGTTTTAAATCTGCATCGCTCCCGACCAGATGATGATTAAACGCTGATTTTCGAGACTGATAGAAGCAACATCCTGTTTCGTTGCGATCGAAAATGCACAGGCATTCGTTGCAGCATGACGATCCTTACTCGAAACTGGACAAGTAATCCTCTTTCCTCGTTTCCCGAGATTGCTATTCAATTTGAAACGAGTTCTTATTATATCCTTTGCAAACATTTTCTAACGCAGCAATGTTTTTCAGGATGTCTTCGGAGCGCAGGCTGGATAATTATGGGAATAATCGTCGATTGGCAGTGATCGGTAGCAGAATACCCGAGAATCCAACGAAACCTTGACCGACATATTCGACGGCGATTCTACCCGCAGGACTCGCGCGAGGCGAGGCGGAAGATTTGTCATCGCGTAAAATGACGAAACGCGAGAAGAAAGAGAATCGAAACGAAGAAGGGATTCCCGCGAATCATCGATCGCTTCCTGTTGCGGTTTCGGTCGTTTAGATTTTGCCCGCGCGTCTTCTGGTAAGCGAGAAATTCCCGGGGGTCGATTTTCCTCCGGTCGTATCGATCGGGTTCAGGGACCCCGGACGCGGATAGGCGGCCATAACGACATTACGAGGAACACGATCCAGTCCCGAGCGAAATTGCCAACAGTTTTTCCAGCCCGCTCCAGGCGCACGAAACCACCCTGAACAGCGGGGCTGATTCGCGTGTGTACGCGTGTGCACACACCTCGCTCGTACACGGAGCGGATCTCCATGCGCGCACGCCTGCGACCAGCGTAAGTATTTATGGTCGTCTGCGGTTACGTTTCAGATGCTCGCTTCGAGAAAGGATCTTAGATACGGATCTGCCCGAGCCGCAGAGACACACGAAGAGAAGAGGAGAAGGTCGAGGAGAGAACGCTTCGAGCGTGTACGAGCGAACAGAAGCGCATCGTTTGTTGCGAGGGCTTTTGATACCCGTCATTTTCAAGAAAATCCGGAAGTCGAAGCGGCTTTGGGCGCCGTTTGCCGCGGCTTTCTTTGGAATATACATTTGGAAGGAAATATTTATTACAATGTCAGAACATGTCACTCTCAAATTTTGTTAAATTATCTTTTCTTTTAATAAGTATTCGATTATAGAAATATTCAAATTCGTGTTTCATCCCTTATTTATTTAGTTTTCTATTTTATTTTCAGTTTCAAAGAAAGCGTAGATCAAACGTCTTACGTATTCCAGATACAATTTCTCTCCGATCAATTTCTACATACACGCTCGGTAAACCGATGTTTACCTTGAAGTTCACCTTTTTGCGTTTAGAGAGAGGCGCAACAGTAAGTCGCGTTATCTCATTATCATCGTGGCTCGAGCGTAAACCTCGAGGATCGCTTGTAAAAATCGTGTCATCGTCGAGGCGCAAGCCTCTTTTTCCTTTTGACACATTAAAAGCAAGGATTAAGGATCGTGATGTCCAAGGACGCTGGCAGGATCACGATGTTATTGCTCGTTTCGCGGCTTTATCACGCAGGTGCGATCCTCTCCGATCGTGTAGTACATGCGAGAAAATGAGTCATCGTCTTTGATCCAAGGAAATGAGGCTCGAACGTGCTAAAAGAATGGTAGCCGAGACGCGTAGAATTTCTGCGAGGCCAGGAATCGTCTACGTGTATATTATTCAAATGACCGTGTTTAAAGAGAGGGGGGGAGATTAGAAGAATCTGTCGATTATTTTCATACCGAGCATCTTCTTTTGCCGCGCGCGGTTAATGGTAATCTTCGTTTACGTGGAAAAAAGAGTACTTGAAAGAGAAACGAATAAGAGAAAAAAAAAAGAATAGAAAGAATAAGAAGAAGATACTTGCTTTCAATGGTATGCTGGCTCATACGGGTACTAAAATTAAATGCTACTCTCTGTTGCAGAGATTTATGCGCGTGCTCGATGGAATGCAATTCCTTTTTACTTTGTTTAATATGTAGGTATCTTTTAACCATATCTTCCCTATTTATAGAAACGATTAGAAATATAGATAACGGGGACCAACATTGTAAACCGTAACCCCTCGGTATTTTCAACAATTTTCGTATTTTTAAGCAAAATTTAGAGGCGTCAGAGTATTTTAATGGCCAAGTTTATCGACTATGTACATCTCGGCTGGAATATCTTCACGTTTTTTCATTCTTATTTTTGCTCGATTAAACTCTTTTACGATCAACGTTCTAATTGCACACAATAAAATGTTGAATTTTAATTTCGTTTATAAAGTTTCGAAAACAGATAGTTAAGCAATTAATAAGGACGTTTATTAAACACGATGGAAACTTTCAGAAATGATTTTCGATCCCTCGATACACGGCGCGTCTAATTAAATACCATCGTTATCGATCGAGAGTACAAAAGGATCAAGTAGAAAGAATGAGAGAAAAAAAACGAGAGGGGAAGAAGTCGGTGACCAAAAGTTTTTAGTTAGTCATTTATTCCCCGTTGACAGTTTAATTACTGAAAAGCCATTTACGTCTCATCGATCGTTGCGCGTAGACGTTGACCAGATAGATGTTTGAGATAAAATTGATACCTTGTGAAAGAAGGAACGACTTCTAACGGTACCTTTTTGGTAAGATTCTCCTCTATCCAGTTTACCATAATCGATAGTTCCTCTCGATACGGCTATTGGAGCACCGCTGCGCCCCGTTGTATGAATTAAGCCATTATAGTTTGTGCCCCATGGGGTCTCTACATAGATTATCGATCCAATCACACGGCTCGTTCGTTTTAAGAAGTCCGCTGGAACGATTTCTCGCTGTCCTTGGAGGTACGAGCTTCGCCAGTTATTCGTGGTTCGATTAAAGAAACTACCCTCGAGGATCGTATTTTCGCGATCGGCCATTTTCCGAGTCGTTGCACGGACTCTTGATATCGTCGCTTACAGCGGCATCGATCCATCCATGAATTCTTCACTTTATCCTGTGATTACGTGCTTGATTCTTAACGTCAGGAATGCAGATATTTTTCTCTCAAGTATATCGAGTATATACAACAATTTGTATCCTTTTAGCGAATTTCGTTTGATCGTTTGCTGAAAAAATTAGTAGCGAAAGATACAAATATAAAATATAATTTTTGAAAATCAAATTTTCTTAAGTATTATAATTTATAGATTTTTTGGTACCTGAAATACACTAATATTTAAAGCAGTGATTGGTTTAAAATTCGATCAGTTCTTCAACTTCTCGATTCACTTTCTATCGCGCGTTTCGATCAAATTTATTTCGACGAGTTGCTTCGATCATCACAGTTTTTAGTTGCGAATGTAGGATTTTTAAAAATGCTCAATGTCAGGTGAAGATACCAATCGAGACGAGTTAATTATTGCTTTACTTTGTTGCACAAATTTATGAAGCCGGTCCAGACTGACCGTATATTACTGAAGTATGGTTATGGCCAGCCATAACGAAGCAAAAAACGACTTAACAAGGCTGTTATTATTGCGATTATGTTAATTTACCGCTATCGAGAGCGACCGGTCGCGATGGTAATGAATAACGAAGAATCGATTATAATTTACTATTTTATGCTCCTCTGGGATGCGTCTACCCATCGTTTTTAATAACGTGGCAATAATCCATTTCAGTGACTTATTTTCACTTTAATATCGTGGTTCATTGAATCGTGTTTCCTTTGAATTTTAATAAATTTTTAGATGATTGAAATAAAAATTCATGAGAATGTAAATTAATTTTAATTCAAATTTTACTTGAACATTTTTTAAATTATACAAATATTATTTAAACTCGTTATTCTTCTAGTTTGTAACAATGTTAATGTTCGAAGATATAAGGAACAGGAGTTAACAGTAGATTGTTAAAACTAGTTATTTCGCGAACGAATCCATTCTTTAATCTTCCCCATTGATCTACGCGTTCGCGTTTCGTCCATCATTCAGGGAACAAGAACGTTCATCAGACACCTGTTACCACGATCCCATTTATACCTCGGATTTTATCGTCGCAATCAACGTTGTAATGAAGCACGTCGAACAAGAGCCCGCAAGAGGTGTTGAACCAATCGAGTCGCGTGGTTTAATAATTGATAAATACGCGACCACACCAACAACCGTGTCCACGGATTATTATTCAGCGTGGCGCAACTTGTAGCGCATTCGCGTTACGTAGATACGCGATAACGTCGCGAATAATTAATTCTGAATCATTCGTTCCGCGCGCGGAATATTCATTCGTTCGTCGATTAATTTCAAGCGCGATGAATACTTTAGGCCGCTCGCGCTGGCTGGGGCGCGGTTCGTTGATCCGCGTCTCGCGGATCCTCCTAGCGCGTTGTTTTCCGCCGTTGCACGCTTCCTCGGCTTCGTCGTCCCGCGTGTCACGTACTGGAACGGAGCGAAGGACGTGGCCGGCAAGCCGTGAAAATATGGACAGCAAAATCGAGTCGTCTCGTTTCCTTCACGGCTTCGCCAAAGCTCCGGCCGTGATTAAACCAGAAACTCCGCGCTCCAGCGGATTCCTTTGCGCTCCGAGAGGAATTAACCCGCGAAAGCACGTCCCTTTTCTCGACAGATGTTTTGATGACATCCGTTTAGCCGCTTTTTCGAGCAAACTACGAGAGGAATCGTCGGTGTTTTGCGACCGTTTGCCTCGGTTCATTATTTCACCGTGAACGAGGGGTTGATACCGGACGATGAAAAGCTAACCGTTTGCTCTCTCGCGGAATGAATGGATGAATATTCAGCTATGAAGCTTTTGGTCGAGGTTCGTGAAATCTTCTCTCTTTTTGGTACTTTGGGGGTTTAAAATTTCATCGATTGTCGACTATTTCACAATGTTTTGTTTCGAATGTTTCTATTTCAATAAGCGAACAAATTCCTAAAAACACAGAGTTTTTGGAACACAATCGAATTAATTAATATCGAACGTATTGTATACTGTTCTGAAAAAAGAGACTATCAATTGATAGAAAATTGCTGTAACATCTGGTCGATGAAACGGAATTAGCCAAAGTCCCGAAAACATTTAACGAACGCTGATTTGTCGTCTAATAAATGTGTCAGGCTTCCGCTTAATCCCCGGACAAAGGATCCGGTCCGTTATTTAGTCGGGCCACGTTAAATACCGAAATAAACGATAATCCTGGTCTGGACCTATGACAACGAGGGTGAGGGTGGGCAAGTATTGATTTTATGGGGGTATCGGCTCCGGGAACCATCGAAATTCTCCTCCCCCGGTTCCCATAGAAGCGGTAACGACGCTGCACAAAGGACATTTCCACTGTGAACAAGTTCCATTTTAAGGAGAATTCGTTTCGTTAATCGAATCGTGATCGAATTCGAGGAAAGGGTGCACCGAGTGTCCTCTATTTATAGAGGGCGAGGTGCAGCACCTTTGTCGAAGAGATACGAATTTCTACGGAATTCTTTATTTAAATCAGAATATTTATTTTTCAGGAAACTTCGTTTTAATCCCTGTGATGTATGGAGGTGTCGATCATAATAAAATACGTTGGCTGGATTTTAACACCATTAAAGGGAACCATTATTCTTTATCTACAGTTCACGTGTAGATACAGTACTGGTTAAAAGTTTGGAACCACCTGGAACAATCTGAAATTTGTAATCCTTTCAAAGGGTGGCCTTTTAAACCAAAGTGCAAGTGAAACATAAAAAATAATCTGCTCATTTATTTCTCAAACAAGATCCTATTTTCCTCAATTCCCGAGATGGTTTCGAACTTTTGGCAGGATAGTGTACACTCTCATTCGTGTTTTATGTCTAACCATTCTTCTTCATTTTCAGGATTATCCATCCCCGTGAGCGACGCGTCCATTTTCGTCCAACCGAAAGAAACTTCAAAAATAACTCCCATAAAACATCGTCTCCGCAAGTCGATCATTAGCCGTCGAAGTGTTTGTTATCAAAATTTCATTTTCGGAGATGTACCATCTTCTGGAAGAAGATTCCGAGAATCTAGGATTATTGCTTCTCACAGAAGCGAATAAATAATCGATGCGGGAGAAAGAGCGGTGGCAGACCTTCGCAAGACATCGATCGACGATCGACGGAACGCCGGTGATCGACGTGTTCGCGGAATAGTGCCAGGCGATATAAAGATCTTCGCATTCTTCTGGGCTCCTCTATTTTTATATCGTTCACGCCACGACCACCGGTTTGTTGGACGATTCGAGCGCGTCGCGACTTGGCACGTATGAAAGAAAAATTGCCAAGCGAACCAGCACGGCGACGGGGCCCGCGTTTCGTTAGGGCAGCTCGCTGGAATTGCGCGTTATCGTCCCGGTGGGTTCCGTTGACCCTGACATTTGGCAAACGCCAGCCTGTTCTCTAGAAGTCAGACGTTTCCCGTTCTTTTCCATTTTATTTGCAGAGGATACGAATTTTCAGGATCTGCTTTCAATGGAACGCAGAATTTTGTCGTAAATTGCGAAAGATGTCGAGTAGCGGTAAGTTTTCATGAAAGTTTGTTAGAAATTTCTCGTTGTACAAACGTGCCTTCTTAAATATACAGTTACCGTTCGGTTCTCAAGGTCTGCTCCGGTGAATCGGTCGAAAAAAGGAAGAAACCAGCAGTGGATCTAACGAAGTCGTGGAGAGATCATCCAAGGCTCCGCTAGATACTTGTCTATTTTCGTATGGCCACAGGATCATCAAGAGTCCGGTCACAGACTTCACGTGGTTCGTGGCGATTGTACGCGGGGCTCATTGGTAGCATCATCTCGCGCGGAATAGTCGTAAAGTTGTCCCGAATTGGCGGAACTCTTTCGCATGGCCTCACACGTTCCACGGCAATCCCGATTGGATTAGATGCACCGTTGGCGAGCGCAATGTGTCTCGCATATTTCCGTCACGCTCGGCCGATCCTGTGCCTCCGTGGCGCCAGCCGGTGCTACGTCTCCCTCCTCTTCGCTCTTTAACTTGCCCCCTCCTCCCTTTTTCCCTCTTCCGTTCCTTACCACCGGTGTCGAGCCGTCCCGGTGCCAGGATCTGGTTCGATTACGGGCCAGGTCGACGACGAACGGAAAAATCACCAGCGACTGATAACGACCGATGGGAATTTGAACGACGATCCGACCTGGCGTGTTCCGTCGCTGATTGTCGCATAACGAATTCGATTCCATCGTTTCCGGTACGCTCGCTGCGATTACCACGTCTCAGGTTCAAGTTTTGGAATTAAAATAAAAATTTGCAACTGGAAATCAAGGAAGTCGACACTCGACGAAGAAACTCGAAGAGTATCATAATTTAAAGTACCAGCATTGGATAGGGTTATTTTATTGACTGTTACTGAATTTTCTTAGAGGAATATTTCATTCCGTGAGTGCAGCGGCAAGATCGCTCGAGGAACAGGAAGCGAACGGAGTTAAATTTACGATAACTTTCTTCGTCGATACCGGACTCGAGGAACCGGCCGGATTGTTCCATTTTCAGGTTATCTTCGGCTGGAAGGTAGCGGCCTGTACCGAAAACATTCCATACCGCTAGTAGGAGGGCAAAAAACGAAGAGACTCGGCGTCGCGGTACCATACGTCTACGTGAGGCAATTTGATCCTGCGTTTTTGTGCAAGCACGAGCGTTCCGCGTAATGAGCGATGCTTCGCTTTTTCCTCGACCCGGGCCCCCCCGGTTTTTTTCGTCCCTCGTTGTCTCTTTAAGAAACACCGTTATGATTCTGCACGAGGACCGAGAGTACCGGTGTTCACGAAATGGCGGTGCCCGAACGGACGTCGATATTTGGGGGACAGGACGGTCGAATTATAATCAGATTTTACATTCATTCGGACGAACGGCCAGATGTTATCTGCAAGCGGTCAGGCAACGATCTAACTCCAGAGTCATCGTCTAAGCTCGAAGTCATCTCTCGATCGATTCGCTCGCGTTTGGATTCCGTTCGCGACCCGTTACACGCCGGCAAAAAGAAAGGAAACGGAGGATCCTACGAGGTCGGTGAACACCATCGAGTCCTCGGTGTCCTAGTGAAGGTCGAAGACGAAACGGGCAGCGGGGACGTTCGATCGTCACGCTCGAGGAAACCTCTCTTTCCCCAATTCCGTTTTTGCCGGTCGGATGCCGTTGGTTCGCGGGCGAACAGGTGCCGGATAAATGATACCAGAGCGTTACATGCACCGGATAACGTCACGGAAGATTTAGTTACAGCAACTGGTTTTACGGTCGTCGATTGCACGTTGTTCGGACCCTAGGCAATGCCATTCATATACAACGCATCGTCGACCATTTAAGCCATCGCTATGGATATCAACCCACGTAGTTCCGTTTCTGGACCGTTTGCTTTGTTTCCAGGAGAAGCTGATGCAGTTATCACTTGGTGAGTCAGAACTCGCCAGGAATTTCAACAATCATCGTGGCCCTTCTTTAGCGAACGCGGTATCTCCCTGTTCATCAATACGAACCATTTCCATTACTCACGTCGGCAAAAAAAACCGAATTAGTCAGAGCAAGGAAAACGCTGTCACTCGTAGCAACCTTCGTTCTAATGATAGCCTGTTCGAGGAAGATGCTTGGGCAAAAAGTGTGCGGCGCACCAGTTGATTCAGTCGTTAGCAGGCGCTTATTCACGAAACCGCAAGCTCGCGAACGACAGAGATTCCTATCGGTAACGAATAAATAGACAGCTACCGGGACACAAGTACTCCGAACGTTTCATCATCGTCGATTCAGTCATCGGGTCAAAAGACCCACTACGCTTGCACACGGAAGCTTCTGCCAATAATAGGCGGGTACGAAAAACCGGACCCGGTCGAGCTTCAGGAATATGGGGAAAAATTGTTTCGTAGATTAACGAGGAGAGGCTGAACGTGTCCAGTTCCAGATAACGTTACGACATCGCGATGCATCGAGGTGTCCAGGGGCGGTTCCGATGGCTGGCCATTAAACGGTCAAGCAGCCTCTCTCTCCGGCAACAGTGCTCCGGCGAGGACAAAAAGGAAGAAGGACGTAAGGACAGGTCTGGGTGCGATTATAATAAAATCACAGTTTGTTCCTGGTCTCTCGGGCCCAGTTTGTTCCCACAGGGCCCGGCTGCCTCGCGCGGTCCACCTACCGCATCCGCCACGGCAACTCGTTGTACGCTTTGCATACGCGTCGTCCCGCGTCGTTTCGGTCAACGGACTCGTGTAAGTGAATCGAGTCGAGGAAGGTGGTCGATCTAAATGGCTGGATACGGTTTCGCAGCCCCAAGGGTTTTCGATTCTTACCGTGCTTCTTCGCCCGTACTCTACACTCGGGTATACACCGCTCGGATCGGCTCTTTTGCCGACCGAGGGTGATTCCGAGGTCCTTGATTTCAGGGTAACACGGGTTTCTCCGTGAGTCGACGAAGTACCTGCTGTGGCGAATTTGAAGTCTCAATTTGGTTGCGATCAAATTGTGGGAACGGTGTAGAGAGCTATATACAGGGTGGTCTGGTTTCTTTTTGACGACGTAGAGTCTTCTGTATGTAATGATTTATCGTAGTAGGTGCGATCTTGTATTCCTAATATTATATATTATTAATATTTTGATTGCCACGTCACCCACATAAATGGAATTTTTAGTAGCTGCAAAGTGTTACACTAAATCAATTTCTTTTTTTCCGGAAGATGGGAGATCTGATCTTTTGACTTTGCCATAGAAACTTTCTTTATTTCTACCTAATATAAATATATAACATATCATTGATCCATTTTCATGTGGTATCTTTTTTGTGATAATTTTCCAAGAAAGCATTCATAAAGTTCCCTTATTCCTTCGTAAAACGTGAAGTATCGCGGTAAAAACATTCCGTGAAGTAGATACGACTGTTTTCAACGAAGACATAATTGTGGCAACAATAATGCCGGTAAACTTGTGGCAACGTCAGTGGTAATGGAAAAAGCTTCGTAAAGCGCTGATAACGAGGAATCGAAGTTTCGTAAGAATCCCTTTCATTTACGCCGATCGGTGATACGTTTCAACTATTCTCTATGTCCTATCTTGAAAGGATCCTCCGCGTCTAAGATGTCAGAGGTTTGAAAGCATAGACAAGACGAGAACGTAGAGCTGTTAATTTATCAAGCGACTCTCAGGCAGTTCCTGAAACGTTTCAAAGTTATCTTCAAACGAGCAGAGGCGTGCTCGTGGAATTCTATTTTGTTCGTCTTTTCTTCATTGATAAAGGAACCACGACCCTTTTCAAATCTTTGTTGAAACAATAATACCGGTATCCGTTGCCTTCGTCGCTTGTTTTTGTTTCGTTAATCTCGAGATTGACGCTTATTTGCGTTACAAACGTAGTTGCGTTCAAACTAAATAATTTATACAACGTTTGTGTAATGATCAATTTGGCTCGAATTTAAATCCAAAGCACTTTTATCGCTTTGAGTAAAATTCGCGCAGAAAAGCATCGAGAGTATTTGTCATCGACGGACGGTAGGAGCGAAATGATGGGGAATGACTGTTTGATGGTGTACGCGTGGCTCAAATGCGTCGATTAATATGGGAAACGCGTGAGCGTGCTTTCGCCCATTTTTAAGCATTCCCCGGCTCGGCCCTCGACCCATCCGTTAGGATAATAATTTCAAAACTGACATAATGACATTCCGGTCGTGCCGGCTTTTACTGACAATGGATCGCGTCCGAGGAACGTTAACAGCCACGTACGGATTCAACGTTTCGTGTTCCCGTGTTTCGTTCACCGTCTTTCTGTTTCGATTAATCGTCGTTGATTATCGTTCGATCAAAGAGAAATAGGCCGAGGAAACATGTGTACACCTGGTGTAACTCGAAGAACACATGGTGATAGATGTTAGATGAAATTCTTGTCGAGTTGTATGGTCAGAGACGTGACTCTTTCTACTTTCAATTTTCTGTGTTTGCAAAAATGTTCGTAAAATTTTATTTGCAATAAGAAGGTTATTAATCTTTTGTAATAGGAAAATTTTGTCAGGTCATTTACCAGCAACTTAAAAATACGAGTGGAAAGGGTTAAGAAATAACCCTTTAAACATATATTCCATAAATGTGAACACTTCCTTCAAAGGAAATGACAAAAACGACCTGCTCTTTAAACGATTCGTCGAGAAGGTTCTCTTAATTCGTTCGCTGGAAACGTTGGCTCAATTTACTCCCGATAAGTAATTAAGCGACAGATTGCTCGAGCCTCAGTCACGGCGCGACACGCGTCAAAACTCGTAGCCGAAAGGTTCATTAACACGTTTCCTTCTGTTTCCGCGCCGCGGCACGGAGTTGGCTCGCTTGGAAATGGAATTTCCGTGGCCCGAGATGGCTGCTGATGCAATCTCTGGCTGCCATAGATCCGAACGGATGTCCCGGAACCGGCGCTCGATAAAATCTAATTTAGATTCGTCTTGGTCCGGGAAACGGTGTCGCGACGCGACCCTGCGTCGATATCGCATTCGGGAAACGGTTTATGTACACGGTGAAACGTCGCCTGAAATAGAGCCACGAAACGTGTTCGCAGGGGATATTCTATGACCGGGAACTGTTAAAAATTTACACGCGATATTTTTACGATCCCGTTTTAACACAATGGCCGTCCCCGTTGGAAATAACCGTATGTGGAACGACGTGCAATCAAACTTCTCAATGTAGTACCGCGATTTATCGTTTAAAATTACTAACGCGATGTTGGTAGCATTTGGAGCCGTCCTCATTTCTTAATTATTCCATCGAATTTAACTCTCGTAGCTAGGAAATGAAGATTGAAGATTCTATTTTTCAACCGTCGTTCGGTATTCCACTTCGCGTAGTAATTTTATCAGTACCCCGCGATTATTTTAGACCTACTGTCCGTCTACCTGACACGGTCTGATCGATTTCATTACTTTTTCACTAGCTGAACCGTATAGAAAATCTCTCAGGAATTGCATTATAGTGCGATCAGTTAACACGTTAGGTGCCGTGGTGATCACTGGTGCCTTTTTTCTATAATCGAATACTTAATAAAAGAGAAGGGCAAATAAATTTAGAATATTGCAAAGTACCCATTTGAATGGTTACATTTGCAAATTTATCGATAGACATCTTAACCCTTTTCAATTTTTCAATCTTTTTCGAATTTATATAAATTTGTATTCTTTTCATGTCCCCTCAGAGGGGACAATCGAATAGAGAGGGTTAATAATTGGAAGCTAAGTGTCTCGTTAAGGAAAAAGGCTCGTTTCAGAAGTCGTGAAACGAAATCACGGATTCGAAACGGGGAACAATGGGTTCCCTTCGATCTCTTCCTCGTTCAACGAACCAAGAAGAAGCAATGAAAATTCTGAACGTTGGCATCGGGAAAGATAAGATTGCAGTCACGTAACTGGCCGTCCAAAAAGCACCCGAACCGACGAATTAACGCACGAGTTACTATTCCCACGGAAGAGACAGAGAGAGAGAGAGAGACAAAGGGAACGTAAGAGCACGCGAAGAAGGAAAAAGGAAGGTCGAATTCGCGAGCGTGCCGTTCCCGGTGCTCTCTTCCGGTCGGCTAATTATTAGCGGTCTCTAATCGCGTGAACGTGACATTAGCATAGGCCACGAGGCAACGTCGACGCGTGGTTAAACGAGTGTTTGGTGTTCGACACGTTAACACGTGAGTTCACGCCGCGAACAATGGGCTAACTGTAACCAAGAACAAGGTTTCCACGGTTCTTGGCTGCTTTTCTGTCGGTTCGCGACACGTCGCGTTTCCTCCTCCTTTGTTTCTTGCCAAACGAACGGATACCGGGTGATTGCACCTTTGACAATTTATTTTAGATTAAGCTTCGTCGAGTTCTTCTGTTAATTCACTTTTTTATATCAAATTTTTTCCTGTTTCAATTAAAAATTAATTATTTAGAATTCAATGTTAAATCTGTGCACCGCTGGTTACTGATCATTTCTTAATGCTTTAATAGTTTGGAATTTGTTAAGAATGCAGGAGGATATTGAAAAATCATTAACCCATAATTTTCATTTTTTTGTAATACTGTTTGGATAGTTGGATCATTGTAATTTTCTTATAAAATTATCGTCGGGAAGCAAGATTGTTTTACACTGAAATTATACGGTATCGGCGATGCATCAGCCAGGCAATGTGTTAATGACGTTAGTTGCCAGGCACATTTTCTGTGATCTTTCCCAGGGTCTGGATAATGATTCCGCAATTATTGTTTTTAGGCGGTAAATTGCTCGCCACTATATGGGTCGGTGATATAAACCGTTTGGAACATAATGCCTCGTTCAATTCTATCGTTCCACTTGTAGTCGAAAGATCGCCACGTTTCACTTCGAAGTAATCAACCTACAGCCTGCGGTGTGAATGTTTTTATCTGAAAATCGATAACACTCACGTTCCAGATTGCCCGTCAAAATTCTAAATAAAAGAACGAATAAACGCAAATTACAACATAGGAAAAATTAGGCCGAGTTAAAAGAGTTTATTTTCTATGAGAATTTTAATTCTATTTTCGAGCCGTCGTTACGAATTCGTTACGAATTCAACCGACACGGTTGAATCTCGAATAATTTGAAACGGTTAAAGAAAATTGATCGTTCCTTCGATCGCAATTGAAAACAATTAACAAGACGAATGCCTTCGAGGATTCCATAAATTTTACGTCACTCGTAATTCAAGTCTTTGGAGAATCGTTCCGACGATAAGAATCCAATAACGTCATCGTTATCTCCTCACCGCATCGATTTGCCACTCGAGGGACAGCTGGAAAGGTGGCAAACACCAAGGGTGAATAAATTGAATAAAAAAAGGAGAAGGCGAGGGTGACGGCCGTGGACGAGGATCCACCTGTCCCCGCTTCGTCGGATTCTATTAGTGGAAGCATGAAATCGGAAGGAACTGTTAACGAGAATCACGATTGGCCGCGGCACGATCCAAAGAAACAAATGGTTTGTCGTTATTTGCACACAATGATCACGGCCAGCCGTGGCCGTTCGTGAGTGAAAGACGAATGGCTCGGTATATCGATGTACCACCGCGATTTTCATAGACTTATTGCCGTACGCTTTTGACAGCAGCTTAATAAAACTTCCACATAAATCTGCATTGATTGAAACAACAGGTTCGAACCGAACGGATCGATAAGGGACAAGATCCAATAAAATTTTATGCCGCCGCAAAACAATTGCGGATTTGATAAAATACTCGAGAAATAAGGCTCCGTCGCGAAAGGATCGTTCCCCTTTCGAATAACTTAATCGATCGAAATTCCTTCTCGATACGCGGTTCCCAGAAGAAGAACATCGAGGACCGTGACGGCTCGCTTCCGGTTTCGAAGGCTGGACCGAGGCGGCCGAAAACCTGTCGCGTTCATTAATCTGGCGTGTCGCGAGAAGGGGCCGAGCCGCGAGTAAAAAAGGCGTAAGATCGGTCATCCAGGCGAGTGAGAAAAGGTAACAGGTAGCAATCAGGAAGGGCCCGGATAATAAGGATTCCCGTAAAGGTGGTCACGAGTTGCGACGCAATGGAGCCAGGAAGCGGTCGAAGAAACCGGCAGGGACGTTCGCCGAATACCAACGATTCATTTAACAATTTTCAAGAGGACACGGAGGAGGGGCTACGAGATTCGAGCTAAAGGCAAAACGTGACGCCGAAAGTCAGTGATTTCCGGATGCAACGATACTTTTTTGATAAATAACAACGAAAAAGGTATCCTAGACGCTGGCAGGATCTTTGATCCACGGTGACACGGTATAAATAGAAACCCGCTGCCTGTACAAGCCGAACCACTCTCCCTCTCTCTTCTCCGCCCTTTCGTCCCCTGTTTTATCCTCTTCTTCGTCGTCTATGTTCCGCCTTTTTCATCTTTCACCTCGTCTTCCACATTCCTCGCCTTTCTCCTCATCCTCTCGCGCGGCGTTGTTCGTCTTCCAGCGTGTTGCCCGCTTCTTCTTCATTTTCCTCTCCTCCCGGAGAGCTTCTTGCGTCCGGCTCGTCGGCCAACCTGTTATTTCAGGACCGCGAATCACCGCCACTTTTTACGGGCCTCTCTCGGCCCGCGGCCACTATAAATATCGAGGAAGCCGGCGACGTCGACGTCGACGTCGAATCAAAGCCTCGACGCCCGGGTTCGGGGCCCTCTTTCTTCCCAGAAAACGCTCGGAGACACGCCTGTTCGTGGCATCTGTCGCGCGACGATCGGGACCCCTCGCAATTAGACAGGATTGCCGGCGCTTCGTACGTCTTCTTCCTCAGCTGCGAGCCGAGCGGAGAAAAAGCGGGTCCGGGCGAGCCTGCTTCGTTCCTTCAGGACCATCGTGTTTCGATAGAATTTGCGTGATTCGAACTCTGCGAAGTTCGCGAATTTAATCGTCGAGTCTGATAATTTAATCCGACGATGTCGAATTTCGAGGATGCGGTTTCTGAAGGGATTAGAAATGGGTTTGATCCGCGCCCGATACGGGAATCGATTATCATTGCCGTGATACGTAGCGGTAGTTAGATTAATCGACAACGGTACCGCCACGCCGGAAGCGCCAGTCTCCCGGATCACAGAAGTTAAGCTGCATCGGGCACGGTTGTTGGATAGACGAATGATAATCTCGAAATTCCATGCTCTGTTAGCTTTGCAATTTCAAATCCATTTAAAACTATAAGCCACGGCAATTAATAACAGTCTAAAGTGTATCTACCCGTGAAAGCGTAGCATCTGACCTGGAACTTTCATTCAGTCGACGGTTAATGTTTAATTCCTTGCGTACTAGTAGCTTTGAATTTGTACCAACATTTAGAGTATTATGGTTAGTCGACGGTGGTCAGAAGTATCGATTATTCCCGGCGATTCGATGCTGCTTCGTGAAATGCAATCGGCCGATAACGAGCGCGATGGTGCGCATAAATATCGACGAAAACGACAATTATTCGCGGCGGTTTCGCGAGGACGCGCGCCGCGAACAACGCCGCGGAGCGACGAGGAGCAGCAGCAGTTAACGGTCACGCGGTTGTATGGTGCGTGGCTGCTGATTAATAAATCCAGTTAACGGGGATTTATTTAGCCAGATAAACATCGTGCGCGCACCAACGTTAGCCTTATCGTAATTAAATTTATGCGTCGGCTACCGATCGAGAAAACTGTTCGCTCTCTGAATCTTAATTAACGACGAGATCGTACGCCCGGTTCGGCGGCGAACGCGAACCGTTTTGTGGGAACACGTATCGAACGATTGTCTTTTCCGTTTGTACCCGATACGGCGGGGATAAAGAGGGAGAGTGTTCGCGGGATTAACACTTCCTTAAGAAGGAAGCTAAGGATTCGAACGAGGGGGGAGGGCGCAGGAGAAAGACCCCCTTTCGGCGGGGAAAGCACGTCCCCGGTCATTGATATTCTACGAGCATCCGACTGAGTAGCTCTGATTCTAGACGTAATTCACGGAATTCTTGTTTCGGACAGACCAGGAATCCCTATATTCCTGTACGCTGACCGCATTCCCGATGAGTCTAGCTCGTGTCGGCGAAAATTTCGTGGAACGACCGACCGGATTTTCCGACCTACCAACCACCAAACGATCCCTGTTGCGACCATACGAAAGGGAAATTTACGATCCTGCGTTTTTAACCTTCAACTAGCATACCGGAATTAGAGTCCAGTCATCTCGTATTCTTCAAACGATCTATGTCACGGAAGTACTTTGAAATTTCAATTTCTGACACGGTTTCACGAAATGGATAATATTTCGGGTTCATGGGTTTCCAATTAGACGCTCGCTGTTTTCTGTGTTGCATTTCTTTATTGGCAATTAGAGAATTTTTCAAGGTTCCAAAAATTCGTCTTAATTAAGTCATCTTGATTAAATTAATCATACATATCTGTTTCACAAGGGTAGTAACGCAACAGTTGCTACCAATACTCACATCACTGATTAAAAATAAAATCGAATTTAATGTAAATTCGGTCCCCTAATAATAAGTTCTTCAGTATTATCCACGGAATCGATTGTCCCGATTCTCGAAGCAGTATCGTCAGATCGCGATTCGTTAACGTCGGCTGCTCGATTTATTTCCCTGTTCCGCGGGTTTCCAATCTCAGTCTCCCACGGTCACCGGTGCACTCGATCTGCACCTTATCCTGGCCATCGTGCGGGTCGATTTTCCATCGAGAGGAGGCAGAAACCGCGAAACTTTCGAGCGATCGGTAACGTCGCGTCGCGTTCGTGTCGCGTCGCGTAGCCTGCGCGTTTCTCTCGCGCGGTTCGTCGAAACCGTTAGCTTGCATCCCGGTTACGCCGCATCCGGTCGGCACGCGGGTCAAACCGGAGATTAATCAGGTCTCTTTGTCTCGGCGAACAGGCGGCCACGAAGATAAGATCGCCGATAGGCTCGATGGGAAAAGCAGAGAGTCACCGGCCGGGGTATCGGTCGCGATTTTATCCCTGCCTCGTGACGGTAGTTCACCCAGAAGAGCGGTATCTTGTCGTCGATCCGTTTACCGCGATACGTACAACTCGGCGTGTGTAACGAGGCATTCGTCCGGCGACGTCGTCTCTCGAACTGGGGGTCAAAGCGTTAGAAAGAAGAGAAAGGGTAGAGACGTAATAAGGGTCACGGTCAACGGATACCTTCAATTTTCCTTCGTCTACGAAAAAAAAAAATTACAACTCTCGCGTCGAGGAAATACCTCCGGTCGATTAAATGTATTATGGCACCATTTGCGAACGTTTTGACCTGCCAACTGCTGGGTTAACGTACGAACTCTCACCCTTGGGGGCAAGTTGCAAACGTTCGTTGGCTCGGATTAAATGGAGTTGCGGTGTTCGTGGAGCAGCTGCTAGGTAAAATCGGTGTAATGGTATAAATCTGCTTGATTCGAGTCGTATCTCCCCGTGGGTGGGGAGCAGAATTCACCCACAGTAGCCCCTGCTTGTCGTAAGAGGCGACTAAAAGGGGAACGGATGAAAAATGATGATCGGCGAGCTTCATCGAATTTTGTGCTGCTCATTTTTCTTTTTTTATTCGACGCGTTTCGTTCGGTGAGACGAGTCGTTCAAAGGCGCGGAAGCAATTGTAACGCGCGGATCCGAGTCGCGAAATCATCGTGGTTGTCACGCGAACGCTTCATCGCGCGATCATCGCACGTTCACCAATAACTGCTTCTAATAACACGGTTTTGCCCCCGTTGGGAAAACCGGCGCGCACACACACACACACCGGACGCGTCCTCTCACAATCGTTCGGCTTAATTTGTATCCGTCACGAATATTAATCGCGCGTCATTATCCGTTGCCGCGTTGAAACGATCGTCGTGGTTGCGCGCAGGAAACCATATCGAAAGACGTTGGATCGCGCCTCGACCGTGCTTGATTCTTATGATTTGCGTCAATTAAAGCGAAACGTTCCCTTTTAAAAGCCGATAACCGTCCCGTTTTACAGGCACCGAGGGAACATATTGAATAAAAGCGCGCGGGGAAAATTGCAGCGTTTATCGCGGACCGACGCGAGAACGCGCTTTGTCAGCTGACGCCGAGTCAAATCGAATCCTCTTCCGTGTCTTCCGCCGTAATGCCTGCCACTCGACGGATACCCAAATCGAGCATGTCCCAACGGTGAATCTCGTATATCCGTCAAATATCGACAATCGTGACCCGTTTTCTATAAATAACAACTTAAACTCGCGATTCACCGTCTCAGCTAAAAGCTTTCCTCCTACATTTTTCAGGTATTGTTCGATCAGAAATACCTTCAGAATTTCAATCAATCATTTTCACCTGTATTCTTTTACTGTTAAGGTTCGGACATCTCAACTGCTAATAAAACTATCAACGCCATGTATATATGTCACGGTTGATGTAATAAATCCGGTTTGTATTAATAATGGTCATTATTAACACTTTACCGACCAGAAGCCGATTAATTAATTTCAACATTATGACTTGTTGACTGAAAAGAGATTAATAAATCTCTGATTATTATTTTTAGAAATAATGAAAGTTGGATGTGCTGCGTCGCAAAATAAATTGAAAGAAATTTCATTTCCAAATTTAAATTATTTTTAAGTTAAAAAGTGACAGAGGACATATATACTATCTAACAGCAAACTATTGAATTAAAAATGACAAATTATTACAGAGTCGCAGAAGTTGCTGTCCGTACCGTCGAATAAATTCTGTTCGTATTCCCGGGAAGAGTCCGTATATCCGTGAAGTCTAGCAAATAAGAACGAGCGATAAATTAAATGTATAAGAAGCTCGTTGACCACGGACGTGGCAACCTTTCCAGCCCTCCGCATCTAGGACGTTGGATCCTCGTGGCGAGTCACGAGGCGCTGCTCCGCGATAACTCGCTCCAATGATCCAGATCCATTTACCTAGTTTCGTGGAAACGTCGAGGATGCACGACACGGGGACAATGTCCACGACGATGACAACTGAAACGCAGAGAAGCCGGGTCGTCGACAAGGCTGGTCCGCGGGGGGGCGTACGCACCGGCCACCGCTACATGCTCGCATAGAACATCAGGCCAGGCGGTCTGTCACGCGGCCACGCCGTTGGCACGCGCTCGCCTAGTCCATAATGCTTCGAAAAAAAGAAAAAGAAAAAGAAAAAGAAACCGCTAGACCGGTGGCCCCCTATCTAACTGGTACATCGTTTTCGAACGGACCGTTCGCCAGATTCCACGCAAGATTGCCGGCCAACCGAGCAAGGCTACCGCCACGCATACACACACGCGTTTCTACGACCTCTCTATTCCAGTGCAGCGTGTCACCCGCACTTCCGGTTACAACGTGCCTCCTCGCTTGTACAGCGAGGCCTGTACGGCTTCCAGCCTCGAACGAGCCGCTCTCACGGTCAAGGTCAGCTCCCAGCCACGACGAGGGGGACGATAATTGCCCGCAGCGGTCTGACGCGTGGGTGTGGTCACACACCCGGGGTTATCGAGCTGCGACGACGTCGAACCGTGGAAAGCGGCACAATAGCTTCGATAGAATTCTACCACGGTTACTCTCCGAAAGGGGTTCGAGAGGAGCACGACCGACCAACGAGGGTCGATTGGAAGCAATTTTGTAGCAGGGAGCTTTGTGCGGCTGACCATGGGATTCCAGGATGAGTCGCTGTTACGGGGGTTGCGGTCGAGTCGTACAGACTGGTGTTGGATCGACAGCGGTGCTTGAAAGTTGTTTTCGTTCAGGTAATTTGGGGGTTGTTCGAAGATCCGAGAGATGTGATTTTTATCGAAGCTTGTCTTTTGGTACTTCCGGCTGATTTCACTGTGGTCGCAGTGGAAATGGACAGGTGAGGTCAGACTGAGGGTACGAATAATTAATTCTCGAATTCAGGCTCGCTCGTGCTTCTTCCTATAATATTTTTAATTACTGGACGATTATAATTAGTACGTTGATTACGTTGATTCAAATATTCGATAATAATTGAAATTATTCGAATGTTCTGCGATGATTGAGTGGAAACACAAAGCGTTCGAATGAATTAAAGGAATCGCGCGAAGAACAGGTTGAAATTGAAGGTTTCGGTCAGGGAGCATTCGCCATGACAATAAATTGCGCAAGATTGCAACGAACGATAGGGAAAATGTTACTCTTAACGCCATATGTCGATGCCGAGCGTTTCACGTGAAATCATGAAACGAACGGGAAACGTTTACGCAGTTTTGCAAGCCGAGAACCTGTTACTCGACGATTTGTTACCGCCGGAACAAATCCTTTAGTGAAGACATTTAACACCGTGTGTGCACGGTGTTCGAGTCGCGAGGATCAGTTTTATTGAAATCGATTTTATGCAACGATCGAAGGAATTGAAAAAAAAAAGAAAAGAAAAGAAAAAGGAAAGAAAAAATGAATTTGAACAGTCTTCCCTTCGCGAAGCTTCTCTTATCTTTGCGAACACTTGTCGAGATAAATTTCTTTAGGCAATCGGCAGGAAAGCTTAGTACGTAGATTACGGGGAAATGTTGCCTTTGAAGTTACATAGTATTACTTGACTCGTAAAATTGCTTACAAAGAGCGAGAAGGTTTTTACTATCGCTGATTTGTACCTATATCAAGTGTTTGATAATAGAAATTACTTGTTGAAATCGAAGTACGTTTGTTACTTGACAAGAAAAATTCAAGAGACTTTTTCTCTCGAGAATAGTTTTATTCGAAATTCGTGCATGGGTGTGGTTAGGGCATAGAGACCGTGGAATAAATTCCTCAATTATGGGCCCCGAAACACGACTTTCGCACCCTTCGTGAAACTCGTGAGATAAGATAATTCGCGCAGAGCCGAGTTTCACCGTTATTATTGTTTCTTTCAATCGTTGGGACACGTTATGGAGAAATTCCAACAATTTCCTGCTATAAAGTAGGGACGTTATTATTCCTCGAAACGATCGAGTCTCGCCGTGGTTTCCTCTATTCCTGTGACAAAATAATAATTTTCGAACGTTATCCGGTATTGTCCCGTGAAAAAGATTAAACAGGGACGAAGGACATTTTCTTTTAACGTTCCAAATCGAATTTCCGTGAAATCAAACGTCGCTGCGAAGCTTCCGCTTATCAGCCGTCGTTTTTAATGAAATTAATTAATCCACTCTCGCGACGCGCCAACAAATTTCTCCCCCGGTGTTTCAGAGTTCGTATCGAACGCGATACTTTCATCTCCCCGTGTCTCTACGTCCACACGGGACGGATTAATCTCGTTACCGGGTATAATCCGATTCTTCTTCGTCCTCGCCCCGATAACAGGCCCGAACGAACGAGGGCTCGGCGAAATTGTTATCATTATCGTGGAAATTTCATCGCCGACTTAGTTAATTGATTCCCCGGCGGAAGGGAAGCGTTCATGGGAGACCGATTATTGAAATACAGACACCGACGAGGATACTAATTACTGGAAAAAAAAAAATAATCGATACAATTAGAAACCACGTCCATGCATAAATTGCCCGATAATTTAATTATCTGTCAGGTTTTTTATTTTCGTACAAAGATTGACTTTTGTCGAAACATTAGAATAATGGACGTTCTGTTGAAAAAACTGATTTATGTGGGTTAAGGGTTCAAGATGCAACGGGGAGAATCTTGTCCGAATAAATATCCCATTAGGATCCTTTGGTATGCGCCATTAACTAACACGTGGTCTTAATTACTGCTCTACGATGCTCCAGTTTCATCTCCGACCGACATGTGCAGTTTCTCCGAAAATTGCCGACAAAGGAGCTTTGTTCTGTCCTTTCTATCGAACCGCCGAAAACGTGGCCTATCGTTGTTTTCAATGCAACAATTGTTCCACTGATTCATTCCAAAGAAGCGGGAGAAAATTAAAATATTAAAACGAGGATCGACACAATCGTCAAATAAAATGACAAAATTAGAAAATTCAGATTAAGAGAAATGAAAGAAATTTAATTTGGAAAATTTTATTTCGAAACACGATCGCATTCTTAATTTCCGAATTGAATCAGCTGCTCGAAGGCTGTTACCCGGCTCCTCGTAAACAATTAATCGTAAACGAATTTCACGGCCCACGCAATAACCGCGCCCCGAGCCATTTCATCAAATTTAATTCGTTTTCCGCCGTTGACGGATCTGTTCGTTTCGAGCGTGGACGGGGCGCTCTTGATGCATACCCTCCGGAATATATATATTCGGCCCTGGCCAGCAACGAATGGCCAAGTTCGCGCAGACAACCGAGGAGGCGTCGTATTGTCTTTTTTTTTTTTTCTTCCTTCTGGCCGTGAGAAGAAGCGTTGCCGGAGGAAGAAGCGTCATTCCGGGAACACGTAGCCGGCGTAATTAGGTAATTATCAAACAGCGAGCTCTGAGAATTTGATACCCCTTCGTGGTCCGTTGAACGGTGCCCCGTGTGTACCGTTTTTTCTTCTTCTTCTTCCTCCTCTTCTATGGATACTCGTTGCCACCGCGATGTTGTTTGCTTTATCCTGATGTATGTATGCACGAAGGAAGTCGGAGGATCTTGTTTTCGATAGCGAGCGTGGGATCGGTACCAGGAAATTTTTTGAGATATTCGCTCGGAATCTGTTTGACAAGAATTGGTAATTACGCGGAATAGGGTCAATGTCCTGAACAATTTCATCGTACACTGTACCGGCTTCGAGTGTTTTTGTGAAATGTAAGGTCGTAGTCTTCGAGAATTGCATAATCTATTTACTGTCCATATTTGACGGTAATTATTCCCATAAAGTTTACAAAGAACATTACTTTTGAATTTTTGTTTCGATTGCAATACAAGTTTTAACCCTCTATGGACTCGTGTAACTTTCAAGTAATTATTTCTTTCATAAACATAGAAACATTTGACAATTTCTTCAGTTTATAGTCGAGATCGCGTTTCATCCAATTTATGAATTTTAAGAATTCAGTATATTTAAGAAACGTTTGAAAGAGGATCGGGGGTTCGTGCAGTGGGGTGTGCGTCGGTTTTTACAGCACTTAGCTGAGCGCGTACACTTGGTATGAATTCAGCGAAAAAAGAAATCCTGAAAGAGAGCTCCACGGGACCTCCTTCGGGGACCCTTTGATCCTGGAAATTAGCTTACAGTTTATTGCATTTTTTACAGCGCCTTTCATCTCCAGGATCTCACGCGCGCCTGGCTAAAATCTCTCATCAATATGCAGCAGGGAGGGCGAGCAAGAAAAATACGAACAAGGCTTGATGCAAGGAGAAAGGGATACTGTGTGATCAAACAGCAATGAAAGAGAGACGGGGAGAAATAATATATTCAAATTGTGAATCACTGGGAATGGAATCCAAAGACTTATCAGTCCGGAAGAAGGGAGTCCTGATTTAATTAAACTCCATATTTATGGTAAGAATATAATATTTCGAAGCCTCCAAGTTCCTAAGAATATAATACTTTGATGTTTCCAAGTTCCCAGGAGTGAAAAATATAGAGATTTAGTTACTCGATTCGGGATTAGGATTTTCTTCGTTTTTCATTATTCAGAAAGTGTTGCATAGCTGTCAGACGTTCATCACGTTTCACAGTCGCTCTCGGATAAGTGTCAATTAGACACGCGCTTCAAAGAGAATATAAAACAGCGTCATAAATTTCGAATCCCGCAGACAGCGAAGACGAACGTCCACGCTTTTCCCATAAAATCCGATTCACATCGCAATTTTATCGTCGATGCGTTTGTCATCGAATCATTTTTATATCGACACGCAACGCGTTAAACGCGACGATAAAACCGAACGACCAAGTTCCATCGTGGAAAGTGTCATCGCGTTTCCTTGGATAAGATATAATTATTAATTAATCGATAATTGCCGATGAAAATGATGGAAACGGCGAAAGGTAAACAATACGAGACATTGATAATCACCGTGTTTATTGACTGTTCTGTTGTTGCTCGATGAAACTTGTCAGTATTCGAATTGTTTCCAAGCACTGTTGGATCTCTTGCATTAGACACGTACACCGGTATTTAGGTCTTTATGTAAGGTTTAATTATTCGTGTAAAGGTTGTTCGTTATTTGTAGAATCTCAGATGCATATTGTTCTTCTTGCAATAAAATCCCACGATTATTTACAAGATACTTCGGCTGTAACGATAGAGTCGAACAGAAATCTTCCTATAAATTAATCAATCCCAAGAAGAGAACTTACAGTAGCTAAAAATTACAAAAATTATCTCCATTGCAAATTCCAAAGTTGCTTCTTAAATTTTGATTAAAGACGCAAACTTTTACTACGTATTTTGTTTCTCTCAATGCCAATATAATTTAAACAAATAACTTGTTCTGAGAAGCAACGAGTTAAGTTTCCCAGATGAATCAACGATATTTCCGATCAGTGACACCGTTCATCCATAAAAACGGGATCCAAAGTTATTCGAGGCTCATTGTGTCAGTGGATCTCACCTTTCGATAGGAACATCGATTTGCCGGGCATCGTCGACCCTGACCGTTCGAAGAAGAGGATCCTTCTTTCGTTTAGTCATCCAGCCTGTGGGGAGGGAACGAAGCCTAAGACGACGACGACGACGACGACGAAGAAGAAGAAGAAAAGGAAGGATGGTACGCCACGACATCGCCGACGAATCTCGGAGTTCAAGCTAGCAGGTCCGAGCGACCGGTTGATGATGTCACTCGATATTCCCGTTTTCGAAGAACTCGTGGCCAAGGTGGTTGACGTCAATGCACCCTCATCCCTCGTAACGTCATCAAAAACGTTGGGTTCAATTAACCAGCTACTTCAAAGATCGTCGAGGATACACAATTTTGGGGAAATTTATTAAGGGAAACTTGGATGTTTGTTAAAAGAGGTGACGTAACTGTTGACGATCGAACTGCATATTTGTGCGAAGATCGAGCGTTGATGTCATTTGAGTTTAAGCTGGAACTTTTATTTTGGTATTAACGTGTTTTTAAAGGCAAATCGTGCTCCTGTTTGCTTCCAAAAATAGTTACGGATGCGCCGAAAAGGATTTGAAGAGATTGACAGGGACTTGGAATGTTCAAATTAATTATTTCAAATGTTGTTGATAACCGACGCTACAAATTTAGTATAATCGACTGATTAAACAAAGAATAAGTTGAAGAAAATCGCAATTACAGTCAGTATTTCATCGAAAGTTTACTGAATTATTTTTCACATGAAAACGCTCTAATAATGTCAGTGGCGAACCTTGACATTGCCTCGTGGCAGACAATGTCCTCGCCTGTCTTTTCCCTCGACCCGCGAGGCGAAGAGGAAACAAAGCGAGCGAGACGACATCCGGTCCCGGCGTGGCGCGTTCGTGTGTCGTTCAACTCGCGGGTTATCTCGCAGGAAAGCAAGCGTAGTGCTACTCGGGCTCGTACGCGTCCTCTTCAATTAATTTGACGCTGTTGCTCGAAGAGACGACAAATATTCAACCGCATCGAAGAAATGAAAATAACGAAGAACGAAAAATTAATTTCTCAAGATCATTTTGCATAAATAACATTTCCAAAGCATCCGTTTTCTACAATGAAATAACACGTTGATGCAATTGTTCGATGTTGTCTAGCAGGATTTGAGCGTCAAATTCCTGGCGTCTATTAATGTCAGGGTGCACTGTTACGAGATACTTGTTCCACAGTTCCCTTCGCATTTTTTATCCCTCCCATCACAGTTACAGTTACTCTTCACGTAACATCCAGGATCGACGATTGTTACGTACCCGTGAACACGCGTTAATCGTGGAACTTGAACTTTCATCAGGGAACGGGTTAGTCTCGTGGCCGAAGAGCAAGAGAAAAAATCGAACAAGAACTCCCTTCCTGTATTGTTCAGCGTGCAAGAATCCACACGGTTCGAGCCGAACGAGCGTTTTCAAGGAGCAAAAGTATTCCCGTCTCGACCGAGGATATTCTAATATTTGAACAATGATATCATCGGTTGCCAACAATACAACGACGTGGCACGTGGCTGCATTCAACGACAATACGAATGAAAAAACCATTCTCATTATTCGGTTAATAAAGACGTACGGTTTTAAATTAATCGCGCGTTGGGCAATCGAGGAACGCCGAGTGAAATCGAACTTTTTATTAGATAATTACTTGCAGATATTTCGAGGCTACCTTCGGTTTCTTCGACGAGGTTACGCGCGAGAAATGAAATGATGGATACAGGTGTATTAGACATTTTTTACACGGTTCTCGAGATTGCTAGTGCTGCCTTGATTAACGCTTCGAATTTTCAAGAAAAGATTGATTAAAAGCTTGAACTTTAAAGAAAACTCGGTTAAACCTTAATAAGTGATCGAAACTGAATTATATCAGACGCGATGCTAATTCATATTAATCACGCAACAAGGATATCGTGACAGTTACCATAAAGGATCAAACGGCCCAAAAATTCAATACTTAAAATAATTTTGTTGAAAGAAATCATAGAGGCTCATATGTCGCTTCATTCATAATCCATTAACGCCAAAAGAAGCATCGAAAGGTGGATGGTTTCCAGTGTCGCATCCGGTCGGCAGCACAATGGATGGACGAGAGGATCCAGGAGGAGGCGAATGTCGCGTGACGCGTCCTGGCGCACACAGGATGATTCACAGGACGATGGAGCAGGTGGAAAAAGAGAAGAGGAGCTCTCGAGCGGGGCCGGTTCGAGCGGGTAGCGTCGATGACGACGCTGATGAGCACGACGACCGAGAAAGAGGAAAGAAGAAGACGACGACGGCGTAAAAGCCGAAGAAGAAGAAGAAGAAGAAGAAGAAGAAGAAGCAGAAGAAGAAGCAGAAGAAGAAGAAGAAGAAGTCTAGGGTATCATCGCCTATAAATATACTCGCGTAGCCTCGGGCAAGGACGTCGTTGGTTACGGAGGATGATCCTAGACGATCGCCTTACGACGATGCTGACCTCCCTCGAGCGGATCGACGTTTCAGCCCGATCAGACGCTGCAGCACCGCTAATTGGTGTCTTCAGCAAGGCAGCAAAAGGGATCTCGGGGCCTGTAATGAAGGGTATTACCCTCCGGGATTTCAGGATCCGTACGTACGCCAAGCCTATAGGAAACCGCCACGCTATTATCCCAGGATAATGAGTCCTGCAGTGTATAGAGTACACAGCGTGGAAAGAACGGAAGGACCCGTGGCTAACTCGAGATTCATCCGTGGACGAAGGAATAACGGGTCGATTCCGGCGTCCTGGTTCCTCTATCGTTCTTTCTTCCACGCGGAGCCCCCGATCGAAACAGAAGATCCTTTAATAGGGGATGCGATCGTGTGATTAAATCAGGATCTGAAAAGGTGGATGGCCTCCAACTTCGCGATGAAGCTAGAATTTATCGGGCTAGGTTTTCGTACAAGAATCGAAGGACTCGAACCACGAAGAGTTTCAAAGGATAAAAATAAAATTCAGAACAAGGAAGACCGTCAGGTGATCCATAATTCGTCTTATTTCTGGGAAGACGGAAAATAAAAGACAGATTCATCGGTTTTGCAACGAGTATCCTGTTCGAATGGCTTCGATGTTTCAGGACGATTCCCGGAGAATGTTAATCGCGCGATCTCGCCGATTCCACGACGCTTTTTACCACAAACACCATTAGAAGTAATTAAATGAAATCGCCGGATTGATAGTGCTGAGATAAAAGTTGGAGGCTGGCGTTGACTTGGTGCGCCGACGACGCAAATCCGTGAATTACTTATAACGATTACTACCGTCGCTTATTATCGCTGACGTAATTCACCGGCTATGTTTTAGTCATGGCAACAACAACACCGTGCCACGAGCCTCACTTTCTACTCGCTGATACATTCTCAGCAGGATGTCTCAGAATCCTTTATACGCTACTGAATGATCGCCGTCAACATAAATATACATGAGATTAGCTCGTTGCTTGCTGAATTCGATTCGAGCTCAAATGATTAGAAAAAGGAGCATTTTAATTTTACGTATCGCTAAAATTAGAGAATCGAATTATTGAATTCTGAAATTAGTCTTCAATGTCGTTTGGTGTCACTTGTCGCACCAAATACGAATATTTCTACTGTATCGCGTCTTTTAACGCGTCTAACACTAGAACTACCTTTCTTTTAAATTGAAAATGGAACAGAAAGCCAAATAGATAAGGGATAAAACATGCTTTATATTAATAAAAATCAGTCTTGGTAAATTTTGCGATACAAAGTCAAAAATCTGGAACAAGTCATTTTGACCCATTCGGTATTTCTAGTGTTAATTCATGACTTCGGTTCTATGAAGTAGCATTCTCTTTTGGGGGGTGAATAAAACATCTGATGCGACCTGGATGGCTCCAAATGAAATGAAATTTATCGAAGTCGGTCACCAATCACCGACAAAGAAATTAAATCGATAATCAAACTATCCATAAACGTGGCAACGGAGAATCGCGGATCATTCAATTATCTTGGCCTAATTTTGATCGAAATACCCTTCGGAGTCGAAGATAAAATTATCGATGCTCGTTTTCTGAAACCAGAAATGGCCAGGAACGAGCGAGCTCGATTCCCTCGGCCATCGATCAATCGTAATTAAGAAAAACGAAGCGGAGAAGCGTGTCAGGAAGCATGGGATCGATTAGTCCGGTAATTGAGTTGCAGGAAGGCAGTTGTTTATCGGCATAATCGGTACCTTACCGGGCTAATAAATGCATCCTTGAGAGGCAACCGCTCGCATGTATCAACGTTGCTCTCTTTACACGACTTTTTGTCCCTGGGGGAAGGAAAAGCAACGCTTAATAAGATCCTTCGTGTTCCTGATCGGCCCGACGCGCTCGCTCCACCAGGCTAATCATTGTACAAATATTTTAATGTCACCAATCTCGTATTCCTTCTTTATATTTTCTTCTTCTTCCTCCGCAAGTTACGAAATCGACTTGTTACTTTCAACAAGAACGTGTTCGCGCACGTCGTTCACTGCCGTTGACCGTCCACGACGAAAATACGCGCTGCGATACCAGACTTTTCCCAATCGTTCGGCAATTACCGGTCGAATCGGAATTGCGATAATGATCGATACGATTTTCGTTGCGACGCCGTTGTAAACGACGATGTAGACTGATGGAGTTAACGGTTAATGAAGATGGAACGTAAGAGTGTTGTGTGTTAATTATGCGGCAAAAAGCAGGTACAGCTACACGCTTTGCCGCGAATCTAATGCCGTGAAGCTGTTTGAAGAAAAACTGACATTCGGTTGTAATTTTCTGCACCGGACAAGAAGCGGATACGTTTTCTTTGATCGTCTTGTAACGTTGATTTAATTTTCAGCTTTTTGTGTTTACTCTTCATACCTGTTAAAATAACTGTCCGACTGTAACAGCAACAGTGCAGCTCTTCGATATTTCCTTTCCGACCAGATGCATTGTGCTCGTTCCGTTTTTTTTTAAATTGACTTTAATAGCAAGATCAGAATGTTTCTTCGTACAGATCTCTTAGCAGTTTGTTATACCTGGTTGCACACGCGTCTCTTCATGGTCGCGGATGAATCACGTACTTGTAGCAAAGATTAATATCAAGCGTTTCACGAAATTCATTTCTCTGCGGTGTGCTTCGCGTTCGGTTAGCAAGGTTGAAGGAGTAACGAGGCAACGATCACGTTGTTATTGATAGTTTATTACGCCAATTTGTGTACAGTATTTACCATCCTCGCACTTAATTAATCATCCAAGCAATAATTGCAGTTATCGTTGGCCATTGGAATTGTGCTTATTGTAAAATCACGGATCAAAAGCAGGTTGAGATCTGTCATCTTAGACGTTCGTTCGAGACTCGTTCAGGTATTTTCAGGTTGGCAAAAATTTGCATAAAAATTTCTATAAATAGCGAATAACGACGTTTAATGGCCCTGTCTATTCCTGTTACGCGTGTACGGTCTCGTTTTATCTCTTCTCTTTGGAGGATGTTAACACCTTCGCGTTTTACAAACACCAGACAGTTCGATAGGATCTTAAAAAACTAGCAGACCGAGCGTCCCTAAGTCAAATATTAGTTCGTTAACGTATCAACGATGGCTTTTTCCGCGATAAAGTTCAGTCACCTTTGCCGCCAACGCTCTCGCCCTGTCAATTATAATCGAAAACGAAGAACGAGACACGTGTGTGGTCATCTGTTGACTGATTTCATTGCGAACAGGAATTTCACATCAGCTCGATTAAATTTCGAATAATTAAGCCTTGAAATGAAACATAACCCTGCTAAAAAAAGTAAAAAAGTCTTCATGACATCATCACCATAAAGACGAATCGTGTTCCCCTTCGATAAACAACCGTGCGATCAAATCCCATACACGAGCCCATCGGGTTTTCATAAAACAAACCGGAACCAGTTTACGGGATGTACAAGGTCTTTCGAGAAAACTGGACCAGATTCAACCGTGGATTCCCCGTGGACCGAGCGGTTGCACCTGGCCCCAAAATAGAAGGTCAACGACGCGGCGGAAGAACCGTTGTACCAATACGCTTTCTCTGTAGTGTTCGATTCCGAGAATGCCTTTTCTTCTGGTCTCGAATTCGAGCGGGAAGAGTGTCGATGACCCCCGTCGACGATTAAGTAATCCTAGTCCCCACGACGGATGGGAAAGTCCAGGGAGGTTCTTCTGGGTATTCACGGGTGAAAAGAAATCGAAAGGACCCGCGCTGTCGCTCTGAAAAGGGTCAGCCTCTTTAACGCGTCGAGGGTCGTCGCTGACAGAGTTTCAGTTTTTGTGTAATCGTAATGAAGGCTAAAATTTGAAAATTAATCAATCGTGTTCTTAATAATTGTAAATGTAGCAGTCGAGGTGTTGGGCCATCGTGCTTTCTGTTTTCTAAATTTTAAATAGTGACACTTGTTCGATCGATTCTTCGAATCACAGCATCCTCCTTTTATCTCGGCTCGAAACGAGCGTCCATTTCGAAAAACCACGCAGTCACGTTCTCCAAGAACGTATCTCGCTGTCAGACCCTCGAACCCAGAAGACTCATCCCATCTGAATCCCGTCCACGAAACACTCGCAGGATTATCTTCCGAAAACACTCACCGACACTCGGTATATCCGAGACCCGGGTAAAAAAAGATCGATTCTACGGGGGTAGGGAGGTCGTAATCGGTGTTCCTCGAGGCTGATGTCATCGCTGCATCCGCGATTCCTGTTATCCGTTCTTTAGATCGAGTCGCGATTGTCTCCATAGAAATTAACCGTTAGGCCGGTGAATCGATGCCTCGTCCCGTTTGATTTACCACTGTTGGTCCAGCCTGGTACAAGTTCCCGTGAAATTCGCGCGCGCGGACATTGTTGGCTCCCAATGGGGTGGGGGGATCTCCGCGGCGAAATAAGTTAATCATAACGTAATTGAAATATTTCTTGTCCCCGGTACGGTTCGGTTGTTCCGCGTCGTTTATTCACGGCCGGTTATTCATCGAGCCGATGAATAATGGAGAAGCCGCGGGAAACGTGGACACCTTCGCTGGGCAGAGGTTTACTTTATTTATTAACCCTGTAGCCGGTGAACATCGTAGCTCAAGAACGTTGTTCAGCCACGCCGCGAGCTAATGTACACCGAGCGAGCGAATGCTTTATCGTTCGAAACCGAGGGCTCCGCGGACGGTGTAATAACCGAGTGTACTGTTCCCTGTTTACCAGACATTTTTATCCGTTTTATGGTAATCGGCGGAAAAGTCAAATTTATCATGCGAATTGAGAGATCGTTCGCTCGGCTACGCGGTGGAACTATGCGCTCGCGCGCGAGCGAGCGAGCGCACTCTTCGGGTTAATTGTTGACCATTCTTCGATCGAGCGAAAGAACAAGACCAAAGTTGTTATCCAGGAGTCGTAGGTCAAACAGATGAAAGACTATCGAGCGTGTAAAGTGAGGTTTACATGCAACTTTGATGTTCGTGGCTCCGAGATGGTTCTGGGAAGATGGAAATTATTGAACACCTTGGTAAGAGACGTACATGCTACTTTGATGCTCTTCCTTCGCGAAGCTTGAATTATTGAACGCGTCAAGAGGTTGTTTTCTTACTTATTGTGGGTTTAAAATGGAGATTTGCGGGATAGTTTATTGATACTTTAAAGGTAGCGATTATTCAGCCCTCTTCCAGTGTTCCTAATCGGTTTCGAAGGATGTTTCTAATTAACGTTTCCTCGAACAAGACTCCTGCGAATTGAAAATTTTTATTACGAGTCGAAGTTTTCAAATTAATAATTGTTCTCTTTTTTAAAGTAATTACGAAGTACTTACTTTACTCCTAGTTTCCACTATATGTAGCTTGCTCCATTAACTATGTTTTTTAATTAAATTATTGCCTTAAATTTTGGCGAAAACTTAGTCGACGTTCCAAATTTTGAAGAAATCTTTTGTAAAATTTAAAGAATTTAGCTTGTTCCTTGAAATTTTGAATAAAACCACCCCTCCATAAAGTGAATAATATATTTCTGTTAAAATCCACGAGAAGAATTGAAATGTAACATCTTAAAATAAGAATGGTCGGTCGGAATGGATTAACGTGGGCAGGTTTTAGGGCACGGGAGGGTTACGAGGCGAGGAAACTGGCGTTGCGGAGCGCGGTTTTGTTTCGTGAAATAGTAATAAGCGTAGAGTTACCGCCTTTGACGGATTGGCGAGGGCTCGTAAACGTTCTTTCCGGGCACGACACGTGAAGTCAAGGTCTGTCGAAGTCATTCATGAAACCACCCACCACGAAAGGAACACCCTGGGACCTCTGGGGCTCCCCTGTGTTTACGTTGCTCCGAAATTAAGATCGAAGACACGGGAAGCTCGCGGCTATTTTCGGCGTCTTTTGAGACCAACTTCGTACACGGTACACACGAGACTCGTAAAAGGAGACTCCTTTTTTCCCGCTCGCACGTGGTATTTGTTGCTTTTGTAAATGGTACGTTGCTAGATCGGGTTGACGTAGGTTGGTCGCTAGAAGAAAATAAAGGAAGTTTGCTTAGGTTTTTCGGGATTTCTGTAATGTGCGTGAGGGATGAAAAGAAATTTTAAAGCATCAGAAAATATTATAATATTGGGAACCGCTGGAGCGGGGTAGTTTCCTTGTTTCTGTCATGGGTTTTTCCGAAGGCAAAGTGCCATGGGAAGGCCCATGGTGACGTAGGCATCCTCATTGGTAACATTTCACCTTTGTAAACCCCAGAAATAAGATTTCTTACATATGGTACAAGGCAAAAAGATATCAGAAATTCATAATAAAAGATTTTATTTTGGAGGTAAAAGAGAATCCAATAATCCGGTCGAAAACGTCCTTTCCGAAAAATATTCCGATTTCGACAGTGTCGTACACGCAAGGGACATTTTACCAGCGGTTACATCGAACAGCGTTCATCAAAATGATATATACATATACATATATAGTCCGTTTCATGGTTACGCATTTCGGGTCCGAGTTGTATTCGGTTACACAGTCCGCGTAGCGATCTCGTTGATTCACGGGACAAGTCGCGCTAAACGACGTCGTTCAATTATATTTATATTTCTGCTAACGGCCGATTCCGCGGGGTTCGTGCACCGCCTGGACAAAAGCCGGGTCGCTACTTTGGCCGACTTGAAATATCGATGCCGGCGCGGCGGTGCGCGCATCCAAAAAACCGCTAACCCCGCGAAAGAAAGACAGCGCCGGCCCGATCCTTGTCCCTTTCCGCATCGCGAACCCACCATGGAAATGCATCAAGATGCACGTCATAATCTGACCCCCGCGAAACTCGTTTCTTTCCGCGTCTCACCCGATGCTTGCATGGAAACGACGTGCTTCAAGCCGACGGGGGGGAATCGACGATTTTTCGGCTTGCTGGCTCCTTCCTCGTCCGCTGGCAAACGGACCGGCCGACGGACAATTTCTTTTTACAAGCGGCAGCATCGCTGAATTCAAACGGCGCCCGAAAAATACCCCGAAGACATTGTACGTAAAACCGCGACGAGAACCGAAGATAAATGTAATAATGAAATAAAAGGAAGAGAAATATCCGAGGAAGCAGCTAGAATTGATCGATAGCCGAAGAGGGATAGGAGAAATAGCGAAGCTCGATCATCGAAATGACTTTAAACGATACGAGCGTTAAAGTTCACGAATACGAACATTTCAACAATATTATCTGAATAAAACGGTCCTTCCATTTACGACGGCTTAATAGATGGATAATCTATACTCGAGATCCAATCTATCCTTTTAATGGTATACCTTTTTATTACCCACATTGTCAATTACTTGGAAGGATTATTTGTAACCGAGCAATTAAGGAAGTTCCTCGTAAAATGTAAAAATTTATAGTGCCGGCCGGCCACGAGTGACGTGGCCGTTCAGGTATTATTGAAAAGGTTTTGTGATGGCTCTTCAGATAGCGACGATTAGAGAGAATAATCGTGGACGTACCGATGAAGTTGTACGATCGATCGACGGCAAAAGTCCTCAGGAATCGAACTATCCTGTCACCGGCGATGGCGCTTTTCCCTCCGACGTGCACGTGCATTAATCACCTTGGTTGTACGCCGTCCCGGACCGTCCTCGACGATTCAACATTAACACCGTCGGTTAATTGCTCGTGCAAAAAACGATGCCAGGTGATGAATCGTCACGAGCGCGATCGTTGGCAGCTCGAACGACTGCCATCGGTGATTCTCGACGATCGAACAGTGATATATCGTGGCGTCTGATCTCTCGCTCCTGACGTATTCTCAAAGTATGCCTGACGTCTATTTGCTGATCGATTAAAAGTATAGATTGAATCGAAACTGTATAGGGAATCATTTTACCAAACCTTAGACTTCAAATCGTGCCATTTTGGGGGAGTTTTGTGTCACGAAATTGTGTCAAATCAGTTTATAATAGGAATAGTAATAAGGAACCCGTGTAGTAATTTTTATTAGATTTCAAGTTTCAATTTGACGCGTCGTAAGTGGCATTTTGTGATACTTTTGTGTCATCAAATCGACCATTTGGTACTCTCCTTCATTTATTTTATTGCATAAAATTGCACCGATCTTTGAAGCGACCGACGTTATTTCATTTAATTTTCTTACGGTAAACCGATGAAAGGAATCACCGGCAGTGACACGCAATAATGGCGCGAGCGAAGCGTGTGAAATGTTGGATCGTTTTGTCGGACGCGTGTTCGATCATCCCTCACATGGCAAGGAATTCTGTAGCTTGTCGCTCTATTTTACCGTCGGTCCCCGACCGATTCTTCGCATAACTGGCTCAACTGTTGCGTGTTAACCGCCCACGCGAAACCAGTTTCCACTTCCTGATCGAGATTGTCGGCGTCGTCGCGTGCGAGCCAACGCAAAAGGGAAAATCCGCGAGCGGAGTAATTTGTACGCTACGCTGGCGTTACTTACGAACGCGTTCCCGCATAATGAAAGCAACCGAGGGGCGTATCAATTATCGAATTACAAACAAGCGGACGCTTGCTCGATCACGGAATACTCGGGGCGGTTATAATTTTTACCCGTGTACACCGGTCGACGGTTACGTTTGGAAGCTTTCGCGGCGCTTCTACAAGCGTGTACCGCCGTTACCGCTCGATAATGGCCCGTGTAAAACAAGACGATTGTTCGCAGTCGTCTGTGAACTTCTTCGGTCTTTAAAGTATCTTTACGAGTACTACTTGTATTTCTAAATCAAAATTTACCGTGTTACCTCGAAGTCACACGAACGTAAATTCAAGGTAATTTCTGGTTAGAAATGAAATTGCAATGGGAATTCAAGAAATGTACACGGAAATTGTCCAAAAGTAGTGGTATCCGTGATTGCATTATCAAATCCTGAACCAAGTTGGCTATACGATTCGCAAACAGTATTAACTGCATTCTCTATGGTACACCAGGGAAATTAATTCTTGGGGTTGTTTGGCAGTCCCTTCATCCGTTATGTACGTCACACAAATTGTTTGTTGACGATGCAAACACACAACCTCTCGATCCCTTAAACCTTTCCAAAAGAATCTCATTAAATATTTCACAAACTTTCTTATCTCTATTTAAACATTGAATCATCTCGAATATGCTAATGGGCTGGGGCTTAATTTTATTTTTTCAAATAAGGATTTACCACAGTGAACGCATAATACTAGATTAAATTAAACAATAAAATAAAAATATTATTCCAAATAGTTTCAAACGACAGATGTCAGGGAACATAATTTACAACTGCGTTCGCCAATAATTCCCGTTTAAATATTCTCTTGGTGCCATTATTATGGGACAGAGGGTAGTACATTCTTTTGGTCAATTAATAATTCATCGATCGAAGTCAACGTTATGCGATTTCGAGAGATATTTTTCCCCGTGCACGGGATGCCCTGTTATCAATAGATTCCGAACGTAAATGGTACAAGGAGCGATTCGAAGCGGATACGCGTATCGTTTCCGCGCGATTCCATAAATCCGTCGACGATTCCGCCAGGAACGCAAGCGAATGAAGAGGAAGAGGATCGCGGACACGAAAAGACGAATCGACGAAGCATCGGGGCTCGATGTACGGCTGGATGTTCGACGAGGAATGCCAAGCCAAGTATACCGAAGTATACCGAGCTAACCTTCTAACTACGGTAGTCCCCGTATGTTCCGACGGGATTGAAGGAATTCAATGGAACCTAATGGTTATGGCTTCGAGGGCTCGAGGTTTCCGCAACGAGAACCGCGGTGCGTTCGTTTTTCCCCCGCCGCGTTTTCGAATCGTGTTTCTGGTGACAGACATTAAGACACGCGTCCCGTTATGAAGTCCAGTTCCCATGGCTGAAATTGTCCTTTAACGAAGCTGCTGGCGGCGGCCGATGGCTTGAGAAGAGCTTACGTCCACTGATAATTGCAGTAAATACTGCGGCTACACGAGACTCGAACGCACGGAAACTCGTAACGATAGGCCCAAGTGGAACGTTTTATTGCCGCTTCGAGGATTGTCCGTGGATCGTTCGAAGGGTCGAAGGTGAAACAATCGTTTAAATTAATTCAATAATTATTAAACCGAGGCGAAGTGAGTACATAGTGAACGCTGCTTGAAGCTTCGACGCGTCCTATGACCCCTGAAGAAACCAGCCAGTGAAGCGACAAGAATTTCCTTTACGACGCATTTTACACCCGGAAGTCTCGAAATAAATTCTATCTAAAAGTCACCAACTTTCAAACGTTCTCCATAGCTGAATATCGTGTACAGGATTAAGACTCTTCATTTTATTCGAATATCGACCAATTCGAGACATAAAAATTCGAAAATGTAACGCCGCAAGGTTCATCGAGAACGTGGCCCTAAAAAATTCCAAGAACATATTACTTTGACGAGGGAGCTTCAAGCATCGACGACAAAACATCGATGTTCGTTACTAAAAACCGTTGCGGCGGCCGACACGCGGTTCAGAACAGGTCAAACACACCGGCGATGTCGAGCCAGTTCGATGTTCTGTCAAATAATGGCTCAGTTGTCCGTCGCGATTTATACGGGAGTACAACAACGTGTATCGCGGCAACACGTTAACAGGGCCCCTCTAATTACCCGGCTGAAGCTGAGGGGTCTCCGTGATTCGCGGTGTAGGCGAATTCCAGGAAGGTTCGGTAAATCTTAATAGAATCTAATGGGTATTGCCTGGAAGGTTAAAGCCACGAAGAGTTGACGGTTGTTCCGTTGAAAGGACAACCGTCCTGTGAATGGAGACTTAAATACATGTCCCGTTACAGCAACGCGGCACTACTGAATCTAGGACCGAGCCACCGCTGGGTACTTCGGTGGATGGGAGGGGGGAGACTTCGCATATTTTCCTTTCGTACGGCTCCGACGTTTTCACGTGGGAAAAATCCGTCGTACAATTACTTCGAACTTTATTGACTGCTACTTCATTATGGTCATTGGTACGCGGAACGCGAAACGCAGGAATCACGATGGTTTTCATTGGCGATTAAACAGCTACGATTCGAGATGACTCCTAGCTTCCTCTTTGTTATCTCCTTATTCTCCTATGTATTTTCCAAAATTAAAAAAAATTTATTTGATTTATAATCATTTATTTGAATGATTACTAGCAGATAGTTAACAATTATTAGGCGATACGTGCGTTTCGTTTTTTGTTCTACAGTATAATATTAAAGTTTAATTTTATCACAACACTTGGACATTCGATTACAAATGTCTTGTGATTTTATATTCTTCGTTGCATCGCATTTCGATGTTTGAAAATATATATTTCTGGGATCGATTATCTCATTTCGTTGCGACGACACGATTGTCCCGTTGCTTTCGCAGCAACGTCGAATCCCGGAATCGGTCGATATATTCAAAAGCAGCAGGCGAAATAAGCTGTTCGCGATTATCATTCGCGGAACGATTCGGAAAATCGCGACTGGCAGAAAGTAGGCGCCTTCAGATTCCTGGCGACAGGCCAGGAACATCGCGATCCCACACTCCGGACTTCCAGGAGTCGCGCAACTGGAAAAGAAGCCCGGTATCGATCTCTCGAAACGGTGTGCCGTAGGAAAACCGTCCTGGGCGTGTTTAGAACGGGCTGACTGATAAGCAGGGGAGTCACGTATCGAAAAAGTATGCGACAGTTGTGCTCGTCGATTGAATAACAGTCGAGCTACCAATGAACGATTACACGCCTCGAGAAATCGATCATCCGATAACCATCGGCTCGAAATCCATTTATCTTTGACCAAACCGATCCAAACTCGTTCGAACTTCCAAATACGTATGTACGGTGTTTTAAGATTATATGGCTCTGAATTCGAAACTTTTGCAATACTTTAACGCTTATGGTCGTTGTCAAGTATTCGTGATTTATGCATTTGATTGTTCTTGGGATTACTTTTGTAGAGTGTAGCAGCAATCAGCTGGAATTTGAAAATTCACAGAACATCTCAAATATGTTATTTCTAAACACTGCGCGATGCCCGTTATCTCATAAACACCACGGGGAATTGCTTAAAGTATTCAGTTAACGATCGACCATTCTTTATCTTCAGAACATATTTAAGAAATTTTATAATTTAAAATAAGAATCCTACAGCAAGTCATTTTAACTTGATCGATAGTTCTAAGATACGAATTTTAATGTCAGAATTCAAAAGTCAAAAGTTTCCCACCGTCGCGTATCCGAACGCGTTTTACGGAAGTCTGGCAGGCAAGTTTGAATTTTCCATTTTTCACGCGGATCGATGCCGTTTCCGCCATGTCGCGACGCGATAGAAAACTAATCGAACGCAGGGATCGGGAATCCATTAGCCGGCGAAAAGAAAACCGGATCCGGAATCCGGTGGCGAGCGTGAATCACCGGTCACCGGCGACGCGGCGCATCGTTTTTCATCGTTCGATGCAGGTTAACGCGTTAATAGCCGATCCACGTTTTATCCCCGGTTCGCCTTTTGTGCACGGATTCGACGGGACCGCGAAACGAATATAAATAATCGGCACGCCTCGTCGTCGCTCGCCTTCCAATTTTCGCGGCTGCCTTTGTCCGTCGAACGTGGGTCGACGTCGCGTTGAAAGACGAAGGCGCCCAAAGGAACCGTTCAGAAAGGATTTATTAATCACGGACGAAGGTTGCGGATCGGAGGATACAAATTGATTGAGCAATCGAAGACCCGAGGTCGTTTCGACCCCTTTGCACCCGAAGCAGAGTCTACGATAAAGATTGCACCGTTAACGAGAAAACGAATCGAATAAATTTCGAGGACCAAAAGGGAAGAAAAAAATCCGGCCGTTTAAACGCAAGGACAGATGTAATAAGAAATTTCGAAGGTAAACTCCGAAATTGTGAAACGAAGCGAAACGAGAGCGAGGGAACATTTCACCGCAATTTCTGCCCTGAAATAAGGAAGCGGAGCACCCCTTTCAATTTCGTTTCGCTCCCTCGAGCTTCTCCTCGAAGGGACACGAACGACCCAACGTCAGGGTGAAAGGTAAACGGCGACCCATCGGGGTGGAATGCGGCAACGGCTTCCGTCGAGCCGGACGATGCACCAGCAACATGATTAATGAATGATAACGCAATTGAGCTGTGATACGCGTACGATTCGCGTCGACAGAATCGCTCTTTGTCCTTCCGCGATAATATTTCAAAAGGAGTGCTGTTCGTACAAATTCCTTGGATAATTGTACCAGAAATTGGGGTAATTAAAGATAGACGTTCGTGAAAAAAATTTTATTTAACATTATTGATACGCGTGAACATGAAAACTGAAGATTCAGGTTATTTGTAGATTTTTGGAAAGTATGTAGGGAAATGTAGGTACAATAATGAGTAGATATTTGGGGAGTAACAGCTTCGTTCGAAACACTCTTTTCCTCGTCATAGAGGCAGAAGCGATAAATCGAAAAATCGTTTTCCATCTCTCGATCGGCGACTCCGGTTTCGAATTACAGACGCGTTGAAATTGAGATCTTATCGTTCAATTTACCCGAGAGTTATTGCTGGTAATTATAGTAGCGTCATCGGTAATCATGATGGAACACTTGTTTCGTAGAAATCTTTGTGCCTTCTCATAAATTGAATTTTTCTAATCCCCGTTATTATCAATTTCTTTTGGCTCATTTTTTGGGCGGTGCCGGTCAAACGGAGACTATTATCAATGCAAGTCGATTAATTTTTTATACCAATCAAACTTGTTCGTCGTCGAATTATCCATCATTTTTCGTCAAATTTCGAGGACCAAAATTTTGTTTGGGTGCGGCGTTAAATCCTCGTCGATTCGTTCCACGAGAGTCCGTTGGCTAGTTGCCGGGCACCGTGATTCACACGCATCAATGGCCACGCGGATAATTATTGCCGGTGCAATTAGGTGCACCGTCGATGGCCGATTGACTCGCGGCGACGCGGGACGACGATTAATTATCCGTCGGTTGACGCGTCCGGATAAATAATCGTCGTTCGCCGCCTGTTCCATCGGGCAGGCCTTAGCCGGCCGCGAAAAGAAAATCGTCGGCCAGGCGAGAACGGAGCCGCGACGAGAGTGATTTACCGATTTCAGCGTAATCGGTGATGAATGGAGCGAGCGGATGGTTCGTGGTTACCCTTATCGCTTGGAAAAACGTCGCGCCGCCGCGGTATCATAATTAAAGGCGCGCCGCCATCGTGGAAATCTGCTTATCGTACCGTTACAGACCGATAACGTGACCGATCCGCTGGATATCTGTTGCCCATCGAGCTTACCGTAAGTTAATTAGAGTACCGGATTAACTGCATTCGCAGACATTCGGTGTCCTTTCGATAATATATAGTCGTATTAAATATTCTATTTCAAGAACGTCGATTGCTTTTATAAAATTTGATTGGGCACGAAATAGGCTCATTCCAAATTCAAATTGGATTTTAAGAAGGGGTGTGCTAGAAAATAAATATTCGTTGGGGGATTATAGCCCAAGAAGTTAATTAAGCCGACAAAAGTTTGAAACGTTTATAATATATCCGAGCCCCTAAGTATAAGAGCTAGCCAGGCGAAGAGTCCTGATTCAAGGCTTCGCCGACCGTCGGGACGAAGGGGATAACGATATCGGATTTGAAGAATGCACGCTATACTTTACGCTGCATTAAAATTTTTCCAGAGACCCGACGAACCGACGTGCAACGATCGCGTTGTCCGGGGTCCGGTGTCGTTAGCTCGCCGCGTAGCTCTCGTTCGAGGCATCGAGCAGATGCAGAAGCGCGTGTATGACAGCGACGACAGGTAACTAAGATAACGTAATAATTTTAGAAGCAAACCGAGCTATATTTAGATCAGATTGCTTCGCACAAAGTGTCTTCTGCGTGCGTAAATTCCAGCTTATCGGATCATGACCGCCTCGGCCTCGTCGCGTCCTCCCTTCTTGTTCTTCGTATTTTCTGCTCGCCGCCTCGCCTCGCTCGCGATCCGCCTTCCACGCTCTCGTATCCCTTCTGTCTTCTTCTTGGGCGCAGCCTCGATCCCGCTTCCTCGACCGACTGTCAGACGCGCACGGAGAACGAGTTCTCTCGGCACGATGTGCGTGTTATGGTTCGCAAAGGGTAATCAGCTACCGGATACCTGTCTTGGTGGAGTCTCACAGATGGAATTAGACGCGGAATCGAGGCAACGAATCGAGAGCGACGATGCTCGACGACGGATTATTACGTCCCCGGAGGAATTTCGAACAGTTTGAGCGACGGGGTGAACCCGGCCAAGAAACTTTCAATCCGTTGGCTCGTACCTCCTCTAATCCCTTAACGATAAAAATGTATCCATCTTATTGCGTGATACGATATCTGCATTAAATATCGAGGAAAGGGAGGGTGCAAGAAAGATCGCCGAAGGTTGATGACTTGGAAGCTGGAAAAATAGATAAGAGGCGCACGAGGTCTGATAGACAAATTCCAGGACTTATTTTTTATAAATTTATTGAAAATTCGATCGACTCCGTCGACGAGAGGTTAATATTTGACAACACGTACCTCGGCAAAAACATCCCCCCGTGTCTTCTCGATCGTCCGCGACACGAAGAGAGCAACGAGCGCGATTATCGTTGTCAGAATCAACGCGCAGTCTTGCTCCGTCGTCCTTCCATCGACGACACTGTCGCGATTTAATAACGCTCTCCTTGTTTTACTTTGTGCCACGTCCGTTTCACCGCCCCGTTTTGACCACCAACAACGAATTAAACGTGCTTTAATGAGACGATTTTCCAGTCACCTTTCGCAAGAAGGGCCGCCTTAACGAGCGTGCGTGCGTGAAGTCGAAAAATAAAGGGAAAGGGGCTCCCCTGTCCGCCCCGTCCCCTCCGTTCAGACGATAAGATGGGACGGGACGTCGCGCGAACCTTGAATAATCTACAAGCAAAATTGAAATTAAAATCAATTGGCCTCGGATAATTGTGCAATTATTAATCTGCCGCGTGACGGACAGCTCTTGACGCGGCTTGAATCTCGTTAACACGTGGCTCGTGGAAGAAACCCGATGGTACATTCGAAGAGGAATTAAAATTTGTTCTTTTTTTCTTCTCCTCACTCGAAAATCGTGCTGCGCGGGGTTTTTCTTTCTAATCATATTTGACGGTACATTTTCCACTCAAAGCGCAATAAAACGTCGATAAAGTATCGCGCATCTGCCTTTGACGCGGCGCTTTTGATACTTAAATTCACAGTTACTTGATCCACGAAAAATATTTTCGAACTTTCTCACGTATCTTGCACGGGGGTTGAATTATCACCAATATACAGCATTTTTCCTTAATAATTCAAAAACGAAGACGAAAAATCGTCTCAGCTACCTCCCATTTCTGGGACACCCTGTATTCTTGAAGATTTGTCCCATAATTTAGATAATACGTCATAATTGCTCGTACTCGTATTATCAAACTAGTTCCTAACCGGCGCATTAGCGTGTCATTTTAATCGAAATTTTCCGCATCGCTAACCGTTACATTCGATCCGACTTAATTTCCACGCTCGGTTAGCGGACCCCCTCTGCGTAGCCAGTTTCAATTTGCAAGTTTCGCAATTTCCCTTATCTTGCTCGGCTCGGCTCGGCCCCGTGGATCGCGAGCCTGGATCGATTCAAAAGTCGAACGCTCGAATTGTAGAAGGCTTCTCGCATTGCTGAACGGCAATAAAGGTAATTGCGTCTCACGAATAAACGGGGACACGTAAAGTACGAGTATCATTGAACGATTGAGGCGGACGATAGGTATCCGGAGGGGTCGGTTTTAAGTGGAAAGCGCGAAAAACAAGAACGCACCACGGGGATATACGCTTTATCGAGCAAAGAGAGCTATCCGTGGCCACGTTATCGTCGAGAAATGATTGTCGTCGTAATCTAGAGGACATTAGCGATCGCGTTGTAAACGAGCACCATACGACACTATCAGCGCCGTGCGCTGTCCAGATAATTATAGGGTTGTTTCGATACGTTCGAATCCGCAAGGTTGTTGGTTCGCGACTCTCTTTATTAGCCGCTGCTTTCTTCTAATACGTTTCTTGTTACCATTCTTTCTGTTTTATCCTAATTGAAATCATTGCCTGTGGACGAGCGTAGCTGGAAAACGATATCGATCGAGATACGAATAATCTGGTTTCGTATTTGGATATCGGCTTGAACTTTTCCTTTTTGAACGTGCAAGACGTTTCTTGTACCTACAACCATTAGAAATTCTATTCAATTTAATCCATCGTACGTTACTTATTCTGCGATTATAAAATCGTTTATAGAATTAAAATAAAATAGAAATGGATGTTCAAGCGTGATACAATAATTACTTTAGAGATTTCTAGTTTACTGCCAAGGTGTTTGATCGAATTAAAGCCGTATTTAATTAAACAGTCAATCAAACGATATCGCTGATCATTTTTGGCGAACATCAGACATAAGGGATTTATAAAAGTATTCTCTGTTGGAATCCCACGGGAATCGACGACGATTCACCAAGCGTCCCCGTTAAAACGGGCTGGTTCGCGGAGTTATCGAAGCCGGTTTACGAAGCGTCCAAATCGAATTTTTCCAGTAGCAACGACGCATAATCATTATATCGGACGCGCCGGTCTAACCAGTCTCGATAACATCTTTCCCATGCTAAATATACCATGGTATCGGCTAAATCCGTATCGCGGATTCGACGCATTAAATCGAGCAACGGATCGGTCGGTCGCGAAAACCGGGATTCTGATTCTTACACGGTGCAATTAATTCGGAATCCTGCCGGACTCGTTGTGCCCGGTTAGCCACGCATTATACCGAGGCTGTTGCCGAGATTTCAATATTCGGATATTTGAATAACAGTAAAATTCTCGAATACCAGCTGGGATTATAATACCGGTAGAATTCGAACGGAAACTGAAATTTAAATATCGATAGAGTTCGAGTAGTCGAATAACGTGAATACTTTTTATCAAAACTTGCAACCGAATAACTCGAAGGATATTAATGTTTATCGATATTTTTGACGTTTATACTCCAAGATAATTATAGCGACGTTAAAATAATTTACGTTTATTAATGCACAAACAGCGTCGATTTTAAAAGCTTTCGAATGCAATAGTCCGTGCAATTTAATGGAGATAAAGGCACAAAAAGAATGCTATTAAGCAATCATTTATTGTTATCTCTGCCGATGTTAAACATTATAGCAGTATTTCATGGGTTTGATGGTTGCATCAACATTAAACACAACTTTATGACAAAACAAATGAAAAATTCCTTTGTAATTGGAGACTTAGCTTTTGTGTAATTAAAGTTTCTTCGGCGTTGTTTAAAATTCACGTAAAACTATCAAAGTTCAGTGCACACTTTCCTTCAAATAGAAAATAAAACAGAAAACAAAATAAATAAGAGATTTTTATCTTGCCAAAGGCGCCTTGATAAATCTTGCAATATAAGATAAAAAATCTGAAGCAAGTTATTCTGACCCGTTTGAATATATATTTTTAGTATCGAAGAGGAGTTTCGAGCCGGAGATCCTGATCTCGCTGTTAATTATCATGAAGGAAAGTCAGGATCGATAACTGTTCCTGTTGCCTGGATAGAGCCACTGTTAAAACCAAATATACATATACATGTAACCGGACAGTAATTGAGCTCGCAAGCTAACGATTTGTATCAACATTTTAAATTCCCGATACGAGACGATGAGTAATCAAAAGATACTTTTGATAATCAAGGGTCGATCGTTCCTTAAGCACGGTATAATATCAATTAAGAAACGTTCCCCTCTAACGAACCACGTTCTTGTTAATGCCCGTTTCTAACTGCGCCGATCTGGTTCTGGTGTAATTAAGGAAGTCCTTCTGATAAAGGACACATTCAGAAGACGAGCAATTTCGTCTCGACATTAAAAGCGTATCGGTAGCCTCGTTACAATCTGGACGAGGGGGGAAGAAAATAAAAAAAAAAAAAAAAAAAAAAATTATTGCTGCAATCCAGTAATTGTTTAATGGTTCCGTATTAAATACGCCCCGTATTCCATCGCGCTAGCAAAATCTTGCCCCGCGTCGATCGCAATACCGTTTTTCTTTCCTTCTATTTTCACGGCGCACTCGATATCGAGTATCGGATATCGAGGGTCTAAATTGAACAGGGTATTTCGGTTAGTTTGTAGACCGTTAGATTTCATATTTTCCAAGGGTTATCGAAACGCTTGATTCCGAGATCGAACTTGAAGTAATGTCTACACAGTTCATATATTAATTATTGTTTCGTGAATTATTTATTTCGGGAATCGGTAATGTGATGTTGCAGCGAAGAGACCCGAAGACAATATTTAATTAATTGATATTTTTAATCAACATTTGAAACACGGGATCAAGGGATTAATTTAAAGGCGAGGAAATAACAGAGCCACTGATTTCCAAGTTCCGTAATTTTGTTAAGCAGAAATTGAAAGCTATCTCTTGTTGATACGAGTTCTCGCTTTAAATAAGAAAAGTGGTATGCTGTTAGATATTCTTGAGGCACGTATATGAATGAATTTCGAGGCCAATTATCGTCAATCAGTAAACTCGTCAGCTTCTGGAATAATGGTGTATTATCTGATGAAATTGACGGAGGGCCGGTGATTGATAGTCAGAGGTGCACAAAATTATAATGTATCCCGTTCTCGTTGAATCTGTTCGTTCAGCCCGTTAGATATTACGAGCCGGCCGAGTTCGACAAAGACAAGAATAACCGAAGAGAGGGACACGTTCGTCGCTCCGTTAGATCAAATGTAGGTCGTTACGCGCATTTCTAAAACGCTTCGACATTAGGAGCACCGTGTTCGAGATGCACTCGGCCTTCATACTAATCTTGACCTGGAAGCTCAAAATTTTTCGCGAGGACGCCGATATCGTGGGAACCAGGCGATCGCGACTTCTACGAGAAGGTATTCGATATCGATATTAAATCGTATCGATGCCATGTACTTTCAGCTTCTTACCAATATTCCAAAATTCTATCTAGAAAAATAACTTTAACTTGTTTTAACGCTTCGCCTTTTAATATTAAAGGGAATCGAATACAAGGGTGTTGCAAAATTTATAATATTATTGTGCTAATTGGAAAATAAAACGTGGCTAGTACTAAAAATTTGGAAATGTAATTCCTTAGTTTCAATTCATTAAAATATATATATATCATCAAAAATAATAATCAAAGGTTAATCGCTTTTAATAGGCTTCCGGTAGATAAAGAGTTGGGTTAATAAGAGAAGGTACAAAATTGAAAGTTTACAGTTAGAAATGAATAATTATGATTTTAATGTGTCTTAATAATAATATCACTGAAATATGATACGTTTTTCAGACATCGAACGGCCGCGGGGACGCCTAATTGCAACGAATTTCCGTAACAAAGGAAATAAAATGATGCTCGTGAAGAACAACGGAATTCAGTTCGTTAAACCAGACGACGAGGACGGATGGGAGAGGAGACATTGTGGAAGATCGACGACGATAAGTAACAGCGACGAGTTGAAGCAGCTCCGCTCGAGGAATAAACAAAGGAGAGTTCTCACACAATATGACAATGAACCTGAGAGCCCTTAGGTAACATTAACAGACTGCGGACACGGCTAAGACGTCTCGCTTAGACGTGATCTCGTAATTATGCTAGGCCCGTAGACAAACTGCCGCCTTCTTCCTTCGTCCTTTTCCATTTATTTTTCTCCCCTTTGATTTCCTTTAGGAAGCACGATCGTTGATCATCAAGAAAATCTCCCGTCTGGAGTTCTCAGACCGATGCTCGATAAGGTTTAATTAACAAATCGCCTGTGTGAGTATTAAAATGTTACTCTCAAAGCATAAGACAAACAGGGCCATAAATTTGATTAAAATTATCCCAAAAAGGATTCACGAGGGATATTTTTAAGGGTGACGACTAACGTTCTCCAAACATACCGATTCAATCCCTAATCAATTCGCGGACCCCACACTTCGTTAAATTATGGAAGGAAGACGGTGACCTTCTGGGCAAAAATCGTTCGTCGAAGAAAAAAAAAAGGTAAGAGAGTCAAGGGTGTATCATTCGTAATTCTTGGTAGGCCAGTGTTGGTAAGCAATCTGATCCCGGGACAACGGTTCGGAAGCATCGGTTGACAGTAAAATATCAGCAGGTACCAGTCAGTATGGCAGCGATAGGATCGGCAGGAGGCAGGTATATAAGCCCGTGGCTTGGCAGAGGCACTTCTAGCCCGGCAACAGTCCTCGGGGTACTGTTAGCCACCGATGAATGATAACCGTATCGCGATATGCGCCACCGATACAATGGAGAGTAAAGGGAGAGAATGTATTGGTCGGGAAAAACGGCGGGACCGGCGCACCGGCGCACCGGCTTGCGTTCTTGAAATAGAAGGTGTATTGGGACCGATAGTTCTGATCCAACGAAAAAAGAACACCCCTGTTCGAGAAACGAATAAAGATTTAATGGTTCGACGACCCATATCGAAGATTCTTCCTGGAGTTTTCAGCGGCGCCATCCGAAGACGCGATTTCACGCCGACCAACGACAAGGTGAACGACTCCTGGTGAATATCGTTTCAGGGACGTGTCCCGATAAAAGTGCAGATAGTTGCAAAAGGCGGATATCCGGCGGGATTGTTTGCTCGTTGGCTGGAAGAAGTAGCAGAGCCGGGAGGAACGTAGGCTGAAGAAATTTGTTTCGGGCGTCAATCTTTTCTTTCGATCGCGTCCGAACGACCGGCCGTCGAACGTGCAACTCTTTTGTGCTCGAGTTGCAAGCGAGGAGAATTTTGTGTCGATCGAAAAGGCTCGATCCGAGGCGACGAAGGAAAATCATTTTAATCGAGAAATCGTTAGCGCACGAGCGAAATCAAATCGCAAGGTCTCTAAATTCTTTCATCGTTTTTTGTTTAAGGGAACATTCTGCGGAATCACGGTGGCTACGGACGGGAAACAGGGGACTCGTTAAAGACTCCTCGCCTTCGCCGTGACGCCCCAGGCGATGGTGGTTTTATGGTTGGCCCAGTTGGTCCCGGGGAAAACTTTGCGGTCCGACAGGTGAGTAATTCTGTAAATTGCTTAATCCCTTTAGGATTATTTCAGAGCTACTCTTTGCCCTTCGCTTTTCTGTAATTTTGATTAAATTTGAAACGCCTCAGGATATTTGGTCAATTTCGAATACTTCAAAGACGACTTTGATGTACATAAAAATCAGTATACAGTAAATTTTTTAAGTTTTGATTATTAAACAATTATTTGAATACAAAATTCAGTTATCTTTTATTGCAAATGATAATATTTAATTTCGCATCCGAATATCTACACGAATTAACATTGAAACCCACGTGTTCCGTAAATACCTCGAAATTTTGGTGCGTACAGTCAATGCAAACGTAATAACACATCGAGAAAAGTGCTCGATACGAAGGACGTACATTGCTCTAACGTAATGTTTGATTTTACCGACGCTTAATTGCTTTGTCCAATTAGTGCTCGTTTTAATATTGAAAACCAAGGATTTCTCGGTACTCTTAATATCTGTACGAAATATTTTTATTACAAGGACGCAGCTTCGTCCGATGACTCAAGGACTGAATTTTTTTACAATATTCCGTATCAAATTTAGAAATACAATACTAATTCTTTTTTTGGAAACAACATAGAGTAGCGTTGAAAGAGGACATTCCACGGACGATCCACACGTGTCCATTTGTTCAGAAAAGTCACAATATTTGCGAAAGCATATGGGCCATGGTCCACGGCTCGTCCTCGAAGTTTTCTTCAAACATCGCCGCGATGAGAAGCGGAATTCATTTGTTCGAACACGACCGAGGACAAGGTATGAAGCTCTCCCTTCTCGTGATTCCTCGGCAAACAGAGTAATCGTTTATTTTACTTAATTCTTCCTTTTTCTAAAAACCGAATATCAGTGACCGATTCAGCACATTTTTGCTTCCGTATTTTTTTTCGTTCGTACATGGATTGTAAATATTTGTGAACGTATTGTATCCATGCAAGAAATTATTCAAGACGTTGGCATGGAGAATACGCTTCGTGACAGCAAGAATTTGTGTCATTGCCACAAGGTTGCTGTCCCCGGCGTTTAGAAGCGACGAAAGGGTTAAATCGGGTCAATCGCGTTGCTAGGAGTGATCCGCGACCGCCGCTTGATTCTTGATTCACTGACCCCCAGTCGATATTCACGGGAGCCCCGGCTAACGATCCGGCTGACCTTTGTGATGATCACGCTTCGCCTCGTCCTCTTTCCAGGTGAAAAGTCAAGTTTCCGTGGACCGAAAGCCCACGGGACACCGTTACGCCAATCGACGACAATAAGTCATTATCACGGTTGAAATCTCTATCGTCGTTACGCCTCTCCGAGCAACTATCTCGTTCCACGGGTTTCTACGTTACGATTAACAAGTTCGAGATGTTTGGCATTTTTTTAATTACCGAACGATGCCTGATCGTCCGTCGGATAAGGTGCTTCCAGGGAGGTTAAGTATCGTGCGCCGACGAAGTTAATCGAAGTGTAGAGTTCAGAAAGTTCGACGGACCACGAGAGGCTCTCTAATCTTCACTGTGAGAAATCAACATTTGATGACTCTTGAAGTCCTTTGTTGTTTGACCAAGCACTTAGCGAAGTAATGGAGCGGATATCGCGAGGAATTAACTAACAGTACCTCGAAGTCAGTTAACAAGTGATATATCAAATAAATAAGAGTTTTAATCTTATTTATAAAAATGTCACTGGACCACAGTTTGAGAAGATAGATTTTTCTTGGTACCCTCAAGATATTGCTTTAAAAGATTGAACCATCCCTCCTCCCTCGATCTAATATTCCAAATAGCCACCGTCTGCTGTTATCCTGACAAATGCAGCCATTTCTTATCAGCCCTGGAAAGTTTACGATCCGCTTCCAAAATTGATGCCAAAGAACACGTTGCGGGGATTCGTCGAGCGTAATCCATCGGCGTATCCTTTCTTCGTGATCATAGTCATCAAGGCGGAGGATAAAACAGATCCGTACAGATAGCGCACGGGTACACAGGGGTTGATGTAATCACAGTCGATACACGTTATTGATCGGTTTCGTGATCGACGTGTTCGGTACTGTTCTTTCGTGTATCATTTCTTAGATAATGAGTGTAAATCAATCGAGCGGCCCGCTAACGAGCTATTAGTTTCCACTCATTAGCGATCGCACGGAACAGAAACCTCTATTGATACGTATCGATAACAAATCATCGAAATCATCAGGCTGAATTGAAGCCCCGAAACAAGATACGGATGAACGGAACACGTTCAATAATCGTCGAGGATAAATCAAATCGTGACTGATATTGAAAGACATTCATCCCGTGCGAGGGTAATAAATGTCGGACAGATATTAACCCTTCCAAAAATGAACGAGAGTAATTCTAAATTTCAATATTTATGGTTAGAGTTAAAATTAAGATTCAAGAAGTTGCGTATTTCCAACTTTTTATTAACGTTACGTCTGCAACTTTGAATTTCTTTGTACGGCAAGGCATTTTCGCATGGACGAGAAATAGTTCCGAGCGAACACGAGTAATTTGGAGGTCATTACCGTGACGGAAGCGGTAACGGCGATAGAGGCGCGACGACGGAAACACGGAGCGTAAAGAAATTACTGACGTTCGAGGAAATAAGTGATTTTACTTGCTTCTGCCCCTGCTGTTCTGTTCTCTTTGTCCGAGGATAATGCGTGGTCTATTATTGTAACACTGGTCGGCCTTGAATTAGTTTGACAAGCTTCCTCGATTAGTATTCCAAATCAGATTTCTATTTCGTATTCGTTGTATAATAATATACAATTTTTCTCCAGTGTATAATAAAATAAACGAATAACGATACAGAAAATTAGTACCGTTCGAGCGGCGTTATCGGGACCCGGCCGGAAGCTCGAACGGATCGCAGCGATTTCCGTTGGGACATTTCACGAGGCATCGATAGGTCGAGCCGCGGATTCTGGCCGCGAATATACGATAACGATACGAATGACTCGTAATCGTTATGGGAGGACAACGTAGAGACGCCCGTTATCTTTACGGCTCGATCTTTCGCGCAGAAACCACGAAGTAGAGGGTGGTCGGCGATAAGAGATAACGGGAGGCCAGGATTCAAAGGCTGGCTCGTTTTATTTATCGAGCCGGTGCTGGTGCCTGGCTCGCCGTCCCGGAAGTGGCGGTTTACGTGCTTTTACGTGGCACCGCGTGTCGCATTCCGCGTGACAGACTCACGCTGGAAGAAGCAGCGAGAGCCGGAAGTCGGCTGGAAACGGGAGAGGCTCGAACGAGTCCTGGGAGGACTTAACGCGACATGTGCTGGGCGGACGAAATAAACTAACCCTTTGCTTAACGCCTAGCCCAGAAAATCTCTTTTTTATATCGAACTCTCTTCTTCTTTTTTGTATTTTTACCCTTTATGGGTAAATAATATCAGATACACGATGATCAATTATTAGGCATAATTCACTTAATTTTTTTAACAATTACACTGGACATTTTAAGACAATTTAAAATTGATGAAAAATTTTTAAATATTAAGACTTTGATTGAACTATTTTTGGAGATATCACGAATTTGGTGTAATCATATAATCTATAGAGTATAGGGAGCATTATATTTGAACCAGTGTAAAGTTCGATATCGAACGTACTAGTTATAGTTTGTAGTTCGCTTTATTGGGGAAGGGTAGGGGGGGAGGGGATAGGAATTTCCGAGAAATTTGCGAGAAATTCGATGCGAGCGAATCGCTATGCGACGTATGCCCGACAGCGAAAGAGGAAGAACGAAACGAAGACACACAGGAAGAGGCAGGAGACATCGAAATGTAACGTCCACCCTTTATCCTTTCACCGAACAATGAGCATTCCAGTTTGCGAGCACAATTAGCAAGGAATCCGGGAGCCGTTCGAGGGGAATTCAGATCCCCCTGGACACGGGGCAAGGGTGAAACCGCGACGGGTTTACAGATTGGAACGTCTTTTAATCGCGAACCCTTCTAATTAACGCTTGCACACGATCCACGGATAAATTGAAATTTCCTCCTAGCCGGCTTCCCCTGTTTTAATAACATTCAACTCGTTGAAAATTAAAAAATGAAAAATGTATCTCACGAGGCGATACGTTCAAAATTTCCGCACTTGACAAATTTATGAATTTAATATCAACGATGATTGCACGGTAATTTCGGTGCCAATTAAAAGTAACTTTTAACCCTTTGGCGGAATTCGACGTAACTTTATTACCCGATTAATGGTACAATAATTATTCGTTGTGAAATGTGGAAGTTGCACTTCAAATATTATTTAAAATTAATCACAATCTTATACAGTGTGAACGAGGAAAACGTCGATAACTTTCGCAGACGTTTTTCGGCCACTGATAACGGTGTATTCTATAAAATGGAATCTCGTAATCCGGCCGCGTGACAATAAATCTCGCGGACGTTATGCACACGGAATTCTTGTTCCCTTTCTTGCTTCTGTTTCTTCCTTGCCACTCAGAGGCTCGAAGTAATTGCCGGCAAATATTTCTGAAAGCGTCAGCTGAAAGACAGAAGAAGGAAGGGGGATTGTCAGAGACAGACACGGGGCGTAGCTTAGAATGCAGGCAAAATGAACTTTCTTCCGTTCTTTCCCTCGATCCAATTCAATCTCACCCCCCTTTTTTTTATTCTCAATCGTGCAGAAAATTCACCGGAGTTCTAGTTCATTCTCGAATTCTCAGTTTAATAACAAAGTTCTTCGAGCTCGTTGTTTCAATAAAGAGTTACATTAAATTAAATCGAAAAAATTCAATTGGATTAGGAGAGGTATAAAAATGTTGTCAAACGTATTTTTTGCGAGGGGTGGCACAATAACACGATACATCGTCGTTTATCGGCACGGCGACAAGAAGCGTTCATCCCCCTTTAGAGGTGAAGAAAATTGTCTGCGGAATATCACCAGGCTGCGAGGCATCAGCGTTGAAAACAACTTGTCACCGCGTCCCGAAGGATAATCGCTCACAATAACGTTTCCCGCCGCGTTTCGACAATAATCGCGTCGGCTTTTTGCCCGCGGAATAATCGCGACAGCGCCGCGGCTGCAAATAAACTTGTCAGCCACTTGTCGCTTCGCGGCCGATTACGCTTCGCCCTCTTCCTTCTTCTGGTCCCCTTCTTCTTTCGCCTCTTCTTCTGCCCCTCGCATTTTTCCCCGATTAAAGGTCATTTTTATTTCCGCGAGAACGAACGACCGACCTTGTCGAAACTAACAACGGAACTGTTTTTTAGGCGCAGAACGCAAACCGCGAGGCGAATCGAGAAGCACCCAAATCGAAGTTTTTGAGGAACGAGCGTGATCTCGAGAGAGGTCAGAACGCTCGTCTGCACGGATGAGCTCTCGATGTATGTAAGGCGGATGGCACCAATAATGGATGAACAGCGGCGGCTTGTAAATTCTTGGCCGAGCTGCGCCGACTACTCTACGCTGACACGAGGGACTTCAACGTGGCTCGTTCTTCTTTGCCATTCAACTTCAGCCAGGCCAGAAGAGCGACCAGATCGAAGATAGAGGCGATCTACAACCCAACGGAACAGTAAACACTCGGCTAGAACCTGGATCCTAGGCATCTTTGAACGCTCCGTCCTCTATTCTTTACTCCTCTTACCTCCGTTCTATTCGATGCTAGACGTCGATCGATTAAATCCAGGTCGTGGTAAACGCGGTCAAAGTTCGTGTCTATTTTCTGTCAGATTTAACCCTTTGCAGAGCTAATTCTTGGGTGAAGATATTCTCAGTATTTGATTTGAAGTGATTGATTTAAATTGAAAAGTTGGAAAATTATGAACTGTCGTAAATTATGGACCAGAAATTAATTTATAGAATAATTATCGTGGTTTAGAATCTCCTTGAAATTTGCGAACATAAATATTTCTAAAGTTAGTATACTGTTTTACCAAGCTGATGTAGAGTAATAACCTTAGGCAACAATTCTCCTCAAGATCTGATACAACGATAAGAAATTCTGAGAACTTGTAAGGACATCGATCTCGTTGGGATTTCGTGTCATTTCTCGTTCTTCTTCCTCGGTAACCCGCTTCCTGTCGTTTATCCGAATATCTGCGTACGCTGTAACGGCATTATTCAACGTTTCGAGCCGAAGCGTGGTTCGCGTGGGTGTCTCGGACATTTCTGTCCCGTAACGTACGGACTTTGGTTCACGCAACGTGCCACGATCGACATCGGTATGCACCGTTCAGAAAGAGAGGCCGGCCCTTCCTGTTCGACTTCATTTTATTCGATAAATGTGCAGCGTCTTTTAATCCTTTCTCAGCTTCGATATCACCGGTTTAACGGTACACGTTACGCTCGGTTCGTGTCGTGAGCTTTAGAGCGCCTCCTAGTAACGTAATACGTCTGACAATGAGAAATTATCACGGAACCCTGCGGAACACGCTTCGCTTGGAAATTATTTCTTGTTAGGAAAACTCTTTTCCTATCGATCAGCACCGACGATTGCATTTCTCCTGGCATCGGATCGAAATCAATGGCTTATCGCTGGTCCAGTTTTAATTTTAAATTTTGTATAATTGTCTCAGTACATCAACGGTACACCCTCGTAAAATATTTGATCAGCCACTATTTCAACGTTTCGCCGAGATTAATCATCACGTACCGCTAGAGCCTCTAGAATCCTCAAGGTATTCTTATTAAATACTTTAACATCCCCTAGACATCCTACCGTTTCAATATATCGTGGAAATTAGTTTCTAGAGCTTCCGTAATCCATCAATTTCGAGAGGCCACGGCTCTAGCGAGATTAATTTGACGAATTAACGAGGCTGCCAGTAAAGTTTCAGCACGACCACGGAACTAGCTGTGAACAACGTCGTGTATCATGGTAGAGTTCGGTTAACGATAAAAATGCCCGTGTTTATCTAAACGCACGCATGTTTGTCCCTCGTGGATGCGAAAGAGGAGAAGACCGCGTTATGGTGGATCGCCGCGAGGGATCGCGTGCTGGATCCTCTCGCGCCTGGAGGTCCTGTCGGAGGATCACAGGATCAACACCATCCTGACGTTGGCTAAATAGCATCGTTCAATATAACTGAGCTTCATTGAGTGTTTGTTGCTCGTTTTAACAATTTGTAATGTTTCAGGTAACCTACTGTATACGATTGTAGCAAGGTATTGTGGGATTAGAAGGTTAAGCTAAACTAGAGTAAATCAATTCTAGTATACTAATTCTCAGTATAAAAAATACGAATCTTAACATGACTTATTAATCTTCTTGCGACGAATCATAGAAAGAGCCAACAATTTCAATTAAATTTTCACCCATTTTTATCGAAGCACATTCAGACAATCTTCGTCACAGAGCCGAAACTGAACGGATACCGGGCAAACAAGCGAGTCCGTGCAGTTCTCGAGAAGAATCCTCGAAGAATTCGATAGGAATTTCAGACGCCATAATGGCCAGGAATTTCCGGGCTCTTCGGGAAGCCGGTGCACGGACCATGATGAAAATCGACGATTGCGAGTTCCAGATACCAATTCGGGATGCCTTCTGCCTCGCGAATAAATCGACGATCGTGGAGGAGCCATTCGGCTCCGTCGCGAGATTTCATGTGTCGGCGATGCTGCAACGCGAATATTTTTCCGGCTGCCCACGCCACGTTGATTCTGAAAACGCGGATTCGATCGTTAATAAATCGTCGTCGTCGTCGTCGAGGCTTCTTCATGCCAATTTGTTTACACGAACGGAGCCGTACGAATTTCATTTTGTGCCGCGTGCTGTCCGTGGGATGCCATCAATCTCGCGGTGATTGATCACCAATCAGGCTGTAATTTTGGATTGTTCATCGAGGATGATTGTCGTTCGGAGACGATTGCAGTTGATTTAGGTGGATGAAGGGGATTATGATGCTTGATCGTTTTGAATAAAACAGTTATGAACTTGATTTTTATTGGGAAATAAATCGCATGTAAGACGATTCCTCCGAGGAGGAAAGGGGTGAAAACACAGCATTTTTTAAATTGCAATCATATTTATTCAATTGTTGTATTCATTATTTAACTGTGTTGCAAGATTGTTAATCGATGAAGGTTTTTGATTCAAATCACAACTTACGACACAATTTTATTACAAATTATTCTTGATCAGAGATTGTATAATTTCATAACATAAAAGTATTGCTAAATACCGCGTATGATATATCAATTTAAAGCTTAAAGATTGCTCAAAATAATTACGTAAACGTTTCAATATCGTTCTTAATACAAATCAACCAATTACCAGTTACAGCGAGCAATGATTGATTTCGAGACACGGGTAAGTTTGATGTAATTTCATGACATAAAAAAAAAAATAGAAAATTAATTGAAATGATTAACAAGAATGATTTGCGTAGCCGAACGTCATCGAACGCTCCATTCCGCTTCCGTGCACGCGTCGGGGTCGCGCTGGGACCACCTCTTCCCACGCAGTCGCGTTTTCTTCGACGAACCGTTCTCCTCCGCGAGGTATTTCCGCGATAGGCAATCGAACACGAGCGTCGGCGTCGGCAATAACGAGAACATTGTTAAATTATCGGAAATCTCGCGTCATTATGGTCCTACGGCCGCGGTACGCCGGGAATCTCGCCGCTTGAATCGGCTCGCGAGCAAGAAAAGGGGGATTAGCCGGACAAAACGGGACGTTGGATGCGGGTGTCGTTGCGAGATAATAAAAACATGCTGCCACGGCAAAAATTAATGAATCCAGCCTCAAAGGGTTCGTTCTGATGCATCACGATGGCTATCCTTTATTTTTCTTCTCTGCCGCAAATCTTCGAGCAATTTGATCGTTCCTCGGAGAGAGACAGGGAGATAGGATTGAACTTAACACTCTGATGGCCGCAGGATTTTGTGCGATTAATTATACCCCGCCAAGGTAATATTTTTGTCCATCGTTTTCGCAATAGTTTGTCATTTCGAGTTAAAAATGAATTACACTGAAAATTCAATCAAATACGAGTTCTGCAAAATTTTTGGACGTTATTTTACTGTGCAGTTTAATTCCGTTGAATATTTTTAAAAAATTCATGAAGAGAAATGTATCATTGGAACAATACTGAAATTTTTATTGACCGAAATTCATAGAATCTGTTTAGGCACGGTACATTGTTCTCAATTAATCCTTCTTTTAATATTTCCTGGATAACCGAGGTGCGATTCGTTGGTAAAATTTTCGAAAGTCAATTTTAGACCGTATTACCGGACACTATCCATTTATTTCTCCTTCCGAGTGGTTAATTACGATATAATATCGCATTATAAGATAACCGTTGCTACTCGTACTGTTGGTGCCGGTCCTTTTATCCGTTCCTTTGATCAAGGGGACTAATGTATCCACATTTTTATACGGCATAATTATACCATTTGGAAGAACATACGACTCTTTAGCGACGTTATCTTGCATAGAAACACTGTTTAGAAGAAATACACATAGAGATAAATTATCTATTACGTTCGATGGAAAAATCATAATCACAGAGGGAATGATATAAACCTTCATATTTATTTCATTTTTTCAAATAATCCAACGAAGTCGCGCTTACCACAGTACATAATTTATTTGTACAACTTTATTGGGCATTTAAATCATTTCTGATTCTTACAACTTTAAATTAAATTTAAAACAAAGATTTTTCAAAAATATAAAAGGAACCAACGTCTGCGATTTTTTTCCCCGTCAAGAAAGAAAGTATCTATCGGCGTTTATATTCTCGTCCTCTTTTTCCGCCGGTAATTCGCGTTATAAATTATGTAAAATTAAATGGGACAAAGGACAAAGGTTCGAGCGACGAAGTGAGTAACGTGCCGGCTCGGCGATGAATCAAACAACGGCCTCATCAGGATTACGCCCGCGGGTATTTGCGATTAGTGTCCATTGGACGGCGTGTTAAGGCCACCTTTTCCCATGACGACTCATTGTTACGGTACTCGCGTGACTTTTTCACCCTCGAACATCGCCGTGAACCCGCGCCGCGCGTGCATGCGACCGAGAGCGCCGACACGCGGAACGGAAACGGGTTATTCCAGTGGAGCTTTGACGTTGACCTTTTCCAGGTGGCGGAATTCCTTTAGCCCCGGTATATATGTACAGCTTGTTCTTTATTCATACTACTGTGCTTTCACTCGGTTTCATTTCATTTTCCATGCTTCGTGATTGCGACGCGAAACGCGCCTTTGTTTTGCAATTATTTTTTAATATGTCGCCGGGGTTATTACTGCGAAGTATTGTGAAGGTTTATTAAAATTTTGCACAAAAGAGCGCATCATTTTTCGGGTAAATTTCGACGTAGTCAAGGGGTTAACACATCGACTGTTGTGCATATAGCAAGACACTCTTGTGATTGATTAATTTTTTAATTAAAGCTTTGGGCTTAATATTGAATGCTATTAGCTTAGGATTACAATTTGAGGCTATGGCCAATCAAAATAATTTAGATTATGTAAAAATTGAATGTTTTTTCTGTATATTTTATATTTGGTTATTCAGAAACGTTTGAAAAATGAAAACTCTGTCGTTTGATCAAAGGTATTGAATAAAAATATTTTGCAAGGTAACGTAAGCTACTTACGAAGAAAAATAAGAAGGTATTAATTCTTTGAATCGGTAATGCTATTTACAAGATACATTAAAAGCAACATCCATCAAGCAGTAATCCAGCAGGCATTCCGACGAATCTTCTTTTATTCAAAATATCTCATAAATCAGTGAAAGATGTTCTTGAAAGTGAAGAATAGAGACGAAACAGCTGAGGTTGACGTTCATCCCTGAGCATCAACGCAAATCCCCCTTCGTTCTCGAAATAATTTAAGAATCAGTTGAAGAGCGTTCTTCAATACTGACATATTAAATCTCCGATTGTTCCTCGTCCTTCTGCATTCAAGAAATTTCATGAATTAATGAAAGGTGTTCTTAAGTCGCAAGACGGTATAATAGGGTTTCGATAAATCAACAGTAATTAGTATATTTCGACACTATGTCTAGTTATACAAAATCGTATTCTACGGTAATTATTTTTTTTTTAAACTTCTGCAAAATTAAAATGAAAAATGAACAGTTAGCAATTTACCTGCATTGGTCATAGAAAATTGAAATTTTTCGAATATCTATTAAACAACAATCCTGCATCGTTTATTCGACTTTTAGAAATTTAAGCGACGTTCACAAAGTAACGCGAGAGGGCAAGGAAGAAGGTTTTAAAGTTGAAAGGAGTTCTTATTTCTATGCAAAGCAAGTGGAAAGACAGGAGCAGGACGATGCTAGGCGTCGATACACCCCGGATGGCCACGATCGGGCCCTTTTCCGTTGGAAGGTCGAGGGACGTTACACACACGGTTCCGGGTGGACGTCGAGACGAGGCTTGACATTTCGGCGAGCGCCGCTGCTAATGAGACTCCTTTATGCTAATCGCTCGCGTGCTGCTACTTCTTCGGCCCGTTCTCGGCTCATGAATTTTATCGAGGGACTTCATCATTTTCTTCGTTGCCTCGGAACCGCGATTGAGTCGTCAGGGGCCGTCTTTCCGTTACCACGAACCGCACACCCGGGCCCCTACGGGGTCCGTGGAGCTTGATCCGAGAAAAATCGGATCTTTCGCTTCGGTCAGCACGAGCGCTCGCGACGCAGATCGTGAGAAGTGCATTTGCGAGGATGCAGTCCGATCTGGCGTGTAAAGCCTTGTGTTCACGAACCTGAAACTTCCGTGCTGTGACTAATTAATCGGGCAATTTGTCGAAAACGTGACTCTCTCGCTTCTATTTTTCTTCGTCTTGAATTTCTAAATACCTGGATGGGTATATTAATATCCCAGCTTTTGTGTAATAATTTTAAGCTTTCTAAAAATTGATTTCCGAGAATATTTTTCGACATCTTTTTCCATCCTAACGTCAGTTACAGATTGGGATTGGTTCTTTTTGTTGTGGTCCAAATTCTCTCCCATAATTATTTTGTAATTTCTTTTGGTGGGATATGGGGTTGCTTCTTCCGCTTCATAACCTAATTCCTAATTTCAAGATTAGATATGTTTCTCACACTAACCGGGTCCATTTCTCTTTTCAGGTAATTATCATGACCACCTTAAACGTCTTCGAGGACCGAAGCTCGGATCCGTGTCGCGAAGAGGAGCCAAAAGCATCGAAACGAGAAAAGAGACTCACGAGAATCGTAATTAATCGACGCATCATTTCGTATAACCAGTTTTGTCCAGAGTTTTAGCGATCGGGCGCGAAGCTGGACGCAATCAGCCCGTAACAAATGGACGGGCAGCAGCTTATCCCCGCTGTCATAATAATAAGCTGGCGGATGCCGCAACCGCGTTCGCGCTCGATTGGCGACGATTATGCGCGATTAAACGGCGGCAATTACGCTCCGAGCCGAGCCGAGCCGAGAGGAACAGGGACACGAACGTCCTTGCCAAGGATGAGGCCGAACGAGCGAGTTCCCTCGCGAGAGACCACCGACAATCTTAACACGCTCGAACAACGAGCAACGCTGTCGAGTCCGTTCGTGTTTTCCAGCTGGACGTTTGTCATCGACGCTGAATGCGATCTGATAAGGTCTCCTCTTAACCCCCCTGCTCCCCCCTCTGCTCCCCTCCTCGTCGACGACGGAATGCGCCTGGCGGATTCTTTGTCCGGGTAGGTTTTTAAGGGGATACGGGCTGCGGGATTTATGCCCGAACAGGGATATTGATGGCCCCGCGAGCGGAAAAATCGAGACGGAGATGATCTATCTTGCTTTCTTTTCTTCCTCTGCTTCTCCCCGGTCGATACCATTTTAGGGACCCGAAGGTCTCTGCGCTTTAACGATCGGGAGCTCATTAACGCTTTCGATTAAAGCTCGAAATAAATTATACCGCTCTCAGATGGAACGGGGGTGGGATTAAGAAGAAACTAAAGTACCGAAGGAATTGAACTTTCTTCCTCTATTCAATAGTAAAACTTTCGATAATATGAATTGTCCTCGTGCCATCAACAATCGAGATTACCTTTGAGGGATGAATTAGCGACGACCAAGAAGAAGACACCTGGCACGATGAATCACCCGCGAGGAAGACGAATTAAAAACTCATAAAAGTTCACGAAACACGTCGACCCTCGAATTCCGACGAATTTATTTCCGTAACGATTGAAAAACGAGCCACGGAACGGAATCGATCGAAATCTCGGTAAACAGCGTGGAGGTCAGTCCTGTTAGGAAACCGGCGGCCTACGCGGAGGAGCGCGAACACGGCAGTGATTTTCGTCGATTTCGCAACCGTTCCCACGTGAACGCGTCGATTTCGACGGAATCGAGGATCCACGGTGTCCTTGATCGTTCCAGGAAGCTCGGAACGCCTCGGGTGACGAGACAGCCTCGAAAACCACGTACCCCGAAGGGAACAGCTGCGTTTCGACGCAGCTGCGGATGCAAACGCGTCTTCGCGATGTTTCCATTAGATTCAATGACGCCAACGAATCGTTGGCACATGCGCTCGTTAATCACACGTATCGATCGATAACGAGCCGCAACCGCTGGAAAAGGGAAAATCTCGTCGTGATCGGTAGGCAAGAATTCCGGAAAAGCAGAGGTTTCTCGACGTTTGGGGCTCGATCGATAGCAGCTGCGCGTTTGATGGTTTCATTGAATTTCATTCGCACGAGGCGACGTCTCAATCCAGGTTTGATCTTATTTGGTCAACACGGAGACGTCTTAATTGGGGCCACCGTTATTGGCTCGCGCGTCCTTGGCGATTCTTGGAGATATCTGCTTGAAAATTTTATGTCCATTAATGGGTCAATACGTTCCGATGGGTCGTTCTCAGACATTTTTCTTTCTAATTACCAAATGACAATGATCATAGGTTAAGGGGTAGGTCTCGCTTCTTCGCAACAAATCCCAGGGAATTTGCTCGATCGTTTAATTACGATTACCGCGTGAAGTACGTTTCGTTTCCAATCGTCACGAAAACGACGTCGAAATTTCACGATGTCGGTAATGAGCCGATCGATTCGCCTTGAAAGCTTCTTTGCCGTTAAACGGACGATTTCCTTCCCTCCGCCGTCCATCGGCGATCGTCGAACCGCGACAAGCTGATAAAACGTTAACGTCCGTTTCGTCTCGTGGTATTTTATTGAAATCGGAATTACAAGGCGTCGGAATCGCCGAGGCCAGCGTACCTGACGTCATTCCACACGGACGATGATTATCGTCCACGCTTGGGAACACGAAGCCTTGAGGTGTCTTCGCGTCCTCGTGCCTGCCGAACGTCTAACGATCCGTCGATCCGTTTCGTCCAACTTCACGAACGCCCGGAAGTCCATGGACACGTGAAACTCCACCAAACAGTCATTTCAAGGGTCATCCAATGGACCCTCGAGGCTTCAGACTGATTGATTGAATTTTATTCAAACGATCGATCGAACTTTCACCCCCAGAAATTGAACTTTTCTTCAATCTTCTTGCGGATATGTTCGTTTGATACAGCGACATGAATCTTCCTTCGATTCGAATGCAACAGTGATTAACTTCGTTCACCTTTGAAGTATGAATAGAATAATGAGAGAGTTAATCGTAGTGGAAGACAGTAGCATTATGTGGCAACAGGTAGAAACACAATGGAGATAATCAAACGGCGTGGCGCATTGACGAGTGTAATATTTACGATGGCGATGGAAGTAATAAAAATGCGACGGTAATAATCGCTAATAGCACTAATCGAAACTGTGAAGGCATTAATGGCTACAATGGCGATAAAAATGGCAGTAATATCGGGGAAAATTGAATGAACAACGAAAGCGACAGTAGCGCGCGTTAATGAAAGAGACGGTATTAATGATTACGAATAATGGCGCTTTACGATCATCGAAATACCTTTTGATGCCAGAAAAGAAATTATCTGACCCGAGGACCCAAACATCGTAAAACGAAGGTTTTATTTCGTTGGCTACCGTATCAGAGATTTTGTAATCGTCGAAGATTCTTCTTCTACCATTCCTTCTTTTTTTTATGGTCATCAATGGCGTATCTCATCCTACGTCCTTGTAGAAAATAGAAAGACGAATTCTGTGATCCATAATCGCGCGTTGTTTAGGTCATCCTACTTCCCGACCTCTGACATTAGTACCCTCGCGTTGCCTTTTCTTTTTTTCGAAGTCCGTACAATTAACATGTTTGCAAGCGGAGATAATTCACTTTTCTATGCTCGAAGCAGGGACAAAAAATTATACGATTGTAATTAAAATGTTAATTGCACGCAAAGGAAAGTAATTTTATTCAACGTTTTAACGTTTTTATTGAGGTAATAATGGAGGAAGTTTTTTTTGTCAGAATTTTGCAAATTGAAGCCTTATCTTTGTTTTCTGCTCAAAGTGTTGGGTACAAAATGTTTTAGTTTTTATTTCTCTATGTTCTGTAATTTCTTGTTCTGTCACCTGTCGAATACCTGTCATTTGAAATGGCATGAACCAATAAATTTAAATCGAACGGCTTAAAGTCGTTCCTGGGACAAGTCGTTAAACCGTCCAATCAAATCTATGACACATACATACACGCGCCGTGTCGTGCTTCGATTTAAGATCATCTTCGTTCGCTCGACGCGTTCTAAACATTCCGTACGCAGACGTAAATCAAGCAAGGATTAACGCATATACCGCGAATGGGTACACAGAGTCGTTATCCTGCAAGATGTTTGTTTGACAAACGTATCGCGAAGATAGGTTCGTTCTTGGCTCGTTAAAAACGTTTGTCTTTCGAGGGACGAGATTATCAAGCAAATAAGTTTTCTCCTGTCGCTAAATAAGTTTTCTCCGTCTCTCGTCGTCCGTTACGTTCACCCATTTATATAATGCGTTAATTTCTATGTTAAGCAAGTTGACTCATCGAATGAAAAATGTCTAACGCGTTTTCCAGCCTGTTCGTTTCTTGGAAACCCGACACCGTTGGACAGAAATTAATATCCCATTGTCGGTCACGATGTTGGGGATGGGTGTAAATGATTGCAGACTTATTTGATTTCATACTATGAGTTTTATTAGAGACAATCTGGGGTCCACTTAAAGAAAAGAGAAACTATGTTCGCATTGTGTTTATTACTTTGGTCTTCGATGACAGACAATCACAGGCCCTTAGACCTGAGTTTTTCAACGTTAGATTAATTTTTAATCATCTTTGGATTCTGAAGAGTTCAATATTTTAATAATTAATTGGAAATATTTAAGAGCATAGCAGTACGATCTCATTATCGATTAATTATCGAAAGTAAAAGAAACGATAAAACTTGATCTTGATGGAAGAATTTTTGCTCTATATTCTAATCTAAAAGCGCATCATTTATAGCTACACACGTCGCTATAATATGTGTATTATATTGCCTCGATCAATTATCAAGATATAATGGTTGCACTTAATACATCGATTGATTAACACCTTCCTGAATACCAGCGGGTTAATTAACGTTGCCGGTGAATAATTGAGCCGGGGTAAAATGCGAGGAATTCGTCGGGTTATTTTCTTAATTGCTTTTGTTTTTAACCAGCGGGATACGATAGTGTTAAAGCGTGATTAGAAGATTCATCGCTTCTTTCCTCGCGCAACGTATCGATATCATCTTGGATCTTGATAACGTTCGCCGCGAGTCGGAAGTTGCTGCTTGTCGACCGAGGAAAAAGTCTCTAGGGAATTTCGAATAATCTTCGTGATCACGGAAGCAGAAGATATTTGATCGGTGGAAGCCGTGGCATAATTTAAAAGTAAACGTTGCGTCGGTGGCTATCTTTGTTGGCCGAACTTAATAGTTATTTTAACGCGTCGAAGAAGGATATTTTAATAAACAAATACATGACAGCAGCTGTCAATTAAAGGGATAATCGACGTTCCTGAAAATCCGCTCGTGGAGGACGAAAAGCGTGTCAGAAATCGAACGAGTCGAGCCGAGGGGTTGTTCAATCACCTTCCTCGCTGTCGTCTCAAAACTTTTTCTCCTAAAAAATCGACCCAGGTCTTTCGAGGGTTAAACCATCGAGCCTAAAAATAAAAATAAAATAATTTCGATACTGAAAATTTCCTCTGTACTGTGTGTTCCGTGGCGAGCATCACCGCTCGGTCCATGGTAGCGAAAGGGTTAATTACGCTCGGTAGGCATTAAACTAAACGCGTGCTTACGTTAATCTATGCACACCAGGCCGGTATATACTCCTTGTCCCGTTATTGCCGCGCTGGCGAACGAGCGAACATCTTCGTCGGCCGCAACACGCGCGGCTACACCAAGATTTATCGATCATCCTCGCGAGTTAACCTCGTCCGCGGCGTGTCCCGCGGTAGCCGCTGCGAGTCGAGTCGAGTTAGTCCGTTTTCCTAGTGTGTTGTGTACCCGTCTGCGTGAGATTCGATCGCGAGGTTCGGCCTCGTCATCGGGACGTGGTTTCGTCGCTCGGGCTCGATAAACGGGGATCGTTAACGAGCCGTCAAAGGAGAACGGTTCACCAGGCCATAATTAACGCGGTTTTTTGCGGGAATCGCCGCGGGCTGAACAATGAGGCCTGATTAGGCAAGCGAGAGCGAGGAAGGCTAATTAAAGGTTCGCTTGCGATGCCGTTAGCCCATCGGCTACCTTTATTAACCCCTTCGGGTGATTAACACTCTTTGGAGTCGAATTTCAACGGGGCACACTGTTTTCCGGGGTGGTATCGCCTCTGTCCCGCCTTTTGTGAGCGTACTTCTGGCTGATTTCACAGACTGATAGCCCGGTGTATCGGTCCTGTTCCGTGTTACTCGCTGACGAGGCGGATAATGACTACGATAAGTGGGCTGTAACAAAGATTTTCCGGGCTTTGCGGAAGGGTTAAGGGATCTTTGAAGTTTTTGTTAGGGATCGGAGATTCGAGGTAACTCGAGGCGGACGGTGTTAACCATTTACACTTGAAATTTCAATTGCACTGATATAAAATCATACTGTAATTGACAAATTTTTATAAAAAGATTAAGGTAGGGTTAAATTTTCTCCAATAAGAACCCCTTTTGACTTAGAAAAATTTTATAGAATCTCTTAAATTAAATTAGATATATAAATTTGCAAACCATTTTAATAGATTTTGCAATTTAAAATAAAAAATCTGAAGCAAATCATCGAAGAATCTATCAAATTTTTCAATTATCGGTCAAAATGTTGGCTGCGAAGACAATCGTGAACGAAACGGCTCCTTTCGACCCGAGACGCGAGAGGTCAAAGCTAAATCGAGCGTCCGTCGATGAGTTATCGATAGGTCCCGTCATCGGCGACAGGTTATTGTTCCAGTACGTGGGCAGAGAGGGAACGAATCGACAACGAGCGTCTTGCAAATCGCCTTTCACGATTTGTCATCGCGTGTACCCTCTCCTCGCATTCCAAGAGGAAACACGGGACGCGAATGGCGATCGATTAATCACGATCGATCTCGCTTATGGGAGATGGAAAAGAGAGTTTCGACGATAGAGAAAATAGACGGATGCCGTTGGTGGTCCCTCTCTATGGGGAGGAAACGATGCTGTATGGGGTTGAAGTTATTTATTTCGCCATAGTTAGTACATCGGTGTTGAATTATTTCATTTTACAAACAATATGTTTCATTTAAATTCAATTTTCTATTCAATGAATTCTATTTTTCAAATCAATCTTTTCGATATAAGAATCAGAAAAGAGTACATACGAAATGTAATAAAAGTCAGGATTGTAACACTCCAAGCCTAAAGTATGACAAGGGGTAAGGCAGTACCCTAAAAGTTTCTCGATAAAGAGTTCCAACCTCAAAAGCTTTGGTCACGATTCCCGATTCGTCTTAGTCCTTCCAGTGTCATCGGTTTCTTCAGTCGAAGCGCCGGATTCCTGAAGGAACGGCAATCGACACGACAAAGAGTGCAGAGAATCCAGTTTCTCGAAACATCGAGTTCTTTTTTACCCTCGACAGGGGTTGCTGTTCCCTCACCGGGATCGATTCGACGAGGTTTCGATCCGCCTTTATCCTCTCCTCCTCGCACGAGCCGCGTCGATCGCGAGCGGGCGGAGGAACGTCGGCCACCAGCGTCGCCAGAACTCTATTCTCATCGGAATAGTTGCCCTCTTTTTCCCCCTGTTTCTATCATCTTGCTGCTGCCGCTGTTGTTTTTTTTTTATTTCTTCATCCGCCTGTGGCGTTCTTCATCGTGGAATTTTTTTGCAGGGCAGAGGACAGATAGCTCGGACTGTGTCGTCGCGAACGGAATCGCCTGACAGCCATGAAATCCATTAATTGTGAATTCTCCCCGCGAAGTCTGCCCGGAGATTGTTGAACCCAGGTGTTCGGCTTTCGGCTCGAGATTGAAATTCGTGGCTGGCAAGATCCGGCGATGGAATTCCGTTAATTAAATCCCCGACGAATGGAGGTTGCTCTAAAACGGCGGACGCGTTGGAGGATTAATTGTGATTGAGAATCGTTCTTTTTCTCGATTTTAGGAGGACAAATTTTTATACGCCATTCGTACGAATTTGGGTAAGAGGAAAGAAGCGTATAATTATATTTTGGGACTATTATTAATATTATTTACATTACCAATATAATATTGAATTCTATTTCCACTATGATAATATTGTAGAAATAATGCAAAAATATTGCAAGGAAATAAAATTAATAGATACATTCTGTTGTTTTAGGAGGGGAAAATTATCTGGATTCAACGTTTCGTGTCAACTGAGCTACGGGGAATTAAACGGCGAAAGTTTCATTTTACCTCGCTGTTTACGCGGACTGTAATTAACATTCGGTCCTGGATCCGTTTCGAATTCAAACTTCCGTGTCAGGTACGGATACACGTCGAGCTTGTTAATTTTCAGCGAGGCTCGAGCATCGATCTTTGCAACAGGGGACGATGAACGAAGTTAATGAAACCCGGAGGAAGTTAATAATTAAGTTGGCTGAAGGTGTTTACAAGCGGGTGTCGTTTGCAGCTACGAGGGGGAACTGAAGGGTACAAGTGCAAAATTGCAAACTGTCAGAATCACGAGCAAAATTGTGATATACTTTTGAATATTTTCGAGTCTCGCGATGTGACAAATTTTTCATTATTTTTTAATATTAATAGATTCTTTATATATTTATAGATTCTATACTGTTTTAGTACAAAATTTTATATCTTAATTAATTTAATAAAAAGTTTCATTGCAATTTTATTGTACCTAAAGTCAAAATTATTTAATTTAAAAATTACAAAGTTATATCACAATCTAATTATCCTGTTTTGATCAAAATCTGACTTAGCATCTAATCGAAATGAAAAAATGATTTATTGCACGAATAGGGAAGAATAATTATCTATCACAGATGCAGCGATGGCACATTTCTCAGAAAGTGTCAATGTTTTTTTTTTTTTTTAGTCGATGCACCAAGTAAAAAGCGAATCTTCTCTCTTCAATTTCTTTCGTCCTGATGGCGATTAAGTGCTGGGATTTTAATGAGGACGATAAACAAGCACGAAGGAGAAGCACTTAATTGTGAAGAATGTGTGTGTTAAGAATTTTTTGCCGCACCGAGCGTGACTTCCACCGCGTTGCTGCGAACTTCATTTAACTTCTTCTCCCTTCGTAATGAACTTCGGTTTCTGCCACCTTACAAAAGCGATTGTCCTGCTATCATCGTCCATTAAGATTTTGTCGCCTTACAATTCAATGGTGAGTTGCTTTCATTAATTAAAATATCATCTTTTCGCTACTTTTAAAATTAGATAAACGTACCTTTTAATATAAAGTAATTGCACTAATTATTAAGTCGAGAATAACTTTGAAATTTCAAGCTTCTGAAGCTTTAAAAATAGCATTGATTTATCTTCTTTACATTTTTATCAGGTTTGTAAATCTTGCAAATTCTTATTCCGACTGTTTCTTATAAATAACGATACGATTTCAGGACTTTGAAAGACGGTAATATCTTATAAGTCCTTTAAATACTATAATTTTGTTTTAATAATCGACTTTCGATCAAGTTCCACGGGCTTTATATACTTTAAAAGGGACCGCGGACGCTTTAAGTAGAATAGGAGCGTGTATGGTCAGACGGTGCGGCCAGGTTTAACAAAATCAAACAGCACCGCTCCCTTTCACAATTTCTTATCAAATGATGCTTTTAAAAGTCGTATTAATTACATTCTATTATAAACAAATAATCAGTACAACAAATTAAGCGAATTATGCCACTAATACAATATTACATCCATGAAAAATAGTATTTTAATAAAAACTACTGTTCCTTTTGAATTTAAGTTTACCAATATAAAAGTCTTATCTTATTTTTGATATACTTTATAAATATTAGTGTTATTACCAGATAATTACTACACAATTATAATTTGAGATCTATAATCCAAGACATTTGAATTAATAGAAATTTTATTTGTTAAATTACGTGGCATCATTCTCTTGCGTCAAACCCCTCAATTTTCAAACGGATTAAAAAAGGAAAATAAATTACCCCGTTAGTTTTGAAGCTTTGATGGATCATCGATACCGACTGCCGTGAAACCCTTTTATTTTCCCGGTTTGCAACGTTGTTGAATTGCTCCGTAATCACGTCCCCAGGAACGATTGAAACGAACGGTGCAAGGATGTAAATTACAGCGTACCCGCGGCCGGTTTCCGCGGACGATTCTCGTTGCAAGCACAATGTTGCCTTTTGCGGCCGATTAAGATCGAATGGGAATTGTTTATCGGCAAACTGCACGTTTCAACGAGCCCCCCTCCGTAACTCTCGTGAGAACGTTCCCCCCCTTTTACGTTTGCCCGGATTAAGTAGGTGGTGCATAACGAAACCGCTTCTTTCCGATGCGTTTAAAGCCGGCTGAACGACGCGGAAGGAATTACGCGTTTAGAATTTTTCTGCCACTCGATAGCAGTCCTTCTGTGTAAATATGCAATTTCATCGAATCAGTCGCCTTCCTCTTCGAGTACACGTTATGCGAAGCCCTTCGCGTACTTGTACAACGTGTGCTTAATTCAAGATGACATGATTTTAAGTATTGACCCCTTGATTTTTCTAAATATACATCGCTTCAGTGTTAACTTGACAAGCCTCGACTATATGAATTGCAATTGGAATCAAATTTAAAGTAGAGTTTTAATCAAGATGTAAAGGATAGAGGCGAGACGATATTGCAGGGCAAGGGAGTGAATTAGAAATCGAGTGGAGAAATTATAGACTTTATTTTCGACAGAGTCATATTTGATCCTATAAAATTTCTAACACTTTTGGTTTTTAATTTTTGTCAAATACTTCCAGTTTTCGAAGTACAAAATTAAAATTTGAGCGGCCATAGTAATAAGCCATTGAATCCTAATCGAACACCGTTAGAGTGCGGGGTATGGGAGTTTATCTAAAAGTATTACAGCGTGTAATACAAATGTTCAACCCACGTATGGCATTGTTCCGGCGAACAATTCCTCTTCTCTATTACAAATGTGCACCTTCGTCGGATCGATGCCTACGCTAAATTATCTATTCTTCATTGACAAATAAATGATACGGCGCGCCATCAAAATTGACGCCACTTATCAATATAACGAAGCTTGTTATTCTCATTCAATCCTTTGCCCAAAGGTCAGTATATATAATCGAACGGTCTTCTAACAGTTGGCTGAACTTTCAGATCAATTCGTTTGGTAATAAAATGATTCATTTGGAAATTTATTTTACATCATTTTTAACACTAGAACTATCAAATGGGTCAAAATGTATAGATTCAGATTTTTCATTTTAAATTACAATTATTTTATATACAAATTTACGTTTCATCCAACATTTATTCTGTTTTCTATTTTAATTTTCACTTGGAAATAAAGGTACACTAGTGTTAATTAAAGATTTAGTCATTTGTCAGAATAATAATACAAATTTTAGAAATAATATATAAATCTGAATGTTGGTTTAAATCAAAATTTGATCCTCAAAGAAAATATAACTATCATTAAACAATAAGGAAACATTGAAAATGTATATCAAACGTCAGAATAAATAAAATTGCAATATTGTGGGGACCAAGTAGACAGCAGTTATCTGTATAACTGGAATACCCTGGGTGGCTCGTAGATTTGAACGATACGATCAAAGTCACCTGATTGATCCGATTTCTTTCTTCAACGGCCAACGACTTCGAGCGATCGATCAATGGCTCTCGATCGGCGTCGATTCGATTGGAACGGTCGCGAAAAAGCAAAAGAAAGAGGACGTATTCGACGTAATCTTCTCGTTCCATTGTGATCCCTTTTCAACGACACCTGCACAATCGATTCGAGATATCGATTCCTGGCCGTTGCCACGACACGCTTTTTAATTGTCCTGTTGTGTCGTGTTTAAGGAGCTTTGTCCTTTTACTAGGATCGTTTCGCGTTCTCTGGTCACGCTTTTGTCAGAGAACGTTGAACGGGCGTGGATCAATTCAATTAACACCGGAACAACCGCTTTTAAATTGAGGATAAAGTAGCAAAATACGTATATGGAGGATGAAAAATAAATTGGATAAAAGACAAGTTAAATTTTTGATGAGAGAACATTGAATATCGATTTCGGGAGTTCGTAATACAAAGGAAATAAATTAATAAATTAGTAGTAGTAAATTAATAAGTTAGTTAAATTCGATAATTAATTATCCATTATCTTAACTTATTGACACTTTACTGCCACGTCACCTAATATGGGTGATACTTGAATTTCCATTAAAAGTCGTTTAGTTGGGACACCCTGTATAAAACTTATAATATTTAATATTATACAAGATTCGTAATTCTAATTTCTGCAACTATTTTTACAAAATTCGAGTCCCGTAAATCTAGTATTAAAAATATGTTATAAAAATCTCATTTTTCCTTGAACAACAGTATTGATAAAACTTTGCTACTCATTCCATGAAAGAAATAAAAATAAAGGGTCTCGAATTTGATATCGATAAAATGCAATAACATCGTACGGAAAATCTATACTTTATCGGACGAAATGATCGCATCAGGGGGGACAATATTTCTCGGTCGGGACGAAAATTCAATTCGTCCGATAGAATAATCAAGATGAATCTAATTTGTCGTTCGCTCGAAGGGAAACCGTATCAGGCTGGTATCGATGGCCGTTTATCGAAACGCAATCGAGACCAGCAGATCGTAGCCGATGTCTCTGGTATCCGACAAGGGAGATTTTAATCCCGCACGGTTCGATAATCGATCAAGATCCAATCGGCGAGGGTGCACGAGGAGGAGGGGGGCGGGGGAGGAAGGGAAGGTGGCGCGTTCCGTGCGCGTCGCAGCAATTACCTGCCGAGCGGCGGACATTAATTAGACGCGACGAAATAATTAATCTCAGGCACTTAGATCATCCTTAGGAATCCTCTTCGGTCCAGCCTCGGCTAACCGCATGAATATATGCATCAGTCGTGCGTACACGTGAATATACGCTTGCTCAAAGGTGCATCGATTGGACGCCAGAGGAATAAATTTACTTAATCCTCTGCAATTCGTATTCTCCAAAAAGAAACAGTAAAGTGTTTTGCAACGAAACTCTAAAACGAATCATTCGTTAATTAATTCCAGTTCTTCAAAATTTAGTATTCTAAAATGTCTGCGTTCTTAGGAATAAAATACAATGTTCCTAAGTTTCTGACTTCCCAAAAATATATTTCGATATTTCCAAATTTTTCAAAACTAAAATATAACACTTCAGATTTCTTTCTCGATTACTATTTGAAACGATACGATCATTTGAAGGGTCAATCGTCGTCGTTTGTTATTAATTTTGAAAATCTTCCGTATCCTTGAGCCGCTCTGTAGAAACGCGGAATTCACGCGAGCCACGACCTCGTCTTAGCCGGCGGTGAACAGATCGATTTATCGAATTTATTGCCGGCCATATCTGATCGTCGATCGCGCGCCGTAACCTCTATATATAGAAGCCGCGAAGACACCTGCGGCATCGTCGTAATTTTCTCCGCCGCGGTTTGTTACTTTTTAATCGTTTGCGATTACGATTCGACCGTCGAAAATCGCCGGTGTGACCCCTCGTTCCCGGCCGATACGGTGGCGCGGCGATAACCTCCCCAGACCACACGGTATGCGAGAGAGGACGTTTCTGTAATTATCATCGGCTTCGAACCTTTCACGATTTTAATCAAGGCCCGTTTCGTTTTTCTCCCCGTCGTCTTATTAATCGCGAAATTCGAATGTTTTTACGCGCCGCTCGAAGAAAGAGCTCCGTTGCATTCGCTTATTCTTTTAATACCTTCCCGGTTATTGAGGATGTTTACAGACTGGAAGGATGTTCAATTTCGTTGGTCGCTCGACGAATATTTTAATGCGCGTTTTTGTATCTTATTTCTCGAAGGAATTCATAAATTTACAATCGTTTGTACTGTTATTGGAAGTGATTCTTCCTTGAGAGAATTTTTTCCGTGACACGACTGCGATAATTGAATTCGATCAATTTCTCATCCTCGAACCTCGACGATGGTGCAAATTCTCGAGGCTTCTTCGATTAATAAATAGTTAATTATTTTGGGTAAATTATTTAAAGCCTAAACTGCAAGAATATAATATTTTTGATTAAAAATAGAAATTTGTAGAAATTAGCTGGAATATTAATAGCATAATAAAAATGTGAAAAGTGTTGACACAAGATCCACAGAAAAATTGTAATATTAATAGATCGATAGAGTTGTGTTTGCACGAGAAAGAAATTCATCGTTACCATTTTGGAATCTCAATTAAAGAAGCCCCGTTCGTCATGAGGGAGCCGTAAAAGGTCCCGCGAGCGGTAAATAAAAGGTGGTGAACCCACCCTCTTCCCCGACCGGAAGAAGCTTGGCTCCCGGGACGGTCTTTTGATCGTTGCCCTCGTAATAACGCGTGAGACCGTGCACGCGTTCGACGTTCATTAAACGTTGAAAGCTCGCCGTGTTTGCTGAAAGCGAGGCGAATTTGCACGGTACGAGGCGAGGAGAGAGGGTTTGCTCTTACGCAACGACCTGCACACCTACCAACCCTGCAACGTTTACCGGCTTCGCAGATTTGAATTTCAAATGGGGTCTCGATACCTTTGCCAAAGGAAAAGGAAATCGGCCCTCGCCCAAGAACCCGCGGAACCAGCCCGCCCGGAAAACGCGAACGAACCTTCTTCGACGGTGAAATTTCAGCAGGAGAATTCGACTTCGTTTAAGAATTTAAGTGCTTCTTTTAGAATAGGAAAGAAAAAGGATAAGAGATTTTCATTTATTATTACACGAGAAAATCGAATGTGTCCACCGTCCGCGGGTGACATCCTTTGACACGACGACGATTTAACAAGGACGCGAGAAGTCGTTGGATCGAGACGAGGAGAAAGAACATTGTCGGTCTAAGAATAGAAAGGGTGGCATGATTTATGCTCGATTATTTATGTTCGTCGACTATCGTCGCGCAAGCTGCGCAGAGGATCGACGCTTATCGCTACGCGATCTATCGTCGATCTAACCACGTTTTACCCAACGTCCACCGGCACGTTTGCGTAATGGCTCATTCTTCTTTTATTCCTCGTATTTTTTCCGCTGTTGCGCAGAATTCTTTTATTACCGGCGGATAATGCAATTATTAAAAAGCTGGGTAATTTCTTTGGAAGAATTTAATTCGTATCGGAGATAGGATATTGTATGGACAGGTTGGTGGTTGCGGGGGTTATTAATGACCGACACGATAAATTTAATGATAGCTTTTAAGATTAATGGCTTACAGTCGTTGCTATAAGACTATAGCGGAGTGTAGAGATTTGTACTTAACTCTATAAGGGTGGAAAAGTAAGAAAAGTTAGAAAATTGGAAAACTTGGTTTTCAAAACATTCATCTTATTCATTCGATAAGATTTATGTACTGTTTCCTCAAACTTGTAAAGTCTTTGGATACTTATGGACGATAACGTACGTCGTATGATGTACGTGATTCGTGCCTGGAGCTCGAATAATTAATTAATCGATCAAGTCATCGGCGTGAATCAGCACGTTCGGTACTGAAACAACGACGGTTCCTTCGAGTCGATTCGTCAAAGTCGATGATCTCATCTCGGGAACTTACTGACGAAATGAATGCAAATGATGTTCATTAATCGTTGATTGAAGAAGCTGTAAGATGAATGAGAGGTTTGCGTCGATGAATAGATTTGTTTGGGAGTGGATTCGGTGTTTTCGAATTGATAGCTCACAGAACAATATTTCCGTGCTATATTGAATGCTTGAATCAGGTTTAAACGTGTCGTAATTAAAGCCGAAAATTATTTATAAATAGCAGTTCAAGTTCTGTTTTGATCTAATGATATTAATTAGAAATTTATTCGTCACAGTGTTCACAATTGCTTGTTATATGTGCAGATATTCGATTAATTGATAACCAAGTCAGGAAAATAATTACTGCAAATTAATTCAAGGAAAACCTATTAATAATACTGTATCTTTACATAAAATTAATTTTTTGTCAACCTTTCGACAATCATTTTTCCACTGAAAAATATGAAATAAAATTCAAATGATCAACAGCGATAAGGCGAATCGTTGGTTGCCAAGTGTTAACAATTTTTCATCACGGAAAAGCATCGCACGTGATTCTAATTATCGATCATTAAAGCCGTTGAATCACTTGTTTTTGTTAATATCTCGCTACCTGATCGCCGTGTCGGATCGTATCTGGCCGTTTTTACTTAGAATCTTCCAGCTATGTGGTTCGAGCATTGGGAACCTTCGCTTCAGCGTATAATGTGAGCGCAACAATGGTCTGTTTAAGCGGCAACTCACCATGGAAAACAGTCTAATTGCACGGATACGTTTAGATGCGGCTGTCTTCAGGAAACCGGCGTCAAAACCTGCCTGAACATTGCGAAATCCTTTCCGCGAACATCATCGCGATGATTTCTGTTGAAAACGTGTTCATTCAATGTCGTCCGATCAATGATGGTACCTGTTGAATGAAAATCGAAGCATCATCGATGCTATTTCAGTCATTTTATCATTTTCATATTAACACTTTGTTTACAACATAAAATTGAACATTGTTGTCTTATAACTTGACACCAGAACTATCAAACCAGTCTCAGCTTTTTTATTTTAAATTGCAAAATTTATTCAGATACTTTTAACAAAATGTATGCTAATTTTTATTAAGATAAAAGCTTGTACATTTCAATATATGTTTCTATCCATCTTCATTAATTTTTTATATTTTATTTTCAACTTAAAAGCAAATGTATATAAAACAAATACGGTGAAAAATTCGGAGGATGTTAACTTTTTATTCCTCCTTTGATCATTTATTAAAATTAACAAGCTTCGCTGCTTATGTTTTGTACTTTTATTCTGCGTAGCATAATATTTTCTTTTTTTATCTTTTCATATTTTAACATGATACTGTTTCATCTTTGTCAGTCGACGGTCGTCCGGGCCCCGCATAAATAACCCGAATACATATTTAATGAAAAATATAAACAGCTTCGTTTAGCATATATCATGGCAGAATTATTTTATCACGTTCCCCCGGACCGTTGTTATATATTTTTTTTTTCTCGGGAATCTGAATATCCATTTTCGAATGTTCATTTTCGGAGCCGCGACGGCTAGCGAGAGTTCAAATATTTGCGTATTCAGAGCCGTGTGCCGTTTGCATATCCATACGGGTATGCCCGCGATTATACACCGTGCCAGATTTCTCTTATCTGTCCCGAACCACTCTGAAATATTTACAATTTTTCGAAACACTCGATTTCGGTCTCGATTCTCGTCCGTGTGCTTCGATCGCACACAATTATTCGGCCCTTCGTAAACTATACAAAAATGAAGATTTCAAAGAATTTGAATTAATCGATTACCTGAAGTGTTTCAGAATGTGGAAGCATATAATTCTGGAAGATTTAATGGGGGTAGTAAGACACACCTAAATTGTAATTATTGAAGATTTCAAATTGGTACTTTGCATTATTAGCCTTGTCCACGGTTTGCTTTACCTTTTCTGAAAACGCAGAGAATTAACCCACTCTCAGTTACTTTTCAAACTTCAAATCATTCATCACAAATAATTCGTACATTTACTCCGGTTGTCATTGGGCAGATCATTGAAGGATGAAACAAAACCAAAAATAGAAATGTCCCTATAAAGCACTGTTTTACCGGGCTCGAACAATTTACATCGCGAAATACCGATATTCCCTCTTGGCAACACAATTTGTACCAGACAGTCTGCGGTCCAATTTCAAGCACGTGCTCGAAATCACAATAATTCAAAGCACGCGCTCAAACGATATAAAAAAACGAAAAATAAAAAAAAAAAGGTTCGGCTTTCGTTTAAGCCAAGTACGGTACAACTCGGGCTGGATTTAACGCGAGCGCGGGTCTCGATCATGCGACACTATAATTTGAAATTTTACGCCGACCATTACGGCCATTTACATTTAGATTAATCTGTCCAGAGGTGGCGAGCTAGATTTCGCTCGTTCGAACTCCCGTCGTGTGTTATTGATTATTCAAATACGTGAATATTCAAACGAGCCTCGCGTCGCTGGCCGCTCGCGAGGGCAGCCTTTAAGTATACCCTTTCCTCCGCGACGAAACCCGATCCAGAATCTTTTCGTATTTGCATTTATATTGTGGCGATTAAACAAACGACACTGGAACGAAAATTAACCCGTGTCCTAATAATCGAAACGTCCACGGCTGTCTCGTAATTGGGGTGTACCGATTGATTTAATTGGATCGCTCGGGAACAAGAAGGAAATGTGATTTATTGACAGCGCGGAATGACACGTTGAATAATCGTATTTAAAGCGTATCGATCGCTGTTCTTTAACAGGTTTTACACCTTAAAAATTTGATCGCGGCAATCGATCGCCACGGAATCGCGATCATAATTCATTCACTTTACGTACAATCAACATCTATTATTTTCTATTTGATTGAAGGTGTGCGCCTTCGATAAACGTCCCAGACTATGAAGTTAATGAAAGTTTATTTATTTAAGACACCAGCAGATAATTTAGAGCCGCGTTTTTAATGGAATAATAATCTTGTCCAAATGTTGATAAATAATTAATGGCGATGTATCTTATTAAAAAACTGATGATTTATAGCTTTGCATTAAAGCTCCCTCTTTTCGATTAGTTATTAATTAGTTATTTCCACTCGATTGTCCCTTCTGAGAGGACAAGAGAATAAAATTAACAATAAATATTAATCTTCTGAAATGGAAGAAATTAATTTGAAAGATTATCTCCATCAACGACAGTCAAAAAGATGCTGCCTTAATTAGGCGACTTAATTAACGATTTAACGGTACCGTTGGTTTCCGGAAGTCGCCGGGCCCTCGCCGGAAAGTATTCGATCCCACGAGCGCGCTCATCCTCTTCTTTCTTTTTTCTAGCGGAATCACGGATCGTCTTTATCGAGATTATGGTCGAAAACGGACCGCGATGCTTTTATTTCCTGTATTTTTTCGCGCGTCTTACGGTTCTCCTGTCGAATTGCCGATAACACCGGAAATCGTGAGAGAAATTAATCGTCGAACGAACGGTTGTTCAGTTTTTGTCCAGTAATTACAATATTCAGCAAACGAAAGATGTATACAGATTCTAATTGGATAAAAGTTCACAAATTATGCCCGGTTCGATTAAATCGCGCCGTTCGTGATTTAATGTTCCCCGAGTTCCATAGAAAGTCCCAGTTACCGTACAATTAATCCCCCCAATCTCGTTCTTCTTCTTCTTTTTTTTTTTTCATCGCACGATTTACCCCGGTCTTAAGAAGCAATTACGCGTTTGCTGATATATGGTGGGCCGAAACGACCGGCAAAAAAACGGCCATTTTAATGTTATAGCGATTCGAGATCGGGGAAAAAAAGCGGAGAAACGATCGTGGAATTATTCTGCTAAACGGTCCGGCTAAAATTCTTATAATGATCTATGAAATCGAAGCGATTTAACTCGTGGAACCGGAATTGTAATTGAATAAGATCAATTAGATCGACTTGGAATTGGAATATGTATTATAATTAAGATCAGGAGTCTAATTCGTGAAATGAAACAACTAAAATATTAGAATAGATTCAGGAATTCAAGATTGATAATAATCTAAAGTGTTACACAGCACGAATGTTGGATCTCCATTTAATTATCTAATTTATATTTCATTAGAATTTGCTTTGAACTTCACACTTGAAAGATAAATGTTTTTTATTCCCCTACGTACAAAAAAATCTCATTCGTTGATCATTAATAGCGATTACCTCTGTCATTAATAACACTTACTTTTCAATTTTAACCAAATTCTAATGTAAGATCATTCTTTATCCTGCCAAAGGTCACTACCTACCTCTGTGATTTAACCCCTTCCACTCGATCGTCCCCTCTGGGGGGACATACAAGGAATGCAGGTGATTTTTAACGTTAGAACTGCCGGGTTTCTTATTTTGTATTATAAAATTTATCAAGTTGTTTAAGACAACTCAAGTTTATCCCTTATCTGTTCTACTTTCTATTTTATTTTCAATTCATCGCGTTACAGCATCGACCGCGATTATGACTTTATTCCCTGATGATTTTCGATGATTCCGTCGGACGGAACGTTATCCCACGGTGGGTATGCAAGCTTCCCGCGTTAAAAGCACCCCCGGTGCCACGGGGGGTCAAGTGGTCGAACTGCAATTTCGGTAATTTCGCACGCGAGCCTTGAGTTATCGAACCCTGCTCGGCCGTGAAGGGCGGACCACGGGAAGCCTACGCGTTTAGCCGACCCGCCCTTCGCCTCTTCCACCCCCATGATCTTGCAGATTGTGCCAGCCGCGGGGGGAGGTGGGCAGGGTGGGACGAGGCAGGAGATCGTTCTCGATACCGAGGTTCCATCCTTGGCCCGGGTCATCAACAGATTCGACGGGAGGTCGGCGACGCGCAAGAAAGAACCGAGACCGTCTTTGTGCCGGTGTCGGGACATGAATGGATGACTTCGCGAACGAAAAAAGGGAAGTTTCGAACAAATTGAATTCGTGATCGAGGTGATGAATATGGAACACTCGTGATATGGATCGGTGAGGATCTTCAGAATTGTTAATCTGTTCTCCTCCTTAACCCTTTGCTTAAATAATCACAGAGACAATTTTTCATAAACGGAAACCAAAGATATTTAATTTCCATCAACTTTGAATTTGAATTTTTATTCTCGAGTTATGGGAGTTTTTGTTAAGTTTAGTTTACAATCTAAAGAGCAGCGCGACTCGAACCCTGAAATTTTCCATTGAAAACACTTACCGGCGATTCGCACGCTTCTTCCCCCATTGATCTCTCGAAAACACACGTTTCCGCACGATCGCCACTAGCCAAGAGAGTATCGTTCCCTCGGCTGTGCGAGACGCACACGAGAAGCCCCGGGTAAATTATCGAACGGGAGGAGGTCCATCTATTCTCGAATATCACGAAACGCGTAATTGTCCCGAATTCAAGCGTCCATTCGAGCCGGCGAAAATAAAACGTTCTACTACCATCGGGAACGCAAATCATCATCAGCGTCTTTCGGGCACACGCGATTCGTAACACGGACGATAAAAAGAGGGGAAAATAAATCAACAGGAGCGACGTTCCTTGTAACGAAGACGATTCGGGTTGAGCTGGCATAACGTACCCGAAATACACTCGGCTCGAAACTGGTTAATGAGTATCGTTATAATAATCTCCGCCTTCCCGCTGTGGACCAAAGTAGACGGTCGTTCGAGGCCGGGGGACCAGTTTCCAAAGGGGTTGGAAACGGGTCCGTGCACCCCGTTGTATCGTGAAAGCTGATCTGCTCAAAGCGTATTTATTCGAGACGGTGTCTCGGGAACAGGTATCGCAAATTATATCTGAAACAGAGCAAATTGCATCTCAAATAACGTGTTCCGCTCGACTTTTCTTTATTACATTGTTTTGCAGAGGGGACGAAATCGTTCGTTTATTCGAGGGAACAGGTTGAGAAATCGATACCGTAGATCTTCTAATGAGTCGTGTGTTTTAGTCGCGTTATCTTGTAACGTGGTTGCAACAGGGTATCTTTAACGTCGGGTCGTGTCTTAAAGTGGCAAACGAGACACGGTTAATCGGGGAATTAAGATAACCTCAAAACATAGTACAAGTTCTACGTACTCAATTACACGGGTAGATAATACGATAAGGCCTCATAACATGTGTAATTTGCAAAATTGAGCACCTTGAGAAAATAATAAAATACATGGCTGAGAATATTAAATTTTTAAAGCAAGGTTTCATTTACTTGGTGGTGTAATAACTAGAGCAATTTAGGAGGGAGTTGTTCAATCAACAAGTATTTTAGGAAACATCCATGTTAAATTATTTGCCACTACGATATCTTAAATTATTAATATGCTAATTCTAAGAGCAAAATTGGAACACAATATTTTTCAAAAAAGAATCAGAATTCTATTTCAATCGTCCCAGAATAATTAACCCCCCCAAAAAAAGAAGGAGCAGATTCAGGGAAGTCTCGTTACGACGAGGCAACGACCGAATCGAAGGCGGAGGCGACGGGGGGTTGTTTTCGGCAGGAGGATAATTAAATTTCGACGAGAAACCTTTCTCTCAGTCAGACGTCGATGTACGTAACGAGCGTTCGTATTATCCTCGAGTAGAAGGATCGTGAGAGAGGATGAACCGGCGAAGACGAAAGTTGAGATGTTCTACCCGATGCGAAACGCCTCGCTCGTTAATAGATCTCGCTAAAGGCGAGCCATTAAAGCCATAATGGCCGGGGAAATCCTGCTGCGATGGAATAATATCCTGGGTCCCTTCAGCCCGTAACAACGGGACGGGGTGATATTGGGGTACAGATAGAAATTCGGTACGATACAACACGAAAAATCGATGCAACGACCGCTTAAAAATCGTTTCAAACGAGTAACAATTATATGGTTTCTGTTGCCAATTGGTGATTAAATTCACGACATACCCCTAAATTTAATTCCAAAATTAATTTATTTAAGCTTCTGAAATTTTTGGAATTTTCTTGATGTTACTTCTTTTTCTTAATTATATTTAATCAAATTTAATTCGAAAAGTGGACTATCAATAACTAATGTGACAATAAATCCAATTCAAACTCTAATCCACTTACCATTAAAAAATCATTTAACAACTCCGTTAATCCTCCGGTTAACGGCGAACAGGGATTCATTATGGATCGAGCGCACAAACGTGAAAACATCTTACCGGGAAAATGAAAACCGTTGTATGAAAAATCGAGCACCCGTTGGAAAGTTAATCCGCGAGGTGTGAGATCGATCGTAACACGAGACTGAGCCATCGGTTTGTATTTAAATGCGCGTGTACCGTTTTCCTCTGTTTCTTTTTTATTCCTCGCTCGCTTAATTATTCTTTCCACGGAATCAGAATACATCGTTAATCACGAGCAAGATCCCCGACCTATCGTAACATTCCCGAAACCTGTCATTGCTAATAGAATATGTTAATTGGATGACTCGGTAATGAGAAGGTCGTAGCCACGAACCGTTTAGCGATTCTTAACGCGAAATTTTTCTCATTATACCAGGGAATAATTTCGTTTAAAAATATCCTCCCTAATTGATGCGGTCCTTGAATTAACAACAGGAGCTTTAACAAAAATTAGCAGGAATCGTCCGTTTTTGTACGAAATATTAAATCGCTCGAGGCGAGGGAACTTCTTCCGTGTTCGATCGCGTTTCGACGAAATTTGGAAAGTTTCTCGATCGTGTAATTACATCGCGGGCTGGTACCGTTAGACGACAAAACGTCGATCATTTTATTCGACGATTTCTAATAACAGTGCCAGGAATTCGTGTACCGATCACGCGACGATTAGACACAAAATATGGATGAAACGGTGGAATTTCTAGCCGAAAAATAAACATTTCTGAGAAAGAGATTTTGAACCCGTTAACTGAACAGTGTGTTTCTCAAGAAGTGTATCGTTCCATTTCCATTGAGAGGAATATGAAAATAAAGAACATCGTATAATATTTGCATTCAGTTCAGAATTTATTACATAGAATATTTTCAATTCAGAATAATCCATGATAATTTTAGAATTTTAAATTTAAATACATGGTGTTAGGAATTAAATAATAGAAAAGTTATTTCATTTCATTTTTAATTTCACTTTTCTCCGCCAGTAACATAATATACCATATAATTTATTGAATAAAGGGGTATTTTAAATTTCTTGATTAAAATGTATTTAGGGCAAAAGTTTTCAGGGTACACTATTGATTAAACCCCCATTTATTGGATAGTAGAATTTCCCATACAATTCTATTAATATTAAATTTCACAAGTCCCCGGATAACCACATCCTTCCATCGCAATAAAATTTCAAATTAAACGAAATGAAGTTCCAGCAGCTTACGTGTTACAACCTATAATATCAATCAATCTTCAAAATCAGTTCCTTCCAAAAAGAGGACAAGACTCTTACACATTTTATTTTCATTATCACCAATCATATGATTTATCGTATCATTGGTGAGCCCGTTTAAACGATCCACGAAACTTTTTTCTCTCTCTCCTACCCAAACCCCCCTGCAAGATTATCAACGACGATATAATTGCATCAACCAGGTGAATCGATGCAGAGGAGCGATTAAATTCCGTGGATAATTCCGGAGTTCCTGCGATCAAGGGAAAAAAGAATCGATAGAAAGACGGCAACAGAAGAAGCAGAAGAAGAAGAAGAAGAAGAGAGGTAAGAAAAATTGAAGCAATAATGAAGGCTCACGAAAGGATTGGCAGAAGAGGGGTCGTCATCCTCGAGGATCCTTGGACGAGGCTGGCTCTTTTGCCCGATTACAGTTAACCTATTTGGAGGTCGATGCTCGACAGGCGAACGCGATAAAAGGTGCTCGAAATTTTCGACCAGCCTCGGCCAACTTGGCCCGGGCATTAACGTGTAATATATCGAGGTCTTTTCTTTTTGTTCTTCCTTTAAATAAAAACACCGAGAACTACGAGGATGCGCCGATCCTCTCGATGATCTCGCCGCGAGAGATTAAAGCTTCTCCTCTTTCGTGATTCTCGACATCATCGATTTTTATCCCGGTCGTTCAACGTGAAAATGGTATGAAATTAAAGTTATTTTTGGATATAATGCAAAGAACGTTGAAACTCTTTCATCGCCGTTACAGCCTGTAAGAGGATAAAAAGTCCGCCTATTCTGTGCTGTAGGCGTGTTTGGGCGTGCAGGTAATTTCGCCAATTGTTAATTATTCTACTTTCCAAATACTTCGTGTCGACTTTGAACATTCTTCTTCCGGGAGGATAGAGGGTTAAATTCAATTTTAGAATCTTTTATAAACTATAAATTTGTCTAACTTCAACGTCGTCGTTCAGTAATTAATACCACAATTAATTTAAAATATATATCTTATTAGTTAATAAAATTTTCACGGGACACCGTTTCGCGAAACGTTAACGTTTATGGTAATTAATGCAAGTGCTCTCTAGTTTTTGACTGAACTGTGTGATTAGACCTTTTTTTGGAAACAATTGGCTCGACGTCGTTGAACCGGATTTTTGGCAAAAAGCAACGAGGCGTTTCGGCGGCCAAAGGCGGTCCCACGATTAAGTCCGCTGCTTCCTCGAGTGTAAATTGTTCCATTCATTGCGATGCGAACGGTGTTTGCGTTTTAATGTTTGAACGACTGAAAGGCACGGCCGAAACCTGAACGATGTGTGAACTGAGAGATCGTGGAACGAGATCGTTGAACGATGATTTTGGCTACCGGCGAATTTTAATGCTTCCGATGATCCTTTCTTCCTTTTTTTTCTCGCTAACAAGAATTCGCTTGATGTGTCTGACCTCTGATATCAACAAAACTGTAAGCGGTTAATTACCGATCATTTAGTCAAAATGTTATAACATTAATCCCTGCAATATCTGCCAAGGGGTGGATAACTTTACGCCCCTTGTGTTAATATTTAAGCTTTGAGACTTGCAAAATAGTTTATTCCTCAAATGTAGAAATTAAGAAATTTGGAAATAAGGATTTGGAAACTTATAGAAGTTTGTTAAAAATTACAAAAGTTCAAAAATTAAGAAACTGAGAAACTAAGAAATTTAAAAATTAACAAATGGTCGGCACTTAAGTACTTTGGTACCAACCTGTTCGCTAAAAGAATTAAGAAACCCTGTGAGATTCTGTTATTAATCATCTTAAATATCACGGATTATCAATTTTAATGATAGCACGGTTCCAGTCTAATTGAATTACGGTAAGAAAAGAAAAGGAAGAGAAAAAAGAAAGAATGGCACGCAAATTCCTATGAGACGCACCTGCGTGACTCTGTCGGCATTCCAGACGAGGACGATATCGTGATCGACTAAGGTGAAGCACACGTTGTTATACAACACAACGGCCTTGAAACGCATAATCGTTGTCCGCACCTTTACGTCGGCTTTGCCGCCTTCAATCCCCTTCCGTTTCTATGTTTTCTCAAACCCACGTTCGTCAACCTCTTGAACTCGATTCCATTAAACTTCTATACAGTATTTAACAAACTACTGTTATATATTTACGTGACGGTCATACATTTCGTAGAATTTACAGTTTCTGCCATTTTATGCGTTTCTTTTCTTGGAATAATAGAATAAATTCAATAAATTGTACTTTGAGGTGATAGACGTCAAGGACTAAGAAATAAATCAATAATTCTTCTTTTCTTACTTTTATTATAATAATGATTAGTATCGAAATACAAGGTTATGTTAATTTTTTATGACTGGAAGAATTGTACGATGCATCGCGTCATGTTCTATGCAGCGATCGAAGCATTGAAATCACCAGTGTTAAGACCACGAGTGCTAGGAATAATTCAGTGAAATTCACTAGAAAATCAATAAACTTTAGAACGAACGAAGAAAACTAATAAGAAATTTCTTCAATATCATTTTCCTTTCAAATCCAAATTCTATTTTGAGACAAAGTATTCAGAAAAATTGCAAATTGAACGATCAAAATTTCTGCCTATTACTCAAAACTCCTAACCTATTTTTCTAATAAAATCAATAATCATATCTAAGAAGAATATTTAGTTAGACAAAAGTCGGTAACGTACGGCCTGTTGTTATTCACACGAGCGTAATGTGGCACGCGATGCGCTCGGGATCCGCTCGTTTGCTTTTACATTAACCCGGTGCATTCCTGCGTAAGAGTAACCTAAGTACCCTCGAACAACACGGGTTCATTGAATTTCACGCGAGCCTCCTTGTCATCGTGCCGCGAAAATTGGATCTTCCGGCCACGCCACGAATGCCTGGCATTTTTCAAATATTCCTCGCTCCGGTACAAGAATTTCCTCGCGATAAAAATAACTTTTATCGCTTTATCGTGGGACAAAGATTACACAATAGAAAATTGAACCCTCCCCCGGCTAGAAATTAAAGTTTAACATAGAAACTCGAAATTTGCATTCTCGCCGATCAGAAACCCCACATTCGAATGCAGAACGAAAAGAGGGGGAAAAAAAGGACCTTGCCCAAACTTTGCCCATCTCGAGCGACGTGCCGGCCGTTCCGCTCCTCGCCCTTCCCCGTTACCTTCCCCCGTCTGACGGCAATTAAAACATTCCTCCTTAACCGCTCCAGCGGCAAAATAGAATAAACCATCGTCGGAAAGGGAAGGAAGAAGGAAAGAGCGGCGAGCAGAAGGAACAATAAGAGTCGAAACGCCATGAGCCTGACGCGGCTAACCCCCCATTATAATGGCGAATATCGCGCGAGCCTGATGTATGGTGCAATTGCTCGCTCAACATAGTAGAATGCGAGCGGTCTGCCTTAAAAAAGAGAGAAAAAGAATAACCAAGAGGAGCGGCGGAAGGGTGGGATAAGGAGGACTGGTCCCTCCTCGATTCACCAAATAATTGATGCACGTTCGAGCCTCCGCCAGGGTTCGACGGGTAATGATGGGGGGGGGGGGGGGTGGGGAGGTTCAAGCCCCGCGGTTGTTGCATCCTCGCCCCGTTGCCGTGCGGTTCACGGTCTTCCAGCACCATGTTAAATTGGATCGCCGTGAAAAATGAACGGGGCGAACGCGTGTTTCGGACGTCGCCGTTTAGGAGCCTCTATATTACATCCAGACACCGCTGATAATGCGGCGTCCACCGCACAAACGGCGCAATCAGCCGTCGCTCGGTTATTTTGTCGCCTTTAACGCGCCGTGTAAAACTGACCCCGTGCGCTCTTAACGAACGGGCCACCTCCTCGCCCCCCACCCACGGGCCGCTGGAGCACCTCGACCGAGATTATTCATCGAACAGGCGCGGGTAACGAAGACGTATGGGGTGGAAATGATGCGGGCCGAGCTTTTTCGAAAAAGCGACGATGATGCTCCGTTAAACGAACATCGGTTATCCTTTGATAGCGGGAGAAGAGGATCGCGCCGGGATTGAAGATCGGGATCGTGGCGGCTACGTGGGAACTCTCTCGGTCGGAGGCTAAAGGTGAGCCCGCAATTGTGCATAACGCCGCGTAAGGGTGCCAGATGTATTTCATGAGATAAAATTAGGGGATTGGGAGATGTTAGAATCGGAATTCTGTATTCTTGCAGATTATTGTACTAATTGTACTAGTAATTAGTAATTCAGCAAATGTCTTATCACTAGAAATACCAAACGGTTCCAAATTTCTTATTTTATATTACACAATCTATCGAAATGCTTTTATTAAAATGTAGGCTAATTTCTACTATGATAAGTTTTCTGTTTTCTATTTTATTTTTAATTTAAAAGTTCTTAGTCCTCAATTTCTATTTCCACCTCTTCTCATGTTTTATTTATACTACGGATCTAATGTACACTGTAACGGAAGGGTGTTAATGTAGTTAATATTTTTTTCAAGAAAATTCTACGAAAAAGCGTCTGGCCCCCGTCCAAAAACTCTTCTGATTTTTCCTGGACGATTAGAAAATCGTGGCACGTCGATGCACGGATACTTTTTTGGTTAGAAACATTCAAATTTCACGGAGTGAGCAGAAATAGCGGGATTGCGGCGGCTGAACGATAGCGTGGATTAACATTCACCCGGCAATCGCGCGAGGTATTTCGATAATTCGACAGAGACGTGTCGTCGATCGTGATCGGCGAACGAATTCGCGAAACGAGGTGAACAGTGTGTCGAACCGATGTCCCACGAAACATTGATGTCACCGAATTATCATTCCTCTCTTCCTCGATCGCCGAAGTGTCTCTCGCGATCGCATAACGTATCTCTCTCCACATATCTAATGAAATCGAAGTTCGGTCACGATCCGTACATTTCGTTCTTTTTCGAAGAATTTCTACTTCGATCGAAACTTCGACGGCCCTCAGATCCACAGAGTTCGATAATCGTTGCTCCAGGAATCGAATTCGCTCTTTTCCCACCGACACTGTTCGCACATGAATCGCGCTGTTCATTCAAGTACTTCTTAACCAACTTTTATCCTTTCAAGATTATTGCCACAAAATTCAATTTTCCTTCAATTCTATTATAATCGAATGATTAATAAAGAAATAAATTAAAAGGCAATATTATTCTATAAATAGGGTTAATTCTAGGGGGGTTATAAAATAAAATATTACAAATTGATTCGATACACTTTATAATTTGCTCTGCCCCGAAAAGTGTCCTATTTAATCTGAGGATCCTTGAATCGCTAAACTCACTTAGAAAAGAAAGGGTTATTTGAGCATTCGTTGGATCTCGAGGTTGTCGTCGCGCGGTTCACGCGGTTCACAGCCGGCAATCGTCCGTGCAAGCAAGATGGTGACGGCGTTGCCGGTCGCCTGGGCAATTAATCGAATAATGGCACGAAAATAGCCCGTCAGGCGGATTTTTCCGTGGACGAGGGGGGAGGAGGTCGTCGACCCTGATAGCAAAGGTTCGCGTCGGTATCACCGCGCGAGAATGTCGAATGGAATTACGTCAAGGGAAACATCCTACTCTTGTCGGGTTTACCGTTTCGCGGTTCGACCACAGACGTCCCTCCTCTTTCCGTCTCTGTGTGGAAGCAACGCAAAGGCCTAAAGGTTACAAACGCACTGACCCATGCGTGTCACCGTTATTCCCATTGATTTTTTTCCTCTCTCTCTCTCTCTCTCTCTGTCTTTCTCTCCCTTCCCCACTTTCTTGCTCGCTCGCCGACTTCCCGCCACGAAAAATCCTCCAGTTCGAACAGGAATCGACCGACAAATACTCCTCCCGCCTGTGTATACGTATACAGGGTGGTCGTGGAAAAAGGAGAACTCACCCCTTGACTTGGCCACGCGCCATCTGCTAGATTGATTCGTTTCGTGAGGGATCATACAAATATTTGTAACTGTTACCAGTATAGCAGAATCAATATTTATTTATTCTTTTATTAGATGTATTCTGTGATTAATTTAGTTCACGATGTCTTCAGAAAAGGCACTCTTATCATTTGGCTTAATAATTATTTCAAAGCGAGTCGGTTAATTTAATATCTGGTAAAATAGATAGTAGGCTAAGTTAATTATTACACGTAACCATTAATGCCTAATTAAATAATGGAACTTCTTTCCGCTAGATGGCAATTTTTCCTAGTGAATCCAACCATACCCGACGCTAATGTTTTCGTATAACAATCAGACGATTACTGCTCCTCCAAGTGAACAGTACTTTTTCAGGTTCTTAATTTTTTCAGATCACCCAGTATAGAGTGTCTATTCGTGGCCTCTAGAACAAGGTGCACGAGGCGAGGCATCGTGGCTAACGTGCACGGTTATTGGTTCACGATGCCACGAATCATACCGTCATTATCTTATGTGGTACATGGGAAGCCACGGTCAGAGGTTTTCCAGAGATGCTGATCCTAGGTTGTTCGTCTCCCCCTCCCACTCCTTTCTCTCTTTCGTTGACCCCCATGTCGCATTTGCATGATTGACGGGCCCCGTGTATATGCGTGATGACCGACGATCAGACGCATCGATAACCGACGTATATACCCGATGATCGAACGTGGCTATCGCGGCTTTAAGCGCCTCTAATTGGGAACGAGAGGCTGGATTCCTTCGTTCATCCTGCTTGAGACGTTGTTAAGTGGGAAACGGGGGATGAAGATGCTGTTGCTCGCTCCGAACAGGGTGGAAATTAACGGGGATTGTTCGGCTTCGAGTGCTGAAGGGAGTTTGGTGGTAAGGTATTTCGAACTGTGTTCTCGAGTTACTAAAAATACTAAAGTAGGGTAGGTACTTTTGAACTTGTACACTCGACCCTTTTATAACACAGATAGACAAAACCCTTTACTCTATGATTATATGACAACTGCGTTAGCCAGAAATAAATATAATAATAATTAACCCCTTGCGCTCGAGTGGTGTCTTTCAGGCGACACACGTAATTAATTAGGATATTTCAAAATGTAAAATTTAAGAGTTATTTATATTAGAATGTAAATTAAAGTAAATAGGTCGTAAACCTAAATAAGGCTTTTAAATTTTGGAAGCTTTATATTTATAAAACTGTACCATCACAGCAAAATCAACTATTTATTTTACAGAATCGCAGTCTTAGCCCCGAGGTGTATTTTTCTTATCGTCCCCTTAGCCATCGAGACGCATCCATATAACTCGATTCCTGCCCGATAAATCAGCAACTATTTGCACCCCCGTAACCGGCCTCTTTACGCGTCGTTAAATCGTGGCTCCAGTATTTCCTCGAGGAAGCTCCGAGACAAGATGGGTTTTCCCTTCGCCGTTGAGGAAATCGTCGAAGAAGAAGAGACAAACAGGGGACATTAACAAGAGGATGTGATAGAAAAATGAAGATGTGTGCATTGTGTGATTATATATTGCGTAAAAGTTTATAATGTTTGCTGCTATTAATCAATGTCTGTAATGATATGTATGTATGTAATGATGATATGTATGTATCTTGTGAATACTTTAAATTGTAACAATTAAAATAATGTAGAAAGAAAGATAACAATAAACAAATGAAATGCAACAATAATGTATTTATTTCACGCGCCTCCCAAACCGAATTCCAAAACTTTCCTACTCTTTCCTTCGTGCCACTTCTCGGAATTTTTGGGACGTCAAATTCCTGGAATTTCGGAAACTTAAACTCAGAAACCAAGAATCTGGCGCTTGCCAAATTGTATCAGGAGAATATGATGTGCCAGGAGGTATATACTTCGTGTCACTTCTTGGAATTTTAGTGACATCAAATTCCAGGAATTTCCGGGAACTTGGACTCAGAAACCAAGGATTTAATTAATAATCGGAACTTAGATACCAGTTGTATCAATTCTATAACAAATCCGATTATAAATTAAAGTTGTATACATAGTGCGCAAAATTACAATTGTAAACGTTAGTTGTAAATAATTTAATAACTATTCTAAAGCTCAATGTATAATAAATAATTTAGTTTATTGAATAAATGCAGATTTTCAAAAATAACACAGAACTCGTTTATTTATTTAAATAAATCTCTCTTGATATCCTTATCCCATAAATAATTTCAGAAAATAATGAAAATTAGCAATAGCAAATCGAAGACTATAAAATTTAAATTCACCGAATTTCGGATCCCGAAATTGTATCAGGAGAACATGATGTGCCAGGAGGTATTCTTCGTGCCACTTCCCAGAATTTTAGTGACGTCGAATTCCAGGAATTTCCGGGAACTTGGACTCAGAAACCAAGGATTTAATTAATAATCGGACCTTAGATATCTGTTGTATCAATTCTATAACAAATCCGATTATAAATTAAAGTTGTATACATAGTGCGCAAAATTACAATTGTAAACGTTAGTTGTAAATAATTTAATAACTATTCTAAAGCTCAATGTATAATAAATCATTTAGTTTATTGAATAAATGCAGATTTTCAAAAATAACCCAGAACTCGTTTATTTATTTAAATAAACCTCTCTTCATATCCTTATCCTATAAATAATTTCAGAAAATAATGAAAATTAACAATAGCAAATCGAAGTCTATAAAATTTAAATTTACAGAAATTTCGGATCCCGAAATTGTATCAGGAGAACATGATGTGCCAGGAGGTATTCTGCGTGTCACTTCCTAGAATTTTAGTGACGTCGAATTCCAGGAATTTCCGGGAACTTGGACTCAGAAACCAAGGATTTAATTAATAATCGGACCTTAGATATCTGTTGTATCAATTCTATAACAAATCCGATTATAAATTAAAGTTGTATAGATAGTGCGCAAAATTACAATTGTAAACGTTAGTTGTAAATAATTTAATAACTATTCTAAAGCTCAATGTATAATAAATCATTTAGTTTATTGAATAAATGCAGATTTTCAAAAATAACCCAGAACTCGTTTATTTATTTAAATAAACCTCTCTTCATATCCTTATCCTATAAATAATTTCAGAAAATAATGAAAATTAACAATAGCAAATCGAAGTCTATAAAATTTAAATTTACAGAAATTTCGGATCCCGAAATTGTATCAGGAGAACATGATGTGCCAGGAGGTATTCTGCGTGTCACTTCCTAGAATTTTAGTGACGTCGAATTCCAGGAATTTCCGGGAACTTGGACTCAGAAACCAAGGATTTAATTAATAATCGGACCTTAGATATCTGTTGTATCAATTCTATAACAAATCCGATTATAAATTAAAGTTGTATACATAGTGCGCAAAATTACAATTGTAAACGTTAGTTGTAAATAATTTAATAACTATTCTAAAGCTCAATGTATAATAAATCATTTAGTTTATTGAATAAATGCAGATTTTCAAAAATAACCCAGAACTCGTTTATTTATTTAAATAAACCTCTCTTCATATCCTTATCCTATAAATAATTTCAGAAAATAATGAAAATTAACAATAGCAAATCGAAGTCTATAAAATTTAAATTTACAGAAATTTCGGATCCCGAAATTGTATCAGGAGAACATGATGTGCCAGGAGGTATTCTGCGTGTCACTTCCTAGAATTTTAGTGACGTCGAATTCCAGGAATTTCCGGGAACTTGGACTCAGAAACCAAGGATTTAATTAATAATCGGACCTTAGATATCTGTTGTATCAATTCTATAACAAATCCGATTATAAATTAAAGTTGTATACATAGTGCGCAAAATTACAATTGTAAACGTTAGTTGTAAATAATTTAATAACTATTCTAAAGCTCAATGTATAATAAATCATTTAGTTTATTGAATAAATGCAGATTTTCAAAAATAACCCAGAACTCGTTTATTTATTTAAATAAACCTCTTTTGATATCCTTATCCCATAAATAATTTCAGAAAATAATGAAAATTAACAATAGCAAATCGAAGACTATAAAATTTAAATTCACAGAATTTCGGATCCCGAAATTGTATCAGGAGAACATGATGTGCCAGGAGGTATTCTGCGTGTCACTTCTCGGAATTTTCGGGACGTCAAATTCCTAGAATTTCGGAAACTTAAACTCAGAAACCAAGAATCTGGAGTTTGCCAAATTGTATCAGGAGAATATGATGTGCCAGGAGGTATTCTTCGTCCCACTTCTCGGAATTTTAGTGACGTCGAATTCCAGGAATTTTCGGGAACCCCTTTTGCGAAACCAAGTTCCGGATTTCGATTAATCGAACTGCGAATACCGACATGTAGCACACCGTTGAATTCGTCTCGGTGCCCGCTATCAGATTCTGCAGAGAAAACTATAGCATCTCATTTAAAAAAACTACATTGACCTTCAGATCTCGTCTATTTCCCAACCCAGAGGAAAATACTTATTACCGCATGATGCACCCCATTTTGTCAAGCAACTTTTGTATGAACATATTTTTAATAACTACAACTCCTTCCGAAATATCCTCCTGTAATCACTTAAGTTGGACACCCTGTAGATTCACCTTTGTCGAAACCAAATTCCCGGTTTTGAGAAATGTATCAGGAGAATATGATGTGCCAGGAGGTATTCTTCGTGCCACTTCTCGGAATTTTAGTGACGTCGAATTCCAGGAATTTTCGGGAACCCCTTTTGCGAAACCAAGTTCCGGATTTCGATTAATCGAACTGCGAATACCGACATGTAGCACACCGTTGAATTCGTCTCGGTGCCCGCTATCAGATTCTGCAGAGAAAACTATAGCATCTCATTTAAAAAAACTACATTGACCTTCAGATCTCGTCTATTTCCCAACCCAGAGGAAAATACTTATTACCGCATGATGCACCCCATTTTGTCAAGCAACTTTTGTATGAACATATTTTTAATAACTACAACTCCTTCCGAAATATCCTCCTGTAATCACTTAAGTTGGACACCCTGTAGATTCACCTTTGTCGAAACCAAATTCCCGGTTTTGAGAAATGTATCAGGAGAATATGATGTGCCAGGAGGTATTCTTCGTGCCACTTCTCGGAATTTTAGTGACGTCGAATTCCAGGAATTTTCGGGAACCCCTTTTGCGAAACCAAGTTCCGGATTTCGATTAATCGAACTGCGAATACCGACATGTAGCACACCGTTGAATTCGTCTCGGTGCCCGCTATCAGATTCTGCAGAGAAAACTATAGCATCTCATTTAAAAAAACTACATTGACCTTCAGATCTCGTCTATTTCCCAACCCAGAGGAAAATACTTATTACCGCATGATGCACCCCATTTTGTCAAGCAACTTTTGTATGAACATATTTTTAATAACTACAACTCCTTCCGAAATATCCTCCTGTAATCACTTAAGTTGGACACCCTGTAGATTCACCTTTGTCGAAACCAAATTCCCGATTTTGAGAAATGTATCAGGAGAATATGATGTGCCAGGAGGTATTCTTCGTGCCACTTCTCGGAATTTTAGTGACGTCGAATTCCAGGAATTTTCGGGAACCCCTTTTGCGAAACCAAGTTCCGGATTTCGATTAATCGAACTGCGAATACCGACATGTAGCACACCGTTGAATTCGTCTCGGTGCCCGCTATCAGATTCTGCAGAGAAAACTATAGCATCTCATTTAAAAAAACTACATTGACCTTCAGATCTCGTCTATTTCCCCACCCAGAGGAAAATACTTATTACCGCATGATGCACCCCATTTTGTCAAGCAACTTTTGTATGAACATATTTTTAATAACTACAACTCCTTCCGAAATATCCTCCTGTAATCACTTAAGTTGGACACCCTGTAGATTCACCTTTGTCGAAACCAAATTCCCGGTTTTGAGAAATGTATCAGGAGAATATGATGTGCCAGGAGGTATTCTTCGTGCCACTTCTCGGAATTTTAGTGACGTCGAATTCCAGGAATTTTCGGGAACCCCTTTTGCGAAACCAAGTTCCGGATTTCGATTAATCGAACTGCGAATACCGACATGTAGCACACCGTTGAATTCGTCTCGGTGCCCGCTATCAGATTCTGCAGAGAAAACTATAGCATCTCATTTAAAAAAACTACATTGACCTTCAGATCTCGTCTATTTCCCAACCCAGAGGAAAATACTTATTACCGCATGATGCACCCCATTTTGTCAAGCAACTTTTGTATGAACATATTTTTAATAACTACAACTCCTTCCGAAATATCCTCCTGTAATCACTTAAGTTGGACACCCTGTAGATTCACCTTTGTCGAAACCAAATTCCCGGTTTTGAGAAATGTATCAGGAGAATATGATGTGCCAGGAGGTATTCTTCGTGCCACTTCTCGGAATTTTAGTGACGTCGAATTCCAGGAATTTTCGGGAACCCCTTTTGCGAAACCAAGTTCCGGATTTCGATTAATCGAACTGCGAATACCGACATGTAGCACACCGTTGAATTCGTCTCGGTGCCCGCTATCAGATTCTGCAGAGAAAACTATAGCATCTCATTTAAAAAAACTACATTGACCTTCAGATCTCGTCTATTTCCCAACCCAGAGGAAAATACTTATTACCGCATGATGCACCCCATTTTGTCAAGCAACTTTTGTATGAACATATTTTTAATAACTACAACTCCTTCCGAAATATCCTCCTGTAATCACTTAAGTTGGACACCCTGTAGATTCACCTTTGTCGAAACCAAATTCCCGGTTTTGAGAAATGTATCAGGAGAATATGATGTGCCAGGAGGTATTCTTCGTGCCACTTCTCGGAATTTTAGTGACGTCGAATTCCAGGAATTTTCGGGAACCCCTTTTGCGAAACCAAGTTCCGGATTTCGATTAATCGAACTGCGAATACCGACATGTAGCACACCGTTGAATTCGTCTCGGTGCCCGCTATCAGATTCTGCAGAGAAAACTATAGCATCTCATTTAAAAAAACTACATTGACCTTCAGATCTCGTCTATTTCCCAACCCAGAGGAAAATACTTATTACCGCATGATGCACCCCATTTTGTCAAGCAACTTTTGTATGAACATATTTTTAATAACTACAACTCCTTCCGAAATATCCTCCTGTAATCACTTAAGTTGGACACCCTGTAGATTCACCTTTGTCGAAACCAAATTCCCGGTTTTGAGAAATGTATCAGGAGAATATGATGTGCCAGGAGGTATTCTTCGTGCCACTTCTCGGAATTTTAGTGACGTCGAATTCCAGGAATTTTCGGGAACCCCTTTTGCGAAACCAAGTTCCGGATTTCGATTAATCGAACTGCGAATACCGACATGTAGCACACCGTTGAATTCGTCTCGGTGCCCGCTATCAGATTCTGCAGAGAAAACTATAGCATCTCATTTAAAAAAACTACATTGACCTTCAGATCTCGTCTATTTCCCAACCCAGAGGAAAATACTTATTACCGCATGATGCACCCCATTTTGTCAAGCAACTTTTGTATGAACATATTTTTAATAACTACAACTCCTTCCGAAATATCCTCCTGTAATCACTTAAGTTGGACACCCTGTAGATTCACCTTTGTCGAAACCAAATTCCCGGTTTTGAGAAATGTATCAGGAGAATATGATGTGCCAGGAGGTATTCTTCGTGCCACTTCTCGGAATTTTAGTGACGTCGAATTCCAGGAATTTTCGGGAACCCCTTTTGCGAAACCAAGTTCCGGATTTCGATTAATCGAACTGCGAATACCGACATGTAGCACACCGTTGAATTCGTCTCGGTGCCCGCTATCAGATTCTGCAGAGAAAACTATAGCATCTCATTTAAAAAAACTACATTGACCTTCAGATCTCGTCTATTTCCCAACCCAGAGGAAAATACTTATTACCGCATGATGCACCCCATTTTGTCAAGCAACTTTTGTATGAACATATTTTTAATAACTACAACTCCTTCCGAAATATCCTCCTGTAATCACTTAAGTTGGACACCCTGTAGATTCACCTTTGTCGAAACCAAATTCCCGGTTTTGAGAAATGTATCAGGAGAATATGATGTGCCAGGAGGTATTCTTCGTGCCACTTCTCGGAATTTTAGTGACGTCGAATTCCAGGAATTTTCGGGAACCCCTTTTGCGAAACCAAGTTCCGGATTTCGATTAATCGAACTGCGAATACCGACATGTAGCACACCGTTGAATTCGTCTCGGTGCCCGCTATCAGATTCTGCAGAGAAAACTATAGCATCTCATTTAAAAAAACTACATTGACCTTCAGATCTCGTCTATTTCCCAACCCAGAGGAAAATACTTATTACCGCATGATGCACCCCATTTTGTCAAGCAACTTTTGTATGAACATATTTTTAATAACTACAACTCCTTCCGAAATATCCTCCTGTAATCACTTAAGTTGGACACCCTGTAGATTCACCTTTGTCGAAACCAAATTCCCGGTTTTGAGAAATGTATCAGGAGAATATGATGTGCCAGGAGGTATTCTTCGTGCCACTTCTCGGAATTTTAGTGACGTCGAATTCCAGGAATTTTCGGGAACCCCTTTTGCGAAACCAAGTTCCGGATTTCGATTAATCGAACTGCGAATACCGACATGTAGCACACCGTTGAATTCGTCTCGGTGCCCGCTATCAGATTCTGCAGAGAAAACTATAGCATCTCATTTAAAAAAACTACATTGACCTTCAGATCTCGTCTATTTCCCAACCCAGAGGAAAATACTTATTACCGCATGATGCACCCCATTTTGTCAAGCAACTTTTGTATGAACATATTTTTAATAACTACAACTCCTTCCGAAATATCCTCCTGTAATCACTTAAGTTGGACACCCTGTAGATTCACCTTTGTCGAAACCAAATTCCCGGTTTTGAGAAATGTATCAGGAGAATATGATGTGCCAGGAGGTATTCTTCGTGCCACTTCTCGGAATTTTAGTGACGTCGAATTCCAGGAATTTTCGGGAACCCCTTTTGCGAAACCAAGTTCCGGATTTCGATTAATCGAACTGCGAATACCGACATGTAGCACACCGTTGAATTCGTCTCGGTGCCCGCTATCAGATTCTGCAGAGAAAACTATAGCATCTCATTTAAAAAAACTACATTGACCTTCAGATCTCGTCTATTTCCCAACCCAGAGGAAAATACTTATTACCGCATGATGCACCCCATTTTGTCAAGCAACTTTTGTATGAACATATTTTTAATAACTACAACTCCTTCCGAAATATCCTCCTGTAATCACTTAAGTTGGACACCCTGTAGATTCACCTTTGTCGAAACCAAATTCCCGGTTTTGAGAAATGTATCAGGAGAATATGATGTGCCAGGAGGTATTCTTCGTGCCACTTCTCGGAATTTTAGTGACGTCGAATTCCAGGAATTTTCGGGAACCCCTTTTGCGAAACCAAGTTCCGGATTTCGATTAATCGAACTGCGAATACCGACATGTAGCACACCGTTGAATTCGTCTCGGTGCCCGCTATCAGATTCTGCAGAGAAAACTATAGCATCTCATTTAAAAAAACTACATTGACCTTCAGATCTCGTCTATTTCCCAACCCAGAGGAAAATACTTATTACCGCATGATGCACCCCATTTTGTCAAGCAACTTTTGTATGAACATATTTTTAATAACTACAACTCCTTCCGAAATATCCTCCTGTAATCACTTAAGTTGGACACCCTGTAGATTCACCTTTGTCGAAACCAAATTCCCGGTTTTGAGAAATGTATCAGGAGAATATGATGTGCCAGGAGGTATTCTTCGTGCCACTTCTCGGAATTTTAGTGACGTCGAATTCCAGGAATTTTCGGGAACCCCTTTTGCGAAACCAAGTTCCGGATTTCGATTAATCGAACTGCGAATACCGACATGTAGCACACCGTTGAATTCGTCTCGGTGCCCGCTATCAGATTCTGCAGAGAAAACTATAGCATCTCATTTAAAAAAACTACATTGACCTTCAGATCTCGTCTATTTCCCAACCCAGAGGAAAATACTTATTACCGCATGATGCACCCCATTTTGTCAAGCAACTTTTGTATGAACATATTTTTAATAACTACAACTCCTTCCGAAATATCCTCCTGTAATCACTTAAGTTGGACACCCTGTAGATTCACCTTTGTCGAAACCAAATTCCCGATTTTGAGAAATGTATCAGGAGAATATGATGTGCCAGGAGGTATCCTTCGTGCCACTTCTCGGAATTTTAGTGACGTCAAATTCCAGGAATTTTTGGGAACCGTTTAACCGAATTTTGTTCTTTTCTACTTTTGTGTTTTGAAACTTCTGTGCAATGTTTCTCTATACTATTTCTCGCTTTTTAAGTGAAAGTTTTTAAGTACTGGATAAGGGAAGTTAGGTCAATAAATGAATAAACAATTGCTTTAGTTTAATTCTATGTTTATTGAAAATTCTTTCAATTATACATGTTACATAAATGTTACATTGTTAATTCTAACGCACTTATAACAACTAACTGTAAAACTTACTTAAATATTAGATTCTTAACTTTAACGCACTTATAATTACAAATTGTAAAACTTACATATCAGTATTTTTGCATACAACATATTTTTATAATTATTTAACATATAGCTTAAGCGCATTACAATATTCTTATAAAATAAATACATTCTACAATTAAATATGTATTTAAATATTCAGTATAACTATTGAAGAACAGTTTACTCTCCGTAGATAAATTCTTTCCATTGTTTATTGGTAAAATGAAATTGGACTCAGAAACCAAGGATCTCAAGTTTGCAGATTTGTATCAGGAGAACATGATGTACCAGGAGGTATTCTTCGTGCCACTTCCCAGAATTTTAGTGACGTCGAATTCCAGGAATTTCCGGGATGCCCTTTTGCGAAACCAAGTTCCAGAATTTCTAAAAATGTATCAGAAGAATAATAGTACCGCAGTATTTCTCTATATAGAATTTTGCTATAATAGTTTATAATTTTTACTTTTATTAGTCAGTGTCTGTAGAAATAGTACGTACTTTGTAAATAGTATAAATTATACAAATTATATATTAAGTATTAAAATAATGTAGAAAGAAAGATAAAAATAAACAAATAAAGTGTGATATAAATGTATTTATTTAACATACCTTCCAAAATGGATTCCAAAAATTTCCCACTCCTAAAATCAGAATCTTGACATAAGAACTTTGTATCAGGAGAATATGATGTGCCAGGAGGTATTCTTTGTGCCACTTCCCAGAATTTTAGTGACGTCAAGTTCCAGGAATTACCGGAAACTTGGATTCAGAAACCAAGAATTTGGAATTCGCAAAATTGTAACAGGAGAACATGATGTGACAAGAGGTGTTCTTTGTGCCATTTCTTGGAATTTTAGTGACGTCAAATTCCAGGAATTACTGAAAGCGTATTTTCAAATCAGGAGAACATGATATGCGAGAATTTAAGATGATGTAAATTCTTGTATAATTAAAACAAAATCGAATAACCCAAGAACCAACTTCAAAATCAATTTACAAGTAATTATTATCAATAAATTCCTCTTTATAATCAAATACGAAACATAATTTAGTACATTATAATATATTTTTGAAGTTGACAAAAGTATGTACAAATTAAAATACTTGTAATTGGACAGAAAATGTAATAACCATCTCTGCTACTTACTTCAATCAATTATTTCCTGGAATTGACGAGTTTATTGTGCTTCGATTGCTACGATCGCTTCAATACACACTGAAGTGTTTCCTCGGAAAAGAAACCGACAATGGAACAATTGAAATGGGTGACGAACAAACACCCCCGACGTTATCGGATCGTGGCAACCCCTCGAAGACGTTCTCGGTCCCTGGCCAAATCGATTCTCCCGTGTCGCAACATCGTCGAGGAATAAATATCCATTTTGTCTGGTGGGGTCGTTCACGATACGGGGAGCCTGTCTCGCCAAGGTCCAATTGAATCTTAATACGTCACCCTCGTCCTCGTCTTCTTACGACGGGATGAGATTGAAGATGCCGCCTGTAACGAGATAATCGTCGCTGGATTTATCGTCCCTCTTTAATAGAGTCTCCGGGGTGTCGATCTAAACACTTCATCGATTTTACAGGAGCTTTCAATTTTTGTGTAATATAGTTCGGTCGAGAATCACTATTCGTACAAATCACAGTGTCCTAAGTATCCTTGGACATGCAGTTTCTGTTCGCGAACAACTTGCAGATCATCTGGCAAGGCCGGCATTCTCTCACAGCGGTTACGGGGTACCGTTAAACCCGCCGTGAGTTTTGCCGGTGAACGACGAAACATCTATTAACATTAATAAGAAAAGATGGCCGTAGGTGGTCCTACAGCAGGAAGGACGTCGTTCCGTGTCTTGGCCACGGCTTTGATTGGGACATTGTGCAGCTGTTCGACGTCCCGTATAACGTGGCGAATAGGAAATACCCTCGAGGTGATATCAAAAAGGCGTATTTTCGAATAAATAATAACTATGATTGCACAGACATGTGGCTCAATTTTTCCTGAAGGAAACAAAATCGAGATTCAAACTCGACAATATTAATAACAATATCTATGCGTTTTGATAAGTTCCTTCTGTGCTGTTAATTGTTCACACAAATCGTCTACGCCTTGTCTTCGCCTCAGAATGTAATCGAATAATCGTCACGCAACACCGACGAGAACGATTCTAATTGCTATTCTTGGAGAAGGCTTCTAAGACTGGAGTAAATCCATGTTACAACTTCGTTGCGTCGTCTAATTCCTCTTAACTCGCTGAGTAAACGGTGAACGGAAGACTGCTTTGGAATCAGCGTGATCGATCGATCTAAACGAGTGCAGACTCCGTGCGCATTGTCATGCGGACCCCGTCGGTCCGTTGCTTCACGCGTGACGTCCCCTAACAAGCGACAGCGTTAATGCGCCCTTAGTCGTTTCAATCGTTTCGAGAAAACCACTTAAACGCAAAACTTGACAAAGGATAAACAGTTTTCTCTTTATTTTCCATCGAAGCCATAAAATAATTAATTTTGTAGAAATCTTAATACAACGACCGAAGTTTTTGGCAACGCCAAGGTATTTATTGGCTCCTGAGCCAATCGAATCGTTCTTTCCCAGCCGATACGCGGTGCTGTTCAAGAATTTGCCCTCGTGGCACAGCGTGGCGCCCTGCGGCATACTCATGAACAGAGAGGCCTGCTCTATGCACCCGAATCGTTTTGGAACCGAAAGAAAGGAATCGAATGCCATCACTACCTTCCTTCCAGCTTCGTCCACGAGACACAAAAGCCAGGCACGCACGCACGCACGCCTCGTGAGAACGGCGCTCGTGCGTTCTCTCGATTCTATTGGCGCCACGTCGCAAACTTGCCGAGCGTGCGAGAAGATGAAGGGACAGAGGAGGCGTAGGGGGGACAAGGAACGCGACAAATTTCCGTGCTGCTCGTCGCGTATACCATTGTCCAAGGATGCCCGACCAGTGCCGTCCAGCCGAGTGCGTGGGAATAAGGGAAATTGTGCTACCCGATTGACCAAAATTGTAATCGAGCCAATATCCTAAAAGTTCCCAGATATTAAAATTAATTTCTGGTAGCTAAGGTTTGTATCGACAGAAATTTCAAACTTAGAATACTTAATAATATTTCAGAACGAAGTTCCATCAGTTTCTTAACGACATGTTATAATTAGCTTCTTTGAAGCTGCCTGAACTTTTTTCTTAATTAAACATCCGTCAACTTGCTCCCGTCGTGCTTTGCACGTGGCCAGGACTGCGTCAATGGTCTTTCAAGAAGAGATCACACCCAAACAAAAAGGAGTCGGCTCTTCTAACCCATTTCGACCCAACCCAGTAGCTTTCTTCGGCCACTCGAACCGACACATTCTCTACTTTGCTGCACGCGTGGATGCTCGTACACGTATCGAACACGTGGTGCATTCTTAATGCGCTCGTTATACGGTGTACGACAAAGTTTCGAGCACCGAAATCCACCGCACACGCCTTTTGATCGGTTTGTAATGCGGTACAATACCGTTTCGAGGGTTCAGCCCATCTAATTCGTTGTTACGCCACATTCGGTGCGGGTCAAATAATCCAATTCGAACTTCGTATCGAGAATATCGATGAAACCTTTGTATGGTCGTTTTTTATTATACTATTATACTATAACCAATAATCAGTCTAATTGTTATAAGAATATTAATGAAAAGCTTACGTAGCTATTTTCAGCAGACCTTGAACTTCAAATTGCTATGCCATAAGTGCTATTTCGAGTCACTTTTATGTCATGAAAATCGCATTAAACTCGAGGCGTGAACATTGAGAATGAAATCTGATCGTCAGAAGACCAGGAGTCTAAAATCGTCGACTGACATCGTGGTTGCAACAGTCTGAATGAACGGGCATCATTAAATAGTAGCAACGCGTCAGGACGTGAACGTTGGTGCTTGCAGACGGTGGGAGTACCGGGGGCTGAAGTCGGGCTCGGTCAGGCATTCACTTCGTTCGTACAAGCAATTCCATCACGTGTGAACGAATTGACCAGCTGGTCAATACATATAAATAAATAACGGCCATTAGTATGCGGCGCAAGGGTTGCCCGCTTACGTGATCGATCGGGCATCGTTCTACGTGTAGGCGGTAATCGACCGTAATCGTCTGCCAGGGCCATGGGAATCGCGAGCACCTGCTTGAATTGTTCCACCACCTCCGGCTCTCCACACCTTGATTTTTTTTTCTCGTACACCTTGGGATCGACCACGATCCCGATATCCAGGAAACGACACGAATTGGAAGAATAATTGGGACCCTCGTACGTAAGAGCGGACTCGTCGAAAATTCACCACTTCAGCTCGTGGAGCCCGCTCGAGAGTAAAACTTCAGGCGAGAAGCTGTCTGAGGTGTTTCTTGCGAGGGATAACGCCGAGAGTCGCTTTCAGCATCTGATAGCGACGATTAGTCGGCTGATAGCGAGCGGAACCTATTCCCGAGTCGACGCGTACTAAAACTCCGCTTATTATCGAACAAATTGCTCGCTAACGAGCCCGTACTCGCGAGATCTTGAAATTTCCAAGGAAAACGTCGAAATAACACGCGTTTTGGTCGCGGGAGTAATAGAATCGCCTCTCGAGCATCCGCGAAGATAGACACAGGCGGTGGAATTCTTGCCGTCTCTTTCAAAGCTTCGTCCACCGTCGGACAATTACTTGTGAACCCAAGGGCCGGCTCCGAGTACCGCGACAGGGATTCCCCAGGGTCCAAGCGATCGTACGCTTGATTCACTGGGGCATTGTCTCCGGACGATACGCATACAATGGCTCAAAGCGATCTGAATCTAATCTATGACTTATGGCCGCGGCGCTCGCCTCCTGAATGAACAATGTGCCGCGGCGCGCGACTTTTTCTTCGTCTTTTCCCCGGCCGTACTCTCCCCTTCGATATCGGGGCACCCCGCGTCCATCGCGCAGGGATACCAACCGCGCCGCTCTTCCGGTACCGCTTCCAATTTGTTAACAAAATTAATTCGTTTGGAAGTTACAAAAATCCATAAAACAAACAGGAATTTATAGAATAATACATAATATTACATAAATATTAAATAAAGAGTATGAAAATTTGTTTATCGAGTTCAAAATGCTATCACGAGCGCGGACAAGAAAATCCTGGAGAAATTGCGCGAACGTATCGCAAACGGAAGAGCACGGTAGTCGCGTTTCCGGCCGACGAGCCCGTGGCTTCCGTCATCGAGTAAAGCGTCGAACGAACAAGTCAACGGCACGACAATATGCATTTAGCTGGTCGCCAGCAATATTACCTAACACGCCTCGAGATTGAATCTCCTTTACGCAGACAGAGAAGAGGACGGCTGGATGACTTCCTACATAGATAAGAATCACCATGGACGAGTATCCTCTTTAGAGCGACCAGCCAGCCGCTCTTCTTTCCCTCTGTATCCGCCATTATGCAATTCTGTGAATTCGTATCGATACAACCTTGCTATTCTCTCTGAGTTTGATTGTCAATTCTTGGACGATGATTGTAAGCAATTGTAATTTTCGATCAAAGCAATTGTCATTTTTCCCTTAGACGGAGGATCGATGGATCTTTATTCTATTAACTTAAATATTAACTTTCAATATTTGGTACCTTTCTGTTTAATAGTTTGTAATATCTAATTTTAACCCTAAATAATATGTAGAATAAATACTATATGTTTTAATTTAGCAATACAAGTAATTTTAAAAGTATTTTAAATATCTAGAAAAGTGTCTAGACTTTACTATTTCTAAATTTCTCACAACACTAGAATTCAGGTAATTATGAAACCAAATACAAATTCCTATACAATCAAAGGATTAATAATCAAAGTCCAACTTTCAGTTTCTAAATTACCACGAAACGAGCGTACTTTCTCGATAATCGAAAGTCTCGACCGCGCTAACTCATCGAACGCAAAGTTATGCATCGAGGGGCATCATGTTTAACCGTGCTGGGAAAATGCGTATCGGGTTCCGCATACTTTTTCGCGTATAAATACATCGTCTATCGGAAAATAACCGTACACGGCGTAAATCATGATGGTGTACGAAGTTGATCTCGTCCCACGAGCGGGATAGCCGACGCTCGAGAGCGGACAGAGAGAAGCTGAAAGGGTTGCGGGCGTGGGACGAGGAACGACAGAGAAAGGGAAATACCCTGGCGAGAAAAAAAGGACGGGTAGCGCAACAAACTGCGAAATATAATAGGTCTGAGTTACGACCGCGACTGTGTGGTCCTGGTTTGACCCCTGGTCGCGGCAGCTAGTTAGCTTTCAGTCTGAGCATCAGGTTCGCGATGTATACTCGCGAAAGAAACTCAAGGAACAACGTGCCTCCATCGTTTAACTGGACTAATCGCAGAGAACAATTATTAGGGACGATTAATTGAACTAGGTGTCATGTTTCTTCTGCTCGAGTTATGCCGATTTAGATGCTCAAAAATTGTCTATAATACAAAGAAGTAAGTGTCGTGGAAATAAAAGTGTAAGAAGGATTTTGATGAAAGTTGTTTAAAATTTTTGAAACACCATGTAGATCGAACGACGATGTTTAAGAGGACGAAGAAGCATGTCTCCCGAAAGAGCGGACTTTTCAGCGACGAATCGGCGAGGGGAATGCGATTACCGCATTCGTGCAGTACGTCTTCTGCATTTCGTAACCCAGACGAGACTGGAGCGCTCCAACGAATACAGAAAACGTATCGCAGACTGACCGCGTCGGAGGATTAGGAACCTCGTCCGGGAATCGTGGTGCGTCCTCGTGTCTGCCAACCTGTCGCCGACTCTTACGTAACACATCGGAAATGGAACTCGTGGGACTTCTTCTTATCGAGCAAGCTTCAACTTTTATTGTACACGAGGCTACTTGTTTTCTACCGTTCAAACCTACTTTGCTACTATTGCCATTTTTCCTACGTTACACGTGCAAAATTAGTAGGTATATTATATTTAAGATATGCAACATTTGCAAGTATCAAAAGTTCAACCCATTTACAAATCTGGGATTTTTTAAATATTGACATCTAAGATTTTTTATATACTATCAGGTTGCATAGAATGTATAGACTTATTTTTCATATATCGACGACCAAATATACAAGCTTTATAATAACTGATATTAAGTTGCCAACGATCGACACCTCAAATTTCAAGTAACGAATGCAAAGTACCAAACTGAAAGTTCGCATACAAAAATTGATCAGAATTCATCCCTAAATGTTTCACCCCTTCCTAGTGCTATCTTAACCTTCCACCGTTAAGCAAAAAATCGTCAGAACGGAAGAAGTCGGCAACGTTTCAACCCCTGTAACGTTGGGTAGAAGAGCGGGAGGATACAATTAATGTGTTTGGGCCACCCGCGAACGACGGAAAGTCGCCCAGCTGCAGCTTCGAGCTTGGCCATCTGGCTCGTGGCCAGCTGACGTTTGCGATAAAGCACCACTACACCTTTTCCCCGATCTCTCGGCCACGTGCAACGACCTCGTGATCTTGAACTTCTCGTAATTCTTTGCTCGACGGGACGGTTCAACGAAACACGCACGTTCGAAAAGGCAAAAGTAGGGAGAGAGAGAGAGAGAGAGGGAGGGAGGGGAAAAAAAGGAGAAAAAGCTCGTTGCGTCGGCGAGAAAGAAAAAGGGTTAGAAGAGGAGGAGGCGAACGGAAGCGCGTTCTCGTGGAAACGCTAAGGAGACGGATACGCGAGATTTTAATTGCTACCAGGAAACGCGACGCTCGGCGCACACATGCGCTCGTTCGTGCGTGTCAGGATCTGGCCGGATCTCGCGACCGACCGCTTTTGCCTTCGCCGTTCGTCCTCCTCCTAGGCTGCCCTCGAAAACTAGCCGCGCAGGCTAGATTTTAGATTCACGAGAGGACGCCGACGATCCTTTATGCCCAGGCGTACGCCGCTCGTTTCCTCCGCTTTTATGCTCCTGTCAGACGAGCGCACGCGATTACGTGCCCCCTTGTAAACGTAAACTCTGCGCAACTCCTCGTTCCGCTCCTGGATACGTTGTCTTTGGTCCTTCTTTCGGAGGTGTCCGATGGACGAAAGGTTCCTAGCACTCCAACGTGGTCGCCATTATTTGGTAAAAGATGGAAGCAATTTGAAACGATGGTCTTTAGCCCTTTGAGCACTTTCGAATTTGGCACAGAATATTGAAAGTGTATCTGCAAAATATGTATTACTAGCGGGTATTCGATTTTCCAAAGGCAAATTTAAAAATAGAAGTCTTCCCTGGGTGATGATTTAAACGATTTAAATTTAAACGAATTAGTCCCTAAATTTTGATAAATAATTCCACAGAAGGTTACAAATTTGTTCGTCAGGTTAACCCTTTCCGTCTCCTCTGAGGGGAAATAAAAAGAATGCAGGGAACTTTAATTTTCATTCCAGATATCCAGAATAATTTAAAGAAACTCTCCGAATGCAAAGGGTTAACATCGATCCTCTAACGATTCCACAGACTCGACCTATTCAGCTCCTCCTGGTCGTCAGATATTTTTGTCCCCGACTGTATCGGCTGTACCATCCTCTCGCACCGTTACCGAACGGTGCCACAAATCGTCCATTTACAGACTGAAAATAAAAAAAAAAGAAAAGATTGCCGGCGTAGAAAATCCTTCGAATAAAATATCCTGAATCGTGATTCCGCCGGTGTGTCGTCGCGTCGAATCTGTTAATTTTACAGCTCGACCTCTCGGTGGCCGTTCACGGCGTGCGAACACGCTGAACCGCCGTTCACCGGGGACTCGATTTCGTCCCCGTGCAACGCGCAAAAGAGAATAAAAGCCGGAGGAACGAGTCACGCGACTATGCAGATCAGCAGGATCGATGCGCGAAATGAGCGGCGCGAGCTGATTCGGAGCTGCCTTGCCTTCAGAGCAGGCCAGAGCCGTGAAGCGGAGAGGAGGACTCGGCAAGGAGGAGGAGCGGCGCGGTACGGCAACACACAGGCGACGGGGGTATACACAGCGCGCGGTGTATAGGTATATCTCGGTATGCAGGTCACCCCATTCGTGAGTCCACAAATCACCGGATGCATTGTCTGATCAGATAACGCGCGAGTTTATGTTATCTCGCGGCGGCTACCGCATAACTCTCGCGGCAGTTATCACGAGCATCCAGGGGACCGTAGACGGACATGCCCCGGCCGCTTCCTGACGTACAGCTGGTGTCTACGACCTGCGAGAGCCACTTTTCTTGCGATTCTCCTGGCCCGGGTGAAAAACGGCGTGCACGGGACACGTGCAGCCACGTACGCGCACGCAAGCTGATAACCGCGATTAGGAAAAGCCTCAGATCTGCCCGATACAAGACGGAAAACGAGGGAAACTTCTGCTCGCCGAAAGATTCGTAACTTTACCTGGCTAGCGATGTTCTTAACGCGTTGAAATCGTGGCGAGACACGTTGTAATTCTTAACCCGACGACGGAATCGTCTTTGAAATTTGTAAATAGCTTAACAAACACTTACTAGCTTTTGACAGATAATATAATTCTGATTTGAATGAAATTTCAACGCCATATGTGGTACCATCTCGACCACTTCCTACACGTAACGTCTGACCTAAACCCTGTTCACGATCAATTAAGAAAGCAGAGAAGCTAAAGGATCAAACAATATCCCGGTTCGATTGTTCGTAGCGGAGGGCACATCTTTAAACATAACCCGTCGGAGGCCAACAACGTCGTGGGACATATAGCCGGCTAACGTTTTAAGAGAGGGTCCCCTTTCGAGCGTGTGTCCCCGGCGTACCGAGGCCAAGATGCGCTATAACGTACGTCCGAGGCACGCTGCTGGTGGGAATACAGCGTGGGTACTTACCTTTAGCTGTGGAGAGCCGATCGCCTTTCTCAGAATTAGATAAGTCCCTTTATTGGTGATCGGATCACAGCAGCAGCACAGCAGCACAACAGCCAGCAACCAACAGCAGCAGCCAGCAGCAGCGGCAGCAGCAAGTTCAAGGTTGGCTGGTTAAAAATAACCACCTTGGCGGACTCTCGCTCGCCAGAGAACTTCTACTGCCGTTCAGCCTCGGCTAGCTGAACCCGACCGGAAATCTACTGTCCGAATGGCGAACCGACTTCTCGGTTATCCTTGCCCGCTCGTTTCGAGATCGACGATCACCTTACTTCTGTGTTTCGTGATTCTGGAATTAGGAACAAGCGGTCAGGATGGAGACGTCTTTTCAGAAGATTCGACTTAATCCTTGTTGCGATCCAACTGTTACTTACAGAATTGTTTTATGTTTGTGAAATAAAGAAATTTTGCGCACCGTTAATGGAAGAATTTTAATATTCACCCTTTCCGTTATGAGCTGCTGCTCCGTTGTCGCCTCAGCAACAATGTTTAGAAACGTATTCATGTTTTCTTTAATGACAAAGCAAGATTTTCAATATTCCACGGTGTAGTCTGTGAAAATTACTTATATTAACCTTGACTATATAAATTGCAATTAGAATTAAATTTAAAATACAGGGCGCGTCAGGTGTGTGACACGATATTGTAAGGCAAGGGGTTAAAACTCGTTCAGATTGCAAAGGGTTAATCCTGATTTATCCTGCAACACTTCCTCTTACTGTACCTGTTATTTTTCTGGATACGTGTAACCATAGCCACCTTTGATAAGCTAATTACAAGCACACTTTGAGCCATTTAATCGAACAACCTGATGCCTTAATGCATCCGTCTGTCAAGATTCGATTGAGACCTTGACGGCTCCGGCTTCGTATGCCGGAAAATGATCTGTTTGTCTGCGCCGTGGACAGTCCGGTGAAACCAGCTTGGAAAAGCAAATTACGCTGAAGAAAATTGAATGATTGATAAGATACTGTGTTGATGAGCGTACGTAACGGTATGCTACAACGTTCGAGAGAAATTGCTTTTCATTGCCGTAGGAAGGAAAAGGAGGACGAAAAAGAGGGAACAGTGTTTTTCTTGAAATGAACCGGAATGCTGTTCGTTCGACGTGTTATGACATAACTGTGCAGATGATTATCGGCATTACAATATAGTCGACATATCCATGGGGCATAAACATTTGAATAATGTAATGATATAATTTTATGGAACGGTGTACTTATAATTCCTTTAACGACGCGAGCAAGGGAAGTGTAATGGCTAATGGGCACCGACTACGGTAGCCGACTCCATACATTAAACAACCGATTATATAACTGTTAATACGGCGAAGTGATAAAACAGTTTTACAAGATATCGACGAGTTGCGTTCTGTAATCCCTGCATCACGAAAAATTAGATTTGAATTCATTTACTCCCAGCGGAGTACGTTCGTTTATTTCGCCGTTTAACCGTTCGCCGGATTCCTGTATCGTTCCATCAATCTAACCTGCGCCGTGAAACGCCTGTATTTAGAATTCGACGTTTCTCAAAGCTTCGGAATTGAAAACTTTGATCCGTTACCGGAAGCCGATCGTATCGGGAGCCGATATGAAGTAACGGGTCGAGAACTTTTTTAGAATTTTTGTATACACGTATCCGTGGATAGTTTTCATAGCAATACGAGTCCAATTAATATTTAATTGCAGAATTTTTATTTCGCTTAAAAATTACGGAGAAATAATAATTTGTAGGATTCGCAATAAATAATTCTGATAAGAAAAATATGCTCGAACGCATAATCGAACTTTCCGCTCGCTTGTTCTCGAGGAGAGCAACGAGGTCGAGCGTGTCAGCCGGCCCGGCATGGACACGGTGCCCGACCACGCTCTGTTTTATGGGCCTAAATATCGCGAACTAGGTAAGGAGCACGCGAGCCACTCGTGTAAGTACACCATGATTCCCGTGGATGTACATGGTGCACCGTGCTTCACTCGAATCGAGAAAAGATCGGGCAATTACCTGGAAGCGAGCGCCGATTCGATATTCAAAGCCCAGTAATGAAAGCTCGCGGCCCAGGAATATCCTATAAGTGATGCTTACAGGTGATGAGAGCACTGGTAAGAGGATTTTTACGGGATACCATATGGACGAAGTTCAGACGAACGAGCTTTCGTTTAAATAAAAGTACAGACACTTTGGGATGCTTGAAATTGAACATTTTTTAGGTACGCTTGGGTTCTGAAACAAAAATAGTTTAAATTTAATTTGTGGGATTTTTTAAATCCTTTTGATACTTTGACTGCCACGTTGCAGCTACTAAACATTGCATTTGATATTAATTTTATTTTTCGCAAATTTTATATTCTGTAATTTTCTAATGGAAACATTTTCAAGCAAATAAATGAAAGAATTTTTAATAATATGGGTGACGTGGCAGTCAAGGTGTTAAAGGAACAAGATTAATCAGGTCTTCTGACAAAATCCCAGATTACCTGAAATTGAGTTATGGAAACAAAGATGAAAAATCAATTACACAAACCACATAGATTTAACAGCGATTCCGTCAACGTCGCGTTTTATTGAATAATCAAAATGGTAACACTATAATAGTGACATTCCTCATAAGTGTAATAAATGATTAGCCTAAAAATTCTACCGCTGCATCATAGTCTTTCATTATTTTTGTTGTTGTTTCTTTTTATCATCGTTATCAGTTTTTAATCGTCGTTTAATCGTCGTTCGCATCGCTCAAACTCTCTCTCTCTCTCTCTCTCACTCTTCCTCTCATTTCCTGAGACGAAACACAAACGAACCGTACTTCCGTTCATTACATATTTTAATTACTAATTACGCATAATATTGATATTGCGGGAATCTTGAATAAAATCGGTGACAAATGGCGTGTATGTGTGTGCACGTGTGTATGTCTTCGTATTTTATTTCTTTATTAATCGTGTGGTTTCGTACTCGTTCGTGGATACACTCGCGGCATTTATTCGTCTGGAAACAATTATCATTGAGAATTGATCAACGCCCTTAAAAAGATTTATACATCATTCATTCTAATATTTCTATTCATCTTTTTTGTTTGTTTGTTCATATTTATGCAGCCAGCGATAAAATCAATCGAAACGATTTAACAATTCGTGTTACAATTTAAAAATTTGATCAACCAATCGATTGCCATGGTGGGCATGTACATGGTTTGTAAAATGTTTGGAAATTATTCAAAATCTTTTCGTGGATTTCAACAAATTTTCTTTGAAACGTTTAAAAACATATTTAACCCTTGAATAACAATTTAAATATAATCTTAGACTTTTTTAATTTTCCAATATAGAAAATATTTGGCGTAAAAATCTAAGAGTTCAATTTTATTATTTCTAAAGTATTCTTGCATAATTAACCCCATATTCGCTGTTTGAGGGTTAAAAATTTGAGGGTGGGTAGCTACAGCACCTAAAGTCCAATTAACTTTAAATATCATAGAGAAATATTAAAATTAGTAATAACTAAAAAGAAAAAAGATCGAAGTATTATATTTCTAAGAATCTGAAAACATTAGAATATTATATTTTTATCGCTAATGACCGCCATGGCAATCAACGTGTTGATTGCAACGAAGAACACTGATGCAGCCGTTGAACAGAATTTATATCGACAATATTCAAAGGTCCCTACGATTATCATTTACAACGAAGAAGAAATAGAAGAACGAAGATAATCGAAGCTCAATATTCACAATGGGTACACAATTTATACAGGGCGTCTAACTCAATCAACTCGAATATTTTCATAATTAACGAACAACTTTAAAAAATCGACGTTCATACGGAAAATTCATCTTTTAATTACGAAAAGGAACTAAGGTCGATCGCGTGATACACCCTGTACAATTATACACAAATTTTCACAATTGAAAGTACGTGTCTCGAACTGCAAACGATCGATATGCTTCTCTGAAAAATTGATTAAATTAGAAGGAGATCTCTGTACAATGCTAAAAGAAAAAGAAAAAAAGAACTCGTTACAATGCAATAAATATAGGTAATCGTTCGGATTGATTGGTATAAAATCGATGAAATCTAATCTGTCTCGTGGCGATGGTAAGAAGATTGGAAATCAAAGTCATGGAGTTAAATTAAACGCTACGATAACGAGGAAACGTCGTCACCTGAGCCGCGTTATTGCACCATGGGGAACAGTTAACGTACGGATATCAACGTGGAGAAACAGGGAATCGAGCAAGGATGTTCATAAATCTGTACGATTTATTGCTTCGTGACATCGGCGACGATCGTTTCCATCGAACACGATTGATTCTGGCTGGCTGCCCTCCACTCTGTCTCTCTTTGTCGCACTCACGCCCTATTCACCTGCCAGAAGAGAACAAAATATTCGAAGATCCTTGAAAAAATTATTATTCCGGCTTCGTGCGCGATCTTTAACCCTTTTGCTGTGGGAACAAAAATTTTGTCGTCAAAAATCATAAGCACGCGCTTTGGCGAAAACTAACGAGAGGAAACACGTGGATGTTTCGTTCTTCGAATTGCTTACGGTTATCAGAATTAACCCTTTCGTAGTGGCGAGTCAACTTATGACAATGATACATGCAATTTTTAATAATCATTATACTTGTATACAAGGATTTATAGTATAAATAATTATTATACTTTCAATTAGATTTACTTCAGATATATGTATAATTGATTTTAATAATTACGAGTATTGTCACCTCCAAATTTTTCTTTTGCTTACAACCATTGTTATTTACGTTATGAATAATTGTAATTACAACTGTAATATTTGGAAGTGATAATGGCGATAATTATTAATATTAATTATATACCTAATAGCCGCGAAAGAGTTAATTAGACACAATAAGCAACATAAATTTTCCTAAAATTACTGTTATATTAAAAAATTTGTCGACTTTTTGGAAAATTGTTCTACTCTTCACTGAATCTATAATCAAAAGGGTTAAAAACTGTGGAATTTTATTTGAATAACACCTCGATAAATTTGCAAAATTAATACAGCTGAGGCTTCGAAATCTTCTTCGAGTATCTTCAGTTTCTTCTTCCGTTAGGTTAACACGTTCCGTGGCACGTGGGTCACCGGTGGCCCACGGCGCTCGTTAAAGGTAAAAAAAAAGAAACAAGGTTTCATTGAGAAAAATATTTTAAAAGTCTTCTAATTCTACGCGACACAGAACGTACTCGAAACAGCCTCAAAGATATTGTGTCATCGAGCTAATCGTCTACCTACTCGTACATGCTAAACAATTAAAAATATAACATTAATAGAAACGATAGTATACAATTACTTAATTACGATAATAAAAAAAAAAAGAGAAAAAGAAGAAGGAAAAGAACGAAGAATTACATTTCTGAACTTGCGTGTCCCTTGATCGTTTTCAAGTTTAATTCGTTCGTTAACTCTTCATTCGCACGATTCATTAATCAACGATCGTTAAGTAACTAATGTATTTTCATTTAAGAGAAAAAAAAAAGAACACGTTCACGTTTCCTCACCCCTCGTTTATCACTCCCATCACTCGTTCTAATTGGATAATTACGTGCAAATTGTCTCCGGTTTGGTTAATTTTGCCTTCTAACCCTCTGTATCCCACAATAATTTTTATCATTTTTTTTTTTTAATGATTTTTATCTATCTCTTTTGCTTCGCTTATCCTTTAATTGAACGCGTTGGTACGTTACAAGGTGCATCTAATTACGAGATTGAAGAGCTATAAAGCACGGGTGCGATATCGATATTCTATTCTTTGCGTTCCATTCGATTAATTGGTTGGATTAATTAAGATCGTTTCGTGGCTAGTGTTAATATCGAATCAGTTTTCGAGACGAATTGTGGGTCACAGGAGGGGTTGACGAAACGAAAGGAAAATAGGTGTAGAAATCTGAAGTTATCAAATTACAGTTTTTGAAAATTCGAGCATCAGAAGCTCTAATTAAAAGCATTCTAAGATACTCTATTTCTCGAGAGGACAGTTAAATGTTGTAATTGTTTTTCGATCGATCGAAATTTTTGTTTTTTTGTTCGACAGAAACTGTGCCAACTTGATCGATAAAATCTTGTAAATCTTGTGATTTAATTGTAACAATATTAAAATTCTGTTATTAAAACAATGCCGATATAATGGATAAAATTATCATTCTAATTGGAGTGTATTTGGTCAATTAAAATGACGTCAACTTTATCGACTAATAAGAAACTCAACCAAAGAAGTTGATATCAATTTGTCACACAAAATGATATTAATTTGATCGGTGAGGTTATATTTATTCGATCGATAAAATTGTAGTAAAATAAAACAGTCATTTGATTGACGAAACACCGATTCAATCGAAAAGGTAACATTAAAAGTTCTGGAATAGTATAGAATTATAAAAAATTAACAGAGTTCTATTTATTAAATTTAACTCTTGAACAAATATAGTTGGGTCAATCGATGACTCAACTTCAAAATTTAAAGAGTTAACCCTTTGACTGTGGCGAAAGAAAAATTATAGTTCCAATTAAATTAATTGTTATTTGAAATCTTAATAGATATTTAATAGACAATCAAAGGGTTAATTACATCAGCGAATCCAGAGGGGTGAGGGTAACAATTACTCCTCCAACAAATGATGAAATCTTACAAACATTAATTTCAGCTACAAAATAAAATAACTTTTGCTACCATTAGAATTTAATAAATAGTAATAATTTTAAACATTCATTTCTTTAACCATTTCAATGCTTTTCAAGATAGGAGTATAATAAAATTCTTTTAGGGTTTATTAAAATTTATACTATTAGTAATTGTTATAAAATGATGTATTAATACTGTCTACTTTTTCATGATTTATACTGTTAGTATTATTTGCAAATAGTATGAAAGATGTTCACGGATAGTTTCTTAATTTTCTGATTCTTTGCATCGAATGAAACAAACACTGAAAGTGTTAATAAAATAAATTATTTAATTACATATACTGTAATCGTTTTATCATGCACAAATTAATATTCACTTGATAAATTTCAAATTGCAATGAAAGAAGATTTAATACGTTTCTGAATTCGCCCCTTATAATTTTGAGCAAGTTGACACAAGAAACGAAGGTATCGAACGATCGACAAAGAAGAAAAATCGCGGCTACTTTATCAATAAAAATGACTGTCTGAATCTTGTATTTTCTGTTCAATGGTGTCCGACGGGTGCAAAGTGTGTCGATTAAAAAACAGCTCGACAAGAAAACGCGGGCAGTCGCTGGAAAACGACGAGGCTCGAACTGAAAATGAAGAACAGTGATTTTCCCATGAACCACGTCCACGACGGTCACGATTTGTGCAAATGTAGAAAAAAAAAAACGCATCCTCGTCGCGCAGCTGCCTTGCGCGTAAATTTCTATAAAAAAATCTCAGTAAAAATTCCTCTCGCAACACCTCGCCAACAACGAAGACGCTCGAACGACATCAAAAAATTCGACAAAAATAATCGATCGACGACTGATCAATTTACTTCGAAAACAGTTAGAAAACACCTTCCAAAACTCATCTAATCGAATTCATGTCGTATCGTTAGCAAGGCGTTACAAAATCTCTATAAAAAAAGGGGGATAAACGTGGCATAAAATAAAGACATCGAAAGATCGAAGAAAATTCAAAAATTCTCAAAAAAGAAATAGAACGAAAAAGCAACAGCTCGCTGCGTGCGACGGTCATCGTCGGAAAAACGGAGAATGGAAAAGGAGAAAGAAGAAATCGATTTCAAAAGAAGAAGGACCCATTTGGTACCGGGCTGGGTAAGGACGGCACATGAAAAAAAAGGAAAGAGAAAGAGAGAAAAAAAAGAAAGAAAGAGAAGCAGAATGAAAGGCAAAGAACACAAGGCGGATTCCGAACGCATCCTCCAACGACCGCATACGGCGTATACAATATTCAAAAGTGCGTACAAATATATACATGTAGATATATATATATACATATACAAATGTACACGCGTACAAATGCATATGTATATATATATATATATTTCTATAGATGTGTGTATAGATCGTTACAAACATGATAAAAGGAAGGTACACAAAATGAATCCGGACCACCTAGAAAGCGGCCCGTCATCGATATATAAATCAACCAAAAAATATTCACGTGTGTAAAAATACCGACGCTTCTATTTAATCTATCTATCTATTTATCTACCTATCTTTCTTCTGTTCATTCCCTCTCGTTTCCTTCGACTTCGCTCGCTCGTCCGGCCACCGTTTCTCCTAAAATCTCTCCCACGGGAACAAAAAGCCTACAATTCCGCCTCCCAACTCGCGACGTTCCGGCCTATCCTCCGGCCCCGAAAAAAATCAGGCACGACCCCGACACACAATCAGGACGAACTTACGTGGAACAGCTGATCGGCCACGTGTTCTTGAGGGGAGGGGAGGGGGAGCGCAGCAGATCACTGATGGACATCCGCGTTCTCCGTTTCCGTTCTCTCGCTGGTGATGGTTGGTTGGCTGTTGCTGGTCAATGTTTACTCGGCGGGGGGGTTAACGGGAGATGTTTGCTTTTTTATTTTGTAAATTCGTTAGCGGGTGCGTGTTGGTTTGGTCGAAGGATCGTCTCAGCCGAGACCGGCCCATTGCATGAAGTCGGGAACCTCCCTGACGGGCACGTCCCTGGCCAGCGCCTTCACCCTCAGGTTCCTGTCTTCCGTCAGGAGGACCACGTCTCGCCTCAGTCGCCTCGGCTGGCCCTCCTCTGCTCGAATCAGAAGCACTGGCTTGATTTTTGCACAGGGGGATTGTACTTTTTAATTTTCGTTGCTGGAAGAAGCTCCCGAGGCGTGAATTTGAGAGTATTTTAATTTGGAATGGTAACTAATGAAAGCAATGGTAACAAAAAGTTACTATTTCAATTATAAATTGTAACTTGTTAAATTTGAAAAGGTTACAAATTTGAGAAACTGGAGAATTGAAAATTGACTTTCCAAGCAGATTTTTGGCACGACGGAGATAATTGCCAGGTGGGAACGCTTCTTTCAGCAACTGGTTTATAATAAAATAAACGGGAGCAAGAAAAGTATGGTTAAAGGACGTAGATAATTTGAAACGGCAATACGGCTTCAATTAGCCAGGCCGCGTTCTAATGAAACCGATTTCACTAGGTGTCGGTCCCACGGCCATGCGGAACGGGCAAATAATTAGTAGCCTGTTCGCTAATAAATTCTGCTCTGATAAGGGAACGGTAAAAGTTACACGCGCTCGATCACGACAAGGCCTCGAAGAGCGGGCTGGCCATGCCGATAACGGTTAATCTCCGAGTGAAACGAGCGCCACGATCGACTCCGTGTATTAATCCCTATCAGACCCCGTGGAAAACGTTGATACGTGTTCAGGATACCTCTCCGCGAGGAGAAATACGAGTCCGGGGTACCCTGGTATATATACGTACCTGTATTCGCTTGATCCTTGTTGGCCGCCTTGCAAAGGCTCAAGCACGTAGCCAGTATTCTGTCATCGTTTCTTGTCAGCCCGTCCTGCAACAGAATTGCAGATGCTCGCTTTATTACTTCTCCAAATGACACCGTGGCCCTTCGTATCGTGGGAATTTTCATTTCAACGTTTCCTTCTCTCGTGAACTAAGATAATTTTCTTAGAGAACTTGCCAAGTTCAAGACACGTCCTGTCATTCGTACAAAACTTTGGGCTAAAATTTTTGTAACTCGTAGTAATCAATTTTCATTGTCTAATTAACTGCTTACTTATACTCCCCAAAATATAGACGTAGATATATTAAATTATGTTAAATTATAAGCCACGTCGGTTAAGAGTTAAACACTACAAGATAATTAATACCGTGTGGAAGAAATCGAACGCAATGAAAGATCGAGAGGTACAAGATGAAAAAGCGACGAGGAAAAGGCTGTCAAGGTGTAGAGAATAAAATGAAACGAGCTCTCGCGATACTCGTTATCTGTTATTTGACAGATCGAGGTTCCTGTTACGATCCTATCCTACCCGTATACCATCCGTGTTACCGGCAAGATAAGCGTCAGACCGAGATGCGTGCCGCGGCAGAAGTTTATACCACACCGCGAGAAGAGTTTATCTGTACACCACGTGGGGGGTTCCCTTACATTGCACGACCTCTTATCATAACATTCGCGCTTCAATGAACACTGGTCAATCCGTGTGCCCGTGTCCGTTTCTTCTTCCATCACCGATTTATCCGATTCTTCTTTCCACGATCCGTTCCTTTATCGAGCTTTCCATTTTCCTTTTCGCGTTCACGGTTCAACGGATATAAAGCAGATCTTGAATTCGAATCAGTTTTTTAACCCTTATCTCGTGCTGTTTATTCCGTGTAATCCGGAAGTCTGGATTGTTATTTTATTTCGAATTCGATCGAATGCAATGAAGGATATTGACTGTATAAATATGGCAAACATATTTGTTCAATTTTAATTTCAATTTGTGAACGTTGGTAATTTAATTGAAAATTAATAAAGGAAATTAAACTCCCAGAAATTATTCTTATTTTGATTAACCCTTCGACTACGAAAGGCAGTCAGTTTTAAGATTTCAAATACAAATTAATTTAACTTTGATTAATCTGCAGTCAAAGGGTTACTCATTAATTAATCTATTCGAGACAAGAGCAATTGGCTCACCTTATCAACATCCTCCTCGACTGTGAACGTGCTGGATGTAAGAACAGTTCCTCTGGTGGTTAAGCATCTGATAGCTGGATTTCTGCTTCTGGCAAAGGCTAAAGCTGCTTTCGCACTCTCAGCCACCCTGGCCACGTGCTCTGGGTCCAAAGTCGCCCTCGAAGCTGGTGGACAGTCCCTGGCGTCAGCACCCCTAGCTAGACCCTCGAGTTCGTTCAGAACTGTAACAGAAATGTGAATATTTCATGAATCACTGTCCCCAGATACATTCATACTATGAATATTTCTCTATTAAAAATGAAAAATGTTAATACTAAAAGATTAAAAATAAAGCCAGAGATATAATTCTGAACGGCACCCTATTATTCTATTCGAGAATTAGAATATTATCCCGTTGGAAAGAAAACTCTCGCTACCGAGGGATTAAAAATAAAGCCACGGACATAATTCTGAGTGACACCGTTCTATTTGAAAATTAAAATATCCTTCTGCTGAAAAAAGGAAAACTGTCGCTGCTGAATGAAAGCCTGAAAAGGGCGCTCCTGCGTTGGTCATTCTCAGAGAGAGAGAGAGAGAGAGAGAGAGAAAAGAATGCAGCGATATTGTCGAGAGCCCGGGTGATTTACCACTTGATTTAAGGCAACAGGGTGGAGGATTTCGCGTGGCAGGGGATGAAAGTTTTTTCATCGGCGCCGCTGCTCGGGGAAAATGAGCGAGTCGACGCGGAATTTCAACGAAGGGACCTTTAATAGTGTTTACTCGGACTTTGTCAACCCCCTACTACGTAAACCCACCCGCTAACGAATTTTTGTCGCGTGGACGAAACTGCGAGGGCAAAATGGCACGGTCTCGTGCTAGTACCTTGAAAGATTAATGATTTATTTCGTGCAAAGTTTTGGACGTTCCGGCTAGACCAACATCTGTTAACCCCCGCGACTAGACGCTCTCCAAACAGAAATTTCGTTGCATATTAACTGTTATAATAAATATTGAATTTTCGTTCGCTCGACGAGCTTTCTACCAGAAATTTATTGACCCTTTGCACTCGGAAATTTTGTACGGATTATTTACTATTTAAATTATATTGGGAGCAAACTTGGAAAAATAAAAATAATGTCCCCGCGGAGGGGACAGTCGAGTGGAAAGGGTTGATAGGATTCTAACCATTCTGAATGAAGAATCGAACGAGTCCCAAAGTATTTCGAACAGAAAGCGATTAATAAGTGAATGACGAACGAGACACTTCTGGCAGGGACATGGAGTACTATAAAACACTGGTTTTATGTTACATTTTGATACGATATTTCTGTCGGTCGAACGATTTGATCGACACGAAACGCGTGTCAAATAAAGTCAGTTTATAAATGAAATTTATACAATCCACTGCAGTTATTATTTATAGCTGGAATTTTATTTCAGACTGTCCGGAAAATAAATCTGTGATAGAAATTTATTGAAATGGAACAGGTCGAGTAAATATAGGTATATAACGGTGAATAATTCAATAATTGTTAAATGAGTATAATGAAAGAAAAATTTTGTACAAATCTGATCACTTTTTTTTTAAAAGTGTAAGAATTAATACTTCAATAAAATAAAATATTTGAAATTTCAATATTTCAGGGCTTTGGTCAGCAGAGATCCCTTTATTCGTGAAATTGTACGAAACGATACGAACAATTGATGATTAATAGAAACCCCTTAAATATTTTGCACGCTTGTGGACATGAACTTTTTCTTTCAATTTCAAACACATTTCATATCGCGACACCGGGCGACGTTTAATAATCAGAGAGCAAAGTCGCGTCCCGCAGAGGAACAATTTTAGAGTGTCTCTGACAAGCGGTAATTGGACTGTCGACTGTTGGAAATACGTGACAGGATTCCACGCATTTCTCCGTACCGTTCGCAACCGGATTTTAAATAAAACAATTCCAGTTCGAGCTCGCAAATTTTATTACGAGCCAACGTTCTGGCGCAAGAATTTCAAAGCCCCGCGTCCAGTTGTGCGTCGCGATACGCGAAACCGAGCTTTGCTTTCGATTAATCGTCAATACGCTCCAATAAAACGACAAAATTATTCGTTGTTTGTCCTACCTCTCGCTCGAAGGCACTCGCGCCTTCACAGATTCCAGAATTATTCATTTTAGAATTTTTGACGGTCGCATGAAATGAATGAAACTTTAGAATATTTGTCACAGAAGAAATTGAACATTCCGATCAAATGTTTGGGAATAGGAAAACATGTCGAGTGTTGCGCTGAAGTTGTTGAAAATTTAATTAAACAGTAATTTTATTGTGAAAAATATTTTTAATTCAGTATGTAAACTGTATTTCTATAGAAATTCAAGTGTCACCCATCTGGTGGTGATGGGGCGTCAAAGTGTCAACCCTTTACACTCGAAGCATTTCTAGATTTCTTTTCCAATTTACATACGGCGCTCTAGGGGCACCACTCGAGTGCAAAGGTTTAATTAGGACTTTAGAATGCCTTACCAATAATGGTATAACATGGTTACAAAGACCCCTAAAATTTCTTCTAAGCTTATCCTAGAACCGAGAAGACAAGGTTCAAATTCCAAACGATATCTCAGCTTCCATTGCTCTATTTTTGACGGAATCCTGAATGACACGAACCAGGCTCGGGGCGAACCAGGGTGGCGTCGATCGACGCCGACGAGATCTCGAGGAGCCGAAAGAACGAACCCGAAGAGCCGTTCGCCGTCGTTCACCATTGGACATCGCCCACGTACCCGATCGTGGCTAGACAACGGCGACGTGGTCCAATCGCCGTACGTTTCAAGTCGGGGTACACATGCATTCATGTATGAGCCGTGAGAACCTAACTGTATGAACGTAACCCGTTGTCGAAGCCAGACAGACAGGCCACGGCTGGCCGGCAACACGGGGTCAAAGGGCACCCAGCGTCGCTCGAGATTTGCATGAACGCACACTTTCGTTTTTCGGTGCCGCACGAAAACGATGACCAACGCGCACACGTGTCGGGGACCGAGAAACGGAGACGGACAGCGCGGACCAGACAATGCCGCTCTCTTAGCTCGTTCGAGACGAGGGATTTTTTTAGAAGTCCGTACCCCGGGAGACGGGACTCTTTTCTTCTGGAGTCGTGGCGGCATTGTACAGAATTGGATTTTTGTTTTTCTACTTGATTTAAGGGGTTATTAGTGTTCGAGATATTAATGCAAATATGAATAATTTTATTTAATTATGTTGTAGTTTATTGGAGTTTTTTTATGTGAGGGATTATTGAGATGGGGATGTTGTGGAGAGAGTGTGGGTTTTGACCGTTATGGATTAGTTGGTATTAAAGTTTTTATAAAAATGAGGTTGAAAATGGTATGAATTATTTAAAAATAAAGGTAGGAAATATGATGAAATATTATAGATATAAGGTAGATTGTTTGAGAAAAATTATTTGGAAAATTATGATATTTTTTTTTAAAAATGGAATATAAGTTTTAGAACAGAAGAAGGAGTGTTTAACCAAATTTGATCAGAGTTTTTTTGGGTTTGAAGGATGTGGAGTAAAGAATTTTAATGAATGTTTTGAAGCAGGACTGAAGTTTGTTTATGAATGTAGATAGACAACGAGTACTTCTTTGTAATAAGTTTTAAAGGTATAACAAAACTAACTTACCACAAAGAATGAAGTAAAGAATTGAAGTTTTTAAATAAAGATTATTGGAGGTTGACAACCGATATTAAGTGAATAGGAATTTTATAGAAGCAAGGAGTGGAAGAGGATATGTTCATTTTGGATTGATTATATGGGGTTTGATTGTAAGTACAATGAGGGATAAAAAGTAAAATCAGTAATTGATGATTAGTATAAGATTTTAGGAGGTGAAGTGGAGAGAGTTATATAATAATTTTAGGTGTTGGTATAGGTTGTTATGTTTTGTTATGGGGAGTATTTGGAGTTAATTAGGAAAAAGGGGGGGAGATATTGTTGATGCAATCGGCAATCGGGGTTCCGTCGCGGATTCATCACATAAAAGTATTGTCACACGATGTTTGTTATACATTGAATTTGCGGCAATCGACTCGGAATCGATGGCCAGAGATAAAATACGACAATGAAAAATTTCCTCAATTTTAAGTCATAATTATAAAAAATTATTGGTCAGCAAAATGAAAAGAATTTTCTTTCAATTATGTGACAAATACTACCATGATCGATGTAACGAAAATTAAGTAGAAAAAAATGGAAGACGAATCGATCTGTCAAATATGAACGATACGAAATGGTATTTGATACAAAACTTTATCGACTTCCAACCGAAATTCGCATTCACCGTGTGACGTATGGCAAGGGGAATTTATGGGATTCGCGAAGGAATGCTGGTACTCACGTCGTGTTTCCGCGATACTTCTATCTTCGAAGATTAGAAACCGAGCTAAAACTTGTACGGTTGCTGGGAAATGTACGGCGCGCGATCGTAAATCAACCCTTTCACTCCAATACCGAAAAGATGTTCCCCAGGTACAACACAGACCGTCTAATAAAAATAGAAGGAAACGTAATTAACGAATTTCAAACGTCGACATTGCAACATCAAACTTTCCGAAGTTCAAGTCAACACAAAAGGGAATACTTTCTTCGTGGCGCACGGTTAATCGTCTTTTACGTCATCGGTGAAAAAGCAACAATAGTGGGATTTTTACGCAATCGTAGGTACGCGATACACAGGTACGAGTCCATTGGAATCAACCAAGCTGTCACATTAGACTAATGTCGCGTTGACCAATACCCGAAATCTTAACGACACGATTTAATTGTCCCCTTTAGATCACTGTCAAATCAGAATCCAACGTTTCGCCCGGCGAAACGTTAGACGATATTAATTGAACAAAAATGGTGCCTGTCACGCTTTCAAACGCTGATCCATTACAAATGTACGATGTGTGACAAATCGTCGGCAACGCGAGGTAACTGGGATCATCGACCAAAGACAACACCTGTGCCGACTTTCACCGGCGAAATTCAGCAAGGCCAAAACCACGATGATCGTCCTTGTTCCGTCATGATGAGCCTGACCTAGGTCATGCGGCTAATGATCGAAAGAAACGGACGTGTTCAACGAGAGAGGGGAAGGGAGAGATTATCGAGGTAATCGACGATAACGCAACCGACCGTGACCGGTTCGGAATCGATTCGCCTAAATTATCGAAGCCAATCGTCGCTAATTTGCGATCGTGTAACTATGATTGATGGGCATTTCCATTTCGTACGGCCTTGAACGCCCTCAGCGAATTTCGATTCAATTTTCTCGAGGATCGTCTTCTTTTTCACCGTTTTTGGAACGCTCAGGTACTCGAGCCTTTCTGGAGCCTTATTGGCTTATTTAATTAGAAATATTCTTATTAAGGTAAGCAGATTTTTAGAGAGTTTGATTTCGAAAAGAAAAACTTTTGCATATTGGAAGTGTAAGATTAAATAATTGTATAATTGGAAAAATATTTATTTTTTTCGTAAAATTTCTATGTATTGTGCGGCCAGTGTTAAGAAATTTTGTAATTTAAAGTGAGAAACCCCCCAGCAATTTTGACTTACTCGGTAGTACTAGTGTTAATAAAATTGAGAGATAAAATGTAGCAAGTTGGAGTAAAATATAAGTAGAGAAGGAACGGCAGTAGATACTTCCGTCACTGATCAGACACTCTCATTAGGCTTAGAGAATCGCCAAGCGAAAGGCGTTCTAAGCTCGAATAAACAGAAAATGCACACAAAAAAATTAATAAATATCGTCAAAAATTTGCCAACGATCCACCAAAACTGTCACCATAATTTTCTCATTGAAAAAATACGAAATTCAAAATATACAATTCTCTATATAAAATTTTAAAATATACGATTCTCTATTTTAACAGCGTACTATTAAATATTTTAAAAGCCTAAACGTTCACTTTCTGCCCGGCTAAAAAAAATGAAAGTTCCCGCTAATTTGACGGGACACAAAGGCTCGAAACGTCCCGTTCCATTCGAGAAGAATATCATCCCGAACAAGAGAGAACTTTTACCGGTCTCGTCGGTTCAAAAGCATCCTCAATTTCACGTCTTTCTCGTTTCTTTTTTCCAAACGATCCTGACGAGTGATTTCGAGCACGTACACGGTGATTCGTTTTCAAGGATCTTTTTTGGCGACTCCACGATTTCGAGCAGAGGGGTCGTTGGCGTACCGGTGGAAACACATTTACCATCGCCCCAGGCTACACCGCGAGCAAGTTAATTCGACAGTTACACGAGGCACGGTAATTGGGTAATTGCTATGCCAAAGTACACTCGTGCGTACTTGGTAATTACCGTACACGCTCGCCTAACGGACTGTCGCTTTTGCCCGTGAAAAGGGAAACTTCTTCTGGCTTCTTGATCGAACACGTTATTATTTCTTCATTCGTTACCGATTCAATTAAAATTGAAGTAATTTCAATTTTGATTCGAAATATCGTGTCACTGAGAACTTCTGATATAATACGAAATGGAAATTGTAATTTAGATCTATTATTTTTGTGTTTTGAGAAGTTCTTGAATCAATATAAGACCAAATGAAAATAACAGTAACAAAACTTTGAGAATTTTAGTAGTAAAATTATTAAAAATTTTAATTAAAATTCCTACAATTTTATTCCTTTTGTACTACAAGATTTAATTATCTTTATCAAATGTATCATCATTAGTGAAAAAATATTCTAATTGAAATTCCAATGAAATCAAATATCGAGAATAACCATGACCCATAAAAGGGTGACACGTAATCAGCCATCTTGCAGTGTCACCCAGTTATGGGTGACGTGATACAATCGATGCGTTAAAAGTATCGCCCCAGGGTGATCATCTCATCAGGAGAATACCATCGGGTCATGGCACGGGTCAGAAGCTGCGTAAACATCCGACTCACCTTGCGATGACGATATCATCATCGTCATCGCTCCGTTCGTCCATAAAATCATACGTTCGTACGTTCAATTAACCGAAATTCAGATAATTTATTACACGATCGACATGGCCCACTGACTGGTTTTCGTGGCACGCAAATTGAGACGCAAATTGGGCAATTAGCTGCTTACATTTGTTCTTAATTAGCGGTTAATCAATCGAATATCGTACGGATTTATGTGCAACCGTGGTTCATTAACACCGGGTAATGATAAATTGCAATAGGATTGTTTAATGACGCGCACGAACCATTACGGTGAAGACACTCGGGAGTGAAATTCTGATGAGAAAATTAATTCCATCGAGTGGATGATGCTAATGAACGCGCGTGAAATATTGTTCGATCGATGTTCGTTATGACTTGTGCATCGAATCACTCCCGATCGGCTAATTAATTCCTTAATGGATGCTTGATGCGAGTAATTTTTTTTTTTCGATTGTCGTGTTAACGCAATTTATCTTTCAATTTCAGAAGTTTGATTCGCAGAAACAAACATAAAAAATTGGAAATTAAAAGCTTACTATTCTAAAATTTAAGAAAACAGAACTGAAAGTTAAAAATTCCAAAATTAATGAAAACGAAGGATAACAAATTGAAAGTCTAAAATTCGAAACTTTACCAAAGTAAAAGATAGCAAACTAAAAGTCCAAGATTCGAAATTTTACAAAAAAGGTAAAATAGCATTAAACAAACCCGCGAATGAAAATTTATGATTGCGAATTGTTCCATCTGAAATTCCATAAACATTCGACAATGGTAAAGCGAAAGCACGTGTGGAGGCGGGTTTACGATGTATTTCGAAGCCCGATCGATTCTCATCGGACCTCCCTTATTTTCGGTGAGCGCAGATCCCTCGGGATGCGAACCAACAGAGAGAGCCAGGACCTCCTCCTCCTTCGTTATTTATCGGCGATTATTTCATACGTTTTACTTTTTTCACCCGCGACCAGACATTATTTCGGACAACGTTAACCCACCTCCCTCTGGCCGGGATAATCGACGATCTTCCTTTGAAAATAAAAAAATAAAAAAAAATACTTTTAAAGAGAAAGAGAGAGAGAGAGAGACAGGAGCGGGGGTCGACCGGTTCAGAAACGCTCCTGGCGACTTTGCTGAATTATTTAATCTCGTCCTTGTACTTTTCTGCCCGGTATCGCGAACAAATTGGCAGCCGGTTAAATTTTCTAACTTGATAAATCAAATCAATAGTTTTCAATCCCCAATTATCCGGCAAAATAATTGACGAGCATTCTACCACCGGTGTCTGACAATCGTTTTTCTTTCGAATTTGTATCGTTAGTGATTGAAGATATTCAAGAAACAATAGATTGTTGAAGAATAGGGAACAAAGGAATTGTTTACTCACCCACTAGCGGCACCATAAGCGTATAGATCGGTTGTGCACCAGAAGTTGCTTTGGCGATATTTTGCAACTGCGACAGGTAGTCGATGAAACAATTAGTGTCTGGAACTAATTGCCTCGGTCTCACCTCGATTTCCACGGAGACTGATGACTTTTGCAGGATTTGCTGAAACACACAGAGATAACGTGATGAATAATCTGTTCAAATAATCGTCTGCTGTAATTGAAAAGGTATTAATCCATTCGTCTAAAAAAAATCGAAAACATATTAACATTTACTGGTAAGTATCTACACTTATTGAAATCAAAAGTTTTAGCTATTGTAATATAAATAAAATATTAGAAACTTTATTGATATTTACAGTTTGATTTCTTTCTGATTCTGGTTTCAAATCGTTATTTTATACAAATCGAAGAATAGAAAGGTATCGATCGTGGTTCCCGGGTTCGATAGCTCGAACAGACGGGAAGCGAGCGAGGAATCCGACGACGAGCCTAATTGTTCGTGGGAGCCACACTGTTGGAATGCAAAAATAACATCCTCGTTCCGTCACGTCACCGTATAAATGTCGTACACATGTCCAGGTGTTAACGAACCGTCTCGGTTAGGCTTCCCCCCATGAAGAATCTGGGTGGAGTTGATCCGAATTTTTCGTATCGTTAATCAAGGTCGCGTGTGACGATATTTCGTGACACTCTGTCTTACCAAAAATTCTATTTTACATAAAAAATTCAGAACTTTCATTTGGAATAAATATGGAGAATGTGTTATGTAAAGGATAAAAATCGATAATAATATTAATTAACGGTAAGGTACAAGGGAAATACGAAGCTCGTACCGGTATCAATTTCAATGGGAAAGTTTCTTGATGATAATGTCGTACAGAATACTCGATTATACCGGGCAGACACTTGAATAGGTACAGGTAACGCTTGCTCGTGTAGACAGCAAGTTGGCTGAATGAATGGGGACACCTGCTTCGATATTCAGGTGGGCACGTCGGGTATATTCATAATCAGCTACGTTACACGTTCGTTCTAGTTAGGAGAGAAGTACGAGGAACTATCGAAAGGGAAAATAATCGGAATAGTCGGGACCAGAAAGATTTATAAACACCATTTGGTTAATCCTATTACCTTCCCACCTCCTTGTCTTTTATTAGACCACCATATTATAAGCAAACTATAATGTTTTAATCTCTCTTTGAATTTCCAGAGAAATTATACAATAGTTAAAAATGAATAAAATAATAGAAAATCACCTGTTAAAATATTCTCAGTTTAAAGATTTTAGGATGAGTCCTCCATAACTCAAAGAAGGGTTAAACAATAATACATTTTTGTACAATAAGACTCCAAAGTTTGTAAAAATGAGGCTGTTTTAACTATAAAACTGTTCAAAATTAATGTAAAAATCAGTAATAATCTATTATACGAACGACAATGTATATTTCTAAGGAGCTGATCTTCCAGAAATAGACGGAGGATGGTATTATCAATCTTTCTAAAATAAGGTATTGAATATTGAAGCTACGTCTGAAGGATAATGGACGGTATTTAAGCGTGTACGACGAGACGTTTTTGTATCCGTGAAAACAGAAAATTATTCACCGGGAGCGGAGCGATGGCGTTTGAATGACGACGCATAATGAAGGTAAGTCGTTGAAAATCGTCTCGCGCCATCGGTATTACGGATTCTTCGGTATTTTGGGCAGCCAGTGAATTCAAGAATGTTAGCTTCCTTCGAGGCAACAACGAACACGCGATACATGATAATTAGCCGCGGAAACGGAACGTCTTATTCGAACGTTAAATCGCTCGAACGATCCCATCGGCGCTACCGTTTCGTTCTCTCAACGGTACATTGAAAAAATTTACAGCGATTATTTATACGTACGATTATTCCTCGAATCTTCTTCTTCTTGCTCATCAATCTTTCCGCGAGATAACAGTAATAAGGTAATGATATAACTTCGAACAATTAATACCAGTTCTATGAATGCATCCTATTGAATTTTATAAATAAATGTACAATAAATTAGAAGCTTTTTATTTTTTTTATGCGCCGCGGAGCGTAACTATTACAACTTTCAAGAGTTCTGCTGCTTTCAGACAATATTTCTAAGGACTGATCTTATTAATATTTATAATAATATATTATAGAATATACTCGAGTAAAATGGTGAAGTTTAGTAATGAGTGCAAGATCTTGTTCTTTTATGTATAGTTTAGAAAATATGATCTGGCATAATTTCAATGTTTATCTCATTTCTTCGTTGATTTAATTTTAAGGCTAAGTAACTGCTTTGGGCGATTTAGAAATTTTAATTAGTTGAATATGTATTCATTGCGGTTGTTCAAAATTCACTTTGATCCATAAGTGGTTTTTCATAATACTTTTACGTCAAGAAATTTTGTCAGAACATTAATGTTCCAAAATCGACATTTAAAAAAAAAAGAAAAGAATCAAATTCCATACGTCACACAGTGACGAAATAGCTAAAAAAAGAAGCTTGTACTATGAAGGCGACAAAGAAGACCAGAGAAGAAGACCCGTGTATCGTTTTACTCCCGTTTAAAGTATTCGCGAATTCCTAAACGACCGAACCCATACCGTTGCCCGTCTCCTCCCTTGTCTTCGTCACTTTTGCCTCGTCTTCTGTCACGTCCTCCCCCCCGTCCGTCCCGTGTTCCCCCTTCGGTCGACACCCAAGCACAGCACGAGTGGTTCGTGAGAACCTACCTTGAATCACGCACCGCGGCTCCAACGCCCACGCATATTAAGCGTGCCCGCCTCTAGGAACATCGTAAACGTTCAAAGCTGACGCGGAAACCTACTCGCGCCGCGTTAAGGACAGGTTCACGGCTCGAGACGCGGGGACCCGATACGCGCGTGCAACGATCCACCAGTTTGTTTCCAGCTGAAACGGTGAGCCTCGACTTCTGCCGAGCACCAATCAGGGAAGAGGCTCAAATTTTAGACGAATGGCACGCGATAGTATTTTAATTATTCTATTTCCTACTGTAAATTTGTTGTATTGCAAATAAAACTTGATGGATATCGATAAAAATTCCTTTTAATTCGTAGAGGTTTGATTAAGACTAGATTTTTGGGACCAGTCACTTTGAGGGATTTCAAAATGTCCTCAAACCTAGTATTATATTTGAAGTTCCAGTTACCAGTGATTCCACCAACAATTAAGTTTGAATAAAAACTAGAGAGAAATCTGGAACTTATCCAGAATCGAGTCGCCGTGTTATGGGAACGCATTCACGGCTTATTCCCGCGACCGCGAGAAAATTTCATTGATCCACCGCGAAATGGGAATCAATTAACGGTATTGTGTATCGCGAATTCCAAAGCGAACGATACTCGCCGATAAGATATCATAATCGACACCAAGGTGGACCTCTTGGACCGACCGTACGATCGTAATCCCGGTAACTATGCCAGAACGAACGGGTATTAACGTATGTACACACACTTCCGGTTAAATCGCGAATAAACGAGCCGTGATTATTGAATGGAATTGCACGGTTCGAGTCACAAGGTATTTGCCTTGGAACGACAAATCGCTAATCGGAAGTGGCATGAATGATACGGGTTTCTACAAACGAAAGAAGGATTCGAGTTTGCGCGCGAGAAGATAGAAAAGTAATTAAGACAAGATTTCGTTCGAATAGAGATGGTATCGTTTCAAAATACCTTACAACACGAAGGAACGATGGGGACGTTTTAACTAAGAAGACTAGAATTATTCGAAACGGGAAGTATTATTACCGCCACGTGTGTAACACCGTCAAATGAGTGAGTTCGCTTTAAAACAAAAAAGAGAAAAGGATCAGCGAAGAAGAAAGAAATAACAAAGGGGAGAAAAGTACCAGGTCGTAAGTCCGTCTCGATTTTATTGCCAGCTCCACCCTGGCTGGAATTAGCGGGCAAAGTTACACGCACGATATATTAAGGGTAATCGCATTCATAAATGCAACAGTTGCGGCTACAACGAGTCGACCGCGTGTAATGGCGCTCACAAATCAGATCTCGAGCCAATCCCCCCCCTCGCCGCCCCCTGTCTCGATCAGCCCCCGCCATAAAGTACACCCACGCTCGAAGATCGAGCCGACGACAAATACCGGAACACCTGGAGGGGACCAGCTGATGGCCAACGCCACCTTCTGCGAGGACCTGTTACATGCCGAACAAGTATCCCGTCGTGTCAAAGTGTAATCCAACGGCTCGTATGTTCACAAGAGGTGCACCGGAGTCGCCCACGATCTTGATTCATACACTTTAACCCGTTTTCCCTCTGAAATAACGTCTGATTAATCGATCTTTGCTGTATCAACACCTTTGACCCTAAGCTTTTTAAAGATAACAATGTTTTTATTAATCATCAATTGCTGCAGCTTTTCAAGTGGTAATTATTCTGATTGGCTCGATCGTTGAAGAATACAAATTTTTAAGAGCGATACAAACATTCGTGGTTCGAGACTTCCGTTTGTAGAATGGTGGGTACATAGTCTATATAAAGTTCCTGACGACTCCTAGTCGGCCATGTGGCCCCTAAAACCCCTCAAACTCTGAACTTTCCCTACACGTTAATAATTATTACGTCAAAACGACATATCGGTAGAACTTGATTAATTTCGAGATAGCGAAACTAAAAATTCGATCTCCGAAGGAAATACACGACCGTCAGTCCCCGTGTCAGGAGTAGGAAGAAAAAAAAAAGGGGGGCTCTGAGCTTGGGGAAAGCTTGGAAATTAATGGAGGTTCATTGAGGTAGTCCCCGCAAAGAGCGACTAGTTCTACGTACCCTCGACACGGATCCATTCTTCCTGTACAACCCGAAGACACTCAGTCTACGGTCGTTCTGAGAGTGCTTCGGTGCAACGACGCAAACATTGACATTGTCACGAGCCTCGCCACTCTTCGTTCAACCTCCTGCCGCTCCTCCACCGTTCATCGTTCGTCTCTCTTCCGTACAGTGCGCGTTTTCGAATCGCGCGGCAGGAAGCAGTCCGCGGTCTCGAGTGACTTCCTCTCCCCCCCCCTGCCCTCGGCCTTCGAACAACACACGCCACGAAAAACGAGTGTTTGCACTGTCGATGACTGAACTAATAGAAGCGAAGCGGAACGCTCCGCAACGAGAGAGGAATTCCAGGTGTCGGCGAGTGGCTGATGGATTTTCACGAGAGGAAAGCGCATACCGAAGGAACGCTGCGTTTTCTTTCCTGCGGGATGATCGATCGGCTCGAAAGGGGGAGATTTTGTCAACTTGACCCTTCGTGGGTTACCTGGATGCTCGATGGCTCGAACGAAATTCGATTTTCCTTCAATTTTTTATTCCTAACTTTAAGAGTCTTGAACGTTTCGCATAATAGCACTTTTGTTACTCAAAAGGGGTAGTTTATCGAAAATTCAGCTCAAATTTTTAATGTTTTATGGTGCTTCGAAGTCACAACCCTACTTTTAAGTCGAATCTTCGAGAAACGATGGATACAATGGGGAGACAGGTCCATCCCCGAACCGGGGAAGGTATCCACCCCAGGGACGAGTTTTCATCGAATCGGAAAGAAAATCACGTCCCTGTCAGTCCCTTCGCAACGCGTCGGGAAAAAGTAAATCATCGCCTATGTACACAAGCGAGTGGCCAGATGGCGAGACGGGTGAAGGGTTCTTCAGAGATGTGTGCGGGTCCGGGGAAAAATCCGAGGAGAAGAAAAGGAGTCTTCGAACGCGTCAAAACCAAGCAGCTCCTGCTCTGAAGGAAGGTTCGCTTCCAACTTGAAAAGGGGGATGCTTTTTTAGAACGACAGGCGAGGGTAAAAAAAAGGATCGTGGAATCTGATTGTGCCTCGTTGAAGAAAGATTTCAGTAACAAGCGACAGCATTCGATTCTGTATCTTGCAGAATATTAAAATACAATTTTTAGTTTCTAAATTACAGTAATCGAGGACCAAATAAAAATATAATTTCCATAAAATTTGTTAAAACAAAGCCCACGTTATAAAGTAAAAAAGCCCTTAATCTTACGATCATATTCCACCCCCCAACAACATTTCCCTTTTAAAGATACTATGATCTCCAATCGTCCATGGTCTACAAATTCTCTAAAACCCATAGGAGAAAATGTCGAGGCAATGCCCATCGCGAAAGGCCACGAATCGAGCGACGATCGTTTCATCGAGCGGAACGAGTCCCCCGGGAGGACTAGTGTCTCTTAATATCGTGGAAATTAAAGATTTCTTCTGGCGGGGTAGTCTAGCACGGCCATTAGAGGTGGTAGAGCCGAAGAACAATGAGTACAATGTCCTTCTGGGCGTCTACGTATACCCTTCGCGAGGGGGTGACACGACAGAAACGTTATCTCTGGCCTGCAGATGATACGAGGGTGAACGCGCACGCCCAACTCCCACGGGATCGTCCGCCTAATATTTCGACCATAAATGTTTGAATACGATGGTCTCCCGATGGTATATGCTCTACGGGGTTCCGCGAAGGGTGACGAGTCACGCTGAATAACGCCCGGGTAGTTATGGGATCCCGCGATGAGATTTTTCAAGGGGGTTGTGGTCCACGTGTAGATGCCCCTTTGTTGCGATACAGACGCGTCGTCGACGGGGACAGGATTAACTGACAGATTACACGATTTTTCGGCGAAACGCGCGGATGCAATAAGGGTGGCTTTTACGGCGGATAAATATTTCTCTAATGGGGGTGGTTTCTACCTTCGTTGCCCTTTTCTTCGAAGAAAAATCATTCTATGCCAAAATCGCAGAAAATCCTTCTGATAAAATCATTTTATAATAATAAGAATTTCTAAACTGTGAAGTTATTACAAGATTCAAATCGCGGTGCTTGAAGTGTTAATTACCGCAGTAATTAAAATATATGACATAAAGAACAGTTGCATCGGATAACATCAGAAAAATTATCCAATTTCTTTTTTTTTTCGACTTTTCACAGCATCCAACCCCCGGTGAAAAGCAGAAGGGGTGATAACGGGGTGGCTGGATGGAACAGGACGTCTCTAATTGCATATATTTGTCGCGTATTTATATGACCATTCTATTCAAATGCAGCGGACGCAGTCCGCTCGCAAAAGGCTGGTCCTGGGTGTTATGGGTCTCGTTTAAAATGGCTCGCGTCCGATGGAGGCCCATTCAACGGTGGCAACAATTGCGATTCCGCGGTTTCAGCACGAGATACCCCGTTGAAACACGGTGAAATAATGGGAAAATCGTATACAATGGACGCTTTTCTTCCCTTCCCAACCGAACGAAAGCTTAGTTTATTGTTCCTACCAGGCGGACGTTTGCTCCAGGATACGTTGTTTCATTTCTTTTTTTTTTTGTTCTTCCTTTTTCTTTTAACAACGTTTCCCGGTGGCCTGCATCCGAAACGTCCTTTTATTCGCGGTTTATTTAACTGTTGATACCGCGCGTAATGGTGATTCGAAAAACCGACGAGAATTTGTGGCATTCGAACAGGTTCTATGAAACGGTACCCCCCTTATTCATAGGAAATTCGTTCCCTCTGGATGCTTTTCATGGAAATCTTGCTCCAGATGCGTCAGACAAAGCTAAATATTTCAAAGGTACCATTCTGAATGTACCAGATCATAATTTACAACGATTCAATAGAAAAAGCTGATCAAAATGACCAAAGACTTAGAACGGATGTAAAGTAATTTTGAATAAAGTTATTGACCCTTCTGTAGGTCTCGTAGATTTTCTCATACGGATGATTTTGCAACCGAGTTGCGAGGCAGTCCACGTTCCCTTGTCGGCAAGGATCGATCGCGATCGGCGAGGATCGCGCGACAATTACAGCATGTCCCAACTTTTATCCCCGAGGAGCATGCCGACGAGCGTGTTCCTCGTTATTATTGGCGATGGCGGGCCGGCAGCTACTGGCTGTCGGCGAGTAAATATTCGATACTACCGCTCGATGGATAATTTATCGCGCGTTCGGCGTTTCCGCGCGATCGTTTAGGCAGGACCGGCCCACGCTCGGAATACAAATTGGCAGAACCGCGATTCCCATGCAGGATGCACGCGCGAGTGCAGCCCGTCGCTGCTCAGGGCGGCGTTATCAAACGAGATCGTTAATAATCGATATGGACAATGATTGCTGTTCCGTTGATGAACCCCGACGCGAATGAAATTCCTCGCCGAAAGCTTGATTTACGACGATTGATACACCGATATCGTGTCCTTCGTACAATTTTGCCTCCTTGCAAAAGAATTGAATATTTAATTTGTTGCTATTAGATCAAAATTGTAAATACTAAAATACTAAAAAATTACCACCCTGTCACCCAAGTGGCCACTTCAATTATAGAAAATTCGTATAAGATAATTGAAGGGTCGTATGTAAAAAATATTTTTGGAATTATTTTATTTATTATAAAATAAAGGACTGAAGTTTACTGTAATTTTTAACAAAGAATCTGTTCTTTTGGATAAAATTACTGGAGAATCGCAAGGTTAAGAGACGATGCTCACAGAACAGTGCTAACAGAAGATAATTAGTTTAGTGTAATTAGCTGTACAACTCGATCCTTCGCTAGTACCAAAGTCCTCATCCCGTTTCCTTGCCAAGGTAATAGAACTATTATCACGTTCGCCTCTGACAATTATTTCGTACGAATCAGATACCTCTAATTATTATCTGTATAATGAAAATTAATTGAAACAAGAAGGACATTCTATCCACACAGTAATCAAAATTTCATTAAGGAAACAACTGTCAACGATCTTATTTACCCTTGATACGAGACACTCTCTTTAATTAAACATCCCCGGCGTTAATTAAGCCCACGTTCAATTATCTTCTTGAAAAATCAACTCTAAATGTAGGTCTCGTAACTATTACACATACAGCGGGTAAAAAGTCTTCGATTATGTAATCTATTTGTTTATTAGATTAGAATAACACGTTGCTCAACTAAAAGAGAAAATACTGGCATGGTGAAGCTAGCTAAAATAGATAGCATGATAGAAGAATGCTTCTAATCGATAGTCAAACAAGCCGATCGGCACAGGAGTGAACGACACTCTTTATCCTAACCATTATTCCCAATTATCGTAGCCGGTTCGTTGACCTTAAACCCCGGCAACGGTTCGCCGTGAAACAACGAGACGTCGCGTCGGTTCGCTCGCGATTTCGAGCGGAATAAGTTAGCACCTGGCCGAGAATGAACGGCCACTTTCATTTGCCAGCAAACAACCATTCGGATGCGAGCAAAGGCCGGGATTTGTCCGTCTCGTAAAACGATGTTTCCCATTCAATGAATCGCTGTTAATAAACTACCCATCGTATTAATAAAAAAATGAAAAAAATAGTCCAGAAATAGTTTTTTTCGATTTCCTCTGGCCAGAAATAAGAAGTTAAATCGTAGAGAATGTTACCTGTTTGACGCAACGATCGATTCCGGAATCCATGCGGCTGAAAACGAACGAACCGAGGAAAAACTGAAGAACAATCGAGACCAACGATACGAACGTGACCGACCACCTGCGGCAGATAATCCTAAACCGCCGCAAAACGACGTTGAAAAGAAAAATGATAGAAAAAAAGGAAGGAAAGGAAACAAAGTGAGAGAAAAGAAGAGAGGGTTGGGAGAGTAAATTGCTTTCTCGTGGCCACGTCCTTCGTATCACCGTGTATTACCGTTAACTCGGCCCTTGCGATTGCGATTACCGTGGAATTCGTTTTGTTCCTTTTTATGCCGACCCCGTGGATCGCGGGTCCGCTCGGCTTCGTCGTTCAACCGCGACGAGAAAACCCGTTCGATATTTCAACGCAGCTGAGGAAAACAACTCGAAATATCCTTGTACAGGAAACACCAAACAGATCACGCTCGATCGGCGAACGTATCGAAAGCTCCGAGGCGAACTTATTGCCCGAGGAGGAAGGAATCTTAACCCCTTACGCGCCGAGGAGATTTTCTTGCGATCATTCGACGATGACTCGAGCGTGTTTATTTCGAAAACGTTATTCAATCAAATGGCTATTGAATAGTTTTGAAATTTATAGATTCTCTAAAATGTAATATTCCTATGTTCCTAAATTTCTAAAAAAATGTAAAAAATGTTTTGGTAATAAATTGCCCTGGTTGAGGAATTATTTGGAATAAAATAGAAAAGGTGGTATTTATTTATTAATATTCATCCAAATTTTGCGACAGAAAAAGTTATAAATTGCCACAAACAAAACAAATTCTAAAATATTGCAATAGGTCGAAATTGTAACAAAAATATTGAAAGCTATCACTTTTTCAATGTTTAAAATAAAATATTTAATAACGAAAGAAATGATCGTGTCTCGATCATTTTCTACGATTCAGAAGGTACAAGTACCACCGTCGAAGGTACTTTATCATTTGTTTTTGCAAACACAGAAGATTTTGTGTTAACGGTTCGCGTAATTAAGCGGCCTATAAGTTCGACGCGGTTTACTCGTCACGTTTCCCCACGAAATATCGTTTGAAATATTTCCGGAACGGCAAAGGTCCCTGTAGACACCTCCCGGCTACGTTCTAGATCACGGATCCAAGGTTCATCGACCAACCATCACGAATTCGCTGAATTAAAAAAAAAAAAAAAAAAAGAAAAAAAGAAAAAACGAAAGAAACTGGCAAAGATCGTATTGGGAAGAAGAATATTGTAGGTGAAGGATTAATTAGTCATAATTCCATGACGGCCTTTAGAATTCGTCTCGGTCCGGGATACTTCGCGAGACAATTTTGCTTAACTTCCTTGCGAGGGATCTACATAATCCTTAACACGTCGACTGTCATGGTGGTCACTGGCTAATTAAATAATTAATAAAAGAATCAGATATTGCTGGTATTAGAATCTGAATGGTTACATTTGAAAATTGTAATTTTATTATAACACTAAAAATGAATCAAAGTAAATCTTCAAAGAATTAATTTAAAAGCAAGAATTATCGAAGGGATTAAATTTCTGAAAAAAATCAACGATAACGAAATTGCCGTTCTGAATCACAGTTTTAGATCTAGATAGGCGCTTAAAGAAGATACTCTCTTTTTTTCCTTGTCAAATTACACCGTACGCTTTGAAATGACAGCGTGCGTACACGTTCGTCACGGTGTATCGGGATGCAGCGAGCCGAGGCGTGAGAACGAGGATCCGCTCGAAAATGCAAATTTGATTGCCCGAAAGAGAGGCCGGCAAAAAGTGGTTCCGTGTAATGTGGCCCGCGAGAATTAAAAATACACCGGCGCTTCGTTTAGGATGCGGAATAAAATGAACGATGAACGAAACCGTTAATTCGGACGGGAGTATCGCTCCCGCGAGAACACCGGCGAAATACGAGGCAATTTCCATAGAATTACCGGCCCGGCTGTATTCGACGATGTTATAAACTCGCGGGACAATTTTTTTAATAATTCCTTCTTTAATCCGACCGCCGCGGATGCACCTTCGAAACTTTTCCCATGAAGAATCCCGAAATTTCGAGCTTTCAAGAGCGTGCGCGAAATTACACGTACTCGAAAACTAGAATAATAAATCAAAAATTCCATTAGCATTTTGGAATACGAGCGACCGAAAATTGAACGTTCGTTAACTGCAGTTAATAACGAAGAATTCGGGGATTCCGCGTGACAATTAAATTGAAAAATGAAACTGAAAAATCAACGATTCGTACTCTTAATAACCTGTGTCCGTACGTGTTCGCCGTACGCATCAATTTTCACGAAATTAATGGCTCTTCGAATTACAGCGAAATTCGAATAACGAATGTCGGGGATCAAAATACGAAGCGCAAAAAAGTATCAAACGTTCGGAGGGACCATAATCAAGGTACTTACAAAAATAACTCCGCAGCCCCGGTATTATCGCATTAAACGCGAGCATTGCAAAAAAAGAAACTTCGCAATCAAGCTGTCCCGCGAAAAAAGAGGAGCAGCGACCTCCTTAATCTCGGGAACCATTAAATCCACCAAGTTTCGCGATAACAAACAACGAGTTCACATACCCCTGCTACCAGACCGCGTCATCATCATTTTTTTTACGAAAACCTGCAACCTGCGCCACAATCATTCTGCCCGCTCCGGAAGACGATCGATAAATCACGCGATTCCACTCAACCCTTTCATTCCGAAGAGCTTGCACAGGGGTGAGTCGATGCGTTGAGTCAATGAACTCAAAATCGACTTGAAAAATTTTAATTTTTTCAGTTTTTAATTTAGATAATATTCCTAAGTTTCTCAATTCTTAAAAATATGAAACTTCTAAATTTCTAGGAGTAAATATTTCTAAAAGTATAAAATTTGGAAATTTTCAAGTTTCCAAAAAGTATTTCTAGATTTTTAAACTCCTAATATCCCAAAGTTTCCAAACTGCTACATTCCCGAATTTCTGAGTTCTAGTTCCCGGATATCCAAAAATAGAACGTTTCTTTCCCAAATTCCTACAATAATAATATTCAGCCTATCAACCCTTTCCCCCGTTCCTGGCTACGTGCATCGTCTCTCAAAACGCGTTATAACTGTACACAAAAAAAAAAAATGAAAGAAGTAGCGACGCATACGTGACGATTAATTAGCGCGTCCTTCTTTCGTTAAGCGGGAACGGTACCTGTCCCGCGAAATTCTCAGCTCGTTACACTCGCGATCTGACCCCGTAATACCGCGAATCCTCGGTCGTGGGGTCACCGGGACTCGAATTAAAAGCGAATTAACCAGATAACGCGCACGACTGGTTCCAGACACGCCATCACGGCTAATGCGATGCGAATTTCGAGTTGATTGAACGATACGCGTACACGCCTTCCTATGCTTGTCGTGTCTCGCCAACGGAAGATTCCTTCTTTCCTTTCTTTTTTTTTTCTTTCCTTTTAATTCTTTCCCCTGGCAACCCTTTGGAGGAAGAGTGATGTAATGAAGGAACAAGTTTTTGTTCTGTGGGGGAAAAAGATTGCAACGAATTTACAGGATGAACATCGGTCGGGTTGGCGGCTGTTTTCGGTTGCGAACCTAACCGAGGCAAGGTTTAAAATTAGCCCGCGGCTGAGACTCGTCTTGTACGGACTATAATATAAATCATTAAGCCATTGGTACCGTGTAACGAGGCTCGTTCCTGGCCTGTACTTACGTGCAAATGGGAAAACAACGGGTCAGCCTCGTTTATGACTTGCTGCGAGGTAATAGAGAATTTTCTCTACCTTTTTTCCCCTCCCTTTTTTTTTAAATATCTCTGTTTGATTATCGTGATTTATTGGGGAGTTGTATTAACACCTTTTACTGATGGATGCGCGCCGTTTCGCGCGAAATTGAATGGTGTTACCGCGAGCCACTTTTGTAATAAATTATATATTACAAAATAGTACTTTTAGATGACAAATTGCTCGGCTACTAACTAAAAATAAACAGTCAGTGCAAATAAAGTTATTTCTGATACGTTAACTTTACTTAAAAACTGCGCAACACACGATACGTGTCATAGGATAAATTGTGACATTTTTCTAAGTAGGAATAATAAGGAATTAATTAATAAACCCAACAAACTGGGCATAATTGAACGCGTATGAGAACAGGTTCCTCCCGACCGGGGGTATCGTTCCAGATTCGCACGAGCAGCTTGTTAATTTCGTTAATTGGCAACACGCGACCGTCTGCATCATACGAACTGGCCACTGGATAAATGGTGAATATGGCGGGTCACGAGCGGATTTCGTTTCCCACTTGTAATCCATGCACGAATTTTGGCGGATCGACAGTTATCGCGGCACGAATAAAGACCGGCTCGGATATTAGACTTTCAATTAGCCGGTGGCAAGCGAAGGAAACGGATGTCTCTAAATTTATTTAATTCCTCGGGACTCGTGAAGAAAATAGCGTCGTGTCGCGCAGGAACGTACCGCGAGTCTGCATTATTCCGTCGCGAGGGGAATTTGGAACCGTTACTTTGTCGCATCGTGCAATTTACTGTACGACGAATGTACAATTAACCATGAATTATAATTGCCACTTGGAGATAAATGGCAATTTTCAGAAATATTTGCGTAATTATATACCGCTAAGTATTTATGGTTACCAACGATGGCTATGTCCAGTAGTTTTATCAAATTTCGTTTAAAAAATTAATTACAAGAACTTTGAAAAAAAATTTGTTTATTATAAATAAAAGAAGAAACCCTTCTAATTCTGGTAGCACGATCGTGCCAATTTTTATTTATCTACTGACAAATAAGAAAATTCCATCTGGGGAAGGGGTCTTTGAGCTGCATAAAATATCAGCTACTGCTAAATCTACTATCGGGTCTAACAAATTGCAAATGAATGTCAATAAAACTATCCCAAAATTCAGATAAACATTTCTTCCCCTGAATCGACATCGTTTCTTTAAAAAAGTTCCCAAAATTGTCGAATGTTTTTAGGGAAGAAAAACGGACGCGATACGAGAGAATAAGGACCCGTCCGCAAGGACTACCGAGCCCTCCTCTGTAACAACAAGATATCAAAGGTGTCCTTTATTTCAACGTGGCGCGCTTGTCAGCAAGACCCTTGTTCACCGGGGTAACTTTATACCGATGATATCCCCGTGTTCCCGGCGAAACCTCGCGTCGATAAGAGTGGCTGGCAAAAGTTCAGCAGATAGAGGGGAATTTATTCCTTCCCCCCTCATCTCATGAGGGAGAAGGAGGGGAAAAAAAAAGAAGATCGCTCAAGCGGAGGGAGATAATACGAATTGTACGCGAGGGCTGAAAGAATTTCGTGAAGTTTAAGAAACTGGAGTTGAATATTTAATATGAATGTTAATATTACAAACGACTTATGATTTTATTACGATTTAATCATTTAGAGAGGATTTTGGCGAGTTGGGTAAGCGAAATCGAATGCTAAATTATTAGTTAAAAGAAACAACGTAAATTTATAGAAATTGGGGACTTTACTTGGAGCACCCTAGATTATAGGTGACCCTAGACTATAAGAAACCCTACATTATAAGGGACCCTAGGAAATAATAGACGCTACAACTGTTAAAGAATCATTAACACTTTATTCCCTAGGCTACTTTCAGCTATTCCAAAAATAATACAACCCCGTTATCAATGATCAGAACTTTGCTCGCGCATCTACATTCCCGCGTAAAACGATAACAATTCAAACATTTTATTACAAGTAACCATCACTCGATTATGAAACGTAGTATGCAACGACCAGCAAGCCGCAAAGATCTTACCAAACGATACGCTTCTCCTTTTGCCTCTCATTGGGGAGAAAAATATCCTCTAGCCAGGCAAAGAAAGGGCCACATAGTACGCGCAAAACCCGGCCCCGGACAGGGGTTCGATAATAAATATGCAAAAAGGAGGAGCGACCGATGTGTCGTAAATAAAAACGACAGGGCCGCGTGCTGCGATCTTCTTCGTATTCTGCACCGTACGAAATAAGTTGCAAAGAAAAAATAAAAAAGAATATATAAAAAAAAAAAAAGAAACGATATCGAAAGAAGAAGGGACGAGACGAGCGATAGTAGCAACGTGTCCCGGTAATCTCTTGATTTAGTTCGACTTAGGGGACGCGGAACGTGTTTCGCCGACCTCTTTGTCGGCCCTCGCGGAGCCACGATGAAGATACGGGTCGAAAAGAGGAACCCCCGAAGGAAACGAGCGCGGCGTATCTCGGACGAAGAATCGAGCAGTCTCGCGATGATATCGACCTGACGGCTCTATTTATAGAAGCTTTCGAAAGGGGCCAGGCTAAATTTGGATCCGTTTCACGGCTGGCCAGGTAAGTCCTTTTTTCGAAGCGGTTAAGGGATGAGAGAAAAGAAGAAGCGGCTGACTTTTTTGGAGAACGACGGTGTTAAATGGCTCGTGATTTGATACGTCCGGACGCGAGCAGTAAGAACTTCACGGGGGGTTAAAATATGCGTGCTACCAGAACAAGAGATTTATGGTGTTTTAATTTTAAGCTGCTTTTGAAACTCAAATATTTCTTTTTTAAATCAGTTTTGAGATTTATACCTAAATTGATAGACGCTATTTTGAAATAATTACTAAACTAATCAATTATCGTGTTTAATTTAATTTGGATCTAACCTAGGTTCTAGAAATAGTGGAATTTCGTAATTTTCTCTACTATAGTTGAAGACTTGAAATATTTTTCTCAATAAACAAAATAATATAATATAAAATTATTTACCAGTATTACTATTATCAATAGCAGGAACAGAAATCAATACGACCACTTAACCCCTTAAATAAATTTCCTCAGAGCGAAGATTTATAAACAGCTTCGACCCGATTCGAAATAAAATTCATAAATACACAAGAACTGCTCGTTTAACAGTATCCGATTCGCAGATTACAAGAAAGTTCCCACGAAGAACCGCGTTCTGTTAAAACGCCGTCTGGAAAATCTAGCAGGAACGAATTGAAAATCAATGATCCCTCTGTTTCTGTCCCGTTAACTCTCGCGTAGAAAAAGGGGGAGAGAGAGAGAGAGAGAGAGAGAGAAAGGAAAAAAAATATCAATATAACGATGTAGCAAGTGGTGATCAATCGGCCGGCGGTATCGATCGAGCTGATCGATAGATCATCTATCTAGGTGTTTAACGAGCCAGGCAAAAGCCTCGAGGTGTTAAGGTACTCACCTGTACTCTCTGCCGATGACGATCCTGTTTCCGTTGCCGCCTCTCCAGCTCCTCTTTCCTCTCGATCAACGACCTTATCTCCACCGTGGCCACGGGCGCTGTATTATCGTCAGGTACGTCTGTACACGAGGGTAATCTCCTCAGGGTGGAAGCCGGCTCGTCCTCGCCCTCGCTGTAACTCTCCACCAGAAGCTCCGAGTCGCTCTGGAAAGTGAATTAAAGCTTGAATCCATTATACCGCCAGGAGGAAAGAAGGGAGGTGCAAAATGTCAGGGACTTTGGATTCAATTTTCTAAAAAGCGTTTCCCACCCCCCTATCCCGGAGCTTTCATCCTACTTTAGAACGAATAACTATTGCCTTTTTACGGTGGCGGTTGTAAAAGAAGCTTTACCGGGAGAGCTATTTCTAACATTCTTTTGTAAGTCCCTGCGGAGTTGCCGACCCTCTGTAACCCAAATTTTCCACGGAGAGAAATTTAGAGGCGCAGCCGATCCTCTTACAGCACGGTTAATTAATTCTGTGCTAAGCGAAACTCAGCCGTGCAACGGGAACTTTTATCAGGGAACTGCGTTGCAGAAGGGTTTATCGCGACCGTGGTTGTAAGAGGGTTGAGCATATTTATTTTGAAATCACATTTATTATGCAACGCGCAAATTACAACGAAAGGTAAATGTATTTTTATTCAATATTTCGCAAATTGCTTACCTGTTCAGGGGGTGAACTGGGTGTACTCGTGCTGGATGCCTCGACCACAGAAACGTATTCGCTGACACCGGTCTCGCTCTTCTGCAACTTCAGCACCGGCGTTTCGAGGCCGCACAGGAACACTTGGCCAAAGAACAGAATCTTGTTTATCCTGAGGCATACTTGAGCGACTTCCTGGAACACAACACGATCACGGAATCACCATGGATTCAGCAGGGACCAGCCGGGAGACAAGTGAAACACGAGTTCGTTTGAAAGACCTTTTAACACAATCTATGGGTTCGGGACTTCGGATGATATCGAACAAAATACTCCAAAATTTAAAATGTCAATTAGAAAATGTATGCCAGTTTAATTTGTGGGCTTTCATATTTGATTAATTATTTAATTATACAACATCCAAGCAATTAAATTCTGAATCTACAAAAATTATTTGAAAATAATAATAGTGAGATTTATTTGACGAAATAAAGGTTTAAGGAATAATTATGGGTCAAAGTTTGCTCACCATATCTTCGTTCTTTTCGGCGTAACAAGGATCCTGAGGGTTCGACATCAGAGGCAAGAATCCTGCCAGGGTTATGTCCTCCGGCAGTTTGACCAATTCAAGCTCTGAAACAAACATCGAACGATCGACGTTCAGCAAAAATTCTAGTATTTACCGCGAACGCAAATTAAGCGAAATACTAATCGAGGCTAACCGGGAATAAGCGTTCCGTGTTTAAGAAGGAAAAATAAATCCATCGAGTAGCCTATCGCAGAAATTCTTCGTACACACGGAAGAAGTTCGTCGCGAAGGTACCGCTTCTCAAACTTCGCCCGGTGTGTACACGATCTAAGCATCAGCGTGCACCTTAACCAAACACTTCTTGCATTTTTACGATCAGAGTGATCAGAATTTCAAATGAAGTCGAGTGTTTGCTTAGGAAATCATTCCACCATAAAGACATTTTTAGTTTTGAAAAAAATTCCAGACGTTCTATAAATAACACCATTTTCAGCAATAGTTTTTTAAGTTATTCCTCGATCGATTCGTTGAAAGAGTAAAGAACGATAAATATCCTTGTTGTTTCCTCGTTTCGAAGGAGATTACAGAAACTGGCACGAAATAGAAAAATCGACCGCGGGCGATACAGTTACGAGCTGCGCCATATTTGAGAGCATCGCAATTATGGTAAATACCATTGTTCAAACTTTTCGAAGAGGCAAAGGATAGGCACAGCGTTGCTTCTTTTTCGAAAATTATGCCTCCGCTTCGCGATTGTTGTATTCGAACGACGGATACTGATAAACGCGACCCGTTATCATGCAAATATCGAACGACTGTATCCAACGACGAACAACTACCGGGGTGTGGCACGGCGTTCCGGTTAATTTCGACCGTAAACTGCGAGATTTAAGGATATTCAATTCGAATGAGACGCGCGATCTAAACCGTAACGCGTGTTCTTCGACAGCGTATCATTGACGTTTATAACTCTGTGACAAATAAATGTTGGCTATCATGTTACCCGTTCCGATTAAAATAAAATGCGCCTGGAATATGTTAACATTGAATCAACCAAACAGGATGAAACGACTTGTAAAACCTTATTAGTTAAGTTCCAAAGTGACCAAAGATTGTCCAAAATAAACCTTTCACAAAATAAAATAAATAAAGACTGAAACATAAACTAGTTCTAATGTCAAAAATGGCCTAAGTTACCACTGATCCAGCATCCCTTGTTCGGTGGTTGAAATACGAACTAAAATTTGTCAAACGTTCGAACGGTATTACGTAAAGCGAGAACACGTTTAGAGAGAAACAAACAGCGATTCGTCAAGAAATCGTCTCGAGTATCGGGTCGAATGGCGTTGAATCACGCGTAGTCACATCTCGATAGCATGCTCGCGTGATCCCCGTGTAAGCCACGACATCGATTCGGAATTCGTACCCTGAAACTACTCGCACGCGAAATAGAGAGCGCGATTAGGTTTCTATATTTCTTTTCCCCGCTGGCTGGAACGAGGGCCCCGGCTTAATCTACCTCGCGCCAAGTCCTGCAGGATGATCGATTGCACCGACCGACACGCTGATCCTCCTCATGTTCCACGCGAGTACCCGGCCATGGCTGACCCTGAACTTCGTGTAATATTCGCGATAAATGCGGCCTGACCGTGTAAAGTGACTCGAGGTTCATCCGAGCGAATATTAATGGCGACCGCAGCACCATCACGAGCACCCACTTCGAAATTGTTCCCGGATTTTTTCGATCCTCGAATATGCGTGGAATCCTCACGGATTACATTGTTAATAACTGCTAAATCGTCTGCAGTCTTTGTTCAACGCTTTGACTACCATTTTTCACTAACATAAATTGATTAGTTGCAATCCGAAACCATAGAAAGTCCAATGCAACCTTAATCTAATTTATCGATATTCTTAATAAAAAGAAGCTAGTTTCTTCGCTGAACCAAAGAAAGGATCGCTGGTGTCATTAAATATCGAATTTTCAATTTGTAATTTCGAGATTGTACAACTGTTTTGAGAACACTCGATCGGATTAACAACGTGTTACAGCCAGGAACCTCTCTCCCCGTGGCCGAAACGGCCGATATCGTCGATCATTTTCTGAGGGCTGCGCGGCCGAAAGAAGGGCCCCGGTTAAATAAGAATAAAAGAAACCCGATGGAAGAGAAACACGTCCGACGAACGTTCACAATAACGTTCATACTCAGGGACCATAAGCACGTTCGGCGAACGGGTTGGCCCGGCCAACAGCATCGTTTTTCTCTTTGTACCTTTTGTCGAATTTATCCATTGTGCCCCGGGTGTAACGCGCGGCTAAATCGACGAGAGAAAGACAAGACGCGAAGGAGAGGAGACAGAGGGAGGGGAGCAGAGAAGGCAAAAGGAAAAGGGTAGGAGAACGCAAGAAGAAACCGTCCGAGCCAACAAATTGGCATTACGGCACACGTTACTGGATGTACCGTTACTGTCTCAGTTCCTTTTTCGAATCGTATCGCTGGCTGCGTTCTCGCGTGTGCACGCTGCTCTCCTCGGCCTTTCGATGTTTCGTAATTTCTTTCTTTTTTTTCCCCCCCTCTCCCTCCCACGGCTACAAGGGACCTGCCTCTCGGTACACGACAAATGGAGCCTCTTTTTTACACCCTCACCGAATGGAGCGGCGTTTTTGAAAGAAGATTGACTCCTCGAAAGAAACAGGGGCGGGCCGGTTTTTGGATAAAAAGCGTAATGGCTTTCGGGCTAATTACGCCCAGGGAATAGACCAACTTCTGACGATCGTGCCCCGAAAGAAATTTACATTGAAAATCTCTAATCGTAAAGAGAACTCGCCGTTTGATATCGTCAGCGTATCGAAAGTTGCGGCAACTTGTATTTAAATCTATTTGAAAAATGACGAGGGTAAATTTAGTCGCGGGGCTAATAATACGGTAAACAGAGGTAAAGATTGAGCACACATCGTAGGAATATTAAATGTAAACTTCCCTCCCCTCGTTTTCCGAGAAGCGAGCATTATAATTTTGCGCGATTACTATTTTTCGTGTCTTTCGTAATCATACAGGGTTTAGGTAAAACTGATGTTCAGACAGTTGCACTGCTGATACTATGTTTCGCATAAATTAATTACCAGTCGCCGGTACGATTATCATTAAAATCATGACAGAAACACCGAGCGATTAATCACGGTTTCCACCCTGGTGGACGTTTTTTTTTTTTTCATTTTACCCGTAACATGATTGTAGGCAGAATCACGATTCCGAGGCTGGCAAATGAGTCTGCCTTAACGGATCCGTACGGCTGGGAAACAGCGTTCCAGTTTCGTGGTGCGTCCTTGGTCGTGTTACACTTACATTTCAGACAGGTTTACACACGATAACAGTACATAATTCATAGATTGTATCGTGGCTGAAATTATCGACGGTACAAGACGGACCGTTGTTAATTCATTAAGTCACGAGCGTTCTCGTTTTGTACCCGGTCGAACAAAGAAAGAAGAGAGAAAAAAAAAACGTACCAAGCGTTTTGTCGTCCATCCGAACGTTTTTCTATTCGCTAACGGTCGCACACGATTATCTAACGCCGGCTAAATGTCCGCCCATTCTTCCTTTCTTTCACGAATTTTTGTTCACAGATCGTGAACCGATAGACCGTGTGGGCGAAATAGTTTTACAGTTAGAATCTTTTTTTATTTTCACGTCACGCGGACGGCCTTTCTTTTGATATCACTTTTGCTTCTGAACCATTAATATCGAGGTTTAAGATTTGGATATGATACTCTTTAAGACACTACTAGGACAAATTTTTTCTGATAACCCCAAGACTTTAACCCTTAGCATTTGAGTGGTGCCTCTGGGGCGACATGTGCAAATAATTAGAATATTTTAACTATTTTAATATCTTAATCTGTAACACATTCCTTCTAAAATAGGATTTTCAAATTTTCAAAGCTTCATTAGAAAAGAAATCAAAGTTGCTTCGAGTGCAAAGGGTTAATAGCAGCTCTCGAACGTTTCGATTAAAGTTACAGAACTGAATTTGATTAAATTAAATTCCGCGAATGAAAACTTTCTACAAAATTAAGAACATCATTTACATAACCTAATGAATGAAATCGACCGTACCCTCAGCCTTGCTACCCCAGCCATTTGAATTGCGAGGAAAGAGGAGAACCGGGACCATTTCGTTGGCTAATAAAAAATAATGAAGTAGTAACGACAAGAGCTCGGGATGAATGAGCTCGAAATCGAAATGGACGGATTTGTGTGTTCGTGGAAGTCACGGGGAAGGAGTGACAGAGAAAATGATGGTAAAAAGCGAGAAAGATCGAGAGGCACACGGTAGCAGAACGGCGTGGCCCCCATGGTACACGGTGGAACACCATTGGCTGGCAACTTGTAAACGGCCACGGGAGAGTGTATATGGCACTGCAGTGGTCACATCGAACGGATTCACCGTTACGTAACCGGCGGCTATCCACGGGTCAACAGACGGCCAGAGGCCCCGTGGCCGTTCGAGGAACTTCAGTTTTTCGATTAAACGACTGGTCCAGCCTTGAACCGGCCAGGGGATTCGCGTTATCGCGGGGGAGACCCGAGACATCGCTTCGAATCACCTTGCTAATTGTTTAATGGTAAAATGGTTAGAACCACGCCGCTGCCGATGGATTAGGATCGTTAGAGAGCCTTCGCGATAAGTTCAACCCTTCACGAGGGGATGATAAGTAATTCGAGCAACTGGGAGACTTCTGATAGGGATTCGTGACATAAAAGTATCGCAAAATGACACTAATGGTGTATCAGTTTGAAGCTTAAAGTCCAAAGAAACTAACCATACAAGTGCCCCATTAATATAAATAATTGACTCTTCGTTTGAGCAAATATCAATTTACAGATTAACATCAACCATCATTAATGTCGAACTGTTCGTTCTAACCAAGAATCAGCCATTTTGTATTCAGAATATTAATGAAACGTTTACGCAGTCAATTTCATTAAACCTTGAGCTTTAAACTGATATGCCATAAGTGGTATTTCGCTATACTTTTATGTCATGAAATCGAATTAGACTTTCTAGGATCTAATGATCCTAATCAAAGATATTTCTAAGCAATGAATGTTTCAAACACGTCGAATGGATTAGATAGATAGCGAGCAATGTTTGAATTACTAATCGACTCATTCATCGACAGATCCTCATTGTAATCGCATAAAAGGGCCTCGGATCTTGTCGCTCGTGGTTCACTGAATATGTGTACTAATGATGATCGATCGTAGTGATCGTGGCTGTCCGAACAGCACGATCAAAGATGTTTCCTGCTTGAAGCCATTAGAATCGATAATGATCCCTGAGAAACTTCGCTAAGCACAAGTTATTTTCATTTGCAACAACGTTGCATTATTTAACATATCTGAAGAAATATGTACTTTAATTATTAATTTTGCAAACGAAAAATTATTATGGGTGTAGCTTATTTGCAGAATAGAGAATTAATTATTTTTTTAATTTAATGCCTCGATTTAGTATTTCGTATTTCGAAACTTTGCACACTAATATAATAAATAAATAAATTGTAGAGTTCCAAAAGAATAATCTCAAATGGCTTCGCGAATCGGAAGAAACTAATTTCCAAGATAAAATCATAAATTCGCTCACCATCTTCTCGACCTTCCGCATCCTTGGCCTGGATCAGGATCGTCCTGGAGTAATTCAATTTTTCCAACAGGTTCACCAACGTAGCCAATCTGCTCCAGGCGTCTCCGGCAGGGCTGCAACACAATCATACTTATCGGTTAAAGGAAAAACAAGGGTGGAGAGAGAGGGGGGAGGGGAGGGACTGAAAAAGGAACGCGAATCAAATTTCCCTCGTCAGAGGTGTCGGGCTATCCGGTTGAGATCGCGTAACTGGAAACCGGAAGGATCCAACCGCGAACGGTTCTTCCCTCTCGCAATATATATTCCCCCCAGTGATTCAGTAAGCTGCCAGAACCAAGAATGAACGAATTACGTGCTTCCTACCGTTCGAAGATGAATGAAGAACCGATTTTGTGCACACTAAGCACCGATCGAACGTACGATAAATACTCTGAGTTTGAACAAACATCAAGTACTCGATTTTTATCTTAAAAATTAATGACTGTTGTACAGAAAACGAAAATAAAATTAACCCAGATCTGCTATTACTAAGAAGGGGAGAAATAACGAGGCGAATGAAGATGGTGTTCGATAGGACGCGGATCGGCGTCGTTCGCCGTCGTTCGCCGTCAAAGCGCTAACGATCGAGGTCAGTTGTATCGGCGCGTAAATGAATAGCAGATCAAAGGTTCGCATTCTCGGGTCCGTCGAACCGTGGATACCGATGACATCGTTAAATATACGAGGTGTCGGCGAGCGGCTCTCGCACGCATCCATTGGCCACACACTTCCGTGTTACTGTAAATCCAAAGTCGTCCGTTTAATTATTTTCAAGCCTGGGATGAATGGCAGCGAACGGGGGATCATTTTCCAAGCTATCGATCATTCGATGGTATCGCGGCGCGCAACAGCCCCCGGAGGCGGCGAATAAAGAAGCTTAGGCGCTAAAGCACGAGCGTAATACGAGGGATACGCGAAGAGGAGACGCACGCCTCGCGAGAGCTGGCGATTAATCGATCGGCCGTCATGAAAGGTCATTCGTTAATTGCGCTTAGCCGCATGCCGAGCCACGGATACAGAGGGGTTCTAACGATCGGCGTGCCTCTTTAGCGATTCCGCGAGCGGCCGCTTATTGAAAATTAACGCGAATCGGCTGAAAAATTGAATCTTGAATCGTACGAAGAACGAGAGACTGGATTAGGCTCGGATCGCCTCGATGAATGAACCAGAGCTGATTGAGTAATTTATGATCGAAGCGGTTGATTATAGCGTTTGTGGAAAGCGCATAAGACGTTCGGTTAAACCGCGGATGGTAAACGCGTGGTAATTTATGAATTTGTAATAAACGCTTTGGTGAAAGGGCCAAAATTAGATACTCAAAGTTGTAAATAATAACCTAAATTGTTATCTGACTAAATTTTCAACAGATTTCAAAAAATTCGATCGAAAGTATCGAACTGTAACGGTATAATTCAATAACGGCGAGCATAGGGTTCGACAGAAACAACGGCGGAGGATGAAAAGAGTGAAAACGATGACAGTGATTAATCTAAGCAATTACACGGTCACAGCCACTCGCGACGCGAAGAACAAAGTTGCTATCCTCGGTGAATAGAGACAGAAAGGAAAAAAAAAAGAAGAAAGAAAGAAAAATCATGGAAAGGATCGACGGCAGATTAATTGCGATCCGAGTTTCTATAAATAAACCATACACACCGGCTGAATCGGTTCTGTTTCTGTTCGCGGTGAACAAGCCCGACGTAACTTACGTCCTTGCCAAGGAAACGCGTACAATTGTTAATCGCTAACGAGCAACAAACAATAATTAACTTATCCGGTCGGGTGGATAGGGAGAGACCGTTGGCTGGGTTGGTTGCGCAAACAGCACGGGTCGATCGCGACCATTCTAGTAGTTACGGGACCAAAGGAGCCTTGAAACTCGTTTAATGGACGATAGATTGCATCAGTCGAGCCGGCCACGACCATTTTTCTCTTTATTTTTACGTTCTTTTTCTACCGTTTCGTCTTTTTGTTACGTCTCGTTAGAAAGATCCTGGCCATCGATATATTCGGTCGGTCCAACCCGGATCGCCAATGAAAATCGTTACCTGCGATTCGACGAAAAGAAACAGAGACCTCAACGTTAGGGAGCTCGCTGATCGCAAAAGAAACTCTCGTTTGTGTGCATTGTAATTATAATGTATGTGTGCAAAATATTAGACTGATAATTAGTCTAAAAGGAACTGTAATTTAATGCCCGAAGAAAATGCTAATGCCAGTGGCATGTATTTTAATTGGATAGAATTTATGAATGGACCTTTATCTTAATTAACACTCTAAGTGACACGTCTACCTTATTTGGGGATTAAATACCTGAGGACTTGTAGAATAGAAAGAACTGAGTGTTATAAAAATAATATACTATTTACTGAAAATAAAACTATATATTTAACTTTTTATTGTCTACTATTAAATATAAATTAGTCTACTTTATAAAACTTCTAAGGGCTGTGTAAAATGAATGAAAATGTTCATTTTGAATAAGTTAATAGAAAAATAAAAAATTAGCAAAATTATGCGAAACGCGTTACTAATTACGAATGTGTTTTAATTAAGGAAGACTATAATTTACATATTCGATCAATTAGGATCATTAACCTGTTGAAACAGGACGACCACCATAGGCATTCTACAAGAATGCACCTCCAGGGGACTGAGGATCCTTAGAATTCCGTGCATTCTTAACACACGGTCTAGCAATTTATAAACTCATTAGGCGAGGATCGTCGCTAAAATTCCTTCCAGTCCCGACAGAATTCTAAGGAAAATTTCTAACAATAAACACATTCTAACCAATAAGTTTATCCCGAGAAAAAAATTTACGTTTCGCATTTATTTCAATCAAATGAAAATACATTATTTTCAAGATGGTACTTTTTAGTATAAATAGAAATTTATCTGTATTATTATGATAACAAAATTTTGCATGTATAGTATCACTTGCTATTATTGCATTACAAGCTGGAATTTCAGCTACAGGTACGTAATTAGTAATTAATAATCAAATTAATATCGATACGTATCGATGATATTCAAATAATTTGACACCAAAGTTGCTAATGAAAATTATTAACCCTTCATGTAACTTCGAAATGAGATATGAAATTTCTATTATAACACCACACCCAATTAACACCTCTGTTTGATATACCTTCCTCTCTGATTATCAATTTCTATTTGATATTTCATCAAAATATTGATATCTGTTCGATGAAATAACAAACGAGTATTTGTAATATGAACAGGAATATTTCACTTAATATCATTCTATAGGATATAATAATTTCCATACTGGAATCAATAATATCTCTGATAGGTACATTAATACAAGGCCAACAAACGTACAAGTATCAAAGTAATTCAAATTCCCTGTCGTCGAGCAATTTTCTACCAACAACGAGTCGATATCTGCCAACGATTCCATGGCAGGGGCCCTTTGTCAATCATCAGCAAGTATGTAAGAAGATAATTACACGTTGATCGTCCTCTTCTCGAACGCATCGACGTCCAGCATGCCTTTTATTTTGGCAAGTCACTCCTACGCTCGACATTCCAAGAACGAAACAGGTTCACCAGCCGGTGACTTCAACGACCATATAAGCGCTCCGCGATTCGATGCGTTATTTTTTTTCTTATGCAAAAATTGCACCGGCGAGAGATTAACCCTAGGGAAAGTAGCAACGCAGGGGAAGGAAGTACCACTGATCAGTCGATTATGATAATGGTAATCATTAAATAAATTGTTACGAAATTAGTACTGCTAAATTGCTGAACTGCTAAATTACTAAATTACTATATTACCGATTACTTAATTGGTAATACCGAGATACCAAACTATCAATATACCTCATTGCTAAATTTCTAAATTATAATATTACTGACTACTGAAACGGTAATACTACGTTACCAAATTACCAATGTATCACATTACTAAATTTCTAAATTACCATAGTACTAATTTAATATTACTACAGATCCAAATATTGCAAAATAAAATTTACATTAAAATTAATCATTCTGAATAATAGGTGTACTTTTAATGGAACATCACTGTATCAAAATGATTAACAATTTTACCAAGTTTTGGCAATGGAAAATTGGGGGATTTATAAATTCACGTGGACCACGTGCTCGTGTCCTTGAAAGTCTCACGGCTGGATAAATCGTGATGTAATTATTCTCCTCGACTTTCGCGAGTGCAATTTTGGCAGACACGTATTAGCTTTTAACGGCATGAGGACAATCATAATTCCTTAATTACCTCGTGAGTAAGTCGCCCCGCAAGGACTCTCTGTATGAGTTTGAATTTTGAAATAGAAAGTAACCACAGCTGACGAATAACACTTTTTGGAAAATAATTGCTTCAATGGAACTATCAGCGCACGATAAAAAAGAATTCCTGAATAATTTAAAGACCTCGTACTCATTATGCGTTAAAACTTTTTGACATTTTTTTCAGGAAGCCAAACTAATCTCACAGTCCAACCTGTTTCTCTTTAATTATTTTCACTGCTTCCCGGGAATTAACTGCTTTTTAAAAAATTAGCATTTGTTACACATATCGACTGAACTAGAAGAACCAGAAGTGATTAAGAAATGTAGAGCAGAATGAAAATGAATCGTTACGAACCGGATAATTGATCTAACAGTACTCGAATGTTTCTTCTCCACGATTGTGAATACCAAACAAAATTTGTCGGTCTGAAAATTTTGATTTATCTAGTAAAATCGTATAAAACAATTTTCTGGAAACTTCAACTTAAAAGTTGTAACGTACTTCTACTCATACGTTAATAAGGTACAAGGTCAATATTATTTAATTGTAAGTTGCGATAGTCAAAGGTAACATTGCATAAATATTCAGTCAGTTCCCACAGAACCGTCACGAATTACCGTCCGGCGACCATCTAACGTCCCAATTAAGAGTTCCTAAGGGAATAACCGAAGCGATCAGTCGATTTTCAGGGAAATCCTTCATTCTGAGCCACGATAAATCACGAACACGCGTCACGACGCCGTACGTCGTCGTTGATGTCTTCAGCAGGATCGAACTTTCCCAGCCCGAGAAACTGATGCTCGGAGCGGAGAATTAATAGTCGAACAGAACAGTCATAACTCAAGGCACCCGAAGTGTCAACTTGAATTAATAGTCACACGACGCGGCCGTGAAAACCTTGCCCCGTCCCCCCTCGAACCCCGGAGGATTAATCCGTTCGACAAAAGCAACAGCGAGGGAGATGCACAAGTTTGCAAGCGAACTTGTCCCTGTCCTTCGTCGAATTAGAAGCGTTGCCGGGGCGATAATTGCGCGCGAAGGACCGCGCTTGGAACCCGATGGAACTCGCAAGGAACTCGTCGTAGGAATCGGCAAGCCTCTGCGTGACTGTAGATCGAGTTTTGATACGATACAGCGGTTGACCGTGACCCGCGTCACACTTAAAACCCCTCCAATACACCTTCACCTCCTAGCACCTGGCGAAATTCTGCTCATCCGCTGAAATTTAAACCGTTCGAACGAAACCGAACAGACGAATGGTCCGTTTCGAATCGAATTAACAACAACCCTCAAAATTTTCTAAACGAATCTTTCCTGTTCACAATAAATAATTATTGTATATCTTCTCTACTAAATAACAAATATCCTGTCTACGAGACACGTTTAGCTTCGAATTACAACAAAACAAGCAATCTGTATATACTTTTGTTTAAAATAGACAGCAGTGTCTCTATGAATAATATATTTTCGATCTCCAATAATTGATAGATCAAAGACGAGAATATCTCGAATTTCAAGAAAGAACGAGGCAATATCTAATGGATTCTGGTGTTCTTGGTATCGATCGTATGGTCTAAAAGGAGCTTCTTGGTATGAATAATTTGTGGCCGTGGCGTAATCTGCTGGCGAGAGTATGCATCGCGTTTAGTTACCGACCGTACCGAACAGCAAGCCAGGATCCAGGATTCAGACCGCAGACCGCAGACCGCAGGATCAGGGAGTTTGAGATATCGCGCATTCTTCGCATCCGTATAGGAAACTCTTGATCCTAATATACACGACCGCGCACGGGAAAATTTATTTCTCTCGGTGACGCTTTAAGCGGTCGCTTCCACGACTACCGCCCGTTAATTGCAAACTTCTCGATTGGCCGCGATTAAACGAACTAGTTCTTGTCGCATTGTTATCCCGAATATTCGTTAGTTAGAAAATCTCCAATATTTGGAAGGGAAATAATTAAATATTAGGGTGGTCATCGAGCTTGAACATCTGATGTTTTCCAAGCTTTGGTATCAAAGGAGCAAATTCAGAGAATTTTAGACAATATGATAAAAGGACTCACCCGACTCTGTAATCAGTGCAGGATGGCGGTGGATTCCAGACGGTGCTGTGACAAAGCATCCAATCGCACCAAATCTAGAAAAAGACGAAGAATAAACGTTATACAATGAAGAATGGATATAATGAGAAATTCTATTTATATTGTTTCTATTTATAGATCATCTAAAAGACGTTTCATTTCGTCTGCCAACATTCATCCATCCTGAGAAAGTGAATCGTACGCCAGCAGTGTTGTGTCGCGTCCACTTTATCGTTAATATTAATGGTCTACCTTGGGACAAGAGCGAAACTCTAGCTATTATTCCTGGCTTTCAATAGCGATCGATCTTGTTTCCACCACGATTCGTTCTCAATTATACGCGATTTTAAAAAAAAAATCTTTCGAAGACCAAAATTGAAATTGGCTCAAAATTAAATTATTAAATAAAAATTGTGTTACTACAAACTTTGACTATCATTTTGCAAATGAAATAAAAATGATCAAACAAGTTATATTTAAGAATTGTTATCTAACACGATAACCGGAAATGCTAAGTTGAACCTTCATTTTCTAACTTGAACTTCAAAAATTGTTTCGCGAAACTTGATCCATTAATCAAGACTAACTTCATCAGCGCCTCTTCGAAGTTCTGGCTGATTATTCAGAAATAATAAACAAGAGATTAAAGCACCGATTGAACGGTGATTCAGAAGCGACCAATTACAGCAGGAAATCAGATTATTAAATGGAATCAGGGGGGGGACAGTGTATAACTAACGATTCCGCGGTCAAGAAAGTCTTACGGCGATCGTATCTGGGGGCAAGAACGGACGCGCACGAGCATCCTCTCGAAGGCTGCACCAGCTGGAAAAGCAGGAAGAAACTGGTGACGTCGCCGGTACCAATGGCTTGTCATACGGTTGACCTTTATCGATGGAGCGTGCGTGCATAGCTTACGTGCGATAGGTGCATTAATCGTGAACCCCGGGTTGCATAATAAGTCGGAACACGAACGAACCAGGTCCACGGAGGCTGACAACGGCCACCGGCGGATCCTGCGTGGGTGCGAACCCCGTGTCGCTTCATAAATTCTCCGCTGCTTGTGCCCGGCCAAGGATTACGGCGATGACAAGGGGATGAGCAACGATTCGATCGGGTTTGGCGAAAAATCGCGAAAACTATACGCGGATCATTTATGAAATGGCTATACGCTGTTGTACAAGCTGCTCTTTCCAGGGGGAGAAAATGATAACATGGGAGGAATGCACCATTACTCGGTCAATACTCGAGGATCAACGAAGGTAAAATGTACGACGAACCAGGTAAATTATTTTTAAGTTATAGTCCCTTGCTTTACCTACATTGCCATTTTTCTATGGGGAAGATTTTTAATGTTAAATTTGGACACACTGCTGATAATGACGATTCACTTTCTCAAATTTTACAAAGTTTTTCTGAAGTTTTCATTTAATAATTATTTACAGAAAAACTTCTGTAAAATTCCATTAATCTTTTAATTAAATTGGATAAAGGAATTACTCTACTTTTTATTGTAAGGTATAAGAGTTAATTCAAGTGGAATAAATTTTATAGGTTTTCCAAGATAAAATTTCAGTGAGTTTTCGAATAGCAAAAGGTTAAACACGTGTTTTCGCGTTTGATCCTTGAAGGATCGCCGGATCGATTAAATCCATGCAACAGGACGGCGGTTTTTCTCTGTACGGTGAAAGTTTCTTGGAGAAAAAAAAGGAATCCTGACAGAAGTTCCATTAGATATGCCATAGATAACGGAAATACCTTGATAGCTGGTAAAAGGACTTGCATGTCCTCGCTAACAACCATCCTCGACTCTTCGCTGCTGTCCAACTGAGACTTCAACAAGGACACGCCACGTTCTAAAATCAGATTGAACATCTGCAAGGATACGACCAGTGCCCTTTCTTGGACCTCGGACCGGTAGCCCTGTTCCATTTGAGTATCTGAAACATCGAACGAAAGCATCGAACCCGTTAGCGTTACACAAACATTTTCGCCATTTCAGTCAAAGATATTATCGTTTCGTATTTACAATGCAAATACAGCCTTACCTTAGGTAGAAAATTAAAGAATTGTATTCCTTTACTCTTAAATTAAATTTTCCACTGTTCCATCTGAGGGGTGAAACACTATAATCTAAAGGTACTATCATATCAATAATTTAATTATTAAGAATGCGATTATTTCTTTCTTTAAATTAAACCAGTCCCTCAAGGTTTTATTAAATCTTCTAAAAAGGTTTCTGAAGCAATACAGAATTAGAGATCTAGTGAATTGTTTGAAAATTTATAGTCATCGTTATCGTCGGTGAACAGGCAACAAAAATGCGGAAACGCAGTTAACGAAGACTTTTCTCCCCCCCTCGTATTGCCTCTTATATCCGTCGCAATCGGTATAGTCCGACATTTTAAACGTCGTACAGGGTTACGAACAAGGCTAACAGAAAAGCCGTGGACAGGATCGGTGTACAGGTGTACAAAGAGAAAGAGGAAGCTTAACCGCTTTACGAACGCGACATCATGCGGCACCTTTCATCTAGGATACCATGACTAGCGTTACCTTTTGCTACGACCGTGCTTCAACGTTCATAGAAGAGGCTCGCTATTGATCGAACGGTTAATGAATTTTAGAATCACGTGTGCTTTAACAGAGAACATACGACAGCCTTTGAGTGTACGTCGAGTTCATTAAATTAGGACGTGGAACTTATCCTGGATACCCATCTTGTATAAACAATTAATAAGCCGACTACCGCAAGAGGAACGGTCATCGTAGAACACAGAAAATTAATAAGAATGTAGCTTAAATTTAGAAAAAGCATTTTAACGAAGAAAATAAAATGGAGAATTAAATTTCAATTGCAATTATCTGAACGATCCGTCCTCGAAGGGTGAAATGACCAGATGACGATAATTAATTAAAGCAGAATAAAACTTCAGGGGATTAAACGGTACAGGTAATAAGAAAATGTGTGTTGCAAAACTTTGACAGACGTGTTTAAAGGATGGTCGAAATCCAAGAAAGATTAGGGAGATAAGGGGAGGAGATCGGGGAGTAAGTCGACAAGACGATACGCGTAATTTTCGCTAATGATCGTATTGGCAATTAGTTAAGGCCTTTCTATAAATCATCCCTAACTAATTGCCCTTTACACTCCCCGGCTCACGAAAAAGACCACACGGACCGTGACTCGGGAGAACCTCGCGGTTCAACGCTAATTATTATCCACGTACGTGATAAATTAAACTGCCAGACGCCATGGATAACGTGGACTCAGCCTTTCGTGTATCTATGGTGCAACATGGACCCCATTATGAAGTTATGGAACATCGTTCGGCCTCGGGCTCGTTTAATTCGTGCCATACTCCCTATCACAACTCTTACATTGTACTTAATAATACCCCTTGGTAATATCCTTCTGTTTTTAAACGTTCATATCGGCATATATTTGATTATTTCTAACTTAAGAAGCATCCAATACGATTCTTGAAAAAATATAATTAGCCACTGATGAAAGTTACTTGTCCCACTGGGGTATTAACCATTCAGAATTTATATCGAATCGACTATGGATGTCGTAAATCAGAATTCTCTATGGCGAGAAGATTAATCGTTTCGTGCTAGCTGGAAATATTACACAGGAAAGATTTGGAAATTTTGAAATATTATCTTCTTAAACCAAAACTTTAAGACTCGAAATCATTTCAGCAATCAACCAACCCTCTAGAATGAATGAAATTCGAGTAAATTGCAGTCGGTATCGACGATCGCTGATAATCTTCGCACGCCAGTCGACAAAACAGATAGTTAATTTCCCAGTTTCACGGTGTCTGATTGAATAACCGGGGGGGAGGGTAGGTAGGGTTTGAGCATCGATCGAACGTGAAAGCAAGCAACACGAGCCGTGCAAATGAAGCACGAGACACGAGCAATTACATCGTGGAAGCTTTGATTACCAGTTTCGTTGGCGTCGAACGGACACCGACACGAGTAGCAACAGTTTGCAGAGGACGATCGGATAATTCGATTGATGCGGGGAACAAGAGGCCGGGCCCAGACAACCGGGTACCGCGTTGAATCAACTTTGAAAAGGCTTTCCTTCTTTCCTAACGAACCCGAACGCGAGAATGGCTGGTACGCGTGCCGTTTAACGAAGTTCGGGGCCGAGGTCAGGCACGGTCTGTTTTCGGTACCGATATTAACGCGATTACAGCGCGAAAACGGACGGTGAATCGAGTTAGCCGGCTGCCAGGATAATTCTGTTAGTATCGATTCGCCTCCCCCTCCCCCGACTCGGCCCGTCCGCGACGATAATGAATTTTCCCCAGACGTTTATTCCGCCGGGGACATGGTCTTCCGTTGTCAAATTAACAATCAACACGGAAAAGACCGTCACGAGATAGACCCTGAACGTCTAGATCGACAAATGATCTCGTATTTCCATTAGAAATTCATCCGTGACCTTTTTGTTCTACTATGCCCTCTATTATGATATTTAGAAGAAGGATATAACGGTACGAATTGTTAACTAGAAGGTTTGCAAAATAATACTTAACCCCTTGTACGAAGTTAAATAACTAACAAAGAAAATTCGATTGTAGTTACAAAAAATCAGCCACGAGTCTGACTCGTCAACATATGGCGAGGGGTTAAGGTTGGAAAACCTCAGAAATGGAATTTATTTGAATAATATACGTTCTAGCGGTGTTCGGTTAAAGGAATGTGTAAATGTTACATACCAAGCTAATCAGCATCGATCGTTGAGTTATGAACAATCCGAATGATTTGATGTAATGGAAGACGATTATTGCCACGCAGAAATGATCGAAGGTTAAGAGCGTACCCTCTCGTGACGGTGGCTCGAGGAGAAATGAAAACAACAAGAGGTTCATTAAACAGACCGAGATGTCTGCGCAAGGACAGGAAGCCTTCGGGGGCAGCGGGCAGGTATGACAAGCACGTCAGCCATCACAATAACAAAAAGGGGTGTTCGTACGCGAAGAACCGACCCAAAGACCTTGGCGAAATTCTTCACGTTCCTGCGTTACACAAACGTAGGTGTGAACAAACGCTTTCAACGCGATTCCCTCGCGGCCAATTTGCTAGATTTATGATTTAACGCCGACGTACACTTCGCGCCCGATGCTACCGTTTAAGGCGATGAGCGCTCATTACGCGAGATAATTACCTATCGCGTGCTACTACGCGAAATAATCGTGCTGAATTTACGATACGAAAGTGCTTTACATTCAGATAATTCAGAAATATTCAAATCTTTCATATTCACTACTTTTACAAAATATTAATAAATATTTTAAAAGCGTTGAGAAACAAAATGTAAATGTTTATGTTACAAAATTATTAAAATCCTACAAATAAGAATTTTCAAAGTTGTCAAACATCATTCGAAACAAATAATCTAATGCTGTAACCCTAAATCATTCAAGTAAGAAAACCAAGATATATATAATTTTGAATAATTCGTGTCTTGAAAGATTATTCAATATGTCACAGAAACTTATTTTGCCGCAATATAAAAAACGTGCCTCGTGTACTTTCAACTGCAGCCATCATTTTGTTGCAAGCCAGTCGAGCAACATGTTCAAACGCGAAACCTGAAGGAAGTAACTTGGGAGAAAGAAAAAAAGTGAAGAAGCAACGAGACTGTGAAGGAGGGGACATCGTCGACCGCGGATTCAGATACTTATCTTGTCTGTCATGGAACCATGACACGGGAAATACAATGCAACAACTGTTAGATTGATCGACTGGAACTGGGAGACGGAACGACGGACCTCAATCATGCGATAGTCGAAAGTGGACCTCCTAGAGAGAGGATGGCTGCGATGATGGCCGCGTCCCAACACTTGATACCCGTTGCCAACAATAATTGAACGTTGCCAGCAATAATTGAATTTGATACAGTCACGGACACGGTCGACGCATCCTCGTAAATACGTATAAATCTTGCAGGATGCAATTACGCTGCGACGAATGATAGCGACACGCGAAGTGCCAACGACTTCTTTGATCCTCTCGATGTTAAGTGTCTAATCAATTAAAAGTGTACTTCTGAACGAATCATAGAATTGTAATTTACAATCCTATCGTGACCTAAACTTAGGAAATATACAGCTTAAGTTACATACACAAATTTTAATAAATGTTTATAAAGCTACTGCAATTTAAATTGATTTTTCATTACAATAGCTATGAGATAATAGTACCAAGAAATAGTACCAAAAGTAACAGACTAAAATGTGAAAAATGCAAATGAAATAAAATAAATTGCTGTCTCAATAATCCCCTATCCAAGGATTAAATAAGTTCTCGTTACAGAATCTCATACACTTGCATTTTTATGAAGAACTTTATCAAAGATTAATCAGTTAATGTCATACATTACTGTTCACGCGTAAAAATGTTAAGCTGCTATTCTAGAATTAAAATTTCCCATTTCGATGCTCGGAACGATCGGGAAAATGCAACGACAGGCATCAATCAGCGATAAAGAGGGTCCCCTGTTACCCCGCGGTGTCTTCGATTGGTCGCACGCAAAGAAGCTGGGGCTCCAGAGTGGCGCCTGGCGCCAACGGGTTAGCGCCAGAGCCTAAGCGCCTGGCGCTTCGGTACGTTCGTCGGCGTCGTGGCTGTCGTGTGAACGAACCATAAGGCGTATAGCTACGTGCCCATCGTACATACACGCGAATAATACGCGACGTCGGCGTCCTTGGCGGTGCACCGCGCGCGTTTTTCTGCTCGATAAGCAGCGAACGGTCTTTCTACGCGCATAGATGGGTACCAATAGGGGATGGAACAAAAAAAGGGGAAAAGGGTTGGAGGAAGGGGGGGAGAAGAGCTAGAAGCTCTGGTCGAAGCTATGCTGTACGTACACGCGAGTTAAGTTATCGTAAACTGGTTTGCCGGTCGGAATGGCGCGGGGACGATTTAATAAAATGGCGCCAGCCGGCTAGCTGGATATCCGATTACGATATCCGGGAGGGCCGATAAATTCCGCGAGAAACGGTGGGTCGTGTCGATAACCCGACGAGAACTAACGTCCCGGATAACGCGACCAATTCGCTACCGCTAATTGAAAACCATCCCCAACAAGTGTGAATCGGCCCATCGCGATTATTTATCCGTCGACCGCCTTGAACCATTTTACGACTAAGATATCGGGATACTGGTACTCTCGAATCCTGGAAAATTGCAGATTTCGCGAAACGGTGCGTGTACAAATTTTGTCCGCCCTTAAATATACGACGTCCATGTCCGCGGCCAACAAGTACAGCGTTAATTCCCATTTACGAATCGAAGCTCGCTTAATAAAATAACTCCGTGCCCGAGGTCCGACAAGGACACCCTCTCGCGACTTTGGCGCGCGCGCGTTAAACATTCCAATTATTTAAATAAACGAACAAACACCGAAGGCATCCGCCGGTGTAATCTGTGGAAAAAACGCGAGTACATGGAAGATCACCTGTTTCCAACAACGGGAGAGCATGGACTCTCGCTTTTAGCCGGCCACCGATTCGAGTCACTCGCCGTGGGACTTTTATCCCCCGTTGTACACGAACCGGCCGCGTACGAAGAAACCGACGAGGAACGAGCAGAAAAAGAGGAAAGGGGTAGGGAAAAAGGAGGGAGCGAGAGGCGCGTTTATTCGTCTGCAAATTAGTCACGAAGTCGGCAGATCGGAATGGCAATGGTGGTGGCGCTGCCGTTGGTGGTGAACAGCTTCTGCTGGCGAGCTAAGAGCTCAACGTACGACCTTGGCGAGGCCTTGCGAGGTCGCTGACATGATTCCGTCCTGTCCACGGACTCGAGGAGATCGTCGGGATTAGGAGAGAAGCAGGGAGAAAGGCGAGAGAGAGAGACGGCGAACGAACGGGCCTGTAGGTGCCACCTCTTATCATCCGCCACGTCCTTTTGCCAGGGAGCAGATTTTTATCGGGACGCGGTTACAACCGACCGACCGAATGAATCTTCTTACCAGCTATCGCAACGCGAATGGGTAATTTACGGTGGTCTAGGATCACCGAGGTGCTCGTGGAACCTTTGACCGCAGAGTATTTTGATCAAAATTAAATTTAAAATTAAGTTAGGGCTGCTTGGAATCTTAAGATTTACCTGTACGTCTATTGCAGTCTAGGGTTTGGATTGAGTGAACAAAGGCAGAACTTTTGAATTTTACACCCTGGGATTCTCAGGGTACAGGTAACCATCGTGAGACAAAAGGTCATCTTCAATTAAAACCCCGATATGAAATATTAACCGTCCTAAATAAATTAGACAATCGAAATTCGAGTCACATTATACAAACCCAATTATCCTCACCGACGTGTTTCTGTGACATAGAGAAGAAAGAGCAATCGAAAGAAAAGCATCGCGGAGACTGCAGCCTCTCGTGTCACCAATAATCTCATTTTGACTTTAATTACAGAGTCGGAGCACGTTTAGCGACGGGCAAAGGGGAAGAAAGGAAGAAAAAGAAGCGCGGCCCGTGAGTGTAGCATCGCGACACGGCATCAGGGCACGCAAGCTCAGTCTTCTTCTCCCCTTCTTGTTTCCTTCTTTTGCCTTTGGCAATTTTCCTTTTTGCCCACCCTTTTTTTTTTATTTTAATTCATACAACAGGTACAGAAACACTCGAGTTTCCTATAATCAAGCCCGCAAATGATACTCTGATACATAGTAATGATCCGATGGGTATTACGTGGAAGTAACGACCGGACAAAATACGTGCACGCGGCTCGTTTTTCCAATTTCCATCCCCCCCCCCCCCCCCATTCTGAATCGCGGGAATAAAGAAGAAAAAATGGCTTTCGGTGGATCCTTCGACTCGCGATATAACGTGCACGTTCCATACGTGATTCGTATTCTAATGAACGCACAAATTGACGGCTCCTGGTGCCAAAGCATTTCTTGGGATCTATCATCAGGGGCCGTAAAGCTGCTTCGATTGCGGCGCGAACAGTGCAATCTTTGCGAAAGGTATAGCCCTGCTTGTTTATGAGAAAGAAACGGATAAGGAAGTTAATTTTCACGCTAAAATTAACACTTTCAACGCCGCGTAGGGCGCCGCAAATTTCATGCACACGATTGAATAGCTTGGAGAAATGAAACAGTAGCATTGGTATTACGTTAATTTCGTAATGAAATGTTCGAGGTAGAAATGATAATCATTTGCTAATTTCTAGGCTAAAATTAACACGTTAACAATAATATTATAAATATAATTTCATAAGGTACCATGGAAAATTTAAATTGGAATATGAAAGTATCATAATGTGGATAATTAGAGCGCCAAAATTAACACGTTGGATCCCGTGTGGTTAATAGCAGATGATATTAATTTTGTAAACCACCAAATGGTAATTTCGATAGACGGTGTCGTGAATATTAATTTTATGAAGTTACAAATTGGTGTACGAAACGATCGTAATCTGAATAATATGGTATCAGAAAATTACTCGTGTCTTCCTATCACGGAAGTACCAATTTCGATTTAACATTGACGCAATCGTGTTTAACACCGGACGATCGAATACCATCGAACTGCTTCTTCCAATTGGCTGTGTTTCTACCAGCACCTGACCGATGGAAACACGGTTTCATGGGAACACGTAGATTCCTCATAGAGCACCGGGTATTCTTCAAGCCTGACTCGAACCCATCGTTCATGCGGGACGGTGGCGAATGTCATGGGAGAGAACATCTAACGAGACGGATCAATCACCGACCAGGACAGCTGATTGTCTCTCCATGAATGGATCATCTCTGACTGATCGTTGTCGATCGAATGCTAAGTATGCTGCCACAGGTGAATTGGCTGTTATTCCAATTTTTGCAAAATATATGCTGCAGATAATTATGACAAGGTACAAATTTAACCCTGCAGATGTTCAAATCTTCATTTGGTCTTTCATTTCTTTGACCTACTGAAAGGTGATAAAACTGGACTTGAAATTTGCAAATACACAGATTCCCTGAGATGTCCTAAGGAATGAGGTTCTAACAAAATAAATGACAAAATTCCTAATAATATAAGTGCTCATTTGTCTCCCATTTCTGTGACTTGTTAAAAGGTGACAAGACTGGATTCGAAATTTGCAAAAACACAGATTTCCTGAGATGTCCCTGTAGAAATCCCTAAGGAGCGAGGTTCGAGCGTGGTTTTCCTCGCGTCGGTCAGGCGTAGGGTCGCAATCGGAATGCACGCAGTCGGTGTAAGCAATCGACCACCCGTGCGAAACGATGCGTCGTGTCGCAGATAGATAAACTTAATAGCTCCATCCATTCAGCGGCGTCGATTATTGGCTTGGTCAGCGCGTGCGAGCTGAACGGCTTATTACGTCGCGCGACACGCGAGGACGGTTCGTCGAATTCCTTTGTTGTCCCGATCGTTCGTCTTCCACCGGGATTCCATCCTCCGGTGACAATTCGCGTCACCGAAGAAAACCACGATCATCGAAAACCAATCGGCGAAACATTGTGTCGTTCGACCCGTGAGAACCCTATTACCCTTCCGTCGAGCGAAACCTTCGAGGGATTTTTTAAAAAGAAAAAGGGTGAAAACGTTCCCCACCGCGGGTTCTTCTTATCCGCAATGCGGACGATTCTTGAAATTTCTGCACGGACGAAAAACACGAAGACCGCCCCGTACCTGGACCAGACGTGACCACACAAAATTATCTCACGACTCGTCCGCTAGGGAAAGAAAGTGGTGGGTCGGTTTTTACGCGAACCACAAATCAAGGGGACGAAAAATGACAAAAGAGAAACATTGTGTGCTCGAGACTTCTTACCGTGCCGAGTAACCATTATGTACGAAGATTGTGGTTAACGTTATTCGGAATCACGGTTTGCTTGATACACTGTTGATCAAAAGTACGAGGCCACTTTTAATCGAAGTTGTATCATTGGATTGAAGATTTGTATGCATTTGTAACATATCAGACTGCACAACAATGTGTAACATGTACAAGTGAAAATACAATAAATTAAAAAAAATATTTAAAATATAAATTGAATTATTATTGTATCTTAATATCTATGTCCTCTTTCATTTTTTTATTCGTGTGTTAAAAACTTTCAAGATTGAAATTGTTGTGATTAAACTTTAAAAATTTCACTTTCAACGATAGTCCTATATTTATGACTGATAGTGTACACAGCGTTCGATGAATCGTTCTGATCGTGATTGATTGAAGACAATTAGTTTCTTTGCGATGTACAATTGAAATCGAGGAAATGATACAGCGTGTAACTGCAATTTATTTCTTCTTTCTTTGTTTATTTAATCGAAGCGGTTGCATCAACAAGAACCCCAATAGCGAGCACTTGTCGATCTATTTCTCGCATCGCTGTGCACATCCTTGAGATCATCATACAGGCGACAATTATTAAATTAATTAGCAATTTATAATTAATCAGTTCGAGTACAGTCATCTAACAAACGGTTGATTTATCTTCGTTCTATCACTTACTATTTTATTGCTCCAATTACTTTATCTATATTAACGTGAGATCGTTAGCGAGTCTCGTTAAGTTCCGAAAAAAATCCTCGCGATTTATCAACGTCAGGTTCGATATAATTAATCTTTTCCGTCGAAAACACTGAAGACACTGATAGCAATGAACGCGATTCACCTTTCAACGAGCTCTTATTGCATGATTTTTCTTTCGTTTGATCCGTAATCGGCATCTTAAATGAATAAAGCCAGACAGACGGTATGCCCGTATGATTTATCTGTCCTTAACATATTTGCAATTATTGGCGTGGCCTGACCTTGCCAAAAATACACGGTGTTGCTTAATTTCGCATAATAATTTCAATATAATGCAACTATAATTGTAGTTATTCGAAACATAATCAAATATTATTTCCAGTGATACTAGATCGATCAAACTTTCATAAATTATTGGTGACAATTGTCAAATATTAAAATATAAATGTAGTTCCACCGAAATTAATTTATTACCCTAACCAACCAAAGACATCTAATAAGAAGTAAAAAATCGATATCAACTATTGCTCATTGTTTTGGTCGGTCTGTCAATCAGGATGGTAACATAGGAAGCGGTCACCGGCTATCGTGAAAGGGTTAAGCATCGAATTCTGTAGCCAAAGGGCTGAAACGGAGGATGCCTCTCGTATGAATATGCATGAAGATACGGCTTGTTCATAGTATCTGTTCCGCCATACATCAGCTGACACAGACCACCAATTTACTTCAGCCACGTACCACGACCGATGGCATGTGCCACGTACCTATCGACCAACTATATACTCCTCTTCTTCCTCCTCCTCGTATTTATATAACGTTCGTTCGACGCATGCGAGAGGATATATCTTACGATGGGATCGCCCACTTTCGCGCGAAACACAAGGGAAAAAGAAAGGAAAAAGAGGGAACACTTCACGCTCGAAACGGTCTTTTGCTCGCTCGATTGACTAACGATTCATAAGGACGATGGGCGGAGGACGAGTTTATCGCACCGTCGAGCAGGACTTATGATCCTTGCTCTCGTTTCCGGCATCGATGAAACGATCCGACGGTGTTCACTGAACATTATACTTGAATTGCTGCCTTTAACCCTTCTGATACGACACGACCGGTTGTGCGTATAATATTATGATGTATAAAGGAATTCTGCTCCTTTTTTTATATTTATACGCTCTCCGATCTGGTAGCCACGGCGTCCAATGGAATTCGAGGAGAATCGTTTTGAAATTCTACAGAAATATTTAACGCTAATACAATAATTTAGAATCTTCAATACGAGGCGTGTGAAATATTTTTGATTAAAAATCAATTCGGGTAAAAAAACAAAGATCACTGTAAAATCAGGAGAAGTTTTGTTTATCGCCAAAAATTGACAGAACGCTCGTGTCGAAGATAATGAAGCCGAGATGATTCATTGATTATCGGGGACCGATCGTTATTATTTATCATACTGTCACGGTTCGTGCTCGATGAAACTGACACCCGATAAATCTATCGATAAATCGTCGCGTTTGTCATCTTCGATGATAAATCGAGGCGAACTATCGATAAGCTATCCTCCGATGTCCAGCGAATTCAGCCCGAAAACGAGCAGATGAAACGTCCACGCGGAGGATGCTCGTGACAGGACGTTTAGAAGGATCCCCACCCGGCTTTTCGGACGCTGGGAACGAGTGTCAAAAGCGCGAGTGTCCGGAGAGCATTTGCATCGAAGACGACCGCGAGATTATTAGACATGCAGATTACCTGTCCGTTCATCGACCACAGCCCTTCTCGTCCTTTTGCTCCTATCTCGATCCTGAGGATTAGTCGTGAGCGAGTTTACAACCGAAGCTACTGACGTTCGCCGGCGAACCAGAAGGCTAAATTGTTTTATTTCATCCCGGTCGAAGTACTAAGCGTATACTGCATAAAATTGCCGTCTTATTGTCAGACAACAGGCGTATAAAACCGCTCGACCTAGGAAAACCTACCTCCTCGGCTACGAAATATAGTTAAATCAACGAGGAACTTGATTATAAGGAAAAGGTTTTGAAGAAACTGTACCGTATCCTTGCCTCTTAGATGCTTTTTGTATTTAGATTTTCTCGAGGAATATTATGGCGATATAATTCGAAATTTATTCGATAATAGGCAAAATTTTACTTTAACGTCTCAGAGAAAATTTTTAAATTACAATTAAATGTAAAAACACAACATTGCCAATAAAATTTGACACACAACATTAATCTATAATACATTCAATTATTATGCCACCCATCCCGTAACTTCAGAAAAGATATCTTAATTTTACTGTCTTGAAAGTAATACACTTTCAACCTCTGGAAATCAGTAAAAAAACCCACCAACCATTCAATTTTCAAAAGAATCCCGATCCACCTTATAAAAACGTCCCCAATTTCCGTCCATTGACATCAAATGTGGCCACTGAATGGTTAAGCGAATCGGTGGACCGTGTCCTTAAGCAGGTGCCTCGATTCACCATCGAAAGGACACGCTCAACGAAGCGAGAGCACCAAAGGGTACCCCATAAAAATTCGCATTACGAGAGAAAAGAAGCACAGAGGGTGTCAGGGAGTTATAAAACCGAGTAGATGAGATGCAATTTTAATGCCTCGGCCGGATCAGGTCCTTACAGGCATTCATAATTATTGTCTCGTGTCTAGATATAAATTAAGTCCAGATATAAAGATTTTCTAAGTCCAGATATAAATTTCAAAACATCCCTTTAACAATTAAAATCTCGTGGGCCGTGGATGACCCAACGTGACCATTCGAATTCCTAATATTACCCTAAGACATATGCGAGAGGAATGAAAAAGGATTTACGTTTCAGGTTCCAGGTACCAGCGACGATTATTTTTAACCAAATGAATTACGACTTTATTTGAAGGCGGTGCGGTGGTTCGTTTACTCTCCCCGGCGCGCGATGAAAAGCGGAAAGCTATGCCCGCGAGAAGACGCGAGGCGAAACAGGACGAAAGTAGATATTACCAGTCACGGGCAGACTTCCGTTCTTCCTAGGAACCCGCCAACGGGTGTAACTCTTCTTCTTTTCTACCCGTTGGCTCATTTCAACGGGTATATGTATGTGACACGTTCGTTACAAAACATTCGACTTCTATTCGACCGTACCGGTTTATCCTGATTTCGGATTCCTGGAAACGCTTCAGGGTGCTGTCACGCTTTCGAAGATCAATAGTCCGTTTCAATGCCTGTCGAAGGCTTATGCGTGTCTTCGAAAGTGTACACAAGGTGTCGAACGAGCATCGAAAGAGAAATTGCGGTTCGTGGGTGGTCCCTTTTTCACGATTAATCGCTTCAGACTAATCTGTGCTAACTTAGAAACTTTATTCGAACTTTACAGTACTCTGTATGTAAATTTACGTGCCTCAATTTTGCTAATTATTATTTTTGATATCCTCTAAAATCCTTCTCACCCCTGTCATTATTTAGTTACATAAATAACCTAATAAAGAAAAATATAATGATGGAATCTCGTTCAAAGTTTCCTTCGTATTTTTCATCGAAACGAGAAAAATGGACCACGTGCCGGGTACGTTTATGGAGCCGCAATCAAGTGGTACGAGCCACGATCTCAACCCCCTCGACGATGACCCAAATGACCCGGTTGCGATCTCGAAAAAGCACACGTTCCTCGCAACACTCGTCCTGTCCAAGAAAGGAACATCCTGGCCAGCCGAGATATCGCGATATCATTATTCCATGCGCGCTTCCACGAGACGAACGTCCGCGAAGCTGATTGTCCTGCGACACGCATGATTTACACGATCGCCGTTTAATAACGCTGTCATTAATTTGCAAGCTTGTTGGATAGTACTCGATTGAGCGAAACCGGTGTACGAACGAGTTATACGCAACCCTTCCCCCTTGCGTGTCCTATAAATAGATCGAACAGGATAATCTTGAATACTTTCTGAAAAACTAATTCAACCGAAAGCAGAAGTCCACACTTAATTGAAGCTGTTTGCAACAAAGTACAAGTATGATACTTATTTTTCCTTTCTTTTCTATTAAGAAGGCGAGGAAGTTGAACATTCGTAGTTGTACATTGTAGCTGATAAAATATCGAACCGTGAAGAACGAGTCATTCACTGCCCTTGCGTGAATAGACTATAAATAGATCAGACGGAGTAATCTTTAACCCTCTTCTATCCACCGGCAAACTTACATCCGTACGGAAGACCTTTATGTCTTTTATTGGCTGGTAAATTGCGCTTCAATTTGACCGTGACAAATTCAATCTTTCTGCCAATATTGTGAGAAATATTTTCATTGTTTCTCAAGTAATTCTCTTTTATTAACCTTTCAGAGACTATGGAACTTCTCAAATTGAAAAGAAAAGGAAATGTAATCTCGAAATTTACCTCCATTTCCATAGACACGGTAATGAAATGCAACACCACTACACTATACTAACACGTAAACAATATTTTATTTCTTTCGCCATAAATTTTCAGTGAATGAAAAAACTTGCGCAACCGTGATCCAACAGCCGTCATAAACACGTGGCCACCAAAACATTGAAAAAAAAAATGCGGTTGCATAAAAATTTGGACGGACACCGTACGGCGGTAGGTCGACGGGACGATAACAGCGCGATTTTCGAGAGGTTGAAACGGCGCGGCGAGCCTGAAATAAAAAAAGAATTTCGCGGGACCGGTCGATCCGACGACGGATAACCAAATGACTCGGTCTCGCGTAAAGCTGGCAGGAATAATGATAGCCGGCCAGGTCGTGTGTACCACCTTATTATTACACGTATCGCGTACACCCGTCGGCGCGCAGTTCCTTTTCCAAGCCGGAGAGACGCGAGAAGAAGAAGAAGCTGCCTTCTCCATCGTAACTGTTCGTTCACCCGACCTTCGCAAGGTCACGAAGAAGCTACGGACGAAGAGAAGAGAAAAAAAAATGGTGGAGGGTAGGGATGGGACCGTGCAGGGATGCAGCAGAGCGGAGAGGAGTCTAATCAACGCCCGGAGTCATGCTCCAGAGAACACCGAGCGAGGAGAAGAAGGGAAGCACGGGAGAGAAAAAAAAGAACGGCGAAAGAAGAGATTCGAGGTGCAACAGCAGCAAAAGAAGAAGAAGCGGTGGATGAGGTGTGAGATGGCGGTTAAAAGTAACGATAGAAAAGGATCGTGCAAGGCAAGTTTCTTCGGTTGAAAACTGTCGAGCATCGGAGCTAAAATGACATTTTCGGCTCCATTATTCTTGTCAGCGAGTAGCATGTGTTCTACAACCCGGAAGACAAGGAACATGAGTCCATCTATTCTAAACTCGAGGATATGCGAGCTTAGATCATGCGTTGCATTGCAATGTTTAACCCTTTCAGCGCTCACTAAAAGAATTTTTATTCTTTTGATTTATGCTGCTAATAGTTCTGATATATATGTATTTTATACGTATTCTGTTAAATTCGATTTTTGTCAAATTTCCCAACTCAGAGTAGCCCCCATCAAAATTAAACTTGAATAATAAATGTAAAAATAATAAAGAATAAGTTTTCAATTCCTAAACCATGAAAATTAAGGGTTGAAGAATCCCCATAGAATAAACCTCAATACAGCAACAATTCCCCAAAGATCAATGCCTCTATACACTCCTAATAAAAAACGGAAGAACAAAAATATGGAATCTCCTGAGAGTATTGTATTATGGAAGGCTGTACGAGTGCAGAATCCCCGGGACAATCGGTATTACGCTCTCTATATCCGGTGAAACCCGTTTTCGTCGTTTTGCCAGGTACCGAAGAACCCTTTCGACCTCCTCCTCCCCCTCCTCCACCTCCCGTTCTCCACTGTCTTCGTGTTCGCCAAGCGTCGGGTGCTGCGTGTCGCGCGATGCAAGGTTAAAAATAACACCTCTCCGGATATTTATAGCGGCACGGTGACTGTGGCGAGGTGGCGGGAAACGTCGGGAAAAGAAGAAGGGAAACGGGCAGGAGAAGCGGCACGGAGCAGATTGGAGGCGATATCTGTCGCGCGAACAGCGAAAGACCGTACTCGTTCGGATAAAAATCAAACGGCCACGACGACGAAGACCAAGAAGAAGAAGAGGGAGAAGAGGGAGAAGAGGGAGAAGGGGAAAGGTGCGTTGCTGCAACCGTGTGCAACCTGTGTTGTGACGATGATGCTGGCAAAGAAAGAAGAAGAGAAGATAGGTCCACGGGGTAGTTCAAGTGAAACGATGCGGAGTACCCCGGGTTAGGAGGAGAGGACGAAAGATGGCACGAAAGAGAAGGATGGAAATAAACGGGTGCATTGAGCCTGGAGCGAAGTGGCCTTGACGTGGGCCGACCAGAGAGGGCAAGGACGACCGCCCTAGGAGAGATCCTCTCTTTTTATTCCCTTCGACTCGACTCGGCCGCCAGCATCATCCGCGAACAACGCTCCCGGCCTGCAACCGCGCCCAACCATAAGTTCGCGTATATAACGAGAAACGTGGCCGCCTTCCACCCAGAACCGCTTTCGAGAATGTTTCGTTTGGCCGGTTCACTCTCGATACGGGGTTGTTACGTTCGCTGGAACGCCGATTGTATAATCTCTTACCCGAACGGAGTCGGTTAACAGCGAGCTTCGATTTCCTAAATAAGATCCTCGTTCTTTTCATTCCAACCACTTCGACGACGTCAAACTCCTTGCTTGGTCTGAGATTATTTTATAAAAGGAAAAGGAAGTCGATGGAGGAATTTTCAGCTTAACCGGGTGTCTACTTTAAAAGGCTAATTAATTGGAACGTATCTTAATTATCGAACGACAGATCCTTAAGAAGGACCTTGACAGAAGACGTTAACGGAACGTTGTTATTTAAAAAACGAAAATACAAGGAGGCGACGAACGTACTCGAGGATGTTTTACGAACGCGAGAATCGTCTGGAAAACACGGCAGAGCGAAGACAATCGATATCTTCGCGGATTGATGCGTTCTTCTTTGGATCGGTTCCCTTTTGTCTAGCGCGATGGAATCCTCTTTCTATTCCCCCTTGTTTTGCTCCTTCCTTTCTAGCGAGACAACCAGATCTCGTCCCTGAGAGTTGGCTGGCCCCAGAAGTCGTTGGAATAATTCATGACGTCGCGATCTCTCGTAGAATATCATACGGGGAGACACGAACAGGGGGTGTCTGATTGAAAATCGATTCACGTACAGATAACACGAACCTTTTGACTTTTCTCAAAGGGATGAAGCACGCGGAAAAATCAGAAATAAAAGAGAGAAAGATCAAACGTTGAATCTCCGAGTTGAAGGTTATAAACTGTAAATGAAACGAGCCGTACGTGATGGCTGATTAGTGGTTAATTAATTATTTAAATTTTTGTAAATCGTGTATAAGTACCTCTATCGTTCTAAAAATATTGCTAAATCTCTGTACCCCAGAAAATAATATTTTTTAACCAGAATAAAATTCCTCTAAATTAATTATTCCATGTGCCTGTACGTTCAGTAGAGCCATCAGGATTCATTCGCTGGCAAGAAAATCGGCAATCAAGGCGTTGTTCCGTCAGCGTGAACCACCGTTTTACACGGTCCCGATATAAATTAACATGGCAACGATCGATATTAATCGCGCGACGACAGCCGGCAACTTTACACACGATTGAAATGATTAGTCGATCCGTGGCAGGACCGTGTCGGTAACATTCGGCTCGAACGAGGAAATCGTAAAAGGAAGATGTAGCTGCAACAGCATCGACACGACCGGCTCGATGTCGAATAACGACGCGATAAATAACCAAAGATCGCCGATTGCTTGTCGATTTTAATGCGAATACACGCGATATATATCGCACCGATGCCGGTACATTTCTGCCCGTGACAGACGCGCCGACCATCGAACGACTATAAATTTTAAACCCCGCGAACAGACGCTTATCCACTCTGATTACCCTTCCAAAGTTACTCGATTCTGATCGATTGTGCGAATCGCATCGTTGTACCTGCGGGATTTTCAATTACATCTTCTGGTAAACCGGTACGGCAGGATTAATTGCTCGCTGTTCGGATGATCGAAGAAACGAAGAAGTATAAAATACTTCGTGCACCTTTTGCTTCGTCCTTTGCAGATCATAGAATTTAATGAATCACTCCGTCCTCAAAGGGTTAATCCCCAGACTTGGTTCAAATATAAATAATTTCAACGATCAGGGCTCAAAATTTCCAAACAATCAGCAATCAATCAAATATGATAAATCTAGATCTATCTAATTAATTTCTAATTCAGAGTATACATAATATATTAATTTCCCACGTTTGCCACAACATTGCAAGTCTATTATGAACTGAAGATAAATTTTACAATTTAATTGCTATCACGACTAATGTTAAGATTATTAACTCCTCATTTTGACATTCTCTGTTCATAGCCGGCTTGCAAGAGGCAGGAGAGACGAAAAAGAACCCGAAGGAAACCCCGGCGTATCCCACCGAGCCGTGAGTGGGCAAATAAGGTTTACGCGAGCCGACGTCGATAAAAGTAGCGGCTCTCGCGAGAGGGTAACGCGACAAGCGCGGCGAGTGCCAGCGGGAACGTAACATCCTGACAATATACCGACATATTGACACAGGGAAGTCGTAATTCGCGCCTCGCGGACAAACAGAGGGCTGCTCGTCCGTGAAAAGATCCCTGTAACTCGAGGGCGCGATTCGTTTGGCCTGGAACCGAGTGCAAAGAGCCGGTGCAAATAACACGAGCCAGAAAAGAGACGAGCAAAGTGTATCGTGGACTTTCTTCTCTTCTTAGGTAATTTAAACTCCTCATAGTGGACAATATTTTTAAACTGATTTATACCATCTTCTTTTATTATATCAAGATTAAATGTAAATTGAAGACAAAGATCGAAAAGAAAGTCGAAAAACTCAATTTTAACGAATACTCCCGAAGGGAAATAGGTACGTCCAGCGATTTTACGAGCTCGCCGCTGCAGCTCGGGACACCGAGCATACGAAAGGAACTCGATTGAATCTCTCGGATACAAGCGAAAAGCCAAGGAACGATCAAAGGTTACGCACAGGGCCGCTAATTATGCTGCGGCAATTAAAAACTGCTATCTAGCCGAGTCGGAGATAGAGGCACTGCTATCGCGCGTACCAGCGTGTACGAGCGTCTTGTTGGAACGTTGTATACGTTACTAATTAGAAGTAATTACTACGCGTGACATACATTGGGCTTCCTCAGATTGGCCGAGCAAGAAAACCATCGACGGAGAGGAGAGCCTCTCTCTCTCCACTTAGCAGCGAGAGAACGTGCTTATGGCTAAGTGGCCGCCGCGTAAAAGGGTTACATGTTGCGACTAGGTATTAACGATAATGAGACCGTAAGAGCAACGTTTAGATAAGAGCGCGGCATTGAGATAGAGAAAGAGAGAGCGAAGAAAAAAAAAAAGAAATATCGAGAGCAGAAACGATCGAAAGAAACCACTGTACGCTATTGCGAACAGTAGAGGAGGGTGAAGAGGAGGAAAGGGGAGTCGTTCAAGCTAATTAACTTCTCCGATTTAATAGAGACTTTGGTGAGCCCGCGAATAATTAGGCGGGACGATGCGATCGATGTTGATCAAGGATGATAGGCTCAATTAAGATTAACTAACGCGACGATGAGTTAAAATTCAATCCAGACCTCGCTGTGTTATACTTTTGGCTTGTAATTTTATTGGTGGTAATCAAGAATGCATTTTGATGATTCCAAACTACCACAATCTATTAGACCTTGAATCTTACTCTTTCGTTTGGAATAAATAATAATTTTATAACACCCTTTGTCCTCCGCCACTGTTCTTTGTCAAACACTCGAAGATCCAATCACTGGTCCCAAGTTCGATCACATCGTGGCTTTCCAAAAGCTTTATCATCAATTTATAGGCGAGATTAGCTTCCCGATTACTTCGCCGCGAACGAGTCAAAATGAAAATCCATACGGCGAGCCGGAAAGCGTTAAAGCACCGGCATGATCGCGGGTCGCTAAGGTCATTTCGTATCAGAATGCACAAAATTGTTGCACTCCGGTGCCGCGCGGCCACGTTCAATCACGGCCGTGGATCCACGATGGATATTACAAGCCTCGCCTCCGATCGGCTCTCATCCCCCGCACACTGGTCGCGGCATTAAAATAATTTAATTTAATACCCGGCAATTCCGCTTATTACCATTGCAACATCAATTTTAATAATAGCCCTTTCTCGGCGAAGATTCCACCGCCGTCCTCATCTCGCCCCCTTCCATCTCGCTCCCTCCTCACGTTTTGTTTTTCTTTTTACATCCATACGTCTATCGCGGCGTTCCGGCGTTCCGGCGTTTCCTACGCCTCGTCCAGTTCGATATTATACCGTTGCCAGGCTAATAACATTCGTAACGTGTTGGTCACCGCCTTTTTGTCCCGTTAATTAACGCCCTTTCATGCTTCTTTTCCCTCTGTCGCGTATGTCAGTCACTTCTCATTATAATGATGGTCTTTCTGATGGATGGAGAAGCCACGGCGAATCACGGTGGATTAATTTTACCGCGTTCCCGATGACACGCCGCTCTGGGCGAGATAAGAATGCCGCAATACGAGAAATGAAGAATAATTCAGGTTCATTAGAAATTCTATCGAGGTAAGAAAAAAAGAAATAAAATAAAACAATACGAGACTTTTGTTGCAACATCCAGCCTTTTTAAGGAAAGGATTAATGCGATGGTTCGACAATACGGAGCCAGATATAGCTTTTTCTGCCAGAGCCCGGACGAATTTTTTCACGCGGAGGCCGCGGAGCGCCTTAACCGGAAATGGAGCAAAAGCTGTTCATTAAGGCCGCCTAGAAAATTTCCTGGGATTGCGATATCGACGAAGGGTACGGGGCAAGAGAACGCTTAAATTACGCGACGCTTCGAGACGGAGAAGAGCGAGAGAGCGGAGAACCAGATACCGGACGCGCATTTATATCGGTGCATTAAGGCCGGTGCATCGGGATGCGCCGACGTGTCCTCCCTATGCTACGCCAATTGCACGACGATTACGCGGCTACCAATGGCCGTATATAAATCGATGGCCACGCTGAAAAATCGTTTGGCTTTCCTTAGATGGCCGGAAAGAATGGATGACCGTTCTCTTAGCCCCCCCGTTTATTTATCGCCGGACTAGCTCGCGAACGAATAAATCGCCGCGACCTCGCTTTAATTAGAAATATTAAAATGCGCCTCGACGATGACGTTCAGCGTCAAACTATTAGGTGTAATACATCTTGGTTTCTGTCCCGAAGGTATGAATTAGAATAATCAGAATTCTAGGTGTTTAAGATTAAAAGAAATTGAATATTGAACTTTGGAAAATTGTGTATTTTTATACGAATGTGATAAAACTCGTCGAGTATATAATTACTGGGAAAAATGTTTAATTCACTGTGCTTGGTAAATGAATGAGGGTGGTTTACCTCCATATTGTTCAATCATACAAAAAGATAGCTTCCAGACATACTGTATGAACCCAACAACTACCAGTTCGAGCCAAAACATACCGAGTCCATAAAAGGAGGGGGTGAAAAAAGCAACGAGTTGTTTCGACGGCACGATTTTGGTTGAAACATTGATTTCGCGGACACGCCCGCCAGAAAGCATTCTCACTGCTGCCTTTCACCAACAACGCAACAAGAACCGACTCCCCGGCTATATCCATGGGCCTGTAGGTACACGAGGTTACATCCCAACCAGCAACTCTGCATGCCTACATAAATTTACCGGCACGTCAGGACGTGTTAGCATTATTACGTGTGTCGAGAAACTAGCGATCCAACGGACACCCCCTATTTTTTTCTTTTTTCATTTATTTTCGCTCGGTGTGTGCGTGAAGTATAGTCGACGGTGTTATCCAACGTGTGCGCACGGCACACCCGGGGCCCGTTGGCGACCCATCAACCACCGAACGCCCGTTGACGCCACAACCACTCTAGCGGCCGGAGTGGTAGCTGGATCGCGTTACAGAAATTGCCAATTACCTATAACATGTAATTTCTGCCTGCCCGCTCGCTCTGCTATCGTATTAATCCGCGGACACTCCTGGAACTTGCCCGCCCCTATCCTGTGTGTGATACGAACGCCGCGGAAAAGTCGTGATCGCGTCGTGCTCGAGCTTGCACGTAGTCCAGCACCGTAGGCTTCCCTAGGGAAAATGGACGGAGTCCTACGTTCGAAGGGTGCTGGACACTTGTGCCTAAATTAAGCATCATTGCTTTGGAATATTACATTAGAATGCAGATCTAACTTAACTTGTTAATTTTCCAGTATTATCATTTTTTAGCATATTTTGAATTATTACAAATTTTGATGAAAATATTAAACACGATTGAACGAACTCTAAAAGTGACATTATCCAAGAATGCGTATTGCATGTTTCTTGAAAATTAAATTAAACGCCCCCAGGTGCAAAGTATTACCTCCTGTAGGTTACGATACTCGCATTCACGCGAAATGAGAAAGAAAAAAGATGCGAAGGAGGCGAGTATCGTGGATGCCATACTGGTTGAACACGGACCAGAGGCACGCCATTGGCAACAGATTAGAATTTATACCGAATAATTAATAGCCGCGATAAGTGACCAATAACCGGGTTACAAAGAAGGAAGCACAGCCGGGGAACACGAGGATCATACAGCGTGGAATCAATTTATGCGCGGCTAATGATCCACGCAAGCTTGTCTCTGGTAAGTACGTATACGCTCGCGAGCAGCAGCCCGGAAGGTGCTCTCCCGAGATCGCAACAGTTGCACCTCTAATATAAGCCTTCATTTGTGTGACAACGTTAAATTAGCGCGGCACGATAAACCGTCGTATAAAACCCGCTTAATTCGAGGCTACCACGAGTGGCGGAGGCCCCAAGGATATAACTATCTAACCTGGTATTTAGTGGCACTCGCCACTGGATACAAGATCGAGTATCGATTTGAGACCATTAACGCGCCTCTATCGGCTATCCGCCCGGAATAAGATCGCCGGCGATCCAAGTTAAAAGTGGAAAAAAATAGGGAAACAAGAATTTCAACCAGATATTGACATTCGCGTAGGGAATCGATCATCCAGCCGATAGTGAACCCGTTTCAGCCCCAGCCCCGACGAGTGTCGACGTTTAATACAGGATGTCCTGTTTTCCAGACAGGAAAAATAAATCCGGAATAAAGAATAGAATTTTTTCATACGAGCTTCGGTTTTTGAGAAGATCGACTCTGATACCGTGAAGATTAATGGTTAATATAAAGTGATTGAATGAGATCATTAAATAAAAATTGAAGAAACTTTTCATTTATTTTATAAGGGAACCTTTGTCACTGTTACGTTGAAAATAATATTTTATGAATATTTTGCAACCCAGCTACCACTGATTAATACATAAAATATTAAAAATATTCAGAACGCAATTCTAATTTATAATTCGAACGATTCACCCTGCGATCTTCAAAAATTCGAATTACCGATCGACAAAGATATCGTGAAACTCGCGTGCCGTTTTGTATCAACAAAAGCCCTTCCCGTTCGCGATTATTTGCTCCTCGAGCGTGCTCGAGAGTCAATAATCCCGATACGAGTCCTGGCCTCTTCGAATTATTCTTCAAACACGTGGGACCCGGGGCGCTGTGTGCTCAGCAGCAATATTTGCAGCCCCGAAAACTTCGAAGGCCTGGCTCGATATTCGTAACGAGCCGAAGGGGGATCGTTTTTTGTCCGGGGAACAATTAAATCTCGACCCTTGCTCGTCCGACAAACTACAGCCTCAAACAACGAGTAATTGTCAGTCTTCCTGATGATTCGAACTCGAAGAAGTTCCGAGAGAGATGGGGGAGAAGGAAGAAGACAGAATATTGTATCTCTCGATTCATCATCATAATTTTTAGTATAAAATATATTTTATTCTGTTAATCTTTAATTACTATGGCACAAAATTAAAAATATAATCTAGAGGGCTTCCTTGTACGAAATAATAAAATAATTAATATTGTTACTAAAAATTGTAATAACAGGAAACTGCTAACTTCTAGCAATATGCAAATTATTAAGATAATGTTCAACAACATCTTGAATAAAGATGGTGAAAAGTTGCGAAACTGAAATGACAGAGAATTAAGCCGATGAGCCGAGTTCTTCATGATCGGACGACTGTTTGCGAGCCACGATCATTAAAACATCTTCTTTGAGGCCTGTTACGATCATTTTACGAAGGTACGCGTTAATTCGCGTAAAAAAAGGCGCGGTTCGTGTCTGCTTTCATAACCGATCGTTTGGGATGTTTGCCAAGTCGGAGCCTCGTAAAAAAAACCGAGCAAATCTTTCTTCCGGGTCAAACCGAGACCTGACAACGCGTGCGAACTTCCAGACGCGGATATTATTTTTAAACGAGGCAACCATCCTTCCGCTTCGGGGTGTTTGGTGGTCGAAACGATGGGCCCCGAGATTTAAAACTTCCTTACTGTTATGGTTCGCTGAAGGAACGTTTACGACTGTTTTGTCAAACAACCTGATAGCGTTTTATTTCTGTCGAGAAAGAATTTTTAAACAACTAAGACTCAACAATAACAATTTGTACTAAATTGAATATCAATTACAGAGTGACAGATCAAAAATATAAATTAATTGATTAAAAAATATAAACGACTTCTAATTAAACGTTACATTAATTAAGTAAATACTACATTATTTATTAAACAGCAAGTGGAAGACTTAATTTCCCGGATGGAACGATCGTATCCTTAATAACTGCAATTACAACGTGTCTGACTATCTATGACCACTTCCACTGTTAATGGAAACTTCATTAAAGCCATATAATGGCGAATAAAATAGCGCCATATCTGATCAAAAAATAATATTAATCCCCGTCTATTTTAACTGTAATTGTAGAAAAGGAAGAAGGATATCGTTAAAAGGTGATTGTAATTTATGGCCGACTTACTACGTGGATATACTACTTAAAATTTGATCGACTCCTATGAACGAGAAAACGTATATTTCGCTCGTTTTGCTTAATTAGGCTTAATTTACGCTGGTAAACCGGTCACGGTTCGCTTAGCTGTTATTTAGCGCTGTTTAATCAAGATAATGTAGTACAATTTTCACTCGAGCCTGCCGCATCCGAACGCTAATACGAATGCAAATCGATCAACAATTTCAAGAATTTTTCAGCGAAATTAACTTAAACTGTGCACTCTTTGAATTTATTAAGGATAATACGCGAGAGCTGATATGAGTTCCCACACCTGCTCGACACCGTCTGCCTTATCTAACGGCGAGTCGAAGTTTATAACTAAAGATAGTACATAATTTATTCAACTTTACGGTTTCTTTATTTTACGCGCAATTTTCAATCGTGGTCCAAAATGGAAACTGTATTTTAACCCTTTAACCTCGGGATATAATATTTCTTCCGTGAAATATTATTTCTTGCGCTTAATTGAAATGTATCCGCCATGATAGTTTCCTCGTGTATTGCAAATATTTACGACGATTTTATCTCGGTGTTGTTTGAAAAATCGTACAAATTTTATTTCTTTAATTATTTATTATTTACACACGAGGGGTCAAAGAAGATTCTAACAAGATTCTAACATCATTATCCCGGGTTATACCGTCGGATGGTTAACAGAATGATAGAATCACCGGACATAACGCGAAACACACAGCTCGTCGAGGTCGTAACTAGTTCTGCGCTGGAGATAGAGTTTCTCATCTATCCCCAGTGACACGCGGTACGAGAACATAGACAAACAGAGGTGCGTAACCACGAGATCCCGTGTGGGTAGCAGGAATTGCTTTGTGGGAATGAACGCACACCTCACCCAGGCCAGGTGGGAAAATGACGAATGTCAGTGCATCAGACACGGCGCCGAGTACATAGCGAGCGGATTATGGGATCTCGAGCGGAGCCCTGCTACTGATACCTTCCTAAACTTTGAGAAATCATTATTTGGAGAAATGTCAGAGTTGAGAGCTAATTATGTATTAATGGAGTCGAAAAATATCGACAGAAACAAAAGAATTCGTTCATAACTTCTAAGTAGAATGCAGACGGGTAATGAAAACAATTTCTGACAGGAAACAATTATCCATCTAATTTCAGTTTACATCTTGAGGAAACATTATTTTTTTATGATAAATTAATGAATCACGATACTATTGAATAAATAAGTGCTTATGTCAGTATATGACCACTTTTAATATCATTCCGTGGGCAAGAATTCTGGTAAAAAACATTCAATTTCCTGATGCTACATTAAAACGTTACATAATATGACTGAGTCTAACTGGACGAAATGTAAAATAAACTGAAATAGTCGACCGTAAACGCTGGGAATGCTGAATCCGAATAAAAAAACCCGATCATATCGAGTTAAGTGCCAGCATTCTTAAATCGGATCAAAGGATAATCATAGGAGCAATGATTAATTTAACGATCACTCTATGAGCTACGAAAGCATCAAACCTTCTCCCCTTTTTTTTACGTTTAAAGAACTTTGAATTTATAGCTGATGAAGTCTATTTTCCGTCGTTGTTTGAACATTAACACACACACACACACACACACACACACACACACAGAGATACAGAGGAACGAAGAGGACACCGATCGACCCAACATCATCTTCCCGTCCATGGAGGGAATTTACGAAAGAAACTGGACTCAGTTTTTAGCGACCTTGTCAAGGCTGACATCTTCTCGGAATCGGTGCTTGTTGGAAGCAAAAATTCCCTGAACAAATGTAACAGCCTCGACGACTTTCGGACTCGTCATTGGGATAACTTTTCTATTTTTATCATTGGTTATGTTTTAGTTATTGTAAAAATTATACCTCACGTGTGAATAATTCTGAACCCTTCGAACAAAATAAATAAACTTCGAACATTTGCAAAATATACCTATAAATAATTAATTGTACCATACGAAATTACCAAAAATAAAATATTCAAATTTTTTCATTCTGAATAATTTAATTAATTCTGAAATATTTCTAACCATAACCCCATAGTAATTTTCTTCATTGATTTTGAAAAAAATTTATTTTTCGTTGCAGTAGTAGCTATCACACGCATTTGCTAATTAATTTCGTTAATTAAATTCCAAGATTGAAACAATAAATATCTGAACACAATGTCCGCGATTGTGCTCGTTTGCCGAAAATATCTCAGGGCAAAGAGAGTTTAACAAGAAAGCTGAATCAGAAATTTAATAACGTTAATGGGGAACGAGACTACGATCCCCATGCATTATATTCACCATAATGCAGACGTCAGGTCCAAAGGCGAATAATGGCTACCGGGCCGAGGGACAGACTGGATTAATTTAATGTACGGTGATCCAGCAGGATTCGCATCCGTCCTAATGACGTGATAATATTCGGATGTGGCCGTGTCTGGGCGGATGCAAAGTTCAAAGGTCACTGTACCGCGATCATGCGAACGGTCACGCGTATAAATGGACAGCACACAATGGTTCGGACACTTTGAACGAACAAGAAGGGGAGAAAGTCGAAAAAAATATCTATCGAACGAGATTTGCGAAACGTACCAATAAATCTATAATTAATTCATTCGATTTGGGAGAAAGGTCGATAAGTAATATCATAATTGAAGCTTTTGGTACAACCGTACTTACTGCTATAGTATCTTTTGTCATTTTTACGGTATGAACTTTACAATTTTAAAAATATTACAAGAGAGTTTTGGAAAGATTTAACATACAAGTTCCTTCGGGTAGATTCTTGCCAATTTAATATTTCCTGGCAATGGTCTAGAAAACCTTGGGTCAACAATAAAATTTCGAAAAGAATGACCACTAAATTCTAATAAATTAAAAACTAAATAAAATAATTTTTGCTACAAATAAAAATGAAAAGTTTGACACGGTAAATATATAAAATGTTAAAATATACTACTTTCGTTCCCTCCCACTTACTGAGAAAGTATTTAAATAAAAATTGATTTTTTATTATACGAATAAAGAAATTTTATACTGGATCAAACAAGACCCGAGTTGCAGTCTCACCCAAGCGGTCCTCGATCAAAGGGTTAAGGACATTCGTACAAAAGGTACAAGGATGATACCGTGTGGGATCCGCAGGCACGAAAGGTACAAGCGAAACCGAAACGTTGCCCGCTCGAGGGGCAGAGCGTTTTCGCGGCGGGGCAATAATTCTCGTGCTTTAGAGAGGCAATCCCGTGTCGAGTGCGCGCACACGAACACCGGATTTTCGAGGGCTGTACTTTTCGATAATTTATGCCAACGAGACCCGGGGAGCTCCGCTAGTTTCTCAGAAAACCGCTCTCTCTCTCTCTCTCCCGCCTCCCTATCGGTGATATAACTTTCGGATTCGCGCGTGACCAGCATACCGGGAGACACATTTTCGTTATTTTTTTTATTTTTTCTTCTCTCTCTCTCTCTCTCTTCTCTCCATGCTGGCCAAAATTGTTCAAGCCTAAGCCCAACGTAGGTAGCCAATTTCAAGATGCATCTTGTATCGCGATCGACCACCGTGCTAAAACGTATACGAAGTTTCGGTTTGCGGCGAAAAAGGAGGCGCACGAAAGAAGCGTGCTCGGGGCGATACACGACGAGTTTCCGATACTTTTTCGAAGCCAGATACGTGAGACGGATAAATTCTGCAGTTTTTTCGAAGCCAATGCCACCATCTCTCTCGCTTTCGACTTACGTTACGTTTTCGGCTGGCATATAAAACACGTCTTGGATGCACGCTGCTTGAGAATCCTTGCGGAGAAATAAGAGAAACGCGAAATTCTGCGGGAAATTGACGGCGAACATTCGTGCACCGAGGTGCCCGATACTTTGTGACAAGGCTGGTGTAACATGGGTACTTGCACGGGACGGAAAGGTTGCCTTAACCCTAAGCATGGGGTCAAATCTCTTCCGAACCAAATTCGAATATAGTAGATTCGAATACGAAATTCAAATAGGGGCGTTTAAGAGATTTGGAGACAGTTTAAAAATTAATAATCGCTACACGTCCTCTATATCTTTACTCATTCTCAAAATTAGGTACTTTCCCAAAAAGCACACCCTTCGACGTCCCCTTTCAGAGCGAACTCCGAGGACGACATTTCCCCCTAAGAACGTTGGCTACCTTCACTTCGTTCCGGTGACAAGGTTTATGACGCGACCGCTCGGAAGGACGAAATTAAAATTGCTGGATTGCTGGCGGCTTAACGCGAATTACTTTCCGCTCTCTCGAAAAAATAACTGAAAGTCACGTCCCCATCATAAACCTGGTCACCGTCTTTATCGACTCGGTTGTCGAACATATGGGCCACTAAAACCCTTCAAACTCTAAAATTTGCCTTTACATCTTCGAGAAAAGAATAAGATGTCCAAATTATAAGGCGACAAGGAGTTGTGATAATTATTTATGGAGTCGAGTTTATAAAACGATTGCTTTTGAAGGGTTGATCTACAGAAACCACAAACTTCGAGAGTGACCCCGTCGTAATCATTATTGCATTCGTCTCGATTCAGGCTATAAACATTCTGCAAAACTGTGGAACAACTTAATCGAGAGAAGAGGCGATGGACGGATAAAAACGGGAGCGAGCGTGGGGAAACAAAGGTAAAAACAATGAGGCAATTTAATAATGTCGGCGAGTGCGGTTAGCCACGAGACTGCGGCCGGCGTTGGGTACCTGCGTTTACGAGACGTCGAACAACGTCCATGACGAGTATATACGGCGTAGGGGCGAACGTGTGGTGGTGCACGACGGTGCCTTGGATGCAGATGATCCGAGATTATAGACATTAGGGACATTAGCCTCGGCGTTACATGATTGTCCGTTGGCCGCCGGTGCACCGGGTACCCCACACGCGAGCATTTACTTCGGGGCCCCAAAGGAGGGATGCATCGTCGCTGATTTAATACGCGTCCTTCGACTAAGTGATTTCGAGCCGCGTAATTTGCGAATTTCATTGCGCCATACCCGACGTGTCTTTCGGAAACCTTCCAAGGTTAAAATATGTAACCTAGACAGGGTTGTACGAAACGAATTAATCGTAGAATGTTTATAAATTGAACTCGAAAGGTTACAAGGTGAATATTAAAGAAACCACACTCGGGAATAAGAAAAATGGCAAGCATTAAAGACGAACACGATAGCTGAACCTGTAACGAAATTAAAAATCCCCGACCCCTCGTACGATCATCTTCAGCCGTTTCTCCCTCAATTATCCCCTAAACGCTTTTCACGACTTCCGTCTTGTAAACCGCTGAAACGTACATACCCAACGACCACATCGGCACAAGGTGCACGTATATATATATTCTCTTCACCGAAACAATAATTGAATAACTGAGTTCGCCTTCCTACAAATATCTTCCGCGTACATCCTCCCTTATTTCTATCGGTAACTCGGAAGTGACCTATGATCCAGCGGTTCACCGATGGCCAGATGATAAAATCCTACGATAAAGATAACGAGGTAGGCCGGTAGAAAATCACGAGGGAATTAGCCGGCTGTGTCTATCGTATTATCGCAAATAATGCTCGTTTGATATCCGATACAGTTAGGTGTAATTAGACGGGCACCGACACAAATACTAACTTTTCTTACGAAAGCATCGATTTGTTCGATTTCTGAAATAAAATATTAATTTGCATTCGAGTGGCGTCTACAAGACGGCCATAAATTTCATTTTTACCCCTCGCAATGGAACTTAAGTGATTTCTTTACCAGCAATGCAATCTGTGACCTGATTCTTAACCCTTTGACTTTGCACGGATGTGACATTGAAGAGATTTGTTCAGAATGACGAAAGCTATAATATATCTCGGAACGAAACAATTCAAAGTTCATTTTTTCATAAAAAAGGGGGTTCCTTCGCAGGAGACATCGATCTGCGACCGCGTGTCGCTGGTCCTTTTTTCGCCAGCCTTATTAGAAATCAGTAGAAGTTGACGAGGGTCGACGGATCGGGCAGGAATCTCTGTCTGCACGTCGGTTTACCGATCGAATTTCAGGCGGCGAGCAATTTTGGCCCCCTTCGAGCCGAGCTTTTTCGACTCGCCACCTTCGGGGATCCGATTACCTCTGCGTGTACAGGTGAGTTGCAAGGTGCTCGAGCAAAAGGGGACAGGTAAAAACGAGCGGCGTACGAGGGAAACGAGAATCGTTGTAACCGGCGCTATTTATACGAGGTATCTTGTCGAATATAATTCGTGCTATACGATAATACACGTTCGAATGACATCGATCTCGGGGCTGTTATCGGCGCCGATCGCACGCCGAGAGAGAACTGGATCTGAGGCGGTAGTAAAGGAACAACGCGACGATGGAGCGTTTAGCGGGCTCTCGTATTTATACGGATACGAACTGCCACTTCTACATCGTCGACAGTTTTACGATGCTCGCGCTAATCGCATTTTCATTTCAAATTAACCGTTCGCGGGAACGCTTTCCGCGCGGATGGATCGCGCTTAAACCGCCTGAACGTGTTCCCTGCCATCGACGTATTCCGTGAGGAGTATTTTAATTTTTTCAGTCGAATCATTTAGCTATAATTGTTGAAAATTTCATTAAATAGTTCTACCGTCTTTACAATACTTCGTTATATCTGTTATTCATCATCAAACACCTAGTACGAATATTTCTAATTAGCGAAAGAATCACGGATATTTCGTAGATAAAAGAAAAAATGCGGGGGTTGAGAACTTAATTACCACATTTATATTAACATCGTTTGAAATTGTTTTCCCTGATGCTTTAATTGCCAAGTATTCAGATACGAATATCAGAGAATGAAATTAATTTTCAATTACCTATTATGGAACAACTGCTTTTTAATCAGTTCACATAATTAATTCCGTTCGGGCGCACAATAAATGGGACCGACGTAATGAGTCCGAGATACGAAATAATTAACCAAGAATACAACAACGCCACCGACACGCTGGTAGCTAACCATCGGGATTTACAGGCCCCGAAGCGGCTATATTGGTAAGCGGACGACACGATGAATTAATGTAACGATTAAAAGAATACTTTTATTCGTGATCTTCCTAAGGTTTGATCCTAAGGAGCTAACTGAAGTACCGTTTTAATAGTCTGAGTTCGCACGCATCATTATTCGAGCATCGGGCGTATTAACAAAACGGAAAGAGGGGAACCGAAACGATAGCGTTCCTCGTTGAAAACAGCTCGATAAATTCCACTTAATAAGCTTGCAGGGAAATTGTAGAGGAAAAAAAAAGAATAAGGAACCGAGAAAGAGGCGCGGATTCGAACCGCAACGTTAGACAAAGCTGGCTGACTGAGGTAACCGGGGATCGAATGGAATCAAAAGACGAATCAAACGATGGAAAAGTACAATTCCAGAGCCCGGCTATCCTGTAATCTACCGCTGAGATTTCTTAGATCCTGGCTTGATTGGTAACAACCGAACCCATGGTTCGTGGAGGCTATGGTGTTTCCCGTGGCGAGAGGTGCCGAGGGAAGGTCGTTTACCCTTCCTGCGTTGGAATCTCTTCATCGTCAAAGTAACCGGCACAGGACGTGGATTATCTTGCTCCATGTGCAATATCTTCGGCTACTACTCGCTACCCGCTCGAGTGCTTTCAATTCCATCCTCGGATAAAGTAGATCTGATGGATGTCTCAAGGATGACTCGACGATTCGGCCGAATAAGACGTTTGATTTTTAACGAATAAAAAAGAAGAAACGTATGATCCTATTGATCGAGAGATTAAGATCGGGGAAAAAATGCTGTTTCATCCGTTGCACTTGCAATCGAATACCATAGAAATTCTATGGAAATCAAAGAAAACGAATTTCATAATTTTTAATTGATAAAACTGAAATATAATCCACGAAATTAAATGTTGGTTAAGGTTAGGATTACGAAACCTTGATATGTATATCATCCAATGCCAATAATTATAAAAAATAAACTACCGAATGAAAATCGAGAGGACAAAGTCGCGGGAATAACGAAACCAAGACGCAGGCGTACGAACACGATCGGCCGCGCGATGTTTTATTACGATTTCAATTAACGTGTCGCGTACGAGGTTATTCGCAGGCAAGTGTTCTCGTTGTCGGTGACGATTCCTCGATCGTCCCTATCGCGCGGACAATCAGGAAGTATACCGTGTACCAGCTCGATCATTCGATGCTGGTATAATTAAAGCGTACCGCGGCGTAACGAGAAAGGCGGGGAGCGAACTGGTTCGTTAGCGGGAGAGAGATCGACACGTCGATTAGAAATAAGCGCACAGGAGCTACGTGCATGTTGCCGAAGGAAAAATATTAACGATCGTTTATCGAACCGTAGCAGCCTCGACTTCGTACGAACAGAAGCTTCGGGTTATACGCGATTCCTTCTGGCAACACTCGGGCTGCACCCTGAGCGCACGAGGGTGCCTTTGGACGGCAACGTACTCGAACAGAGCATACTCGTAAATATTTCGTATCTGCTGAACGGGGTACACGAGAAGTCCGCCGCTGTGAAGGAAACATAAAATCGTCTGACATTGATACCTACAATTAAATCGTAAAAAGGATTCTGTACTATTTTAATCCTTGACTCGACCGAGCTTTTATGCAAGTTATTAAGATTACGCAGAATGTATTGATTAAATTTGTTTACGATCATTAATCTGGAAGTATCTGGGTTAAGTTGCTACTAGTGCTATCACTGAATTACGACTACCTTGAGGCGGGACGACAGACGTGTTCGAGTAGTCAGGTTGAACAAACATCCGGTTTATTCTTTCTGCGTAATCGCGACATTCATCAGAATTAGTGTTACAAGAAAAGGAATAAACTTGAAAGAGTTATTAGAAACAAAACCGTATAATCCCTATATCGTAATTTTCCCTAAGGAAGCCTATAATACCTGCCGCCTCAGGCACGAAACACCTGGCTGAGAAATTAGGATACTGGAATTGATTTATAAGTACACGCTGAACTTGATCCTGTCATTAAGGACGAAAACGAACACGAAAGAACCTGTTATCCTAAAGAAAAGCAAGTCTGTCGAGAAACGAAACGGTGCGGTTAAACGCAGAAAACGGGAAAGAGGGAAGGAAGAGCAGGTGCAAAAGAGGCGTGCAGACGATTGCACATCGGAAACAGAAGAGGTTGAAACCGTTGATGACGCAGAGTGGTATCCTGAGAATACCGAGTCCTTGACCAAGGTTTTCGCTCTCCTCTTAGGAATTAGTGATAATTACACGAAGCTAGCACCTGCACGCCAGCCGCAAAAAGCCGGCCTATGGATCGACCCTGTTGCTTTTGCACCGACCACGGTGAGTCACGGTACCAGAATGACTGGATCGAGGAGCATTAAGCCTGGTCTACCTATAACTGCATCTCTACGATCGAAATTGGACGAAATAATGCAGGAAATTGAAGGAAAAAAAAAAGGTTTCGTCGATTGAAAGAGGCGGAGCAATAAAACTTTGATTCTTTTTTTTTTCTCCATTCGTTGTAGGTAGAAAGAGCTAACTAATTTCCGTTTTCTATTCAAGTTACTGCGGTTGGTCGATATCGAGGAGGATCACTCGGTAGCCACTTCTTTCAGTCAAGGAAATAAGATGAAATAGACATTTTTCTCCAAGTATTTTGTGATCAAAATATATGGTATGAATTATGAAAATTATTCATAAATTTAGATGGTATTATTAATAATTCTACTTTGATAAGGAAATAAAACTGTATTACTATGTTTTAGCCCCTTTATATACAAATTTAATTAAATACTGTCGACTGCATCTATAAATTTTCAATTTGAACTTTATACTATTTTGTATGCAAACCTGGTTCTACATGCAAATATCAAAATGGCAACACACCCATAAATTTAAAAAGATTGATCTATAAAAAATCACCCGACGTAACGAGATCTAAAAATGAAATGAAATATACAAATCTGTGAGACAAATGACAAATGTGAGATCAAATTTGAAAGCATCGTGGCGGTAAATCGAGCGTATGTTCCGAAGTTGGGGAAATTTGAGCATGAAATGGAATCTACGAGCGGGCAGCCGTGTAAAAATCGAATAAAAGCAGAAAAGGGAGAAGAGCTGGGGCAGGCCGACTGACCAACGCGAATCGCATTCTTATACCCATCAATTTTACACCGCGAAGAATTTCTTTTGGGTATTGAGTCGTAAACGTGGAAATTTACGGACACCGCGTTTTCGACGGCTATGAATAACACATCCAATCGAAATGGGCAAACCACTTTTACGCCCACGTTTGCTCCCGCAAATTTTTGCGAAGCGCTCGAAGATTCTCGTCGTAAATAATCCTCGAATTAGAGTAGAATGCAAGGTTCCGTCGAGAAAAGGGGTGTGGACCGTAAATTATCGAAAAAGTACGATTTTTACTATGATTAACCAATCAACATTGGAAATAAACTGAAAACCAATTAAATATTAGTATCAAATGATATTTTAACTTTGTCAAGCAAAAATTTTTAGTTACTACATTTAAAAGTAACCTGGTTATGATAATTTTATTGGAATACGACGATATCTGGAAGGATTGTAAGACACTTATCCAATAATCGCTCGTGACACGAAATGTTGAAAATTTTCAAGAATAAAAATGAAATTTCAATTACGCCGGGTTTAAACGATCGTCGATTCGATGAACCGTAAATATCTCGCGCCACTGAAGAAGAAAAAAGAAGTAAGGGAACAGAAAATTGATCTTATATCAAGAACGAAAGGACGAAGGCACGAGGAGCAATAAGAAGAAGGGGGCTCGAATGAGCTGTGGCCCGATTCGATAAAGAGAGCTTTGATGTACGAGCACGGACAGCGGAGCAGTTTGTATCTGCGAGTCGCCGCCGTCTGAAAATGAAAAGATCCCCGGGGACGATACGTTGGATTGAATTCGAATGGCTTTTGGCAGCGGGCGTAGTCGTTATTCTGATTTATTGCGACCGTTCGCGGTGCCCACAGTGCCGACAGAACGACGCGAAACAATAAAGCCTGGGCCGAGCCGAGTGCCCGCCGTGGCAACGTTAAATAACGAGACGGCCGTGGCCGTGAAAGAGATTCGATCTAAAGTGCCGGTTACAACATTGTCGTAACAACTTTCTTCGTCTTCCTCTTCTTCCTCCGCTTCACGACTCCTTCCACATTTTATCGATCTATCCTCGCGTGCCACCGCGACTCGCGGCCGACTATCAGACGCTGCTTCGTGATTTCAACGATTTTGATCAATCGCGGACAAAGAGCGTTTGAAATTTGGTATTTGGTCATGAAAGTGGAAGGATTGACCCTTTGAGTACATTCGACGAGTCAAATCGGTAATATTTTGGGATAAAATGCAAAATGGCTAATCGTGACACAATCTATCAAATGTATAGAAGGTTACTTCCAGTGAAGTTAACTCTTACACAAATATTGGTACACTGAATAAATGTTCACTTGTACTAATATTTAAATTTTGTTCACAGTGAACGTGAAAGATGATGTCTGACTTACCCTTCAGCTGCGTCGAGTCGATGGCGAACATATTTAGAGCCAGTAGCTGAAGAAGCCTCGTCCCAGGAAGTGGCAGTGGCGAGTGCTGAAGAAGAGCCCTGAACTCCTTCAGCATCTGAACACCAGCCTCTTGAAACGTCTCCATCCTGAAACAGAATGATTATAGTCAATTAACGTTAGGTGTACGGATATTTTTTATACGCCTATCACGACTTATTTTAATTAAAAATAACATAATTATATACAATTAACTTGATATTATACGAGATTTGTTTTAAAGTATATTGTTAAAATCGACAAATATCAATTTAGCCTTCTTTGAAGAAAAAATAATATAGGGCTGCATACCTTATCAAAATAATTTTACAGTCTATGAAGACTACTTAAATAAACATTGTATCTATATCGACGAATAAAAGGGGTGAAAAAACGAGATATTTGGCAGACAGTCTGTTCGATTTAAAAAAAAAAAAAATAAACCACGAACTGACAGGAAATAGAGCCGCGAATGGCGAATGAATAAATGAACAGGCAGCCACGGCTCGTGTCAATCTTTAGACAGGATCGTGCATATTTCAAACATTTTGGTCTGGATAAGGACATCGACCCACGGGGTTCGATACAACGAACGACTTCCTGCTTTCTTTGTCGAACGCCGAGAAGATCACGTTAAATTTAGCGAGGATCTCTATATACCTGGTGGCTATTAATCGTGGCCATTAAACACGCGGTTATTACGTTTAAATGCAGATTTAGAAGACTGCGAGTCTAATTACGGGTAATATCGCGTCGTTCGCGCGAGTCGAACTTTAACGAAGGTGAAAGGAACGCAGAAAAACGAACGGAACACTTCATCTTACCATGGAAATACTATTCGACCGTTGTTACTTATCGTTGTTCTACCATTTAAATAAAAGCCTCGATGGTTTTCTAACAAGGTATGATCAAGGCTACGAAAATATGCTGGAAGCACCTTTTTATCGTCATAGTGTAATCATTTTAAATTCAAATTGCTCCTTCCTTTTTATATTATTAAGAAATTAGTACCAAAAACTTTTGTACTAATTTCTTAATATCTTTGAATAAATAAAATATACCAAATATTGTTAACGATAAGGATAAGGTGGAATTCTTAATTAATTAAAAAATAGACAGAAAGTGATAATAATTAGTGTCACTCGACCAAAGTATCCCTGGTATGTTGTACCTTATCATATTCGATCTGAATTGTTGACGATTAAATAACATTGCTGGTACACCGAGAAACAGTTTGTTAATCATTACGAGTGAAATAAATTTCGCGATGCCGGCAAAATGTCGCAACTATTAATTAAATTTCCCTGGTCGATTCGAGCCTTCGGCGCGCCGAGTCGCTATCGCGGAATTCGAAGATAAATAACCGGATAGTTTGATTAAAATAGACACCAATTCTCGCCGCAAAGAGGCCGGTGAGCAGTTTAATGGACCTGTCGATCGCGAGAAAATGATGGCATCATCGAACGGGTCTTGATACACACGTAGACCAACGACAACACGAGTTATGGCTAATTATTGATAACAAAAAACTTCCCTCGATACCATAACTGTGATGATAACGTACAAAATTATTAATGGTGTTCAGTAACTTGAATACCAGGGCATCGTGTATGATAGATTCATGTGTTAATATAATTACTTAAATAGAACTGGGTATATTTATCATCGATGTTCGATTACACGTAAGAATTCAATGATGTATGCGACGGGTATGTTCGAATAATAATTTATCGATTACTTTCATAAAGTATGTCAATGTACATCCTACGAATAAATTAAAGGATAAAGGAGTCGAAAATCTACAGAAAAGACACTAATCGAACTTAACATTTAGAACAACTTTTGAAAAATGTGATGATATTCTATGAGATATCAATCACTCAAGATTCGTCTTCAGAATCATCAAGAAACAACACACTGCGTGGAGCTTCAGCTGCCCCAACAAAGATGTTACCATTGATCAGATTAAATGGAGCCAATGCTCTTTCCAAAGTTTTATCACCAGAAAACGACCCACGAAAACCTGTCCGGAGGTTAATCGTCGCGAAAAGAGCCCTTTTGTCGGCGCTTTTGAACTTGTCGCGGTGCTCGTTTTAAGAGATCGTCGTCGACGGTAACCTGAGCACGGTACATACTTCGTGCTGCATTCTGTCCAGTCTCTGGATCGACCCACGTCAGTTCCGGTATGTCAAATGTTGTAATTTGTCAGGAACAAACTCGTAGCTCCGTTCTTACCTACTCTTTCGAGATACACTTGGTCCGTTTCGACGTGACGAATTTCCTCGTCACACCCACGGACTTACCCCTTTCGCTATATAAGTTATCATTTATAGTAATTTAATTTTACTAATTTTATTTTTCTAAATAGATAACACAGATGGCAAGAACAAAATTTTGCATCGCTATTTGCTTCCCTCCACTGCAATATTATGAATTAAAAGGAATATAGTTCCATGTTTCTTTTGCTCTACGATAAAATATTTGTCCGGTTAATCGGGTGCAATTTTCTCAGGTGAAAAGGGGGTCACGAACGGAAAAAGTTGAAGCCCCGATCCGACAAACTGTTGTAGGTAAAAGGGTGAACGCTAGGATCGCTCGAGTCGGTGTTAATCTCGCTTGGCTGAATTCGAATGATAAAGGGGAACATTGCGACTCCCATGAGAGACATACCGAACAGCCATACCATCGCTAAAGGAACGCGAAGGTGGGATCTCACGTAACGAGGCGCTATCTTTCCCACAACCTCGATCTTGTTCATGACGCTCCGTGCTACTCGCTAAATTTACGCTATGCAACGAACGCATCACTCCCTTGGGCTCGCCAACTACGGAAATATCAGCTTGATGGGCCGATTTTGGCCACCATCGCAGAAACCGATTCTATGCTCGAATTATCAAACGCTGTGAATTTAATCAAAGTCAAGTTTGGTTTAAAATTATTGAACAAGAGTTATTCTTTCGGATGCAGAATCATGGTTGATTAAGACCAATTATTCCATGGGAACACGAAATATCTACGATCTAAACCTATGTTAATGCTATACATTTCCTTTGTTATATCAAAAAGATCTATCCGCTGGCATTTTATCCCTGCTCTTTAATCTTTTTCTCTAATTAACTGATTTTGTGTCAGGAACCTCATTTATTATTTTAAGTATTTTTTAAGTACTTAATCGCGAAGTCTACGGTTCTCAAGTTTAAATTTCTAATGAACTGAATTTCAAATTAGAGGTAAATGAAAATCTGATCCTTAACATTTTGACGATTACACGTTCATAGATTGTTCGATTTTATATCTACAGTTAAGTTAATTATATCCGGAAGTGTTAATTTACGTACAGGGTAAAATTATTAATTAATAAAGAATAAAAGATATTGATCTAAAAATTTTAACTTGAAAACGATGAATATGGGCGTCAAAGTATTAAGGTACAACCTGTACTCCAGTTTTTTAATAAATCCCACGAACAACGAGAGCTGTGCGATCCACGAATCCAACGAACCATCGGATACCTCTTCACTTTTCATTTGCACGAACAGCAGAGCCTCGAATTTCCAATAAAACCGAAAGCAAACGTAATGTCACGTTACTCAAGGCCAAGGAATCTCTTACGTAAAAGGATAAAGGAGGAAACTGAACTAGCATCGCCGTAAACCTCGCCTCTTTACTTAAGGACCCATAGAAGATATTCCAATTTCACGATCAGAGAGAACGCGACCTTTGGCCCCATCGAAAGGGTTGTTTATTTCGATATTTCCATGGATCTGAGAAGGCCGTGGATTCGGTTACACGTTCGCTGCTCTTTATAGTAATAACTTTATTTCAACGTTTACCAGATTCACGAGGCGCGAACAACCTTACGATCGTTTCGCCCCGGCGGAAATGCAGCACCCTTATCCGGTTACCACGTGATCATGATCAGATTCGCGTTCAAAGCTTTAATACCGTCAGGTATTACTACCTGGACGCAGGTTTGATCAAATAACTTTTAAAATACTTGTAAAATTCCAATTTGTAAATTGACAATTTGAAAGAAACATAATTTCTCTCATAATAAAATTTAGTAATCAAACGAAATATCAGAATTTATATATTCTTCGGAAAATTAGTTTTTTGCGAAAACTGTGTCGAGTTGTAATCATTATTACAATGATTAGACTCTTTCTTATTTAGTCAATGAAATGATTGGAAGTTTTATAACGCACTTACAAAATGAAGATACAGGACGTTACACAGCATCGTCGGTGACTGATTCACCCGGCTGTTTAGCAACACTTCTGGCACGTTTACGTGCCACCTTCTGCCCCGACTTTCCAACGACTACACCGTAAACACGCCGTAATTATTAACGCTGGACGGTATTCTTCATCGTGCGCACGACGGCTGTTCATTAAGGAAGGTTTATTATTCCGCTTCTGGCTCGCTGGTTACAGGCCAACAACGCTTTTGCCATTCAGGTGTTTGATCTTAACGAGCTTCTAACGCGTACGAACATCGAAATGACCGATTGTTTATAAAATTTTGTATAAATCAAACTTAATTAAACGCAATTTTGTTCCTGTTTGGTGTTCCAACCGAAAGGTGATTAAGTTAATAAAGTACGCTGTCAAGTACAATAGGCTACTCTAGGGTAAGGTACCGTAGGGAAAAGTACCCTCTATAATACTAGAAAGTTACCATGTGGAATGCCTAGGTTATATCTAGATTAGGTTAAACGTGACTAGCCTGGTAATTACTTTAAAGCGAGTTGGTTATTGTAATAACGAGGCACAATGGATGATAAAATAATTAATGATCGTGCCTAGGTACAAATACCTAGTAACCTAAATACTTGATACAATAACCTTCGATTGTAAGACAAATGATGGGACGTTCTTCCCACCGATCGAAATTCAGAACCATTATTTCAGTGAGTCATTAAATCCTAATTAAAAATACATTGGACGAAACTAGAAAATAATTGACAAGACAGACGTTTAACATTGACCATTAACGATAAACATGAAAACTCTAGCAGACGAGTTGGCGAAAGATCAAAACTTGTTGATCAGGTGCTCCATCGACCGATTAACTTTACGACTCTTTGATAGACACTAAAAACATGATTAACATACGTGTTCCGGGTAGGTAACACGGGGCTACACTCGGTAAAGGTGTTATCTCGATGAACCATGCGAACAGCGATAAATGAGCACTCCTTTCACGTTCATGGCGCCATTCGATCGTCAACGACATTGTCAATGACCGCTTCGAAGAGCTCTCGCCTAAAATGGCAACGCTATTCCCACGGTAGTGAAACTGTCGCTCGTGGCCATGTCCCATCTACGCGTCATCCTGTGAGTTCATTAGTTTAACAAACAGCTTACAACTTGATAAAACCTTATTTCACTTCAAGATAACAATTAGAAGAATCGAACCGAGGAAGGCGACGCTCTTCGGACTACTAATTTAATTTATTTATAGATTCAAGTGAAAAAACGAGGGGGCAAGCAACATTCGAACGCGGTTCAAGGAAAATTACCATTTCATTGAGGGAAACAATTGACACCTCGATCACGAGCGTGTTGGTGCCGAAAGGAAGAAATCCGCGACAAAACGAGAGGGACGAGAGGGAACGGAGAAAGAAAGAGAATTGCACTTTAGGGCATAACGGCATCCCCACGACCCACGGTCGCCGTGTCACGGTGATGCAAGTCCGTGTTTCTGTGTCGACGTGCAAAAGCAGTTACCCGCGCCGCGGAACGATGCCAGGAGGAATAAAGAGAGGGACAAGTTGGCGAGCTTTCCTCGGCCACGAGCCGCATGGTGGGCACCTGAAGACACCAACACGGGGCCCCCTCGGCAGCCCCGCGATGTCCCATCGATACCGGCCGACTCTATGACTAACAAGTTTGCACTTTAGCGCATAACGGGGCATTCCGTCGTGTACCATAGATCATGGTCCATGACCCACGGATTGCGTGGGCCGGGCACCATAACCATTCCTTCAGCGACGGCGTGGCCCCGGTACCACGAGCATTAAGTTTCCAACTTCTTCGTCCTTCTTCTCCTCCTTGCCACCTGGCTGTCTGCCCCCCTACTTCTGCTTCTCATACCTATCGTCACGTATGACTTCTATCTTCGCGAAGTACATACTTCGCCGCTTCTAATCATGATAACGGAATCATTCTTCGACTTCCACCACGCTCAAGACCTCGTTTCTTCTTTGACCCTGATCTTTGTGAAGCCTCAAATTGGCTGACCTTTTCGGCTGACTTCAACTTAACCCTCGAACGTGAAAAGCCCGTACCGTGGTATTTCGATTGTTAAGCAAGACTCTTTTATATTATTTAAAAAATGATAACAAAATCCAATTTAAACTGTCAGCTTTCTTCATGGCCCGTTATTCGAGGGAATAATAGGTAAAGCGTTGTCGAAGCATTTTGTAAATAATGTAACGGTACAGCTTTATCATTGAAATCGTTAATGGTTGTTGAGTTTTCGTTGACCGCACAGGAAAATCTCTTTTCTCATCCTCGAGCGTCGTGTTTCCCTCAAATTTATTTGATCGAACGCTAAGAGGTCGTTCGAAGAATGCTGTAAATCCTGGCCACTCTTTAACGATTGCCCAGTTCTCTCAATAAGTAACTGGTAACGTCGGAGGGAAGCATAGATCAGGAAATCACCTCTTAGCACGGTAAGGTCGTCGTGTAAGTAAGAGTCTGAGGTCAGGATGCCAACGCTACCGCGAGATGCCCCACACGAAGAGACCTTATAAGCTGTAACGAGCCACCTTACGCCATTGACACCTAACAGACCCGATACATTGATTACGGTGGATATGGAACAACCCGGGACTTCCCATTTTTAAATATCGCGTGTGAATCTGAAATTTGTACGATTTAATTTATGCCTCTTATTACATTGAGGAAATTTAATATTCCCAAGTTCTGAATTCTTGAAAATAAAACAATTCTAACTTTTTAAGTACCTAAAAATATTTCTATCCAATAACATTTCCAGTCAAAGTGAAATGATTAAAGATGCATTACTACTAACAAAGCGGATCAATTTTTCCAATTAAAATGATGATACATTGCCTTGAACAAAAAAGAAATGGTAACGAACCACCGAAGGCTGCGACTTAAATTATAACTTGTCGAGCGAACGTATTATCACTTCGGCTCTTCCATTAAATAACATAAAGACGGTAAATCAAAATTTCCCAAGTGATTTAAACGTAGATTTCCCGAAGATGGTTGGATAGAGTACGAAGGCAAATTGTCCTTTCTTTTAAGTTCTATCGTCAGACACATAAAGGGGGGCGATAAATCGATGCTGGTTGATTACAAGCGAAGGTTAATTGGCTATCAATACCACGGCACGAAGATAGAAATATAACGCGACCGGAGATTATCTTGATTACAAAATCTAAGTTGCTCGCTCGCCACCGTTTTTATAATCGTCATTATCATTAGTATCGTTCAAACTATTAAATCTCGTTCGACGAAAATATCCATTTCGCGTAGGCGTTCGTCCATCGAGAGATACCGATCTGAATTGGGTTGTCGTCAACCTCGCCCCCTTCTCTGATACATTTTTCTTTTTCAATGCTAATGTATCATGTTTGTCCCGGCCGTGAAATTAATTTCAAGCAACGACGGACCGTGCAAATCGACATCGGCGGCGGCCAACTTGCTCTAATTAAGAACTTCACGCGGATCGGCCGAGATCCTTTATCGCGATAACGCGGTTAATAAAGGCCAATGGTATGAAGAAAGGACTGGAACGATAATGAAAATTCACGGATAAAACCCTATAAATATCCTGTCGTTCCATTTAAAACTGTCCACAGGTAGCGGCTTTTATTCTCGCGTGCATTCACGTTACGCAGCAAAGAAATCAGGCATTAAGGATTGTTCGATTTCAATGAGAAGCGAATGCACTTTAAAGTGCATATAAATATTTTTATTTTTAAGTGTGATAAAATATTTCTGTAACGCCGTTATCCTCACCACTCCCGATGCTAGTAGAAGTGCAATAGACGAAAGGGAATTGAGGTGTTCGAATAGTAGGAAGTCTATTACAAATGACACACGTTACGTCTAAATCCAAGCTATCTGTAATAAGGTGTCAAGCGTTGGAAGCTTGTTATCATCGCCCACAGAGTCAATACCGAAGGAGCTCCCTGATGAATGCACAGAGATACACTGTTAGCACCTCGAGGCGAGCCTACAGGGATACGTTTCAATCGAGAAAATCGAGCCAGTTTCTAAAAAGAACCCGCCATCCTATCCGTGCCCAAGGAAACTTAATTCGAAGTTATGTAAGGTGATATCCACGTTATGATTTTATATTTCATTCGAAGAATTTTTTAATCTTCCGTCGGTTTGATGTATAAATGTACTTCGGTGGATACAAGGTATCAGAATCAGCGCTCTACCTGATTTATAAAATCGTATCTTGTGGTTTAATGCAGAGAGTAAGTATCGTGACAAAACAGATATTATTGGCAAAATTTTAAAAGGATGGGTTAACAAACAATCTGTTAATGAAATTTACGAAATTAAATTTAACTCTATCGTTAAAAATTAAATTATGGGTCCACGTCCCTACCAAACGTACCGAGTTCCATCAAAAAAAGACCCTACACCTTAACACCCTGAATTTTCATCATCCCTTATTTCGAGGGGGGTTGAAAACGATTCGATCGACCGTTGAAGATAGTCATCCTCCGTGAGTACGCAATTTTAGCTAGAAATCGAGATTACGGGGTTAAAACGGATGCTCTCGAAATCAATGTTTAATCAGGAAGCGGGCAAACTCTGAAGGGGGGTGGTTGGCGCGTGCATTAGAAAACCGATACGATTGCGAAATCGGGTTCGCGAATCGGTGAACCGCGCACGGTTGGAAGAGGTTCAGCAAACGGGAGGCCTGAACGAGTAAACAGAGTTTGTAAACACATCAGCAGCCGGTGCAACGCCGGCTTAATAAGCAGCTCACGGTATTATAGATGATCTCTTTATTGACCGCCATAAATCAGAGTTAAAAGCAGGCATTATTACTAGCAAGTACATTATCCGGTATGTCGAGAACCGGTGATAGAGTGGGGTCCTCGGTTCGCCTCGGCAAAGACACCTTGGCCAGGAACTGAACGCCACGGAACAGGTAACTACAGTTGGGGTGGAATCACAATACTAACCCCCCGTGACTCGATTGTCTTGATTAACATTTTCAAATATACCAGAAAAATGAAGACAAGATCCGAGGTTTGAGTACAATTTTCTTAAAAGGGGTCGATATTTTACGCCCCTCTTCGAAGTTATTCAATAAAATATATTCTACCATTTTTACAAAATAAATAACAAATATATTCGCGTTATTGTAACTGCAACTGAGAGACGCGACGAGAGGAAAGGGGTGGCTAAGGTTTTAAGCGGATAAGGAAGAGTCTTTTGTTGCGACCGAAAATAGCCGACGCTCTAAGAAGATTTCAGTCTCAATGGAACAGGGATTTTTCAATTAAAGCGAGACAAATATTCCCTCCTGAAGCCAAAGAACATCCAGGAGGATCCATTATGGATACGAAAAGCAAAGAGGGATGGATGTCGTTCTATCAAAATGCGCATCCTATTTCGGTGAAAGAAGAGAAGGTTCTTACAGGGGATTCGAGCGAATAACCTTTCGAATAAAGGAACTCGCTGCTGCAGAAAGTTTCCGTTAATAGCGAGGGATTAAGATTCGGAAATTTATTGTAATTATTTGTTTGCACGGGGCGACCTCGTCCTACGATAAATCAAGAGTTTAGGTTACGTTTTGCTGCTTGCACCTTTCTTCCTTTTAGAAGATTTATCTAAACTTTGTCAAGATGTATTGCAACCATAAGTTATTACATGAACATTTGTTCATTCATTTTCAAACTTGTTTTACCAACACTTCAAAGGTACTAACCATCACTCATTACTTATTAAAACGTTATTAACAAAAGAATTAAGACACTAATATAAAATTCTAGATCCAAATTTTGATTTTAAATCAAAGTTTAAGTTTGGGTTAGATTACTTTTGCGCATGCAACCCCCACCCCTGTAGAGAGGGCAAAAGGGAGTACCAACGTTATAAAACTGCAGAGTTGTCTAATATTATTTAACGTCATGTCCAGCTACTTGATGGTCGTAATTCAAAAGTTGCGTTTCCTTTTTTAAGTTATATTATGTTCGTTAGACAAATAAGCATAGTTCAGAGGACTATCGACAAGAGTAATCCAGGATAGTCATGGGCTGGATGCATACGCGCAAGTCGGTCGTTGAAGATGGTCGGGTTCTGGTCCGAGGTTGCGGTGTCCAAGGGTGTCCTTGAAGCGGGCGGGGTCGTCACTCGAGGGCCGCGGGTAAACGACCATCAGAATCCATGTGTGCTAGGCAGCCGGGACCTTATAGGCGTATCTTACACTCGTACTACTTAACTTTCTGCATCTGTATACGTGACGTTCTTCTGCCTCTTTCTATCCCTCTTTTCTCGCTCCCTCTGTCTCTCGTTGCAGATAAAAGAGAAGCAAACACTGCCTCTTTCACTTTACAACTGTTATGAAACGGTCAGCCCTCTGGCTCGTCCCCTTCCACCTCTCCCCTTTGCACCACCAATATCGATTTATAGGTTTAATTATCATCTCGTTATGCGCGTTAATAATCGTTTAGGATTACAGAAGTCTTGTAAGGAGAAAAACCCTGTCCGGTTAAGCTTGTGGAAATATTGTTAAAGACTTTGAGTCAGACTCAAGAAGTTCATTATAAAGGGTGTTTAATGTCTATCATCATCCAACTTTAAAATTTCATGACCAATACATAAATTACAGAGATTTTTGTTTTTAAATTTCCCGCATAAAAATAAACAAAGTTCATTGAAAGAAAAAATAAATAATCTGGTTTTATATCTAACCATGCTTTTTAAAATGATACCGAAAGCATTAATTCTAAAATGTATATTGTATTATTTAGACGATTGGTACATCAAATATTTCAAGCTTCCAACAATAAGAATGAAAATTCGGGGGAAAATCTAATTTCGCTGGTGCCATCGAAGGGTTAAGATAATCCTTATCTACATAATTCGTGGTTTTATATACGAACGATCACTTCTGCAAGCTCTTTCTTAATATTAAGCATGGAATATTCGACAAACCGTGTTTTGAGGGAGTGGTGCACTTTCGTTGACCACTATAATCCACGAGTAACAAGAAGAAGTTCAATCCCGGTAATGAGTGAAATCCATTACACCGATCTCAAGCAACGAGTCTGACTACAGAAATGTCCGACGACCCATCCCTCTGTTGAACTCTCTCGGTGTTCATGGTCCACGCGTGCATCTATGCCACGCACGTATCGCGCCGGTAACAACCACCTCACCGATGGCACCGGTTCCCCTAGCAATTCCAATTATAGATCTGGTAAGTATATTCCACGGAGCACCGACCATCCCTTCCAGCCCCCGCTACGACCGTCCCTCCCTCTATATTCGCTTCCTGATCGCCGCGAAACCAATTATGCGCGGAGAACCACGCGCGAGCAAATTGAAAGACTCGACGAAATCACCCCCTCTTGCGTGTGATCGTGCCGCGGACGAACTTCCACTAACGAGACGAAGAAACATCGTTTACATTGAAGGAACACTGATTCTTATTCGAATCTAAATAGAGGATGTCTTCGATAAGATATCGTTAAAGATTTATACGAAATTTCTCTACTTTTTCTGCGATACTACCTATCTGGTACATATTTCCCTACCTTATTCAAATAGAAATAGTGGAATTTTGTTTATAGAAATTAATCCAAAATTCAATTCTAATTCGATAGAAAATAAGGGAAGCTATACCGTACTTTCGATTAATAGTCACATTAGCGAGTGCCTATTGAAATGAAATATTTGTCGGACGCGTCGAAACGCAATCTTCTCGGTTAATGATAAGCGTAGCAAAGAGGATCGAGCAAAAGTAATTCGCGGTGGTTTTTCTCCGAGGTTCAGAAAAGCCCTCGACCTACGAGAAGTGAAACGATCGTCGGTCGATAAATTCCACGAAGAAACCGGCTGTTCGGCGCGAATAAATCACCCTCGGCTTGGCGAACTATAAGAGGAACACCTTTTTGCCACGATGGGCGACGATATAAATCGTCGCGGGACGATCCAACCGCCGCTTCGAGTATCGACAGCGATTTTACAACTATCACGTATGACAACGCATCGTCGCCTCTTTGCTCGCCAATCGCTACAATTAAACGGGCTGCAAGGTACTCGCGCAAGGTCGTTACGAGCGAGACACACCAGATACAAAACGCAGAAGAAGAGCCGATGGCGGTGGTGGTGGAGGCACACGGCGGGTTGGGTGCACACGTAAGGGACGGAGGAGGGGTGGCCCGTTGGCGCCACGCAATTGTCAATTAACATTTTTACCGCCGCGCAAGAAAACACGAAGTTACGTGCCAGCGTACGTGGCCACCGCCGTTCAGCTCGACAGGATTCTTGGGGATCACGAGCAACACGATGAAGAGTAAAATCGTGAGCTTTGCTCGCGAACAGAATTGGATAAAGAAAGAAAATGAAAAGAATCGAAAGATAATTATGATTATGCGCGGAATGGATTGCTAATCGTAAACACCTCTTTAAACCTACAACCTACACACTCGAGGCTCGTTTTTCACACGGAAGAACTTTTCTACGACGAGTATACTACGCCACGGACACCACTCTCTTAGTACTTATTAGCATATATCGCGTCGTTTCTCTTTTTCCTTGCGTTTGTATTCTCTCGTTTTGCTTGTTCCTCGTTAACCCTGTAACTTTTCTGTCTGTCGGCCAGCAAATTCTCCCGTCGATAGGCGGGCTGCTGGAAACGGGGTGATATTTTCAGATTATTCGCTCTTTACTACATTCCACGACGCTCTTATGGCGATCGTAATATCACGTTGCAAGAGGCTGCGATAGTTCCGAATATTACATTTAATAAGCTGGTATCGGGTTCGCTCTCCATTACACAGAATACGCGATGAAATGTTCGGTTCTTTTTTTTTTTTTTAAATCCTTTTTCTTTCGCTTTTTTTTACGGGCAGATTCTATTCTAACGGTACGATCGACGAGTTCCGTGAATCTTCGCCGGAAATTACCCGGGAATATTCAACGGAACAACCTTTAAGTCGCGGATGTGCATCGCGGTATTCGAAGTTTCGATTTCATCCTCCGTTCAGAAAAAGTTTTCCTATGTTTTCTACGAAGGTATTAAATAATGACGGTATCAAATATGTATCTACCGCCCTTGTAATAATGCAGGAAATTGCTATATTTAGCCCTTACATTACGGACCGTAGAAACACCCAATCATTTCAATTGAATTTCAAACTATTTTTCATTTTCATACAAAAAGTATTACCAGTAACGTGAAAGAACATTAAAATATCTACACGCCAGTGAAAAAAATTCCTGATATATCTTTACGACAAAAACTGCTGGGGGAATTAATAAAAACCTAAAGAGATACACCTGAAAATTTAGCTTGGGTAAAAAATGCGATACGAATTAAAATTTACATAGCAAATTTATGAAATCGAGAGCCGATAATCGTGCCGTAACAGGTAGGTAGTATGCTTCGAGAGGAATTACGTGGAGCACGGTTCGGTAATCGACGACCATCATGAGATTCCTAAAACAACACAGCAGAAACAAAGGGTGCTGCGTTCACCTGTCAGAAGTATTCTGTTACACGATATCCCCCGGGAGGAGGGCAAGGGTGTGCAACGTTTTACGAGATGCAAATGTCGGCCAGTCGGACAGCCAGTCAACCGCACCATCAACTTGTCCCTGTTCATCCTCTGCTCGCTTCACTGAGTGAGAAACGTGCAACAACTTTGAAACCACAGCTCAAAGTTACGACCTCTGAGGGAAGAAGCCATGGATTCGCAGCTGGGACGTAAATATCGTCGAGTAAATTGCCACGGACATTTTCTTTCCCGGGAGATATTGTTCCTAAACTGACGATCGATCGGACGACGTGCAGCCTGCACAGGGGATATCGATCCACGGAACACCTTAATCCTCCTTAACCCGAATTTCTTAAGTTTACGAAAAGAAATGCTGAAGATGTAATATTTATTCCGTTATTTGCAGATTTCTAAATTTCTAAAAATATACAAACGTAATCTTTGGAAATCCCAAAACTCCTAAACTACAATATTCCTCTTTTTAATTTTTATTGAGAAAGTTTCTAGTTGATCAAATACCCAAAGTTGAATATTGCAAATATTTTCAAACATTTACTTCTAAATGAAAAATAATATATCTTCGATCTCTGAGAACTGGAGTTATTACAATAAATTATCATAAAACAGAAGTTGACAGAAATGTTCTTCTTAAGCAATTAAATTAAAGACACTGAATTTCATTTTTAAAACGCTTACACGTTTTGCACATTAAACATTCAATATTTACAGCGGGTATAAAAAGTATCAAATTATACACCTCGGTGTAAATTTTCACTTTTATGGCCAACCCTTCCAATACGACATAATGTTTTACGACAATTTTCATTCTTTCATTAAAGAAAAAAGAAAGAAACAACGCGTACAATTTTAAGCACGTGTGTTCCGTTCGTCAACATTTCTCGATTTAATATCTCGTTTTATAACCGAGTTATGGTGCACGTTACATCTTGCACGACAGCCCTTTCAACGAGCACTTTAAAACGTACAATCATCAGTTTTTGATGTTACAGTGCAGCGCAAGTTACCGGCCCGATACGCGATTCCACGAATTCAGAACATACCACGACTTTGTATAATATTCAATTAGCCTTAACCGCCGTAACACAGGCTGCTTTTCTTCGGACGTTACTTTATGCATGGCTGGCCAACAGGTAATTTTAACTTTGTTCGAACAACCCTCCCAGTTCTTTGCTTTCGGCGATGCATAAAGACCTTTGCCTTCGTTCTGCGTTTCATTGGTAGTGCTAAATACCGAAGTTTTATATGAAGAAGGAAACATTTGCATACTTCTAATATTGATATTAACATAGTGTAAAGATTTTTGATTTAATATTATCGCAACGATAGGGTCAGCAAAGAAATAATTTAGGAGTATTATTCTGCAATCGATAATTCTATCGTAACTCTTCAGAATAATAGCACCGCATCGACAACATTGAAACCCCAATGGTGCACTTAATAATGGAGACCGTCTATACGTATATACGTATATGGTGGCTAAACTTGCACATAGCGAACCCTTTGAAATAGAAACTCTATATTATAGCCCTCTTGGGAGCCATTACAACTTTGCTTACATAATAAATGACAGAACCTGGTAGTTTCATAGCGTAATGAGGACACACGGTTGCTTTCTTGGACGCGTTTAATCGTATTAAATAATTTAACTACTAAAAGGTGGCATGGATTTGTGTGATGTAAGAAAAGTAAATCAAGGATCCTATTTTTAATAGTAAAAATAATTCACACAAATTCTCAGCCCCCAACGTTAATAATTAAAAAATGGTATCACTCACCCTATCTTGGTGATCAGCTTTCCATGGACATGAAGGTAGGATGTGACGAATCGCTTATTCACCTGGAACAGATTAAAATCGTGAAAATTAAATCTTATTACTATTTTAAAAGTACTGTATGGAAATGGAACCTGAAGTGATTTTGAATGTAATTATATTGATCGTTTTCTTACCTCGACACTGCTCAGTTGTGCCAATTCTTCTAAGTCACTATGAGACAATCTAGCTTCGTTGGCAGTGGCTGCAGTAGTTGTACGACGGACTCGTCTTCCGCCAGGATGAATCCAAATTTCCCTCCTCAACCCTCCTCCGATATTGTTCGCCCCTTCTTTTTCCTTCATCCTGGCCCTTTCCTTCCATTCTCTCTCCTCCTTCCGTTTCCGTTCCGTCGATTCGTACTGGTAGAAACACATTACAGGTTAAACATCGATATCATTATTGCTAAAATGTTTACTAAGAACAGCATACTGCGTAGCGTAAATGAGAGTCTAGTGTATACTTCCTCTTTAACGATAGTACCAATTATCTATATTACATTAACCGTGTAATCTCTCAAGTACTATCGAAAGATACAAGCATCGTACACCCGAAGTGTAAAAAGCTCGTTAAATGTTTGTATCTTTCAGCTGCCACTATTTAAAAAAAAAATATTGCATGCTTACATTGTGTGCAAAATAGTGCAAACTAATATACATCTAGTGCTTTGGTTTATAGAAAATAATCCAACACAATGCAAGCGAATTATTATCGAATAATGTTTCAAACTATGTTTCTAGTTTTGGTGAACGCTACCGTCTCGGGTTATTGATTATGTTATTAATTTTTGTTCAAGCACAGAATGATTCTTCACTGCACCATAGATATCGATACTTTTCGACTCGATTAATGATCGTAAGCGTGCGAGAAGGCTTGTAACAAGGTGTTCTAAGAAAAACTGGATGTACGCAAAAACGAAAGGGAGCATATCAGAGAGATCGAGATAGAACTAATTTAAGCTGTGATTCGAGATGATCGGTATCTAAAGAAATCACACCAAGTATCGAAGTTTACTTACATAATGTAGATACTGGCAGCAAAACAAAATCAAAATATTATTAACGTTAGTATTAATACAAACGTGAGGGTAAAGTGTCGTAACGTTTCACCTACCTTTTTCCTGTTCTCATCGAAAAGCGCTATCAGACTCTCCTTCGCGGACTGGAAAGGATTGGACGCCATAAGAGATCTCATGTAATAATACACCGCGTCCAGCTTTCGTCTCTGAAAAGAAAGCTCAACTTCAAATTTTCCTCATTTATTTCATTTCTATTATAAACAATGTCAAAACACGTACAGCGTAATGGGCCAATAATGCCAGCTGATTATAAGGTCTTCCGTTCTTTGGGTTAAGTTGTTGCGCTTTCAAATACCATCTGAAGCAACGTGAAACTTTGTGTAAACACCAATACAAAGGACGAGGTAAGGGTTCTGTATTTGTTTTCCCACTTACTGCCTAGACTTTCCGTAATTATTCGTCTCGTTTGCTTGCTCCCTGTACCGTGCCAGGTCACCCAAAAACAGGTATATCTTTTGAGCGCTCACTAAGGCCAAACCTAAGATTCCAAGGCCCTTGGGCAACGTCGACGAGGCGAGAAACGTGTCCAACTTGAATTCGTACTTGGTCTCGAGGACGGTTAACAGTCCCTCTAAATACACGGTACCCTCGTCGATGATCGTCAACATTATCTTCTTGTAATGCTCGCGACCCTCGGAGTTCTCCTTGGGCATGCCCTTACGCAACATCTCTATCATATTGTAAAAAAGTATTTTCCAAAAGTGTTGCTCAACGTTCTCGGATTGACAAAATTTGATATCAGTCTCGAGCAATGTTTTCAAACTATCCTGCAGGAAGTGCCTTATGTACAAAACTCTGTCCCAGTTCGACGTGAAACCGCCAGAACTCAATATCCATTGCAATTCTAAATCGGCACGTCCTATATCCAAAAGTAAGTAAGGATTTTTGGCTAATCGAAAACTAAAAGAACGAAAGATTGTGTGAATACAATTTCTTTTCGCTTGCGGCTCGTGACTCGTACAACGTCGATTTTCTACATACCTATCCGAATAAGGATCGTACCACGACGGTCTTATATTACCAAATTGGTCGTTTGTCATGTATGGTGATGGTACACCATCCAAATGTGTTCCCTGGAAACCATGATGCGTAGAAGTAATGCCTCCGTGGGACTGAAACACCGGCACGCTCGAACTTTGAGGAATAGTATCGCTTTCTCTGCAACATTCGATCGATTAAATTAACCTCGTTAAAAGTTGATCAAAAAATTAACGAACAAAGAATCGTACCTTTGCACCGCGGCTCTACTACTGGGCGAAGTAACAACGATAGGTTTATTAGGATTGTTGGGATCGAACAACGTTCTTTGTTGCTGGACTCCTTGTTGCCTTGAAACTGAATGACTAGGCGGGGATTGGCCGGTGTCGGGTAACACTAAGACACCCGGTGGTTGCGAGCTACTAAATCCGCTGGGTGATGTCTGATGCGTTGCCAAATTCAAGGTGGTATTCGATAAGGGAACAGAGTAAGAGGAAACGTTGGGTGTCTGTCGTCCGTCGTCAGACTCGCAGGCTGACATTTTTCTGCCCGTTCTCCAATTTTCGTCTAAATACCGATCCGATATTCTGTGTCTATTGTGAAGATCGTCGAAGTTCCGATTGCCTCCACGATAATTCCTATCTTTACTAGATTCGCGACTACGTTGTATGATATTGCGATGTCTTCTATGATCGTATCTTCTGCTACCGCTACTGTTCTTTTGATTGTTGTTGTAGTTATCGTTCTCTCTATTCTGCTGATTGTTCTGCCGATCGCGACTGTTCATTCGAGCCTTGTCCCTGCTGTTGCTTCTGCCCCGGTCCGCCGCGTGTTTCTTCTCGCGCCTTTTTTTTTTACGTCGACCATGGCCACCCGTCGTGGGCTCGTTCCCTGGTAAGTTAACGTTCTCGCGCAGGCTGAGGACAGAAGAGCTGCGACTCGCGCGCTCAGCTTCGAGCCTCTCGCTCAACTCGACCTCCTCGCTCCAGTCGAACGGATGCTCGATCGACGTGTTCGATCCCATGTTGGCGGTCTCGCTCTTCAGTGGGCTGATCCCCGAATTTGGCTGGCTATCTTTGTTCTCCTGTGAGGTACTGCGCTCGATCGTATTGTTACTTAAACGTTGGCCTTGAGCATGAGAAGCCGCGAACGGTGACGTTCCTCGACGATGACCGTCGGGCGAGTTCTGACGCTTGTTCGTATTAGACGTTGAAGTGACGGGCGACGTCGAAGACGGCGGAGGCATCATCGAACTGTCGGCCCGGCTTAAGCTTTCCATACTAGTATACATAGTGCTATTACTACCACGACGATCGTAGGACCTTTGCATGTATTCCTGGCTTGGCGTGTGAGATCTGGAACTTGGGGCTGAATACTGATCAGGTGTAACACACCTAAAAATGTTAGTTGAAGTCTCTAAGTCTTCCGGTCTAAGTCTACCCCTGCCTTTACTTCGTGCCGGAACTGTGTTGGACCAGCTAGATTGTGGAGGTAGCGGACCAGATGGAGGTAAATTTTGCATAGTTTGCGAATGTTGCATTGCAGGTGGAAAATTATAATTTGACGATGCCTTTAAGAAAAAAAAGAAAATAATTCGTACATCAAACGATTCGATAACAATCATCGTAACAGTTGAACGAATGGGAAAAAATAATTTTTACCTGAAAGGTGATACTACTACTATTCCATGCATCTTCCGAAGGTGATGAACTCGGTGGCAATGGTAAACCATTATCGATAAGATACTTTTTCTGTAATCTAGGCGGTAAATGTTCTATTTTGATATTTTTCGGCAAACTATCCTTCGCACCACCCCATTTACCCGAGGGTGGTTTGCCTTGAAATTTCTCTGGATGCCCGGCAGGTTCTACGCTACGTGTGTCTCTAGTGCGATTAAAATCATTTATGTGATTCGTTGTTACAAAAAGTGGTTCTGAACCCTAAATAAATAAACATTGAAGAAATTAAGTAAGAGAATTCGAAACGGATCGTATCGTACATGGTAATCGCCTCTGACCTGTCTAACTTCGCGGGAGCTATCTTTACGGCATCCGTAACTTCTACTGGACAAAGGTGAATCGGATCTCCAACGCTCCTCGTTATCGTTACCGTGACGATTCCGACGATTACCCGAATATCTTTTCCCATGATCATCTCTGTTTTTACTTCCGCTCTCACTGTTTCGTCCACCGTGGCCACCTGAACGATTGCGGTGACTATCGCTCTTATGGCTACGATTGGAATGAGAATCACGATCTTCGCTATGCTCTCTCTCTTGATCCCGATCCCAGCCCCCTTGATTGGGAGATCTAAGGGATAAGGACAATAACATGTTTATTCCATCCACAGTATTTTTTTCATTAATAAAGAAAAACATTTTTCACGCAATTCACCTATTTGTTACATCCTGTTCAGCCAGTGCTTCTTTTACTTTTTTAGGTATATACAATTGTTGTTCTGGTTTCTTGGATTTCTTTCTTGAATCCCCAGAATTACTGTTCTGAGAAGAGCCTTGGGCCTGTTCGATGGTTGTAGAGCTTTTGTAATTGATATTTAAGTCATTCAATTTTTCTGTTACGTTTTCAACTTGAGACGATGGGGGACTATTCTGCGATTGATTGGATCTATTGTGTTGTGATTGTTTTAAACGGTACTGGACGGAGCTTGATTTAGGTTTTTCCTGTGATATATTTTCATTGTCTAAATCATCTGTTGATCTACCAGATTTTCGAAGAGGCCCACTTCCTGGTCTATACAAGGCTTGAGATGCTCTATTTCCTCCACCACGCATTCCCATTGATTTGTCCTTTTCTAATTTCGTATTCTCTGAAAATTATCAATTTCTCTTTCTTAAAACTATTTATTAATATTCATAATGACCAATCATAACACACTCTAAGATTCTATATTTATTTCAGGTATATAACATGTTTCATTTATTTACACAATATTCCAATAGTAAATACAAATAAAACTAAAAATATAATATGAACAGAGTTACATGTGCTTAAATTTATTAGGCAACATTACATTTAGTCGTGGTTCATTAACACTCATACATGTTTATGCATTTTGATTACATTAAATCGTTTAAGTTATAGAATGGTTCTAAGGGATAAGGGTATAAGAAAAAATCAAACATTACACAATAAAAATTCGTAATAAATACGTTGAAAAAGTAAAAAATTTATACTATAGATCAAACATGTAGACCATCTAGTTATTGTTAAGTAGAAAATAACAAGCTTTCATAAATAAATTACACAGGTGGTACAGTAATAAACTTGTGTTAGAAATTTCTCCAGAAAATGATTAAAATTAAATGAGAAACATCCATGCTTTTGATACTTTTCAAATATATTAATCATAATACTTTGGATGTAATGTGATACAACTTTATCCAATTATAATAATAAAATGTTATTATTACCTTGGTATAAAGTTTAGTTAAACATGTTAAATTAATATTGGTTGTTGACACTCTTGACAGTAAATACATTTACTAACTATCAACAAAAATTAAATATGATAGTTATGTAATCTATAGCCATTTGAAATAAATTTACATCTTCTAGAAAAGTTTGACGAAAACGATAGGGAATGTTAAATTTATTTCTTACTCTCGTTAAATTTCACAACACATCACAGCATAATAATTCCCGCTGTAATTTTAGGTTAGCTTGTTTGATGAGGTTAGCACTGTGAATACACTTGATAAGATTACAAAGGAGCATATATATTTATTAACTATGCACACATAAAATGTAACCATAAAACTGTAAAATAAGATATTTATATTATTTGATAATGTAGATTTTTCAAAGTACCTTGTAAAAATCCTCCCCACTTTCTGCGTCCTTTGTCGCGGTTCGCCATATTGAAGTACAATCGTACCAAAATTTTTATAAACTTGAGGAATATGATTGTATTCTTCTAATCTGATAATCAACTAATACATAAAAAATTAGCGTTGAAAAATCCATAAACGACAAATAAAAATAAATTAAATAAAATTAAAAAGAAATACTTAAATATAAACGGGTTTTTTAAATGGTTTAAAAATACATAATAAAGTCCGCTTATTTAAATATTTTATAATGATACTAAATAAAAACGTGGAACAAATGTTAATCATATCTTTCATTGAACTTAAAAATTAACTATGAATAGCAGTAAGTAAGTTTACTTTATTTATGGTCCAAAATAATTTTTCAAAAGAAATATTAAGTGAATACTAGGGACTGTAAGATTTGTTACTATACAGTTAAAGTTTTATAATATAACAAACTGTGCTTTTTATACTAAAATACATATATCTTTATAACAAATATATATACATCGCTGAAGCATTGTAAATTTATAAATGACGCTGAAATTTATTTAAAAAAATTATAGGCAAATTAGTTAAACGTAAGTTTATATCAATTTATATAATTAACAAAAACTCTGTGGGCATAATTAGAACTGAAGCCAAAGAAAACAATAAATTATTATAAAATAACTAATTTAATACCGTCCAAGCTTTATTTTTAAATATTTTTTAATTTTTAATCTGACGCGCATCCAAAACGGTACAAATGGCGCCATGTAGCGGCATGCGACAAAACTAAGAGAACAGAACTAATTTCCAATACTATCGACGATTACCAACATTTTCAATCTATTTTATAAATTTAAAAAATTGTATTTTTACAATTATTGATAAATTATTGATACTTAAAAATAAAAGTCATGTCTGAAAACATCTTCTGTATAATCATTTGCAAGAAATAAGCGTACATTCGTTCGGTTTACAGTACCCTTAGATCGTTACACTTTAGAACCATTAAACAACTATTTTCCTTCATTTTCGCGGTTGTTGGCTATTTAGATATGTTTATAGTACCTTTAATTACAGCATATTATCTCCAGAATATATTTATTAAGTCTTGACACGCAGAAAAGTTGAATTATTGTAGGAGTGATATGCACACTATTTAGTTCGTTAGTTCCGCCGCCTGGCCGCTAGATGGTTATAGCGTTTGTGTGTCCATAAATTGCATTATTTTCTAAAATCTATTCTAGCGCTTTAAATTCAACAAAAATCATTTTTTTCTACGAAACCGAGCTCGTAGAATCATATTCTGCCGTCAGATTTGCTGAAAAGCCGCTGGTTTTGTCAAAAAATGGATTTTTTTGTTTCGCTAGTTCCGCCTTTCACCGCGAGATGGCGCCACATGTACAGTTTTGGTGGCGCGCCTGCTATAAAATTAAAAAAAGTTATAAATAATGCTTAGACGGTGAAAAATTGATTATTTTGGAATAATATAATGTTGTTTCTTGCTGCTATTTAAATTACATGATCATGGATCTCTATTTAATTACATAAATTAATTTAAATATACACTTAATGGATGAGTCCTCATTTTTTTAATTAAATGTAATATTATGTACGAATGAATTATTTTATTCAATACTATATAGTTTTTAGTACTCCTAATATCAAAATTTTTGAAAAAGGGATACTAATAACATATTTCTAATTTCAAAGTATGGTTGTGTTACAAAATGGTTAATAGAATAAAAATTTAGGTATACAAAATGTCCCCTTTATTAAACATTGCTTTATCAGATATTTCCCAAATCATTTATTATTATTTTATGAAAATTGCTTTAAATATAAAAGTTCCTTTACCATTTTCCAATATTGAAGGTATTAAATAAATCTGACTTCTAATAAGCTAATTTTCAAAATGAAAATATCCAATGCTTTTATTAAAATTAAAGTAAAGTTTATTGGAACTGAAAGGACCTAGAAATCGACCTAATTTCTTAAAATATATTCCTAAGGTATACAATATATTAATTTAATTTCACGGTAATTAATTAAGACTTAATAAGAACATCAACATTAAATATTTCGTGGGTTTTAAACCGTTTATGTTGAAAATATTCATTATATCGATTTTATTGGTTTCTTAGTCTATCGTTGCCGACGAAGGCGCATTGATTAAATCACCTTGCACCCATAGACCTGTCGTTGTAAATAAAAAATTGGGTCATTGGCCAGAAACGAATTACATCAAAGCAGGCTAGAAGGTCATCTGGCCTGATCCATTTCAGTCTTGCAACAGAATCACGCACACGTTTCGAGTCTGAACACAACACACGTTGCTTGATAGTTTCACGATGACGTAACAAGTGGCATACGTTAGGTACGCAACGCTGATGAAATACAGATTAGGCTGAATATTTTTGTTAACTTGTTTTCACCCGTCCAGCCGGTCCGGCCTTGTAACCTTTCACCCTACGATAATTCACGAAATTCGACGAACGGATGAAGTTTTGGTCGAACAGAAGCCGCTTCAATTAAAAAATGTGCAAGATTTTAATTTATCCCCATTAGTAAAAATCAAATCTTTTGGTAATTTAACAAAAATATAGAACTCGACTGTTAATTACATAAATTTCGGTTTAAATAAGTACAGTGTGGTATCAATTCGATGCTGGGTTTATTTGAACACTTGTGTCCTCCAGTTCGGATAAGAAAGATACCAGGGTATTTCGTAATAAAAAACTTCGAAAGGTTAAAGTTGACAGTTTCGCATCGATTTTCCGGAATATTAGTAGAGCGAAGTCGGACGAATGACAGGGTACGCGAACGATCGAGAATTTTAATAGAAATTCTTGAAGTTCGAGAGTTTCGGTTCGATATGGTTGCTGACGTCGCGAGGATCCATCCCGGCCTCGGAGACGGGCGTGGGTCCCGATTCAACGAGGATCCTGAACACCGGTAATCGATTAATTAAACGGCGAGATAGCACGGTGTCGCTCGAAGTCTCCTAATTAATCAAGCAGCCCGGCGAACACCGGCTACACGATCTTATCGGTTAAAGTACTAGCATTGTACCACGGGACAACGGGTTAAGTCTAGTCAACTCTTTGAAACGAACCCGATGGCCCATTGCTCAGCGTCGAGCGTCGGGGGGAGGGCATTGATCGATGGATCATCGATCGAACGACGCCCCCGTTTCCATTCCGGGTACGCCGCCCCCGAAGCGATCGTCAACGACGTCGAACCGACAGAATAGGTCAATGCTTCCCGAATGGAATCGGGGAACGTCCGTTCGACACGCAGTTTAGGTAATTTCGATCGAACCAGCTGGGAAACGCCTTCGGTTCACACCTGGTAATCCGTTTTACACCCGATTCACGGTATCGGCACGTTCGCCCCGCTCGATCAAACATTACTTCGATATCAATTAATTTAGATTCGAAATCAAACGACATGCCAGGTCGACGGGGACGACTTTCGGAACGTCGATTCCCTCCGAACGTTTGCACAACGGACGTCAAGAATTATAATTAGCCAAGGCTGATGCGAAGTTTGTACAAGCGTTATTTATTTGACGACTTGTTGAATAAAAATTGGGAAAATTAATTCTACTTTTGGAAAATTATTTTAACACTTTGGTATACTATCGTTAAATTTAAATTACAGTATTGTCTGGACATTGCAATAATAAATATTTAGCTTTGTTTGATGCACCTGTGGAAGAGGTGACACGACAGGGGATTAATAAAGTGTATCTTTATTTTCTGAGAAAGTATGGGGTTGAAAGTAATTCAGGTAGCCCAGAGTGCGTTCATTAGTAATAAATGTAAGGACCATGAGGGGCAATTAAAAATTCTCGCCCTTCCAATAGCGGCTCCATGTCGCGCCATTAAAGATACATGGGTGTACGAGGTGTTGCAGGGTCGCAAGGGTAGTATTGTCAGACTTGAGTCTTTCCTTAAGTTACTTTTATTTTCCATTTTGCGAGGTTAAGGGTTGATTTACGTACAGTATGACAATTATTAATACCGATTTTATTTCTCTTCCCGGCGAACAATATCGGATCCGTCGAATTCCGTCTTCTTTCGTTGCTCATGAAGTTTCGAAAAGGGTGCTCGAGCGAAAGTCCGACCTCGTCATAGTTCCCAAGAGCTTTCTCGTAACGCGGCCGCACGAACCACGAAGAAAATCTACCTCAGACGACTGAACTCAATCCCATTCTTATTTCTTCCTGTCATTTTTCACCCTTCTTTTCTTTCCTATTGCTATACGATACGGCGACAAGGTGAATGTTGATCGAGCACCGCCTGAAACGACACTGCTACGCTTGCGACACACGCTTACGTATCCTGCCTTCGATGCAGACACGATCCTGGCCGAAGGACGAACGAACAACATCGTGTACCAATCAAGGTCCTTGATTTTCTCTTCAATTTCCAACGAATCCGCGATCATTCGTTGAAATTGATTCCTGTTTTTGTTGGCTTTGATGCTTTCTACGTTTCATTGAGATTTTATTTTATTTTTATAACATTCTCGATGGACGTTGGAATTTTGTACATTTTTTTTTTCTGTTTGTTGTTTTAGTTCCGATAACAGTTACGATGGTTCGTTGCAAGTGTTTCGAATTTTAGTGATTGAAATTTTATCGATTTTGTTTTATCTCGATGGCATTTGCGATGGTTGCTTGAAATTTTATTCAGTTTTCATATTTTTATCGAATCTAATTCCATTTACTTTTATCTCGATGGTACTGCGATTCATTGGAATTGCAATTAAGCTAATCAACATGTTTAACGAAACTATCAGGAAAGCAACTGGTAATGACAGAAGCAAAACACGAAATTTAAAACTATCTCCTGAGAAAATTAGACAACGCGAAGCAATTAACCTCCTTTTGTCTGATCAAACTTCCATGCAATTGCAACAATTCGAAAGACGAAAGCATTTGTTGAGAAAAAAAAAAACAACGCGCAGCGAAGATTTTCCTGATTCCTCCGTAAGAAGAAATTGCGAAGGAACTTCTTTGAAATTAGTTTCCATTGATTTTCCACGTTAATTACCTCCTCCGAGTTTCCGGAAGCGGAATGAAATATGTTCAATTTCGCTGAAGTTTTAATTCGGATCAATCATCAAAGCTCGGCGGGACCTTCGCGAAATTCGATTATTTCGAACGGCCGACGAAAGCTGCGCTCCAAATCAGCTTTTCTTCCTACTAATTGCCACGGCCGGCGTGCCTCGTAAATTCAATTAACACGGCCGAGACACGCGATTCGCCGGCCGCAGATTTTCTGACACCCGATAATGCGATCGGCAATTACAACCTGCGAACGTAAACTTGGTCATGGTCGCTGACTCCTAATTCAATTATCTTCGTTCAACCTGGAAACCCAATGCATTTTTTATCTCCTTCCTCCGAGCTGACATTGAACGGCGAGCAGTGCCGTTCCATTCACGATTGTTACCATTTCTTGCAAAATTTCCTTGAGAGGCCTTTTTACTCCTCAATATGTATTTTTAGAAGAATTTTAATTTAGAAAATTCTATTGTAATATCACTTAGGGGATTGTTAATCCTTTGGGTACCAATTTATTTGAAAAGATTTTCAAAATTTCAATTCTCTTCGGATTTGTCTATTTTTCCATTTGACGGAAGTCTGTAATTGGAATTTCTGAAATAGTTTCAAAGATAACTTCTATTTCCTGATTGCAACAAGTTTGACTCACGATACTTGCTTCATTGCACTGGGATTGATTTATTGTGGTACGTGATTGGAATTGAAGTGTACAGAGGGTTAAATTTAGAGGCAAGGAACGTCTCTCAAACGTCGCGGAGATGATCCTTCAGAAGACACGAAAAATTTGGTGTTAGAATGTTTGAAGTCGAGCCAATTCCGTGTCTGTTGATCGACACTTGTACGACCTCGCTCTCAATGCATCGCCGCATGATGCACATGCACTTCACTCTCATCGCAATTGCATGCTCATTTCCCATTGGAAGTCGAGGCATACTCGATTTATGGTGTACCATAATTGACCTGTCGATTCGTTTCTTCCATGAAATTGCATATTTTTCTTGCTTTAATTGGTCGTTGTAATCGAGAATCTATTTTTCACAGATCTTCAGAACAAAATTAGCTGTTATCTTCACCCGCGAGATAACGTATCAGCGACTTCCTGCTCTCGAAAAATAAAAAGCTTCCTTCGAAGACTTTCCTCTTGAAGAGCAGCCGCGTAATCGATCAACGCTTATCGGTATTCGCTAATCGACCGAGTGAAAGTTGACATTTTAGAAGTCCGCGTACGATAGATTCTTGATTCTGATCCAGAAAATTGATAGAAACATCGAGCGCACGGTTTTTCACCGCGATAGCTCGTGTTCGCTTTTCGAAATCGTTAATCCACCGGTCGAAAACGATCGATGCAGCCGTAAGCCGAGATCCTGGCCCCAGGATCGCCTTACGACGCCTTCACCGCTCCGATTTGCGTCTTGTTTTGCAACGATGCGTGTACATTCATTCATAGAAGAAACGATATTCGATTATTCCGATTTCATCAACAGTTTCCCCTACCCTCAGGCACGAACCTTAGCTAAAACCGAAGAATAAATAAAACAAGGGGACTGGAAGTTGCAAATTTGCAAATTATTACGAATAAAAGAAAGAAAAGGCTACTTAGTCGTGTCTTTATTGAAAATCTTCTTTTGGACAAAGATAGGTAAAAAGATTATTGTAAGGTATCAAAATTCCAAGGAACCAGGTACCAAGTTTCCAAAAATTGTCGAATAGAAAGATAAAAGTTCGTGAAAGCCTTCCAAGGGGTTCCCAGGTTACACAATCGTGTCGTTGGGTAAAACCTTCGGGATCTTGAGGAACAGGAGAACCGTCTGATTGGCGGAAAACTTGACAATTCTGACGAACAGAAAGAGGATGACTTGTTAGAATCGCGTGGTTAGCAAGAAGTTACAAAGGATTGAAGACGGCACAACGAAGTTCGAGGGTATTGGCAAGATCGATCAAAGAAATCCAATTGCGAGTGGAATAGGATTTATGTAACGAAGCTAGACGAGCACGGGAAACCATACAGACGAGGATCACAAAGGATGTATAGCCGTGCATCTGGTCAGCGTTCTCCAATTTCAAGGTTATGTTTGCTCGTTACGTAAAAGTGTTTACGCCGCGATGGAATCTCGGGGAACTCTTCTAACTTTCGTGCTAGATTTATGATATACATACACGATTCTATTTCGAGAAACGTTTGTTCCGTACCTGTGCTTCGTACGGCGCGGAGGAGATTTTTAGAAAATACTCGTCTTCTTCGGTTTCATAACGTTTAAAACGGATTCCATGTTCCTTATCTTAATTTGCAAAACTTATTAACGTGCCTTTATTGAGGCTTAAGTGAACTTTTGTCAAAATAAACAAGGATTGTATGCGAAACTGAAGCTAAGCAAGAATTAATTAACGCCTTCAACATGTTACAACGAAGTAATATTAACAGATATTTGTATTAAAAAATAGTTTGTACAGTCGATTCTTATTCTAACTTAATTAACAATGTTTCGTACCAATAATTTCATATAAAATTTAGCTAGAATTCAGCTTATCGTTATTGATCCCCCCGAAACGAGGTTACCGAGGGGTTTACTTTCATAAACAGGGTTAATCCGATGTTTGTCCAATTCAGGAATCCCTGTGTAGCGTCTTTTTTAGCGTTGGAATATTAGAAGAACGGATTACACTTTTATACATCGAACGCTGATTTTCGTTTTAATCGGGAACGTAACGATATTTCATATTTTTCAATAAAACAAGCTGACAAGGGGATAAAATCGAGAAATAAAAACTGCGGGGCACGGAAATTGCTAACGATAAGTTAAAACAAACTGGAAAAACGATGAAATAAAAGAAGGGTAGATCAACGAGCAAATCGAGCCCCCGAAACAAATATTTTTCAACGTGTTCCGCTCGAAATCTCGCTGTTTTTCACCGACACGGCGGACGCGGTGTCGCGTATAAATATCGAGCAGAAAAAAATACATATTTCGACGTATATATCACGGGCAAACGATCGCGTTCTAACGAAACATCATTTGCAGACGTATCGCGATTCGATCCCGTTTGAATTAATGCGACACTGTCGCGATATCGTCGCGAACCTTTCAAAACGGACGCAAATAAATTTCTCGCCGCGCTTTTCGAAGCTAGCTGATCGAAACGCCGTCGTTTTTCGTTCGGCTACCAGCAGAGGAATAATTATCGCTTCTGTGTGCAAAAAAAATAGCAAAAATATGAAGTATTTTAACCCTATTAACGCGTTTAAAACATTTCAGGAAAATAAAGATTCATCGTTTGCAGAGACTAGGATAAATAAATGAAATTATTTTTAAATCTTTACAGGGTCCGTGTTATAAAGGATATTTTAATTAAAAGGGGTGGTACTAATATCATACTTTATGCATTTACAAAAGTTATAATTGCTCGCGGTAATTTTTTAATTATATTTTGGACATATAATTATCCTTTGTGGAAAGCAAATGGTCTTTCGGGGTATAGAATAAAAAAGAATTCGGCATCTTTTTTATTCAGCAGCTTTTTTATTGTTTTAATTATAAAGAAGTAACAAAGAATAATAATTTCATGATATTACCATACTTTCTCTCTCTGTCGTTCGCGCGCGCACACTCTCCCTTAACACGCTCTCTCTCTCTGTCTCTATGTATTTATATCAATATTATTTAATAGATATACTCATTCACGTATTGAATATCGTGGCAAATATATAGATAAAGGTTTCATCTAACGTTCACACGTCGTGAATAGCGACCGTGCAACAGAGACGCGCCTCTTCTCTCCCCCCCTCGTCGTTCTTGTCCGACAGCCACCCTGCGACCCCCTCGAACTTCCTGTATTATGGCTCGATTATCAAAGAATGAAATTTTCTTCATTCGCCCCCCTTTGTTTCCCCGTCCCCCGTATATTCTTTCAACCGAAAAGAGAAAAGAAACAGCCATCGATCGAGGGGACGGAGTCGCGGGGGAAAGAAGCGGAAGTTCGTCGGCTCGCAGGGTCGAGTCGGAAGTCGCGTGCTGATCGAGGCGCAGCACGGAAGTGTACGTCTTCTGACGAGATTTCGTCGCGACGACACTTCGAACGGACTTAAATCACTCGATATCGTCGCGGCTAACCACACATCGATTCGCGGAGACGAGTCGCCGGGTCTCGAGGGAAACCGGAAGTCGGCCGTTGGTACCGCCTTACATCGACAGCTTCGTCACACGTATCTTCTTAACACGTTACTCACCGTTGCTCGACAAAAGAACCGGGTAAGCGCTATCGTTTCATCATTCAACCCTTTTGTTAATGAGTCGGCTGAAGTAAATGTTCGAAGGGGATTTTGAAGTAACAATCAAACACGATGTTGCAAAAGACCATTTGTGAATTATTGACGAAACGATAATAACCAAAAGTCGATTGTTTTTCGCTGAACAACTAATGGCATCGAAGAGTCTGTTAGCAGACTTCCGGCAAGTAAAGTGTTAAGACGAAGCGTTGCAAGAATTTCGTCGATATTGAAGAAATTCCTGTTCGAGAATTCGGGGATCCACGGTATCACCCTGGTATCCCCGACGAAATTTTAGCAACGATCGAGGAACGTGAGGATATTTGTTGATCTTTATTATTCCCCCACACTTCTTGAACGCTTTAAATGCAAATCGAGTTTCTTGCTTGTTCTGGTTTTGGAGGACAGTGCGAAGCTAAGACTAAATCCGTATAAAATTTCTATAATCATACAATTCGTACAAACGTTTGGATAGTAGTCTAAGATCGCTAAGTGTAGTCTGTACTATCGGTACCAACGAAAACGTCCACGTATTCAAGAAGCGTGACAGAAAAACCGAAGCTTACGCGTTCCATGAGTTTTATTCAAATCGATACAAAACGATCGTCAGAAATCGAGATTGCCAAGAACACAACGAAGCACATTGTGTTCTTTGAGAAAATCGACCGATCTTACAAAATTTCGCTCACGAGGCTTCCATCACAATTGTATTTCCTTTGGGATTGATTTTACCACTTTATTAATTATCAATTTAGTTTCTTTTTATTTCTGGATAAGAATTGATTTTATGTTTGACTGTTGTGTTTGATCTTCGAAGCTCGTGAACGATCGTTCGATTTGAACACTGGACCGGAAGTGGGCCCGGTTAGCCGTTCCGGTTTCCGACAAGGATCGCACGCATTCGCTCGCTCAACTAATAAAAACTCGACAACATTGAACTATATCGAGAATTATGGCCTAGACTACAAAATTCCAACAACTAATTGGGCGCCTCCTATCGAAGAAACTAATGTGTACTAATACCAGGCGCCCTCCCCTTGACCTCACCGACGCCATCTTGGATCTCCTCCCCATTAATCATCACTTCTCGATCCCCAAGAATATTCTTTAAATCGTTAAATCGTCCATTCCTGGTCTAATTTTCAATTTCTTCTCGACGAATCAACGCCAACCCTTCCTGCCCTTTGATACCATTTGGAATCATTAACTTATCGTCAACCCTGAAGAATCCGCATGGTACCGTATCCTTTGTCGTTGGTCGAAAGCAATTTCTAATATAATTTAGCATCTGTTTTATAAATATATAAAAGAAAAAGATATTTTAATCGCTCGCGAGTGTAATACGGGGGTGAATTTCGATCGTGAGTGGACATTGCGTTCAGAGTGGCTCTCAGCCCGATGTCCACTCGCGACACGAGCTCTCGAGAGCTTCGCGTACCCCAAGAATCGAGGGTAGCAAGGGTTGATACGCGACTGTAATCGAGAAGAAGAAACTCCATCGAAAGGTTGGACTCCGTCCAAGGACGATCGGGCGGGGATCCAGGAGGCGAGATTGATCGGCACCACCCTCGTCCACCGTACTTGCATGAGAAAACTATACGTAATAAGAAAGAACACTCTCGCGAGAAACGAAAAGTTTCCTCCCTTACCGCACACGCACGGCTCACGCAAGCAAGCAGGCAGGCAACAAACAAACAAGCGAGCAGGAAACACGTGGTGTAATCATCGATGAATCTTTTTTCACTTTTTGTTCCTTATCTTTCGCGCGCGCTCTCTGTTTTCGAGGTTTCCTTTCCGCTCGGATCTGTTTCCTGTTCCATTCGCACGATTGTTCGATCATATACGCGTGAAACGAAATTTTCTCGAAACACCTCTCGACGGATCATCGCAGCCAGCCAAACGAAAAAAAGGACCACTCAAGGATGGAGACACGAAACATCGCACGAGAGTAAACGGCGCACGCTCGATCCATCGATCCGCGGGGATCGACGATTCCTGTTAGTCGAGGAGGCGACGAGACTGTGTCGTCAGTCCCGGCTCGACTGATGCTCGGTTTCCTTTTTTTTGGTTTTTTCTTTCTTAAAAAAGAACCTGCGATCTAATGTGTATATATATTTTTTATTTTTCTAGGAATCCTGGACACTGCGAATCCAGAATCGACTGTGTGATTCTTCTTTTCTTTTTCTATAAAATTATAAAAGATCTTGGATACACCTTCGTACTATTTCGAAGAACATTACCCCCTCGACGATCGGGGGAAGCGGTCGGTGCCGGCCGCTTCCGGTTTTTGCAATCGTGGACGAGCGCCGTTCGGTTCGTGTTCGAACGTTCTTCAAATTTATTATTTCGATAATAAAAATCTAACAACACGCTGCTGCTGCTGCTGCTGCATCTGGCTACTAAAAATACGACTAAACTGGTTGTTGTTTTGCGAGGTTTTCCATTTCTGTTCTCGCACAATCGTTCTCTTCGCGAGGCGATCGCGCTACAGCTACAATGATTCTCATTTTTTTTCTTTTTCTTCGTATACGCGAACACACACAAAAAAAAATAATAACAATTAATATATAATATATATATGTATAGAGTAAAAGTAAAAGAGTGGTACAAAAAAAGAAAAAACAAGGTCGATACAACGCTACGATTATTGAAAATCCATTAGCAGTAGTAATAATATTAATAAGTAGTAGTAATCATAAAGAGAATTAACGATAGTGTAATTACAATAGTAGTAGCGATAAAAACAAAGCACTGACAAGCTGCAAGAGATACAAATATAAAGGTACAAATAATAGGGAACGGAAGAATCCATCTTCTGGGACTCGTGTTCGAATTAACGCGACCCATCCTTTCCTCCTGTACATCAACCCTTTGAACCCAACTTTTTCCTATTACAAAACATAATTTCGTTACTTATAAATTCTCACGAATTCTAAAATGTTTCAATATTGCGCTACGATTTTCCCAATTATAAACAGAATACTTCTGTTGTAATAAACTTTGTGGCAATTTTATCGATCAAAGTTTCTCAAAAAAGTGGTCGGGTCGAAAGGGTTAATTCGTAAGAGAGATTGTGTCACGTGTGTGCATTGTGTGTATGTGTGTACACGCTTTGCTCCATCCTGAACAAATTGCATACAAAGCGCACCAACGAAAGGACGATTTTGATCGATTTAAGTATCGTCGATTAATTAGCAATTCTCTTCTCTTACTTTTATTGCGCTCATTCTTTCTCCCTTTCTCACACATCCACACTACACACACATTATCTTTCGTGCCGTGTCAATCTTCTTCAACAATCGCGCCATGATCTTCGCCGTTTTAATTCGTTATCGATATCCTTGCGTTACCTCTTGCTAAAACTATCATCCCGTATCTTTTTCACACATTCTTCTGTACTTTCGTCCATATTTTCTCTCCCTATCTCTCTCTCTCTCTCTCGCACCCTCCCTCTTTCTCTCCCTTGATCTTTTCTTCCCTGGTTCGTACGCACAAAAACACTGTTCCGCTTTGTCTCGTATGCTTCGATATTTATATATATGTATATGTATATATATATAAAAATACAAAAAATAATTTACAAAATGATATTATAAGTATATTACACGCGAGTTTCATTTTTTGTTTCACACATTTGTTTTTTTTTTTTCTTCGTTTGCTCTCGTTCCCCGTTAATCGATTTCACGTGTGCCCGTGTGTGTACGTGTGTGTGTGTGTGTGTGCTCGTGTCCTCATCTTTCTTTCTCTTTTTTCGAATTTGTCGCTACGAGCGCACGAAAAAAATGTTCAAAAGACTTCCCTTTCCTTCACCCTGGTCTCTGTTTTTCATTTCTGGTTTTGTTTTTCTTTAGCCAAGCAACACACGTAACAAGTTCTTCGCGCACACCTCATTCGCATTTTGTTTTTTTCGTAAATTTTTCCGTTTTTTTGGTTTTGTCTCCTCGTTAAACAAAATATAATGTAGCGGTGTATGTATATATATATGTATATAATATATATATATATATATAATCGATATTTTTTTTTTCTCATACAATGTATGTATAATTGTCTATACATATATATTTATATATTTATATGCACGTGTTCTCTATGACTTTTTTTCTTCCTTTTCCATTTTTTATACATACATATGTATAATATTACTAATGACGCATTCGCGGGCCATAAAGAGATAGAAAACAAATCCGTTACAACAGGATAATCACTGTAGTTATCAAACCACTGTTATTATTTAACAAAAATATATATATATGTATATGTATATGTATATTGTGTATATATATATTATAATAATATAGCAGTATATATTATATTAATCTGGAGGCGCGATGCACGCTGGTATAATCAAATATCATACAAAAGAGAGAAAAAAAAACGGCAAAAAAAGACAACAATAATAAACTATATAATGTAAAAAAAAGTAGGACAAAAGGAGACAAAAAAATAAAGTGATTGAAAAAGGATCAGCTTACAAAAAAAGAAAAGGAAACAAAAACTACCAGAAAGTCTCTCGATCGTTTGTTGCGACGATCGATAGATCCACGGATCGTCGGTAAGAAAGAAAAAAAAAATATATATATATATAATATTCTTAACTTAGGCGCACACGATTGCAAAAAAAAAAAAGGTAAAACGGTTCTCGTACAAAAATAAAGGAACAAAATCTAAAGCCAACAGAAAATACATCTTGATTACAAATAATAACGTTAATGATAATAGTAATAAAAAAAAAAGGAAAGAAAAACGTAAAGAGGAGGAGAAGTATAAAGGAAACAATGGTAGCAGGTGAAAAAAGGTACCTATATACAGATATACATATATAGGCGCACAGTGTCTCGCTGTTTCTTTCGTTACACCCTTTCTTTTTCTTTCACCCCCCTCATATGCGCACACGCACACACCCACACGTCGCTTTCATTCGTTCGATCACAAGCAACGACAAGTGTACGTGAAAAGACGTTGAAAATCGTCAGCGAAATAGAATTAGAAAAGTGAAACGATAGAAAAGAAGAGAGGAAGAAGACCGTAAACGGAAAATGAAAAATGAACAACGTTACAAGGGGATGAGAGAAACAAAAAAAGAAAAGAAAAAAAGACACAGATATATCTCTTCTCACCCCCTGAATCAGAACTCACGCGGTCTGTCAGCCTCGTTTCCGGAAATTTTCGTTTCTCCGCCTCGATCCATCGATTTGAATAAAGAAAAACAAAAATTTCATCCCCTCTCTCACGCACACATACATCCTCTCTATAGGTATATCTTGACTGATCGCTCTGCCGCTTCGATTTTTTTCTGCTTATTTTTTTTTTTGCTTTTTCATCCCTCTTGCTACGTACGAAACGATGAAGATTGGGGCCTGGGGTGGGGTTTCGGAGAAGGGGCATTTTTTTTTTCTTCGTTTAACAGTTTACATTTAGGATGCACTTACACGAGTAACATAGTTGCATGTTTTTTTTTTGCAAATGTTGTTTTTTTCTTTTTTTTTTTCGTCTGTTTTTTTGTTTTGTTATCATTAATCGACACTGACAGTGTGACTTGGGTGGGGGTACAAAAAAGGTTCTTTCGTTCTTTGTCTAGCGTAGATCTCTTCCTGTTCGTATATATCGAGGGATGGCATATCGGGAGTCGACTCTCGCCACCCCGTCGAGTCGCGCAATCGGGGATCGATCCGTCGATTTCCGGTTCCCGACAACCTCGAAACGACGTTTTTTTTCTCCTCCCTCTTCCCCCTTTCGTTCGTCTTGTTCCCCGTCGCTTTTATCGATCTTCCTCCTCGTGCTTCTTCTCTCTTTCCTTTTTCATCCCTTGTCGGGCACAAATCGACGGATCGACCCCCCTTTTCGCCACACGCTGTAACCGAGGTACAGCCCTATACGGTACGTGTGTGTATATATATAATATATATATAATATATATAATATATAATTATATGTATATAGTGTACATTCAGTAAGTAGTTAAAGTATTGAAAAATATATATGTAATTAATTACAAATCTAATGATCATCCTCTTGTTAATTCATTACTTGGTAGAATAATCGATAGGTTCTTTTTTTTTTCCTTTTGGGTCTTTCTTTGTGTGTTCCTTCGTGTTTCGTGTGTGGTATGTTGTGTACGTGTGTGTTGTGTTGGCTTCGAGCGTGTCCGATACACAAAACGCATATTAATATTGTTCTCTTCCTTTCAGCGTCGTTTTTTTTTTTCTCTCTGCTGCTGTTCTCTGTTGCTGCTGTTTTAGCGTGAAACTGCTTTCTCTTTTCAACTGTACCTGGAGATCGTGCATCCGGTTCTCTCTCTTCCTACCGTTTCATTCACGCGTTCCTTCTGCTCGCTTCCGCTCTGACACGCGTGCGCACTGCCTGTCGTTATTTCATTCTGTACTTCTTTATTTTTTATCGCAGCCTTTCGATCGTTCACGAGTGAAAAGTGAACCGATGGACTCGAGTCATTTTGGACTTTATCGGTGATCATTTCCTTTGCTCGTATGTATATTCTTTTTTTTCTTTCTAATTCTTTGTTATCAGAACGTATCAGAGCCGCGCACAACTTCCGTATTTCCATTCTTTTTTTTAACCACCATAAATGTATGAATATATATTATATCTAGTATTGCAGTGTTCGGTTATCGCTATGACATTAGTTACGTTACCACGATTACTTGTTTCTCCATTTACGGTTAAAGAGACAATATCGATCGCTATAGTTTATAGACACATGATACTTTAAAGAGACAGATTACCGTTGTTACGTCGTCACGTTATTTCATGTTATTATCTTATTATGTTCTTTTTTTTTTGTTCTTTTTCATTTACTTCTTGTGTCGTGTACCCGAGTTACTTCGAACGGCGTGTGTGCGTATACGTGTATCTGTACGTGTACGTGTGTACGTGTGTATGCTCGTGTGTGTAATTTTAAACCTTAACTTCGCTCCCCCGTCTTTTTCACTTTTTTTTTTTCATTTTTTTTTCTTTTTGTTAACGAATACATCCATTACAGATTATGGAAAACTATGCGTAATTTCTTTTTTTTTTTTCTTGTTTGTTTGTTTCCTGGCTTACAAAGTGTCTTCGTTACAATCGTATTTTGTAATCGTATAATACTATATGTTTAATCTTTTGTATATTTCAATGTATGCTCCATCGATAAATCCCAGTGTCGAATCGTTTTCACTTCTACAAACCCCTTCCTTGCTCCTCCATTTTCCCTTCCGTTCAAAGAGTATACATCGTATATGTGTACGTGTGTCCCTGTGTTCGTGTATGTATGTATACGTGTGTTTGATTCTTTGCTGAGCTGAGCCTCTCGTCTCAAGCCGAGATCCACATTTGATTCGCAACTTATTGCAACGCTTGCCTCCCCTCTCGTCCCTCTCTTCCTGTGTCATCGATTAATTTCGAGGGTCGCGACGCCCCGGGACGACAGGACCTTCCGGAGAGACTTTTGAACAATTCTCAAATTTCAGAACCCTGTCTTGTCCATCCGAGAGCAAAGTTCTCGCGAAAAGCCATCGAGAGTGTTTGCTGGTGGTGGACACCATGCAATTGATGTCAGAATTTGTGAAAAGTACTCTCGATATCCTCTTACACGAGTTATACCCTTGAATGGATACGTATTGGGGGCGCAAATTAACATGGTCTTTCTTTGGTAGGTTTATTATTTATTTCTAAGAAAAGTATTTATACGATTGTTAATATTGAGTTGGATAATGGTTTATTTTGCTAACGGGACCTTGATTTCAATTTAAAGTGAAATTACAGATAATTGATCTTGAGGACCATTAATTAATTTGTACACCCAATATCTTTACGTTCGCGATTACAAAGATTAGAAAAATAATCGTCACAGGAGCTGTCTATTTCTCTGCGGTATATCCTCGTCGTCTCGAAGGCTGATCGCGATCTATCGACCATTCTTTCCATTTTTCTCGATCGCGAAAGTTGTTTTTATACCCTCTCGCGAAATATAGATCAACCGATCGTATCGTGATCGCGAAACTTTTCCGGATGGATCAAACGATTTCGCCAAAGAAAAGTCCCTGTCCCTCTCGATCACTCTCTTTCATCGACTTGTCTCTTTCTCTCTCTCTCTCTCTCTCTCTCTCTCGCTCGCTCCCTTGCGTGCTTCCTTTCTCTCGCTCTCTCTCCCTCTCTTTCTCTCTTTAACAATAGCAGGTACTAGCATAGCTACCACAGTCGTACGTATCGTTAATAGTTACAATTAAGTTTAGATATTACTAAAGGGTACTGTTCTCTTCCACTTGTCCCCTCTCTGCCCCCACTTATCCCCCCCCTCTCCCGCACACACCACCATTCCCACATCTCGCGGATCTCACCCAATTTCTACTACCCTTATTAGTTCCGCAGTTTTTAAAAACTTGTTTTTATAGCACCCCCCGCGAGACCGGAAACACGATCTGCCGACTTGCTCGCTTGAATCGTCCCGAAACTCGAATCGACAAGAAGTGTTACAATTAACAATCGTTAGCAGACTGTAATGATTTCGAAGGAAACGTTCTTAATACTTAAATGGCCAACATTACGAATTCGTGTGACATTAACGTGTAATCGTTTGCACCAACGTTCCTTAATTACTGTAGCGTGTACTAGGTACTAATTTGAAAATCGGTAATTCTATATCGTACGTTACAAAAGTACACAGACATAACTTGTTCGATAATACTTGTTTCTGTATAAAAAGAATCTAACATTACGTGAACCATCGATTCCATAAAATATGATAGCCATTGAAGTGTTAATAAAATTTCGAGCAACAGTCACGTCCTACGAAGATAAACGATCTACAGATTCGCCGATCGATCGTTTTCGATCCAGACGGGGCGCCGGTCGTTCACGGCCAGGCGGTACCGGAAGCTGCTCGTCGGTCACATACAAAATTGGGCTATATCAAAAATTCGTACGAAAAAACGATGAGAACGTCACGCTTAAAATTATACTACAACGCGTTTCTCGAGTGACACCGTAAGGGTAAGAAACTAGTCTAAGGAGAAGAGGACTCGCGGCTGAACCGAGCGGATCGATCGGCGAGAAGGCGAGGTGTTCCCTCGTCGTGTAAGGGCGGTGGTTTTCACTCCGCGAGCTGGTCGACAGTCTCCGATCACGCGTATTCCGTACGTTTGTCCCACGAACGACAAGATTAAACACTGTTTTTTGTTTTCTTTTTAATACTTTTAGCACCTAGTGCCCGGCCCGCGGCTCGCGGCACCTCCGCCGTCGTTGCTGTCTACCGGAAGTCCCCCGATGGACGGACACGATTCGAGTGAAAGAATTGAGCCGCCTCGAGTGGAGCTTTCACAATTCATTGATTCTTCAACCACAGAAATTATTGGCACCTTTAAAATATCAAATTTCTTCTCTTTGTTCAATATTGATTTTCTGATCCGACAAAATTAATTTTGCTCCAGGATTTGAAAAGGACTAAGTTTACTCCCATTTTTGATGCTCCACGAAGACAACTCACAGCGACACTTCCAGGTGTTCAAAGAATCGCAATCGCGGTCAGGCCATCGAGGACAGCAACAACGGACTTAATAACGTAATCACCTAATTAATCTCGCGAACGCAAATCGGCTGGTCGCGCGCTTCCTCGCGGCTAACCGTGACATCTTCGCTCCCCCTCGGACGCCCACGACCCCTTTGTCCCCGATTCTAAACTTTCGTGGAATCGAAAGTTACGGCACGGAACTTTGGACAGCCGGCCACCTCCTCTCAGAAGCCTAGGGAGGATCGATGAAACAACGAGAAATTAAAGCGAGCTCGAAGCCCGATAGCACGGAATTAGGAAAGTTCGTCGATTCTCAGGCCGGTTGTCATCCCTCCCCCCAACTTCGACAACACCAGGATGACTCCGAGGAAGAATCCACATGGACGTCCGCGGCGTCGAAGGGGACACTTGTGTCCGGTCGTCGAGAGGATATCGTGCTATTCGCAAGGAAAGTTAGGGAAGCTGGAAATTCTAAAAATTATGAAACTTCGTGTACAGGTGCAGTAAGTCATCTTAATACGACCTTGTTTTTCGTTGGTGTCATAATTCGGTTTTAAGAGGTGAAATTACTCCTTGAAAAATGACCACTTGGTCGTACCAAGTATAACACCAAATTATGACACCAAACAGAGTCGTATTAAGATGACTTACCGTACTTGTATACGAAGTTTCATAATTTTTAGAATTTCCGGGTTCCTTAACCTTCCCTGTCAGCCGTTTACGTCCGCGCGAACATGCCGCCATTCGTTTCCTTTTTCTACTCTCCTCCCCTTTTGCTTTTCTTCTCTCCCTACGCTCTACTGCATTTATTATAAAAATAAAATGTAAAATCGTACCGAGGACGAGTTTTCCGAACGGTATGGAACCGCGAGCACCATCTGCGACACGATCGACAAATAATGAATCTTCCCCGGATTCTCGCCCAGCAGCTGCGTGTCCCTTTCGTGTTTTGTTTCCTCGATATCGGTTGGAGAAAGACGACAAGTAACTTGGGTGGGGTGATTGTTTCGATACACACCCCCAAAATGGTCGTTCGACGCGAACGAGAGTTAATTTTACACGAGCGGTCGTGAACGTTCGCACGCGCGAGGGCGTCTGTCCGTTCGTCGACGACATCGTCAGCGGCTACAGGTAGTCCCTAACCGTTCCGCGAGAACCCGCCAAGTGAGTGCATATCTTGAATATAATACATAGGCTCTACAGATATATTCATTATTCAATTCTCCGACTATACCAGTGAAAAAATAAATTATTACGCGTTGGTAATATCTGTGTACGTGTTGGTGAAGTCGTGCGCGATAAAGTGTCCACCCCGGCCTGTGTATCCTTGTGATCGTCCATCAGGAAGGGTGTGTATGTATGTGTGTGTGTGTGTCTGTTTTCCTGTATTCGTGTGTATCGTACGTTAAATGTATACAATGTGTGTCGCCAGGTAAATAGTGGGTGAGAGTGTGTCCGTTGCGTGTGAAATCTGGGCTTGTGTGGAAACTTTACGTACATGCTCGTTTGCACGCCTGTTTTGTGTGTGTGTGTATGTGTGTTCTTTTTCTCTTGGCTCATTCGCTGTCCCAGGTGTGGGCGCACGGCGTGTACGTTCGACTTGTTTTACTCTGGATACCGATTCGTTGGTCCGTGTCATTCTCTCTCTGTATATGTGTCCGTCGTTACGTCGAACGAACGCCTAGCGCCATCGCAATCGGGTCCGTGGTTTTATTTTTTAATGTTTCGTCAGTGACGAACGTTAGGGTACACCGCGGCTCGAAGTTAGTCGATCGCTCGTTCGCGTTCGCGAGTTCCGTCGAGTCAAAGTCCCTCCCTCTCCTCTTCGTTCCGCCTCTCCGCTCCTCTCCTCTGCTTCCTAGAGTTTGCATTTTAATCAGCTCCCGCGGCGCGTCCACCTGGTGCAGTTGCGCCAGCGTTGAGATCTTCCGTTTCTCTTGTTCCTTCTCTCCCTGCCTTTTTCACGCTGCCGGTAGACAAGCCCCGAGGAACGAACGAAGCAGCTAGGTCGCTTCCTGGACGAAGGATGGGCGCGTCGATGATCGATCGTGGGATGTGAAGGCTGGGGCTACCGTGGCGACGACGGTCGGGGCAACTTTCGGAGAGAGAGACAGAGCGGGAACTAGCGGACGAGCAGGAATCGACGGCATCGTCAGCTACGCGCGAGAAATCCTCGGATCAGATGGTGCAAGCGGATCAGGTATGGTCAGGGTACGGAACCTAGACTCTGGACGATGTCTCGACGCCGGAGAGAGCGGAACGATGCCTCCCTCTCTCTTCTTCCTCCTGTCTGACGAAGCAACGCCGAGGATCAGACGCGGCTCGAGCCGTGCCAGTCACTCGGTTTCTACTCGTTTGGGGTGTTAGTTGGCTACGAGGAGGTGCTGGTACTGGCTAGCAGGATACGGCGCCACGGAACCGAGGCCGAAGTTATTCAGACCCTCGACCAGCGCGGTCTTGTCCTGTTGCTGACCGATGGCGTTCACGTTGCTGTTCGCCGCGGTCGAGCCGATCGGGCCGAGGTTGCCAGCAGTCTGAGAGTTGCCATTGTTGCCTGCGGCGTTGCTGGTTCCGTTCACGCTGCCGCCGTAGAACTGGTGACCGGCGATCGTCGTTGGGTCGAGGTAGGACGACGGGAAGTTGGCGCCCGTGTACAGGTCACCGGACAGGTAACCGCCGTGGCTGGACGAATCGAAGATGTTGCGATGAGGGAATTGCGGATGGTACGCGGTCGGTCCGTGTTGGAAGAAGTACGCGCTCGGATCCGTGTGTTGCTGGCCAGCGCCGGCTACTATGCTGCCCGGGGACAGGCTGCGGCTGCGAGGAGATCTCTGCGACACCGGCAAGCCACCTGCGGCCGCCTGTTGTTGCTGCTGTTGTTGCTGTTGTTGTTGTTGCTGCTGTTGATGCTGCTGGTGATGGTGATGATGGTGGATCTGTTGTTGCATGGCGCGCTGCTTAATGTAGTTCGAGAACTCGGTGGGAGACATTCTGAAAGCAACAGGGTTACGCACGGTTCAGTTGTCTATTCAAAGGTTTCCTGGTAGTTCTCGAAGGATGTCGTAGAGCTAACATGGATATCAAAATTATGGGGAGTTACAGTGTTATCTTTATGCCAAAGGTATCAATTACTAACCTGTTCGCCCGTTTGCTGCTGGTTTTCAGTTTGGTGCTACCAAACTTGGTCTGAGCGAAGGTGGCGGTGGTAAATGTGAGCGGGGCGGTGGTGCGTGGTATGAAAGCTGGCACAGGACTAGGCGAACCCTTGAACGAGCTGGTGATGGGCGTCGGCGACGGGGCCGACGAGGAACCGGATCCGTGGCCGTTCTGCTGGTTGTTGGACGACCCGTTGCTCGCGTTGCTGCCCAACGAGCTGGGGAACGGTGACGTGGATTTGGGGCTAAGGCTGAGCCCTCCCAGGGACGTGCCCACGGCCTCGATGGGCCTGAAGCACTGCGCCTCGGGATTGAAGGTCTTGGTCACCTCGCGGTCGGCCGAGCTGTCGTCGTGAGGATCCCCGGTCTCAGAGTAGAGGATCTTCACCGCGTTCATCTCGCCGATGCGATAGCTCACTTCGCCCGGGTCGACCCAGACGGCTAGTTCCGCCGGAAGGTTCTCCAGGATGTCCTGGATCGGCACGCCGCTCTCTTTCGCGGCACGCTCCAGCACGGGATCCACCGGGTCGCCGGTTTTCAGGCATCTGAACGCGGATCCCTTGAATGGTTTCTCCGGGTACCAGTGTCCCTTGAACTTGTCCTTGAGCGCCTTCTCCAGCTCCTCGCCGAATATGTTCACCCGTCTACGGGGCAGCTTGTTGTACAGGTACGATATCACGAAGTTGAGCGCCACCTGCACCTCGATGTGCATCTTGGCCTTTGCTGGGAGAATCTTCGGGCTGTTGCTGGACCTGGCAGCCGTGGAATATTACTCAGCACGTTCGCACGATTGGCCGTTTTGCTGCCAACGCGTGGCTGATACTCGACGATAAGCCACTGGACGACACCAGGGTCGACAGTGGCTCGATACCTTTGGCTACGGTGTTGCTTGTTCGTTAAACCTTCCCTCTAATCGGTGAATCTGTAACACGGACAAGAAAAATGCCCGTTAGAGATAAGACGACGTCAACCTTGCTGAATATTCAGAACTTAAAACGACGTTAGCTAAATTTATTACGTTTTTGGCAACTTTAATCATTCTCGGAGGACTTCAACCGTTTCAAGATCAACGCGAAAGAAGCCTCGAAGAATGTTTCAAGATCAAGACTCGCCAGCCACGCGCAAAGGGGAAGCGTTATCGTAGTTCGTTCAAGGGTTTTTGGCATCGAGCGCGAAATCACATTAAAAGAGAGTACGCTCCGGGGCGAGTATCTTCGAAAGGTATTCGCTTTTACCACGCTATCGGCTCCTTTTCAGGATCGCGCGCATTGAAACGGAACGCCGCTTCCGGTTACTCGAGACTGCCGTCTTCGGGTTTCATCCCCCGAAGGTGTGGGCAACCCAAAGGCAATCGGTCTTGCCATTTTCACGCGGTATAATAACGCCTTTCTCGAGCCTCGACAAAGAGGCTCTTATCAAAATCCTCGTCGCTTTATCCGACCGGTAATTCGGGCCTCGATTGTGTAACACTCGAATTTTAATCTTGGATTAAAGTGTTTTATTGGCCAGGTTACGGTAGCCGGATTTCTGTCTTATCCTCGCTTGTTCGATGTTTCAAAGTTCACTTGGCATTAAACAGCGTCGCGATGTTAATCCAAAGTGCTGTATATTATCGTTATTTATGGTACAGGTTACTTGTGATCAATTCGATGATAATCTTCGAATAATAACGGCTCATTGTTAAGTTATTTCATTTATTAAGTTGTCCAATAAACAACGAGGCAGGGAAAGGTTACATACTTCGAGGATGACGGGATGTCCCGTTTATTTTGATTAACTCGTTAGAATAGCCTGCGTGTAATTTTGAACTAAGAAAACGAGTGCTTTCTTCAGAAATAAAGGTCTTAGCATCTCGCGAAACGATTACGGACTCGAATTATCCTTGGCCGGAAGAGTTCCTCAAAACTAACTCATCCTTTCAGTTGCACAAACTTTCCACAGCCTCGAGAACTAGCTGCAAATGTAAATTCGTGCCAAAAATAATAACTTTAACGTGGTTGAAGTATAACGAGTTCCGTCTAGACGATCAGCTATCTCATCAAAGTCCGCCACGTTTTGGCCGGGCGGAAGTTTCGCGCATCCAAATCCAGGAAAAACAGCGAACGGTAACGGTGGCTCGTTTTCGCGAGAAAATCGAGCGAAAGTGAAACCGAACCACTCGTCCAATTCGAAAAATCGTCCCTGGTCGACGAATATTCAGCTTCCAGGGCGATTACGGTGAAACGAACGTCAATAAAAAGGATTGGCCCCTTAGCGGTCCGGAGTGGCCATCTTCCACAGCGGTTTCTCTTCCAGCAATTGCGGAAGTTGCTCTCCGGGCTCGAGCGACACCGAGAGGGAAAGGCTTTTCTTTGCTCTTCCAACCCCTTTGTTCTTTCTTTTTTTCCTGTCTTTTCCTTCCTCCGCGCCGTGTTTCTCTTTCCTTCTCGTCCTGCACCCTCGACTCGGGCTTTCCTTGTACATCCTCACCCTTCTATTTCGAACACCGCCTACGTTCCTCCCCCTAAACCCGCCATCGAGGAGATTCCAAGACGACCATCAAGCCTCTCGACTATGTCCTTCGAGAGTCCGTCTCTCGGAACTCAATTCCATCGTGACGCTATTTCTTCTTCCAGCACAATCTTCCGAGAAAGGATCAGGAAGGAGGCAACGAGTTTCCAAGCGGTCCACCGCAGGACCAGCAGCCATTTTGTAACGGGATACGAGAGGAACGTTCTTTCCGCTCCTTCCTGCCTCCGTTTGCTCACCCCTTCGAACATCGTGGCCAGACAACACGAGGCCACGGGTATTTTTCAATTACGCGACTGTTGGCTGCCTTTGTGGCTGTTCCGCGGCTCGTTCGCACCCCCTCGTTCGTGGTTTCAACGCAAGAAAAAAGAAATAGGTATATATATACATGACGGGACAGCGGCCGCTTTATTGCGAAATAAATAACCGGTGATGTCTGAATTTTTGGATGAGGTCGTGTGATTCTCCGGTTGGGTGCCTAAAAAGAGGGGTGACTTTTCCATCTCGCAATTCCTCCTTCTCTTAGAAAAATTAACTTCGCAATTTAAGGTTTGTACAACGGCTTTTATTAGTTTGCCAATTTTAAAATAAAAACCGCACGAGTAAGGAATATTTCTACTCGTTCTACGCTTCGCAATGCACGGTCTGCTTATCGTGGGAACGAATAAATTTCGTAGATTGACATTGACGTTACAATTTAAGGTTTACGCAAGCGTTTCACCCACACGATCTCGCACGGTTCGTGCAAGCCACTGACACAATGCCCTGGCCGCGGTGCGCTTCCGGTTTCGTGTTTTGCGGTAACCTTTTCTTCCCTCGCTGGACGTTAGCTATCACAACATTCGCCGCAATGCGTCTAAATATTATTAGAGAGGAGGAACATGGCCACGAAACTTCTGCAGCTCTCCATGGATATTAAATGGAAAGAAAAATGTTTTCGTTCGCTCGGCGAGCAGCCTCGCCGCTCGGTCGGAGCTCGGATATGTAGGTTAACCCCGCTGCACCCTTTCTGCCTCCAGTAGTACTACACGACGACGGGGCTGCCGGTGGTATTGATCCCGGCCAGGGTTGCCGGAAGGTTCTCAAGTTAAAAATACACGGCCTTGCGAGTCGAGTAACTGCGAAGCATCGTCGTGTTTTGGCTCTCTTTCACGCCGTGTTCTCCACGAATTTAACGGACGAGGGAGAAGGGGATGAAACAATTAAGCCGGCTCAATAATCGTGGAAACGATCCATTCAGTTCGGTGAACTTATCATCTTATGACATGGTTTGGATAATCAACGGAGTGAGCGTCGCGGAGTTCCTGTGACCGATATCACAAATTTCATGCAATCAAATAAATGGAAGAAGATTCTAATTTTTTACCTTGCACGGCTTTTAACGTAAATTTAGAGATAATATTATATTCACCTTCAGAGGGTTAGCTTGACTAAATATTATATTAGCCTTCTACTTGGTATCTTATTAGAGTTAATATTATATTAATTTCATGAAATATTAAATGGAAGTGATTAAGGTTACAGTCAAAGTTGATTACAATCCTGAATTTTGGCCTCGATTTTAAATATTGTGGAATCGAAATAGAAAAAGTGCACACATATAAAAGTCAATAAATGATGCAAATAGTTTTCGAACAATCTTAGCATGAAACACTTTCGAAGTCAATACAAAGGTAACCAAGGAAAACGAAGCTATAGATTGAAACTAGGTTCGAACTAGGCCCGACAAAGTTGACACAGAAGAGGCCCAAAGTGGGTTAAAGGGTGGGTCGTATGGAATCGGATCCAAAGCCAATAACAGAGTCGACATCCATACGCCAGAAGTAGATTCTTTCCCCATAAACTATTCATCCAGCTGGCAGCCATAAAACGCAAACATTCGTAGGAACATTCCGAACAGGACGAAAAAAAAAAAGAGGAAAAGGGGGAGGATCAAAGAACTTTTCACATTAGTCACTTGCAACCCCTCTGTACAACTTGAACGAACCACCCCTCGAGAGTCGATCCAACGCTTTCCATGGCTGTCAACGAGCGAAGTCAGGGTTGAAGGGTGACGCGATTCAAAGGACAGCCTTTTTTCTGCCGGGCTTCGCGAAACCTTGGGGATGAGAAATTCAGGGTTGGTTGCAGGTGCGCGTAAAGACCCACCCTTTTCGCCAGCTACTGAATGGATGCCACGTGGCTGAAAGGGCAACTGAATGTGGGCCAGACAAGTGTCCTTCGACGAACGGAGTCAATGGGGCAGGAATCCATGGTATCCATGACTTTTTTCCCTTCGTGAGGGTGCCTCGAGATCGAGCCGTTCCTCGAATTTTCGTCCTTTTTCGATGGAAACGGGCGTCTGACGATAATCTGCGCGCTGACGGCCAATGTATCCAATGGACTCCCTTCGTTCGAGCTCAATGGCGTCGTTTCGATGGATGGTAATTGCGCATCCGTGCATGGGGGAATCGTGTCGAACGTTCCACGTGGCGCTACGTCATCCGTGGATCGATTTTGGAAAGGCGAGGCCCTGCTGCCTTTCATGGACTTCCATTGAATCTCCACGTTCGCGTGTACATCCGCGTTTCTACGATATCTTCTTTCGTCCAGTTTCTTTTAGATATTTGGCATGAAACGAATTTTTCCTCCTTTCCACATTCGTCTCATAAATTTTGCTGCAGGTTAGCAAATTCCAAGGTAGAAGCATTCGAAGACACGAGCGTGCAGCGAGGAAGCGCTGAAAAGTGGATTTAATTACGGCTCGACCTAAATAGGGTCAAGACATGGGTGCTCGACTCGACCTAGTCCGTCCCTGTCTTCCGTTGCTCGAGTGGAAAGGTGTTTAAATCGGAGCATTTCCTCGTCAAACCCCGATTTCGATGCTCTCTTCAACTCTCATGAAATTCATATCGCGTTGAACATTAATGATCAAAATGGCAGCTATTTAAAGAAAATTTTCAGGTGACGATTATATATTAAGTTTGCAATTAAATTTACGACCTTTCCATGTATTTCGGGTTCAAATTATTCCAATTCGATCGTAAAAGGATTAAAAGACTGATAAATATAGCAGAGAGTATTTCGAACGGTGGCTGCTTCAGAAATTGATATTTGCTGAATTTAATTACATTTTCGCGAATTTAATCCAGATGACGCCTGGATATTAGGGCACAGACACATAACGATTTACAATTAGATCCAAGAGAAAGGGGACGCCTCTCAAAGTCACCAGACGAGTTTCTGAGTCAACACCTGATGTGTCCTGAGAAAATTCAAGGCTGAGTCCACGGCTGGAGACCTTTGATGTCGATTCATCGTCGAACTTGGTTCGAAAAGCGTCGAACCCGTCGACAAGTTAGCCATGTTCTCTCACCAGCGACTGGTAACTCTCTGATTACTCTATTCTGACAATGAATAGATGTCGGCCGGGAGGAAACCGTGTGGAATCGCGTTACGTAACCCCAGCCTGGTTATACAACAAATCACCGTTGCTCACGTGCTCGAGCCGCCTGTCATGGCGATGTTTTAAAGGTCGTAGCAACCATGTCGTATAAACAAAACCTTTGCATTCCGTTCCCCGGACAGGAATCGCTAAGTCAACATCGACTTGCATAGATTTACGACCCTGCCCGTTTGGTGGTCGCTTTTATGAGATTTTGTTAGTTTGTTTTCAATTCTTCGAAGGATTTTAATGACTCGTACCATCATTGAGAATGATAGTTATCTCGCGGTAATAGTCAAGTGTGGAAACGGGTCTAGGTGCCAATAGTCTGGGACTATGACTCTTCTACGTCTACACCCTAGACTCTAGGGTTTCTTCAAGCCACAATAGCTTTTGACGTATAAGTTTACGGGCGTAGTAGAACGTTCTAGTGGATTCTACGTCTGCTTTTCACACTGTAACTTGTAGGTAAACAATCTGTGTAATGATGGAATGTTTAACATCTCAAAATTCTACAATAAAACTTTTATTTAAATTTTGGAATAAACCTTGTTTAACTTGAAAGTATTCTTCCTGGATATATTTTTATTAAGACAGTTAAAAGTTAAAAAGAATACGCTGATCAAAATAATGAATTTTGTGGCCAGAGTCGCGTGACGTCGCGACAATGTGGTTTCCGTTCGAGAAACGACGAGACTCCTCCATCGGTCGTGAATGTGCTGAGTAATTAATAATTTTTACGCGTGTTCCCGAGCGTCACACGTGACGCGTATACCTTGCCACGGTTTGCGCGGATGAATATTCGTCGACGTGGACGTTTTTGCCTATTAACATTTTCGCTACTTCAAAGTACAATTTTTTAACTATAAGCTTAAAGATTGCACGATTTTACAATAAAAATAGAGATCAAAGTTCTGATACCACAAACCAGTGAAAGAACATAAAATCACGCCACTGGTATTTTCAGGAACAACACTCGTATATGATTGCTTTATAAAAATATTAGACTTTAGTAATTAAATTATAAGCATTGTACAGTATAAAGCAGCAATGTGAAAATTAAGGTTTCAGTAGTGCAAAACGAATATGTTCCATAAAATATTCAATTAAATATATTATAAGGAATAAATTGCCTATCAGAGTACCAAAAAAGTGATGATTCAGCACAGAACAGAAGTCTAATACAGTGTTTATGTATTCTGTACGCACAAGAATAAAACTGTATTAAAGAAATAAAAGATATTACTATTCCATGTACAGTGGGTGATTTTTGGTCGAGGCATACTAAGCAATTCCACGGTCATTTGATTCTCCGACCAGGTGTCAGATCGTTTCAATTTCATAACTAGTGATCGTGTTCTTGATCGGCAATGTTAGCGGAGGCATCGCACTCGAATCATCGCTGGTGTGGGTCGTGAATAAATTACCTGAACTCCCTACTTTTCCCTCTCTTTCTCCATAGCGTGATGGCGAACGAACCGACAGATCAATACGACACAGCCTCCGCAGACACGGTCGCTGTTGCTCCAGATAACAAAGGCAAACGTGTGAGAGAGACGGAGCACAGTTCTGCCCTATAAGCCTCTATTTAAACAGCGCCCCAAATACGACCGGGGATGGCGTTTCGCGGGGGAAACGAAGCAACGTGAACCGTGACCTGGGTCAAAGGTTTCAGTTTCCAACCTTTCGACAAATTCCGACCATCGATATATCCCCTCCGGTGAATTCTTTTGTGCTTTTATCGGTTTTGTACGATTCAAATTTTCTAACTGCAGTCACAAATCAATTTGTGCGAATACATTCTTTCAATCGTGGCCTTTTCTGGTTTAATATTAAAATTTCTTTAAAAAAATGCATCGATGTAATAAGATTACTGTTAATCAATTTAATTATGAGTAAAATTTCTGTCGTTAAAAATGCACTATGAATTTGTATAAGAAACAACACAAATTACTAAAATCCGGAAACAATAAGTTTCCTCAGTTTTTAACGACAGAAATTATCTCGAGTCCGAGAAGGATCCGTAATAAAAGCAACGAAGAGAAGAGAAAGGCGAGTTCCAAAGAAATCATCGAGAAGCCGGTGATGAACGGGGAAGCGAAATCCACGACGACTTGCTCGATAATTTCGTCGTCTGCAACGAACGTTTGAATCGGCGGCCGCGAACTTAATAGCTAAAAAGAGAGTATCAGTGGACGACGACGACGAGAGAAACGAGGTATAAAAGAGGGAAGAAGAAAGGCAAGACCATTATCCGGGGAAAATACGGCCGGTTGTCATCTTCAGGGTTCGCCTCCAGACGATCCAAGACGATCCACCCGGTTATTTCGTGCCATCCACGTCGACCCGGCTTCGCGAATGCTCGAGCTATCGATCCTCGGCCTTATAAACGTGCGTTCGATGATTCTGGCTAATAGTCAAGCCCCCATACCCTTTTCTATACTAACTCTCAAACAACGTTAAATTAAATTCTATTCTTTATACTATCTTAACTCTTTCAAATATTATTCTTTCAAAATTCGTACTTCCATAGTTTCAATCGAAATACTGACACGATAATTTTAGATACTTTCGAATTAGAACTTGTCGTTTATTACCACAGCTAATATTGATGCTGTTTGGAATTGGTGGTATTAAACGGGACGATTGAGCGTGTAAAATTACGAAAGTGTTTATCGTCGGAAATTGCCGTGGCAAGAGGGTTAATCTTTTAACGATTGGAGAACGTTAGGCTGTTCACGGTCAGCTGTTTTCCCTGGCGAAATTCGATAATAATCGACCTCTTTCGTATTCCAAGCGAGCAACGAAAACGTTTTCTTCCTCCTGGATAAATACCGCGGTGATTTTTGCACGATCAATGGCCCCACGGAGATATTTACGACACATTTGCGTTATTCGATGGGAATTTAGATGAGGATCTAGAAACGGACGATGAATGGTTGCCGAAGGAATGCATTCTTCGCTTTGGAAATCGTGTACTACGGGTACAATGGGACAATGAACGTTGCTGGAGGATTAACCAATCTGTATTTATATTTTTATCGATCGGTATCAATTCAGTCTTTAATTAATCGTTAAAACCATCCTGGACTAAGTCTCAATCGCAATCAATTTAATCCCCCAAGTTTCCATCTTTAGACATTTTGAGTCGATTTATGCTCTCAGAATAAAAAATTCATGCGAAAAAGTTTGAATATTGTAGGTAGATTAAATTTTGATCCGCTTTAAAGTGTACGAGATGAAAAATGAAGACCTCATATGGGAAATCGAAGGCATCACTGGCGCTGGTAGTGAACTTATTAATAAATCAGACTTGCCCTAGGGAAAATGCTTCTCTCTCGTCCCTTGCTACGGTATTAGAGAGCTACCATGCATTTTTGTGCAATATAACTACTAAAGTTTTCCAAGTAAATTCAGTTGTCGAATATGACAATACACGGTAGCCTCTAATATTACAGTGAGAGGATACCTTTTTCTACGACGTTATTTCCCTCAGGAAAGTCTATTATTTACGCTCCTTTAACGCTCACCGTGACATACATGTCACACAGTTTTCGAGGGTACAAAAAACTCTGCAGTTTTTAATTTTAAAGTTCCAAATTTATTGAATTTTTCAATGGTTTCGAGATAGAGTGACAGATATATTCAGTGTCTTAAATGGTAGTCAAAAGCATTTCAATCGTGTTTCTTTGTGAAAAATGTTTGGCACATATTCGAGTGGAAACATCATCGTGAAATGTAATCAATTAAGCCGTTTTGTGTATAATCATCGTTTGAAAATGCCTGAGGTAACACGAAGAGCCGCAATTGGGGGGAACAGCGGAGACAGGACACTTGGGAAATCCCAGCGAGAATTACTTCACCTTATCGTTCCTAGTTATTGCAGGAAGTAGTTGAGAAACGGCGCCGTTCGCTCGATAATTGCCAGATAACGGCGTGAGCCAAAGCGAAACAATTGATTTTTGCGGAAGGGAAACGAGAAACGACGGAGCGAGCGAGGATCCTTTAGAAAAAGATCGTTGGATTAAGGTCTTTTTTTTCGTTCGTTTGCCCGGTTGTTTGCGTCAACGGTACTCTTATCGATCCTCCTTGATCGACAAGCATGAGCGTTTAATCTCCATTAATTCGCAATTAATCGTCAGACGATCTCTGGAATTCTCTGGAATTCCATTACTAATTTTCTAATATCAAAGCCTGAAATTCACAATGTAATTTAGTGATACGTAAAATCTCCTTTGGGCAAATTTTAATTACTTAGCTAAAAACAGTGTCATTTAATTAACCACCAATGTTAATTACCAGTGACTTATTAAACTGTCTGCAGTTATATTGAAAAGTCTGCACTTATATTTGAAAAGTATTCGACGAAGACCTCGATTCAATATTTTCCCGTATATCTGCGGCACTTCCGATCGATGCGATTCGAGGCAGTATCGATGGGAAAGCCAGAAACCATGGCCGTTTATCGCGGAGGCACGCAGACATACAAAACGAGCGAGGTATCCGCGGCCGTATCCGAAACCGCGATACGGAAGAGCAAACACCGATAGGATTTCCGCGAACGCGGTTTCCGCACGAATGAACGAAGAATTTCTCTGTTCCACGACGGGGAACCGCTTTCCTTTCGCGGCTTGAAAATCCCGCGAAAATACGCGCGTTCCGCTGCCGCGACGATGCGGTTCAACGCTTTCGACGATATTTCACGGGAACCAACAATATCCGTTTGACGCGCGTTTCTGTTCCATAGATCAGAAACACTTTTTCCAAAATAAGAAACGCGCAAACTTTCCATATCGAAGTTAAAACGAAACCTCTGCAAACAGCCGTTCGATCAAGGTACTCTAAAAATTACAAAATCGAATACGAACTGAAGGCTCCAATATCCATCGCTTCAAATTAATTTCACCGCTGCTACCGTTTCCTGATCACCCGCGAAAACTTTTCCCGCCCCTAAACGACCAGCCGAGCAACGACAGCAAACCGGAAAAAAACTAAAGGAAAGAAGAGAGAGAAAAAAAAGAGTAGAAAAGGTAAAGAAGCAAAGGATCTCGTGTAATTTCAATTACCACGTTAAAGCGTAGCCGCAGAAGCGTCAGCTTCGCTCGAGTAGCTGACACGAGGCGCATGAAAGAAACTCACCCTTAACGAGGGGCCGCGAGGATAAAAGGCGAAAAGGGGTTGCGGAGAACCGACTGTTCTCGACGCGTTCTCCACGAAAACTAACTCCTTTGAAGGTGTATCCAATAAAAGGCCAGAAAAATCCTTTTCGAGGGCCCCCGGTAGGTCGGCTGGCCGCGATTTCCATCGCGAAAAGCGGAAGGAAAAGGACGTGGGCGGGCTGATCGATCGGAAGCCGCACCCGTGAGGGGGTTGAAGAACGACGCGGCCGTGGGCGGGAGGTGGGTTGCCTTCGTCGAGGAAAAGGAAAAGGGTTTCCTCGCTGATATCCAACCAGTTCCGCGAGATTTCTCGGGACGAACTTCTGATAGGGTGAATGGAGGTGAAAAGTAATTTGCGGACGTTATTCCGCGGATGGTTTAAGGGAGAGAGGGGGGCTTGGAGATCGCTGCAGGGGTAGTTGGCAAATTTTAGAACGCCTTCGAGATGGATTCTTCGCACGGTGTGCACCGTCGACCCCCTCGAAACAGCTTTATTACGCTTCGGAAATCGATAGTCGCGGCGGTGCATGCGGAACGAAGTGCACGAAATTGACTGTGCGATTTTTCTTTTTTTTTTTTTCGGGAAATCGTTGAAGAGAAAAGGAGGAAAGTATTTCGGGAAAAAGAGATAGATCTTTTGTCTCGATAACAATGAGGAACAATTTCGTTTTACGCATACCTTTTTCCCTCTTTGTACCAGAATTTAAACGATCAAAATGTTTTACCTCGGATTTCTTATCATCAAAACAAAATTTTTTTTTTTGGATTTGTTTTTTCGGATTCGTTGAAATAGAGATGGTCAAGGATGATAAAGAACATTAGGAGGAAATGAAAATTTACGAGAAATCGAGAAGAATCTGGACGTGGTCGATATTTCGCCGACGTCCAGACTCGTAAATCGAGATTTGTAGCGTGCTAACCCCGATTACTTTCGTAGAAATATTTGTGACTGTTAGCGGACATTCTGTTATCCAAAGAATTGTCGAAATCGCACAGAAAAAGATATACAAAAATTGAATTTTATTATTTCATATAAACCTCATATTGCATCTAAATTTAGAAAAAATATGGAAAGAAGTGTAATTTTAATAAACAAACTCGACGGAATCGCAACGTGCCGTTTTTAATTTCAAGGAAAGAGTAGTCACAGAATTAATTGCGAATACTGACGGGAACAGCGGAAACGGAAACAAAAAGAGAACAGAATGTTTCCAAGACACGATCCGATCGATACCTTCTTCTCATGCAACGGACGCACCCCTTGCATCGGGGCTCTACTAGCGAACCCAGGATCCCATATTAAAATTTCCTATCGACGTTTCGTTCCTTAAAAGCTTCCTATGCATCTGGCGATACCGTACACATCCACGGCTTTCCATTATAAAATATGTTCGATCGTTTCATAAATATCTCTTCCTATCTACTCAAATGAATTATTAAGGTGCAGCAGTCTGTACCAAGGTTCAAAAATGGTAAACGAAGTGTTACATGTAAAATCACTTAAAAATTTACTAAAAGTTATTAAGTGCAAATAAAATAATTCCATTCTCTAAAATTTGTTTGCGAAAGAGTTGATTCCAAATTATAATACAAAAGTTTAGGGCGAAGTTTATCTTACAATTAGAAAATATTTGATCACGTTTGAACATTCGTCAATCAGCTTCCAACGCGAGAAGTTAATCGAATAAATTAATTTAAATCTATTCGATTCCAAGAACCAAAGCCACCTTTGACGAGCGACCAGGGAGTCTCACCTAAAGCGACGCGTTCTCGAGACCTGTTTACGTAAGTGTGAATAAGACGTGCCGCATTCTAACGGTGATCTATTTACGTCCCTTGCTCTTCGTGATCCCGGCCCGTGCTCGAACAGACCTAATTTTATATTCGGAGCAAAAACTCCGCCGCTATTGCCAAGCTCTAACAATCAGCCTGCATCGTCTCTGTCCTCGAGAGGAACACGTATTTTTTAACCCGGATATTTGTCGTCAGAAAGAAAGTAGAAACTGCAGTCTGCAGGTTCTTTGATCTTTTTAAATTTTTGAGATACAGAAATATTTACCCAAACTGTTCACAGTTACAATTCTGCGTTACACCCTTAAGATTTTCAGCTGTTTTCAAACAAGGATCATTCTCAGAAATTTTTCCAATTAAAAATTCCTCCTTTTATTACAGTTAGTTGCAGTAGTACGATTTTAAATCATTCGGGGTTACAAAGCACGCTCGAACCGGGGAAACTTTGGCCGTGGAGAGACGGAAAAGGGAAATTCCGTGGCAAAAGTTGGGAAAATCGTGGATTCACGGTCGGAAACCAGCGAAATAACAGAATCGTCGGTTTCCTACGGCTTCTGATCGCGCTTTCGGCTTTAAGCTCCCCTTTGTAATTGGATCGCGGAAACAAAAGAACGGGGGTAAAGTTTGGCGGCCGAGACAGGATTAATGCTCGCCCGCCAAGAGAACTCTGAAAGCTCTGGCTACGACGGAAACGCGACAACGAGCTTCCGGGGATTTGTGTTCGCCGGAAGGGGGAAGAAAATTGAAGGAACTAACACATCAATGACAAACGTGTCGTTAATGATTATCCCTCCGCTGTCGTGAATATCGATGCTGACCCATTTATTTCTGAACCAATTTCTTGCTTTAAAAATACTAATTGTTGAGTTAAATTATAAGTTTAACCTTCCACTGTTATCAGTGTCTCTCATTCGATCCACCACAACGTCGAATAAACGTTCAAGTTTCGCGTGGAACCAGACGAGCCAACTGTGTTAGCGATTTTGCAACAATCTACCCCCGTTGTTGTTGTTAAACGGTATCCGAACGATGACCAAGGAGGCCGGCTGGCTCGTTCGTCATTATTAATTGCTACATCGAATTCGTGTTTCTGGCTCGAATGTGTCAGCCGTGGATTATATATAGTTTGACCGCGAGCATTCTATTTTCACGGGTCGATAAATAATTGCATTCGGATACGTAACAAATGCCGCGGGTTGCCAAGAAGACGCGAGCTCGCGGCTGTCAATCGACACCGATGATAACGTTTTAGTCGAAACAGTAGCCATTTGTCTCTTACTTAGAAATATATGGTCGAAATTTGTTGCAACCTGGAATGTATCATTGTGCTTCTTATGAATACTACTTCTGCAATATTCGAACCGTTACAGCGTGCAGTGTTTTAACGAGGAAGACAATCGTCGAGCGTGCAAACACTGGCAAAGTACGCCATAAAACGGTTGAATTACGAAGAAACGAGCGTTGTGCATCTTTCGCGAGCGTCGATTAGCCCCGGCAGTAAAGCACCTTCACGACACGACACGTTGTAAAATTTATCAGTCGGCATCTTAATCGCGATAACGCTTCACCGGCACGCCAATTAACCGCTGCTATAAATCGCATCTTCCTTGTTCGCCTCTCAGAACCAAGATGCCTCAGCGTTTGACCCACATTCGCTCGAACGAAATATTTCGAAGATACATCTGGGATTCTTGGATTCTAGATAATGCACGAATTTTATCGAAACTTTTGTCGATACATTCGAAACAATGTCTGAATTTTGTAATAAATTGCAAATCTTAAATTGTTGATTCATCCTTGACACGACTGGGAATTTTTAATTGATTGTAAAATGTAATTATTGCTTTGTTTACTTTCCTTTTATCTTTGTTAATCACCTGATTGCACTGGTAATCCCTAATGACAGCAGAACGCGTTAATTACTTTATTGAGGGGACGAATAAAATGGATATGGAAATATCGTGAAATGGAAAATATAATCTTGATGGAAACGGTAGCAGGTAATTACAGTGTTACACCTTCCTTGGATGCTTATCTATTACGGCCCCCCAAAACTCCATCGGGAACGACGTAGAATGACTAATGGAAAATATGGATGTCAAACAGATAACGATTATTTCCTCGTGACGCAATGGTATACCACGTGTAACAAAAAAAGAAAGAAAAATTATCGACGTTGGGTAACGCTTCCAAGTAACGGAAATGTCCCCGTTGGAAAGCGTCTTTCCCGTTATCGTGGAATGACGAATTTTTTATCTTGCACATCGAGATAAGAGGTGCACGCTCGTCAAGAAATTACGTTTCCCCCGCGATACGTTAATTAACGAGCGCACGAGTTATCGGTAATCGTTTATCGACATTTTTCAACAACAAAACTGAAAGCTTTCGCGACAAGAAAGTATACGAACAATCTAATCAGCAGGGGTGAGTCGTATTGCACAATGTAATTTTTAAACAAAGAATGATGTAACGCATAAAAAATGTTATCTAATTGATAATAATACAAAGACAACCTCCATACGGGCCAAGTGAAAGTTTTAATATTATTTTAGAATATCCTATGATACCTTAACAAGCAATATGGCACACCTTCAACAAAATGTGTCAACACCTGATACAAAGTTGAAGCCCAAGTGTTAACGTATCGAGATAAAAGATACGAGAAGAAAGTAAATCCTCTAATGTACAAATAAAAAATTGTACCACAAGGGTCAAGATAGTCCTGACTCGGCTTATCACCTGACTGTCGAACCTTTTGTCGCTGGAGAGCCGTTCGATATTGAAGGATCGATTCGATCGGTTATCGTGACTTTACCCAAGACATTCTCGCACGACGGACGAGCTTCACGTTTGAAGAGGATCGATCGTTTTACCGCGGGAGATCCTCTCGAACGATTGAAAGCGTCGAATCGATAATCGAACGGTTCAACGATCGGCTATCGATTCGAGATCCATCGCGTTTACCTTGCTTCGTACACGAATAATCCCTCGAGTTGCACGACCACGAGCGACGACGATCATCGCCTGGGAACTTTGACGGAGTTCATGGGCGGGGTCACGTTTTACGAGTCGGGCGTAAAATGGAAGTGTACTGTATGTAGGTTACCGGGTTGGGATCGATACTCGGTGGCACACGAATTAACCGCGGTTCAATGTGTAGGTTTAATATTGTGTAATCAACTCTGACACGATACCGGTTTCGCCTGTGATAAGAACGATTGCAATTCATCGAATGCGCGATAAGACAAAGTAATATTATTTGGCCGAACTCCAGGCTGAATTTTATGGTTAAATCACAGAATAATTAGCAAAAATACAGTAGAAGGTAAAACTTAATATTCGAAAGAAAATTTATGTTTGATATGATATTTTATTTAATTTTCTTCGAATAATTACCATTTCAAAATGTAATTTTGAACAATTTTCCATAGAATGCAAATGAATAACTCTTCTGTAAAGAGCCAACTCGTCACGCGTTTAATCCTGTAAAAATTTTATTTTTGACATCCTTTAAAAATTGTCAAGAATCCTTCGAGGATAATGTAAAAAGTTACGCTTCTTTGGACACGGTCTCGAAGTTGGATTGTTTCGAGCAGATGAATGCCTTGTCGTCAATGGGTTAACGTTTCCAGGATGTTAACCGCGTCTATTCGTATGTAAATGCCGCGTGATGCAACGATCAAGATATCTGACGTGCAATTATATTCGTGATAAATAATTGATTGCACAATAGTGTCCCAGCCTGAGTGACAATTTGGCACCCGGTTTGTCGCAGATCCGATCGTTTGGAACCGTCCGGATAAATAAAAACTATTTCGTCTAACATTTTGAGGACATCAATAATAATATAGTATTATTGTAAATACATTTTCCTTAATTATAAATTCCAAGGATATTCTGAGACACTATCATGGCGCTTAAAGTGTTAAGTATCGTTCGGTGAATAATCAGCGTGACTAGCAGAATTGTTTCGAGTTTGCGCAGGTATTTTCATGGAGTATGTTCGAGCCGATAAGGGTACGAATAAGAATTTCAATCTACCTAGTGTTGCGCAGCGCGACGCGTCGACAGGTAATAGATTAACAGCAGGTGACGGTAAACGGTCGAAAGATCAGGAAAATTCTCGTCTATCGTGAAAGCTGGCGCGTGTACTTTCTTACGTCATTCGACGATCAACAAAAGTTCATTTAAATCGATGAGATTTTGTTCCAGGAATTTGATTGAAAAATAGAAAATACACGGTGAGAGCGGTTCTGCGTGATAACGCGGAACGGACGGAGAGGAGACGAATCGCGACAGATGTCCATTTCCACGATGACGCGAGTTTTGTCGATAACGATGCTAACGGGAACAACAATTAGTCCCTTCCTTTCCCCGGCCCGTTTCCAATTAATTCGCGAACGCGTATCAATTAAAAGTAACGAGAGTTTTCGAGACTTTCACGGTTCGATTTGTTACGGTTAATAATTGTCCGAGGTTTACGGGTGTGAATTCCGTCCGGAAGAAAAACATTATCCACTTTTTCGGCAAAAATTGCAATCGGAATTGTCGGCTGTCCGAGGATCCGTCCTCCGCGTTTCCCGGGCATTGGATCCGTTGATCAGCCAATTAATTCTTAATTGGCGAGCCGAACAATTAAAACTCTAATTAGGAGTTACATTGTTGTTTTCGGATTCGATGCGATAAAGTTATTTCTGGCTTTCTGTTTTCGCGCTCGTGGACGTTTGATCGGGTTCAGCGCGTTGTACGTCGCGATTCACGGATCGTTTGTGTTCGGTTTCTCGAAAGGGTTAACGAGTGAGCAGCCTCTCGAAGCAAAAAAAGGCATCGTTCGATCTCGTGGAACGTGAACTTTGTACGAAATAGTAAGAAGAACGAGCCGGTCCGAGATAACCCACGTGGGTTAAGGGTTGCGCGATTCACGATCGATGTTATCACGAAATTGGGATCGTGGGTGCCAGATACCGTCACTGATAACGTTCTCCCGCCGTTCCTCCCTCCAACCTCGTGATATCAGTATCCGGTGGTCCCCCCTCCCACGGCCGTGTAATATCATCGCAATACAACGAACGTTGATCGCGATAGAGTCGTTATACACCGCGATAATCGCGTACGTGCACGCGCGTTAAGTATCGCGATAAAACTCGCCTCGAACGGATAATTTTCACCGCGAGCGATGGATTTTTATTCTACTCGATGCCCGTGAACACGCGACCAATGTATTACACGGTTTAACCTTATTTTTAATTACAAATAAGAAAAATTAATATCTTTTTGTTTTTTTTACAATATAATATAATTTCACATTACATCGTTTGCTATTGGGTTGTCTTCAAAATTATTTATGTCAAACGTATAACTGGCAATATTTGTTTAATTTAAGGTGAAACTTTGGAATTTTCAAGAAAAATAAAAACAATCGAATTCTTATTAGGAAACGGACCAATAAATTTTGTTTAATTTCATACCATATCAGACAAGAGATTACGATCTCATATTGTAACTTGTATTTTATCTGTCTCTGTAAACAGATCAACCTTAATATATTTAAATAAAATTATCGTTGAATTCTGTTTATATTGTGGCGGATTGTACGATTGTATCTGCCAGTCAGGTTAATTATCGCTAATCCCTGATAATATCGCCGGTCTTCCCGATATTTTTAATATTGTTTGACACAGTTAGCTGACAAATACAATTAGCAATTTGTCCATGTAGATTTCATTAGCGTTGGTTATCGCAAAGATGCCAGTTACGTAATGAACCTCGATGCATACGTCAATTATGTGAATAGAGAAATAACGATCCAGAACGTAACGATGTCAATTATCAGTCTTTGTTTCACCGATCAATACAGTGTAACACTTATTTCTTTTTCCTTTTTTCAACAACCTAAAAACGGTAGGATAATTATGCTGATTAATCGTCGTTTGGGAGAATTTGAACAGACCAGCGAGTCATTGCAACAGAGAGTTGATTGATAAAATTTTTTTGTAGCGTTTAGATAAGAAATCGGTCAACAGAAATCAAATTTCAGTGTTACATGGTACCGAGATATTTTAGTTAAAATTACGATAAAACTGTATTCGATGTACATTTTCTATTTCATAATCGTGTACACAAATATTAATATTACAACGAAGAAAATTCTACAAATTAATTCCTGAATTTTAATTGAATAAAAATTTAGCTCTTAGATTAATTTTTTATTCTATTTTACTTCTATTCTGCAACTTCTCTATTATTACTTATTAATGTACGAAACATTTATTTATTAATTTTGTAACTACTTAGTTATCTAATTCATAAAGTGCTGGCTTATAATGATCGTCAAGGACCCAATCAAACACGTAACGCGGCAACGATAACAGAATCGACGAAATTCCATTAATACACTTATCAGCAAAGCGACCCGATACGATTCTTGACGAAAATCCCATTAAATTTCGCGTTTTACGATCGTTTCTGATCTTTTCGCCAGCCATAATTCGCGAAACGGTCGGGACACGATAAGATTCGCAAACTGTTCAAACAGCGTCGAACAACATTAAAACCGCTACGACATTTTTGGGCAATGGATATGTTTGCACGATTCTGACGAAATAACGTGAAATTTTGCGTGAGAACGCGATTGACAAGTACCTGGTACGATTTTATCTGCATCGTGCAAACAACGAACGGGAAAAATCCTTTTCAGGTATAGTAGACGAAGATATGTTAACAAGACTATAAATCAATTAACACTTTTCCTGCCGTTGACGTAGGATATGACACCATTTTATCATTTTCATTCATACGTCTCATAAAGAATTACAGATTCAATTGCGGGTAGGGGCTGACACTTCAAGTTCTATATTATTAAATAAAATTAACACGGTATTATATTATTATGCACAGTAACACGAGAAAAGGTTCATTTGTAAAATCAAACGATTGCACTTGCGGCGTGTCTGACCAGACATAGCCATTTCTACTGTGGCGGTTCAAGTGTTAAGAATGTGGAAGTTTTTCGTACAGAAATGTTCATCAAAATACAATATAATACAATTTTTAATCAAGATAAACACTATTCTAATTAATAACGTCTTATCATATTTGTAGTAATAATTTTTCTATTCTTTCAAAATAAAATCTGAATAATTCTCGCGAATTTAATTGAGGAATCAATATAGTATATTCTGTTAATAACTTTTTACAAAAATTATACTATAAAATTCTCTTTTAAGAGTTCGAAGTATAATAGTATTTGAGACGTACGATCTGTAAGTATTGAAATTTTTATAACAGTCCTCTTTGTAAGGTGTCACGAGGCCGGCCAGGGTAGAGAAAGGTTTCGTTTTAAACTGGACGAGAAGCACCTGGCTGACTATAGCCGATAATGCTTATGCACGAGTTGCTTCGACCACTTTGAACTTGGAGGCTGGTGTAAATCGCATGGAAAACGGGCTACTGGGTCATTCGGCACACTACTAAGCTGCATTCCACGATACACACGTGTGTGTCAACCTGCTTCATCGGAAAATTTTCCTTCGTTTATCCGATCCACTTTTACTTTTATGTGACACGGAGTAAACCGTGCCTTCGCATCCACGCCTATACACACTTCGTTACATGACACCATCTACCATCTTAAATCACGTCGATATTATTATACACGGATAAAAATGAAATTGCATCTTTTTCCAATTTAATTCTCCAAAGGAAAATTTAGACAATTTTCGAATCTTGAAACGAACATTAAGGATACGGACAGCGATATTTGGATAATTTAATAGAATTCCTTTATTGAAATAGCAGTTGACAGATCCATATTAAATAAACTTATCGATTCAGAGACGAAACAGTTACGGTTGCCCGCATTTTTAGATATAACGCTTTCAACCCCATTACACTCGTTAAGGGGGTTAACTGTGCTATGGTAGTTGACCCAGAACCCGACCAATTCCATGGAACGATCAATCCTTACAAACGTTAACGACCTGACCGTTTCAACCAAACAAACACGCTTCTAAACTTAATCAAACTATTGATATTGTCGTGGCACAGGAATAAAGACGGTCATCAAGTAATCTTTGACGAAAATGTTTCTAGAACCGGGCCGAGGTATTGTGATTTCGATCGCGCGTGCCAGAATTCTGGCGATGAAACAGGGCGAAATTGCCAAAACAAACAGACGCACGCATACTAGTGCACAAAAATATTTGCTCGTCGTTAAAAGCATACACGATGTCGCGAAAGTAACAAACTAAACCGAAAGTAAAATATTTTAGAAATAGCATTTTATATTTTACAAAATGATCGAGTAATTATATCTTGCTATTTATTACTTTTTATTTTAAAATAAAAGCTTGTATATCTCGTATAGAAAATCGAAGGGTGTAACGTACGCGTCGAGGTCTGTAATTTAGCAAATTGCACAAAGAAATTTCGCCGGTTTTTCTAAGGCGGCACAAGCTTGAAATTTCGAGGGAAAGAATCCTACACATGTTCCATAAATACGTAAAGGGTATAGATAGGCAAATGCTTTTGAAGGAGAGTGCACGTACACAGGGTGTGTGGGTGTGCGCGAACGAGCGTAAGGTCGTAGTCGAGGGTTAAAATTACGCTGAACTACACAGGGCGGCTCGAGATTCGTTTGGCAAGCCTGTCATTTTCTCGAGAGCCCTTAACGAGCCCTGGCCGTGCCTCGCCCTTTTCGTGCCACCCTCGAAAAATGCAACCCCTCTTGACTGGCCTCGAGATCCAAGGTGAAATAAAAGCTGTTACGCCCGGTAACGAGCTCGAAACAAGCAATAACGTCGCATGGAAATTTATTACGGTAAACATGGCCCCTTATCCGGGTACATCCTCGTTTTTCATTGTGCCGCGGTCGCGTTATAAAATATATATAAGCTCGAAATAATTGCCACTGGTCTCACCCTTCGACGATGCGGTTCGAGACGCGGCCGAGGAAGGGACTTTCAGGCACCCCTTCGAGACCCCTTTCCCTTCATGGCCCCCATTCATTCTTTCGAACGTCAAAGCTTAACCTTTGAGGGATATTAAGATGAAATTTATTGGATTCGTAAATGTTTCAGCAATCAAAAATATCCAAGTGGAAATGGACGTATGCGGTCAGACGTACCGAAATTCTAATTATAGTTGGTTGAAAAATGATAATTTTTAAATATTTGTTTCATATAGTTAGACTAACAGTAGTGCTGTCTATATTTATTTATTATACGATTAGTTCATTTTCAATTTGCTACCTTTTATTGAATATTCATGGAACACTCCTTTATATTGTATTTTAATTACTGTTTCGTGGCATTGCTAGCCTCAGAATTATTCAGAGTTTATCGTCGGTATTCTCTAACAAAACTCGTTACTAATAGCTACCCATACGCAGCTGACACTCGTTAAAACGATTTAATTAAAAACAATTACATATTTACGATGCTCGAGCGAAAGACGCAGAAGTCGATGCGTCAAGTAGAATATTACCGTAACTAATCAGACGCGGCCACTCGTCAACTGGCTATACATCATCGGGACGTACTTGGAACCTGAAAGTTTATGCATTAACGAGTTTCTTTGTTTCATAATCGATTGCATAAAAGGCCGGGCCGCGTCGTTGAGACCCGTTTATCATTTTTAAGAATGAATCTCGTGGAATCAACTAACGAAATTAAGGCAATTGCTGACGAATCATTCGAAATCGATCGTTCGAAACGAGCTGAAACGATTTTTTTTTATTTTTGCAAACAATACCGGTTGGCCTATATAAAACCAAGGCAGATACCCCTTCTGCGCTTGGCTTCGTTGTATTGGATTCTGCGAATCAATAAACCTGGCTTGCGTCACACGACCATGCTGATCCTAATGCAACTCGGTTGCAACCAGCGTTTAAACGCTTCTATAGCAAAACAAGAGAATCTTCAGCTCAATTGTGCACGTGATTTTTCACTAGCAATCACGATTTCATTTGTTTAGGTATCAATTGTCAATTGCGACAGAAATGAAATACACACTGTTGCTATTCACATAATGTTATAGTTGCTAATTCCCAATTTGTCCACATTTTCATTTCTGATAAATAAATTAATAATTTCAAGACACTTCATTGTTTACTTTTCGAAAATAAAATATAATTCTCTTTGATGACCTCAATAAATTTGTCTCTCTTCCGTCGCCATCGAGGCTCTTAGGTGATCGAATTCCTGAACAGCAAACAAGACACAAACATTTTCCAACATTTTGTTGTTTCAGACATTCGAATAAATTTATTCAGGCACCCCGTCGACGGAATAATATTTCTTTAAAAAACGATGGAATTTTTGTGCGACACCCGCGAAGCCGCGCCGTGTACACCGCGATGGAAAAATGAAAATTTTCGTGGGAGCCGGCGCAGGATCGAAGCAACGAGAAATTAAACGATCGAATAAGATATGAGGAAACGTGACGGTTCGCAGAAAGGTCGCGACATGCCACGGGCAATATTTAAGAATTGCGAGTGTTTTGTCGTGAGAAAGCATAGCCGCGCGGAGGGGAAAACGATATGTCAAACGAAGCCGTCCGCTGAGGTCACGGATGATGAATACTGAAAAAGAAGCATTATTACCAAATGTCACTGCTTTCTCCGTCAACCTCAACGAGCCTTGACGATCAAACAAAGAACTTTCCCTTCGTCAAGTTTCTTTAGAACCGTTTGCAAAGCGTATCGCTCTGTCTGATTAATGAAGCACTTGAAATTCAATACGGGGAACAATCGCGAAGAAACTCACGAACAACGATTCGGCTCGCAGCCACCACCGTATGGGCGCTTTTGATCAATGATCAAGGGGAAGTGTCCAGTTGAGAGTAAAAATTATGCAAGTAACCGCTGAGTGTAACGGCAAGTGGACGTCTTCAATTGACAACAGTCGTCTTAAGCAAATGAATGTGACTCTTAAGATCGAAACTTTCCTGAACGAGACGTTTAACGGAAAATTATAAATAACGAAGCGGTGTGATCGACAGGGTTTCAATTAACCCAATTTTAGTACGCACGCAAGGTTAGGTAGCTTCGTTACAGGCTTCAGTTCATCTGGAAATGATTACGACGCTCGATTTAGCTTCGAAAATACTAATAATAGGATTTATTTAAAACAATTACGTATGGAGTTTATTTGTTCGAGGAGAAGACAGAAATCTGTCAAACCGTGAAATTTACTTATTTATCCGTCGAATATGTAAACGGAAACACCTGACTGCGAGTTAATGTTTCTCGCGTTTGAACCGCGAACCTGTCGCGAGTGTCGCAAGACAAGAGGGTTAACAGCGCATAATTTGCAACAAAAAGCGCCAACCTTTTGCGCCGATGTTTGTCTGGTTCCTTGCGACGAGACGGTTTGTTGTTCTTTGTTCAGTTTCAACAAACAGCACGGAGAATACGAGCCGAGTTTTGGCCTCGCGTCGCTTTTAATTAACGCTACATCTCGACAAAAGGCACGCATTATTACGACGACTAGATATTTATTTCAACAGAATGTTTAGGTCTTTTTCGTGACACGCGTTGTACGCGAATGGAAAATTGATTGCTCGTGGAACGAGGTTCTAATTGGTACATCAACGCGCTAAATCAAAGTGCAATGTAATCAAAGATTCTGGTCAGTTTATGTTATTTGTATTGTATTATTGCTGATACTATTTTTTATTTGGAAGAAGGGAAAGAGGAAAGCTTAACCGATGAAAATTCGACTTTTCTTTGGTTCCCTCGTAAAACGTGTCTGCACGGGGGTTGTTTGATAGCCTAGTAAACGCCGAATGTGCCAGGAAAATTTATTTCGACCACGGGGTTGGATGAATTGTAGCGCCAGCGTGAAACCCATTCCCTTTTTTTCCTCTGGCTGGGAAAATCGTGTTTCCTATTTTCACGCTTTTCCACGCTCGCTTCTTCGCGGCAGTTCACGCGGAAAAAAAAGCCCCCGGTCGAGATTGAATTTCCATTATAATTGAGATTGGTTAACAGGAAAGAACAAATAACGAATAAAATGGTCAATTTCGTTGGCACAAAGCGAATCTTGACTTCGATTCGGTGAATCAACATCGGTAAGGGAAAAGAAACGGCAAAGACTAACATGTTTAATGAAAATCGTTTTCCAATGAACGATCGAACGGAAACGTTTGAATCGTCGCTGCATAGAAAACGATTCGAACAAGAGGGAAGAGGCGGGGGAACAAACAACGTTTTTTAGCGTACGCGTTTTTTGTTCTGGGACCGAAAACAACAGGGTCAGCTAGCGAGAAATGGAACGATCTTTTTCTGGGATTTAATTGAAACATGTTTCGCAGAAACTACTGTCGAGCTTGACTATGGCGAATTGCTTTCCCTCTATTTCACGGTTCCTTGTTTCGATCCATTCTCTGCTAAACGCGGCTTTCGAGAAGAGAGACGATGAAAAACGTACTCTATTTCCTCTTTTCTCCATAAATAACCTAACCCTAACCCTTGAACTTTGGATTTGAGATTCATGAAATGTAATAGAATTTATTAAAGAAAAAAAAAATAGTATTTTGGTCATGGTTAATCATGTCGAAACGCACATGCAATCTCCAATAATCGCTTTTCCGGCGCGTTCGTGCCGTTACAATAATGGAAAGGGTCCGCGGGGCGAGAGAATCGTCGCACGATAATTAACAGAGGACACTAATTACGAAAGAGGCGTGGAGTTCGCTGCTGCGTACCGAGCACGATTGATTTTATACCCAACTAAACCCGTCCTCTAACCCCTTGCCACCCACCCCCGTAAGCCCCTTTCGCGTCTCCTTTTTCCACCCTGGTTACGTTTAATCTCTCCTTCGTCGCGGAGAAATGTCGGAGGCAGAATTTATTACCGGCTGAAATATTACTCAGTTTTCAATAACCGTATATTAATTTTCGACTCGGCGCAACGTTAGACGATCTTGTTAATTAACAACCTATTTTTCAACCCTTTATCAATGGTGACTTTTGAACGATTCGATTTGACGCATAATGTGTGACATGGAGTTAAAAGAATTTTTTTGAAGAAACTAATAAATTTTGTAAAGTTCTTTACTTTATTAGATACGTTTTAAAATAAATTTACCAAAATTTCATAAAGACCTGAAGAAGCTATTGAAATTTTTTAAATACCTTGAACAAAGCAACCTTTCCATCACATTTCATACAGTTGACTGTGAGTGTTATGAGAAATTTATATGTAAAATGATTTTCAAGTAAAAATAAAATATAGACAGCTGTCGTGGCTCGAAAGAATGAATCATTGTTTAAAACACTTGAACAATTAAACATTTCAATCATTTGTGCTCGATCAATATTGAACAAACGTTCATAAATACACACGGCGAAGAACCAACATAATTTAAATAATTTGCCTTACGTGCATAAATACTTTATTTACAAATTTTTCATTGAACAGGAAACGATAGGCGCTTCGAAGCTCTTTCCGCGTTCAATTTCTAAACTTATTTCGAGTAACCCGTAAAGAGCACCCTTTTCACCCTTGCAAAGACAACGATCGGCGACGAGGGACAGGGTAAGGGGTGGTTTTCGGTGGCCAGATCGAGGCCGGCGTGTTTGCACGGGCCTCGAAAAGCTTTATTTGCCGAGCGAGATTTTCCAATTAAACCGTGATTAATCCACGGGACGAATGCTTAGGGCCGAATGTTTACGGCACGAGGGAAATAAGTTGCTGGTACACGGGGTCGAAAATCGATACACCCCTGGTGTGACCAGGGGGTGAAGGAGGGCGAGAGGGTGCACAGGAATCGACGATAATCCGATTTCGATGGACGGCACGAGTTGGATAATTCGTTTGCCTCGTGCCACTCGAGGGAGGAGAGGACCGAATGCACCCTCCCACACTCTATCCTTCCCCCCCGACCCACCCCTCTCTTTCGTTTCGCTCTATCATCGATGGGACTATTGAATTCCGTTTTCCTCGATTCGCGTGACTCGAATCGCGAAAAAATTCGAATCAACCCTCGGTAAAATAGCGATCGACATCGTTCTCGAGCGATTTCCACGAAATGTTCGTCGATAAAATTGTTTGCCCGGAACGATTGTTTGTATCGTTGCGATTTTTAACGATTACAAACGACGGCTAATTAAACGGGACGACAATCAAATCGGGCTCGTGGCTTTTATTTAAACTGCTTCGATATCTTTCGTTTTTTCCTCCAGGGGAGAGACGAGCCGAATGACGCGGAGGTGGATCGTTTCCTGAAATAACTTTATTGTTCGACGGAAATATACGAACGATTTCGAAACCGAACCGCATGAAAATATAACGGGATTCAGCGTTCAATGTATCTTTTTATGTCCAATGGATGTATGTATAGAATGCAAACGTCAAGATTATTTTTATAAAAGGATACAATGTAGATGAATCTTTAACCCTTTGCATACAGACTCTGATCTATTTTTGTAAAAACCAGAGAAGGAAAAGGTTATTAATTTTTTCAACTTATTGATTTTTATATCATTATTGTTTTAATAATTCAGAATACTAGTTGTGTAGTCTCCACTATTGTTTTTTTTTAGAAGAACTCTAAGTTTTTAATTTACCCCATATTAAAGAGAGTTAATTAATAAACTGAACATTTATTAGATGCATCATTTATTACGTTATTTTTAAAATAAAGAATAGGTAAGGATATTAAACAGAGCACACTATCGAAAAAAGTACGACGTCGTAAATGAAACTCATATTTCATATGCATCGATATGTGTAACAGTCATGGGAATTACGACGTAAACAAGAACAAAGTTTACACCCCGATTTTTACAGCCAATTAATCTATCAACTGGTTTGAATTAATTAATTCGTTGAACGCGACTCACTCGCCGATGCATCACGCCATCTCGGGTAGTGTCTGCGACCTTGCTATTATTATCGCGCTATTTTCGTATAAGCCAATATATATACCCCGCGGCCGATCCGGTGCAGTAATTAAATAAACGAAATCCGTGCTACGTTTTGACCCAGTAAACCTTCGCCTAATTCGTTGATCTTGTTCGAGATCGTGAATTGTTGACGCGTCGCCGTCGTGCCAGAACGAAAATCGGTCGACCATTTTCGCGATAGGAAAAGCGTCGCGAACGATGCTCGCGACCTTAATGTAATTTGTCGTAATAGTTGTGTTTGTTCAATGTAACGACTCCGAAGACTGAGTCACTCTGGTTTGCTCTAGATCGTTCTAGTCACGATCACCTTGGGGAAGAAAACGAAACCTGGTGACGTCCTCGACGGCAAAAAATGCAATTTTCAAATCGTCATTAAATCTAATAACGATCGATCAACCGTTAAACGAGACCGAATTCCATCAACGAAACGACTTTTCTTGGATTATTACCATTCGATTACTTTACTAGTTCCTCTATGGCGCCATAAACATTTTCCTTGTAACACAAAATTTGTGCTTTTTAAAATAAAATATTTGGAGGGCAAAGGGTTAGTGATAGAATTAAATTATATTAAAGACTTTCTGGGAAGAAGAGAAAATATATCTGAAAAATTAGTTTTCAGAAATTCGGACTACCGTGGATTACAAATATAGAAAATGAAATTGAACTTGATCTCATTCCTGCTCAGTAGGATACTTCCTTCATCGTAAAGGTTCAGCTTCAATTGGATCGATAATCGCGCTTGTAAATACACGATCGAGCTCTGTTCTTCATCGACATGTCACCTACGTACATACGTGCCTCGAGCACCCAAACCGATTATAGATCGCATTCTTTCCTACACGTCACTGTTCTAATTTCGTACATAGATCCACGGGAACACGTGTCGTCAATACTGAACCGATCACGTAACGTCACTCTTGTCAGAGAAACGATATCCAATAAAGCAGAATTCTAAGAAAAACTCTATCTTTGAAAAACTTAATTAAACAATTTTATACACGAAACATCGACTTTATTAAATTTAAAATTTTTTTACTAGATTTTTTTATATAAACAAAAATTTGGGGATATAAACTTTGTCTCGTGTTTAAATACCTATCAAGAATAGCCTTAATCACAATTTTACTTATTTAAATAGTCCATATTATTATTTTAAACGATATGTTTGAACAAAACGATTTCGTAACTTTTAAATTTCAATCTAATTCGCGGTCTCGAGGTAGCGCGGCGCGCAAGTATCGAATCAACGATATATCGATCGATAGGGCGCTGCGATCGTCGAAGCGACCAATCAGGTGCAGTCATTGCATTGCAGCGCGGGAATAATGTCGGATCGGTCGGTTCGCGTAACGCGTCAGAAATTGTGTTGCTCGTATAAATTATCCATAGTGACGTGAACGATAAAGAACGGGTTTTAATTAGTGTCCACGTAGTTCGGTAAAGAAACATCTAGATAGTGGTGGAAGTTCGATACTCACGTGTCTCTGTCAGCCCAGCTAACACACTATTCTCGTTCCCTGGATGGAGCACGAAAGCTCCAGAAGTCGAAGTCGGTGGAAGATCACTAGTTCCGTAACACCCTTGGAATATCCAAACTCGTCAGCTCTCCTACAAAGGTATTTCACCAAATATTTCCCCGTTTTTCTTACCACACTGGTCCTCAGCTTCGTAAAAAAGAAGAAAAAAAAAGAACAAGCTTCGTGTCACTCGCGTTAGGTAATTCTCACTCCGACTCGCGTTACGTCGAAAATAGGTTATGGCGGCTCCGTTTCGCCAGCCGTGTTACGCACGTATAAAAGTAAAAAAAGAAAGACGCGAACGTCTCGCGGAAGGGAAAAGATGTAACTGTGTCTTTTATTTTGTACGTCCCGTTGCTACTTGTCGCAACGACGTTCGCAGTGTGTCGTGTCAGTTCTCGAACGGAGCACCGAGGAAAAGAAACTCGTCCTTTGCGCGCACGCGTTACTGCACACACTCACACGGTATACATGTATATATATTTACCGCAGCTTAGTACATATATATACACGTATATATATATATATATATATATATAAAACGCGTGTGTCCCTGTAATGTCCTTCGTTTCGTGAGCAAACGTTTTTTTTCGGTTTTTTTTTTTAAACTGTCCACGTTTTACGAATTCACACGAACCATCACTCGCGAGTGCCGCTGCGAGACTGAAACGCGGGGAAACATGTGCGGCCTCTTACATATTGCGCCGCATTACGGGGGGACGGCGCGGAGTAGTGGGGGATGTCACAGATGAACCGGTGGTGGGGGATGTATCCCACTCCTGTGGGACCGCGGTAGGGGTAAAACTGGCAAGGACGCGAGACCTCGACGTGTCGCGAAGTGCTCGACGTATTACTTTTTTCCTAGCACTTGTGCTTGCTTTTCACCGACCACGTTGATAACGGAAGTTATCGAAAGCCACTTATCGTCAAATCCGGAATTGCTCGAGAAAGAATAAAATAAAACAAAACGAATTTCGATTGATGTTCTCTTGCACCGCGATGCACTGCGGACTTTGCGAAAGCTTGTTCTTTTTTTTCTTGAAGTTATATACGAAATTTAGTTTCCTGACATATTGATATTTACGTGATATATAATGAAAATGTTGGGAATAGATTCGAAGTTTGCATTGAATCTATGCTTTGAACTTTACATTGATCGCCACAGTAGAAATGGTCAGTATCTAACGCGACATAGTATTTATAATACATTGGAGAAAGTAGAGTTTCATTTAATGACATAAAAGTGTCGCGAATTACCACCTATGGTATATCAATTTATAGTTTAAGGTTTGATAAAAATGATTATATCTTTAATCAAAATTTGCTCATTTTTTATTAAAACATAGAAAGATGTCCATAGTGGAAACGGACATGCGTGGCAAGACACACTAAAATCTCAATGTTAAGGATACGATCGATTAATCTTTTAATTTGGCACCTTGCTTCTTATCTAATACTAACGTTATTCCCAATTTATTATTCGGTTATAAGAAATTTCATAATCCGATCAGCGCAGACCACCGTGTTAGTCAACGTGCTAATTATTAATAGGTTCACGTTCAGGTATACATATCCTGTGTTGACTAAAGTTCGACTTACGCTCCGCAGTCCGCCTGTTAAAGAATTAAAAGTTTCGAGTGTGTCTTACTACATACGTCCGTTTTCACTGCGCCAGTGAACGTGTTAATCGCGTCTCGATCAGGTAACCTTGATTCACTTATACGAGCCAGCAGCCAAACGCGCAGGAAGTTCACTATCTAAAGACGATCGCGACAAATCGCATGGTAGATTCGTATCGTGACTTCCGCGATGAGGTAAGACCGACGAGGTGTAATCACGATCGTGGAACGGACGGCTATGATTCGGGGAGGAATTCATAATTTTTCTTTTCCACCCGTTTAACCGAGGGGGAAAAAGTTTCCGTCGCGAGGGGGGAGGGAGGAGCAATTTGCAAATCGTCCTGACGGATTCGACGAGCGATCGATTCGCGACACGAAATTATTCGATCAAACTTTTATTCTACGTCGCTCCTCGAATATGATGTTTTATTTCCGATCGCTTATTTTTGTTCGATAGCCCGCGGCGAGGCATCGTTGTTTCGCTCATTAATTATTCAGATTCGCGACTCTGAAGTTCGATTCGAGCGGTAAACTCGTATAATTTGCTGTTTACTAATTTCGCGTTACATTCCATTGTTTTTTAAAGCGTACATTAAATAGGATCGATTTACGAGATATTCGGTGGACGAAATTATGCATTCGATTGTCCGGGAGTTCGCAAGATTTTTGAGGTTTTTTTTTTTAGAAATAACGCGTTGGCTGTCAAAGAAGAAACGCGACGCACTGCAGTATGATTCATTGCCAGGACTGTCATGACGAATAATATGAATATCGTCTTCGAAATTCTCTCGGTTTTAAAAAATTCGGTGACACTGCAAGGGAATATTACTGAAATGAAAACGTCCCGTTACGCAACGCGGCAAAGATCGTGCGGGCATAAAACGATTATGTAAACTTACAATAAATACGTCGAAGTTTTAGAAATGAAAAAAAGAAAACATACACATCTAGCAACGCTATTAATCCGTAATAAAAATGGCACGATATAAAATGGCTGCAATCTAATCGTCCTCTTCTATTTCTATCCATTAAAAATTGGTCATTTTTGAACGCAGGTTAAATGAAACTCTCAAACGTAATTGTATCGTTAATCACCTCGTAATAGTATTATGGAAGTTGTAAATTATAAAATGGAAAGCGTAAATTCGAAAATTGGTTAATCGTCTTCTTAGCGATTAAACTTTCAGTACTACGTATATCCATTTCTACTGCGCTAATTAACGTGTAATTAGGTTAACCGTTACAGCGGAAATGGTCGTACGTAGTAAGACACTTTGCAATTGCGATTACTCAGGATACTATCGCTCGATTTTAAAATTTATGTTTTCCATATGCTGCTTTGCATAAATAGTAGATATAGTATTAAATTCATGGCTGCATTCGCGACCTTCGTATTTCTATCTTTATACAAATATTTATTACTCGACAAAGAACAACTGATACCGTTGTGTAATCATTTTTATGCGTCTCTGTATTATTCCCTTTCAAACAGAAAATCTGTAGATTAATTTTGATAGAGTTAAATCTGATCCCATCGCGGTACTTAAGGGTTGAATTCCTGACGTCTAACATCGATGATCGTGTTACAAACGCTCGACGCGATATTTTCCTCGGCCTGGGAGTATTTTTATCGAATCACACGGTCACCGTGTGTCTTTTCAAACATCCCCTTCGTGTTTGTCATTCAAGGTATCAAATAAAATGTGTCACGCGTACAAAAGCGGGCAGCACGCACGGGCGCGCACCGGGTCCCAAGTACGCGGAAAGTTCAACAGGAAGGGAACATCAGCGTGTGTGCAGAAACGCATTACGCCCTTCCCGCCCAGCCCTCCGTCGTTCTTTCTTTCACGCGTGCCTTTTAAAAGGTCCTGTAAAAAACCGGTAAATAAAGGCCACGGCGAGTCTCGGTGTCCGTCAACTCGTTTCTGGATCGTTTAACGACTGCGGCGTTATCCGTGGCTTCTGCCGTCTTACACGCCCCCCCTTTCCTCGCCCGCCCCCCGTCTCGTCGTCGTTGAAAACTTTTCTCCTCCCCTTTCATCCCAACCCTTCTGTTCGACGCTCCATTGAATTCGGTTTCGTTTCTTCTCGACGCGATATCGATCGCGTTTTGTTTCTCTCCTTCTTATCGCTTCCTCATCTTCCCTTATCAATTTTTTTCTCTTCCCGCCAACATCGTCGTCGCTTCCCCCCCCGTTTACATACACCTTCCGCTTTCACGCTTTCTATGCTGTTGACTTTCCAGTTACTCGTATTTACGGATTTTATCTCTTATCGCGCGATTTTATTTGCGATCGCTGTTTGCCTTTGTCTTCGTTTCTTGTTCCCTTTCGCCATTGTGCCTCGGTACCGAAATTATATTTTCTTCGCGCTTTATAATTTTACCATTTCGTACATTTCTCTCGATAACGAAAGGGTTCAATCTTAACACCGTCGAAACCGCTCAAAATCGCTCCGATTTCCGAGCACGTGTCGCCCGCCGTATAAATACGCGTGCAGCCAGGAGCCCGCCACGTTTTTTTATAGCTTCATATTTTAACCTTTCCGTGCCCCTTGGCCCCGCCCTTCCGGTCTACGAGCGGCTCCTGGTGCCCTCGGACTCTTCGCCCGTTCCAGCTCTCGCTCGGTTTTCCTTTCCTTTGTTGCATCAGTAAACGGGTTAGCCAATTTTTCTGGCGCAGGAAGCAGGAACGTGAGAGAAGCACTGGAATAAGAATGTGCATAGTTCGGGATGGTGGCGGTGGCGCGGGGACGGACACGGTTAGGTGTGCAACTTTAACGTACAATAACCACGTGAACATGCAGCAGGTACATACGGTTACGCATACGTGGACGACGCTCACGTGTGCGTGTGTGTGTATTTACGTGTCGTGCATATTGTTCGAGCAGGTTTTTCGACCGAGATTAAGAGCAAGCACGTAGCTCTGTACACGAGTCCCGGCTAAGTATGCCAAGGATTACCGGTATGAACTTTTACGCACTGCCTACGAATGCAATGATCCGATAAGACGTGTCGAGAGCAGGAAACCGGTGTTACACCGTTACGATATGTCAGGCGACAAATTAACGGGGATAGTTTGAAAATTGTCGCTGCCAGGCCGGAAATTGAACAGGGTTTCCTCCTCGATGTAATCATCAAATCTCACTACAAATAAAAATTCGTTAAATAAATTAGAGTATTCTTGAAAATTTCATTTTCTAATTGATCTATTTGTAATCGATAGATCGTGGCACGGTATTCGTTTAAGGGTCAACGTCCTACGGTATCCTCTTTCCGTTCCCTCAGCTTTTTGCTCGGAATACGAAATGATTTTTTTCCCCCGGCCTTCTTTACGGCCGCGTTAATTGCTCGTTATTGCACGAGCAAACGTTCGCTGGAAACGGAAAAATTCGTTTCCTTGATGAAACAGCGAGACGCGTGAAAGAAACGGAAACAATTTGTTCCTGGTTGCAACGATTATTTTCACCTTGAGCACGTCGGGCTTAATTAATCGACGATACCCTTTTGTTTCCGTTCGAGGCGCGATCACGCAGAAACGAGTCCCGTTAATTAAGAAAACGGAAGCAATCGGGGATTAAAAAAATGCAGCGTCGAATCGTTTTCTCGTATAATAAACAGATCGACGGAAACGACCGCGCAGCGTCGTGTTTACGAATTACGCGAAATATTAATCGATCCGTTGGGCGCTCGCGTTCACGTGAAATTTACGTGAGAGGCCTGAAATCGGTTTGATAAATCGTGGCTCGATTAACAAGTATCGATAAACCGAGTCAGCGATAATCGCGTTTGTCCTTTGTCGAAGTCGCCTCGTAACGGCGAGTTTCTATTTTCCACGGTCGTGCTTCGTGGTCACGGCCAACCGGCTGAAAACACGTGTATTTGGTATTCGCTTTGCTCGCCTGTCATTTTACGTAACGAGCTAACGTTCCTCCGGTATACTGTTTTCCGACTGACCTCGCCAACGAAACTTAACAAATTGCAAACAATTCGTGGGACATCAACAACGTAAACCGGTTCATTTCATTGTCTTCTTCTATTTGTCACATAATTTTCAATACACTGGCTGTTTATTATTTTCCCAACGTCAAAGAGGCTTCCTCTTAAAAATATATTCGAAACGAAATTTCTATTTCAAGTCCAGCGTAGAGTTTCCAAAAACATCGCAGAGATATTGAATGGTACCCGACAATCGTTCATCGCGTGAACCGATCGATCGTAATCGATATCGGGCGGGGATCGTTCGAAAACAAGCAGCTTGTCTCGAGATATCATTTCTCAAACGGAGGTAAAAAATGAATTCGCAACGCAAAATCCTCCGCTCTTTCGCGAAAACGTGAGACGAGATAAAAATACATTTGCGAAAATTCGTACCGAGGAACGAGCCACGGTGTTGCTCGATCGAGCAAAGTCAAATATTTGCGCCGGAACAGTACCAGCCAGAACGAGCGCAATTGCGTAAAATACGCACGGTGAATTGGTGTGTCTCTTGTACAGCTTTCCGAAATTACCCGTCGAAAACGCGACGAAAAATAGAACATGATCTAAAGGAGATGGCATCTCTCGAGGATTTTTCGCGGCAACGATTCCAATTCGTTGTTTCTGCGCATCTCGCGATTCTCGATCCCATCGGCCACCTGATAAGATTATATCGTGCAACGACCAATGTTATCGAGTTTATATCGTTTATATCTTTTTAACTGTGTACACCTTTATTTATGCAAGAGATACATGAACATTTCGAATTGAATATTTAAAAATAAAAGCGAATTCTTCTCAATTCTCTGCTTGCGTTCTTCAGGACTCTGAGGACGCACTGAAATCGATGTGAATTGCATTTGGGGTCATAAAACTTGAAGTTTTTCCATTTTTTTAAATGAAAGGAAAATTTTTCCCAACGTTTTGCTTTTTTCTTACTTTTATGTAAAATACAGGATAATACGAAAACAAATATTTTGCATGAATGTCAGCGGCCTAATTATCATCAATCGCGAGATAAAATTGATAAAACTAGCAACGAAAGCAAACACAGCTATTGAAGAAACATTTCCACGTGGCGTTCGCGAAAATCATATCAACCTTACTTAAACGACATTAATCATTGGTGATCGATCAATGGCTATCTTATCACTAGCTTCTGTTCTTCGTATCGGTCCAAGAAATCGAATGAGTTTGATGTGTTTCTTTTTCTCTATACACTCGGTTTCACAACAGTGTACTCACGGTATCTTTGTAGAAACTTATCTTTCGTATAAAATGTCGTAAACGAATCGAAATTATATACAGAACATTGTTACGCATTTATTTAATAATTAGTCCAATTTCCTCTCTGATCAATTATGATTTCGCAACGTTTTGTCAAGTGTTCCGTCGTTGTTTCAATATTTGATCATTTAATCAATGCCTTTTAATTTTGAATAGTTCTTATAAATTATTTTCACATTATGCAAAATGTATGTAATTTAGAGGGACAGGATCTTCTTGGTTCTGCATGTCGACAGTTTTGCATCCTGTTACGGCAAGATGTGTTAATTAAGAGAAAATTCGTGTACAATTCGTGTTCGAGTTAAATAAAATCGTGACTTGATGGAAGATTCTTCTTTTACCGTCGTCACGACGTTAGTCTTCGGCGTAGAACGAATCGTGAGCTCATCCTCTCGAGACAAGTTAATTATTCGGCAGTCAATTATTCAATTCCCTCGGTTAATCTAAATTCGGGTTAATCGAAATGTTTACACGTAAACCTTGTTAAAATTCGATCGATGTATCATTCGAATAGGGAAATATATTTTTATTAATGGATGTTGTCAAATGTTTCGAATATTTTTGTATACCAAACAAAAATGATTTATTTCGAGCCGTTAAGATTTTATTTAAGATTTTAATTTTTTAAGTATTTATTAAAGGAAAAACTGTCTTTTGCAAGTATGTCAATGAACCGTTGCATCAGAATTGTCATAGTGCACGCTTCATTACTCGAAAGTTTTATCAGGAAAATGCAGGTTCAAAGAAAAGGACAACATTCTGCACGCGCTTCCATGTTGATTTATTACATCCTAATTTAAAATTAAAAAACGTGGTTGAATTTTTCCTCTTCAAACACAAAAATTTTCCACGGTATTTGATAGCCGCCATGAGTCATTTCCTTGCATCCTTACTCGACTGTCATTAAATAACGCCGTATATCTTTCACAAGTAAAGTGAAAACATCCATAAATTGAAGTGTGAAGTGCTTAAATTTATGAACTTATTAAAAGCATCCTATAATGCGATAGTTAATTGAAAAATCTGATTGCTAATCGCGTATACGTCCACGGCAAATATTATATTCCATAAATAATATATTTTATGAACGCTATGCACCATAAACGCGAAATTTATATAATTTAGGAATCAAGAAGTATCGTAATTATCTGTTAAGCCGGGTTTATATCAAATTTTCAAGGAAACGGTAATGAAGCGACGAGTCTAGCGCCACACGTGCCTTTCAATTGACAAAAACAGTTGAGTTAATGTTTGTACGGCGGTCGGATCAAATTTGCCGCGTAATTCATTAGGGGAGGGATAGAAGAAGCCTGCCACGATCGTTCACGAAGAAGTTGGATCTAGATTAAGGCGGATCCGCGGCGAACCGAAGCGGAGCGGAGGCAACCGCGTACACGTACGCGAGCGAACCGGTTCACTCGATTTCATTCATTTGCCGGATAATCGTTGTGTTCCTGTTTGCGGCACAGGGACGTACCATCGTGAGTGCACGCACTCAAGGTCTCGGGTTCCGCACTCGACACTCTTTTCCTGCCGCGGAAGTCGAGCTTCCTCCTATCCGTTACTTCCGTCACTCGCAGCTACTCGTTTCCATCCGTCTCCGTTCTTTCTTCGATTTCATTCTCTGACCCATTTGCATCATTATCAAACATTTTTTATTTAAACGGGTTAATATACAATTAATTGGGTTTTTAAAAGTTTTTTTTAAATTTTCTTAAATTCTGTAAATGTGTATTTTGTTGGTATCGCGACAAGTTTAAATTAATTGCGTAATTTTAGTATGATTTGTAAAATCTTGCAATAGAACGAGATACTAAACTTATAATAATAATTCGAGATGGAATTAAAAAGAGGAACGGTTTCTCAATAATTTATACTATCGTCCGCCAAGCCAGTCAACACGTTAATATAATAGCACTTAAATTATGGGCCCTGTTGTGGCATCATTCGAGTGCAAAGGGTAAATCATTGCCTCACGCGAACAATAAACGAGTTCTTTGAGAGGAATTTAAATCACATTTCAACACCGCGATATGCATTGATCGTTGCCGGGTCCATTGTTGACATAACCGGCATTTTTATCATTATATAAATGTTTTCACGTTTACAAGACCGTTTTCTTCACCGTTCGTCGATCATTCGTTACATAAATCTATCGGGGGAACGATAGCGATCGCGTGGACTTCCTATTTCTGTACTTTCTACTCGGGTTCGAGGACGAAAAACGCGCGAAAGAACGCCGCGAAGAACGCAAGACGTCACGAGGCTTGTCTTTAGTCTTGACAAACGTTTTGAAACGATATTTAAATGCGAAAGAAAACGATTGCATTCGATGCAACGATCGATGAAAAATTGTAGCTATTTCGTTCCATTCGATTCGATAGCTGGCTCTGAATAATTCATGATTAATTAAAATGACAAAAGGGCCTGGATATCTACGTTGAAGACACAATACTTCAGAGGGTTTAAGCTTCTTAAAGTATAATATCTCTAGCGAAAGGATTAAACCTTTCATTTGGCATTTATTAAAATAATAAAATAATAATTGGTGATAATATCTTAGCTTACGTTCTGTAAAGAACGATTCAACTTTCCCTTTCAAAAGTGCACCGAATTTTTGTAACTAAATCGTAAGAAACTCGCGAATTTCTGTACTTTTCGTTCGCTTTATGTAATCATTGGCAAGATTTCGCATTATGCATAAGTCGTTCGCCAAAAAGTTGCATCGTCCCGCTTCAATAGCATCGTTCGTTTTCCTACTCGTGTCGTAATAAAGCGACGTTTGAAATGGTAAATAAAAGTACCAACGTCTAGAAAACGTCATTCAATGGAGCAAATATCTTGTTAATCGATTGATTTGATTGCTTGTTAAACCCGGTAATAAAGAACATTTAGCTGGAAGACTGAATCATAAAATACTAACAATTACAACACGGGTACAAACGTTCGGAGCTTTTATTTAGTTTTACTCACTCGAATTCGGCCACCGCTGACCCTATCGTAAGAATTCGTAGCCCAGATAACTATTTGGGTTAACTTACAACTTTTTTGTTAGATAAATTGCTTATCATGCTTTCCGAGCACGTGTATCAGAAGTCGTTGGTAATCCCCGCACGTGTCGCGTATTATCGAAGAAAAGGCGTAATCCTGTAAAATTCAATAAACAAACAGGTGATTCTGATTTTGTCGTCAAAAAGTTAGACGAGAATCATTTTCATTTTTGTGGGGGGTAACTTTTGGCGAACGATGTCGGACGTTTAAGTGAAAGATCTTCGGTTTACCCATTTCCGTAAGCGTATATCGTCCGTCCTCTGACGCAACGATGACCATAAAATTTCCAGGCGTGCACGCGCGATCCGCTTCGCTCGGCCACGGCCATCGCGAGACCTTACGCGAGCAAGCTTACGCGCATGTGTACACGATGGAACGTTAATGTCCATTGTTCTCGATCGCTGGCTTTTACGGCTTCTTTCGCGAGAAACCCGCGATCGAATCGGATTCGGTCAACAAGGGTACCTTTTTAATACATTCGTTACCGTAAGTGCCATCTGAAAATTTCAGTATTTCGCGTTACAGTATTTCACGCCAATTAAAAGCTAGAAATAGTACGATAGTACTCACTATTTATTCTTATTTTGCAGTTTCATTCCAAGTTAGTTTATAAAGTATACTGATGTTCAATTACATTCGATCATGGTACTTTCACACCATGTGACATTCAAATTTTTACAAACGTTCATGTTCGTTAAGTTAATTAAATTTCAAGCTGTGGAGTTAAATAAAAATTCTGTCAGTCCCCGGTTACTGACGATGAACTTTAAGTCCAGGCAACGTCAGTTTTAAGTTGATAAAAAAGGAAAAATATGCGCAGATATAAATTTTAATGTTGAAACATTGTAGCAAACGCGGCAATGATTTACGTTTCATGGTCAATTTCAAAACGTAAAGAACTGTTTCAAAGTTCGTTTTCAAAGAACGATGAATTTTCTTTTGCTACACACGCGACGTATTGGATTGTAAATTACGACTGTTCTGGAAAACGTTGCGATAAGTTAATTAATGATCTATTAGCAAGCGTGCAAACGCCACGAATGCAATGAGCGAACGTTTTTTTTTATGTTTTCTCTGTTTTTTGTCCCTCTCTCCGTCGCAAGAGTCTTTATGTGGCTAATTACTGGCCTGGAAACGGTATTTCTTCCTCATTAATATTTCTTCTGGCTTCGTAATTCCTCGTCTTCGAACGAGCCGAACGATCCACGTTCCCTGCGCTTCCGTGTTCGTCCATTAACCACTCGATCTTTCAGCGTTAATAATTCATTTATTTTTCAAAATATAAACAATCTTGGGTAAAAATCAAGTGAAAATAACGAAAAACTAACGTATCCAGTAACTGCTTTCTATTTTCAAGGATAATCCTAACCTTGTATTCCCAAAGCTTACAAAAGTAGAACAAAGTATTGCAAATCCTACAAAGTTTAAGTGGCGCCACATTGTGCCGGTTCCTTTATTGCCTCAGAGTTAGGGACAATTCGTACTATTCTGTATTTCTTATGAAATTATATTATTGAATCGGTGTCGCATGTGGTCACACCTTATCCATTATGCAAAGGATGGGCACCCTGCTATTTTATGGTTAACACTACGGTCGCTCGATCGAGCCAAATAATGAAATTCCGAAATAACGGTGAAACTTCGCTTTCTAATGGTTTGATTATATTAAATTCGCCATAGAAACATTCTATTTCTATTTATAGGACTAAAAATTACGCAAAGAAATGTATGAATTTTCAATCGTCCTGCCAGGTGTTTCGTGATGCGTTGATTATAGCCATACTGTCACGTGTGTGGGCGATGCCTGAGTTTCCATAGAAATCCATCATCTCTATCATTAAGAATTTTTTCACTTAATCAATCAGAAACGATGGATAATAGAAATAAAGAAATATTGCAAAATAAAATGACTGTCTAATGAAACGTTTAACAGCTTTGATTAGCGAAAGATACTTCGTGGGTCATCGACGGCCCTTTCCACGTGGAATGGCTCAAAAAATGAGGGAACGGTATTCAGAACGCGCGACAAGGTGTACGTCAACGAGAATTTCCACATCTTCGCGGGCAAGACGATGTTGCAAAACCAGAATTCTTGCAATCGTTTTCATCCCACTCGTTAGAGAATCGCGATTTGCATAACAGATTTACACCTAACGACATCTGATATTTCACTCGAACACCACCCGAGCCGAGAAGCTGACTTTTTCTTATTTTTCACTTCGCGCTCTTGAACTTCTCGAAATGTCACCGTGTACGTTGATACACAGGGTGTTTCGTAACGAGCGGATCGCAATCGTTGCGGAAAACTCGCGAGTTATGCTCGTGAACATTTTCATGGGCGTACTTATTAGGCTGGAACGTAGATTCCTTCACCCTAGAAATTTGTAATTTGAACTCGAAGTAAAATTGTCAACTAAATTTATAAAGAATAATTTTTGAAGAAGATTTATTGCCAGATAACTGTAACGTGTTCGAGATACGAACAAGTTGCAAATTAACTGTTGTAAGTGTAATCTAATCTTCAAAGAAATATATTCTAACCTTCTAAGCAGATAATATTGCAAAATTTCTACATTTCTAAGAAATATATTGAAATTTATTATTTTCAAAGATATAAGGCTTGAATTTTGCTAAAAAGTGCAATAAAGAACAACGATTTACAGAATTTCGATCATTAAATTGCAATAACAATTAATATAAAAGGAGCTGAGGCATTAGTCTTGATTTGCACAACCTTTTATCGCTTTCATCTTGTGTTTTTTGGTTATTGATGCGAACACTGGCCTCTCTTGATTAACTCGGCGATAGTGTTTTGGAACATAGATTTCGGTTCATGTATAATTAATGTGTTTCGAGGAGATTGGTCGTTGAAAGGAAGCTGAATGGAACGGCTCGTTCCAGGAATCGATTCGATGGATTTTGGCCGAAAGTGTGCACTCGTGTTGTTCCTTTTCCTTCGATATTTAAGACAATAATAAAAGTTGGTCTCATCCTGGAGCTCTTTGCAAACGAAAGACTCTTCGTCGAAAGTGCTTCGTTGTAAACGTTTTTAATGCAACGCGATGCATTCTGTAATTATTTACGAAACAACACCGACGGATGTTGATACGTACAGTCACGATTTCTGCTTCCCTTTCCTTAATTCCGTTGCGCAATCGTGTTTCCCGTTTTTCGGTTACATGACGATCGCGTAACAAACAACTAATATTTCAAACGACAGCCAACAGCGACCGCGTCTCTTACATAAATTTCAATAATTTCCAAGATTTAAGTGCACCTGTAACAATGTCGCTAAAATACGCAAAGATCCATAATCCTAACATTTCGTTTCGTAACTACGTAATTACGAGTCGTTTCATTTCCATTTCGACTCGTCGAAACCGCAAAATTAATAACAAGTGTTGACAGTCGGGAAAGAAATTCGCCGCTGTTTCCTGTTTTTCTTGGAACGAGGACGACGATGAGTAATTTTCATATAAATGAAAATACACGAGCGCTCGAAATTTTGTAAATAATAAACGTGTAAGTTCGCGTGGTTCGAGCAACGCGACAGATAAGACCGGTCAAGCTTGGAAATAATTAACGAGCATCGTTGGATTATCTCCAAAGGAATTTTCAAGCGTTCGAGAAAGTTTAAAATAAACGAACGATTGTCACTTTCATCGGAGCATTGAAACTTTGCTACCCGGTTATCGCGAATGACTGAGTTTCTGGTCCCTGATAAGGTCAACCGCGCGTTTCTGTGATCCAGATAAAAGGTCAGTCCTCGTCTTCCTACGTATCTACGATTTTATTCTGGAATGTCCGTAAAAATACAATAGGAATCGCTGACTGTTACTCCATTATCGGTTTCCATAAAATAGTACTTTTTCTTCTATGATGCAAACAAGAAGCCGTCTTCGGTGCATCTATGCATTTCTGTATCTTTCTCAAAAGTCATCAGTTTGTTAAAAAAATGATACATTTTTTTTTAAATTTGAGTGTTATTATTGTCCAATAAAATTTAATAACATCGTTTTATTTTCAATCGTTTCATTTTAACGCGCTCGAAATTGCAATTTCGTTTCGGTGCAAAAAGGATAACCCGCTAATACAATTTTCGAGGTAATTAGAGGATCGCGAAGAATAAAGCAAATACCAGTTCAGTTTGCATAACATGAGGATAACTTTTAAAATATTGATTACCTCATACGAACCTTGGAATATTTTCTGCTGCATGTTCGAAGAAGGAACGACACGAAGTATTCATTTTGTACACGTACGAGGAAAATCAGAATTTTATTCACGAATAAACATATTCCGGATATGTTTATTTCGCGTGTGAAATTAATTACAATCGAACAATTTCAGTCTTAAACAATTTATTAATTAGCAATGAACGTATTCATCACGATACTGTCATCGTGTTCTGAATGTTAATTAATTCATCATCAATTAATGATCCTTTAAAGCTCACAGGATAATAAAACGAGTAATTTTCGTAATAAAGTTATTTGAAAATCGCTTGATTTCCATGCTGAAAATTAATTTTACATTCTGTTAAGCATTCAGGAAGGATTATTCGAGCACCACTGACAAAATGTTATAATTTGCTTAATTATCTAAATTTTACACATTTTATCATTTTGAATAACAGAAGCAGACTTTGAACTGAGCTGGTGCTATATTAATTTCAAAAGTGCAAAGTAACAAATTGCAAGTTAATCGATCGTATCCTTAATAATTGACTCGTCTGATCACCGCATGTCCATTTTCACTGCGCCAGTTAACGCGCTAAAGCTCGAACCGAGCGAAGACAACTGCGTACACGATCGAACAGTGAACCGTGAATTCGATTATCGATTCACACGTATGTAATTTACTTATCAGAAAGCAACCCACGCTCCCGAGTCTCGCACGATCAAACCTATTACACGATTCTTGCGTAATGTCGACCTTGATTTTGAATAATTCACCTCAGCGTGTTGGTGTCGTTCGGTATCCATCATTCTTCGCGTTTCCCGTTCAATACTTGAAACTTTGTGGTCAGCCGCGTCAACAGCGCGATTTTTACGTACTTCGATTGCATAAGCGATCGTTGAACGTTGCAACCGACAAATAATTCCAACGAACGTAAATCTTCGTTCGAGTCTTCAAGGTTCCGCTGTAATGGATCTGTACGGCACAAACGGTCGAAACTTTCAGAAACTGACTGCGCCTAATGCACGTCGGATTAATGAAGGCTCGGAAACATCTGTGCAAACCGATGTATCGTCGTCGATGACGCTCATAAATATTCCAAAACGCAGTTGTCAACCTGCGATCGACAAGACTTAATCGCGGTTTTATCGGACGTTAAACCGTAAGTAATCTGAAAACTGCTGCACATGGATCGCATAATAACTTAGAAACTCTCGTATCCTCGTAAAACAACAGTTATGTCACTTCTAGGATTAGCGGTTTCATAATTCTCTATTTTTCTTCATTCACATCTGGAAACATCGAATACTAAGCCTTTCATACATCTGCAATTTTATTAATCCTAGCTTTAATAATTTTCAATTATAAATCATCAAATTTATGACTCTCTTAAGATTCTTGTTTCCAGGGTACAGTACTGTAAATTTTATTGCTGGCTGATTAATGTCTTAGTTCTAAGCTCAAATATTTGCAAATTTTGCAGCATGAATAAAACACAGTTGTATTAGCAATTTGCAGTATGGAAAAGGAGCTTGAAATAACAGGAATATTTAAACAATATTTGCGTTTCCGTTGTTTAAATTAAACTTGTAACGTCAATCGGTGATTCCCATGGCGGAGTATATTTTTCCTCGTCACTGTTCGATTTCTCTTGTCCGTTTTCCTCTTCGCTGGTCGACGATCGTCGGTCTAACCCTGACAATAATCGATCGACGATTGATCGGCCTTCGAGCCGATGAAATATTGCGCGCAACATGCTCGCGTTAGTCCAAGGTCTAATTATTAGTGGGTCAGTCGGCACCAGTGAAACCGTTTTGGTCGACCAAGCACAACTAATCGTCTCGTTCACGCGATTTTTCAACAGCGTACTTCTATTTTCATTCGCTCGCCATTGTTCAACGTCATACGTGACGACGTGTTCGATCCACCTTCGATATTTATTCCTATACAAATATGCTGTCCTCTCTGTGACTTCTCGAGAAAAGAAAAAACCCCATACAAGGTTTTATAAATCATCAATTTACTCCTGTAATAAATCTTTCGAGAAATATGTTGTATTATACGTCGCTTTCGAGATGGATGTGTAGCCGTCAGCGTGTCCCATTATGGAAGCGGTTCACCCCTTAAATCCCTGATTACGGAAGGGTCCAAGGACTCGTGCTTCGGTGGCATTGGGACACAACGTGTTCTGCCACGGTCTGACGATTATTTAACGCAACGGCATAATCGTCGCCGACGTAACGACAGCATAATTTACTATGTTACGTTACAAGCCGTGTGTCCCCTCTACGTCGACGTTGCGAACCGTCGTCCTTGAATTTCTCTTTCCGGCCGTCTAATAAATTCGATTCCACGGACTACACTTCGATGTTTTCATTCGATTAACCCCGCCAATAATCGAGCCGCGTGACACACGCGTCTTCCAGACGAGGGTAAACAGTTAAGGGTATTCGTCTCGGCTTTGCAGCTCGATTAGACGTTATTCTATTTACCGAACGAGAATCGTGTGCAATTTATTTACAAGAAATATTGTGATCTTTCGATTCGGAGGCACAAGGATGATAAACGTGACAGGTACTCCAGCGACGTTGATCTGAATTCAGATTAATGGCAACGCGCGTCAAGCGCACCGCACGATTTTCAAAGATCCGAAACCTCGGGCAGATCCTGAACTTCAACTTGCCCTTGAAACAAGATTGCCAAATGCTGTGACGGAAATTGTCACACGTTTATCACACCTGTTCGTGTGATGTCTGCTATCTCAGGCCTCGGCGGAATATTACCGTGCTAGTTCTAACGATGTGCAATAAAGCGAGGGGCAATGCAATGATGGGACGCCAGGCGCAGTGGAATAGTACCGGTTGTAGTCAGACTGGCGCAGCCAAAATTATTGGAGCCACTTCGCTCGATATATCGTTTCGATACAGTACCTCGAAGCACAGAAGCTTGATATTTACAATGAGACATTTAACGTGAAATTTCGAAATTTTGTAGCCCTCAGTTTATTAAAATATTCCTGCTTCTTAGAATACCTTTTGCCTTAAAGGTGGAAAGGTAATAAACTGTAGAAGTTCGAGGGCAGTAAAGTATTGTTGAACATAAAGATTTCGTCAAATTTGCTATAAGAGTTTGAAGTTTCGAAATTGGAGAATTTACAAATGGAAAGTTCATGCAGTATTTCTGAATATGAAAATTTTAAAATTTTAAAACTTGGATACAGTGCTTCTATCAAGATAATATCGAATATCAAAAGTTTTCTTTCGAACAAGTTCGAGCTGTCTATGTTGTTTATTGATGTTTTGATCGATGGTACCAATTCGGTCTGCTAAAAATATCCACCGACGATTGGTTAATTGTACATATTCTAAAGGAAGCGTAGAACAGGGGTAGGTAGAACGAAACAAAGACAGAACGAGAAGGATCGAGAATGGCCACTGCCAAAACGTCGATGTGGCAATCGTCGCGTTCTTTCGTCCGCTCTGCCAGCTCAGCCTCCCTGCCATCGTTTTAATTTAAGACACCCCTTCAAATGTCACGAATACGCATTCCGTTCTGCGCCGTCTTGTCGTCGGATCGAAAACACACGGTTCCTCATCATCGTTTTCCTCCACCTCGAAGAACTCACCTACTGTGAGTCATTTTCGACGCTGTTATGCAAGTCAAATTGGAAAAATAACAGTTTTCTCGCTTTCCACGCGTTTATATATAACTTTTCACCCTTTGGATAATAATATCCTAGAAAATCCTTCGGTCTAATAAAGGGTGCTTGTAAATTCCATCGGAGACCGATTTGAAATGAAAGTATTTAATAAATAAAATTAGAAAATGAACAAATCGTTTTTACTTATAGTCAAAGGTCCATTTTTGTTCAAATCAATACTGGATTTATAACAAATCAATGTAGAACAATTTGGTAGATTTCACCGTTTCGTTTCTCAGCTGTACAGTGTGCCTGGCAGATGTAAAATGACTCACAACACAGTTTTCATTTTTTACGACTTTGTTGTTGTTTCTGGATGTTGTCCTCTCCAACGTTCTCACCGGAGTGCTCTAAATATTCAAGCCCGACCAAACAAAATCTAAATCTACTTTTAACGACAGGTCAATCTTCCTTGGGTTCTCGTCTATTTTGCAATTTGTCTCTGACCGGCCACGGGCTTGGATTATTTATAAGTTTCTTTCGCAGGAATCTTTGACGATGGTCTTCATTCTCGAACTGTATTAATAGCTGCGTGACTCATTTATGAATGACACTCGAATTTTGTAGAAAATATCATTGCCCTTTCAATAATCGTTACATCAATTGTTATTTAATTGAATGCAACAATCACCGTACAATTAATTAGCAACGAAGCAAATTTTGATTTACGACTGCGATTGTTAAAATTATAATTAGAAGGAAATACCAAGGGACTGACCTTATTATTTGTCCAAGTGTTACATATACGATTTGACTCGAATAATATATTCAAGAAATTAAATTACTTTTACCAGAATATAATATGACTAAATTAAACCTACAAATTGGCGAATTGAGCAACCAGAGCCACTTTTGCGATCATGGTTTCTGTCACTTTGGACAGGTATCCCTATCACCAGGAAGTAACGTTGAAACGATGAGAATCCAGAAAGAAGCCTGGTTAGGTTTCGCAGTAAACAGAGTATCAGTTTCTTGTTTACAAGGTGAACCAATAATTCTCTAAAAATAAAAGACCACGCCACGACCAAGGCTATCATCGTCGATTGATGTACGTACTTACATTCCTGCGGTGCTAAACAAGCTTAACAAACGTACCGGATTACCAGTCACTGATCCTGAAATCAACGACGACCTTGCTTGCTCGCGAATCTCATGCCAATCCGATTTAATCGTGTTTACCCCTTCGGTACTGGAAAATTCGGCTAAGTGAAGAATCACCGTCGCCATTGAATGGATTCGAAATCATCTATAAGGTGACACTACGGGAAAATGTGTTTGCTTCGAGAGACGTCAACCTCGGGATTTACTTTTTGAGTTTATTCGGCTGCATCGAGGGTGATTCGACGTTGAATTTCATAAAATCTCCAGAAACCTCGTAAATATGCTTTACGACGCAGAAACGGGCAGAAATGCTCGAAAATGGCCTCGCGGATGGAGTTTGAACGCGAACCAGCACACGTGCCGAGTAAAGAAGTCGGTCAATCAAAGTCTACTTATAGCAAAAAGCATCCTGTTATTCGATGCAAGCTTTTTGCCCGTATTTCTGCATTTCCGTGACAACTTTTTTCCTCTCGCTATCACATTAATTTTCGATCTTTTATTATAAAAAGATTTCTTCCTATTCCATTTTAATGACAAAACGTGCGCGTACGCGATCATCAATCAAGATGTAAATTACTCTTAAGTAGTAATGGATAAACGATCTAATATTTTCCGGCAGTACTGATAGTTGATTCAACTCTTTCGCCATTCAAAGGCAATATTTTAGTTTCAAACCGAATTTGACGACAATAGTTTGCACCCATGTATCGAGTTAAACAGTTTAATTTGCAGAGGTGCTTAGTGGACATAAATGGTCGTAGCGAAAGACACGAAGAGTGGAGCAGAGCACTGATGATTCAAGTTACGAAAATGGCGGACGGTTGTAAAATGTACCCTTGGTACCACGAGGAAACGTGGTTTTACGAGCGGTTTTCCGCGTCGACCGTCTCGTTTTCCAACAACCCGAAGGCCCATTCACAGCCAGTCGGTCGTCGGTCACTCGGTCGAGCGTGGTATTCCTGGGGTGATACACGACACACACCTTCGCACCGATGGATACGAGGCCTGTCTATTTATAAATGTGGGTCGACGTGGCTGCGCAGCCGGCTCGTTTCGTCATTATTACGAGTCCGCCACGGAAACGGCGGTCCTCGGATTAGCTGCACGCCGGATTAATTGAGATCTCTGGATCGGTAATTGGCCCGACGCCTGAAATAGGCCGATCGAAAGGCTTCTCTTCTTTCTTTCATTTTTCCTCCTTCGTGACGGACATGTTTCTTCTTTTTGCCTCCGCAATTCCTTCAGAACCTTTTAACTTCTGCGCTATACCTTTGCTTAAAACTAAACTGTTTTAGATTGGAAGGTTTAAGGTTTCGTAAAATAAATTCTTGAATTCGAAACCACGAGTTTCATTCGTTCAGAGCTGCTTAAACCTGTTCACCATTAACATTCTACATCAAATGCATTAAACTGCATTATCGTTATCATTGTTGACCGTGATCGTTCCATAAAGCAGTACCATAAAACCAAAGCGGTTGTTTTGTTCTAGTTTCCAAGGCCTCGTGCCGACAAAGAAAACGCGATTATTACGCAACTCTCGGCTCCTCTTCATCTTCCGTTAATTTTCTATCAAATCATTATAAGCTTCCCTTGTCTTTACAAAAATATTCAGAAGTATTTCAGAAACATCAAATCTTGTAAAATTAATTTGATACATTTGTGTTTTCATATATTATTTCAAATGTTTGTAAAATATTTGCTTCTTCCTCGTCCACGAATTATGCCGCCAAAGTACATCGCTAAATGGAAAGTTCGAATGTTGCAACGGTAACATCGGTAACATACGAATCATCGTCTAATCATTTCTCAGTGCCAATTCAGAACTGGCCGCTCGAAGCAAATACATAGATGTACACGTGTTTGTTCGTGCATGTTTGTACCGTCGAGTGTGGATAGAAGTGAAAAATACTGTCTGGAGGCTGGCCAACGAGACTATTCCCGGAGTAAGTGGCATAAATAGCGTTGTTGTGGTCGTTCACGAAACGGGAGACCGATTTTCCGCGGAAAGTAACAAAGAAGGAAGATTCGCGATGCCAGACACGGTTGCTCGCGGTCCTTCATGGAAATCCGATACGATTCCGCGGTAGATGGACGACACGATGACGATAAGTGTCGAAAATATTTGGAGAATAACCGCCGCAGTGGAAATGGACGTGTGTGGTCAGACGCACTGAAGTGCCGATTATTAACCCTTTCGTAATGTTACATGATGGTTTACCATCCCAATTAATGCTGGAATTAGATTTAAAATCTAATTGGTAACACCAAGGGTTAATCTGTCCAGGTGAGATATCTTCAAGAATTAAGGTACCAATTATTGTACAGCTTCACCCCAACTTAAATTCGTGTTGGAAAAAGCGATTCAGAATAAAGGCTCCGCCTGATTTTGTTCTGTAATCAAATTGTTGATTCATGGACTAATTAGCAGCGGCGGACGGTCAATTTGAGGCAACGTCTGGCAGTGTGATCGCAATCTTCGAGCCGAAAACGATCGAGCCGCGTGCTTTGTCTTGCCCGTTTAATGTCGCGTCTAATAATAATATAGCAAGGCCGTTCTTCCCAATGTACCGTGAATGCTCGTTCGTTACGACACGTTGCTCGAAATTTGAACAACGCCCCGAGCTGACCACTTTAACGGTCTCCCGATCCAACGACGATAAATCAGCGCCACCGGTGTTTTCCACTGCCAGCTAAGAAGCTGGCACACCGCGCGGAAGATCAGAAAATTCTTCGAAACTCGAAGAAACGCGGAAGAATCGTGATACTTTGTTGTCGTTGAACGATTTTGAGTCACTTGGACGGCTTTGATATCAAAAATTCCAGGAATTTTCTTCAAATTTCAGGGATAACGTTGGTTCCTGACATTCAATAATAAATATTTAATTTTCTGAGGTTTCAAAAATAATGTGTAGAATTTTTAGAGGTATTTTATATTTTTATTTCACTACGCTGCAATTGTCCTGCTAATTTTTTCATATTATCTGTTACAAAATATTTTCTGTTAAATATGATAATTTGCAGAGTTCGTTATTTTTATTTTAAATAGAAATTCAACATTATTTATTATGCAGTTCCGTGGTAAAATGATTAACACAGAAAGCACGAGTCTGAGACCCAACTTTCGGTCATTGTTGTTAACATTTTTACTTTCGAGAAGAAAGTTTCTTCATTGATTAACGACCGACCTCTATTTTAACGAATATTAAACGACGGATTGCCCAACCCGTTATCCGTGAGAAGCGAGAAAAAAAAAGGAAGGCAACGGGAGAACAATATTTACATTTAACAGACGATGCATATGCAAACCTAGGCTTGATTTATCACCCCAAGAACGACACGCGTCATGTTGAATTCTAGTTACGAAAGCGTGGGATGATTGTTAATTTATGCTGGTCATAATTAATCCGGTGGGAAACGAAACGAAGCCCGGTACACACCAAGGGACCCGTGTTTTATCAATTATCTCCCGATTTAACGCGCGAACTGCATTTAATTTCGTGCGTGTCGTTTAAAATTTTCAAGAGGACGGTAAAAAAGCGTGAAGATAAACGGGCACTCGTGAAAATTAAAAGTCAGAAGGTGTATTCAAACGAATTTCCACTTTAATGACCGCATGGATCAGAGAAATTTGCAATGTGTGAAATAAAATGTATATGCATAGACGTAACACTATCGTCGGTGGTCGTGATCGTGTTAACATTGACGCAAAACGATACTGCTGTGAAATACAGTCCATTCTCCTTTACTCTTGAACGTATTTTAAGCTACATTGAGGAGGTGGAGGTGAACACCTGTACATCTGTTACGAATGACGTATAAGATCTTCGTTTGTTACGTTATCTGTTACGGGGTCGTCAGGGACCGGCGTCGTAATTCAACCGAGTGATTGATCAATGATTTAGAGAATTTTGAATAATATCGAAATTACGCTGGTAATTCGAAATTCAGAAGGTATTAATTGGTATTATCTCGTGCCGCATCAGTAACGGAGCTTGCTACTGCGTCAGTGGAACGTCTTGAATAATAATCAATTCTATTTTATATTTCTTTCTCTACCGGTTCCAAATTTAACACATACTGACTAGGAACGTTCGAATTAAAAATTTGAACAAAGGATCGTCGAAAGAATTATGTTTGAGAGTTTCCAAATAGAAATAAAATTAAATTAGACAAATTCTTATCACTGCAATATGTGTATTACTTATGGAGTTTATTTCAAAGTTTAATGATCCCTCAAGGTGTTAAAATTACTCCCGTGAAAATCGATAGTAATCAAAGTGCTAATAAAGGCAAACGGTCAAAGTATCAACTGATGGATTTAATCGGAAATTTTAGAAACTGTTGATTAATACTCTGACCTCTGAAAGTGTCAAAATAAATGACTGCCATGATAGTTATTAATCGAACTGTTAATAAGACTAATCTCATCTTCATCGAAAATCGATTCCCGTGCCTCTTGATATTCCACGGTGGACAAAAACACGATTATAGATACAGTGTGTCGTAAATAAAAGTGAAAGCAACGTTACCTTGCGCGCTTTTGCCGTGTCTGGTCGTCGTTTTGAGTCGCACACGTTGCTCTATCTGCAAGCAGAAAAACAGAAAAAAATGTTCTTTGTTAGATCGATTGTTTCATACGGAATCGATGATTTCGCGGAACGGATCGTGTGTTTTGCGGCGAAAGAAACATTCCTGAAATCGCTGCATCCGAGGAAACGCTTTCACCGCCACGCCGCGATGTTCCACGAAATATTTATAACAATCGTGGAAGCGTGAATCGATTGGACACGTTACCGATCGATAGGAATCGTTGACTTCTACGCTTTTCCCGTATCGACAAAACCGCAGATCGATTTTTGTCCATTTGCCGGTAAACAGCGTGGAACGATCGGTTCAACTTTCTCGAGGCGAATCGTAACAAGATAGCATTTTGTAAAACAATTTGTCTCGTTTAGAATTCCTGGTTATTCGTCAACAGACAGCTTGGTAATATTTTTAAGTACACAAAGTGATAATATTATTTAACGCATAGTCACAAAATTAGAATGGAGTTGCTTAATTTACTGTATCTGGATAATTAAGATCCATAAACGCTTGTAACTTTGGGCTTTCAAAAACTTCGTCGTAAAAAATGAAGAATGGAGTTAATTAAAGGGAAAAAACAACGGGAGTATAGAGCTACGATGACCGTGAACTAACGAACCCGGCCTCTATGCGTTATTACTGAAGTTCATGGGTCAAAGTTCCAACGCGAGCATCGTGTATGTCGGTCACGAATGTTTATATCGTGTGACCGCGGAATACACGGCTGACCCTGTTTGGAATACGACTTTTCAACAATATTACTTTCAACCATGTATTTTCCTTGTAACCTCTCTTCTATTCTTAAACAAAACGTTTACAAAGTATTTTGTATTTTGAAACAGCAGACTGCTTGTTTTTTCCTTGGTTTCCTTTAAAAATATATTCTAGACATGTTTAACCCTTACATACCAAAATTCCAATGGGGTAGTTAGCATATTTATTTTAAATCATTTGTCACAAATAATGGAAAGCAGAGCTGATTCAATTATTACTCAAAACTCCTCCAATAAATTAGCCAGCAAAATGAATTTTACACCCTTCTGTTCTATAATTTTCATTATTTCTTCATTTTCACATACTTGTTAAAGTGTTTCTGTATCGCGCTTGAAATCACCGTACAAAAAGTCAATTTCACGTTTCTACGTTTCATCGCGGAGCGTAATCTCGCGAGCTAGCGAGCCGGAGCACCCCGGTCGACCTGGTTCAATTTTTAAACGAAACGACGAGGGTGGATGGAAAAGGAGCGAGGTGCATCGGCGTGCGATCGCGTCCCGACGTCGATGCACGCGTCGCTTGCATCAGAAATAGCCGGTACGGTAATAAAAGTTCTGGGAAGAGGCGCGAACTCGTTCGCCGCCAATTACGGAGTTGCGCGGCCCGCGAAGCCGAAATATTGCGAATAATTGCCGGGTCGGGGATCGAGTTACGCGAAAATCTCGATCGTCGATCTTCTGACTCACTCTGACGATTTGTACTTTTCCCGGGAATTTTCCAGGCAAATAAGGAAAATAGGAAAAGACCAAGAAATGCATCTGTTTATTTAAACAGAATTGCATTTTATTGTCCACGTAGACTGATTCATAATTTATGATATTTAAAATTTTATTAAAATCGAATTCATTTAATTTAACGACCGTGTAAATTTATCCTCTAAAATTTTATATACTCAGTCTCTAGGTTTGAATATTAAAATTGGAGGCAATAAAAATTCTTTTTATGGGATTATTGCAGTGGAATATCTTTGTCTTCTTTAGAGAAACAAAGATGGTGGAGAACTTTGGTAAATTTAGTGGAAACTAAATGCGTAAAGAAATGATTTGTCAAACTTGCTATTGATACAAAGGAACAATCGACGGACGATTTCGAACGTGAATTATTTGAAAACAACGCGAGCAGTTTATGAATTTGATGTGCAATAAACTCGGGCACGTGTATCGGAAATCTCATTTTCCCTCATGTACGCCACCATTAAAACGCCGCTTTATTAGAACGTTATATTGATGGCGTTACAATTTTAAACAATGCACGAACGCGACGAGCGGAACGAGCATTTTCATGGTTTATTGGAAAATCGAACCGAGGTCTTCCATTTTTTCCCCGAGCATTATCATTTTTACACAATATGGAAGGTCGATCGTTTCCAGCATCGAATGAAATTACATAGCTCGTTATTAATGAACATAATATGGTCGAATCATCTTTATTAATTTGCTATTTATTTATATTCCATAAAATTCTTTTTACATTTTTTATTCATGATTGTTAATTCGAATTTTTGTTAAAATTCTTGAATATTTTACATAAAAGAAGACGAATATCTCAGAATTTTTTTAATTTTTCAAAATTTGGGAATAAATTACAAACATCTTATCTCAAAAAGTGTATTTGACAGGAAATGGGTAATGGTTGCTACAATTAAGATTATAAATTTAATTAAACCGAATTTAATTAATTCGGAATAAGATACGAAAACACTGAATCGGAAAATTAGCTCATTCAACTTGTTAATTAACCACTGTTTAACCGTCGCGGATATTCCGCGAAACAGTGAAGTATTTCGACATTAAAATTTTAAAAGATTCAATAAGTGGAGCTTAATCACTTCGACCTATGAACGGCTCATCTGGCATTCAACTTGTTAATGAATTACGCTCGAACGGTCGTGTAAATTTCACGAGTTTCTGGCCCGGGACCCGTTACACTCCGTTTCTCGACGAAAGTTGTTCGCCGTTCGGTGACGTTTTCAGAGGCCAGAATTTGAATACGAAAAGACAGAGAAAGCCGTGGTTCCAGGTACGATGACGTTCGCCATTGTTTCCATTGTCGCGGTGACTCGACACAATGATCGCAACAAAACGATCGAACAATGGACTCGAGTCCGGCATGACTTCCAAAGTGAAATTCCATCGACAACGCGGAGTCATGCTTGCTTTTCGAGCAAAGAAGAAGCAAAATAAGAAGAAAAAAAAGACGAGAACGATCTGCACGACATAATGCGTGATTCTGATGAATTTGAATGTTTGCATCATCGACACAGTCGACAGAGTCTGCTCGTTTCGTAATTGATGTTACTGAACCAACAGATTTATCGCATCGGGTAGCTTATCGAGCTTGTGTTTCTTTCGTTTCTCTTTTCTCCACCTTTGATACGTCGATTTCTTTTACCCGTCTGAGTCTTTTTATTCCACTTTCGTTTGTTTATCAACGAGGATACAGAGCAATAATTGACTGAAATTTTCATTAACTTTTTCTTCCAATCAGGAAAATAAAAGAGTTCTTTTCTAAATCAAGTATTCTAGTAAAAATACTTAATTCCAATAAAAAATATAAAATACCGGCGATTAAGATATAATTTTGCCAACTGATAGTAATTTAATTCTTTCAAAATAGAATTTGACTAGGAACTGACAAGTTTGATTAATTTAGGAAATAATTTTTTCCACTCTAAAAGAAGCTTCCTCGTATTAGATTACTTCCGTCGAACTCGAAATCCATTATTTTTCAAACGAAATCAATATTTTCCATTATTCCAATGGCGGATCGGTATATTACGCATTCCAAATAGCCAATTCGTATTTGAATTTCAAATAAAATTTGCCCGGCACTGTTCTGCATTGACAAAGAGTTAAAACGATCCGAGGCGTATCTCTGTTAGAAACTCTCCATCGTTCCCGGATTCTGGAAACTTCCAAGAATAGCGGGGACAATCGGTTCGTTCGGGACTTCCAGCGTCCTCGAGCATCCCTAATTTCGAATAAAATCGTCGTCGCGACTCGAAAGTTTTCTCGCGTCCCCGTGACGAGGCCGAGTTTTGGCGCACGTCTTTCGAGGCAAGATTTCATCGCCCCTCTCCCTCCTTTATTTTTTTGTTAAAAAAAAAAGGAGACAATAAAAGGGAGTGGCGGCAATGTTCGTCGAGGGGGCGAGAAGAAACCGAGAGGGTAGTATTGATCGCTCGCCGAAAACATTCGCTCTCGTCGACCGACTTTTTTTTTCTCTCCCGCCACGAGTCGAGTGCTCGAGGAAAAACGGAGAAACGCGTGTATGTGTCGCGAGTTTTGCATGCATCTCCCCGCGGAAAAAGGGAGGGAAAAGGCGCGGGGGATACGTGGCCAGTCGTTATATCCCTCTTTTATCCTCGCATTAAATGGGCTGGCCGTGTTATCTGCTCGTACGGAAATAACGGGGCCCCCGTAATGAACGTAAACGAGTTAACAATTACACGCGTCCAGAAAACGTTCGGATATCTTTCGCTTTTTGCTCGTCCAGCGACAACAGCCTGTCTCGTGCGATTTCTTTTTTATCATCGTTTCGCGAACCTTCGTGTCCGTCGGAATTTTTATTCCCCCTCGTCGCGATAAGCGGCGAACAATTAAGCGATCTCGTCTGCTTTCCTTTTTTTTTCCCCCGTTGTTTTCTGCTACGTTAACTCGTTGATTGACATTAAAGGTAAAGGTGAGGTCTAAAAATAACACCGATTCGAATCTGACAGCGGGCTTTTAAATTATTGCTAGAGTTTCGATACGATTCAAAGTTTTTTAATTGTTTTATTGAGTCGAATTTCTTGTATCGATTATCGGTGATATGCAACGTAATATATGACATCGAGTGATTAATTAGCTTTAGATAAAGCTCTCGATGAAAGTACAAGTGTTTACGGTCCTATAATAATTTATACGATATTATAGAATATACAACACCTTACTCTTTTAGGATTAAATTGATTTATCAGGTGAGATAGATATTTATTGAAGTGGCAATCGAATGATAATTTTTATCGATCCACCCCGTATATGTATGTTGAGCGATATATTTCGTAACGGTAAAAATAAACGGCACTTATTTAAAGCGTCGAACCCCAGTGACTCACCCCGTATCCGATAAACACATCAAACTCGAATTAAAGCACTCGCCCGTCCCACGCTCGAGAAATACTTCCACGAAACGACGTCCCGCAACACCTTCAACCCTCCAACGTACCTACCCTTCACGAGTGAACTTTCTCACACTACTCTAAATCCGTGGGTAGCTCTTCTAGGGGTAGTTCTCTCCGTAATAGGAGAAACGAGCGGCGTTATCACTCAGAAAACATCATGGATGCAAAGTAAGAGGGCTGTTCAAAGAGAAATTATTTTCTCCACGCTTTATTCGTCTCGCAACTTTTGTTACTTTTACTGGGTCAATGTAACATTTTTTAGTTGATCTCGTTATTTATTTGATTATTTCAATTAGAAACATATTCGATTTGTTTTACAGGGTATTATTTTCAAAGGTGATTATAGCCACCCCTCGGTACACAGGCTCTTAAGCGGTGACTCTATAATCACCCTTGGTATCCAAAGGGTTAAAGCGATCAACCCCGTCGATAAACCCTGTCCTGCGGTTCTGTACACTTTCCAAAAACCTCTTTGTAGATGGCCTGAACGATGTAACTTGATTTTCCACCCTCCTTATACAGAAGGGAAACAATGACACCCTCTGATTTACAGACTAATTTCAAATTAAAATATTCGACAAATGAGGTTGTCAATTTTTAGAATTAGGACCAGGAATATTAATGTGTAATTTGGTAGTTAATTTAATTAATTTCGAGCTGAAATTTAAAAACGTTGCTATTTTATCCACTTTCAAGGGTTTCTTAATAAAAAAAATTTCTTAGACCTGGTGGAAACACACCCCTGGTGATTGGCCGTGTCCAATGGGGTTATTCGTCGAAATTTCAAACGGGGAGGTGGCTCGGGGGTGGAAGATAAATTCTCTAGATAGAGAAGCGAGCAGGACGAAACGTGGTCGATCAATCGCGAAGCGAAGTAGAACTTCAGCAGGGTGGTTAAAGTTACCCTCAGTCACGCCCTGGGTTCGTTGACCTCGCGTGCTTCTTGTCAGCGCGATTCGAACTTACGAACGACGGAAAAACCGTGCGCGAGGGTAGAAATTTTGGGTCGTCGCGGGGACGGATCGGTTAATTCTCGTCGATCGATCGTCTAGGGTCGTCGGTTAAAATAGCACGGCCACCCTCTTTTCGTCGACGTCACCGGCGTGTCCTTGAGAGAATTTAATCTCCGCGTTGAGCTTCGGATTAAACGCGAAACGAAGATCTGTAGGGATTTATTCGTCGTATAATATTTACGCGGCAGGAATTATTCGATAAACCTTTAACATCGATCCCTGCAGCCTTTTTATTATTTATCCTATTTAAATAGTGACTTATTTAAGGGAGAGATGTATGCGACTCGAACAAATTGCCAGCTGTTTCGCCCACGCATTCGGCGAAACTTGTTTTCCGCCGAGGAACAATTTTTCCCTCGGATTTTGTGTAATATCGCGGCACCATTTATTTTTCCCGTAATTCATAATTTCTCCGGCGAGCACCAGGGCCACGCTGAACAACCGAGTGCTTCTTTCCAACGCGGTCTTGTTAATCCACGGGTTCATTAATATTAATAGCCGGGCAAACGGGAAAATTTCAAGATACGTATTATTTCAGCTCGTTCTTTCCCCGTTCTCCCTTGCTTCGAGGCTCGAATTACACGCGAACAAAAGAAATTTATTCTTCTTCAACCCTTTTACCGCTCAACCGTCCAGCGCGAGCCGACCCGCTCTTTCATACCGAATTACTTCGTCTAGCGCAGAAAAACATATCGGAGTTCATCTTACGTTTCGTTGATTAATTACTCTATTTTCAGTGTCGATAAAACTTAAAACGATACTTCGAAGTAATCTAACTGTCAAAAAATGGTATAATAATCGTCGCTGGAGGTTCCAAATTTTCCATTTTCCTCGCGCCCTTGTTCTACCCGCTCGCATCTCGTTCGCGGCTTAAGGACGCATCAAAGCAACCAGGCCAGCCTAAAAGCAGCCGTATCCCGATTCCTGACCACCCGTGAATTCCCCGAAAGCCTCTGGCGGTGGGGAGGAGAGGGGGAAGGGAGTGCAAGAACGCTTTCAAGCGTCTCGCACGAGCACGCCGGGGCCCCCGGAAGGCGGTTTGCAACGTGGGCGGAAAAGCTCAGATCAATATCAAGCGCGAATTGGAACGTTACGCGGTGAAAATCGACCCGTGACCTAGTGTGGACCCGCCCGTAGGTACAGGCGTAGCTAGTGGCGCCATCCTAAACACCACACACACACTTACACACACTTACACAGTCGCAAACAGGAAAAGCGTGCGTGTTAACGTCAGAATTTTCGTCGTCCCCAACGCCAGGCGTAATCCGCCTCGCTTCAAGGCGTCTTAATTTCGTCGACGACCTTCTCCAAGTATCCCCTTCCCCCCCTCGTACCCTTCTTCGTTGAACGCTCAGCAATTTACTAAATTTTCAACCCAGAGTTCCTGGCACGCTTTTAATTCCCACCGAGGGAATCCCATTTGTTTCGCGTAATCTTCCCCATTCTGAGCCGGCTCCCTCCCCCCGCCCACCCCCAACCCGTACACCGCCACGTCGTTCATGGCAGAAACGTCTTCGAGGAATATTTTACGAGGATTTCGAGAACGCCGTACGGAATTATGAGCCCGTAAAATCTTTATACTTTCTTTTTATATCTGCCTCTTATGCTTGTTTGCATTTCAAGTACTTCGTACTTAACCCGATCGATATTTCTTTGTAATTGTTTAGATGTTGTTTAGAAATTTCATATAATGAAGTCAGTGTTTAGCATAATGATCAAAGACATTTGTTTGAGACGTCGAAGTTCTCAGTAGTATAGATTTAAATTGTGTGGAGGGTTCGAGTTTTGTTTAAATTAATAAATTTAATTAATACGTGTCAGTATGGATTTGTAGACTGGAAATTATAGTGTCGAATTCTATGGTTAACGCCCAATATAAATTTTGACAAGCGTGGATGCAGTTTTACTAGCGAAACTGTTTTAGTGGAACGTCTGCGCTGTAAGTAGAACAAGTAGATGATTGGTCAGACACAGAGACGCCGAGCAGCGTCGTACGCTCTAGCAGTGGTTCAACGATTTTCTGTGCGAGATGACATATATATTAAGCAAATCCTCACAATTTATGCTTTGTATAAACAACAATATTGGGAACATCTTACATTTGGAAGAATAAAATTACAAATGATGCGAGAAATCTGATCGAACGTAACAATACTCGAAGGCAAGGCATTATCGAAATGGAAACTTGCAGAGTGGATAAAGCGGAGATCTTTTAATTTCATTGTCATATTAGGTAACACTGACCTCGATTTCGTGGAGCAACACGCGGAAAGGTTCATCAACGAGCCTCGTAGGACGAATGGGACGGGTCCCTACTTATTTACACGAGGAAAGTTCCAAACATAAGTCGCGGAAACATATGTGTTACGGAGAAGCCACGGTGGATTAGTATTAGAGCAGATCTAACATTAATTCCGAATGCGGTAGATTAAGAGAACACTAGTTAGGTTTCCTCCCACTATCATATTTTCCATTACCTCTTCTAGTATATAATAGCCTGGATTAATTGTTTGGTGTCCCAATTTTTTAACATTGTACGATTTTATTCAGATTACTTGAAAAATGTTTAAAAACTTTTGGCACTTGTGAAAAGTATAAATTCAAAACACAAATAAAGAGCAGAATGCAGCAGAATAATTCTTTTTATTCGTATGTACATATAATTAAGACATTCATGATATACAGGGGCACCATACAAACTCATTAGTAACTCAATTGTACTTTTAATTGGGTCATTAATAATGCATGATCATATAGATTGAAGGTGTATCGTTTTACTTATCTATAATGGAATAAACAGTCGACAGTTAATTAAGAACATTTGTCTAAAGCGATTTTTAATGATCCACATTAATTTTTACCAAGAAAGGAAGAAGGAAAACAGTGATACATTAGATGTACGCAAGGTTTCATCACTTACAAATACTAGCCTACAATAATACCTAGGCAATTTGAAAAGAAATTTATTCCTGAAAGTCCTAACACGTCACACTGCAGAAATATTGATAAATATTAATTGCATACTTCTGATATTTCCTTCTACACTTTTGTAAAAATATCTCCATCTTTTGTACAAAATAGAAGTTTCGATGTGTACCTGAATATTTAGTTACCCACACGGGGGTTAATTTCAACCAATCGAGCCGTAACGAGTTTGCAGAGCAAAGAATACAGAGTAAGTAGATTATGTCAGTCACGGTCAGGCAACAGCGGCGGGTTCACTCGTTGAAACAGCGTACGTACATCCGCGTATTTTTCATTCATATATGCTTAACGAAAAGTGAACAGAACGAAACCACTTCTGTTCGGAATAAATACCGCGAAGAAACGAAAAACAGGAAGAAGGAAGGCACGATGAAACGGGAGCGAACGTAACGTGTTCTATTTCACTTTTTGTCCCTCGAGTATCGATAACTCCGTTGAACCTTTATTGGTAAACCCTTGACCGACTTCGACTTCGATGCTCAAAAAGGTCGCAGAGCTCTTTTTTTTTTTATACTTGTGTGAACGCGACACGACCCAGAAGATTTTTCTGTCGTATCGGTGACACGAAAATCGGAATCGTATTTTGTCATCTGAACATTTTAGTCCCGCTTTCCGGATTCCATTGTGCTGTTATCATTCAATGTTTGTGAAGTTATTACAACTTGGCCGAGGCTTTTGTGCTTCTAATGAACCGCGCAGTCGTTTGTGACTCTAATTGCAGCTATCGTTTAAGTATAATTTTGTTAATGAAAAGAGATCGTTATTTACTCAATCGGTTGGACTGTTAATTAGGTGCCTTATCTACTTGTCATTCAAAAACGTAAGAACTTCTTTCTCTCTGTTTTCAAGAAACTTAACATTTTTATACAATTATATTTTATATTAAGTGAAAAATCCAATTTTCATTCTGTTTTATACGAAAAGTTGCGTTAATGAATTTTCACGTGTAACTACCTGCTGGAAAATATTCCCCGCGCAAGAAGCGAAATTCAACGGAACAGAAATTCCAAGTCGTTCGGTGAATTCGTGCTTTTAAACGCGATTCTCGATTTTCCGAGCCGGAGAACGGCGCAGACACGTCGCGTTTCGAGAAAGCTGCTTCCGATGCAACGAAAAGGTGGGGGGCGTACAACTTCCCTTGAAGATTTACTTCCGACGGCAAAGTATACGCATTACCTGGCTGAATTTATTGCCACCGAGTATACGTACACCGGTGTGCAGACTACATCGAAATAATAGCGGATTCCTCGAGCTGCGGCTAGCGGGTACGAGAGCGTGCCCGCACACACATCGAGGTCGTACTAATTCCTCGTATAAATAAAGGACTTATCTCTGGTTCGCACTCGTTCTCAAGGCGTTATGATATATTAACCTCATTAGCATAAGGCACGCTGGAAGAGTATGGCTTCAATAACTGCGTGCTTGAGGGAATCGGTGACGCGATTAAAGACGATTCTTAGACTTTGATTCTAACCTCTTAAGCGCGTCGAATTTCTTCCTCAATAAAATTATGGGTCACGACCATAGATGTTTCAATTTAAACTCGAAAACGGCGATAGCAGCAATTTTAGTTGGAAACTAGTTGGTTCTTTCTTCTTATAAAATAATTTAATTTTATTTAATTATTATATAAGTTAGCGTCACGTAATAATTAATGAGGGCACTCGTTAACACTCGGAAGCCGGGTGGCCTGGTAATTACCTCGGCTTTCACAGCAATAAATTATTTCATGAATTTCTGAGGTATTTCTAACGACAGTAACAACATTCATCGCAACTTCGAAATTAACAAAATTCATGATACATCGTCGGGGGTTAATTAAAAAAATTTTATTACCGCGAGATGAAATCTGCATCGTTACTTTGTAAAACCTTATAGAAGACGTAAGCCGTGAAACCTGAACAGTCCACCCTCTTCTCACAGTCTTATCCCCTTGACGCTTAGCAACAATTCCACTTTATTCCACTATTATGTAACCAAAGATTCTGTAATAATTAATGAAGACGCTAATTAATTCTGAAATATTATACAATGATAACCGCTTATCTAATCCAGACCTAATTTAGAGCAGTGTAGTTCAAACTAGTCCTGATAATATTCTACGTTTCACAAGCTCAGCTTTGTAAAAAATGATTATATACCGAGTGTCTCACTCGATATTCATAATATCAAAAAATAGATTCAAGGGACACATCTTTCTCAGATGGAAAAATGTACAAATGGGTCGATTTAAATGGAGCACCCTGTATAACCGAGGCTGGAATCCGTGTCTCTGCTTGAAGATTCCGCGAGCAAATCGCGAAAAGGCGAGACGTTAAATCACGAGGGGAGAGCGTCTGCGGGGGACAGATCCAACGAATTTCCAAGCTCGAAATCTGCGACGTAGGATGTTTCATGCAAAAGGATATACCATACGTATATATATGTATATATATCGGGCTATAAATTCAGACGGATATCGGTTGAGCTCTAAAGCGAGCTTCGAAAATTATGAGTTGCCGGAAAATGCGATAGATGATGCCGAAACGAAAACGAACTACCACGGACCGAGGCATCGACCAATCGGCGGGGTTCTTGTGTAACTCGTGCAGCCACTGATTGGAACGGGCGTGGGAGTATCGAATCGATTAGACCGCCGATCGATTGTCGCACAGAGGCTCTCTCGCCCCGTCCCGGAAACCCTTCGCTATTGCTCCACTTTTGATGCTGCCCGTGATTCCTTCGCCTCGCTACCTTTCCTTTGCTTTCCTCTTTTTTTTTATTCTTTGCTTTTTTCTGCATTTTTCCTTTTAGCCTCGTGTTTCTTTTTTTTATTGGGGTGGTGTGTATGAAAAGTCATCGCTTAACCCTTTTGTTATCAGAGGTGATCGGTTAACTTGACTGACTAAATTACTTATAAAATTAGCGGAGACTCCTAATTTAGGAATGAATTTTGAAGTTCAGTTGGTGGAGGTAGGTGGGCCACCCTGTATATAGGGTGAGTCGTATGACGATATAATTATCATATTATTAATATGATAATTAACTATGCAAAGACACTTCGAATTCATAATTCTATTTACAACAAACTTCACACATTATTTTTATGGCATTTCTGGTTTTAAAAAATCACTCTTAAACAATTAACGATGGATATTATTGCCTGTAAAACAGTCATACGGTATCATATAGCAATTTTCTCCAGTAAACGATATTATTGGTTTCTATTAGTGAACAATTGTAATGAAACTTGAATAGTGGAAACGATCGTTCATTGTTTTTTAAGAAAACCTCAATTTCCGTTTCGTTCGATCGTAAGACCTCCGTATGATCGTTTTACCTCCATGAATTCGCAATGATTCCTGGTGTTCGTTCAACAACGATGCCTCTCGCGGCTCGAGCACGCGCCGATGGATTGAAAACACCTCGTTTCCTATAATTGCACGGCAAACATTGCTTAATTACCTCCTCGACTGGCTTTTAAAACGTGGTTACATAATGCAAAGGTTCCGGCTGACGGTGCCGTTACCGGTTCAACCATCAACAATGAATCCCATGTTTTTTCATGGAGGAGAAAGAGCAGAGGGTATTTATCAAAGAAAGTAATTTGCAAATGATCTCGATTCTCTCGATGGAATTTTCGATCCTTTCGTGCTTTTGATTCTTCTGATTAATCCTGAAACTTCTGTGCTATCGTTTTGATATTTGCACTTCTTTTTCGCTGTACAAATTTTAATAAACTGCAAATGTTGGCGCAGCGTAATAAAACTTATCGCACGTACAGTATTATTCATCGCAAATTGCAACGACAAACATAGAAAAATTTGCTATTTAAAGCGAAAGTAAATAACCGCGTTAACACCAGATGTTTTTTATAATAAAATTATATCCGGTCACTCCAAACTGTTTACAGTTTCTTTTCACTGCTATTCACAAATCGTAAGATTTGTTTGGAGTAGCAATTCTACAAATTAACCGAGCAGGCACTAACGGATTGTTCAAACAGGCAGAGGAATATTCCCAAAAACGGTCTCGAAGTACCAGTTACAGAACATTAGTAGTAGTCGATAACGATCGAATGTTAAGTACATACAGCTTGCGCTAATTACCGATCAAGGTTCAGAAATCAGTCTCGAAATGACATTTTTCTTCTATGGAGTCATTTTGGATCAACTTTTGTCCTTTTTTATGAATTTTAAAATAAAATTCGAGGAAGGGTCGCGTATTTACTTGCCAGCCCAATATTTCCCAAAACCACCACGGTGGTTATAATCCCGCCCAGAAGAATCATTTACCAGGAAACCACAGCGATAACTAAAGGGTTGAAGCGAACGAATCAGTGTTTCGCGGTTCGATCGCGGGACCTACCCCCTTCTCCCTCATGGAAGAGGGGGTTGGTTGTTTGCAACCCTAAGTCACGAACGAGTAAAACGAAGGGTAATGCGTCCGCGCAGTTTGGCCCCGTTAATATCCCGGTAATGGACACCGGAACGGGCAACCTTGAAGAGATAAATTCCGCGATAAGGCCGATAATTAACGCCGCTAATGGCCGTTATTACGCGAGCGGCACAAGGAAAAACGCTTCAGAAATGCGTGCAAATTTCGCCGCGACGCTTCTCGTATTCATCGTCGTCCATAATAATGGCAGGGTTTACGTAATCGAAACGCGGTGTCGTCTTTGGTCGGACAGAACGGCTCGTGTAATCGAGAAAATTGTCTCTTTAGTGCGTTACCTGTCCCATTGTTGACATGTCGGGAACATACCAACGGGACAATATAAATTGTGCTTTGGGGGGGTTTGGGAGATCGACAAAGGGGTTAATTGGATCCATTGACGATTCAGCAATCCTGATTGGGTGATCTTTTTAAGTATTTAATTACCATGGTTTAGAAACTGACAATTGATTCTGTACCTTTGTGAAATTCCGGTTAAGTGTTCAGATTCCAAAGTTTTTAAAAATATGGAACTTCTTTTTTCCCTTTGTTGTATAAAAAAGCTAATAAAATTGATAGAATTGATTCGATCACATTCCATCCAAGATGATACAAATCGAGTGGTAATAAACACGTTTAATGCAGTTACAAACACTTGTGTTGTGTAATATCAAATAGACGACCGATACGTTATAGTCATTATTGTGTTGCTCGTAATCATCTCTACCTAAGTAAATTGAACACCGTTTACGTCACCTAATAACGCGTTAGCTCTTCTATCGCATTAATTACAATCGACCCTGATAAATTGCAAGAAAGTTGTCGTTTAACAATCGTTTCATCCCGCTAATTACTCGACATTTTATACAGTCCATTATGATTATCTGCGTCAACCGTTTAATTATACGTAGTCATTGTCATCGTCGCTAGAAGTTTGCTTAATTCTACTTTGCAACTTCAACTTTCGATTGTTAAAAAAGTTGAAGATGACCTTACCCGATGCTGATAGTTTCTATAATTTTTGGTTTTATTCGAAATATTTTTAAATAGTTTATCTTTATTTTGAAATTTAATCCTTTAGCAAATAATATAGCTTTTATTTGTTATAATTATTTCCAAATTTAATTATTTTTAAGTTTAACCCTTTCACTCGATTAACGAGTTTACATTTTCAGATGATATTTCCATTTCTGTTGATGTTAAAATCCCGAATGAATACGATATATTTTCCAAGATGAAAAAGGGGTTTTTTAAAGGCCGTGAATCTCGGATATTCAATTTCAATCCTATAATGTACCGTACATGTTTGCGACACGTATCGAGCTACCTCCTATAAACGTAAATCGATCCTTTATCGTGCTTGTTATCCGAGGAACATGTACCTCGCGAGAAAAACAGATACATGCCTTTCAAATTGAACATATTTTACGCTATCTCTTGCACCTTTCATCGCGGAGTCGACTCGTTTGAAAATATATCCCACCAGCGAAATGACTGATTCAGGCGTTTAAAGTCCCCCTATTCAGAAGTCTCAAACGAATCCGCCAAGCAGTGTTTCGCGTTTCCGCCTTGATAACGCGATAACTTTCAACCTGCTGTACAATATTACCGATATCGAAGCTGCCATTCGAATCCTTTAATTAACACGTCGAGTTTCACCGTGGAAATCGTTATACCCTGACACGTGATAAGGGTGGATCACAGTCGGTGCTAATTAATTGAAAATGAGTTGAATTTACTACTCGAATATTGCAGTGTTTAAATTATTAAAATTTCGGCTACGAAGACCGCGGCTTCGTTTCAAATTCCCGCCTTTTTGTCGTTGGGAAAATTAATGTTCCCGTTGGAGGATCGAACGCGTTCCCCGTTGCGTTTCGAGCTTCGTGTCACGGATCGCGCGATGATTTACACGCTTCATTAAATCGAAACGTCAAAACGGTCCAGCGCAGGGAGGCGTAGGTCGCACGCGAGAGTATCCGTGCACGACGGGACGCGAGAGCGTTCAGCCATAAATCCGCGAGGATGGAATAATTGACGGGGCGGTAGGGAAACGATCGCGAATCGAATCGGTACCCTTCCCCGTACCCCCGCTCGATGTCCTTTCCTTTTCTTCGTCGTGATCGTTTTGCAAACTTAATTGGCGGATGCTTAAACGGCCAGCCACCATCGAGATACCGTATCGTACGCGTAAAACAATGATCGACTTTCCTTTTTAGCGTTTCGCAATCAGAAGAGGATCCATTTCGGCTATCTCTCGTGCCGATCGCGAAAGAATCGAGCGTCGATTCGCGAAGGATCCCGCGGTCCTATCGTTTGCGAAATCGTCGCCGAAGCAGCTGGCATCGTGATATATTTAAGCGAGACCGTTTCTATTGGTAAACTAACCGGAATCTGGGCCAGTTACAACACCTGTCGGCGCAACGCTCGAAGAAGCCCTCGACGATGACTCGTTCGTCGCGACGAATGCCAAATTTTCTTTGCGTTATTTAGTTTTAGAACCCGAGGAGCCAATAGTGTGGCGCGTTGAAAAGGCAACGACTACTTAAACCCCGTATCTTGTTAATTACCTTTAATTAACTTAGTTAAACGTGGTATAGAAGATGTTCGAGGTAAATAGGAGCCCATGCGTTAAGGGTGCATGCACAACAATCGTGCAACGCGATACAGATATACGTACCCTTTTACCGATAGGATTATGTGACGCACGTTGATTTCAAGCCCACACTAAACTGTACACGATGCAAATTACAGCCGTCAACGGAGTTAGCCGTGATGCGCAAACGACAATCCGATCTTCACGCCTACTTCACCATTAGTCAATATTTACGGTCCGCTTAATGCAAAGGGGTGAATCGCGTACAACCAAATTACCGTCATCGATTCGTTGAACAAAATTTTACCAAATTTTAAGACTCTGGTATCAGATGAGAATGTAAACATTACTTTAACAAACGTCACGTGAACTCAGGCGGAAGACCATAGGGGAAGTCGAAATGACATTTGTGTATAATTCAGAAAGCATTTAGGCGAAGACTTATCAAAAGTGCCCTCATGGTTTAGCGATGCAACCCGCGTTATCATACCCAAAGCGCCTTATCCTGAATATTTCAGGTATCAACCTTAAACCACCTGGAACAGTAGCGTCCCCCTATCATTTCTTCATTCAACATTTCCACTACTTTATTTATCGAAAGCAAGCAGAGGATACTTCATGAAAGAATCAGAGGAATTTTGGTCCATGCGGAGTGATACGTCGAGAAACAAAAGCGCCTCGTAAATAATTAAACCATCCGGGACCGCGGAACCGCGAAGAGTAATCTTCGAGAGTAAACAAATAAACGGGGAGGATGTTTCGAAGAAAAATCGAACAGCACTATTCCTTTCCGTTCGTAACACCAATTCCTTGCTCGATTTCCATGCACCAAAGTGACGCACCCAACGATGCGAGCCACCGTAAGGGTGCAACTTTCCTCAAGCATTCGTTGTGAAATAGTCCAATTACCGTGTCACTGTGTACCCATCAAGAGATCCTCGATCATCCGCGATCCAGGCTGGGGAGCCCCCGACCGTCGCTTCCGGTTTCACTCGGTACACCCCGAGCGCTTACGCAACGAGCCTGTAATCGCGTCGATTCGTAACGCGCGTATTAAAGAAGCACGTTCACTCCCTGCTCGATTTCAAACAACAACAACAACAACAACCAGAGAATCGGAGAAGAGGCACAATCGATTCACTCGCGACCGATCAGGTTTTGTTGCGGGTGGTCGTGAAACCGCCTATCCCTACCTGTCTCCCTCGCCTGTCGTCCCTTCGGCTCGCCTAAATCGACCAAGCACGGCCACACGCACACACATACTGACACGTAGAACGTGACGAGATCGTGCACCGTACACGTGCCGCGTTGTCGGGGATACACACCTGCACGTGCTACTCCTCGATGACAGGGGCTGTGTGCACCTGCCCTTAGCACCACCTCGTGTGTATCTCGGTCTCGTTATCCCTTGTTCACTTTCGTGTGTCCGTCTTCGCACTGCTACGACACCCGTACCTCTTCTCTTTTATCTTCGTGCGTGCGTGGTGCGGCGCGAAAACGGCTACGACGATGCCGTATGCACGTATGCGCGTGTGTTCAACGGGGGTTGTTGGATGACGCGTTTTCTGTCACCAATGCGTGTATCTCTCTGCGTGCCAGTGTGTATGTTTGTATGTGTGTGTGTGTGTGTGTGTAGATCTGTGCGCGAGGTGTGAGTGTGTGTATATGTGTGCGCGCGCGCGCGTATCACGACGACGTGCAGCCACGACCGTGTGTACCACAAGAGCTGTCAGATCGGACGCGCGTCGACGCTGATTATGGCGAGAACGTGATACAGCAATCGAGGAACGAGGTAACACGCAGCTCGGTGTACCAGCGGAGACTGCCGGGTCCCCCTCGGTCTCGCCGAGTGCTGGCCGCTATAGTGAAAAAGGTATATAGCGCGATCGTAGCGTGTGTATACACCGCGCCGCTGGATTCAACGTCGAGGAGGGGTCGTTCGGGGAGGTCGGGGATAACGGGTGACACACGGGTGGTGGGGCTTCGGTACCGCGACAGGGGTAGGGAGAGCTTTGAGGGGGGAACGATGGGGGGGTGTACAGGTCACGAGGGGAGGGGAGGGCGCACGCTCTAGGCGCTATGACGTAACTCGAGTCATCCTGGATGTACACGAGCGCATTGTGGAGGGGAGCAGAAGGGGAACGGGTGTCGAGTGAATGGTGGGGTGCGCGCGTGTTAGAGAGGGGGGGAATGCAAGGGCGCGACAGTGGGGATGCTGAACGGGAAGAGGGGAGGATGGCGGTCATTAGTGCTACTGGGACACGGAAGCGAATTCTCGCTACCCTCCGCGAACCCCGCCGCGACCCGTTTCGCGACCCGCCACCGGTAACCACCCACTCTTTCTCTACTTTCTCCCTTCCTCTCACGTTTCTTCCCGTTCTATCCTCCCGTATTTTCCACGCTCGTTCCCTTTCTTTCCCTGTCTCTATTCTTCTCGACGCTCGTTTCCCTCCGTTTCACCTTCGTGCACTCCCTACAGGGTGTCCCATTGTCGTCAAACAAAAATCTAATTTGCATAACTGTGTTTTGAGGATCGCATCCTTGTCAAGTGATGAAAGGGTTAAAGAAAGGTGCAATTGCACTTTTCAGGTACGTGAATGCTTGAGAATGCACGTAGTCATCGTCAGGGTATAGTGAGGTCGTAACTTAGGTGGACAGCATGTGATATTTTACTGCGATCCGCGGCTCTGACCAAAGACTTAAGTCTTTACATTCACCCTTCAAGGGTTAATTAGCAAACGATGAATTTGTCACTTCGTTACCAATGCACAATAGCCAAACAATCATTATTACCAGTGGTAGCATTCGTCACTAACCATTATCTCTCCTCATCCTTAACTGTTTCGAAGATCACCTTGTCCCAATTCAATAGGACACCCCGTATAACACCCGGGCCGGGGTGAGCCCACACTCTGCAGCTGCATGCATCCCCTTTTGCGGTGGCCGTGTTGGCTACGAGTACGTCGACGAGCAGCAGCACGAACACGAGCGCGATTAAGCCGCGCTCGCGACCTCGTCCTTGCCAGCGAGCCAAGATCGGGGACGTTTCGTCGGCTCGCGCGGGCTCGCGTTATACCACGCGGTTTCTTTGAAAGCGTACGCCCGCAAGAGGACGGAATCCGTTGACCCTTTCGCGGTTAGTTTCTGCCGGATCGCTGTGGAAAACGACGCCACTTTACAACATCCGTTTCTATTGTCCTTTGACGTCTGTAAAAGGATCTTCGAACGCTCGTTCGTTCGTTGAAACTAATTTTGATACACAACCTAACGAAGTATTAAACATCCCCCTCTCGCGTCCGATAATTCAAATTTAATATTGTCGGGAGCATCTTGCTTTTTACGTCGTGGTTTAATTATGGCGGGCGGATAATCTAGCAGGCGCCATGATTAACTTATGGCAAAGTTTGAAACTCCGGTGGCCAAGTTGATATTCTGCGGGACGGTGTATTACAGATAGAAATTGAGGAGAATTGCTGGCACAAAGCAATCGATATCCAGCCCGATGAAGCCTCGCAGCGGTATTTTCATAAGGAAATGCAAGCGCTCGCAGATATTTCCGGCTGGTCGAAGATCGATAGGAAGCTGCACAGTATAGGATTTAAAGGCTGGTAATTGATTTCCTGTCGGTGGTCGCTGGAATTCCAGCGCCCTTTACCCTTTCGACAGCCAGCTCGTAGATCGGCCCACGCCGGTCTGGGCGTGGCGAATAGATCGCCACGAGGGAGACCTGTATGATCCCCCGGTCGAAGGTCAAACGGTGCCTAAGCTCGTCGATCGGGCATCTTCGTAAAAAGAAATCGTATCCCTTCAACTCCCATGGTTTAACGCTGCTAATATTGATTAACTGAAACAATGTACTGAACCCTGACATTTCGTAACCATAGGGCGCAAGGTGGACGAGACTATTCTCCAATAATATTAGAACAGCTGCAAATTTTGTTTCAATTTTTGATCAAAAATAATAGTCGACAAATTGATCATTTTTTTTTGGATCAGGAGATTTTGTTGCAACAAAACATTGTTATATTAAAATCGTATAGTAGTTTTAAGCCACAAAATGAAGAAAAATCGTAGATCCTGAAAAATGTGCGGGGTCAAAGGTGTTAAAAGAGAGAACGTTGTTTCCTCAACGGTTGCTTGATCGATCGACAAACAATATCTTGCTTCCGGTTGAAAGACTTCGTCAGTAGATCAAGAAATAATGAAGATCGAAGATTCTTGGTGAAAGAACGTTGACGCTCACGCTTCTAAAATTATTTTATGCTCGGAGTATGATACATATCTGTGCTGCTTAAATTATTAAAATCTTCCCTCTAGAATAAATAAATAGGTATGGTAAAAAATCATCAATGTCAAGAACCGAGCTTAATAAAGTAATTAGGGGAATAACAAGAAAATTCTAATTATAAGAGAACGAGGAATCGATTTAACCCTCTTACGGCGCAACCGGGTCAATCGTGACCGGAACCTAGGAAATTTTATTAAACTTTCGTATTTTTAGATTACCGAGTTTCGTAATTGGAAAATTCTAAACTTCAGAAACTGAAGACTCAGGGTAATTACCGTCTCATTTACCCGGGGGTTTGAAGATTAAAAAATGAATCCTGAACGCGAGTAATAATTCATCAGATTCTTTCTTGTCATCAAACTCCACGGACCGTGGAGTTTGCGGCGACTCTGAAATGCCGAGAATCGGCTGGAATTCTCTCAGACGTATCCGAGTGTCTCGCGTTTCGAGCAGCGCCGTGTACATTCGCGTGACACCGGTACGCGTGTTCAGGAACTCGAAGAGAACGTCGCCGATGGAATGTGCAATTTAATTGAAACACGCTCCGTTAATATGCATACGATTAACGGGTGGCCAGTGTGCGTGCAACCGGCCCGCTTCAAGGCTCGAGCGGATCTCGCGTGAGCGCCAACTCGAAACGGCCGGTTAAACACGCGTGAAAATTCACGACGTACTTTGTTAATCGTATGTTAAACAGTCGTACGCGATTAGCAAAGCTGCCTCGTTCGAAAGTCGTCGGCGTGAAACGTTCATTGTTTCGATAAAAATTGAAATGTCTTATCGTATCGAATTAATTTTGTACAGATATTCAAAGAATCACGAGGGGGATGGAATTTTTCTTTGTTGAAACAGCGATCGAAGGGAGTCTCGTTACTTTCCTCCTCAATTTTTTAATCTTTCTCTAATAACGCCGACACAATGGAAATTTCTCCTTGGACGGCGAAGAAGGAAACGGGAAATGGGTCAACGCGAACGTCTGTCGTCGCGAGGTAGGTGGAGCCGTTCGCAAGGTCGTGTCGTTTTCCCAGGCTTTCCCTGCGAGTAATTACGTCGGGACGCGAGGAATCCACGGGAACACACGCGTACCACGACGCGTCGATTAAGTTCGCCGCGAGGAAATTTCGGGGCGGGAATTAACTTCGAGCTGTCGCCGGGATACGATTTATGCAGCTTGCGTCTCGTGGATGGGAATTAAAATACACAGGGTCCTACGATAAGCACTTTACTCATCGCGATGATTAATATTCGACAGACGTCAGAATAATATACTACGAGCCGCGTTCCTGCTGTGCAAATTATACTTACTTCCTTTATCCACCCAATGGAATAAGTTTACGAAATTTCTGATCCGTTCTAATGTTCTTCGGGGAAACAAATTTAACAAATTGAAAGCGTATTAACACCTTGGTTGCCGCGGTGAAAACAGACACGTGTTGCAAGACATATTAAATTATTAATTGTTCAGAATGCGATTTGTCAATGTGCAAAGTTTGCAGAAAGGAATTTCTTTATCTAACTTTTTCTTGTACTCAATATTTGGAAATTTAGTTTTTAATTAAAGAGATACTATTAGAATAACTTCTACTCAATTCTTTTCCAAAAAAGTAATAAACAGTGGATAATATATTTAGCTTCAACTGAAGGGTTAAGGGGCTGAGCTGATTAAATAGAGTGTAGTATCGTAACTTTAAGAGACCTTCGTAAGGAAACTCTGTAACATTAAGGATGGTCAGAAGAAGGTCATAAAAAAAGGGATAGCATGGAGGTCGATGCGTTAGCGATTGTTTGAAGGGTGTGGTGAAGTGGGAAAAGGGATGATCGAAAGTTTTCCCCTGCTAACGATCAGAGTTGTACAAAAGAGCGTAGTTCATTTCATACCTTTGACATTTATTCAACCCGTAATATCTAATAAAATTATACTTTTATATTTAACACCGCAATAGAGTCCCCCGACACCTTTCATTATATATTATGATAAATTATTTCCATGGAACGAAGAACGTATGCTCGATCGAGCTGAATTCATGGTACGACACCGGAATCAGCAAAACGCGAGTCCCCGCGACAAAAAGCTCGCGCTTTGTGCCCAGTGAAAGAGACAGAGTGTTCTGTTCAGGTTTTGCTTCATCGTGACAGCGTAGGATCGCACGAATCCCGGGAATTGAACCGAGGAATTGCAAGGCATCCTCTTTATCCCTTGAACACTGTTCCTCGGATGCTTGTCATCCCTCGTTAAGACTCGTGTATGTTACGGTGTCGCTGGTAAATTACGGAAATGGCCAGTGTGATTCGTGGAATATCAGTTGTAATACAGCTTGCTTGATTTCAATGTTGATTAAATGTTGATGATAATCAATGCTATGCCTGATTGATAAACGTTGTAGTATCGTACAGTTACAATAATAGAAATTGGAATGAATAATTCGAAATTTGTAATTTTAATAATATTTAATTTAATTGATAATATTCTAATGTTTCTAAGTTTCTAAGATTCTAATCTTTTAATTAAGCAATCCAAATTTAAGTAATCCTTTAATATCTCATCAATCTAAAATCGCACTTCAAAAAATGTCGATCGTTCCAAGAAATTCACATCATCCTCTCGCAGGAAACCCAGGAGAAAGGTACGAGCGGTTGTCGAGTGATCGAAGCCGGTTACTTCCGGTGCCAGAGACCAGTCCGTAGTTCGATTGCCTATCTCGTTGTTTCCTGAGATTCCAACGGGATCTCGTGCGCCAATTTCGAGAATCGGCGAGTGTTCGAAACTCGTCGCGTCACGAGTACGGCATCGAGAGCGATCGTATTGGCGTTCGATGCGGCCATATCTGACCTAAAGCCCTGGCCGTTCGCGACGGGATCGATAAAATTTATTCGAGATTATGCGGGCCCCGGCCAACAGACGGAAAATAAACCTTCCTCGGCGCGTAACGATTCGCCAACTTTCTTACAACTTCGACGTTTCCATCCTCCCCCTCGCCCCGTCTGGTCCCCGTTCAACATTCTCCCTCGAGAGTTTGATGCTTTCCAGGGATTCTTTCGCGGTCCCTCTTCAACTCCGCTTCGAAGAAAATAGAATTTTCCATCGTTTTATCCCTCCCCTTCTACAATTGTGTAATTTTGTTTCGTATTGTTTCTCGTCGATCCTTACGTTCTTGAATAAAAGTTGCCGTTAAAAGACTTTGAATAAACATCGAGGAGTAAAATGTTCAAAATAGCGAGTCTCGTTACTATCAAAGTAATTTGTATTGTAAATATAATACTTTCATAGGGTGAATATTTAAGCGGTTATCGCGGGGGGGTTTAAACCCTCGACGAAGAACAGCCTGGCGGTTGGAAATATCGCGGTTACTTGGCAACAGTCTCTCCTCGTGTAGCTCCATCGAATCTCGCGGTTGTCGTGACAAACCATTCATCAAAGTTGTGACAGCCTAACGCAGCGTCGAATCGTTTGTTCGTCGGGTCGCTTACGCTCTGTCTCGCATCGCCACCCATCACGAGAACAAGTTTCAATTTTGCCCCGACACCGGAAAAGCGAATTATTTTGCGCCACGGATTTGCATTTGCAACCCCGTCTCCCCGCCCCTGTGTCCATCCCCTCGTGTCCTGGAAAATTTCGAAACGCTCGGGCGCCCCCCGTCGCTACCCCCCTCTGACCCCGATTAACATGCGCGCGAGAAACGAGGACGGTGAGGGACGGACGGGCATTCGTAAATCGCGATCGAACAGGAAACGGGTTATCGATTCGAGGCCGGGAGAGAACGATTTCGTCGCTTTTGTTCGCTCGCAGCCCCTGGGAATCCGTTCTCGGAATTCTGATCGACCTCCAGCCCACAAAGAGGACAAAGGATGACAAAAAGAAAGAGGACGATTCGGTTGATGATAAGGAAATTACGCCGGATCCCCGGCATTTTTTATTAAGGATATCCAGGGAACGATTATGTGGTCTCTTTTGGCAAACTTTGAGCTTTAAATTGATATAAAATAAGTGGTGTTTTGTGGTACTTTTATGTCATCAAATATGCAATAATTTAGGTCTTAGATATTACGTTAAGTTGGAGATTAAGATTTAATTAAAATAATTATTACGAATTAATCAAAGGACAGCTACCCTTGGTATCGAAAGGGTTAACAGCAATATTGACTGATGCTATTTTAATCCGAGAATAATATTAGAAATCGCCCTTATTGTCCGGTATTTGCTCGTAACGAAAAGCAATTTCATTCGAAATTGATAGAAATTGTTCGACTCGTAAAACGTTGTCGTAACTTCAGACTCCCCGACGATTCCAACCCTTTTCCCCTGTCACATTTAATTATCCCCGCCATTTACGTAACCCAATTCCCAGTAAATTATTGCGGGACCACCTGTTAAATCACGCATACAGAAATGCTTAATTATCCCTTCGTGAATAAATCAACCGAGCGAAAGGAAAAAACGTTACGGGGGTGGATCAATTCATCAGTTATAAGCTATAAAAATAGCCACCATTTATACTCAAGATTCTAAGGGGGAGTTTAAAAAGGCACAATATTTTATTTGACATTACTTCAAACATTTTTAAACCGACAATTGAATAATAGAAAACGTGAAGCATGAAGTTGGCGAGATAGCTTTGACCGGCCAAAGAAAATCGAACTCACAGTCCACGCTTGGCCGACGTTTAAACCTTTCGGGACATTAAATTCTACTTTACTCAACTCGTTCACGGTTCGCCGATTCATCCCGGTATAATGAAGTTCCGGGTGACTTTAAGCGATGCATTTCCGCCGGTCCCCCGTCAATTAACGATTTCCAAGTAATTAGCAGCGGATGAGTTTCCTTGTCCCTCCCCCGTCCGTGCCCGGATTGAACGATTCGTGAAATTAGTCGCAAAGAAAACGAAGAACCACCGAAAACGCATCGTTCGACGAGAGGAGGTAAATCGTCGATCGTTAATTGTTTCTTCTTTTATCGTCGTCGATGAAAATTTTGGATCGACCGATGATTATTAAATCGATGCACAGCGGCTGGTGTAATTTCGAAAACGGCGCATAACGCCGACGCTCGTTACACCGAGTCGCGATAATTAATTCGTTAATTAAACGGGTTTGCCACGCGGCGGTGAATACGTTTCGCGTGGCCACGGTAACGACAATTCGTGGATTAAATCCGACTGAAGAATACTCGACGAATTTTGGTTTGCCGGCTTGGTAATTAAAGCTCGTCCGCGGCATGTAGGTTAATTTATGTCGCGCGGCCCATCTTGGCCACGATATACGCCGGATCGAATGAAATCTTCCCCGTATGTATCCATTTATTTCGTTCCGTTTCGAAATCGAAAAGTATCAGGAAGCGATGTCCGCGTAAAGCAATTTTCTGCCTCTTTGAAATTCAAGCAACTCAAGATTCCGAGCCATCGAGGTAGAAACTACGCTCGTACATCATGTTCAAAAGCTTCAATTTGTCCGGAGAAAAATGTATCAGACTGGGGAATACAGGAATATTGCAGTCTCCGTTTTTCAAACGAGGTTTAAAAGTTTCCAAGCTGTCACAGGTGGAAAATGATATTTTACCGTCGCCCTGGAGGACACGATTATTACACGAGCGTTCGGATGGCCAATAAACTCCGTCGAAAAATAAAAGATAATCACAAAATTCACCTGCCTTACGATAAGTCGAGATAATTTTTCACAGAAATAAGCTCGATCGTACAAAAATGAAAAATTAGCAGGAAGGGTTAAAGAGGGTGCGCCAACCCTTCGTTCCGAAGGGTTAAATAAGAATCAATTTTCCAATGATATTCAGAGCGTTTCTTATCCCCATGGAACAAGCATAAGCTTGTTCCTCGCGACAGGGTGCTTTGTTTATCGCGAAAAGCCGACGCACCAGACCGTTTCAGCTTATCCACCCCCGCAGCCGGTTCCAGGCAACGGGGAGCGTTCGCGAACAAACGATACTCTTTCTGCACGGCGAAACACGCCAGATTCGCGACTATGAAAAAGAATTGTCCCTGGTAACAAGAGCTTAATCTCTGCAGCTTTTCTCTCTTTTCGAGGGCTACGAGAAGCTTCGCGTTTATATACGTACCTACACCGTCCCCATTGTACCGGACGATTCACGGAACCGGCGCGGATTATGCCTCTCTCCTCGCGGAAGATACAGAAGGGGGAGGGGGTTGAAAAATAGAAACAGAGAAGGCAAAACGCTCTGTAGGCTTTATTATTATTTTTTCTTTCTTTTACGGTAAAGGATAACTGGTTTCTGAATTTCATGAATAAAAATGTTACCTTCTTTTTGTAGGTGTTAGTTGGTAGAGTACAATTGATATAAAAAATGTTTTATAGTCCTTTTATTATATTATATTTGACTAACGGAGGGTTAAGAAGGATATTAGGAATATATTTATTAATGAACATTTTTCATTTTTTATCCTTTGTTTATTTGCCTCTTTATAAATATTTTTTATAGTGTCCTCAAATGGAATTGTAAAATTCTTAGTTATTTGTTTACTTTTTAATTTTGATCATTTTCATAAATATTTTCTATAGTGTCTATTGAAATTGTAAGGCACTTCACACTTTCGAATCTCCTAAATAATACTTTCAGCACTTCAGCTTTATTTTTGATCCTTTATTAATCCCAGATTGCTGAATACGTGAAGATTAAACTTGAACTGTATCATCGGGTAGAAATAAAAGAAGCGCGAACAGTTGGATCACTTACCCGCCATTGAAAACGAACCATTCGATCCGATAACAATCCCCGTTCCAGCAAAAGGGGGAAACTCCTCGGGAAAGAGCATCGCGGGCATCAAAAAGATCATAGCCACGACGAGAGGGCGCCCCTTTATATTAATCCGTCATGGTAGCTCCTCCGTTCAACCCCTTTCTCGCAGGAAGGATTATCTCTAATGCAGCCTCTCGTTTTCCCTTGATCCACCGTCACCGCCCTTTTCCGCCGTTTCTTTCTCCCCAGATCCCGGTTGGAGAGACGGGAAAACGCCCCGGTGAGTCCAGGGGGATGTGGGTGCGCGCAACCCCCGTTTCGCAACGTCGACGGCAGGGGAGGAGGGTTGTTGGCGCGATACGTGGAAAGCACGCTCGCCTACTATCGCGAATTGGGTCACGAGCCGGTTCGCAGGTGGCGGGGGAGGTGAGGAGAAAAATACCAACGGGCTACGAGAATGACGGAAGGGGCGGGTTGGCGAGGGGGGTAGCGTACATCGATCGTGATTGTCCCGCGAGCTCGACTTTTGCCAGGTCGCCAGCCAAGGGTGGGTGGTAGTAAACAAGCGTAGACGGTGGGCTTTGTTAAAGAGAAGGACTCGTTACTTTCTCCTCTTTTTATTTTTTTATTTTCTTCCTCTTCTTTTTCTTTCATTTGGCCCTGCAGCTTTTCGTGCTTATTATTTCGACTCGTTTCGATTGCGATTTTCAGTGACCTCGTTATGGAAATGGGTGTGCTCGATCTTTATTCTTGCCACCGAGCTCTTTTTTGTGTGTGTGTGTGTGTGGGGGGCTCGCTGTGTTCCTGAAGGGGTTGCCGCTGTTCCGTCAAAAAATTATTATTCATGGAGATAACTCTGAAAAATAAAAAACTCGATTTGTATATGATTTTATAATTATTGCGGTTTAAGGAATTGCCCTCTCTTTGTTAACTACGCTTCACTTCGCCATATTTTATCTTACGGTATTATTAATTAAAAAATTCCAGCTATTTTCATTTAAAGGAAATTGGAATACAACTGAAATCGATATTTGAAAAATTCTGCGAAACTCTCCTGTTGTTTTATTAATAACTAGTACAATGTTTGAACGGTTCTGTTTTCCGACGTTAAAAAATTTATGATTCGACATCTTGACGGTTCAAAACCCCATATCTAGACGAGTTCAAATGTAAATTCACGGAAATAGAAGTCAGAGATGGCTAGAGAGAAACTCGCCCCGAATCAAGGAAGATCTCGTTCTCAGGATTGATATTTCAAATCGATCATTCCATAGCCGCACCATGGCCGATGACGTTTCTTGATATGGATTCGGGTCAATCGAACGATTTCCCCGGAGTTTCTGCCGATAAAGCCCAGGTGACTTTGAAATAACAAGGCGTGGAATCGAATACGATCCCAGGAGTAAAAAGAAACTTCCACAATATCCAGGATTTCTTACATTTTTTCCCCTCACCCTTTCACCTAAGAAAATCGTACGCCACCCCTGGGCATATGAAACATTAACTGGAAACAAATCGAAAGATTTTCATTTTAAACTTTACGGATCCTCGAATTAGACGAACGATCCTGTACCTTCGTCCATAAAAAAACAACGATATTTTCATTAAAACCACCCCCGCATCAGAATGCAAGGAAAATTGAAAACATTATCGTTCGTTCGAATAATCGATGCGTGAATTCGCGCGAAGGAATTTCGTTCGAATTTTCCATATTTCATTCGGGCGAACGGGCAACAACAGCAGAAGCAGCATCGCAACCCGCGGATCGGCCGGGTGGGCGGGGGGAGCGGGTATTCGTTTCCAACGTTCGCCACTTAATTTGCACACAGAAACTGCACCGGTGCATCCGTTATGCGCATAACTAAAACCGGTCGCACTTGTGCCGGCCGTTGCGGGTGGAAGTGCTATACCGGAAGTTTGCCAATTAATCTGACGCGACTCGCTCAAACGCGGCCGCGGCACGATCACCGATAACATTATTCGCTCGCGTGTATCGCTCGCGTTTTCCCGCTCGGCCACGCTTCGTTTATTTACTTTGACCGAGCGTGTACGCTTTCTGCCAGCCTTGGACGATTCGACGACCGGGCGAAATAAAAACATCGCGTAAGGGATGTCTAGGAATGTCTGCTCAGTTGTCGTAGAGGTCGTGTCGGGTGTGAATCGTGCTGCAAGGAAGGAGTCGTTCCTGTGCTCGGTATGTATTCGTTTAAGTTTCTTAACCAATTGACACGTCAATTCGCAAAATATAATTAAACGAACGACTATCAGCGCAAAGGGAATTTATTGCTTTCAATCGTCCTCGAATATTGGAACATTCGAGCGTTAGATTTGGAATCATCGTCATTAATCAGATTATCAAACACCTTTTCAAGATTAAGATTCTCAAACTTTTTCCTTGTACTCACCCCTAATCAAAACAGTGTTCGAATATTCGTGGATTGAAAGGGATTTCATCATAATTAAGAACAGATATAAAAGCAGTGATACTAAGATATGCTGCTTTATAGAAGAAAGTGTAATCTCGGGTAATGAAATTGTTTGAAAGAACTTTGAGTACAATGGGAAAAATCTTCTGCGGCGCTCATAACTGAGATGGCGTTATCTCTCCAAGAAGAAGGATTTTGGGTCTATTCTTTGCCTTTCAACGAAGAAACGCTCGTTTCAGAATTTCACATTGTTAGTTGTTTCCCATCCGCTCGACTTTTAGTTCCTAGGGGTTGAGATATACAATGTTTACGCGTGACTCATTCGATCGCTATTGCAATGAATATACACCAAGAATATAACAAGTCAAGAAATAAGGTTGAAAAATTGCGATACTAAATATCGGATGATATTTCACGAAACCCTACGTGCTCGTTCAATTCGCGCGAATTAATTTGCACGCGAAAATTTATCCGAACAAACAGAATCGATAATCTTGTTTATACGTTCAGTTTAGTTTGCGTAACTTTTTAATTTACTGATTAATTTGCTCGGATCAGAACATGTTGTTCGATCAACAGTATTTAACGATGCATTCGTACGAACTCGATTATTCGAGTCGCAATTTGGAACGTATAATCTCTAAATTCATTCCCATAATATAATCATACAAAATATTTAGGAATTTGGGTCAGAATCGAACGAACAATTTTCTAACATTTAAATCGGATAATTTTTCTTTCGCGGATTACTCTATGACACATGTAACGACGCACACCGTCGACCCTGAGGAATTTCTTGCGGTCCCCGAGGGGTTGAACCTGGATCGAAGTCGTGATCTGCGAAAGACGCGGCTCGGGGGAGCAATGCTTATCTGCGCGGCGTATCCAACGGGAGAAAAGGGAGAATTGAAGCCATGAATACTAAGACTCGCGTTATTAATGCCATCTGGCAAAGTAGCCACGATATTAGGGGGGTGTGGGCGACGGAGCAGCGGGTTGGCTGGCTTATAACGGCGTTTTAGCGCGGCCGGTTTATTACAAGGATCGTCGGTGGAACGGAAGCGACGAGAAAAGAGGGAGGGCGGCAGGGCAGAGAAAACGCAGAAGAAAAGGGCCTAATGGCGGAACCGAGAGAACGCGACGGCCATCCCGCTAATGGAGCCCACCGACCGCCATTATAATAATCGTAAATGCGAAACTACGCCAGGGTGTCGTAGTTACGGGGGTGAATCGCGGCTGTGACTTTCTTTACGGTAATAAGAAGCCCGGGCTACGCGACAATCGAGTCATGCTCTCGTAATCTGTCCATTGTTTCATGAATTTCATTTATCCTTCGAGCCGGACTCAAGAAACGTGGAATAAGTTTCAGATTAATTCGGAAACACCACCTAACCAACAGCCGTAGAGTACAAAAATATTTTAATAAAAATTCAACACTTAATATATATATGCTCAACTTTAATCCTTGCATACATATAAATATATGTATATCATAATAATTCTGTTATTTCCAACTTACTGCCTCGATGACAGGATAATAAAATGAAATTATTATTCGAGCATCTTTATGACCGCTGCTTGTACATATTTAGCAAGAATCGCGCATAAATTTGAAAGAAAAAGAACGTCGTGCATGAAACGTTTTCTCTCGAAGGATGCATCGAAAGTTTCTGACCGCGGTCAAGGAGGATTCTTTCTTAATCCTCCCTTCAGGTCTGGACAAGGATTAAAATTCCGAAGGCCTCGAAACCGCTGGACCGATAAAAATGAATATTTCATTCAGCGTCGAGTCTACGCGGGGAGGGGGAGGAGGAATCAAAGCTCGAAACGTTGAAAATCCACGATATGACCTTGTTACCCTGAATTACGCTCGAAGATCGACGCTTCCAGAAAAGAAAGGCCATCCTTACGAGCTTGGTCGAATCGATAAACGTAGTTGGTACCCCTCGTCCTCGCTGTTTCTCCCTCACCTCTCTACCCCCTCTTTATTTCGCTCCCCTTTCCCCCCTCCGTATCTCGGGACACCCTTAACAGCGAGAACGTGAGATGGCGGTTAAAGGTCAAGGCCAACCTATTTCCTGCACGACCGAGCCCCGAATCTGTCCGGGCTGCTGGGGAAAGGGAGACGAGGGATGAAGCTGCGAAGGGTGGCCGGATAAGGGTAGAAGGATCCGAAGGAATGGCGAATCGAAGGGTTGCCGTTCACGCGAACGACGTTTGTTATCATATTTGACGATTGTACGATGTTCTTTAGACCCTTTTTTTTTCTATATTCCCCGAAAACCAGGGAAGAATCGTCGAATATTGTGATGGGGTAACTGATTTATCTCTTTCCTCTCGGATCGAAGAGATCTTGTGATTTGTTTTATGGAAGGGATCGTTGTAACATCGCTATATCGATTGTCAAGTAAATTTTCAATTTATTAATAAGATCAAAATAATATGAGACTTAATATACTTTAATATCACTGGGATGAAATATTTATGAAACAAATATCCTTGGTTATAAATAACGGGACGAGACTGAAGAGAAGCAGTCCCGATACGAAAATTCAAGGAGGAAAAGTGTCATGCACGGAAGAAGCGTCTGGGTTCGAAGAGCCGCAGAAGAAATCACGGACCGGAAGCGGCCCCTGTGGAAGTTCGCAGACGTCAGGGGAGGACAGAGTGAGTTAGAGCCGGCAAATGCAAAGTTATGGGTTGCAGAACACCTTAAACACTCGTAAAATATGAGACTGCGACGCTGGTCGCTTGCGACGAGCCTCGGGTTTCATCCCCTTCTCCGACACGGGGGCTTGGTTTCTGCGACGATGGGAAAAGAAGAGGGAAGCAAGAAGATATCGCAAAATGTTTGGCCACCCTGCGGATGCATTTGTTTCACCGGGGCAAAAAGTTGGGCGACCACCTTCGGCGAAGAGGGGCGAGCTTAAAGGGGTTGAACCCCCGGGATGGCCGTCGTCCAAAAGGAGGATCCTTGACCATTTTTACCCGCGAGTCCCCTCGGTTCGATATTCGTGTTTTGCAGGGTGATTTAAAAATATTTTCTTTCGGGGATAAAATTATTTAAGACAGGCAGATTTTGATCAATTAACGGGCGAACCTTGAGATGGCCGGCGTCCAAACGGACGTTCCTCGACGATCGACTATTATCTGCGATTTTCCCGAAGCATTCTTCGCTTTATCTTCGTATTTGATCGTGCAATTTAAAAATATTTACTTGAGGAATGGAATTATTTAGATTGGGTGTGGTTCAGTAGATTCTGAGTGTGCTTTAGAGGAATTAAAGGGATGAATTTCGAGATGGCCGACGTCCAAATGGGCGTTTCTTGACTATTCTTATCTACAACTTTCCTGAAGCATTCTTGACCCTATCTTCGTACTTTTTCGTGTAATTTAAAAATATTTCCTGGAGGAATAGAATTACTAAGACAGCTTTTCAGGAAATTTAGTACCTAGGTCCTAAGTACCCTTTAGATAAATGAAATAATATGAGGATTTTCACGAGCATTTAATTGAACTATTTAGAACGTAATTCATGGAGTTCAATACAAATTATTATTTCTTATACCCTGGGCAGTTCTTCTAAAAAAAGCCTCTTCAAGTCAAGGTTTCTTCAAGGAAACGAGCTACATAAAGCAGTCAGAGAATCACTTAAACTCCCAACTATTCATTGAAATGTCTAATATTTCAGAAGTTGCTTATATTACAGTAAAATGTTCAGTAAATATATGTACCTCAAAGGTACGTGTCTCGATTACCTCGAACCGAGTTATTTCCTTGTGTTTCGGAATGTTCGTGCTGTGTTCTTTCGCGAAAACTTTGAGGGATTCATTTCCAAGCTTAAATTAAATCAAGTTTGTTACTATGATAATATTATTTCGTTTCAGAGACGAAACTTCTACTTCTACAATAATTTCAAACAAATTGCTAAAATAATAAATACATCTTAATTCTATCATTAGCGTTGCAGCAGAAATATTAATTTGAAAATTAATCAAGTTTGAATATAATAATAATTCAACGAGGTACAAGAATTTTTATACTTATTTTTAATCTTCTGTGCCTACACTTTTTGGTATTAACTTTTAATATACCATGACATAGGCCGCCCACGATAAAATTATTAATCATATCAAAGCGTAATCGTGTGTCTTTGCTTATCGAACGCGTAAGACTCGTTCCTCGTATTATATCACGGCTACGTAATAATTCAATTATAATGTATACGATCGTGGCATAAGCGGCTATTTCGCAATGGATTATTTTATCATTTTCCAAGGATATCTTCAAAATATTCTGCTCTCACTCTCTCTGTGAATCATATTTCCGTTCGCTGTACAGGCATCCGAACGATTTTGAAATTTGTCCCAAAAATAATGAATGCCTCGCGCGATTCGAGGTACCTTCCTTTTTTTTTATCTCCCTTTTTTTTTTTCTTTTATTACGTGACTTCGAACCGGTAGAAAGTCGTGTTTTCGCGACGCAACGAACGAAGCCTGCTTTCTTTCGTATCAGAAAGCACGGTAGGATTCGTTCAATTTATCCTCATTCATAATTCAACGAGCCACGAAACGATCCTCGCTGAGACGTTTACTTAGCGGGAGGAAGTATGGAAACCGTGCGATAGCCGGTATTTCGTGATTCCAGATTTCCTTGCTTTGGAAATTCGTTTATGGTGATTGGAGTAGCCGGTCCCGATAAAGTTGCGACGAATTTTTATAAGCGTCAAGTTTTCTTTGGCGCGAAACTTTCCTCGAAATTCCCCGCCTTTATTTCGCGCAACTTTGACTTCTTCGACTGTCGATTCGAAAAACTTTGATGCCGTGGCAATAAATATTTTGAAGTTGATTAAAATTCAATACCTTTTATTACAAAGTGTAGAAAAATTCTTGTTACATTTCACAGTAGTTTTAATTATTTACAATTTTGATTTATTAAAGTTGTACAACTTTTAGAGAGAGGAATGTTTCTCTCTGGACTACCCCTTTCGTATTTTCGCAAATTAGTACTATCCCGTGTGTATTTAAATAAATAAATATTTAATTAAATAAGCTCGTAATGCAATTATTTTGAGAACAATAGAACGGAGATGATGAGTTGTTGTATCGACAAACAAGCGGGCCAAAATTGACTCCAATTAGATACCCAATTACCATCCAGAATCACTTACTACTCACCCGTGTCCATTAAACCTCCCAACAGTGACCTGTTTACAACCTCAAACCGCCATAAACTACCAAACATCAATCATAATCTACGATTAATTAATCCCTAACCAAGAGTATCGACCGCCGTCCCTCTGACTCTCGTTTAACTACCCCTTTTTACCTACAATTACATACACACCTCAATCACGAGTAAACTAAATGGATAATCCTTTAATTTCATTCCCCGAGTGTCTCGTGTCCCATTTCAGGAATGATTCGATGCGACGAAATTTTTTTTTTTTAAAGAAAAATTGAAAAAAGGGTGTAACAACTTTGCCTTAGTTACTATTATATTACACAAATCATAAATTAGACAATGTGATTTTTGTAAATTAATTACTGTGTTGTTCAGAATCGATACAGGGTCTCTTTTTACTCAATACCCTTCAGTTTTATAATGGCTAAGGGTTGAATCCTTGTTTCCAGTACGGACGACGACCAGTTATCCTTGTTCGAAACCTCGCGAAGCCTTTAAACTAGCAAGATGGCTGACGATACGCGGCCGGGCGTACGCCCACGCGATCCCGCACCCACCTCTCTGCTTTTTCATCCCCTTTGCCAACAGCGTCGTGGCTCGCGGATCGGTAGCGAGGGCTAGAAGAAGTGACCAGTTTTGCATAAGAGGGAAAGCACCCCGTCACCCTTCGACTTTGGTTAATGCGAAACCGATGTACTCTCGACTCCCTTTCGAGCGACCAATTCTTTTTTTCTTCGGAGCTTTCCAGCTCGGGGATGTCTCGTTTGCGATACGCTGGAATTCGACAGTTTAAGCTCGAAGGGGTGGCCCCGCCGGTGCATCGGTCGTGTTGACCGCCGAGGGTTGTTCTGCGGCAAAGGGGTTGCGTTCGCAGAGCAGGATGCCGGTGGCATTGATGTATTGTTTCGTTTTAATGATTCGTTCCCTCGTTTCTTGCCCAGTCATGGATGCTAGAAGTGAATTCGCTGGTTTCTTTTTAATGCCGTTAGGTACGTTACGATACCTCGAGCTTTTTTGCCTTTAAAATTTACATAGTTCGTCAAATTAAATTATGCAATTATTAAAAATAATTTCTTGGTAAGTAAGTATCTCACTTTTACCTTCGTGTTTCGAAAAGGGGTGGAAAAATTGATATCGTTCATACAGGGTATTAGGAATCAAGGGTTTTCGGCGTTTACGATTCAATGGCAGCCTACCGTACACGCGCTGAAACGAAGCGGAACCGTGAGGCGGTTTAGGGGTGGTTTGTCGCTCGATGTTTCAGAGCCGCGGACCGTTCAAGGGCGCTCGATCGAATCCTCGTTGTAATTCCGCGCCACTCGATACGTAACCGGTCGCAGGCTCTTTGTCGAAGCGGGAACGAGCGGGCCGGAGGAGCGTCGGAGCGCGCAGTTACCGAATACAGGTCACAGCGCCTCGTCAATAACGGCACAGCGCCGCGACGCGCGGCATCCTCGACGACAACACCGGCCCTCCTCTCGCGAAAGCCCTTAAGAACAGCTCCGACGATAGACCACGCGCCGACAATGGAACCACTGACACGCTTTCGAAACTCGCCTACCGATACGCGCGACCGACCAACCCTTTTCCCCCCTTTCCACCCCCTCAGCGACAATTTCGTCCGCCAGCCTCGTTCGCGACGAGATTTCGCAGCTTCTGGCGAATAACGCTTCTTCCAGATACCAAGAGGGTTGAAGAGGGTGAAATTCGGTTGCGAGTCGAGCGAGAATTATTGTTTCGCGATAAGATTTTGAAGAAATCGCGAAGCGACGAGCAAAGGATAAATATAAGATAATGAATAAACAGCGGGAGAAAATTAGCAAAGAATTATGCAAGCAGGAATAAATTATGTACCGCCATTTCGGGATTGCAAACAAGCTTTGGCCGGGGACTTGCATCCTCAAACATTCGGAGCGTATCTTGCGCGCACAGTTTGCTTTTATACGCGTTGTTTGTCGTTGCTTAAGATTTCGTGTACCGTAAACAACCGGCTTCTTTCGCCAACAAAATTGTAAACGTCGCTTCTTCGGCCACGATCGAACGTCCTCAGAATTATTCGATAGCCAAACGATGCCGGCAAGTTAATCAACGGTGTATTGTTGAAAATCCGATTAGCTGGGAAATTTATGCAAGGATATCGACCCGCGCTTAATTAACCCTTAAACTGGTAGGGTGTGTTTAGCGCCAGCCCTGTCCTGTTAACAGAATACCAGTTCCTCGTTTCTCCTAGAAATTATTGGACATATTTCACTTATTTGCATTCTCGATGAGCTTTCGTTCACCGTATTATTTCATCTGTCGTCCAGGGAATAATTCAAACCTTCCTGATCCTCGCTGACTTTCGAATAAGGTCTACCGGATATCAGATAATTACGGTTGCTATTAATGTTCTCGACGATTCAGGAGAGTATTTTCATCTTTTCATGCAAAGATAATGCTACTTTGTTAAACGGTAATAGAACATTGTTTAATTTTCATCGTTTCGTCACTGATCCTTGGAGAAAAGTATTTAAATTTTCGAAAATTAAACTTGGATAAAAGCAAATTATATTAAAAACTAGATTCTGAATAAAAATACTTTATTTTTTTGGAAATTAATCTCTGGATAAGGAATTGTTATTTTACATATCTTCTTAAGAAATCAGCCAATGCTCATACCTTGAATCCCCAGCGAAGGGTAAATGGTGGAAGAAGGCTCATGGCAGTAGGGTGAAATTCAGGAGGGTTGGAAGCGTCCCAGTTGCAAACAGAGTTTACAATACATATCCCGGTCACAATACCGCCTCCTGGAAAGTGGAGTTATTTGTCGAGCACGAAAGCTCACGGAAATAGTTTCCGTACGGCTTGAACCTATTGATTTTCGTGTTTTCTGCCCCTCTTTTTTTTTTGTACGTCCCGATTCCTCGCGATGGATCAGTATCGACGGTAAAAGGTCTGTCAGAGGGGGATGGAATCGAATTTCCTAGAAGGACGGTTCGTTCAAACTATGGAAAATAGCGAGGCAAACAATTTTTATTCGTATATTGGGTCTCTTTCTTTTTTTTTCCCCTTCCTCTTTCAAATAATTTCAAAATGTTTCTACGATAAAATTGTCTTCCATCGAAAAAGCTTCCACGATGGAGGAAAAGTTAGTCCCCCCCACGTTATGGCAAATATTTGTGGTGTAAAGTGTGCACCTTCGATTCGATAATATTTTGACGACGGATCGTCGGTTTGCTCGGTTCGAGATGAAAATCATTTTTAACAGCGAATTTAATTGCCTTGATGGATCTCTGCTCCTATATCAATGTTTGCTGTGAAAATAAATGTACAAGAGGTGGGTCGACGTCGAGTTTGCACGTCTAAATTAACGGTATAGTCAAAATTGGTGTTGTAATATTTGCATTCTTTCGTAGGATTTCATTTTAACAATATTCGTAGATCTGTTTTACTTCGTCTCACGATTTTTATACTTTCAAATGAAATATTAATCCATACGACAACACAGTCGTCTAAAATATATTTCCCATAGGAAAATTTGAACTAAAAGAAAAGTAAATGTACGTTTTGAATATTTTGTAATTATTTTAATCGATCCTGATCGTGACCACAATTTACACGACGTTTCTGATTACTCGAATTCTAAGGTAACCAAAATCACGAAGCAATTAAACGGTGTGTACGTTTCTTTTTTTGAAAAAAGTAAGAAGAAAAAAGACAAATGGTAACCAGGAAATCGTCATTCTCGCTCGTTATTTAAATCCAAAGCCACCGCCAGGTATCTCCCCCCGGAGCCATCTCACGAGGTTATATTTACTTTCTCTCCGTTGAATTATCCACCACGTTCCGCTCTATTTAAACGGAGCTTCGCGACGAGACAAGAGAAGCGGAATATAACTGATACGAGTGCGATAAACGTACGTGCCTGGCGTGGTTTTCACGCTAAAAAGTGGAAAGTCAGCTCGAAAGGTCAGCCAGATAACAAAAGGGGGCTGGTTTCGAGCACGAAATGGCCACGGGTCGCATCGATCCTCGAATTTGTTTTCTTCTGTTTATTTTTTCCCCCGTTTGTCCTAATCTGATCCATCATTTGTTACACTTTAATAAATAACTCCATAAAGTCGCGAAGTTTAGTGTCAAATTGTTACAGAAAATGTTAATAAATAATTCTATCTACGAGGGTTACAAGTTTCGTTGTTTAATTAATAATCCTCAGATTAATCTAACAGGGGTGGTAATATCCTTGAATATGTCAAACAAAATGGTGGAGGATATCAAAGTGTATTATTTACGAGGGGTAGCAAATGGAAAGTTTAATTTAAGAAACAATTCAATTGTATCTTTAATGTCTGACTACATATAGGTATTTTCACTGTGGGGGTTAGAAACGTAAACAAGTATTTATTTATAATACTTTAGATCAGAGATTCCCAATTCTTTTTACCCTACGCACCCCCATATATTCAGCCATCCCCTAAGATTTAGGGATGCTACGTATTCCAAACAAGAAAAATAAATTCTTCCATTTTAGAACATTAGGATATTCGAATAATTTGATAAAACAAATTAAAAAAATTACTTGGTAATTTTCATCTCTTAAGAAGTTAATGATTGCAATCTTTTGGGAAAAAGGGAAAAGGAAATGAAAAATTTACAACGATACGAAAGTATTCAGAGTCACGTAGAGGAGCCAATAGGCTATTGGATGGCGATCGTTACACGCTTATTACGGTAATCGCGAGCTACCGCAACGACGTGCCGCTAGACCAGATCCGGTATCGAGCACGATGACGAGTAGAACACGGGCTTAGATGGAAGTTGGTTCAAGTTCTCGGCGAATCCTGACGATCCTTGCCACCGGATATCGACAAGTTTGCTCCGGAGGTTTCGCCCCCGAGGCACGCCTGGCAAACGACTCCCGCGTGGATTAACGCGCGGCGAGCTCTTAATCCGCCGCCAAGACACCGCGCCGGAACACCCCTCCCCCGTTCCGCGCCCCTATTTCCACGGCCGTTTGTCGGCGTCGTAATTAAAAGAGTCCTTAAATAATCGACGAGGCTCGAAGACGAGGGCGAGCGCAGCCTTTCGACCGTCTTTATTGGGTTAGTAAACCGGCTGCGAAGTTTTCGAGGACAAGAGGGTAAGGGTGCGTCGAGTGCTTTGTTTCGTTGATGAAGTTCAAGCCCCGGAGTTTTCTTTGCCCTCCCTCCTCGCTTGTGTATTCCGAGCATTCGGTTTTTTCAGGGATGCTTTTTAATGGTTCGATGACTCGCTCGGGACACGGGGGACGATTATATCGTTATTTTTATCAGGAAGCTCCCGCACGGTGGGAACAAAGGGAAAATTATACCTTTATTCTAACGCGACAGGTGATACTTGAATTCCAACGGTTCCATCCTGGAAAATTCCTGGAACATAAAATCCCCGGCTACGTGCACGTCCATTGCAGTTTCAGCTCGTTCTAATTAAATCCCGGCGAGTTTCCCGGTTAAAAAAGAGGTCCCAAAACTCGTCCGTAAAAACCACCCCTAAGCCACGAGTGCTCGTTTGTCAGAGGCAAACGAAAGTAGCCAGCAGCCAGAAAATTCCATCTGGAATCACTGGGTCACGGTGCCATCCTTCGTCCCCGCGAACAAAATTGTATTTCATTAAAAAAAATTCTACGCGAAAACTTTCTGAATTGCTCAATTCTTTTTTCGATGAAAGAACGTCGTTCGACCCAGATCACTTGAACGTCTGGTAATCCAGAATAATAATGAAATATTATTTACTAATTACCGGGAATTTTTAATTTAATCCTAACATTGTCGAACAAATTACAACATAAAACCAGGACAATGCAAATTATCATAAAATGATTACACCGATAAATAATTAAGATATTTTCATTTTTCCACCTTTAATCTCCAAAATCATACCCCACGGTGAAACAACCCCAGAATTCGAAGATAACCGTGCACTTTACCCCCGTTTCGTGATTTTCAGCCAAGAGGCAGCTATTCAGGCCCGTTCGATCGCGAAATATCGCAACTCGTGGATTCAAGTTGCAGATTTAACTGTGCTCCGCGAAACTGCGTGGTAGTCAGGTTGGTTAGGTCAGGTGCAAGAAGGGGGGAGGTTTGGCGAAGAGAGGAGAGACCCCTTTGAGAGCAACTCGATTCGAAGTAATTTAGCGGCCGAGCCCTAACTTGCTGAGTGGCAGAGCCTGCAAGTTTCCAGCATTGACGGGGATGAAAGCCCCCTCCCCCTTCCGGCCTGCGGCCGCGAGAGGCGACATTAACCTATTCCACATTGCCGATGATGAATTTCCCGGAAACAGAAGGGCCTGGGCTCACTCTGGCTCATAAGCTGTTTCGCCGTTGCGCCTTTTGGAGCCTGGCTAAAAATTAATTACCCCCCTTTCACGACCAGGTTTTCTGCGTCCCTTTTCGCCGTGGACCGCTTTGTCGTTCCACGGTGTTGAACGTGTTCGTTCGCTGAAACGTATCTTTGAAAAGGAGGAACGTTTCGTTGCTTGGCTCGTTCGCCGGGAAACACGGGGTAACTCGTTTCTTTGAAAGATTGGATATTTTGATTACAATAACGTTCATTAATCAAAAGGCTTTGATTTCGAAAAAAAAGACGGCTGCCTAGTGACTGGATGTAAAATTTAAGAAATACTCTTGGATCAATTTCATGTACTGCGAAAATGATATTCAAAGAGGTAATTTAAGCTTCTCGCTGGAAGGGTTGATTCGTTGCTAGCAATTAGACGAAATATCGATTTTAATTTTTGTCAGTCTTCTTTCGTCCGAACATTAGGGGGTTGGTTACTTCGTTTCTCGGCCCAGGCACGAAGAAACGAAGCTTCCTGGCATCGACGATTCGGGTCGTCCTCGATTTCATCCGCCAACATGATCGCTCCGCCAGCTATTCGAAACGGTGCTTCGGATGTGTCCCCGGCGTGGAAACCAAGTTACAGGCATTACTTTCGTCCCGGACCCTCTTTCGACCTTATTCTCGGACGTGTTCGCGTGCTCGCGTCACATTGTTCGCAACTTTCCTAAGGGTGTACTCGCGTTTTCCAAGTTCTTGCCACGATTGACACGATACCGCGAAGAAATTACGAATCGAACGCCACGTAACCATATCAACCCCTTTGCCACAGCGCTGACAATCAAATACTTCACCCTCATTTTGTGACAATTTTGTCATTTATTTACACTTGAAAATGATACGATAATGCATTTCAAGAAACGTCGGATTGAAACGAATAATTGCACAGGACGTTACAGGGGTAAATAACAAAAGGGGATGAAGATAAAGGATTCCAAAGTTGCAGGTACAATCGCAGGCGGTTTGAACTACCCTCGAGGAATTCGGTGGTGCGGTGGTCACGAATTCGTAGCCGCGAGAGGGGGGGAGGCAGACGATATATAACACCAGGAAACAAAGAATCTGGGTCAGCACTGGATATTGTTAATCCTTGCTCCGCTGAACGGTGATTAACGCCGACGTCTGTCGGCGATTCGCACGCGAGCTGCTTGCACGGATTTCGAAGTTTCGCCGCCGAGATTCCCTGATGGCCTTCGGTGAACTACACCCTCCTCCCGACCCGGACGTCAGGGGGTTAGATCGATGCAACGCTCTGTTTATAACGCGATTCGAATCTTGTGCGAAAGCAAACGTCGAAGTAGATCTTTATAGAAATAAATGAAATTCTTTGAGGTATTACAAAATTTCTTTTCGTTTTAAAATACATTAGGGTTAAAAATAATAGAAGAATCGATGTACGAGTTTAATTAAACAGAAACAGCTGGAAAAGGGACGGTCGAAACTCGAGGTCGTTTCGTTCCGAGATTGTTGCTTTTTACGTTTAATTATTACCCTTTATCCGTTGCGATTTCTCAGCCTACGCCGCCGCACGCTCGGTCTGCACTCTCGGTTGCCTTGATCTTATTGGCGAGAGATGATCCTGGCGAATAATAAATTGAATCCCGGTCTCATCTCTGGTTAGAAGCCGCGAGTAGAGGGGCACTTTCGGATGAATCTTTAACGAGCAGCCACTTCTGGAAACGAGGCACGGGGAACGAACGGCTGAAAAGGTAGACGGGCTCCGCGCGAAGGGGCTCGGAAAAATACAAAAATATCGATCGACCGACCGGCAGAATTTTAAAGGAGAAGGATCCCCCGTGGTTACGTCGACAAAGAAGCTCGAACAGGCGAGAGAATCATGAAAATGAATGAGACACGACATAAAAGGGCTTGATTTCGTCCGACCAGCGAACGGAAACCGGATGAATATACAGGGTGATATTTTTAAAGCATGGCACATTGACTCACCATACTTCCTAATAGAAGGTTATTAATTCGAGAGAGATTAAAGTAGATACCATGCAACTTTTGTTTAAAAATTTTTTAATTTTGTAAAAATCAACGAAGAGTGGACTCCAAATTTGATATTAAAATAATAAGGAATATTTTTGACGATAACACAACGAGAAAGGGCAGAGGCGAGGAAAAGGGTAAGGGATGAGAGGAGGGTTTGTTATACCATCAGAAAAAGGTGTAAAAGCCAGAAGGTGGTAAAGGCAATAGTTACGGGGAACGAGATACGACGGATTCGATTTAAACCCGGCTGCTTCTGTTCGATTAAATTGCGAGCCCCATTCAGGCGGCTTTCGCGGTGTATTTCCACGGTGGCCGATAGGGTGACGTCGATGCCAGGGAGGGGGCAGCAGGGGGTTTTGCCGATTAAGCGGAAGCTACGGACCGCTCGAATTCGAGGCTACGTTTCCGGTGCACCGAAGTTTTCCCAGGCTACGACCGATAACCGTGCCGGGCAAATTAAATTTACGTCCCTGGAACATCGGGGTCGTCTTTTGTCCGCGAAATTTGAATATAAAACTGTGGACGTAACCCAACCCCTCCTATCCACGTGGCCGACGAGCAGCGAGTTTCACGAATTAGTCAAATTCAATCGATTCCACCGACAAAAAGAACAATTCCGTTGCAAACTTTGCAACACGGCCGGTTTAATTAACCTCGCCTCTGGAAGATCGGTTAAATATCTTAATATAGGAAATGGATTAATTAAATTCGGTGATAAGTAGCAATCTTATCCAAATTAATTAGTAAACTACAATTTTCAAGATTTCAAGGCAATTATTATTTTTCAATTAAAATTTAGAATTCTATTAATTCCAAAGAAAGCGTATAACAACCCAAGTGCTTCATTTTCGAATACCAAGATCTCTATTATTCCCTTTTATCCGCGATGCTCGAATCGAAGCGTGACGGAGGGGAGGGTCGGGGATGAACGACGTCCAGATTAATAGCCACCGACAAGATTAGCCGTGAACCAGGAATAAAAACGAGGTTGGTATTCGCTAACCCGTCGAACTCCGACATTATTACGACGACGGTATAAATTAAATTTCGAAAGCGAAGTAATTTCACAGAACGATGGATTCTTTTGATTAATGGAGAACCCGCGAAGATCTAGCCGCGTTCAAAATGACACGTACTTCCGTAGTTACAAGCAGGAGGAAACTCATTGGGAAATTTAATAGGTTTCTCGCCGGGAAAGTCGACGTTCGAGTTCAGTTTCATTTGCTCCACGCTGGAAACGTTCTGTTAGCCCATAACTAACCGGGAAGGGTCTATTGGACCCATATTTTCTTTTAACCCTCCAACAACGCACAATGCAATTTTTTAACGCAAAGCTTTTGCACTTTTTTGAAAAAATAATTAAAGAAGTGTTTTGAAACGTTTTCGTTTACACAGCGCTTGAAAGGTTGGAAAATCAAAATGCCTAATACTTCATTCGTTTTAAACAAAACGAACACGAACACTGCGGCTTAGCCGCTAATTATTCTTGGCGGAGAAACGTCCTCGTCGCGACAAAAATACGGTCGTCGCGAACCGGTGTAAAGAGTCGCGGAAAATATGGGCCGGGAAGGAGAAAACTGCTCTCGAAGGAATTTAATATTTCATGCCGGATGCTTCGAGCTAATTCGACGAAGAAAAGAACGTCGGGAATACAAATTATTCTTGCAGTCGCGACGAGTCGAGACCGGGTTCCACGGAACGTTTTCATTCGCAATAAAATACTTCATAGGCTCGCCCGTCGAAGTTCGAGGGAGGCACCGTCTCGGATAAACGAAGAAAATTTCTCTCCGCGACGGTTTAGCCGCCTTTGACGCGTCTTTCAGAAAATTAGAATCGTCTCGGAGAAGGTTATCCCGCGTCCCCTTCCTGTAGCAATGAATAAATTTCCCTGAAAAAATAACGAGACCGGTGCAGCCCTGAATTTCTTTTTCAAGGGCGTCGTGCAACCCGATGACGATACGTATTTGCAGTCGGAGGTACCGAATGGCACATCAGTATGATAATGAAGATCGCGTCCAAAAATGCTTCGAGTGCAAGGGGTTAATTGAAATTCCGTGTATTTCTTCAGCGAATCGGATACACCATAATGTATTCACCGGTATTTCCGATCTCGATCCCAGAAACGGTCAACCTGTTAACCAGGCAATCACGACCGCCGATCGCACCCTCCGTCAACAATGAACCGGGTGCGATAGAGCACGAAGGGGGGGAGAGGAGTGGGGTGTTAGGGTGCCTTAGCGTTTCTTTCGAGCTCAAAGAGAACCAATTACTTGCCGAACGATCCCGGAATCACACGGACAGACCAATGGATGGCGCTTCTGTTAGCCAGGGTCGGGTACTGCAATGCAGCTTTCACCCTCCCTTTCCCTCTCTTTCTCGTACACGTTTTTCTCCGTCCCTCCCTCTCGGTTACCCTCCGCGATACCCGCTCGCCTTTCTGTCCGTCTCTTTTTCTCTCACCTATTCCCCCCTCCCCCCGGCCTCGCACTTCCATTTCACGTGATTCGCCCTCCCTCCCTCCTCCTCTTCCTCTGTCCCATCTATTTCCCTTCGCTTTTCCTCTTCGAATGTCACCTCGCGGACGATTAACTTTCGCACCGCTGCACCCACCCACCCCCCTCGCCCTCCTCCGTCCTTTTTCACGACCGTTTGATTGGAGCCACCACTTGACCACCAAAGGGTGGTCCATTAACCTCTCACCCCCCTCTTAAAAACCCTCGGTCCTCCGCGCGGCTGGTTACTCTTCGTCTTCTTCGATTTTTTCCCAGAACTTCTTCGTTTCGAGTCGGTGCACACTTTCCATGGCGAACAAGGGTGGATTTTGACGAAAATTATGATAGGAATCGATGAGTGACAATTCTCGTGCGACCCCTTTTGAGCGAAAATCGATGTTTCAAATTCCCAAGGTATTATTCACGGGAGAAGACTTCGCGCGGAATTTCGTTTAAAACGCGAGCTCTGACGCGGATGAAATTTGAGAAAAAACAGACATCGAAGATGTATCATCAACGACAGCCCGTTACGCAAGCGAGGGTTCTCCCGGTGAAAAACGTTTTTCTCTGACGTACGGTTTATTCGTCGTTGGTCCGGAGTCAAGTTTCGAGATGGCACGGGCTCCTGCACGAAAACGAAGTTACGTCAATGAATGGCCGGTGACGAACAGCCTCGTAAAGAAGATGGATCGTTACCGACAAGAATAGATACGCGAGCAATTATCTTTTAGCCACTTCAGGTGCGCATTCCGTGAACACACTGAAGCACCGCTGTTTTACTGTCATATGTTCAGCTTCTAATGTCTTTGTCTTTTTTTTTCGTTAATATTGGAATGTTAATAACAGGACACTGTATACAGTTGCTGTTAGAGCCTCGACGAGTTGTTTCAGTGGTCGATATTTTTGGATCGACGGAACCCACGCGCGTTCCGATGAAGTTTCTTCGATGAATTTCATTTTGCAAACTGTCCGCTTTCGAAAGTTCAGAGAATGTTGCAAAAATCCGGGGCGGAATTGTAAGATTTTAGTACGAAACTTTTGTTGTAAATTATTGTGGCAAGTTACACCAAAACTGTAATTATTAACACTTTGACTGCACGTCACCCATCTGTGGGTGACACTTGAATTTCCATTAAAAACCATCGCCTATATTATTAGAAATAATGAATAATAAAAATACCAAAATATTGCTTGTACTGTGTTAATACTTCAAACGTCATGGACAATGAATTTGTCAATTTACAGATACTCTTACTGATTCTTTTCCTTTTAAAAGACGAATTATCGTGTAAAGCGTGAAACATCTGATACTGCACAAGTATTGCAGCGCGAAGTTCAAAGTAGTTCAAATACGTGACGGCAGAGATGCAGGTGATAACACGGTTATCAGTTCAAAAATAGAACGGGACGCGTTAATTGCACTCAAACAAAGTGTCACCGCGATCGTTCCAATCTATGAAGTAACGTATTGCGCGATAACACGTTATTTGAATTGCGTGTTTGCGTGAATTTCAAACGAGCTATGCAAATAGCTCGATTCTCAAGATTTTTCTAGTTTCGAACTAACTCTGTGCCTTAATTACAATTTAACGATACGAACGGACAATGTCTCATAGTTACATATTTAATCTTTTATTTTAACGATATCTGAAGAATAAAATTTTTTAAAGAAAGAATATTTTTATTTAAGCGAAAGATTGAGAAACACTGTTTTGTAGCGACTCGTCGTTGACATCGAGCCAGCAACAATGACACGGGTATAAAATTGACACGATGGGGGTCTGGTTGTCGAAGAAACGGAGACACTGTTGGGGTGCTGCCCTAATATAAAGAAATCCATTTTAAATTCATCCGCGTCACGATGATTACACCCCGACCGAACGTTCTCCCCTTCTGTAATCGCATTTCGGATATCGAGCAGGGTGGATACAGGCTCCCCTCTATCTTATTAGTTTAACGAGTCACCGATCAGCCGCTCTTTTTGCTGAAAAAAAATCCGCTGATTTGTCATGGCTATTTCAAAGTTTCTTTTTTCCGCTATTTATAACGTCGTACGAAACGAAGTCGTTTTAAAATCTTGTTGAGAAGTTCAGAAATATCTTTAGTTTTGCTCCAACATGCCCATGATGTCATCCTGATTTGTCTGGGACCTCAGCCTGTCCAGTGTAACGATTGTCACCGGTGAAGTCATTTTTGAGAAAAAATGGTAAATCGTTTGACCGACACCGCGAAGAAAGGAAACTTCTCGTTTTCCTTCTTCGCCACCGCTAACTCGAAGAACGTACGAGCTTGCTTGCGACAGGGATTGCGCGTAAACCTTTTGATTTAACTACTTGTTTAATTTTATGTACTTGAACTTGAAGAGGCGCCTGATCGGGGTCGACGACCCCTGGGAACTTAGCTCGATCGTAGCTTAAAGTAATATCCTTCGGTTTCTATATGCCTTTGTGTAAAGTTCTATCAAAAAATCAGTGTGTAAATTAATTAATTACTGTACCGACAAATAACTTCTATGGAAATTTCACTTCAATTTTAACCTTTGTATTAAAATGAAATTTTCAACCCTAAAAACTGTATATATCTTGAAATATTTTTTATTTTAATTGCTACGCTATTATTAATCCGCTGTTTTCACTGAAAATACATCGAAGAAGCTAAAAATATATTTTGAAATATGGAAACGTCCTCGAACAAATTTTCCTCGTTTACAATTTAAAATGCACTAATGAGTTCACGATAATTTCCCACGCGACGACAGTTCTTTTAACGACGGGTTTCGTGGACCTTCTTTTTTTTCGCGGGGACTTTTTCCCGTCACGCATAAATAATTGTCAACGGATTCGATATTGAGACATGAACCCTTACGGCCACAATTTCCATGGGAATCGGGTTACGCTCGTCAAAAGGTGCGACAGACAACGGGGCAAGATAATTAACGATGGGCTCGAGCGCGCAGAAATGGAACGTCAGGCTTTTAGAAAACACGGCTTGCCCCGCGGCGCGTCGAATTTGTTTAAATAAATCGAAATTTTCTGCTGCTGGCAGCGGGTCCGTTCGTCGAGTCCCGTTGCTTCGAACGATCTCGTTGGTCGGACGTTTCAAATTAAATTCTAGTTTCATCTCGCGATAAATAACAGTATTAATAAGAAATAAATGTGCGTGACGTTTTTAAATCTATTTTTTTGTCGAAATAAACAAACCAATTCAATTTTAAAATCAGAGAGATAAATTTCTCGTTAATTTTTATCAAATTGAAACGATTAATTAATTAATTTTTAATTCGAATTCTTTTTGGAATTTAAAGTCGTCGTTCGCTGCTGTAGGAATTTGTTCGACTGATTTTGTTCAAACACAAGAAGAAGGATAAAGGTGTTTGACCCAGGGTCTCACCCTTCATTCCGTAAAAGTTTAACGTACCGGGCATACATCAGGATAAGAACTAAGCGGCGGACTGAAACTCGCGAATAATTGCGTTTTAGATGCACCTCGCGAGCCACAGATAAAAAACCTGCCCGGAGAATTTTCGAGTTTTATTAAGTAAGTTAGAGGACACTTTTCTTAAACGCGTACCGCGTAAAGTTTCCTTTTTAATCTTTACCCCGAGCTCGAAAATTTCATTCAACTTCGCATTTCTACCAGACATTGAATTCTGTTAAGCGTCAAACTAATCAAATATCATTTATTCTCCTTTCCTTGTACCATTGGTAGAACTTGACAAAGATTTCCAAAACTATTCTAAATTAATATTCTAAATTCCTAATATAACAATTTAGTCAAGAATCGATGCAAAATTAGAAGACTCATCAAAATTTTTCAATTCAGACTCAATAATCAAAGAAAAAATAATTGAAGAATCGAAGCACAATTCTCATCTAGGATTATTCGTATCCTTTTCTATTTTTTCCTCAATGAAACGAATCCGATCGGTTAGTTTTTGGCAGAGCCTGTCCCCCCCAGGATTACCCTCAGGGAGTCGGTCGTTGATTAAAATCTCGAAAGAAGTGGAATTAAAGGTATTATTTCCTTTTTTCGCGGAGGAGGCCCGTTTAATCCGACGTGTTCAGAGCGTTGTTTTTCCTTGTCCGCGCGGGTCCTTGATCCAGATCGCTTTCGTCGCTTTAGCGGCTTTCCGGGGGAAAACATTTTCCGTGGAAAACGGCGGCAGACGTTTGCACCTGATAAATTATTCCTGGCCGCGAACAAATACCGCGAGCGATCGCAAACGGGCGTCGTAAGGATTTCAGAGTTGCCGAAAACTCGGCAAAACTTACAAACGGAATACTTCATTCTGTTGACCGGAAGTTGCCAGACGAGCCCTCGGCGAACGGAAGTAATTGGGCAAACAGGAGGCCGCTTTGACTCGGTTTCGGTCCTTTATCGAGTATAAAAGCAAGGATCTGCCTTGTTGCTTTGTCTTTTACCCATGAAACATTTATTTCTCGTACAATTGTTTTGAAATTTCTCTCTTTCGTACCTGAACAATTCACCTGCAAAATTTACAAATAAAGTTCACATTTCGGTGGAAAAAAAAGCGGTCGGACAATTTCGTTGGGAATGCAGAACAAGTGCATCGTATCCCTCCATAACGAGATTTATCCCGGGGCGATTCCCAGGCGTAAAAGTACAGCCGGAATCGTAATTCGAGGAATTGAATTCCGAATTAACAGTTGAAAGGGAGCAGGCAAATCCCAGGAAAATGAAATTCCATCCGGATCAACGAGAGTCGAAGCTCGAACGTCGTCGCTTCGTGTCTTGCGGAAAAAAGATCGTGCCATCTCGCGAGGGGTTGGGAACGGAACGAAGAGGGATGTTTTACCCACCCCGAAGTCGGTGCATCGATACTTTCCCGAGCGTCTCCGAGTATCGTCGCAGGAATAAAAATTAAACGTTCGATTCGAGCAAAGAATTCGAAACGAAACTTCAACCCCTCTTTTAAAGACAGCAAAAATCTACTTTGTTATTCTGAAAAATAAATTCGTTCGCTAAAATTCAGCTTAAAATCGCGAGAGTAATTAAAAATATTGGAAATCGCGGATTTAATTACCAACGACAAATAGCTGGACGGTCCGCGATCGATGATATTAAATAATTACTCGTCAATCGCAATGATTGCCACGTTTGACCCGTTATCAATCGGAACGGAACATGATTCGCCGTAGACACACGGTAGCCGGGAATAACGAGACATGGTTGGCTACAAATTTCCACGGGTCGGCCAATTTAAATATGCATGAGAGACGCGGCGGAAAAAGGAAGCACAGGAAGGTGAAAGAGGGAGGGGTTGGGCCAGGGGGATGAACGGGTAACGCGAGGGTGACTGGGTTGTTTCGCGGCCGACCTCGTTAACCCCTATAGAAGGGTGTCTCGTGGAGGTGACGGAGGTAGACGAGCTGCAGGTGGCAACAGCGGCTCTCACGGATTATCGCGGAGGGTAATCAGCTTTGCCAGCGAGCACTAACACACCAATGCTTGAAACGTAGACGGATTTATTATTTAGCTGGACGGTAAAATGGGTAAATTAAACGTTCGCTGTGATCTTGTCTATGAGACGAATTTTTCTTCCATTTCATTTTATCGTTTTCATAAATGCTCGTATTCGCGACACGTTTGTCCGCTTAATTTGGAATTAGAACTTAAGGTGCGAAATTTATTGAACCATTATAATAAATTATTTCGTTTTCTCTGTAACAAGTTTAGAGAGGCTAGGATTAGGGTTATTTAACTAGGGTTGTTTAACTCGACACGCGTGATCGTACAAGAAGAAATTTGAAAATTAACTATCCATGTTATTATTTTCAACTGTCTATCTATGTTTTTCAATCGAAAGACGCAACGTTAAATGAAATATAAAAAAAGAGAAGAATTACGATCCAATTCATATCCATTGTTATATGGAGAAGAATAATACGGGGAACGGAACAAAACTGTATCGGGAGCGTGAGCTGTCGCTGGCTTTTCGCGAATCGCCTATAAAACGATATATCCCGTTGAGCTTTATTCGCGCAGCTTTTATCAGCGTGGCTTTATCACGACAAGGACGGTAAATCGTCGATCGAATATGCAATGGAAACACCGAGGAAATTGACATCGACGTTCCCTGACCTCGTTTAACTTGGAAACTGTCGGACGACACCGATAAATTGCTAGATGATCGTGCCGATAAATAATCGAATCGGACGTCGGTCTGTCGTTTTCGCGAATCCATGCCGTAATAACCTTCCGTTCTGATTAATTCCAACCCGTGCTATCTCTGTTCTCATTTGCTCGTACACGTGGAAGAAACACGATTCGTTTCTGTGACCATCACCTGGAAGAACGTCACCGGTGAAAATAATTTCTTTCTAGCCTTCTGTTTCTGTTTCTGAGAATATTCTGCGGAAATACTCTAACCTCTTGTTGATATCTTTAGAAAAAATTAAATTTTGTAAAAAATAAATTTTCTATCGGTCGTCCAAATTAAATATAAATCGTGACTAACACCAAATTATGCACCCAAAGCCAAAAGGGGGTGATTAATTTAAATTGGTTGTAGCAGCTGCCCGTCGAGCCATTTTCGTCCAGAGAAATCTGAAAACGGACTATATCGGGCACCTCTGCGGGGGTGTTGCGAACGTCATCGCGAGTCCCTTTGTCATCGGGGCGCTATTGTCGTCGAAACTTACGTGGCTCGAGGAGGTCGTCGACACCGGGTGATCGGCGAAAATTTTCGCGGTGCGAAATCTGCGACGGTAATCGCGTTAATACGCAACAATATATACAATATCGAGCCCCATTCGCGGGGAATTTATGAGCCGATGTTTGATTCGCTTAACGATGTTTGCCAGCGCGCGAATAATTGCGGATCGACGACAGTCGAACGAAAATGATACGCTTAATCGACGAGCGCCGATGCCGGCCAACGATTCGATTAATAACGATTAGTATAACGACGGTAATTGTAACGCGTTTCTGTCATATGTGGTCACTTTTGATTATCAAGCGTCGAATATATTACATCCGCGCGAGCTGTTGCATATGGAAACGGGATTTGCATTTCGGCGGGAAACATTTAGGTATCGGGATGTTTGATAAACATTAATCATTTAAAAGGACTCGGGTGTCGTCGTTAAGCCACCGCGATACTAAACTAGTCGAAGGTTGATATTGAAATTTTAGAGCAAGAAACATAACCCCTTTGGTACTTTGGTAGCTTTGCTTTGAAAATTGTTATATTTATATTTCACAAAATCTACACTAACGAATTAAATCTGTTCCATGTGCAAAGATCTTTTCAAATAAATCAGCAGCCAAATCAAAGTCCTCACTTTCTTAATTCGAACAATTTTATTTTAAAATACATACGTACGTGAAAAGTTGTAGAGTTGAGTATTTATTTCTAATATAAATTACCCGGGGAATGTTTGCAAAGCATCGAAGCGAGTAATCGCACGGAAGCAACACGAAACCGTTTCCATTAGTATCAGATTAGCGGCTGACCTTTCGTTCTCGATCGCTGGGGGACCCATTGAAATATCGCTCTCCGCCAGCGCCACGTGCAACGGCAGCATCCTCCAGGATCTCTGGAACGACGATCATAAGCTTCAATTATCCTGGGAACCATGTCCAACATCGTCATCTCGATAACATCGTCCGTTTATCTCTTTAATCCCTACCCTCCGCGTTTTCGTGGCTATTTTTTCGCTGGAGACAGCCTGACCCCCTCCGTGTGTCGATTTTTCATTCCCTCCCTTTCTCTCTTTTTCTTGTTGCGTGTAAGCGTCCGCTTTCCCTCCCGTGCCTCTCTTTCTTGAATTTATACGACGAACGTGACGCGACGATACCGGGAAAAACGCTCGGCCCCGCGGCTAACAAAGGCGAGTTTGATTCTTGTTACGAACGTTGAATCGCGAAAGCACGCGGAAGAGGAGAAATTTGAGGCGCATCACGCGATACTTCCTCTCAGCGAGCCTTGATAAGCCGTTATGGCGGTCGGTCTTGTGAAAAAAATAAAGAATACCGGGATAAAGGAAGGGGGGGCACCGCTTGCGAACTCGTCGGAAAGGATACCCGACAGGTACGTGCCTTAGACACCGGATAGTTAGCGCGTTACGTTTCGCAGGAGTTAACGTACACAGGAAGTTTATCAAAATATTATTTAATTCATTTGCAAATTGCAATTTCTTGTCAAATGTTTGCTGTGACTTTTAAAGTCGAAGTCAAGTAAATTAATAATTTAAGTTTCTGCCAGTACCTTAAGGATTACCTCGAAAAATCAATATTTTGCCAGAAAGGGCCCGGAAACGTGGAGCCAGGGGTGGCTGGATCCGCGGGAAGGATCAAGGATCGATGACGCGTTGTAAGGCGTGAGATTCACCGGTTTTATCTCGCTCGACCAATCGGTGGAAAGGCACAGGTGTGCATGCACCCGTTCGAATAATAAATCCTAATCGGATCACGGAAGCGCGCCGACGCCGCGCGTCTTCCACTCTGCGACTGGCAATTGCGACGCCAACTCGCAGCTGCAACTGACGCTTCTGCCGGTTCTAACTATCCGCGGGATCGATGACCTGCCTCTGCCTACCTGCGGACGAGGACGAATCTTGGAGCGAACACGATCACACGATGTAAATTCCATGGCGCCTGTGTTCTTATGGAAAACACAGGGTGGCGCTGAGTCCTTTCAACAAGTCTTGAAATTAGAATTTCCAGATAGAAGATACTTTCTAATTAATTTAATGCCTGCTTGTATAAAAATTATGAGGTACCTGGCAGTCTTATAAATAACACTTGAAGCAAGGATTCCTTCTCGTTCCTTGAAAATTTCTATGGGATCCTAACGATGATCCCCATCTGAAACTTACGGCCAATAGTGTGCCAACTTCGAAGTCGGTTGAATGGTAGTCGACGTTCCCGGCAGATCGTGATAAACCGTAGAAAGGCTGGATCCAGAATTAACGAGCGTCCGTTTAGGGAATCGCGTGGGTGATCGATCGTTCGAAAATCGTTTCCCGGAGCCAATTAATACTTCGAGCCGTTCATACAGTCCCTAAATCAGCGGGTGTCTATTCAAACTTCAACTCTGAAAAAGAAGCTCGCGGTTCGAGCGTCTGGTGTGGCAATGACCATCGTTTTAATTAAATAGGCATAATTCAAGCCTGCGGAGCGTGTCGAAGCTGATTGTCAGCGAGGGATCGTGCAGGCTACACGCCAATTTGCCTGCTTTTGCCGGCGTGGCAGATCTTTGTGGTCAGATACACCGCGCTAAGTGTACGTTAATTAACTCTTTCAGTCTGGTTTTGTACGCTACTGGAAATCATAAGATCGATGTAGCTTAGTTGAAATATCCATGGACACCTATTTTTAGGGCGTTACCAGGCCGACTTTTATCTTGGCTTAATAAAGCAGAAGTCTTATCTTCGAGATCGTCGGGACGGCCAATTGACAAGTGTAATAGCGGTGGTAATGGTCGGTTTCCTTCGTGTTTCCTGGCTGCATCGTGAATTACAACTTCCATGGTGCCTTCCTTCATGGCGTACGCGCGGTGGCTTGACTCTTCGAGAGGAAAAAAGAGAATTCTTTGCGTTGCAATTCACCGTTTAGTTCGTTCGTTGCCGTTGACGGTCGTTGGCCCTAAAAACATAGACGCGTGATGTTAATTCGAAATATCAAATTTAAATTAGAAAATTGTGTGACGATTACGATTTCATTTTTTTAAATATGACCCAGTAGACCATACGAACCATAAACTGGCTACTTTGTATCATTTGTTATACGATCGAAAGTTGAGACGAGGCTCGTTCGCTTTTCATCTTCCGCGATGGAGAGAAAAAAAATGAAAATGCGTCTCGTGATCGTTCAGCATCGTTTCCCAGCGAATCCTCGCGAATCACCCGCGGCGTCTTCGTGTTCCACGCTCGTTAAACCGTCACGAAAGGAAACTAAGCAAGAAGAAAAGACGCGAAGATGAAGAGCCGCACAATGGGAAAAGATCGCGCACGAATCTTTTGGAGGCACGGATCGTCTCGTGATTGGCTCCTCCTGGTCGCAGGAACGATTCATGGACGATTGTGTAACAGTCGTGGAGGAACTTCCGGCTTATTCTGGGACTTTAAATAATTTCTGTGACTAGAAAGCGAAGAGTATTCTGAATTTCTTTCAGTGCCTTTCCTTGATACGTTGATTCTCAAAGTAATTATTATTAAAACTCTAATTTAATTACTTCTATAGTATTTAGTATTTTTCAGTGTCTACTAGTATCACTTGTAATTAGCTCAATGTTTAAATTCAATTTTTGGGATTAGTTAACATCGTTTCTCTGTTTCTAATTGCTCGATTATATAAAATCTGAGATGTTTCATTGTTTTTTCTTTAATTAAAGACGATGTGGTATCACTTCGTAAAAAAATTAATGAAATCGAGCTATTGCGCAGATACGAATTACGTCTCCTTCGTGGCCGTGTTTCCTCAGTTTGTGGTCATCTTTTCCACATCTGTCGCCTGTTAGAATTACCTGCACTCAACTCGGATTACAGTCTCTTTCCGATCGATCTGGATTATATCGATCCCCGTCATCGAAGGCCATGGCCAATTCCCTCACTATTAATAGATAAAGTCTCATAAAATTCGCCAAAAATTCAATCTAAGCCTTGACTATATAAATTGCGATTAGAATTAAATTTAAAATCGAATTTTAATTAAAGTATAAAGGTGACATTTGAAGCACAGGGTGCGTCACTCGTTCGACACGATATTGCAGGGGTAAAGGGTTAACGAAAGGTGCACGAAGACATCCGCGATTTCCATAGAAGCGAAAAGGTTAATTTCTCCAGTCGATCTCGTGGCTCCGCGACCGGAAACCGTCCCGTCCCGTTGTTGCACGCTCGAGCGTCGCTAATTCAGTCGCGGCGCATAAATCCAAGCGCACAAAGGGGCCCCCTCGAGGAAAAATCGTTTGCGTAACGACGCTTGAATGTCGTCACGCGCCGGCGGACGATAATTAATTGTGGGCCCCGGTTGACTCTTGATCCCGCCTCGCCGCGCGTTCTCGAGCGGATCATTCGAGATCCCTGAAGCTTAACCGAACTTTCAACCACGTCGTCGACGCGGCTGTCGTTTCCTTTCCTCGTCGATCCGTTTGAGACGGCGGCTCGATCGGACGCGTCTTGCGCGCTGAAGAAACCTCCGGTTTCCGTTTTGTCGGCGCAAAAGTTGTACGCGATCGCGGCGAAACAGAGGAGGAAGAGGACGCTGTGAATTGATTGACAACCTTCAGCGGCTCGTATCGTCGCTCGTAATCGATTATTAATTGTACGGGTTAATGTTTCGTGACGGGACGCGGGACGCAGGGAGGTTTCTGAATTAAACGATCAAATTGTATCGCCGCGAGATGAAAATTTTCTGCCAGGAATGTTCATTTATAATTGACCGATTGTCTATTTCGGAACAACCACTGTCGCTGACGGTGCAACTTTAATATTCACGATAGATTGATCCCGGAAATTGTATTGAAAATACCAGAGGTTGATTGTAACGCGATTCTTATTCAATTTTAACCCCTTAAGGTGCATCTGACCTGTAAGGTGCGTCACGAGCGTGTTGGAAACGAACAAAATGATGACTTAAACTACCCCTAATTTCACCTACACTATATCACATTTGATTTAGAACAAAATTGCATAGAAGGATCCCATATATCCAGGCCCCGTTCTATTCAGTCACCCAACGTCCATCGAAATCGCGATGATCGTCCAAACAAGATCTTTGATGAGGGGGAAAAAAATCGAGTTCAGAAATTTCATGGCTTCCGTTGTTTCTGCAGCGGTGGACTCAATTAGGCAAACGACCATCCGCCGTTGTACCGCACCCCCCTTTTTTCCCACCCCTCGCTGACTGTTCTTTCAATTCTCCGCGCAGTCCGTTGGTCACTCGCGCTTCTCGCCTCCATTCGCGGCCGCCCATTGTGCTCCGGGGAACAATTAATGTTCCATCGTGGCGGGGAATCGTTAACGCGATTCACAAAGAGCGACGAACGAGTCTGGCCGCGTTCTCGCGTCCGACTGCACACACGGACCACAATTCGTCAACGCGCGGATCAATTTAGCCGCGAAAGGAACAATGCACGAAATATAATTAATCGCTGGGAATTTTAATGCGCGACCCGGCTCTGGATCGTTTCAGCCGCGACGACGCGAGATGAGACCCGCTGCGAGTGTCACCGATGCTATCACTCGTTAGCCGTTCATTAATTATGTACGATCGCAATTAAATCTTGTTCAACACTTTGATTCGCATGGGTGCTGGCTGATGCCGCGAGTCTCATTCAAACGAGGCACAAAGAAAATTTTCAGTACCATAAAAATTAAATTTGAAGGAGTAGCCTTTGGAATTTTTCCATTTTGTTTCTGGGAATTTAATTTGGGGGTCAGACAAATTACACCAGTATTAGGTTAAAATTACTTTGACAACTGATATCACATTTCACAGTTATCATTTTTAAAGATTTGCAATTAATCAATTGGTATGTTGTGTTCTAAAATGTTAAAGGAGAAAAAGGATTAATTAATTCATTGACAATTTTACCATCGGATATCCGCGAAACTGGAACAACATGATGCACGATTCGATTCGATCGAAAGCAATCGAATCTGTTGTATTCATAATACAAGCGTCTATTGGGGCCCGGTTACTGGCACATGCAAAATTAATACTACGAGTGTATATCGCGAACGTGTATCGTGGTTACTCGAATCGATTCTCTGTTAACGGTGTCTGGTGTCGGTTCTATAACCAGTCGTTTACGTGTATCTAGATTGAAATCATTTGACACGTGTTCTTGGTGCCTGATTAACTTTTATCGATGCATCTTCTATCCTTTTCTTTTAACGACAGACTATTCTTGAATTATTCATCAAGGAGTGTTTATCGTTGTTATAAGAATTCGTTTTAATTGATTGAAAATTGCAGCGAAGGTGGCAGATTAAGAAACAAACTGAGGAAGGGAAGTTTATTTGACGTAAAATGAATAACATTAATATTATTTATATTAAAAAGGTATTTAAAAGTATATTAGAATATATAGTCAAAATTTAGCTCGTGCCATCACAGAAATTTATTAATTTTGCATTTTGAAGTTCCCTCGAGTTATCAGCTGGATGCATTTATTGTTAGATGACATTCTTGAATGAATTCCATTTCATTTATAAATACTCGGACACCTTAAGGATATCTTATTCAGAAAGAAGGCAACAGGATTCGAACGTGCGGAAAAGGAAGAAGTTTCTTCATCGACGTTATGTCACGTCGGAAGACTCGCGACGTTCTAGGACCAAATATAAATCAACCTTCAACACCAACGCCCATTATTTCACCACCCTATTTCTGTTCGATACCGACAGGAAAAATAAAATTCCACGAAGCGAATAGAATAAAGAGCACAACTTTCCACGAAGAAGATCAGGCAGGATTTGCGGAAGACTTTTCTGACTAATTTTCTGTCCCTCCTCAGAAGTGTGATATTGAATTCCCCCCTGAATTCGATACCTTCTTCTATTGGCTTCTTAAATGATCATTCGCCAACACGAATTTTCTATTAAAAATTCTTGACGAGGAACGGCGATGCATTTGGACGATAATTTTCACTTACACTCAGGGTTCTTTTAATCCGAAACGTGGCGCAATCCCGTCCAACGAAACGACACAGGTATTTCTGGAATTATGGTAATCAGAGGGCTGCAACGTTGGCTTATCGGCGGCTGATACGGTCCGCCGCAATTCGAGCGCCGAGGGAGATGATCCAGTTTGATAGGATTTCGAGATTTCGAATAGATGCGGCAGAAAAATTCGCCGCGGCACCGATATTGCGTGGGATTTCTCGAATTTCCTGCGCGCATCCATCTTCCTCCGTCCCGTTTCGACAGACAAAATTGTCTCTTCAGAAATTACCTTCGATTCGACCTACTTCCCTTCTTCTTGCAATCTTATCTTATTTTCGAGACAATTCGAAGCGTCGAGCAATTGAAATTCGATCAACGACCCAAGAATCAACAAAGAGTTAATAAGCCACGAATTTTTCAACGTCCTTTAATTAAAATTGAACGTGTCACCGATTTTTTTGGAAACTAAAGAAACGAGAACGTATACGTGGACCGTCTTCAGGCCGAACGTTCCAAGATGGCTAAAAGTATCATGGAGGCGAGCGGATATCCCAGATGCCGAAGTTGCTGACCCGGAAGTTGGAATCGGGCCAACGGCGGAAGTCTGGCCGCGGTTGCGGAGTCTCGAACCGGGCTGCAATTGCGGTTATTTATCAGCGGCCGGAAAAGAATCGCGAGAAAGCGCCCTGAGTCGCGTTTCGTATTAAACTTCGGGAAAGGGGGACCCTCGCGACCTCGAGAGGGCCGACGGCGACGCGTTCGGGGATCGACTTTTTTACGATTTCCTCGGCTGGAACTCGAGGAAACGAATTAACGAACCGCGAAAACGTATCCACGGCTGTTGTTTCGTTCTCCTATGCGATGCTTTTGTGTTCGAGGAACATTAGCGCTCGCTAATGTCCGCTGCTTGTTCTCCCGTGAAACGCTCTAACGTTCCGCAAGAATTTCTGGCATCCTTTGTTGTGGGCAGAAAAGATGGAGAGGAAGAAGGGAAAGTTGGATTTTGCAAGAGCTTCGAATTGTTCGATCGAACGCGAGAGAGTCCTTTCTTGGCTGCCATTTCGAGAGATCAAAGCGCGAATCCTTTCGCAGGCTGAGAACTTTCTTTTTTATTCTTTATCGTTCGATTTCTAACACTTTTAATTAAATTTCTATATATTTGAAAATTGAATGTTACGAGGTAAATGCCTCGAAAGGATCTTTCCTTATAGGAAAATATATTAAACTGTTGCCAGCACGTCAGTATCTATGGAAGCAATTTCATGCGAATTAAAATGTCAAGGTTTATAACCCTTTCACCGCGGTGTTTGTTGTGTAATGGTCGTAAATCGATACGGCTTGATAAAAAATACAACAGTGAACAAAAGTTTATGACCACCAGTCCCCAACGCGTCGACAGCACTTCGAAATTCAATTACAATGCTCGTATATTAATTTAGTATCGGGTACAATTTTTACGGACACAGTGTAGTTAATTTGTTAACCGCGGGTCCGTTTATCTACCGTTAGCCTTGCAGTAGGGATCGTCAGCTCCGTTCCAATTCGAAGAATCGAATCTTTGTCCAGATGTCTTTTAAAGAAACAAATATTTCGATTGGTGTACAGGAAAACGTTGAACAGGCTTTGGATCCTTGGTCCTGCGCCGTGTAACTGGGTTAACGAGACAAGTCATTCACGATTCGGCCAGCAAATTGGATGGCACCGGCTTTTGATGTCACGGCAACTCCATTGTGGTCATTTGCCAGCCGGCCAACGAGAGATCCATGCGTCATAAAGTTATCAAACAAACGTGGGAGTTGGTGTATTCGAGCGTGGAGTTCTGTCTATACGAGAAGTTCGAGTTGGCCGCGGTTGTCGCCACGAACAGTCCGACCCGAGAAAGCCGATGTCGAGATGTCCAGCGTTGATGGGCGTGCGGCAGCTAACGATACTGCATCCGCTCGTTGCATCGCTTATTTTCTCACGAACCATCTTCGGACTTTCACTTTTCCGCCCGATTAATTTTCCCACGATTCACTATCCTTCCGCTGGAAATACTTCTGTCTGACCATTGGTTCCGATCAAGACCCAGATCCGGTATTTCATGAAGGTCTATTAATATCGAATAATCAAAGAAGAGTTAATAGTGCCAAATACAAATTTCAATTTAAGTGTGTCATAATTTCCCAATTTGAAAAATATTTAATTAAGCAAAGAATAAGATAAAATTCTAATGAAAAGTAGGTACCGATAAAACACTGCAACAAACGTTTTAAGTATTCAGATACTTAGAACGATTCTAGTATCTAGCTCGAACAGGCGGATTCGAGCGGATTATCTCCAGCTCGTTATCACCGCTCGGTCCACGGTTCGATCGTTCGAAATTTGGCGACGAATGCCGGCCAGGCTCGCGCGTGTGCACGCGATTAAATAAATTACAGAGTGGGAGAGACAGCCGGCTGCATAATCTGTCATTGTGTCAAGCGCAGAGCATTTCCATGCTGCGGCGTGCGGGCGTCGAGTTGCACGCGTAGGTGTGCACGCGGTCGACGACAGGCCTGCTAGCGTTGGTTAACGAGTATCCGCGCGAGGACACGGGGAATCGCCACCATCATAACCCAATTCCTGGCAGGATCAACCTTTGCCGGGTCAAATGCGTCTGAGACGTGAACCTTCTTCAAAATTGGGAATATTTATTTAATATATTATGGCTACTTCATGGGTTAAAGTCCCATTAGCCTTCTCCACCAAAATTCAAATAATTATCGAGGAGAATTCTTTATCGCAACTCAGACGACCAAAGGGAACACCAAGACTCTTCTCATTAGCGCTAAACTCGTTTCGAGATCGATCGGAAGAGCAGAAAGAAATGGTTGATCGCGTTTCCCGTTTCCGTTCACGTGTTTCCACGGTCGAGGAACCATCGGACAGGTAGCCAGAAGGGAATCAAGGGGGGTAAGTGGTTGTCGAGGAACAATGAAATATCACCGATACACCGTGGCCAATAATCGCGGGGACAGAAACGATCTATCGTCGTTTCGACGTTGATTTATCGCCCCCGTGTATGCGCGCGTACACGTACACGTCCGTGCGGCTTGTGTTACGTTCTTTTCTCCGTCGCAGTTTCGATGGAACACCCCACCGTCACGATTTTTACCCTCAGGAAAATAAACTCTCGTCGCGTTCTGATTAACCTGATCGTGCGAGATCAACCAGGACAAACAGAGCGCGGGAAACGTTTTAGCAAATGGTCGTGATAACATTTACGTAACCCCGTTTCGTTATTATGATTTATCCCTGGCCCGTTCGAACTTTATTATCATCATTGATGATATCCAATTTAGTATATCTGGTATTATATTAATTATTGAAAGGTATAATCGACTCAATTTATCAGAATTTAAAGCGATGTTTAACAATTGATATTTAATTTCGTTCATACGCTCTCCAGATTCGATTTTGTTCAACTGGGGCACTTGATTCCTCGTCAGTTGAACGTTGTTCCTAGAGATTGCGACGACTTGCGGGAGACAAGAGGGACGATCGTCATTAGTAGTCGCGTTATTATCGCGTCGCCGCATCGACGTGTCCCTCTAATCAAACCCGCCAGCAAGTTAGTTACTTCGTTACTTCGTCGAAGTCTGTAATCAACGTCACCATCCGCGGCTATCATTAGGCGAGCACCGTCCAAAACTAATAATTGCGAAATTTCTTGAAAGCCGCGAGGTTACTGCGATAAGAATTCGACGACAGTTTCCCTGCCACTTTGTCAATCGTCCACAGAGTGATATCTTTCCTTTCTCAAGATTCCTCAGACCTTATCAATTGAGTCCTCTAATCTCATTGAATCAGAAGACTATCTTCTTAAATCAATCATTGTGAATTAAGAAGTTTGGATTACTAATCGAAATGAGAAACTAGCCAAACGTTTCAAAATCGTTCAAATTTTATTATACGAGGACTTTTTATTGAATTATTACAAATAAGACAAAAGATCATTAACGTTCAATAATTTACTGTTAGCTATTTAATTTATCCAACATTTTACTGTCTATTTTTGTAAACTTTTACCGAGCAATTATTAAACTTGGTACGCAGTCTTCCAGAGGGAATAATTGGAGGCGGCAAAGTGAATAAATAAACGGGAGACCAAACGACGGCAATAGTGAATTGCACGAAACATAATTGCACGAAGAATTTATGAAGATTGCAGTGATTGTTATGCAACGTGCCAACAGCACTAATAATTTGGGAAACTGCTCCTGGCACGTATATTCGTGCATATTTCAGGAATGCGTAAATTTGCATGCGCATCGTGCGAACGATACGATAAAGTGCCCCTCGCGCTTTCGAGCAATAAACAGGTCCGTAATTGATTCATTGAGGCGCACTGAGGAGGCACGTTTCTGAAATGTTGCGCCGTCGATTGAAATCCAATTTCATTTTTAACAGTAGCAAATATAAAAATGAACGTCGAAGACCGTCGTCTGAATCGACGAAAAGCAATTTCTTCGCTGCAAAGGACTCCCTTATTCGGAGGGCCAAATCGGTTAAAGAATAAAATTCCATTTCGAAAGCTGAAAGGAAAAAGGAGATGGGTCCAAATTTCTCTCGCGAAGATAACACGTTATTTGCTCCATCCCGATTACTATTATATCGTTTAAAGACAAGTAAAAAATCCTTCGAACTATTGTTAGAATATAAAAGTAATTTCAGCAGAAATATGCCAAATATGGTAAAAACGAGATACCAGATTTATTGAAAATTAAAGGGGCCGATGGTTAAAACGCGAAGCTGAAATTATTAAAGGGAACAAATTTGGAAATCAGAACAGCATTTACCAACCTTATAAATATACACGAAAGGGATAAAGAGGGGAGGAGAAGACAAGAAGAAGAAGGCGGGAGGGTTGGAAGCAAAACAGAACATCATCCCTGTTCTAATGAGAGTCGACCTGCCAGTGGCAGGGGTGGCATTTGTTACTTTTATCGTCGTGCTTCCGACACGACCCCGAAATAATTAGCATTTTAATGTATGTATCTGCTTATCTAGGCGACGGCCGGTTACTCCGCGCAGTTTTGCATGTTAATCTCTATGGGAAATTACATGCACCATTGCACCATCCGGCGGCAGTCCCGAAACAACTTCGACGACGTCCCATTTTGCTCACTAGAAATTAAACTTCGTACATCGTGATCCTACATCTTTAAACATCGTTTCTTTCCGATTTCATCTGTTGCTAGATACTGCTCCAACATTTATCAACCCCTTATGGCAATATATTGCCAGGGGCTATCGATCGAAGTTTGTTTCTTAATCTTCAAAGTTGATTCCTTACTAGTTAGAAGCAAATACGCCCACCACTCTCGGGGTAGGGGCAAGGGGTAGTGTCGAATTTCCATCGACTCAAACCCCACAGATCAAAGGGGACCTGGAGATAGTGATACTGATGGTACCGTTTCTTACCTGCTCACTATTGCTAAGGGTCTACATAACAAATTAAAAGATGAAACGACTGGCCAAATTCATCAATGGTCATTTCACCTGTCCTCTCAATTACTGAATCGAACGATCAGGATCCCGTGTGTGCGTAGATTAACGAAGCGTGTTCGACCACCTTCTGGCTGACGGGGTCGCTCAAGAACCTGTTTGCGTGTTCCTGGACCGATAAGTTTCTTTCCCCGGCGAAGAACGGCGCACGAACCCAGGCCAAACACAAGCCTCTACCTGTGTAAACCGCAGCGGAACCTTAACCGCCCGCAAATACGTCTATCAGCTTCCTGTGATGTCTGTTTCCAACTTTCCGTCAGGATCCGCGTGTACGTCCGCCTCCTTTTCAGCCTGACCCCGTCAAAAGGATCAAAGCGGCGCGGGTTTAACCGCTCGTTAAACGAATCCGCGCGCGTTTCTGTAATTTTTCGTGACTTTAAACGGCTGTCGCGTTCTTTGTTTCGGATCCGTAACGGAAGGACGGACTTTTCTCGCTGTTTGTCCGCCGCCGTTTCGAGGCGATGGAAACGAGACGGGATAAACTCCTCTCGTCGCGTCTCAGCAAATTGTTCCAGGCTTTTTAATCGCCGATGGGCGACGACAACAGAGCGAGCGCGACCACGGCCGTGCCTGCCGGCCAATTATCGCGTCAGGTGCGAACTCGTTAGTGCGCTTTGAAACCGGCCGTTATGTTTTCGCGGAAGCGGACACGCGCACGCAATTCCGTCCGCGAAATTTTCTGGCCACGAAGAACCTGATTCTGTCCTCGAATAAATTGCATTTTTTGAAACGCGCAAAATCTGACAAAGGTCGTTCGTTATATTCAGAGAGTTTGATTTTATAGCGTTTTATATTTTTCCTTAAATAACTTATATTATACACCGTGTTGGTCGATTAAAGCTCGTTTAATTAATTTCATTTGGAAGAATACGTCACGCGGTCGAAAACGGGGTTTTTCTTGCGAAATAACGTAACACCGTCCTCCAGGGAATTTTGAACAAATTCCAGGGCACGTTATATGAAATCTTGAAATTCTCGTTCGCCGATAAAAGAGCAGCGCGGAAATAAGTGTAGCAGCAGGTGAAATCAAAGGTAACCGTGTGCACGGAAAGGGAATCGAAAACGAGGAGGCGAACCGCTGCCAGCGTGCCACGAAAAAGAAGAACGGAGGAAAAATTGAAAAAAAGAGATGAAAGAGCGGCGAAACAGGGGCGAGCGTGTCGGTGGCTTCGTTGCTCTTGTAAATATTTGCACGACGGCGACGCGGGCTAAAAAATTATGCGAAGGCTCGTGTGTTAATTCGCGGATACGTGGATACGGGGCGAAAAGAAGATCCACGGCTTGTCAACACCGATCCTGCTCGCCTCTGCTCGCGCTCGTGTTTGCACAATCGCGATTCGCGTGTGCTCGAAATTATTACGAGCACTTACCCGACCGCTCGTTGTTGGCAAGACCTGTTAACGTCGTTCGATAACAATTTGCCAGACGATTTGTACGATTTGTCGAGCGAGAATGTGCCATTTCGCTTTTGACTAAGGGATTTATGGGGTATTTGTGGTATAAATTTGCGACGGTAAGTTACGTTCAAACGTTGACAAGTTAAAGATTGAATTAGGAAATTATCGTTTGCTTTGCGCCAAAATTATTCGAAAGTGGATACTTGAAAATTTTGTTTCGTAAAAATGTCTCAAAGAAAAATTACGCGGATTAGATTATTTGTATAGAAATTTTAGAGTTTTAATAATTAATTTAGAATTAATTAATTCAACGAAGAAATACAGCTAAAGCTGTGCAAATTTTAATCAAATTATTCTGATAATTAACATAGTCGTTAAGTATAATTAACATCAAACTACAGTGTTTTCAAACGAGAAATATACACCCGATTTAATTCGCTGTAATAACTTTCTAAGTACAGAAGTTTGAGAGCATTGCCACGTACGGTACTCTGATAGTTTAATTTCGATTATAATAAAATTAAGCCATAAAGCAAAGATGCTTGCAATTATTTGGGGTTCATTATATCGCTACTTTATGAAAGTATCCAAGAAACTACCACCTCTTAACTCTACAGTTAAACGATTTTATACCCCGGGTACAGTGTTTTGAACCTCCCGGCATCATCAAATTAAATCATAATTCCGATCCATTAAAAACGAAAGCACCGTCCAATTACAATTTCCTCGACTACTAAAACGCCTCTCATCAAGGATAAAGTTGAAACACGGCCACGTCTTATATTCTCCGCGTGCAAAAGCACGCGTTCGTTCGCGTAATCGCGTCGCTTATTTGATTTTCATTCGCTTATTCCGGCCGGAGAAAAAAAGGAGTCAACAAACGTTCGAAATCCCTTTTGCATCCTTCCACCTACTTATCCCGTCCTTACCCTTTTTCTTCGAGGTCTCATAAAAATTTCAGAAACGAGAACCATTCCGCGATCGAACGTCTCGATTCGCGTGTTTACGTTGTGCCCGGGGTTGAAATTGAATTGAAATCTCAAGCCAGCCCTGCGACCATCCCCCGTTATTTTGTTCTACCCCTCAGCTCGTTTGATATCGCGTTTTCCAACGAGCCGAGAGCACCGGCTCCGATCCCTTTCACCCTCCCTCTCCCCCCCCGTCCTTCTCGCCACCTTTCGCTCGAGGTTTCTATTACACTCGGTAGATTGGTTCCTGGAGGACCGTCTTGCTCGTTGAACAGCTTGAAAGGATAAAGAACCGCGGCCAAGAGAGGTGCAGGGGGAGGAACGCCAGGGAGAAAGAGGGTGGCGAGTTAAGGGTGGCTCTCGCGAGCCCAGGCTACGCTTGTTTCTTTACCTTTCGCGCGAATTCAATTTCCAGACGTCTTTGGTTAATTGCGATTGCACCTGCGGCGCACGGACGACCCTCTCGCCGGTTCTTGAACTTTCCCGGCCTCTGGATCGGTAGCTACTTTGATTTACGCGCCGCGACGGGGTTAATTTCGTCCGTGTTTTGCGAACGGGACCCCTCGTTCAGTCGGGGGGATAATTCGGCCCCCGTGCTTCCTTCGGCATTTGTGTTTTTAGCCTCTGGGAATGTTGCGTTGTTCGTTTGTTAAGATTTTGATTTTTCACTTTATCGGTCGTGCAAATATTATGCACGACGTTCCGTCGCAGCTTCGGGTGTGCGATGACAGCACATGTGTACTCACCTTGACACACTGGCGTCGCGATTTGTAGCGTAGTCATGCGCGTCCCAGACTCCAGACAACAGTCGTACGATAATAAAAATTGAGGCTAGCTGGTCTAATTACGACGTTTGTGTTACACGTACCGAAATTGCGACACCGATTCCGCGAACCGCAGTGAATCGTCCGAGGACAACTCGTCGAAACTCTCTCCCTTGGTCGAAACAGAAATCCAGGAGGATTTTAAATGAGGATTCCCAGAAACTCCGACATTTACAATATATTCAATCTGATATGGAATAATTAATTAATTCATAATGCCAGCGTAATATTTTTAACATTATACAATTTTATTGGTCGTATTTTATTACATATTTTAAAATAGACTGAAGTTCTTCGCCGTCTCATTAGAACCACTGTTCCTTCCCAGCGCATAACACGATGTTGCAGGATAATGATCCTCCAGAACTCGTAGATCTCATGATTTATTACGCTCGAGTTCAAGTTTCCTCGTTGCTCTGCTTGAAACAATTAACTGAAAATTTCTACACCCATCTGTTTAACGGAATTCGTTCGCAAAGGACCTCTGACCTTTCGCTTTCATTTAGAAACTGAATCCTTGTACCCGCCGCCTGTCAACGTACGAGCATTCCAGGCGATAAACAGAAGCACCGAAACGCTCGTTCGTGGACGCCTTAAATAAACGCGTACGGTAACCGAGAAAATATGTTTCGAGCCAAAAAAGGAACAGAAGATTCACCGCGGGTGTTCGCAGAACCGGAATCGCCGCAAGAACTGGAAATTACAACATATCCCACTTCTCGACACGGTAGCCAGTGAAATCGTCGCAGGGTTTCGCAATAAGTTCTTCCCCGCCTCGTTTTCACCGAGTTGGAAGAAAAATAGCCCGCGTTTCGATACGAAAAACGAGGCTGAATTTATCGTCCGGTCCGCGAAAGGGTTAATTAGAAGCAGAAATTAGAAAAACAGAGTCGATACCAGCGTTCGTATCCTTAGCCGCGATTGATCATTATGAAACCTCCTGCCAGTCTTTTTACGAGGTTTTCACGTGTTCCACGATCGTTCGCAAGAAGAGAATTGTAAACCGCGTAATCTGTCCTCCGCATGCATTCGCGCCGATCGATATGTTGCACAGAATGCGAGCGATCGTTGGCATGCAAAGTGCGCCATAATGCGAATGAAAAGGAATCCGTACAAATGTTCGTTACGTTGTTTCGCGTTGAATAATTGCGAGCAAATTGATCGTCGATGAATCGACAAAAAGCCTCGTTGCTCGTAATTGCTCATTATCTCCTTCCACCTATGAAACCTTTTCGATTTTCCGAATCAACTTCGAATTTCTTAATCGCATTTTAATATTACCCGACCGTCACCCTTTCTTCTTAAAAGAACATTGGACGCAATTATCTTCGATACGATCAAAAGGGTAATACATAAAACGCTATTAAACGATCCGAGTACTTTGTTCCGAGACGTTTTTCCGCGAGCGGTGCAATTAAAATCCTTTTTCGCGGAGATCTCGAACCGCAGTTAAGAACTTCCTAATTAAAGAAAAGGAATAACGAAAGTAGGAGATTGTTCGCGATACAAGGCCGGTCAATCTATAAAAAGGTGAAAGAAAGTCGGGATGGTCGTTTTCCTTTCGCGGAAGAACCTCGTTTAATCCGCGCGATATTCCTCGAAGACGATTAACGTGACTCTGAAGAGGAAATTGAAGGGACGAGCATCGATGAATTTTTTTAAACGTAAATTAAATTAGTTCGTTAATATCTTGATGACAATTTTAAATATAATTTACGGTATTGGCGATCGAAAAATTACAACGGCGAGGGGTTAATTCGATGCAAGGCTCGCAGTCATTCGTCTTGCGCATCATTTGTAACCTTTACACGCTTCGCTTCCTGCAAATATGAACGGCGAATCCAACAGAAACGAACGCCGCGGACATTAATCTAATTCTAATTCGTCTTCTGATTAATGTTACCTCGATTCCCAACGAGCTCTGTCAAGTTGATGTCAATGTTCCCGGTGATTCGTTTTACTGACAGAACGCGAGTAACGGGAACGTGACGTTCTGTTACGAGCACGATCAATTTGCACGAGCTCGCCTCTCCTACGTGATCCACCCGCGATCGATGCCTATCAATTTATTCGCATTCGTCGATCGATGCCTCTGTAGATAATCTTCGTCAGCCATCGACGACCCGATGAGTTAACTCTTTGATTAAAGTTTAGCGTAATTACACGTTCGCCGCATTATGGGAACTGTTAAAAATTCAATTCGTTCCAAAGAGATATAGAAAATTTAATTTAACAAACGGCAATTTTTAATCCTGATAAATTCCTCTCGAATCAATATGATACTGAATTTAGCCCATTTTTCTAATATTGCAGTTTGAACTTACTTCGCGTTTTACCGCTGTTACTCACTTCATCGTCGATTTAACACGTCATTATTTAATAAAACGATTAGCCACCCACCAAGGAGTCTGCTAAAACAACCGCGGCTACCCGATTACCCGTGAAAAAATACCATGAAAGTAGAAGAATCACCGTTCGTACATACGTCGCGGAGAACCCGGAAATGGGACAAGCATTTGTCCGGCTGATTCATCGAAGAAGCGGTCGACGGACAAAGGACGAGCGGAGACGGTGGGACACCGTGTGTAACAAGCAGCCCGTGGTAAATGGATTTGCCAGGGAAGCCCGACGCGCTACGTGACATTGATAATTTGCCATGAAGAACGGAGGAGGAAACGGGAGAGAGCAACGGGATTAAATGGTCGACTGCGTTCTTCCGGATGGTCCGCGGACCGCTTTTTCCTTTTGTCGACGGCCGATCGTGACGCTTGAGAAAACGCTCACCAAGCGATCCCGGAAAATTACAGTTATTAATCATTAATAACGTCGTCGATCGAGCCATTCGATCCGCGAAACCTTGCGAAACCGGTAGCATTAAACGCGTTTCAAACAGCATCGATCTTCATTCAGGCGCCATTTGAAATAACATTCCACAGATTTTACATATTTCTAAAAATTTGTCGGTCTGTGACATAAAATTTGTGGTTCTGGACGTAGAAGGAAAATGTCGAAAGCGGTATCGTGGAAGGACAAATCGAGCATTGTTTGTAGACTTTGTTCGATATTAATAACGGTACTCTCAGGCCACGCGTTAATACCAGCTTTGTTTGCTAACGTTGATCGCCATTAATAATGTCGGGCTAAGTCCACAAATACGGGAATATGGTTCCCCATCGTCGTTGCTGTAAATAAGCGTTAGCTTGATACGAGTATCACGAGCTTATTCGTGTGGATAATGTTTTTCGAGCATTGATACTGTTTGCAGTTCAAGTGTTTCAAGTATCACTTTGAAATCTCTATAAAGGATTCAACATTAATCTCTTTAAAAATTAAATAACTCGTTCTTCGAAATAATTATTAACCCCTGTTTTCATTAATAAGCATTATAATTTCCTTTTAGTGAATTTTAAGTCTTGAAATATATTGTCCTGATTGAAACCGTGGCACGCCATTTATCACGTGGACGAAATTAATCAGATGTTTTAAATTCGTGGATATTCCGTCGGAGAAAGTTGATCGACCGTTTTGGCGAGCGGACCTTTGGAAATTTGATTGCTCGTTAAATTTTCACGTGCGACAGAGGATTTAAACGTTGCCCGATCAGATAACAGATCAAGTTTTAATAGGATTGCGTAATGTCTGGTAGCCGAAGTTACCGTTATCGCGTCGATCTCCAATCACCGATCCGGGGGATCCTCGAGAGTAAAAGTCATTGGCGATGCGAAGGCATCGATCGTTACCATTGTTCCTCATCATACGTATCGAATAATTTATAGTGCGTCCTCGGGCCATTCGGGGAATCCTATACGCGCTAAGGTAATTTTGGTGTCGCAACTTACGTTTCTCTTTGCAAATCGTACGCATTGTTAACCATCCTTTTTTTCCCCCCGCTCCCTCTAACCTACCTCCCAAACGATCCCACTAATCATCCTTAACGATCAATAAAATGGTAAGCCGGTGGCCGGCTACTCGTACGTACAATTTCTAATGCAATTGGTCAATTGAAAGTGTAACGTGCACGACAATTGCAGTTCACGTGCAAGTTGTGCAATAACCTGTGCACGTGACCCGTGTTCCTTACGATCACCCTTGCCCCGTCAAACAATTGATATTAGAGAACGATCGTGTCAACCGACTTTTCTTTAAAAATTCCACGATGTTTGTGCAATCGTTTCGCGTGCCGTTTAAAAAAAAGGATGCACTTTCACTGGACGCGCGTTAAACTTCTAAATAGGGTGTCGAAGAAAGTTCTGCTCGAGTTTCGTGAACATGCGCCATTCGTCAAAATAAATAATGGCTGCGTGAACTGTTTCAAACTTCTAAAATTCTAAAATTCTGGAAAGTCTGGAAAACTAAGGTGACAATGACAAATAAATTAAAATTTATAGAATTTCATGTTTGATAAATTATTTAATTTGAATAATTGTTAGAAGTTGAACGTTAGGGAGATTGAAAGAAGAAGGAAAATGAAAAGTGACAAATGGATACGACGGTGTGTTGCGAGTTCCGTGGAGTTTCCCGGAGCCGGGTTGCGCAAGCCGGCCAAAATCGCGCGAGGTTTTCGCAATCCGCCCGGGCTACTTGCTATTCGCGGGGCGGATTGCACGCGCGAGCCGTGCCCGCATCGTCGCATTATAATTCGCGCACGAACGGCCGATCCGCGCCCGTCCATTCCGCTCGTTAATATTCCGTATTCGCGACCAGATACACATATTCCCGCGCAGATGCGCTTTACGCTAATTACACCGCGTTATTGCGAGCGTTTCGCTTCGATTTTCCGCTGAACGCGTCTTCGCCAGACGAGCTTCTCCCGTAAAGTCACTTACGTTCGCTGACTGACGGCTTTTATTCGATTTCGCACTGTCGTTTATTCCACCGGAAGAGAAATTCGACTCGCTTCTTTCGTTTATGCGTTTGCAAATCGAAACTGTGAATAAAAGCTGAAAAAGAGATTTCTATAAACTATTCATTTTTCATTTAAAAATTGAATAACATCCATGTCGTTTTATCGGGATCCCTGTGGACTCATAAAACGTCACGGGATCTTGTTTATTGTTATTGTAAACGGCAGCTAAGTGGATCGCTGAGGGACAAGGGAAAAGTAACACTCATTGCACGCATGGTTTAGTCGCTAATCCGACATGATCTTGCTTTATTCACCACTTCATCACACGGTTGCTTCCCGAGCTAATAATCCAGCAGAAGGGGGGAAATAAAATGCGCAACCACTCTTGCCAGCCCTTTAATCTTTGCACGCCGCGCGGATCCTTCGCGTGTAGTAATTTCAAGCGGCTGCACCGAGCGGGAAACTGCTTTGACTGTTTTTTACATTGCCTTCCCTCTGTAAACATTGCAAATTGTATTTTAATAGATCGCTCGGTGTACCTGGATAAGCGTTTCATTTACGCGGTTCAAATAAGCCGACCGGAGAATCGTGATCGCAGATAAATGAGGCTGTTGAGTTGAATATCAGAAAAAATGTTATTTCTTTAATCAGAGTTTTAAATATTTTGCAAAATTTATATACAGCAGTCCATACATCTTTTACAAATACAGAAAGATTGATTTGATTATTACTTGTTATTGGAGTATATTTGACTTGCAAGCAGTTACGTTTCAGGCGGTCCAAGGATAACGTTTATTGTATTGCAATATCTAGGATGCGGTGTCCTTGACGCAAGTTTCAGTTTCAAAGGACGTGCTTCGATACGACTCACGTGTGTTCTCTGCTGTTTGCAAATATCGAAGAAGCTCCATTACCTAAATTGATAGCGAGACATAAGAGTTTCGGGTAAAAGGAACTTCCTGCCGCTGAAACTTTCGTATATCAAAATAAATAATCATAATTCAGTTTCGTTCATTAATCCAAAAGCCGTGCTCGAAGTTACACAGTTGAAAATTTATGGAGCTGTACAATCGTGTCTTTGGCATAAGGAGGACGATGTTATCGGGGCGCTTTTGGGGCAAAACCGGGCGCGTCGAGCAACAAGAAACGCCCAGACGCCATTAAGCATGAACAATCGTCGAATCCACGGGTTTCTCCGTGCAATCCCGATTTCTGCTCGTTATAGTAATTATTAGCGAGCGTGTGCATTCTGGCGGTGCGGCGTGGCCACGTTCGAGCATGCAAAATTGCCGGTCCAAAGCCGCACTGTGGTCACCCGTCGCCGGCATGTATCTCCGTTACTGTTTAATTGAATTAATTCTCCGGGACGCGAACTTACCGGTGTTTCGTCTTCCTTTACACCGATTCCCGGGTAATACGTTTCCGTCCCCGATATTCCGCCCCGTCCGTGACATCCTCTTTAATCGATATTCCATTTCATTTTATCAAAAGAACCAATCCGTAACTGCACCAAAAAATTGAACCGAATCTTTCATAAAAATGCATATAATTCATTTACAGTGACAGAGAAGTTATTTTTTACAAAGAGTGAAGGGATGACGGTACCAAACGTTAAAAGTCGAACAAGGGGGATGATTGAGCGAATCCTCCGCAACGTTGTATAATCGTAATTCTCGGTATGCCGTCGGATATTTACCCCGGAGCTTAGGGCACGATTTACAGCGTTGAAACCTGGCCTCGGAAACCAATCGATAGAGCGACTTCGGTAATTGTGTCGATCGGTTTCCCGGCGTTCGCCCGCCGGCGAACACACCTCTGTATCGTAAGGAGCTTAAACGGCCACGTCGCGTAACATTATCAAATTAATCCTTTCGGTAAGCGAGAGGCACGCCGACCACGGGAATTTCCCACCCGAAAACCGGGGGCCACGAAACGGGGCGCAGGCATTTGTACAACCGGCAGAAACAATTCTGGCCAACGGCCAGTCGCGCATCGCCGTGGACCGTGAGCGTTTCATAACGCGAAGCGGAATTACGGAAGGCTGGTATGTGTCGTGAATTTTCATTTGTCTTTTGATTGTCGTTAAGGGACAAACATATTTATTTGCGAACGCTGGGAGCCAAACAGGCTATCGGGTTCGATTACCAGATCGATGTATTGCAAGCTAACATTTTGTAATTTACATATTTGTAGAACGATAGCAGACAATAGCCGTGTCGTGTGTTTATCCGTACAATAATTTTCTGGCGCCCGGGAAAACAATTTGAGCGGATTTTCTCATCGCGTTATCGTTTTTCAGTGTATCGGTGCCAAGCAAGCAGCGCTCGTTCGATAAGATAACATCCCAAGAGACAATAACGACGCTGCGATTAACTATCCAGGCCCTAGTCGGCTACCGAAGGAATCCGTCCCCGTTGTTCCGGGCGCAGATAAAGCCGGCAGTGCCGGAACAATGAGCGCCGTTTCCGGTCGAAAGTCGGAGGTCACTCGACGAGCGACCGGCAGAAACGGTATCGGGGATCTTCGTGTCACGGGGTCGCTTACTTATGAATCCTTGTAGCGCGGCCGAAGAAAAGAGCCGGGGAAAGCGAGCCGCTTCTCCTTCGAGATAGAAATCCGCCCGGGGAGACGTCTAACTCCGCGCGATGCCGTTCCAAACGGTATCGTGAATAGGCGGACTCTTAAGCGCGATTGTTCCGTGAGTTAAGACACCGACAGAAATGATGTACGATCACCTTTTGATGGATCATCGGCTGCCAAGCAGTCAACACATTCACTGACACGCGGGTCAATTAGGGTTGAACGTCTTTTTAACTGGTCAATAAGGAAGGGTTTAGATCGTTGGCAGATAATGAGGGAAGTTGGATCGTTGCTCTTTATGTCAGATAGCATTGCTGTAACAGTTTGGTTTATTATCGTATGCTATTGCCAGTAATATAGTCCAAAATATATATACCAAATAAAAGCACGTTCCTTCCCTTACAATAAGGTAAAGTGGGTCAGACGAAAGGGACTCGAGGAGAAACAGGAAGAAACGCAGAATAGGAGGATACCCGATGCTCGAGTAAACGCGAACAGACGGCGGGCATTGATCCATAATTCATGGTACGATTGTGTAGCGAATAATCAGCGAAACGGGCGGGGTCACGCGATGCATAAAACTACGCGAAAAGATACATTTATCTTGGTTACGTAAATTGGAATCGTGCTCGTTGCCCGTGTACAGAAAACAGGGGTAAACAATATCGTAACGGATATCGAGGGGTACAGCGTGGATTCAGAAGGAAATTGCCACGAAATCATGGCTTTTATCAGAAATCGAGCATCGCCGACGTCGATATACCTTGAATAGCAAAAAAGCAACGAGAACAGTCATGTATTCAATCAATAATGATACGAATTCAAAGAAACTTTATAAAGCGAAGATATGGAGATATCTAGACATATAATTCTTTAAAGTATTAACCCCTCTTTATTTGTTTTAACATCGGAGGGATATACATTTAACTCTAACTAACTCAGCCCTTAGATAAATCATGGGTTAAGGGGTTAACGGTATAAATACAAAAATTGTGATATTGTACTAACAAATTTAGACCATCCCCTTACTTTAAAATAAAACTCTAAAACATCTGACTTTTTACGTGCCTTACAATTTAAACTTCAGACGTATAGAAGGTAAAATATTCCCGTAGGCAAACGTTTGTATATAGAGTCGTTGAAACTAAAACGATACAAGCATTCACCGAGAAAACCTACCCTTATAAATGTACATCTGCTCGATTTCACCCTAAAGTAGTCCGATCGAAAGCAGCTCGTTGGTCAGTTAAACTCGAAGTCGGATAGAGATGAGGGAAAGGGGAAGGGTTCGTAAGGGAAATTCGAAAGTGGTGGTCGATTTGTAAAGGTGGAGCTAACGTTAAGGACGATGGGTCACAGGGAGGCGGAGGAGGGACAGGAGAGGGATGGGCCAGTTCGTGTGCCAAGGGTGGTTCAGTCGGATTGAATCGACGGGGGTCTGCATGTTGTCGGATGTCTCGCTGATCGATAACCTAACCTATTAACCCAGTGGGCGAGAGCGCGTGCGTGGCCGCCTCGTAGGCGTCACGGCTACTCCCGTGACGTCACGGGACTCGTCGCAATATCGATTGAAAAATCCGGGAAATGTCCCAGGACGTCGGGACGCGTTGTTCTGGGATTCTGGGCCGGGACGAACCGGGCCGAGCGGGGATTCAGCCTGAGCCTGTGGCCTCGATGCCTTTTTCGTGTCCACAAACATCCCCCCACCCTCTCCTTTCTCACCTGTTTTAACCCCCTCGGATGCTACTATCCCCTGATCTCCTCGATTAAAGCGGATGTCGCCGGGGGAAAGGTTGTTTGTTTATTTTTAAGGGCTCTACAGGGATCTTCCTTTGAAATGAAAGTGGCCTTTGTTTAACCCTTTATCACGTTGATTGATCATCGAATAGAAATTTCTAAGATTTCATTGTCTTAATAATATCTCATTATTTTTATTATATATCAATATCAAGCAAGAATAATAATAATTTTCTAATTTATTTTCAACTTGAAACCAAGTAGTTCTAGCGTTAATAATTCAAGTGTCTGATGCATGGGGACATTTTTGAATAACTGAGATTTAACGACGAGCGAATAGCACCATTTGTTAATAACAAATTTCAATCGACACGCTCTCGTCCGCGTTTGATAGACGAACCGACAGGTAATAAAGAACAGGGAGGAAAATTTCACTCGTTTAAAAAACTGCGATCGAACAAGCTGGTCCATTCTCAGGACGATAAGTTTCATGATTCCGTGTATGATTCAGTGGTCCGTTATCGGGCGTGATCGAAAAGCAACATTCATCGCTCTCGAAATCTATCCAATAAAACTATAATAATGACGCGTTTTCTTTTTCGCTTTGCCGTAAACAATTACCGACGTGAAATTTACGAGCACGATAAAGGAAGCCCGGCGAGAGGAACAGAGGATTGCCGTTGCCGCTGCTAGGGACGTTTTCTCAGCGATTTATTTTTCAACCGGCGAACGTATCGCGAAATAATAACCGGACGAAACGATATAATGGGGTCCGGGCTGACCGATACACGGGATCAAGCGATAATAAAAGGGCGTGGAGAAAAATGACGAGAAAAATGCGGAACGAGGATTCGTATCGAACGCGAAACCTTGTATCTGTAATTTTTTTCTTCGAAGAAAATGCAGAAAGAGCTCTGGGGATGTTATTTGTAATGTTAAAAAATGATTCGCACTCTTAGGAGCAATATTAAAGCAACGTCGCGAAGTAACGCAATTTATTTCCTCAACGAGCGAGAAAAACTGGAGCAGAGAATCATTCGGCACTGCCGACGTCTCGTTATTTGCATTTTTAAATCATTTATATGGTTTTCAAAGTAACGAGGAGCTCGAAACGTTCGAATTTACAATTCCTTTCTTTTAAAAAAGAAACAGACTACGAGAGCATCTTTTTACGAACCCCTCGAACGTCGATACTTTAATTGGCGAATTAAAAATTTCGAATATCAAGGCACTGCTTGTTCCAACAATTTACTCTAGAATTTTTAATTAACTGATAAACAGTTTAAGAAATTTGTAGCTTTTTCTTGATAAATTACAACTTTTGCTCGATCGTGCAAAAAACGTGCTTTCAACACAAACGGTTAAGCGCAAGAAATTCGCAATTTGTTTTACAAATGACGGTCTGAGGGTTTTTTACTTCGAGCTCCGGTAAAAAAGAACGAAATTACCCCAGTTTCTGGTGGGAAAGGTAGCGCGACTCGGGAGAGAAACAAAGAAGATAAAGTCATCGTGGAATCCTTCGGTTCGTTTTCCATTTTGAAAAGCTCCTCTCGATCGAAGAGCTACTACCAGCCGCGAGGAATAATCCGACGATTCGATTCCCGCGTGGAATTATTCGGGCCAATCGAACCGAGATAATTTCGTCGATTGAATTTTTCATCGGGGTCGTTCGCGGCCGAATTGTTCGAAGCCAGCCAGGCGATCGTTTAAGGGATGATTCGCGTCGAAGCCTGTTGATCCTTCCTTTGCGTCGAAGAATTGCATTTCTTACGGCATTTTGCTCTTTCCCGTGCCACGATCGTACGCTTCGATCGAATTCGTCAGCAACACTGATATTACTTATTCCACCCCTGGTTAAGAATTTCAACGATTAATTTTGCAGAATTAAATTCGGGGTAAATTGATATTCGAATTGCTATTAATTTGATGAAACCGAATTCGGGGTATATCGATACTCGAAATTGGATGAATTTCGTAGAATTAAATTAAGGGCACTGGGATTAATTTTGTTTGTAATGCAATGGAATTTTAGATGAATATAATTATATTGAGAGGAGCGTGGGATTAAATTAAATTAATGGCAAGAGGATGTGACTGATCCCGTTGCTGATTCGAAAACAAAACAGCTGTTCTTGACAATCGCATGCGTTCCTTCGAGGAATTTAAAAATACACCTCACGGTGCCCGGTATTTTACTTTGACGTTGAAGATCGAATTACAACGCTGTTCTTCCTCTAGTTCCTCGAGGAAACAGGTACGTTTCTTGCTGTTCAAATGAACATTAGGCTATTTCTGTGGGTTCTCGAGCGGCTTGACAAGAGAAAGCTTTTTAACGCAGTCGTTCGATGTTTCTATTTCAATATCTTTCGAAATTCTTATTCTGTTTGGATAGCTGAAGTTATTTGCAATGTATGTCACTTTATAAAGGAATTCGAGCAAAATTTTGTAAAATTTATTTGTGCTGTCACTAAAAATAAGAATTTTTAATAAATAGTTTTATGTTCTATTTATTGAAATATTTTCCCTCAAATTTTTTGAAAATCTAAAGAATTTCAAGGGAAAGTGTTTTATAAAGAATTCTTTCATAGCAAAGTTTGCAAAATCTTCACTGACAGAGACGCTAAATTCTCAACTCGTTGGAGTAAATTTTCAAGCTCTGTTGTCCCGTCACGCATTTTGATAAAGAGAATAATCCCCCCCCATAATTCTCTCGGATCTCCCAAAAAAATTCGTCCTCTCACGTGCCAATCTTTCAATCACGCCTCACGAGGCCCATTCTTCAAGCTTTACTTGCCGGGTAAGCAGCTATAAACCGTCTAAAATTACACCCTATCATCTCCCCGCTCGAAAACGCGATCAGACTTCTCCATCGTGCGAGGCCGCTCCGTGTGATAGGACGGGTCGAAACGGTGGCGAGGGGGAGGGAGGAGGGGATGTTAATACACTTTTTTTCGCGTCGCTGGAAATTGGATTTAAGAATACAGCGTGGCGCAAGATGTACACTCGTCCAAAGAGGTAGAGCCATCATCCTCTCGCCACGGTTACGCCGAACGGCACGGCACAACGCGACAAGACATCCTGCCACGGAGTCGTCCCGTTGCTTTACGAGGCTGTTTTCATAAGCGGCAGACGACGATATAATTTTCGTGTCCGCTCCCGAGGGAGCGGCAGACACAGAGGAGAGTCCCCGTTGATATCGACCGGGACTCCGCCCTGTTCCCTGCACGCTCTTCTCTCTGCCGTGTTGTCCCGTTTGTGAAAAACATCCTCGAGTGCACCGGAAGCGACCGTGCTTCCCCCCCCCCCTCCTTTCTAAGCCCCGTTTCAACCACCCCGGCTCGACACTCGACCGCTCGTGATCCGCAGAAGACGATCCGATCGACTTCTGCTGCAAACAGTCCAATTATCCACCGTTCAGGAAACGCCTGCTGCCTCGAATCGCTCGATTATTAAAATATTCCTTCGATTAATTTTCTATTTTCAATTTTTAATGGAACATTTATTTTAAGACCTTTACTACTTGGCACGTACAAAATACAAAGTTTCAGTAAATAATATCATCCATTTTTGCATCATTTTATAACTTTAAAGTGTACTCGGTTCGTTATTGCATGGTTTATTTTAAAACGCGAACGCGATTACGAAATTTCACCAAAAAAATAAAAAATAGACGACATCCTGTTCGCATCGATCATTGTAATTAGCCCCATCAGAGAGGAACGACGATGCGACAAAGGACCATTTCATCCCCCCGACTCGGCCCCCGTCCCCTTAATCGATCCTATGCATCAGCCGGTGCAAAAAAAAAAAAAATCAGGATGCAGGGGACGGGTGTTGCGGCCAGTTACGCGATTTTAAAGCAGCAAGATTTGCATTCAACGAGAGCGACGATATTCACTTTTATCGCGGTTCGTTTACGTCGCGGAGAGCGTTACGATTACATTACTTCCGTCGCGGGGACGCGGGAGGGAGGGTAAGGACAAAGGGCGCCACCCCGTGTACTTTGCATTCGAAACCCTCGTAAAACCCGTAAACCGTGTATAAAAATAGCATAAATGAATGCTTAACGTCCTTGGTATCGTTGTCGTTATTTGGGTCGGGATTTGGCTCATTTCCGAGGCATGATCCTGAAACGTGTTCCTACAGGAGTGCCTGCTTCCCTTCGATGGAAATTTTCACTGTTATCCGAGAATATCTGTACGAGCACAAAAGGTGACGAAGGTACTCGAACTTGTACATTTAAATTATTTGTTGGGTTGGTTCCATAGAAGGATTGTTCTAGAAGGGTCAATTTCGAAACAATGCTTCCATTATTTGTCATTTTAAGTAACTATTGCTAGTTAATTCCTAATAAATTTTAACAAAAGGCAACAGCCTTCTAATTAAACTAACAAACTTCTATGGAATAAAAATTCAACGGTGCTTAGGGGTTGAAAATAAAATTGATTACATCCGTCTTTGCAAGAGGCATAAAAGAAAATTCTAATTTTTGGAGTACGATGACGTCCGTATCGGTCGTATGAATCTCCTATTGAAACGTATCAGCTCCCAAAGCGACGTCTCCCGTCCTGATTCCCCTGCCCCAATTGCATCCACTATTTTCATGCAGCTGCACAGCCCGCCGCGCTATCGTTTCGAGCGTCGTTCGCCAATAATCTTACGGGAATCTCAAAACGGGGAAAACTGCGAGCGGGCGAACGGAAATTCGCATCGATGCGGTACGCCATCCGCGTCGATGTAATCGCGATCCGAACGATAATCGGGGCGCGTTTCAGCGGAATTTCGATGCGATCGCGATACAGCCCCGGCTAAACTTCCTCGTCGAAACTACCCAGTTCCCGTGAGCTGATCGAGCGCTCGAATTCCGCGTGTATCTTCGTCGAGTATCGGGAAAATATAAAACCTCGAATTTATAGTATAATATTTTTCGATCATTCAGCGTTTTTTTATCAAACTTCAAGCTTTATGTCACGAAGTCATGTCAGAATGTGGGAAAATGAAATTTGAAGAATGGTCAGTGTACTTTGAGGCACGCGTGTGTTGTTTTACAATGGACCTGGATGGACTACGGGGTGCAGGTAACGCAAGCGGACAGATAAATCGTAGAAAGAAAAGTAATTTTCCTTGTAGCGACGACACGTGCGAATTTCCACGCACCCTCGCTTCTCCCCGAGCGGATTCTTTTTAATCCCTCCCTATTTCATGATCAGTTGCCAAGGTCCCTTCAGGATTCCTGTCCATCCATTATCTCGATTATTTATTACAATATTATGTGGTATTATTGTGAAACTGTCAGGATGACCATTCGTATATCATCCCCCATAAAAATGATCACTTGTTCAAGAGTGAATCTTACATTTATTAATTTTTGGAAAACTTGCAAACGGTTTTAGTGTTCAAAGATTACAATAGATCCTCATAAAATATTCGAAGATGCTAAGGGTACCTGCAGACCCCCGACGAAAAATCTCCGTCCCGCGGAGGGTGATGGAAAAACAAGGCTGTGTCATGTATGATTTATCGCCGCAACGCATCGATGTGCCCCCGCGAGCCACGCTTTCCCGCCTTTTTCCAGCCGCCTCCTCTGCAACTTTTATTACCCACTTTCGAAGTCACCTCGCGACCTTTAAGTTCCGGCGTCACCTTGTCTCCCTTTCACGCCGACCCCGAGGGTTCCTTTCGTCGGTTCCAATGAGGACGAGACACAGGCCACGGGGATGAGAAGAAAAAGAAGAAGAAGAAGAAGAAGCGGAAGAGAAAGTTACCGGAGGGGGCATTCGAAAGTTCGAATATTTTTCTTTCGTTCTAACAGCCTGGCACGAGTTCCGCGAAAGATAAAGGGGCTGATGAATGCCCTACCCGCGGACGGAACTTCGGAAGTTCCGCAATTATAATTAAACTGCACACCGCGATAGGATTCATAACTCGTCGACGAGAAACGTAAACGTTCGTTCAGCTTCCCTTTTTCCCTTCCCCTTCGTTTTGTCCGTTTCTATGAATGTTGTGTGCTTTGGCATTGCTCCGGCGCGAGCCGAGTGCTTTTTCTTCGGGCTCTGGAGGAACGTGGACAATGGGGAATGCGAGAACTAAATTTGGGTTAAAATTATGGAAGTCCTCGACCCTTTAAATATTAGCGCTACTCAAAGTTGATCTGTTATTCAGTTAGACAAAATTCGAGATTCTGGCCACCAGTAACTAAAAAATCGTAGAACACTAAGGAATTAATAGTTCACCATCGAAGCCAGACTCCCACAGGGCTAGCGAGGAGAAGAAAAAAATAAAACGGATTCGAAATCGTTTTCCACGGCTCGTTCGCAAGCCTGTTCCTTCCATCCCCGAGGAATCAGAGGGTCTACAAGATTATTTTCACGAACTCTTCCCGAGGGACGACCCGCGTTTGACGTAACCGTCATACACGAACTATTCTCGCGGATGCAAACGATCGTGTCGAATTCAATTCGGGACAAAATGGTGTTCTTGTTTCCACGGTGGCGTCGATCGACCGCAAGCGGGCAAAAGGATGTCCCTCAACCCCTCTGCGTTCCCCGAGGGCTTGTCCATCGGTGGTCACAAATCGCTTCCTTCTCTCCTGACACGCCTAATGGTTAATGGATCAGCTGGGAATCGCCGTAAGACATCCGTCCCGCTGGAGAACACAGTAACCGGATCGATAAGTATCTACGGAGAAAATTGCTCCATGGATCGATGGTTATCAGAGGCGGTCCACGGGGGTGTGCAGACGGTTTGATGATCGACAAGGGTCGAGTCTGAGATTGCGTGGAACGTTGACGTTCGATGGTGCGGGATTTCGAGCCTATTAAGCCGTGATTTATAGACCCGATCGCGAGTCGTGCGATCAACTGATTAATTAAAAAGATCTGTAATTGGAGATCTCTTAACTTTTTACCAAGTATTTTAACAATAATTAAGCTGGGTTCTCTCTGCACCCACCATCTATTTCGTTTCATTGAAATTGCAACTGTAAGGAATTTAATTTTATAATTGAATACGAATTATTCATTCTTCGTTTTAATTAACAGATATTAATTACAGAACGAACACTAATGCACTATAGTAAGTTCTAGCAAGTCAAAAATGGGACTATTCAAGTCAGACTTTGAAATTTTGATAATCCGTGTTCTATCAAATTTGAAAGTTTGAAGAAATGATCCTTAAAACTTGGAAAATTGTATTTACTGCCGAACTCTTTAAAAATAACAATTAAAATTCGAAGCTGATAACCACAGCACGAAGGAGATTCTCGTCGAGGCCCGAGGGGGAAGATTTCGCGAGCTTATCCCAGAGCTTCCAGAAATCTTATCGAAGTGGAATTATTCTTCGTCCACGGGTTGCCATGGCTTGACTGCCGATAAGACGGCACCCGGCGTATCCCGAAGGACCGGGTTGTTCACCAAGGGGTCTCTATATCTACGCGACGTTGTTTCGTGTAGAGCAATTTTGGAAGAAGTGCGTTTCTCCGCGTGTGCGATAAGATACTAGCGGTGATACCCGTTTCTCTAGAGCTGACGAAGAATTTTTTTTTTTTCAAAGAAAAAAGAATTGTACGAGTCTCCTGGTACCTATCCAACAGAGGCAGACGAGAAGGTAGGGTTGTTTCAAGGAAGAGAAAAGGAAATTGTGTTTTGACACGTTCCTGGTGCTTGATGGAAGGGTGTGGATTTATTTTCTTCAATCTTCATCACGATAAGCAAAGAAATTAAGATAACAATTGTAAATTGTAATCAGTACATCCTTAACTGTTCCTAATTTCCACTTTTGCAGCACTAGTATAACACCTCGATTATTAATTTGTAATTATCTGCTCGTGGCACTCGAGGTGCTAACCCTCCTACGACGAACCACGAAGAGAGCCAACAAATTAAACTTCACAGCATCCCTTTAAATATTCCCTCATCCAAGACCAGCCCTTCAAAAATTAACAATCGAAACACCGCAGTGTACGACCTATTTTCGTTGTTTGAGAAATTAGATGAATGAATTACAAGTTACTAAACCTTTATCGTGTACTTTGATATTTCGTCGCTCATCAATACTAACCACTAATTAACCAATAAACCGACTGGCTTCCAGCAACCCTTAATACCCCAGAGGGGCGAAAATAGACACGGACAATTCTGATCGACTTCTAAAAGAAACGAAGGGTATTTAAAGGTAAAAGGAGCAGTTTTCTGTTCCCCCGAAATAGATTCAGCTCGATCGTGGTCGCCTTCGAGCAAGGTCGCTCGTAAAAGGAAATCCATGACGATGGGGGAAGGGGTTGCAACGCGCTTTTCTACCACCCTCTTTTTTACCTTCTAGAACAGAACCAAAGCGATGGTTGAAGAGAACAATGGGCTCTCGAGTTTCGACGAGGTGTACCACGTTTTGCGGTGCGACTCGTTCGAGGGCTATTACTTCTTTTTTTTTTTTTCCTCCTCCTCCCTCTCCCGCCAACTCCTCGTCCCCGTTACCCCGCCCTCTTTTTACTTCTGTTTTTCTTGCGATTCCGCTTCGAGGCGGACTTTGAGACTCGCAACTCGCATCCGGAACGAGGATGCCTCGCAGAGTCACGAAAAGTTAACTTGCAACTTGCGAAGTTTCCTCTCGAATCAAATTTTTTTTCTCCTTTCATACAAAAAGTAGCTTTATAAGACGTTTATCTTGAATTTAAAACATTCTTGAAATACTTGATGTTAAAATTAATCAATCAACAAAGTCTGGAATTAATAATTATTTGATGACACATTAGAATCTATGATATATGAACTTAAAGTTTAAAGTTTGGAGAAAATTAGTGCATAAATGTGCCATTGATATCATTAACAATGATTCTTAGAACAAATTAGAATCTTAGCTCATTTCGCGGGAAATGCTTGGCCGCGTTTGATACCGGAAACGCGACGAGTGTCGGCCAAGGGGGTTGTATCTCGCGATTTCACATGGAAATTAAAGTTGCAAGAAGTTGCCTGATGGCGTCGTTAGTTGCTGCGAAACCCGGCCTCCGGCCAAGACTTTTCCAAACTTTCCAACGTAAAAATGATTCAATGCCTGGCCGGGGGTAGGTTGCGGTACCAGTTCGCCACCCTTCCTCGAAACTTTTCGGCCCGATGCAATTGCACCCTCTCGCTTACAACGTGCTGTTAACGACCATTATGCTCCTTATATTGTTTGCTGTTCTCGCAATTTCGGCTACGAATATACGTAATTGAAGTCCAAAGAAAAATAGGTATTGGCACACCCAGTTTCGTTTGGGTGATAATTGTACTTCAGGTTGAAACTGTGATACTTTTAGAAATTACTAGATAACAGCTCAATAAATTTTAATAATTTCCATAATGTAAAATAAGAAATCTGACTTGTTGACCCACTTTAATTTATAATCTTTAATATAGAAACATACGTCTATCTTTGAAACTAAAATTATTAATTAATGGTAACCTTGAATTAATCGATTCGAGCACTATTAAGTAACATCGCAGTGTCGTATGAACGAGGGGATTCCCATGAATGTCACGCAATCGTCGGTAGTTAACGAAGTTTCCTGCTCGACGTGGGCAAAGTTCTCGGAAATTTCAACGATGACAATATCTGAGACGGACACCTCGACAGGCACCGGGGACGAGATTATCGAATGCAACCTTGACCCCGCCGCTTTCAGCATCGTGTCCCGGGGATTTCTCAATTTTCAACGCAGAGAGCCGGGGACTTCCTCCGAACGCTCGAGCCAGACCAATTTTTCTTCGAAACGATGGCCACATACATGAAAATGTGTTGCTTGGGCAATGAGAGACCTCGACTTTTCACGTGTACACTCGGTGATTACGGTGGGGAAAAGGTCGACGATTTTTCACTGCAATTCGGCTGCTTCATTCATATGTACATCGTTTCCAGGCTCCGAACAAAATATCACCGTTACTTCTAATTCCGCCGTCCCATAAAATACCCATAAAATTTGTGAATTTTATTTTATTTTAACTACCCAGTGAATTACCCAGTACAAAGTACTGAAAATTTATTTGGAATATATAATTCGAATTTCAGACTCGAATTTTCCAGATATTTTATTCGTATTCCGGGTGAAAAACCGTCGACAGTGAAATTGTGAAAATCGTGTGCACGTCGAAAGGCCGAACACTGTACCCGAAACACGACCGCCGGTTATCGACGGCACAACAGGAGTTTCCTCGCGACTTTACCCCGCGTAATCGTTTTAAAACTTCAATAGAGTTTCCCTCCGATTCACGCCCTCGGCTCGACTGCAGAAAATTCCCCGTTGAGAACGCAACGGGACGAGATTTCGATTCGATTCCGATCGCCAACGTCTTTGTTCCTCGCCGCCCACGTCCTACTGCGCCGCTCCGCATTTCATTTCACACTTTGACACTTAATTTCAGAGCTGCATCGGCGAAACTGGGTCCCGTCCGTCACGTCACCGTAAAACTTTCAGCGCCAATCGGGTAATTTCGAACAGTTCCAAAACACGAGTTCCGCGCTCCCGTGATTCGATTAATTTAAATATTACAATTTTTAAATGAAGAATACTTGTACGAAATTATTTTCAACTGTCAAAATTAGTAATTTTAATTGAACTATGACCATGATTGGCAAAAATTTACGTATAATTTGAGAAGTATCGAAACGGTTAGAAGGTAAAGCGATATCGAATTTTCGGCAAAGCTTTGTGTGAAAGCGGAAGAGCAAGCGTTCGCGAGCAGCCAGCACAGAGAGCCACCTTGTCGATTTTTGAGGATGTCAATGACCGCGAATCACCGGCGTGCAGGGTCGGAATTAGCAATGTAAATATTCACGTAGAACCGAGCACAAACTCCGCATACATAGGTAACAAGATCGGCCCCGATTCGGTGACGGCATTGCATAACCAGCAGCAAACGTAACATCGATGGCGGTTCCATGCTGCGTTTGCGGATTCTAGGATCTTCAAATAATTATTTATCGATTCTCGAAAACGTAACGTTGCACGTGTACCAGATATTCATAAAATAATTATTTAGAGAAAAAAAGTAATCAGAAACATTGTTATTTATTGTTTAAAAAGATATTTACTATTTTATTAATTGTCAAAATTGTAATATTCATAGAATTTTATAGCAGTGGAATTGTTTGATTAAAATTAAGAGCGAAATGAATCGAATGTTTTGCAGGTAACGTTACGGAGGTTGTTATTTTTCAATCAGGTTTTGATATTTTTTATAGAAAAATAAATTTCTGAATCTCGAAAGAGTCGATTAATTTGTATTCAGCGACCATATAACGTGACACGTAAGAAGCGAAAAGCAAAAAGCTAACAAAGACAAGAGAATTGAAAAACAATATAAAAGCGTGAAATGTTTAAATTTTGTCTGATTCGAATTCCAGGAAAATACCTGGGGATTTCGCGTGCCGCCTCCGGTTTGTTCAATTTCGATGCTCGCATTCCACCAACCGTTTTGCCGTGTGCATTAAAAAGGAAAAAAACAATTTTTTCATATCACGATATATCCGTGATGGAAAAAGAATATCGCGAACAAACAATCCTGATGAAACTTTTATATTTTCCTTCCTTAATTGTGATGAATTCTGACAACGAAAAGGTATCTTAATTCTTTAATTCATAAAGACGTCCCTGAGATCTTTGTTACTTAATTATTCATTCGTAGTTGAATTATACTTTCCTACGATATTTAAACTGTTACGAGTTTAAGTGGAAATGGACGTACATAGTCAGACTAAGGGTGCAATTCCTGGAATTTGATGTCACTAAAATTCCAAGAAGTGGCACTATGCTACCTCCTGACACATCATATTCTCCTGATACAATTTTGCAAATTCTGGATCCTTGGTTTCTGAGTCTAAGTTCTCGGTAATTCCTTCTCGGTAATTTGACGTCACTGAAATTCCAAGAGGAATATCTCCTCGCATATTGATCTTCTATCTATTTATGCAAACTGAAAATACTTTCTTGTCAGTCCAATAGAAAACTAACAATCCACGAATAAATAACGTTTCAAATTCCGCCCTTTGATCGACTGATTCGTATCGCCGCCATGACAATAACGTTAACCATAATTTTTTTCCAGGCAATCTTGTATCCCGAAGATGGACGTTCGAATAGAAAACGGAGGATTACGAGGGTCCAGCGAGGAAAAACTCGAGGCAGCTGGCGAGGTAAGGAACACAGTAGTTCCCTGACTTCGATATTGGCAGGCTTGTCCTCGCAGACGGCACGCGTCGGCCATCTGTCTCGACTTGTTCCACGGCAAACGCGAACGAAAGCCTCGAAAGAACCTTTCAGAACACGGGCTTCCTTCTATCGATACAAAGGATCGATCGGTTCCATCTCGCTGTCCAGAATTCGTTGAAAGCACCGGCGGATCTCGATGGAATTTCAGACGGCCGCCATTTGTTGCTTCGGATTCGAAAGGCCACTTATTCGATGTCGATATCCTTCGTACGAAAACGATGAAACTTACATTATCGCGTAATAAACGTAACAACACCGGCCGAAATTTATCGATAGGATATTTAATCGTAAACGTTCAGAGATATTCTTGAGAGAACAATTTTCGCGTTATCGAATCAAGGGCTGCTTGTTAGAGTGTAATAATACGATTAATGTTAACCAAGCCCCGCGTTCGATAATTATCATTTCGAATCAAAAGGATATTTAATCACGCGCGATCGAGGTCGAGGGATGTTCTTGGAGGCACGGTTGTAGCATTTGGAAATTACGGTGCAGTCATTATAATACAATCATGCACGATTAAAATTTACGTCAAATAATTTGAATCAACGAAACGTTCGAGCTCGATTAAATTTATCGATTGTTGCTTTTATTATCTTGAATGTTGAATTGTACCTCAATCTTTTCCAATTGTTTAATTTTTATTTAAATTCCTCATCTAGAAAAGCGAGCTTAATCGCGGCTCCGATATTCTCGTACAGGTACAAAAGGGGTAATCTTGATTTTCTCGTCACGCGTTTTGATATTTTGTTTTCAACTGACGCGAAAAAGACGGGCGAAGGTCGCGCTGCGGGGAACATGCTAATGTACAACATCCTGACACGCAAAGCTGAATGAATTACATTATACGCCACCCCCAAATAAATTGTTAAACTTCTAACCGCGACAGGGTGCAAATAATACAAAAATCCATCGCTCAGAATATCAGTGAAACTGTAAAATGAATTATTAACTCCGAATGATTCTTTTGCAATTAAAATTGCAGAGTACAGAGTATCAAACATTACGATACAAAATATACGAACGCAGTTTGAAACTTTTCAGACAAAAAGCACGGCCGAAAATCAAATGAAAACGCACCGAATACCGGGACAAAAAGCGGAATGGTAAAAATTCTGTCACGCCGGGGTCGTAAAGAAGCGAGAGATAAAAATGAACGGGGATAAAGTCGCGGGGTGTTCGGTGGCAAGAAATCATGCGATTGTTGGTGAACAATCGACGCCTGGTTCGCGAAAGAATCGCTGTTGCAACGAGCATGGAAAAAAACGAACGGGTGAAACGCGGCAAAAAACCCAGAGCCCGCAAAGAACGGGGTGCGTTGGTAATATGGAAGCGACGAGCGGGTTCCTCGTCGCTTCTGCATCGTTTTAATGGAACGTAACCGAGCGTTCATCGATCAAATCTCTGCCTCGTGGCCGAGCTTTTTTGCCACTTACCGTCTACGATAATCAGACGACTGTCGGCAAAAACTTGTCGCGGGATCGTTCGCAGTTTTGTCTTGGACGAATCTGGAGTCGAAAAATGGTCAAACAACACAATTCTCAAACGCAAGGCTTTCGTATATAGGGTGTATATTAGAGGAAATTTAATTGAAACTGTTAGCTATCATTAATACATGGTAACTACGACAATTTTCGCCTTTGAAAGGATGGTAAATCTGTGCATCGACGGAGTTCAGAAGGGTTCCACTCTTCCGCATAATTCGCGCCATAAATAATGCAAAAACCTAATAAAATTGCTCCCGTCGTTCAAACTATATTTCATCGCGATACGGTACGCTCGATAAGGAATTATCGAGAGTCCGTGTTCCCGAGCCGGGCTCGAGCCGCGAGAAGACGCCTTGAATTCATTATTTGCATTCGAAGAATCGATCGGATCTGGATGGCGCGTTGTAACTGACATATTTCACGGCCGCGCGAAACGAGGGTTGACGTTTCTGCAATAACGTTTCGAAGCTCGCCGAAGAAAAGGATGATTTCCATGGGTATCGTCCGAAGGTGTTCCCCCTCGATTCTGGAACTGTCACACGCAGATGGAATTGCTTCGTATTAATCCAGCAACGGGGAGCCACGAATGATCGATGAGGACAAATATGAGACCACTCTGTGCCGAAAAGTTCGGTTTATCCTTCGTCTTCTTCATAAAGTCTTGCCATTTTTCCCTCATCGATACAGGGGAGGGATTTATCTTCGTGCGTACAAGGAACATCGTTAAATTCGTATTAATCATTTACGGCTGACGCGGTGATAAAAATTTCAAAATAGAAGGGAAACACCCAGCGCGGAGTAAATCTTAAAACATTTTTTCCTTATACAATTCCCCAAATCATCCCTTAACATTTTCATCCGGACGAATCCATCCGAGCTGTCCCCGTTTTTTCCCCCATCGAATCCTTCCAATATCTTCGACCTATCCCCGTTTAACGACCCCGATATTTTTCCCGGGTCTCGCACAGAGCCCCGGAATCGGTCTCGCGTTTCTTACGACGTCCATTTTCACCAGATCTGGACCGTGGCCGCGTTTCCCGCAAAAATTCCATGACGCGTCATCCATCGAGGATCGAACAATCTCCCTTCGAGAAAAAAAAAAGGGGTGGTGACTCGCGACTTATCGCCCTCCGGATCGTACGTCGGATGGCTCAGCTTTTTTTTCTCCATTTCCCCGACGAATCACGGCGAAAGTACCGAGGGGGATGCAGGAAAGAAATCAACGGGAATCCGTATCGCGCGCACGGTGTGTGTGTGTTTTTTTTTTTATTTACTGCTTGCCCGATGCGTTCGCGTATCTAAGCACGATTTCATGGGGTAGTTTACGTCCTGCGGCCCGTATAAATTCGCTCTATCGTTCGATGGTCGCCAGAGTGGCCATGGATAATGTCGTAAACGTGTCACCAGTCGCGACGTTACGTTCCCTTGAGTAACTATTTATTATAGTCGCCGGCGCGTGGATACGTTCCTCACCCCCTCTGTAGGGTTGATTTTCACGAAGGTGGTGGTAGATTGAAAATAGAGGCTAGAAAGATTTGTTGGTGCAAGGGTGACGATTGTTATGATAGGAATTTAGGAATAAAAATAAAATGTCTAAAAGGCACAACTAATTATCTATCGAAATTGAAACTCTTTCAACCCCTGCGTTATCTCCTTCAGCTGCCATAAGGGTTGGAAAGTTTTACACCGTGTGTATAGAAACCTCGAACTCTCCCAACGTTTTAATCGAACATTCATCCCGAAATCATTAAAACTTTCGACGATCTTGATAATTTCACCCCCTAACTCCGTCGACTTCGTACTAATTAATCTTCATAACAGACTGCCGAACTTGCCGCAGGTTCAACCCTTAGAATCTTGACCAGAAACGATCCAATTTATTTCGAAATAACAAAGTGCCGCGACGTTAACTCGTTGTTGGGGGAGGGAGGGCACGAAAACGATATTACGATACCGCTCGGTCGTTCGCCTAAATATAACGGGGCGGAAATAGACGGCGGTACGACGGGTTTACGGGTTAAAAGGTTAAAGTGCAAGCGTAGAGAAAGCGGACGATGAAAGAAGCTCCGACATCGATAAACCAGCGGGGGGTTGCACGTGGCTGCACTTTACGCGATAATCTCGTTTCGGCTGCGTGGCGTCCCGACGCCGCCGACGTTTTACCCCCGAAACACCACGATTCGACCCCCGCGCGTTGCTGTCGCGTCATTAAAACGTTAGTCACTTTCCCGTCGAATGAAAACATCGCCCGGGTTGTTTGCCGGGATAAACAGCGGAGAGATTGTCTTGGGAACGTCGACAACCGTTTTGTTGCTCCGCGTTGCAAGGATAAATGATTCGAGAGGATTGGAAACTCCGAATGATCATTAAAACGTTCGCAAACGGTATTTGTTTGCGAATGGTGTTAAAAGAAGATTTATTGATAGAAATTGAAATATAAGTTTAGGAAATTATTTAAGACAGGCGAGGGTGGCTCAAACTGATTTGCACAGAAGCATCGAGCATCGCATCTGTTCGCGTTGCATATTATTTAAAACGACCGCATTCCGGCTAAACTTTGATTAATAATCCGAGCACGTGTCCATTCGCGTTCCTCGAAACGCTCGGATACGCCGTCGGTCGCATTTCCATTCTGTGCAACACCTAAAATATGCAAATTAGATTAAACACGCTCAGACGGAGGCGGCTCGCGTTTACGCTACGAATGGAAATGCGCTAAAGATTTGATTCTGGCTGCATCTGTAACTCCGTCCCCCTTCTCCCTTCAATTGCGATGCATACCTTGACACAGTTACGCGTTCATGATGTAAACCAGTCGATCAATATTCGACGACAAAAACGGTATCCGTCGTAATTATGATTAAGATGGCTATCACTCCGATATGAAATCTCGGGTCTTTTAGGTTATTACTCTATTAGTATCAATCTTTTATCTATCTAATAGCGTCACATTTGTATTTTTACCTCCATTATGCTCGTTCGATGAAGATAACTGGGTGAAGATTTATAAAAAACTAACTTTAGTATCGTGAGTAATGTAAGCCTAAGCGTTAAATAAAAAAGATATTGCACAATTTACCAAATAAAATTCTAACGAAGATTAATTTTCCTTCTACAAATTTATAATTCGAGAGCAAGTTTGAAATCGGTAAAGGCGAAAGAGTTGAGAACGAAAATATCCACTTTGCGCGTAAAATGTTTGCCGGGAGCAGGGAACATTATTTAGCAGATCGCAATCAAGACAAAGGTGTTTAACATAATAAACATCCGTAGCTGCATCCCTGCCGGTTCGCACGGGCTAAAAGTGACTTGAACCGCGTCTTCTGGCGGCTCACGAAGGATATGCAAATTATATCCAAAAGCTTTCCACGGAATGCACTTGGCTACAGTTGCATCCGGCGGCAATGCAAATGGACGTTTGTTAGATTTCTTCGTGTTTACATAAGTACAGCGCACAAAACGCTCCGGCTGCGCGAGTTAAAGCCACGTCGCCGTTTCGTATACACGCTAATACTTGGAAAAGTGTTCCCCCCTCCGTATAGTTCTTGGGAGGGGACAATTCGCTGAGTTTATATAGAATATTACGGAATTTGTTGAAGTCGAGTTAACGCGTTCACTGCCGCAGTGGAAACAGCTATGCATAGTCGGACGCGTTATGAAAGCAATTATTAATAGTAAAACTGTAATCTTTGGATGTTCAAATTGCTGCTTTAGTTCATCAACGTGATATTAGTGAACATTTTTATCATCTTTTAGCTATTATGTCGTTTGATTGTTTTCAGTTCTTAATTTTGGTTATTGTATTAGGAGTAGGAAAACTTTCAGTAGTATAGGTCAACACTTTACGATACCTCAGACGTTCTACCGACTGATTACTTAATATACATTAACATAATTAAATATTTCTATAATAGAACGCTAATTTAGTAAAAGGATACTATATTTTATTACTAGAATTGGGTGCAAATACGAATGAAAGTAGTAATACTCAATGATTATTGCCCTATCAGCTATTCCAAGCTGCTCGAGTTGTTAACACTCCTACTGACCCCTCTAAAACGACAAAATAAGCACTGCCACTTAGTAACTTGAAAATAATTACAATTTTGAAAGTGTAATTCGTTGCTTTTAATTTATTTTTCGATGTGGCACATCTGAGTTTCAAAGAGTCAAAGATTTATTATTTGCTCTTCACTCAATAACCAATAATATTGAAAAGCCGATTAATAGGGTGAATAAAGTGTTAAAAAGTACCTAATTAGAAATTAATTATATAAATCTAGATATTCACACAAGAGATCAGTTTCTTAATTACTTCCTATCCCAAACATCTACCGGATATTGTCTAGGATCGGTATGCTTCTTAGCCGTCGCGAAATTGCATCGTTCGCGTTTCCCGGTTGATTCCGCGTCTGAAACATGCAAATTAGATCGGAAACTCCTCGACTCGTTCGATCCGCGTGTCTGCCGCAGATCCGTCTCCCTCCCCCGCGTGGAGAAAATGATTTATTTCGCGTTCGGGGCGAGCCTTATTTATCGCCTCGCATCGTTGATGAATTTGCGTTCGAAACGATCAACCGATGCCAACTAACCCGAGCGGTGCCGGATCGTTTCCTTCGAGCGTCCAGTAATTTATACCTCGTAAATAATAATCGATATCGCGTACGGTTTTGGCGAAACGGTCGAACGTTTCGCAAAGCGCGTTACGTCTGTTGGCCGCAGTTGCCGCGCTATCGGATACCCTGACGGTGGCGAATGCACGATGAAAATTCAATTGTACCCGTTCGAGAGGAACCTGCGAGAATCGTGTACCGGTATTCGGGGAATCTTGTATTAAATTTCTCTGTGATGCAGTGTCGGTGGAAAATGTGCGCGAAGTATGCGAAACCGGCGAAACAATTCGGACGTGGCTACCTTTTTCTATTCATTAAACCGTCAAGTTTCAGCCGGGCCACGGGCTGACCCCATAACTCGCCTCGCTTTTGAATACCCGGCTTTGAATATAAAAATTTTTCGAGACACCATGAAGCATATTTCGAATTCACTCAAGTGGAGATAGTTTTGAGAAGAGCAACCGATCCTCGAGGAAAGGGTCAAATAATGATCGTGGGAAATGTAATTAGCGAAACGATCTTCGACTTACGCTGCCCAGAGTGGATAGCGCTCGAAGCTAGCCAGGCACGCATTGAAAAATATGTGTAATTAAATTGAAATACTTATAAGCTCTTAAGATGATTATTTTCCCAACAGTTTAACACGATCCTTCCACGGCAAGGATCTTGAAGATTAATGCCGGCAGGTGTCTCGCCAGGTACGGTACTCCAGGATCCAATTACACGATCTTACGGGAAGCACTGTGCAACTTAAACAACAAAGTAGGAGTACTTGTACTTCTGACCTGTCTCTCTCTCTCTCTCTCTCTCCGCCTCTCCCACCCTCTGGAAACTGGATTTCAGTTAAAATATCGCGGTGTGTGCTTGGCTTTAAACGATATTGCTTCTCGACGAATTTTCACGAAATTTACTCGAATTCTTTCGCTAAAGAACAATTGTCAGTAATTAATGTATTACCGACACCTTTTTATAATCCGTCAACGATGAATTTCTACGAGTTCGATAAACGTTTCGAAAGAGCGAGAGAATTTCCAATTTCGCGTGAAACAAGAAACCACCCCTGTCGGACTTCTGGCCACGGTGTCCGTTTTCCCGTTAGAAGGTGGGCAGGGGAGGGGGACGGGTCGTGAAATCGGGGCCGCGTTAACTAAAACGCAACGAGCGGCCTCGTAATTGCAAACGGATGCGGCCTGGCTCGCGGTTTCGTTCTGGACGCCGTTCCTGTTCGCGGCAGGAAAATCGAGCACGGCGCTGGCCAACTTCGTCGGCTGATTTTCAAAGCGCAGAAAATCTCCGGACAGGCGGGGATAGGTTGGCCAGAGCGTGGACAAACCGGCGGGACTGGGACAGATATAAACAGGAGAGCCGATAATTGGCGAGCCGCAACAGTCGCGCCGATTGCAACAGCAATAACCTAGATTGGGAATCGTTCTGACGAGATAACCCACATGTACGGGCGGATTCACAATCGACGTTCGACGTTTCGCGGTGAAGAGTGAGCGGAGGTATCGCGAAAATTTTTAATGAAATTTTTAGTGTCGAATTAATGTTAATTTGTCAAGATTCGTGGTTTTACGTAGTTGAAGCAGCTCGCGCATCCACACCGGGTGCAGCCATACACATTCCAGAGCGGGGCTGTGAAAAGGCTCGATGAAGGGGTTGGAATGTTCAGAAGAGGGGTTGGAGAATCCTGAGAGACAACGCCACAAAGCCGGATTAACCACGATAATCGTTCACACGGAATACCTGGTAAACGTTTCCCTCCCCCAAAGGCGAGTCGATCTTTTGAATGACTTGATCTGTCGATTAAGGGGTTGGTTTAGGATTTTGCCTCGCAGGATGGACTCAAGGTATTCGCTGGAAATTCTCAGGCAACCAGGGGCTCGCCGCGATGTTTAATGTCTCAACACTCATGATGGAATTCCATGGGGTAACTCGAGCGAATTTTAACCCCTATTATTGCGTGACGAGGCCCACTATCGATTCGTCAGAGGAACAAACCTTAACGAGCCGTTGGTCACTTTCGATATCATTCGAAATCTACGAAACTCTGAACATTACAATTTATGATCGAAAAGGACCCAAGAGAACCAAGTTCTTTAAAATTGTAGATAGTTTTATGATGTGAATGTTGATCTTAGGACTGTTACATTCAACAGCGCAATTAGGATAGAGCCATTAACTGGGGAGGTAGCATTCTTTTCCGCAGACAGAGAACAATAAAGAACGCAACCTTGGCCCGTTTCATCGGCGGAATACAGAATAGAGAATACGTTGAGAATTTCTGTGTCCCGTTATTGAATCGTGCCTCGATACAGGCATTGTTCCAGCCGCAACAATGCACGGGGAAAACAAATCGAGCAGGTATTAATGATCGATGTCGTTGCTAGTTTAGTCGGTTCGCGGGCGAGCCAGGGCGCATGAACGATGCCGCCCTTGCATACAAAAGGTTAGAGGTCGTTCCGAATCCCGTGCAGCACGCTAAATTCGACCCTCTCACGGCATCATAAAAGCGTTTAAAAATACAGGAACAATCACCGTTCCGCTGTTTATACCTCTGGCGAAACTGATATCGTGAATTCGCGCGGGTACAGTATTTTTAATGCCACCTCCCCGGAGATAGAAACGGCCGAGGTACTGCCCCATTTCTGTTATTAAAAATATCTTGACACGTAGCCGATATTACCGACGATTCCTAAGTAAAAATAGGGAATCTGAATGTGGACGGTGGTAATCGTGGGTCAGAGGGTGGAAAATACGATTTTTCGAGTTCAAAGTCGAATAATCTTTGAAAAGGGGGATATCGTTTTGCTACAAGCACGTGATTCGTTTAAAACATTGATATCATTTATAATTTATGTCTCTGTGTATAACGTGCACACGATTTCAAGGTTGCATAAAAAATTCAATGCTTCCGAGGTGACCGTCAAGCACACTCAGTAAATTCACGAAAGCAGAAACTTTTATTTCACCGGCCATAAAGAGTAACTGCGCCGCGAACTCAGCGTGCCAACTTTTATAACAAATTTTGAATATTTGAACTTTTCCCAAGTTGTCTTTTTGCCTAGTATCGCTGTTGCGCGTTTCTATTTTTCCTAAATTATATCCGCTCGTACGAATTGCAGAAGCAAACATAAAACTCCAATCTCGGAGCTTGAATACCAGCGAGGACACGAAACGTGCATTATGCAAATAATTTCAGTAACAGGGATATTCCGGAGGGTGGGTTCGATCGGTTCCTTATATCTACCTCATAAATTAGATTAAACTGTGTGTGTATATCATGTTCCAGCCATTTTGACGGAGTATAATTTGTCTCCAAGACAAAATGACCAAAACTACTCATAAATTTTCAAATTATATTTGAGATTGTAATTTATAAGCCTTGCATTGCACCCTGCAGTCCCTGTGCATCTGCTAAAGGAACATCCATAAAACCAACAGCCTAAACGATAAGAAACAAAAATGAATGCATTTTGATTTTTTTATAAGATTAACCCTGACTCGTTTTCCAAGTGCAAAGTCACCCCGGGCGCATCCGAACGCGAACTGAATGCAAGCGACGAACGTCAGCTGCTTTTATATCAGCCCCGTTGCAGCCTTACGATTGGCTACGAGCGACGGTGGGGTGCAGCTATGACGTCAGTCGATGACGTCACAGGGTGGTCGCCAGGCAACGGTGGAGCAAATCCCAGCACGAACATCGTTGAAAAGGCACTAGCTGTGCGTGAGCGAGGGGTATGAGGGCGTGCGAAGATGCATGCCCGGGCCGTTCGAGCTAAACTACCCCTACTTTCTCCTCTGCCGACCCACCCACCCACCCACCCTCCTCTCACTTTTCTCTCTTTCTCGCTCGCTCTGCTCGCGGCCCAGTTTACCAGCTCATCTCTGTCTGCCTAATCCTTTGCTTGTTCCCTCGATCCGCTCTTTCGCCTCGTTGCAAAGAAACTCCCGGGAATGGGCTGTGACGTCACGGGATAGAAACCGGGGGATGGTCATGGTTCTGTTTCGAGGAGCATAGGTGTGTTCGATTTGCGGTTTTTAGGTAACGGGCTCCGTGTTACTCTATCTAGGGTCCGGTTGTTCGTCGATTAGTTAATTGAAAAGAAGTGATTAAAGAAAACTTTGAGTAGCGTTAAAGGAATTAACAAATTGAATCAGGTCTTTTGTCTCTGCAATCTTTGCAATCTTATGTTATTAAAATTTGAAGTTACAGAAACTACAAAATGACAAATCTTATATCGGGTATATTTACGCCTTTCATATTCATACGACACCCACTCTCCAGCACAAATCTACTAAATATCATAAATTTTAAATAAAACAAATTGTTTCTTTAAGAAAATTTCATACCCCACTGTATTAATACAGAAATATGTTCCTACTTCCACGATTCCTCTGAAATGATCGGGTTTTAATGGCTCCAATCCTCGCGTAATAGGTACACACATGTTGCACCGCGGCAAGTTTGCAATTATTTTCATTCACAAGGGAGCAACACCCCGATGATAACCGTTTCAATGAGCTGATGTTGTTATGCGAGTTAGGAACGCTGCTGATTTCCTTTTTCCCCTGTTCTCCGGTTCGCCGAGGCTTCTTAGTCGTCGAAGTTCGTCAAGGGAAAACCATCAGACGGAATCTCTGAGGACGAGTCAACATCGTTAAACCATTGAGAAGGAATTACAGGTGTAATTATAGGCCTAATCCATGAGTCGTGTCAACGGGGAACCATTCGCTGCGGCTTTGTGCTCGAATGCTTGTTCCGATACTAAAATTACGAAACCGTGTCCCTAACGAAATACAGCTTTCGCAAAATCGTGCAAAATACTTGAATTTCACTGACTACTATAATATATAGAACGCACAATTAACGAACGACAACAACGGGAAGCAAGTTTTACGGATTCGGGAAACTCGAAGGGACATTTGTCGCATCGAACGTCCATCAATTAGTTTTATTAATATCCCAACTTTAATAACCTGATTATATCATACCGCGTGTATCAACTTGCGACCAAAAATAAATGTAACCGATCCGTGCTCGGTGTCTGTTGTAAACTGAGACGCAGAAGGTACTCTCGGTGTAAATGGTGTTAGAAATAGATGTTCCGTTTGCATCTCAGGCTCAGCACGCTAGGTAATTTAGTTAGCGGCAACATCTCATGAATGTAAGAGATATTGCTAGGTATACGTACACGTTGGAACGCTTTTACGGATAATGAAGACGGAGGAGGCATCCTATTGGCTGATTTATGGCGTATGCATGTTAAACATTTCGCAAACAATTGCGAGCAACCCATTTGCAAAATATTTGTACATTTGAAAGTAAAGAAAATGTAAAATGTTCCAAAGAGTCGATTTGATGAAAATTGTTTAAAATTTAACAAACGATATCGAGCAACACGTAATCAGTCCTCGAAACGGCAAAAAAGCGTTCCTTCTCTGGGTGGACGATTCGAAATACGTTTTCGCGGGCGGCAAACGGTCCGTCCTCGCACGAGGCTTTCCCTTAATGAAGATCTCGAAGTTACGGGGTGCACCGTGAATCCGTAATTAGCAGCAGCGTAGCCAGCTACCGCGGATTTCATGTCTCTCGTTACGATCAGTTTTCCCGTGCTTCTTGGCAGCCGGAAAAGCCACGAAACTCGAGCCTCGTCTTGCAAAGAACTCTCGCAGAACCGAGCGGAAAGAACTCGACGGCTTTCTTAATTAGCCGTCGACTGAAACGACCCAGTATTCTTATTAGTTTTAATACGCGGCCGGGTTTGATGGTTGTTAAGCAAGTTCCGTTAAAAAGAAAACAAGAGAGCCTCGAAATCCTGTTTTTTTACACGCTAATTAATAATGGTTGCCCGTTTAATATTCCGTGAAACGATAAATCGTTGGTCGTGAAAGTGCCAATTCCCTTTACTCGAGAAGCCTATTTTCCAATCCGTTATTAATATTCCTCGCTGGAAGAGGACTAGCGGAATCTTATTTACCCGAGAAGTTGAGTCGTTTGAAATTACTTTAACGACTTTCGATAAATTGGCAGCCGACCAAAATTCGGCTTCCATGTCCATTTTCCGCAAGCTTCTCGGATATTTCGTAAATCAAGGGTGCTCTCGGAGAGAGAGTAATAGAAGCTCGATTCGAGCACGAAATTGAGTCATCGATTCGGGAGCGGATCGCTAATAATGTAACCTATCGATGCCGATGGAACAATTGTGATTGCGAGGCGTGTACCCGGTTCCCTTGGATACCACGAAGAACTTAATAATATCCTTCTGTTCCGATAGTTCATACACGAAATCGTCCGGGCAATTCGATTTAATGGGGGAATATGACGTTGAAAATTTATTCGCAACTGGTTCAAACTCGGCGAATCCCGTTCCAAATACATTTAAACGATTGTCTCTCGAAAGATTCGGAAACTTCGGTCCCCTCCCTCCTGTTCGAGGCGTATAACGACAGAACGGAGGCGATCAATTTCACAATCGTATTACAACGTGAGCGAGTATCGTCGGAGAATATTAGGTCGTTTCATAAGTAATAAATTTAAAATGAATTCTTCCACGATCGAACCTTTTTCAAGGTGTTGAATCTCTTGATTCGCGTTCGAGATAAGGGGTTCTTTATACCGGCTGAGAAGAAATGGGCCAGAAGCAAAACCACGGGTACGGTTGAAGACGATCGATCGTCGCCACCCTCGCAATGGGACTAAGTGTCGACGGCACAATTCCAAGTGGCTGAGAACGGCGAATTATTGGGCTACTCGGCCGCTTGCCGCGTCGTTACATCATTATTGTGTCTTGTATCGGTGAACTGGTCTAGTTAACCGGGGCTTGAAGGGGATGGTAAAAGGGACAGGAGAGGCGGCAAGTACCGGTAATCGTGACCGCGCTCGGGCAAATTGTGGCACCACCACTAACGACAAGCAATACAGGGTAAATCGGCGTCTGCTTTGAGTGGAGTTATCAACGTCAGATGTCCTCTTCGTGTCGTCGACGAACCACCAGCTTCTCGGTCTTCGCTTTGTTCCTTCTAATTGTTCCTCGATGGACCTATTGCTTCGTTCTTCCGTCGAAAAAGCTGGGGACAACTGTTTTGCTTCGTCGTGGATCAACTAACCAATTACGGTGTTTGTGCGAATGAAGAATAAAAATCTTCGGGGGCTAATTCAATATTCACCGTAGTGTTTATTGTTCGAAGTTTTATGATGCGCCAAGGTTGTTACATTTTGCATGGGGCAGACAGTTTGTCGAATTTGTTGCATTGCGATACTGAACGGTTTTGTTTTAATAATTAATTTACCAAACCTTTGCATTTAGACTGGTCTGCCCCTTTAACATACAGTAACTCTACATCTCTTCCGTACTCATTTTTCTCAAAGAAAATCAATACTAAAACACGAACACCGCTAGCAGAACTGAACTCGATTAGCATGTAAAAAAGGAAACAAGGAATAAAAGTAAATGGTCCGAAAGCTGGTTCATCATCGCACGGTGAATTTCAATCATTTATTTACGTCGCGTCGAAGATTGATTGCATCCCAGGCGGGTATCGACAAAGGATATCTCGAAAGTAGACGATTAGACTATCGGAGATTGAGAGCGGCTGCACGAATAGATGGACGAGCAACGACAGATACGCCGGCGGCCAAAGAGAATAGACGCGGATCAAGACGTGCCTCGAGGGGCCGTGCTATTGTCTCGTTAATCGTCGCGAGACGACACCGTTTACCGATGTGCGCTAACAAGATGAAGCCAGCAAGCAGGCGAGAGGGCTGAGGAAGGCCTGTTCACCGGTAATTACGAAGACCCAATTAAAGCGGGCGACTACGGCGTCGACGCGGCGCTAAGGAGCGCGGCAGAATCAAACGGGCGACGCTTAAACGGTCGCAGACGATTGTTTATCGAGCGTGTCGAATTGTCGCAATGCGGCTCACGTACTCACGAAACCGCTGATGTCTGTCTCTCGTTTTGCCGCTAACTGAATTTATCGCCGGTCTCTTATTGCCGTGGCGAACACAAGGCTTGCGACCTTAAGGTGGCTGAGTTTTCGGATCAACATCCTTTTCAATTGAGACGAGAAAGATCTCTTGTAGTGACATTTATGCTAACTAAATTTTCCTTTAACTTGTATGAAATGCAAGTAGGTATTCATACATTTCTCACCAGGATCCCAACAAATTATTTACAAGCGCAATTATAAATATTTAGAACCGAGCACGGTCTTAGCAAATGATTCAGTTACTAATATTCAAGACTATATATCATTTTTCTTAAAATATTCAACAATCGATGCTACGGTAGAGGCGAACGAATAAACGATGAAATAAAAGAGAGCGAAGAAGAAGGCAGATCCGAAGCGAAGAGTTTATCGAAGCGCATCGTGGCCACGCTTTCTCCGCGGATTCAATTTATCTGTTTGCTCTGACGTCTCGTTAGCGGCATTCGTGGATCTCGCCGCATCTCCCTTTTCCGCCCGGCTCCGCCGACAGTAAATATTATTATTTCTCGATGAAACGCGATTATTATTAACGCAACACCCATCCCTGCGCCCGGCCGATAAACGATCCGCGAGCAACGCGAGAAGTAATATTATTTCTCGTTTCGTCCGCTTCGATTGCCCGCTACTGTTTCCAATATAATGTAAACCGTAATAATTCAATCGCAGGCGCCCGCTAATAACGGAATTGCAGCTGAAGAGAAAGTCGAAGCTTCGCGTTGCGTTTTCTACCGCTTGAGTAATTGCCACGAGAAATTCTCAGTTAATTTAGATAATCTCTGATAATTCGTTTTTCCGTTTCTAGAAGTCATAGTGAAATTTATTGCAGACGCCTGGCTATGAAGCTATAATATCTGTCAAAGTCGAAGAAATTATTTCTCGAGACAATTTTAAAGAAACACGGAAAATAATCTTCAACGGTAAAATTGAATATTTAAAATAATCAGCCTTATTTTATTTATTTCTTAGCTGTTCCAAACGGACTGACAATTATTAATTTCTGTTTAAATATATACAATGAGTTCCAATTGATAAACACTCGTGTCAAAATATTAAAAAGTCTTAAAGTTCTCCTGCCTCGTTTGCGACCGGTTTCCAATAAACAATCAAAGGTCTCCCGCTGCGAACGATCCTTTTATAAACGCCAATAAATTGTAACCGCTCGCGTGTTCCCCACATTCTAAAACAGGATAGCGAAGCCGAAGCTTACGTTTTACACTGACAAGTTGGAACGCGACGAGCAGATACCCATCTGAAAGCCTGCAGCGATCGCGGGAACGAGTAAACACCTCCCGGCCTATTAGTACGTACGATTCGCTATTTGTCCCTAAGACTTTATGCGACTCCTCGATAAAGATCGATCACACACCTGCGGTGATACCTTTCGCGAAGATGCTCGAGGGAAAGCTTCCTGATTCGTGTCAGATGGAAAGGTTGCGCAATGCTCGGCGACACGCGTGGGCAGTGAAAACCTCGACCACGTAACGAGTCAATACACCCGGCTTTTTATGGGCTGATGACAGATCCGGCAGATAGGGAACGGTTCGGAATTTTAACAAGAAGATCGAGAAAAGTAATCGTATTTCTCTGGCCGTCTCCTCAATTTTCAATTACAGCTTTATCACACTTACTTAACAAGAACTGGAAATATTATTCCTTATATTTATTTTCTCTGAACAATTATAATGTACATACTTGTTACTAACTAAATAGTTTTAAAACTACATTAGACACAGATTGTTCACTAATTGTTGCAGTACGAATCTACAAGAGTTGTAAGGACTTGACTTTATTAGACACCACGTGATTCCCTATCACAAATTATTGGAAAAGGGATAAAAGGATTAGCTAATTTACTAATAGCTGATGTGTAGATTAAAAGTGCAGCGACTTGATTTTGTTGGTGTAATAAGATTTTCTGCTATAATAAATGATTCAAGTATTATTGCACCTTTAATCTTAGATTTAAGTGGGACGAACATGTTCGTTTCCGATGCAAAAGACTGCCTGCTTTGGAGGATCGTGTATATAGGTGGTTGGTCGCGAAACGGTTAATTGAGACTGGCGAAGGAGTGGAACGCGATTGCTCGAAACTCGGTCCCGGCCATTTCTTGTATTTGTCAAATAACTCCGGGGCCAAATCAAACACACGGTGTCTCGACGTCGCGGCTGTTATTCCAACGGTGACAAGGCACTTCATCTTGCGCCAAGATAGAGCTAGAAACGTCCGACTATCCAGGGATTCCTCGCTCCGTCGCGCGATTAATGGCGAATGTAAATGTACCTGCGGACTGTAACCGGTGTAATCTAACCGTGCCCGTCTAGTCATCGAGACTACACTATTTATTGAATGCAAATCAATCGACGGAGGTGTTCGCCGCGTTTGCGCTGGCGAGAGACAACCCCGTTAACACGAAATCGAATGTACCCTGTCGATTGGATCGTTAATGTGTGGGAAACGGATGCTGGATGGATCAAAGATCCAAAATCTTGTAAAAAATTGGGGGTGTCTTAGGTCCATGATAGAACAATTAGATATACGGGTAATACTAACACCTCAAATGGAATTTCTAGTAGCTGCAACGTGACAGTCAGAATTGCACGAACTTATACTATTCTTCTAACAACTGGGTTTTTAATTTGACTCGAATGATCATTTGCACAGTCATCGAATGGAAAAGAAAGCCGGGAGATGATCCAACACAAACGGCAGGAATCGGTTGGGAGAGACAGACAGGTGAAAGTTTGCAACGCCATAGGAAATTGGAAAATAGAAAAAAAGAAAAAGTAGCAAAAGATATTGCAAGAAATCCAGCAATAAAAGTTCGTACGAGGAGAAAGCAAAGTAATAATTGCGATACATATCTAGATCCGAACGAACTGGAGCCATAAAATAGAATTTCATTTCATTCGATCATAATATTTTACTACAAATCTATTCTAACAACGAATTCGAGCAACTTCAGGATGTTTAACCAGGGATTCCTTTATATCGGACTCGTTCAGCCTCGAATCCCGATAAACCAAGTTTGCTGCATCGATACCTCCACCCCTCCCCACTTCCTGCTCGAACTTCCTGCGAATCTTATTAACCGGACATAATGCTGCGACCAAGTTTACGCGATGAAGTTTCGTTCGATGGCCCCGATGCAATCCGTTCGCCATTGTCGTGGAAAGAAGAAAAGTTCGCGGGTGCAAAAGTTACCGGGGATGGGGGAGGAAAAAAGGGTCGATCGAGTAATTCGACCAAGTTGATTATCACACTCGACCGGAAAGGGTTTTCGGCAGTTCCGTCACGAATCAAATTGATTTAGTTCGAGCCCCTTCCACGACGAAGAAACTGCGGTAATGGAGTTTCCAAAGAGTTGTTTCGCGGACCTGCATTGTTCCCTTTAAAGATGTGAAAGAACTTCGAATTTCAGGCAACTACACCGAACAATGATAAATTTCAAATTTCGAGCTTTGAATTATAAGAATTATTAAAGCAGTAGTTGACCACTGTTTCAGAAAAAGGTAAGGTTTTCGTAACGTAACCGTGTGAAGTGTATTACGAATAGTAATATTAAATTTCCTTAATCCTCGAATAACAGCGAGAAATAAAAAATGATTCCAAGCGATCAATTGGTTAACCGCGTTGAATACACCGTTACATTTCCCGAGCGTTATTCAGAAGCGGAAATGAGGTCCAAACGAGTGGCTCCGTCGCCGGAAATAATTAGCGAAGTTTGCGTTTAAAAAAAGGGGTAGGGGGAGAGGGTTGAAAAAGGAAAGAATCACGTTAGCCGGGAGGGCGAGCTCAAGAAAGGAATTTTAATTGGTCCCCGGGTAGGTTACACTCCCTCACCCCCTGTCGGATCGATTCCTCGTCCACCCCCGTTCGAAACGTGTTTGTCGCTTCTGCGACTGTGTTTTATTTAAAAATATTTCCGCGAAACAGGAATTTCGATTTGCGAGCGGGTCGTGTGCGCAAACACGTGCGAACGCGTGCAAACACGTGAACAGAGAAAGGGTGTCGTTGCGAATATTACGATTTCCATTCGACCGACCAGTGTTTACCCCCTTTGATTCGCTCCCTTTGACAGTTTTAGATGGGGACGCTTTCCGACGCGATACTCGCTTTTCGACGAAATTGAAACAATTGGCCGAGCACCGTCCGCGTGGATGATACAATTAACAAGGGTCGTTAGAATTTATATAATCAGTTGCTTTGCCATTTCTTTTGTTCGCGAAACAAATTGATACAATTTAAAAATAGTATCGAAGATACGCTGCGAATTCATTTCTAGATTTGACTTAGCCTTGAATTAAAAATAATTAGGAAACGGTTTATTACCAAAATATAAAATTTGTAAAATTTTAATCCAGTAATGTATACAGCTGACAGCTTCGCAAGGATTTCTATGAAATCTGAGTGGAAATATTTGCTCGTTTTCCACAACACTTCCCCCGCAAAATTTAATTCGTCGATGGCCCCGTTTCGGTAGAAAACTTTCAAAGTAAATTTAATTTGTACGTAAGGTGTTTTGTACAATGTAATATATGCACAGATGTGCAAGTTTGTGTACGAAATTGAGTTATGTATTCAGATTTATGAAACCTAGTGAACGCTCGTTCCCGCTTCTTCGTCAAGATTCTTCAAGTTGCGTTAAAGTTCCTCAAACTTTATCGTTCGATGGAAATGTTCGAATTATAAAATAATTCCCCTCCGCGAACTAATTACGATCTTTCGTAATTTCCATAATCAGGTATAAATTTTGATAAACATTATTTATTATACTTTTAACCCACGGATTTTAACAAAATATTCTTTTAATTAATGCAAACGAATACTCACACGCTCCCCCGTCTATTTACTTCGAAAAATAATATATTCCCTCGATCTGGGAATAAAGGAATGTAAAAACGATACGACGTTCGGGTATAAACACGGGCGCACGGTCATCAAACACAGGGATAAATGTAACGTTTTAATAATATTCCGCGGCGAGGTTCAAATTAGATATTCATACCGTTTCAAAACGAAATTCTCCCGTTTCCCGGCGCAGCGAACCGACGGAATTTTATCCTCGACGGGCAAGAAGATTTCCGTAATGCCGTTTGCGGGGGAATAAAAGTGCTGCCGTCGCGTAATACGTTCGGCAACTTCTCCTATTCTTTCTCTTTACTTACCTTTCGCCGGCTGGTGTCGCGTATATTCCTTTCCTGTAACGAGGGCACGTTCATTGGTATTCCGGAACGTGGAAGCGATCCCCCTACGTGCTCGACACCCGCCGCCCACCCCCCGCCGGTAAATGCAATTATGCCGATGGTCTCAATTACCGATCTGCGTCAGCAATTGTTACGGATGGAAGCGAGCAGGTGACACGATCGGATGCGCCGCTATTTTTCCGCTTTCCGCTCGGCTACGCCGTGGATGATTCGCGTTAACCCCTCCCCGTGGTGGTTGAAAAATGCCGCGAACGAAACGACGTTTTTATAAAATTTCGTTGTAATTGTAAATGGCTCGGTTTCGAAGTTGTAACTCGCGCTACTCGATACGGTATCTCAAATATTTGAGATGTCCAAAGTTATTAGCAGCAATGCGCTAAACAAATCGCCAAGATTATAATTTGATGGTGTCGGTGCAGGAACGCGGGCGAGGTAAATTTACAGTACACCGTCGTTCGTATCGGGCAATATTTATCCGTTACATATTACCCGTCAAACACAAATCTATCCCCATCGTCGCTAATTCGACTCTTGATCATCGTTTTCAAACAGTCGGGGCCAACGTTAATAATCAGCGGGGATCGAATGTTACGGCCTGTGATCGGTTTCGCGCTAAACCTACCCCCTCTCCCCCGAAAACATTTGATCCCCGGAAATACGCGACCCGCGTTAAACCGCCCCTGCGTTGCCACCCTTCCGCGACCGCGGCTCGACGCGAAGGACCCCGATCAATAATTGACGGAACGTTTGCTTACCTAACGTTCGATCGAATTCGCCACTTTGTTCCAGTTGGGTGCTGAGATTTTCTGAACACCGACGGATCGATCGAGTTTCACGGTCCTGACATAGGAGGGGGAAAAAGGGGGAACGGGGCGAAAAGATAGGAAACTCCGGGAACGAGCACAAGGTGCAAGAAAGACGACGGGCGGGTTCGAACAGGAAGGAAATGAAGAAGAAACGACGGCAATGGGAACTGAAACGAGCCGTAGGCTCGATAAACGAGAAGTTTCCCGCATTGTGTTCTTTTGGCCCAGATACTCGGTTTCGAATCGAAGTATCAAGTTCCCGATGCCGGATAACAGGGCGAATATTACTTTCCACCAGCCTCCGTTCCCAAGTTCCCAGATAAATGGCGACGCGAGATGAATAAACATTGGTCTACTCCCGGTTCGTTATTATCATCCTGTTAGTGCTGTCTTACGAGTTTTAAAGCCGGGCAAATAACGCTGTCGATTCATCGAATTAATTACGACCGTTCAATTTTGTTACCCGATGTTCCAATCTGGAGGTTTGATGTTGAATTAAAAAGGAAGATCCCGGTTGCTCGCGTCGGTTAAATATCTTCGTTCTTGTTTTAATATACGTATCGACGCCGGGTTCGATTATTAAAAATCGATTTTTACGAGGACCATATGCCGGTGAACGAGGAATAAAGCCGCGGATAAAGGAACGAAATCATCTGCGCGCGTCTGAATTACGATCACGAGGGTAACTGGGTTACGGTTCGTGAATCGAGACGCTTCCTTTTGTGAATAAAATTCCAATTTTCACGGCTGGCTAACAATCGAGGACGTTCGCATTAATCACCCGCCCCGCTCGCCCGCCCGCCCTCCTCCGTGTTACATTCAATTGCGATCAAACGATACTCCCCGCATGAATACGCGAATTAAATCGCGAGTAACAAGCTTTCGGTTCTGAAAGGAATCCGCGCTATAAATCCAAAGACGCGCCACTTCGTTACGCGCGCGAGACGCGCGCGTCTGAAAATTCAGCTCCTCGCTTTCGAGGCTCTCTCGTGAAAAGCTAATAGTTTTAACCGCCGTTTTAGAAGAAAAAGAAGACGACGCGGACCCTTGTGTCGCGGTACACAAACTTCAAGCGCACGCCGGGGCGAAGCTTCAGCTCGCCAGTCGTAAAGACTCTGCTAATTTCTAAACCTTAATCACGCTACTTCGACAGTGCGGTAATTAAAGCAACGGCATCTTTAACGCCGCTCAAAGCGTCCACTCTTTAACACACCACTCACGAAGTTTCATCCACTCTGTCCCTTGGATCTTCTTGTTTTTCTTTTTTCCTGCATTCATTTAACCAGCGTGCTTCGTTTAAAATGTTTACCTTGACCTGACAATCTGCCACATACGAAATTACGAAAAATTTACTCGAAACTATTCTAATTATGATTTCTATCGATTAATTTTCAGATTCTATTACCCTAATATTAGCAATATTCAAAGTTTATTTGACCTTTTCTTTTATTAATTATTCAATTATTCAAAATTTAAGACACCAGTCAACGTGTTAATATTCTTGATGCTCTGTGTTATTCTATGTCTGACTATACGTGGTTATATCTACTGTGTCAGTGATCGTGGTACATAATGAATGTCGTAAAATAAGTATCAAATTAAGGAATATCATGATTTTTAACGAACTTGCAATAAAATAAAACTAAGTAACAGAAGTATGAAAGATTATGATAATTTTAACCCTTTGCAAATCTAAATATCTTTTCCAATGCAACTTCGAAAATGTAAAAGCTCTATTTTAGAAGAAAAAAGTTTTAAACGTTCATGATCTATTTCCTTTTATTTCTCTCATTAATTTATTATGGTCTAACATAAACAACCCTTGAATTTCCACCAACATTGCACCACTCGAGTGCAAAGGGTTACCATTCTGATCCTGAAATGCACAACATTCGTACACTTCTCATTAAAACTTTTTTATTCCCTTCGACGAGTACCACATGCTCTTCAATCTTAATCACTATTCTCAACACCCAGTACATCGAAGTAGACATCGATCTACGCGAAAGGATTAACGGCGAGCATTCATCGGTGCCGATCTAAAAATCGATAAACCCCTCGCACGTATCCCGATATCATTTAAACTCACGCGAGTTTGAAGCAACGATAGATACTTCAAAGAAGTTGTCGAATAGGAGCGTTGCGAAGCAGCGGGAACAGCAAGAGCGGGGGCGAGGGTAGAAGGCAAGCGGCCAGGCCGAGCTGGTAAGCGGAAATTGCGCCTGGGGGTTGGTAGCGCGGATTTAACGTTGTTTTGCCCTGACCTAGCTCTCTCTCGGTCCCCATTTCGAACCGGAAGGTAACAGCTCGGCTGGCTTTCATCCCCGCCAACCGGGATGAAGCTACTCCCGTGGTACTCTCTTGCACCAGTCCCCCTGCCTCCCTTGGCCTCAACCCCTCTGCTCCCCCCCTTTTTCCTCTTTACCCTCCTGGGCCGGCGTTCTTGTTGGCCCTATCTCACGCCGCCAGCCAACCCCTTGTCTACGCTCCCAAGGAGAATGCCGCGTGTTCGTATCCCCTTTGCTCGCTGAATCTGGTTAAGGGAATAATTGCGAGAATTGATAAACGATAATGACAATTAATCCCTGTTCGTGTGCGCTCGCCCGGAAGCGTTCGTCCTATAGAAACGTCCCGAAGATTAACGAGCGCGCTGGAAACGGCGCGGGCAAAACCGATGACGGGCACCATTGTTTCCGTTAACAACAGATTTTCCGGATTCTTTGCCGCGGAGATACTCGGATTACGATATAATGTACAGAGTGCCGTGTCACAGACGATACGATCGCGGATATCGAGGCACCGCGCGTATAAAAATGCGAAACGCGACTGTTTTTCAGGTGTCACTCAAGTTTTTGACAATTCTTTAAACCTTCTTTATTTTATTTTTACTTTCTCAAAAATTCTTATTGTTATTTCATAACGTATGTCGTATGTTTAATGGAAATTTGAGAATTGCGAGTGACCGAGGTTCCGTCGTGTTTTTTACACGAAACGTTTTCGCTTGTTTTATCAGTTGCACGGCGTATACTGTATTTCGGTCTTCCGTCTAGCTTTTTCGGGACAACGAACGAAAATTATACAAACGTATCCGTAGCAATTTACGAGATAAAAGCCTTCCACGGCGGTCGTTGCTATCATTCTTTCTCCCTCGGTTGCGCGGCAGATTTCCGCGATGTTAAGGGTAATCGCAAGCGGTGAGTTCCGGTTTCGTGATTTCACGGGGGTGGTTTCGAAACCGACTACACCCGCCACGGATTTTCGAGCGGAGCGTTTTCTAACTTACGATCGACCCGCCCTCGGGAATTTATAACGTTGAGGATTTTTCAAGCTGCTCGTGAAAACCTCGCTGAATTCACATTGCACGCTTCCGGCCCCTGGAACCAACGGCCCGCAATTCCACTCCGAGCGTAATCCGCGCTAACCTCCAAGAAAATTATTTCCTAATCGCGCCCTTAACGCGTTCCCCGTTGATTTCAAAATGAATAACGCGAGATAAAAAATCATTTTTTGTTGGGATATTCTGAGAGAAAATAAAATAATATTAATCGTTGACGGTCAAGAAAGTATTTATTTTCTTTTCGTGGGTTTTTATATTTTATCTTTATGCCACCATTTTCTATTAAACTTTTGATCGATTATCAAAATCACCCCATCTCGTTACATCACCAGTCACGTAACCCGTGCCTATCAAAGCGAAACGCCGTTAACGAGTCATATTTTTCCATCGAAACGTTAAATCCTCTTAAATCGCCGTAACAAATTAGATCCTCTTGTTCTCCGGCCATCGGGACCAATGACGGCCGTCCGATCGATAACCCTGTTGTTACGTAACAAGGCGACGTTTCGGATTTCCGAAGCGTGCCTTCGAAACGAACGCTTGCATTTTTCATTCGGGCAAATTAAATTCCTTTGTCCGTGTCGCGAGCACCGGTCCCGATCGATCAAAGTCTCGCTTTCTATCGACGGAACGACGCGTTTCCGCTTGCCTCCACTCGAATTACGGATCCTGTTAAATCGCGCGTTCGATCGAGAAACGGCGTCGTCGATATTCTTTCTTTCCTCGAAAGAAAGAGGAATTTTTTTCACCACGCCCCTCGACATATCTCTCCCCGTGGAATTATCGGCTCAACCGAGCGTCGAATACGATAACAATAAAGAGCGACGAACGGAAATTAGATCTTCGATTATAAATTCGAGGGAACCCGAGGGCTCTCCTCTTCTAAATTACACTTTTGGAGAAGGGAAGTGTTCTAAGTAAAAATGCTGTTAATTGCTCGGACTTAGTTTCTCAGAATGGGATCATCGGGTCCCAGGTTGCGCCAGTAATTACACGACACCCCGTGTAATCACCGGTGTTCAGCAGCGTTCACGGCGCGAAATTCGCGCAGAGTCGCCGGACAAAATATTCCATTGTTCGCGGAGACGCGACAATTATAGTTTGCCACGGAACAGGAACTTTCAAGAGCGCGAACTCGCTCGGCCACCCTCATCAGCCGTCCCCTTTGTCGGCGTCGCCACTTTGTTCGAACGCGAAGTTCCGCGCGACGCTACCCTACAACTGTTTTCAATTATTGTCGACATATATTTCGCAGAAGTATTTCCACCTTTCAACGGTGTGGAAGAAAGGAGGGTCCATGGGGAAGCGATTGGAACGTTTATGGACCGTCGCGATGGCAATGGGGGTGTACTGACTATCGAATTTAAGTTTTAAATTTAAATTAGCAAGACGATTCTTTCTACCTTCTTTAATTAATAAATAATTAAGGGTGATGGACAATCAAAACTTTAATAAGTAAAAATACGAGAATAATTTAGAAAATTTTAATCATTATTGACTCGATTTCAAGTTACGGTGGTTCATTAAAATGATAAAACTTAACTAAGCGAGCTTTGGTCATATTGTTACGGAAATGAATCGTTCTGTCGTTACATTATCCTGTGTATTTTTATTCGCGACGATAACAAGGACATCCTGGCTTCGTATTACCAGGATTCAACGACACTGTGGAAAAAAAAAGGAGAAGAATGAATGTGCGACCTCGTTATCAGCCATACTGCGTTCTCTCGCGTTGATTGCGTTGTTCGGAGATACTCGTTCCCGTAGGACCATTAGAGAAATTACAGGGATTGCAAGGAAAATCATACGTTCGATCCTTCCGATGGTTTCGAAATCGTTGACTCGAACTACTTATTAATTTCACTGAACGTCTACGGTGAAACTTCGAACGCGATCAATAAAAATGAAAAGAATCTTCGAAAGATAAAAATCTAGCTTTCGAATTGCAAAAGAAAATGGAGGGATACAAAAGTGATAACAAAATTTAAGATACTCCTAGTGACGTAAAAAGAATTTGATAGTCTTCGAAGCTTTGAGAGATAAACATTTAACTTGCAAATTGAGAAAAAACTATGATAAGACATGCATCGTATTAATACGTTTTTAAGAACCCCGAGAACTTAGTCGTAATGTTGGCAAAACGTCTAAACTGTTTCCAACTTCCGCAGGATATCCAACTTACGTTCAGAGGACTAAATTAGTAATTAAATGCGATCAATTTGCATTCATTTGCATATATTTTCCTTTGGTCGGGTTACTTTTGCATCATCAGACTCCTATAATCATAATTACTTTGACTTTGTAATTGTGATGCTTAAAGTGCCATTAATTCAAATGTGACTGAATTTCTTTTTCCAGCTTCCTTCGAAATAATATCATCTGCTCTTCACATGAATAATTTTTATGCAAACGATTGCCTTAGTTATAAATTACAGGTTAATTAAAATTGTATAACAAAACTATTGTTTATTAACTGTTGTCCCCGGCTCGAAATTACTTCATTGCGACAAGGCTGAAAATTTCCCGCCAATCCGGACCCGTCCACCCGTGTTAATTGCGATCCGAAACTCAATTACGTCACTTAACTAGCTCTTACTGTAGAATACAATTTCGCGTTTACATTACGAGAAATAATTGATCCAGTTCCGTAAAATCTCACGGCGCCGCTCGGAAAAGTGAGAGAAAATTAATCCTTCAGACTACCCCGTTCCCGCCCTTCCTCCAGCCTCTTTTTCTCCCCCGCGTTTTCTTCCTCTTTTTTCTCTTCTCCCTTTGCCCGGCGTCTCCGTTCCCCGACGAAATGTCGCTATAATAACTTTGCGACTGCTGGCAGCGACAGAACGTTTAGGCCGCTGAATATGCAATGGAAATTACGCGCGAGAAGGAATTTCCCGGAAACCCATGGAAATGCGACGAAAAATAGCTTCCCGCCACGTTTCTGCTGTTCGAAGACGTTTGAATCGCGTTTCCAAGATCTATTTCTCTGTTGACTTCTGTTCTCAATTGTGTTTACAAACTTTTAAGTTAACATCTTTCAAAAATTCAGAAACAGTTAGTGATCGAATTGAATAAAATCGCAATAAATCCAAGAAAATAGCAAATTGAAAGTTCTGAGGCTAAGTAACATAGTTACTCGAATACTATCGCTATCGTTATGTTTTCAGACCCCGAGAAAGTTAACTGAAACGCCACCTTCCTCAGGGGTAAGATTCTCCTCTCTTAGAACCTCGAACGAGCGCGTTAAATATGACAGTGGCAAAATTACAACTATCTTAACGATGATTTAACCGCGCGACTCCCCTTCCATTGTTCCCCCGCAGCCGGAGAACAAACAGCGGGGAAACTCGCGTAACTTCCGACGCGGCGCAATTTAAATGATAATCGCGTTTACGCGGCTCGTTCGATGAGGTACGACGAATCCGAGGAAGATTTCGTAAGAGGAAATTCCTCGCGGTTCGATCGAGGCGAATATCGTTCGCGGAGGCCGTGATTCGACGCTCGCCCCGGGACGTTTTGCATATGGAAATTGATCGTGTTCGTCGCGGCGGTCCCACCGTGACCCGGCATGAATAAAATAATGTAACTTCCGGCACGAAAACAGCGCGCGGCTAACTTTGTTTCCCGCGGGACCGTGTTCCCGGCCTCCTCCGTGGGGGCAGTTCACCCCTGACGCGCCTCCGCGAGCCCTAAGCGAGCAAAATTAACGCCCGCGCGAGAAGTTTACTTTCGAGCGGACGCTTAAAAGGATTTCCCTTCGAATAAAAAATCTGTCGATGTTCCTTGTTATCTGATAAGCGGAACGATCCGGCGAATACACGCACGCGTGTTCTATTCGAAGAAACGGAAAGCGACGAAACGGGAGAAAGAAATTAATGAACGCGTGGCGAGCAACGGGGAGGAGGGCGAACGAAATTGCCGGGGGGATGATAGGGAGAAAGAGGGGATGCAAGGTTGCACGAGGCTTGGATAGGTCACCTTGCTCGATCCTGATGAGATTCTATGCAGCGTTGATTGCTTCTCTCCTCTAGAGGAGATTCTAGAATCACCGTAGCGACGACGTGATTGGTGCTGGTCGCGTTTCGTCGACGAAACCGCGCGGGTGTGTTGGTGTAAAAAAGGAAAAATGAGAAAAAAAGCTTGGGTCGAGCCGCGTGCACGGTGGCGAACGCGTACACGCGTGGTGGAGGCTCTCCCTTTGGAAATGAAAAGCTGCCCGGTGGACAGGGCACGAACGAATCGTGCACGCGCGCGGGGGTGGAAACGAAATTGAAATATGACCGGGGCAAGGCTACGGAGGAAAAGGGGAGACAAAAAATTTCGAAATTACTCGCTCGTCGATGGAAGTTTCCCTCGGCTTAATCTTCTTACGCTCGTTTAATTCTGTTTATACCTTGTCCGGAGGTCGTGATTGATCGCGTTTTAAACTGGCAGCGAGCGGGGCGAAAACTTCCCTCGGCTGCGGACAAGAAGCGTTCCTGTAGCTGCCACATCCTGTACATCGTTGTCGATCGACCTTCTTTTACCGATAAATAATTAAACTCAGAATCCTTTTATAATAATACAACAATATCCCTATACTTTGTATCCCTTCGAGATTAATCAACAGTCCTCATTTTCTCTTTCATTACGGTTCATTTTATTAATTTCCCTCCGTACACCCATATTTCACCCTATTCACCCTAATCCTCATCGTCCTCCCATCGCACGATCTAATCCTCGGCAACCTTTAAGTTCGCCTGGTTTTCTCGCGCTGCTGATCATTTTTTGCCCCCCTCTTTCCGCCAACCCCAGGCTCCGTAGGGCGTCGCGACCGAACATCGTTGGCAATCAGCGCGCATTAACAAGCATCGGAGGACATCCGGGCTTCCGCTGGTACACGGAACTGGCGCAGTACCACGCTGAAATGTCAGGAGTTCACCATGGAAGCCAAGGGAGGGAGCAAGAGAAGGACGAACGAGGAGTGCGGACGAAAAGAGGGAGGGGGGGTGGTGGCGGAGCAGGAGATTTTAGCTGCAACTACTACCTACGACTCCGTAGCTGGGACGCTGGATGAGAGAAGTCGGTCGATAGAGCTCTGCCTGCTCCCCCCCTCGCCCCTTCTCGCTCTCCCTGTCTCTGTCGCGCACCACGAAACCCGTGTCCCTCTTTCGGGCTCCCTCTCGCAACGCGAACAGCGGCGGCGGATGAATGGAAGGTCGGACAAATGGTGGTGGGTTTCCGATGGCTCGCGAAACGGACTAACGGGGTGAAAGAGACCGACCGACACGCAACCATCCCGATCACGTTCGCCGGAAGCGGAGGATTTTCTATTTGCTGATTAAGACACGCGACTTTGGAAATTTCTCTATTAACCTCCTCCCTGAGTTCACGTGCCACCTTCCGTGGGGTGCTTTTTATTTGTTTTGGAAACATTGTTTAAGAAGATGAAAGAAGGGTGTCGAGGGTCGGTTCTAGCGAAGAGGGGAAAACGATGGGGCGTTTTGGTCCCCTGTTAACCCCTTTGGATGGGCTGCACACGTGGGTCAATATTTATATCTAATGTGGAAATGACGCGTGTAACAGACTTTCAAATGGTTTCATTTCTCATTGGATACTTTCTTTTAGTATTTGTGGGGCAGAAGTGGTCATTTAAAGAGAAAATATCTCACGTGTACTTATTTTTCTAATTGTAATTTTGAATTGAGGAAAAGCTTCGTTGCCTAGCTTCTAGAATATAATGATAATGGCATTCAAAATTTCGATCGATCGATACCGGTGTTTAACCCTCCTGACGTGGGTGTTTCTGAAAAGCTCGTTAATCAAGATGAGAAAGAAGGGAGTGAGAGGAAAAAAGAAGAAGGAAGGAACCTCGGTCTATTGTTCGCGACAGGTCGACGAGGGTGGAAAGTCTAGAAGACGAGTTGTCCGCTTGGCGATTCGTGCGGCAATCGAGATTAACGCGTTCACGGTCTGTCGTTCATCAGTCAGCCCTGGCTCTCACGCATTCCCTTCCTGCTCGTGGCTCGTTAATTAATCAAACTGGGCCAGGAAATACAGGTCGTCCGTTGCGAAAGATGGTGAAGCGGATTTATCTCTCCCTCACGCGTGCGTGCCGGGAATCTCCCGAAGGAGTCGTTGATAATCGACTGGCACGACGGAAGATTAATTTATCGGGCCAGCCCCGATATCATTAAGACGTGTCCTGCGTACGTTAATCGATAGGTATCAGCCGGACGATCGTAACGAATTGATCCGAAAATAAAATTAAACGAGCCCGCATCCCCCTCGCTCGTCCATCCGCTTTATTGATTCCGTTTTTATTAAGACTTCTGACGGATAATTTGATATCCAACGTTGGATTAAACTTGCAACAACAGTCGTACAATTCGAAGTAAACAAATTCTGCTTATAAAAATTTATCAAAATTCCTGTGTTCTAGAATTTTTGAAGATGTAATTAGAAAATTACTGTAATTGATTGTGATAATTGTTTGGACATGTAATACCTAATTGTAAAAGTGCACTGTTATCGTTTGAAACAAACGGAGCAAACTTGTCACGGAGCAACAAGCCGTTAATTGTTGTCGGACCGTCCCTCCCGCTTTTGAAATGACAATTTGCCCGAGACACCGGGTGACATTTTATTTTCTCGAGCTTTTCGCAGCCAGTTCGCGACACGGGGCTGACTTTTTTCCACTCCGTCACGATGAAGTGGCAGCAATTTTGAAGTAACAAGTCGCCACGCTCTTTGTCCTTGTCAAGAAAATTGCGTTTCCGCTTTGGCGGGAAACAGATTACACCGCAGCTATTCATAACGTCAAGAAACCGTCCGAATATTAATTTTTAATTACACAGTTTCAACTCTTCCGGGATTAAAAAGCGCGACGTTTACGAGAGAGTATCGTGGTCGACGATACAAACCAGACCCTATTTAGATTCGTTATTTAATGATACACTTTAAATAATTATCGATGCTTTCTTTGCAAAAAATCACTCGCACGTCGAATCTCCGTTAAACAAAGTCTGGCAGCCGAGGAGAACGTTCGATTATCGAGTAGTTTCTAACTTTTCCTTAAACAGTGAATTTCAATTAACGAAACTCTCCTCCGGCTGTAATCGCTACCGGCTCTTTTGACCAACGTGTGAATTAAAGGGCATCTTTGCTCAGCTGCCTTACTGCTCTTTCGGTGTCAGCTTCGATTCGGCCAAGAAGAAAGACTATAGCAACTTCAAATAATTCTAATCTTGCGAACCTGTTTTAAAGCGATGATGACGACTACCGCTATTCGTTCTCGCGCACCGATCGCTCAATCGTCGCGTTAAATCTTCGAATACAGTTATTGGGCTAAGCAACGATTAACATAGAGAGGAATAAACGTCAGCGGCAATTTTATGGCGATTTAATGCAGCCCCGAGCCAGTTGGAACGTTTAAATCGTGTCGCCGGTCCGGCTAAAAGTAAATCACGGTAAACGACGGTAAATTCAATGCGCTCAATTGTCCTGGCTGTCGGTATCCCCGCGATTTACATACGAAAGCATTGGACGCCGCGATGATACCCACAATCATAGAAATATCGTTTATTACTTTGCTCTTTTATGCTTCAACTTGTTCAAGTTGCATAAGGTCCGATAATATATCATATTTCTATGTCATCGAGCAGTCTTCTGGATTATTCAAGGATTTTGAAATTTTATTATTAAAAGGATTTTATAAAACTTTGTTTCTTAATATGGTCAACCGCACCAGGACATAATCGATAGGTATTACGGAGCTGTACAACTGGCGAATAACGATGTTGCCTTAGCGAATATTTGACTGCCAACTGGACTGGCTCCAAACTCCCGGAAATATAGTATTTTCGTGTTCGAGTATTGTTTCTTAGAGCCAGTTCTGGGATGAAAAAGAGCGTCGCAATCTTCAAAGAAACCGTGTTACGGTCTTCGGGACGATATCGATGCGCGCTTGGCAAATCATCAAAGTTTCCGGGAAAACAAACCCCTTGTATATTTTCTCACGGAACACGGTTGCTCTGCCGATCGATCGGTTTCGAATACAAATTGAAACATGTAAAGTGCCACGAACACGACCGTCGTAATCGACCGGGGCCACAATCAATCCCCCCCCGCACTCTTGCCCCCATACATCAATAGTTAAGCTGTTCATTTTACGGTCCGAGTCGTTCGACAACGATTCGTAGGCTTGTTCGGCATCGAATTAACCGTGTACCGGGCGGGCGCAACGCTGAAAGTAATCTGAAGCGGAGAACGGAATAAATCTAGCGTGCGAACGATGTCGACCGATAACTCGAATCGTTGGATACCCACGGTCCCGTTTCTGCAACGCGAGATAACACAAATTACGAAACTCCGTCCCTCTTTTAATTCCTGTTTCCTTTGTTTTCCTCCCCGAAAGGAACCCCTCTTTGGAGGATAAAAATAAAAAGAGAACGAGGAAGACGCTTCTGGATAATCAAGATGACCGTGTCCCGTGCAAAAGAGCACCGCCTAGAACGGGTAGGGCAAATTAGCCTCGGGTTAATTGGGTTACGTTCTACTACCACCAGCTTCAACCCCTGCCACGTTCCCCCCGTTCTCTTCCCTCCCTCCCCGTTCGAATAGGATACGAGCATTAATTTCTTTGTTAGCCGGTTTGCCCGGAGGGTTAATTTTCCTCTGGAACGCTTTCACCGATCACGGTTGACTTTGCTCAACCATCGGGTCACCCTCAAGATTATAATCGGTGGAATAATAACGTGAGCGCCGGGGATAAACGGGCTCTCGTATTTATACGGTCGACTGGCTGAAAGGAAACACGATTCCGTGTAATTAGGAGGATTTCAGAGTTGATCCGTTGCCACGAAGATCGCTTGCTTGCTTTTAATTAAGTTTGATTTTATTTTTATTTAGCCGCGAGAAAAAAGACTGAGACATTATTTGATATAGAAATAGGAATTTTTATCGTTGATAGTTGACGAACGAATATCGCCGAACGAATCGAATTTCGGTAATTTAAATTTAAAATTGCCAGCAATTCCCTATCGACCGAATTATATATGTGGCGAAAATATTTTACCGTGCAATCTACCTAAATAAGTTTCAATGCTCTCAGAACGAAATCCGATTAAGACATAGTCAAATTTGACACCACTATGATAGTTAAGGATTATTTTCTAATTGGTCACAAGAGTCTAATGATAAAACAAATTTCCAAATTGGATTATGTTCAAATTTTCAACGTCCCTGGTAACCCCAATTTCAGCCACCAAAACGTCCCGGATCCTCGAACAAATACCTATATACAGGCATCGTATCGATACCTGCGGCGCGTACCCGTAAACCGTAACAGAGCCACATCCTGCCTCAGAAAGCGATCATCATCATCGAAAGCCAGGAACCATCGAACGGGCATTAGGCGGTCTCACGAGGGCCAGCGTCCGGAGGCGCGAGCACGTCTAGGCGGAAATACGAGCGGAATGGATGTGGCGTAATAACGCCGCTAGCTCAAACCGTTCATCTTCCGCGTTGACTAGCTGCGTTGCAGCCTGGCCGAATGTGCAACTGCGATAATGGCCGGCAGTAAATTAATCGGCCCGCGTGCACGCTCGCTCGCTGCGTGAACGCGGACAGATCGGCTCGGCTTGGCGTACGTCCCCCTCTCCTGCCCCGCCGCCGCGTCGTGTCGTTGCCTGTTGTCACGCCGCCGCGACGACTAATTAGCTCGTAACCGGATTAACGATCGATCGAACACGCGGCTTGGAATTCCACGCTCGCGAGAAACGACGTTTACGCGCCGGCGACAACCTTGCGATTTCACTCTCGGCTCGCGTGCGAAACGGAACGATTGTGTGCGAGTAACAAGTTTCGCCACGCTTGCGAGCTAAGGGTCGAAGCGGAGTAAGCTGAAGTTGTTGGAACTGGGCAGTGGTTTCCAACCTTTTCCACCCCGTGCAACATCACCCCCTTAACACGTTGACAAAACCTAAGTCAAGATTTGAAGGAATATTTTATCCGAATAAAATAAATATTCATATCCTCATTCCCGACATTCACCCCTCGAAACGAGCCTTCAGGGTTTAAGCGAGGGTAATTTACAAGAACATCAGTCGATAATAAAAACACAGAGAGATCGCGGGGGAAAAAGGGTCGGGAAGAGGAAGGGAAAACAAGTCGAACGACGGAGCTGAAAATTTAATTATCCAATCCGAGTGCAATCCGTGGCTGCGATAATTTTCTATCCCTGGTCGTACGGCTGGTCGCTTCGAGCCGTACCCCCTTCGATCCCGCTCTTTCTCTCGCCACTTTTCGCGCGTTGCTCCTTTCCGCTCGCCGCCATGCAGACCCACCGCTTGCAAATTGGATTGGACGAGGACGCATTTCGCTTCTGGACCGATTCGTTCGCTCGTCTCTGGCCTCTCTCCTCGTCGGTCCTCCCGGCCATTGGCCAGGGGATGGTTTGTTCGCAGCCCCTCGTTTCGTTCCCTCCCCTCGGTTAGCCTGGGCCATCTGCGGGTCCGATCGAGCCAGTTAACTATGCTAATGGTAATTATCTTCATCAGTGTCTCGTTAATTAACCGGTGCAAAACCTCAATCACTCACGCGGCTCTATCGTCGTTACGGATCAGCTGTTACGGCTGGCTTTGCGACACTCGATACGACAAATCGGCCCCCGATATCGATTACGATCTCTCTTTCCTGACTCCTTTGATCTTTGGCCCTCCCCCGCACCTGGGTCCTTGTTTGACGCTCGATTATCGATGGACTAACAGATAAAGCATTAGGGCGCCCCGAATCCCTAATCTATCGGCTCGGACAAATGCCGTTTCGAACAATACAATTGTTCGGACGTTTTCAGCCGGGTAAATCGGTTCCGCTGATTGGACGATTTGTCTTTTGGTACGTCTGGAATGCCTGATAGCGCCAGAGTCGTCGAGGGACCGGGGAATTTTGGAAAAGTTACAGGGCCATCGAAATTAAGAAATTCTACCCCATTAGACACCCTCGCGACTTCTCGAGAAGGTTTGAAAATTTGTCGAAGGGTGACGATTAAGACGCTAAAAGAGATCTGTAATGAGGAAACGCGTAATGAATATTTTAATTGCGATAATTGAGGCGACTTATTGTCCCCGGGTCTAATCAGTGGCATAAAAGGGGATCCGAAATTAAGAACTCGTTAGTGCCACCTCGGTGTCCCCGCGAAAGCATCGCCGACCATTATTTTTCTTTCGCCTCCTTTTTTACAAACAGGAAACTGGGGTAAAGCGATAAGTGACAATAGGTGTCGACCTAACTCCCGCGCGAACTTTTAATGAGAAATTTCTCTATAGCCCCCGGATAACAGGTTGAAAAGGACCCCGCTAACTATGAACAGTATCGAACACCGGTTGTTACTTTCTTGTCGCTGAATTTTCTACTGGAAGCTGTTTTTCGAACTTCGTCTCTCTCGTCCGTTTTCCTCTTCGTTTCGACAAGCAACGCGAGAAAAATAAATACAATTATTATTAAATATCCAATTTTTGAATTTAGAATAAATAAATTGCGCTCCCTGTAAGGATCGAGAATCGCCATCGTTCTTCTCAATTTATCGCGGGCGAAAGGGAAAATAATGTACCGGGAGCAGGAGCGGGGGCTGGCGGGGGGTAGTTTCCGGTGTTCGTTCGCTGCAGCCGTGGATCGAAGATAATCGAATCGGGAACGCTCGCATCGGTGCGGTTTAAAATGCAATTTCATAGCTAAATTCATCGACTTCTGTGTCGGGACTTTACGTATTCCCGGCCGTAGCTCTATGCTAATAGCGCGCGAACGCGGAGGCTGCGGCGCATAAATCGGGTTAAGCCGCGGTTAGGGCCGTAGCTCGTTGGAAATAGGCCACAACCTGATCTAGTTACGTCGTGAACGTTTATTCTCTTTCGTTCCACCCGGTAAATAGAATGCACGAGCTGCATGCCTCGAACGTAACCCTTGAATCTATACGACGGGTTTGCAAACTGCCTCGCTAACGAATTAGCGCGTGCACTTTCTTAATTATGCGGCGAACTTTTTAAAGATCCCAAGCAGAAAATTCAGAAGACGTTACATTTAGTTTTTATCATAATTTGCCATAAATTTTGTGGTCGTGACAGAGACCTAATCCTGCTTCTGTAATCGATACAAATTTCCACAAAGTTGCGCGATATCGGTCCGCCACTCGTTTATAACCTGCGTCGATAAACGCAGGAAGATTCAGCGCGGAGAATTCCGAGCGGAATCTCTGACCGTTCCTCTTTTGTGCGCCGGCTGAAAAAACATATGGTCGGGTGGCGTTGATCGATCCTCTTGACATCCATTCGAGAATATTTTGCCCGAAGTAGGTCGCTGAAATCCCGACGAAACGTTCGCGATACGAGGCTCTTCCGCCAACGTTAATTTACATCGGTGAAAAGGTCGCGTACGTGTACGTACCGTGGCGAGAGGAGTCGAAAGGTCGACTTTGCGGGCCGGGGAAATTTTCGTTTCAGGAAAATCAAACGAAGGTCAACGCACACCGCACGGTCTCGTGGAATTAATAATTCAGCGGAGTCGCTCGTGTGATGAGCCGCGAAGCGGGTGTCGAATACGTGTCCCGAAACTTGAAAAAGGTCGAAGGATTTTCCACGAAGCATCGAACCGCGACCGCATCTTCCTGCCCCAAAGCCCCGCGATGGAACCAGCGGGGAAAAAGTTTCGCGCGCTGGAAATACCTCGAAGAGATGTTTTCCAAACTTTATTTCCTGCCGGATCCAGGGAACGGCTTACGCTTCTCGACTTATTATATCGTCCGCTTTCTGTTATGTTCTTCTATCTCTTGTTTCCCCGAATTACGAAACAGTCCCCGTTTTTGACGTTCGATTATAAACAGTTTTATAGCGATCGCGGATTAAAAGTGCTTCAAAATTGAAGCTCGAAGCTCGAACTTTAATTAAAATATCTATTTAAACGTTTCATGGATATTCTGCTAATTCTTCGTTGGAACACAACTTTATATAAAAGTGGAAAGTGTTCAGAGCTGTTAATGATTTTTACAATCACAGGTCATGGTACAATAATAATCCCGCGGATTACGTTAATAATCTTTTGTTATTCGTTTTTTCTAATTTATTAACGTGACATAGGGCATTAACCCCGGCAACGCGGCTCGCTTTGTCTCGAATCTTCCCTTAGGCTCTCCGCGGATTTCATTCTATTTAAAAGCATCGCGAAATTTTCATCGCGTATTACGCTTCGCAATTTTTCAGCCGGAACACGTGCAGTCAAAGAACGGAATATTAATAATAACGCGACGCAGCGAAAAAACGTGCAATCTAAAATGAAACAGCCGCTGGTGCCTCGTAATTAACCCGCGAACGATGGACCATTGAACGGTGATAATTTTCATTTATTTTTTCAGGCCGTGTTTCGTTGTTAAAAAATCAAATTTCATTAAAGCATCGTACGATTCCAAGATGCGTATTTATATTCCAACAATTAACATTATTCCCACGAAGAAAAATCTTTTCGTATATTGCGCCACGTTGGTGAATCAAATATTTATTTTGGAAAATGACGATGGTCGAGTTTTTCATTACGCTCGTTTCAACGTCTTTCATTCGCGGCGATTGTTCGACTAATAACACTGGCCTGGTTCTTGTTGTACTTGCAAATATTGCTCGCCGTTGCTGACCACTTGTCGGAAGGGCGATGACAAACATTTTCACGCATGCGAAATCAGTTTGATTTCCCGTCGGCGCCCGTTTTCCATATTCGATCGTCTCTGCGTTCCCGCGCGAAGAAAATTGAAAAAAATACAATATTTGACGTGGCCGACGAGCCTGCTCGAAACCCGTACAAACATTGTACCCCGTTAATTACCGATACAGAAACGCGGCGGACGATTTTCAATATTAATAAAAATTGATTCGTATAATCCCTGTCCCGGGTAAAGTGACAAATTGTACTCGTCAAAATGTATTGATCTTTTTGATTGATTGGCAAGCTGCAATCGTATTTGAGCCTCGCAAATCGAACCTGTCCGTCAATATTAATGTTAATATATTACTTTTTATAAACGTTTAAGAGTTGATTGAACGGGTAAAATGTTTGTTTGATTTTATATGGAAATTCAAAACCGCGCTCTCGATCGGTTCAATAAACTCTGATATATTTCATTTCCAGAAACATTCGATGTTTATAGATAATAATTAGTAGTCTGCGATTCAATTTTTAATACGAAGACTTTAAGTCGTCGACGAACAAAGGTTCGATCGATTCGACGCATTGCGAGACAGGTGTCCAAGAATTCCCCAGGTGGTTGACGAGACCCTCCGGGGAAGAGAGTGAGCGACAAAATGTCGTGGCCATGTGTACGCGGTCGTCGCATCAGACAAAATATGCAATTTCCTGTGGTGGCTGAGTCGGTCCCGGTTGCCGTTATTCCGACGGTCGGCCTTTTTTGAAGTCGACGTTCTTCGAATATTGCGCGACCGTCGACGACGAGTCCGCAGGCCAACCGACTACCTCCCCGTTCACTTTCTTCTCCTCATCTCGCTTTACGAGCCTCCGCTCATATCGGGATTGCGCGCTCCATCACGAGTCATCGTGCCATTTTTCCCCCGGTTTCGTCCGTCGGTCGCAAATTCTAGGATCGTTTCGACCAACTTATCCCCTTGCCGCTCGACGAAATTTCACAGCCGAAACTCTTAAGACCGCCATCCAGAGCGGCACGGAAATGAAAATAAAATCGTGGACTCATCGGGAACGTTTTCGTATTCCTCGCGTCGTCCGTCAACCCTCCTTTACGACCGGTCATGTCCATTAAATTTTGTTTTCTTTGCTCCTTTTTAGTTACAACGAGATTGCGTGGAGGAACCCTCGGTTGATACAACGCGACATTACTTTCCATCGTACCAGCCTCTTCGGGGTAAACAGACCGGATCGACGAAGGAATCTTTTTTATGGCCGAACCCCCGAGACTCCGAGCGTTTCTTGTAACTCTATCATCGTGGACCGAATAAAGTTGATGGTAAATTCAGATTTTCCCAGAAATGATTGTAAAATGATATAAACATTGTAATTGGAATAATCCTTTTTGCTTTAATGATTTACACAACGAAGAAGGGGTAGGAATTCTTTGTCCACGTTGTCAAAGGATATTGCATTTTCAAAGAGCGCCGACAAAGGGGTAGAAAAAGTAAGAAACGATGCAGGCCCTCTATAGTTGAAGTGGAAACACGAGTATCCGAGGCACGCCATTTAAGCTACATCCTTGGATCACTTCGGGGGGATATCTTGCTCTTTTTCTCTCCCCTTCACGGGGCTGTACATAATTCGTCACCGCTCCAACCCCCTCCTGCGATGCTATCAGAGCTCGACGCGAAAAATTCTTCATACTGATAGAAAGGACGATTTAGCCTACAACCACGAGGAGCAACGATATTTTTGTGCCATTTACGAAAGTGGACCTTTTCTTCCCCACGTTGATCCGATCCCACCCCTCCCCGGTCTCGGGCCTCGCCAGAGATACTCTTTTTCCTTCCCTTCCATATTGGTTCCTGCTGGAAACGCTTTCAGGAGCCCCGTAATATGATACAAACTCCCGGGGAAAGAAGTTCGAAGAGCCTCTCTCTCGAGGCTCGGATGGAAGGAAAATAAACACGATCGCGTAATTGGAAGAGAAATCTCCGGTTTGAACGCGTTCGACCGTCGAAACACTTTTATCCGTCGAATAAAAACAAGAAGGGAAAAAGATCATTCACGGTTGTTTGATTAAAACATGCGAATTTAATTGAAAGTACGCTTGGTAAAAATTTTGATAAATTTATTCATAATACAATTACACCCTAAAGAGATTTTTAGTAGACAGACTGTCGATATCTCTTCAAACTCTGTCGTGGTAAAATATTATGATATTATAGTTGTACTAAAAATGTTGTTTTAAAAATAACAACCGCGATCGTTTCGAAAACACTTTGCAATTCCCTTGGAGATTGCTATCCGCGAGTCGAGAATTTAGATTCCGGATAAAGGATTTTCGAAAAAGCTTTCCCGGGATAGCTTTCGTTCCCGGCGAACAATTTTTCCATTCTCCCCATCGCGGGAAAGCCCTGTCCGATTCGAGGGAAAAACTGGGCCAAGATCTCTCTTTCGCGATGGATGCAGGCGCGAACGCTCGAAAGTGAGAAAAACGAAATTCATCCAGGCCTCGTCACTCTCGTTTTTCCCCCGCATTTTCGCGTCCGTTCCCTTTGTGAGCCGTCACAATGACGAACAATGCGGCCAGGCAGAAGGATACCGACGAGGCAGAAACGAGAGCGGTTGTTTGCTTTGAGGGAAAATATGAATGCCATCTCCTCTTTCGGTTCTAAGCTCGAACTCCTCCCTCACCTCCCCCTTCTTCGCCAACCTCGTCAAGGTTCAACCCGTCTTTCCAGCGAGTGCGGATCTCCCCGGGATGCAAACGATAAATGTTTACCCCGAGTTGCCTGCTGGTTGCAACCGCATGATAAATGCATCGCGTTTCGTTGCACGTCCGTCAAACCCGATGAAAAGCATCCTGTTTCCACGCGAGAACCCGAATCCTTGCCGCATCCAGAATTCTGCCACCGTGCGAATTGCGGCACCACTTTTGAAGTTGTTTGATTTGACGAAATATTAAGCAATTTAATTTTTAACTAATAGGCTAATCAGAGAGAATTAAGAAATTTTGATTAATACCCTTAGACTAGTAATGCTTAGACCAAAAAGCAGTATTTCAATTTTCTACGAGTATTCCCCGGAAGTTCTTTGGTGGGCGACAAGCGCGAAGGGTGCATAATTTAAAATTTCGCCCACGGATAAGCGGAAAAGTTGAATTTTTTTTCGGCCTACAGTTTCGTACGGCTCGCAGGGGAGCCGATGCAAATTCTCGCTAACGAAAATGGAACCGGGACCAAGGTACTCCTTTAATTCCACCGGTCTAATGCGATTCGTTCGTCCCGTATCCGCGCGCAATCCGGCCAATTAAAACAAATATTTGCGTTCGAGTTTTGCAAGAACATCCCTCCAAACGGGACGGATCCATTGAGACATCGGCTAACAGCTAATCTCGGAGTACCCTATCTCCGCCAGACCGATCTCTTCCGATTATTAATTAATTAAGCCGGCCTTTCCGTTCGCCCGACCAACACAGCCGCTTAATTAATTGCCGATTCAGCGTTGCCGACGCATCCGTCTGCGATTAAATTCGCAATCGCGCAACGGGAGGATCCTAATGCCACCAGGTGAATATTCCTTTTGAGCGGCTTTCACGCCGGCTTGCCTCGGAAACGGCGACAAGAAATATTATCCTAACCCGGTTCTGGATCGAGAAAATTGTCGCGTCCCTGCCTCGAATTTTCGAACGAGCACGCTCGAATTTTTGAGGCACCAAAGCTCTTCGATTTAGTCGGTTTAAAGGACGCGACTCCGTCGGCCCATAAATCGGTTATTTCGAACAAGAACGCGACACTTTTGCAACGACAGGTGATTTAGATGCAGCCAGAGCTTTTCCCCAAAAATTGCCACGCAGCTGTCGGGAATTGGGTCTTGAATATTCCTTTAAGACACTATCTCCAGGCAGCTGCGAGCTAGATCAAACGTCCTGGCTGACTTATATCCTGCGCACCGCGTGCTTCGCAAACCGGTCGCAAGTAAATGGAAACAGAAAATTCCTCGTATGACGTATATGAGAAACGAAGTTGCTTCTCAACTATGAAATACACCGAATGATGGCAAATATTCTGAAAATCTATCCAGGAAACAAGTGGGATGGATCAAAGAGGAGCGACGACTAAAAGTTTCAATCGGTTTTGATTATGTCTTGACACCCAACTGTGACCCAAAAAAGACAGCATTTTACCACAACTTGTAATTTCTATAATTAATCACTGAAATTTAATATGCCAGGAATTTAAACAATTAAATGGTTATCGTGTGACGTTAATGTTCAACATTTTATAAAGAATTTTAGCTTGCCCTGTACCGATGTGGATATTATTTAACTTTGTACGGGACGCTTATAATTTCGCTGGCAACCCCTGTTTAATTAACTGCTGACTTATCGAAGATAATGCTTTGCCGTGGCTGAGGATTTCCCTCCAAAGTGGAGAACGAATGAGTTTAATTATAAAGGGATTACTTCGGAAAACAATGGACTTTTACCGTGCCCTTCGGGCGTAATTAATTATCTCCAATACTATAAACAGTAGTAGACTGACAACACTATACACCCCGTTTAATTCACATTTATTGTGATACCCTTCGAAGTACGCGAGGCTGAATTAAAATTATAGCCACAGAGAAAATGGCTTTAATAAGTATTGAAATTTTATATTACTAAAAGATGTCAATAATTACTGATCCACCCTCTCTAATAAGAGTTTATCGAGAATCGTGCAGCATCGTCGAGAAACCCGATCGAAAATAGGGGGGGGAAGATGTAACGAAACAAGATTTCATAGACAGGGCGAAAGAAAAAAAGAACGGGCAAGTTTTTAACGAGACAGGGCCACCATAAATCAGAATGGTGGCCGTAGGAGGGATTTATTGTGGAACTTTTAAAGAAAGCTTAGCACAGACACGCGTGGATAAGGGCGCGGCAACAGCGATCCGGCAATAGGGTGGTGGAAATCGAAGCTACGACAGTGGGGATTGAAGAGACAGGGATGGAAAATGGTCCAGGAGAGGAGGGTGGTTACTGGAACGGTCGTAGGGTGGTTATGACGCGGGTGTAACCTTGGCAACTCTGCATTCCCCTTTCTCGTGGCCGACATCACCCTCTTGACGCCCTTTTCCCTACCCTTCTCCCCCTTTTTCTTTTCTTTCGCTCTTCCTCTGTCTCTCCGCCCTTCCATTCTTCCAAAGATCCTTTCGTTTCTCCTTTTCCTCTCGTTTCTCACGCCGAAAGTTACCCTTGCTCTTCATCATTCTTCCGCGAATCTCCTATCTGCTCCTTCGGCTCATCTTTCTTCTTCGATTCGTCCGTTCGACTACAAATTCCTGCTCCCCTCCTTTCCCCTCCCGTCCCCCGTCGCGGATGCACACGTATCCTACATCCCACGCAACTCCACCCACGTTCGCAAATGGAGCAAAAGTGGAGCGTGTTCTTGTTCGAATGCACGATCGTTTCGTGCTACCGCCTATTTTTCATCCTCTCCCCCCGTGGCTGACCCCCTCCACCGTCGACATCCAACCCCTCCGACGAATCGTCCGGCAATCTTTCCATGGCTCATTTATCTTTTTCTTGGGCGAAGGTCCCTCTTCTTTTAACGGGTTACCACCGAATCCTCGAGGACCCGCTCTCGCGAGGGGTTGAAGCGGAGAACACGGCTACCCCCTTAATCTCGTAGAAACGCAAATCGCGTTTAAGCCGCGTTCACGTTTCCGCCATGGCCGCCACGATAACGCGGCCGCGCCAGTTTCGATCAACACCGCTTTGTTCCCAGGCCGCGATACGTTATCGTTATCTTTTGATAGGTGTTTATGCACGCCGCGTCGGAAAAAGCTTGTCGCTACGAGGGGACAACGTGCCCCGTTAGAAGCCCCTGTTGTTACGGCTTCTTCTAAATTAATTTATTTTGTAAATTGGAAAGTTTGCACGTACCTAGGCGAATTAATTAATCTAATTTAACGATTCTAAAAGGAGTCGAGGAAGAAACTTCTCGAAAGATACTCGTAAACGCTCTATCTCATCTGCCTACACTCGTCCGAACCTTGAATACAGCTGGTGTTCCGAGTAACGGTGAAGAGCACAACATACGGTGTTGCGCGCGGTGATTACCTTCCATCGCGGGGTCAACAGTTACACGGCCGCTAATTCCGCTCGCTGCTGGAACTAGTCGTAGCTCAATTACCAACATCAAAGCCGTCATCGTTCGACGAGAATCGCGACCTTCGCCTCGCGTATTTCACGCACGTTGTCTCTCGTTTACATTGTGCCTACTATGAATGGAGAAAAAAAAGAAATACTAAAAAAAAAAAAAATGAGCGAACTATTACGGTACGAACACCTTATACGAGCGTTCCGGTGACGCGTCCCGTCCATCCGTGCTAAATTACGACCGTCCCATTGTTCGCGGATTACCATTATTACCATTATACGGCAGTATCATTATTGACAGGTATTCATATTCATGGGGATCGGGTAACGGTAGCCCGGTCGGCTGGAAGGCGATCGGGAGAGAAACAGCGTGCTCGCTTCATTGAATAATCACCTGTTTCTAACTGATTAAGGATACGGTCACGTATTTACCATAAGACCGTGTATTCATGAACCGGGGAGCCGTGCTCACAATGTTTCGGTACAGGGAAAAATCGTGAACCCTGCCAGGTGGCGGTGCCGTTTTATGACGTTCGTGACGATAGATGGTACTTGATCTCCTGCACATCCTTGGAATGTGCTTTACCGTGAGAACAGGTTGCTACGAGCGATCGATAGCCCAAGAAATTAATAATGGTTTTATTGCCAATTTAATGATTTGTAAAATGAAATGAAAAGATTTGTAATGTCAAGAACTTTAAATCCAGCTTCCTCAGAGCCAAAATTGTAGTAATTAAGAAAGTAATCAAATAAATTTCAACGTCCCTTTGCCCAAGTACAAATTAACAATAAATTATGGTACTTCGAATAAATTCCACGTTGTTCGGCGTGATTAGTACGATTAGTTAGCAGACAAGAGCAGCCACCGTTCGGCGAGCCGGATTCATCTGCATAAAGACACAAGGTACGGTCTACGATCCGCAAGATGACGAGGTAAATGAGCCCGGCGTAATAATATCGTCAGTTCCAGGTTGGGTTTATTGCACCGTCGTCGTCGTCGCTCGGCCTCTAGCCGTTTGCGCGGGACTTAATATCGTCCGCTGTAAACCGGCCCGCAATATCGAGCCGACTCGTTTCCGCGGCAATTCCCATTCCGCTGACGCAAACGGAATCGCGTGTGCATGCTCCAGCCGTGGAAAGATATTTGTCCGTCGTTGATTCGGATCCAGGAATTCGTGCCGGGAACGATCGATCGGATTCGAGCTGAGAAATCGAGGAGGACTTTCGTGACACGTTTAGATACCTTTCTGGGTTATCGAGAAACGATTTGGACACGTGACGAACATTTGTTGGTATTCTGGGGAGGACGGATTTGAATCGGAGGAGATTATTACAGGAGGCTCGGGCCGTAAACGCGCAGCAATTTTCATCGAGGTTTAATCTTCAAATAGGAAATCCAATTAATTAAGAAGAATACTGACAACGAAAACAAAGCCTCGTGGGAAGATCTTCGACCACTTATTTTTGCACAAGGAATATCTCCTTCCATGGTGATACAGTGATTAACAATATCTAGTAGTGTAATAAATTTATTCGAAAAGAAACTATTACAAGGTCCGGATATTATCCCATTTCTCGGTGGCAAGGTCTTACGGACGTAAACATCGGCATCAATTATCGACAAACATAGCGATAAGAGTGATGACCGTGATTGTTTCGCTAAGAACGATTTCCAGCTGACGGGATGTGAATCGAGAAAGAAAACGGGAACGATAAAAACGAAACGATCGATACAAATTCCCCCCCTGATCCATTCCGGGAGCCATTAACTCGCGTAGCCGTGGCGAGGTACGTGCAAGCGGATTAAACGAAGCCCTCGATTCACTTGGATCACCGTTGACCGGAACAAATGGCCGGTTTAATTCAATGTATCAAAAGCACGGAAGGGGGGGAGCGACACTTTCGAGTCGACGGTCGCCCCTCCACGTGGCTGGCCCACCTCAGCGACCCTCCACGATTCCCGGGGCTTTGTGTGTTTTGACGGGGGTGCTAACTGACCCCGTGGCTCGTCGGGGTAGCGAAGCGGTAGAGGAGGGTTATGCTCAAGAGCAGAAGAGGGTGGCATTAGGTCGAGGTCACCAGGACGCTGAAGCGATCGATGCAGCCTGCCAGCCAGCACCCACCCACGCTTCAACCCTCCGCTTTCTCCCTTCTACGAGCCATCTTCTCCTCCGTGAAACCCAAATACCGGCATTACCTCTGATTCCCGTCTATCCCGTATCCATATACTTTCTCGAGGGACGGGCTCGTTTCGTGCTTGTATTTACGTCTGCCGCCGTTTAACCGAAAGCAACCGGGCTGCGGTTAAAAACTAGCTACGTAGATTCAACACGTGGACATTCTACGTTCGAGCTGCGATCAGCTGTTTCCCCGGGAACGCTTCTGGATCTGCGTAGCCCCCATACCAGCTACCCCTACATCCCCTTCAGATAACTTGACGAGTAACTCGTTTCGAGAAGAATTTATTAAAATTGTAATGTTAGTCATTTGGAACTGATTTAAGAAACCAGAAAAGGAGGGATGTAATAAAAATCTACTCGGATCTGGGATTAAATTACCCACAATTTAGTCTGTGTTCTTTGCTACAGTCCCCGGTTCGTAGAAAGTTCGTAAAATAGGTCAACGAATGAAGCACACAAGCCACTGAAGACAGTTTTAAAGGCACAGGAACAAGCTTATGTAAAATTGACTAGGTAACTTGAAGCAGCTCGTAAAAGTAGAATTTACGGGGGAGTAAAACTTCACTCTCGGACGATAATGTCGTGTTTAAAACGTTCCTCCATCTTTTCCAACGTTGCGACACAGTAGCACTTTGGACTACGACTCGTAGAAAATAATTGTAACAGTGAGGTGACGAGTACTAATAAGTAAAAATAAAGAAAAAATGTAAATTAACCCTTTGCTTAAAGATTTACTCAAAAATGTTTCGAGTGCAAAGGGTTAACCCCAACTATTGGAACCGTCCAATAAATAATTTCCTATATTCTTGCAGAAATAAAAATGATAAATGCATATATTATTATAAAATAAATGCTTTGAAAGAAAGAAGAGCTATTAATTTCAACTTCAACGAAGAACAAACAGCCCGTAGATATGTAATTTAGAATTCACAGAGGGTTAGTACCGACTGATCTTGGTCGCAATGAATAATCGAATTGAAAAAAGAAAATAGAAACAGAGGAAGATGGTACGAACCACGTTCGTCGATTGTTCGGTTCCTAAGGCCTCTCTTCGGATACTCTACAACTTCCGTCCTCTTCTTCTGCTCGGTGTTCTCTTACAAATGTCCCGGTCGTTTTGAACGTCGAACCACCCGTTTCCAGGTCGTATAATCTGAACGGTTCTTCCCCTGCCAAGCCAGGCCGACGGAAGCGAAACAGTGAGGTTGTTTTTGCGATGACGCCGGTTCTGAGAGTGGCTTCCGCCTGAGCGAGTGCGACTCGGACCATGCGAACAGGTTCAACGCGTTATGACGTGAGTACCGGCACGGAAATCTGACTGCGAATGCCTTGAAAATATTTTGATATCGAACCCCTCGATCGTCCTGCCAATGGATTATAAACGCGTTCGAATATCTTCAAAATATAAACACGACTCGCGAATTATATGCTTTCAGAAGAAATCCAGAACGCCTGCAACCACTGAAGACGATTCTTATCTCTCTTCGGAATTCGATGTATTAAGTCGAAGGTAGGATACGATGTTCAATTTTAATTAAAAGGAAAAGCAACGATGATTTATGAGGATCTGAGTTTGATTTATTAGTAGGGGATCTTTCCAAAGATCGAGACAGCAGGATAGCATCCCGAAGGACACGAGGAAGAATTTGTTGAATCTTTTCGAGGCGTCTGCGAAAAACTCTACTCACTATCGCTGCTCCGTACAGTCGAATCACACCGATACAAAATTACGTAAGTGATGTAAGTGTATTGGAATACAAAAAAAAACTGGAATTGCAAAGATTCGCTTAATCAATAGTTGTTAGATCAATTGAGCCAGGTCAATAGGTTGTACAATTATTATATTATTGAAGGTACAATATAGCATTTTGTGACTATATTTCAGTACCCGAAAAAACAGATAAAGACACGAAAAGTCACCGTGGATCGGATCTACGTCTTCCAGGTTATAGTCAGCAGAAAAAGTATGAGGTACTTAATACTTCCAAAATTCTATGTTTTACAACACCAAAGAATTGCAATTTGAACTTTAAACTATCTTCGTTGTAACAACCTTGACTACGAAATCGTTTCTGATATTTCGTGAAAAATAATTACGTTCTAATTGGCAATGTTATTGCAGCCCCAAGTAACTTTCGTTACAGAGAAGTGTTCCTGCAGCGGCGAGGATCTTAACGGGAAATCCTCAACGAAACTTTGGTAATTATCCGAAAAGTTGAGCCAGTCACGTGCACGCTCTTAAATCATGTACGCGAATCATTATAACGACATTTAATACGCTCCCTTGACAGCAGGACCGGAAAAAGCACGCCACGAATAGTTCGGGCGATTCGACGGAACAGCAGAAAATGTGAGTTATCGCGTGTAAAAGTATCGGGACATCAATCTGCTCGCGTGTTCGGGTTTTGGGGTCGATTACAGATACAACGTCATAATTATAAAATGGAATTTCGAAACAATCATTGCATGTCGAGTCCTTAATACCATTTTTATTACTATGGAACAACAAATGGTACTTTAATTTTCACTTCAGAATAAATTGTAGCAAATATAAAGTATTAAATCTTGATTTATTCACCATCAACCCCCAAAGAGTTATAAAACGAAATTGATTGGAGAAAAATAAACCACCCTAGAATTCTAAATTCGTTCAATTTTCACTTATTTTAATGAACTAAGTATTCTTTCGACTTTTTCACTTTTTATAGAGATCCTACGATACCGATCATCCCCAAGGCCCGAAAGCCCGCAAACTCGAAGCGTCTCGAGCCGCTGCCCCCCGATTCCATGTATTTGTTCCTCTTCGCGGTGTTCCTGTTCGCCTGCCTGTTCCTCGGCAAGGAACGTGACAATTTACGGGTAACCGAAAGCGGGGCCAGCAGCTCGACGGGCAACGACATCGAGGGGAAGCACGCGACCGACTCCGTCGCGGGGAACGATAATTTAATCCCAGGACGTTCGTAGTCGAGGCGGACGAGGATCGATCGGAATCGACGGGACAGCCGCGACCCGGAAACAGCAAAAGCAGTGTGGTCGTCCTGTATCACGATAAATCGGTCGTGCCCGTTTCGACGTCCTCCGAGCTGCACGTTAGGAGCACCCAATCGGATCGTGTGATTCCGCGCGATTCTAATACACCGGTGGACGCTGTTCAACTGTCGTACGAAGAAAGGTAAAGTTCCGTTCGATTCGATTTTATAATTTAGAAAATTGAATCAAAATGTTTGCAAAGTCTGTTCCAACAACATTCTATAATTCAATCTCAGCTAATGCATCGGCTTCGATAAAATAAACCCAGTCGTGTCCTTAAGTCAATTAAATTCTTAAGACACGTTTTCAAAGTAATCGACAAATTGAAAGAACAGAAGGGAAAAGAGACAGAGAGAGAGAGAGAGAGAGCTGTCCGGTATCGGAGGGACGGGATCTAAGTTTCGAACAAATCGCAGGAATTCTTTTCTTTCTCCCCGGCTGCAGGTTGAATCCGGTGGAAACACCGGAAGACGGGTCCCCAACGTATCCGATTGACCGTAGGAAAGTTACTTTGAGACGTCGACGACGTCCATCGAAGCGGCAAAGGCCACTCAACGTGCACGTTTATCAGGATAGTCGCGTACTCGAAGTCGCCTCCTTGTTCAAGGATCATCGTGTCCCGTCCAAAGAGGTGCGGCTGGCAGAACATAGATCCGATCCGTTCGGATACACGGTCAGCTCGGCGAAAAATTTGATTAGATCGGAAGAGGGATCCTCTACACGCCAGGAGGACGATTCGGATGATCACGATCGGGCCAGAAGACCGGGCAAGCACTGGAAGCTCGATAGAACCTTCAGGGAACGATGTCGTCCCTCTGATAATTCCGTTTCGAAACTAATGGCTCGCCCCAGGTAATCTGATCAATTATACCCGACCATGATGGTTGTCGGTTTAGCGTAAAGAGCTTCGATAACAAATATATATGTTTCGCGATTGTATTAGACCCGCTATCTTTTTTAATTTTAAACTTTTCATTAATTTCTTAAGAATTCGAAAAATGTTGGAATCTTGGGAGGTTGCTATTCGTGGTTGATCCTGGATTTTAATGATTCCTGGCTATGCTGTATAATCTTTGTAAATCATTGACTGCAACGTTTGGTAATTCGCGCTATTAAATTTCATCAATTATTATCTACAAAGTTTAACGATCCATAAACACGGTGCTTGCTAGCTCTTAACGCTCACACGTCGATGGTTGTATTAATGTATTCTTTCGTAATATATGTATTTAGCATGATCGTGATTACAATAGAAACAGCCACGCCCGGTACGGTACATAATAACATACATTACGAAGAATGTTAAAAAGCAATTTTTCAATTATATTAACTTGTTATCCTGAATCACCGGTGTAATCGCAGTGTTACCTATTATTAAGGAAGCTTTTAAATAATTCTTTCAGAATGATTACTAAGATTAACCCCAAAATTGTTTTTGATTCCATACTACCCCTTTAAATATTATTTCCGGATGTTCGAATAATTGTCAAAATAGAGAAGTATTGTTCTTACAGTCCAGGAAGAGACGGTGACTGCAAGCAGCTGAAGAGAGAGGCGATTTATCCGAACTTGGCTTACCTGATGCATCAGATGCACCCTCGTCCACGAGAACGGGGCGACGATCGTGCATTTATCAGCGTGAACGACGGCGACGATTCGAAGCGAGTGTTTCCGTTCCAAGCGACCCCCAGCGGCAACCTGAAGATCGTTCCCAATCAGGTAAACGTTCCGGTCAATCTTTCGATCGATCGTGTTCGTCGAAATCTTGGGAATGTTGGCCTGAAGGCAGACGAGTAGTCATTTTAGGTGGTGTTCGAATCGAAGAAGGTTAGCGTGTTGGTCGCCGATCCGCAACACACCAAGGTGAACGTCAAGGCTGAGCTGAACAGAACCGGAAACGACGTGGCCGGACGTTCTTCCGATTCTTCCACGCAGCCCAGAGCCATCGATCTTCCGCCAGGTGTATCGTCATCAACCATCAATCAATTCGAGGTAACTCTTGCGTCGTTTCGTAAACACTTCACCACAGGTGGTATTCAAAGGATTTCTCATCCAATTTCTAGGTTTAATTGCTCGAAACAAATAATTAATTACTGTTTTATTCATTTCTTCGAACGTTTAATGACGGTGTTCCTTTCCTTCCAAAAGTATTTGTCGTTTAATCAGGCTCAGAGGAGACTGCCTGTTGCCGAAGACAAATACAGAACCACGATGTACCCGTTCAAGGCGAAGATCCCTCAAACCGAAATGATGGAACAAAAGCAGCAACAACCGACGACGTCAACGTCTTACGAGATTCCAGCGTTACAGGAGGTGCCCCTTTCAGCGTGAGTTTTGTTCATTAATTAAATCTGCACCTTTGTCGTTCGCTGTTATCATCGGGTCGATGTAAAATCGAAAATTAAATTGGGATCTATTAATTAGACGAAGTACTTGAGATGAAAAGTAAAATTTCAGGTCGAGGTTGACGTCGAGGTCAATGTTGTCCTTTACAGAAAATTTCCTAATTCCAATTTAGATACTAATTAGCATCAAGGTTTATTAATTAACACTAGCACTAATTCTAGTTAAGACCATTTAACCATAAAAGGACCAAAATAGAGATTGTTGGAGTGAAATTAGAATTTATATTTCGGCTGGGCATTTTACGAGATCGCCTTAGCCCGTAATTTTTCCACGATCGTAACGAAAAGCCTCTCGTCTGACAACGGATAACACGACGATTTCTATCTCGATATTTCCCAATAACGGCTGATCACCGCGTAATTTCGTGCAGACTCGGATTTACGAGTGAACAACCAATCGATTGGGATAACATCATTCTCCCGGAGAAGACAGACCTGTATCAGGAATTGGCCAGGCGTATCACAAATTACAAGTAAGCTTATAGTTGTAACAATGTTTCGAAGGGACGGGAAGGGGACGGGGAGGGGATACGACACAGGTTTCACGGGCTAAATTTCACGATCGATCTTTTCGAGGAACGCCGATTGTATTGTGCGAATCGATCAGGACGAGTTCCATTGTCACCTGATCGTGCTGCAGAGCTATAGCTGCTTCTTCGACGAGAAGAATTGCAAGGAGATCGATCTGACCGGGGTAAGTTATTGCGCTTTTTATCCCGGGAATAATGCTCCTTCCTCTTACGGGACAATAGGACAACGCTGACAACGTCCTATCAAACGTACGAGAACGAAAAGTACCAGTCTTATTCTGTACCTTTGATGGAAACATGATACCCTTAACAATTTAAGTAACTCGAACACGAAATAGATAAAATACAAAGACAAATCGAACGATATTTCTACACAGACGGCTGCCGTATTTAACTCGATATTCTTTCATTTATTTTCGTTTAAACGAATTACGAGAAATTCGTTTAATGCATATCGAATCGGCTCGCGGATGCATCTTCGTGACGTTTCAGCGTGCATCTATATCTTTAATGATATCGTGTCGCTGCACGCGCGGATCCCACAGCGATTTATTACGCGACAACACACCGGGAAACGATGCTCGCCCCTTCCGGTTTGTCGCCGGTGAAAAGCGACGCACGCATTATACTCGTGCACCGAGCAAGATGTATTACGGGCTTATCGGTATATACGGAGCCTACAGTCTACCGGATCCCGAATAAAGTCCCTTTGTTCACGCGATCCGATTTTCTGCCCATCGCCCTCCTTCCCATCTGTGTACACGTATCCATCGTGCGCGTTCGATGGATCGACCCGACCTGCACGTACGTCTTCCGCCTCTTTCGGTCTTGCGCGTACGATTCCTCTTCCTCCTTTTGTCTCTTTCTCTCCCGCCGTGGCATTATGTTTTCGATGGAACGATCGGACTATGTGCATCGTATTCGATCGAGGAACAAACTCGTTGACTTTCGCTTTGACAACGTTCGAAATCGATCCACGATCTCACGACACCTCGGTTCGATCGTTGCTGAATTTTTGAATATTTCATACGGAGGGAAATCGCGTTGCTGTCTAGACGACATCCTGTCCGCGCGGATTATTCAGCCGGGCTAGAAATAGGCGAGTAGAAAAGCAATTTTCCTAAACATCGACCAACGGATCGTTCGGGCTATCTTGAAGGAAATAAATACAGGGACGAGGTTTCTTGCACGAACAAAGAGGGGGAGATTCGATAAATCTTTTCGACGTAGAAGCTTGAAAATCGCCAGCTAGGCAACGGCAAGGGGTTGCCACCGACCCCAATCTCTTGTGTCAGCATCCCCCCCTGTTCTTCTGGCCCCCTCTATTTTCTCCGTCCTCCAACGGTGGCTCGGTGGGCTCGAAGCCAACTGACCTTGAACTCCTTTTCATATTACCCAGCCACGGCTATATTTGACACTCTTTTTTACCCGAGGGTGAATAGCGAGCCTCCAATAACCCACCCTTCAACAATTGCTCCAAGAAACCTCGTCGTTTTTACGCTCTTCTCTTATTATCTTGAAGCTGACAACATTCTCTTGCCGTTCCCGTGTCAAGGAGACCAGTAATTAAAACCGGAGAAGCGTATATAGACACGAAATGAAACACGCGAGTCTTGTATGTGTGTGTGTTTTTTTATGCTCCATATTTCGAGTGTCGATTTTTTTTTTTTTTTTAGTTACGAAACATCTCAAGGCAAGAATCGATATTGGGACTTTTGATTAATACCGACGTTTGAATTAACAGGAAGTATCTTCGAAAGCGTTCTCGATGATTTACGACTGGATGATCAGCTCGCAGAACGACAGCTACCGCCTTTTACAGAGGGACAATATTTTGGAGGTCTTTACGGCTGCCCAGTATCTTGGGATTAAAGGTATGTTTCATTTTTAAAAATATTCCTATTAGATATTTGAAATTATGAATAATAGAAATAGCAAAATATTGTAGAATCAGAATACAAAGTTTGTCAAGAATTAAACTAACAGGTGTGTCAGAGCTAAATATGTATTGCTTCAATGGCAAGCCTCGACTACACAAACTGCAATTAGGATTAAATCAAAAATTGAATTTTAATCAAGGTACGAAGGATAAAGGTCATACATGAAACACGGGGTGCGTCACAAGTGTGATACGACATTATAGGGCAAGGGGTTAAATATAAATTATATTTGCTAATTAAAATTTGAGAAAAGTTCAGGCAATCTAAGATGATTTTAAGGTGTTTAGTTACAGAAGATACCTAATACAGCCTTAACAATTTCGAAGTATGCAATGTACATTTTATAGGTGTATCAATATGATTTACGATCCACCGTGATTTATTCTGATTTTAACATCGGTTCAGAGCTACTCCAATCACGTCGTTCATCAGTTTCTCGCATCAAAGATGAATACAACCTTCCGTCATCACCATATAAATCGAAATTCTTCTTCGTACCCGCTGCTACGACCGATTTACGACCGACGATCCTGTTTACATCGCGTCCCCGCCGTGATACTTTGCCACCTTTATCGATCCTTTAAAACATCACTGTATTCCATAATATACGGCCGATGCTTTCTAACGCGCTTTAAAAAGTTTCAACCTCGCCGTTCGAAAAGAATGAAAAGTTTCCCGTGGAAGCGATAGGCTTTTGGCAGAAACTCTCGAATGTTGCCGCGCTTGAATACGTCACTGTCCAACTCGAAACTTCGATAAACTATAGGAGATCCGGGACAAATACGAGATACGTCGCGACAAGAGAAAATTTTGGTTCCATCTCGGAAACTCGTGCAGGAAATAGCAAGTCGCGAGAAACAAAGTCGATGATAATTTAAAATGGTCCATCTTGTCTTTGGGGTGGTCGACGACCTACATTACTCGAAAGTTTTGTCAAAATCGAAATAATTTTAAAAGACTGTAATCGATAATTTAATTAATTATATGGGCTACCTGTTTAGTAGGATAATTGTTTTTCACAATTTATAATTTATGTATGTACCATAATAACCCTTTCAATTTTTAATAACCATTTGTTTTTGCTTTCTTTGACTTCTATCAGAACTGGAAGAACAATGCTGGGCATTTATAGACAACGACGAGTTGTTCACAGAAGACACCGCTTTCTTGTTGTACTTGGAGGCAAGAAAGGTCAAAAACACCGCGGTCATGGAACTGATGGTGCCCAGGATCATGAAATTCTTCCTGATACTCGTCAGCACTAAAGACTTCTTAGAACTATCCGTCGAGGAACTGTGTCTTTTGTTGAAATCCAACTACATCAGCGTCAACAGGTACGCCTGTCACTCAGCCGAAAAATTAAAAACGTTTTGATTACTTTCGATCTCTCGATCAGCGAAATGGAGGTTTTGATGTCTGCCGTTCGATGGCTGATGCACGACTGGGAAAACAGAAAACAGTACCTGTTGGAGGTACTGAAATGTGTCAGATTCGGATTGATCGCCCCATGGCAGCTGGTGGATGTTAAAAGGAACCCTGAGAATCCAGAATTCATGGAGCTCATGTCTTCTCCCGAGGTGCAGAAGATGGTGGACGACGGTCTAGCGTAAGAACCATCGATTCTTTTAACGTCACCACAAGAAGACAAAATATTCAATGATATGATAATTAATTAACAGCTTCGTCATCATCAAATACTGGTACGGTAATCAGACCGAAGATTACTACCATTGGATCGATTTGCTGGGACTTTCAGAGCCAACCAATCGAAACTGGGCTGGGGAGGACAAAGTAATTTGAAACTACCTCTAATCAATTTAATTAATCCTATAAATATAAATGTCTGATTTTATTGCCAAGAATTACGTGACCTATCGAGAATTCCTACTTTACCTTGAGGAGTATCAGAAGACCAACATCGCTGAATTAAAAAGTCGCAGGAATCGACCGAAACCCATCCCTCCCAACTCACCTCCCAAGGATTACTCGCTGTTGCCTCCGAAGTCTTCGAACGACTACACGCAGAGCTCAGGTATTCTCGAGCTTTAAATAAAAATTGAGCCTTAGCTTTGCAATTTAGTACAAGCAACCTCAGCCAATATTTGCAACAAATAAAAAAATATGAAACGATTATTTTGAATTATTTAGGCGACACCCAAACAATCCATAACGATGCAACAATGTGTCCGAGGCACTCGAAGGCTGCACCGGCCGGGACCTATTTGCCGTTGGAGGCTCCCGAGGGCATGATGATGCCTCCGAAATTCATGAACGAGTACCTGAGCAGCTTGGAAAGAAGCAAAGGGGTGAGTAACCCTAAGGTGAACGCGAATCGAAGATCGGCGCAGAGACATCAAAATGGACGGATTCAATGATCGACTCCGACGAGAGAAGTTGCAAAATCGTGACGCTCGTATTTTTCTATTCCCCGAGTACGTGTTGCGAATGAGAACAGGACAACGAAACGAATTTTGTTCACTTTTCTCGTGTGCATGAGCGACAGAAATACGAATTCAGAGATTCTGTAATCAAAAGGTTTAGCTCGTATATATCGTGTATCGTATATATTTATTTATTAAACGTCGATTTGTATAAGAAAAAACACGTGTCGATTTGTGAAAACCTCTCCTGACGATCCGGGTGATCGTGGACGTCGACGAGAGAGAGAGAGAGAGGGGAATCATTACCGAAACGGTGAGTCGTTTTGCGATCAAATTCCGTGACGATAGAGCACCGAGCAGATCTGCCCCGTTTCAAAAGTTTTCCTTCCTTTCAGGGATTATATTGCGCGGTTATCGTCCGAGAAATCTCGAGGTAAGCCGCGTGCTTGTAAGTGGAAATAATGATAAATCTCGCCCAAGAAATGTCACGGAGCTGTAGTCAAAGGTCAGAGTTTATGTTGCTCGAAATTCGTGCCTTTAATGCCGAAACCCTTGAATAGCCCGGCCAAATACCATTGTGCGACGTCGAGATTCACGTAGAAACTGCACTTACAGCATATAAGCTCTTACCTTGAGATTACATCGACCCTGTTACAATTCAGCTACCCATACATCCCGCGAAACAGCCATATTTTACGTTAACCCACACGAGTCTAATGTAATTCTCGCACTCGCGTCATTTAATTGAATTTTATTCATCAAAATAATTGATTTTTACACCAAAATGTGGCTGTTTTCGTCGTGACAATTAACGACCATTCAATCTCACGAATATTCGAGTAAAAGATTACAATATTGTATAGAACGAGGTGAGGAAGGCCGCTATAGACACCAGGCTCAGCGGAAGCGGGGAATCGTTGAAGCTCGTGCACAGATCGTCGGCCACGGGGAAACACGCGCAGGAACGTTGTAAACGTGGCGTGAATTTGCTGGTAACGCGACTGCTGGTCGTAGAAAGACCCCGAGGAGGAACTTTCGTGTTGCTAGTTCGACGGGGTGTGTTCTCTTTTCCTCAGGATGTCGGCAAATTGGATTACGAGTGCCAGAGGGAGAGAAACGCGACGGATGTTTGCCGGTGCAAGCAGCGCGAGCCGAATCTGATATTTTCCGCGCGGAAGCAGCAACAACAACAGCGAGCGAGACGTAAGACGCCGGAGGAACCGGAAGAGCGAGTGGGCTCCGTGAAATCGGAAGAGGAGGCAGCCACCACCATACAGGCCGTGTACAGGGGGTACAAGGCGCGAAGAAAGTTCGACGAAGTTAGTCGGAAATACTTTGCTTTAATTGCGATATGGGCGAAGGAACCGTGACAATAGCATTGATTACGCTGAAATTGAGCCCTTTCGATCCAACACCTGCGATATATTTGCAGACAAATTGTAATTTACAGAAACTTTGGTTTGCTCGTCGCAGCAAACTGGAGCACCGGAGATATAACTATTCTGATTGCAATTAGGAAAATCATGACCCGAAATTCTAATTACCTTGGTTGGCAAAATTTAACGCAGGACACTGGCGCTCTGAGATACAATAATTCATTATTTTCTCTATAATTGCATTCTAATTCCCCCAATTTACAAAATTGTTACAAAGTTCTGAAATATATTAGTTCCAAAACATCTCTAATGGTAAAGCATTAAACGAAATTCGCAGAATTCTTTCTCGAAAAGTTGTATTTTTACAAAGTACAAACCTAACTCGTTTTATACATGTTGCCCCCCAGATAAGGAAATCAACGACGGAGAAGAAGCGGAATATCAAGAAGGTAGCGGAACTTTTGGCCATTCCGATGGACGAAACGCCACGCACTCCCTCCAAGGAGACTATCAGAATTTCAAGCAGTTTTACGAACCAAATGAGAAACGAGGAAGATGACACACGAGTACTGAACTTGAGGAAAACAACGGTAGAACAATCGCTTTTTCGGAACAAACAGCAACGTTTCGCTGATGACCAATTGAACCACGTAAAAAAATAATTTCCTTTAGTATCTAATCGTGATTTTTCCAATTTTGAATCCTGTTTTATATAAAATCGAATAAACATTTTAGTACAAAAATTAATTGTAAATCCTTATCACGAAGTAACAACCATGTTAATTAAAAGGTTTTATGTATCTGGTGTCCTTAGTTTGACGCACGCACGCTTGGCTACGAGACAGAAAAGAGCAAGCGAGTCCAGCAGACCACGATGAATCAACGGGATACAACAAAACCCATCAGGACCATAAAATCACCGGTATTTTTCTCGAATTATGACGAAAAAACCAGTTCCCCTACGGATAACACGGACACAGACGATCCTTTGTCTCCGCGAACGGACGCGAAATCGACGGCGACAGATTTCGACGAGCATGTCGTAATCAATGAAAATGTAACGAGGAATAATGAAATGAATTACCAAGGTGGTGACAATCCTCAACAATTAAAACCGAGCGCGAAGAACGTACAAGTTAAATTGTCCATCTACAAACGACCCTTGTGAGTGCTATTCTAACGTAAACGAACTTAACAAAAAAATGATAATGTTAGGCATTCGAGATATTTTTCGATAAAAATACAAATACCACTTGTGAAGTCGAAAGTTATACCACTTTACTTTGTCAAAAATTGAGTGTCCTATAAATGTATTAATTGTTTTCGACGATACAAATGAGGCAATGAATGATTTATAGTAGTGGAAGCTTTGAATTGCATCAGAATTACTTTCAAATTCATAAACGAAACCGTATCAAGGTGGACAAGTCGATCGATACCTTCCTTTTAACCTTTTGCGGTCTATGAATCCCACGCAACGAACCGCTGGCAAGCCTGAATTATTTAGGATCGGTTAATACACGTGGCTGGTGTAAAGTAACCTCAGATGAAAAGTAATATAATGGTACTTGCGAGACCTTTTTTCCCCTTCTCCTTTCAGAACTTTGTATCTCTATTTTATCTGTCTCCTCCGCTGTTCAATGATTCAACGATCATTTTTCGATCCCAGAGATTCAGAGACCGGAAAATGTTAATAATTGTAATGAAATATTAATTTTTAAAAGTCTAAAGCTGATTTGTGAATTGTAATTGATCGTATACATTCTATCCAGAAATAGTCTAGCAAAGTAAATATCAGGCCAGAGTATTGAGCGAGTGAAAAGTTTGAAATCGAATCACGAAAATCCCCAGAAGATGAATTACTTGTTTGCAGACCTCAGAGGATCAGCAGCAGCATGTTGAGCTCGAATCCGGACGGCTATTATTTCGACAACTCGCTGTTTTTTCCGAATCGGGAATCGATCCTGGTGTTCGGCGGCGTCGATCCGCACGAGGAGTACGGCCGTGCCGAGAACACCGGCAAGGACATATACAGATTTAAACCTGACGAGAACGCTTGGGAATTCGTGGGTGTAATTCCGCAGCCGCGACACCATCACTCGGTCGCCTATCTGAGAGGTCGTATTTATTTAGTAGGTGAGTTTTTCGACGACGAAACAATGAAACTGGACAAACTGGAGATTTAAAATGAACAAAAAAAAAAGAGCCAATTCCGTTTACGTGGCGCTTAACGAGCGACTCTTACGGACGTATAATCTTCTTTACGACTTTGTTTTTCGTAAGAAGATTCATCGCACAACAGGAGAATTAAAAGCGTATATATATAGAGAGAGCGAAAAAAAGACAGATAAATATTGTCAGGAGGAGCGGATCCGCTGGAAGACAAACTGCACAGGAAGAGCACCGCGGTTGGTAGCATGTGGAGTTACGATCCGACAACCAGGACCTGGTTCAATGAACCCGACATGCTGACAGCCAGAAAAGACTTCGGATTGGTGGTCAGCCATGGGAAATTGTACGCCATAGGAGGGCAAGGCAGCAACGGGATGTGAGTTGTTACACAGATCTCGTACGCGGAATAATTACCTAGTCTCCCGCGTTTTCCTTCATTTTCCCCGCTGTTTAATTCTAATGCTGTACAACGCTAATTGCTATCCGATTTCAATCTAATCCCCTGTGCTTTCAACATACGATACCATTTTAATGGAATGTAATAGTACCTAACGCAATCTCTTTTTAACTAATTTAATTATAATTAATTGAATGAAATTAAGTTAGGCAGTCAAATATCGAATCTTAGATTTCACGAGTAATTTTCAGCCTTGCGAAGCACGACAATCGGTTTAGCAATTTTTCTTAACGAGCAGCGATCTTGGGGAAAAACAATTCGGTTACGTAAAGAGATAAGAAGCAAACGGGTCATCTGATTTATAGATACTAGCGGCTGATAACAGATAAGCTTGTTTTCAGAGCTTTGAAGACGGTGGAGGCTTTCGATCCATCGGATTCTACTTGGAGAGAGATGCAACCGATGCAGACTGCCAGAGTGGGACCAGCCAGCGTGAAATATAGAGACCTAATCTGGGTCGCTGGCGGCATGACAAAATCGAAGAAAGAGCTATTCTCGAAGGAAGTAGAATGTTACGACCCGATGAAAAATTTGTTAGTACAACTTCTCGTGTCGTCCGTTTCATACGTTTCATAAACAACCTTATATGCCAGACTCCTTTACAATTTGTAATTTTGTAATATACAAGACCCGAATTCTCAAACACATTCCTTTTCGATAAAAAGAAGAATAAAATAAAAAATTGTACAATTTTCAAAATGTTAACACGTGGACCATCACTGATTCGTGGTGTCTAAGAAAGTCACGCTCTTAATTAATCAAAGAAAGCATTCCTTTCTACCCTAAACCTAACATTTAATGCGTTAATTAATAAGTAATTTGATTGATCGCGACATGGGATTATTCGACGTGCTTTATAGATGGTTAAAGGCGGAGCCTTTGAGATCATCCAGATGCTTTGCCTCCTTTTACGTTGTTTCCGACTGCCTTTACGTGATCGGTGGTGCATCGGCCACCGAAAACAGAACCCAGAGCATCGACAGTATCGACGTGTGGAACGGAAACGACTGCGTTTGGAGGGAACACGCAAACATGTCGATCGCGAGACACGGGCACACCACCGGTTCGATAGGTCAGTTTTAACGATATCGAGATGTCTTATCAAACCGTCGGAACGTACAATAAATTTTTTATCGCTTTTGGGAGATTAGATTTAACCCATTCGTATTCATTTTCTTAAGAGAATTATTATTATTAGCCGTTTTGAAGAGAGAAAAGAAAGTGCAGTTGCATTTTTCTGGTGCACCAATGCAATAGTGCATATTTCATTGCATATAATGCACCATACGATGCCATTTAACTTTTACTTCTAAGATCTTCTTCTATTCCCAACCGTTTAGGAGGTACAAACGTGCAGTTAACCGGTATAATAAAATAACGTTATAGTTTGTAATAAATCAAATTAAACATTAAAAATCAATAAATTTAGAAATTCATTTTCAATAAAAGTACAGCTTAGAAATGATTAGCTATTAAATTACTAATTTAAGATACAAATAAATTTGAAAATTACTGCTATCGTTAATTATCTGTCCCTTTTGTAATGTGCGAAATTGAAAATTGAATATTTACGATAATCAGAAATTGAAATATTGTTTCTTTGAACTCACCGTACCGATGACTCTTTATCACGGTTGGTGTATTCTTCATTCGTTGATTATTCTGCAGGTGATCAATTGTTGATAATTGGAGGAGTGACCACGATGTTCATGAAGACGTTGAACAGCGTCGAATGTTATTGCTGCGACCTAGAGAAATGGATGAAGGGTGTCGCAGGGCTGCCACATCCTGTTTCCGGTCACGGGACCGTGTCTTTACCGCCAGCAAATCTTCTGATCGACCATTGATTAACTATAAAATAAAAAGTCATGTTTCTCTGTGTTATACGTTTAACGCATTAAACAATTATTTTACCACTGCCATTTATATTTTACCATTTCTTTGCTATGAATTATAATTCTTACACTTGTTTTTTATATGCTTTTTAGACATTTTATACGTATTTATTTGAGCAACGTTTAGTGCAAATAAAATAACACCAGAAAACTTACCTTCCATATTAATTCGATGACGGAATCTTACTTTATAAGATAATCACAGAAGAATTGAAGAAAAGAGCACAATTTTTTCAGTAATTGTTATTAACAATCAAACGACAAACACTCGTGTGTACCAAGTGAAGTAATTCACTGTTCTGCCGCAGGATTAGGGAGGGAGCACTAGTGCTTCAGTTACAGCACTAATGGCGGGGTAATTCAAATTCAAAAATACTAGTGTTAGCACTTATAAAAAAATAATGAAGTTACCTTATTTTTATAGACAAAAGACAGAACATAACACTTTCATAAAATAATTAATTGAATATGGTACAAAATAATGTGGACTCTCTCGTTTTTATACCTTTTTTAGTTTTTAATTTATACGTAGTTTAAAAAACAATACTATCAGCGCTACCTAGCGGCAACTCGAGAGATTAGTGAAATAAAACTGTTCTTTTAATAACCCGATGATTTTCGTACATTAATAAGAAGCGTAGAAAATGAAAGACTTTGATTGCTTTTGATTTGGTATTAAAGTTGCATCAATCGATTTTATCGTGCTGATAAATAATAAACGATTAACAGCTGTCGTTTAAAACTATCATAACTACATGAGAAACGTGGTAGTTTGAAACACGGCCATCAGGTGGCAGCAGCGTCCCCTTCAGCAGGCAGCTGCCATCTGTCATGGCAGTCGTGCGTTATGAACCGCGAAGCGTGCGTGGAAGTTTCGAAAAAGGATTCGGATTCGAATGCGGCGAGGTAACTAGCCGCCTTGGAGATAAACGCGAGTTAACCTGAAAATGGCCGAATCGTGCGAGTCGGTGGTGTCAAGTGCAGTGACCAGTGTTGTGACCCCTGGACCAACGAAAGTGTCTGAAACGCCGTGCCTGGAGGACGCGGAGACATCCGGCTCCACCGGTATGTATGCCTAGCTAGAATATCTCGTACAAGTTTGAAAGCAATTTATTCAAACGCAACTGTCGAGCGCGGCCATGCAACAAGTGGCACAGAGCGCTCTTGCATGCCGAACAGGAGCGTATCTAGCGATTTATGGAGCCCGTTCAGGACTCGGTTTTGCCCCCCGGTATTTTCCTACCTAATATGTCGTCGCGGATCACGTGACTCATCGTTGACCTATGCCACTTAATTTCCGCGCGTACGAAATGTCAGGAATACCGATCAACCGTGCCTTCCACCTGTAAACTTACATTCTTTAGGAATTTTGTCCGATGACTCGTAACAAGATTGTCAAATGGTTAGCTTTGATTTCTTGGCAGTATTACGTATATGTAATACCTTAAAGTTACACGTTCCTCGTATTGTATCGTAGGGCATCGTGTTCTAAGTACTCTTCTCGGATCCTTTTAATTCGTATGTGTATTTTTTGGAAATCGTGACGGTTTACGGATTGAACATTACGTTACTGGCAGAAGGATTATTATTAGACAGGTGGGTGAGGGATCGAGAAACAACTTTCTGAATCGGTGTAATTGCAATGTACGTTGAATCTGATCGTAAATATGTAAGTATGGCTCCCCTTGGGTAGAATGCAATCGCAACTCGAATGCGTTTACACGTAAATGCGATGGTACATACAATTAATTTTGTTCACAATTACCGGCCAGCTAGTTGGCACATTCCCTTGGAAGAAACATAACAAGTTTCTATACCGGTTTTATCTTATTTATTTTATCTTCGTTTGACTGGCTTCTGATTTTTAATTTTTCTGGTGGCGCTGTCAAACAAGAAAGCCGTTTAAGCGCCGTTCGCTAAAGGTTTTTTATTTTAACTTTCTTCCTCTTTTTTTCCCTTTTCACCAACTCGTTCAGTCGGTTTCCGTCTAAATGTCGTATGGCAGATTTCGAAAATATACTCGAATTTAAACGCGTCATCGTTAAATCCGTCATCGCGAAAGATCGGTTCAGTTATCGACAAAAAATTGCACACTGATAAGTAATAAATGATAAGCTTGAGATATGGAAAAGACTTTTCCCGTATTATCTCTTTAGAAAGCTAAGACAAGTTTTATTTCTGTTAAAAATGATGAAAAGAACACTCGTAATCTTTTCACGATTCGTTTTACCATGCATCGGTACATCGTAACATACGAACTCGTTTCAAATATTTAAAAAATCGAAGATGCACTGAAAACTATCTCAGAATAAACAATTGTAATAAAATTGATCTTACTGACAATTAAATATAATATTTTTCTCCTTCGTATTGGAACATGTTCTGCACGGTATATGCTGTTTTAAAATTCGCAAAGTGTAGAAAAACATGTAGGAATATTAATTATTCCTTCTCGTGTCTCAAAATAGTCGAATCTTGAACAATAAAGAGTAAAATTCTTGGAAAAGAAAAATGTTTATCTCGAAACACCAACAGATGGCACAATATGGCACTGTTTGAGACGATGGCAGCGCTGCGAAGTAACTAGGGTTTTTGTAAACTTTAAATCGACCATTTTGCCTTGATATACGTTTTGGAGGTTAAGGTTGACTTTGACAGAAGAACAATAATATGCTGGAGCCAATTTTGGCGGAGGACAGTACATGCACAAAATTAGTACCCTCGTTGGAAGCGATAGTGAACGATTTAAACGAAAATGCCACGCACCACGACTATCTTGTCGCTTTAATAATAGTGTTTTTGGCTGAGTCCGGTTTTTATTTGTCATCAACAAACAATAACACTGCAAAATGGTATGCAGCAATTATTTCTCTTTTCTAATTTTTGCTTAGAATGTCTTCTATCACGAACACGTTTTTCACAGTTCCAAACTGAGGTCTCTTCGAATACCAAAAGACTGGAAAAAAGAAGGGACAAAATGTTATGAAATGAACTTTCAGTTGGATGCTCCAGTCGATGTACAGTGCAAACTGATCGTTGTTCCATTAGGGGATGTACTGATTTTGAATTTCTTCCCTTACATAGAATATAAGAAAATTTATAGTATATCCGTTCAGAGTTTAAAGTTCGTCAATCCTTATTCCAGTGACCTTTCAGGAAGGTACATGAACTTAAAAATGATCTCTCACAGGTACTGTTTTACAGCAATATTTGAATAGATAAAAGGATCCGTATGATTTTCTTACATGGTTATTTTATTAGGTTCAAAGACTCGTTGGCCACTCCAGTGAGATCAGATATATTGAATGCAATGGAACTAACGGGTCCCAGTCTACAGGCGCTTCCAACCGAAATGAAACTCTGTATTCTGCGAAAGCTGGATCGCCGTAGTTTAATAAGAATGTCACAATGTTGTTCAGAATTCCATGACCTTTGTTCAAAATTGATAAAGAGGTCCCCCAAGTACTTTTTCGCGATACATCAATGGTAGTTATTTGATAGTGATGTGCGACAGCGACAGAGATGTCGCACCGGGCAGGTTTTATATCATCATTTAACAAATAAAATATCTTTAAGAGATATTGAAATAAGTCTTTTCAGTCATGTCTATGTTTCCTTTGTTACCGCCGCTCTTTATCTTTACATTTACTGTTTTGTTTTAATTTACTAAGTTACTTTCTTGATTAAATGATAATTTAAACTCAAATTCAAAGTAAATTAATACAGAACGATTATTTTCAAAACTAATAGAACAATGTTTTCAATGCTGTTGGATGTTTGTCTTTTTAGCCGACGAAGCCGCGAAATCGGTGGTGTGCAACGAAAACGCGGAGACCGAGGAAACCACGACCCAGAGCAACGGCGATACCGGTGAGTGATAACAACCCTTTTTATTCCTGCTCGGTTGCATTCCGTTTCTGGTGCACACGTTAGATGGAAGCACACCTGGCTGCATATATCGATCAGGTGTGCAACAGAAACGAAAATCTCGACCGTAAGCGCCGACCAATCTGTGGGAACGATTACGATGTTCAAACACCATCCTTTTTTGCCAGAAATCGTTTATAAACATTTCGCAAATTCACCTCACGTTTTAAATCTCGTTTCTGTAAACGCAGAAGCTGTTTTTGAAACGTTATATTATAATAATAAATAAGATAATTATTCCACTTCAGCTAAAATTGCATTTAAGGTACTTCAAATCAATATATCGAGAATAAATAATGAGATAAATAATTATTGCTGTAAGTAATATTGGAATTAGCTCTGTGTCTGATAAAAAACGTCTTATCCGGTATACTATCTATTAAGAACGCCATAAATCTTTCTTTGACGTTAGTGGATGTCGAGGGCGGTTCCATCAGGGATGGTATCTTCCCAGATTCTTGATTTCTTACGATTTTTATCACTGCGAATATTCTGCATGACTCGTCGTTATCGATTATTAACTTGCAATTTTCATTTGTCTTTCGGCACCCTCGTCTATCATAATTCGAGAGGTGAACTTATAATTATCCACCTGTTGGTGCTGAATAGAAAATCAGATATGTGTGTGTATTTTTGAATTTTTTGACTCGTAATTTACAAATCTTCAACGAGCTTAAAACTTTTATTCCGTGCTCTGAATTCATCCGATTTTATTTGAAAAAAGACCATCGTTTTTGACCGATAATTGCCGTTATCCCGTATTAAAAGCCGCGTTAGACGCGGTACGATTGATAATTGATATTATACTTTCGATAGGATATCGAATCGCGGTAGGGAAATGATTGAAACGTTTCCGCAGATTGGATTTGTCTCGTGTGACTTGTAATAAATGTGTCCCGTCGTTTCGCTAATCGATTTTCATAAAATCTCCCGAGCGAGATTACACGTTGGGTCGAACGAAAAACCGGGCAATTTGTCCGATTTCGAAACTAATTTATTTATTATCCCATCCAATTTCTATCGCCCCTTTGCATTCGTATAAAACGCGCGCGCGCGCGTGCGATATTTTTTCCCCCATAATTCCTGTCTGTTGATTTCATAAATTCTCTATTTTGTTATAAAGCATAAAGGACAAAAGGAATAAATCATATATTTTTTTATTTTATCCCTGTTGCGGCCCGTTGTTTGCCGATACGGTAATATCGCTGATCGCGATATTTTTCGCTGAATTCGGCGGGATATCAACGTGTGCATAGATTTTATTTACGTTCGTTCACTTCGTGAGAAAAATGTTTAATGGTCCAACGAAAACGGAAGCGATTATTGTTTGAATATTTACACTGTTACAAATAAATAATGTATGTTCCGCGTTTCGGTCTATTTAACTTCCAGCACGAAGCCGTTTACCTCGATGGAAGTACTTAACTCTTGATACTCTCCCCAGGCTCGTATACACTTCATTTTATGAATTCTTTAATGCCAAGAACACGGCTATTCAATTATTCTCTTCCTTTTTAACCTGAGATATATCCTCCTTAAAGAATGTACCATAAATGAGGTAGAAATTGATTTTTCCCGGTACACAACCCTTATCTGTAATATGTTACTCGATATCGATCTTCTTTATGAAAGGGAATTAATAATCAAGAAGTACCTTTCGTATCTGTTCGTTTATAAATAATTCAGGGTGGGATACAATTTATTTGGACAATTTGAATTACAAGTCCGAAGCTTGGTCAATCATGACCCGAATCTAACAAATGCCTTAGAGTTATAAAAAATGAAGGATTAATCTAGTCGCGATCAGAAAAGTGGCATAATTTGTTTCGTTCATAAAGAACGCCTCGAATTCCTGATCGTTCGCTTCGTTATCCTACGGGGTCGCGTTTCCTGTATAAACTGCCGTATGAATTAGAAATAAAATAGAAAAAACACAGGAATGGAGGCGGTCGTTTGAACATTTATGCAATTCAGTCGTCCCGTCACGTACCAACGATTTATCGTTATCGTTTCTCTCCGGCTCGATTTTTTCTCCTCCCTCTCTCTATTTTCGACCGTGTGATTTCTAATATTCCTGGCGAGTTCTCGCCACGGCTTAACGAACTGCGAAGTTTTGGCACGAAACCGGTGGAATAAAGTCGGGCAAAAACGTAATCAGCGACGATGCCGCGTTCCTGTTTCGCGACACTACTCGGCTCGTCCTTTCCCTTCGCTGAATCGTAACGAGGAAAAATATATATATATATCTCCCCGCTTTTTTATCGAACGGCCAATTAAGCGGGTCCCACTTCGATCGGCGGCATTGCTCGACAAAATGTTTCTTTAATTAGAGGCTCGATGCCGAACGAGATAATAATTAACGTAACGCCGCGGCGGAGTTGTTAACGCGCGAATTTAGGACAAATCTAGTTGCGAGGTCGGTCTTCTGGGGAAGTGGGTCACAGCAGGTGGCGACTCGTGTAGTACAAGGAAGAGGAAGCGGCGAGGGGAGACGGTGGAAGAGTGCACTTTTCAAAATCGACCGCTAAACGCTCGTTTCGCGAGAGATGCGCCCTTCCTGGTGTCCCTGGATCCACCCTGGCGCCCGTTTCTTCTTAGACACGCGTTCCGCCGTGTTCTTCCTCTTGGTTCGTCCCCGATTCGCTCGCGATCCATCCGATGGAACGTTCGAACACGGAACAGGCCGATGAACGCGGAGCATCCGGCGAGTCGTTTGAAAATCGAAACGGGATAGAGCAGCGCCGCTCCAGAATCGGGACAGAGGTTCGCGGTTAAATGGAGTGCGATGTTATTAACCCGTTCGCATCGTTAATGTTCATAGGGGCGCCTAATTTTTATAGCCGTCACCGCCAGAACGTATTGAATATCATAAATCACTGAAATATGTATCAACGCTATGATTAATCTCCGCTTTATTTTCATCCATCATTTCGGATGCTGATAATTTATCAATTAGTTTCAAGCTTTATTACGTATATTTATTTTATATTCTTATATCGTATTCGGTTGAGTTCGAGCTAGAGCGCGCCGCAATCGAAGGGTTAGAAACTAAATTAGAAGACTGGGCATAATAATTTTCACTATCGAAAATTTGGTAAAATCAGGGAATGTTTAGGGAATGTTTAGGGAATGTTTTCGGGGAGGCGTGCTTCGGGGAACGTCTTGTGACAACACGAACTTTTCGAATGACCTAATATGTCGTATGCGTATTTCGAAGCCCGGTAGCGGGCTTAAGCTTGCGCCGTTTGGTCTTCCTCTGCCTCTCTTTCTCGCCCCCTGGCACCGTTGTCCGTCTCTGTCGCACGGCTTTCCAGTCTTTCTCTGTTCCACGAACACGGTGCCGATGTTCTCCGTTCTCCGGGTTGCTCCCTGGCTCTCTCTCATCCCCAGTGCGCGCATCGAACCCGTCCTGGACGAAGGTCCTTCCCGCTCCGTCGCGCGTTCCACGCACGTTTCGCCACGATCGAGCCTCCATCCTGGTCTAACCCCTTGTGATCCTCGTGACACGGGATACGCGTGTACACACGCGTACCGCCTCGATTCCCGTGACGAGAGCGCGGACCGCGTGGCAAGATCGTTGCACGCGCGTGGATCTCGATCCAAGTCCGTCTGTGTATATGTGTGTGTATGTGGTTGGTTCCGATCGTGATCGACGAGCTTGATCGAGGGCCGACGATCGTGACGGAAGCGAGGAGAGTTTCGTCCCACTTCCTGGACGAGGAGGCTGATACGAAGGGGTTGAACAAGTGCTTGGTGTAGACTTACGAGTGGTTGGATTTTGAATTTGCTTAAGCGGAGACGTCGATGTTTTTTGGAAGCTTTGGGGGACAGGGCTGGGTCCTTGGTTTTTTTAGAGTTTTATTATGATTTTGTCTGTCTTTGCAATTTTCTTCCAATTTAAATACGAAAGGTACAATTTTGTGAATGTCTAAAAAGCGAAATCTACTTTCTGTAAAGTTTGTTACCACTTAATTAAATTATTAATATTTTTCTGTATATTACAATTTTTGAAATAGCAATTTCACATTTATCAGCATCGAATGGTATAAAATGTTAAATACTTTCAAATCAAAAACATTTCTGAAATGATCAGTTTTGTAATTCTTCAACAAATTTTACGATCTTTACATTAGAAAATCAATATATATCCGTAAATTTCGATGCTTCGTTTGCTCTTCAAACACCAAGTCCCCAAACGACTTTCAGCGCAACGGTTGTTCGAAACACGAATAATTGAAGTGCCACTCGTTGTAAAATGTAATTTCTCGTTCGAAGTACTCAAGCATATTCTATTCATTGCTTGTTCGTGCAAATAGCGTAGACTTTTGCCCGCGATAAAATTACAAGAAAAAAAAGAAGAAGAAAAAGAGAGAGAAAAGAAATCTGGCACGTTTATTAACGAATGGAAACTTTTTAACGAGCACGAAAATTAACACGGTCGGGCGTCAAAGTTCTGCTAGCAAAACGCGGGGGCAAAGACGAGGAGCTAATAAGAGAATCCCGGGTCGTTAAGCATGATCCTTTGTTCCGTTGCAAGGCGAGGCCTTTAATGTCCCTCGCAACGTTAGAACCTTCGAATCGCTCGTTTTACCCGAGCAAATTTCATTTTCGTGCCTATATTTACACGTCCGCCTCGCGATCCCGACGATCGTTGTGTCACGGCGACGCGAAAATTTACGAAACCGAGCCACTTTTATTCCAAGATTTACCGCCGAAACTTTCCTTTTTGTACTTTTCTTCTCAACGAAATGTTTATCAACTCAAGCAATTTATATCCTCCGTCGGGCTCTTTCGTTGTTCGAACGAACAGTACATTCCTTTGAACAACTTACGCGCGTATTCGGTCAGCCGAAAGACACTTATCACTCGTATCATTAGCACGCGTCGGACGCTGGTTACAACTTTTACAATGTTTCCTACACGACCAATTTAGATAAATGATCCTCATAGTTGGTTTTCTTCATTTCTGAGCTAGTCAAATTTTCTGATACGGCCATTTTAAACAGCAACCCCCGTTCAAATTGCAGCGCGATCGTGGATGTCGTAACGATTTATCGCCGGCGGGCGAACGCCGGCTGTGTCAATTTCAATTTCTCGCGGACGGGCGAATGATAACACGGGCAGATTTCAATCGCAACAACCGGTCGGAAAAATAAATCCCGCCAACGAATGCTTCCGGCGTCCGGCCGCACGGGAAAGGCTTGGAATCCGGGCGAATCGAACGCGCCTATCTCGCGGTTGCGGAGGGTTCGTTATTAGCGGGGGAGCTCTCGATTTATCCAAAGGGAGGAGTCCGACCCTTTCTCGGAGCACAAAGGCGCGGTTCAATCTCTGCTCGGTCCCTTCGTGCTCCCTCCAGCGATCGATCAGCCCGCGAGGTCTGACGTATTAATAGTCGCGGTTGAAATTTACCCGTTTTCAAACGGACCAGGCTCCAGACGATGCGGCGAGACCACTTCTCTGTTTTCATCGCGTTCTGTTTCCTTTTTCCTCGTTGCTTTTCAGTCTGATACGCGAATCTCGTTCGATGACGGTCGAGCTTTGACGAGTCGTGCCGTTAACTTTTAAAATAGTAGAAATTTTTAAAATCTCAGTGGTAACATTTTTGGTCGAGTGTCATTTGGAACCAAATTATCGCAAACGAAAGTATGTACGTGTTTTTGCCAATGATACTGCAACGATCGTCCCCGTTTCTTCTGAACTAATTCCAAATTTCGGTGTGGTGGACGTCGCAGAGACATTGGGGATCGTTTAGTTTGTCGGCCAAGTTCCGTGGACGCTTCCTTCGAGATTCGTCCAATAAAAACGACACGCAATCTGCGTTGTATTTAATATGATAATGTACACAGATTCGCGGATCGATTAAAACGATATGTAACATATATATAATTTTGTAAGTTGTTATACGTCAATCGATCGCAAAGGATTAAATTCACCAAACCAAGGTACCTCAGCGATTTTCCAAAAAGGACCCCCCAAAGAAATCTGCATAAAACATCGACATCTCGGCTGAAGAAAAATACGCTTCGAGTTCTGCTGACTTAAATTAGCAGCATCGTTAATCGATCCTTCGTCTATCTCTAGTTCGAAGTTTCAAGTTCGAAGAAGAGAAGGAAAATCGAGTGTTCAAAGCGACGGATCAAGTTGAGATCGGTGGTGAGTTCGGCGTATCAGTCGGATAACAGTGTTACGGTTCTCGCACGATCGTCGACAGTGAGGAACGTGTCGGTGTCGTTGGTTTCGCGTGGAAAATCGAACGGGGGGTATCGGGTGACAGAGGAGCGAACGGGTTCAGGCTCGCCACGGTCAGGTGAACGACGCCAACCTGTCTCTGTCCGAGGTGGTGAGTCTTCTGGGCCTCGCCGACGACGACGAGGTCCTAGCCGGCACGTCCGAGGAGAATAGGAAGAGGGCACTGTGGCAATTCTATTCCACCGGGATGCTCACGCACAGCCACAGCGACGGGGAGTTCCCTATTTATTCTCAGGGTGAGTTTGCGATCAGACCTCTCAGAATTTCGGGCACGATAGGCTTCCCCGGGGAAAACGGCGTAGGAGAAGGTATCCATCCATAATACGGACAAATTATGCATTGTGCCTGAGCTAGCTAGACTAGGATTAGGTTAAACGCGATAAGTATCCGCTTGATAATTATTTCAAGGTTAATTGATTAATTCAGTAACGAGGTGAAATGGATAATCTACTTCTACGTCGTAATTTTCCTTAATCCTTGTCGTGCTCGAATAATCCTTGTACCCTCGTATCTTTTTATTCTAATTACTCGTTCGTTCAATAGAACATGTATCTTCTTCTTTTTTTTTTCACGAGTATAAATATTCACGTTCGTTCGTGTTTCTTTGATCGTCATTATATTGTACCGCTTTTGTTTTCGAGAAAGAGAACTAGGACTTCGGGGTTCTCTTTTTACGATTTACGATCGTAAGTAAAGACGAAAGGTTGTTCCGGTTTATAAAGTTTACCTTTACACACTGCATATGGATTTTCGTCCGTATTCCTTTTGAAAGGGAAACAAAACCAAGCGGAGGATCGTAAATGATGTTCCGAATTCACCGTTGCATGCTTCGCTTTGTGTAATCGTTACACGTTTCTTCTAGTGAAAGTTCAACGTGTTGCACAGAAGGAAGGAAAGTCATTGTAATTTATAAGTCGTGTTATTAAGTAAAAGCTGGAATTTTGTTACGTTTTTTTTTTCATCAGTGAACGTACGAGGAATTCTTCGCTTACTTAATCAAGAAACAGGAATAGAATGTGTATCAAAAATTCTTTTACTTATCTTATTAAAAATATCCGAACATTGTGAAAATTATAACTAAGATATGTCTAAAGTTTGTATGGAATATGATAACACTCGGCACGAATTGAAAGTCTGGCCTATTAGGTTCAATTATTCGGAGAACTTGGTGTCCCGTCCAGTTCGAGCTGGAATTAGGCCAACCAGCGACCCATAAACACGCTCGGCATTAATACCAATAAACTCATTAGGATCGGTGTGACCGGATACCCGACTCCACTAATGATAGAAATTCCAGTCGTGTGCTTCACGGCTGTCGTACAGGATGTCCTATCCAGCCGAGATACATATCTGACAATTTCAATTTAATTCCACACCCTGTTTCATTTCCGTTCGTCCTACGATAAGATGTTTATTCTACTCGATTAAAATGCAACCTACGTTCGTTCCATATAGTCGGTTATCTGTCGTTTATTCGATACACTCTGTATATTCCTATTGACCAATTGAACTCGAGGATTATTTAAAAAAAGACTGGCAAAAATAATCACTGCCGTGATGAAACACGACGCTCTAGAAAGTAGCCCATCGACACGTGTAATTATTATGCCGATAATTGACTGTATGTTCTGTTTGAAACGCGGCAAGAAACGCTGCCAAATTTGCTCTGCTCTGAAACGCTCTGAACGCAATACTGCCAATAGCGTTGCGGTTTCGGCGCGGGTCACGACGAAACTCGTGCAGCTTAAGTTCGCGTTTGCCGCAATCGTTTCCTGCATCCTTCGCCGCTCTTCGCCGGCGACCTACTGCGAGAGGATGTGGCTACGTAATCAATTTTTTAAACGTGCACTTTTAATTGGCCGCCTTTGCACAACGAAAAATCCATCGCCAACGTCTCTCTCTCGCGATTGCCACACGTGTTATTAGCGATCGAGAGATTTCACGCAGCTTCCGTTTGCGCTCGGTTGCTTTCGCTCGAGGAATCGTGCGGCGGCGAATGAAGCTATCGTGTGTTCGGTGAAAATCAATTTTCTGGATACTGAACACGGGATCATCTCGGGAAAATTGATGTTTAACCCTTTTCATCCCACCCTTCTTACAGCCAACAAGAGTCTTAGGTTCCAATAAGTTACAATAAAGAATTGTGGGTCCTTTTAGTACAGTCAAAACATTTATTTATTATATCTGAGCGTTGGAAATTGAATAGGTTTGTTAGGATTTAACCCCTTAACACTAAAATGGCTTCTTTCAGATTTTTTATTTTATATTACTAAATTTATCAGCAAAATCATTCTGTATTATAATTTATATTTCATCCCCTATTTATTTTGTTTTCTATTTCATTTACAATCTGAAAGGAAGCGTACGTTCTCACAATTCTTTTTATCGAAAATGTACCAAAAATTAGGGCAATTTGTATCTGTTGAATTTGTACAATTCTTCCAAAAAATGATCCCATATAACAAATATATCGAGTAGCACGTGTACGGCGATAGATCAGGACGCGCGTCGATTGTTCTTACCGAGAGTTTTATCGTGGCCAGATGGACAAGTTTCTCACACGATGTTAGACGTTTTACCTATTGCCCGTCGCCACTGAATAACGTTGAGAATCCCTCGTAAGACGCTGATTTATCGGGAAGGAAATCGTCGGAACGATACAACCGGGAGAAAAGTTGGGAACCCGATTCATCGACGTACCGCATCCGGGCAGCCGATAAATCGCGTGTCGAACTCGGTCAGGTCGAAAAGAAATGCAATTTGCATTTTGTTTTCCACGTTGTTTCCCTGTTGGCAGCTGCCGCGACCCGAGTTGGCGAATAAACTCACGTTTATTCTGTTACCGCTCGATCGATGTTTCATCGTTTCTTGGACTCGTAACTGAAATTAAGCGGCTGTGCTCTTAACAGCTTGTATCGTGACATTTTGGCAGTTTTTCGAATGATTAGGATTAGGGTTATTTCGATATTTTCTTCTCGTCACTTACAAAAGTTCATAACCAAGTTATTAGCAAATTATTAATAAATTAAGGTTAAAATAATCCAGCATATTTCTAAATTTAGCTACAGAAATGTAGGTCTAATTTGCGTATTTCGCTGCTCAATTGATAGTCCAATAAAAAGCTGGTTAAATTGCTTTCTCACGCTTCATTCCGTGGCAATTTTATCGTCGTTTCAAAACGACGTTTTCGCCGTGAAACTGTTAATTACACGAAGCCTGCCGACTGTTCGTCGCCATTTGAACCCGTTTGCCTCGAAACTCTGCGAATCAGAACGACAAACAGGGTGGTTTACCCGTCGCGAGTCTACGCGAGACGACTGGCTGCCTATTCGAACCGAAGTTGGATGAGATTCGCGCGTAAAGTTGCTCTTTAATTACGGTCTCGCCGAAAATCACAGAGCCACTTTAATTTCCCACGTGGCGATCGATCGACGACGACGAGAGGAAAGACAAATTTGCTCGTGTTCCTGGAATACAAAGGAGGATTCCTCTTTTCCCTTCTTTCGACTGATAACCGACGATCTTCGAGCCTGTTCTCGCCGTTGAACGATCGAAAGGAGCTCTTTTCATCGTGCTCCTCGCTCCAGAGCCGAGAGACCCTCCAGAAGATATATCGTTGCCGGAAAGTTCGGGAACGATTGCTTCCGAGGACGATAAACATCCGAAAGGAACGCATTGAACAGAAATGTTTGCTCTGATATTAACAAAATTTCAACTTTGCACTCGAAGCATCTTGATTTCTCTTCCAATTAATGCGCTGAAAATTCGAAAATCATATTTCAGAAGAAAGAGTTAAATTTCACGTTTTAAAATATTCTAGTTACTTTCACCTGTCGCCCCAGAGCCCCAAAGGATTAGATATTATTTTGGGCTCAACTTGAAATGCAGAGGTGGGCGGTGATGAATATTTTGTATTCTTCGCCCGAAGTTTCCAGACAATCTGAGTCACGAATTACATCAAACTTGGCCCGAAATTAAGGATTCTTTAAAGGGATTCGAAGGGACATCCGGTTTATTAGAACCCTCCCAGCCTCCTACCCGTCGCCCCACCGTATCGCCACGCTAATTAGAAAACTTTGTATCTTCAGAACTTCGAGTATTAGAGAGAGACGGAAAAACGTTTGATTTTCTTAATACCCAAAGTTACTTATAAGTGTATACATTTAATGATACATGAATTATTCAACCGAGATGATTACATTTCGGTACAGTTTGAATCTGAAAAATATCTCTTATCATTATCTTAGTAGAATTCAGTTTGAACAAATGTTGCATTTTTATTTTGTTCAATCGATGGTTTCTAGACGCGAGTACATCGTTTAGACTAATTCGTCTGCGAAGACCGGAAGCGCAGACAGCGCGAAGCTGAAGAGGCGATACCACGGCATCTCGTGGCTGAGCCGAATTAGCTGGTTCACGGGGAGGCCGTTTAACGGGGAAGGAAGGTTAATCCGATTTGCATTTAATCAGCGAGCGAACTGTGCGATGAATATTCAAAACACACGTAGGCCGTTTTACTTTAACGCTGTTCAACGTTTATCTTTGCTTGTCGCCGGTGTACGCGTTCCTGTTCGCTGTAACGCGAGACCCAGTTCATTTTTTGCAATTAAACTTCACCGTGGTAGCCGTTCCGTTTTCTCGGCAACATTTTGAAAACTATCGGTAGTTGTTTTCGTTGTTCACGCTTAGGGCTTCGGAATATTGCATTCTGGATAAATTCTCTGTTTGATGAACGATTAACGGGTCGAAGATGAATCACGAGATATCTCGTGATGCCTCGTGATTATTGTTGATGAATATTGATTAGCCCGTAACGGGTCGGTTTTCGAGTAAATTTGTTTAAGTTAATCATTCTTTACCGGCAATGTCTGCGATACGTTAACACCTTCGCCTCCGTTGTTTAATTGAAACGCGTGTACGGAGCGTGTAATTGGAACGAGCAGATCAATTTTAGGGCAGCGTGTTATTCGACTTGAAACTTTTATCGTCGGTCGTTCGTAACGAAAGGGTTGAACGTTGGGGATCCCGCACGTAACCGTGATGTCCCGTTTCGACGACGAGCAATCTTTTCACGAAAGCTCATCCTCTTAGTAGCCTGTTAAATATTCACGAGAATCCGCCGTTTGAGCGTGCGTTACCGAGGCGCAGGACCTCAGGGACCCATGGTATCGAGCCGTACGACGAGCCTCTTGAGAACTCGACCGCTTTTCCTTCTCCACCGTCGTGGACAAAGGGCTCGTTAAGATTTCCTCCGGAATTACCGCGCACCTGATTAAAAAGACCCCGCTAGATTTTATTAAACATTCGTCCCGTCAACGAATATTTATTTCAAAGATTAATAGGTCAATTCCTCTTCTGAGTCCCAAATTTCCAATTGGCTGAATCTTGAAGCAAAGAGTACGAACCAGTTCCTTCAAAATCACAGCTCCAGCAGGCTTCCGTTTACGGTGTGTGGATTCAGGTAGCAAAATCCTGTCTCCATAACTCTCGGCCACTTACCTCAGGATCTCCTAGAACAGGGAACGATCGTGGCGCAGAGACAAAGAGTGGAGGATACGAGCTCCGGGGTCGTTGTAGCCGGCGTAATCGCCGTTTCTTTTATGTAGGGTGTTTCCATGGCCCGTGGAAAACGATGCGTCAGCGAGTCGTAGCCGGGCTTTAGTTGGCCGGAAATTACCAAGACAAATTTCCCGGGGCCAGGTTCAACGTGTACCCCGACGTGTCGCGCGAGGTTTAACAATTTTATCGCGGCTGATGCTAGCCATGAATTTCAGCGGACTTTCACGAGTCTCTTCGGTTTATTTTATTCGCAGTGGATTTTATGTCTGCGAGTATGGACGGCCGTGAAAGTGGTCGATACAGAGATTTGAATTGGTTATAAGACGCCAGGAACGAATGGCGAGGGGTAGGATACCTTTTAATAAAAAAAGAATATTCCTGGACGATGATTCGTTAAAAGGGTTGTTTTGTCATAAACTAAACTGCATTCCATCGATTATCTACCAGTTGTTACTGGTCGAAGGTTTTCAAATATTAGTTGACTATTTATCAACGATGCTCGCAAAGGTTACGTTTGACTAACTTTTTAACACTTATTCTTATAGCCAAGGATGACATAAATTCATAGAAATGTCGTTCTCCGAACAGGACGATTTATGGATTTAAGTGATAATAGTTGCTGTTTCGTTATTTGCTTTATTATGACAACGTACGAAAATACAAAACTTGATTGCATGAGTTAATCATTTCGTATGTATTTACAACATAAATATCGATGTACACGGAGATCAGTAACTTACAACTAAGAATGTTAATTTAACATGAAAATTGATAAGATGATTCTCGAGGGTGATGACTCCTCAACGACCCCAGCCAGCTCTGCAATAAATAAAATACAATTTTCATTTTTATGATTATTTCATCAAATTTTATTTAATAATTAATGACTTACCCAACATTGGCGTACGACACGGTGGAAGACCGTCGATCAGGTTGCAAATTATAATATGTATTGTCACCACCATCGTAGTCCTGGTCGTAAAACGGTCTCCGGAACCAGAACACGTACGGGTACACGGTGTCCTTAGCAGTCAGCAATTCTGACCCACCTATTTTTCAAAATAATTTATTTTGCCTTAGTCTTCTTTTAGTTTTGCCATCGATTTGCTATCGATTCCAATTTGGAATTATTTCTCTTTCTCAAATTCAAATTTATTTTGAATCATTACACTAAACATTTATTTTATTGCTTTTACTCACCATTTTCGGACTGAACGAGCGGCATCCCGTTAACCAGAGCCAGCGCCAGTTGCAAAAATACGATCAGAAGGTACAAGGCGATACTCTTCATGTTTCTACTCTTCGTGGCTGGATCAGATCAAATCGTCGGCGAGTTTTTGTCTGATTGATGGTGTACCGCTCCGTTCTTATATATCCTCGAGCCTCGCGCGCATCTGGATGCGTAGATCCCGTCGTTTTTCAATAAAGAAGCTGTTAATTCGCGTTCGTAAGGTTTCGAGGATGACGAATACCGCTAATGAACACCGCAATCTCGAACGAGTGGCGTGGAAATCGGTGATTTGTTCCTCGGTTTGCACTTCAACGAAAACAGTTAAACCTTCCTCGATCCGTTGCGTTACGTTAAACACTTTTGACGTACGCAGTTTGTTACATATTTATCGTCAGTCACCAGATGTTGTTTCCTTCGAGGAACGTTTGCGTAACTGGAATTTTGGTTATCGAGAAAGATGTCCCGTTTCAACAATTATCGTTACGCTAGTTTATTTTAGTTGAAAACGGCCAGTATTTTGTTATTATGCCTGAGGCGTTTCGGAGATTTGTTGAGGAGTCTGCACTCGGCAATTTTTTGTAGATTATTTACCAGCAACTCGAAAATACTTAGTTACGAGGTTGTAGATAACATAATACAGTATTGGGAATAATTATTCTACTTAAATTATATTTGGAAGGAAATTAGAAAAATAAAAATAACCTGCAAGGAGATTAATTAGTGAATCAATATCCAAAATGATAGATTTCGTATTATAAATTTACTTATTTTAATTATTAATAGCTACAATAATATGCAAGAGCTTCCATCATTTTTAACACTACTAGATTTTGTTATTCTGAAAACAAACACTAACGATTAGTCATAGTTCAAACAAAATTGACAGTGTTAACTGTAATTCTGAAAAGTAGTGACTTTGACAGGGGAAAGAAGGCTTATCGATAATAGGGTACGTTTATGGTAATTGATTGTTAATTACGTTATCATAACGCGGCCAGTGTTTGTCTATTATCGCGGTCGAATTAATGTCGTTTTCGTTATCATCATCATTACCGAATTAGTATAATTTTCTACTTAGGCACACGCGTCCCATTATCTGCCGGCCGATAACGAAGCCCCGGCACTCCGTCTGCCTGATAACGGCAACAGACAATTAGTTTTGCAAATTACTGGAACTAGTAAATCAACTTAACGAATCGTCCCTTGAATCGTACAAAAAGTTCTTACCTTACAAAAGCTGATTATCTTAAACCCAGAATACATAAAACGCGGCAATTAACAATCCTTTTTCATTACTGTCAATACGGTGTTGAAGGACATTCCAGGTGTTGGTATTTATTATACACAGAGCACCTTGTTAGATATAGCTCGTACGTGCTGGCGTACCGAGTCGATTGCAAATATTTAACAACTGCACGTTTGCTTTTCTATCTTTGGATTTTATTCTTCTGCTTCGAACATGTGTACAATAATCCTTTACAATACTTCTGGTTTATCTACAGTGTGATGTTTTTGTATACCGGTTTGCGAGGGTGTGTCCTGTTTGATGAAGTGTTTCTGTCCAATTTAGGGAAGGTCCAAACGTCGTGTCAGGTATAGCCAGTGGGGGGTGAAATGTACCGTTATAATGTCACGAGGTGTCGCCGTCTTTTGTCTATTTAAGTTTTGTGTTACCGACTGCTTTTTACGACGCGGCTGTTTTTATTGTTCAGGGACGGTCAGAGTTTTTGGAATTAATTAGGCGGGAAAGTCAATGTCCCTTAGCTGCTGTCACGCTCGTGACCAGTCTTTCATCTTTAAATAAATTGTTAACAAATCAGTCAAACTTTTAGAGTAATTTAGAACAAGAATAAAATAAAATATGAGAGAGTAAGTAATTAAGTACCAAAATCACGAATTAATTATTATATAAATGTAGCCTCAGTGTCAATGGATTTGATCGATTAGCAGACAAATTCAGACGAATATTCAGTCGTCCGAATACACAACCGGCGTGGCCATAGCCGAGCCCTGTAAAAAGTGGTTGAAATGTTCGTAAATCTGTTCTTTCGACAGTTTCGTTTCCGTCGGACCGGAAAATACGAATGGTTATTTCTACACCTTCTGCCATCGAATTATTTCAAGCTGACTGCACGCGTCTTCGGAACACGAGCAACGAGCGAGTTAATACGCTCGGTCGGGATTTGCGGCGACCAGGAAAGCGTCGATCTGAGAAACCCCGATGTCAATTAAACGTGCTACGTCAACGTTCGCTACCAATAACCTGGAACTTGGGAAATGCTTGTTTCATAAGGGTCGTCCACGGTTCCTATTAACTTCCCTATCCTATTACAATTGCTATCGGGTTCCTGAAGGGGAGTCTGTAGGTTCCTGCTTAAAATTATCAATGCAGTATCAGGGGAAAGGGGATGAATGGAAAGTTCGGTATCCGATTGTAGAAACACTCCGGTTAATTGGAACGGTGCTTGGAAATGGGTACTTTTACCGTCATGGAAACCGTCTGATGATTGAAACCAAAGCTGGGAGCCTTTTTCGCGCACAGTGTGCTAATTAATTTGAAAATTATTCTTAGCCAAGAAAATTTTATTTCAGTTGTTTTAAAAATTCAACAATGACAAATTTCGTGTGGCAATAATTTCATTTTTGACAAACTTTATATTCTGTTTCCAAAATATTTTAGTATTTCTATTATTCAGAATTTAGGACGTCTACTAAACAACATTGCTTCTCAAATTCTGTATTACAAGTTCTTGCAAGTCGTGAAATAATTTCAACTTGCAAGTGCAATCAGCGATGACGTAAGTGGCGGACCAACCAACCCTCGTCCCCGGTTCGATAACACGATGTCGTGTTCGAGGGTTGTTCTCGTCGGTATTCTATATAAAAAAAAAGAAGAAAAAAGAAGGAATTTCCCGACGATGGGTGAGCGGAGATGCTTCGTTAATCGATTATCGTTATTAGGTTGCGGCGAAGAGCGGCTGGCGAAGCTGGTCGTTCAGCTTTTGTCATCGCACGAGAACTCGTCGTCCGCGCACGAAGCCGGTTGATTTTGTCGGGAATCGATGAAACGTTTTCCGCGCCGCGTTCGAGCGCGTCCTGGCCGAGCGGAAAACGCGACGTCACGTGCCGGCACGCTCCTGAATGGACAAACGTTCATTGAATAGTTAAGATCTGCCGGCGCGCTTCCGCCGCGGACGGCGACGCCTGTTTTCTGTACGCTTTGTCGTTTTTGTCCTCTCTGCGTTCCCCCTCTTTTTCCCTCCGATAAAACTCGTACTCTCAGAAAAACAATCTACAGGGGATGCATTTTCATTATCTGCGAGCGAAACGAACAATAGCTTCGTTCTTTATAAAAAAAACTATATTTTCTTTTAATAATTTCGATAAATAAATTGACAGGGTATTGGATATATTTGTTTACAGTAGAGATTTGATTAGCAAAAGTTAAAGTTCAATGGGAGGGTATAATCAATCAAGGACAGAGATTGTTCTTAATGAATTATGGAAACTGTAATTACAAATGCGTTGTAGTTGAATGCAACTCGCGGCATCGTTAATATCTCTGGAACAGCCGAAACTAAATTCATTAGGAAACAAATTGGGGATGGGCGAGTCTGCGTTTCATCAGTTTCAAGCGGAGAGGAGTCAGCGTGTTGACGCAGACACGAAATTCTGCTAGCGATCAACATTTGTTCGCCCTGCAATTTCGGCCCGGTCGGGTCATCCTCTTCCTTTCTCGTATATTTCATTTTTCTTTTGCATCAGCGATGACGATTAAATTCGTGTCGTGTATTAAATATTTTACACTTGACAACCCTTAGATATTGTAAGGCAAGGGATTAATTTCTATTTAGGAGTTTGATTAATACTTCCTCCGAAGTCCAGATAAAACACAAAAGATTGTTCTAATTTATAAACCGTTATCGGAGCACACGTTCGTGGCGCTCGAGATTAATCGTTTCAAAAATGATCCATCGGGGGTTTTAACGCTCTGACCGCGGGAGGAATTATCTAACAAACGATCATCCGTATCTCTTGCATAGTAATTATCCGGTGGTGCGGACCGTGTATAGTTTCAGTGGTAGTCAGAAATTGCGCGACGTCGGCGTGCTGAACGTGCGCGTTACTTGATCCAATGATGTCCGTGGCTGCGAGCTGTCGCGTAATCATCGTGAGAGAGACGCTATTGTGCCAGATAGCCGGCTGATACATTGCAAAGATTATTGCCCTTGGCATACATTCGTACCCCGTTCGACGAATCCATCTGCACGCTCGTTTATCGTGCATGGCATTGAACTTCGTCCAGAACGCCGCAGGAACAGCCTGTCCATGCTCGTCCAAAGATGGAAGGGTTGTAATCCTTGATGGTCGGACCGAAATGTACATCCAGTGTCAAAGAATATATTCTGAGACCATGTTTTACTGAAGGAAACTTCTCAAAGCTTGTTAATGAGAATTCAAATTTATTTGACATATTCATTTGTGTAATTATCTTTAATTGACTGTTCCGCTGTGTTTAAAAATCGTAGAAAGATCCACGATAATTAAATAATTTATTATGTTTGGGCGATTAGATCGTTGGATTAGAAATTCGAGCACGTTCCTCGATTCAGTTCGTAGTTTTATGAATGGCGATATATTAGAATTCATTAACGAATATGCCTGGCGAGCGTGTCGGCGAAGGAAAAGTATCGCTGGGTGCGATCCGACTGTAAATTAGTTTCGAAAGTCCTGAAGGATTTCCGCATACTGATTTCGTGTCGCAACGGATGTTAATAATTAAAAGCGTGCAATTATCACGGTGCTTCCTTTGTCTCCGTGCTCGTACAAGCGGAAAGGAATGCACAGAATTTGCATAACCCGATGATTCACCGTGTAACAGGTAAACATTATTGCGTTTCAATGAAAAAAAAAAAATATCAAATGAAACGCAAGTCGTAACGATACAATTAGCAAGCGACGGTAATTATTCAGCCTGCACGATTTGCAACTTCGTAAGCGTCGCGACGATTATTCGGTCGCTAGTTAATTCGCGACACTGATTAAAATTCATAAACGTCCGGGGGCCCCGGCGTTTCATTTTATCCTCGTTACGGAAACCGACACGGTGGAAAAAATATTCTCCGGGATATTGTTTATTTTAATCCCGGCGCAAACAGGATTATTATTAGACGAGTTCGATCCACGTGCAACCGGAATCGAGACGGAACCACGACCACGTTACGGTACAGAGTTCGAATGTCGGTCTGCGTTCGCTAAAAAGGACGACTTCGAACTAGCACAGATGCGGAAAAACTTGCTGCCAGGTTTCGAGTCCAGCAAACGACGGATCTAGGATCGAACAGCGGCTCCTGGATCAGCTAACAAACCAGTTGCTCGACTAACGAACCCGCCAATCTCCCGCTTGGAATCTTATTCGACTTCCCTCATGTTCCTGCTCTAAACTTGCGCACGAACCTTCCACATCTTTTAAGAGTTCTTTAAATTGAATTTGCCGTGGGCGAAAATTCGTTGCAAAATAAACGCAGTGTCGATTGAACTTGCAAGCGTTTAATTTGGAGTCCAAAAATGCAACAGGGAAGCGTTATTCTTGAATTAGAAACCACGGTAGCCGTTAAGCAGCGACCTATGGAGGATTCGCCGACTGAAAGCTGGCTCGATCGTCCGATCGATGGGGGACAATCTCGATCCCATGACCTTCCCCTCGTGGGCTAAAAATCCCACAGCCTATTTGCGTCAGTCCCTATGAGCCACGCGTCGATACTGTCTATTCTCGGCCCGGTGGAACGGAGAGGCACGGCCGCAACCATGGCGCACAGAGAGTGCCAATCAACCGTCGCTCGACTGCTCGCAAAGCCTACTCTCTTTCCGTTGTTCGAAGGGGGATAGTTCAGCGGTGTTGGTATAATCGAAGCAACGGAAGCCCGGCAAGGTGTGGTGGCTGGCCACGGCACGTTCCTGCACGATGTAAACAGGCCGGCACAGGTCGAGCTCCAGTGCACCGGATACCGTTGTCGAAGACGGCCACGCGGTTTAGCCATTCGTTATCCACGGTTCTCCGTTTTTTACCTCAAGTATTGCTCGTCATCGTACGCCTTGCGATCCAAGGCCACCTCTATCTCAGACAATAATTACCAAGGACATCGTGATCCAAAGTTTCTTGGGTCTCTGACAAAGGTGTCGAGTAGTGTCCTCATTGAAATTAGGATTTAAGGTGATTAATCAAACGTAATAACCCGTGCAATCAAGGTTATCAAGGTAGTGGTTCAGGCCCATTATTATAACTGTGTAAGGCAAAATGTGTACTGACGGAATGGTATCAGTGTGACGATCGAATCGAGTGTCCACAAAGTCGATTGGATGAACTTAATAACCCTGTTCATCGGAGAGCAGTGATTACACTTGGCGATAGTTGATATTGGCGAACGTTAGTGGAATACATCGGCTTAGCCGATACGCTTCGCGGATCGATGGAAGCCTCGCAACGAGGCGCGCACGTTGTCGCACGACACGGTTCAAGTGCATCCTCCGGGAAAACAACAGCCCGTACGATCCGCGATTTATCGTCGAGAAAAGGTAGTTTGCATCGAAACGTCTCGCGAATATTGCACAGGTGGTTGATTAATTATTGATCGGGGCCGAACGGCAAGCACCTGCGAGGCGGTTGATTAGAGAAACACATCGACGTAAATACCGCCAACGGTCGCACCCACTGTCCACCGAGGACGGGTGTGTCTTTTACGCGCGGGCCAGTCGTTGAGCAACGTTTGGCGAAGCTTGCGGCCCGGAGGGTGAAGATATATCGCGGATTGATTACACGAAGTTTCGTTCCGGCTCATCTGAGAAGCTTGCGAGCGAACGGCTTCGAGAAGACAAAAGCCGCAGGCGGTCGAGCGTGCAACGACTCGCGAAGATCCTTGCCGGAGCCAAGGAATCGTGAAATCTTGGATGCACTTCTCTCGTCGAGGAGCCACCGGATAAAAGAGTCTTCGATCGATCGGGGACCTTCGATAAAATCTTCCAACCTTCGACGAGATATCCTCGTAGCCTTCGACCAGATTGAAATACTCCCTCCACGAAGATAGACGGGTCGATGCGACGAAATAAAATTCCTGTTTCCGCGCGAGTATCTCTCTGACTGGCCTTTGCGAGCCCGTTTCGTGAATATTCAACAGGGACGCCGGCGAAACGGACGTCGATTGAACAAACAGCGACTTCCGCGTGGAAAGCGGTAGCCGATATCGCGAAACCGAGGACCATGAAGGATGGCTCCGCCCGGAACGTTCCGATAGGATTTCGTTATTTTTTCCTCGCGCGCAGAGGAATTTGTTTACGTGGATTTTGTTGATTCGGGACCGGCGTGAATTGTGAATGCCTGCGGGGATTTTTAGGATCAGTGATATTCTGCTTCGTCGATTCTGGAGATGAGCCTCCTGCGGTTCGGCCCTTTCAAAGATGGTATGTTGATGCTTACAAAATTTTCAAAGTCTTTTAACCCTTTTGATAAGCTTGTCACTCGTCACAAAATGGAAACTGTATTTAAAGAATTTTAAAAAGCGATAAATTAATTACATGGAGCCAAATGATACTGGAAATAATTTTGGAACTTGATAAAATTAAAATCTCGTTTATGTCCGGTTGCAATCTCGTTCGTGTGCTATTGATTTCGTTTTGGAGCTGCTCGCAGATACACGAACCATACATAAAGCGTGATCGAATGTTGTAACGGTACTTCATTATCCTGTATACATGTCCGTAATGCATCGAATTAATTGAGCGCCAGGATAATCGTGGAACCATAATGGAATGCAACCTCTTTTAATAAAGATCTCGTTACGTGCGAAAACCGCTCGTACGAAGGAGTGGGATAATAAAACGGTGGTTAAAATTCGTGTAACTTTGCATATTAAAATCTATCCGTATCGACGTCCATTACTCTCTTATCACACGGGTATCTTTATCGTCGCGTAATAATCCACTTTTTCTTGCACCGGCTAATGCATGTACACACTAAATCACGTTATACGTGTTGTTGGAAAGTACTCCATGTTAGTACCAATAAAAGTGTTATTGAGCAGCAAATCGAACTAGCCTTAACACTCTCGAGAGTTATGTCACCCACGAGTCATTTCATGGGTGTGGAATTTGTCGAATGAAGCAAATTGATAGTTTTCGATGCTAGAAAGTAAATTAGCCTGCACAGTCCTCTTTTATCTCAGTGAAACGATCATTACAAGTTCCATGATTTGAAATAAGAAACATTATACAAATTTTCCAACATTACACTAACTCGGATCAAAGTTACGTAGTGTTTCTACAGGACTTATAATTTGAAAAAAGATTAACACACGATCCTCATAAGATTTCCAAACAACGGCTCGAATTAACGATTCAAAGTCCAGGATCTCAAGTATCGAAAATCCCGTCAACGAAGTGAGAATCTCCGAAAAGTTTTGTCCCAAACATTTCGAAGGATTACAGGGAATCCCTGTTACGACGGGAAGGATTTTCCACCAGATAGCTGTCTGAAAGTTCAGGTATTGTGCGGAGCTCAGGTGTCACTTGAGACGATCCAGAAAGGTATCCCTCGTTATACAGTCGAATTTGTAAATATAATCATGCTACCACCAAAAGTACAGAATAGACTTTCCCAGGAAAGCTAAGAAAAATTAGATTAGATCAAACGTGACAATCATAGCAATTATTTCAAAATGAGTAAATTAAAATAAATGATGGACCAAGATAATCTAATAACTTTCGATTAGAAGGCAAAATATGGACTTGGCTTCCACACACCATCGTTTTTCCCCTAGGATTAGAGCTGGAACATATTCCTAGCACATAGGCAAACTTCCGGCGCGAAGGCAATGCCACGGCCCACTTTATATTTACCCCGTCGCGGAAGAGGCACTTTAAAGGACAAACATTTCCAAGCTTCCGCGCTCGGTTCTTAGCGTCTCGACGCCGAGAGAATCGTCCCCGGCGCTCTTTCACCGTGGCGTTTCCTTTATATCCGGCCTCGCACGCGAGCGTATATACATATTATACATTTTTCACGGTGAATACGAGGCTCGAAGTCGACACACGATGAAAAGGTAAGGGGACGAAGGGGGGGGAGACGAACCGATTTTCCCCGGGATTGTGACAGCGGTTACATAACAATGAGGAGGCGTCGCTCGCGTACACGCTCCGAGGCACTCGCAACCTTCCAAACACCCTCCCCCCCCCCCCCCCCCTATGCACCCAAGCCGGCTTTCTGGAAAGATAGCGACGTCGCGGTCGATAGAAATGAATTTTACGGTTCACCGTGCGTCGCATCTGGCGGTCGCTGATGGTAAAATTATTCCCTCTTCCGGTGTTCCTCTTGCTTTCGCGTGAGTAACAGCCTCCGTAATCTCCACTCTGTCACGTCCGCCGAGTACTCGGAAAATTGAAGAAAGAAAAATGTTGATCGTCAACCAGCCAGTTCTCGCGTTGTTCTTACCCAGTTGTTCATCTCGACTTCGTGTTTCCGCAACGAATCGCCTCTTATTCCAGTGGTTGTTTCGTTTATCCTGCTGTTAGGTGGTCCCATAAGTTGTAGAGATTCACAGACTTAACCGAGGCTGTGTAACGTTTAACGCGTTGACTGCTATAATGCAAAGGACTTTAATTCTAATTATTAAGGATTTTGTCGCTTAATTTTCAAATTTCACTGATACATCATCGAGACCGTTCAGATGCAAAAGTTTGTCCGGGGGAGCGCAATTTTCGCGCGAAGAGTATTCGTCGGCTGTAACCGGCGAACTAATTTCATAAACTTGAAGTTTTCCGGTCGATGTAACAGTGTGTGTCCGCAGAATGGTCGTTCTTTGGTGCCGACACAGTAATATATACCTTTCGCGAGAACGAACCAGTAGTTCGTTGTACGACGTAATATCGTCGGGGAAACTATTTCAATAACAGGGTGTTTCATCCCCCCCCCCCCCCCCTCCGAGGAAATGGTAGAAATGCCCTCGATCGTTCTCCTCCTCCTCGATATTATGGATATTTTTCAGCAACTTCGATGAGAAACAAAGATACGGACAGTGATCGGTGTGCATAAAAGTAATTTTGATTTATTGCCCCGCGGAGAGATAAAGGGCAAATTGAAACGAAGCCTTCGATACTGTTGTTTGCGCCCGTTTTATTGCCTATGGATGTAAAATCCATGAAGAAGATCCCCTTCCTGTATCTCGAATGTCGTGCATCCTTGAATTTGCCAATAAATGCGAATGACGGGTCTGGAACTTCGATACGACTTGATTCTGTTCGAATTCTAATAAATTCTGATGAAATTCAGCTACAAAGCAAATCATTATTACATTTTTTCACTTTGCCGCTATATTAACTCTTGATTTGCCGAAATTTTGTTAGTTTATTGTTATGTTAGACTGAAAAAGTCCTGGGATTTGACAAACACAGAAATTCAATTGTTAAAATAATTGTAATTTTAGAATGTAATACAATACACTACGAATACTTCTGAAGAGATAATTTTAGTGAACATCCTCGTTCACGGTTGACCACGTTCGCGATTTATAAAGAGATCAGTTTCCTTTTTAATTATCCATTTTTCTCTTCTTTTTTCTCATTCGAACGATTATTTTTACCGAAGAAGAAGGAGTTTCAGGGTGAAACTGACGCGATCCAGCTGACTATAATTACTCGATAGAAAACGATGATCCTTTACGCACGATTTCACGCTAATGCTTTTCAGAGGATGCTGTTTTAACTTTAGTCGTTGGCTATTGATTACTTACGTCGAGCCGCTCGATAATGAATTTCACGGTTCTGAGAGATAAGCAAGTTTTCTTTTATTAAACCATTGATTTCAGGAGCCATTTGCGTCATTTAGTCTACGAGAAGATTTGCACTCGAACGGTGCCCCCGGGCCGCCATATGCAATTAACCAGAATATTTTTAAATGTGAAATTTAACTCTTATTTAAATAGATCATAAGGCTTTTAAGTTTTTAAAGTTTTATTGGAAAAGAAATCTGGACTTGATTAATTATCCCATAATCAGAGTTTCAACACGCGTAACTAGTTACAGAGCCACTTGAATAGCACCCAACGGGTGTATAATTACCGGAAGATTAAAATAATAGACAGTAAAGTTGAAACTATTTCGTAGAGAAAGTACGCGTTACATATTCTTCAGGAATCGCCGACGACGATGAAGATTTTAAGCCTCGCGATTAACGAGCAAGATTCGAGTTTCAGCCTCTCCGTGACAGTAAAAGAGCTTCGTGGGCAGAGGGTTGACTCCTGTTTACTCGCGCGGTATCGCGCCCGATACTTTCTCGCTGTCACGTAATTTATCTCGCCGTTGTCGCGGCGATTCATTGACATGCAAAACGGGAACTCCATCTGCTTTCTTTATCCCGGACCGACCTAGAGTTACGCGAGTTATTCGAAACCGGTTACCACGTAACGTGTGGTCGCGCTTCTTGTGTCGCATTCCACGATCCGCGTGCACCCCGCGACCTTCCGCGCGCCGCCAACTTGTCGATTTCCGTTTGATTAACGAACCGTCCGGCTCGCGAGTTTTCGAGGATCGTTCAAAAGGAAAAGTTGAAAGGGGAGGGTAATCTCGATCGCAGAAACTGAGTTATGAAACTTCGAACTCGCGTCGAGACTTTATCCGACCGATGGCCTCGTAACTGAATAAATATCGGTTGAATAGATTTTATATTTCAAGATGGACCAAACGGTTTATCTACACTGAGTTTTGGACTAGATTCTCCGGGCTCAGTCGCGGTATCTTAATTCTCGAAGACGACTCGTGTTCGAATTATCCAGAGAGACGGTGTTCTGGTTTCGTCTTATACGTGAAAGCAACCAGGTCCGCGGAATTCGAGGGTGACGAGGCTGTCATCCGAAGAATTTCTTTGCGGTTGTCCTTGCGGCGAGGCTTGAACGACGATAGAAAACCAGGGCATGTCGGTGGAGCATGGTATTTAGAGAAGACCGTCGTCTGGTTCTCGGGAGAAAACCTTGCCCCGACCCGGACAAGGAAATGTGGATAAATTAAAAATCAAAAGCGTTTCGATGAAACGAGCAACGTCGTTCTAATTGCGCTGCAACAAAGGCTCCTTTGCCGGGTAAAAGTTCTTCCGACGCATATTCTTGGGGATTAACCTTTCGCCTGCTCGTAAGATCTTTCCTCTTGTTTCTGTTGCTTTGTTACATACGTAATAATTTCTTAATTAAATTACTTGAATCTTTTCTTAAATTATTTCATAAAATAAAACTATGAAAAATTGTAGAACAAAAGCATTTATTTTAGCACCACGAAATCTCGAAGTTATTGTTGTATTTTGACATTTGTCGAGATAAGTGTCTCGTGAAATGTTATCCCGTTCTTTATTGGCGAAGAAAATTAAACGATAGTTATAGCAAGAATCTTTTTTGGCACTCGTTTGGACAACAGGGATCGCTGAACGCTTTTTGGCAGGGTTCGAAGGAGATATAGACATCTTTCCCGATCCGTCTTTGTCTTTCATCTCTATTAAATTATTCAATTTATCTTTGTTCCTCGGACATTTAGCTGATACTCGAAGTTTAGGAATCATACATTTTTTATGACTTTATCTTGGCACAGGAAGCGTTAAAAAATTTCGCCAGTGCACCATAGGGAGCTTTATTGTTTCTAAAGCACTTCCCCATAAATACTAATCCACTTTTACGACATTTTCTACGACACAGTTTATCCGGAAACACTTAAAGCACCTCGATCCATGGGAAACGTCTCCGTGCTAAAGTCTCCAACAGTCTCCAATTCGAAGATGATAATTTAATTCTTCTTTTAACCGAAGGAGAAAGGATCGATCGTAGCTCCCCGGGGAACTGGCCACTTCGTTTCAGCAAAACTTCATCGAAACGAAGGAACGAGTTGGTTCGTTAATAGTCGCGAAAAAAAAAGAAGAGTGACTCGATTAATTTATTCCATTACGTTAATTGCGCGAGCGCCACTTACGATCGCGAGTTCGTCGAAACGACGATATCTTATCGGATGGTGAGAGCACTTTTATTATTCCACGCTAATGTTCGCCCTTCGGTCTTTTTTTTTCCACCCCCTGCTTTAAAAATTACATTGACCATGCTTTGTGTCGGGATTACGAGTCCACTTGTAACGATAAAGGGATTAAAATTTCCTCGGGAAACGGTCGTAACCGGGACGGAGAAAAGAAATTTAATTTTCAACAACGGGTTTATTAAATACGCGGCTAAACGTCTGAGCCTGTAAACCCTACTCGAGGCGTAATTAAAAAATGACGGCAAGATAGTTATGGATATTTGTGCTCGTTCGGGAAACTTTTAAAGGATAATAATGAAGATTGATTAAATTCAAACCTGAGATTTGTTAATCTATTACAGATATTTCTTAATGGTTCGAGATAAAATAAGACAAAGTTGCACGGCATCACACGTCCCACGAAAGACGGAGCACTTTTCCTTTCTTTCGGAGTTTCATCGCGGCAACTCCCGCATTTGTTAACGCGGCAAAGTAGGATGAATTTACACGGTAATAAGGAAAGCAATCTTTTCATTACTTCGTCCGTTGTTCCCATCCCTCTTAGCTGCCATTAATTTCCTGCCATTATCACGGCCGGGCAACGTCTTATCCAGTCGGTTGGCCCACGATTTGACCGGCGCGTATCGTAAGCCTGGTTATTGTTCGATCCCGCGATAACCACTCTTAGTTTGCTTTGATAAATGACTTTTGCAGATAAGATTTTGATCGATTCGATTCATCAAAAGTTTTAAACATCTACGATAAATGCGTTAATAAAATACAAATTTTTACAATATTCCATTTATGTAATATTTTCAAATAACATTTTGCAAAAAAGGGTATTGTAGAATGAATTAAAAAGATTTTGTAATTGTTTACTTAAATTTTAAACAAATATTCTTTTATTAATTAATAAAAATATCCACTTATGTCTAAAATAAGAAAACACCATCGTCGGTGAAATTGTCTCGACGGATGGGTGCGAGTGGGTGCTCTCTTCTGGGAGAGCACCCGTTCGCCGTGAGGTTCGAAAAGATGGGTGTACAAAAATTCCGTGCTCGTCTTCCTTCACGTTATCTCTCTCTCTCTTTCTCTCATTACATTCTAACTGTTCGGTGTTTGTACCCTTGTATCTCGCCATCCACTTTATTCTTTAATGGTTAAGTGGGTTCGATTCGAGGGTAAAATCAAAGTGACATTCTCTCCACATGAGTTATATTCGTATATTCGATAGAGTATCCTCTTACTAAGGGTGTCATACAATCATTTTTTGATTTTTCTAACATTAATAAAGTATGTACACCTTTCCCATCTTTTTGTTGATTCGTAATAATTAATAGTTAATTTAATTCTTTTGCTATCATCATCTTAGATTGTTCAGCTCGATATAAATTCGTTCATGGAATTTTATTCTCACCCTTGCAGTCTTGCAATTGTTATTTGAAAATTTCTTCGGGGCGAAACGGTTGGGGTTAGATGCATGAAACTGCAAAGTTCATAGATAAAGTGTCAAAACGCGTTATAAATAACCGTGGATGCGACACGTTGCAAACGGGAATGCGGCCAAAACGATCGTCGAAGAAAGGGGAAGCTGGTAAACGATTTTTTTTCTCCCCTGGTAGTCGTCGGCTTCTTATTCGGTCTCGCGGTTTACTTGTCGCGGGTGGATCGCATTTAGGAAGCCGTGGGAGCATTAGCGAGCGTAAAAGCAACACCAACCGCTGTTACACGGCCGCGGTTCGCGCCGATGCACCGTCACTTCGCCTTAATTAGTCGCGTCTCCTCCCCCCATCGTCGTTTAATTGTGAATTGTCTGGTAATTCGAGGACACACCCGTTCCTTATCGCAATTAATAATATCGTTAAGCAGGCGCCAGCGGTTTCTCGGAATCGTTCGCAACAACGCCGAAATAATTATAGATCCCGTGCACCGAGACCGGCTCTCGTTGCACGTCCGGACGTATCGAAACGAGCTTCTGCTTAGGTATACTTAGTCGAAGCTTAGTCGATTCTTTTCAGCTTGAGGATTGACCTTAATTCACGGCGATCGATGGATCGGCTCAGAGGACGGTTTATACCTGGCTTAACGTTCCCAACCTCCGCGTACCGTCGCCGATAAGCGGAAGTATAATACTTTGACCATTGAACTGAAGCGTAACGCAGCCTTTAGGTAACACGTCCGTACTTTATTCTAGCATCAAGATTACAACGGGGAGGGATTATACGGGGTGTCTGATGAACTATTCAACAAACTTCAGCGTTCAATTCAAAGGGACGCATCTTTATTAAGAATAGTATTGGAATAAATATTTAGCAGTATCTGATTGTGTATTTATTGTATAGACAGTCAAAGTACTAAAACATCATGATGTTATTCAAATTCTGATAAAGGTTCAATGGCTACTCATAATCATTCAGATTTTAAGATCTTTCGACGAGGTTCGATGCCAACTTGAACACCCAGTACACGTATTTGTAGCGTAGCAGTATTTAAAACAGTTGTTCCTCGTTGGTCGTTCACGTTGGCGAGGGACACGCTGGAGAAGAGGCTCCACTGGATTTGTGCCAATAAATGCATTTCTTGGCCCGTAGTTTCCGCTACTTTTCGTCGCGGGCGTGCACGGTTTCGGGCCGCGATCGAGCGTGAAGGATGAGAACACCGGTTAGCAAACCGTACAACGTAATACCCGTTTCCGTTCTATTTTCGGCGAGCTTCCGAATTCAATTAAAATTTCACCGCGGTGTATCTTTTCATCGTGCGTAAACGCGGCGGCGCGGAACGGCGATCCGCGAAACACCGAGCCCTGCCTTTTGCCCGGTCTTTGTTTCCCTCCGCGGGTCGGGTTCACGATTTGGGGCGAACCCGGTAAAAAGAAAGACACGGGCCGAGAATGGGCACGAGAGTGTTTCTCATATTTCAGTCGTTCGTTGTGACAGCGGCTAGACGGGGCTGAAACATCGGTAGATCCGCGAGTCGGTTTAAATTAGAGAGTCTAGACGCCACGGAAATACCACGTGGTCCACGTCACACTTTCCACCGCGACTTCTTCCGATTCGAATATTCCCGCCATCCCGAATCACGGACCCGTTTCAGAATTTCCCTATTCCTGAAAATACAGTGTCTCTTAATTAGAAACTAAAGGGTTAATTTCCAGGACCGCTCGAAAATCGAACCTTGTTCCTCTGATTGTCCGCTGGAACTTTTAATTACCCCTTCGGAACCCATTCACCAGCGGGCTAAACGAGACCGTAATCAAATTCGCGGCTCGATTCCGCCGAAACCGTGTAATTAAAATGTAAATTGATTACGAACAATTTTACGCGGTGCCTGGAAGATATTGGCTTTCAAGACGGGGACTGGACGCGTCGATTAAACGCGACCACTTTATAAGCGCGCACACGCGCGCCAGAAAAACCCACAGAGCGTAGGATTACAAAGCACACAATGAGTTATGGTTTTCCTAAAGATTTCTGCTTTGTGCCTCGCGTGTCTGTGGTCTGCAATTATCATAACCGCTTCGTTCGATGTCGATCACGAGCGCGATTCGTGGTCGACATTTTTGGAGTGCAGTACGCGACACGAAGTATGCGCGATCTATAATTTACCGCGATTAAAAGACACAAAAGAGAGAAGCGCACGAGACTGATAAGCTTTAAAAATATTTATTGTACAACACGTCCGGCGGTTATCAAGTATGCGTAATGCGATCGTCGTTTCTTCCAGCTTTGCGAACACTGGGTCGACACAGTTTTCAATTAGCGTATTAAACTTTGATTAATAGTCGTGGTGGATTAACCGCGACCCACTTACGAGCAAACAATACAATTTTCACATTGTTGCTTCTATAAATCTTTGTTTCTGTAGCGAATATTTTTAGATATCAAATTTTTTTTTAATGAACAAAAAACAATTCGTTAAAACATTAAAGGGAACAGACAATGTTATAAATTTTAAAATATATTCATGTAATGTTAATTTTAAAGCAAAAGATATGTGTAGCGTTATAAACCAGAACAACACAGCTCATTTATTTCACATTCTCTGGTAGCACAAAGCAAAAAAAAAAATTGCTGATCACAGGAGTTAAGCAATTTCATTTCACTCACATTTTACACTCGCAGCCAGGAAGCTAATAAAATACATTAGACGGAATATTTATTCCCTTCTAACGAAGGAACAATTTATTTCAGCTTGTACCATTCGTACATCCACGAGCCCCGCTCCTGTTGCACGCAGGGACGGATCTATAAAGGGGGCAAAATATATTTTCTTTATTATACAAATCAACACCATTAAATTTTATTAAATACATAATTCATTTTATTAAAATATCCAAATACATATAAAAATATAATTTCTCATTTCATTCTGTTCGAAGAGTACATATCAAAAACTAATATTTAAATATTAAAATATAGCAAATTGATAAAAAAATATTTGATTTTAATAAAAATTCGCTGTGACAGCAATTCGAATTCTAATGCAAATACAGAATGTTCGTTGCCATACGGTGTATAATTATTTTGGAAGAATTTCGTAAGATTAGATTCGCCCCTGGACTCGGGCAACCAGTTCAGGGGCCCCTGGTAAATTCATTAATGAAAAATTACGAGGAAGACGGGTGTGTGCAGCGTGTAGCTTCACTTTCCCCCCGGTTTGGTTTCGGAGCGCAACGTTTTGTGTCTCTCGCGGCACGCTGGTGCGCGACGGCGTCGTTTGGCGTCGCTGCGGTCGCATGGCCGCCCTCAGTGTTCGCGAGCCTCGCTCGGTGCGTGTTTCGTGGCGCGGTGATCGTCGTCCGTCGTTGTTGTTCGTTTCGTCTCGGGCTCCGTTTTGTTTTTACATGTTACACCCGTACAGAGGTAATTAAATTCCGTCGCGAATCCGTCCCAGCCCCGCGCGCCGCGCACGATCCCGGTAAACTCGCGTACTCGTCCGCGTTCGTCAAAACACGGATCGTATCGGCTCGTCTTCGACCGAGAGAAACATTCGACACGAAGACGTCCTCGCGTTAGTGTCTGCTCGTGTGCGCGGAGAGACCCCGATGAGCGTGTGTGTCAATTTTCGTGTGCGTGCTTTTCACGTCGACGTCGACGTCGTCGGCGTCGGTCGTACTCCTCTTCTTCTTCTGTCGTGGCTCTAAGTTTGTGAACGCGGTGCATCTTTAAAGGTTGTGCTCCCACTGGTTTCGCCGTCTCTCTCTCTCTCGCACGCAAGGCGTACATATCGATGCTGTGTGTACTATGTGCTTCTGTGTTTATAATCGTTGCGTCCTTTCTCTGTCCGTCTCGCTCTCCTCTCACCTGCAGCTACGAGGCATACACAGGTGCCCCGTGAAAAAAGGAGTGGCGACGCCTGCCGCCGTTCAATCGTCACCGCTGTGATATTTAAAAATATAAAATAAAGAAACCGTCGAGGAATCCTCGAGGTGTACGAATCCTGCCGGAAAGCAGCCATCCACACTGCCCGAGGGGTAAAATCGAAGTACGTGGTCGTCGTACGTTTCCCTGGTGCCACGTTTCTGTCCCTTTTAAGCGCCCACGAAATGCTTCCTCCACCGGCTGCTTGGCCACCATGCTTGCGCCGTCACGTTACACGTCGTTTCACGAACAGTCGAACCCTCCCGATATTGCTCTTTAACTCGGCTTAGGTATAGACGGCTGTTCCCCGTTGTTTGGCAGTCGTCGGTTCGCACGGCCGGATGCTCGAGGTTGCTCGCGCGCGTAGCGACCGTACCGTCTTCGCGAGGTTTTAGTACGATTTACATAACGCGAAGGAATAATCGTCGCGAGTTATATATCTTTTTACGTTCTCTTATTGCGCGAGTGCTCTCGACCTTCGACGCGAGTCGGAGCACGGGTCAGGTTGGGTGCGGGGTCGTTTTCGTCGGCGTCGCGCTTCCGTTTACGGGTATTTCCGAGCCTCGTGACCGAGAAGGTGTCACGGTTTTCCATTTGCTCGCACGCTCGGTTATAGCGATTTCTCGAATGACGTGTCGCGTACCACGGCTTCGTAGCTTCGATTAAGTAGATCCCCTGAATTAAGAGGGGCGGGAGGAGGTCGGTGGACCGTGACGAGACATTTCGTGGGACGGGGACATAATCGTTGCCGGCTCGTTCCGAACGGCACAATGCACGCCATTCATGACGACCGACCAATGCCATCGACAGAGTTAACTTTGCTCTGTTCCTATTGCGCAGGACGATTCGTCGAGCGTCGACCGACCACACTCTCGTGGATGTCACGAGAAAAACGCGCGCAAGGGTCACGCTCGTTTCCGTCGTAAATAAAGATCGTACGAAGCCGGCGATCGGAAGGGAGACATCCAGCCAGGATTAGCAGTCATCTCTCTTAGTGCCATAAGAAGAAACCCATAGCGAGAGAAGGCTCTCGAGGTTTCGAAGGACTCCTCGGTCCAGGAGGACAAATTTTTGCCAAAGCTGTAACGACAATCCTGCCATCTTGTATCTTTTGTACCTAGTATACAAAGCGATAATCCGTATTCGAGTAATCAGCCGCTAAAACGGTAGCCGCTGTCTCAGAAGCGCACAGAAGAGGCACATCGGATTTCCTCGTGAACGCAGTAAACGCCGAGAGCCGTGGAGCTGCCTCGAAGTAACAAGCGACGCGAGCCGACCTCTCGACCGGGCACTCGTCACGATGCACCGACTGGCCAGCGACAACCGGTAGCTTCTCTGCCGGGCCTGGTCGCGATCCTCAGCCCCTGGAGGAGGAAGAAGCGCGGCCGTTTCAAGGATAGCCCGTCGACGATGTCGATACGCGTCAGCGGCGTCTACTTGGTGCCCAATCCGGCCCCGAACGAGGCGGGCAACGAGAAGACCGGCAACATCTCGGTGGAGAACAATCTCCATCAGCAACACCATCATCATCACGCGACGAAAACCGTCACGATCGTCGCCGGACCGCAGCGAAGCAACAGTCTGGATTATCTGAACTTCGAGGAGAAACGGCAGATCATCGCGTCCTCGTTGTCGTTGAGCGACTTCTTCGCACATGGTCCGGCAGCGGCCGCAGCTGCCGCCAAGGAAGTCGCGGCTAACACCGTCATCGGTGAGTCTTTTTGCCCGTTCCGTGTTTTCAGGTTGCGCGTTACCTGTCGACCTACATTCGGTGTTTCGTAGGAATTACTTAGCGATAAGCCTCGCGTTGCGCCTTGGCGCTCGTTTTATCTTTGGAATGCCTGCTCGTGTCTCGTTGCACGATGAAATATCGTGTTAGGGAATCGCGGGGGAGGTCTCACCATTCGTTAAGTAAAATAATTACCTCCAAGTAATATGGAAAATTAAGAAAATTCGATAAAACGCTCAGGTTTGGCAAATCGCGTCGACCACGCGTTTTCATTCAACCGCCCGGTCGAGTACTCGAAACCTACAAATTCTTGGAGCCGGCTTTCCTCAACGCTGGATATTTCTGGCGGCGGGTATACCTTGCCAGAAATACTTGTGCGAGATCCAAGATAGGTGTTTGCAAACCAAGTGCATTGTTATCAGTCCCGCCCGATCGGTTATTGACCGAGTATCCGACCTTTCCGATGCACAAAACCTTGTCGCACTCTAATCTCGAAGAAAAAAATCGAAGGACTCCCTTGGGAGTCGTAGTTTCGACCACCGTGACGATAATCGATACCAATTGGTTCGCATTATCGTGGCGTATCGCGAGCGTTTTTGCCGAGGTGGCTCGCGTCGAGCGAAAGATGACTCGGCCGGCAGGAAAAGGTGCTTGGAGGCGCGACGAGGACGGAGGTTCCCGTTTCTTGGCGGGAAAGGGAACGCGACGAGAGAAGAGAATCAACCTGGTTCGATCCGCGAGTCAAGGAACTCGTCGAGCGCCGGGGTTCCACGGCTTGTAAACAAACCCCGCGTGCGCTCCTTCCTGCACGTGCTTTTTTTCAACGATTGTTTTTCCTCGTCCTGCCGCTTCCGTGTACTTCCTGCGGGCACGCTATCTGGCCGGGGTCGTCGGTCGTTGCGCGAAGCCAGGGACAAAGGGAGGCGGGGACAACCGCGAGAAAAACGTCCGACGAAGGTGGAAGGGAACGAGCCACAGTTCTTACTCCCTTCTTCCCTTTTTTTTTTAACGGGATCGTTCGCGCGAAGGGAGCTTTGTTATTGTGTTCCCACGAAAAGTCTGCGCCATTGTCGCGTCTCGAGCTTTCTTTTTGTCCCTCACCCGCACCCTCTGATAGATCGTTAGACCACCCTCCTCTCTGATCGCTACTTAGCCGGTTAATCTTTTGTACGGATACATCTGGGGCGAATTTTCACTCCGCGATACACCAGAGTGGCGCCATGCGAGCGTCTGACGCTAATAGCCATATTTTTTGTAGGAGGTCGACTGAAATGGACCTTTAAATTAGACCGAATGAACGTTCTATATTTTAGCCTGGGTGATCTTGTTTTTAATAAAATGATTAGATCTGGTTTCGAATCGTAGTTCCCTCCCTCCTCTGCAATTGGACTGAAATAACTCGAGTTAGCTTTGTTATTGGATCATGCAAGGTTAAGGACATAGACATGGTATTAACTGTCTGTCATCAGCAGTAATCTATAAAGCGGTCATCTGTAAAAATTTCTTATTGAATTGCCTTATTCGATTAGAAATTTTAATAAATACTTTTAATAGAAGGTCGTGAATTTGTTTGTGAAACTGATAAGATAAGAGATTGATCGTTTTTTTAATCTTTGGCGCCGATCGCTTTCCATTGTCAGGATTTGAAAGAATCGCGATCCCGAACGGAGCCAGAACCGAGGGGGTAATTCCCCGCCTCATTATGCCGAGCTTTCTAAGCCCAAAGGAATATCGATGAGAAATCTCGTTACCCGCCGTCCGTCGCCCCCCCGTGCATACATACTTTTCATGTGCTATTTGGTCATGCAACACGTGTTGCTTGGAAAGTATGCTCGAGGCACGTATGTCTACGTGTTTCGCGGTGCGTTGTTGCAGGGACGCGTAAATCTAGCCAGTTTACTGCACGTGTATCGCGGACGGGATGCAGTTGCTGATAATTCACATGCGGAACGCTCGGATTTTAATGTGTCTTTCAGTATCCTCGGCCACTGTAATCGTACGCGATTCAAATTTTCATCGTCCCGCCACGGAGAAATTGAATTGAATTTTTCAACGCGTTTAACGAAACGCGGCTCGACTCACCCGTTTCCGGGATCGAAAGCCATTCGATGCTGAATATTATGGGAAGGTGTTTAACAATTGTACAAAGCACTACCGTTATCTCTTTCTCGTAGAAAATTCCATTCATATTCAGATTCTTAAGAGTGTCTGACCGGAATTTTTAATTTACCGGACCGCAATATTACTTTGATGAAATCAAATTATTATTTTAACACTAAACTATACCTATTCTTACTATAAGGGGTCAAATGACCACTCATGGTACATAAAGTATGCAAAGAATCTTTCTCTTAAAAAATAAGCTAAATTGAATAATCAGATAACAATGAATGTACGTTCAGTATTAAACAGCAAATCCAAGAATCGTCCATAATTCCGTAAAATACTCGTCGAAGCGTATTCCTCGACGATCGATAGATTTAATCGCAGTTGAGCCTCGAAATTCATCGAGGAGCCACAATACGGCCTGCATAATACCTTAATTGAAAGATATCAATGTCCATCGGTCGCGATGATGTACACACCACCGTCATCGAAAACCGGAAACGTACACGTATCTGGCCCGCGTGTTTACGCGTTTATTAGGCCACATAATCAGCGGCCAATGATCCACCAGTCTCCCGAACCGAGTATTTCGGTAATCAACCGCAGGGCGTTTGCGGTATTAACGGATCCCTTTTCTTTCCACGGTAAAAGTCGCGCAATTTGCAAGGTGAAACGCGGAGCCGGAGAACTGCGTCGCCGTTTAATCATTTACGCTCGTTGCGGCCGATGATCAATCATTCCCGAGCGGCCGATACGCGCTTAACGACTCCGGCAATTGCGCGACGGAAGTGCACGGAAAATCGGCTACCTTAGCCTTTCGTTACACCGTTTATTTGCACCTCGGAACGCGGACCAGGATCCACCCGGATCGTCGTCGTCGATGCTTGACTCTCTTCCAAGTTTTTATTTCTGTTACGAAAGATCCTGAATATTTGACGCAACCGGCGATCGAATGATATAATAAACGCCTCGACGAGTATTCTAGAATTTTTGCAGACTTTTTCCCCGGTTTAAAATAGCAAAATAAATCGAGAAAGGGGCGGTTTGTTCGGGAAGATTTAATACGGCAGGTGATATCCGAGCCAATAAATATTCCTAGAATCGTCGTCATTGAATTTTCATTTCCGCTTCTAGAACGGCCAATTGATCTCTACAGAGAATTCCGATTCACGGGCTCGTGTTAATCGAGGAATTCTGTTTTTCTGACTCATGTATGCGTTTCAAATTTTTCACTGCTTTTCTAAGTAGCCGAGAACAGCTGGTAATCATATTTGCATTCCGATGATTGATTCGCGACGCGAATGATGACGCCCGGAACGGTTTTGGCGAAACATTTAACCGCGACTATTTTTATCTATCTTGTACGCTTCGATGCCGTCATCGGTATTAAGATTCTGCACAATGCTTCTAATCGCAAGATACACTGCGTACTATTTATGTTTTCATTAATATATTTTCTTTCTGTCGTGATCGTTGGCATTAAAAATTCCATATTCAAATTTAATCATTAGGTTTAATTTGAAATCATAATGCTTCGAATGGTTAAATTATTTCTTTCACTTTTGTCTCTGAATCTAATATTCTCTCTTCCACCTTTTAATTTTCCCTAATTCGTGCTCTTTCTTCATCAAAATTCTCGCAATTGTTGTTCTCTTATTGCATCTTATTGCGCTGCAAAATTACTCGCAAGAACTAACGTTTCTACCGTGCCCGTTTCTCTCGGTCGTGCTCTAAACGATGACGTAGTCCTTGACGCGACGTGTCTGGCGGTTAGGTCAGATCCGTGGTGGCATAATTGTGCAACATTTAATAGCAAAGCATAGGAAACGATAAAATGCCAGCCGGGCAGAAGGAGTAATGGGTGCAGAATGCAGATGCAGCCGTGGCAACAGCGCGCGGAAATCATTCATTGAGCAGAGAGCTGGTCGACTGCCGCTGTTGGCCAGCCTGGATAACACCGTACGAACCTTTGCTCGAGGGTTCCTGGGTCATTGTGGGTCGGCAGGGAGGGAGGGTGTAATTCCATGTCTGCAATACGTCTTTCGATCTTCCAACTGGTTAACAGCTCGCGTTGGATTCATGAATCTTCCATACGTTCCACTTCCAGCTAATTAATCCTTTATTTTCGCCTACCAGTTTGAACAAAAATTAAAATTATGATTCCATTTAGAATCGCATGGCTAATAATAAATTTTCAATTCGATATTTAAAATTTTGTCGAAATTTTATTGAGTTAACAAATGGGATATGTACTTTTCGGTTCGACAAAGGCGCCGATTGAAAAGAGCGGCTACGTTTGCGCAGGATCGCGAGCGTTTTGAGACGGATGTTTAGAGTAACTTCAAGGATGATTTAACGACGAGCATTAATCAGTCTAAGCTCCGATGTATCATGGACGATGCATTAAATGATACAGAACCCGTGTTCCCGTGCTTCGTACGTTAACCATGATGTATTATTCGCGAGCCAGGGCTGGGCCACCTCTTGGTCCGGATTGTCTGCACGATCTATATTTCTCCTTAGTTCACCGAGCTCTTGGTGATTGTTCATTGTGTGCTAAGAGAAAGCCGGCCAACAAAAAAGGATCGTTTGCGAATAAATGAGATGTACATAAAAATGCGTGTTGCATCCAAATGGTCATCCAGTTCGTGGTAATTGAATTGATCGAGTGTGAAATTTCATTCGTAATCGTTCCATCAAAAGTTATTACGGATTCGATCGTTTAACTTTCAGTTTGAATTGTTATTTTATCAGTTTAATTTAAACCTTTTCTCTTATTAACACTTTGATTGCCAAGTTGCAGCTACTACAAATTCCATTTGGTAGTAATTTTATTTCTGACAAATTTTATATTCTATTTCCACAATATTTTATTTAATCTATAATTTTCAAGCAAATAAAGAAATTCAAGTATTATGGGTGACGATGGTCTTCTCTTTTTTTTTATTTATTTAAACCTTGAGTTTGTTACCATATTCTTACAGCAATCAATGTTATAAATTTTCGTTAATGACTGAAATTATATTAGTAATTTAAAAGAAGTTATTAATTAATAAACTGCTTGATGAACGACGAAACCTTTAAAGAATCGTGCCGTTCGTACAACCACTTTGAGCCAATATTTTTGAGCAGCCATGTAGAAAAGCAGGTCATCGAAATTACAAAGGTGCGCTTTCACAGAGATTACCGTAAAGGGTACGGGGTGTACCTTTGGTGAGCTGTTTAACCAGCTACCGGCCTCATAAATCCACCGAATTGATCCCAAACTTCCCTGCTCTATCTTTCGCGTGGCTCGCCCTTGAACTTGATACCACCTATACCTACCTGAGCATTCGATTGTTGTGCCCGTTTTGCTCGAAACCGTGGCAGGTAAAACGTCACGCTCCATAATCGGTTTTGACGTCAGACCTTCGCGTACACGCGAAGCCCGAGGTATCTTTAATGAGCCTAACCAGCCAGGATATTATTTAAATCGAACGTTTACCGATATTTTCTAACACACCGGTATCGACGCTCCGCGTGTAACCTGTATTTTACGTAACTGTTTGTTTAATGACCCTGCCCGTTCGTAATTTCGTTCCAGATAAGCCTCTTCCGTTCTGGATAACTGGTTTATATGTCATGATCAATGATCTTCGATTGATAACCGATTTCTCTTCTATCAAACTGGGCCTTGAGCCTGCTTTTTTGTTCTTCGATAGTTTCTCTGGGGATTAAGAACGCTCCAATTTAGATTTTTTAAATTTTCATATCGTACGTGGAAGTATATTTATGATCTATCAAACAATTATGAAATTTCAGTTTGTGTCAAGATTGATTTTTGTTATTATTGGTAACTGGTTCGTGTCGCGATGAATATTTAATATTTTTATTAATATCACGGAGATACGTGAATTTAATATTATTTTATGACGTGATGTCTTCGCTGTTTAATAATTTCATTAAAATACGTGAAAATACTGTACGGTTTTTTCTTAATATAACAGACTAAATTTGCATTTACATCAATTTCTCCTATCCTGAATAATTTAACTTCTACCTCGTCCGCCAATCGATGCACTCGATATCGTATAATAATAAATTTATGATACTTTCGACAGTGTTACGTTTGAACAAGTTATTCCGCTCTCGCGGACCGTAATTTTTCTTCATTCACCCCGTGAAATAGCGGGAAACCGAAGAAATACGCTTTATCATATACCTCCTCGGCTCTGCTCGCAACATAATAAGAGACAGAAGGTAATAAACAAGCCGCGGTTTCATTCAAAGATCTACGGGCAGGAACAACGCGGCGCGGAGCTTTAAACGCAACATTAAGAGGCACTTGCTACGAAATGAAAGGGGCCAGAACTTTCTTTACCGAGCGGAATATAATTTCCCCGGAGAAAAGGTGAAAAGATCGCCAGGGATGGGTTAGACATTTTAATTTTCCAGCGGATCCGCGTACGCCTAATTATTTGCACCATAAGCTGGCCATTCAACGAGATTCGTTAACCCTCCGCGCGGTCGTGTAACTTTCGAACAAAGTATCAGGTTTCTATCGTGAATTCAACGTTTCCCTTTGAAATTAAAAATTTTGCAACATTGATCCGAAATTCGAGATTTAATCTGTGGTAATTCGAAATTTGAAATTACTTGGAGGAACACCGTCCAAGTCGCAGGAATTTGACGGAAAGGTGTGTACTTTCATTGTGTGCCACTTCCCAATAATACGTGGTAACGTTACGTGTACGCATTGTTCCCCGATTGTTCGTAACACTTTTGTCTGAGAAACGCTTCGTCACCGGTTCGTCGTGATCGGAGTCTAATTAAAAGGCTTTCGTAATCGGTGGATGTTGCGTAACAATTTAATCGAGCAGGATGAGTCGGTCGGTACACTGTGAGAATCTCGTGTCCTTTCCAAAATCGCATTCCGAAATGGACCTTTCGATCCTCCATTTTGAACCATAAATTTCGAACGAGGTGGCAATCATTATGCAATTAATTGCTGTTTATATGCACGTATCTCAATAATTTAGAAAACGAACACTAAATGGCTTCAAAAGTTTCCATAATTTCGTTTGATTCGATTTGGAATTATTTGTCGTCCAAGATTAGTTGCACCGAGAAATTTTAATTAAAATTCCGGAAGTCATTTACAATAATCGAAGAGTCAGGAAGTGTCTGTTATTAAAATCATATGCAGTGAGAGTAGAATCTTCTAAAAATTTCTTTTCTCGAATCATGCTCACAATAAATGAGCAATCGTCGTGAAAGTCGAGTTTCTTCGTTTCCACCACAAATGTTATCCATCATACCGCTTTTCTTCTGAAATAATAACGTTTCGAGATGTCAATAAGCTTCAGTGAAAGTCTTCTCTTGCTTTGAAAGTCTTACTTTATCCTTGGCTCGTTAAAACATCCCTCTGATAAAAAAATGTCAAAACTCTAGAATTAAAATTTAGGCAATCTTGAAAGAAGAGAAGAATTTCTGTCATTGTTTCGGTTGCTTCTAATCTTAACACGGAAACAATTAACCTGGTTACTTTCATATTGAAATCGGCTTGTGAGATTCGTGAACGCACACCAAAGCGTATCCTGTTCCCAGCATTTCGTGTTCCTCTTTCTTTGCTCGTGAAAGCCGGCTGTGGAAGCCGACGAAGATGGGCCGGAGCGTAGAAGCCCGGCGCTCATAGAAGATTCATCGTCTAATTTCGCGGTCTTGTGTGGCCAGGAAAGACGGTTTCTCAAGCTCGCACGAAGGAAAGAAGCACGACGCCCGGCCGTCTATTCGGGACCGAGGGAACGAGATCTACGAGATCGTGGCTTTTTCACGTAGCCCCGGGTCTCGTTTAGTCTGGCGAGTCGCTGGGACAAGGAAGATGAACGCGGCAGGAACCCCTTTTTTTACTTCCTTTTTCTACCTCGCGAAACTTTCTGCACCCAGGGGATATTTTCTCGTCAAAAAAAAAAAAGAATCGAGAGAAGAAGTCGACGCTCCTTCGTTTCTTCGGTGAAACTTGTACGATTCCGTGAGAGATCGACGCGGAAAACGGCAGGCGGGTAGAAGTTACGAGGGTCGCTGATCGCCGACTACCCCTTTTCCTGGATTCCTAAGTGTCGTTGAATATTTACGAGGCCGCTGCCTTTATCGACGAGTTTGTTGCCCGGCCCGGACGGTGTCCTCGTGAATTTTGCACGTGTGCATCTCCCGTCAGCTTCTGTTGGATCGTCCCATAAGTAACGCGGTTTCTAAGGTACCATTGTGCGGAAATAACTCGGACATGTCGAAGAGAATTCCTTTACGAACGGTTTCGTTTTTTGGTCAATTTGGGTTTTGAGTAAAATTAGGTGAATAGTTCATTCCAAGCTCGGTTGTTAATACTTAAATTAATTCCAAGCTAGGTTATTTAAAATAACAGCATAGACTTAAATTTCAAAGTTAATATCCCATCAGATCTTCCAAAATCGATGTTCCCAGATCCTGTAGCGTTCAAATTTCACAGACAACCAAAATACAAGTTTGCTGACGTTTCTCGAAAGTCAGAGGCTACCGGTTTCATTCATTTGGTCGATGCGACGAGTCAGTTAGAGCCCCCAGACTTCTGGCGAAGAATGCGTCTCGCAAGTTTGTTCAGTCTTGCGGGCGATCGATTAATCTTCGGTCCGGTACATCGACTAGCCACGTATTTCTCGGGGAATGTCAAGGCTGTTTCTCGTGTCGAGCATAAATTCGTGCGTGGAACGATGAGCGTACGATGCTTCTCTATTGTGGCGTCAACGGAGACACGTTCATAGGTGGACGAGATCATCAATCTCCTGGATCGCGAGAGCCACCGATTTATTCGCGATGCCAATCGTTCTCCTTTTTTTACCCTCTTTGATTCCTTCCCATTTATAAATCGTCCGAAAGGACGGCGGAATCTATTGAGAGCTTTGCGTTCCATTTTTCATACAATCGTGAACTTGGATTTTTAAATTCTCTACTTTTTTTTCATTCGATTCGAGCTTCCTGTGTTAAAATATTTTAGTGATATGCGGTAGTGGGTGTTTGATAAATGTTATATTAGAATTCTCGAAAGACGATATTCTGATTTATTTTTTTGTACAAATTTCCTGGAACCTTTCGACCGATTCTTAAATGCCACAAATAAATAATAGTCGCAGGAATCATGCTTTTGCGATGTTGTGACAGTGATATTATGTCCGAGCAGCTGTGTCATATATTTATAGCTTCCTCATAGCAGTTGCTATTAAACAAATGAATCTACATGTTACAGAGAGCAGTATCTAACTAAAATAGCATCTGTATGATCTGTCATTGCGATAACATCACATTTATTTTTTTACACAATTGTCATACAAATTTGGCCTGCATCGATTCTAAACTTTATTAAATTTAATTCAAATTCAATTTATCATTTCTTTTTGAAATGTGAATAATTCATCTCCATTAGAATCTAAACACAGCCGGCGGTGATAGCGCGGCGAACAAACCAATTACATAGAAACGCGTCATGTTATCGTTGAAATTCACCAGTTAACCAGGGGAGGGCCGAGTTAGCCCCCAAGTCGGTTCAAGTGGTGGTTAACATTCCGAAATAGCGTTTGAGTGGCCGGGAGCGCGGCGCGAAACACTCGGGCTCGCGAGATTCGCTCGTCTCGCGAGCGAAATAATTGCCCCCGGTGTATCCATTCGCAACAAACAATGCCAGCCACGCTGTAATTTGCAACCACGTAGTTTCAAATCTGCTCCCGGATGAATAATTCTAACTGCGTGACGCGGTCTTGAACGATCCGCGGCGATACCTCGATGCTTGACCCTCGGTATTCCCAGACGATCCTTACAATTTGCTTGGGATCAAAGAATTTAATAAAAAATTCAGTTCTTTGACGGCTCGCAGGTCTTGTTGAATTTTTCTTCTATAATTGAAAATTAGTCAATCTTTCTCCTTACAACACGACATTCCTGTATAAAATGAATAAACTATAGAAATATTCCCGATAAAAGATACCAAATACGCGACACCAGTCATCGTAAGATGGAGGATTTACCGAAGATTTCGTAGAATGGGTACCTGGCTCAGAAGTTGGCCGTCTGCGATCAATTTTCGAGACAACGCTGTTCTCTCGAGCTGACGGAAACGGACAAGCATTCGCGGGGGCGTCTGGCGGATCCGAGGGTGAACGCGATGATGCTCGCTGCTATTTTCGACGGTGTTCAATATCGATCATCGGCCCCTTCCCGCAACGGGGACAACTCGTTCGTAATTTTCCATGCACCCTTAGGCAGCGTATGCCATACGATGGCAAGCTGTCCGTGACAGGTGTCTTCGAACAAAGGAAGTGTCTCCCGTTGCTGGTTAATTGAATGTTCCTTGGATCAAACGACAGACTATGCTCCACCTAAAATTGTTGAATATTCGAAATTTCACAGCTCCAATTCCAATGAATACTGGTTTCACACAATACAGTTTCGAAAATTAAAATTAGAAAGGGTTGATATCTGAAGGGTCATGGTCAATTCTGTTTCCCACAAATTTAGTTTCATACAAAAATCAAAAATTCCGAAAGATATCCCAGGTGTTAAACGATCCCCTCGACTCAGAAAACGAGGCTTCGTCTATTCAGAGACATCGATCACGGGCTCTCCGTGTACGTGCTCAAGTCACCCCTTTTCCTGTTTCGGTTCAATAACCGGGTGGTATCAGAACTAAAATTAACTCCTCCCCGTCGACGACGTTCAGCCTCCTGACTACCGATGCTGCGTTCACCTGGACGCCCTCCCCGTCCCCGGAAACTCGCCCACGGATGCACAAAGAGGGTGAAAGGGGCCACGGAGCTTAACTTCCCCCGTACAAGCCCGGGGACCGTGTTAACAAATGTCGCTGGGAAGAGGTGGCTCGTTTCGTACAACTCGATAACAACTTTGCTTTGATCGCTCGCTCGTACACGCTTGATCGGGCTTGTTCTAGCTGTGCGTCGAACGAAACGGAATTTTCTCTTCGGAAAAATCAGGGAAATTTTCGCGAAAAGGCAAGAAGATAATGTCATGAATTCCTATCGAACCGCAAAACATTTCTTTTTATCTACAAATTCATTACTTTAATTCGATATTGAGCTACAAATCCAGTAACAGAATATTTCATTAAAAAAAGAAGGATTCCAAGTTATTTACGTGACAATGGCTAGTTTCTATTGGATTTGTTATTCGTGTACGCGAGGCGTTTCTTAGAAGCGTATCGTTCAATGATTCCTGGCGAGCTCTGTCTATTAAGTGGCTCGTTGATGATGTTAGTCATCGTTTGAACGACGCTGCACCGGCGTCGAGGAGCTTTTTCACGCGCCTAGGAATCATCGACGGACGAGCGTGTCGCAATTGCTTGGTAAGGTGTCTTCTTATTGGCGAGGCAAATAAATCCCCGGACGAACAGGTTCCAGACGACGCGACGAACAATTCATAAATTTATACGATTATTCGTAAGCAGACTGTTCGTCGGTCGCCGCTGTCAGTTCGAAAATTTATTCTGTTGATGCGAAACGCGCCTCGACGATTCTTTTCCAAAGAGGAATTAAACTCTGATGGGTTCTATCCACTTCTTGTTCGTTTACGGTTTACACAACGGGAGTTTCGATTTTTTTCTATTTGAAAGATTTAGGTATTTTATAAATTGATGATTGATTGTTTCGTTCTGGTTGGAAATGTTAAAGTTCTTTTTTAAGCTTCCTTCCAAGTATAATTTAAATAGAATAATTGTTCTCAATACCTTGTAACTAAGTAAATAATCTGAAAACCACTTCCCAGTGCAAAGGGTTAACATGGCACCCACAAGTACTTAGCTTTAAAAAAACTAACGTGACAAGGGGTTAATAATTACATTTTTCCAAACTTAGAAATTCGGAAACAAAGTTCTAAGCATTTTATAATTGAAGTGGTTAAAATAACAAGGTTGCATCGAAAGAGAATCATTATTATGAAAGTATAAGACACCGGAGCGAGTCATTTGTGCTCGGTGGCGCGAACAATTAAACGAATTGAAATATCCCGGTCCCAGAAACGCGGAGTAAGACGCTCGCTTTCGTTTATCTCTAATTCCGCCGTCACGTCTCTCCCTGTCTTTGGTAATTGCGTTCGTTAAGCGTGCATTAGCGTTGTTCCGTTCGTCTACGAGTTTCCGACTTTCGTACACGAAAAGAAACCAACGTCGAATCGTCTTGAAGCGTTCGGTGTTGATCTTCGATCTCGAATTATTTAATACGCCTCGATTTTGCGCGAAGGCACGCCGCTTTCAAGTCCGATAGTTTTTCCCCGGTAATGAATAATTCCGAGCACCGCTTGATATTTTTCCTATTGTGCGACGAAGGAGGAAGACAAACTGAATACTGAAAGAGAATCGATTGTTACGTACAATATTCACGCTTCGGATGTCCTTTGTCTTCAACTTTGTTTCCCCCCCGTGTTTGTACGTAACAACAAAAGCCAGTCTTCCAAGAATTGTACTTATATTTTTCTCCCGCCGGGAAAAACAACCTCGTTTACCCTTTGTATTATCGCTGCACCTTGCTCTCCGCTTTTTTTATTCCATCGAGATTTTAATTGCCCGATTCGTGCTCGTCGATGAGGCTCGTTAATATTCGTTATTACCTGAGCTCGATGAAAATCCGTTTCATAAAGTACAAATTAATTTTAACGTCAGTGGAAATCGTATTAATTTGCGTTTAAACGATTCGAGTTTCTTTCCGCGTGGAATTCTGCTTTGGATGTAATATTTTAGATATAATTCGATATAACAGGAACGTAATTTTTGTTTCTGTTTATTTAAAAATAAAACGAAGCTATGACGGACCGTCAACGAGCCGGTATTATTCTCATTCCAGCTAGATTTTCATACCATTCGACGAAATTACCCAAGATTGGCCGGCTATTCCGTTTTTCACGGGGCGATTATCGGAGAACCGCTGGCGCGAATTCTTCCGTACGAGAATCCGCTTCCTTTCTCGAGAGAGCTCGTCGGTTCGGATAGGAGCGTCCTAATTGTGCCCCAGCTTCTTTTCCACCCTCTTCTCTGTCGTTCCTTTTTTCTTGCCACCGGTGTCCTCGACCGGTTCGTCCAGGTCCTCCCATTTATTCGTCTTTGTTCGCCTCTCCTGTAGACCCTAATTGCCGGATTACACAGCTACCAGACGGTCCGCTACCAAAAAACCAGCTGATTAATCTGCCCTGAATCGAGATCAGCTTCGAGGAACCCTTCTGGGGATTATTATATTTTACAGTTCGTATCGAGGGAGTTTATGAGGGAAATTTGTAATTTCTTGTATAAATATGGAAAATTTGCAACTGACATACGATGTCAAAGTAGTATAATTTAGTTTTTTAATAGCTAATCTCAAAGATATTTGAATACAGAAAATTACATATCCCCCGAAAGATTCTATTAAAAATAACAATTTGCATATCTCGTTTAATTTTTCACAGTTTCTTTCACCCTCGCCTCTGTCTTAATATTATCAAAAGGTATATCGCGTTTGCGGTTTAAGTGGCACAGAATGCATTAAAGAATTAGAATTTTTTCCTTTCATCCTTAACGCAAAATGAATTCATAGAGATGCTTTGCATACGCCTCGGGCATTGTTTCCGACACGAGATTCCACAAGATTTTCTCTCGGTGCTCGACTTTCGCCGGTCGTACTACTTAGCAGCCGTGCTCGCCGTTGAACTCGGGGCGACAATTATGTGATTACGTTACTCAACAACGTAACGCATATCGAGAAAGCCGAGAAGGAACGAGACGCAACGAGCCACGCTTAATTAACATACAGCTATCTCGGCGGACCGCTTCTCTGCCGCGACGAGCGTTTAACAACTTATGAAAGGAAATATAATATCGCGAGAATCTCTGATATACCGTACAATTCTTCCCTCTAATTACGATTCCAAAATTTCGCAAGATATTACGAAAAAATGTCTTATTTCGATTACTAAATTCAAACTCGATAAGATACAAATTGTTTATGGTAGACGTCGAAGAGCTAAAGCTTCAGCTTTACATAATTGCACAATGTGTGCAGTGTTATGTATCCTCTAAGAAAACAGAATGTAATCTCTGACCTTCCTTTCGACTGCACGATGCATGCAAATTGTTGCTAACAAGATACAAACGCGTAAACGTTCGAAGGCTTCAGTGGTCTTCTCGAAACAGAAGATGATTATGTACACGCTATTGACTACGATCTCAATGTCCATCCTCTAGTACGTAATTTAGAATTTTTGTAAGTAAAACTGGTGTGGAATTTAGCCAAAGGATTCTCGTTGCACTAAAGTGTACATCAAACAAAAAATTATTGCCTATGGAAATAATTTGCAATCAATTGAATAAGATCCCTACAATGTCGCACGATTGTTTATAAAGGAAAGGCAGGGGAAACGTTCTGGTCCGGAAGGCAGTGAGAAACGCTAGAGGAGCTATCAAATCAGTCGGTCGTCTCGGATTGTCTCTCGCTTCCTAGGGAAATTCAATATTCCGTTCCGCGGCCATTCGATATCTTTCGATCCGTTCGTGGCCCACGGTCCACAGCATTCCTATCGTACTTGCGAAATGAAGTTTAGAATTCCTTCGACATCGTAAATAGGATACGGCTGTACGCCGGAAACTTATTTAAGATGTCTCTCCCATGGCTGGGGAGACACTTTGAAGGGTACTGGGGGGAGGGGGGAATCTGTAACAGGCTCAGCAAAAATACCCTTCAATCGAAGTGTCATGGGTTGCCGATCACCTTTATCAGAAATTTAACTTCTCGACTCTGTGTTAGCGTTAGATGTATCATAATTCCAAGTGCTATTACCTTTTACATTAATTATATCAATAATAGCCTGCCATTCGCACACATTAAGGGCAATTTCGCCACGTTCCAATCTTCTGCACCCAAAAATTCCAAATTCCAAGCTCGCTGTTACGTGCTGGAAGCAACGAAAGGCACGAAATACGTGATCGTTGGTAGAGAACAGAAGAAATTGACGATGGGCTGTCATTAAGTCATCGACTAAGAACGTGGAAAGGGAAGGAGCATCTATTTTCGAAGAAGACTGGCGAAGCAACGGTGGCGAACAGGAACAGAAAACGACCCTCTTCTAAATTATCCTGCTAGCTCCTTTCCAGAGAACAATGCGCTGGAATGCTCCGTGGACCATCTTCCGGCTACGAGAGAAACGATTACAGCCGAACTGCGTACGAGATCCTATGAGAAACTGCAATGCTGCAACAATGCACGTTGCACCAGGATCGATACGTACGCGTTTGGGTAAACACGAAGAATACGACCGAAATTTAAGCCATTTAAAACCGAATCATTCTATTTCTGGTGGATGGGTGCAATGATTTAATTTGTGCAATTACAATTGTTCACAGTTAAATTTTTGTTAGGAAATACTTCTTTAAAATTATCTAAGTTTTCATTTTGCATCAATAATACAGAGACTCTCGGTTTTGGTTCTTGAAAAATTACCGAACCCTGACTCATCCTCTCCAGACTATCTTGTATACACTATCTCGTTTTTTAAACGTCAAATTATAGCACGAGAATGGTTACTGCAATCTTAATAGAGGCATGCTGCTTCGAGTGTTCCTCGCTGATGGAATGTCAGCTAGGAAATTAAGTCCTTGAGAACGATGCAGTCGTGTAAGAACACGAGCCTCGTGGACGTCTATCTGTCTCGTAATTATGTAAAACGAAAGTTTCCTAGATACTGTAGGCTGTAATTGACCCTTCGTGTTGCTTCAACATTCTGAGACCCTTCGATAAAATAAAAAATTCAATTTTCTATCCATCACCAAAGTTTGAGCGGTTCTCGATCGTTTTCTAATCAGACACTTTCTGTATTTTTTTAAAATTTTATTTGAACGTGAATGCTCGAACAAAATCCTCCGTGTCACGAATCGATGCAAAACTTTTTTACAAGCGGAAAAACAGAGATCCGAAAAACTCGACGAGAGTACTTGGCGCATTGTCCAGATAATCCTCTTACCGTGATTTCTCCCCTCCCCCGGTTCCCCGGGAGATTTGCAAGATCCAAACAGTTACTGGAAACGATCTAACGGCGTCACGGACGATCGAATAATTCTCAGAGCCGTTACTTCTGCAACTGACAGAAGGAACAATCGTGAAATCGGCATTAAACGGCGATAGAAGATTTCTAAAGTTCATAGAAACGATGTCACCGGCGTAGCCACTTTTATTTCAAAATCGATACTCCAGTCATCGGCGCGTGGCTTTCACTCGGTTTGTTTAAAGAAAATTTAGAAAATAAAGTGAATCGACGATTTTTCTATCGAAAATCCGCAGGCTGAAGGATCATAGATCGAAGGTTTGAAAATATTTTGACGATTCGCTTAACGAGACACCACCGTGACGACTAATTAACACTCCGCTCCTCTGGTTAACCGCACGGCTAATGGGTCTGTTGGCCGCGAGCAAAAGGTGGATGCATTGGATAAATATTTACCACGAGGCTGCTCGCACTTTCACGCTTTCGGCCCGTGATTCTCGCGTCCGGGATTATTTACGGTCCGCCTTGAAATTCCGGAAGAGGAAACGGAATTCCCGGTCGAGGTCACTAAATCTTCCAAGGACCGAGCGATCTAGAACGTCCTCCAGCCCGTGGATCGCATGCAAATAGTTACTCGCCAAGTATTCCGCGACACGTCGGGTCCTACGAGTCCTTTGATATCCGATTCCCGATCCTTTCCAAAGAAAATTTTCAAACGCGACAGAACGAAATTCTTGCAAATTCATTTGCAATTAGCTTCTTGGGTACTTTTTAAAAACAAACCAAATTTTACTTTGAGGTATTTTTATCTTTATTGTATTCCAATTTGAATAAAAACGTGCTTGAAACGAAGGACAGGCGTATCTCCGGAGACAAAGGAGCTCGTTGAACTCTCGAAACACGTTCATTCGTAATTAGAAGTGCTTTATTAGCGCAATGGGCGTGTGGGAGGGCCATACGTTCCTCTCTATGGTGTAATCGTTCAAGCAGTGCCTTCCTTTTTCGTACGACTCGTTCTTATTCAATTATCGCGCTTCAAAACCTGTTATACCCCTTTCGGTCGATGTTGCAGAATTTTTAAACACCATTAAATCCGCCCAGTCCTAAATTTAGGCTCATTAATAAAACCTCTGCTTAATTGGTCTTTATTGGGAGGGTTAATAAGGATAAATTGGCAAATTAAGACCTTTATTATCCTGTTATAAATATTTGGAGCAAGAATTGATCAATTTTTTTTTAAATTCTAAATTATTTTTTGGCAACAATTATCACTTTTAAGAATTCTAAATAATTTCTGAAAAATTGATTATATTCGAAGAATAGTGGTGATTGGAGGCTAGGTGCAACACGAAATTAGAAGGCGTGCAGCTCTAGGCGATGGAACGTGGAATATACATTCCGGAGTTCGGTTACGTAAGCTGGAACAGGTAGAACAACTCGTGGCAGATGCTCATCGATCTTTCCACGGCGTTGTTTTTCACGCCTGGCGTCTGTGAAAAACCTTGTTGCAGGTATTGTTCGAAGTATCAGAATATCGAAGGCACGTCGATTCGATTCAAGGCTGTTTTTAAACACGGCCTCGTATAGTCTGGCCGGAGTAAATTACTCGGTCGAGGCAAAAACACCAGGAAACCAGCGAGTTCGGTTTCTGGATGAAATCATTAAGCCACGGGTTTTTCTGGGTCAGAAAAGTAGCGTTTCAAGTAGCGAGTGGTTCAGACACGTAAAAAGCACAGCCCTGTATTTTTCGGCGAAGACAAAGGTTGCCTCCTTCTGAATTTTACATCCATTCGAAAATTTATTTAGAAACTTTTTAATAAAGACGGAATCGATCGAATCGTGAGACGAAAGATTCCTTTTTTTTAGATAAAAAATAATTCGAGGACGTTCAGAAATCAATTGGAGCCACAAAGGGTTAAGGTTTTCGTCTGAACTGTTTCGAACAATGGAGACCGGTGTTCGCGGAGAATGGACGATTTGCTCGGTTCGATTGAATCATTCACATGATATTCAAAGTTTTACAGCCTTCTTTTGGTATCGAGCCTTTCTCCGCGGCGGCGTGAGTCACTCGCTCGCAGCAACAGTTCGGTTTTCTTTGAGGAATTTCCAAAGCTGGAATCCTAGAAAGTAACATTCCACGAACGTAAAAGTGTAGCACGATCGTTTGCATTTCCTAACTGGTATTAATGATTTCACTGGTGAGAAAGTTGACGATAACAATGTTGCTTCACGCCTCGCGGACGATCTATGAAAATCGATCGCTTTCGAAACTGCAATTATTTCCAATATCGATTTCATTTGCATCGAACGCTTGCACGTTTCAGAATTTTCGAAATTGAAGTGAAAATCGTGCTCGTAGTCGAATTTTCATGACGGGTCTAATTAGGATCGCAGACAAATTTTTCTGGTACCGGCATTCCTTTCAGCGAAGTTTCCTCAAGTACCGAGCATTCTCTGGGAGAAATTCTTGAGTCCCGGGCATAGAAACGCGATTCTGGATTCCCGGTGCATTCGCTCGAGGCTGCATTCGTATGCACTCTACGGGCCACGTCGAAACAAACGAAAGAGCCTTGGAAAGGTCTGGGCAAACCTTGACCGCGCCATGTTGTGACAGGGTCGTTGGTACCACGAGTGTTTACCCTGTCAGCCGGCACCAGAATAGAACCAGGCCGTTCTCGATTACTAACAGTGGTCGCGTTACCCGCCCGCCGAAAAACAATCCACAAATTTGCACAAGGGAATGCACACACCTCGATTCTTTCGCGTTAATCATTGCAATTGCTGGATGAGGGTAATAATTGAAATCGATGGGGTAATGGGTGGACTCTTGGTCCTTGTTGAAGACGTGCCAAGGACTCGATTAGACCGCCTTCTAATTGCTGCTCGTTCGTGGTAACGTTTGGGGATGGTTTCATGAACCTTTGGATGGTCATTGGTTTGTCAGATTTAGAGGGAAATCCTGGGCAATTCTAGCTATTATGGTAAAATTGAAGACTGTAGTAAATTTAATACGAGGTCCTTGTCATTTTATTTTTATTTTATTTTTATTTTTCAGTATGACCTATTGCAAATTCTCTTGAATGTATTAAATTTCCAAATGGCGCTAAGATAATCATCACGATGAAGGTGTCTTAATTAATAAAATATAGCTAAAGGATTAAGTATCTTCGTCGTGAAAATTCTTTAACAAAGAAGCAAAGAGGTTCGTCCTTTGAAGACGATTCCAAGGCAGTGATGTCGTCGTCACGACGCCGGTGGGCGTCCACAGAAGGTCGTTCTCGCATTCCAAAGCTTTCGTGACTCGGATGGTAGGTCGGGTTAACCGGTGGGTGTCATTGGATCGTGTATCGGGGCGATCGTACGGCCGGGCTCACGATAAACCACGCATGGATGCATCCGATTGCGATGCAATTTCCTGTGTCGATGACATCTACCCCTATTCATCGACTGGGCCAAGTGGCTGGCCTGTTTTCAGGTGTCGGGCTTGATATCAGCCTCTGTTATCTATCTGTTCCAAGGCTGCCACTTCATTCCACCACCACGTCGAGCACTTTGTCAATGTGATCGTGTCATTTTCTTCAATGATAAAATTTGATAGATCGACTATAATATTTGGCGCGACAAAGTAGGTTGGCCATTATCTATCTATTTTCTGTGACCTGCAATTTTATACAGGGTGTAATCAAAATTTGTACAGTATCGAAGGTGTTACGGGAGATTTAATTGCTGCCAGATTAATTTAATTACAGTTTTCCAAAGACAAGATTCTGTGAACTGAATCTTGTGTAATTTTAGTGGATAATTAGCAAAAGAACGAGGATCGTTCGGTTCGATAAGGATAGACCTGTCATTCGATAGCATTTATTTCAGAAACAGGAGAAGGGTGTTCTCTTTCAAGGGTGTAAAAGTGAAAAGAATCTGCACTTTGTCATCCACTCTCGAGACTTATCGCCTCGGCACTTACTAAACGGAGGTTTCTGCTTCTCAAAGCTTCAGTCTGAAAAGAAACAGGTTCCTTAAGCTGATGGCCTGCGACTCGTTAATGACTGCCACGATAATTAGTCCTTTCAATATTATCCTACCGTAAATTTGATTAAAGAATCAAAGACAACTGTTAGGGTATCTGATCGATCGTTTGTTTTTCACGCGTCTAAATACATCCAAAAATACAGCCTCGTTAATGCCATAAACTGGTGATCTTTCTAATTCTCGCGTTTTAAATCCATAATAAATTGTAAATTCCATCGTTTTTCGAAGAAGCATCTCGTTACACGGAACCAGTATCGAAACGCAGAATCGCTGGGTCTCCGACATTGACACACAAATCGCACATGAAGTAACAGTCGTGTTAGCCGTGCATCTTCGTCGAACGTTGCCCAACTTCCTGTGATGTATAGCCGCCTATCAAAATACCATCTGTTTACGACGTGCAAGTTCAGTGAAACCGTTCTGAGAGCATCTTCTATTCGCTGTGTCGATGAACGTGTCCCTATGATATCATCCCCGAATTCCTGCGAGCGGTACCGTGGTCTCTTTTGGCGATCGTCCATCGAAAAAATAAACACTGAATGCCTTCGAATCACTGCCAGGAGCCGCGAATTCCACGGCCGCTCGAACAGGAATTCGAAGGCCCGATAAAGATCTTTCCTCCTCGATAAGATACTCTGGAAATTTTCGATCGACCAAGCAAAATACCAAAATTTTTGCCAAATCACCCAAAATGTTTTGCTTCGAAATCATCGAAATCTCGTTCGGCGAAGCTAAGCTGGTTCTCATTGACGGAATGCCGGCGATCGATCACTTTCGATGTTGCTCAACGTCGCATTTGCAAGTAAATTAGTTCCAAGGAGTTTTAATTAGAGGCCCGGTGTATCCTGGCGCTTCCCGGTACTGTCTCTTTTGATATTTTATTCGATCCAGCGAGATTCATCGAATTAATATGCATACTTGGCTCGGCTGCAACTTGGCCATCATCTGTTCGCTCGAATTAACATACTTAGATGAATATTCTTATCTGCTTCCGAGAAGCGGCTTCCATTGAATGAAAGAGACTCGTCAGGACTTCCTAGCCGGGTAAATAAGACTTTCACAGAATGATGTATTCGCTGGCCTATTAATTATTTCATTGGTCGTGATTTGTTGGTTCTTTGATAAATTGTTTCTTTTATCTTCTCGATATTTTCTTCCGAAAGATTTTCATTTTCTCGCCGGTGTTTAAAAACTTTGTCGGCTGATGACTCGATAGATCATTCTACGCCGGGAGGCATCCACCGCAGTTGCATCAACTTCGAGAAGAGAGAGTGGAAGAAGGTTGGAGTCGAGGCTGGCTCATTCATCCTGTTATGCCCGTTGGTGTTAGTTGCCGATTGTTCTTGATGTCTGGAACTGGAATTTATTAGACCTAGTTTGCATCAGCAGAGTATACTAAACCAACTTTGCCACAAACTGTTTATAAAAATGTACTAGTACTAGATCTAGTGTACTCTGTATTTGTTTTATTATTGTAACCTGAGTATAATATAATACATTAATTATTTTACTAATGCAAAGCAAGACATACGACTAAGTGGTGCTAATGTCTTTTCTCACTTATTTCTCTAGTTTAATTAGTCTCAGGGTACTCGATTATTTTTATGGGCAATATTATTGTTAATCCATGAAATGATAAACGTTTTCCTGGCTGGAATCGAAGTTGCGAAGCTTCTTTGAAAGTTCGCGTTGGCGAACGGTACGCCAGGTAAGTGTACTCGGTTCGCTTAAAGTACACTCTGTCGATTGCACGTTTCAGCACGAGTGTTCGCGCGAGTCACCGTTGCTCTTTTCACTCTCTGTCTTTCTAGTCTCGGTTTCTTTTTTGCGCAAAGATTCTCCCGCTCGTCGACAGAGAACCGTTACCTTACTCAAACCGGACAGCAGAAGGGCAGGTGTCTGTTAGCGAACAGGTGAGTGGGCAGGCGGACAAGATACCTGGGAAAGTTTTCGATAAACTTAGACGTATGATCGGTGTCTTAGAAATTTGCAAATTTATTTTTTCGTTCGATTGGTAAGCTGATCAGAGTTTAGGAAATATTTAAAGTTAGCAAACATTGGGAAGAAATTTGAAAAGTACCTACAAATTAACACTAGAATTACCAGTCAAAAATAAAATTAGTCATTTAACCGGTTTGGTAGTACTAGTGTTAGTAAATAAAATTGACAAAAGAAAGTTGTTCAATACCACTAATCATTGTCTGATAATAATCCTATTACATCAAATACACTTTGGTCACGCTCCAGTGTCCCCAGTGACCTATTATCATTGATCAAATTCCCACGTTCAAGAAAATCATTAACAGTAGGTCAAAGTCCGGCGATAGAACCGGTCTCGATCGCTGGATTATCCAGAACATGGGCTTACCTTGTCGACACCGGTGCTCCAGATTGTTTTTCACTGTTTCGTTCAGTAAGCAGCAGGTAGCTATCAATTATTGTGATTCGTAGATCGATCACCTTTCTTTCCCCTCGATTGTCAACGAACCGGTTCATTCATATCTATTCCGTGCTGAGAAACGACGAAATTCTAGCGGCGCTTGTAAATTGGGCCACTTTCGTTGTTACCGTTCGCTATCGACAACTTTCTTCGATTAAAATCTGACGAGAATCGTGTGGAAAGCTAACGATTCCACGAGATATCGGCACGCTTCAATGATTCTGCGATCACGACTTTGAGTACAGTGAAAAATGAAGAAGCTACCGGACGACTTTCCATACCAGGTATTTTAGATAGAAATTATGGATCGGAGCCTTGCAATTTTCTAAATGTAGAGGATGAAACTTCCAATACAAAATCTTTATAAATATATAATAACGACAGTGAGAAATTATTCAGTTTTCAATATAAATTATAGACGGGTAGGAGTAATGGAAATCTCAAAATACAGGGGATGAAATTTCCAGCACAAAATCTCTATAAATACGTAATAATGACAGTGAGAAATTATAGACAGAAGGAATAGAAATTTCAACGTATAGGGGATGAAATTTTCAGTACAAAATCTCTATTAATATGTAATAATGACAGTGAGAAATTATAGACAGAAGGAATAGAAATTTCAGAGTATAGGGGATGAAATAGTAAGAAGTACAGATTCGAGCGTGGCGAATAGCAGCTTTGAAAATTGAAGAGAACTCCCGTGCGAATTCTCGAAGGAAATCGCCATTGGATCGACGTGAACGAATCACACTCTCGTAACCCGACAGTTTCGCTGCAAATAGGCCTCGGAACGAGCCACCCTGTATAATTTTGAATCGAGCTCCAGGGAAACGTAAGAAGGTCAACGAGACCGCTCCAGAGTCGAGTGGTCTGCTGTATAAATTTTTGATGACACACATTTGCCTGTTTGTGATAGGTGCCAACGATGCTCTACACAGTGTTCGCAAAATCACACACTCTCATTAATTATTCAAACAATCCGCAGTCAATCAACCTGCAATATCTGCATCGAGATTTGGATGAATGAAACATTTGTTTCATTGAATAAAACGGATCGCGAATAGAATTATTCTTTCTTTCCGAAACAGAATGTTTTTCTATCTTCTTTTTCATGGACACTGATGTTGAATCGAACAGAATCGAGAATAGCGCAGCCGTTCGTGTAGAATCGCTTTGTTTTTGATCTTTCATTGTTTCGCTCGGTCGTGGCACCGTCTAGATAGCCTGAAATTTTCTGTCACCTGTTATGAAACTTGTAAATTTGTTTTTCGAAACTCGATATCGCAGTATTTCTTTTCGAACATCATTTCAGTCACGGTTCGAAAAGTTTGATTTTATTTCATTTGAAATCACATCCTTTGTTCCTTCAAAGTCAAGAGTCTAAATTTGATTTTATTATACTCTTCCGTGTTTCGAATTTTCTACAATTTTCTCGGATGTTATTTTCTATTTTTAGGACGGTACAGATACTGTGAAAATTGTTGTACATTCTTTTGTTAAAAGAATAACGTTTATGCATTATGCTCTGAAAATCTCCGATGAAGTTGGCTGCGATTCTTGTCGAATGCCTTCCCTCTGGACACAGTTTACGCCCGAAAGCCTCAAACAGTATTATTCAAGCGGAGAAAATCGATATCGCAATCCACTCGGTGGCAGCCTTCTTTTCGCACCTACTTTCATACAAAACACCCTGGAGAGCATCGTTGAACGTGCAAGCCCGAAGGAAACTGGGAACGACTCGTTCTCCAGCGTGCAACAGAGCCTTTGTGTTTGCGCTTGCATCGCCTCTAAATGCAGCCGCACTCGAAACGAACCGTTTCTGCTCTATATTCCGCCACGAGAAGGCCCGAGACGTGACTTTTTCTCGATTACTCTCGTTCGTCGTCGACATTGTCTCCATGCATGACAATTCCACCCTTCCCCCCTTTCTCTTTTCTCCCCTTTTATCGCTGTTTTCATTTTCCAGCAAATTTATCGATGCCACGATGAAGTCCCTCTCGCCCCAGAATAGATTTTCTTCGCGAACGATTTGCAAATTTCCTTTGCACTTTTGCGATTCGATTTGTACCGAGTGGTTCGATTTAAATTTCATATCGCTTCGTTAACATTTGCATATCCTTCGAAAGATTTCCAATGCTACAAATTAAATTTTTTTTTTATTAGTTAATTTTTGATGGGAGAAGCATTTAAAAGTTAAAGATTCGAGGCAGAGCGTGAGAAAGCAAAAACTGGTCGCAGATAATCGAGCAGAACGGAGACGCGCGAGGTAAGAAAGGGTTGTCCCTTTGGAAGCGTCTCGATGGAACGGCTTCGATAAGCGGATGACGTTCCCATCGCGTCGTTAGAGCGAGTCGGAGCGGAGACGAGCGGAAGCGCGGATTCGAAAGCTTTCTTCCCCCCTGTCGGCGTTGATGGGAAACGGTGCATCGTGCCGTTCCATTTGGACAATGAAACATTTACAACGAGAAATGCAGACCTCGTTATTCAACGCGACCGTGTCAGTCGTGCCGTTGTACATCCGCGAAATTCTCATACCGATTCAACCTGCATTGTCCCGATTGAATTGCGTAAGATCCGCGCCGTTCGTCATCGAAATCAACGTTCTGGACCGTCGCGCAATTTATACATCAAAGATGGTTGCATTCAGTCCAACCATTCCAGGGTTAAAAATAAAATCTAAGACATTTTTCATGGTCTCAGAAATATTAAAAATAATTGCATGAAATCTGCATATTCTTACATTTTTGGGAAGTTTGGACAAATGGCGGTGGAGCTATTGTCACTTTGCAAGTTTGTATAACATCTTCTTGCAAAGAAAATATGAAAAATTTTATTAAAGGGACGGGTCTCCCTTCCAAGTTCCTTATTCTCTGGGATAACAATATTAACTTCGGACCGGTGTAACGTCAGCGCCATCCGTTGACTTCCTCGCAATTTTTCTCGAACTTCGCGTCCCGAGGATTCCCGATAAAATCTTTCGCTCAACAACTTCGCTACTTTATTTACTTTCTTCGTGCCACGTTTTCAGCGACGCGGAGCAGCCAGCTGAATCGCACGCCCCTTTGAACTCGTAATATCGTGGCTGGAAAGAAAGTAGCTGACTCAAAAATTCTCGTCGGTTCATTCCACTGAAAGAGTTCGCTGGAACCCTTGAAATTTTTCCAGCCACTCCACTTTGTATCTCGTTCACATGTCGGAATTTATTTCTTCGCGTTTCTGACGATTAGCCGTGGACGATCAAAGGCTATTCTTGTTTTCTGAAACGAAGATTTTTCGAAATGGCCAATGCTTGTATGACACTGTACGTTCGCGTTTAATTTAAAGGACCTTCCCACGGTACCGAGTGCACCCTTTGCTCTTCAACCGCCAACTTGTCCTCGAGTGTTCTGAAGTTCTGTTCCTCGCGTTCAGACAAGTGGTATTAACCCCTTGCCTTTTAACGCGTTGATGACTCCCATCACGAATCTAATGTTTCCCGCTAACGAAATATCAAATTGCATTAATATAACAAGCGATCTGAAAATCCTCAAAAATCCTACATAAAATTAAACAAACTTTTGGAACAAAGGTTCAGCTTTCCACGAGCTCGAAGAGCTCAACAGCAGCCACTTTACCCTCTCGTTTGTGTCCCGGTGAAAACGTTTTCCTTTTTGTTCCTGTTACGGTGTCAAGAAGGAAACGGCGGCCCAAAAATTCCACCCACCGCCTTCCCGCTCGTTTGCCATTCATCGTTTGTCCCCGACAGTGCCAAGGTCCCTCCGCTTGTTCCTCATTTTTCTTCTCTTCCCCGTGGCGATTTCTTCTGCCCTCCTCTCGGCCGCTCTTGCCGTCGATCCTCGACGCCGAGCTCTTCGTCTTGGCACGTTTTCAGGGTTAAAAAAGTGCCGCGAGCGAGACAATCCCCTCTCGGCCGCGATAACGTGGCCGCTGGAAAGAAAGAGGCCTGCCACCGGAAGCGGAAAGTCAGCCCGCGCGCTTTTTTCGCCCCCTCCCCTTCGATCAGCCGTTTCCTGGCGCCTGGCCAACGTACGCGGCGCCTCTCCTCGACGAGAATCCGAGAATCGATGAGAAAGGAATCAGATCTTGTGCGTCAATTTGGGCGAAATCGATATCCGATTATTCGATCGAACACTCGATGGTTTACCGAGCAATTCGGCGAAGTTCATTCCCGAGGGGATGGGCTTGGATCTCGAGATGAAGTAATAATCTGGATCCTTGTAAATTAGATCGAGGGATGATTTGAAAAGTGATTTTTTTATTTAGACAGGAGATTTCTTTTGAGATCTTTGGTTTAGGAGGGTTTTGCAAGCAGAGTATGGAATTGTGATTCAGGCAAAGGGCTTTCTTTGCCAAATGTGGAGCCTTGAGTCATATTCTGATCCGTTAGAGTACAGTTATCAAAGTATCAATCCTCCTGATTAAAACTTTACAATTTTCCGCGAGTGAGAAAAGAAATTGGGGCCAGTTTCGTACTTGCGAGAGCAAATATTGAAGCTCGCGAACTTTCGTAATTCGCTCACGCAGTTTCTTTGCAAAAGCCGAAGTGAAATGTCCTCGACACAATTTCAGCAACCCCCCCTGAAAAAAAAAGGACCGTCTTATTATGTCTCTAAACAGAGAAAATGTCTTCCACGATCGCGTGCAGTCGCGAACGAGGTCGTTCCGTTCGATCGTTCGGCAATTTTTCCGGAATGTTTACTGGTTCACGGTTGGTCCGTGGCTTTCGCCAAACATCGCGGCGGTTTTCCCTCCCCCTCCCCCGGCCCGATGGATCCCTCTGTGTCTGCGAGCTATCGATTGGTCGTTTGAACGGCTAAGGCATTAGGGGGAGAGGCATTGTTGATGGAGCAATTTGATTGATTTTATCCCGAGCAGTTGTCGATGTTCAAATACGTCTGGCATGTCGATAAGTGATTGAATTTAGTGTTTAACTAAGACAATTCGATCGTGTTTAATCGGGGACCGCCGTCGAGCACACTTAGTGGGTGTATCTTGTACCTTGATATGGTATAAAAAATAACGAGATATTTGTACCTCCATCGGTCTTCTTATTTATCTATTCAGAATTCATTCAAGGTGCTCGTCGATCGTTTCGGTTCAGAGGCATTCCAGTGGAATTTTCCGAAAGTATCTCCCGTAATATCGCTACAAAATTTTATCACGATCCAAGATCAGCAAACCTTATTCTCTCGAACTTTATTAAGTTACGTGACGAGAAAATGCGGCGATTTTTATACGAAGAAAGTTCTTGATGATTATTTCGTCGATAAATATAAGAACTTGTCTTAATATCGAATTAACCTTTTGCCCTACAATTTAAGGGGTTGGATGGTAGTAATTTAAATTGAATTTTTATTCCATGTTTTACCAAGGCATATACTTATCTTATCCAAAATACAATAAATCATCGAAAAGGGTAGTTCGAATTGTAACAAATATTGCAGAGTCTGCAGGACCCCAAGGGTCACCAAAGAGTCACAAATTTGTCTCTCCAGTTTCCCTCCCAAGGTTCCCCATTCTCAGGGCTAATTCCCCAAAGACGAGTTTCCACCTCGTAATGAAACCTCGATCAATTTTTCACGTAGAGGAAGATTGATGACAAAGTAACGACAAAGAATAAAAGTGCACACGTGCAAACTGTTATTTCACCCCCGATTGTTTCATTATCGGCGCTCTCCTGTTCTGACAATCCTATCCGTGAATTCGTTCCTTCCATTTTTTCTCTGTTTCCATCCACTCGTGTTATTCGATTAAAGCCGTTCGCGGTGATTGTTCGACAGTGTGCATCGGTGAACACGGCGATCGGTAGTAACGTCGATAGGATGGTATGGCAGATCGCCAAATCAGCAGTGGCCGTTACGTTTATCGTCGGTTTTATGTAACTATTGTTCGAGGTAATTGGGACACGACGGCAATGGGAATCCGTCAGACAGATTTCTCAGAACGTCGTAAAAATCCTTCGAAACGTTCCAAAATCCCAATTCCTTATTTCAACGAATTTTAAGAATAATTAAACAATGCGATGGACTTTTTTCAAACTTGCCAGCGAGCAAAGAAGAGATACGGAACATCTTGCACGACACAGAAACGGAATAAAAATCCTCCTCGTTCAATCGCAAGAATGGTCGTCGGTTAAAAAGTCTCAAAGGATCCGGCACGGTTCGCGAAACCTATAGAATCTTATTTGGCCTCTTCCCTCCGCCCGTCTCCGCACGGTTCGGTACGCTGGAAATTAAACGAAATCGCGTCTCTTTCCCGGCGTATTCTCATCTTTTGATGGATCATGCACGATACGAGAGCGATCCCGCTCCATTCACGAAAATATTCGCCGACGAGGCGGCCGCGTTTTCGCGATTTCTATTTTAACGAACCGGACACACTTTATCTTGTCCCCGGCATTCTTCGATATTTCTGTATGCCGGAGGAGGAATAATTTGTCGGCCGGTTGGAGAAAATGATCGCGTCGTTGCGTTTATTTCGGACCGTCGCCGCGCGATTCAACATTCTTTCGTTGACAAACGGTGGATGAGCCTGCGGATTATCGAAGGCACCCCATGGGGGGTGGAGCGTCTCTTAAAATCGACGAGGGTGGAAAATCGTGGCTGGAATTCGAGGAATCTTTTTCGAGGCCGCGAGACATTCCCCCGCAGGCGGCAAATTCATAATTTCCGCGGAACCGTGATTTCGTTGAACGATTTCGATTCCATTCGCTGGATTTCCCGTTGATTTATTCGCTCGTTACGCGGAACAGCCCGTCGACGATTAATCTCTTCAGCCGGCAAGACGGATTAACTCGCTCGAGAAATATTCGCCGCGTGACGTTCCCGATTCGATTAATAAATCCGTGCGATTCCTTTTTTCAATTGAAATTCGAAAGAATTCCTCTCGATAAAAGGGTTAAAAGCGATCAATTTGCAAATCGGACAATGCCGTTTATCGATCCTCCCGGTTGTCCCCGGAGTTTTCAACGGAGATCCGTCACTTTCCTTCTTGTCCCCGACTTTCGAACGGGCAAATTTCCCCGGGGACGGTTGTTTCTCGAAGAAGGCAAACTTCGCCTCTCGCGGATTATTAATTTACCGCGAAAGCGAGACGCGCGGACCGGCGCCGGGGCTTAAGCGCAAAGTTTACCAGAGATAATTCATTTTCCTCGCGTTTCCACCGACGAAACCCACTTTCCTGTCCTTTTGTGGCGGACAGCGACGAGTCTGATTCGATCATGCCGAGGCGTCCGGCGAGTTTTTCAAATTCGCCTCTTTGTTCGACGACCGTGGGACAAAGAGAACGGTTCCCGTTCGTGATTTTGTGTTTCTTATTCCGCGGTATACGCAAATTTTCGTCGACCACCGGTATGCCCTGTCTTTCCTGCGGTCCTTTTGTTTCGAATCGAGAATTCCGTTCGAGAGCCGCATCGAAATTAGATTCCCTGGAAACACGAGGGAACACGAGGTTTCGGATCGAAGTTCGTCAAAGCGGGACCGAGTTATCCGGCGACTATTATTACAGCGATAGCTTCTCGACCTCTCCCCATATTCCTGATAATTGTACTCGTAACCGTCATTTTTATCAACGCACGTAACCAAGACTCTATTTTTATGTCTACTCGTTTGTTTTCAACTATGCTGACAGCTTTTCAAATTATTTTTACGAAAAATGTATTTATTAAAATTCAAGGGATAATAATTTCTTTCTACGATGGAATTTAAGAAATTTTGCCTCCAATCAAATTTTCTGTAATCGAATAATTAATCAAAGAAGAGATAAAATAAATCGTGGATGCTGCGAGTATTAGACTAATAGTGTAGAGTAGTAATTTAAATGGTTAGTAACTTCAGTCAAATTTAATTACCGAGATAATTAGTCTAAATTCTAAGTCTAAAGTTAAATTTAAGTTTTTAATAATTATCCAATTAATTTTTACTTTTTATATTTTCATTGGGGTTACAGAGAAGTCTCTCGAGTTAGATATATTTTGAAATCGGTCGGATCCTCCTCGAGGCAATTATGATTCGAATCGGAGTCTCATTAACTGCATTTCGCTTATCAAAGCGTGGAACGCGATCGATCTCTCCCATAATTTCCTCTGATGGGTGGAAACAAATACACGGACGGTAAACAGAAGTGACAGGCAGACGGGCGCAGCCCTGGCAGCCGGAATACGGCCAAGAGCAGACAGCATTTCACGTCACAAAGCAGCAGAAACCATAAAGCCACCCCTTTGGTTCGCCCTGTGCGCCGTTTCCGCGCACCTTTCGCCCTCGTCGTGGCCACCGGGGGGGATCGAATCTCCATTATTCGCCTTTCCACCGGGGCTAAATGCTCGTTAATCCCTAATTGCATCCCCTGCGCCACGGTGTGCTCGTAGCTAGAGAGGGGGGTGGTTTGCTCTCTTCATTTTTTATTTTTTTTATTTTTTTCGCAAACGTCCTGCAATTTTTATGGCCCGCTATTTACCCGTTCCGTTATGGAAAATACCGGCCAGCCAGCGAGGAAAATATGTTGGCTCGTGCGTTCGAGTGGTACATGCAAATTGTTCGATTTTTGCCTGTAATTTTTTCTCCTCTTTTTTTCACCGATACAGACGCCTGTTTCGGCTCGTCCGAAATACGTTTCTCGCCGCCGCGAGTGCTCATTGTTTAATTGTTTTAATTGAAACTGTTCCCGCGACAGATTTTTCAAAATAGAAATTCATTAAAATTGTGAATGGCCGTGGAGACAACAATCTTCCAGTTTTGTTCTTTATTCTCGCGAGAACTTTGGGGAATTTTATTATATAAATAGGGTCAATCGTTAACCCTTTAATTAAAATTGAAGGAAGTCAAGAAACCTTTTGGAGTACGCGTTTGAATAGTCGAAAACGAATTAGGAGATCCCGGATGATGTTGATCGGTTGAACCAATAACAGGAAATTAATTATCGCCGTTTAGGATACGCTCGGGGGTGGCGGTCGAAGAACGGCCGCGACCATGCTGCGGCTTCGATATTGCGAGCATGGAAATGGACTCGAATGTGAGGCGGTAACACGGCAATATGTCGTCGTTCGGCCAACCATAAGGGCCGTTTGAGCGTTGTCGTTGCTTTGACGCAACAGGCATGCCTGCTGTAACAATGGACGATAAGCGTTATTGTTCGAGGGATCTTGAACCGTGCCGAGTGCTTCTGTAATCGGTCGACGGACCGGCCGGGCTCTCTGGTCGTTCGGTTTCCGTTCAATGGACATGATGGAACGCGATGTCACCAGCTCCCATGCTTGATTAATACTTTACGGACCGGAAATTTATTAATGGTTTGATAATAGGAGGACGTTTTGATGGTAGGGAATCGATTTAAACGTGGTCATTGCCAAGAACCATCTTAATGCTAAGATTGTGATTATATTTGTAAATTAATCACCCTTTACCCGAATATTTTGATTGAAGTTAAAATTATAGACTTGCAGACAATTTTAATTTCACGGTTTATTTTTAACGCGAACTGGAACTGAAATTAGAATTTTTACCGTATTGATGCAATCCTGCTACCCATTTCAAGTAGGTAACATCGAAACTGATGTTAAATCGATACACCGAGCGTCCAAACGTCCTTAAAATAATTCCGCGTCCATCAAGCGATATCCATCTGGTGGCCACCCCGGAAGGACGTCTAATGAAATAAATACTGGCGCAGATTTTCGTCGGTCAGATAAAGCAAGCCGGTGCAACGCTTAGGGCACGTTGCCCCGGGCACGGTCGTGGCGGCGTACAAAGGGCCGTGGAGTAAGGGATGTGCCGAGGTGTCGTCATGGAAACGCCACAGTGTTTTCCATCCTCCAATTACCTGGCCACTGGTTGTCAACTTGAACCCCCCTGAACACATTCCTGCGGTTGTCAGCCGAGATGAGTGACACAGGTGTATTTTCACATACATTTTTTTCTTCTCTCTCTCTCTTCTTTATCGTGTACCTCGAGACGCGTATTCGCGTCTGAAGCAGCGGCAGCATGTTGTAGACAAAAGAACGTCGCGCGATCGTTTATTCTGACCGACAGCTGCGCTTGCTCGTTGATCTTGGAATAAAAAGGGGTGCACGTGCCGTGTTCGTGGCGCGATCGAACGCAAATGGGATCGAATGGCGGGCGAAATGGAATTGCAAAGTTTCCATCCAAGGAAGGGAACTTCTTTCCCAAGGAATTCCTCTTTTCTGGGGCGTAGCTTTTCAGGCGGATTCGATTCCGCTCTTGTTTCGGTTTGCTTGTTTGCTCGCGCCCAGGCGGAAACGACGGGTGCACTTGATGGTACTGCGCTTTGAGAATAAAGAAAAATCGTCTCGAAAGTGGATTTGTAAATTCTACACCTTTCCCCGCCCTCAGAAATTTAAATTCCAAAATTTGATCAATGAATTCTAATTAAAAATATTGCAATTATAGCAGTCCTCCTTTTATCCCTAGAAAAGAATCGATCGAACATCCCCCATATTCGTAATTCACCCATGTGGCACCCGCACCATGCTCCCCAATTTGTTCATGGGATTGGTTATTAATAAGGATACCGTTACGAATCCCGAATCCGTAACGCGTTTACGAAGTCAGATTTTCTTGGACCCTTTTCAAACTTCGGCTCGGATTAAAACGACCGCCAAGTATTCCACGCTGGTCGATCCATGATTTGCATATTAACCACTTCGACTGGGGATTACGAAGTAACGTGCACGGTTGCACACACCTTGCCACCTTGCGTATCGAGTGGCCATAGTTCGTTAACGATCGATCCCGCCGTACGCGTTTGCAATGTGACACGTGCCGGAATTAAATTGCCGTGTGATTCGATAACGCGTGCAAGAATTCGTTCGCGTTCGCAACAATTGTGTTTGTGTGTTTGTTGTCAATTTTCGTTCGATGCAACACGATTTTTTATCGAGATTTGAAATTTCTTTTATTAAAAAAAAAAAAAGAATTTCTATGAACAGTTGGCGCCGATTTGTATTCACACCCCCCTTTCTCTTGTTTTTGGTAGGCGTCTTGGGACGATAATGGGGCGGGTCGCGTTAAGATGCATCGCGATCCAGAACAATGGGAACCGCACTCCATCGTCGCGTTAATATTGCCATTGTTTGCGGACGTAGACGATGCACATCGATGCAACCGGCCCTCGACGGCCTTTGACGCGCGTGAATAGGCCTTCCAGGCACCGGAACCGCTTTGTCGCGTCAATTATTCCACTTCAACCCCTTATACCGATCTGTCCACCCTTTTCTCGATGAAACCGTTCACCGATCCTCCTTGTACTGCACGATTTAACCTAGCCTAATTTCGCGTTATTCGATTTAAAACACACCTGGACTATCAATTTTTTATACGATCGATACCAACCCTCTATGCACTGCTAGCAGTTTGAGAAAAGTTTCAGAACTTTCTTTTTCACCTTTTATCCTATTAAATATTTGTTACTGGCTGTTCAAGTACTAAGGGAAATCTTAAATTAATATTGTTAATTATTACGAGCTAATTAATAAAGCTTTGATTCATCAGAGTAGGAGCAGACATCGATTGTCATTACAGGCACTCGATTTTCCTGGATAGATTATCGAGCAGCTCTCGAAATAAACGCAGACGGTTTCATTTACAGTTTCGTATCGAATGGCCATCTATTTTCCCGAGTTTTTCCGTCGGGTCGTCGATGCGCTTTCGAACTTGAAGCATCCGTTTCGATTCGACACGGGGTATCGCATAGCCGATCGATCGAGCGCGTTCTTCGAGTAATTTTGAGGCACGACCGTTGCCAAGGAATGCCTTCTCGAATCTCGTGCCAACTTTGAACCGTTTCTGATGCCATTCAGTACCGAGAAAAAGTCCGACCCCCCCGGAAATCGAATGCCTGTCGGTTCCTCGAAACGTGTCGTTCGTTATTGAACTGATGGATCTTCCTCTTTGATGTTACCGCCTATCTAAGTGGAAATGTATTTTTGGAATACCTTTATGCTAAACTCGATGTTCGTTGAAAAACGACAAGAATGTTCTTTAATTTTTTTGTTATAAACATTTTCAGTCTCACTAAAGATAGAGAATTAATTTATCGTTTTTCTTCTTTTTTCGAACTAAATATCAATGGAATAATATTTTAGAGACTTGTTTTGAATATAAAAATTAAAATTAGATCAACTACTTCAGTTGGCTACCAAACGAAATATTTGGCCGGTGCAGAACAGTTAAAATTCAAGTAATCTGGTCAATTGACATCGGTTACCATTAATTAAAAGGATTCATCGGGACCGAGCAATTATCTTAATCGGCCATCAAGTGGTCGTTCAAGGATTCTTTTCGACAGGGCTGCGCAATAAACGGACTAAATTCACCCTCCCGCGTTGGCTGGCAAGAATTCAGATCCTTCAACATCCTCCTAGCCGAAAGTGTCCCCGAGGGATGCTCAAGGCTGATAATCGTCGTTCCCGACGTAACTGCCCTGCCTCACGTTATCATCCGGCGTTCCCCGCTGAGAACACCCCGAAATTGCCGTTTGACAACGATCACCCCAGCCCTTTATTCCCTTTTACGCCCCCCCTCCCGGGTGCTCTTACTTACCACCAGAAGGAAGACACACGATCCGCCGGTGTATCCTCGGCTCGTGGGGCTGTTGCAGCGGATGTTGAAGCTCCATCAAGATCCGTATGTCGCAGACAGGACGTTGAGGGTGACCTTTTTTTGTCTGGCCTCGAGGGGTGGGTTTATTCAATCGTCGGCAAAAGCTGACACTCGAGGGGTGTTTACGACGTTGGTTTGTTTAATCGAGGGTGAAGACGGTATTAATCGAGGATTCGCGCTAAGGGGGTGTCGGGACGATTATTACGCTCTTTAAATCGAATCGCGAAACAATTTTATCAGGTTCGATTTCCCGGAAAAATTACATCGCCGCGAGGCCGAGGGTGGTGCTTCGATTATCGTACGAAAATTTTGAACAAAGACGCGGCGCATCCGCGACGAGGGGTTTTATTACAAAATTATCTCGTAAATCGCTTCAATCCCCTCGCATATTAATTATTAATTGCAAATAATTTATGCCTCGGAAGGCAGTAATTTCATAGCGCACCGCGTATACAGGGGCTGTCAAACATGAATTTATTAAAATTCCCATTTTAAGTAGGTAAACGAACGTAAAATCGCGAATAATTACATTTTGCTCGTTTTATTTGTGCACGGCTTTGTCGAAGCGTTAATAGCCAACCTGAATAGGTCACGAAATTCCCTTGAGAACATTAAAACAAATAAATTATTCCGCCGAAGGATTGGACAATAACCGCGGATGAAATAAAATGCCTGCAACAGAAAATTCTTCAATAAATAATTCGCACTAAAGAAACATAAAATATCGAATCTTATGTCCATTATTTATCAAAGTGTGGCCATTAATCTACGGGCTTTATAGATGTTTAAAGCGAGAAATTCGAATGGTTCGATGCGTTAATTGCAGTCCAGATTAATTTACGGTTAACAAGAGACGCTGGTACCAGTGCTAATTAGCGATTAATAGAGCAGAATGCATCAAAGTTACATTTTTGCAGCCTCGAACCATGAAATGTTAAGTCATACCATCAATTCGTAATAAAAGAAATTTAGAATCCTTTTCGATTTAAAAACCAGTATCTAGTGATTTGTAGAAGGTAATATAATTAAAGTACTACGAATTTATGGTTCCACCTCCTTCGATTATAATTTTTAATTCATTAACGCGGCTGCGATGATTTATCGAAACGCACCTGAAGTTTCTCAGCCGGGTACTTCTTTCGCGACAGCCATTAAATATCTATGGGGCCACGGTGTCGGGTATTGATTTTATGGTGACATCGACATGGCCGTCTAACAATGAGTTAAGAGCTGGCTCTCTGGTGGCCACGTTCTACACGATTTGCCACGGATATTCGGGAAGGGTACAGCTCATGAAAATGATTCCAACTTCCTGAAAAAATGGCACCCATTTTTCATCACCATCGTCCATTATGGGCTTTCCTTCCTTGCATGTTTTCACGAGATTCTCAACAACGAAACTCGATAAAATTTCGTACAGAATTTCTGAATAAATTTGTTGGAAAATTTATATCAATCTTCCCTTTTCTGGAACTTTTAATGCAAATTTCTTGCCCTTATGCGGATATATTTTTAATCAAAAATTCGAATGCGATCGATTCTTGAATGTTTCGTTCCTGGTTTGTCACATTTTAGATTTATTGCAATTTAGTTTTCCTATCAATTAGTCTGTGATGTTATTATTAAACATTTTCGTGGTAATTGCTTTCGGTAGAACGATCGATTCCTTTATACCAGGGCGGTAAACGAGCCTTCCAGGGGTAGTTTCATCCCCCGTCGATAATACAGGGATTCCCCGGCTTCGATTTTCCTGGAAAACGCGGCGAAATACCAGGAAACGTACCCGAAGTCGATAACTGCACCGCTTTACCAACAATCGTTTCATTCTGTAATTTAACGAGATTATTCTTTTCTGTTTACAGCGAAGAAACAGAATGGGGCGGCCCTACGAACGAACAGTTTGGGCTCGGGGGCGAGAACACCACCCCTAGAAAGGAAAAGCAAGTTCTCAGCCCTCGGTAGACTCTTCAAGCCTTGGAAATGGAAACGGAAAAAGAAATCGGATAAATTCGAGGCTGCCTCCTTGTGTAAGTACATTTTCACCCCTTTGAAAACTCTGGTTTTATTGACGTTAAATGAAAAATTGATTAATCTAAAAAAATCTTCACAAGATTTTTCTTTAAACGGAGTAAATATTATTATAATCAATTTTTGAATACACTTTGTGCAATAAATTATTTTAAAAAAGAAGGGAACTTTCGAAATCATTTTACGAGGCAAGATACGTAGAAAAATTTCTGTCTCGGCATTAAAGGGGTCAATAATGTAGATAAGGGTGGTTTATCGGTAAACGAGAATGATAACTGGGGTCGTTTCTCGCGATTGCAGCGCTCGAGAGGAAAATCTCTGTACGAGCAAGCAGAGACGAGCTGGTACAGAAAGGAATACTGTTGCCCGTGATAAGGTCCACGTCGTTTCCAGAAAATGGTAAGTTCTATCATTTGCTACCCCCTCATGGTTTATAGAATTCTCCCGAATTTATTTTATTCCCACGATTTGAATAATTTCTGCTTGAAACTTTAATTCTTTTGAGAATTGAAAAAGTTTGCAATCCCATTCAGCCTCGACGTTACAATTTTTAATTTCGACTAAAATTCAACATTTTCTGCTAAGAATTGAGAGTAACATTTAAAGCGTGACGAAAGTTTTCCAATTTAAGTTTCCTTAGATTCTGGAACAAAAAAAGATGGTACATCGAATTGAGAATAACAATTGGTAATAAAATGGAAGTAATTGGGACTTTGTTTATCGTTCTTTACGATTCGAGGAAAAACGACGAAAGCCACCCAATTTTCCAAGACTCCATCTTCGCGATTTATCGTTTCTTTTTGGAAACGTAGCAGACCGTCGAGTTCGTAAATTTCCGTCGATGGATGGAAATTGTCCGCCCTTCGACTGATCAGGAAATAAGGGCCCGCGTTTCCCGTTTCAAACGAGACGCGAAGGGCCAAGACACGTCGCGCCGGGATCGCTAAAAATTGTAATTGGGTTTCCCGCTCGTTACGCTGCAGACATGGGCTCAATTTCCGGTACCGTTGGACAACGTGGTTCGTGTGCCTTCCTGTTGCGAAACTGCAATCGATTTTTCAAAAAACCATCACCGTTTTATGAATACCTTTTACGATAACAGTTTTAGAGTATTCAATTTTATTACAAAAAAAGATTGCAATTAATGAGTTTAAAGGCAAAATTAATTTGTACAGTGATTACTGTTGGGTGATAAAGTAATGGTCGCTCTTACCGACCAAAGTGATAAGATAAGTCTCAGGTAACGAAGTTAATTAATTAGATCATTAAATAATGAAGTTTCTATTAAAATCGATACTTTTTCTTTCAAATTAAGAAGAAAATCTTATTATCTCTTTTTTAAATAAATGTTCCATAGCTTTCTAATATCTGAGACGGACTGCATAGCAATTACTTAAATAATTCCATGAATAAATTTACTCTTGGCAAACTAATGGCTCTTTCTTTCGTTTGTATGGAAATCAAGTTGCCTTTATTTAGATTCATAATTTCTTTTCTTTTTAATTACGGAAGTAACTCGAGGGAAGTTCAATTTTGACTCTGAAAGATCAATCTTACAGTTAATCCGGTTCCGTTTAATCGAAATTCCCTTGTCTCGATAACATCGTGCAAAACACTCGGTGTCGAACGTAATTACGGAAGTGGATCCGAAACATTCCTCCGTCGAAACTCGAGTTGATTAATAGATTCTGTTCGCTTGGCACAACAATGCCTGTTGAACATGTTTTCCGTCGCAGAACTTCGTCGGATATTGATTTTCAACCTCTTCACTAGCTTCTGCCATCGTTCATCTTTTGCGGGGAGGTTTCGTACAACTTTGGGACATCGTGTTCTCTTGATCGAACAGCACGAGATATCTGCATAATTATTGCTTGCAAATAAATGATATCGTTTTGATGCGAATCGTTCAGATGTTGAAACAGTTTCAGTACGAAGTGAAATATTCTAAAGACTTTTATTTCACATTAAAATAGACAATTTTAACTCTAATATAATTTCGGTGCCATTGTACATCGATGATGTTCATTAACACCTGGACTGGCACAGTGAAAACAGACGTGTGTGGTGAGACACACTGAAATTGCAATTACTAAGGCTTCTGTTGATTAATTTTCAAATGCAACCATTCCAATTACTAGTTTGCACTACTATTATATTCTTTTATTATGGAATCTTATTATTGAATCGAATTGAACAATTTTTCCTTCTAAGCTTGGACGTTCCATAGAAATCCTTTAATTTGGTCAAGAAAAGCTTCGATTCGAATTTCGCCCAGAGAAATCATCTGATTCACCCTTTGTCCCGCGTAATCGGGCGTCATTAATCATTCCCGCATCGAAATAACGAAGACAAAGCATCAAAGCCGGCCGAACATCAAACAGCTCAAGTCCAGCGTCAAACACGTCCCAGTTTAACTCGCACGCGAGTTTGCCCAAAGCAAACGAATCGAGCGTGTACCGCGGTAGAACGCGAGCAAGGACTATTCGTAGAATCGTCTCGGAGTTGATTAACATTCCAGTTAAAAAGGAAAAGTGCCCTGTAACGTTTCAGAGACGGCCAGCGACTCGCCCGACGGTCAGAAACCGCCTACGCCGCAGCAAGCTCCTCATCAGCAGCAGCAACAGCAGCAGCAACAACAACAGCAACCGGCTGTCGGCGGGGTTGGTAGCGGGCCGGGTGGTACCCCTGCAGCGACACCCACGTCCACCGGTACCGTTCAACAATCCCAGCAATCCCAGCAAGTACCATCGGCTACGCCGACCCCCACGACTGCCAATCCGCATTCTACAGGACCACCCAGCAATCAACCCTCGCCCCATCCCTCGCCCCTCTATCCGGGGATGCCGCAGGTTGGCCAACCCAACGGCAGCACGCAAGGTAAGTCTCCATTCCGCAGACGAAGATGACTTCCGCTCTTTCCTCGAGAAATTATCAAAATTCTCGCGATATTAATGGTGAAACTGATAAGCTTTTCCGTTGGCAATCGATTCTGAGATGATTTATAGCTTTACAATTGTATATTTCTGAATGATACCGAGCTTGGGTATAATCACATAATGATGCTATTGGAACGAAATTGATGGTTGAATAGGAGTTTATCAAATTGATGGAACGGGGATAAACGGATACGTGGGAAGTTTGATAGCCACGTAACTGAATCTGTTTAATTCAACAGGTGAAATTTCCCATTGCGATGGGTTTCGCAAGCTTCGATTTTTATTGTAATCACAATGCAATAACAGTGGATGCTGTATACGAAGCTGCTTTAAAAATATGATACCTTGCAACTTCCAATGAGTTCTGTGTAAAAGAAGACATTGACACGAAGAGATAGGCTTCTGCAATTACACTCCTCTTCAGTCGAGATACGCAATCGTTTCTCCGAATAATTTCCATGGAAACGTTCGAAGTATCGATTCTGCGACGTGGGTATCATAATGTTCGGCTGAAAATTGCAATTTTCCAGCAAGATGGGTATCGGAGCGACGCGGTCGCAAAAGAGACAAGGGAAATTATAGTCTCGTTCCCTGTAGTGTCTAACACGGACGCGTAGAATCGCGCCGGTACGGGCGTTGACCTAATTACCAAGAGTCACGTGCTAGAGGCGGCATTAATGGGCTACCAAGTATGATCATGGTATGTCGTGCTGCATGACGACCACGCTTAAATATCTCATGGAATCTCCGACTCGGCCATCCGAATCGTTCGATAACTCGACGAGGATCGTCTTCATCCCCTTCGAGACAGAGATGTTTCCTTTTTGAACGAAACTTGCGAAGAAAATGTTGAAATTTGGTCAATTTTTGTCGTTCCCAAATTGTGTTACGAATTTTAATTTAACCCTTGAATGATGGTCCCATTCGTTTTTGTCATTGAATATCCTTTCGTCCAATGGAAAGTTGTTTAACCCTTTGCACTTAAGTGGTGTCGTGTAAAATTAAGTAGAATATTTTAAAATAATTGGGTTTCTACATTTTCCAAGCTTCATTGGAAAAATAATCAAATAATAAAATTCTTCAAGTGCAAGGGGTTAACAATTAAGCTACCATGGTGCATGTTTTGTAGGTGTTTGATGAAAGTCAGTGGCGTCCACTGGATTTTTACTATTATTTCATTGTACCGAGCAAATCCAAAAAGGTGTCTTGCTCGGAGCAAATCTTTCCCGGAACGACACACGATACCCGAACATCGTATCGAGTTCTGAAATCCCGCAGCTCGAGAAACCACCCCCCCCCCCCCATCGTTCACCCCTTTCCCGTGCCCGGTATCTGACCATCAAACCAGCGAAAGATATCGCGTTACTTCTGTGGTTCAAAGCGAAGCCATAGAATCACACTTATCATGCAGACCCGTAACACGATGCGGTGGGGTGAATTCGATCATCAGCAACCCCCTACGTTCATCCCGGTGCGATCGCATCGTTTTCGCGAGATTCTTTCGAGCCTGGCTACCTGTTGCGATCCTCGAGAGTTTGTTTCACGTGATCCGCGAATCGCTCGAGCAGCTTTGTTTGCTCGAAAAGAGCCGTCTTGAGCGGGTCTGGCGAACCGAAAACTCGAAGGCGGGAAGGTCGGCCGATCCGCGTGTAACGCGTCGCGACGCCGAGTAACGTAATTACGGAGCGTAGATTGCGCGATGCAATTTACTCGCGAGCGCGTTAACGTCAGACAATGCTTGTTCGCAAACACCTGTCGCCCGCCGCCTGGTTAAATTGTTAATATCGCGAGATAATTAACTTCCTACCCGTGTCTTTATTAACTTAACACGTGGCCTGAACTTCGAGTTTGTTTTAAGGGTTATGGTTCAATTCTTAATTATAATCCCTTTAAATACAATACGATAATAATCATTGGGTAATGGGCCACTGAGAGAGCTTTAGTTTCATTGTTAGTACAATTTTTGTACAACATTGACAGAAAAACTTGCTTTGATTATACGAAGCTCGTAGGATGTTGTGAGTTGACTATCAATCACGACGATCCCTCCCTGAAGAAGAAAAGTCCTTCACGGTTCGGTCCATTAAAAGTTAGCATTCGAGGCAAGGATAGTTGATCGTCGAATTTCGTCGCTTCCAGACGCCATAGAAATGTTTATCTCCCCCCTCCCCTTTTCGTTCTTTTTCGGATCCTGTTCCTGGTTAAACACGAACAAGACGAAGACCGCCCGAGGGTGGTGGGGTGAATTAAACGGCCGTGATGGAGGCTGGTGGGACGGAAAGGGTGCAAACAGAGGATAAAACGTCGTACAGACTCCGGTGGGGGGGAGTTTGCCGTATGCCTCCTCGTCTGTCTCGAAGCAAGAAAGAACCATGGGAGCCCAACGACGATCGATACGCTTCTCTGCGTATATCGCGAACTGAAGAGCCTACCAGCCATTTCTGTCCTCCACGCTCTGTCCTCTACCTCCTCCCCCTTTTTTTCCTCTTTATTTTTATCCCTCGCTACCCCTTTTCTTCGTATGTTCGCGGAGGGGAACGCGCGCATTCAAAAGGATCGAAAAACAAGCTGAAAACATCACTGAATTGTGATGTTCGAGCCAACATGTGGATGCTGAGGACGAGATTCTGAATTGGCTTGTCGTGTTGAGGTGCGAGGATGTTGTCTGATATCGTTTCAAGCCCAGCAAACAAGAAAATTTATTAACCAAACATAGAGAAATGCGGTTGCAATTCTGATTCGAAGTTAAGGGATAAAACTATTGGAAATCGATCTTCGGTATAGGGATGACAGTTTTCTGATACCGCTCTCCTCAGCAACCCTTTCGCGATGTTCCATTAAGATAGGAACAATTTAAATTAAAATTCAAACCGCGTAAGATATTAATTTCGCAGTGTTAATGTAAATAATTGTCGACGTGATCAGAATATCGGGACGCGATATTTTCTATACGAACCAGATTCGCGGCACTGGTAATTGAAACGATGATGCCATTGGAACCATTTTAATACGTACGTAAACGATGAAATGATCATTCCTGAAAGATGTTACGATGAATGGAACGAGATTCCATTAGCGAGTCGCTGGCGGAATGTTCGTGCGGATCCTTTTCACGATGACGGATCGGTGTTGAGACCGGCTAAGGGAGATTTGGGCGTCGGGGGATATCAGGGTCACCGTTAACGAGACACGATGTAGGCGTCGTGGTTGATGGGTCTCTGGGTTAAGGAGATTGTTCGAATCCAACGGAGGGATGACGGGGATGGAACGGGGTGACACTTGACTAACCGCTAAAACGTTCAAGGGAGACGACATTTATTGCGTGGTTTCGGGATTGTTTGAAGAAGACGTCCGTTATTCCGTCCGATTAAGTGTTTATTTTACGGCCGAGATCGGGGGATGATTTCGAGGGTTGCGAATTACGCTAATTCCATCCGCAGGAAGCCTTGAATGCAGCTGCATGCATTACAAATGAAGAAATTCAACCCTTCGTATATCATTCGTTTCGTATTCAATTCTCTTCACAAATTATGACCTGATAATTAATATTTTTCTTATTTCGACGAAGGGTTAAATTAGGACCAATTCATTTTCCAAGTAGGTAAATTGGTATTTATACTTTTACATAAAATACATTTTAGTCTGTCAGGTACCAGCCTTAAAGGGGCTAAATCAGGCTCGCCTATGATACCTCGATATGGAAAATACATCACATCTTTGGGCATTAATTTGTCGATTTTCCGCGCAGCGTATATTCACGGGAGACAGCCAAAAGCTTAAAGTATCTTTCCCCATAGGATCGAAGTGCAATATGGTAAAAGCCCGATGCACGTTGAGGCGAGTCGCTTCGGTGTGCATATTTCAGTGCATCGGCGCGTTCGTTGTTTTCCCTAGCGCGTACGTGCTCGTCGAACGGGGGGGACCTGAGAGAGCGAGGGGTAGGGTGCACCGTTGGGTGAGGACGAAAGGGTGCGCGACGGAGAAGCCGGGTCGATATTGACGCAGCCCGTCGACGAAACCTTAGGCCGACGTCGACGACGAAATTTCAAACGATCCAGAAATTCGTTTGATCGGACGCGTGATCACGATCCGACCCAAAGCGGCGTGAATAATTTAAATAATTAGCCTGGCCCGGTTAGAACCAACCTCCCCTCCCGCTGCCTGCCCGCCAGCCACGAATTTCTTCGCGGTTAATTGATTTCCAAGCCTGAAACCGCAGGAGGCTGTTGAATGGGATCTCTCGAGCGAGTTTCGGTCCACGTTCAGAGTTTATTAATATTCTCGAACAGTTTTTTTTTTTCTATTTCCTTTGATTCGAGGAGGTAGAATCTCTTCCGCGTTTTTTGCAACTGTCTCGCGATGAGTGATTGAACCGGCTGGATCCAGGGATGTAATTTTGTAATTGAATGTTTTTAATAAAGTTGGGTTGGGAAGATTGTTGGTATATTCTATTTGATTTGGAAGAATTTCGAGAATTGTTTTTGTAGTCACTTTGCTAATAAAAGTCCTAATTTCAGTTTCTTTTAAGTAGAAATGTTGCAAAGTGACGGAGTTGTTCATTAATTATTAAAACTCTGCTATTAAGGTATTAATAGCTGACTGCTTTCAGCAAAACGTAGAAATTTCAAAATGAGAAAATAACTTCGTTATTTTATGCTATCTTTACTTTCCAGAAGTTGATACGAAAATTCCTAAACTTAGTATATTTCCAGAAGTAAAATATCTTGACTTTCTCATAAAACATTCAGTTTATAGAAGTTCAGACAACACCCCTTGTACTTCACTGTTGATTTCACCCCTTGACCCCATCCAAAAGATAGAAAGATTGTAAATTTTGTTGGTAGATATCGATTTCCGTTATCGCGCCGTGTTTTCTTAATAGAAATAAAGAATCCGGTCGAAAACTTGCATTTCTCAGCTTTTCGAAATCACGATCACTTCTCGAACGCTCGGAAATGCATTTCTGGGTGACCAAAGTAGATCAACCGAAAGTTCCTCGAAGTTCGCCAGAAGGGTGAGAAACTTGTCCAACCATTTCCCCGGGCGTTGTTAAACTTGCTCCAGACTTCCACGTTTTATTCACCGGAATTGTTGGGAAATTTATAAAACGTGTATCTCCAATGTCGCCCTTTTTCGATTGTCGCGTATCGTAATTACAAATCGATCGTATTCGACCAGACTAATCCGTCCCGCGGTTTACGTGAAAAACTCTGAAATAATCGGGCGAAACCAACAAAAATTCGTCGCGCGCTGGTAATCAGGGAAATTAATCTGGTCAGTCTAACAATAAAAGCAATAAACGAGCCGTGGTACCGTCAACTAATCCCTGCGTCACGAATTTGAAATTATAACTTCGTTTTTAGGGGTAGCTTTTATGGACGACCTCGGATGTGTCCCCATTCGTTATATCTGTGTTAACAAAATAAGAAATTAATGCTTACGTCCTGATTGTCATGAAAGTTTGCTACTGGGCTGACAGTTCGTCCACCGTTCGATGTCAGTAACCTTTTAACCTTTCCACGCGAATCCCCGATCGGATGAATTAAAAATCCCGGAGTTGGCAGTCCGTGCTCGCAACCTGACGTAAATATTTGTCCGACGAGGGTCAGGGAAACTCGTCGGGGCAGAGATAAACGAGGAGCATTGAATGAAAGATGAAGGGATCCCGTCGTTGGCATCGAGCACCCTGCCCGCCCTTTTGTTTCTTCGACTTTGCAACACGTTCCGTGGCTTCTGCGCCTTTCGATTATCGATCGTTTCGAACGTTGGTGACTTCGGCTGGCGAATCGTCGACAGATTTTTAGCGGAAGTTACCGTGTCATAAATCCGTCGATGACAGGAAGTTGGCCGACATCGATTCGTGTACCGCAACGACAAAATTCATCGGCTTTAGTTTTCCCCTCCGGTAATAGGAGTTTCGAACTTTTCAAACTTCCAAGAAAATCGACGTTTTTGCAGGAGATCAAAGGTGTAATTGTGTAGCTTTACTTTTCATCAATTTTGATTAAATTTATTGCAAAGTTTCTGTCGGCCGATGCGTTTCTTTGGAAATTATTTAACACGAATTCGTCGAAGAAATTTATAATAACTATTTCTTAGTAAATTGTCGATTAGGTATTTCAGGTGTAATTTATTGGGTTCTGAACATATTTCATCGTCTCTTAATAAAACATTCCAGTGTGACGTATTCCTGCGGTCTATTAATAGAACCTGCTCCATTTAATAGGACAATTTGATTAAATCAATTCTGACAGCAACCAAGTATTTTTATCATGACAGAATATAACCCTTTCGAGCTGCAAGAACTTCTGATTTATTTGAAGCAAGTAAAAAGGAATACTATGCAACTTTGAGATATTATTATTTAATTTTAATTCAGATTCAAATTAATTTTAATTGCATTTTAATGAAACTTTAGACACACGTGCGTTCCACTTTTGATAGAAATTTAATTGCACATAAATTCGCATAATTTTCGCAACAAATTGAATCGAGTTTCCTGAACGTCGATAATTTCCGTTTTTCGCCATATGAGCGAATCGATTTTTGAATATCTAACGGGAGTTCGATAAAATTGCGGTTGGCCGCAGCAGGGCTCGTGGACATCGATTTCCAATTTGTCGACAAAACGACCGAGGAATTATCGTCGACGTCGCTGTCTGGTCCATGCAGAGGCGATTAGTCGAAAAATGGGAGGAGCCGCGGGGGGATTGGAAGCGCATCGGGCCGGGTTCGTAATAGCTTAAGAATCATCGATCTTATATTGGGAAGTTCAACGTCCGAGCAATTGGAAAATTGCGTTGGATCCGTGAATTGTGGAAGAAGTCGAAATTGTTGACAAAAAGAAAAAGCTTGAAGTGGTTATCGGTTCGAAAAATTGCTCGCCATTAGAAGTTTCGCGACGAACATTTAACCGTTTAAAAATTACGCTTTTCCATTCGTGTATAATAAATGCTGGCAATATGGTTTGTAAAATACCACTTTTACAGCTTATTTTAATGGGCACTTAGAGAGAGAGATATATATAGGTGAAGCAGGCTAAAAGGTGTTTAACAGATCTGCAGAGATGCGAAATTCAGGGTACTCGATGGGTTTTTAGAATCTGATAAGAAGTTTCAGCTACAGCGATCGATCATTTAACACTGTTCGTGCATCAATGTTCTTATTTTGTTATAGTTACACGTATCGAAACGAAGTTCGTGTTCAAAACTGGGTCACTACCATCGTTCAAAATATCTTCAACCACCGGTACTTCGTTGCTTTTGTTTGCCACCATAAATAGCTAAAGGGCGATGCTGTTAATTTCGTTATCGACAAACAGATTAAATCCACGATACGAATATTATAAAATTCAAGTTCGAATCGTTGGCTCCCTTCGCGGCCCCTCGTTATACCCTGTTCAAACTTGTACACGTGATTTATACTCATTACACGATACAAACCACCCCCGGTTTTTTCAATACCACCCCGCCACGGTGTTTCTACTTCTATTTACCGTAACCCCGGCCTGGCATTTTAAACGAGAATAAAACCCCAACTGGAATGAAACTCGATAGAATGGCAAACTGTTGTAGCTTGCCACTCACGCGACCTAAATCGCTATTTTCCAACTACGTACGTAAGTATACATATATCGATAAATTGTATCGCGAGGGGTGTTTGAAACTTCCACGACGCATCGTACAACCTTATTCTTTTTCGCGTTTGGAAACTCAGGGCGGTTTCACACGTGTTGCGGTTTCACGGCGCATTCGGGATGTTCATTATCTTACAGCACCGAATGGGGAGATCGTGTTTGAAGTTTCGATTAAAACGTTGATCGTCGTAGGATCACTCGTGTCAGGTAGTGGAAACTTAATTTGATTAAATATTCAGGGATTTGAGTAATTAAAGGTGATCATTTTTTGTAATCTTAGATAAAATGATGAGCTTCGAAATATACACGAGTGGAATTAATTCTGGACATTTAAATTCTTATTCAAATTATCCAGTCTCACTATAAAACCCATAAAACATTAAGATCAATATAATTTTGGATAAATCTTATTGGCCAAAATTAGCGATGGAGATGTCCCTTTAATGATTAAAAAGTTAGCGAATTTTCCCGTAGAATTCGTACCCGAACAAGAATTTGTATTCCAGTCTCGTTCGTTTGAAAGATTAATGTCAGAAAAGTTAATTATCCCGTTCTTATAAACCTCCGTCGTGTAACAAGTTTCTTAGAACACAAAGCCAGCTCCGTTTTCGCGTTTACAAGCCTCTGCCCGCTCGCGGAACGCTCGGTATCGTTAATTGTTTCGTGGACAAATGCTGAAACGAATTTTAATTGCTGTCAGTCGGGGTTCGTTCCTCCCGGATTCCGCTAACCAGAAGAAGATCGTTAAAAGGAAAAAAAAAAACCACCGCCGCGAACTGTATAATTGTCGGCGGTCTCGCTGTGTCCACTTTGGTGACAATCGAAACGCCTGCTGGAACGGAATTATTTTCAAGCGGTCAGCTTCGCCGCCAGTGGCGCGAAAAGAACAGAACAAAGCCATTAATTCAATGGATCTTTCCTTTTTTTTTTTCCACGAAACAAACGCGTCGTTGCGTTATTTTCCTGTGGCACTTTTTTGCCTTCGAACGTGCGACGAAAAAGAAAGAAAACGCTTTTCGTATTAATGATTTTTCCAGAAACTTATTTTATTTGTATTCGTCGGGAAATTAATTTAAAATTTCGATTTGTTTTTAATGCAAATATTTACTGGAAGGGTGTTCACGAAAAGCTAGGGATCGTACTTTCGGTTGTCTGAAAAAGGCTTGTCGTATGAATTCGTCGCACGTTCGACGTCTCGACGAAGATCTCGTTCCGCTCCCTGCGGCCGCTTCCTACCGGCTCTTTGTCGTTGTTAATTGCAGCTTTCCTAATTGAGAGTTTAATGGCGACGCGAGTGGCGCGAGGTCGACCCTCTGGAATTCTTTGATCTCGCTCGCCTCGTCGTTCATCCCTTTTCTTCCTCCCTCTGCCCGTTCTTCGTCTTCGTGAGCCTAACCCTTCCCCCCGTCCGTCTCTCGACAGCGACGACGAAAGTGTTTCACGGGGAGCTCCCTGCCATTGATAACTCGGCGTTCATGTTTTATCTTCCAACGCGGAACGAGATATTTTCCTGTTCCGCGAACTGTTTCATCAGAGAACGACAAACGAGCTGTTTGGCGCTCTTACATTTTGTAATTTGCTGAAATTCTAAATGGATTGCCTCTGAAATGAGATTTGCCCCGACGGATTAGTGTTCCTTCACGTTGCTGGGCATTTGGAGCGCTCGCCTGAGGGAAGAATTGAGGGGTGGTCGTGAATTTTAAAAAGCAGGTGTCATTTAATAGAAAAATGGGATCAAGATTTACATTGTCGCAAGAATTAATACAATATTCGATAAATAAAGAGGTTAGATAGGACTCATTCGTACGAAATACTTGCACCCTTTTTTCACCCAACGTCAGCTTAGCACCCTCCATCGCTCAAGGTAACGTTCAGAACGAATTTCCGAAGCCGTGTCTTTCGAAGAAAAGGGATCCAGCTAATCCCAACAGCTTAGCCGGACGATTCTGGAAGTGATATCGAATATCTGACCGAGGGGGGTGGCGAAGGCGGTCAGCAACCCTGGACTCGTACCAGGTGCATATCCACGGATAGACGCACAGACCGTTCAGGTATAAAGCATGCTGCTCGCGACGACCACGAACGGTGGGGTGTTGCGGGGTTGGTCGGTCGGCAGAGGGAGGGAGGGAACGCGCAAAGGTGGCGTCGGCGTCGCGACGCCTGGAGAGAGTCAGTCACCAGCCGACCTCAACGTGCCGCGTAACCTCGCTCGTCGACCCAGAAACCTGGCCAGTTCTCGGTTTCGTCGTCGTCGTCGTCGTGTTGAATCGGAAACGGGGATTGTTGCCGGACCGGAAACCGTTGCCGCGTGAAAAATCCTCGGGATCGAACTCCTCTTGGCGCCATTTCGGCTCGTCCGCTCCGGAAAAGACGGAAGGAAATCGAGAGTGATCGAGGGGACGATCTTCCTCTATCTCTTAATGTAAACGAATCGAAGGTGTGCTTCTGGCGATGTCTTTTTAAAATAATTGACCGATCGTTTGTTGTATCCTCATTCGTCCGAAAATGATTAAAATTTGACAGAATGGGCGAATTATTTAGCACCTGATGTAAGTGCTTTTGGTAGTAATTTTTCGATTTAGTTTTGGACCCTTTTAGAATCTTCTCTTTGTATCAATTTCTGCATTGATATTGAAATTTTTCAGTAGTTGTTGCTTTGGACATCAGATCATGTGACATAAATACATTTAAAAATTGAGGATATCATTATTAACACGTTCAAGACAGTATTTATCCTTTTTCTGTATATTAGCAACCAATAAATTAGGTCCAATTATCCTGCGCACATGTTTGTGGAATTAATAAGTTGACAGTGATAGTGAAAGTAGGTGTACATAGCATAGTTGACTGACATGGGGGTTACCAATATTTTCGGTAAAGCAATTAACAAAGTAAATTTGTGTATAAATATTTTGATAGTTATGTGAGGCGCTAGGTGGAAAACTTGAATTTAGAATCAAGCAATGAATTGAAATATATCAATTACTTTGTTTATTCGATCTATTTTTACACTTCCCGATGATGAATTCTTCTAAATTCTTTTGAAGGGTGCGCGTTGCAAATTAGGATGGCGAAGACGATTTCACGGATGATAGAAAATTGGGTCATCCAATTTTTCGTCGTTCCATCTGAGATCCAATCGCGAATATTTCAGCTCCCGTTCAATGCCGTTTTCTCGACGACATTTTTCCAGAAGAGTCCCTTGACCGAACGACATGCGTCGACCTAGGTATCCGCGTGACCCGGCGACCCATGCAGCTGGGGTCGTTGGATACACAGCCCGGATGTTACCAACGATTCTTCTACTTCTTTTCTCTCGTTCTCTTTTTTTCCTTCTTCTTTCTTCATTCTTCGCTCACCTAGTTTCCTTTGATCGCGTTCCTGCATCGCCATTGTGTTGTCGCGAGCGGAAACCAGATGACCGAAGTTGCTCGCCAGGCGATCTAGAGAATCGGTGGACAAAGTGTGCTCGCTGAGGGGTTTGTTCCTCGAATTGGTACTTGGAAATAGCGGTCAAGTTTAAAACATGTGTTGAGTTAGGCCTAAAATTTTCATTCTCAAAAATTAAAGTCATTTATGTCATGTATTTGATAACAGTTGATCCAGTAATTAATTTACTGCAATTTTAAATTATTTTAAACAAAATTAAAATGTCCCACGTGTTTAAAAATAATAATTTTATGAAATACAAAATTTCTAATACCACAAATAATCAATGGAATATTCTGAAAAGGGTTTTCATAAAAGAAGAAGTCTACTTTATCTGGACTTCTGTTCCCAATATATTAAAGTAGTTTCAACCTTCTGGGAAATGTCAGTTCGGAAAAGTGATCGATGATTAGAGATTACATTTTAAGTAGATTGAAGTTGAGAAGTTGGCTCAGAGATGATATCATTTTCGTATGGGAAAGGATTGAAGATAGGAAGTTACCTATCAAATCTGATTAAGTTGTTTCGCGGATAAATCGAGTATAGATGAATAGATCCACGTTCGAGAATAGATGTTTCCTTGTTTGCTCCAAATGTGGTCTACTTGTTTCAAAATGGATCTTCGCTCTCTTTCGTGCAGTATCACGTACGTCACTTTATTCCCTTTGAATAAGATCAGATTTCTTAGTCACTGAACTGTCATAAACTCGTACGCGATCCACTTTCTTAGTTATCCCAAAATATTTTCCAGTATCTTCTATTTTATTCAATATTTTTAATTAAATTTTCCTGGAGATTAACAATTGTTTGGAAATTTATTCTCTGAGCATATTCAGACTCCATATCCAGTTTTAATAAAATCTAGAGATTTATAAAAGTTTCATGAAGGAAAGGATATGGGTATGCACACAATGATAACAAGGGCGATGTTGGCTTTTAAGAGTTTATTCGAAAAAATGGGTCTTTATGCATACAATATTTTCCCTCCTTTTTCTTTTTTCGCAATAATTTAACGATACCGGGACGTCGAAGAGAAATACGTACTGTATAAGATATCAAGTACTCCACGTTGAATATTGTGTACAAGGGCTGACGTCGGTGAACTGCATCGATCGGTGCAACGTTTATTTCTGAATGGCCGGCGTGTCTTTATCGTGTTCTCCGTTTTATAAGTGAAACATTGTCGCCCCTATGCCACCGACAATGTTATCATGCCAGTAAAAAAAAGAAGTTTTTATACGAAACTTTGTGATCTCTGATCTCTTATTTAGACAAGTGTACCTTTATCGTTTTCACCTATCGAACGATTCCGAAACGCTGCAAAATATTGGACGAATATACCTACATTCTGTATTTGTAGAACAGCCGTATATTAAAAATTTCAAACGGATTCAAGTTTGAATATCTCTGGGTTTATTAAATTTAGTAGATTCGCCGGATTAAAATTAACCTTTTATTAAATTGTTTAGGGATTCTGCTGCGGTATCAAATAAAATAATTATGCATTTTTCGCTGTAATAAAATCCTCGCGATCGTTCTACGAATTTCAGTCAACCTCTGTCTATACGTTTTCTCTCATTTATTCCTGACACTTTCGACAAAATTACCCGGCAATTTTTCACGTTTTTCATTGAACTTTCCCTTTCTAAATAACAACGCAAGCACGGTTCCTTTTACGTGTCGTAAATCGTATACTTTCCTCGCTGAAATTGAATCGATCATCTCGAATGGTACAATTTTCTTCTCCATTCGTGCCTCGAATGGACTCTCCCAGACGGTGGCCGAAATTTATGAAAAATTATCGATCCTCTCGAGTGCGTTTCACGAAGGAAAATCGTCGAACCGTAAAGAGAGATACTCTTCGCAACAGCCGAAGCGAGAATTTCCTCGCAAAAATTCGTCGTTCGGTTTTTCTTCGAGATCCCGTTAGAAGTCAATCGAAATCGACCAGTGATCGATGCCGCTTCCGTACGTTTCAGGAAGCCCTTAAAAAGTCCTTTGGGACATTCACTCGAACTTATGGCCGTCTTATCGACCTTTTCTTGGACGCGGCCCAAAATCCTCCGCCCCGTCGCAGTTCAACGTTAAATGATACTGTTTATCCCCGGACTTTTGCTCTAATATCGCGAATTTTATTGTGCATTACCTTAAAAAGCGTTGTTTGGACAAAACGTTATTAAACCGCTCTGTTCGAAATCGAATTCCATTTCGAAAGGAAAATCTCATGCAAATTTATGCGGAATAATTCCGTTTTTAAAATTGAACGCCTACAATAAATTAACTTTGCAGTACACCTAATCTTCTTCTAATTAACGTATCGTCTACTCTGAATTAAAGAACTGGAAAAAATCGAACCCCAAGACGCGTTTCGTATTTCCATTGTCGACAGATCGCCACGATCGTCGTGTAATCCCGCAATTAAACGTTGGCAGACAATATAACGGCTTATCGAGGCCGGCAGAGAGCGAGTCGAGCCATGTTACGATACAGATTCGCCAACCTTATCGCCTTAACAGACTCTCTGCCACTCGTCGATAAGCCATTGTTTACCCTCGAACACGATCCGCGCATTGACACAATCACGGTCTGACGTCGGTGTCGCGATCGATCCTTCGATTTTTATCCGGAGCGGACTAGCCGAGGAGGAAATTCGATTTCCCGCGGCCGGAAACGACGGCCCGGACAGCCGAGACGATTCTCGGCTAAGCGCACGGTGCTTTCGCAGAAGAGATTCCGCAGTGTTCTCGCGAGAAGGCTCCTGATGAATTTGTAAAGAATATTTAGACTCTGATGGAAGAAGTTTGTGGGTCGAATTGAAACTTTGCAGGACGCTTTGCTCGATGAAAGTTCGATGCGTTAAAAATCAAGAGGATTAAATTTCCGTCGTACTGTTCAAAGAAAACTGACGAAGTTTTCAAATTGATTACAGAAAGGAATTCATAAAACGCTCCTGAAAATATCCGATTTACCAAAGCGACTGTCGAAACTACCCTTAAAGGAAGTGTTTCGCGAAGAACGGAAAGTTGCTAAGCCGTGCAAAAAGTAGAACGAAATGGGATATCGTAGAATAATTTAGAGACGTGTACTCGCGCTGTGTGTTTTTTATAAAGTACGTGGAAAGTAGTGTTTAATGTTTCCCGAGGGAGAAGAGAACCGGAAGCCAGTGGATTAAAAATTAAAAACCGGGGTCTCGTAGAAGGGTCCTATGATGAATGGTCGTCGTGCGATTCTGAGAAAATACTACAGCAGTTCGTAAGAACAAAATAAGAAACTGCAACCAGCGTTTTTATATTAATTATAATTAACTCTTCCAAAAACGAGACAATACACACCAATAAGTATTTAACAAACAGAAATCGCATTTTTCAAGTTTGAAATTAAAATCCTTCACGCGGATAATTCTCCAAAAGATCTACCCTCAGAATGAGAGGCAGCGCACGACAGTCTTCATAATTTTATAAAATATAAAAGCAACCCTCAGTGTTCGTCGAATCTGTGATGAGAACGCGTGTTTGTGGTTCGACGAGTGTCAGCCGGTGTCGAGCGGTACGGAGCGGGTGAAGGAAGCGAGGGTAGAGGAAATTTTTCGCGGCACAACCGGGGGTCGCGGCGCGGACGAAGAGGAGAGAGACGTATGCAGAGGCGACGGATGCGGACGCGGCCGGAAACGACGCAACCGGGGCGAGGAAGAAGCGGACGCAGTCGTACAGGGAGTCACTGACCTCTCACCCCCAATCACAGTCCAAAGTGTGATGTTTGATGCTGCAGTGGTGTTTTATGCGGCGACGTCGAAAAGGTGTGCATCCCCGCCGATCCGCTCCACTGACCTAATTTTCCCTTGGACTGCAGTCGCAGTCGCAGCATCATCCCCTCCAGATATCCCTGTCCCCCCCTGCCCCACCTTTGCCTGCGTAACCGTGTTCTTCGTGTTTTCCAGCTTCATTCACCCTGTATTCGCCGCGATTTCCTCGACCCGTTTGCCCCGGCACAGCTTTCCACCGACTGCTAAAAAAAACGGGGGTTACAGGGGTGGATGGGTGGTTATCTTTGGCCCCGTTCCCCCGGGGGACGTTTTCGAAAACACCAGCCGCGGTTGATACGAGTTTTTGACTCTTAGTGGCACTTGTTGCCCGATGATCACGTATCGAGGATTATATATGGGGTTGATTGGATTTTTATCGCGACGCTCACCGAAGGGGTTGCTTTTTTTAGTTTTGTTGCCGGTGGATATTGCGCGCGATACGTTTCGAAGAGAACTCGATCAATTTCGTACACATTGTTCATAGGTTTATCCTAGACGGTGATTAATGATCAATGTAATTAGTAATTTTCTCCGGGGTGACTTGTACAATCCTGGAATGGAGATAGGGGTGGTAGTGCCTGCTATTATTACCGTTAAATGAGGAAAACGAATCTGAATATCGTTCAAGATTAATTAACCTCGAAGTGCAGACAGCATGTCGGATCATAATCTGGTAAAGTAATGAGTGTTCTTTGGAACGGATCTTGGTACACAAAGTTAAAGTTCCAAAGTCCACCATCGTTTTCCAGATTATTTAAAACCGAGTAAATACGTTCCTGGTCCGAATTATTAGTTCCTCGTTAACGTTTCATCGATGGACAAAGCAGCTTTCCTCGTCCCCGTTTAGCATTTCCAGCAGGAAAGGATCGCGTTATATCAAAGGTCGGGGAATCGAGACCCTCTGAATCGATAATTACCGAATCCGTGGAACAACCGTGGACCAATTAAAATAAATTCACGAGAAAAGCGTCCCGCGGTATCGATGTGCCGTGGCCACAAGGGGCTACAAGACTCCTGCTGGTACTCGGGTAAACGGGGTTGCATTAATTAGCGCGACTCGAATCGAATGAATCGAAGCCGGGTTTAATTTACGTTAGGTCCGTTTCGAGTTGAACAGGCGAGCGCTCGATCGATTTCCATCTGGATAGCTTCACCAAAAGCCTGTGGGAGGAAGGAACGGGTAGTATATAGGGTGCTTCATCTCCTTGCCTGAAGTGTCAGCCACGAGTGTTTCGGTGTCGTAGGTTAAGGCATAGGCGCGGCCAATGGTCCTGAAGGGAAGACGATCGGCCCTCGAGGTGCATTGTTGTCGATTAACCCCTTCGATAGCCGTGGCTCGAACGTTCGAGTCGCTTTTAACCCTGTCAGAAAAGTATAGACATGTGTCGAGAGCTTAAACGGGACTTTGTAAATGATTCATTGGTTTTAGATAAAGTCGAGATCGAAACGGGATTAGTCATTTTACAAGGATTAAAGTTACGTTTTATTCGGTAACGCTCAGGAACATTTTTCGTTGGCCTTCTGGCTTTGACGTGGGACGAGGAGTGGAAGAAAAGAAACCGAGACGATTGAAAGACATCCCACGGAGACCACTCACGTTGCCCGACATCCTTTCCTCATTAACTTAATTTCGAGTAATTAGAAGAGCGGCCAGGGGGCGTCGTCGACAACCTTTTCCGCGTTTTTATTCGACCTAATTTTCGTGGTCACTGTTTCTCTTTCATTCTTCTCTAAAGCACGGTGCCGAGTTGAATCGCTCCCTTTCTTTCTCGCTGAAATCGTGCTTTACCGTTCCTTTATCCAATTTATTCAAAATTAAAGGCTGCATATTTTAAAAATATAAAGGGAATACTGTTGGAACTTATTCTGGACGATGTAAAGGAAGAATTTATTAATCAAAATATTTCAAATGATCAGAATTCAGTAGTCTCAAAAATATTTCTGCCAAGAGTCCGATGTGTATCTTCAGCTATCAAAGATCCGAAGAAACGATCGAATAATCGAAGCGATCGGTTCCCAGGAAAGCTTCCGGCGGCTTAAAATTCTGAACCGTTCTAGAAGCGGCTGGTAATAAGCTTCGAGCTCGTTTCTATCGATCGTAAGGTTACGAATCTTACGGAAAACAGTGGCGGAATGGAAAGTCACGAGACCGGCGTGGTCTCGTTATCGTCGGTGCACGGTTTACGTGACACGAATGGCGTGTATCGACTGATTCCATGAAGCATGGTGGACGGAATTAACCGTGAACGGCCGTGAAAAGCGTCCATACGAAAATACCGGGGCTGAAAATAATCCATGAAGCTGCGTCATTTTGGACGCAGACCCGTCCGAAGGAGGGTAATTTAAAACCCCGTCGGCGTGCTATCGTCAGGTCATTGACGCTTTCATTAGACACCTGTTTTCCGTTGCTCCGTGCCTCTCCTTCCTCCTTTTATTCCATCGATTTATGTCGATCGAGATGTTTTAGATCCTTGTAATTTTAATCAATTAATGTGTTAGCTGGTAGCCTTGGTCATTGGAGGATAATTACGCATTTTTTTTTAAGGCAAATTGTTCTTATTTTTAATTCAGAATATTGTTCAAGTAAAATAAGGTACAATTTTTGGAAAGAATTTTGAGTGGAATGAAATGGAAACGACTTTTCGTGGTACACGAATATCTGAAATGGTTCCTTCGGTTGCCGAACGGGGTTTGAACGAGCATCGCATGTTTCCCCGGAAACACCACTTCGTGATCCTTCACGATGAAGACTTTCGAGACTGTCTGAGATCGTAGGATGGGTCCTTCCATGGTTTGCAGACCTTACCCTTGAGGACTGACGTAGAGCACGGTACGATACACGAGGGAGGGTCGCATGAAGCAGTCTCAGCGAAACACAATAACGATAGGAATGTTTGTCTATACGCCCCTGGGAAATGGTACATCCTTTTATTTATTCCGTTTATGACATTTTTTTCCTGGAATTTTATATTGAATTTTTACTTTATACCTCTCTCTCTCTGATATATCCTCCGGTGTCGCAGATATTTTATTCCCCACCCCTTGTCTGAGTCATAGAATTTCTAAGCCCTATGAAATAACAGTTGATTAGAAATTTGCAAAGTGCTATGAAATCTTCTGGGTCGTTTGAAACATTTCCTGTCGATTTTGATTATTAGCTGCATCGTTTGGTTAGCACATTGACTCGGGATCGTGTAAATTATTCAGCGACCGCATCAGGCCGGACTTATTCATGCGGCTGCCGAGTTCAGCCCTTTAGAAATTGTTGAACGAGAAATTCAATTTTGAAGTTAACAAACCCCCGGCAGAATTAAGGCTCGACTTGTTCGCTAGGAAACGCCGACGAACAGCACTTTGGTTCGTTCATTTTAAACCCGGCGTGCATATTAGGTTCTGTCTCGGCTGATTGAATTGACGTTCGTTAAAGTTTCCCCGAGCCCTTTGGATCATCACTTACGCGGCTAATTAATATTCGAAACCCACCTGCGACCAGATCAATGAACATTTGACACCTGGTTAAATCTCATTCGAGGTATGCACGTGCATTTCCCTGCGCGATCGAATCGAGAGATATTTCCTCAAAAATGATCAAATCTAACATCCTTGTAATTAGAGATTGATTTTAAATTAAAAATTGTATTCGAACCTTCGTGCATTGATGACTTAATTAATCGAACAAGGGTCCCGTTAATTAATACACGTGACGTTTGGAAACTTCTACATTCGTTATAAATAAATATTTTATCGTTTAATCAAGTGGATAATGATACCGAGTTGTCATCATTATTTCCTTTACTGTCATCTGCAGGAGATCGAACGTTGATTGAATTTTGCATTAATTTTGGACGTTTTATTAAAATTTCCGACTTTATTCGTTTTGAAATATCGTTAAAGTTATTATTGGTTTTTACATCGATTCACGCGTTTCGACGAGAGATGTTTCATTTTTAACGTGATTTACTAATTACGGCGTCGCTATTGAATGTTTGCGAGAGATCGGGCTCGAATCGTGCTAACTGGTTCATTATCCACGTGTGCACACGTTGTCACGTATTGTTGCTGATGTATGTGTCGTTCATCAATGCCGTTGGTCCGTCATTAATCAATCATCCCCTTCAATTTTCTCTTGCTCTCGTTATTACGCTCGTCGCGTAATTATGCCCCCGAAACTCGGCCTAACTTTTTCAACTTTTCGATTCGGGACACCGTCATTTTCTGATTGAAAATTTGACAAATCAACACTAAGACAAATTGTCCAAACATTCGCTAATTAGAAAGCAAAATTCACTCCAAAGTTTTAATCTGAAAAATTACGATTCCTTCGGTATCATGAAATTGTTTAAATGATCAAAGGTGGCAAAAAGGAGAATAAAAATTGTCGAATTGTCAAGTTTCGAGTTTCCAGACAGGCAGAAACAAGAGAATCTATTAGCATATCCTTGTGATTCTTCGTTCCTCGTCAAAACATCCCTCCGCCGTCGGGGGATGTTTGTTCTCTCCAACTTTCGTTATCAAAACTGAGAACCGGCTCGGATCTGGTGCGCGCATCCGCCAGTCATCTTCTGGTAAATTAATTACATTGCCGCCCTCCGTGCTTTCGCGAGTCGAGCTCGGTTCTCACCCCCTAAGGATCACGAGCCGTGCATTCCTCCGGGTTGCAGTGTTTTTTTCCCCCGTTTTCCCCGACGTCAGACCCTTTGTTCGAATCCCACCCCTCCGCCTCGTCTAGCGCGGAGAGTAAATCAACGTCTCTCTCTCTCTCTCTTGCCCCCGTGTCTTTCAACCCCTCGCGTTTCTTCGCGAAACGAGAGAGAGTCTGAGCAGAGATTTTCACGCTAGAAGTTCGCCGTGATTCAGGAAGTAAGCAGCCCTTGATACTCGCTCGTGCTCGCGCCTACGTCTTCCTGACGACTCCACAACCCCCCTCCGCGAGGGGGATGGTACGCGAGTATTTGCGGCCGCTTATGAGCGGAACGCGGATGTTTGCGGGAGCTGGAAATTATTCGTGTACTCGAGGCGTGCTCCGGCGAGATTGCATGCAGTTTGGCAAAATTTTCTGGTGATATTAAGGCCGCGGCGGCACGGGACGATAAATAAATTTTACCGCTGCACCGGGTTGTTAAAGGTAAACGATACTCGGCAAGCTCGTTTCGCGATTCTTCTGTTTTTCTACGGAGTTTGCGTCACTCCACGAAATTCGCGCGGCTCGCTTAATTAGCGTAATTATCGTGGCTACTAAAATCGATACTAATGCGGTTATCAGCTCCGGCAATAAATTTAACTGCAAATAAATTTCTGGATACGAAACGCAATATATTCCGTAATTCCGTGGCAAAATTCCAGCCGTTGTTTGCCGTGACACAGAGACTACACGATGTCCTGTTTGTATTACATCAAATTATAACGCGTAATGTACCGATTACGCGATTATTCATAATCGCCATCGAAAACTCGCTGAAACCAGTATTTTCTGCTGAAAATGCAAGGAACCTTCATCGCTTTTGGAGACAATCTGGTCCAGTTAAAAAACAAGGACACGCGAGTCTCTTGTTAGAGGATATCCTTGGCCCCGGGCGCGTTAAGGGGCTAAAATACGCGGGGGAGTGATCATCGCGCGGAAACGAGCGGGACGACTAACTTTCGTCGCTCCAGAAACGCGTCCTCGCCGCTCTTCGGCTCGATAACGTTGCTTCGGACCTGTTGTCGAAGGCCAAGCACAAAGCCAGCCAGGTTGCTTGCGTTTCCGGGTCAGAGTTCAACGTTCGTGGCCGGGTGACTCGCACACGCGCACACCCGCTCGGCGCCGCGCCGCGCCGGGCTGCTTGGTCGCGCGTGTGGCGAGAACTCGCGAGCGGCTACGAGATGAATAGATCAAAAGGACACACGCGTGGAGGAACGTCGCGATCTCGCGAGTAACAACGCGCTTCGACGCCGTATCTCACGGCTGGAATAATGGACCGGCGTTTTTTTCCGCTTCTTTTTTTTTAAGGGGCTTTTAAACGACGATCGGTCTTCCGGAATGTTTGAACAACACCGTGCGATATGGGTAGAAATTCGAATTCGTTATGGAAACAGCTTCTGTGCTATTAAGGTCGAAAGTCGGGACCGGTTTAAGGGTGAAAGGTGTTCCCTTGGTCGTTGTTCGTCGAATAAAGTAGAAACTGTGAATGTTGGAAATGCCCTTTTTGTTTCGTTTTTTAAAACTTCAAATAAACAGGAAACAATGCGAAATTAATGAAAGTTTTACTGTAAACAGAATTCATTAAGAGCAGTAATATAAATATTTCCTCGAATTGAGATATTTTGATAATGCAAATTTTAATTCTTTTCATTCTTTCGAACGGTATTTAATTTTAAGCATACATGTTTTTAGTAGGAACTTCGCTGAAAGATTTCCCAAGATTCTACATTTATTTCTGCAGAAACATTCCGGGTCTTTTATGTATCTTTCTCTTTACCCGACGAACAGGAAGGAGTCTTCAGAAATGAGGAAAAGAAGAAAACTTCGAGCAGGGTTTTCAGTGGGGGTAGCCGTTTCAAAGCTGAAAGGTGTGTTTTCATCCTTAAATTCAGATTCGAAGATCGAGATTTTCTTCAACAAATAGCAAAGAAGGGAAACCTTTTTCATTTTACCTTCCCGACGATCGTGCTCTTCTGTGAAGCCTTGGTTCCTCGGCTCGAGACTTTAGGTTTTTTCGAGATAATTTGATCATCCGCCGGATAATTAAGTCGTTATGTTTGTCTCTTTACTTGGGAATTTAATTATTCCACGGTACAACTAATTCCGTGTATTACTAATGAAGAGGCCAATGAACTGCGACCTGGTTTCGATGAATTCCGTGTATAATCTGATGATCAAACGGCGGTGATTTATTTCTCATCGATCGTACCTCCGCGGAATTTCTGTCTCTGATTGCTAGTAATTGTTTGATATAAAAAGTGAAACAAATTTCGATGAATCGATTCTCGAACGGATTCTCCGGTTTAATAAACTAAATGTTTATTTGTTTATTCGAAACATTTATCTTTATTGAAAGTCATAATATGACTACCTTTACGTGAATTGATGTAAAGGACACTTCAACTGCTTTTCAAGATCCGATTTAATGAAATTAATTGAAAGAGGGAAGACCTGAAAGAAATATTATATTCTAGTGAAATGGTATCGAAAAAAAAGCAGAAACAATGACACGCAGAAGGGGACAAAGGAAGGGAAATGAAGAGATTCAGAGAATATAAAAGTTAAAAACACGGGACAGGAAATTGAAACGTTTTAATCCTCAAGGATTTCTGAATGGGATCTCTTTTTGATTTCTCGTATTTGCGAAACGTTATCGTTTGCCACCAAACAATGGAAGAATGGGATCAAATTCACGTTTCTATTCGCACACGAAATTTCGTCTGTTGGCACGATCGATCGACAAACCGGTTCAATTTTCTTTGCCTATCTAACAAAAGGGAGCCGACCAAAATTTTTGTAACAAACAGCTCGGTTATCTTGTGTCTGACGTACACTTTCAGGGGGTGTGTTCTGTAAAAATTGCTATTTTATTTGGAAAATTTTTAAATCTTAAAATTTACAAGGTTGCAGTATTAAAACTAAGAAAATGCCTAAAATATAGGCAAGAAAAGAATTTTTGAGAATTTTATACACGAGAATACACGAGGAACTTTTCGCAGCAGCCGAACCATAAATGTGCTCGATAAATTCTTTCGATTTACTTTCAAAGAACGTCGAAGGGGTAGACGTTCCGGAATTAATCAGTTGATAAGGTTCGCTGGCTTCCGAATCAGAAATGCAATCGACAGGGGGCTGGATCTCTCTCTCTTTTTTTTTTAACGAGAAGGAAGGAAGGCCGGTATATATCACCAAAGAAAAACCTTCAACCTAAGTCAAGTAAATCCAACGAGTCGTGCAGAATGCCGGCGCTAAATTCTCACGATGTAAATCACCCCCCAGCCCTCGTTTCCTCTCGAAAGTCCTTCGCGAAGAATAAACCAGCCGCCTTCGCGTTGCATACTGAATAAATTCAAGCACGGTTTGAATCATGGTTCATGCATTCAATGCTTGGTTTGATTTCAAGCCACCCTTTTCCATTTTTTTCCCCCTTTTTTAATATAATGATAAGACTGTCTGGAGCCTTTGATTCGCACCCCTAACTATTGCATTTTGCACGTTCAATCAGAGCCAATATTTTGTTTTCGATAGCGAGAGATTCGATTGTAATATTTTAAAGCTAAAAATTGTATAAACAAAGGGTGTTAATTTTCATAACGTCCTTCTGTAATAAAATTACCAAGCAGGTCTGTAATTATAATAAAACGCTAAATAACCTCGAATTGAAGCAACCCTTTCATCGGTACAACTTTTTTAATGAAACGATTCGTTTCGGGGGTTGCGTTTTTATCACGGTTTTCGTTTTTACTCCCGTTCCTCTTTTTTCCCCGAAGGACAAAGCCGACGGACGGTTTACAAGGGGTTTTAACGTTACTCCCAACGTTAATGCAATTTCCTTGGACTATCCATTAGCGTACTCAAAATTTCAACCCTTTCGAGCCAACCACCGTTCGTTCCTTGTCAAGATGCAATCTCGATGCGGTTTAATCTCGTTTATGCATTAACCGGAATGCTCTGTGCCATCGTTGCAAGAGGCTATTCTAATTTTGCCTCTTTATCTGTCGTCCCATTTTTTGTTTTTTTTATTTTTCTTCGATTACCAACGATGGCGTTTCCGTTGCCGTCGCTGCGTTATTTAATTAAGCCGAGAAATGAATGGAAACACTGGAGGGAAATTATTATTTACTCTCCTCTTTCACTGAAGGTACCACGGTTGTCTCTTAAGATTGTTAAAATGCAATCAGAACTGAAATTTTCATTAAAAAAGAAGTCCTCGAGCGTCGTAACGAGACTCGAAAACCGTCGAGTCTCTCGCGCTCAATATCATCTCGAATAAACGATCGCAGACTTCCGGTACACGTTTGTGCGTTACGTAAACGTCCCTCATCGAGCCGGCTGATATCGAGTCGATAAAACGCGTCGAGGTTCGGCTCGATATTACGTTGTAGCCTCTGGATGAACCATCCACAGGAGCCGGGCAAGGCTTTCGAAATTGCGTGGTATCCGATCAGTTTTCAGGGATGCTTCGATCTCCCGTATAAATTGCGTTCCGACTCAACGGCAGACGTCGGATACGATCGATTTCCGGTTACACGATTCCCCGTTGATCCCTCGAGAAGCTCGGTACCGGGTTTGAAAAAGCGAGTACGAGCACGCTCGGTCCGAAAACAGGACGCATCAATCCGTCGAAGAGGAACATGTTAATTTTCGTAAAAAAAAGAAAAGAACCGGAAGCCCGTCGCGAAAACTGACATTAAACGATCCGAAGATTGATTCTCTTTTTCCTCCTCCACCTCTCGTGCGGATTCCGCGACCAGACTCGAGGTCGTAGAATTTTTATAACGGGGAGAGATTGAATGAGCCTGCTCTCAGACGAAGCATCGCGCGGAGAATTCTTTACGGTCGGCTTCAATATTTTATTGCGAAGGAGAGATCGAATTCTCTGGCCGTCTCGCCAATGATCCCTGGCCCTTTCACCTCAGTCAGTGCGCGTAATGATTGGAACGGAAATACTTAATTGCCATCGAAGAAATTGTAACGATATTAATCAGACGAATAAATGATGTTCGTAACGTGGCGGTACGTTTATCAAGAAATCTAGAAGATAATTACTTTTAATGATTTAAGGAAATAGAGCATCGTCAAGGTGGCTGCTGATAATTTTTCGATCCGACACGAGAGATAGGACGAATTCGATTGGGCGAACGAGTTCAATTGCTCGTGGTGGGAGGTAAATTGTCCGGGTATCCTGTTCGTATCGTTGATAAACCAATGATTGCTTGAAAATTAATTCCACGCCGTCGCGTATCGATAACGGCTGAAGGGGAGAACGAGAGATATAAACGAACGCTCGCGACCGGATGGAGAAGAAGGAGAGCCGATTCGTTGCGACGAAGGCAATTTGCCAGTTCACGTGGAACATCGGCGTCGAGGAAAAAACAAGACATCCATGCGAGAATGAAAATGTAGAGGAAAAAAGGTACAAGGGGGAGAGTTTTATTCGCCGATTAATTGGCGCTCGTGACTCGTTCGTTTTCGTGGACGTAATTAGGGGCCGACTATTCGTCGATATTTTTCCCCCCGTTGAAAGAAATGAATTTAACGCGTCGATCGGCTGGTTGGACACGTTAGAACATTCATTATCAGGATTTCTCGAATTTAAGCTTTCAATCCCGCCGCCTTTTGTACCGCTTTTTTACAGCGATGTTTCCCCGTCGGCGAAGGGTGAAAATAATTTGAAACGAGTTACCCATGCATCTTCCACGACTCGTCCTTCTAAAAAACAGGATTCATAGCCCGAAACTTCCGCTGGAGCAATAATTCTGTTGGCTGAAATGTTTTGGGAGTTGGGGGGTAGCCGTGGTCCAAGTAGCGAGACGTAACTCAAGCGTGACAAGGGCCAGTGGTATAGGTCGGTGCGATATCAGCCGTGTCTGGCGTAGTAAACGTTTTCCTTGAAAACAACGACCGGTTTAACTAATTCTTTCCCAAAAGACCCATTCGAATAACCCGGCCCCGGGTATAATTGGAACCTTCGTAACTCCCCACTTAATGAGGCAAAAAAGTATACGAAATTGTGGTGCGTTAAAAGAAACATTAATTGCCATTTAATTTAATGGAAGAAAGAAAAATATGCTACTATTTCGAGAATTTACAGAACATATTAATTTTTAACATTTTTACCTTGTATTATAAAATATCAATGGTGCTGAATTTTGAATTTGTAATGAAATTCCATGAAAATACGTTTCGTACGAATCGCGATTGTAGTTCGATCGAATAAAATTTCGCATGAAGAGTTCAATAAAAATCATATCTTTAATGGATTAATGGTACTCGATTCATGACGTTCGTTGTCGAATCGGAATTGTTTTTTGTGAACGATTTAATGCGAGCCGGGGCTCGATCGAGCGAGTGATTTTGACATAAATTATCACGAGGTGTCAGAAACACGACTGATTTTAATCGAGCATGGCCATGTGCCAGCGATATCGATGAAAACGATTGTTAATTAAAATTTTTATCTCCCCCTCCTCTTTTGTTTTGTAAAAATATTTAATCATCGAATCCTTCGCGCGTACGTATCTCTGATTTAATCGAAAAATATTTCCGTTCGTTAATTTAACGAGTTTGCCGGATGATTTTCGTTCGTGCACGAAATAACTGAAATTTATACTTTTCGAAAAATCCCGCTCTCTGTTCGAAAGCTCGTTATTGTTCTCCTTCCCCTGTTTTGAGGGGAAAGGGAATAGGAGAATACCGTTTCGCGGAATTATAACATATTTTAATACTCCAACATATTTGAAAAGTATTCCGATACCGTTTCCATCCTTTCGATTACGCGAAACTAATTAAACAGAGTGTGCAAGGGATTCGATAAACGATCTCGAAGCTCGTGATCAATTCGCGCTAATGCATCGTGACGAATAATCCTAAGCTGAAACGGTCGTTCATAATCAAGATAATTAACGGCGCTCGAGTGATCCGTGGGAAAGCGCGAAACGCGCGTACTCGCGCGAGTTTAATCCTGAAAACGTGTCAGCTGGTTGATTATTTCGTTTACCGCCTGGTCCCCGCGTGCATGTAATCGAGTAGCAATTTATTTCTTTTGCGGCTCGTTCGGATACAACTTCGTTCGTTGTCCATCAATTAGATCGGCACGTACGATTCCTGACCTGTTTCCGACACCTCCAATAAACCCGACTCTCATTAACGCGCTATTGTGCGATACTTTGCACAAGGCATAGTCCTTAATCGGCTCATTTATTCTACTCTATATTCCGAAACACTTAATATGGAGATTACGCTGGCGTTTAATTTTAATGGACCCGTAAATTCATGTTCTTACGGTTAATGGAACTTTCTGCGGCCGGAAATTGTATATCGTGCCAACAGTTGTACCAACATTGCAAATTGCCGGGTTTAATTTAAAAAGAAAATAATAATCGGGCGATTCGAAGATCAGCAAAGATCGGAAGGCGGTAATATAATGAATCGATTAATAATTTTTTCAACTGTACTATTTCTACGCGAAGGTAACGGTGTAACAGAGCCTAGCATTCGCTTCTGAACGCAGAACGATTATTAAACGTTGTAACAGTTTCATCGCGGTCGATTCGCGTTGCTGAATAATTGATCGTGTGTTGCACTTTCACGTGCAAGTGCAACAACACGTACACGACCCGTTTGCGTCACATCAGATCCTTCTGCTCGTTTCCGGCTACGATTACATCGCTTTGTGGCGATCCGTGCTCTCAATTTTCAACTTCTTCAATCAGTACGACTCGGTAACGAAATTTGTGCCAGAGGGTAAAACTTTTGCGAATGATCGTGGTATTATTTCGATAAACAAGGTATATTAACCCTTTGTGCTCGAGTGGTGCCTTTGGGACGACTAGAATATTTTCAAATTTAAAATTTAGAAGGTACCTGTGGAAGATTATAGTTCTAGAAGCTAATTAAGAGTTAATTAAAAATTCCCAAGTCCCTGTTAGGTTAGTTTGACGAGACAAGGTTTAGGAATCTTAATTTCAAAGCCTAAGGACCGTGTGTCGCCGACTTTCAGGATACGTCTTTGAATTTACAAAAATTGAAGACATTTAGTGTCGATTCTGCGAAATTCATTCATTGCCACGTGAAAATGTCCCTATAGTGCAGCGATCTTTGGTGCACGCTCAGGTTGCTTCAGCGAATTCGCTCTCGTCGAGAGAACCTTGACACACTGCAACGAGTGCTTCTCCCACCTCGGAGGCCGTCCTCACCTGAAACAAACCTGCTTCGAAGCGAGCCCGAACACGGAAACGACACGCGATTCGTCGAGTTCCGGCGATCGTGTCTCCCCGTCGAACCGTTAGCCTCGCCGGCCAAATACGCGCTCAGTTCCGCTCGTGACACGCACCGGCCGAGACCACCGTTCACCGCGGCGATGCGGCTACGCCACTTCCGGTCCTGCTGCCCGCTGAAATCGTGACGCCTGCTCGCAACAGCCTCGCTGCGCCCATCATCGTCCAGGCCGCGTCGATAATGGGATTTATTATGGGCTGCACGTGCTTCAAAGGTACCATCCTTCAGCATCTGTTTCAAGGTTGGTACCAATAACGAGGCAAATTGCGATCGATACCCTTTTACCCCGACGAAATTCAGTGATCGTGAAAAGTGTTCCGTGGACATTGTTCCTCGATGATTCGTTTAAACTCCATGGAAATTCACATGCAAACATTGTGTTCGAGGTGAAATTTGTTGGAAGTTCGATGACACCCAACGTGAAGATTTAAATTCACCCTTGGGAGAAGTTTGGCTGCGATAGGGTGGTACAGGTCGTTCGTGTTTATCAGATTTTATTTCTGCAAGTTTGGTGTTTTTGTTACGACGAAAGGAATTTCGATACAGACGTTGTTAAGGTGATGTTGAAGATTAAGTTACTCCTGAGGTGAAGGCTTTATTTGTTTACACTCGAAGCTTGGCTGCCATGATATTGGCTGTTCCTCTTCGTTCAAGTTTGTTCTTCGAAGATTGGTTTTTTATTTAAATTAAAGATACTTGAATGTTACAGTTGGAGCGGAGTTAGAAGTTTAATCGCTTTAGAAGCGAAGGTTTAAACTGTTTACCTTCGATTGAACTCCGAGCACAATGGCGCGGCTTGTTTATGTTTGTTGGATACTGCTCGCGTAGACTTGTTTCGTTTAGTTCGAAGATGAGTTACACGCGCTATAATTAGACTGTAAATTGTTCGCGTTATTTGCGATTTTATTGAAAAGTTTCTTCAATCGAATGTTGTATTTTGTTTATTTAAATTAAACGATATCTCTCGGCTTCCTGTTGCTTCAAGTTCTTTTCTCTTCGATTTCGTTTTATCAGAAGCTCCAAAGTGTTAATGTTTGCCAATCGTTGATTAATTTTATCGCGAAAGGTTCTCGAAGCTAGTGTTTCACGACAGATAAAATTCGTATGATAATATTGAGTGGGACCGGATATGGATCGTTTAAAAATTCAGTTGCCACACGGTGTGCTTATGCATAATTCATTGTATTATAAAAAGGAAAAAACTTTTAATTATTATAATAATTGAACTGAACTAATATTTCTATTAAATATCGTTCTGGATAATTAACAAAACCGTTCACGGTTTTTGTCATATTTGATGTTTGTTCAACAAAATTGTTTGTTCTGAAACAAATAAGATCATCGACCATAAGTGAGCGATAAGATTCCCCGCTAAAAATAATATTAAGAATGATATCACCCAAACATAGATTATGTACGGCCAGACAGATTGTTAACAACAGTTGAATAACATTTAATGTTATTCATAAAGTCCACATCGACTGATTAAATATTATCAAAATTCGAGTTGGTTGGTTCATTTCGAAGAGAAAAGAAAATCAGTCGAGTTAAATTGTTAGTTTGTTACAAGTGTTATCGTCAATTTTTTTAAAATCCAACATGATTGCAATAATCCTAAGATATATGACACATAAAATTCTGCAAAAGATACGATGTTCTTGAAACTGAATAGTTGTAGATAAACTTCATTGGAATTGCGCTTCCTTTTCTGTTTTGAAATTCTTTAGTTTGTTCTGTTTAGTTTCATAAATTGTTTATTACAGGAATACAGACGTTTGGAAAATATTCTTCAGTTTGAGTTACAAATATTATATTATTAATAACGAAAGTTAACTTATAAACTTATTAGAAGTATAAAAAGAGGCAAAGGGTTAAAATTAATTTAATCTACTAATAGTTCTAATTTCTTATCCTGTTTGTTGCCCGCATTTCCTGTTTATTTTTAGCAGAGCCACTCTATATACTCCAACAATAATTTACTTCCTTTTTGTTTTCACCTTGATATCCGTTTCAATGTTACCACAATCACAGAAGGTGTCTAATTACGCAACATCGTCTTGATACATAATAAAATGCACAGATTGCTCAAAAGAAAACCGAGAACAATCTCGGGAATCAGAATATCGTTCTTTATGATTAGTCATTCGCGTGATATCAACTGTTTCATCGGGTTTCAGCCGTACGTTCTAATCGATAGCCGTCGTCGACGGATAAAACATGATTCACGTAGCAATGGGGCATAAAATACCGTTACGATATCGGGAAAATATCCTGTCGAAAATTACCTTCCGTCCCGAAGGGACCGAACCGAATGGTTCTTGATAATTTCGAAAAATCTCCGCGAGAATTTCACCGACGAAGAATGAAGATTTAATCGAAGTCGTCTCGAGCCGCCCTCCCCCGCCTACCGTCTCGAAGTTTTTCGTTTCCTTCGGCCCACCCCCGGCGTACGCAGGGTGTTCGCGACGATTTCAGAACCGTAATCAGCAACTCGTAAATCTGTTCCGTGCGACCGTTCTCGCCGTATCGTTAATTCGTGATCGATAATTAATGGCCCCGTTGGAAATTAATTTCTCCGGTTTATTCGAAAAGTTTCGCGGGACGAACATCATTCCACGAGGGCAATTTAAAATTTAAAGCACCCCACGGATATCGAACTTCTTCGACTCTCGTAAAAACTTTTTCCCCTCCTCTGCCCTCGCTCATCTCAAGTTTGTTTTCTCCTGTAGGATCGATATCGCACGGTATCGATTTTACAAGTGCTCTCGAACGTTCCCTGGCAAAATAACAACACTCGAACCAGTTTCCCGCATCCAGGCTCCGTTTCTTCGTCGATACCGAGTAATTTTCAGGAAATTCCCCAGCTCTTTGGGAAAATTGCCTCGCCTCTAACCCTGAATTTTTAAATAAATAAGAGACGTTGCCTCGAACCCCCATAATTGGGAATGGGTCGATACCGTTTGAATTATAAAACGCTTCTCTTTTGAAATTTACACGTTTTGTAGTCGAAATATATTTGCATACGTTCTGCAGTCACGATCGATCCCCGTTCACCCTTCGAAAGTTAAATATTTATTATTCTGAATCAACACTTTCGGAGCATAAAACGAATGTTTGTCAATTTCACACGCGCGTTGCAGTTTGGTAATAATTTAAGTTTCGAACGAAAGAGTGAACGATTGACGGTTTCGTTTTATTATTTTCATTTAAAAAAGAAAAATTGGTTCGCGAATATCCGTGTAGTCGGGTCCGATATAAAATAATTCTGACTGGTGGATATATATTTCCGAGGATATTACGACCACGAAGGGTTAATTCGCTGAGCAAACGATTTTACTTGAGTCGATAAGCCCCGCGTCGTTTTCCTTGATCGATTTAAACGGAACCGTACGGTTCCAGAGGGATAATGGTCGTGCTAAAATTATTTGAACGGACCTGGAAACGGCATGGAGATACGATAACCGAATTACAAGATCGCCGCTTCTTCTATCTTAAATGGGTCTCCCGGTTTCGTCGGGGATTTCTTTGAATTATTCTTTCCAAAGGTGTTTGAAATACCTCGCTTCCTCGGGTATTTCGAACGACAGCTCCTTAATTATTAGCTTAGCAATTAACTTCGCGACCCCTTTACCTCTCGCGAAATTATTTATTAAGGCGCTTTCAAAGGAAAATGGATGAAAAACGTAGTGGTGTTAACAATCGCGCATAGACACGAGGAAAATGACGTCTGGCATGTAAGAAACGTCGAACGGCGTGTCGCCTGCGCTGTTCAATTTTAATCGCTAAATTCATTAAACGGTGATGTAACGCAGGATTCTTAAGTGTTGAGAATATTTATCGTTTGGCATTTCTGTAGCCGCGTTATCTTCGCACGGAGAGATAACGGACAGCAAAATTGTAGACTCGCGTTGAGCAATTATTTGTCGAACCAGATAGAGTAATATTATAATGCGTAATACATTATCTAACATCGGTATTTATTGATGATCAAACTTTTCTAAATCTGTTCTAAGGTATTCCGACTTTTATTACAAAATTGTTCAGGATTTTGGTAACAATTAATTGGAATTTAATGATTTAATTTTTAGAGAAACGGTTAAGCTTCGTCTGAATGAACATTGAAACTGAATAATCTCGTTGGTATTTAAGGAACGAATTGTGTAAAGATAATTTCTCGTTTCTCGACCCCGGATGAGAAAAATCGAGGAATCTCGAGGTATCGCGTGTTGTTTCGCGCTGAAAAACGCTGTACGACGACTGGAAAACGGCGTTTCTCGTCGCGATACAACGGGGAGTCGGTTTTCGCGTGTCTTTCGTGCCGGCCACCCGGTCACGAAGCGGCTAATTAGTGTTCCGCGTTAATTTATGCCGGCCAAGTTGAACGGGACGAAGGAAAAGCGCAGGATCTCGACTCGTGGCGCCCTTTATTCTTTGTTTGCCGAACGAAAACGAGCTTGAAACTTTTATCTTCCACGGCGGTGCTCGAAACGAGCCAGCCGAGCTACCCATTCAGCCGACCTAATCGCTCGGTCAGCTGTTCAACGACGAAATATCTCTAATCCGTCACGGTAATTAAACGTTTGATTAAAGCGCGTTGCGTGCGAAACGCGCGTAGAATCCTTCCTTTCTTCCTTGATTATTCAGGATCTTTATTGCAGCCTTGACGTGCTTGGCGGCGCGATTTGTTGATTTTTAACTTAGAAATTGAAGAATATATTAGCCATAATTAGACGGGGCTATTGTTTTCTCGTTAGCGGTTGGAAACTTTTCAGTGAAAAATTAACACACGCTCGGTTAATTTACGCTGCAAAAATTATACCACCTCTGTCCCATAATAATAATAATTATGTAAATTATGTTATCTGTCATTAATTTTGACACATCTTTCAATTTTTTGGTTAACCTAATTATTACAAATTATAACTGTTTTTCTAATTTCATTCGCTGATCGATATTAATTTCTTTAAAAAGTAGAATTAGAAACTATTTGAACGCTCGAAATAAAAATTAGGAGTAGTATTTTTATTTTATCGTTCAATTTAATCTAATTTTTTGATAATGAATGCTGCGTTCTATATTTTCTTCTGCTACTATTGTTTTGAGACAGAGATAGTATAAAATTTATTTGACTCGAAGGAGTATTGTCACTTTGGTAAACAGAAACTGACTAGTCATGAACGTAATACGATATCAAGTTTATCAAATCATGCTGATTAAGTCTTGTGCCAAGTACAGTTACCTTCCTCAAAGGGTTAATTTCTAAATATTTCAACGAAGGGGTTACAATACCAATGATACTGAATCAATTCCAACAGGACAGTTTCAATTTTCACAGAAAAATGCAATTCTTAACTCATTATTACTTTCATTAACCGCACGCACGGCACGACGTTCGTTTCGACTTCTTGCGTTAATATTTAACTTGTTAGCGGGGGGTTCGCGAGTTTTCACGTGTAACCACGTGGATCATTATTCAAGCCGCATGGTCACACCTAATTTGCTTACAAAGAAAAAGCATTGGCTAGACCAATCCGTGGCTGTTCAGCATGCACGGCACGCAAAGCCGCGCTCGAGCGCGCACGCTCCCATCGTCGTCGCCGTTTCCTAAGCGTCTGTCCGTCCTATCGAGAGGAAAAATACTCGTCGTCGCGATGGCTTGATAAAAACCTATGCGTTTGATTTCGAGTGTCGATTGTTGAGAGATTGATCGACGCGATCCGTCACCGGTGTACGCGCGCACGTCCCGCTAAACGAATAGTTTTTCGAAGGAAAATTTTCGAACGTGGCCCGTTTCCAACCTGACACATGGCTCCCGTGTCCAATTTGTTTTTTAGCGTCCCTGTACCTTCGAACATTTAACAATATTATTTCTAGTTCGATAAATTACGCTTTCTATAAAATAAATTCAATTCAGAATGATGATATTTATTTTTTTGAAAAATTATCTGATAAGTATCGCAGATGGTGCCTTCTATCAATTTTTATTTCACACGTGTTGAAATGGATAAAAATTAGGGTTCCTTGCATAATCCAGAAATTACCCCCTGCATAGTTTAAAATTAACCCTTTAAGGAGGGAATAAATAATAATTCCCTTCTTCCCAATCGATCGCAACGGGTTAAATTATTTTAATGAACATCTTATGATGGCAATTTATTTCGATTCATTATTTGGTACAATAATACCCAACATTTGCAATTTGTTTCGTTCGGAATATCGTTGAATGGTACAGCGTGTTTTGCCCGCTCGAAAATGGAGTTCGAGCTGATCCAAACGCTCGTTACCCTGCTCGAGCCTCGACAAAGATGGCCTTGTCCATCGTCTCGTTCTTCTTCACCCTCGTTCATTCGACACTCATTAACGGAATACTCTCTGGCGATAATTAATTCCGCCGGCGGATCGTCGATAACAATGGCTGGGCGGATAAAGTTCTCCTCGCTAATTGAAATTTTAAAGAGGACATCGACTCCAACCCCTTAACCATCCTCCGGAATAGATGTTTAGATTCGTTCCTTTGACTTCCAGGTCCTCGTCGTCGTAATGTAATTATCGATATTAGTGATATTTAAGGAACAAATTGGATACCGGTGCTGATGACAGGCTGGAAAATTAGACTTAGAATATATTCGAGGGATGAAACGCGACGATTTGTTGGCAAACCAGGGAGGGGTGAAATATAAACTCGTATTGATTTTTATTTTTTAATAATTATCAGTAATTAAATTCTTTTTTCCTGAATTAAAAATATATTTGAAAACTTAAGAGTATTCTTAAACACATTTGGCTTGCAATTTTTAACGAATTCTTTTACAAGCGTTAATTGAAAACCTCAAAAGTATTTTTAACTACGTTTTAATTGCAATTTGCAATTTTTAGTGAATTTAATTGCAATGATTTTTCACGATTTTGATTGCGGTTGTAAAGTAAATATTAAAAAGTATATTGAAATACATTTCGCTCGCAATTTCTGACCAATTCGAAAAAAAGAATTCATAATAGAGAAATGTATTTCATTGACTACTACTCGTGTACGAGTAATTCTTACGGCAAACGTGATACTTTTTTTTTTTTTTTCATTAACTCGCGTGAGTTTTCGTGGAACAACTAATCAATGGCCTACATCTTAATTGTCTCGAACGTACGTGTTCCTTTCGTGCGATCCCTCTGTTCCATTCTATGTTCTTTTATCGAGCTTTGTTGTTCGCGTTATTGTTCACAATAATAGTACTTTATCCACCGTATGAATTTTTCTGCTGAACGCTTTGGGAGGATAACTTCTGATAACAGGTTCTGTTCTATTGTTAATTATCTCTTGTGATACTCGGCCTATAAGTAGCAAGTTTTACAAGAATTATAACGCAACTATTTATTTAACGATAAAGAAGCTGGTAACACGAGTTACAATGCTTTTCTACCGATCGTAACAAAGTTAGATTATGTTCTTATTACAGTGTGCACTGAAACGATTAATTAACGTCGTTGATGTCAAGATCGTTGATTGCTAAGGCTGTTATATAAAAGAGAGGATAAAACGGTCTTATATTTCGACGCATTCGCGAATTAAGTTTCGCCGGTGCAATTAAGACGGATTAATTGGCGTCCTGACGAGTTGATACAAAGATCACAGAATAATTGTCGGATTCTATGCGCTCAAATTTATTTGTTTGTTACTCTAGTGTCTTCGACGGATTAAAGAAAAAAAAGAGAGAGAACCTCGGTCAGGAAAATTGCTTCGTTCTTTCATTGTCTCACGTAATTTGTTCCTCCTCGCTTATTGTGTATTTATAAACATTGAAAGGAGCTGGATGTTCGAGGAAAACAGTTACGTGGAATAAGTTAGTCATACATAATTGATGTTTCTACGTAATCATCAAGAATTGTGTAATTAGTTTCGGTTTCTTATTAATTACACGATTGTTCGAACAGGAATATCTAGAATGAAGATATTTATTAACACTTGCCGGATAGTAATTAATTTTTATTTTCCACTTTTTTTTTACTGTTTTTTTATTTTTGAATGAACTTTGGATAGGAATTGCAAATAAAGCAACGTGAACAGTTTTGTTTGACTTATTTTCCAGTGAAGATTTATTATTTTTGAGTAATTTAATAATTACTTATTAATATGATCTTCCAATAAAAATTTAATAAAATTGTATATAAAAATACAAAATATTTCATTTGAAGTTTATATCTGATACAATTAACTAATTGATTGTAACTCAATTAACCAACCTCCCAAATCGTATGCAATGGAAATTCTTATTATCAAAGCGCTCTTAATTAATTGAACAAGGCGCTGAAAAATTGAATTGCAACAACGTTGTATCGAAGCTGCCTGGTCATCCACTTGTTAAGTAACAATACAGCGATAAAAAAAAGATACCGTGCATAGGAACGTGACAGTGTTTCTGCAGGAAAGAACGGCAAACGTTAATGGCTCGCGTTATCTAAATTAGAAATCGCGTCTACAACAGCAAACACACCGACTTCTCTATGTGTGTCATTTAAATGCAGCCGGGGGATAATTCGTGTTTTAATTCGTTGTGTTTAAGCAACTTCGAACAAACGAATGAGTAGTCACACCTTGCCGCGTGTTTCGTAATTTCATTCTAACAATTTCCTTCTGTTTGTTTGTTTCAGGTACGTATCAGTGATTGAAAATGACGAAACGTGTGCAGGAAGTGCTGTATTCGTGTGAGTCAAAATTTGATTTTTTTTTTCAAACAAAATTATTTTATTTAAATTATATTGGGAGGGAACTTAGGAAAATAGAAATAAATTAGTTATATTTATTTTAAGAACCCCTTCAAAGGGGATGATCGAGTGGAAAGGATTAATATTTCCTTGACGTAAGCTGTCATGAATTTTTTAAATATTTTAATGATTGATAGGATAATAAAAGTAGCAAAATGTGTCAGAAAGTTCTCTCATTACCTACAACTTATATTAAAACCGAGAGACCATAGAAGGAATAAAAAGAACTAATTCAAACTTGGACACATCCTCTGATAAATTGAATATTTATGTGCACCTGGTGTATCGTGAAATTAATGAAAAGTTTCGAATCGACTTTGATCAAATTGTGCTTCTTATCGGATAATTAAAAACAAGCAGAATTTTTCATATTTAAATTTTCTTGCTCGTATTCGAGTAATTTAAAATATTAATTAACTACACAGGAGCAAAATTTATTATACAAACAGTAATTATTTAAAATTTATGAGACAGGAGTTACTTGTTGGGGCATGAGTTGCAATATTTAATGAAAATAAATATTCAAAAGTGACTGAAGGTATTAAAATACAATAGCTTTTATTATGTTTTCTATGAAAAAGAGATTTAACAATGTTCGAGTTAATTTCATTATATAAGTAGAGGTTTTTTAATGTTAATTTTAATATTTTTATTTATCATAGGTTTTCGTTGTTTACCTGGCAACGTATTAAACGATACCCTCGCGTCACGTTATCCGTATCATCTTCGAAAGGTATCGCAATTAATTATCGCGATGAAAGATTAGAGCCTGAAGCGTTTCGAAGCGAGGAAAACGTGAATTTTACGCGACGATTACACGCGCGAAACGATGCTCTGAAAGCGGACGATTATCGCACGCCGTTTCAGCGGAACAGTTCTTAATTGGTCGATTAACCTTTATTAATTCTGACCTCTGTTAATTGCCAGTAAATTCTCAACCCCTTTAAATAACTAAAAAAAAGGGTGGTATTTTGTCCCGCCATGCTATTGTTTCAAACATTCCATTCGTAACAAGTACTAGAATGTTTTTAATTTAAACAATTTACGAAACACTTCATTTGCATTGAATTTAACAACCCTATACCCTCAACTGTTTGAATTTCACTCTTTTATTTCCATAAAAGTTTAAATTATAGTTTCGATAAACTCAGTTCCTAAATATTAAAAAAAAAGGACTTGATATTGCTAGAATTCATCAGAAATGATCAATAATAAGACAAAAATGTCGTATTCTAGTAAAATAATTAATTTAAGATGTCAAATGTTTAGGGAAAGCTTTATTTTTATGTATTTTTAATGTTTATATTGTGCGCGATTTGAAAATGGTACAGGTGGCGCCATCTAGCGGCGAACGGGGAAACCAATAAAATAGAAAATTCCGTTTTTCTCGAAAATAAACAATTTCTGGGACCAATTTTTGGGATTATATTTTTCAGTAAGCATAATATTATTCATTTAATCAACAATATTTGATTTGAATGCGGTATATACGGAAATTGAAATTTAGTGCAATCCATGGACACGAAAAAGCCCGTCCATCTAGCGGCGGAAACGTGGAACTAATGGAACTAAATCTAGGATAGACACCCTTTCGTATTTTTCGTTTTTTGGAGCCTTGTAAAGGATTTACGTCAATAATGTGCCCCAGATAAACAAGTTTAAAGTTCATTTTACATAAATTACCCGGTTTGAAGTTAAAGAACCGTATATTTAATCGATATATTGATTTTTAAAAACTATCAACACTTCATGATACATTACGAGCTCTATAAACCATAAATACATACCGAAATAAGGCAGATTACTTTTATTCAAAGATAGAATGACTTTTATGAGCCAAAAATGATAGAAAAGTATTATTTTTATACATTTATTAATTTTGTATCACTTGGCACTTTCAAAGTAGAACACCTGGCGCCATCTTACCACTGGTAGCGGAACTAATAAACAAAATATGTTTTGCACAAGATAAGTGAGTAACTTTAAATTGAAAATCAAACTTAAATAATGCGATTACAATCGTATGCAAACGTTAAAAGTTAAATAAATATAGTTCAAATTGACGATGTTAAGTTATTCGTTGCTCTATCGGTAATACTTCAGTTAAGTGAAGCTTTTAAACAATTTTTTAACTGTAGTATGGTTAAATTAATGATATTATTACAGACTTTGCATTTATATATAATAAACGTAAAAGACAATTAGATTTTATGAATGTTGGTGTATTACCACCACTAATTTACTTAAACGTTTAGTTCACAGTGTCGTCGCTAGATACCGCGAACAGTACTATTTTTTAAAAAAGAGCGCTTTATTGTGAGACTATTTTTTAATATATAATTACATAAAAATTGAAATATTTAGTGACAGAATTGAAATTTATGCACTCGCATTACTTGAGAATATATAAAATATGTATTAAATATGCGTTAAATTCAATAAATTAGAATGATAGGAATATGTGAGGTTTACATATAACAATAATACCTTTTAAATACGCTCTTTTTGCCCATTTTATTATTTTTAATGCAGTAGACGCATTGCAATTACATAATTTGAAGTATTTTATCGATACAAATCGTTTGTTAAAGTTTTACAAGCGTGCAATGTCAAATATTAAAGAAACAGTAAGTTCAATTTAGTTCCATTAGTTCGGTGGCGCTGCCGCTAGATGGCGCTGGGGGCACTGTTTTCAAACAGCGCATAATAAAAAATTAAAAATTATAAAAAATAGAGGTTCTAAACCATTTCTAGCATATTGAATCCATTATTTAACATCAATTTAACATTTTCTATATCTTATATATGTAACTTACCACCTGTAACATTTTATTTTACAATTTAAAGATCAGTGGTTGAAGATGACTAAGTTTGGAACTTAATTATAATAACAATTTCTGTTTTTTGTTGTTACAAATATTCTGAAATTATTATTTGTGTTTTAAGTTGCAATTAACATGTTATAAGAGTAATAAGAGTCATTTTCGATTTAAGTTGTTAAATATATTCCTTCTGGTTTTTGTTTCTTAAGACCATGCACATTTGTTTGAAATTCGAGTTTTTCTTTTGCTGCAGAATGAAAGGGATTATCGTGGACGCATACGAATTACATTTATTTATCAGATTAATGAACTTTCGAGCAGCTTGCGCCCCGTCCATCCTTTACCATGATCGATTCCCTCGACACTGAATTTCCAACGATGGCCTATTACTTCGTTGTCTCTTTAATAATGCATCATTTTTTGCGAACGCCGTCCTGGCCTCCAGCAAGTGGCCATTAATCTCCCTTTATTGTCATCAGGGACCATAGAACACGTTACAAGAAGGTACAGCTTCTGTTTTCGTGTAAATCATCGTCTTCGTGTAGCTAGTCACTTGCAGATTCAACAGAAATATAAGGAACGAACGATTTGCTTCTTTTAAAAACCGTAGACAATTCTTCGTATGCAGGAGTTTATTTTAAAAAATATATTAGGTTGCGTTGCATTGCAAAGAAAAAGAATCAAAATTGGATAGATTTTTAACAAAAGCATTTTAATAAATTGTTTAATATCAGTTTGGTACTTCTTAACACGTTGACCGGCACAGTGAAAACAGACGTGTGTGGCCAGACACACTTCAATTCCAATTATTAAGACTTCTGTCGATTAATTTTCAAATGTAACCATTCAGACTACTACTTTACACTGTTAGCCTAATGCTAGCAATACCCACCGTTTATTTTACCTTTAATTGTTTAATTATATAAAATTTGAAGCACTCTCTTCTTCATAAAAGGTGACACTCGTCTTGACAGGGGCATCCGAATAAGTCTTGCGATATAAGGAACCCCTCGATCCGTCAGTGTGACAGGTACGGTGGTTCCACTGTCAACCCAGCCTTGTAATATCAGCGGGAAAGTAAAATCCATTTGTCGAAAGTTCACACTCAGCCCGTCTTTCGAGAGTCTGCACGGATTCTGCGGGCGACTTCTGTATTGACTTTCATCCTTGCGAACCGATGACCCAATTCCCCGCGGATTCGCCCAGGCTCTGCTTTCCCGTTCGGCTTCGAATTATTTATCAGCACGGCTGGTACAATCGGTTTAGCGTGCTGCAGCCACGCTGATACTCCCGAACGAGTCTCTCGAGTACGCTCGGGGTTCGTTTCTGTACGCTTCGGGCTGACCGTGCTCTCGCCGCTCTTGCTCGTTTTGAATCGACTCGAAATAAAAACTCTCGCATCGATAGGGACTCGGTTTCCCCCGGAATTGCGAATTTTTTTCTTCTCCTTCGATTTTCTGCACGAGACTCTGAATTTGTATTTTTTGGTGGAAATTGCTGGGTGATTCTCGAATGCAAGCTTTGAATTTCGTTTTCGATTGCGGATTTTTATTAGATCAGTTATAAATTTCTCTTTGCACTCAAGTGGTGCCTCTAAGGCAACGTACCCAATTAACTAAAATATGTTAAAACGTAAAATTCAAGTATTATTTATATCAAAACCTAGGAAATTAACGAAATGTATCAAGAAAATTTGTAACTCTTTCCCTCCAAAATATAGCTTTTAAATTTTTTGAAGTTTCATTGGTAAAGAAATCTAGTTCGAGTGCAAAGGGTTAAATAAAGTTCCCCGAAATAAAAAACGGAGGAAGAAATCAGGTTTTCTGGATACTTTTTCCACGAACTCCGCGTGCAAGGTTTTTCACGGTTTCATCCCCAATTCCAGGATCGCGTTTCGTCGCTCTGTATCCCCTTTTCCGTTTCACGGCGGAACGCATCAAAAGCAGAGGCTTCGTATCGTAATTTTCTGAAACGCCTTGCGGCCATCGAGATATCCTGGCCTGGCTTGTCCTTAACCCACATCACGATGACGTATGAATCAGAAGCTGTCTAACCTCTGAATTGAAGGCACGATAATAGGCACCACGAGCAGGAAACAGGCTTTGTGTCGGTGGATCAAGCTTGCCGGAAGTTATACCCAAGATATTCCGCTGTCCCGTTCAAACGCGATGCTATTTTCACCGTCCAATGCTTCCACTTTATGTTTCAACCCTTTGCCCCTCGAGTACTAACTTCGCCACCCTTTCATTAGTTAATTGGCCTTAATTATTGTTCTCTATGTAACAATCATGATATTGTCGATCAAATTTATCTTATTTTGTTCATTTGTTACAAAGAATCTGTGGTAATTAAATCTCTTTAAATCTTAAATTAAAAATTGCTTAAACCTAAATTTTTAATATCAATTGTGTACCTTAGTTGGCATATTTTTTATTTATAATAATTCAAAGTAAAGTAACTCCAATTACTGGTGAATATTTATTGATATTATGAATATTAAATATTTTCTAATTATATGGTGCTCTGAAAATGAATTATTGGGACGTGTGATTGTAATCGGAGGGTGACTCGACCAATACAAGGGGTTGCGTCGATATTCCAGTTATTTTCACCCTTATTTACCATCTGATTTGTTTCAAGGTCCGACACCGAATCGATGAAAAATATCATTGTCCAAAAATTCTATCCCCCCTAACGAACCTACCTCAATCTTTTTGTTTCAAGATTGTTGTTTTTTTTCTACAGTCGCGTTCATTATACAAACGATCGTTGTTCTCGCGTGGGCGTCGTATAATTGGAAGTTTTTCGTTGTGCAGATTGTCGAATGAGTTTATGAATATTTAAAGTTGAGTGGATTGGTTTTTAATAAGTGATGCTTGACCGGCTGCCTTTCCATAGCGCGTTTCAATACGAATAGCGAAAGCAATTAATTATTTTGCGAAGCCTCGATTCAATGTTTTCAGGAGAATTCGAACAACAACGAAACCGTCGCCGTTGTCAGATTCATTCATGTATTCCGTCCGCGGGCGTTTCGGTTTTCGAATTATTTCGATTTTCGCGCCTTTCATCTTCTTGCCGAAATAATCCTTCGGTTAACGAGTTTCCAATTAAGTTCTTCCCGTCGTCAAAGGGACGCCGGTATTGTCGTTCGCGCGGTGATAAATTATTTCGTCGCGGGCTGCAAAACGGGGGGATGAACGTCGTTGGACGAACAAAAAATTACTCGGTGTAACGAAGAGGAGAGGAACGACATAATCATTTGTTAACCCCGAAATCCTGAAGTGGGCTGAATAAGTAACGGGGTAAAAAATATGAATTTCTATTATATTTCCCCGGGTAATGCTCGTTAAGGGAAATTTATAACGCGCTCGCGCTCTTTTTTCATTGATTAATTAAAAATCGGCCGTTAGAAACGCGTCCGAACAGTAATTCAATTCGTTTTACTATTAAAAATTCTATTTGAGGATTTGAGCTCTCCTCAGATGGAGAGCTGGTTAAAAAATTGTTAAGTGTTTCTTTGGTACATTTATAATAATTGTTCAGTTTTACTCTAATTGCCAATCTAACAAATTATGGAGTACTAAAATTAGACTTTAATGATTCCTGAATATTTTCAAAAAGAAGTTTAAAGACGATTTCAATTCTGCTACCCTTCGGTTGCAATATTTTTCCATATAAAAAAGAAAGAAACGAAATTATATCGAAGGAAGAAACAAACAATACATCTCGGTTGCTTCTGTGAAAAAGGCCGACGAAAGAAGCAGCACGAGAAAGCTCGCACTTTTGCTCGCTTCTAGCCGGGAGCGAGTTCTCGTCCCGAATACGATTCAGTGGAGTGACACCTGCGCTGGACAGGGTCCGTGTATTCGTGACCCCGATCCATTCATCCCTTTGGATCTTCGTGCAGGGATCGCAGGGATCCACGGCTGCGGATCCTCACCTACCAACCCTCTTTGTTCGACCGTTTGCGCCCTAAGTTTCCAACGAGTCTCTGGATGACGAACCCTCCAGGCCTGTTCGCTCTTTTATTCCCCCCACAAAGGGGTTAATATTGTGCCAATAATGATTTTTTTGACACTGGAATAGAATTTAATCGCTTTTGATCGCAGTTTCTCTAATTTGCAATCTCTTTCAACCCTTCTATAACTCGATATTTTCTAAGTTTTGAGAAGTTTAGCAATTTTTGAAAACTTATAAGCAGTTTAATTTTTATTGAAAATATAACTGTAAAATTTGTTCCTCAAAAGATTTCGCAATCGAAATCGTGTTGTTGGAAGGCAACCTGTACGTCAGCCTCTGAAACTTTCATCCCCCTCTTTCCATTCTCAAACGATTCAGGGTAGTCGAATTCTCGTTTCGGTTTCATTTGATCGCGTGAAAAGATTCATCATTGGGGGAGGGTAGGGGGGATCGGTGAAATATCGGTTTCGCTAAATATTCAACAAGACGAAGGACCAGGCCTGGATGCAAGCGTGTATAAATTTGCAAGCACAGCCGGTTAAAGCGTACGGGGATCCAATTTCTCTCTGACTAAAGGAATCGGGTCGCTCCGATGCGAACGGAATTCTCCTTGTCTCTTGGTCGCAGGGGGATGAAATCGATGGCGAGTTATCGACTGTCGAACAACGATTGCGAGACCGTGAACGATTGCCTTCCACGGCATTCCAGGGACGTTCGACGTTCCGGCGATCTTTGTGTCGGATTTTAACGAAAATTCAACAGTCGAATCCGATCCTCGACCGTGATTATCGTCTCGTAAATCTTCAATTTTATTTTAATGCCGATACCTACCGATTCGTATTCGATTTTCAATCACTGCGATCGCTATCGTTTCGTGCATCCGCAATTTTGGCCCCGTCGTTTTGATTGGAATTTTAGTTCGATTAGCTATCGATTTCAACTCAATGATACAAAAACAAACATAGTAGTAATTAATCGTATCACCCAGTACATCGATTCGAACCTCTTTAACCCTTTAACTCGTCGTATTTTGGTACAGAAATTAACATAAATAATTTCTACCCTGTCTCATACAACACCGTTAATACGTTACGCGTTGTATAAATTCGCGTAATACGAAGTTGTATTTTTCGCAGGGATGAGTAATATTTGTTAGATAAACATTTAAAATACTGTTTACTCTTTCAGATTCCGCTCGACTTAAATAAAATATTATTTTAAACAGAATGAATAATTTACAAAATAAATGATTTTTATTTGAATAATTTAAACCGTGAAATAAAGTATTTTTATTTTAACAACTCGTATCGTGGAATAAAATATTTCCAATTTCAACGATAAGAGACGCGAAATGAAATATTTTATTTGGCGACATTTTTATTCGCGGTGTACGGGAGTCCACTGTAATTAAATACAGCGTCATCTTTTTGATAAATATGGGTTTTAAGGGTATAATGATCTTTATGGATTCCGCGAGTGTTCTGGTGGATCGATACAGCACACGCCGTGACACGAATGCCCCGTCGAGATAAGAATCGGTCGCGTGGGCGTACGCACGATTGTCGCCGACGTTATTCCGTGCACGGTTTCGGGGCGTCGCTGGAAATTACCGAGCGGCTAGGAAATAATTAGCCGTCGGTTACTCGTTCCACCGGAGGCTGATCAGTACGCGAACGTTTCACTGCCAATTTCGACCCGTGCGGACGCACCGCGAATCCGCAAGCCAACAGAAAGTAATTATAAATCAACGCTAATTCGCCGGGACACCGATAATGTTTTTCCCTGCTGGTTCGGTGATATATGTTAACGATCGCTGTTTTTCTCGACCCACGCGATGGAAACGTTTGTCGTGGATGTTTCGGGCCAGGCCTGCGTAAATCGATACCATTAGGGCGACGTTATTAAATTGTATCGCACGAAACTGACAGTTTTGGGATGTACGGATTCTAGCATGATTTCATGACATAAAAGTAGTGGGAAATGGCGCTTGTGGTATGTCAATTTAAAGCTTAAAGTTCAATTCTTGTCACAAAATAGCTGATTCTCAATTCTAACAAACAATGCATAATTTTACTAAGTTGCACAGTGCAGATGGTTAATTTCGAGATGGTTATAACTTAATTTCGTATCTTGCACATTTTCGTAGACGAAGTTTGCCTTCCAGTCGAAGTTTGATACGATTTCTCGTATCGTTTCTCGAAAAAGTAATTACGAGGAACGATAATTGGGAGTAGAACGTAATACGGCTTCGAAAACTTTCATAGAAAGCAGACAGGAATTATGTTTAAATATTTACGCTCAGGGTGGGATTAGTTGTTCATCCTCGCGAGCATTATTTACAATCAACAACAACTCCGAACCTCTTTGCAAAGCGGATATCCGGGGATCTCCGAGCGATCTAGAAACAACGAGGGAATTAAAAATTCATGCCTCAAACGCTGCTACCAATTAACTCGTCCAGTTGTGATAGTAAACAAGCGCACTAGATATGATAACAAAACCTGTTGTCGGATAACAATTTCCTGAATAACAATTTTCTTTCTATGAATATATTCAAAATGTTGTTTTCACGAGACAAAATTACAAATTTTACTTTGAAATTTTCAATAGAAATTATAATTCTTTATTTGCTTCTTCAATTTCTTATAAATTTTTGTACATTTCTATACAATCTTGTTGCTTGGTAAAAAATGGCCATCATACCGGTTACATATTAACAAAAATTTCTTGTCACTCCTGAATAAAAGTATCCGCGAGACTCGTAAAACTTGGATGGTGTTATTCCGATCGATGGGAAAAAAAGGAACGCGCGGAAAAATTGCATTCATACAGCATCGGGTTCTTCGTTTTCCTCGAACGACCTTTTATTTTTTGCCGGCATTCGGGGTGCGTGCTTTCGCAAAAAGGCAACGGATTCCGTGCGTTTATTGGCGCGAGAGCCAATCGAGAGCCACGATAAGCTCGACAAGGGGCGAAAATTTACGCGAGCCGAACGACGAGGAAGATTCAATTAAGATCGTCACGAGATAAGTCGTCGGGTTTAATGAAGCTACGACCTCGAACCTGGGCCATCGTCGTTCAATGCGAGCATCCTTTATCGAAAATCAAAAATTTTTGATAAAATGTGAACGGTGATCAGTTTAGCTTAAGAATAGTTCTATTTTCAATTAATAAAATAGTTAGCTAATTATTTCTAATTGATACACATCATGACTTACACTAATTGAATTCCAAGCCTCCATATATTTCCAAGTAACAATAGAATTTACGATCTTACATCGAATTTTGTTTAAAAATCTTTCATATTAACTGTTTTTTGATAATTTCACCAACAAAAGATCGTTTCGGAGTCGACTAAATTGTTGTACCTTTTTTGTACGACTTAAATATTTTTTAATATTACCGCTGACAAGACCGCACGACATAAATCTTTCGGGAAGAGCATCAGCGTATGTGAGGCGACCCCTAAATCTAATTACAGAGTGACAAATAAATACTCGTTATCCTCGTTCCTACCGGGTGATTTATCGTTCGAATAATGGTCTACACCGGGTACGGTAGACCCGGGCATGTATTTATTTTATATTCTTCCTGAACTTGTATTATGGTATCCTGCATTTACATGCTAACTGGTTGCTTAACCATTAACACCTGCCATAAATCAAGAAAGAGTACAGACTCTCCTCGACCAATTGAAATTTTTTAGTTCAATTTTAAAAAAGTCGTTTGATGTTAAAGAATACTCGAATATTTTTGGAATAAATCTGAGTTTCATCGAAACTGGGGACAAGATGGGTCGAGGTACGATACCGCACTATTTTATCAGAAAGTCTGAAAGACAGTTTGGACACGCGGCGCGAGTGAGAAATAAATGCTGTCCCAGGGAAATAAAGGGTGCTGGGCGTTGCACGGGGAGCGAATCGATGTGCACTGTCGCTCAAGGGAGACGCTGGTGCACTGAGAAATGTCAAGGTCGAATCTCGTAAGCTCTTTCGAATTTCCCGGGGCTTAGGTAAACGAATGTTTTGCCGGTGACACACAACCCTTCTGGCCGAGAGAAATTTAATTTAGACTGACCGTAACCCGGAGCGTGGCGCGCAACCCTTTGTTTAGTATTCGTTCCGTACGGACCGGGACAAAGGGTGTCCGAGGCTTCATTGGCTACTGCAAACTGTTTTTTCGGCAATAATGTTGCCTCCCTTTGAATCCGTGCTCGTTAAATTTATTCGTGTTATTGAGTTTATCGAACGCTTCGTCGATGCTGCGATTGTATCGTTCGACGCAAGGTCGGTCTCAGGATATTCCGATTCTTTTTGCGTTGAATTCATAATTAAATTCTTTGGTATTTTTTTTATACACAATGTGCCCAGTATCTCTTTTTCGAGAAAATTGTATTTGGATATTGTTTAAAAATATTCCTAACTCATTAAATTTATTAATACATCAATCAATCATAAAACTAATTAATCACAGCAAAAAATTGTCTGTTCCCTCAGCAGTTCTGAAAAAATTCTCACAATTTTCTGTCCCATCTTTTCAATATATTGCCAGGTCCGTTTCTCGACGAAGCAATTTCATTTCTTGCTTCTTAATAATCGTGGAAAATCGGTTTCCCCCCCTGGTGTCCGACGTCAACATTTCGAACCGTGGACGTAATTTCCGAAAAAAATCAGGTCGCAAACATTTACGAGAAAACGACACCGACCGACTCCCGTTCAGGGCTGTCTCTAAATATTTGCGGCCACAAATTTCCTACCCCTCTTTCCTGTTTCGATCCCTTTGTGGCCCGGGTATTTGCGAAACAGGGGTGGACGAAACCGGGACACCGGTGTTCGATCGGACGGTGATTTTTCGTTAAATCCCGGTGTCGTTCGTTTAGGAAATTTGCATTGTTCCCGGATTATTGCGGGGAATGTGTGCATACGGACCGGATGTTCCGCCGCGCAGATTGAATTTCAAGCGGTCGATTCATAATTTCGACGAACCGGAGGACCGAATGTTTTTGATTAAACACAGAGATTTTTGCCCGATTTCCAATTCTGATAAGGGGGAGAAATCATTATATTTCTAAAATATCTTCTTATTTATTTATTTTTCGAAGTAAAATGTACCCGATATTTTTATTTCCACTTCCTGAACACTGAACATTACCACCCCGTAATAACCTGACAAGTGTAAACTCATTAAGGTGCGAACGCATTATTGTCACCCCGCGCGGTATCTCGTGTGACATTCGAAATTACAACCACGTCGCGCCGTTCTCGACATTTCGCGCATTCTTCATTTTTCATACGATACCGCGCGATTTCACGCGACACGATGGTAATACGATTCCGCTATTGTCGTTTCGATTTCACATCGAAAACGAACCATGTTGTATCAGTTTTCTGCAGAGAAAAAAAAGAGAGAGATCGTGTGCGTTTGGTTCGCGCGAGTTCGATGCTTCTCGACGGCAACCGGAAGTCATCGAAGGCCCGCGTCGCGGCGCAGGGTGCACCGAAAATGGAACGAAGATGGCGTGTGACCGGATCGATAGGTCGAAGCCGGATTGGCACGTGGCGAGAAGCAAGAAACGCGATGGTTTCCGTATCGTTGGCACGTTTTCGAAACGACCCTGGCCTCTTGCCACTCGCGTTGCGGCCCGGCTCGTTTCACCTCGTGATTTCGAGGGCTTGTTCATGGTGTGCGAGCGATCTGATTGGACGACGGGAAAATGGATATTTTCAGGCTGAAATTGATCTAGCTTTCGCGGATTTCGTATCGGGGCGGTGCGCAATTCCTCCGCCGCCCTTTTGACACCTTAACGACGGATGACGCATTGTTACGTCAAATTGGAAACTACTTTCAGTTATCATTTTGTACACGATGCAGTCGGTAGTCTCTTTAATCAATTTTTTAATTTTTAAAGAGTTGATGCCTTAAAAATAAAATTTTATTTCCATTAAAAAATTGGATTTTTGAAATCTGAAATTATGTACAAATGAAAGGTTTGAGAATATTGCAAGTTTACCATTCTATTCCAGGGAATTCGTTACAACAATAGCACAATAGTTCCGTGAATTATTTATGCTATTCAATAGGGAATAGGCATCATTAATTGTTAGTAATCCAATATTTGCTTGCCATATTATTTGCTCGCGATTGAAATTTGTTGTTTGAAACACAATACCATTACATTTAACGATTGTTGGTACAACGCATCGATGAGTTTAATCGAACAATAATTACATTTGTCGCTAATAGTACGAATAGCGATAAACGTGGAGAGGTTCTTTTTTTTTTAGACGATATAAAATTTTATTTATTCCTGTTTCAATTTAATCAAGAAAATTCAAATTCACTTTTACGTATCTTTGGCGATCAATTTTATTGCCTATTAGACCTGGACCGGAGTAAATTCTTTCATCTCTTTCGAACGCGGTTACTTCATTTCGATAGAGAAATGAATTTATTGGTTCACGAAAGAGGGCGAAACGTTTATTACTGGCCGCCGATTTTCGCCGGTAGATATCGCTACGGCATACATTAATTGTTTTCCAATTTAATAACACACCGTTCACAGCATCCCCCGTGCTTTTTCATTCTCTTATTTCCTATAAAACCGGCCGCGGTTATTCTTCCAGAATCACGTAATCCAACTTTTCTCTTTCCTCCGATATTGATGTTGCACTTTGCCCCTCTCGTTCCTTTTTTCTCCACCGAACAAAATAAAGTTTCCCTTTATTTATTTCCTTCGCACGGGAATATCTGCGCTCGGTACTTAATTATTTACAGCAGTCGATTATTTGCGAAGAATTCTTAGCTCGATTTTGGTGAACGTTACATCGTTAATAAAATTAATCAAAATTTTGCAGAAGGTATTGGTGTCAAAATAGGATTGAGAATGAGAGGCGGTAAAATGCAATAATACGTAATCCTAAAATCGTTTTCTGGTTTTATTCAAATGTGTCAGAGGGAGCTCTCTAATATCGGGAAGTGGAATTGGAACACATTTTCAGGATAGTATTCTCTATTAGGTAATAACAGAGTTGAAGTAATAGCATTCCCTATTGGGTAATACCAGAGTTATTTCATTATGTGTTTCGTAATAACAGGGCATTTTCTCAAAGACTATGGGAAATTTCTATGTCGACAAACAGTTTGTATTATTATTTTTCCAATTGCTTTGCAATTTTTCAAATTTGAATCACCCTCGGGTATATTCAACATTTAATAAACCCCAAAAACCTCCTCCAAGTCCTTAACCCTCTTATCGTGACGCATTTTTGAAACAATTAAATGACTCTTGGAAAAAATGCACGAATCACGCTCTTCGGATTCTGGAACGCTTTCGAAGCGTTCGATGGAATTCGATGAAATTACTGCGCGACAGGAAGATGATCGAATACGGGGATCAAGATTTTTCGAAAATTTCTCTCGACGTTTAATGTCCGGGCCGTGAAAAGTTTTACAATCTCTGTGGAAAAATCGAGCTGGAGCCAAGTCGATCGCACGCAAGGTGGGCTCGCGACTGTGAAAAACCTGATAAAATACGAGAGCGTCGAATAGACCGTGGAAAATGTTCATCCCTCAACGTCACCGTATATGGCCGATCCTGCCAATGACACGGTCCCGCAAGAAACGATTCGCAGTCGACGAGACAAAAGTTCTGATCATTCTTCAAAAGATAAAAATTCGTATTCCGGTCCCGTTTTCGTTCGATAACAGCAGTTGCTCGAAACGGTGGGAACAAAATGGATGAAGTTTTTCTTACGCCTTTCACGATACAGCGACTCCTTTCTTTTAAATACCGTCACGTCTTGGCAAGGACGTGAAATGAAAATTTTGGAACGATTTTTAAATATACAAAACTGAAAATTATGTTCAGGATCCTCAAACTGGAATCGGTACGTATAAATAATTTTTATTTCTGACACTGGACGTTGTAACTTTGCCAGTTTGGTCCGTAAATTTCTATAAAAGTGGTATCCTTTTATGCCATTGTGTAACCGAGGAAAAATCTTTATTTTCCATTACGAATTTTAATAAAAATCCTTGAGAGACCGGTAGTAATTTATTTTACGTGAAATTTGATTAACGATCAGAATTCTTTAAAGATCGCTTCTCCGGCAATCGTTCCTCGAAAAATATTTGTGCTTACCGATTAAAACGGGACGCAAGCTTCGCGGGTCAACCAGTGAAATTAAAATCGATTTCTCCCCCGGACATTTTCCGATCACGGTGAAACAGTTGTTGCCTTTGTGGCCCTTTTTTTTTCCTCCTCCTCCCCTCTGCTTTCTTCCCTTTGCCTCGTGTAATTTTCCTGGGGCAAGGCCATCCTCTTCGCGTCGTTCATTTTTCCCCCTCAACGACAGGAACGAACGAATAGAATGATTACACTCGCGATGGAAGGGGATGAGAGAGAGAGAGAAAAAAAAGAGAGGAACTGTTAATTCGAACGAAGCTTGGCTCGTAATCTCGTTTTCGTGATCCTGAAGAGCAATTGAGATCGCGAGAAGGATTAGACCCTCGGGGATATTCAAACGAGACCGAGTTTCTTGTTAGTTCCCTCCCTCCTTTCGTAGGCTTTTTGACTGTGTAGTTTTCAGGATGTCGAGCAAATTATACTGCTCCTCGAGGGCCACTGATTCACTTAGGTTTAGGGTGAATAATGTTCAGGCATTGAGTGGACCAGAATTTTAAAATGTCAGCTGGGAGAATGGTCCATTGTGTCTGGGAAGAATGTTCGACGCCATTCGTCCACCTGACGCTTTTCAATTTGTTGAGACGAAGGCTTTTCCCAGGCTCGCGTGAAGTTTCTGAACGCCATTGAAATTCACTGGAAATTGATATTTCAAAAACCGTCCTTTCAACGGGGCGGTTCATTATGTTTCTTTTTAACGTGGTTCGATGAAATGGATATTGATATCCTTCTTTTTTGGAAAATTCATAATCACTCGAAACAAGATGTCAAGGTTCAACTCTTCTTTTATTGTTATTGGAAGTAGAAGGATTAGTAGTTTTGAAAAATGACTCTGGAATAAGCACTGTCACTTCATAACTTGAAAGTAACATAAATTTGGAGGTGTAATTCCTTCCAAAAGTAATAATCGAAGGTTTATTAATCGCCTTTCAGTCAAGCACCCATAATAGAAGTTGAAAACAGTCAGTGCTTAGCTTCTTCTAATTTCCATTTTCCCCTGAACCATTAAATCTCGATTTTTCTACTAAAGCCTCGCGATAACCGCACATCATCAACACGTTCGTACGCAGAGGAATCGTATCGGGATCCCGTCGACTGATCCCGCGATCCATCCATGAGGAGGTTGCGCATTATCGTTTTCCGTCGCGCGACATAAAGCAGGGGTCGTAGGGACGTGTCCTTGGCCTCCGGTGGCAGCGTAACTTAAATATGATTTCACGAGCGAGCTGCCCGCCCATCCTCGTCGCCGGAAAACGACGGGGAACACAGAGACGAGCGATAAGCTCCGCTTTTGGACAGGTTCTCACGGGCGACGTTCGCCTGCCTCTTCGGGGGCTTTCAGGCCGAGATTATCGCTGTCTCGGACACTTACCCTAATCTCGACGAGTGGCGGATACCTTGCTCGCGAGTAGCTCGTTCCTCATTTGCCGGCGAAGGTCGTCGTTTTGAAAGTAAAATGGCCTACTTTATTCGCGAGATTACCGCCCGGGTTTATGCTTAATTTCAAGGTCGAGAGGGTTCTGGCTGGTTCACGGCCGCGCCCCTTAAGGTCCGCGCAACTTTCCTCGGCCATCTGTCTCGTTCGAGCGTTTCTGACTTTTTCGGGGAATACGATACGGCGACCTTCGATTCAAGAAGGACCCCGATCGTAAATTATACTTTCGGCCAGACTTCTGGACAATATGGTTCGTAATTTTTTTTTTTTTTTTTTAACGAACGAGAGACCCCCGTTCGTATAACAATTTGTAATAAAAGCGGTAGTTTTTGTCGGTGGAAAAGTACCTGAAACGTGTCACGCGTCTCGTTTTTGTCGCGGCACGATTTTATTCTTTTTCTTGGCCGCAAAACCTTGCCCCTTTTAAAGCACCGCGTCTGAAAGCGTCGGGAAATTATAAAGGATCAAGAGTGGATGGATTCTTTGAGTCTCGATCCTTTCATTTACTTAAACGGTCGACAGTTCGCCGAAATACCGGGAGGTCATAGTTCAGAAGGATTTCGCAAGGTGGAAACTTCGTTCCGCTACGCGAACGTTCCGCCCCTTTTCTGTAACATCACTTTGCATATCATTACGCGTTATTTTACCGTGAATATCTCCTGCTAAGCGCGTTCGTGCGCTACGTTTTTCCCGTTTCCAGAAGGAAATCCTCGAAAAGCGAGGGAAATGCATCCGCCATTTGCGATAAAGCGCCGTGTTACACAACCGTGATCACGCGTCGTTTCGTATTATTTCTTTACCTTCTGGTTGCTTTCCTCGTTTCGTATCGTTGTTATTTCATTTTACGTCCCCTTATTGCGTCTTCATTGTTTTGCATCCGTTTCCACCGCTTTGGTGCTACATTTTGTTTAATGGATGGTTTCCTTCCTCCAGATATTTCTTTTTCTCTTCTTGATCTTCGGCTCGTTCGTTCCCTTTTCTTTTATTGAGGAAGCCGGATGGACGAAGAATATCGTTCAGGATTTATGAGGCTTTCAAGTAGGTTTTAAACGACAGACTTTGTAATGAATCTTTCCTTGATCTATTCGAAGCTCGCATTACCCTTAATTGGGAAAATTTCTCTTGAATAAATCGAGGTAAAAATTCTTCGATGAGTAATTGCGTTCATTAAATGGAATTCGTATAAAAATTACTATAAATCAGTGGATTATTAAGAATATTCACGATCTCACGTTGATATTATTCAATAATTCCTCACTTTTTGAAAATTTTGCTATAAAAGACTGTTGGTATACAGAGAAAAACACTCTCAGGAAGATGCAATTTATTTGACATTAAAAACTCTTTAGAAATACGTAGCTGCGAATGGCAGCTGGCCAATAGCATTCGTCATCAAATTCATCACTGAAAATTACAAAATTTCACGATCAAAAGCCCTTGAAATACCAAACAAAACACGTCAATAATACTCGAATGAATAACAAAAATTTCCCATTGAAAACGATAAAATTTCGCAACCAGAAGCTTCTAGTATATAGAGAAAAGCATGCACTTTACAATGCAGTTGGTTGCATCTCGATATCTCAACGGGTTCCGGAGATACAGGGCCGCGAATGTCAGCGCGTAAACGCGGGAAATACGCAGCGCGCATCAATGGGGCCTCGGATTCCTGGAAACAGTGTGACCCACTTTCTTTTCCAAGAAGTGCGTACGCACGATAGTAAATAGTAGTGAAAGAAACATGAATGAGCGCCAGCCATTGGCCAGCGCACGTGCGCTGCGCTTTGGGGTAGGTCAACGTGAGTGCGAGAGAGACACCGATACCTTCCTATTAAAAAATTATCGTCCACTTTAAACGACGATATCTCCGGAACCGGACGTCGCATCCACATGAAATAAAAACCACTTTAAAGGGGAAAGTTCAAGCTTTCTAACGGTATACACCATTGTATAGGATCTTTGTTAAATACTTTGTTATTTGGATTTAAAAATGACCAATTTTAATAGCTCTTTAATGAGTTAAGTTTTGTTAATTATTAAGACGGACGATTAACAAGGTAGAATTTTCTTACCAGAAAATACTTATTACTTAGCGATTTATAGTATTGTGTAGTTTATTCAGAAATTATCCGAGATTTTGAGATTTTGAGAGTTTCTGGTGTATGAAACGAGACTACAGCGAGCATAGAAATTTCATTCTGTACCGGATTTGAATGCGATGTAAGGCTCTAACATGAAACATAAAAGTGTAAGGAACAAAGGAAATCATTTACGAACGAGGAACATATAATTCGTCGTACTGAAATTACTGTTCTTTCAAAAACCCTCGACGCTCATGAACCGGTGAATAGAATCGTCGGCGACAAAACCGTTTCAAACACCGCGAAGAATATCCGGGCCGGCAGAAGGTACGATTCAAGCTCGAAGGAATTGAGATCCCCGGAGGAACCGGGCCGGTATTAAAAGACATCTTCTGCGAGAACGTCGACGTAGAAGTGGCAAACTGAAGTGCCGTAACGAGGTCTTTCGCGAGCAACATAAATTCATAATGTCGGGACACGGGAGTGCCGGGAGATTAGTCAGCCCTGACAAGAACAAACGAGCCACAGCTCACTGTTGATACAAGTGTATAACGACCACACCCCTGGCCAACCCTTGCCGGAACGAGACATTCGCTATTGATTTATCGCGCGATGTTTTAAATGACGCGTACCTAGGGAACCGAATCGAAAACGCATCAACCGCGAGAGTCGCGTGGGCGGTCAGCTACAAATGAAAGCTTGAAACGTTAAGCTATCGACAGGCACGAAAAATAAATAAATCTCAGTCGCACGCTTTCATCGCAACGTACAAAATTATTCATGTAATATCGATTCAGAACGATCTTTCAGTTTTTTTTTTAAGGAAAATTGAAAAATACTGTTTTCTCGCTGGCGTATTTTGAAAACTGTCTGCGATACAATTATCTCAAGACAATCTCATGCGAATTCGTTCATTCAATTATTCCGACATGTTCGTCAGTAAACGCTTTCACCGTAACCGTAGGCTAAGTGTTAAGAGAATTTAACATCTGCAAGTTGCGCGGAGAACACGGGAGGATGCATAAATTATGAGGTGTTACCTTTGAGAGAGGATGTAGTGGAATAAACGGATTAGGAAAATCGTATGGTAATTTTCATTAAGATAATCGGTGCTTGAACGGCTTAGCCGGGCGATATTTAGACGGAACAATGAAAAATCATGGGATTTCAAAATAATTTCGTGAATTCTGCTAAAGAACCTTTTATTTTGATACTCGCACGGTAAGAGTAATAACAATTTTTGTGTTAATTTCAAGCCAAATTTGCAAGCGATTCGCGTTCGTGTTGTTCTTAGACAATAGTTACAGCAAATAACGTGCATCAAGGTCTCCAATCTGTTCCGTGTAAACTTTGATTATCGATCTTAACCGACGAGACTGATCCGGTTCGAATGTACCGTAAATCCAAATAATGCCGCGTTAATACAGCAAGCTATAACCCGGAATCTCCGTGCTATTCAGATTAGTCCTGTGTGTCTAATACATGAACTCCGGTCGCTCCAGGCGTGGCTGTTTGATCCTTTGACGAGCTCGAACGTTCCACCGATCCTTTTATCCTGGGTGTACTCTGGTTAACTATACTCGGCTACGAAGCTTGAAGAAATATGTATCCTATTATCAAATCCTGCCGGAACATACTTAATCCATTACTGCATTTTATCACACTAAAACTCAATAATCGATCTTGACTGTACCGGGTTTGTTATACAGAAATTTTCGCGCACGATATGAACTTTGACTTACAAAGCTGTTTCGAAACTTTGTGACCTTGCATTTCTACAAGAATATTTAATCAAGTTTAACAAATACACAATATTTTGTATTTTATCTGTGATAAAATTTCAACAATTTTGATTCAAAGTTCGAAAGGTGGAAAACTCAATCGCTGATTTAGTATTTTAGGAATTATGAAAATGTTGTATTCAACAGAACTTGTAGCTTCTCTTTTAAAAAGCAATTTACTTTGTATCTTCCTGCGAGTGTAACAAAGGGGCACACACGGAAACCATGTCATAATACCACAGGACACCGTATTACAGCTCGAACCCCTCAAAGGGGAACATGTCTGACCACCACAGGGAGACGAGTTCAGAACCGTTTCAGATTAAACTTTGACGAGGTTCCTCCGTCATCGTGGAAACCGCGACACGTCCTTCCGGTTGACCGCCAATTTCCGAGCCACCCTCATGATTGGCCGAGCGTTCACGATCCGAAAGACGGACAAAGCTGCAGTTTCCTCTTCCTCGTTTTTTATTTTTCTTTGCAGCGCAGATACCATTCTGCTCCGGTTCGCAGCACCTGTTCGCTCGTAAAGGACACCTTTGCGACGCGATCGAATGGTATTTGTGGGATGGTTCTGCACCAAGGCCATGCCGAAAATGTCGTACCATCAGGCAGGACAGATGCCATTGGTAACGACACGTTGTGGTCGGTTGCTTCCCCTTCGATAGGTGATCCTTGATGGAATTGGGTTAAGGAGGTTGGACATCGTGTAATTCGATGAGAAATTGATGTGGTCAGAGGACTTGGATCGAAATTTATTCTTCTTAAGATTGAAATTTGTGTTGCTCTACGTTTCTACTTGTAACCATCTGTCAGTGGTACAGTCAGACACTTTGTCAGACACAAATTTTATTTTTGATGTGGGAACCCTTTAACCCCTTTTTTTTTACGAAAGTCCTTAAGTGACAGTACGTTTTGTAGAAAATTATAAAGATTACCATTGGTTACACGGAATCGATCATCCAGGGGTTAAAACGGATTAGGTCATGCAAAAAGGATCCCGAAGAGATTTCCCAGCGTTTCCCTCCGCTGCTTCGGGTATCAAGAAAGTTTGGGACACGGCGTGAGTGCTTCGGCTGGAAACTTTTGTTTCTACGTAATGTTCCTTGTGCCATCAGCGTCACGTAATTCGAAGACCTTTAAAAGAAAAAGTCTCTTGACGTTTCCCACGACAGGAACATTCATTGAGTTTGGACGAGACTCCTTTTTCTAAAGGATCGTTAGTAACTGCATAAAGTTTCCTAACTTTCTGAAACATTCAGGATGCCACTTTCGAGACTACAATTCACCGATTGCAAAACTGTTTAACGTTTCATTTTTCGGGGTATCCTATGTTGGTCCGATCATTGCTCTACCTGTACTACTGTGCTTCCTAGTAGAAGAGTCTTTTCGGGCCTTTTGTAAATCATTAGAATTTTACAAATTATAATTACAATACTCTAAAAGTTATGACTGAACATTGCTTTTTAAATGGAATAATCTCCTTAAATTTCCACGAAACGCGAATAATATATAATAAAAAGAAAAGTAAACGGTTTAAAATTCCACTCCGTTGTATTTGTTGTTTTCTCCACTTAATTTAAGGGGCGTTTTTTGAAATTTTCACGCGGGACATTTTAAATATCGCGGATTCAAGCCCCGGGCTATATCGTGCGAAGCACTTAAGCTGAATTTTAGCATTGCATCTCCGCGACAGAATCGTACGCGCCTTTTCAAAGTGGAAACGCGGCGAGGTTTCAAGGCGTTCTCATGTTTTATTCAGGGGAATTTGACGAGCCCCTTTTATGCGAATTCCCGTGTTGCTCCCATCGATAAGCACTCTCCCGCTCGCAAAGAACATGACAGACTATTTTGCTCCCTTCATTTTCCTAATCGATGATGATTTGTCGGTGATTTTCCTCGAACGTCGATTTTTGTTAAACGTACGAGTTTTTATGGAGTGTTTAGCACGAATCGACTGACACGAGAGGAATGAGAATTGGATCGTTGGGAGAGGAAAAACATTTATCTCGGGGAAAATTTATTTTCACCTTGGACTTTTAACAAATTCCCTCGAAGTTCGGAGGTTTCCGAGCTGGTGTCCAAAGCCAAAAGCCGGAAGCTACGTTCATTACCATCCATCAGTGGTTTCCAGTAGCGAATCTTGTATCTTTTCTTGGAAACATGATGCATTTTGTGGATCAGCTAAGACCATTAAAACGAAAGACAACCATTATTCGATTCATTTACCATCGAATCGCGGGTTGAAAATATTTTTGTAAATTAATTTTTCAAATTCAAATTGTTTCATTTTTAATGTCCAATAATACTGGATTATATTTTGCGACCGGTGGCGCGCGTTTCCGAGGTCTGGGTCACGTTCGACCCGGCTTAGTTGATCCGAACATTGTCACAGCGAAACAGTTGACCTCTGAATGGAAACGCAAGCTGATAAGCCACGCAGCTTTCGACATTGCGACGGATTTAATAATGAGCACAAAGGCCGCATACAACGTCACAACCATATTGATTTCGTCGTGGACCAGTCGGATTTTGAGCAAGGCCGGCTTCACCGCTGCCCCGCGCCTCGAACGTTGAATATTAATGCTCGAAATTGCACGGGAAATTGCGTTATCGTCGTCCAACTTCCGGTCGACCGATTCTAAAGCGGTTTCCTCGTAGTTTTCCGCTTCGCGAGCGATCGCGTATCGAAGATTGCGACTTCGCGTAAGCTCGCGATACACCTTGCCGGATTTCGGACACTTTGGCTGCCGTTTTGCGGCTTTCGTTGATTCTCCGAGAATCCGTTTCGGATTGTTCCACACGGTTCAGCGGGTTCGGTGGTTTTGATTGGGGAAACAATGACCTTAGCGGTTTGCTCGGACCCTGGATTGCTGTTCCGGGTCCAGCAGACCTTGAACATCGTTCTGGTTTAAATTACTGACTCTTTCCACTCGATTGTCCCCTCTGAGGGGACATGATTTTGAGGGTATAATTAATTTAGTTTTCTTTTTCTACGTTTTCTTCTATATTTTAGTTTTATTCTATATTTTTTTAATATTTTTTCTTTAAATTTCATTAATATTTGAATATGAAATCAAAATTAGACAAAATATATAATCTCAAGTGCCTCAGTGCTTGGTTAGTCTTGCTAACAGTATGTAAACATAATTTTTGCAATGGCTCGTTCCTGTGACAGGGACAAGAGTAGAAAATATCGATAACCCTTTCGAGTGTGGAATGAAAGGTGGCCATTGGTCGAGATTGTTCATGGAAAACGAGTCCCCGGTGTATCTGACATTTTAGCAGAAAAATTGAAAGCTGTTGGATTTATCAGTTCACGCCCTAATAATCCGAGCTATCAATAATCCGTGTTTCATACTTGTCTCACGTGACTCTTGTCGTTCATGTTTTCCAAAGATAACCGTGTATCGTTTGTTTCATCGATTTAATTAAACACAGCCGAGGTTTTTATCCCTTCGCGTTCGCTTCTCTTGTTTACATCAATATTGTTGAAAGAGAAACCGAATCAGAGTAAAAGGGATTCATACGGGAACAAACAATGTATATAATATGCAAATACAAGTTGCAAAATAAATTATACCAGACAACCGGGAATTTTGATTATATTTTTGGATTTGAAATTCAAGTTTCTAAGTAAGAAATCGATGGAGAAAAATTTAAGTCACACGGCTAAGGAATTTTGATAATAAATGTTATCATTGAAAATTGAACAGGGAGGATTTTGAACTGTTAAATATTTAAAATATTTTCTCCCCATTATTTTGGATACGGCAGGTGTGTTGTTTAAATTATTCGCCAGGGTGCGAGGATAAACGCGGTACTACCTTTTAACGATCACGGTTGATGGCACATTTTTAATTACCATGTGGTCGGAGAGGGTGTGCAGGAAACGGTTTGATTCTCGTTGAATAGCAGAAAATTTTGCAACGTGGAATAATGAACATTTGCTCGCTTGTTAATTCACTTCTTTCTTCCTGTAATGCTCAGCTTTCTTTTTGCTTGTTTTCATGAAAATTGAACGGATATTCAAATGTAACCGCGTTCTTTGTTAGCTCTGTCGTTCTCGTTACAGCCATGTGGTTGCTTATTTTAAATTAATGAGCAAACGAGACATTATTGTTCTGAAAATATGTTAAAAAATTCAAGAGTCTGTTTCCTTATTAATAACAAACAATGCCATCTAATGCTTTCGAAGAGTTAAAATGTTTTTAATAATTATTTAGCTGCGATGTTTTATTTACTCGATAGTTTATTTGACCGTGAACGATCGATAAGATTAAAAAGGTGCGTTTTAAAGGGGAAACTGGAATACCTTTCGGCTGAGAAAGTTTTCACGTCGCCAACTGTTGGTAGGATTATCCCCATGACCGGAGTGAAACTTGTCGACGTAAGCCATAAAATATTCGGACGATTTCCGAGGGAAACAACGCCTTTACGCGTTACCCTCAACTTTCGAATAATTTAAACGTTTCGCTCGCCTGGCGCGAGAAACTCTTGCAGTTTGGAGAACGTATGGACTACTAAACAACATTCGTACGAATTGCCGTTTAAACATCGCAAATTGTGCACTGAATAACGTTGATTAAGCAAGAAAACAAGAGATGTTAATTTAGCTGCCATGAGAAGAGTATCAACACAGAAAGCTGGGAAACTGATGTGTCAATTAATTAAAAATTTTAATTTCAATCTCAATTTATAATCAAGGCTTGTCAAGCGTGAAACTGGCGCGCCCGTTAGAAAAATAATAGATTAAGGGTTTAATATATTTTTCAATATATTCATTTCCCGAGGAGCTTACGAATTAATTGCACAAAGAAAACGTTCGCCGGGAACAATCGGTTGGAGAAGAAAGGGCATCGAAAAAGATACCGGTGTACGATTCACGGAAGAAACGAAGCTTTTTAACGAGATAATGATTCACACAAAGCGCGAATGTCTTCGTCGTATTGTTCCTCGAAATCACCTCCACGGTACTTCAGCGAGCTGATTCTCTCGATCGGTTAAAAGGGCGAGAGGCAAATTGAATTTCACCCGTAAGGGAAATGTCGTTTGAAGTGTACGCCGCTGCCGTTCGAACGGAATAAAACGGACAAAGGGAAGAAGAATGTGTATAGATGGAAACGAAACAAGAGTCAGCCCCGTGAAAAAAAAAAGAGAAGAAAGAAAAAAAGGGAAAACGGATGCTCGTTCGGGAATTGTTCGAACGATGGTCGTTCCATTATTCTGTCTGCCTGTGCCCGTGACCTTGCGATTTTCCTTTGATCGAGGGAATGGAAAATTCGTGGGCGTTAAACGAGGGAAATTCTCGAATGTGCAGTTGGATATTTCATGCCCGGTGCGGTTATCATTTTTTGGCAAGTTTCTATGATTTCCCCTGCGGGCAACGCTATCGTTCCGTAACTCTGATGTCTCTTCTTAAGTAATTTTCGCGATAACGTGCACGATTGAAATTATCGACGCGATTCGAGGCGGCGGTTCGTTTCAAGCTACGGAATAATTTATAGACTTTTATATTGGCTCGAAACGTTTCCACAAATCACATAAATGGAGTTGAATTTTGGCGATAAATTCGCGTGGCTTGCAAATGAAATCGTGATACGATTGAATTCCATCGCAATTCCGCGACACGCAGTACATGATTTCCGATGAAGTGTCGAATTTTCTGAAAGTTTTATTAGCAAAATTATTATTAAAATACTATTCCTATACCCATTTCCTAAAGCAATTTTGCAATTTGTACCTTGCAATACTGAAATACTAGTGCCTTGCAAAATTTGTCTTTTGTTCCAATTCGTTAACAATAATGCCATGTAGAATTTTATTTTTTTATTTTCTACCTTATAATATCATTATCTTGCAATATTAATGTTACAACAACGTACAACCCAAAATTTTCCTGCAGGGTGTTTTTTAAGGTGTTAATTCGATTCCGTTATTCGTGTAATTGCGAGCGAGGATGTTCACGTATTAGAATCACGGGTTCATCGTCGTCAGGAATTCAGACATCATCTCGTATCCCTCGGTTCTTTCTCTTCCAGAGACGAAGCGAAGAGCAGCGTCGTGGCCCGAAGATTTCCCATTGTCGTTTCCTCTTCTTTTCTCTGTTGGCCTGACCCTATACAATCTTTCCACGTCTCCCACGTCCTTGCCATTGTTTCTTCTGGCTCGTTTCTCTCTTTTCTCTGTTCATCTCGAGGCGAGAACTTTAACAATCCCTCAGGATCCATGCAATCAACGAAAATTGTAACCCGAACACGTGGCTCGGGATGTTAGTCGTCCTTGTAACGCGGCTGGTGTTTCTGGGGACACGTTGCTTCGATATTTTCCTGTTTTTTTTCCCCGGGCTTTCGCGCTTGTCGTTACTCTTCCTCGCAGTCTCGTTCATCTTTATTTTATCGACATTCTTTCGGCTTTCTTCTCCCCACGCTCCTTTGATTTTCAACAGCTCGTATATCGTTCCATCGTTTATTCTTTATACAAGTTTCAGGCTGAGTCATTTTTGTCGCATTTTAAGCTTTAAATTGACACGCCATAAGTTATACTTTGCGGTACATTTATGTCATGAATTTTTATTAGACTTTATAGGTTCCAATCTTGGTCATTGTTTACTATAATTAACGATATATTAATTTTATGTTAAGAAGACTAACGGGGCATTTATACAGTCGTTTCTGTTAGATTTCAAGCTTTAAATTGGTATGTCACAAGTCCTATTTAGTTATACTTTTATGTCATGAATTCGTGACAGATCAATACCCTCGCCCGAGTCTCCTGTTCGCCCCTCGGTCTCTTCCTCGTCGTATCAATCGTTAATCGCGTTTCCGGTTAATCGAACTCCGAAAATTCCTCCGTTATACCGTGCAATCACAGAATAATCCCTCTAAATGTCGTTGTTCGGCGAAGTTCTCGTCACAGATTCCCCGAGATTCGGTTAAATAGCGTTGCCTGGGTCCGTTGATAGCAGGGGACGCGTGTCGATTACAGCGGTAAACCGACGTGTATCGGCGAAAGGATTGATGTCAAGGTTAATTGTTAATCGTTGATCGGTTTGAATTCCATTTGGGTCGGGTATTTGGTAATGGCGGTGAGGAGAGGGAGGGAGGGAGAAGGGGTTGCGTCGCGCGTTCGCGACGAGCCAGAGAATTCCCTCAACTTCCGCTTGTAACCCAGTTCGATTTACGTTCAACCGTGGGGAGCAATGATTAACCCACTTGGCGTATTTTAATGTATGGAAATTCGCGTTTAATCTCGTTCCGACGCTCGTTCAACGGCACGTGCACGGGCGACGCTGTTAATCTTCTCTTAAAAATCTGATTACACGTGCCACCGTTATGCTGATAAGAAAGATTGCGGTAGGTGTGAAACCGTATCATCTTCCGAGAATCTCGGTTTATGCTTGGTCCTAAATCCGCGGGTAATTCGCAGTTTACATGCCCCGTTCCACGATACAAAATTATTTTCAGAAAATTGCTATTTCCCACTTTGTTCCCTCCCAATGCGAAACCTATCAATTTGTTTTTCAATAGTCAACTAATTTTTAAAAAGTATCGCACTCCTCTGATTTATTCACCTCGCAATATTGGCCATGCCAAGAAGAATATTCATTCAAAAATAGAAATACCAAATTGGCAGCGAAGGTTACACCCCACGCGGTTTTAATACCATTAACACCGGTAACACAATTTATTTAGCTATCTATTCAAATTACACGCAACAGTTATATCTGTCCGGGCAACTTGGTGGATTAAAACAAATGACGTTGGTTTAAAGAAATAACCCCCCCCCATTACCAGGCAGAAAACTCAACGAGCCCGCTTTATTACAATCGTTTCCGGGACGAACGGGTTAATTACTCCGGCCGAATTTCCATCCGCGGTTCCATTTAACTTACTCGCACAATTTATTCAGCTCTCGCCGCGTTTTCTGTCTCCGTTTCGCGCCTATCTTCCGGCCGCGTCCCCCTCTCGTCCCCCCCTCGCCCGAATCTTGTGTCCGCATCTGCATACCGCATCATCGAGCGGTAGTCAAACAAGCTGCACTGTTCCGCATCGTCGTAATTCAGTCAGGCCTAACGACGTGCTCGTTGCTCGAAAGAACGGGCAACATGCCCTGAAACGTTGATTGGTGGTGGACCATCGTGAACGATTTCGAGTCTTGACCAGATGTTTGGTGTTTCCCTTTGGGACGAGGCTCGTTTCATAACGATGCCCTATGCCCTCGGGAATTTTGTCGAACGACGAGCGCCGCTTTGATAATTCGCGGCACCGGGACGAATAAATTGTTAATCTTTGGGGCGGCTAACCTTTGACGCAGCGACGATATCTAATCCTTTGGAACTGGTCCCTTTTGACGTTATTCTGTGCTTAGTTTTGGTCGAAGAATTTTCACCAACGTTGCATTACAGTTTGGGGTTAAGCCGAGTTTAGGATTTCTAAATTTCGACACTGTCCTAATTTCGGGATTTTGCTTTTAAATTTTGAGATTATCCTACCTTTATTTTGTACACGGGTCGTAGCTGGGGCACCGTTCAATTTCATTCCACTGATAATTCACCTTGGATAAGATGCCTTTCATTTAATGACGAATTAAATGATCTTCAAACGACCACGGGAGTTATTGAGGGGGAGGGGGTAAAAATGAACGGAAAGGAGAAACAGGAGAAAACGGGTCAGGATATAAGAGGAAAGAGATTAATGAAGCGAAAATAGTAAAAAAGGAGGGACAGACTTTGTAAGGAGCGGAGTAGAACTATGGTGTAGAGTGGAAATGAAAAATGATTAAAGGGAAAACTTAGACGGCGAAAGAATGGCGCAGAAATAAAGAATTAAACGTTGAAGAGTGGTAAAAACGGGGGTGTAGAAAGATACAGTGTAGCTGCAAAGAGAAGATGTGAAGCTAGGAAAAAAAAAAGGAGGGGCGGGGGGAGAAGGAGGAGAGAGAAAGCTTTTTCTGGGAGCATGAACGATGCTGACTCGTTAAATGAAGGCAAACGCGAAAGTTAAGAAAAAGGAAAAACAACTAAGATCTAAAAAACAAAACAAAATTGAAAGTAAGAAATTGTACGTAGGATTGAGAATCCTGAGGACTGTTCAAGAAATGCAGAGGAGAATTGTAAAGGCGGCTTAAAGGTTCTTTTCTAAGTAATTAATGTACGGGATTGAGATATTAATTTCGTAGATTAAGGTCGAAAGCTAAGGTCAAAATGTCACGAACTATTTGTAAGCCTTTTAATTTAAATAATTACCTGATTTGTTGAAACGACAGATTTGTGAACATTCCTATTTTAATTTTTAGGCAGAGCTATAAATCACATTTAAATAATTAATAATATTTTTAATTAAACGAAGTCTGAAACGTGAATTAAAACAGAAAATATATTAATAATTGTTGTAATTTGATATAAAAATTTGTTAGCATCAGAACCAAACTCAGAAGATAATACAGCTCGAAGTTCTTATGTTCTAACAATTTCTCTTGATTCTCCTGAAAGAAAAGATCCCCGGACGGTTTCACAAATTTCTCTGAGAAAATAGAAGTACTCCCACTTAAACGAAAAAAACAAATAACAGAAAAATGGTAGGAGGAGCACTTTTCTCCTTCTCTCTTTCAATCAGACAATTTGACGGCACATCCGGAAGGAAACGGCTCCCTTTGTCCCGCGCTTGTTTCTCCTGCGACCGTCCATTAAAACCTCTGAAAGAAATCGTTGGCCCGAATTTCAAACGCTTTCGGCGTGCCTTTCATTATCCAACCCCGAGGGGGCGAAACGGGTTGTACGTCAAGGATACGCGGCCACGTGGATTCCAGGTTACCTCGTATAACGCGCACTTTTGGCCAACTTTCGGCATACCGTCCGTCCAGCTTTTGTTTCCACCGAAATGTCTTCGATTATCACGGATGTTCCAAAATACAACTGCACTCGCAAGCTTGACACCACCCTTGAGGGTGTTTCACCAGGTGCTGACCTTTATTCCCTTTATTTTTTGTGGACCTTTCAATCATTACCCAAATTTGTAAAGAATATAAAAATTGTCTTCTTCTGAATTTATTATTTGTTGCTCAAGGTGTAAGGATTTTTCGAACATTATTCGTATCGATCGTTCTGTGACGGAATAACTTTAACGCAGAATGCAAATTGACAAAAAATTCTATCGTTTACGAACGCTATTGGAATTTCTGAAATAATATTTTTCAATCTCTCGCCGTTATTGAAACCTGGCGCGAATAAATATCATAAATGAAATACATCTAGGTGGCGAGATTTCATTGTAGTTTCACAGATACTGCATCCCAGCACGGTCTGCGAAGGCGTGTTAATCGAAGCCACTTTGTCACCGGGGAGAATCTTGTTGTACCGGGTGACCTGGAATGATAGTCAAATTCGATACTTCCACTGTTGAATTCATGACCTCATTGAGAATTTCTTTTCAATTTTCGGATCATGGAGTGATAACAATTTGGATTGAATTTTAAATTACTTATTAAATTCATTTCTATTGTTAAAATTTTCTTGATTTATGACATATGCTTCGACGAAGGGAATTATTATTTACTTTATTTACCATATTGAAATAGAGTAATTTTCTAGGCTTTGCCATTTGAACAAGAACAAAATTAAATTTTATTTAACCCAGGAATTAAAAAATATGTATTAATTTTGTTTCAACCACCCCCTAATAAATATTAGCTTTTCTCGAACCATCCTCTGAATAGGTAACAATTTTATTTAACCTATCTCTATTTAAATAAAATTTTCCTCGAACCACCCTGTGTATGCAGAAGCTTCACACTTGGTGTGTGCACGGCTCTGAAATAGATAATGGTGAACAGAACACGTCGACGGCCCCGATCCTCGCGGGAACGCGTGAAAGGAATCGCATATTTTCGCTTAGAAGCGAGGAGATAACGAAATTGAGCTCGATGCTGCAATTTTGCCTCGATGTGCTCGCCTGGCAGACACCATAACGCTGTTACTTATACACTGCCACTGTCTAGTTCTGATATACGTTATGAACACCTCGCCGAACAGGTGTACAAGGATCGATAAGCTCGAGTGTAATTCGCGTTACAACGTTCAACGAGCTGGCGAAAAGACGAAGAAGAAGTAGCAGGGGGAAAAAAACCGGAATATTTTTTTTTTCCTCGAGAAACTTTTCATTATTGCAGGGTCAAAAGGCTGCTCTCTCGTCGAGCTCGATTTTAATTTCGCGGCGCCAGTTCTGTTGGAAAAAGGGGGACGAAGGTCGAGGGCGAGCACAGGGGTTTTTTTGAAAGTTGAAGGAAAACGCGGCTCGAACACTTAGGAATTTCTCATTTAGCGAGAACGAGAAGACCTTTTTTTTCTCCCCCGCCCCTCTCCTCTTCCCTTCCTTTTCGCTCGTTTTTGGCCGTCAGCGAGAGAAAATTGACTTTCGCCGAGCTTATTCGCATTTTGGTTCTTCTCGTGTTGTTACCCTCCTCGTAGTTTGTCCGCCGAGGGCGAACCTTCGTCGAATAAACCGGGAATCTGACACAGAAATCTTCTCTCACGACATTCGGGAACGATATCGCGAGGAGAAATATAGATATATTTCAAAATCGTTGTATTTTGTCACGAACTAAAAATAATTCGTTCCAAGAAGAAATATACATTAAATGTATCGATCTCGAAGGGATGCAACGTAAGAGGGGGTTGGGATTGCCGACGGTTTTACAATAACAGCGACATTCTTTCGTAGCGAAGGGATGATCGAAGGAAGCAGGACGTCGAAGCCGGATGTTTAATTTCCTGGTCGGGTAAAAATCTTCCCTTTCCGCTCGGATGCGGAAGTGCCGGCTGCCTCGGAAGGATTTAACGCGGATCCAAGACGAATTCGAGAAAATGCGAGGAGGGCTCGTTGGCGCGAACGGAACGCGATAGAAATTGAATTAATCGAAGCACGAGGCGATACCTTGATTCTAATTGATTCGATACGTAAGTCACTGGTTACAAAGGAACATCCTTCCGTCGCTCGTATTTAAAGGCACGTTCTGTACGTTATTTTAATTATCCTCGCAGCACGGGTTAATTATTTGAACACTTCTGCTTTAGAATGGTTTCAAAAGCTATTCTTTCTCTGTGAGAATTTAATTACTGACCAGAGTTAATTAGAGAATTTCTTTGCCACCGTTCTAATTAATCAGTGTATCTAGCTATTGGTCATGGTTTCTTCTTGCGAAATTATTCATTCGTTATTCGTTTGTACTATTTCGTTGAAGATCTAATATCGTGAGATATTCTCGTAATACGAGAAGAAAAATCGCGAAATTCGAATGAGCCACTGTGTTGCATATCAGCACCTTTGATAAAATATTCTATGTCCTACAATATTTATAGGTTTTTAAGTTTCTGAAAAAATAATATTAATCCTTGACTGTTCTTGTTATAAGCTTTCATGTTTGCAACGATTTCATTCGTTTCCCTCGTCAACGTAAACACGCTGTCCTGAAGGAAGTTAATTCCTCGATTTCCGGTGGAGACTGCTTTGCCCGCGGCACGTGCGGTGTCAGGGTCGCGCGAGGATTCGCGATCGAGGTCGTGGCCAGCTAAACGAACGCGTTTAACGAACCTTTGCGAATGTAATTCGCACGGAAATAAAAACACGATATTCAGCGAGCTGCTCGTTAACACGTTTTCAATGCGGAGTAACTTGAAAAGAAACAATTACAATGCTGCCACGGTTCGTCGGCTATTCTATCGCGCGATGACCATGAAGACGGTGGTGTCGCGGTTTATCCCGACGATTCAGGGTATCCGGGTGCTTGGAAAAAAAGGGAGAAATTCAATTCAGAACCGAGGGAAGTAAAAGAAGGAGGCTGTTGAAGGTGTGGCTCGTTTATTGAGCGAACGAGCACCCTTCGCGACACCTTTTAATTCATTTCCCTCTATTAAAAAGCTGAACCGAGTTCGGGTGTTAAAGCGTCTCGATTCACGCGATTACTTCCTTCTCGCCTTTTATCGGAATGAACGTTTACTTGAAACCTTTCGCAGGGGGCAGGGGGTGAATGTTTTTGATTAAAGCGCCGCCGATGGTAACCTGGGCGAGAGAAGGGAAATATCGCCTCGGTAATTTTAGACGAGAAATAAATTTAGTCGAGAGGGAAGTATCCCGGGTCAAGGTCTGCGAGTGTCGATTGCATAAGTCACGGTTCTGATAAACCGAAAGACCCCGCAGGAGATTGCTTGCATTGAACCTTTGATCCTGAAATGGATATCCGTCGAGCATTAGCGAAACGGTTATTTGCTGCCTTCAATTTAACTCTTTCTACTTGTATAATTCCATTTGGAACGTAATTAGTATCGGATACACTTCCTGACAATTATTTATTTCCATTTGTAGGAGGAACAATTAACTTTCGGTCTTGAACCATGAGTTTTAGTGTCGAATATAACCTTTGTGATAAATGGAGGGTTAAGCCGACAGGGAGGATCGAAGACAAACCATTTGCACGTATAATCTCCAAACGACAGACTCTTCAGCGCGGGAGGACACTCGAAACTTTCGCCGCAACGCTCTTCAAGCTTCCTCTCTTCGCGTGCCGCAGCAGTCCACTCGGAAGGTCGAACACATTTTCAGCAAGGAACCCACGAGGGGGGAGAGAGAGGGGGCGGCAAGAAGTCGGACAACGTTCTTCCAAAGGATTATTTTATCTTTCGGTAGAAGTCTCCCGGCGCGATTTCACGGGACGTGGAACCGCAAAGGGATGGCGGTGCCGAAAGGGGTCGCTAAAGATGACGGCAAAAGGGTGATTCTCTGTGCGCCGTCGGTGGCAGCTATTCCGACGCATGCCAGGCTTTTTCTGTTCCAAAGATATTACGCAGCTACCCCGAAAACGAGCCTCGCCCGTTTCCCTTTTCGTTTTTTACTCCCCCGGGACACCATCCGCCGCAGCCTCGAATTCCTTGGAATAAATATTCGCGGACGTGGCACGGCGAAGCTGGAATCGTCTTTTTTTATGCCCCCCCGGGACGGCCCTACGATTTCTGGTCAGATACGGCTTAGATAACATCCATCGATCGAAAGCACCCTTCGTTGAACCCTGACACTCGATGTCGGTACACCCTAGTCGCGTACAAATTCTTCTGTCTTGCGTTGGAAGTGAAATTTAACAGTCAAAATTATTTTGTTACATTGTCAATTTAATATTCACGTAAAATACGTAAAACACCTTAATAATATAAGGTAAGCGAACAATACGTTTGTCCTTTTTTGTGCAGTAGCTCGTGTTAAGAGATAGTCTTGAATAATTTCCTCTGATGATCGTAATTCTTATCAGCGATCCCGATCGACTTTAGCCCAGAGGCTTTCGCGAATTCCCGGTTCGGGACAGGCAATTTCGAATTCGCCACGATTCCTCGTGCTGGAAGTACGAAACTGATTGCAACGAGATGAAACGTGTTCTTGGACGGTGTTTCTCACGGTGTCTCATCTAACTCTGGCCAAGTTATAATAGACCTAAGTAGTTTAGCCGCGCGATCCAACTCCCCAGGTAATACCTTTAACCACCACGTCTGGTCGAGTTTGCATTTTCCATCCCTTCAAATCCTGTCGGATAATCCTAAAAAAAAAAGAGGTTCCCTTTCAATTTTTCCTATTAAATCCTCGAATTTTTATCCGTTCAAGTCGATCTGGTTTGTCGCTCGTATTTTGCGGAAGCACAGGTTAAATTTAATTTTGTATTTTGTCATTGTCGTTTCAGTTCATGGTTCAATGGTTAATTGTTGCAACGATGTTCAAAGAATTATACAGGAAACGGGTGGGAAGGGTTGTTACCACGCTAAGCAGCTTTGATTTATTTCGAGCGATTATTTTAACGCTGGAGCTGCGTTTGTTGGGTCATTTGCGGCACCATTCGTGCCATTTTCGCGTCCATTTGTTGACGTTTATACGTATCGCGATATCGCAACGTTAACCCGTTGCGGTTTACGGTATTTCTGTTCCATGGTCGAACAATTAAAACGCATTATTTAAAATTTCATTTAAAAGAACCAGTCTTGAAAAAATTGTTATTCGACAATTATCTATTTCGCAAAAAGAAATGCGAATTCATTATACTGCTCAAGTTAGGCCCCCCAAAGTTGTGGGTGTATATGTAATTAATCATTAATTTAGATATTCCATCGAATATCAGGCCATTAATATTAATAATGAATGCTGAATCGAATACGGATTTAATTAAAGATTCAGTTTGCAAACGATGCTAATTTAAGATTCGTTGCAATTATTCACGATAGTTTAGTTTATATTTATAACATATCATGTATACATTATTATATAATTTATCGCATTAATTATCGATATAATTAATCAAAGATTCATGTAATTCTCTAACTAATTAATCTGGATCTTGTATAAGCGGTGTCTCAAAATAATGAGACAAATTCTCTACTTTTCTTCACTCACACTTTTCTACACTCCTGATCAATATCCAGCCACGTAAAACAAAATTCCTGGATGGTATCCGGTCGAGCATTTCGCAAATTTGTTGGATGGTTAATCAACCCGCCGGAAGCGTTGCCAGGGCCATTTTGGAAAGAATTTCGCGATGGACTTCTGGACGATGAAATTCCAGAGCGAGTTCATCGGTAGCCGGGGATGTACGAGGAGCGAGCTAAATCGTTTTCACGATTGTTTGGCGCAAACGCGATCGCGTTTCTCGTACGGGTGCCAATTAATTGCCGGAATCCTGCGGTCGAAAGCGGCTGATTTACCTAACGATCCTTTTTCTAGCCGATCGTGAAATATTTGCATTCGTTACTTTCAACCCTTTTCCCATCTGATATCAGGCCACCATATTTCAAACCAGAAGTGTTAAATGAAACAATTTGTAAAGCGTTTTTATATTTCATCCACTGTCTTCCACCTGGATTTTAGCAAAAACTTATTTACTGCAATTATCATCCGTGAAATTAAAAATCACCGACCCTATCGGCTGTATAAATCACCCGCATGTACGTTCTGTTTATCCGGCAGCTTGCATAAATCGAAACCCGCATCCAATGATCCTGTGTACAATCGCCTGCGTAATCAATCGAACGGTGTTTTGGAATTTGCGAAAAAAAATAAGCAAACACGACTCTTTAGAACGTTCGATTGGCCAGTTCCATCGTAATTGTTGAGCAAAATCCAGAGAAACGTTATTTTTCATTGCACAAGGATAGCCGAGGAAAATGATAAAAGATCGAAGGGACTGTTTCAATATTTGGTTTGCATAATTGGAAAAATCGTCTTCTGTTGACTCGCAGTGTGTTACTCGACGGTGAAGTAGAATATGCCCCGTATGTGGTCGGACAACAGAGGCGGCTGGTCGAACAAGTAGTACAGATCGATGCTTGGTGAACCGCGGAGGAAATTCAAGCGTTTTTCAAGTTTACTGCGTATCGTGCCATTGTTTTCATACATTTGTTAAGTCACAAAATAGAATTCTGGAAGTTATAAATATTAACTAGAAATATAAGGTAAAATTTCAAGGTGTATTTTATCTCTTATACAATTTATTGCACCAAAGTTATCTTATATAATTTAATTATGAAATTAAACAAACTATGACACATTTAACAAATAATTTTCTATAAAATATGTAAGAAAACAGTTTTCATTAATAATGTTATAATTTATCGAACAAATGAAAGGCTACGGTAAACGAAAGACGTGATCTCTCAACGATGGTTGCCGAAAGGGGGTAACTCGCCGTCAGAACGATCTTCCTGGAGGAATGGAAACGTGGCCCTCGTCGTGGTCACGTGCAGTTTTCTGAAAGCATTCGATGGTTGAGAGTCCTGTCGGAGGCCGTCATTTCCGAAACCGCCGGGAACGATGCGGGTGGAAGAGGGCTTCCTCTTGTTGGCAACCGAGTACACGATTGCTCGCCGCGCGTCAGATCACGTTTCTGAAAATCGAAAGCCTTTGTCCACCGGTCTGTGTTCCCTTGTTCGACTAATTTGATACAGAAACGTGCCCCTTTGTTTCCGTTCTGTTTGGAGGCAGGGACGTCGGAAGTGTGCGCGAAAGAATCTGCGGAAAAATAAAATAATTACATTGTTTCATTTGTGAAAAGAAACAGAGACAAAATTTTACGAAATGTTTTTAGAAAATTTACAATTCTTCTAATATTTCTTCTATTTTTCTGTTTCAGGTAAGAGATTTAATTCGGCAAGTTCCCCGACCGAGTCCGGAAATTTATGTTGCCAGTTACTGTAAGTTTATTTATTTATTTATTTTATGGTACTCGGGATAAATTGCTTCTCCGAGAGGGTTCTGTAATATTTGCGACCCAAGCAGGAAATTCTTATTTTCATACTTTTTATGTTCCTTATTTGGAGATACCGGACCGCTTTTTGCGCCGCTACCCCTGTATCGTTTCTCACGTTTATATTTCTCGTATATCGTTCGAGAAAGAAGAGGATTTAATGCCGTGTCCATAGGAACGGTCGGAAGGTAAATCCCTCGGGGTTCGAATACCTCAACCCTTAATACGTCCGCACGAACAGCTCTATGTATAAGGTTCTTGGCAACCGCCCTCAAAGGGTTCCTGGAATCAAGATAGAGCTTCCGTTTGGACCGACCTTATCCAAAACATTCCCTAGCTTTCGATAAACTGCGGCGAACGAACAATCTCGAAAGTTTATTCGTCTCGTGTTTAGATTCCGGTCAATTATTTTATGAAGGATGTTTCGACGCTTCAAATATTTGCTCGCAATTTTATCGTTGGCGTTAAACGCGACGTTCGAAGTCGGTGTCGTTTCACTTAAGAGAAAGACGCTCGTGAATCAGTCGCCGATGCAGAGAAATATCCGCCTGGGCGGTCGTAAATGTCCGCCCGTGAACCCGCATCGAACCGCGTGGCCGCGTCTAACTTAAATTTATTTATTGATTCGTGGTACGCTCCTGGGACCCGCGGCAGACCCATAAATGTGGTCGCCATGGTTACGCGGTTACAAGTACCTTGAACCTGTTTCTGCCCGTCATCCCCCATAACCATACGGGATGTTTTTGTCCGTGTAACTCCGACTCTAAAGCCGTTCCGTCGACGAATAAACGCTGCCGAATGTCGGCGATCCTCGTTTCGACAGTAACGATCGTGCTACTTGCTACCTGTCCCGCCTGTCCGACTATATACGGGCCTGTGTTACTGGTCGGGTCTATGATGCTCGTTTTCCCTTCTATGAGTCTATAATACTATTCTGAACACGTGCTTATGCTACTCGTTTAACCACACGCTGGTCCATATCGCTGGTCTGATCGTATATCAGTCTACTTGTGTTACCCGTGTACACGTATATTGAGTTGTACTACTTAGTTGATTGCGTGCGTGATTAATACTACTTGTCTGACCGAATATCGATTCGTATGGGCTTTATACAATGTATCTAATAATAATAGCCTTGCACTGACGAAATAGGAGCAGTTTTATACTACTTGTCTGACCATACAGTTTTATACTACTTAGATACGTATATATCGGGTTTGTTGTGCTTGTCTGACCACTGAATTAAACTACTTATAAGACTTTTGTGGTCCTATACTACTTGTCTGATCACACACGAATGCCAGAAGTAGAATCGAACTAATTCAAGTGAAACTTTCACCTCCTTGAAAATCCTTCGGCTAGCCACATCGGCATTCGAATCAGGATCTCTGCAATTATCCTGGTAACTGATTTGTTTGCTTTACCTGCGAGCACGCGTACTTACGAGGAAAGCCGTGGGGGTCCGGGTCACTCGAATAAATCGATGGCCGGATGCAAATATCCCGTCTAAAGGCTACTTCCGTATGCAAAAGAGAACACGAAGCGCTTTCAGCGCGGAGCTTTCCTGGATGTCGCGGTCATAAATATGAATAATTTTCGGGAATATCGGTCGGATAAGCTGCTGAAGGACGTGGAAGAAGAGATTCGGGATAAAAGGGGTGGACACGTTCTCCTCGGTTACGATTCCACCAGTCGTTCCCGGGCTGAATTCCTGCATGGTGTATGGTTTCAGGACCACCTTTAAAATCTTCTTTGAAGATCACCGGAAGGGTGCTATTGAAAAACTCCTGTGCATATTGAAATCTTCTAACCCTTCCAAATAATAATATTCAATCGTAAAGAATATTCAGCATTCGCTTTCGTTGATATTTTATATCGGAATCGATATGGTCGAGAATAAATTTTTCATTTGATCCCGGTTGTTCGAAAGTTTCGGTGATTCGGAGCATTCGAAACGGTTCTTTTCTCTTTATTACTCAAATTCGTTACTTAATTAATCATCCACGAACGGATTAGAAGAATAATGGATTAACTTGGAGCTGAATAAACATCCCACGCTCCGTACCAGCCGAGCAACGCGGCTTTTCAGCTTTAATGAGCTGCAGACCGGAAACCGACCTGCCTACGTAACCACTTGTGCCACGGCTGAATTTTTTTCATAGAATATTAATACTTTTCGGCCGTGACGTTAAACTCGGCAACGTTTGTTTCCGACGTAGATACAAAGGAAGATACAAAAGAAACCGATACAAATTTTATGATCTCCAATCAATATTGTTAGAATACATTTTATCGAAGTCGATTTCGTTAACAAAAGACCTGCTTGTCCCAGTTTCATTGTGCAGAGAAAACATTCGATTTTTTTTCCTTCAAGAATCGTAATGCAATTCGTCGAATCGCTCGCTTGTAATTTTATCGTCGAAACCAGTGTCGCCATTGATTGCAAGTTTCTATCGCGATCCACCGGCTGTAGTCTCGTCAGATTCCTCTAGAAATTCGCTATCGAAGTTTACCTAACTGCCATCACGTTTTAACGAGAATAGAAACCATCAATTGGAGCATGAATCCTAAGCGAACCGAGTCCCGATGTCACTGTACCGATATCTTGCCTTGTGTGTCGGATGTTTCTGTATAACGGGTGCTCTCCAAATCCGTGACACTTAAAAGTCCTACACATCACAAAATTTTCTTCGAATTTCTGACGTCGTGAAACGTATTGAACTTTTAACAGGATTTCACAAAAATGTCTACGTAAACATTTCATCGAATCCTTCCCATTTGTATTCGTTTCAAATTACCGAAATCTCTGGCGGGCAATAAAATGGTAAACCTTGTAATGTAAACAAGGGCAAAATGAAGGAAGTTGAGGACACTCTGTGTACAGGAAAAGCGTTCGTTGGCAGCGTACCGTCTCTGTCTGTTTTCGTCGCTTCGTTCCCAGCAGACGGATGAGCAAGGGTGGGGTTCAATTTCGACGAAATCGATGCAAGGACTGTCGCGAAACGCCCCGAAAGCAACGTGGGGACAAAAACAGGGTCAAGGCTTCTCGTGGGTACCCTTCAGGACCCACGAGCCTCGGTTCTCCCTTGAGAAATGTTTACATCCGCGTCAAAACCTGCCAACACGATTCGAGAGCGATGGTGTTCTTTTTCCCTCATTTTATTATTTCTTCCCTTGCAACACCTTCTTCCAACCCCCTCGTGAACGTTATGGGAATAGAAACGAACTCGAAGAACCCACCCCTTCAGGTTTTGTTATGGTTAGAAATTTAATAAATGTTCTTTTATAAAAATTCTTTCCTTGTTTAAAAACGAACAGAAATATTTTCTATCTAAAATATAAATCCGCTCAGGATTGCACGAAATTGGAAACGCGTTCGCTCGCTGCCGACGGCAAGCAGCGAGATCCGCGGCGAAGTTCGATTAACCCGATCGGAAACAGTGACCCGCAAAAGCTGTTTCTCGCGCGGCGACGAGAAGGAAGAGAAGAAAGGCGGAGGTGACAGATAGTTGTTAAAGTTTTAAAGAAGTCGATACTGCCTTTCAGCGGCGAAATCAGGAAGCAACCCTGACCGAGTTCTCGGTCGGAGATTTGAGGGGGTGTGGAAACGTTAGAAGCGGAGCCGGTGAACCGAACGGCGAACGTGGCCGGGCGTCGCGGCTTGTAAACGCGACATCAAAGAGACACCGTCGCGAAACTATTGGCCCTGACCAAATTTCGCCTCCTCCGCGCGAAGAAAAAGATACTTTTCTAACGAGGGCTTAAGTGGCTGTCGGCGTTCTTCAAAGGATCCGATTGTCGGGCGGGTAGACAATAGTCTTTATTTAGAAATTGTACCGGGTGTTGTCGGGTCGGGTAGTCGTACGATAAACTTCGCGGTTTGTTCCGCCGCGGAAATAATCCGTGTCAGATTTCCAAAAACGAGACAACCGGTTCAATCTCGTGGACAGTTTTTTATTCGAACTTATTTCACCCTTCTACCCGCCCCGTCAGACGTCAAGCTTGAAATTCGTTCGGAAAAGAACCCGGTGTAGTCTGGCATTGTCGCCGCTGACACGGTGAACGTGAGTGACGCTTATGAACGTCGACGACGAGCCGTCGTTGTTCGCTCGACACGTCGGCCGCGCGGTAATTTACATGATTGAAAAATTACGGACACGGCGCGGTCCTCTCGAAAAACCGGCCGTGTTTCCATTGTTAAAAGCCCCGAAAGTATCGATTTTCCCTCGCGAAAATACCATGATGCTCGTGTTTCTTATCCGAATATCAATACGTCCCTTTTTTAAAAAGCAATTGTTCAAATAATAGAACTTCGATTTTATTTCGCGAAATACTTCTATAATTGCAATCACCACGCAAAGCGGCTTGCGCTTCCTATCAATCATAAATATTAATACGCCCTTTCTGAATTGTTGATGAAGTCGAGCAACCATCGTCGCTCGAACGAGCTCCTCTCTCGTTTCCCCGCGTTTATTTTGGACCTTTACCTTCGAAATTGACCCCGGCCAAGGGAACGAAGATTGATACGGCACTGTTGATTGATTGCCGCGGGTCCGTAAGCGTATTACGCCTCGTAACAAGCTTTTCTGCAACGTCCTTATTGTATCGCGGCCGAGCTACTCGATCGCCCCGTCTGTTTTTTCCCCCTTTTATTCCCGACGCGAAAAAATGAATCGAATTCCCCGAAACATGTTTCCCCCGGTGAGTTTAATTCCGGTCGTCTCGTTCGTTACGCTCCGCGTTGATTGATTTTCCTGACGGATCATTATAAATCCGTGCCACGGCTCGATCAAAAATTATTCATGGACGATAATGTATCGCGGGCTGAACAGCGCGGTTGTTTGTACATTTATGGTACTTTGAAAGGCACAAATGCGTTTAAAGCGCGGACGATGGAGAATAAAAGGCATCAAGCGTGCAACGTTTAATGCGATAAACATTTTTAATTCACCGCCATAAGAGTCCTTCGAAATCCTTAGTTCGCGTTTTGTTCAATTTCCTAAAGATTCGTTTATTGAATAAAGTTAGAGCGGCAATTTTAAAAAGATTCCCCAAAATTAACAATAGTTTAACGATTTGAGATTCTGATTCGAATGAGTAATGGTCCGAGTTTCTCGTTTTCTATGCACCCTTTATGCATCATAGTCGGGGTCGAATTTCCAAGGTTCTGTGGAATAAGGTGCATTCAAGCCCGCACACTGATGCATATTCATAATCAATAATTCATCTCGTTCGTTGAACATTTTAGCCGTTCTTTTGATATCGATGTCTTTAATTAAAATTGCATTTACGAGCACGGATTCTCTTTCAAGAGTTTTCTACAATTCTTTGGTAAACTTTCGATCGGAAGTCACTTTCGGTAACATTTCCAGCGAGCAGTCAATAATTGATCCCATCCTTGGGAAGTGAAATAAACTTCGTCCAGGGTAGAAGTATTAAATCGCCCAGAAATTTCATTTTTGTCGCTGGGGGCAAAGAGTTTCAACTTTCATGGCCAATCAAGGGCTAGAAACATCAATTAATTGCTGTTAAACGGTTACACGTGGCGTTACACTTTGTTGCATGATGAATTTTCTCGGAGAAAATGGACGTATCGTAAAAAAAGCCGGATTTATGTCGATCATAAAAAAAGTAAAACGAATAAAACGTTGAATCTCAGGGCTCCGTTTAAGTTTGTATCGTTCGAATAAAATTTCTGTTTTCATTATTTTGTAGCGATAACGTTTTAAAGTATTTTTTAAGTACCCAATGAAAAAATATATAAAATAAAGTGAAATAACGCGATTTAGTTTTTCATCCGTTTCAAAGAGTACCGTATAACGGATTATAATTTTATAGAGAATCGAAGCCGTCACCTGTTCGCGACACCTGTGACGAATGCGTGAAAGCACTTTGTTTTCATTGTATTATTTTCCTTAAACGACAAAAAGAAATTGGGTGATCAACAGGTACTGTCTAGACGCGTTCGATCTGTCCATCAACTTCGATAAACAAAATAGAGAAATAAAATGTATAAAAATTCTCTTTGGTCTCGCGGCTGTGTCTATTATAGAAGTTGTCATCGCGGGGGCCGCTCGATCAACGTTCGTCACAGCGTTATAAAAGCATCGGAGATCCGTGTAGAATATACGTACCGGTTCACGCGTACGAACGGCGATTTCATTTCATTCATTGGGGAAAATTTTTGACACGATGTTTTTAAATATAGCCTCCCGTTACCAGCCAGACGATAACATGTTTACTCCGTTTTGCCTCTGTCTGGTGTTTAGATTAAGCAAACGCGAAATTTAGACATTCTATTTCTGATGGATCGAACAATCTCGGGGATATCGAGTTTCCCAGCGTAATTGTGAATTAGGCTTTGATGAATCCCCGCGCCTTTGATCGTTGTTATACGAAACTTTCGATCCTGGTTCGGGGACCGAATAAAATTTATGTCTATACAATAAACTTTGCAACTAATTTAAATTGCACGTTTCAATCGAAACTATGGAAAGCATACAGGTTTTCGGTAAGCATCGAACTTTTGCAATTTTCTAACATCGAGCGGAAGATTTAAAAAAGAAAATATAACTAGTTCACTGTGTAAGATTTTCTCGATTTACAAATTTATAAAAATAAGGTAACTCTGAGTACCACTTAGACTTCGTAAATAATTTGAAATGACATTTAGTTAATTTTTGATTATCACATGTCGAAATTGGGATGACACCAATGATCTTCGTTTCAAATTTAATTAAAAGAAAGAAAATGAAGTCTCGAATCACATCTGCAGAATATTTTCCTGACATCACTGTAAATCGAATTCATCGAACGACCCTGATCATGATCCTTCCCGGTTCGTTTCGCGCATCGTCGCCCCCTCTGCTCCCCGCGCCGGGTGGTTCGTCTCGTCACCGTCTCGCCTTCCTTTTTCCGTGGAAAATCCCAAGGTCGTCGAGCAGAGAGGGCCTCTGATCGAAGGCTGTGCGCTAGGTGCGAGCCAGAGGGTGCACCCACGCGCCGCGTACAGAAGCAGCAACGTGTCGAGCGCGAAGATGTGGAGAGAGGAGGCAGTTGGTGTAATGATCGATACTGCTGATACAACCAGATCCCGATCAGAGCCGGCAAAAGAGAGAGAGCCCTCCTTCCCCGAGCTTGGTGGCAGCGCGTGTCTCGACACGCAGAAGGGCGAATTTTCGTGTCCTCCTGTTCCTCCTTCCATCGGCGGTCACGGCAGTAGCCTCCACCCCTCGGCGTCGAGCAACCAACTGCGCCCCCTTGGAAAATGAAAAGGCCCCTCCACCACGCTCGAGTTTTCCAGTAACGATCGGTTCCCTTGCCCGGGGTACGAGTAGCGGATAACGCGTCGCCCCTCCGTCCCTCCGCCACCACCCTTCGCCACCCTACCTTTTCGTCCTCAGGCTCGGATCGGCGTCGCGCGGTGCCCTTGCGCCTCCGCGCTTCCACACCGTTTCCCGCGCTGCCGCCGACGCGTGGCGAGTATGCTCTCGCGGAGGGACGGTGGATGCTTTTCAGAGGCGGGAATTTTGAACTTTGACAGCACAGGGAAATTGAACGCGTCGCGGAGGTGGAGCGATTGAATAATAACAACGATATTTATGACCGAGGGTGAGATTCTTTCTCATTGACTGTTGACGCTGCGATTTTTCATTCTTATTTCACAGTTTACTATCTTGGCGCGGCGAGATTCCTTTTTATGAGAGATGATATTCATAAATAAGATTCTTCCCCGGATTTAAGCGTGATTCTTAGTATCTTCGGTGTTATATCGCTTCTATTAATTAAAATAGTGTGATAGTATCTTTTCTGGTACATTTTTGCCAACGTATTTTTAAATAGAGACTGAACGAAAGTTCAGTTTGCCTTACGTACCCTGAACCGGGGAGTTGAAATTTTTATTAGTCGCTTATGGTTATATGTATGCCGAAACTGAGCTACTATCTTGCTCGCGGAGTTACTGTTTTCCATACAAATAGCTTTCAAAGTATGCGAAACAAGCACAACTTATTTTATATCAAAACTTATGCAGATACGTTTAAATTTCAAACCGAAGTTACGACGGTACTCTGTTTCCGTTCAAATCTGAATTTAAGATACTACACGGAATTCCATTTCTCTACATTAAACAGTTCTCCTGGGTACGGGGTGTGCATTTAATACCGGAAAATGCAACTTTCGCGCAGTTCGAACCACGGAATTATGTCCCTGTCCGTTTCGTACCACTGATACAAATTTAATCCATAAACCTTCAGAACTTCCACAAGAATTTACAAGTAAATACGCCAAGGAGTCAAATACCAATTTGCCCGTTGTATTTCAAATGATTTACCTCTTCCCTCGATTTGCTGAAGAAACTTTCCAATTAAATTGTTACAAATATCAAACTCTCGAAACTTCAAAATTATTGGATACATCATGTAAAAAAGAATTGTCGAGGAGATAATATTTGAAAGCAATTTCCTGAAAAATGTATCGTTTGTCGTGCTTCTCGCGAACGTTTCGAGTTGAAATTTCGGCTGCACGTTTGTTCGAGTGCCCTTGATCGTCTGACGAAAGATCCGCCCCTGCTTTAGCCCCCAATGAAACCCCCGGGTCCTCTTTGCAGCCTCCACAGGCAGCAGCGGCGGCCGGACGCCCACGCGTCTTCGAGGCACGATCGCAGCCGCCACACAACCCCGCTCGTATTGCGCGCGCAACCCCACGGGTGTAATCGGTCGGTTCCGTCACCCCTCGTTGGCGGTTCGGCGGTCTTCGGCCGCGCTCGACCGGCCCGCGACAAAGAAAGACGGAGAGCGGCGGCCCGCTCAGTACCGCTGACGCTCTTCTGCGGAGCGCACCTCCGGTCGCGTGTGAGTGTATCATTTCCGTCGTGCACGCGCGCAACTGGTGATCGATTCGCACTTCCGCCACCGGTCGGCCTTCCCTTCGAACTCTACGGAATCTGTCAAGGTCACTCGGTGACAGCGAAACATCGCACCAGGTGCACGGTACCAGCGGCGATTGGGTGTCCGCGTGTTCATTTTGCAGAAAGGAGGTTTTTCTTTTTCTTTTATTATCGCCTAAACGTTTTTTTTTTATTTATTTACCTTTAACGCGTTTTATCATACCATTCAAACGATTATGCGCAGTCAAATGAACATAATCGAATCGAAGGGGGATCGAGCGAACAGATTTTCTATTATTTTTGCCGGACGAGATTTTTAATTCGTCGATGAACAATCTTTTTACGATCCTTTTTCTCAAGAATTCGCGCACGATATCGAAGCTGACCGCTGACGATTACGGGACGTTAGGGCTATTCGAGTCTTTAATCGCCCTATAAATTATATTTTTAGTCGCGAGCTTCTATTATGTCGTCTAAGAATAGTTCGAAACGTATTGGAAACGATTTCGATTCGTTTCAGTAAAAGCGATCGCCAGCGTTTTTAATTAAAAGCTGTTGAAACTTATTTTCGATCGTTTATTTTGAATCGAGGAGTTTGCACACGGGACTGTTGTTAATTCATTTTTCATGAAAAATGTTTGTTTTATATAAACGTCACGTCGCGACCGATTCGTTAACGGGCAAAATATTGTCGTCCTTTGTTCATTTTATCTGCAGTACGTTTTTTCATGAATACGTATGCAAACGCATCCGTGAAAAGTATCGCAATTTAATTCGAATCATACTGTGTATTAACAGATTGTTTGTTTATGCAGAAAAAATATCAAAGAAAGCAGTAACTGTTACATTCTGTTAAATTTTCCAAATATTAGATTAATCAGAGAGAACCTTCTAAAATTGGATTATTTTATTCGCGTGCAATAAATTACATTCGGCGATGTCCGTAATCCCTCGACGAGCTAAAATTCTTCCATCAGGAACGTTTAGTTTTTTTATCCACGTTCAGGAATTCGAAAAAAAAAAATATTTCCATCGAATTCATCGCGATCTCCAAAGGATATTGCTTCGTAACGATGGCCCATTCGTGTCGAATAAACTCGCGGACAGCCGTTCCCTTTTTTTTTATCAGGTATCACCCTCGGAAAGGGTGAAAGAGAATTGTGAAATATCGTTCCCCGGGGATTAGCCAATTTCATTTCATTCGATTGCGATCGACGCATTGAAACACGTGCCAGTTTTCCCTTTCGTTTTTATCAGACGGCGAGGATCCCCGGAGAACGTCGAAGCGACGGATTAACAACAACGGGTGCTAATTAAAAGTTGTCGTTCGCGTTCGATGGGACGCAACTGGTGTTCGAAATTACGAGCATCGAATCCGACAGGATTTAACGAAAGATATTTTTCTCGACACGAAGGACACCCGATCGTCGCGCACGATTCTTCACGATTTTCACTCGAAATTCCATTTTAATTTGATCGTCGATCATGAGTTGTTTAGTGCGTAAGAGAATCTCCATGAAGATAAAAGTGAACAGTTCCTTTTTTGGCACAGACATAACAGACTGTATTTTTTTTCCTCTGACGTTGTTCCAAGTGAATCATCGTGTCTGGCGATTAAAAGTCGGTTCATTGGTGTGCAATAAAACAGTTCAATTTTTTAAAACCCCTCGTGCTCGATATTAAAGCTGCACGCGATACGTGTGCTATCGTAGTACGTTATCGAGAAATTGTTAAAATTCCGTGGAAATTTAATAATTCAATAAATTCTGGAGGGAACGTTGCATACGCTAGATTCTGCCGTTTAATTGATCAACCTATAATTGCTTTCGCCATTGCAAAATAGGTGAAATTTTTCGTTGAAATTTAAGAGACTCTCAGTATTTGTCGATGGTTATAATTTCAATGAGAAACGATCGGTTCACTTTTGTCTTTAACGTATCTGCATAATACCATTCGTCACTTTCAATTTGTTCGTTTTCTGTAAGCGTTATCGATATTTTTCTCATCATTCAACAAATTGATTGTAATCGACTGTTCAGTGTTTTCATATTCTTCGCTCATTATCAGCTCGTGCCGTTTTCATCAGTAATTTTATTGATCATTTATTCTCGACATCAAGTGTCATTAAATTGCATAGTGCTTTATTCATATTCCAATACACGCGTTTAAGGGAAAAGTGAAGTGACAGTAATTTTATATTAAACTATAACTATAATTGGGGAGATATTTCGATTATTCGCAATAATTAATAAAAATTTAGTATTCGTATACATTGCTTTCGCGACAAAACAGAGGGTGGATATTTTATTAGCTTAAAAATTTGATGACAACGTTCGACTCGTCATTAAAAAGCTTTGCAGTGTTGGTTTAACTCAATAATAAAAGTTCAGTTGCACGTTTACGGTCTATAGACTGCCTCGAGTCGTGAAATTTATCATCTCACGCATGCATCGTCGATCATAAAGCGTCGGTTTCACACCGATCTCGGCACCTATCGTAACATTTTCTCGTGATCGTTCCCAACAGTCGTCCCATCATCCACCATGAACCACACATGAGACATGATCGAACTCATCCGGCTGCGAATCGACACGAGCACCTTCAACGATATCTCTCAATTTTAAATTCATCGAGTCGACATAGATTGATTACGCCCTCGCGGACGAAAAACGAGAAACAGAAGAAGAGGAAAGATTCTCCACGGCTCGTTGGCCAGTTTCGTCGGTGATCGAGCGGGGCCCGATATATTCGATCGAAGCAAACACGAAATCGCAAAAGGAAGAGATGAGTGGCGTCGGTTTTCTGGCGGCCGTGAAAACATTCGCGCCGGGTGGCCGTCGACGCAGACGATGTGAGAAACAGCAGAAGATCCTGGAGCTTCCTCCAGGATACGCCATGCAACCGGATGTCGTACCCTGCTGGGACTCAGCGCCGCCGATCACGCCGCCTGCCGCGTTCCTTCCACCTGGATATAAAAAAGGCTTTCCAGGTGAGCCACCGCTTCTTTGTCGAGCTTGATCGGTGTATTTATTCGATTCACGTGGACATCTCTGTTAAAAGTTATCCACCTTCAATTCTTTAAATATTTCTCTTGTAATTAAAAGTAGTGCTAAGTGATGAAGTAATTAGGGTTAGACATATTTACAAATAGTTAGCAACTCGTTTGTATAAATATTTTAATATCTTAATGTAGATACTTAAGGCGCCCTTTGCAAAGTTATCGGTCGCTAGGAAGTAGTTCATAGCTTCGTTAAACAGCTGTTCGGTGCACGCGCCGGCTGATATCTCGGGTGCGAAAATAAGTCGGGAGCGTACGTAACAAGGAAAGTTAAAAGGGAACGGTGAAGCAACGGCGTTACGTTGGAACAAAATGAATGTTTTCAACGCGGCCGTTTGCAACAACAAACATTAGCATTCGAGCGGCAACGCTTTAGAAATGTTTAAATTCTACGCGCTGCTACCTGCTGGCTCGCCCGTTCCGCGGAGTCCCGTGCACTCTCGGGGACGCCTTTCAATTTTCTTCAACAATACACCGATCGTTTATCTCCATTAAAACACGAACTGTGCTTTCGTTGCGCGTGCCAGATGCACTTGGGCTCGCAGTATAGATCGCGTTAATAGTTCATTGTGTACCCTGTTCAGCGTTCCGCTTCGCCAACTCCGTTATCCGCCATCGTTCGAACGAAAAACACGAAGACGAAGGACCTCGGCTCCTTTTCAGACACCGTCGCAGCCTGGACGCTGAATAATTTTAACTTAAAAATAATTCCAATGAATCTCCCATCGGTTACCTCGTGAATATGTACAACTCAGCCTAGGGAAGATCGCAATGTAGGCAAAGGAGGATCTACTCGTCCTCGTAAACTCTCCCTGAGCTCTCCCTAAGCTCTTCCCCGGCTCTTCCAAGTCTGAAAGCAAATAATGGTGGAATCCTCCCCCTACGCTCTCCATTAGCCCAAAGAAAGCCTGCGCTGCCTCCGAATGTACATTAGTAAAACTTCTCAAAAGGCTCCATTTGTATGTAAAATGATACAAAAAACTTGGAAGGTTATAAATTTCCCAAAAATCACTGCTATTACGCTAACGAAATTTTGTCCGATTTTATCCGCGAGTTTTTATCTTCCGCTTTATAAGGTCCAGTAAGTTTTTAAACCTCAAGCAATCATTTTTCTGGAACTTTATTTTCGCAATACGAGGGTGGAGAGTTTGATCGTTTTTGCGAGCACGTGGTCAGTATAAATATTGAAATTTCTTCGAAGGTGATTTTCATTATTTAACAAACGGCCGGGTTTATTTATCGGGTTGGCGCGGTCGATTGTGGAGCAGATTGTTTTTCCTCTGTTCGCGGTCGCGCCGCGAGCGGAGAAAAATCGAGGAACAAGCTTTTCTCGTGCACCTCGGCGACGCGTGTCGCGGTTGCGTGTCCTGGATTCCCTCGATGCGAAAATAACCGACGAGAAATGTCAATGTGAACCGTCGCGGGTATCAATGAACCGGAGCTTATCGTTTCTGCGACTGGGTCAATCGCGACTCAAATCTCCTTTTTATAATAATTATATAAAGTCTTGAAGTATCTTCAATTAAAGTTGGTAATTAAGATTGATAAAATAATTTAATTTATTTACCTGAAATATTTGTAACCATCTAATATTTAAATGAAAATGGGTTAAACTTGGATTTAATATTTAATTATAATTATGTCCGATTTATCATTTTCGCGATGCGATTGAGTGGCACAAAAAGTCACGCGATAATTGCGGCTTAATCATTGTCGAAATTGAATGTATTCCTCTGGAGATTCGAATTAATCATCTCACAGGATAAAACGAGCCGGCTGAAATTATTTGCGAGTCGTTTGTACCATTGCTGGTTAATTATACGAATTATTAAATATTTCTGCATGAAAAGTATACCCGCGATGCGACGTTTTAACGTTATCGGAATTTCATTACAGATGGGTGATTTGATGTAATTACTGTCGAGGGTTGTCAATCACGAGGTTTCGTGTGTTTAAAAAAACCGTGACGTATTTTCAAATTTTTATTAAAACTTTCTTTGAAGTTTTAATCATCGAGTTTAAACATTTTTGAAATTTCATTCTTCAGAAAGCGTCTACTTTTCTCTTAAAAATGAATTTTTGAAGAAAATTGTTCCGACAGATTTTCTTTGACAAATTTTCCATTTTCCCTGACATGAAAATGAACTCTTTCTGAAAATTTCCTTCGAAAGTTACCTCAATTTTAAAGTTAATATTAATTATTTGCTACGAACAGATGCATCTCGGTGATCTTAATTTCCTGAATTATTTTCTGGCTCAAATTAATAGCGTTTTTATTTCCGTTTTTATACAATTCTGCTCGAAAACATTTCCAATGTAATTAGATTTTATGAAAAGCAAACGCGGATAGAAATTGGATCACGAAGCTTCCACCTCTGCTGAAACTGAACACCTTTGACCCATGAATCGCTCGATTGTTGTTCAAAAAGCCGGCTTATTTTTATCGATGGCGATGGAACACGAGCGCTCTTTGCTTTTATGGTTTTTTGACAAATGTTCGAGAGAATTATACGAACACGAAATTACAGATTTATTTATCAATGATTCTTTAATCAACAGGGATGTAATTAACATTGCGTATCCGTTGAATTTGGTAAAACCTATATTGATAAACAAATTTGTTTATTTGACTCTCGATATATTTTATTGGCTTAACAACATGCAAAAATAAATTCAACTAGGAACGGAGAAAAATACGTGCATCCTCAAAGGCAAAATATCAAATATTTTCATCCCTTTTCATTTTTAATAGAAACTTCAAACGTTTCTTTTTTATCTTTTAATATATACCAGTAATTTTATTCAAATCTGCTGGCAGATTTTTCTTGAAAAATAATCGCGAGTAAAGTATCAGGGACATTTAGATGCGTTTCGAAGAATTTGAAAGGGTGGAAATGTTTAATGGAAGGGTGTATTTGCGACAGTGCCTCGTTTTAATACGAAGCCTTGAATTAAGGCGCAAGTTAAAGGAGAAGAGGGTGGTCCTGAAACTTGGTAGTATGCTCTGGGTCTTTTTGTCGAAGCTGAATTAATTCGATCTCGGGAAGATTATGCAGTTCCGTCACGGCGACGAACAAAAAGTTTCCCAGAATTAACGGAGATCCCCTGGTTTCCTTGGGAACTTCCGCGAACAGAGTTACCTCTGAACGCGTATAAATTGTCAATTATTAAAGTCTTGTCGCCGATAAATAAGATGATCCGCTATCCCATGAATTACCCTCGAAAATATTCATCCGGAATAAAAGGGACTGCGAGCAATTAGGGACGGGAGAGCCAGAAACTTAATCAAACTTAATTGGTCAATTTTTTAACAAGGCATACAAATTATTGTTTGCAGGTGACCATGTAACAATTTCTTAATTTTCATTAAAATGTTAAATATCAGTATTTATTATAGAATAAACGTCTATAATTATTCTAAAACAAATTGAAATTCATCATAGATTGATCGAAACTTCCATCAAAGTATTATTCAAATTTCTGAACGCAAAATTTGTCGAGAGGTAACAAAAACTTGATACATTTGGCGCGTAATCGATGCTATGAAAGCGAAGATAAGTTTCGGAGCGGTTTCTTGTGACAAAAGTATAGAAAATTTTCTATGAAAACGATTTCTTTGTGAAAAAAAAATCGGCGGGAAAACGAAGGGAACGAAGTGAAAAGCTTTGTTGGCAGCCGCGACTCGACGATCGGGTCGAGGTCGTGTTGTTCGAGATGCTCGACGGATTTGCATAGCTTATTAATGCCAGCCACGATGTGACAACTGGGTCGAATTTTTCATTGATGAATCACCAGGCGCCGACTACGTGTTTCGGGGTCTCTTGCGTCCCAATTCTCTTCTAATATCGTACAGTATTATTTTAATACATTAAACGTCGTGGGGGGCGCTTACAAATCGCGTAATCAACTTGCATCTGGTGTTAAACAAAACATGTACATTTATCATTTTTAAGATAAACTATTTCTCAGGTGCTCTCAGGTTTAGTTCCTCACTTTTCTTCTTTGCTTCAGTGATTTACCTGTTTCGACTCGCCTCGTTTTGGTTTCATCTCGTTAACAGGTTCGTTCAGATTTCGTCTCTGTTTGCGAACCGACGATCGATACTTCCCGATTTGATCCTGTTCGCGTTAAAATGATGTTTAAACGCGCCGCCACGAAGCCTTCCTGCAGACGATTACCAAAGTAATTACCTGACTGCGGAAGAGTTCACGTGTATATGCTTATCCTAACTGGCGTCGTTCCAGATTCTCGATTTTTGGTGTAACTTTGAATTTTGCGAATGTGCAACAGAAATGATATATTTTTTACATTTTTATTGCAATCTCAGATTGAAAAGTTGTGAAAAATACCTTTCATTATTTTAAAAAAATTCAAGACATTTGGTCCTGTTTATTTGTCGAGATATGAACAAATTTTTCCTTCAATTCGAATGAACGATTTCTGAAGGAAAGGAGCATGACGGTAGCAAATATAGTCTCCAGTCTACTAATAACGAGTCCTTTTTGCAATCGACGTGCAGCTACTCAAAGAAGAAAAAAGAGAGAGAGAGAGAAAAAGGGAAGAGAGGAACGAGTTCGTTCGTTTAATCATCGTTCTACCACGATACAAAACGCAACGACAGGATAAAAAAGAACAATTTTCCTCCATTTGCGGAGGAAACGGTACTTTCCTCTTCGTTTTAAACGCTCGGTTCCGCTCGCGATCGAGATCACTCCACGGCGAACTAATCACCGATAGCTACGATAAATACCACGGTCTCGCGATTAAAATCCTTATTAAACGGGCGCTCGGAACAATTATATCCCACGCTTCGCGGATTCGTTGAACAAAAAAAAATGGAAGAAAAAAAAAAGAAATGCGGGAGAGAGAGAAAAATGTCGTTTCGTTATGCGACCACCGTCTATCGATTTTCCGCCCCGAGAACGGTCCCTCGCCTCTTTAACTCGATTTCATGAATGACTCGTTAATTGCACTTTATGCAACTTGCTTGTCGACGCTCGAAGAGAATAGAATTTATGATCCTTTTTTGCATAGTCGAATAAAATACTCGAAACAGAAACGATTAACCCTTTTGTTGCCGAGGGTTGCTGCAGTGGAACAATTACAGTGTACTAAGGGTGGTTGTAATTGTACAATACTAACCCTTAAACGTATATAATTTTCTAGCTTAATCAAATATTTCTCTTAGCATTGTCGACTTATTTCTATTCAAATTTGAACAAATCGCAAACCTAACATTGTAAAATACTCGTAAATTTATGCATGGCTCTTTCAACGATATTCAACCCTTTTAGTACCAAGGTACATGCCTTAATACAAATTAAAGTATATTTATTATTGCTATTTGAAATTTGACGAAATTGGCTCCCGGTTCAGGAGGAATTAAAATGAACAGAAATTCGATGGGTGTATTGTCAAAGTGTTTGTTGGATGAGGAAAAAAATTAATAAACACGGAATGTTAAAAATATTTCGAGGCTTTCCTGTTCGGCTCTTTTTTTTTTTTTTTTTATTTTGTTCGAGTTACTATTTCAGTTTCGTGTATACACACGCAGTAGCTCAAAATTTATCCAACAACTTCGAATGTTGATCGAAACGAAAATTGCTTTGGTCTTCGCGGGAATTTTATTTTTAGCCGCTGTTTCAACCCGCGTTTTTATCGAGCAGCTGCTTTTGCCGAAAAATTCATTCCCCGAATACGTCATAGAGTAAACAACTCCTTTCGAATGAAATCTCAAAACAAGGTGTAATCATTTTCAGAACATGCCTCGTTTCTAAACTCGACCTGTAATTACCGTGTTATTACCGAGTTATTACTGAGTTATTACTGAGTTTAGTATTACTGATCGTTATTACTGTTATTATTTCAAACTCTTTATTTATAATTATTTCAGACGAATAGTTTCGTTGTTTAATTTATAATAGTAATTTGATAGGGCAAAGGATTCAATTTTTACAATAAAAGATATTAAAAATACAATCTGCTTCGCTTTAAGTTGCACGAACGATTAAAGGGTTAACATATGACGGGGTAGATGAAGGTAAAAAAAAAAGAACGATGAAGCATCATAATCGCCAGCCATCAAAGGGTTAGAACTTAAACGGTCGTCACAGGAACGCATCTGACCGCACGCGATCTTATTTATATCGAGCGGGTAAGAAAGGGAAAGAAAGGCTGCTTTATGATCGTGTTCCCGCTACGGATCAATTGATTAATACCTAAATCCGGAAAAATGTTCCGGCTTGGAGAGAAGAAGAAGGAAAAAAAAAAGTTTCTACCCGCCGCGCTTGGTGCTTTATGACGCACGTTAATGAAGCCCGAGGGAGAGGCGGAGAACGAGCGGAATGACGCCAGCCAACTATACCGCGTGGGTGTCGCTTTTCGCTTTATAATAATCCTGACCGTGATCATTTGCCATTTTGCGATATGCGTTCGACGTCTTTGATAAGTCGGTCGCCGATCGTGCGGAAAAACATCGGTTCGCGTGTAGCAAGATAGATAGCGTCCGCCCGAGGAGGATAATTTATTGTTGTACACCGAAAATATGGGCTTCGAATGACTCAAAATGGAGGGCTGGTGAATTTACAGGCGGGGCGACGTGATTTGTTCCCGGGGAAATTAAACGTTATTTTAATCTAAAGAAGGATCGTTAATTGAAATACGAGCTTAAAATCGAATTTTTATTAACAGACCTTTGATATAATACATTTTGATACAATATTTTATTCGATTTTCTGTCGATTTTGGTGTTCATATTTTCGACGCTCGGATATTCCTTTCAATATTATTATTTTTTGGTTAAAAATTGGAGTGCCTGATTCTGACGTTCGCAACCCAGAAAATGGAGCATTCAGTTTCCAGATGAAAGATTTTTATGTATTGGAAAAGTAATATTTAATCCTCGTGGGCTGTTTCAGGTCAAGTTGAAACGAAACCAAATGTTCAATCATTTTTTTTTTTTTAGTAATGTATTAAAAATACGGTTCCATCATTCATAAGACAATTTTCTTTATTAATTCAATACTCCAGTCCGACATTTCGAATTACACATTAGTACAATAATAAATCACACGTTTGAATCAGCAAATCCCCGTTTCCGAGGATTAAGGGTGCACGCACCCAAAGAACACACCCCTTTCCACCCCTCGTTCTTCCGCTCGTAAGTCACGAATCGCGGCTCACTAGATTTCCCCCCCCTGGTACTCGAAAACGCAACAGGATATTCTTGCTCCCCGTCAAACCGGAAGCTCCGTGTTATTTCGCTATTTCGGTGGCCGGTTCAATATTTACCGAAAAGCGAGGCGAGTTCGCAATTTCCTTGTCAGCGATGGTTAGCGGAGGCAAACGGTCTGGATGTAACTCGGATCGTCGACGAGGAGGCAAGGGCCGCGGGGAGAGGGGTTGGCTTTCAACGAACCACCCCCGATGTCGTTGCACCGGCTCGCATTATGCATGAAACGCGTGTTGCAAGGTGGATTCGCATGGAAAAGAAAACGCGACCGTACGTGTTCGCAGGCACAGAGAACACGGAGGACAAACGAAGTTGCGCAACGTTTAATGCCGGCTGGCGTCCTTTGTTTTGTAACGTCGCCCTTTGCCAGCCGAAGACAAAACGACGAACCCTGCCGCTGCCGGCTTTTATAATGCCAGATATTTGTCCGCAGACAACAATTGGAAAGCATGAATTTTGTTTTTACGCGTTTCCCTACGTTTTACGGTTATCTTGTTAATTATTCGACTAACGTGTTAACAAATTTCTACTGTCTCGGGTTAAAAATACTAATTCTTTTATTAATTTTATACATTTTCTTTGAAATATGAATTTTCGAATGTTGGAATGAAGAACGTTATGTGATTTGAATGTTAAAGTTGAAATTGTCATGGGACAAAGGATATTTGGTCGAGGTAACTGAAATTGTGGCCAATTGCAGGGCCGGCGAGCGACAGTAAACTGGGGTCATTCGCGTCGACATCGACGGTTAATTAGCGTTGCATTTTCGTGGGATCGGTGGACGCTGATTATCCCTGATAAAATTTCCCCGTTGCCGATGAGTAAGGTAATTCGCTTAAAATTCGAGCTGAAACGGTGGCCCGGTTACTCTCATTGCTTAATTACGTTCTCGACAAAAATAATTAGCTCAGCGTCGAGTACACCTAATTTTCGTACCGATTTCAATCTCCTGTTCATCGAAAACGCGCCATTAAATATTCCGCGAACGTCGAAATAGAAGAATCCGCGTGTCAGGTTTAATTAAAATTCGAATCTTTATAAATCATCGACATTTCAAAATTAATTTGCGTTCACTATTTTTAATGAATTATCTTCGTATTTAATTTCATAAAATTTTGATTGTTAACTCAAGGTTAATTTGTTTTCCAATTTATTTTCAATTTAGCAGCAAATATTATTCAAATTTGATTGTTTTAAAATTTCACGATGATATTTCTTCAATTTCTACGAAATATGGTAATTTGTCGATAAACAAATTTTGGGTAAACGTATCTGTACCAATATTTTTTCACGTTTATTGGATAAAAGATACGAACATTTTCGAATAAAAATTTTAATCAAAATCTCGCAAGGTTCGTGTCGATGAATTTTTAGGGATCATCAGACAGACATTCTCATTAAAAAAAATACTCGAATCGATAGTCCCTTTTTCCACCGAGATCATCGCCGCAAAAATCGTACGAAACGTTTTGCTGGTCGCAGCTGCAGCTGCAACGCGGCTCGCTTCTCCCAGCTGTTTCCAACGAGACAATAAAAAGGATTGTCGTTTGCTGCGTTAACCCTCCCCCTCCGTGCCTTGGATATTACTCCCGTTGCTGAATTTCATTGTGTTTCGAGATCTCGAACGTGAAAACCGTGGAATTTTGACAAAAACCCCTCGTTCGATTTGTCGTTGCGCATCGAAAATGAATTCCCCCCCTATCCTATTTTTCTAACAAAGCCCATCGAAGATTAATATCGCGAGAATGAATTTTTGAGAATTCATGTACATGTTAAAATTTATGCTTCCATTATTTTTTTATATAGATTTGTTCGTGATTATAGCTCGAATTATTTAACATTAAAAATAGTTTGAAAAAGAAAGGATTAAAATATTTCAAATTGAGTGTATTTATTTGAATAATAGAATATCACGAATTAAAGAAATCATTCGTTATTTCGTTATCGATAAAGTGGCAATTGCCAAGCGAGAATTCGATTTATCAAAGTGTCTTCTTTATTAAACCTCCGTTATGTCTCTCTATTAATTGGGAAAATAGAGATGCTACTCTATTTGTACCGATTCGAGCATGAGATTGTACAGTATCGGGAATCAGGCTAATAGAGTATAGACGGCAAATGCACGATAATTATTAATTATTAATTATGAGATAGCTTCCAGTGAAACACACGGTCGTCCGATAATTCACAATTATGGATTATTAATTTCCAGTCGTATGTTTCGATGGTCGCCGGATAAGAAACAAATTTATTTTATGGCAACTTTCCGGTGAAATATTGTTCAGAATAATAATTATTGCTGAAGAATGTTTCTATACATCCATTAATATTTTAAAATGTATTGCAATTGAATAAAAATGAATAAAATTTTGAAATTTCTAAATCACATTAAATTCGTGGTGTTTCATACTTTTCACTAATTATTTAAAAAAGTTCCAAAAATATTTTCGATTGCAATTGTTCTACAATTCCCACAACCGTAATCTACACGTACATGAGAGTATTTGCTCGGAAATAAACACGGTGCCTTATATTTTAAGAAAAATATCGAACGCAATGAACGGTAATGAGAAAAGGTTCGCCGAAAATGCTGCTACGTTGGCAATAAACAAAACCAATGAAGCAGAATTCACTGCTCCCTGCAGAAACACGTAAGAAACTCGTCGGGGAATAAACTTTCTTCTAAACCATTTCCTGCCATCGTTTCTCGTCGCATTTTGCGAGGAGAGATCGCGGCGTTCGCTCGTAAAACGTGATACAAACTCGTCCTTTCGGGGTGGTTTGCTAAATTCCAGGAAGGCGGTGCCCCTCGGAGGAGGAACGCCGTTACGAGCGGATTGCGAGTGCCCTATGGGTCATTAATCGTACGTTAAGCCTAGAAAAGACAGAGGACGAAAAAAAAAAAGGAACGAGGGGGAAAAGGACGAGTTTGATCGGTCGGTGGCTGTTTTTTACGAGCCTATCGCGCAGATTTGCGAGAACGAAACTCTGCTCGCCGCTATTGACCCATTTTCACATCGTTTTCCTCTCTCTCTCTCTCCTTTGCCCCCCTCTTTGCTCACGATTCGTTTTTATCCGAGGGTTTTTTTTTTCCTACGTTCAGCCGATTCGAACGGTTTTCATTGCTGGAATAAAAACAAGGACGCGACGTAACCCGACGGTTAGGAGCGAGGTTACATCGGTTTTCCGCGAGATAAACATTTGATGGCGGTTGTTCCGTTTCGTGCATATTTAATTCCTCGGTTGTGGTGCAATCACTGGCCCATGAGTTTCGTGTGACACATTGTTGCGGCGGAATGCGTTCCAGGAGAAATCAAAAATGTTTGTGATTTTATGAAATGTATGATTATTGAAATTATATTTTAACATTAATTGGGCTTTCTGTACTAAACTTCTAATAGGGATTTCTAAATGAAACAGTTTGAATAATTCATGGTATTTTACGCGAAACGATCGACAGAAGGATGGGGCATTGAGAGAAAAAATGAAAAGGGATCCTCGAGCAGCGTTTCTGCATCGTTTTCGAAAACCCTCGAAACAAGCCTTTGACGAATCGTTCTCATTCATCGGCGAAACGTAGAACTTCTCCTGACGATAATACCCGTTCACACCAGTCAATTTCTGTGCTTTGCTTTCCTGTCCCTCTCTCTCTCTCTCTGCCCCGCGACTCCTCAATGAACCTTCTCGACCTCCGAAATACCATTCAGTGCTGCTTCCCTAAGGAAGTCTTTCAGTCAAGTTCCCGATAAAAGAACGCCGTTCAAAGGCTTAATTGAAGAGAAACGCCAGACGATATTCGCGAACGGACGATGCCTCTATTCAGGATGAAAAATTCATAAATGCAGGGATCGGCTGAGCCGTTCGTTCACGAAAATAGAAACTTTGCATAAGGAAGCTCTCGTTATCTGGATCGATATCATCGCGTGCTGATAAAATGAAAACCGACCAAGAGAAAATGATATAAGGTCACGTTATTTCTCACCTTTTTATCTCTGATGCTATAAATCGTAACAAAATTAATTTAACACGATAAATTTTATTGTATGAGTAATTATTAATTATGTGGGATGGATTTTATTCTGTTAATCACAAGGTTTCATTTAACAGCTTAATTTACTATCTTCTGTAATTAATACAATATTTCATGATACCACAGTATTTTTCATACGTGTCAGATTTGTTAATAAAGGTGCTTAAAAGATAGTATCAAAACATTGTTTGATCAAATTCAGCAACACCTCAGTTTCCATAAAAAATTGATCATTGCATGTTTGTGCAAACAGGTCCGCAAGCCAGGCGTGCACTGTCCATAGAATCAATAGTATCCCGTCGATTTACCTTTCCATTAAATAGCGACCAAAAAACTGGCAAATGGCGAAGCGCAAACTTTGCGAATCGAACGCGACACGAGGAATCAGTTAAAGCGAATCGCACGAGCGGTTCGTGTGTACACTGAGAGGGTAAGAGGGGGATAAAATGCAATTTGTTACGAAAATCTTGTTCAACGACAGTGTTATCGGGGGTGGTTAACTACCTGCGAAGTTAATAATAAAAACGAATCAAGAAAATTCATGTTAATCTTTAAAAAATTGAAAGATTTTGTTATGGAAATACATTTCTACAAAAAAAAGTTGTAAAATGGCAAAGAAAAGAACAGTCTAAGAATAAATTCAAACGACTATCGACCCCACCATTAAAAGGTTCACGCTAATTGTCTTAATTAACGTTTTCCAGACGATTCCTTTCAATTGCTCTGCTTAACCGTGATTATTTCGTGTCTGGTAATGATTCTGTTTAAATACAGTTGGAAACGTAAACGCGGGGCGGAATCAATTAAGTCGGTGATTTGAATTTCGCGTCATTGAAAATACACGGTGTCCCCCGCATAATTAGCGCGTGGAATGCTCCGTCAGATCGACGGTCCTCGTTAAAGGACTTTATATTTAATGCAAGTTGCCGTCACGGTATCATGGATAGAAACAGAAGGGGTAACAGAGTTAAAACGCGCACGACTGTCTCCCTCTAATTTTCCCAGTTTAAGGATGATTACGTTGGATTCAGCGAGCGGGCACAATTTCTCGGTACATTTTCGTTATCGTTAATTTCGTTTAACGCGAATTATCCCCGGGCACATTAGTACCTCTGACGACGAGCTTAACACTCGAGAAATTTTCTGTTTCGTGAAAAATTTACTTTTATGAGGGGGAAAAAAAGAAGACTCGCGTGATATTTATCGACACGTTATTCGTCGAACAGTGATTTCGTGTTTATACAACTTTATTTATTTTAACGGTATTTCGACTGTTTTATTTTTGATTTCGGAGAACGAATTCTTGATCTCGATCAGATATAATTTAAATAGGGCACCGCGTAAAGATTTTTAAGTCATTTGCACAAGACTGTCTCCTCTGAGGGGGCGTAAAGGACTGCAGGTAATTACAAAGGAAATTTTAATTACCTTCGTTTAATTCCGTTCCATGTGCCCAAGTATTCCAAGCCATTTTTAACAATTTATTGTCTGATATGATATTATGCTTTCCTTATCTAGTATTGTAAATTTTACACGCTGACTGCCGCAGTGCGATAAGACGCACTTAATTACAACTATTAAGGATTCTATCGATTAATCTTCTATTATGACCATTCAAATTGGTGCTTTGCATTATTAGCCTAATATCAGCAATATCCACGATCTATTTTCCCTTTAAAATAAATTATTATCCACAAAAATTCCTTTGTAACTTTTGACGATACGAAGAAGGATCGTTACATGGTTGACCTGATCACTGTGTACGTTCTCTTTAGATTTTAGCGAAAAGGAAGATCGATCGATGGCAGGAGCAAAACGCGCCGGTGTCGACGACCCCTGGAGCGAGACACAACCCCTCCGCTCGAAATACGAACGTACGTGTCTCGGAATCGTTCTGCGGCATTCTGCGCACCGTTTGCCGTCGCTTTTTCTACAGATTTCCGGGGTTCGTTGGCCCTGGCACAATGCTCGCTTTCCACCCTTAAACCGCTTCCAAGGATCGATAAGCATTGTGGCAATCTGCCTACAGATTAATCAGTAATCACCCTCGTTGCTTAACATTGCTGGAACATTTATCTGTGACTCCAGGAAAACGATATTCGGAAATTCCAGAAAGAGGATTCTGACGTGGCTAATATCTTCTTTCATTTTAGGTGGAAATATTGATAGAAATTATGGAATTATGTACTACTAATATTAACAAATTTTTAAATATTATATTTTTAGAGTTTGGAAGCTTCAAAATATTATTTTCATATTTTATTTTTATTAATTTAAGAACTTTCATATATATTATATTCTCAGTAGAATCAGTGACTGAAATTTTATAAATACATTAAAATAGGATTTCGTGGACGATCAGAAACGAAGTAGAAACAATCCGGTTTATCGATGACACGGCAGCAGTAGTCGCGGTTACGACGTGTCTGACCTCGGGTCGACTGATACTACTGCGGATCGTAAGGGGTTTGTCTAACGCGATATCGGGCGTGCAAGGAACTTTGGAAACCGATAGAAACTACGGGCGATTAAGCAAGCCCGTTCGTGTTATGTGTTTCCAGCAATTGGAACATGGCGTGCACGAGATAATTGCTGTTGCTGGAACGCGCCAGGTGTTGCGAATTAAAATATTCATGCTTCGATAATTAAACTGCTCGTTGCCAGGTAATCGCGAACTGCTATTTTTTCGTGGTAATCAATCCCTTAATATATCTAATAAATAATTCATATTTCCTCCACCAAAAGTTAACCGAAATTCCAATATGTATTTATTTTTTTGACTCTGTCTTTTATCAAACGTCATTCGTAATACGAGGGTACAAAATTCCAAGATAAGCTCAGCTCTTAGGGTTGTCTTTTCTCACATTTACCCTTGACCCTTACGTCGACAATCCAATACCCGTATGCCCATTGAGGAGCTTTTATACTTAACATTTTTTGCCCATCAAGGTGTCCAAAAGAATTCGAGCCCCTATTGCTGAACGAGAATATAGAATGATATTTAACATTGCCTTTGATATCCAATATTGTTCACTATGAACAATGATACTAGACATTAAATTTAGTAACGTGTTAATTGAAATTATTTTCAGGCCTTAATATTTATTCAAAAAGTATTTAATCCCCGAAGGGGTGGAAGATCGTCCCATTCTATTGTCAGGAACGCAAGCCACCAGGTTACGTTTGCAAGCAACAATACGTTGAATCGAATCATCCCACGATTACAACTGTATTCCATTAGCCGAGTAAATAATTCCGTTTCCTGTCGTCCCTGGTTCGACTTGTCCGCTCGACGTCTCAAGGCTCCAGCCGCGCAAAACCGATCCGAAGTGTTTAACCAGACGCGTTGCACGATGTCCTTAGTCAACATCAACGTTGTTCGGAACACGGGTATTATGCAGCCCCTTGGTAATTCGTGGCAGGAATACCAACAACGTTCGATCGATCGTTGCGACGTTGCGTTTTGCGGGGTTTCCATCGGTCGAATTAAGTAGTATCGGTTAAATCGAGATTCCCTTGCGTCACATGCTGAATCAACAAATCCACGGATTGAGAATAGAAACGAGCACAGGCTGATCCGCGGGGGGGCCTCTTCGCGGAAAATCGTTGTTTGTTCCTCTTATGATCGTGCGAATTGCAAGAAACGTTCGTGAAATTTTAGTTAACCAACGAATTAAAAATTCTAATAAACGTAGTAGAGTATTTATCACCGTATCATGAAGGAACTCGTCTTAGAGATATTTTACGTTGTTTGCTTCTTAAGGTATTAATTACATAAAGTATAATCTAATTTTAACAGATACTCCAGCATTGACGTGGGTACGATCGTTTATCAGTCGAAAACGCTTCGTGACGCGTTCGCACGAGCGTTCAGGCGTCTTTCTACGTTTCCATTAGGACCGTGACATCATCGTTTCGAAGATCTCTCGAGCGTACAGAAGCCAGACAGAAGCGTTCGTCGTGTTTTAAAGTGTCGATTAGTCAGAGACCACCGGAAAAAACTTGTCTCGACGATCGTGACACGCTGAGAATTCATGTTTCGTCGAAACTGCGACGTATGCCCCTTTGTTGTGCATTCGCGACACGTTCTTGAACAACGATCCCCTTGTCTTTTTCGGGAACGCGTGCAGAAATTTAGATTGCAGTCATGCATCTGTTAATATGTGTTATTTTGTGCCACCTTTTTTGGCCAGAATCGAAAAGGAACCGCGGTGGTTCGCTTGATCGTTTGGTTCTTGGAAATCAGTAGTATAAGTCAATGTTTCCCGAGACGTGGTTCTATAAAACATTCTTTCCACTTTGGAAATTAATTTTCTGATGGTGTACACTTTGCAAATTCTATTTTAATTTTGGGGAGGACGAATTTTACCCCGACTGTGATCGATATTCTTTCGAAACTAGTAGTATAGGTCAATATTTTCGGACACAGTGGTTCTATAGAACACACCTTCTCCTTTTGGAAATTAATTTTTTTAATTTTGAATTATACTATCACTTCCAATAAAAAAAGAATTACCATTTCATAGCAAATATCCAAATTTAATAATACCGTAATTAATTTAATTGCAATTCCAAATTTTTCTCATCAGAATGTCAGAAAATCTTCGTATGAAGATATTTCGTCAAAAGGATCAATGAACCGTGTCGTACAGCCCCGCCGTTCGAAAAACTGTGTAACAGGACAAAACGGGACCGGCGTATCCCTCCCCGCGTCGTGTTGTAACGAGAATCCCATCCTCAGCGAAATTCTCATTCCAGTTCGCTCCTCCCTGTCGTTCGAAACGTGCACACGAGAATTCCAACGGCAGAAACTCGACGTGGATGAAGTCGGACAAGCGTGTCTCGAAAACACGGGGATAGGTGGAGCGTATCGATCGTTCGCTACTCTTCGCCGAGCTCCAAAACGATAATGCTAAACTGCAGATTCGCGTCGTTGGGTTGGCAACGCTTGCAATAAAGGCCAACGTTATCTGAAAGTAGTATTGTTTACGGTTCGCTCGAGTTTCGAGGGTGCTTCTCCACGATTTTTCTCCAACCCCCCCTCGGTACCCGTGGTCCCAGGGAACAACAGTCGGAGCTTTGCAACTTCCAGACCGTTTATCGGCGGTTTTTTCCCCCATCCCCTTTCTCCCGGGGAAAGAGAGAGAGAGAAAGAGAGAGAAAAAAATAAACCAACTCGAAACTTGCCGGGTAATTGCTTCCGGTTAACGGGACGAACGGTATCGTCTGGCTTGCGGTTAATCTTATCGCTCGTATCGTTCTTTTCGGATTTTCTTTCCTCGTGAAACGACACTCGTTGAAGCTAGACGATTAGACCGGGGGAAAATTCAATCTGCTCTTCTTAGATTATTGCGAGACCGAGGGATGTTCCTGGGATATAATCCCAACCGAAAGTCTTTAAAAATAGCAATTATTTTGCAATTCAAAATACCATTCAGTATAGTCGAATAACCAAATGGAATGAAAACCATTTCTGGATTTCGATTGCTAAATAAATTCGAAAATTGATAGTGACAGTTAATCAGTCGTACTTTAACCCTAAAATAATTATTTATACTCCCCTCAAAAATCACCTGTGGAGCGGAAAGGGTTAAGGGTGTGAAAACCAACATGAAATTATGCATCGCGTAAATTGAAATTTCGAATAAATAATTATCGCGCTCGACCCTCGAACAACGAACAGTTTAACATTTCAGCGAGCGGTGCATATTTTATAATCGAGCGAAAATAGGAAAATCTCGAGGTTAACGAGCGACGCGTGTTACTCGTGAATTACTGATCGTGGCGAACGAACGTTCCACCTGGTAGACGTGCAAAATTACACGAAACCGTCGGGTGACACGATAACAAGATACAAGTATAACAAGCAGGGGTGTAGCGCCGGCGTAAATTGAATTGTTCCGTGAAACTTTGGCCGATAGACGGCCGACTAATTCGCGCAATACCAACTCGTGGAAAGTTCGGTTTCCAACGGTGCGGCGACTGTTTATCAGCGCTTGAACCCCGACGACAAATTTAACACCAGCCGCCCCAGCTTCGTTCCCGACTTCGATGACACTTCGCTGATATCTCGGACACGACGCGTTGGCAGCCGGATCGTTACGCGGGATTAAGGGACGCGTGAAGACTCGCACAGGTTTCTGCACTTGGCAGAGAAAACGCGGATGGAATTTCGCGCAACAATCGCGTGAGTCAAAGTTGGCCCGCGGCTTGTTTCGGTCGGGCGACAAAGTTTACGAGGCAACGTTTCGACGAAATTATTTTCGCTCGCAACGGGTAAATCTGCACGTAATTGCTTAACATTGAATTCGGCTCTGTCGATTCGCGTATTTCGGGGAGACATTGAACTCGAATTATTTGATATCGACGAGTCCATAATAAACGTAATCGTTAAGAAATTAATTTTAGATATTTATAACAACCGCTATCATCGATTCGTAGTCTTTATTTATTTTTATATAATAACAATTTTTAAATATACTATAGGGAAGGGCAATGACGTTGGATTGTCTCGAGGCCTATGTAGAGAATTTCGATGTTGAAAGCATATTAGGTTAGATTAGGGTATTTTTGGGGTGAGATCTTTGGCTGTGACCCTCCCCCTCCTTTACGAAACAAATGTTATATCCATAGAAATAATAGAAGCTCAGCTATTTAATTTTTAAAGAAATGAAATATAAGAAATTTAGAAGAAATTTAATACAAGAACTTAAATACATTTCAGACCCCAGCGAAATGTTAAGTTTGTCGAAAGCAACTTCTGCAACGGCTACAAAAATATTCGGAACGGTGGCGTTAAATGGCACGGAAAATCAGATACAAAGAATAAAATATAGAAAGACGAAGGTATCTAAATTTCAACTGCAGTCGCTTATATAATTTGAAGTGAGTTGGCGCAACGTTTCTCGTAGAAAGAGGCATGCGTAAAAATAAAGTGCTCTTTAATTAAAATGATAATCAACATCGTAATAATGACTGGTGGTAAGCTGATACCCGATAAAAAATATCCCTTTATAAACAAACATGTTTCATACGATACCTTCCGTAATAAAACCACACGTATGGAATTTTAATTATTCCGTATTTTTAATCATCCTCGTTTATTCGAGAGCAAAAATTGCGCGAGCAATTATCGAGGGTATCTTTTGCAAACTTTTTGCGTTTAAATTGACGAGGGTGATTAATCGTCGGTTTATTATAAAGGGCTCGATTAAGTTGACGATTCTGTTTGACAAGGAACCCGAGCTAATGAGAAACGCCGGTCGAGAGAAGGTCGTCACGCAATCCGCCCGACGTTTCTTAATCTATTTCGAGCCGAGATGAGTTTCTAGCTTCTGACAGTCTTACGCGAGCGTGCCGACTATGCGGAACCACGCTCCTCTCGCGAGCGAGTGTCGCCCCGGAGGAACTCGAGTCTCTTCTGTCACGAGGATCGATCGTATTTCAAACAGTATTCGTTCGGTGAATTTTAATCACCCGCGATGGGGTGTGTTTTTATTTTAAACAGGAAAGACGGTGTCTGAGCGTGTTCGATCTTCGAAAAGGTGAGACATTTTAGACGCGCAATGCGCTCGATTGTTTCGTTTCGAAAGTGTCGTGCTGACCTTTGAGAAAATCCGTCGTTTGACATTTAACAATGAAACACAATTTTAATAGAAACTCTGAGGGCTAAAAAGTTTGTGAAACTTAATGGGGGTGAGCTTTGATCCGACTCCAAGCAGTAATTTAACGTTTGTCAGTGAAATACAATTTTAATAGGAAAACTAGAAATCTGAGGGTTAACAAATTTGTGAAATTAAATGGGGGTGAGTTTTGATCTAAGTTAACTATATAAGGGAATTATAAAAGTAAAAATCTGAAATTTATTTGAAAATTTTGACAAATATACCAATTTAGAATGAAAATCGAGGATATAAACAGAATTACAATTCTACTCGGCTTTCACTTCGAATTCCTTTCCTCGTAGCTGTCATCCCGCGCGACCTTCGTCGTTATTAGCAACATCGTCAACGGGTTCCATTGGCCGGCTTCCAAGCCCGGGGAACGGGAGGGACACGGAAACGCAGTTCCCGCGGGTCGACGAAAATCTCGTTTTCGTCATCGCGCACGGATTTCCACGGATGACTTCATCCTCCCGTGTACAACACTCGTCGAATTCGTTGCTTCCCGACACGTTTGACTGTCGCCGTGGAAATTCCAAGAATAACTTCATTCCTCCCTTCGCGAATACGACGCGCACGCTTCGACTTCGCTTCAACCTACATTCTTAACGCGTTCACTGTCAGAGTTGGAATTCCGTGGCCCATCTTAATTCCCGTCCTCCAGGATGCAAGATGCCTCCGTGTCTGCTTTCGCCTGCATTCTTAATGCATCGACCGTCAGACCGGAAATTTCGTGTGTCTTCCAATATTCATCCTCGCGAACGCCTCGTTTGTATCTTCGACTCGGGGCGGAAGTAATTCGTGACCGTTCTGTGAGCCTTTTTGGGGCCTTGGAGGTGGGCCAGACCCTCTGTTAACACGTTGTCGACCAATAATTTTATACAGAGGCTGTAAACTTTAATAACTTTTAATTGCGGGGCGGCGAGGTGTGAAAAATGGAAAAGAGAATCAAAAATTGAAGGGTGGTTCTTTAAATAACAGAGTTATATTTATTTATTTATCACCCGGACCACTAAAATTGTGGTAAAAATCTAAATACCAATTTTGTCACTTTAGAGCGACAACGTGTTAATTACGAGTGCAAAAATTTCACGAATGGTTTAATCTTCTCGTCAGTCGCCGTTTGTTTAGACTCAGCTAAGAATGTAATTGTGACGGGGGAAATTCCATGAATTACTTAAATTGTCTTTCTGTTGAATGCAACACTAGACTTCGCCCCGGTTAAGTTCCCTGTGCGTTCGCTGTCAGAGTGGAAATTTCACGAACGACTTAATCTTCACGTATTTAGACTTTGCTCCGTTTAAGTTGTTAACACGTTGTCTGTCAGAGCAGAAATTTAATGAAAGACCCGATTTTCACCCTCTTGAATGCCTCGGCTTTCCTTTATTCCAAGTTTCATCGCCGCGACAGAAGTGGCTCGTTTGCCAATTTGATATTTCAATTTACCGTTTCGACTTTCTGTTGCTATTTAATTCGTGATTTCGCTCTTCAATCGTTTCCACAATAATTAAAACGAACACCCCGTGCGTTTGGATAATTGATAAATTTATTGGAGGTGTATTTGTATTTTTAATTGCGGGAAGTTAGGGCGGAACAACGATCCCCGTTGCTTTTAATTATCTCGAATAGTTGGGGTTGGAATTGGATGCTCGAGTAATTTGGGCTGAGTTCGATGTAATTTAGGTGTTTCATTTATCACCCGAGAGGTTCTCGGCTCTAACGGTTCGGACGAGGAGGAAAAACGATCGTTTCTTCTCCTATTGAAAAAAGTTTTGATTGATGGTTCTATTCCAGGAACCTCGATCTGGATGGATGTCTTTCCTTTGTTACATCATGACTGAAAATTATGAGATTCAAGTGTTATTTATATTTAATTTTTATATCATTTTTTCAACGTCGAATTTACCAATTTTTTATTAATCTACAAAATGATACTTTTTATGACCAGAATACCCTAGGCTTCCAGGGTTCAAAATTACGGCTTTCAAAAGAACAATTTAAATAAAAATAAAGTCACCAAGTAATTTTACCATTGTACATTGGTCCCTTGGTTTACATATAATCAACATTGTTTTTTTTTAATAATACACCAAGGACCCAGTGTACAAATAAGAAAAAATTAAACCGTGTCCTGTGGAGCTTCAAGTTTCCTCCATTTCGTGTTCCTTTTTCTGAAATAGTTTTTGAGGGAACACAATATGAAAGGAAGCTGGAGTTCAATTTGACGTGTAATTGGGAATGAAAGAAAGAAAAAAATCGGTAACCGCTCGCACGATCTCTGATCCTTCTGTCCGCCCGCTCTGACGGTTTGGAATTTTTTTTTTCTGTTGCAGAGCCGAAGAAGGAAAAGACTGAACAGAGTGCAAATGGCGCGGTATCGCCGAGCGGTGATCCGCAAACGAATCAGGGCACGGCTACGACCGGTAGCGTGCCAATTTCGGCCGCAGCCCCGAATTCGGGGGACCAGCAAAAGCCGAGTAGGCCGAACACCCTGGAAGCCAGGGCGGTAGCCAGGAGACTGATCTTGTTCGACAGTGAGTAAATCGATCTTCTTCTTCGATTTAAAGGGCTCGTTCGACCCACATCTTGCGTACGCGTTTTTATCTCTAATGGATGGATACGCAGGTCGAATTATTTAACACTTTGACTGCCACGTCACCCACGTATGGATTTCCATTAGAAAATATTTCCATTTGATATTTTAAATTACAAATATTGTGGAAAATGGAATTTTTAGTAGCTGCAGCGTGGCAATCAAAGTGTTAATTATTGAAAGTGGACTGTATTTTGGAAGACGTGGGTGACTCAAGTCTTATGTTTTTGCTAAAACGTAAGCAATCGCGTGAAATGTGGGCGTTTTATAGATCTGAAAAAAGGAGTGCCCTTTTCCAGGCAAAAGGTTAGCAGTGAGAACGCCCACATCCTCGTGGTCCTTGCTTTATCAGTCTGAATAATAATTATTTACCAAAACCCAGTTTTATCCACTCCTCGAATATTTCGATTAAATTTGCGTTGTTACAAGCCGAAATTTAATATTCCCGACGGGGTACAAGATTAAAAATCAGCGTGGCACGAAAAATGTCGACACTAGATTACACGAGGCACTCGATAAAATCCTCTCAAGGATTCATTACGCCCTTCCGATATAAAAATTTCTCCAGGATCGACGGAACAACAATTTTTCGGCCATGGCGAGTTTAATACCTCGTTGTAAAAAGAAGAGGGGTGGAAATGCACGTGTATTTAGCATGGTGTATTAAATTGGCTGAAAAACTTTCTGACGAGAGCGAATTTCCGATTTTCCCGGCCCAATATCGATACGATGCCCGGCTATTCGTTGGCCGACTTCTCCATTGTATTTTTCGAATCTATTATTTCAGCAGATCAATGTAATCTGCGAAAACCTATAATCCGTACATCAGCTAACAATATAATGTTCTCTTTTTTTTTTTATACGCATCCACGAATTTCATTCGAGGGATTACAGCTGACCATTTTGTAATCGCAGAAAATCGAATGGAGGTCGCGAATCAATTTGTCTAATTATTATTTTGCTTGTATCGAAGTGGATTTATCGATGGAATTGTTTTTGAGAGACAAATTCACAAATTTATTACAGTATTGGCAAAGAAATTTTCTTTATTCAATAAAAATAATTGTAAATGAAAGGATGAAGTGAAAAGCGTAAGTAGAAACGGTACGTTAATGGTCAGACAAGGTGTTCAGCCAACGTGACATGAATGATATTGTCTTTTTAACTTTTAATAGTTACATAACTTGGAAAGTTGTTTATAGTAAAAGTTTCTCGAGTTAAATATGCGATAAAAGTGGATTTAGTAACCATTAAGTATAACATTTTTATTCAATACGCCTGTTGCTTCAGATTTTTCAAACATTCGTGTAATCCAACGTGAAATAACTTCTGCGTGAAATGAAATTTTTATTTCAATTGTTTTTATAACTTACACATCAAGAAATGTAATAATAATTAACAGATGATAAAAAATTCTTTTAGTTAATACCTATTTTAAAAAATTAACAAGGTAAAGGATTACTACCTTAAGTACGGATAACTTGAAAGTGAAATAATTCTTCAATTATAAATCTTCTATTAACTCTTGCAAGCTCTCCATTCTTCCATTTTGCAAAAATTCCAATTTAAACGGAAAACTAATTTCTTCCCAAAAGCTTCGTTAAAAATTCTCCATCGAATGGAAAATGAAAAAATTAAGGGGGAACTTGTTTGATGAGCTATACCATTCACGTCAAACGGTTCCTTAAACGAGAAGGAGAACGGGAATGTTTTCCAAGCAGAGTTTCAAGTTGAAGACGATTCGACAAGAAATTTCCCGGCGTAACTGTTACGATAAACTTTCATGTGCCGTCGGCCCTGTCTTAAATCGCCTTTAAAACTCTCGTTTACCTTGGAAACTTCAAAAGTTTCCACTCTTATCTTCGGCTCGTCTTTCGCCTCTTCCAACCGCGAATTTACCTTCCGACCAAAAATTATCCTACGCGCACGAAACGTCGCCGTCAAACGCGATCCTTCGGGAAGATCTCGAAAGCCAACTGCAGAGGGTGCGAAAAGAGAAGCATTTCCTCGTCTGTATAAATTTTTACGAGAGAAACTTACCGTGGAAATTTCTCTTTTTTATAAGCTGATAAAGCTTGGTGTCTCGCTTGGTTATTGAATATTTAATATCGAATGGGTCGTTTTTCCCGCCGGATGTAGGTCAGTTTTTACTTTCGAAGAACATCTTTATCGATGGGTGTAGAAAAATCCTTTCTTTTATGATTGAATAAAAGTACAGAAATTTGTTTAGCGGTTTTATAAAATACAACATTAGGGGTTTCGTCTCTAAGTATTAGTAATTCGAAGTTATTTTCGTTACAACGACATTCGCATAGAACAGGATAACGATAATAATTCTAGGCTCGGCCAAAAGTGATTTGTACACGTTCCGTTTAAATTCTCGTTTCAGATTCCCAACGTCACACTTGAAATAGATCCAAAACACGAAGTCGTAAATTCCACGGTCAGTTACCCCAAAAAATTCCGTTTGTAAATCCGAAAAGAAATATCCTCTCGCGGTCTCGTGCGAGCATCTAGCATCGGTGGACGATCAATTCTGGAAAATGTACGATGAATCATCAGAGTCGTCCATCGTTGTCTTTGAAATGAAGTGTTCTATGTGAAAATGTAAGAAATTTTGAAAATTAAGAAAATTGAGTTAAGAATCTATTTAATACTAGAACTATCGAACGTATCAAAATGTCTTGTCATGGGTTTCTTATTTCAAATTATCATTCTACAAATAACGAATTATTATATATGCTAATATATTATTATTATATACTTTATTCTTAATTTTAAAGTAGTTCCAGCGTTAAAATCGCTCGAGGAAAGTTATAAATCGATGGATAGAAATATTGTCTTGACTCGTAAATAATCTGCGCGGCGCGAGAATACTTATTTATAAATACCCATCGTTTCTAAACAGCTGGCTATAAATAATTCGTGGACAATAAGATGGTTACAGCGATTAATTTTCAGGGCGAGCCGACGAGCTGGAAATTGCTTCACGATTCGATGACTTTAGGGGGCCGGGAATCCGTGGAATTCGAACGATCTCGCTAAACTATTCTCGAAGTTCCTGGCTGCCTCGAAATTTCACCGTGGTTTCGCGTGTCGTCGTTAGTTATTTAAGAATTTTTTTTTTCTCTCTTCTTCTTCTTTTCGAAAACGAGTCGAGATAAATTTCCCGACGGCGAGGAGAGAGGAGAGACACTTTTTCTCCCCGGCGGATAAACTCGAAAAGCTGTTTCGATGCGGATGTATTTTAATTTAAACGGCGCGCAACACTCGCGGTTGGTCGCCTCGAGTGTTTCTTCCGGTGAAACGAGCGGAAAACGGAACAAATTTTAAACGTCGAGAAGTGTCCGCTCGAAATGCGGATAAAAAGTTTTTTAATGAAGTCGCAAAATAGTCTGCGACCATTTTTTTTATTCGCCAAGAATTAAAGTTGTTAACGATTAACGAGTTTGCTGGATAAAAAAAGTTCATATGGAATGTATTGATTATTATTTTAGAGAAATGATAAATAATTTTTACCCAATTCGCGATTTTAAGATTGTTATTTTGTATCTAAAATATTTTCAAACTCGCAAAACGAAATGAGAATTAAATTTGCATTGTTTTTTTTTGAAATTTTCAGTGGAGAAGGGGGTCCTAGACCAAAGCAGCGAGAATCAGCAGGTAATCGAGAGGTGTTATCCTCTTCCGCCTCAGAACACGTTGATGCTGTCGGAGCTCCCGGAACCGCCGATTCCATTGAGCGAGATCGGTCCGATTCCACCCCCGCCGATGTTCAGTTCCACGAGTCCTACCCTTTTGTTGGCCAAGCAACGACAAATACGAAATCCTTTGTCATCCGATTACGAGGACGAAGGTATTTACCCTCAATTTTTACTTTTTAATTTTAAAATTGATCGTTTATTGACACAGATAATTTACTGTCGTTTATTTTACAGATAAGTTTATAGAATCTTAAGCATTGTAGTTCTACAAAGTTTCAAGTTATCATCTTTCAAAATCGTATATTCGTGTTTGTGAATAGAAGACGAGGAAGACTTCGACGTGGAGGAGGAGGACAACATGTATATGGGCAGGATGTCGCAGCCGGATCCGAGTATCGACACGTCGAGGGTGGAGGAGATACCGGCGAAGGAGCCAAAGTTTCACGCGGTGCCGTTGAAGAGCGTGCTGAAGAAAAGAGGTTCCGGAAGTGGGCCTGGAACGCCGCAGAACACGCCGACGCAGGAGAACAGGCCGTTGACCCTTCGTCAGGAGCTGCACGCTTCCTTCAAGTTAGTGCAACATCTATCGTAACCAGGACCCTTTTTTAAACAGACACTTTTTCGTTCTCAAATCAGGAGTATCTCGATTTTCAAACGTTCATGAGCCTTTCTTCGATTCACTCAAGCAATCGTTAACCCTTTCGATTTTTATCGATTTGATTCGTGCGATTTGGGTATCTCACGAGTCTCGTATTTTAAATAATATAATTATTAGGAATAATTATTATTTCATCCCTTATTTATTTTATTTTCAATTCAGACACAAGGGTGCACCGAACGTGGGTGGAAAAATTTTGAACGTGATATTTCAATTTTATTTATGTTGAAACGCAGCAAATTTACAGAAGGAATATAATTTTTACCAATTTCTTTTTTAAATAGAAATACTGGTTTTTGGAAGCTTTCCCGAGTGCAAACGGTTACAATTTCAAGAACGAGTTGCGAGATACCCCAACCCAATGATCGAATGGATAAAAATCAATTATTCACGTGACATCTTTGTCCGTAAATGCGAAAAGGTTAAGATTGGTCACGAGGAACGGTCCTCTTCAAGGTTTGAAAAGTTGTTTCTTTTATTCAAAGTGGCTGCTCGAGACTGCCAGACGATTTTAATGGGCGATTATTAAAGAGACGATTCGAATCTCGACGCCTGTTTCAATCTAATTAGGCTGCCGACTTTAATGGAAATATCTTGAGATCCTGAAGAGCACCGCCTCGTCTGGAACATCGTTCTTCACCTTCCGGCCCTGTCATCTCTTTCGCTCACACGTGCACCCGTGTTCTCGTATTATTTATTCATTTCTTTCTCTTTTTTACCTCGGTTTCTATCTGTTTCTTTAACTCTTATCATCGTTTTCTCTCTTCTCTTTTTATTTCGTTCGCTCGAACTCACGATTGCGTCTCTCTTTTGCCATCCTTTCGTCGGGGTCGATCGATAAAGGGTGCAGGTTTCATTTCGCCAAGTGCAACACTTTAGCTTTGAAATTTGTTCGTGGCGCATCGAACGAATTCACCCTTGTACTTTTATTTTCACACGTGGCGGTTTCGGTTATCGAGAACACTTCTGGGATTGTTCGGGAATGAAAATTCATATTCAACCCTTTCCCCGCGAGCACACAATCGGTTTGCAATCAATATTGCCCTGAAGAGTAATTACAGCCACTTCTAACGCCTCGGAACCCGCTAATTTCCAAATCGTTCAATCGAAGTGTTAATTATTACGACGATTGATTTTTCAACCTCTTCCTGTATTTTACTTCAAAATCTAAAAATTAGCGATTCTAAAACGCGGTCGAAATGTTATTCCATAAATTTTGGCGATGAATTTTCTAATTATTGTCGACTTGGCGTAAAAACGATTGAGAATCGATGAAGAATCGAAAGGATCGAGAACGATGCTCCGGTTTGAGGTGATTTTCCCCCTCGACGAGAAAACGTTCGCTCATTTTTTCATTCATGAAACATTTATCAGTCACTAGTAAAAAGTGTCGTATTTTTCTTATGCTTAACCAGAAGGCCACCGTTGAGGCCTAGGATGAGAATATGGTAATTGGACATTGGTCTAACTAAGCATGCGCGAATCAATATTGGTATATAAATAAATATATATATATATTTGTATAAATATTTGTTTTACCCACGGCGGTTGATCGCAGAGAACCAACAATGTACTAATCTCTTTCTTATCTTTCTCTTTGTACATATTTTATACATCTTCTCTTTTGTACATAATGCACTTCTGCTGAAAGGTCATAATTTCACATTTAAAATAGAAAGATCTATTTTTTTTCATCCAAATAATTGAATATTATACAAATTTTGATTAATAAATTTGAAAGTGGGTAAGTATGACTTGCAAGCAGAGGTGTACATATATATTATTTCTGTTCTGTATTCCTTTTCGTTTTCTCTTCGTTATCGATTTCCACACTTTATATCTGTCACCTCTTCACGTTTTTTCGCTCTTTCTCTGTGTGTCAGCATCACGGGCGCCGTGAGCATGGTAAACGTAAACGACCTTAAGCATGAGAAAACCCTAGGGAAACCCATGACAGAAAAAAAAAGATACCGTCGCCCACGCTTCACACGTTCCATTATCGCCACCAGGAAGGGTTTATGCACGATTTTGTTTCTCAAGAAAGCCCGTTCCATTTGTACAGAAAACCATCCCGATCGATTCCTTTCCTATAAATGATAACAGAAACAGAAGTTTATATGAGAGAAAATGACAATAATTCTTTATTTGGAGCTAAGTTCAATCATTTTTAAGTTCCTACGAAGCACGTGTGGCGTTTAAGATTTGCTTAATCGGTGTAATATATTTCATAATATTCTGAGAAATGGAGAAATGGTAGAACTATCATTGACACTGGAACCATCGAACAGACTAAACATTTCGTCTGGTAATAATTTTATTTTTCACAAACTCTGTATTCTGTTTCCACAATCTTTTGCTAATTCTGTTATTTAATGAATTCGTTTGAATTTAAGTGTTAAAATGTCTAATAAGAATATTTTCAACCAACAAGCAATGCTTTTTAATGGAAATTAAAATGTCACCCACCAATGAGTGACGAGGCAGTCAATGTATTAAATTGCAAAATTTATTATCCATCAAAACCAATAATTTTGCAATTATAATTTTACGTCGATGGTTCTGGCGTTGAAAATAAACAAAATAAAGTTCCGAACAATCGTGAATACATTAAAAAGCGAAGGGAACGTATATCTTTGTCCACGTGGTTGATAAGCCGTACCACAATGTCCGTTTCTCATAGTTGACGCAAGTTGCTTCTGTTATCTTCATCAACGTGTCACAAGCTCTATACGCGCACACGTATACCGCAGACACCCGTAACCACTTGTATATCGTTGCCGTTGTTTTCATCCCCCCCTCCACCTTGCGTATTTCGTATCTCGTGTTTGAAACCATGGTAGAGGGTAGAAACATTTGGTTCCGGAGTAGAGTCGGCCAACTCTGTCCGATTTTAATTTCGAGATCGTTCGAGCGTTTCGTGATTTTTTTATTTACGACGTTTCTTTCAGCAGTCGACCGGTCAGATTCGGCCTTGCCCTGCCGTGCACCCTCGAGAACAAAGAGAACGCGAGGCCGTACGTGATAAGGGAGGACGCCGACGGGGACTCGGCCGATGGCCAGGTCCTGTACAGGGACGACTACGACGATGAAAAAAGTGAGTACACGATATATGGTTTTACCATTAAATGATTTGTATATTCGGTATAAGCTTCTTTCGACTGAAGACAGAGACAGGAAGAAGCACCCACCATTTGTTTGACTTTTGCAGAGTCTCTTTGTACATAAAATATAGAAAACAGGGGGTTGTTGGGGAATATTTCTTCCACGCTTGGCCTTGACTAAGAAAATTCGCAATTTAAGCATCGATTATTCACGCGGGAGTTAATATTAAAACTATCGAAGGAGGCCAAAATGTTTCGTTCGAAATTCTTTTATAATTCACTTCTGACATTGCTTATTCTTCGAAATCTTCTTCGTTCAAGGATTATAAGAAAATTAGCGGTATAAAGGATGAAAAGTTAGCAAGGTGTACATATATTTCTAAAACAACGATATAAACCGTAGGAAATTATTAATAAAATGAAATGAAATCCACGTTATTTTTCCTTCGATTGAAAATACGGCTTTTCAAAATTAAAACGCACAGTATTTTTCTTTCGATTGTAAATGTTGCCTTTAATGAATCAAAAGCGTTTGATTGGACCTTTTTGAATATAATTCTGTTTTATTGATAATAATTACGAACCGCGCTTCAAGTCGAACATATCATTGGAATGATTTCGTTTGGTGCGCCAAAATTGCAATAACCCGAATGATATTTCAGATGAAAGTCCTGTTGCGTGCACGCCGTGCTGAATTTTATAATAAATATTATATCAGACACGAAACGAGGCCGGAAATATATTATTCCCTCTCCGTTGTGAATGTTAAATTGAAGCATTAAAAATGAATCTTTTTTCTCTCCAGCCGCGGATGAGAACGTACATTAGAAATCAAAATTTAACCCGCGTATCATTTATTTTCTCTCCCGTCTGAAAGATGAAATATAAATCGTTACGGTAATTAATTAATCATCGATTCGAAGCTCAGCATATTCTTCAAGGTTCTATTTTATAATTAACGCGTTAATTATCGCAATGGAAATTGATACGTGTAACAAGAGATATCGAAATTTTAATTATTATACCACGGGTAGATTATTATTAATCCTTCAATTTGCAATTTTATTCGATTATGTTGCAAATTTTTTCATTCATTAATATCCAAAATTAGTTATTCGATGCTCGGTAGGTTGTACGATGAAAAATTTGTCTAAAAGTAATTACGCTCAGTTTTGTTTATGAGAAAAAAATAATGAAGAAATTGCATTTTGATTAAAAATTTCACGTAATGAGATCTCCAAGCCGGCGATTACTCTCTTTTTAAATAATACCTCAGAAGTTCGGTAACTTTCAAAGTTAATGAGAAACCCAATGTTTCGTTTGTCGGTTCTTTCATCGTGCTGTCGTTTCCTTTTTTTTCTGTGAATTGCACAAACGATACAGCTGCAACGGTCACCGTCTCTAATTGAAATTTCCTCCTACGCCATTCTTTCCCGACGTAACGCGGATTACTTTGCAATTAATCTCGCGCAATTGTACGACTCGTTAATGATTCTCGCGGCCACTTTTCCAGCCGCCCCTGACGTTTCGCGATTAATTCTTTCCAGTTCGGCTCTATTCAGTTTTTTTACACCGGACTCGCGACCGCCCCGTGAATTTTCAATCAAAATTATTCGAATTCCATGCTAGTTGAATTATAAATTCACCACAAACCTGACATACGATTATTTATTACAGTAATTCTTAGTTTAATTGCAAATTAAAGTAAAGATAATACAAAATTTCTGTGTTTAATTTTATTTTGCTATTTTATACTTCCAAAAAATTTGCAAACAATCAATGAACCAGATTTTTATAAATAATATATTTTTTATGTTTCTAGTGTTAATGCATTCTAATATAGGAATCAAAGTATTATTAATTATTTTTTTAGGGGGATTTTTATTGCTGGTTAATTGAATAGATCTTGATTTATTTTTTGTTCATAATTAATAGGTCTTAGAAAACTCGAAGCCTGAAAGATACCAATAGCCCGATTGCCAAACGTCTAAGAATCAGCATTCGCGGACTGTACTAATTATACACTCGTCGGGATACGTTTATTCACAAAGACACACGCATGATCACGCGAACACCTCGATGGTTATATTAATCCCCGAAGATAGCTGGCAAACGGTTCAGTGTGTTTCTGGCCGTTGTTTTGCCTTAGTTTTCCTCTTGAATCGGTCGCGAATCGACGTCCGAATCGTTCGTTTATTTCAATCGTTTCACGAGTGAAGAATATAATTAACACCTGTATGAATACACAAAGAAGTTCCACAAAGATCAAGAAATTAAATGAAATAATAATTAAAATTCTATATTTATTAATTTAAAAAGAAAATTATAATTCGAGATAGTTAATAGTGCTTTGATTCCCATATTAGAGTGTATTAACACTAGAACTACCAAATTCGTGTTTGCTAATTTGTAATTTCGAAACATAGATTGATTTCGATCAAAATACAGAATTAATTGTTTATTGTTAATTCTATTCGCTACTTTCATCAGTGGTTCTAGTGTTGAGTCAGATTCTTTCCAGTATCAACAATTATCTTGACTTTCTTTCAAATTTAGATCCCAATAGTGCAAAAATCTCCACACCCCCAATTTGCCACCTAAAATTTATAAAGCGCGACTTGATACGAAGTTTACGTGTAAAATCGAATAAAAACCGTGCACGTTGGATCGGTGAATCTTTGATAGCGATAAGAGAGATGACACCATGTTATCAATTTGGACCGCATCGACTCTGTCGATCGCTTGCGGCTCGTACGAGCCCTTCAAGCCGGAACTTCGACGGAGTCTTAGCTGTTCATCGATCGCCGGTGGTAAATCGCGATCGGATCAGACTTTAAATAGATCGAAACGATTGTTGCGCGATTCGATCGCGGATATAGTTCGCGGCATCGACACAGGTAGTTAAGTGTATGTGTGAGTTAATGTTGATTCACGTGTTCGCGAAAGATTTAGCTGGAAAACGAAGATCCTTTGAAGTCATCGAATGCCCGGCTCGTTTATTTTCATTTCTTTGTTTTATCAATTCATTCTTTCGTCTCATCAGAATTCGCGTGGGCTGATTTAAAAGACGTATTATAATTTTGTAAATTGAAATGGTGCGAACAGGATTGACAGAGATAACATATAGCGATCTTCTGAAATTCTGAGATTCCTAATTCTGGTTTAGATTTTGATTAAATAAATAAATAGCTTACATAATTACTACATTAATGCGCTCATAAATAGGTAAATCGATTAATAAACAGTATTTAATCGATGCTTCGAATCATAATAAAACGATGAAAGCTATGTTAACTGCTTGGATGTAAATGAACTAATTAAAATGAATGAAACGGTAAGGGATGTTTAATAACTACTCGGCTAATTGTTTTTGTAATTGCAGGTCGGTTGGCGGCAAAGATCGCGCGCAAAGAGTCGTTGTCGTTGAAACTCGCCCTTAGGCCAGACAGGCAGGAGCTCATCAACAGGAACATCCTTCAGTTGCAGACGGACAATGAGAGGCAGGAAACGAAGGAGGCGATTGGTGCCAAGCTCATCAGGTAAAGAGATCCTTCGTACTTCTTTTTTTCTCTGCTCTTGCCATGAAATCAAAGCGCTTGGAAAATTATTTTTGACCCCCTACCCACCCTGCAATGATAGCTCTTTCACTCGTCCCTTTTCTTTACCAGAGGCAAGAGAAAATGTTATTTTACAGGATATTCGGTGTAAAGAGTTCATTCTTTAAAATAATAAATTTTCAATTTCTGTTTCCCTAAAATTGCAAATTATCGAGTACTAATTTTTGTAGAATAGGGCTGTTTATGTTAATTAAATCCACAAGCAATACTCTGCGATTATAACTAATAATTTGTAGAATTAATAAATAAATTCGGAGTCTTTCCCTATCAAACTTGTATTGAAATTACTTATTATAAAAATTCCAATAAAATCGAAGGAAATTGACTATCAGAAGCCAGCAAACATACAATTTCTTGAGGAATGTCAATCCTGCTGTGACAAACATTATTCTTCCAACAAAAGAATTCGATACTCGCATAACAGCCCTTGAAACAAAACCGTCTGCGGTCGTCATAAAAACGAAGCACCAACGAAACAAAAAAAAAAACAAAGAAAAGAACAAAAGAAGGCAAGAAACTTTATCCAAGGATTATTAAAAGCTTCGATAAGCCGTATTGAAATAAACAAGAATAAAAAAAAAAACGAAGAAGAGAATGGAAAAGCACGACAGGTATTATTCGAAGGATGCTCATTGATCGGTTGCATTGAAACGACCACTGAATCCTCTGGTATCTCTCGTTTCCATGAATAGTGACGTCTTTGAGCGTAGAAAAGCCTGAACTGTGTTCGCGATATCGGGTTTGCAGGCTGACGAATAGTTATACCAGCGTGAATTTACACGTTCGCATTGACGTGGCCGCAGAAAACCTTAGCCAGATCCTAAACGTAGAAATAAAAACAGAAAGTTGAGCGAAAACGTTCAAGGATTTCTTCCCTTTACAACGGTACCCTTTGAGGAATCCATCGTGGATTTTCAATGGCGACGGTTTCTAAATCGAGGCGTCAGGTGTCTTTGAGACACTTTGATCAATTTTTAAATAAACCAGAAAATAATTGTAATTCATGTTTATCATGAATAATTCATGTTTATGTAATTTTATCGTTCCTTGTAATACATTGGAACGATAAAAACACGTTCGCGAAGCAGAGCAGAATGCAATTGGTTTCGATATCGATTCACGTGGTCCGAGCATCGAAGAACGTGAGGGTTGGGCCAACAGCTGTCTCCGAGGAGATTACAGCAGATCACAGGGCAAACAGTGGTCGAATCACTTGTTTGTTCTCTTGCGTGGATTGTGCATACACCTCCTTGACCGTTTGAACCGATCGCGGATCGAGAAAATCGGATCCGAGACCACTCGATGACAGACCTGGCGTTCGTTTGTTTCAGGCGGCTGAGCATGCGACCGACCCAGGAGGAGCTTGAAGAGCGGAACATTTTGAAAAGTGAGCATGAATTTTCATGATTTCCATTATTATGCGTCTTTGAAAGCTTTGTGAATCGTCGCAATTGAATTGTGTTCGAAGATTCTTTGTAATTCATTTTCTTGGATGAGACACGTGGTGTAATTTGTTTGCAGAGCAAAGCCCAGCCGAGGAGAAGAAACAGAAAGAAGAGAAGAAACGATATCTGTTACGGAAGCTCAGCTTTCGACCGACTGTCGAAGAGCTCAAAGAGAAGAAGGTACATCTTTGCACGATCGTTGTAACGAAGAATGGGTGATGTTTAAATGCGATTCAATGTTTTGTATTTTGTTTTTTTTTTTTTTAATAGATCATTAGGTTCAACGATTACATCGAAGTCACGCAGGCTCACGACTATGATAGAAGAGCCGACAAGCCATGGACACGGTTGACCCCTAAGGACAAGGCAGCCATTAGGAAAGAATTGAACGAGTTTAAGAGTTCGGAGATGGCCGTTCATGAAGACAGCCGACACCTCACCAGGTAAGACCTTATTTGAATTTTGATTCTTAAATTATTGAAAATAGTATAATTTATTTAACTCGAATGCTAAAAAGCGAATAAAATCAGAATTATTTAATTTTTAATTCTTCTTGGATGCCACCAAAATACTACTTTGATTACTTACTATATAAATTATTCAATATTGAAGTTGCTTAAACTTAGAATCCCAAATGCTAACAAAATATCACCCTGATTACTCAGTACATAAACTATTTAACACTAGAACTACCACCGTCCAATGTATACCTTCTTCTCCACTGAAAATAAAATAGATAACGAAATTAATAAGGGACGAGGCATGAGTTAGAATATGAAATAAGAAACCTGGAACAAGTAATTTTCACCTCTTTGGTAGTTCCAGTATTAATACCTGATAAAAGAATAAACCCCCGATTGCTTAGCAAATTGTTTACTTAATCCGTGATGATTTATTCCCATCGGTTCCAGGTTCCATAGGCCATGACAATTGCAATGTGTTGAGGTGCTACAGTGTGGTGCGGGTATAGGTGAAGGTGCAGTGTGTTGGCCTCGTGTCGAGGCTGGATAAATCTCTCGGTAATCGTGGCTCCCGAGGATTTTCTTCACGATTCGGCTCGTCGTTCGACGACGCGTTGACGGTGGTTTCTTTTTATGACGTTGCTGCGTCGTGTTGTCATTCGTCGTCCTTTCATCACCATCATCATCATCATCATCATCATCATCAGTAATAATAATCATCATCGTGTCCATCGTCTTTTTTGGTCATCGGCATTCCGCGTTCACGACGAACGTCTCCACGACATCGACGAAGATTGTGATAGGGTGGCCTTCCGCGACCCGGCAGACACGGGTCCGCGCCCGACCGGTCACTCGATGATTTTCTCCGCATTAAGGCTCGTTCGCACCTGAGCTCACCTGTCGGCTATCCGCATTTGTTCAATGCCAAATAAAACACGAAAGAAAACGAAGAAGAAGAAACAGAACGGAGGACAAAGACCTAAGGCCTTTATCGTAGAATGCCACTCGACGGGAAGACGAAGAACATGGCGTCCGTTGTTCCTGCGAAGGTGACTTCCGGTCGTCTCCTAAATAATTTTCCTAACTTTTGGACTATTCCGAGACGTTGCTCCCGACGGAACAGGTATCGTTCGAACAAACTGAACTTCCTGGGACGAAATCAGCTCGAGGCCTCGCGTGAGCTCACGTGTGAACGGTTCTTTCTAGATATATAAAAAAAACGAACACCGTGTTTCTCTTTGCCATCAAGCTAGCTCGTCAGTGTCACCTGGCATGTCATACACGCGAAACGATTACCCCTGAAATAAACGAATTTCCAATTTGTCCGTGTGATATGTATTCTTGTGAAATACTCAGCTCGAATCGGGGATAACGGGAAGATACATCACATGATACGAGTCGAGATGAACAAAAGGAGAAGAGGTAAAAATGCTGTCGTAATTCATTTAGGTTTGAATTCATTCTTTCTTCTTTATTTTGAAACACGCGTTTGAGAGATTTTTACTTTAATTTCTTACTTTTTAACGAAACGAACGAACAAAAGATTCGAATGACGGCTATTGTGTTGTTTACCGAAAACTTTGGACCATTTAAATACTCTAGATTTTCGTGTTCGGTATCAATTGTCCAAATTGAGTTCCTTTTTAAGATTTCTGAGGTTTGTAATTAGCCATGCTGCAAAATTGGCTATCCTTGTCAAGACAATTTTGAAATTCGACCCACAACTTTTGCCGTCCATAAAGTTGCCCAATTAGGATGGTCTTTAATTTCACTTCAGATACTCGCCCGATGCAAAGGGCAGTTAGTTTGCAAGACATATTTTTAGATACTCGGTGAAATTCTTCCCGGGCATTTCGAGTTCTGACCTTGAGATCGAGCGATCGAATTCTTACGCCTCTATCATTATCGCGAAAACATTCTGGTTCGTTTTTTACAATCATGACAAACGTTTTATGCATACTCCGAAGACAGAGGTCACCGACCCGTTGAATTTGTCAAGAAATATTGATATTCGTCGAGCTAGCGCAATCATCGGATTGCGGGCCAAAGTAAATAATCGATGCTCTTCAATTTTCGGCCGATCGTCAAACCGTGTACATTCGTACGCCCGTGTATGCTTGAAATTCAATGATTCCGCGATTACGTGGTTTATTTAACGCGTTCGCTGTCGAGAGGGTCGTAAACGACTGACAGTGCCAATTCAATTTCATATTAAATATGAAAGCAGTTGTATTTGTAATTTTAAATAAAAAATAAAGCATCGAATGAAATGATAATCTTGGAAAATCGTATTCAAATTGAACAAAAAGTAGAAATCGTTTTAATAATTGAAATTAGAGAAATTAGAAGATGAATATTTAACACTTGTTGAATGCCAATACCAATTAAACTAGCTTCAGAATTTTCTCCAATTATTCGATTAAGTTAAATTGGTAGTCACCTTTGACCCCCCCGCGACGGTCAACGCGCTGAACAACCCCGTACAGCGCAGGGCGGAGGCATCGTTCAACTCGCACGACTATTTATGACAATCTTGTTCGATTCGACAAGAGAAAGAAATACTATTTTTCCTTTACTGCCAGGTATCACTATTTCTCTATCGCGGAGCTGCCTTGAAGAGCAAACGCTTTAACCGACTGTCATATTAAAAAAAAAGGGGGGGGAAGATGAATGAAAATGAGATTGCTCCTGGAAAAAAAAATGGAGAAAAAGAAGAGAGCGAGGAGAACGGGGGATAAAGAACGATGCATTGTGCAATTACACACACAGACACACACACACACGAACACACATATACTTTGTACAGGAATAATATACATAGCGCGTACTTTAGTGATCATTATTATTATTATTATTGTTATTATCATCGCTAGGCGACGCTGTGATCCTCGTTTCGATTTTCGATCACGCGTGTTTCGATCGTGGAGACAAAAGTAAAAATAAAAATAAAATAAAATAAAAAAAAGTAACACAACTATGATCGTCTACCGCTATCGTTCGTGCTAAGCTGATCAAAGATTTAGATTCGTCGTCGATCGACGATCACGATATTTACATTCGATTGGATAAATCGTTGTTCGATTAAAATAAAAGAATTAAAAAACAGACGAACGCCGCGTGCTTCGATGTATCTCGCACGCTTGAAGAGCCTCTTTGAAAGCTTCCTGTTTCTACAAAAAACGTAATCGTCATCCCTTTGGAACCGAGTCGGCGTCGATAAAAATTCGTGTCCTGTGTGTTGTATTCGGCGCGAATCCTCGTGCGTTCTGAATAGATTTTGACAAAAGAAAGAAAAGAAAAAAAAATTCGTGCCAAACCCAAAGCACGGCGCCAAGTTTTATCGACACCGAGCTCGGCTTTTGAAGCTCGCGTAAGCTCGCCTCGAAAGCAAATTGAAGAGAAGAAGAAAAAAAAATAGATTATTATAATAACGAATAAAATTAATCGAAGGATAGAGTGAGAGTCCTCGTTATCATGAAACTACGCGAGCTTTTGTAATTTTCTCTTTTATATAATAATACGTATATATGGAACTTGGATCGCTCGAGTTCTTTACTCGCGAGTATGTAAGTCGCGACGACGAGTCGATTTTCCTTCTAAAATAGTAAAAAAAAACCTAGTTTTAACGATCGTCCAATGGGGTGAGAGGATCGTATAGGTCGATCTTTCTCGTAACCCGTCGGTGAACTCAGCTGTTCGATATTACAGACAAAAAAAAACAGAAAAAGAAACACAGAAGATGATTAAAGTAAAAAAAGAAATTTTCGTCAACCTCGAGATCGTCGAATGGTGTCAGACATGAAGACGATGATGAAAAAGACGAAGACCTTCTAGTGAACCACGGAGACGCACGTGATGATTAACACGTTGATTGCCACAATGAAAATGATCGCGTTTAAGTCTTTCATTTAACCCTTTATCACCATGGTATAAATATTTAACGTATGAAATATGACGGGGTCAAAATTGATATTGACACGCTATAATTGCAATTTATGGATTATAATTTTAACAATTATGGTAATTTGTTATTTTGCAATCTTCCACTTGTGATATCTTACAAAATTAATATATCTGTTTAAGCCTAATCCTCTAAGGCATTCGTCGTATTCTAATTCTTTCTTAAACATAATTGCAAACTTATACTTCGATGCAGTCAGATTTGACCCTGTCCTGGTACTTAAGGGTTAAAAGTATCTGGTTATCAACGAATCCAAAACAATTCTTAATTTTTGGCAAGGGTCATCGACGACCCCCTGACGGCAGTCAACGTGATTGAGGAACAATGTAAAGCAGGGAGATAAAGCGTCTCTCTCGTTCCATTGGTCGAGCGCTGTGGCTACCGTGTAGTCGAACAAAAATATATCCATTAATTTCCGGTTTGCCTGCTGTGTATGATACCATATTGTGCGTCAGTGTGCGTGAGTGTTTTTTTGATTAATATCGTGAGAACGATCAAGATTTCGAGGGGTGCAAAGCGTAACGACGAGAGTGAAAAGGAACAGGAACAAGAAAATACGTCGGGAAGACTCCTCGCTTGCTTCCTCTTCCTCTTCGCCCTCGAGGACGGATATTTATCAGAGGCACGATTAATAAACGAGTAACGATGATTTGTAAATATAGAGGGTAGCGGGATCGAGAGGGGATAAAAACGAGAAAAAAAAAGAGACAATTTTTAGGCGTAATTGTAAAACACCGCAATAGTGATCCTCCACGCTAACACGCTAAACGATAATTAAACGCATGGCAGAACGAAAGGAGAATCTTATAAATATCTGATTTTAGATAAACGAACCGACACACACACCGTATACATATATAAATATTATACATAGAGGCGTACAAAACACACTATGTGCGTTTTCCAGCACAGATATAGTTGGTATTTTGTGTACAAACGTGAGAGGGGAAGAAGTGGGAAGTTTGCGTAAACGCGAGACAAGAACGAACAGAAAATCGTTGGGTATCTTTCGCCGCGCCCTATCCAGAATTCTGATCATTATTAATTATTACCACGATTACAATTCTTGCTATTAACATAATTTTACCAGAAGAGGCGCGATGTAATTCATTTGTCCAAGAACGAACGAGGATTCGAGCAAACGGAATACGATTTCGATTTGCTCCATCCTCGTCGCTTTTTATTATTATTTCTTACATTTCGCGCGGCGCGATTGAACCTCGTTCCGCGAAATCGCGTAATAGCGGTACGAGTTGCTGCACAAAGTTGCAAAAATGTTTATTGACGATTAATCGACACTTCGTCGCCCTCGTTCCCGTATATTCTATTAAGCATTCTGCCGAGGGACTCGGACGAGCAAATTTAATCTCTGCCAAATTTTTAACGTAGATCATTCGAGGTTTAGGTCGAAATTTAATCGTAGACGAAACGAGATTCTCGGACCCGACTAGGGATCCGATCTTTTTTGTGCAGAAACGTCGTTGGTGTGCGGCTACGGCGGCCCTATGGTGATTTCGATGCGCGGTGAGGACACCATCGATGGTAACATGGCGTCGAATCGCAGATTTGCTCAAATTTTGTCAAAATTGAATTCGAATTGAAGTTTTGAGACATTGGAACCTAAGGGTACCTAATTAAATCTATTCTATTTTTGATCTGATACTGTTTTTATTAAATTACTTAAGGAATGTCAGTATCCACAGATCAGATTAAATACCGCGAAAAGAACGAATCTGCGAATCGGCGCCCATTTCCGAAAAGTCGACCGAAAAAAAAAACATTTTAGAAAAATTGGCGCGTGATTCACAGAACGGGGGAAATCGAGCGCACAGTGTAAAAGAACTCAATGGAAATAACAAAGATAAAAGTGATGAAAAGTAAACCACAGTCAGGCTGTAAAAAAAAAAAGAAAAAGAAAAACTTTCAGAAGATATTGTCGCGATCGATACACACGGTCGATTCTACTTGTATCATAATCTCTTACGATAGCGCTACTATTAAACAAGAAGAAGAAAAAAAACACAATAACGAAACAGTAACAACAAAATAAGATAACTCGTAATTTAAGGGGAGAGTGAGAGAGAATGAGAGACGAGGAAGAAAGCATGAGTGTGAATTGAAATTCGTGTGCGACGAGTATGTACGCGCGAGTTCAGCGATTCTGACGCGTCGCTGAGAATTAATAATTAAAAGAAGAGAAAAAGTAAAAAAAAAAAAATATGAGAGAATCGTAATAACTCGTGGCTAACGGAAACCGGGCTCCTCGTCGTTTCCGATCGTCGGGCACGCGGTTCCTCCTCGAGCGTCCGCTCGAATTGTATCCATCTCGCGTACCGAGCGGACGAGGAGGGACCCGCGGGACCGACGCCTCGCGGAACCAGGCCCGTAAAGGATTTTTACCAAAACGACTCCGTGGAACGCGGAGTGGAAGCAAGTTGATTAAACATTAGACGTAATTATTGGATTTCGTTCTGTTTTTGTAAACGAAATCGAGCGGCGCCGCGATTTTTATCGTCGATAAATCGCGGCCGGATAACACGCACCGCGCCTCGTCGGGGATTTAAAGCGACGAGCTCTGCAAACGTGGACGCTGTTCGCGAACGATCGCCGGGTCGTACGCGAGTTTTTTTATTCGTTGTTGATCGTAATTGTATATTTATAATCGCCCAGGCGGCACTTCTGTTCCATTTGTCTGCCTTTTATTGCAATTTTATATCGCGGAGATGGTTTATGGTTTTATGGGGTTCTCCGACAAGGCCTTTACGGTGTCTTTTCTTTTTTTTAATGAAATGTACTTTTTAGATAGTATCCAAGAAAAAGTTGTTTAATACCTCAGAAATTCCAAGGATAAATTATTTCTGTTAAACTAATATCAAATTTTAATTAAAACCTTCAAGATACGACAATTTTATGTGTATTTTTAAATTGTGAATAGAGCATTGTGTTTGTTGTTAAATTTGAACTTTCGAAAGATATTTAACGTTTGTTAAAAATCCTAAAGGCATTTTTGGAAAACCCTGAATTACGTGTATTTTAAAGAAACAATGTGATCTTTTAAGATTCCAGAAGAATTTGTTTACAGTTGTATTCTTAACCCTGGTGCAAATTGGAGTGCGATATTTAATCATTCTTTTGATAAAACATTCTATTTATGTGATATCTATCAATCTTTATCGAAGGTGCTCGTTTGAACCTGTATGAGAGTTTGAGCTGTACGCAAGGGTTAAGAAACGTGTCGTTTGTATTGTTAAAAATCGATCATTGTTTTAATACTGTTTCAGTTCATATTTTTTTTAGAAGGATTTAAGGAAAATGTCGACCAGGCGATCGTTCGCCGACGCGTCGTTCGGGACGTAAAAATTTGAAGGAATGCGTTGTATTATATTATCGAGAAACCCTTTAAATGTAAGAATAATAATGTATATATAATTATTATTACCATAAACTTCGATCGATTGCACCGCGGGGTGGGAGATCTGTCAACCTCCCCCCTCTTGTCTACGAAGCGAAAACGAAGGGGATGCGAAAAAAATGAGAAAAGGTGAGAAAATTGTAATGCACGAACGAAGACGAAGCAACAAATTCTGAAGGTATATATATATATATATTATATATTCGTGGATAAAAAAAGAAACGAACAAAGTAAAAGAACGACGAGAAGCCAAAACAAGAAAGACAGAGAGAGAGAGAGAAAAACGGAAAATTGTTCTCGTAATTGATTTCGAAAAAATGAAACCGGAAAAAAAAACAGAAAAAAAAAAGACGCTGCGTTATTCGATCCAGATCCGTTCTGTTTTTTTGTTGTTAGTTTGTACGCACTACGATTTATCGCAATTTATTGTATTATCGATGAAATACTGTAACAAAAATACTGTTAACTATTCTTAAAAAAATTAAAACTTTTGTAAACTGAGAAACAACCGCGTTGCTCCGTGAATTTCTCAAAAAAAAAAAAAGAAAGAAAGAATAATCTCTTGTCTGGAGAATTACCGAATTGTGTCATTTTTCCTGAAATCCTAATCGCAAAGAAAAACAATTTACAAGGACCAGTTTTTTAGGGAGAATATTAAATCACAAGATTTGTAAGAAAATTACTGAGCTCAAATTTTACAAAAATATGGGGTTATAACTTTTCATAATAGTTCGAGTTAAAGGGGTGAAATTCGCGTTAATATAGTAAATCTTGTATTTATTAACCCTTAGTCGGTGGGTGCTGGGTAAATTATGTCCTAATTTCTTAAATACTAATTTAGATTTTTATATTTTTAGGAAAATGGAAAAGGAGTCTAAAATTAAATTTAAATCATCACTCATCCTTTCGATTAAACGATCCGGTGATCACATAGACCGATAATTTTTATTCACAACGAGATACATTTTGTTTCCACATCATGCATTGAAACTGCTAACAACATTTGGCACGCGGATCCTGCACACACATCAACAATTAATAGCACAACATCGTCAACATTTAAAAGCGGCTTGAACCTCGTTAACATGTTCGCACACGTAAGCACCGTTTGCATAAATCAGTCAAAAAATAGGGACCTTTATGGCTAAAATCATCGTTGACTTAAATTAATGGATGGCATCGACAACGTTGTTCAATAAAGTCGAACAACAAGCTAAGAGGAATAGAAAACACAGCTTCTTGGTTTCGTCGGTTAAGTCGACATCGCGTTTTGGCTGAGATTACTAAAAGCGTAAGTACTAGAGTTTCGTAGGATCATCGATCGTCGGCTTGGAAGATACTGTCGCCCAAGGAAGAATCGAAATTCGAGAATTCTTTGATCCTCCTCTCCTGGATTTGGACCTTTCGTCCTAGCAGTCGAAACGGAGACTCCTGCGTGACAAGAAGAATAAAATCATTAATTTTGTAATAAATGGAGGATTGATTTGTTGGAGTGCTCTGTCGTTACTAATATTACAATATTGTTATATTTTCCAAGTATTCTAATTCACGACCTTTACATATTTTTAGCTTCAAGTCAAGTACCAAATATATCCCAAAATTCGAAAATATAGATATTTAGGAATCCCACCATTTTTACGAACAGATCAATGACAATTCGTTCAAACCTTCTTGGCCATGTAACCCTGAAGATCGTGACCCATGAAGAAGGCGATCCTCTGCAGGCTCAACAGGGACCTCAACCTGAGACACGGGTCAGGTTGAAGGAGTCGTTTCAGCAGATCTTTCGCGGCTGGAGAAACGTTTTCCGCGTTCGGTGGCAAAGTTCCAGCGGCCGCGTAACCAGTTCCTCTGTTATCCGGCAAAAGTTCGCTGGATGCACCTGCTGGGTACTGCAACAACACAACGCCGATGACGTAATTCGTGAGAGATTGTTGTTCGAAGACGTACGACTGATATCGATAGAGAAAAAAAAAAGAAAAAAAGAAAGAGGATGATAATTGAAGTGACATCAGGGAGGAGAAAAGGAGGATTCGATCCAAGGTTTTTCGAGATTTCTCTGGAAGATCGAGGTAATTTACGGTAAAGATCCTCCGTCTGTTTTTCCAGGTCAAGATTCATTCAAAAGGTCGTTCATTCTGTCGATGATTGCTGATTGTTCTGGGAAATCTGCGGAGAAGAAAGTTCTCCGATAGGACGCGAATACGCATAATTTTTACACTTAATGGATTGGCTGCCATCGTTGGTGATCGGTGTTTTAAATTCTTTATAATCAAATTAGCAAGAAAGATAAAAATCTTGAATAGCATTAATATTTAGCTAATTATTCTGCTTATTCATAACGGGTTACTGAAATAGATATTAATTAGCCATTTCATTGTGTCAATATTTAACTCTTAGATTCTCAAATGGGGTAACTCGAGCCTCCACATTTCATTATCAAGGTTACTTAATTAAGCTCATTATCGCCTTAAGTGAAATAAGATTCGACTTGCTTTAAAACTTAGCGATCAGCATGATTCGGAACCGATTAAAAATCCGCACTTGTCGCGGCTGTGCAGGAGAAGTCGAAGAAGGGCCACGGATATCGACAGCGTGGTGTCCATAAATATTTGTTTTTACGAGTCGAAGAGGAAGGTCGGCAGACTAGAAAAGCTATTACCAATGTGGACTCTAGTCTGTCCTAGGTGGTAGCCTCCGCCATTCCGCTTCGCGCGGGTACATACGCAGGGTCAACGGCCACTCGCGACCCTCAACCTATCCGCTCGTTCATATCCCTCGAGCGTGTGCCGCGATCGCCACGCTCGTCGAGCGGATTTCTTTGTACCATTGCACAGGATCATTTTTCATTTTTCTTCTTCAACGTTGCTTATTTCGCGCGATTCTCCCGGTACCTAGATTAATGGTACCATTTATACCGAAGCCGTGAACGTACATTTTTAGAAATATTCAAATACGTTCCTGCCAGCTCTATCAGCGCTGATGTTATAATCAGAAATTGTATAGTCAGGAAGACAGAAAATTCATTCATTTAATTTTGTGTGATTTTTGTTCCAGGGATGTTAACACTAGTTAGCCATATTTCATTCTAAATTGAAAATAAAACAGAAAAATAAATGAAGATCGACAGAAACATGTACTAGCATATACAATAGGCTTTCATCTTGATGAATTTTGTCGTTTAAAATAAAATACTCGAAATTAATCATTTTGACAGGTTTGGTAATTCACATTTACAAGGATATCTCCTCGACGAAGGGGTTGATTGTGAATTAATACTCTATAACCTGGTTAGAGAAATGTTCAATAACTGTAACTAGATTGTTTATTAATCAAAACATGCCAGCACATTTCCTGATAGAATTTTGTAAAAGGATGATACAAGAAGGATATTAATGAATTTGAAATAAGGAGAAGAAGGAAATGTTGAACAAACGGTACCTCGAACAGGATAAAATAGAAATCAAACGAACGAGTTTGTTTAATAATTACACGTTCAGAGATATCCCGTTATCCATAACATCTTAATCGATTCCTTTGCGCCGCAATTTGTCACGATCTTGCGTCAGGCTAAACAAGAACTGTTCTTGTTAATAACGCTACGTGCGCGGATTCTTTCGATCTGGGATACTTCCATTGAAGCGGCAGTACTCCTGTAATTCATCAACGTCCAAACGGAATTCATTAAATCTATCGGAGCGTAATTCATCTCAGCAGATCCGGTCTTTTCGAATAACGTAAGAGTTGAAAAATTGAATTGATTATACCCGTTCAATAATTTGTATCAACCTCCAGACAACGAAATATAAATTCAATTTTCGACTATCGCTTTAAGTATCGAAATTTAAAACTTCTACGTTTTAGAATTTGCCAAATAACACAGGATTCCTGTTTGAACGGCGAGTGTTAAGTACTAGAGGATACAGCCACCAGGAAAGATTAAACACCTCGAACAGGATAAATTAACTTAGCTAAAAATAGTTTCGTTTCGTAGCGGGACTCTCGACGAATTTAACATACGTCGATCAAGCCTCTCGGACGTGAAAGAAAAAAAAAAAAAAAGGAACGCGTACCATCGATGACGTTAAAATTCCGAAGGAGTCCGCTCGTTTTGCTTTTTGACCTTTTCGATTCAAGTACACGGCCTTGATCGTCACCGGTAATCGATGATCGGAACCGTGAACTTCCTAAATCGTTGTTTACAAGCGTCAGCGGTAGGCGGGGAAAAGGAAAGCGGCGAGGAGGAAGGACGCGGAAGGATCGGTGACCGCGGCAAACGAGATATTCCAATTCGATCTCGTCGAAGAAACCTTGACCGAGAGTAACGGTACAGAACGATCATTACGAGATCGTAGATAGATGAGCTGACTTCGAGCCCGCGCTGAATTCTCCTCTCTGTTATGCATAGATCCTTAAAGGATTCGAAAGTCGATGAAACGGTTCCTGTAACGATGATCGGAGGTTCGATGATCCCGTGCTTTTCGAGTAACAGTATCTCGGTGAGAGGAGATCGAGATGATTGACTTAAGGAGATCGTCAATCATTTTCCTTATTTCATTTTTTTTTCCTCGAAGGATCTATGCGTAGAATGAATTTTATAAAGTGGTACAAGGATCGTGCAAAGGTTGAGGCATAATTTCCCACAGACTGGAATATCTTTAACATACTCACCGACGAAGGTCGCTGAAATTCTGTAAAATTTCATGATTAACAAGAAGAGAAACTCTAAGTAGCACTATATTATATTAATAATGAAGGGGGATCGGGATGATTGACTTAAAGGGGTTACGATGATTTTCTCTTTCTTTTAAGTAATTTCTATGAAGTAAACTTGATGAAGTATATAGGTTGTGGAAAGATTGAGGCATTCCTGAAGAGAAACTTGTAATATCTGGGTAGATCACTGTAGTGATTTGCATTTCGAATATTGAACAAATTGAATAACGTACGAGACGAATAGTGGAAGGGGCCAAACTTTATAGAAGTTAATTTAGAATTTTAATTCGATCGTAATTTGAACTACGATCTTTACAGGGTGAGTACTTGAATAGAGATCTCCAAACAATCGGAGTTTATCACCAAAATAGAATTAATGCAGAAACGAAATAGAATCGAAGTTAAGAATGTACCTGTTTATCAATGAAAAATGAAAAAGATTCGTCTCGAAAGGTTAGCTCGCCTCTCCTATCGTCTCTGTTCGAATTGAACAAACAATTATCCCGCGAAGGTTCGCTTCCGCGTCTTCGCGGCCACTTCGAGGCGTCAGTCTTCCTTCTTCCTCGAAGCGATCTCGAGACGCGAAAAATCAAGGTTCGTTGAACTTTACGACGGCGCTTCTCGAAACGATTCTTCCTTCTTCTTTTTTTTCACCTTGCCTCTCCTCTCTATGCCGTCTTCGTTGCTGTTCGTCTACGAAAACGCAAAAAAGCAACCGGCTACCGGTCTAGAACGCGAACCTGCCACGATGAATCCCCCTCTGAACACACTAGGCCAGCTAATTACTGTGCAAACTGAGCCCCCCTACTTAATTCAACGTTTGTTAGCACCGTGCTTGCGTTCAACCTTTCTGAACGTGAAAAATCACCGAAGGAAATAAAAAGAGGGACTCTACTTCGCACGCAGCTTTGTAACTTCTTGCTACGCCGGCTGAGAGTATCCGGAGACTTCGATGCAGAGACAGGAGAACAACTTCCTGTTCGATTCTTAATAATAAGATACTTTTGGGAATTATTCGACCGATGAATTTAATTTGATCAATAATTAAATTATTATATGTTGGTGGAAAAAATTATTAATCTAATTCAATTTGGACTCTTTTAACACCAAATCGACAAACGAGCTATCTTAAAATTGAAAATGAATGACAGGTTCATCATATGGGAAATAAAATCAGTGGAGATCGTACGCGCGAAAATACGAGACCATTGACGATCGCAGACATACAACACGTGCTCAGTCTATCTTCGGGTTTCCTCTTCGTTTCGTGACATCCGCTCGTCGCATATATTCGACGCACCGGCGTCGACGTGTGGCTGCAACTTCCAGACGTCTGTCTTTAATCGAACTTTGATCAATCAAACACCACCCAACGAGCAATCCCTGCATATTCCAAGACAACGTTAAACAATCTTTAAAGTATGATTCATAAAACAGAAATTTACAAATGATTCGAAATTAGAAATTAATCTTCTAACACCTAAGGCACTATCCCCACCTCCTAGAGCCATTTAAGAAATTCAATAGATACAGAGTCCCGAGTGAAACGTCTACGTGCCTTCGTTTGCAACAGGATTATAAAACCATAGACAGATTGCCAAACGTCGGTGGCGTTTTTTTCAACGCAACTTTCCTTTTCACACGCGGGCGAAAATGCCGGCGCACTCTGTCCTTGCATTCGTTCCTTTTTACGGCAATATGATTTCAACGGAGGAGGAAAGTATTTCGCGGGAAAGAATGGTTCAACGATCGTTGAAATTCTCACGAGAGGATTGAAGTCGGTCGGCAGAAAATGTCTTGCCCGCTCGTGGGGAGGCAGCCGAGTGGAAAAGCATCAAGGGTACCATGAAGAACGCAACGCGATTCACCGTGATTCAGCGCGTTCAGCCCCGATGGCAGAACCATAAAACGAGTTGCATCCAGCGACGCAGGAAACAACTATCGCCCGTAAGCTGCGATTACCGCCTGCGCTAACGAACAAACTTTTCGCTGATACGCGCCGGAAACGGCATATTAGTTCTGTGTGTACAGAAATCACGTGTTTCCTCCTTCTGTTACGAACCTTTCCCATCATTGTTTGCGCCCGTCGGAAAATTCATTAGCGATTCCTTCGACGTTCGTTTCATTTTATTAACGAACTCGAAGTTTCTTTGTTTCTTCAAAATAATTATCCAAATTCAATTCATCAGTTTTCATATAATTTTCCTTAAATATTTTCCTGTTTGATCGGCAAGAAAGGATGCAATTATAGCTGAAACGGAGTACAAAAACGAGGAGGATCGATATTATGGGAGGCTCGATTTCTCGCTAGGTGCATCGACCACGGAGCAGGTTCTATTCCTGGCACGATGACGGTGTTCTCACGACAGAAACTGCAAATAGAAACTGGTGATCACGAATCCATCATCAACCATGACCACCGGCGCTGGAGTCCTTGTCAAGAATTCCTGCGCCGTGGCATTTCTTCTCGGTCAAAGGACCCCGCAGATGACATTTCTAGCTTCCTTCGACCTTTTTCGAGCCGTATTTTATCGCAACAATTTTTTTATTTCCCCATTGAATATTTATAAAATTCCTGTCGTTTGTGAAAAATGAACCTTCTGATAATATTTTCCAAGCTCCTTGGGATTTAATATTAGAAAGGAATACAACAACCCCCTCTAATTGTTCAGAATTTTTAAACACGAACGAGAGAGCTTTCTTGCCTGGTTCTATAAGGCAATCACCGTAACATTGTTCAAACAATAGCGCGAGGAACAAAAGGATACTGAAAGGATCCTGAAAGGTTGGACGAGCAAGGGGTGGCAGCGAAGGGAGGACGAGGAACGAGGAGGAAAGGAGGGGGACCGGTCGGTGTAGTTAACACACGGCGGACATTAACTTCCCATTAAGTGTCGGCCATTAAAGGAGGCAGGAGGAGGCCGGTGTACTGGCGCCAGGAGTAATCGGCATCGAGTACTAGGCGCCCCGTGCAATCCCCGTGCAACTCTTCAGGGCTATTTATAAACCTGCCCCGCTGCTGCAGGCGGACGGCCACGCGTGAATAAACCCGCGATAAAATACCCTTTCGGCGACATTCCTGATAAAGACGCGTTTTCCGGCCTGCGCTCCCCGGTAATCTTCGTCCAAGGATAACGGACAGAACCGTTCCTGTCGATCCTGAAACGCGATCCTGCGATCAGGATTCAGAGAAAAATCGGATAATCGATTTAATGCGAAATTAAGGCAAATTATATTCATTCAGGGTTTATTTGGAATTTTTCTTGCAACGTGGGGAAAATTTATTTTTTTATGAAATAAGAATCTGAATTTGATAGAAATTCCATAGAACTCCGAACCACTCGATCCTCTGAGGCAATTTCGAAAAGTGCCAATAATTTCGAGCGCCTCGAAGACCTCCCGATCCTCGAGGAGATTCAATCGTAACTCATTCTTGTACGATCGTCCTCGACGAGAAGGAAGTCCGCGCAAGGACAGCAATTTCGTCGAGAATCGATGATCGAAGCGTACGTGGTCAATCAAGCGTTAGAAGACTGCGATATTACAAGTCGGTGGCCAACATTCGCTCGCGCAGCGACGATCTAGGAGATCTATAAATAGCGAGGCGGATTCCCGAGGAGGATTTTGTATCAGAAGAAGAAGAAACCTGGCCTGGCCAGGTGGTTGTGGCGTCGGTAATTACCAGGATACAGGCCTCTTCGTGTTCGCGGTACCAATCCCTGAAGAAGTGTAACGAGTACCAGTCCCACCAACACAGACGCGCGCTAGCTAATATTTAGGATCTATAAATAGCCGGATTGAACCCGAAGAGAAGAGGAACACACCGACCTGTCCTTGCCGGACTGGTATCCAAGATCGGCGCATCCTACTGCAGGTTCCCGCTTGTTGCAGATGAATTATGCAATTATTTCAGTCAATCTTCCTTCTTCGACGTTATTGGAAGAAAATAAGCGATAACACGCCGCTCTCAAGGATAAACGATCCTTGCTGTTTTATTTGCAATCGTTCCGCGCCTCTTCGGAATTCAAATGACGAGTAACTGCGCGCTTTTATTGAAATTATTATAATTCGAAGAAGAAGCTGAAATTGTGGAATCGAGCTTGATAAGTCCAAAATGCTTGGTACAGAATCGTTAATTGATTACAGAGGGATCATTTAGATTCCTGATTTCGCATCTCGCCTGTCATTGGCAGTGATTCTTAACGATTCGAATTACAAGAGCCCAACTAATCACCGCCTGATAACTTCTTCCCGGCTATAAATCCTGTTAGAACCATTTGTCACTGTCGCCGCCACGATTCAAGCCTCTTGAAACCGTGAGACACAAGAATGGTTCATTAAGTTCGCCTATTCAACCTCGCGGGGCCGAAAACATTTTTATTTTTCTCCGAATAAACGTTTTGATTGAAAAATAAAAGTATCAGAGGGTCGAGGAACAAGCGGAGGATAGATTAATTATAAATCCATACAAAAGTTGATCAAGATTATAATAAATATGACTCGTGTAACACCGAAGGGACCTTCTGCGCTGTAGGAGGGTTCAATAATAGCAGGAAAATTTCTAAAATTTTAAAAATTCTAAGAGGAAATGCAGGAAATCCAACTCCGTCCATTACCCTCCCCCTGAAAAATGCTAAAGAAGGTAACAGAAAAGTGCGCGAGATGGTAGCAGATCAGATAGCAATCGCCAAGTTCCAGGATAACCGGAGAGGCGTTATGCTCGCGCGAACAAGCAGCACGCGAGCGAGCGAGCGAGCGAGCACAGGCACACTCGGCCAGTTAATGCCCGAGATCTATAAATAGCCGTGTCGAGGGTGCATAAGGCATCGTACCCCGAAGGGGAGGTGCACGCGAGATGTCTTCCCCGCCCGTGGGCCCCGGGGATAGAAGAATAAATAAAAAAACCCAAAAAAAAAAAAAAATGGAGGATGGAAGGATCGACTGGTTCAGCTCGGATGCCTTCTTCGGCATAGGCGCCAGAGCATCGTAAACCGAGAGGATCGTCGTTACTTTTTTTCGATCGTGTGTGCTCGCTGCTTTGCGCTGGAACAACTTAATTCTATATAATTACGGGATAAACGGGCTCCGTTTGTTGGCGAACGTTCGAGGAATCCGAGCGTTCATCGGGGAATTTTAATTATGCGAGCAGGACACTCGATGTGACCGATCTCTTGCGTTGGAAATTTCAATTCTGATCCCTTTCGCGTAAATTGACCCCATAGTCATTAATAAAACCACAATTATTGATTCATGCCACCAGAAATGCCAAAAAATCATTTTTGCCTTCACATCAGGAATAATAATGTGAAAATTCTAATCAAATCCCAATCAGAAATTCTGTTTTGAGGAAACCAAAGGGTTTGAAGGATACCTGATTGTTTATTAAAGTTCCTTTTCGAAAACTGGTGATTTCACGCCAATGGATGGCCCTCCGCGCCGTATCGCAGGTAGGCTAGCTCCCGTGTCCGTTCAGCCTCCAGAAAGGAAGTAGCGTAACGAGATGGCGTAGCCGGCATCCAGTAAAGATGCGTCCGCGCGCCGGTGCATCTTTGATCGTGGAATTTTTCTCGTGCGACAAAAGGGGGACAGAAGGAAAAAGGTAAAAGCTCCGAGACCGATCGGAGATCTGGTTTACCTTGCGAAGGTTTTCTTACGTCCTACGAGGCGGGTGCACCGATCCTAGGTGCGTCCACCCCTCGGTGCGACCGTCGCCATAAACGCGAGCGGTTTTTGCCGTGGCCGATCGGCTCAAGGGCGGCTAATAGTCCCGCAAGCGGTCTCCCATCGGTGTGTTTACCTGGTTAGCTGCCTCGTTACCAGCTCTTCAGCATCGTCGCGTTCTAAACGAGACGGGAATATAGTTTATGATGGCAGTGGTGGCAATCGTTAAGGCTGATTTACGCCGTGCCTACTGACGAACCGACGGACTGTTATGGCGGTTAAATTGCCGCCTGAATTACGCGATGCCGCGAATTTTCGCCGCTCCCCGGCTGGAAATAACAGCCACCGTACGAGATATGGTAATGACTGTCGCGGTGCGCTCGGCACTCGTCGAATTGCTTTAAAATCATCGGGAATACCATAACGCGGTTCGTTTTGGAGTCTGTCATTTCTTATTGGGAATACTTAATTGAACAATCAATAACTGCTCCGTATCAAGGGGGTTGATTACAGTGGACCAAAGATTATAATTAAAATACCACTCGCGGAATAGTAAGAATTGCAAAGACCATATGTTTGATATCGACACATCGACCGGTAACAACGGGTTTCCGTGTAAAAATCGGCATCGCTCCTTACAGTTAAGACGTATCCGAGGTATTATCGACGAGCGCATCGAGGATGTTCATTTTCTCGGGTAGCCGGTTCGTGGATTGTTTTCTTCGAGTCGTAAATCGTCCGAGCAAGAGTTTGCTTGGTCAGCAGCAGAAAAGAGAGCAACGAAATCGGATACATTGTTCACGACGAACGTTCCACTGGCTACCACCGATCGTCCATTGGCCATATTTTTCTTTTTTTTCTCTCTCTCTCTCTCTCTCTCTTTATTCTTTGTTCCCCTTAAGTTTGCCTCCTGCAGAGAGACGAAGAGACCGAGAGATGCACAGCCGGTTTACCTTGCGAAGCTTTTCTTACGCCCCTGAGACGCCACCCTTCCACGATCTCGCTGAAACTGACGGCTTTTTGTCTACGATCCGATTCCGAAGCTTTGATGTCGCTGAATATAGCGACGAGCACGGATCTTGCCAGAGAAACGAGATAAAGAATGGTTTTCGATAGGAGAAGAGTGAAAGAAGAGTGAATTTTTAATATTCGAGTAATGTTAGGATACAGATTTTTAAATAGGTCGAAAACAGTGAATAATTTTTTCATTTGCAATAATCTTGATATATAAATTTTGGATATAACCTAGGTGAGATCGAGAATAACTCGATCTAAATAATCTTTGAACACAAATCTCGATTAAAATAGAAATATTCAAGTACAAGTTTCCAAAGAATTTTTAAACTCTGTATAGAACCGGTATCAATTAGCGCGTCTATTTATTTCGAAAATAATTATCAGGAAATTTCACACATAAAGGGATTAAGCAGGGAATTCAATTTCATAATCCTAATTGTTTTCAACTCTGCCTCCCGTTTCGCAATCTATTCCCATGGTGTTTTGTAGACAAAGGTGAATACACGTTTGATTATACCATGCTGGATTACGCTGCTAATTGAACGGGCATTTTTCTTTTTTCTTTTTATTAAAAACCTTGAATATCACGCGTTGACAATGGCGAGACGATGATCAAAGCGTGAACGAAATCACCGGCGACAGGTATGAACGTAAAGAGAGCGTGGAACGGTAATAAAACGACCATCCTGCTGTTATACTCTATAAAGACACCCCTCTGCGTCTTTAATGACACTGACAAGGAAGAATAACGACCGTGAACGTAATACTCTAATGGCTTCTTCAGATACATACGGGAGAACGCTACACGAACAATATCGTTATACCTTTGGTAATCACCGATCAAATTAATTCTTATCGTGCAATATCGTGAACCAAGCGATTGTGTCTTTAAATTTAAAAATCAAAATAATTTCTGTAGACATTACCGTAGATATCATAAAACTTGTTTGCCAATTAAAATAAGGGGGTAAATAATTAATTAACCTCCGAACGAAGGAATACTGAGATAAAACCCGAATCCTTTTTCTAGTACTAATGAGTATTTTTAAATAATTGCTATGCAAATTGCAAACAAAATTTGCTGGACAGATCCTATTTATCAACTAAAATAATAACGGTTGGGTTAAAAAATTGGGGTCCCAAAAAATAAACATCCTCCAATAGCAAAACTTGAACATACATCAAATGGGGGAAAAAGGACGAAAATTACACGGTTATTAGCACCTCCAGACCGTTTCCACCCCTGTCGATTCATCTTCGGGATCGAGGACGATGATCTAAGATCTACAAGCCCGGGGCCCCCGGGGCCCCGAGGGTGTCTGGATTGTTAATCTGCATAGAGAATCTCGCGAAGTAACAAGGCAGCATCGTATTTTTTTTCGAGGGGGGGCCCGACAGGACCCGGGGTCCCTGCGTATATATCACGGGCTTCCATCGGACAGCTAGAAATTATCGCCGCTTTAAAAATCCGTCCTGCGCGGATCAGCCGTGTGGGGGCCTCGAAAAACTCGTTAAGGGGGCCCCGGACTTTTGTGTCGAATCGAATGGGCCGAGCGAAATCGAGATGCCCGTCGTGGTAGTCGAAAAGCTTTCAGGACGTTGACGTCCACAGCCTAGAGGAGGGGGGAGAGTAATCTGACAGCCAGCGCTTTACGAGGTCCTGGATGATAAAAAGAGATACAACACTTTGTGCGCGTAACACAATGGATCATTAAGCGATCTGAGGATTACGAAACGTAAATAGCAATTGATGAGCGGACCCGAGAATGTTTATGCAAATATACTATGGCTGAAAATTGTAAATCGTTCGATTAACGAAACTCTGTATTTACGATTAAATTACGCAAAAACAGAGTCCAAAAGAAGACCCTCTGCGTCCAATTTCACAGAAAATGATTTTCCATTTCGAATCAAGGAAAGACGCGAGAAACGTCGAGTTATTCAATAACGAAGAGAATGATCCGTGAAAAGGTTGGTGAACCTGGTGAACGCAGCAAAACCTCGAAGGTCGAAGTCTTCGAGAACTGATCCACGGTTGCGCGTCCCTTAGCGACCGGTCGTTGGTTGTTCATCGCCTTCAGGCGCCACGAAGGGTGACTCTTTTTCTTCTTCTCTCTCACCCTGTGCTCCTCCCCCCCCCCCTTCCTTCCATCTTTGCCGCGTCTTTTTCCCCTCTGCCCTTCGTTCAGCTTCCTCCAATCCCCGTCTGGTTCTCCGTCGACCGGCCCGTATACGGGGATTCGCGCCGATACGCTTGCTGAACGGCCGAGCAAAAAGCTAAACCTGCTTCCACACTGTGGATCTTCCTCTTTTTTCCGTTCGAGTTCCCCCCCCCCCCTCCCTCTCCCTCTCTCCCTCTTCGCTTTCCACCCTCCGTTCCTCCTCCGACTGGACCCTTGGACGCGATTCCTTAGGACACAGGGCGACCGAACGCACGATCGTCCACGAGCGTTCGCTCTTCGCGCTGATTATAGGACTGTTCTTTTTTTTTGGACGAAGATTTTTCTCCAGCTTTTTCTTGTTAACCCTCGAAATCCAATTTATTCGAAATCATTCTTGATTGCTTCGGTGGTTCTTTGTTTTTGCCGAGAACACTTTGAGAAAAAGTGGACGGCGGTGTATGTTATCTTTCCTTGAACAACGTACTCGAGCAAATAAAAATTTAGTAATATTGAAGGGGGTCAAAATCACCTGTTGCGCAAAAGTTTATAATTCATATTTCATCCCCTATTTATTTCCAATTTAAAAGGAAGTGTAGATCAGACATTAGTAGTTCTAGTGTTAATGAGATTATCAAAAATTCCATAGAGAATCAGAGTAGAACCATTTCGTTGCTTTATTTGAGATGGTTGTTTGATTTTTTCTTGAAAAAGAAAACCGATCGAGAAGATTGTAAATCGAATCGAAGATTTTTGTATCGACGACCTGCGGGAGGAGGATTGAATCCGCGATCGTAAATTGACGTACGGAAAGTAGAAGACGTGGAAGAAGGAAAAGGAGGAGTCGAAATACGAGGAGGGAATGAGATATCGCGGTTAGACTGCCGGCACGTCGTCCAAGTAGCTAATTTAGTAGCTGGCGCCAGGTTCCTCGTCCGAGAAGAGCACCCGTTAATCCTCCACGGCTGCTTATTTTTATTCCTGTGTCTCTTTCGATCGAGCAAACGCGTCGGCACACCCAGTTCCCTCCTGTTGCTCGCAATTCCTACGACGGACACGATCAAACTCGCTCCTCCACGACCAAACAGGACGCGTTAGACACGCTTCGGGCTTCATTGAACGTACGGTGCTCGCTGTTCTTACCCAGAACAACCTGACCACCTTACAGCCCAAAAATTCATTGTATTAAATTTATATTTAACCCTTTGCTAAACTTATTTCACAAAGTAATATAGTATTGGAAATAATTATTCTATTTAAATTATATTCGAAACGAAATTTAGAAATATTTCCCGTAAAAATCATCTGCATTCCTTCCATGCTCCCTCAGAGGGGACAATCGAGGATACTCTGCGTGTCCCTTCAGAGACTCTTCGTGCCAAAGGATCTCCAAGTACCTCGTCCCATAGATTTCGGGCGAGCTTCGTAAAAATATCCGATAAGAATTTCTCGATTGGGCCCGACGCATCGAATGGGGCATTTTTGCCCGTTCGCAGGAGCCGGTTCACGAGTCAACGCTCGGAGCCGTGCAATTACCCCGGGCCCGAATGGACGGGCAGCGAATCTTCCGTGTTTGCTTTCGATCGGATTCAGGCCACTGATGTCGCACCGGTTATATTTAGACGGCGAGGATCGATGGGGCCAGGAAAAGCAGACGAGGAATGGCAGCGTGCACGGGCGGTGTCCGCGGGCGTATATAGCATAATATGCGCGGCGATCGAGCGCAAACGCGCAGCCCATACGAGAATCGGAACGGTCACTGGGAATCGGTAATTAGCCAAGTGCCGATTTAATGGAGCGTGACGATCCTTAACGGTAGATTCTCGATCGAGGATACGGAAGGATCGCGATTCGCGATCCGCGGACGCCTATCGGCGACTGCACGCTTCTTTTCGTCGAGAACGACCTTAATCTAGAAGTAAAAATTTGACAAAATTTTGTATAATTCTCATAATTAGTCTGACGAGTCAAACTGAGTTTTACTTTTATTACAATTGAATTTTAAGTGTAATTACAATTATAATTGGTACGGTATCGTCAAATGTAAATTACATACAATATTATAATGTCGCACCTGTGGAAAAAATGGTATGTCAAGGGGTTAAGAAAGGGGAGGAGTTATTCCCCCCATAACAAATACACGTATGTCATTACCCAGCTAATTTCATTGCCCCTTTGCACCTCCACGCTCCATCACCATCCATCATTCCGTTCCTTCGTTTCGTACGAATGATGATAAAAAGAAGAACGGATAAGAAGGCAATAAAAAGTCTCGCGCGAGAGAAAAGACGTGGGAGGGGGGGGTGGGGGGAAACGAATTTCAAGGGGAGCTGGCAGAAAAAAGAAATAAGACGAAGAAGAAATAACGGAGGTGGATCGAGCGGGTTCGTCGTCTCGAAACTTCTTTCACGCGTGTATCACTCTCTCGGCAGTGTCGAGCGAGTACTCGTTGAATAACGGCGATAAAGGCGAATGCCGCGGGAATATCACGATAATCGGCCGAATGATGGATAATGATCGGGGCGGCTGCCTTTCGCGCCCCTTCCCCCCACCGTCCCTCGACCATTATTCAATTGAATTCAATGCTACGCCAACCATTACGGAATTGACTTCGAGAACTTTCTTTCGGGCATCCGTCTCGTCGGACAGACGCTACTTCCGCCGGCCGGCCCTACGAGAAACGACCTGTACGACGTTATGAAATAACACCCCTTGATAACCATAACCGTTCCTATGGGAAATTTGATCAACGATCCTCCGTCGGACCGATGGAAGATTTAGAAATATTCTGTCTTGAATTAAATTACAAGAAAATAAATGCGTTTTATTTAAGGAAACGATCTACCTGCTGGTATTAATTAAATTTAATCAAGCGATTCAGAAAACGTTCAGAGTAAAAATTTCCATAATAGAAAAAAAGAAGATCGTAATCCAAGCTTCAAGGAGACAACGTAAGCGGCGTTAACTTTTGAAACGATCTCGCGGAAATAACGAGCAAAAAAGCAATTAATCGATACCAGGAAAGACGAGCGAAAAAAAAAATGGGAAGAGAAAAAAAATGGAAGATTGTGACGGACGTGTGCATGAATCAGTCGGTCCGGAGCATAATTAAACCTTCCACAGTGAATCACTTTTTTTCTGTCAGCTACAAAATTCGTAATAATTGGATTAATCTTTCCATTGTTTCAATTGCGCGTGCCACGTCGGATGCATAATCGCCGAGAGTATTAACAAGGCACGTGGTACGTAGTGATATTTCCAAAACATCAGATTCCTTATCGATCATTCATAGAATCGGCGACGGTCTACGTGCGCGACGCGTTTCCTGAGAATTATCATTATCCAAGGATCTCTAATTCGTCGACGATCAAAACACCATAGTTCCTCCCGATTGATGAATCGAACGATTGTTCAGAGAATCCTGAAGCGTCGAAACACGAACGCGTAACTACCTAGAAGAGGCCTATCAATAATCCTGCCGATGTTCCTGCTCGATAATTATGAACCAATCAATAGCCTTTTCGTCGTCAACCAGCCGTTTGTTGCTCGATCGGAATATTAAACGCCTCTCGGACAAAATGAGACGGAATAATGAGGATTATTCTCTCTGATTCCTGTTCGTTAGTAAATTATGGTAATCGTATGCAAGAACCGTAGATAATATGTTAATACGGGCTATTATGATCGAACTATCCTAGGGTGTTGTTACGTGATACCATAAACAAATATTTCATAACATTCATGTTTTTTGGATGTCATTTTGCAAAATTGCCATACGATCGGAAATTAAAAATTTGATTAATTTAACACCAGAAGTTCCTAGCTAGTGTATATTTAATGTTTTATTTATTTTGTTATCTACTTTATTCTTAATTTCGAAGGAAATGTAGGTAGAACGTCAGTGGTTCTCATGTTAATGTACCCCGTTCCAGGTACCCTTTGCAGATTCGTTTGAAACAGATCCGTCGAGCGTATATCACGAATTTTCAATTGTAAATCAACGTAACGATCGATTGTTATCGATTTCGTAGAAGCGGAACGAAAATATTTCGCGGCGATTATTCGTACCAGCTGGAACTGTGACTTTAACAGTAAAATTACCAGCGTTTAATGGGCATTTGCTTCTGGGCTGAAATTAAAACAGAAGGCAAAATAAATTATGGACGAAATGTTGCATATAAAACAATTCTTTATCTCGATGAAAGGCAACTTACGTTTCGACGAAGGTATGTTAATTAATTTTGTAATTTAAAATAAAAAATCTAATGTTAAGAGTCTAGGTAATTATTTATTGAGAAATATTATTTTTCTACGCTGCCATCACCAAATTAGAAAACTCTGCAATAATGCAGGGGGTGCCAACCCCCTTCCAGGTTAAAGGGGATGCAAAATGACTCGACGTGTTTCGATGCAAAGGAAATTTGATTGACAGCACGAATACGAAGGTGTTACAGTGTGAATCGATCTTAATGCGAATTTACGCTCGCGGCAGCGGCGACGGAGGCGTCGTTAATTCCCAGTGGCGTAGTCTCATCACGTAGGGCATCGTTACAAGAAGGGCGAGGGGATGGCAAAGGAGGAGGCGAAGAGAGAAGAGAGAGCGTACGAGGCGAACACCTCCGTCGATTCTTCTTCTTCTTCTTCTTTTTTTCCTTTTCCGGCCGGTGTGCTAGCTCGAGCTGACTACTGACATTGAGATCGTCGTCAAGAGGCAGGCGTCCATTGTGCCTCGCACTTCGCACCCGGACTGCTAAATACGCCTCGTGGTCTTGCTGCGATCATGATTATTGCTCCTGGACGCCCGTGTCCCCAGTTTTCTTGCGAGATTTTTTCCAATTTTTAGCCACGAAGCTTCACTACTTAATCGTTTCAGTGAAAATGACAATGTATAGTCAGACATCCTATAATTGTGTATCATCTATTCAAGGTATAATCGTTTCGATTAATGTTTTGGATAATGAGAGATAAAAATAATTAGCAGAAGAATATTAAGCCTGGTATTTTTACAATTTAATAAGTTATAAAAGAAAAGGGAAATAATTAATATTAGGCGCTCGGAGTATTCAAAATATTAATTTTGAGGAACCGAAACCTTCAAAATATTGTTTACGACACCTTTCATTCACGAACGTTCGTTTTTAAAGCGAAAGGATTAAGGACCGACAAAATCTTTACACGCCATCCGTCATAAGCATAAAAGTCCTTGTCATTAACCGAAATGGTTCGTTAACGCCGATTAAATCACGATCCAAAGCGATAAATCGTGAACGAGACGAACGGTATCCATTTCTCTCTCTTCTTTTTCCTTCTGCCGAATCGTCGCTCTGTCCCTGGCTCTTACTCCTCTCTCTGTCTCCCGTTATCCCTTCGCGGTAACTGTAAATCCGATCTCTGTCCCCGTCGATCATTTCGTTTCGTTTCCGTTCCTTTTCTCGATCTCGAACCACCATCTCCTCCGTCTTCTTTTTACCCGCGGACCGATCCCGATCCATCATTCCACGGCGCAGGAAGTTAACGATCACGTTGCCTCGTTACATCTCTCTTTCGATCGCGATCTTTAACGAGATACCGGTCGATTTTCCTCTCTCGATCCTCGGGAACGAGACGCGGTTCTTGGAGTTAACGATCGCGATCGGTGGATAATTAAATAATTGATACGAGGAGGGGGTGTAAAAATCGAAAACATATTATTTAGTTATGTTATTTTATTTAAGTACAAGGTGACAAATTTTTTCAAACATATTTTCTCGCGCACCATTACAACTTGAATAAAACAGTCCTAATTGAAGCTGAAACGGACGTTTCAACGGTTTCCTCTAAATCGAAGGTTGAGCGCTTAGAATATTTTCTTTTTGCTCAGCCATGAGCAGTGTCAATTAGGATAGGCGCACTAACTGCACGACGCGAATTCGCGATCCGCGAGATAAAACTTAGCGTTGTCGAATGAGGCACACCGTTGAAAATAACCATGTGTTAATTTCGGTCCAAGGAAAGGCCAAAGTCACAAACATCTCATGCGCGAAAACGTTAGAAAATCTCGTTAATTAATTCCTATAATACAATACATTAATTGTGCTCCATCGCGTTGCCTTTGTAAAATACAAATAGTTACGTGTTCATTGTTGAAAATTAATTAATAAACAGGTTAATGTTTGTTTACCAGCAATAATGATCCACGTTAAATTCTAACATTCATCCCAATCGTCGATTATATCATTCACAATTACCAGAAGAATGGTGTTTAGCAATATCGTTGATTAATATCCAATAATGTGCGAGATTCATCATGGGTTATGACGTCACTTATGTTTGTCGGATATTTTATCAAAGGATCAATCGAAGTTTTAAGTGGGAAATAAATAATCAGAAAATAATTTGTTCCTACGCGTTAATGTTGATAATTGCACCTTATAGGAGAAAAGATTATATCTGTACCTGACGTTTCGAAGTTTCTTGGATATTGTAATTTTTTTTCTTTTAATTATCCAATGTGAGAACATTGATATTGTAATTTCAATATCATATAAACACCGCAAACGTTAGTATTATTAATTAATATTCACCTACTGCGATATCAAAGTTTAGAAAATGATGTTTTGTTTAATTTTAACGTGTCAAACTAAAAAATGATTTTCAATAATTTGCCTGGAAAATCATTTTTAAATATTTTAAAGGATCATGAGAGACACTGGTTCAACGTTGATCTTGTGATTCATTTCTTCTGCGCTGTTTATTTTGCAAATATCAAAGAATCAACTGCAGACGATTACGTGGCGGATGCTTCTCGTTTTCCTTTTTGTTTTTTTCCTCTGATTACCCCCGGTACCGATTTCGTAACTAGCAGGTCCAATTTCATGGAAATTGACGAGAACGTCTCGTTACTCAAAGTGATCCGAGTAACCCGACCTGACGACGGAAGCTCGGAAATTTTTCTTGAAAAGAAACAAAAATTCGCTGGATCTTGGAACGTCGAGGGTATTTAAATGCAATGGACAGCCTGGAATCTGTCGATGCTCGGTGGTGGCCGGGGTTAATCGAATGCGAGGGAAAAATTTGAAAAGCGCCAACGTGACGGATTTCATTCATGATGAGAATTCCCCATATGCGAGCTTTGGCAGAATCGCAAACGCGGCATCGCGCGCGGAATATCGTTTAAATCGAAAATGATTTGATTCTTAACTTAACTCGTGAACTTACTGCGAAATACATATTACCGAGCTGGCAATTAGAAGAGCCAGACGGAGCATCGCGGAGGAAGTAAACAAATTATTCGTGGAAATCTGGATTTCTGATTGTCAGCTCATTTGAGGAGGAAGAAATCATTATTCTGTTACGATCAATACTTTCGTCAACAAACTTAGTAATTATATTTTTAACAAACATTTATTGCTCCATCGAATGAAAGTGTACCCAGAATTAAATTTAATAATATTGGCACCTTGATTAATGAATCCCATTTCATCATAGGAGATGAATTCATCTCATCAAGGAATTGTGCGATAATTACCAAGGACTATCTCCTCCTCAAATTGAATCGTTCAAGGATATCCTTAACCCAGATTCTTTAAATCGAGCTGCTATAACTGTACAAGATAATAGGCTCGTAAAATATGGAGAATCGAGAGACGTTTCGATCTTCGAAAATGGTACCTATTTCGACGCGGTAGCCAAATTGAAGAGAGAAAAAACCGGACAACGTATAAATATCGCGCGTTGGGTATTTATGAGAAAATATCAGGGACCTTGGTGGCGCTGTGAATCACGCTTCCCGGTATTTTCGAGAAACGTGTATGAATTAAACATTCCATTCGTGCCGAGACTCGATGTTAATATCGGTTGCTCGGACAGCCGAACGATCGAAAGGAAATAAACGACTTTGAGCAACAATACCGTACGATAATTAACGCATTGATTGCCATGAATTTTCATATAATTGGATAAGCACTAAGATAAATCACGAGTATGAATGATTAATTATTTAATTCAACCTATCAGTCTGGTACTTTGTATCATCGGCATAGATTCAACGATTCAAAAATTCCACTTGATGGTAATTTCATTTTTGGCAAATTTTATATTCTATTTGCACAATGTTTTGTTGTTTCTATTAATAAATGAAAGAATTCCTAATAGTATGGGCGATAATTTCTAATGGAAACTCAAATGTCACCCACGTATGGGTAACGTGCCAGTCAATGTATTAAACGAGTCATTTATGAAATATCGTTGTTATCAGAGCGAAATAAAGGCGATATTTAAAAGGCGAGAAACGCGACACACGTACTTGAACGGCAATCTACAGGCGCGAGCTTTCGTTGCAATTTCAATTGTGGATTGAAGCCGAAGGCCGACGGTCTCATATGACCCTAATCGACGTTGTCCCTCGAGAAAGATAAGGGGCCCTTTTGACATCACGGACCGACATGACAGCCTCTCCAGAGTATCATGGCTGATTGTCAGCCGTACAGAGATTATCGTCGAGGCCTTAACGTGGCTTAAGGTTCCATAACGCTGCCAATGGAATAATACCGACCGGATATCAGGCCTGTCAGGAAGCTCGAGGAGGAAGCTGAAAAGTACTCTAAGGACAGATAGGGGAACGTGGTGACCGCACGATCGACCAAGGGTGGAAAAGTACCAGGATCGTTGCACGAATTGTGCTCGTGAAGGGTCAGGTTTAACCCTTTCATTATGCTTTTAATTGCTAGTAAAAATATTTCTACTAAAATGTTTGCAAAATATCGTGATATAAATAATTAATAAACACGACTGAGGAGAATTTACGAAATCCTGAATGCTGATGGGTTAATGGTACAACATTTTGCAAAATTTTGACACGTGTCACCATTTTTCCTTGAAAAATGAAACCGATAGTGGCACACAGGAAACGCAAACATGTCGCGAAGGATGAAGGAACGAAAACGAATGTACGGATAAAAGTTGATTCTACAACTTCTCCGTCCGATTGTCCCTCGCTCGAACCGACTCTTACACGCTTGCGAAAATTCATTAAATATTAACACTGGCCGCGAGATTGTTTGCCTTCTAAATTAACAAGTTTGTCAAACAGATGACTCGTCTTCCGAATGTTTATATTTCCGAAGTAAAAATAATAGAAACCTTTACAAAACCTTTAAATTTTTTAATTCGACTGATTTCCTAATAATACAAGAATTGTTAAAGATCAATATTACTAATAATCAATAGAAAAATGTTATAACTCGAGTGAATTTTATTTTTCAATATTCCTGGCTACCTCGAAATAGTTTTAGAAGTAACAAAAGACAAGAGAGGGTTAAGGAGGACGTGTGTCCCGTTGCTCGCGAGAGGGTTGAAGGAAGCGGCTCGACACCACGGTTCCCGGTACCGTGGCAAAATCAAAATGCAACCGTGAGAACGTATTAGCCGCGTCATTGAATCGGCACGACCCTGAATGCAAACGAGACAGCCAAGTTCGCGGTCGCCTCGGATTTCGTGATCGCGCAACAGAACGACGCCGATTACGACACGACACGACACGACACGACGCGAGGCGTCCACCGTCAAATGGCAAATCGAAGCCCGTGGACCATGTAACAGGTAGACGCGTCGCGAAGAAAGAAAGAAAGAGTTAACCGTGGCCAACGGGCGAGAGAAGGGTGCCCGATACGTCGGTGAGATGCATCGCGCAAACTCACGCATTGTAATTCATCGACGATCAGCTGACGAAGAAGTATGAATGAGCATATCGCGTATGCACTTGGGCCTGTACGTGACCGGCATCGATCCCTCCGCTACACCATCCTCCCTTTTCTCTCCCTTTCCGGTGGTCGGACTGTTCACGACACTTTTTTTGGGGGGGAAATTGTACAGGAAGCGAATGATTTAGAGCTGGGAAATGCAGCGAAGGGTGCTTGGAAGATTTCTTGAATGAATTCGAAAGGAAGGGAAGGCGATCCGGTGTCGTAAAAAATTTATTCCAAGTATCTTCCAGATTCGAGAAACAAGCTGGGTTTAAAATATTTCTCGTCTTTCTATCGCAGGCGATACTACTAAAGTATACAATACAAAATAACTTGTTACTACTACCCCTACCGTAACTAAGAACTCTTACTTTTCTATCTTCTAGGCATAGATTCCTCGAAAGATAAGAGAATATGTTTGCTGAAGCTTCCAACTTACCAGAACTTCGCGTTCTGTCGGATTATTTATAAAAATTCTATCTTGTCATCTACTACGTTGCTCGGCCGTCGCGTGTTCTATGAATCATATTTATTTTCCAACGCTATTTTCTACGTTTACGGGAGACCACTCGGGAAAATGAATTGCGGCTATCGCAATCATGCATCATCGCAAACTATTTTGTAACTATTCACCTACGACTAGCAAAGGCAATAATTTGCGTACGAAGGAAAACGAGTTTGCGACAATAAAAAAAAGGAAGATGGAAAAAAAAATAATTAACACGCGTGTCGACTCCGTTTCCATCGGCGCAGTCGATCTTTGACAAACTCTGGGGACAAATTACTTATCATTGCAATAAGGATGCCACGTGCAAACCAGGCAGATAAAAAAGAGGCTTGTTTTGATTATACATACATTGCAAAGAATTGTGTCGTTTCTTCGATTATGTTCTCAGCGAACTTCCTCCTGCAACGGTACAACAGATTTTTTAATACTAATATTAATAATTTTAAAAGAAATTAAATCATGTTTCCATTTCATTATGCACCTGTATCTCAAAGGAAATACGATTTTTTAAAACAAATTCTTAATAAATCTTCTTATACACAATAATTTTAATAATTAAGGTATGTCACGTATTGTCGGTTATGAAATTGTATTGAAGGAAACAAACCGCATCCTGGCTTTATTTGTTTCTAATTAAGCTCGAGTAAGTGGAATGCAAAGAGGCTTAAATAACAGAATATGTTTCCACATGTGGATTGACACACATCGACACCCCGTTCCCCTGCGAACGTTCCCTCTGCGTAGGAAACAAGTAAACCGAGCGGCGTAATTCATGGCAACGAGTCAACCATGCAAATCGATTCCTGTGACTGGTTTTGCTAAGGTCGTGTACCATGTAACGAGACCATTCTCCGTAGCTGGCACCACGAATCTGCGTTTCACCCGCATAATAGATACCTGCGAACCGTACCTGTCTTACTACCATTATCGACGTACTATAATTTATCGACGCCGATTCATTGAACGCCGGGACCGTTATTGATACGCAGGTGAAAGGTGAAAATTTTAATTATGTGAGGTTAGTAATTTGCCACCTATTTGTATATTTCGTGTCAAAATTATTTAAAAATTATTATTAAATTTGTTTGAAACAGTTTTTAATTTGTTTAAATAGAACTTAATTTTCCTAATGATCCCCTTCCCAATGAAAATAAAATTTGCAACCATCAATATTAATCCTGTAACACAACAGGTGGAGTAATTACAATTAGATTGTACCTTCCCACACGTAGCCTTTATTGTTCCCTACTCTGTTTAGAATTACTCAAGAAGTATACTCTGAAAATTGATAATTTTGCAGCATACATGAATTTATCAAATTAAAAACACCATTAACACGTTTGGTACTGACACGACCCTTTAATTTTTCCAGAGACAATTGATGCATCGAAGAGTACAACAGTAGTGATTCTGCTGTATGCAAGTCTGCATAAAGAGATGAAATAGACCCTTGGTAATGCACCTGTGCCGTGCTATGCCATGCAAATGCACCGACCGGTTCGTAAAGGTCGAACATTATACCGAGGTCGTTTTCTCCGCAAAGATACACGGTTTGCTCGATCGAGACTCGAAGAAACGTAGAAACTAAAGAGCATTTGTGATCGTTCACAATAGGAATATTCTGGATCCTACAGGATGAACTTTTTGGGTGCGGAAGAATTTTCGTTAAAAATGATAGAAAATCGAAAAGTTCTAGTAACACCTGTAAAAAGGAACTAACGTTGAGGGGTTGTTGAGAGGAGGCGAGGTATAATCAACTTTACTCGCCTGTACGAGAGATTAATTATACCCTTCTCATCAAGATCAATGTAATTTGATATCCATAATGTATCTTTAATATTCTTCACACACTGGCTTCGGGGGAACTCTGAGTTTTCGTGTGAAAGTGTTCCTTCTCGTATTAGGTATAATTATCTCATTACTGTGAGGGAATCATTGTTAACCCTTTGTCATAGCAATTTACAAAATCGTGTGTTCACTGTCCCAGATTAAGAGAGCTCCATTCTCAAAGGGTTACGGGTTAATTTGTCAAAATTTCTACAAGAGTATTCTAATCATGTCCATGATTTAATGTAAGAGAATGATTTCCAATCAAACTAAATACAGTAGAATTGCAAATTGACTAAAATCCATTATTTTGACAGACACGATTGTCGATCGAGCACGATCTCGACCAGGTACCCGAAGAGCTCCCCCTCGTTACCAAAACAAGAAAATAAAGAAACTTGCCGAAATCAGGCAAGCGGGGTAGCATATGCGAGCCGGGTGGCAGGATAATCCCCTGGACCGAGCGAGGATTCCTCAAAAGCAAAATAAAACCTTCGAAAGAACAAGATGGATAGCGAGGAGAAAGAGAGAGATCCAGGATGGAGCTGCTCTCGCCGGCTACGAGCGTCTCTGAAGCGGAGAATCGAGTTGGTGGATCCAGGAGATGATGGGACGAGAGGGGGGAGGGAGGCGAGGAACAAGAAAAAAGTCGCGGACGTTAAACCGCCCGCTCGTGGAGCCGCAGGATAAAAAGATAAGAAGAAGAAGTAGTAGAAGAAGAAGAAGGAGGAGAGGGAGGTGGAGGAATCGTCCAGGTAAGCAGAGGGGGGCGAATGCGAGAAAAGAGGATAAGGGGGAAGGAGAAGGGCAAGACATGCACGAGGGATGCAGCGAAAGAGTGGCACAGGATGAAGAGAGGGGAGACAGGGGGCAAAGGACGAAGGAAGAAGGGGGCCCGGAGAAAGAAGCAGAAGAAGCCGTTTCATCGGGCCTCTGCTCTCTCGAGGTCGCACGTACGTCCGTATAATACTCGTAATACGTGTAATACGGATAATACCTGTAATACCTGTGTAACGCATTACACACCAGCGTAGACCGGCTTCCAAGCGTGTACCCGTCAACCGGTCGTCGCCGACTCTGCGTCCTTGCGGCTCTCGCGACTTTCTTTCCGAACCTGTCTTAGCTAACACCCAGCTTTAGCCTCTCCGCGTCGATTAGGACGACGTTCTATTCGAAATCTCGTATTCCACGCCATTGCACGCTCGATTTATGGGTCCCGTCCGGGCCCACTACACGAATCCACGAAACTGTACGAATTTCTTTCGAAGACGAGTTAGGTAACACCCAGATCGAGCTTTAGATACCGATTAGGATGCCGTTCGAACGTTTCACGTCTATGGGTGGTTAATTTATGGGCTCTGTCGAAATTAACGACAGCAATCTGTGGAAGATACCAAGGAAACTATCACTGGAAGGTTCCACGCCATTGCGCGGCTGATTTATGGGTTCTCATCGCATTCTACGAAACTGTACAACGTCCTCCATAAAACGACACCGGGATGAGAGAGCGTAGATCCTTCGCGGACCGGAGAGAATCCTTGCTAAGTGTGCCAATGACGGTACCCGGGGCTGACCATGAATATTTTAGAGATCGCGAAATAACGTATCCCAGAAGAAGGTCAGAGGTTAGGATCCGTACGATGCGATCGAGTGATGCAAGAACACGTTCGTTCTTGTCGAAATAAAAAGAGGAAGGAAAAAATGAAGAGAGAAGCCGAAGTGTATACAAAGAGCCCGGACGGTGGACGTGTATCTCGTTCCAGGCTGGAATCGGAGTCACTGAACGAATCGAAGGCTATCGCTGGCTCTGGCCAACGACGAACCGCCTCGCCAGCTTCCGACTTGTTGAATTATCATCGAGTTATGTGGCGAATTCGACGGCGGAGCCGGGTTCAGCTTCGTTAACGATACGACGCGACTGACATCTTGAAATATTCGTGTATCGAGAAGTCGTTGTTCCTCGATCGAAGAAATGATCCCAGCCGTCGGTTTCTATGATTAGCGTTCGAAGAACCGAAGGGAAAAGGAGGAACGAGAGGAAGGGAAAAGCCTCCGGTGAATTCCTTCGAACCACTTTGCCAAAGGCTGCATCGAGCTATTTTCAGCTGACGTCCCGGCTCGTTTCTTTTTCCCCCGTGGCGTGTTTCTTTGGTAGCAGCAACGCGCTGGCTTGCACGGGTCGCTGGAAGCCAGAAACGGGCGAAGCGAACGGGCAACAGGAAAGCAAACGACGCTGGTACGAGACACCGATACACAGGCCGCGGCAGCTCGGCCGACGAAGAGGAGCGGAGCGAACTCGCCGTTCAGGTTTTGCTGCAGGGGATCGTTAAAATAATCGCTGCTATCCTCATCCTAACTTAGCCTTAGCCGATGTATCTTCAAGCTCCCCCAACCCTGTCCGCGTCTCTCCTTTTCTCTTCGCCGGCAATCCTATCATTTTAACTCCGTCCTGTTCCCACCGGTGGCACCCCCTCGTGCACGCTACTCCGTTTTCTTCGCGATCCTTCCCCGACGTGTTCGTACAACGTGTACACGCGGGCATTAAGGGGAATTGGAGTACTAATTGTGGCGTCCGTGATGGCCGATGCGTTTCGGATCCGTGCAATGGCGAACCTCCGTCTCAGTCCTGTGTTTATTGGGAGCTGGCTCTTCGAAAACGTTCTGGATGCCGATTTGTGATACCGAGGCGTAACGAGCGAATCGTAAAGGAAAATTTTTGTAATGTTTGGAGGTTTTAACGAACCGACTGGTATTTCGTTCGAATAATTATTTGGTATTTTTATTGAGATCGCTTCCATCTCGCAATTTCGCTTTTGCGAAATTATCGCAACTTCCTACGGTACCATTTTGTATATTTTGAAACGTTATCCTGCCAATTTTGTTTCGATGAAAAATGATCTATAATTGCTGGTACCTTATCGCAGCAACGCGCGATCCATCAATGTCGAAATTAATGAAACATAAAAAAAAATCATCAACAACGTGGCACAGGGAAACAGACAAAGGAGCTTGATGGCGTTAAACGAAAGAACAATTACACAGCGGGGAGAGGACGGGAAGGGACAGACCTTGGGCTCCTTGCAAGATAATCATAACGTTACACGATCCGCGCCATAATGTCGTATAATGTCTTGCATCGCGAGATACTCGACGTACCATTTACGTGGTTGTTTCTAAAATTGGGACCCACGATTTTGTTGCTCGTCCCTCGATCGATAAGAAATTAGAGCGACTCTTCGTGTAATCGACTATCCAGTGGGAAAATGAAGGAAATGGAAGAAGGCTACCGTCAGGATGCACCGAGAAAACTGTCATTTGCGTCGTCGTCGTTTTTTAATTAGGTTCCTAGTCGACTGGGTGCTAATTGCTCGAATCTGGCGACAGGACTGCTGTGATTAACGTGTGACTTTAATTGGATGGAAGAAAATGTTTCTAATAGGATTTTTTTTTTTTGTAACATTATTAAAATTTTGTTTTACTAATTAGGTGAAAAATTGTATTTTAATTTGGTGAAGCGAAAGGGTTAATTATTAACACAACTAAAAGTTAATCAATTTTGCGAGAAGAAAATGTATGGATGTAGACTCACTGAAAATTTTCCATTTGTCAAATATTGAAAATCGTTTTACAAATATTATATTTATCATAATAATTTGTATATACATTATAATTATCGCTTACGATATTTGGCATATTACCGCGTCGATACCAGCCAATTAGCGATATTAACACTTCGAGCAACAAGATACCGCAACGTTTTATTTCTTTTGAAATAAAGTCGTTGATCCATCTTCTTCTATAATCTTTTTTTACGCGTTCTAATTAAACGGCGATAATGATAGAGCTGGCGTATCGGATGATCTTTCATTTTCAACTAGAACACGTATATCTTGGTTCTATTTTAAGAAAACTAGAGTAAAATTAGCCGTGGATCGTGTTCCTTTTATAAACAATTTACAGTTTCGAAAATAACAAATTCTATGATAAAATAAACAGAGTTCGAATAATTGAATAATCTTAGAATGGAATAGAATTTTTTTAAATTAAAACAATCAATAATAATTCATATATTTTAAAGAGAATATTCGCAAGCAAAATTTTATTTTGCAATTACAATAAAAAAAGACAACTTTAAGGATCTTAAATGATCTACCATGAACCGTTCGCGAATGAATAAAACAAAAATGGTTTCTTATTTATGGCTGATGAAGTTCCACGAAATTTCCGTTCGCAATATTAATTTGTCAATAAAATCGTCAATTTATAAGACTCGTTTTATCAAGAACCGAGCCGAACGGACCGCGATCGCGTGTACCTTTTTATCTAAACACATCGCATTCAAATGCAAAACGAGCAACGTAGAAGTTTCCAATTAAACGTGGGACGATCATCCCGATGTCGGGTTCAAATAAAATCGTCGTAATTACTCAATTAGTTATCTGAACGGCCGGGGTACCTTGCAGTCGGTGGCTGCAACCCTGTTGCAGCGCAAGAAATCGTCTGTCGCTCTCTCGAGCGACCGGTATCAAAACCGGCTCGAGTTTGGGATAAAATTAGAAGTGAAGCAGCAGAGTCAAGGCCGAGAATAGCCATCTAAAATAAATTTTCATCCGCCCCGTCCAACCTTTATCTCATCCCTCTTATCCTTGGCAATTTTTCTTCCCGGCCGGCGCATCGATTATCTGATTCCCTAGCTCGATTACGAAAGTCGAAGGGTTTACACGCCCACTTTGGGATTAAAATACATCAAAGATTCGAAATTCTTCGATACGTTGAAACCTTTGCTCCGAACAATTTATCGAACATCCTCGAATTGAGCAATCTTCTAAATTGCAGCCTCCGGCGCCTTAAAAAATTAATTAAAATCGTGAGATAAAAGCGAGGAAAATGAATAAAACTGATTGTTCGATGATTTTTTGTAACGTAACCAAGGACCAAGGATATCGAGAGAAAAAATTATATAGCACGTGTAATAAAACGTTTCGCAATCGAGCAATAAGATACCCGAACAACTCGAACGACGATTTTACAGGCGTTAATTCTTCAGATATATTCAGATTTGTAAATTGTACTCGGAGATGTACACGAAACAACGCCATGAATTTGCATGTAAACGAGGTATGTAAAAAGGAACTGCCCGGGCCGACTGAAAATAGTTACACGGGTGAAATATGAACATGGAAATTTGCAAATTTAAGCGCGATGCCGGTCTCTAACGTGGCGGGATGAAATTAAAAATCTCGGCTCATAAATCACGGGTTATTTGTTCGTCAGAGATTTTACAGTCGTTCGCGAACTAACGAACCGATAATTTCCTAAGAATTTTCAGCCAGCTAATGTCCGCCTTTCTTCTCTTCTGTTTTCGCATTCTTCCTAATAATGGATCTGCTTTTAAATGAGCCTCTGTTACACGTCCTTGATGCGCTTACTCGACTGTGAAAAATCATGATTGTGCCAAGCATGAACACCGCGTCCATATTTACTTGTAATTCAAGAAAAAGTCGAGAGAATAAATAAATGATAAATTCATTAATCTCTCGAAATTTTAAATAAGTAAATACTCGTTCGTCTCAAATACCTATAAACCTAATTAGTTAACTGGATCAAAGGCCTAGAAAGCATATGTGGAATAAAGAATGAAATTTAAATTCTCGCCGACCCAGCAATCCACTGGGCAAAGGTTAAACTGGTATAAAGTGAATTATCTTGACGCTTTCGAAAAACCTCGATATCTTTTTCGATACGTCAGATTTTGAAAAGTCGTGTCACGAACCGATAAGGCGCGTACGAGATCGAGCAATTCATAAAAATGCAAATTAAACGGGGATTATGAAAGAAAGGTCGACGTTCTGGGTGCTCGTAAAGCGAGGTAAAAATTTGACGGGTTCACGGCGAGCGTGTTGCATAACGATCGAAGGAAAACGGACGATAGGCGTTTTTCGAGGTTGTTCGGGCTTTCTGAGTCATGCCTCTGATTATCTTCAGGAAGCCCATGGACACGATCAGGCAAAGGTCGTGTCCCGTCCAAATACGATAATTTATAATTTCGCTGCGTGATTCCGCTGGATCGTGAATTCCGGACACGATCGAAACTCGCCGCGATAAACACGAATATTTTTCACCGACAGGGTTCAGACGTCGCGGCGAACGGTCAGGTACCGATTTTAGGATCTCTTTGTTCAGCTGAGTTCAGGTAAATCGGGTGAAAATAAAGAATATAAAATTCCGTGGAACGAGAGTCACATTTTGTCGAAATAATTGACAAAAATTAGACGAAACGTGATCAGAAATAGGATAAGGCTGCCAAAGAAAAGATTTTCCAACGATGACATTCGCATCTGCGGGAGAAAAGAACGAATCCACAGGTGAACAACCATCCGTCGAGGGGGGAAAAACTGTGGATTCCACGGCGGGCAGAGAAATCCACGGTTTCCACGGCGCGGAATCGAGTCTATTTTAAGCTGGAAATCTCTACAATTACCGGACCGTTTCAGTTGGCTGTTGGTGCACGCAAAAAGCGTATTTTTCGCAAAGAGGAGCCGCTAACGGTACGTAACGGTTGGGAATCGCCGGTTGCAAGGTGGTCGTTTCCTCGCCAACTGCCACCAGAGGATCCAGGAAGAACGTGAATTCACCGCGCTCTCCTCCGAGCCGAACGATTCCACTCGGCAGAAAATCGCGTTCTAACGTCGAACGTCATTACAGTCGTTTTTCTGTAGATAACGATGGCTATTTCTGGATAAACCTCCGACTGCTTGATTTCTTCGTTCCCGTCCTGGATAAGGCGATCTTATCGTCGTGGCGCTCGATCGAATAAATCGAACGAGCCTCCGAACAGGTTAGACATGAATCGACATAATTTGATCAGAACGATGACTGGTTACATTGATTTCATATACAATCGATAGCTTACCTTTAGCTATTACGACTTTTGAACTAAAGAATAATAAATTGTAGAAGTAATTCTTGTCTTGTTTTTATTTTAGAAAAATTAATAACGTTAAGACTCGGTGATTTCGACGACAGAAGCCTTGAGGACAATGAGCACGCCTCGATAGCCGCTGATAAAATCTGTCGACGAATCCTGACCGAAATGGTAACCACTTCGTGATAAGTCATCGACCACGACCGTGCTCGTCCTCGAGGAGCTCAGAGGTTGAAAGAACCAACGAGGACAGATTTTTTTAGAACGATACATGCCATCAAAATACTTTATTTAGGCTCTTAATTAGCTTCAGATGTTAAGGGTTATTATTTTAAATACTATTTATTTCAAAATTTATACATATAATTTGACTAAGTTCTGGGACCAAAATCTACCAAGGTTAATTATTCTTTCTCAAAAGTGGACATTTTTTAGAAGTTTGCTTCATTGAAGAAGGTAAGGCGCAATAATAGAGGAGTAAAAATGTCCAGGAGAGGTACCTGGCCATCGGCGCCAGGTATCGACGACCTCGCGTCAGACGACGACCTTCGCCCTGAGACGGGAACCGGTCTAAGCGTCGAGATGCGTCGCGTCGCTTCGTTGACCCGACCGTGGTGGAGAACAGGCGTTCGTTCGAGGATCGAATCGATTCGCGATGGAAAATCGCGACCGTCCGCGGCCCGCGGCCTCGTTTTGTCGCACGCATCTTGCACGCACCGAGCGTTTACATAACGCGGCGAGACACGAGCTCGAGACGAGCCAGGAAACAAGCTCGATGACTCACGAAGCCGACTCCTCGACGCGTCTTGCGACAAAACGATTTTACATTTCATGTTAATTCATAATGGTCCCGAGGAAACTGGCGTGTTCCTTTGATTTACAACGTTCGTTAAAAACGAACCGCGAGAGCCATGAACGTTACCTTCGGTGCACGTTCGGTCACTTTAATTAGGAACCCAAGAGGATAATAATTTTTAATCGTAGAAGAAAAATGCTTGAAATTTTATTTTAGCAAGGCTTAGAGAAATTTCTAAAATCTATTTTCAACTAAGTACTCCTGGCGCAAATATGTAACAGAGCAATCAACACTTTGGATGGCTGAAAGTCGAAAGCACCTGACGACGACGCGGGAGTTTGTCCGAAAGCTGTTTGTATCGTCGGCGAAACTGAAGCTGCCACGACGCCAACACGGCCGAATTAGAATTAGTTAAGGTCTGTTAGAAATTCCAGGCGGATTTCCGTCGCGTAAACGAGCTCCAACGAAAGTCGCGTCTTTCGGGCTGTCCGGTATGTCGCACACGTGCGAGATGATTCGTTTACGCTCGTTGAGAGGAAAACAAGCGTGACGAATCCTACTGTCGAAAATTTCAGCCAGAAGAAACAGGTCCTCCGAGAAAATCCTTTCTTTGCAATCAATTCAAGTTTAAATTACTTATTAATTAATTAACACCGTTACCATTCGTACAAAATTTCCAAAATTTTATGTTTAATCCACGTCGAGGATTAATTTTGAGAAATTTTAGAAAAATCAAAGGTAAATCGAGCTGCTCGACGATAGGAAGAAATTGTTACTCAGTGCAAATGCAAGAACGTAATAAGAGAACGTACACGCGGCGAGAGCGATTCGAATTATCATAATGCAATGCAATGTCGTTTTAATATTCCCGATTTATTAATAGTCCAACCAAAGGAACATAGAATGTTGACCTTTTTATCTGATTCAAACCGGTGTTCGTTACGAGGATGTTTGTTATCGAAAAATCATCGCTAGAAAGATCGATCATCTAATCAACTAGATCTACCATCAAGGTCCTGTTCGCGATTATCGAGCTGCCACCAAGCTACACTTCCGGTCGACGCTGAATCATGCCGAACGATCGCTTTTTAAACATCGTCCTGGCCAAACAACGGGGAGAAAAAAAGGAAATAAACCGTACAGGTGCGTCATGGTATGCCAGACTGAATGTCAACAAGAGAATCGAAAATGCATACGAAAGTTCAAGTCGTTCTTTTAATTCAAATGAATCCCTGCTGTTTGAAGAAATAAGAAGAAGCGATAAGATTTATACCCTAAAATCACAATTTTCAGATTTCTAGAAATAAGTTCTGTTAATTTTGAAGCTAGATCAATCTGGTGGAGAATTTAGGACAAGTAGAATGTAAAATTTCGAAAATAGCCACTGTCCCAGCGATTAAGATCGAAAAGACTCGAAGCAACCACCTGGTGAACGCCAAACTACTCAAGATCGAAACACGACACGAAGCTTGCCCTCTGACAAAGAGACCATCTTGTACCCCCATGAAATTTCATCGATTGTTCACTCCGCGAACGTACGTCTCGCGGAAGACGAGTCAACACCTCGACGCCCACTAAGCTCGATCGGCGCACGTATCTCGCGACCAGGGTCGTGGAAAATCCATGTTTCGTCGACACTGACGGGCCCTAACCATCCGCAAGATGGTCCAAAGAGCCACGAGCCGCGATACTTGAAAATCCGCGTGGAATCGTGGTACCCGGGTTCGTTTTGCTCCTGGCGGAGGAGACACGGTGCGCGGCGAGGAATCGGCCGGCACACGAGCGACGCACGGGTACAGGGCAGAGGACGGCGGATCCGGTGGTTCGCGGAGGAAGAAGGAAAAAGCGACGATAAGTCGTCGAAGCTCCTCGTGACGGAGAGAGAGAGAGAGAGCGCGCGGTTCACAGGTGGGCAAAGGGTGAGGCGGAGGGATCGCGAAGCCCATAGGTGGAGGAGAGAAGAAGGACAGAAGAGGGGCAGCTAGGCGATGACGGGCGAAGAGGGTCGGGGCCCCCTATACGATCCTGGCCAAGCTGTACCGCTTGGTGGGTAAATGGGTATATAAGCGGGGCCCCGACGATTCCATCTCGACACACGACCCAACCTTCACATCCCGATCACCAACGGTTGTTCCCTTTTGCGAACGAGAGTAATCGCACGCGCGCGAAATAAAAAAGTCAATAAAGAGGAGGGTACTTGAACGGTGCATCTCTTCGAGATTCATCTATTGTCTCGGCTGTTTTGGCCAAGTTCCACTCCGTTCGACAACAGTTCAACCGGTCTCGTCAGGGACAGTTTAATCGGTGAGAGTAACTCCCCCCGGACAGAGAAGGAGCAGCAGGAAGAGCCCAGGAGCACGTCACAAGAGTCGACGACCACCAGCCGCTACTGTTAACTAGTTCCACGGACGAGAGAAAAAGACGTGAGTAGTTTTACTTTTCTTTATTTTGTTTTATCAAATTTATTCCTTTTTTGTCTTTGATCGTTTGACACATCGCGAAACTTGAATTTGGTACAATTGACCATGGCTCTTACGGTGAATCTTGACCGAAGATAATTTTAACATCGACATTTTTCAAAAAATTGAAAGTAGAAACCTGAAGTTCGATCTATCGATATCTCGATCGAGGTGAACGTCGTCGCGCACACGCTTTTGTCTTTTAATCAATTAATGACAGAGAATCGAAAGTTTGTTCTTGGAAATCTGAAACCTCGGTCGACATACAATTCTGAGATCCTTGAGGAACGCGCTGGTAACCCAAGTAAGACAGACATTCATTCTAACTGAATAAAATCAATTTAGAATTTAGAATTCTACGAAAGATCGCGATCCACGATTTGCAAAATGGCTACGCATTGAACGCCATCGAATAACCAAGAAAGGGAAATAATTAACAAATTTTAGTGTGCCATCCGATATACAATTATTTTCGCCGCGTTGAAGGAAACCGTCAAACGTGTAATTTCTCCGTAGATTTCCCAACGAATGGGTTTGCGTAACTGTCCTCCTCCTCCTCCTCTAGCAACGTCCTCCGGAGCTTTCCTCGACTAATTAACAGGTGGCTGATCCTTCTTCGATCTTCGTCGAAATCGTTCGAGAAAATTGATTATTTGAAAAGAACCTTCTTGGAAAATCGATTTAAAACGATCGACATTCCTGTACGTTCGCGTCAACTGCGACGCATTCTTCGTCCGGTCGATTCAATGCGGTTAGATTAGATCGACAATCGCGATAAGAGGTCGATAATAAGCGGGGGTATCGCGAATAATAGCAGGCGAGAAAGAGAGAGAGAGAGAGAGAGGGGGGGGGGGGGGGGGGGGGTCAGAGAGAAGAGGGAAAACGAGAGAAGAAGAAGGGCGGAAAGCATTGAAGCGGTGAACCACTTGACGGGTCGCGTCTTCTTTTGTAACCGGCTACCACACCATTATTACATCTTTGATGATCTTGATAAGGTAATGGGTGTCCATCATCTTTCACAGGCATTTCCTCTTCGTCGACCAATCTCTGCTCGTTTGGATCTTCACTTCAATTCCTTTTTATCTCTTTCTTCCGTCCGGTATCCTTCGATCGTTCGTCGGGTATCCATCGATCGAGGCGGTCCCCGGGTTTTTCTGCGCAGAGAGCGCAGCACGGCTCTCGTACGCGCGCGGCTCGCAAAGTAATTCGCAATTAACTCTATTGCGGCCCATTACGTCCGCTTGCAACACGATCCAACCTGGACGATCGTTATTAAAGCCGATTACGCGACTCGCTAACGCGTAACCGTTCCTCTTCATTCGACGACTCTGGATGTTATTCGACAGCGACCGGCACCCGCTAGCTGAATCGATAGGTGATTTTTCTTTTCTTTTTTTTTCTTTTACATCGAGGCAAAAATTCTGAACGACGAAAGTCGACCGTCGAAGCGGTATTACCAAACGCTCGAGCACTCGCGCCAGCTCGTACACGCTTGGTCATCGTAAAAACTGGATTGTTGCGCTGCCTCCTTTTCCTTCTCTTTATCCCTCGTTCCTGTCGTTTTCCCTCTCCGAGCCACCTTCTCTTTCTTGGAGAACGCATTCCATCCTGGCCTGGCGTTCTCCAGAAGGCGCGCCGCGCGATATAACCAGGCCATTTTTGTCACTCGCGGACTTTTGTCTTGCTGGTCTCATCTCGCGGATCTCATCGAGTCTTGAAGCGATGGAGAAGGTTCGCTGACGCGAACAGCTTCCTCCCGGTATAAATTACTCGCTCGATTGACCGCGTGTTCCGAGCGGAAGGTCGCTCGACAGAATGTTCACTGCGTTTACACGTTCCTTTTTTTTCCTTCTTTTTTAACGTGTATGCACTGGTGAACACGGTCCCAGGGGAAGGAGGCTTGCTACGCATATCTGCTCGAGTTCAGTGCACATTTCGCAGCGAGCTGGTTCAAGTTTCGACACTTGTTTGTCGCACCTGGATATAATATCTAATAATTCTAGACAGTCTGATACCTCATATTTTATTAAATAATGAATTTTGCAATCTTGGGTTCTTTTAGTTGGAAATAAGTGACACAAGAAGGCGGTTAAGGTTAAGTCTTTACGATACTAGTTGCTTGAAACGAAATTTTCCAATTTTGACATAGAAATCTGAAAGCAATATAGCAACAAGATTACGAGGTTGGCAACCATGGCATGATGAATTTCGTCAGTGTCTTATTTCGCATCGAGTCGCAACACGGTGTCGCATGGACACCACGCTTCGATTGTCTCCGGTTTCTCGTATCTGCCCACTCGTTGCTGCCAGTCGTTCGACGCCGATCCTCGTCCTCACTACGCGATACCGACGTGCGCAGCAGAATCGACTTACACGACAATGAGCCTCGATATCGATGTTCGCGATCGAGCGCAAGCGCCGGCGATTAAAAATGTTTGAATTTTCCTGGCTGGAACACGCCGCTTTCGATTGCGGAGGTGTAACAGTTACGAACACGGGGTATCTTGATTGCCGCGGGCCGCACAATGCCCTCTCTCTTTCCGTTTCCACCTGCTCCGGAAGTTGCGCCCATGCTTTCCGTTCGCGGTCCACGCATCGGCTCTTTCGACTCCCGTGGCACGAATAACTTCGAAGTTCCTTCGTTTCTTAATATTCTGTTTAAATTTCTGTTTAAAAAACCTGACGTTGGTCCTCTTCGAGTAATTTCAATTTTCGACGCAAGAATAAATGTAAGATCGAAAGGCTTGCTAGAATTTTGAGGCTGATAAGATTTAAAAATAACTAAATCTGAGAGTTCAGTGCACCCCAGGCTGATTAATGATTCTGAGCCTAATTCGTAACTCGTTGATCGGGGAATCAAGTAACGTTTAATTCCCCCGCAATCTCTGATCTTTTCTCGAAAAAGGAAAAAACGAAACAACGGGTCTGTCCAATTAAATCGCAGCGCGGGATTGACCCCCTCAGGTAATCTCGCCGCGAGCATCCGGTGGCGGACACGCAACGCACGATAACACGTGTTGCATGCGAACGATTAGCTCGCGATACACGAGCAACAAAACGAGATGACTCGCGTTGGACGAAGAAAGACATAGAAGTCGCGCGAACACGCTTGCGGGCTGGGTAACGAGCGCGAGGGGCGCGCATCCTGTCATTAGCTCCATAACGCTCGCCTTATTCAAAGCATTCGGTTCAATGTCACCCGTTCCCTCTCCTTCCTGCCCGGCTCCTCCACAACAGCCCCTTGTCCATCCTTCCCTCCCCTTTTCCCGCCCGACGCTTCAGCGCGCGCTCGTGTGCTCGCTTTTCGTCTCGCGCCGCGTATATCGGCGGCCCATTCATACGGCCGTGTTCTCCATTCACGACCAGCGCCGGAGAGATCGCGTCCGCTCTCTTAACTGGAAGATTGCGAGCAACGACGTCCCCTGGTAGAACTTCCTCTCAATCTCCGCGGTGCCAGAGTGGCTCTCAATTGGTCCGGCAGAGTTTTCAACGGTTTTCAACTCAAAATCGCGTTAATATACGACTCAATTTTAATTCCATCCCCTTACGTTAAATTTGCAATTCCATCTCGCTTAAACCTCTTCAAACTTGTTCATTTACGAATTATCTTCAAAGAGTGCTCCATATCGTTTTCCAGATATCAAGATGACGAAGCTGATCATTTTGGGGATGCTGTGCGTGTTGGGGCTGAAGGCGGCGATCGCCATGCCCGTGGCCGAGAACCAGGAGCCTCTCCAAGTGGTGCCGCTGGAGAAGTCATCGACATCTCCTAAATCCGCGTCATCCGAGGAGGCTGTGGTGGTAGCCCAGACCGAGGAAGCTGTGGTTCCAGCGTCGCCCGCGGTTTCGGCCCAGCCCGAGAGCAGCGAGAAACCCACCGCGAGGAGCGAGCCGTCAGCCGAGGTGTCCGAGAAACCCGAGGAGAAGAAAGAAGAGGATGCACAGGCGAAACCGGAGGAGAAGTCGGAAGATGCGAGCATAGAGAAGAGGTCTGAAGAGCAACCGCAACCACAGAGCATCCCACAGGCCCAGCCTGCCCAGGACCAGAAGACGGAGGCTTCTCAGGAAGCGAAGAAAGAGGAGGAGGCCTTGAAGCCGGCGGCTTCCGAGGCGCACGAGGCGGTGCAGGCTGCTCCTCAGGATCAGAAACGGGACGCTGCTGAAGTACCAGCCGAGCTAGCTGTAAGTATCTCGATGAAAGCTCTGATTTGATGTCTATCAAATGTAGATTCTACGAAATGACGTTTAATTTGCAGAAGGTTGCGGTCGTAGAGGGCAAGAGCGCCGAGCAGAGCGAGTCCGCTGAGAAGAGCTCCGAGGCGAGCAAAGAGGAGGCCAAGGAAGAGAAGAAACCCGATGCTGAACCCAGCGTGAGGAAAGAAGACGAATCTAGCTCCTCCACCTCCGAGGAGTCCAAGGAATTGTCGCCGGCCGCCACCGAGGAGAAGAAACTCGAGAAACCCCTGGAGGAACAGCAGAAGGAGAACAAGCCCGAGGAGAAACCCGACCGCGTGACCCGCGACGCTGAAGAGTCCGCCCCCGAAGCCAAGAAGCCCGAGCAGTCAGCCGAGCAACAGTCCCCTGCGCCAGCGGAAGCCGATAAGAACCAATCCGAGCAAACTAAATCGTCCGAGGAGAACAAACAGGCAGAACCAACCGTCGAGCAACCCGCGTCCCCCTCCCAGGAGACGGCCAAGAGCGAGGAGAAGTCCGAGACCACCGTCCAGAGCGCCGAGAAGGAAGCGAAGAGCACGGAATCCGGCGCCCCTCAGGAGTCCACCGAGTCGCAGACCAAAGCCGACGAGTCCAGCCAGGCAAAACGCGACACCGCGGCGGAAGCTCAACCTCAGGCAAAGTCCGACCAATCCGAGGAGAAGAACGAGGAACCCTCGAAGAAGCCTGAAGCCAAGGAGGTGAAGGAGGTGAAGGAACGCTCCGAGGAGTCGTCGGAGGACAAGTCAGGCGAGAAGAAGGAGTCCAAGAGCAGCGAGGAGGAGAACAAGTCATCCGAGGAGTCCAAGGAATCCAAGCCGGCCGCGGACGAGTCCAAGCCGGAGCTGCTGCCCAAGCCGCAGGAACTGACGGACAAGGAATAACGATCGCAGCGGTGAACGGCGGGAAGACGAACAACGATGTAGCCCCGGGAAGCAGCCACCATCGATCGGGGCCGATACAACAACCCGGCTCGCACGAGCCGGCCGTTTTTTTTCTAATGCGATTATACGCGAGTTCTTCCCCGGATAAGAAGCGAAGCGGGATAAAGAGAGCGTGTACGTCAGAAGTATGAACGGGAGAGAGAGAGAGAGACAGAACACAGGTGTGAAAGTGTTTTAACGGTGCGAATGGAATGAAAGGGAGAAAGCAAGATTGCGCGATCAATTATCTGGCAGGGTCCAACTTCTCCGGCGCGCTACGATTCCGAGATAAATTCATCGACTCGGGGCAAGGATGACCACGTGATACCTGGCTGTGAGGGATAGACTCAGAGGGACCGTCGTAACGCAAGATCCTGAAGAGACGACGACCAAGATCATCGAGAACGAGTCCTTTCCACTAAAACGAGAAAGAGAAACATTTCGATCAGGAACACGTGGCCACCCTTCGGGATTCCGACACTTGGCGGGAACACGCGCCAGGGATCGTCGTCCTTGTTCGTCCCGGTGGACACCGCGATCTGTCCGCGGGGACGAAAACCGGCCCCCTAAATATTTTAGTATCCTCATCCCCTAAATTCCCAAGTCTTTTTAATTCTTCTTCTTCTTATGTTTTTTTTTTTTGTCTCAAAAACCACACATGAACCACAACCACAACCTCATCCCAATAAACTAGTGTGTAGCTCGACTCTGTCTTCTTCTTTTTTTTTTTTTTTTAGAGATACGTGTCATTATTATTATTAATATTATTATTATTATTACGATTTAGTACCAGTACCGCTATTATTATTAATATTATTATTTGTATTATTGCTATCATCGTTATAATAATAATTATTATTATTACTGTGAGTACCCGTGTTTGTTCAAGACAATGTTCACCCAGGTCTGAAAAATTCCTCGTCGGATGCCGATTAGAAATTTATCGAGAACGAAATTCGGTACAGGCGATTGCGGCGATAAAGTATCGAACGGATTTGCGAGTAAGCGTACGCTGAAATTTGCATCTACAAGACTCGAAGCTTAAATCTGCATAAATTCAAGATCTCGGCTCGTGTTCGCGCGCTCTTCGGCAACGACGGCCTACTATCCCAACGAAATTACGACGCGTCATCGAGAAGAAAAAAGTAAAAGATCCGCGAAGGTTCCGCCGGTCTCAGGATAAGAACAACGATGAATATTCAGCGATAAATGCAACTTGCACAAGAGGCGCGGATTCGCGTGATTGGTCGTCACTCCTCGCGAACAATCCACGGAGGTAAGTGCCGCGACATTTCTGCAAACCGGTGATGGGCTAGCGTGCCCACCGATTCATCAAAGGCCGAATGAAAAGTTGGCGTACCTTCGGCGGGTAAACAGTGAGGATACACGAGAGGTGAGTGGACCCCCGGGTTGGCGAAAATGTCAAGGCGCGTTGGATTTTGCAACGTACTACGAACGCGCCGCTTTCGTCGATTCGTGTATACCGGTCTTGCATACTTTTACGCAAGATCGGCCAACGAAAAGCGGTAAGATATCGCGGCTCGAATGATCCGACCTACTCGGGATTTATCGGATACGTACGCCGCGATCGGCGTTTCGTCATTTGGAAATAAGCGGTTTACGCTTCGCGAACATTTTCAATTATTTCAAAGAGAATTTTTAAAGGTGGTTGATGTATTGTTCGATCGAAGGTTTGGGCTTTCAAGAGATCTAGAAATAGGAATTTTGGGAAAAGTCTAGTTGCATCGACGGGGTTGTGAATTTCATTAAACGATTCTCGATTAATTAGAATTTAATTGTAATCATCAAGAGGTATACCTAAGAATTTAGAAAGAATTTAAAAGAGTTAGAGATTACTATCGAAGGGGTACTGATAAGGGGTTGATAAGGTATCGTAAATTTCATACTACAATCAATAGTATGGAAAATGAAATTAAAATAGGTAAAAATGAACCTAAATTCAAAGTCAGGCATGTTCAAATGATCTTCGAATAAAATAATATCATTTATAAATGAAAAATACATTTTTATTTGAATAAATTGATTGCTGAATTCTTACCTTTGATAGTTTGATATTCCAAGTATTAAAAATTAATACTGAGGATATTAACCCTTAATTGCAACAATATTTAAACAATTAAAAATCTATGTACCTTATAATTTGTATGTTAGAACCATCATCAACATATGCAATTGGCAAATTGTCAAGTTCGATCTAATTAAAGACTACTGAGACAATTAAAGTCTACTGTAACAATTAAGGGTTAAATATGAAAAATTATTAAAAAAATTTATTTGATAAACAAAAATAAAAATCTGCAATAAAACAAATGAAAAGAGAACGACAACCACAAGCCTCCGTGGCGCAATCGGCTAGCGCGTTCGGCTGTTAACCGAAAGGTTGGTGGTTCGAGCCCACCCGGGGGCGTTTATTTTATTTTTTTTATAACAAAATTTAGGAAACAATATGATATTTATAATTTATTTACCATAACGTTTATTCGTCTTACTGCAATAATAAATCAAATCAAGTATAACTACTACCAGAAGCTATTAAATTAATTATAAATCATCAGAGCTGAACACTTAAAGTATTCATTTAAGAATAAGAAGCTGTCGAGAGCATTTGTTTAACGTCATTTACGTTTAAGTCATTTTTAAAAAAATCACTCTCAGCATGATATTCACTTGCAAAAAATACTCTCGATAGCTTCTCGTATAAGCTTCTCAAATGAACACGCAAGTACCTTATGCTTTTCTTTAAAATTTCAAGAAGAAAATTAAATAAAAATGGTTAGAAATGTATTTACTTATTAAGTAATGTATGGAAGCTATTCAGTGTCATAAATTTAAATAAAAAAATATTTAAAAAAGAAACTTTGACCCCGACGTGATTTGAACACGCAACCTTCTGATCTGGAGTCAGACGCGCTACCGTTGCGCCACGGAGTCAGCTGGTTGAGTTTCGCTTCTATCAGATTATAACGATAGAACGCAACTATCTTTGAATATAGCAACACGTATATTGACATATGATAATTATACTTAAACTAATATTAAGATCTACATATATCACAAAACATTTTATATTAATCTATTAACAATTCTTTTTATTAAAAACTCATAAATCAATCATGATTTAATATTCAAAACTGCTACTATAAAAGTATATATACATCACATACCTGGTTTGTAAGCATAAAGCAAGTGAGGACCCCAAGTGACCACCAATCCACCTCTTGCCCATAATACTGTTTGTTAAATATTTCCGGAGCTATAATAAAGAAAAACATGTACACTGTAAAGACAGGTTCAAAGGTTCCAATAGGGTTTTAATACTTACCCATATACTCTGGTGTTCCACAGAGGGTATTTGTTCTTTCAGTATGATTTAACCACTTAGCAAGGCCAAAATCGATAATTACAGCATGACCCTCATCATCTAACAACACATTTGTTGCTTTTATGTCTCTATGTACTATGCCAGCATTATGTAAAAAATCTTCAATGAAACAATAAAAAAAGTTGTAAATTCCATTCTTATATTTTAACATTGGCTTAAAAGAGATCGTACTTACCAATAGCTAGAGCAACTTCTGCTACATATATTCTAACTACATTTTCAGGTAGGGAGCCACACTGTTCAATCAATGAAAACAGTTCTCCTCCACTAATGTAATCAGTTACTAAAATTAGGAACAATTATAAAATATGACTTATAGTAATTGTTAGTATTATATAGTGTCAATCCACTTACATATGTATAATGTCTTTCTTCCCTGCCATCTATGAGAACAGTCTAATATGAATGGATGGTGACCAACAAGTTTCTGTATGGACACCTAGCAATACAAATTGATTTTCATTATATTGATCTATGAATTGATCAAGAATTTATTTATGCTGTACAAACCTCCTGCTTAGCTTGCATTACACCATTTTCTGCAACTACTTTGGCCTTGCTTATCACTTTTAATGCAAAATAATGTCCATTATCATTCTTTTGAATTTTATATACTTTCCCATATGCTCCCCTTGCTATCACGCTTATAAATGTATAGGCATGTTGTAAATTTATTTGTCTTATGGGAAATTCGGGGAGAAACATAGCTTGAGACCTTGATACTGGCCATAATGTTTTTGATGTACCCAGTGGATCATACAATGTGCCTTCGCTCCAGCTGTAAGTCATACAGTTAAAACATATAATTAACTAAATAAAATTCATACAAATGATGAAACTACCTTCTGCAAGAGGCACGGGACCATGATTTGGATTCCTTGTTCGAGGAATGGGCAGACCCAATGCAACTTCCACCAATTATGTCACTAAGACTATACTGTATAAAAATTAAGACAATATTTAATAAACATTATTAGTGAGGCCACAAAGCTTTTTCGTTTGTTTATTTGAACAATATTAACATTACTGACCAAATTACAGAGGTTATAATAAACATAAACAACATATACCTGGCTAGTATACTTCTGATTAGTATGATAAATGTTCTTGGTGGTGGTATTGCCCATTCGAACCGAACAAATTTCAATATATATACATATATATTGTATTAACATTAATTTTATGTTTTCCACTTTTATATAACTCCGCGCTTTGAAAACAGTACAATTAGCGCCATCCAATGCTGATCGAGGAAACCGTCCCAAGATAAAATTATTCTTTTTACATAAACTGAATGTTTTATGAATTTAATACAACTTAATTATAGTCATCATAATATTTTAAAAGCGTTATAATCGATAATTTAGTGAATTGTATTTCAAAAGCACTATAAAGGTGTCCCAAAACTAATATAAGAACCAGAAATGGGGGGTAGCTGAGACGATTTATTTACAAGTGCACGAAGGAGTCTAATTTGTATTTTGCTTCCGCTTTATAACATTCAACGTAGGTAATTTTAATGTTCATTAATTAATTATACTATTCAATATTACTTATCTTTAACGCTTTCTATTTTACCGACGCACTTGTTCAATGTTTCTCCTTAATAACTTAAAAACGAAGCCTCACCTGACCTTTTTGCAAAGGCAATTGTTCAAAATTGTCTCAGCTGCCCCCTATTTTCGATTTTTACACTAGTTCTGGGACACCCTGCAGAGAATATTTCGGAAGTTATCAACGAAGCCAAAGAGCAAACAACAATACTTTTCTCTATTACTATAATTTAGTACTCTAAATACTATGAATTACTATAATTACCCATTTAGAACAGAGATTTCTTAGATAAACCTTGCTAATGAGTCCATTAACAGATTCTAAATCGAAGCGCTCTATTTCAAAAAACCATCATCTACGGCCATCTAGTGGTCGGCCGTTTATATTACATACGAGACCACCTCGGGCACTTTTCAAATGAAATTAGATTTTTTAACCCATTAAGTCCCGTAGAAGTTCCTATATCAATAAAATAACATTGAAACGGAGTTAACTGTACACTTTTACGTATTTTTTATATAAAATATTGATCAGATTATATTGATATTTTACCACAAACAGTTCCTGATCATCGAGTTCGGTACTTTATCGTTGTAGCGGCCCTTTTAAAAAAGAGCGTTTCTATAAAGTTTAGAAATGTTATACAGGGTGTCCCAGAACTCCTGTAGGAGCCGGAAATGGAGGGTAGCTGAGACTATTCTGAACAACAATTTTCTTTGCAAAAATATCGGATGGGGTTTCGTTTTTGAATTATTAAGCAAAAACACTGACCAATCAGAGCGCGTCTCGGGCGCGCGCTCAGTACCGTCAGTGTAGCGTCGAGCCTAGTCGCCCCGGAACAAGCGCCTCGGTAGAACAAGAAGCGTTAAACACAAGTAATATTGAACATAAAAGTAAAAAACAAATGGTAGAATGTTATGAGAGTAATCGTACCTTAGAATAAAGGGAATGACTGAATGGCTGGATATCCCAACAGAAGGAATAAGTAAAAATTGCAGAATATTTTTCGGTATTATAAATACAGTCCTGGGGTCATCTAATTTCAATAGTAGAAAGATAAAACATTGTATTATTATAAAATAATGAATTTAATATCGTTCAAGTTTTATTTTTCAATTTTTTTAAAGAGCAACTGAGGACGGTACATTGTCGAGGAAACTTTATCCAATAGAAGAGATAGGTACGAATTTTGAAATAAAAATTTTGTAATTATAATGTAGAGGTATTCATCAGTTAGAACACCTAAATGATTAGGGTTTTTAATGCTAATTTTAAGAAAATTTGTGTATTACAGGAGACTGCATCGAAATTGCAGTGAAATTAATATCGAAATGGCACAAACCCTCGAACACGTCAAGCATTAACAGAATAAGAAATGGAAGGATATAACTTGTAATTACCATTAGGAATTATAATTGACCATAATTAATTGAAATTTGTTGAGATTAAAATACTGAAACAAATGTTAAATATACCATTTTTATAGTACTGTTATATTAAGAGAAATATATACTCCCCGTTGTATTTTCTTCATTTTGCAAGAACTAAATGATAAAAAATACTTGAATTGTTTATATTTAATGATTTTTTTCATTAAAATCGTTGTATTTTGCATAAATAATTAAAAATTAAAAAATATTTTTAAATTTTTACCTCTAGCGCCATCTCTTCGAAAAGTGCTGAAACTGCTCAAAAATTGACAGGAATCTGCCGTACCTACAATGATTATTTTTTAAGAAAATAATTTTTTGCTGTTTTCGCGTGTTTGAAGCATCTAATCGCTTCTATTTTACACTAATTATCGATTCCAATTGTCCGATTAATCCTAGAAGCCCGAAATATTGAAATATTAAAGATTAAATCGCACATTGAGAGAGTGAGAGGTCCGAATGGCGGACTATGGTTCACTCTCTCGCACATTGGTGTTGTGCGCAGGCGCGAGTTTGGCGTAGAGGGAGTGAGAGACTAGATGCTCGGTGCTCTCACTCGCACACTGAGGGAGTGAGAGGTGAGATTGGCGGACTAGTGTTCACTCTCTCGCACATTCTGGGAGTGAGAGGTCCGAATGGCGGACTAGTGTTCACTCTCTCGCACATTGGTGTTGTGCGCAGGCGCGAGTTTGGCGTAGAGGGAGTGAGAGACTAGATGCTCGGTGCTCTCACTCGCACATTGAGGGAGTGAGAGGTGAGATCGGCGGACTAGTATTCACTCTCTCGCACATTGGTGTTGTGCGCAGGCGCGAGTTTGGCGTAGAGGGAGTGAGAGACAAGATGCTCGGTGCTCTCACTCGCACATTGTGGGAGTGAGAGGTGAGATCGGGGACTAATGTTCACTCTCTCGCACATTGGTGTTGTGCGCAGGCGCGAGTTTGGCGTAGAGGGAGTGAGAGACTAGATGCTCGGTGCTCTCTCTCGCACATTGAGGGAGTGAGAGGGGAGATCGGCGGACTAGTGTTCACTCTCTCGCACATTGGTGTTGTGCGCAGGCGCGAGTTTGGCGTAGAGGGAGTGAGAGACTAGATGCTCGGTGCTCTCACTCGCACATTGAGGGAGTGAGAGGTGAGATCGGCGGACGAGTGTTCTCTCCCTCTTACACATTAGCATACTGCGTTGGCTTGGTGCGAGTGAGAGGGGTGACGCTCTCGCGGAGTCTTTTAATCGTTGCGTTATAATAATTAATAGTATGAGTTATTCGAGGTTCAGACTATTGTAGATCGGTTTTTCGTGTTCGAAAATGTAAAATTCGATACCAAATTAGCCAGTGCTTCTACGTTTTCTATTATTCATTAATGGTCGGGTAGTTACGTTCATCCCTTTTGTGTGAGGTTATGACTAAGTCCCTGTAATTTTATGTACAAGCTGCCTTAGTTTAATGATACATAACTAGATAAATACAATTTTGCAAACTCGAGATCCTTGGTTTCTGAGTCTAGTTTCATTTTACCAATAAACAATGGGAAGGATTTATCTACTGAGAGTAAACATAATCCATCAAATTCAAGCCTGATTGAAAATGATCAATTTTGTTATATCGTATGTAAGTATAAAGTATTATAATTTTATTCAAGTAGTTAATAATAACGTATTTTGCTGTGTTGCAGATTAGAAGATGTATTTGTTATACATTTCTACCCCACATAAGCTGCACATTAACATCATTAAATCAACGGGAAACTTTCTGGCAGATTCTCAGATATCAGTTTTCGGTAATTTGTGGAATTGGACACTACTAAAATTTCAAGAAATGGCACGAAGAATACTTCCTGTCACATCATGTTCTCCTAATACAAATCTGCAAACTTGAGATCCTTGGTTTCTGAGTCTAATTTCATTTTACCAATAAACAATGGAAAGGATTTATCTACGGAGAGTAAACTGTTCTTCAATAGTTATACTGAATATATAAGTACATATGTAATTGTAGAATGTCTTTATTTCATAAGAATATTGTACTGCGCTTAAGCTATATCTTAAATAATTATAAAAGTATGTTGTATGTAAAAATACTGATATGTAAGTTTTACAATTTGTAATTATAAGTGCGTTAAAGTTAAGAATGTAATATTTAAGTAAGTTTTACAGTTAGTAGTTATAAGTGCGTTAGAATTGTGAATGTAATATTTAAGCAAATTTTACAATTTGTAATTATAAGTGCATTAAAGTTAAGAATGTAATATTTAAGTAAGTTTTACAGTTAGTAGTTATAAGTGCGTTAGAATTGTGAATGTAATATTTAAGCAAATTTTACAATTTGTAATTATAAGTGCATTAAAGTTAAGAATGTAATATTTAAGTAAATTTTACAATTTGTAATTATAAGTGCATTAAAGTTAAGAATGTAATATTTAAGTAAGTTTTACAGTTAGTAGTTATAAGTGCGTTAGAATTAACAATGTAACATTTATGTAACATGTATAATTGAAAGAATTTTCAATAAACATAGAGTTAAACTAAAGCAATTGTTTATTCATTTATAAACCTAACTCCCTTATCCAGCCCTTACAAAATTTCACTTAAAAAGCAAGAAATAATGTAGAAAAACATTGTACAGAAGTTTCGAAATACAAAAGTAGAAAAAGAAACGAAAAATATCGGTTTGATACAGAGAAGAACAAAATTTGGTACAAACGGTTTCCAGGAATTCCTGGAATTCGACGTCACTAAAATTCTGGGAAGTGACACGAAGAATACCTCCTGGCACATCATGTTCTCCTGATACAATTTCGGGATCCGAAATTCTGTGAATTTAAATTTTATAGTCTTCGATTTGCTATTGTTAATTTTCATTATTTTCTGAAATTATTTATGGGATAAGGATATCAAGAGAGATTTATTTAAATAAATAAACGAGTTCTGGGTTATTTTTGAAAATCTGCATTTATTCAATAAACTAAATGATTTATTATACATTGAGCTTTAAAATAGTTATTAAATTATTTACAACTAACGTTTAAAATGGTAATTTTGCGCACTATCTATACAACTTTAATTTATAACCGGATTTGTTATAGAATTGATACAACAGGTATCTAAGTTCCGATTATTAATTAAATCCTTGGTTTCTGAGTCCAAGTTCCCGGAAATTCCTGGAATTCGACGTCACTAAAATTCTGGGAAGTGGCACGAAGAATACCTCCTGGCACATCATGTTCTCCTGATACAATTTCGGGATCCGAAATTCGGTGAATTTAAATTTTATAGTCTTCGATTTGCTATTGCTAATTTTCATTATTTTCTGAAATTATTTATGGGATAAGGATATCAACAGAGATTTATTTAAATAAATAAACGAGTTCTGTGTTATTTTTGAAAATCTGCATTTATTCAATAAACTAAATGATTTATTATACATTGAGCTTTAGAATAGTTATTAAATTATTTACAACTAACGTTTACAATTGTAATTTTGCGCACTATCTATACAACTTTAATTTATAACCGGATTTGTTATAGAATTGATACAACAGGTATCTAAGTTCCGATTATTAATTAAATCCTTGGTTTCTGAGTCCAAGTTCCCGGAAATTCCTGGAATTCGACGTCACTAAAATTCTGGGAAGTGGCACGAAGAATACCTCCTGGCACATCATGTTCTCCTGATACAATTTCGGGATCCGAAATTCTGTGAATTTAAATTTTATAGTCTTCGATTTGCTATTGTTAATTTTCATTATTTTCTGAAATTATTTATGGGATAAGGATATCAAGAGAGGTTTATTTAAATAAATGAACGAGTTCTGGGTTATTTTTGAAAATCTGCATTTATTCAATAAACTAAATGATTTATTATACATTGATCTTTAGAATAGTTATTAAATTATTTACAACTAACGTTTACAATTGTAATTTTGCGCACTATCTATACAACTTTAATTTATAATCGGATTTGTTATAGAATTGATATAACAGGTATCTAAGTTCCGATTATTAATTAAATCCTTGGTTTCTGAGTCCAAGTTCCCGGAAATTCCTGGAATTCGACGTCACTAAAATTCTGGGAAGTGGCACGAAGAATACCTCCTGGCACATCATATTCTCCTAATACAATTTCGGGATCCGAAATTCGGTGAATTTAAATTTTATAGTCTTCGATTTGCTATTGCTAATTTTCATTATTTTCTGAAATTATTTATGGGATAAGGATATCAACAGAGATTTATTTAAATAAATAAACGAGTTCTGTGTTATTTTTGAAAATCTGCATTTATTCAATAAACTAAATGATTTATTATACATTGAGCTTTAGAATAGTTATTAAATTATTTACAACTAACGTTTACAATTGTAATTTTGCGCACTATCTATACAACTTTAATTTATAACCGGATTTGTTATAGAATTGATACAACAGGTATCTAAGTTCCGATTATTAATTAAATCCTTGGTTTCTGAGTCCAAGTTCCCGGAAATTCCTGGAATTCGACGTCACTAAAATTCTGGGAAGTGGCACGAAGAATACCTCCTGGCACATCATGTTCTCCTGATACAATTTCGGGATCCGAAATTCTGTGAATTTAAATTTTATAGTCTTCGATTTACTATTGTTAATTTTCATTATTTTCTGAAATTATTTATGGGATAAGGATATCAACAGAGATTTATTTAAATAAATAAACGAGTTCTGAGTTGTTTTTGAAAATCTGCATTTATTCAATAAACTAAATGATTTATTATACATTGAGCTTTAGAATAGTTATTAAAATAGTTATAAAATTTGTTTAATTTTTACAATAGATTGAAAACATTACCAAATAATTTAATAACTATTCTAAAGTTGTAAATAATTTAATATTTAAAGTTGTAAATAATTTAATAACCCAGAACTCGTTTATTTATTTAAATAAACCTCTCTTGATATCCTTATCCTATAAATAATTTCAGAAAATAATGAAAATTAACAATAGCAAATCGAAGACTATAAAATTTAAATTCACAGAATTTCGGATCCCGAAATTGTATCAGGAGAACATGATGTGCCAGGAGGTATTCTTTGTGTCACTTCCCAGAATTTTAGTGACGTCGAATTCCAGGAATTCCTGGAAACCGTTTGTACCAAATTTTGTTCTTCTCTGTATCAAACCGATATTTTTCGTTTCTTTTTCTACTTTTGTATTTCGAAACTTCTGTACAATGTTTTTCTACATTATTTCTTGCTTTTTAAGTGAAATTTCGTAAGGGCTGGATAAGGGAGTTAGGTTTATAAATGAATAAACAATTGCTTTAGTTTAACTCTATGTTTATTGAAAATTCTTTCAATTATACATGTTACATAAATGTTACATTGTTAATTCTAACGCACTTATAACTACTAACTGTAAAACTTACTTAAATATTACATTCTTAACTTTAATGCACTTATAATTACAAATTGTAAAATTTACTTAAATATTACATTCTTAACTTTAATGCACTTATAATTACAAATTGTAAAATTTGCTTAAATATTACATTCACAATTCTAACGCACTTATAACTACTAACTGTAAAACTTACTTAAATATTACATTCTTAACTTTAATGCACTTATAATTACAAATTGTAAAATTTGCTTAAATATTACATTCACAATTCTAACGCACTTATAACTACTAACTGTAAAACTTACTTAAATATTACATTCTTAACTTTAATGCACTTATAATTACAAATTGTAAAATTTGCTTAAATATTACATTCACAATTCTAACGCACTTATAACTACTAACTGTAAAACTTACTTAAATATTACATTCTTAACTTTAACGCACTTATAATTACAAATTGTAAAACTTACATATCAGTATTTTTACATACAACATACTTTTATAATTATTTAAGATATAGCTTAAGCGCAGTACAATATTCTTATGAAATAAAGACATTCTACAATTACATATGTACTTATATATTCAGTATAACTATTGAAGAACAGTTTACTCTCCGTAGATAAATCCTTTCCATTGTTTATTGGTAAAATGAAATTAGACTCAGAAACCAAGGATCTCAAGTTTGCAGATTTGTATTAGGAGAACATGATGTGACAGGAAGTATTCTTCGTGCCATTTCTTGAAATTTTAGTAGTGTCCAATTCCACAAATTACCGAAAACTGATATCTGAGAATCTGCCAGAAAGTTTCCCGTTGATTTAATGATGTTAATGTGCAGCTTATGTGGGGTAGAAATGTATAACAAATACATCTTCTAATCTGCAACACAGCAAAATACGTTATTATTAACTACTTGAATAAAATTATAATACTTTATACTTACATACGATATAACAAAATTGATCATTTTCAATCAGGCTTGAATTTGATGGATTATGTTTACTCTCAGTAGATAAATCCTTCCCATTGTTTATTGGTAAAATGAAACTAGACTCAGAAACCAAGGATCTCGAGTTTGCAAAATTGTATTTATCTAGTTATGTATCATTAAACTAAGGCAGCTTGTACATAAAATTACAGGGACTTAGTCATAACCTCACACAAAAGGGATGAACGTAACTACCCGACCATTAATGAATAATAGAAAACGTAGAAGCACTGGCTAATTTGGTATCGAATTTTACATTTTCGAACACGAAAAACCGATCTACAATAGTCTGAACCTCGAATAACTCATACTATTAATTATTATAACGCAACGATTAAAAGACTCCGCGAGAGCGTCACCCCTCTCACTCGCACCAAGCCAACGCAGTATGCTAATGTGTAAGAGGGAGAGAACACTCGTCCGCCGATCTCACCTCTCACTCCCTCAATGTGCGAGTGAGAGCACCGAGCATCTAGTCTCTCACTCCCTCTACGCCAAACTCGCGCCTGCGCACAACACCAATGTGCGAGAGAGTGAACACTAGTCCGCCGATCTCCCCTCTCACTCCCTCAATGTGCGAGAGAGAGCACCGAGCATCTAGTCTCTCACTCCCTCTACGCCAAACTCGCGCCTGCGCACAACACCAATGTGCGAGAGAGTGAACATTAGTCCCCGATCTCACCTCTCACTCCCACAATGTGCGAGTGAGAGCACCGAGCATCTTGTCTCTCACTCCCTCTACGCCAAACTCGCGCCTGCGCACAACACCAATGTGCGAGAGAGTGAATACTAGTCCGCCGATCTCACCTCTCACTCCCTCAATGTGCGAGTGAGAGCACCGAGCATCTAGTCTCTCACTCCCTCTACGCCAAACTCGCGCCTGCGCACAACACCAATGTGCGAGAGAGTGAACACTAGTCCGCCATTCGGACCTCTCACTCCCAGAATGTGCGAGAGAGTGAACACTAGTCCGCCAATCTCACCTCTCACTCCCTCAGTGTGCGAGTGAGAGCACCGAGCATCTAGTCTCTCACTCCCTCTACGCCAAACTCGCGCCTGCGCACAACACCAATGTGCGAGAGAGTGAACCATAGTCCGCCATTCGGACCTCTCACTCTCTCAATGTGCGATTTAATCTTTAATATTTCAATATTTCGGGCTTCTAGGATTAATCGGACAATTGGAATCGATAATTAGTGTAAAATAGAAGCGATTAGATGCTTCAAACACGCGAAAACAGCAAAAAATTATTTTCTTAAAAAATAATCATTGTAGGTACGGCAGATTCCTGTCAATTTTTGAGCAGTTTCAGCACTTTTCGAAGAGATGGCGCTAGAGGTAAAAATTTAAAAATATTTTTTAATTTTTAATTATTTATGCAAAATACAACGATTTTAATGAAAAAAATCATTAAATATAAACAATTCAAGTATTTTTTATCATTTAGTTCTTGCAAAATGAAGAAAATACAACGGGGAGTATATATTTCTCTTAATATAACAGTACTATAAAAATGGTATATTTAACATTTGTTTCAGTATTTTAATCTCAACAAATTTCAATTAATTATGGTCAATTATAATTCCTAATGGTAATTACAAGTTATATCCTTCCATTTCTTATTCTGTTAATGCTTGACGTGTTCGAGGGTTTGTGCCATTTCGATATTAATTTCACTGCAATTTCGATGCAGTCTCCTGTAATACACAAATTTTCTTAAAATTAGCATTAAAAACCCTAATCATTTAGGTGTTCTAACTGATGAATACCTCTACATTATAATTACAAAATTTTTATTTCAAAATTCGTACCTATCTCTTCTATTGGATAAAGTTTCCTCGACAATGTACCGTCCTCAGTTGCTCTTTAAAAAAATTGAAAAATAAAACTTGAACGATATTAAATTCATTATTTTATAATAATACAATGTTTTATCTTTCTACTATTGAAATTAGATGACCCCAGGACTGTATTTATAATACCGAAAAATATTTCGGTATTTTTTATTCACATCCGATATTTTTGCAAAGGAAATTGTTGTTCAGAATAGTCTCAGCTACCCCCCATTTCCGGCTCCTACAGGAGTTCTGGGACACCCTGTATATGACTGTAATTGTACAGATGAGAATTAAATTTATTCTGTTTTCTCATTTAATAATTAGGACAATGCAGTCACAGTTTTCAAAGCTTTCGAATCTGATTTATACAATATTTGTATTCCTAAATATTGAAATACCCTGTTTTAAATCGAATTTCAAATTGAATATTATAATCACTTAAATTTTTGGTAATTATTGTAACTGGGGAAATCTATTCTACGTTTAATTTGAATTAGGTGTAATATTTTCGGAACGATCGATTTAGGATTGGATAAACACTTTAATATTGACGGATAAATCTTCGTAACAATATTTATATTCAATAAAAAGGTGTCTGATAAAAATATGAAAAGAAGCTTTTATTTTCACGATCATAGTCATCATAATTCTTATGGAAGGAAGATAGTTCTACTACTTACACCGTCAAACCAATAGCTTCTAACACCTTACCAACCGGAAGTCTGTTAAGATACCCTTATATGGCAGTGATTGTTGATTAATAACTAAACTGATATGATAAAACGTAAGTGTACCACCTCGTTGATATGAAATGCTTTCTTCAAATTTTAATAACTTTGTTAAATTGGTAAGATGTTAATAGCTACAACTTTCATTAATTTTACGATATACACTTAACCCTATAAACAATGATAGATATTGTACTGATATCCTTCCTAGACAATAAAAGAGCGAATAAATTTACAACGATGGATACACAAGTGTAATATACATTGTATGTATCCACAAGCTTTGGAAGAGAATAAAAAGAACGCGACATGCACACCTGTACACGTTGCAACGATCTACAATTCATCAAATCGTTAAACTAGCAAAAACAATAAATAGTTCTAGATACGATTCGTCGTTCGTCAATAAATTCCTCGTAGTTTAAAAAATGTTCTGTTTATCAAACATTCTTGTTATCAGTCTTTCATCGGAATCTTACGTAAAAAGGGTACTGTACAGAAGGGTTGCACGTTCGAGAACGTTCTGTTATAAATGCATAAGGACAAATGCAAGCGGGATAATCGTTTTGAACAGCTATTGTCGGAAACAACGGATAGAATGGTCAGCGATAAGAATTCCTGGGAACGAGGCTCTAACTTTCGATCAATATTCAATAACCGTCGACTTAAACCTAACTGAAATGACCTGCTATCGTTGATACTCTGATCACGGTTGCAAAATTACAATGGACATCTTGTTTCGGAACTTCCAGGCCTTCTCTGGGCTTACTGTAAATTCGTTTCGCTTAAGACTATCGGATAAACGCGTGCCTTAAACTGGGAGCGGTCCAGTTCTGAATCACTTCCGAGAGTCAGATTGCTCCTCTCGGTAGCTGTCTGCCAAGGAAAAGAGAAGAAGTCGATCGGTCGAGCTTCGGGGCCAGGATTCTCCGCCTAACGTATAACCTCAACCTACTCGTTCAAGCATGACCCATCTGGTCAGATTCCTTCTGACGATCAAGTGTTCAACATGGCTGTCAGCTGCGACATCACGACGTAACGACTTTATCCGCGGTACCAAACAGGAGGATCACCAAGGGATGCACAATCAATATGATTGTTTCCATAAAATCCTATCCAAAGAGAACAGAGTCGATGCTTTTCAGTGGCTAAAGAAGAGACGATGAGTCTACCAGGAAGCATGGAGGTTAGAAACTCGTGAGGAAGTGGCTGACAAGCCCTCTGATGGCAAACGTAGGAAGCGTCTGCCTGCTAGACACAACCTTGCGACTGATCCAAGAATGCGATGCCCTGATTGTGTTTCAAAGGGCGCGTGGAACATTCGATCTCGTGTACAAACATAATTGTCGAGTGATACTTGGAAAATCAGGGATCCACATTTATTTGTTCTCCCTTTATTTGTTCACTATATGCAAAAAACGCTACAGCTTATACATTGCATATACAAATATGCGTTTTAATAATAAAATCTAAAACAACAAGATTCTCGGTTCCAGTGTCCGGAAATATGCAATACCACCAACCGTTTCCGCACCATCACCAAAAACCTGCTCGGACCAACCTGTTGCTGGCACTTTCCTTAAACTTTTGACGAAAAAATAAAAGAAAAAAAAATGCATGTCTCCATTTTTTCTCTAGTATACTAAATGCACTCGATATCAGATCGTGACAGAAACAATATGATACGCTTAACAACGAAAAAAAATAAGGAAAAATAAAACGAACAAAAATGAACCCGCATGTGCTGCTCGCGGTTAAGATCTCAAGGCGTCAGCCCTATCTTGATCGCATCGTTCTCAATCAAATACGTCGCGCGGATTAACGCGTTTTGAACCGATGATCGACATTGCACTTTGGTCAAGTAGCACTTCTAGGTCTGGCGTGTGACTTACTGAAACATTTTTCATCGTGTTGGTTCAAACGAGTAAAGATTAGGGTATTCGAACGAACGGTTCAAGTCGAGTTAACCGACGCCGCGGTTAGCATCCGATATCTCCTCTGAATGAATCGCCATTTGCCGAAGGAATATCGTATGGCCACGCTACGAACAAAGTCAAGAAATCCTCGTTTAAAAAATGTAGTAACTCTCGTAGAAACATCAAACAAATATATAGACTCTTTCTTATATACCTCGATTACTCTACGGCAATATCGTGTTATGTACAATTACAATAGTGGACCGGGTAACAAGAGACAGACTCTTGATCAACGGCTACAGACGTTGTAAGACCTGCGGAGGTGTGTTAAAACGTCACCAGTGTGGAACGAAACAGTGGGTAGGAAAGGCGGGATATCGCCTCGAAGTCTATGCGAACGTCATTGTTCCTGGAGAAAACTTAAAAAGGAAAAAAAATGAAGAGCACGAGACAGCGTTTATCCGATACGGAGAACCGTCAGACTCTCGCTTCGTTAAACCCCCTCCCCTCCCCGAAAGAAATGTTCTCCGCTGAATCGTTCATCGATAGTAAAAAAAAGAAGAGCACACGGGTCTTAATGATCCGTGCCTTCGTGGAACTTGAAGTAGTGAATCTTCATCGCTCTGTTGTTGGGGTACTTGATCTTGCAGTGAGGGCAGGTCGCGTCCACCGCGCCCTCCACCACGTAGCTGTTCAAGTCTGTCTCCCGGTGGAAGTTTTTGTTCTCCTCGGCGTAGTAGAGGGTCTTGTGCACGGTCAGCATGTGACTGGACATCGCAGGTTTGCTGAACACGTGTCGGTCGCACAGGTTACAACTGTAGATCATACAGGTGTGCGTGAGCTCGTGGCTCTTCAGGGCGATGGGAGTCAGAAACATCAGCTTACAGCCCTCGACCGGGCAGGTGTACTTGAGCGTGGTGTTCTTGTGTTTCACGGTGAAGTGTTGCCGCATGTTCGACACGCCAGAGAACTGCTTGAAACAAATGTTGCAGGACACCTTGCCCTCGGGCGCCGCCAAGGGAATGCACTCCATGGTCGGGGGTTTCGCGATGTTCTTCACCAGACGGGTCTTGTTGTGGGCGTACTGTTTGTGCTTGTACAGTATGCTCATGTTGGGGAAGAATTTCCTGCAAACGTGACACATCACGGCCTTCTTGCCGATGCGTAACGGGTCCACGGCGTCCAACCCCTTCTGCACTATATCATCCGTTTCCAGTTTCACCTTTTTCGGTTTCGGTTCCTCCTGGGAGATCTTTGCCGCGTTGTTGAACACCATCTGTGGCCGCTCGTTCAGCGCGTTGGCGTGCAGGTTCATCCTGTGACGCTGCAACGACTGATTGCTGCTGAACGCCTTGCGACAGATCGCGCAGTTGTACTGACTCGACACTGTAGGTTTCCTGATCATCGATTGGAACTTGGAGGTGGCCACAGTGGTGGCTTTGTGTAGCTTCTTGTGTCTCCACAGCACCTTCTTGGAACTGTAGTGTTTGCCGCAGATGTCACAGGGGAAGGATGGTTTACCCATGTTGCCCAGGATGGGGTTAACCTTGTGCCACTGCATGTGCATGTTGAACGACTCTTGGTCGGGTAAGATGTTGGTACAGAGGTCGCACTGAAGCTTGTCGTTCGTAAAATTCTTCTCGGGCTTGTTACGGGCACAGTGTACGTCCCACAGGTGTTCCCTCAGCTCGACCACGTCGTTGAATTTGTCGTTACAAACCTGGCACTGATAGTTGCCGCTGCTCTTCGAAGGCGATGCGCTTGGGAAGGACTTTTTCGCTCTAGCCGGACGGCTGGAGGTCCCGATGAACGATGGCTCCTGTTTACTGGGCGGGACCGTGAATTTGCGCAGTTTCTCGTCCTCTTCCTGTGCGATGTCCGCGTTCAACCGGAAACTGGTCCGGTTGTGCCAGCCCCTATGTATCTTCAGAGATGCCTCCTCGAAGAACATCTTGCCACAGATGTCGCAGGCGTAACCACCCGACGAGTTGGTGTTGTGCGCGGTCTGGTAGTGAAGATTCAGGTTCGCTTTGAAGACGAAGGTCTTTGGACATTGAGGACACCGAAGCATAGCTTTCGAGGACTTGTGAGCTATCATGATATGACGGTGACACATGTCGGTGTTGCGGAACATTTGAGGGCATTCGGGGCAAGTGATACGCGCCTTGCATGATTTGTGTATGTTCCTTATGTGGCGCCTGAGATTCGCATAGTTCGAGAATACTTTACTGCACACACTGCACTTGTTCTTGGTCGTGCCAGGATCCGAAGTGGTGGTCATACTTATCGGTTTCGTGTCTTCCAGCTGATTCTTTGCCGTCCCGTACTCCACGCACGAGATATTCGCGTCCCTCTCGTTTGGATCCTCTATGCCGTGATCCTTCATGTGGATCTCCAAAGCACCGGCGCTGCTGAACATGCTGCGACAGATAACGCAAGAGTAGATCTTCACCTTCAAGTGGAGGTTCCTGTGCTCGGTCAGTTCGGCTCTGGTAGCGAACTCCAGGTTGCACAGAGCGCAGCTGTACTGGCTCATGCTGGGTATCTTGTTTGCGTTCATTTCGGCCTCGAAGGTGTCCCAATCTTTGATAGGCGTTGATATGTTTGGCATAGACGAGGCCGATTCACGACGGTTGTCGAGCTTCTGGTTGCGGTTCCCGCGATGCGACTCGTGATGCGTTAAGTAATCGCTCGGAGATCTGAATTTGGCGCTGCACACGGAACATACGAAATCCTTCTTCTTGTGGTCGAACGTGATATGGCTGTGGAACTTTTTGAACACGAGAAACGTCATTCCGCAGTGTACGCATCTGTAAGACGTTCTGCTGTCGGGTGGCAAATGTTGGCACAGATTTCTGTGCTTCAGCATGTTGGGTTTGAACTTGTAGATCATGCCGCACAGATCGCAGACATGATTATACGCGGCATCGCCGTTTTTGTAGGGTTTCGGTATCTCTAAAATCTTCGCATACGCTCTGTTCGCCTGCTTCTGCTTGGAAGCCGGTAAAGGCGCCATTGGTTTCAACTTGGGAGGCGATCGGGCTGGTGACACTAGCTCCTCGTACTGTTTGTCGGAGTGTTTCGAGAGATGGCTAAGCAACTCTTTCCTCCCTCGCATAGCGCGCAAACACATGTTGCACGTGAAGTACTTCTCCTCGCCGTGTTTTGGTATAACCAACGCGATCTTCATTGCGCATTCGAACGATGCCTCGCAGTGCATCTTGAACATCGAGCGATCCGGAAACTCTGTCATACACGCGATACACGTGTACGGCCTCAAGTCGGGCATGTGTTGACGAATATGAGCGAGCGTGTTCCTACGATCCGTGAACGTTTGCTGGCAGGAGTAACAGGAATACGTCTTTAGTTGACTGATGATGTTCTGTTGTACTTGGGTCAAAGGAGCCTCCTTCTCCATGCTCATCAATTCATCCTCCAAGTCTTCGACCATTTCTTCGCCATCTTGTAACTCGGCCACGTCAGCACTCCCATTTTGTTGATTGTTACTGTGAAATCTTTCCATGTGTTTCGTGTAAGACTGTTTCGAATGCAAAATAATTTGACAATGTACACATTTTTGCTTAAAAACTCGTGTCCCACGGAAATGGGTGTGCGGGCCCCGTTTCGTTCTCTTTTTGCTCGTTGCTGCAGATGCGTTCGATTTTTGCGTAGAATCAGCTTCCATCACTGTATCTTCTTTATTTACGAGCTGATTCGGTACGAGTTCGCTACCGGTAACAGATTCTATTTCTATAGTACAATCTGTGTCATAGTCCTCTTGCGGCTCTGTTTTTACACATATGTCCATCTCCTTTGACACTGCGGGTTGTGGTTCTTTCGGTATATCTATTTCATTGTCAGTTAGCTCTTGAATTTGAATATTATTCACCAAATTACCTGCAGACTCTTCCGTATTAGTGGACTCATTCTGTGGACAAAATATAACATGCCTTTAACAGAGCTTCACCTTTTATATTATAATATCTCAAACGTACAATACTTACTAAATCTGAATCATTTGTGGATTCTGAAATCACTTCAATATTGTCTTCATAAAACTCTAGGTCCATAGGTTCACTCTTGATGCTTATAACCTATTTAAACAAACAGAATTATAACTATTTAAAATCCCCCAGACACAGAAATCAATGGAACAATGTATAATTACCACTGGACTTGTTTGTACATGTTTCTCCAACCATAAACGCAGTTTATCTTGAGAACGAAGACAGGCTTCCTTGTAATTATGCCATTGATTCACATTTTTCACACATTCAGCACATATCTGCGTTGATAATCTGTCCGTGGCTAAAATCTAAAAAGATGTATGCATCCATTAAATACGTATACACTTTAAGATTCAGATAGAAACGAGATTTCTGAAGAATTTGGTGTGGATCTAACCTCAAAGTAGTAATATTGCAAAAAAAGCGTTCAATAGACGTAAAAGAATAATAAAACCAGAAAACATTCGGAGGCTTATGAATGTTAAACGACAACATGAAGTGAATACCTGAATCGAGAGGCAAGCTTGTATTTTACTGACTAACGATACCGGGGACTCTTGCCCCCCGAATACCGACAACTTTGGTTCATCGGCAGAGAGGCAAAGCCTGCACACATTTTCCACATTTTGTAATTCGTCTACCTCGTCCATCGTGGACGCGGATGTTTCTGCCCTTTCCCCGCAGGATATCACGATATTCTGCCTGCCAACGAAACGCGCTTTTCAAAAGCAGGTTAGGGACGCAGCGTTTTGTTTGTACGTCGACATTTGAAACTGGAACCGAGCGGTCCGTTTTCGCGCGTTCCAGTTGTCCAAGGGGGAAATGGCGCGCCGGTTGGACTGGGGTACGCTCCGTTATTTTGTGAGATATTTATTTGTTAAAAAGGTTTTATTAAGTGTCGCGGGTGTCAATCGTGTGCTATTCGTGCCCGTTAACAAGCAGACGAAAGTTAAGACAGGGACAACGAGCGGATGATGCTGTTTTCTTTGAAAATTTCTACGGGGTCAGTGACAACGGTTAAACAAGGAACAGGAGCAATGGTGGTAAGTCAAAAAAAGCGCATAATAATTGTTTTTGGTCGAGTGGCTGTTTATTTTCTATGTATATCTCTTGCTATACACTTGACATATATAATTGTTTTATCGTTTGTACACGTCGATAAGATAAATTGTACATATACAACTTGGAACCTGTACGGTTACAATCCGTTCCCTTATCTTTATTGTTGCAACCAATCGTTGCTGGTTACGATTTTTCGATATTGTCGCGTAACATAATCAAACGGTCGATGTTCGTCAATTTCACGAACTTTCTGGTCGTAGTAACATTATAAAAATAATCAAATGTTGCAAAATTGGGGATCTCGTAACGTGAATCGAAGATATTGCGTTGCATGGGACAACTGTATAGAAAACTAGAATACGGTCACGTGACCGTATCTATCGTAACCGAACACGTTAGACTACACGATTACATGCATACATACGAATTTTGATCGCGATCAAATAAATCAGAATTGATTTTAAAAGACAAAATATAATTGCATAATAAATTTAAAGTCTAAATAATTCACACAATTCTACATACACTTAGTCATAATTTAAATTACAAAAAAAAAACAAGATTGCATTCGTTTGCAACGTGTCTCGCATATACATATACATATATGGCAACTATGGAATATTGTTGAAAAGCTCTTCTACGCGATAGCTGCTCTAAAACCATCGATCTATTTGGTACACGATGAGCTTTCGCGTGACATCGTTTTTTGTATTTTTTTTCTAACACTGCATCGATCGTGTGTACAGTGCACAAGTTAGAACCATCGAGACACTTCCTAAGCTCTATATCATTAGGGGCTCGTCACCCCGCGTCATGCTATTCACATTAATGTACAGTACAGAATTAACCATCGATAAATGTTTCTATATCTCTATACACGTATCGTCAACAATAGTTTCGTGCTTGATTGTTTTTCAAAAATATCGATTCCCTTCCCGCGGGTACATTTGTGCTTCGAGGAGTGTTCGATTGTACGTTTTCGGTGGAACGAACTGTTCAAAGAATAATTTCGAATGAATTTTACTAACGATCTCGATACAAATCTCTACAAGATGGTTGAGTTAGGAAAAGTCGTATGCTTCCGGGGACGAGTACGGACATTCGAACGCTCACGACTTGGCGCCAATTTTTTCACGGCCAACGAGTTCCGGTCCGTGTTCCACCATTCTCTCGATTTATCGTAGGGAAGCGTGCGCACGGGATTATTGTGCAATTCAGGTTGTCAGGCAATTGGAGTTGAAGCAAGAATTCCGTTGAGATTGTTGACGAACGTAGTCCTGGACGTTGAATTTCGTGTCGTCCGGGTCGCTGCCCTTCCTGGCCTTCAGTTCCCTGAAATCATACGATGCAAAGCTTATCCCTATCCATTTCGCGACAAAATTTGTTCAACATTTTAGCAAAGTTTGGACTATTTTTAGCCAAATAGCTTTCAGCCTCGTTCTTTTCAACAATCGCGTATCGGGAAGCTGGTGAAAGATATCGGTCTTACCTGGCGACAGCCAAGAAGGCCAATTCAACGTTCAGGCCGGTTTTAGCAGAAGTTTCCATAAAGGGGACTTTGTACTCTTGCGCCAACCGTTCACCGTCTTCCCTCTTCACCACTCGTTCCGTTCCACAGTCGGATTTGTTACCTAAAAAAAATGACGTTCTGGTCAAGTGAACTCAGGTCTTGAACTCTGGTCAAGTCATTTTGTGTAATTTAGGTATCTTCATGTTCTGGACCTCCACAGGGTCAAAATATTCACTGAGAAATTTAGAACCTTACATTTAACCCTTTCATTACTACGGGTGGTTATACAGAACGCGTATATTTTAAAATGGCGGCGATTCAAAGAAAATTTTCAGAATATATCGAGAAGGTATAGAATAAAAATATCAAAAATATCCTTTGAGCTTATGCTATCAGTGTAGAAGTTTCCCCAGCTATTTCCCAGAGTTCCAATAAAACAGTGCATTTAACCCGGCGCAATTGATCCATTGATCATTTACTCATTAACGAGCCGGGGTACTTAGCTCTTCCTAGAACGTTCTCCTGGACTTTCTACGAAAGCAAGAAACCCAATCGAAACTGCAAGAACCAGTTGCCGGTGTGTACGTACATCGATCACCGGCGAACTTTCTCAGAAGTCAAACGACAAAGAAAGCCGCTTCAAAGAGATTTTCCCTCCGTCCCCTGGATTCGACCACAGGGATTATCCCCCGGATGCAAAACGATCTTCGACTCACCCAGCAGCATGATGACCACGTCCTCGTTCGCGTGTTCTCGGATTTCGCTCAGCCAGGCCCTGATGTTGTCGTAGCTCGTCTTGTTCGTCACGTCGTAAAGCAATAAAAGAGCTGAAAGCGATAATGATCGTTCTGCAGCGTTGTGCAATCGTCCGCGATCCTTGCTGGTAATTGTTGAAAGCAACAGCCACGTCTAATGTCACATTGTTTCCATTATCGTGCGTTCAACAACGACCTTTACCATTTCTCTCGTATCGTTCATGAATATTCGGAATAAAATCGTTTCGAATTCGCTTACTCGACTTATAAATCCGTTACTCGAACTTTCTCGAACTTATGACAATTTCGATGGTAATAAGTTTATTCGACTCGCGCTCGTTTCCATCGATTGTCAGCGTCGAAGCGGAAGTTTTAACGGGGAACTTTTCGACGCGGACAACTTTCGCGCGGTTCAAAGTTCGCGTAGCAAAAGCTGGGTCGACTAATATCTGGGAAACATAGACATCATTGTCGAAGTGTCACCGACGCGTAATTGTCGCCAAGCCTTTGAGGCGTCTATTGTAGCGGCAGCGTCTCGCTCGAAAGAGGGTTGCTTCGGGCGAACAATGGGCCACCCCCCGCGGCGACCGCCGCGTTTTCTTTGCCGCCCCTCCCCGTTTCGTCTCGGATTCGCTTAAATGGCTCTCCAAAATTAATACCCTGCTCGAACTCGAAATCCCGAGTTTTGTTTTTTCGAAGCATCGAAGAGAAAACGCTGGCTCAATTAGGTGTTTTGTTACGGTTTTGGAAAACAACTCGTGGCGTTTTATTTGAATCGTTCTATGCAGTGCAGTATTGTGCAATGCAATTTATGTAACGCAGGTCTGATCAAGGTTCTTGTCTGAAAAACTTCATAAATACTTCAAGCTTAGGTGTAGCTATTTCTTGAAAAGATTTTTGAGTTTAGTTTAATGTGTAATCTATTGATTAATTTTTACAAGATAATAAAGATATTAAAAAAGGGTTAAAATTCATCCGAATTGCACTTTATCTTTTGAAACGAAAATTCTGGAGCCTCAGTAAATTCATCGAGACATAATTACCATGAGCATCCCTGTAATAAGCGTGTGTCACGCTTCGAAATCTCTCTTGGCCAGCTGTGTCCCATATTTGAAGTTTGATAGACGTATCGTCGACCACCACCACCTTGTTCTGAAAAACACGGATGCAATTTACATTTTCCATTCTCTTTTCCAAAGGATGCAGGCAAAGGGTATTGTTTCTTTTAGAAAATCTTACAAAAGCATTTATTTATCTTCGTTGCGGTAGCAAAATATGAAAGTTATACGGGTTTTAAAAAACAGAAATTCAGCTCCTGTAAAATTTCTCGAACCAACAATACACCTTTTCATGTGCGAGCAATGCATTTTGTTGTTCGCTGTAGAAAGTTTACAACACGTTGTTAAATAATGTTCCAACGATTGAATTTCGCTGCTGATTTTCAGCAAAAGGCTTGTAGCGATATCTCACCCTAAAATCAATGCCAACGGTAGTTATGTAGTTGCCAGACAGGAATCGACCGTCTCTGAATCGTGTTAGAAGACAGGTTTTCCCGACGCCACTGTCTCCGAGTAGCATCACCTGTGTTGCGTGAAAATTCTCTGTGATAATAACTGGAAAAGCAGGGAAAATCGTTCGACCTTTCGACATTTCGAAGTTTGTTCCCTTTCCACGGGGTTTTCTCTTTAAGAAGAACAATCGTGAACGGTTAAAATGTTTCGCGTCGCTCGTCGTTAATTATTTTAATTGGCGGAGTACAAACCTCTTGGATTTCTAGAACAAACTCTTCCATTGAATATTAAAACGTAATCTGTTATAATCATAATCTTTCGAGCAATTAAGAAGCATTCAATTAGCTATCTTGTTTTACGCAACATGGAACGCGTTAATGCCCCGATTCTTTACGAATGAAAGCTTCTCGGGTTCGAATTCAATTCCAATCGTCCGATTTGGTGTTCGCACGAAGAAAGAGAACGAAAACTGGCCGTTTAATACCGGTAATCTCTTCTAGTTTATCAAATGAGAACCAGTCGAGTCGGGATCGAAACGTATCGCGCAACTAGTCCGTGTCCAAACATATCGACGTTAAATATCGTAGACTCGGTAGCCGTGGAAGAAACGTGTAATTAAGCAAGGTTTTAACGATACCGTAATTTCAACTACTCTTGATACACGATCTTGACGTAAGCCAAATAAACCGCGCGCGTTTCAGCTCTTTCCGCTTCTCCTTTTTTCTCGTTTTGATGAGAACCGCTTGCCCGGGATCAGCGACTGCGAATAATCACTTTCCATCGGCTGTAAATTACGTTACTGAAGTGTCCAAGGCGCAGTAATTAAAAACAGTGATTACCGTTGGCTGTGCGAGCTGAAACTCTCCGTTGGATATCGAATTGCTCGATTTTGTTCCGACGTTCGACGATTAATTGAATTCTGATTGTTGAAATCTGCATAAAATATGTATTATTTTTGACACGGTTAAGTTTCATTATGTATTATATTATTAACTATCTTTACAACATTTCGTACATTCTACTACGTATAACTTGCAAAATTTAATATAAATTATCTGTACGAGTTCATTAAAGTAACCAACTCCCTAAATATTATCAGTGTGTTTGGAAACATACAGATTACCAAATAATTAACAAGTAATCGAGAAGCGTTCATTCTGCAAGAGCAGCCTGGTGCGATGTTAAATTGCAAAAGGTAACTGGGCGATCGAGACAGTGTAGTATCAGGAAAGAGGGTAGGACCTTGAAAAGGAGCTCGCCGTGTTCGGGTGGGGCCTGTTGTCCCGTCGAGTCGACACTGTCCCGCGAGGATTGCCGCCTGCCGGGTCCCATCGACTCCTGGGGCCTGTTGTACCCGGCCCCGCTCGCCTGCGCCGCCGAGGAGGGGGCAGTTGGGGCTGGTACCCTGGCCCCACTAGACGAGCGGGGCCCTGTCGACCAATCGGAGCCAGCTGGCCCGGTTCCGCGTTGACCGTGCCTGCTGCCTCTCTTCGTCACGCCACGCAGCTTCTCCTCCACGCTGTTCATGGGCCCCTGCTACCGGGAGCACCAATTTGCTCTTCTTCTTCTCGGCCACTCCTCGTCGCTCACGTCGTCCTCGCCTGTTGTTCTCCCGCTCCTTCTGCTTCTACCGTGTACACCGCGGATCGACCTCCTCTTGCCTTCGCCTGGAGGTCAATCAACCCCGTGGCCAGAGGAGGAGCGGGACGCGGCTCGACGTCAGCGTTTCACTTTGCGCCTCTTCTCCTGCCTTCCGCTTTACCCGCTTCTTCGACCGATCGACGGCCAACGAGTGAAAGTGTACAACGCTCCGGCTCGATACGCGAGCGACCGCTCTCGATCGACGCGTTTTACGGGACGGAACGCCTTGATTTCGAGCAGGCTTCGCGGTTTCGGGGATCACCTAGATCAGAGGAACCTGTTGAGTGCACAGGATACTCGAAACCCTTGCCAGGAACAGGGATGTAGCGTAGGGTAAAGGGGATCGAGGGCATCAATTTTCTATCTGGCGTAAATTTAATATTAGACAGTATTTATGCAAACATTTCTTTAATTAGCACATTTTGAGGAGGGTACATTCCTCTACGACGCCATTTTTAATTATAGTCACATTGGTGCGCTCTCTTCATTTTCAATAATTAATTAACAAAATTCGAAGCTTGGTGTTTCGAATATCCATTGTTTGGTACGAGTACTCCTCCATCCGGAGCTTTTGATTGGCTATCGATTACACGGTAGCTCAGAAATCCTCGTATTTGAACTATGAAAACATTTAGCCCAAACACAGCAGCGAGTTGTGTAGGTTGTCGACCATTTATCGGATTACAGAGCCCGTCTAGTTCAAATAACCAGTTCCATCGTAGTCGATCGAACAAATATTTGTAACGTTGCTGAAACTTTCGTGTCTGAATATATGTACACACAGGTACGGAAGAGATGGAAACTGTTCAAACCGCCAATGCTCGTTCGCAGTTTCCACCCTATCGAGTCTCCTCCTTTTCGACATTTTATCAAACATTGGCCGTCAAAATATTTCACGCGTGCAAGATGATCCCCCTCGATTTTCATGGTAAATTCTATAAAACTAACGTTTTTCCCAGTTCGTAACACTCGAAGCGAATATTGTTTCATTTTAATCATTGGTGCTGCGTCAATTTTGACCTAAATTTGCAAAATTTATAAAGGTATCGTTGTGGAAGGGTCTAAAATAGAATTTAAATCTCCGCTGACTGCTAATTTAATTATTTCGACTTTCTGACCCAGTACCGTTGAACAATCGATATTTTTTAAGCATTTGTCACCGTTCTTGATTCCTAGCAATGAATTAAATTGACAAACGAAAAAAGACAATGCTAATTCCACTGACAACACGCACGATTATGGTCCAAGCACGTACACTTCACAATGACTTCGAAGCATCGGATCGTTACGTGGTCGATTGTATAACTAGCCGACACCTGTGTTGATTTGACGCGCACATCGTGCTCGGTTACATAAACAACGAGTATGCTTTAATTAATCCATGAAATACTCCCGTTCCTTTAATGATCGTCGCGACTGTTTGGCCAGGCAAATTTGTCGACGGTGACATAATTATCGTATTTGATGCTGGCTTGTTGCGAGAGATAACAATCGAGAAGCAACGTTTGATCGATAGCGGATGAGAATAAGTCAATCGAAAGCACTTTGCGGACGATGGTGTGTAAAATTGTTAATTTAATCGGTGTCGTCGCTCGAAACGAGTCCCGGATTGACAAAATCCGGATTAGACGAGATCGCTGGAGATCCTCGGAGCGATTTGGTTGCAAAAGAAGAAAAAAGAATCCGAATCCTGATGCGGACACGAGGTTGGCCGGTCCAGCCTACCGCTTTGGGCCCACCCACGCCGTACCTGGCGTCAAAAAAGCCCTCGGGGTTCCAAAGGAACGGGTCCCCTCGCCGCTGGACTCGACCCGACTGGTGGCGCCCTTCCGATCACACGGACCATAACGACCCGTTGAAACTTACGCTGCCTTACGCTCTTCAGCAAATCTACTACGCTCAATAAAGCAAAATTGTAACACAATTTTGTGTTGGATAATAAAAATCATCCTTTTTTAATAAACTCTGAAAGGGTTGAAATCCGTAGAAATTGAATTCTGTTGTGAAAATTTGATATCAGTCGCGTTTGGTATCTTATCTTTGAGGTTCGTCGCGGAGGGTGAGCTCGTGTAGGGTGCGCGTTGGCGGTAACGTGAATGTAGGGTGAAAATAAAGCTTCTTCTGTAAGTGAGGGGGAAAAAGGAAGAGGCTAAAAAGATAGTCACTGACATGGAAAAAGGACTGCCTCGAAGTAACCGACACGAAAGAAGGAAGTCACTGGCGTGTAACATAGTGTTGCAACGAGAACGGGTCACCTGTGTCTCGCATAAGATAACGCAGCAGTAAAAATTTAAAAATGAAGTATTTTCTAAAATTTTTACTATTTAAACTTTCTCCAAAGGAAATTTGGCGACGATATTAAACGGAACCATTTTTTCGTTTTCATTCTTTAATTGCTCTCATAATCGGTCAATTTTCATCCCGTTTCCGACACGCGATTCCCCGTGATCGTTTACATCCGGCCACCGCGATATCATCGTAAACAACGTTGCGTGCGAATTCCATCGCAAATGCGACAAATTGATTAATTGCAAAGCAGCCGAAGTAACGCCACGTACACGAGGTTCGTCGCAACGCTTTTTTAAACGCGGTTCGTACGTGCTAGATGTCATGGCCGTCCGATGCATTTCCGGTGGATCAATTAATTACGTATACAGGAATTAACGATGGATCGAACGGTACGATCAATAATTAATTTCGCGTGCAGATCGTGTTGGTATTCGATATCTGTCTCCACACAGGTGTGTGCTGCTGCCTTCGATCTCCAAACGAAATTCCATTTCCATGTCTCGAACAGGGACAAATTGCTTTATATTGTTAAAAATCAAATTAGCTGCTCCAGTTTTTTGCTCGGGATAGTTTAATCAAATTTGACTTTTATCCCTTCGATTGGATTCGTCATTTTTAATAAGCTTCTATAAATTCTTAATTCTCATATATTTCTCTCTATAAAACTCGACAGTTACAAAGTAGTGAACAATATACAGTATTAGAAATAATTATTCTATCTAAATTATATTTGGAAAAATATATTTCCCCTAAAAATCACCTTCACTCTTTTCATGTTCCCTCAGAGGGAACACCCGAGTGAAAAGGGTTATTACTTTGGCAACAGGATTAACCATCGAAGTGTTAACCCCTTCATCAAAATAATCGGATGATAAAATTTGTTGAGACCCTCGGAAATTTATAAATAACATGAAAAATTGTCGCTCGAAGCGTCCTGGCCGTCTCGCGAAAGGATTAACGCATCCGTTTAGGTTCGAATACGTCGGCATAAGGGTAAAATCATCACCAATCGAACGCGTTGATCAAAAGCGTTATAATTCGCTATCCAACACGCATAAGAAAGTAAGCTGCACGTGCAGCCGGATGTCTTTATGTAATCGGGACAAAAACCTCTAGCGCAGGTGAGAGAAGGACGTTCAACTCGGCCGATTTTGGTTACCAATCCTCTCAAGCAGCGCGCGTGATTTGCACGCGTGTGCTCGCGTAACGAGGACGTGGTTCGGGAACACGTGAAAAATGATCGTCAGCGTCATTCTTTCGGCCTGGTTTAATCAAGCCGGCGCATAAATCACAGGAATGATTACGTATCAAGCAGGTGGTAATGGGCGATAATTAATGGGCAGACGGCTACGTTCGTTCAGCACTTTATACTCCTCGGATTCAAAGCTCAATTATACTTTTCAGAAGTTGAATTAATCCGTCAATTCGAGGAGGAAAATCGGCTATTAAACGAATTAATTCGATTACTGGGTAATCTATCATTTGTATCAATTATATCTCCAGGAACTGTAATCGATTCAGCTAATTGAATTAAATTAACAATTTTCAAGCTTTTCTAATTAATTTATAGAATCTTTTAGCCCTCCTTGTAATGGAAAAGCCCAAATTTAATTGCTGATCTAGTAATTTAATTGAATTCTCGCACAAAGATTGAATTTATTTCAAGATCGAATTCGCACAAGTCGGATCGTTAAGCGCGAATAGAGATTTCAAGTTCGCTCGAGTAATATGTTCGAAATTGAACGGATTGAAATGTCAAAGTTCTTACGAACGTTTCATCTCGTTCTTTATCCCCGTAACTGGATTCCGGGCGATCGGTTACGGCAGAGAAGGAGACGGAAACGAAGGATTCTACGCGGCGAGGAAGGATCCCGTGGAACCGAATCGGCGAAACGATTTCGAAGTAGTTTCCTTTTTATTTATGCCCCCTCGTCGAAGTCGTAACTAGTCGGAACGAGCCACGGAACGACCCGCTCCGCGGACGGAATAGTGAAAAGAAGATGTTGAAACAGATGCTGAAGAGCGTCTCGGTGCAAGGGTGAAGTGGCAACCTTGTTATCACAAAGGAACCCATCCCTCCCCCTCTCCTGTTCTCGTTATTCCCTTTGATTTCGTGTTTCAAGCTAGCCACCGACGAAATATCAGTCAGCCATCGTGTTTAACGAGGCTGATAAAGCTTGCCACACTTTTGTGGTTCAAACGGGTCGACTTTGTTAGGGAGGCTACTCTTTGAAGAGGTTGGAAAATACCTCGGAACTCTGACAGCGAGAGCTAATGGAATTTTTTAAGCGCTCCTTTGAAAAGTAGAGACGAATAGCTCGGTTAATAATTACTGCTACGTCCGGATGAAATTTTGTTTCGAATCGAGGGTTCTTTAATCATTCCATGCCCTACCATTGCAATGGCTATTGTTTGTATATACATTTTTCGATTGTTTTCTTGTTTTTCGTAGCAAAATTATATTAACTCGTTGCCTGGCGCCACAAATTTTAATTATTTGAATAATTAACAAAAGAAGAAGTCAATTAAGTTTTGAATAAGTTATAATAATTGGAAGTTAAGTGTGTTTTACCGCACGCGTCTGTTTTCACCGTGCCAGTCAAGGTGTTAAGCAACAGCGAAACAACCGTAATTAATAGTATAATTAGCGAATCGAGACGAGCCTCGAGTGGGATATATTTTTTCCTTCCCGAGGAGACAATCGACGAAAGAACCGAAGGTGTTTCGTGACCGAAGACAAAAGGAATCCTCGTTAAGTCGACCGAGCAGCCATTATGAAAATTAATCACGCCCTTTTCGGAGCGTGCTATTGGCCATTATGGGCGCATCACCTGTCGACACCACGATGAAAACGGCTACCTTAATGTGCCCTCATGCCAGCCGCGAATGGGGGGGGGGGGGAGAAAGGTAACCCGGTACCAAAGGGTCAGCGTGCAAAGAGGAGGAGGCGTTGACTGCACGGCCGACAGAACTGTCTGTGGTTGTTCACTAATTAACATAGTAATTAACACGTTGATTGCCGAGTGACCGAAGCCCGACCTATTTCCAAGGCTACTACGTATCCATTCCCTTTCCCCGAGTCGCGTTACAATTTCCTCGAGGATTTGTGCGGTTTCGGGACAAATCTGAACATTTTAACCAATTAAAACTCGAGGTACTTGGAATCTTTCTAAAGTAGTAGAAATTTTCGATTTTTCTTAATCTAAATGAATATTTTAAGGAAGTTTCACTGAAATCTCCATTCGAATTAATCTCTTGCCATATTTATAATCAATTTTTCCTCCTTCTATAATAAAATTTGAATTATTTTAACGCAAAGTGCACGAAAACGCAGATTTAGTTACCAATACTTACTGTTAGAATTTTATAACATTAATGTGTTAACTTAGAATCTTCTTAACAGAACAATTATTATCTAACCACGATGCTTACGAAGTTATTTGTTTAAAAAATATGGTTCGACACTCAGAGTAACTATGACATAGTATTTCAGCTCATCGCCCGACGAGATCCCCACGAATGAGGTTCGATCGACAGACTCTGGGTAAACTTTTTACTTTCATCACTGTGCGAACCCTCTTAATAAATAAATAAAAACCACTCACAATATTGTAACTTTTAAACAGTGAAAAATTGTTATGTCATTAATGGAGATTTGAACTTGTGACGTTAGTTTTGTTCACGTTGGTAGTCTGCTACGTTAGCGGTTTCACCAACATAGCTTTGAAAATATTTCTTTTATTTGTTTCTTATATTGCAAAAGATCTAGTTTCAAATGCACTTTGTTATATTCATTTTTTATTAGATATATTTTGCATTGTATTTTTAATTCATTTAGGTTGTAATTGAAATTAATGTATTTAGTTCGAGGAGTAGCCTGGTTTAGTTAGTTTATGCTCCATAAGATGGCACTGCGAGGCATTTGTGAAGGAAATTATCTTTGTACATAGTAACAAAGTGGTATCGTTAAGGTGTGACAATACAATATTATTAATCAAGCGTTATATAATATTACCGTAATAAATTTTAGTTAATCGTTGGAACAACTGTGCACACTTGAACATCAATTTTCTGTGCAAGAAAATTGTCACCTTTATTGCCTTTTAAATTACGAAAGTCTAAGAATTCATTTAACACAATTTTTCATTAATTTTTGCAAAAATATTCTAAAATATTTTATTAACGAGGCTATTTTGTATTTTTATTTTCAGTTTTACTTAAAATCTATAAAATATTCTTCGTCGAACCGTTTCGTACTAAAAATCAAATAGAAATTGGTCGGTTGAAAAAGTAATTGGCATTTTGTTTCGATAATTTTCCCATTTCTGCTTTTCAATCCGTTTTCAATTTCCTGAAGCTGCAAGGCCGCGGGAATTGATCAAAGGAAACATCGTCTCCGCTTCCCTCCGGATGCCTCCATCGTTTCCTGTAATGTTACTATTTTTTTCCCTTGTTCCTCCGTTTTTTTTATTGAACCTTGGTATCGAGCACGACGTTTGATTAAATTTCAACTATAAAAGCCTCGAGCTTCCCTGAAACATCGTTTAATTCGTGTTCCAAGGGCACTTTTTCCGTCCTTTGCAATTAAATAAAGTGCAATCGTAAAACAAAGCAGGGAAAACGTGCGCTAAAAAATTGCGACGAATAAAATTTCAATTCATTGCAAGATTACAAAATTTCGATGAAAAATTTAATCTAACACAGCAACGCGTGTACAACCTTTTCAAAATACAACCAGATAGCTTGACTTTTATCGACGAGTCAGAAGAAATTTCACAACTTTGACAAAAAATTGCAGATAGTCGAACCAAGGTTCGCGTGTTATGATTTTTTTGGCTTAAGAATTTCAATTCGCGCGTACAGCACGCGTCTGCTCGAAGTTTTTCATTTTACAAGGCTCGCTGGTGTTTGTTTTTGTTTCGGAAGACCTCGGGAACTGGAGACCTCGCGGATCGAAAACAAACATTTCGTTAACCGAAGAGGGCACCTGAAGAATTTAAATACGTTCAGTAGTCGTCGAGTCGCAAGATAACAAAGGTGGTGCCAAAGTTAGCTCCGTTTACGGTTTCGTATCGAAATTAGTGTGTGCGACTTGGAGAAGGAGCGAGAGGGTGCAGAGGGATGCAGCGACGCGAGGGTGAATTAATTGGAGCTAATTTGCAACACAATCGGGGACATATGCAGCCATCGCTGACCGTATTGCCAGGTAATGATCAAACATCGCTGTTTTTAATCGCTTTGATGATATTTGTGGTGTTTTAATTATAATTGTCGAATGGATATTAGATTTCACTATAATTGGGGTTAATTCACATTCTAATAGTCCAACAAAATACCAAATAATTTTCTACCAGAATAATCTCCAAATTCCAAACTTGTTTAACAAATAGCTCACGAATAACCATAATAATTTCGTTTTACTCAAAATTTCCATTATTCTCACATTTTCTCACATCTTTGGCGTCTAAATTTCAAAATTTTAGTTAAAGTTATTCGTAACCTTGCGTGGTGGGTCATCGAACCCCTGGCAAAACGCGGCTACCATCTGATGCACGGCAAACAGTATGACATTCCATTTAAGAAAACGAGGCTGACCTTGGTCGTCTCTCAGACCTATCATTTTTAAAATTCCAACTAACCAGCAGCGATTAACTGGCTCACATCAGGACGCGTTCCGTTTATGGATCAAACTGGAACGTTAACGCGTGTATTATTAATTTCTTCTAAATACATACACGATCCAGACGCGACGAGCACACAATTGATTCATGTTCCATAAATAACCTCTGGTGTCCGTCTCGGTTTCCACGATATCAGACGCTCGAACAGGGACCAATTATTCCCGAGGTTATCCTCCTCGAACTGGAATCGTTGAGATTCGAAAATGGTTGTCAACAATGAACAATTTCACGCGATTCCAGTACAGAATTATGGATCGTGCGAGGTCTTTTATTCAAATTACGAACGAATAATTAGAATATTGAAGTAGATTATCAAAAGGCGGTAACCTTTTGAGGACGGAAAATAGCTTAGAAAGGATAAAAATGAGCAAATGTCGCCATTTTAGGGCAATCATTCCAAAATAATTATACCAAGAGAATGAGAGCTTCGGCGAATAACGGTTAGATCGTTAGATAGTTGTTAACTGACCTGTAAGTAAAAGTTTGATTGGATATATCAAATCGTTTCCAGTAGTTTGAATAAATATTACCAACTGTTGCGAAACATCCGACGAGCTCGCGATTGTCTCGCGCCTACGTGACGCGAATATTCGTCGTTGTTGATTCGTCGTGCCTCACCCGGAAGTAACTTTCTCGTGAATTCGAGCCAATTAGAGGCGCGTTAACGGTACACCGGAACTCGTGATTCGCTTTAACTGGATCTAGATTCAATGCATTTTTTTAAACCTGAGACTGATCGATTCGAAACTGCTTCCAAAATTGTTTTACAATCATTTCGGATTATTTTCGACAATGATCAACCGTGTAATTGAATCGGTACAAAAATGTCTTCTTATCTTTCAAGAAAGAATTCTCGTTTTTCAATAAATATTGAAATTTAACTAAAAAGAATCTAATATTTTACTATCAGTTTGATATTCACGGAGCATAAAAACTGATACGGATTACATTTCGCCTCGGTAACAAAATATTCGTTATCGATCATCGGAATTAATTAAGAAATGTCAATTTGCCTCGAATTTTGCAGCCGGCGCTTGTCAATTACTCTGCCAATTGATCAAATAATCCATCAGCTTTCCGAGCAGCAATTGCATTAACGAAATTGCGTTTCGTTATAATCAAACGGTTCGATATTAAACCGTAAAAAAAACACACACACACACGCGAACGATTCGTTCCACAAAATCGAGGATACCAATCGCGTGTCGTTTGATCAATCTCGAAAATAATAATATCTTTCAATCTCGAGGAACTGTTTCGACCGCGATGCAATCTTCATTAGAACGTCGCTGCTTGCAACTCGTGATTGATTAATTTTACCAATCGTACAATCGTTTTTCGTATGAATCTTTTATAAGGCGTTAATTATTTGAACGTTCGCGCCAGTTTCCAAAGTGGCGGATCGTTCGTAATCTCTCGACAGGAATGCATAAGTGATTTTTGTTTCGTTTACAGAGACCCCGTGTAATAATTTCGGCGCCGATCAAACGCGATGTTAATATCCTGCCGCTGTATTTGCGTATGCTCGATGTAATTAATCGCCGTTCAATTTCGATCGTTTCTGATTTAGAACGTCGTTCGTGTTACTCGATTTTGGAATTAAATATCGGGCTCGAATTTTGTTCGCGATTTTCCGGAGTCTGTAATTTCGATCTGTTTTTTCCCGTCGGTGTTCTTTGGTTAAATCGAGGCGAAATTTTCACGGTTTCGAGTGTTCGTTTTCACAGAGAAACGAAATTTGATTCACTCGAATCAGATCGTAAAATCGATACGATTCGCTTCCGCTTTCAAAGGAGCATAATTCGATATTTAAAGTATCAGTGAAGTTTCCAAAGTTTTTCATTCTGAAAGTAAAAAGTTAAAAATAGCTTCATAATCTGATGTTCAAAGAGTCTCCGGTTTGATTCACGCGCTATCGAGAGTGTGTATTATATAAACATTAAAACAGCAAAGCTTCGCGATAGAGATCTAAATTTATGACACGATCTATCAAAAGCACAAGAAGTTATTAAATAATCTATACGATTATACTTTGATTCAGCGATGCAATTAACTGATTTCTCGAACGTTCAATTATTCGACCTATCTCCTCCAATTACACGGAATAATCTTTCCATTTCGTGAACAGCCTCCAATCATTAAGTAAAACGACATAATTATCCCCGTAAATCATTCATAACACGCCATTAAGCTGGCCTTTCTATCTCCTTTTGGGCCAGGACTGGTTTTCATGGAAGTTTCTTACGAGATCCTCGATATCGAGGCTGTTCTTGCTTCTCGATTCTTTTCTTCTTTTCTTTTTTCTATTTGCAAGATAATCTGTACGCCGGGAAACAGTAACGAGCCCCGTTCCTGGTACGTTTTCAACGATAACGCGACCGTATGCACTCGATATCGACCGATTAAATTCCATCGTGGTTCCCGTTTAATCGTCCCCGCCAATGTAAATTGTTAGCCGAGCAAACAGTACATTCTTATCGCGGTTACTCGCGTAATAGTTATGGTGTTTGTCGCGTTTTCAACCGGTACCCGGCGAAACATCGAGCCCGATGTTCCCCTCTCGGTTAATTAAAACGAGACTTGATTAACGACGCGCCACGCGTTCAACGCCGATTGCTCGTTGCTTTATGACTTCGATGGGCGGGCTAAAGAGTACGAGTTTAATTTTAATGAAAATAATATGTACCGGCTGACACGTTACGCGCCGCTACCTTTTGATTACTCTTATAATGGTACATTGTTTTCTAAATATTGTCAAATGCTTTCTTGTAAAATTTATGTATTAAAAGTTTCAAAATATTTCAGTGGGTGCTAGGTTATCAGTGTAATTAAAGTACTTAATTTTCTATTGATAGTTAAATTTCCTAGGGACTGGGTAGACTTGCAGAAATCTTAACACAAATCACTGAAACAAGTGTCAGTTTTATCATGTTGAACTCATTAACCAGTTAGGTGTTTTCGACGAGTATACTCGCTTACTTTTCATGACACATCTCAAGTGGTCCCAATAGCTAATTAATCTTTTCCCACGTTTGAAAATCAGACGAATCATGTCGATGTCGAATAAAATCGTCGGTTGTATCGCGTAATCTGTGCGTCGTGAAAACCCTTGGCCATTATACCGGTCGATGAATATGCAAGGGGGGGATTCCGTTACATTATGCTAATTCGACGAGAAGCGAAACAGTCGGAGATCCATAAGTAGCTTGTCGAACCGTTGTTCTAGCAACGTAGGAACACGAAAACACACGAGCGGGCCGAGAAGCAATTTCTAATCGAAGCTTTGCTCGCCCAAGTAATTTATGGAATACATTACACGCATCGCCGGACAACGTTATTTTCTACGAATATATATTGCTTTTCCTCTGTGCTACACCGTCGGCGGAACACGCGACCGACCGGCTACTCGTGCGAGAAACGTGTTTTCGGTGCGTCGATAAATTGATAAATAATTGAGCAAAGGATTTTTGACAAACTCCTTCCCGCCGATAAAACCCGATGTTCGACATTCTGTTTCTTTATCGCGTCTCTTGCCTAATTAGGATACGAGGTTGAACGCGAATTTCATAGAAAATTGTTATTTATCGACTGGATGATTGCCGAGTCTATAAAGTTTCATTTTTATTCGGAAATATTTGAATTTAAGCGGATATCGTATGAATATTTTAGCTTTCAATTTCCTCCCTTGAAATTTGAATATTCGTTTCGAACGACTCCGTTTAAGGAGTATCGAAGCCAGCCAATCGAGAAAGTAATTAACGACGGTCTTTGTTGCTCATCGAATTTCTATAAAACAACAAAGAACAGCAACGAAGCGTGAGAAAAGAAGCGGAATGCAACTCGATGTTGATGGCAAAAACTTGCAACAAAATGTAAAACATCAGTATTTTATATTATTAAAGGACCCAAATTTTGAAATGGGCAGAAATTGAAAATAGGCGAATTGCCTCGCCTAGAGAGGGTGCGAGGTTTAAGTTAGATTGAAGGATAGGAAAGGGTTGAAACGCTGAAACAGGTTGATGGATTAGAACGTTCCACAGTGGGACGTTAATCGCATTAGCAAGATCTTGCAAACGGTATCGTAATACAACAATAATGGTTTCTGTCTTAATCGAGGTGGTTGCACAGCTTTCGTATCGATTTCCTGTTTGCTCTGAAGCGAATTGTGGACTCGTGGTAAACCGTTAATGCAGATTTAATTAAATTTCGGGAAATTCATTTCATCCTAAAGTTATCTTTTGGTATTGCTTTAACAGGCAATATTATTACAAAATGATTGGGGAAAAATTCAGAAAATTGACCATTTACTTGCGAGGAATGGCCAAATTTGGCCCTCAGTTCTCACAGACCTCCCCAATAATTAATTTTACTAATTACAAGCCTCCACTTTTCAAATTCCGCACCTAAGAATCATTATACGATTAAAATTGGATAAATATTCCATATCCTTGTTCTATTTACAAAACAAGGTGCATTGTCGCAACTTCCCCCTCTGCATCGTGCATTCCGCGTTCGAACTCTGTCGCAAGTAAAGGGTTGAAGCTCGATATCGTCCGCATCCAGGCGATTAGTAACCCCCGAGCAGCAGCGGTCGGCCCCCTTTTTCACTTCTTCGGACAGACAGGAGGTTTATCGGGTCTCGGGGAGTCGCAATAAATTCGAGTCTAGTCGCGGGTTTATCGCGGCCCGATTATCACCGACTCCAGCTGAGACTTCCTCCTCCGCATTGCACGGCTAAACGCGAACACGAGGGTTCGCCAAGGACCGTAGGAATTTCGCGAGCGGGGTCGATGCACCTGACCCGCGCGAGCGCGCGCGCGTCGATAAATCTTTCGCCGCGTGCCGATAGGAAATTCGAGAGGTTATCGCGTACGTTCGCGCACGAATTTTTGAATTTTAATTCCAAGATAACCGCGGCCGACAATGGAGATAGCACGCGGCCGCGTAACGAAACGAAATTTTCCACATACACGGCACAAAGGATCGTAATTAACGGAGCGAATAACGATCCCGACAGATAGAGCGAGGGGGGGGAGAAAAAAGGGTAACCGCGGAGGGGTAGATTTCATTTTGATTCCGTTTGTGTCCATTTACTACCATCCTCTTCTCTTTGTTTTTTTTACACTGTGCTGCGACGTGAAAAGTCATGTGCGGATGTCAGAGATAACCGGTTAAAGAATACAGAGACTTCGTTTCAAAGTTATTCCCTTTTTTTTTGGCTTTTGAGCAGCGTTTCTGTAATAACTTTTTCTAATTATCGCGATTAAAAAGTTCGTAACTTCCTACTATTTTATATTTTAAAAGTAAGGATTCTATTTGAATAGAAGGCTGTTTGAAACGACAGCAAGAGTAATTAATATTGTACCATGAACATTTCACTTTAATATCATTAACGCAACGACTGATAACGATAATTATTTATGTATTTATTCGGATCGTTAGCGGTGTTAACCTTACCATAAAACCAATTAAGTTCTCCCACGTGCTCGGTGCACGCAACAATTAAATTTGTCCGGGGCCGGTGTTTCACGATGGCCTTTAAGAGCGAAAGGGATTAAAATTGATTCGTGCAGGCTGGTTCTCGTTTCTTTTTTTTTCGAGAAACGCGTCAATCACGAATGTTATATAACAAGAAGGCAGCGTGATTAATTATAAATCGTAGAATATCGGGTAACGCCTCTGCAACGTGTGGTCGGAGCTTGACATTAATGACGTAAACACCCTTCGGGTGTAGTTGCTCAGGGGTGGAAACCGTTTTGATTCCATTTACGGTACATTAGTGCTCGCTTTGTCCCGTTCGTCGAAGGGTCGGCGAAACTCCAAAGACGGTTCGATAGCTTTCGTTACTGTATGTAATTCCCCACGATTTCTTCAAAATTCTATCCTTTGCAACGTCGTCTTTAAGATCTTGCATTAATTACACTTTGAACTGAAAATAGCCACACGGTATCGACGATGGCACGGTACAGGTCGTGTTTAATAAATAAAAATATATCCAATTTTGTAAAAATTGGAACTTCTATTTCAGAATTTTTAAGTTCCTAAAAATTGCATTATTAGAGTTAAGTTAAATTAGAGCTTGGGTTAAAATTGCAACTAGAGATTCTATTAATCTCTGATTTTAAAATGTATGACTTTTAGAAAACTTACTTCGTCTGACTCGTTCTACTTAATTACCACGATAAACCACCTTGTTTTATACTTGTCACAATATCACAAAATTATTTGCGCACCCTTGATCACCCCTTCACAAACACCAGCCAAATCTTCAATTATCAGATCAGCAATCAAACTCAGGATTTTCACCTTTCAATTTTGAATAAATCTAGCCTTTTGCCATGGCAGAATTTGAACCACTTTAACCCTTCAGTTAAAAATTGAGAAAATCAAACGCTGGACACCAAAATTATCCACAGCGCCGAAAGGGTTGAGGATTCGCTCGCGGAACCTTGCGATTAGAAAAACGAGCGCGACACCGAGGCGCGAAGCGGAAAAACGTGAAGGAACGATCGGTCCTCGAAAAGTCTTTCCGCGCGTGTAACCGAAGCACGTGTCGCGATAACGCGGCGGGACGAGCGGACGAAAGAAGCGGGTTTGATAATCGGCTCGGACACGAAGCACCGGGAATCGCTTTGTGGCGACTATTTCCAGAGGCAACGAGGAGGTAGAGGAAACGGTGGAAGGGAGGGAAACCGGTGCCGACAGGAGCGACTGCGAGGAGGATAGAAGGGGTGGCGCATAGGGTGGCGTGCGCGTTTCAAAAAGGGTGAGGGAAAACGTATCGGCTTGGAAAATATGTTGCTCGCAGAACGACGCATACCGACGCAACCCATCTTCTCTTATCTTTCTTTTTTTTTTTCTTTCTTCTTTTTATCCTTGCCCTTCCAACGGGAGAACCTCGCTTTTTCAACGTTGCGACCCCCTTGGTCGTCGAACTGTCAGGACGCGTTTTATTTTTGCGCGCTCCGATCGTTCGTATTTTTAATCTTTGCAATTTTGGATTTTACAGTGAAATTAAAGGGTGTAATAGAATTTTTTAATTTATCTTCCTTCTTCAAGTTTTCTTCGAAATATAATTTGTACAGGATAATTATTCCCGATATTATATAATTAATAAATAAATAATCTGAAAAAAATTCTCCCGTTAAACAAACTGCAATATTATCACGTTAATTTATCAATCAACGTGTTTACAATCAGCAAAATTAAAATATCCCAAGGGTGAACGTTAATTCATTAATTAATTATTGTCCACGAGTTTAATAATTCTCCACCTATAACAGCGTTGCACTTCGAAAAATGAACATTTCTGCACCAGCACGGAAAGTAAAATATTTATTTTTTATTTAATACGAAAGATTGAAAATATCGCCATCTCGGGTAGTCGTTTCTCGCTCGTTCCTTTTTACTTATTCACTCGAACACAGAGCATCCCGTGACTCAATTAAAATTCATAATGTAAACCGGGGGGGCTGAAGCTCACCCCTTGGTGACATTGTTTGGAAAAGCGGCACAAAGGGCCAAAAGTGGCCGGGGCCGTGTAGCTGTTCGTTGTTAGGACGTCAATGAGAGTAATCGAAGCACTTGATTCGACGGACGGGCTGGTAATTTGAAAGGTTTGAAGGCTGTTACCGGGGATGCTTCGTCGGGGATTATGGTCGTAATTGGAATTCGAGTTTTTAGCAACCGGCCTGCGAGATTGGGTGTTACCCCGTTTAATGAATCCTGATTTTCTACTAATTTCTTAAGTCGTATCTCATCAGTGAAGTAACATTCGACATAAATTTGCTAATTTTTTAAATGGATATCATCTTTATGATGAACAACACAGAGTTGTTCCAGGAACTAAATTTTCATTAATTTAGTATTAAAATACATCGTACATAATGCGATATTAAAATTTATTGCACAATATGTAGCAACGAATTGGCGACCAGGTTGAATTAAAAGTATCCTCCGAAATAAATGATATATATTTTCGCGATATGATTTATTCATCGTTATAAAAGTTAATACAGATTATATGTACTACCTGAATCGAGCCGCTGAATAATTTTCATACATGAATATAATTTCATGTAAAGAAAAAAAGAAAATACAAAAGGATTTAACGAACATTTCTGGGAAATGGAACGAAGTTAAAAATGTTTTACAATTAATACCGACGGAATATTAACGAATGCAAAGCGGGAATACCTTAGATTCTCCGGTTTGCACTTTTTCAACAAAACCTTTTCATCTTTTTGTTCCTTTTGCGAAAAAACGTCATGTTATTAGCGATACGAGGGGAGAGATGTGCCCGCGAATGGAAGAATATTTCAGGAAATATTCGTCGCTAAATTTCTGTCGAACAATCGTCCAGCGGAACGGAAATGCAGAAATGCTCGCTCGTTTCCTCTCGCTTCGCACGGCTCGTACGCTTCAAGGAATCCCGTTTGAAATCGGGAATGCGAAAAAGCGAGAGCAAATAACGCGGAATATTAAGCGTGTTTATATACCCATAAGAAAATTATCGGGCTTCTTATGAACGTTCGGCGGTTGCGCGAAATTTACTTGTCCTTTACATTTTCATTCTTTCCTCGAATATTGCTCTTTTCTCTGTTCTCGTTCTATGCCCTTTAATTCTACTCGAAAATCAAACTTCGGTTTATTAAAGTCCAGAAATTGTACGAGAGTTTAGAGAAATTTATCAAATCTCGTGAAAGTCTAAACTTGTTAATGCGGTTTCAATTTTAATAATAAAAATGCAAAGGATTCCGCGTGGTATTCGTAAAATTGATTTTTTTGATCAAAAATGTGAAATGACTTTCGGGCAAGAAATATTGCAACTCGAAAGAGGACAAAAAAAGAGTGGAGAAAGAAGCACGCGTGTAACAACGCGAATAAAAGCGGCACACGGGTTTATGGCACATTTTCTGCGACTATTTCTGGCACCGAATTGCGCGCGAAATGCTTCCTAATATCTGTCATTCAATTATACGATTCGATCTAAAATAATCTCTTCAGAAACCTTCGGTCGTAATTCCGTGAACAACTTTAGAAATTAATTGAGTTTTTGTTTGAAATGTTAAAACGATGAATACCGTGAATTGTTTTACAAACGTTTCATTAATCAATGCACTAAAAACAAACATATACGATAAGCTGGATACATTTAACGATTAAGAACGAAACAAATTATCAGTGCAAAAATCGATATTCGCGTACAGGGGAAACATTTATTATTTACACTTGGTCGTGCAAACACGCTGTAACGCAAATGATAATATTACGAGGTTGCATAATTATGGAAAGAACAGGTCGGTCGGAACTCAATCGAGCAGATTAAAATCAAATGTTTGATACAGAATTGAAAAATACGAACGTAATATCGCGAGGATTGTTTGCGTCAACAACAGGGAACCATAATTTCGAACAACATTATTAACACAATTAGCTTGAATAACAACGCGATATTGATCGGTTTGATGGTTAAATTGAATTATCCCTCGAATTATGATGGTTACCGTGACTTTCTTTCGAATCTTTTATCCTTTCATATCCTTTCATTGTTATAGGTGTTTCAAAATTTGAGTAATTATTAAATATTGTCAGTTGCAAATTTATTAATTAAAAACAGACGTGTTAGAGCAAAGCAGCGCTATTCGAGGGTTCTCTCAAAACCGTGTTGTAGGAGGACTATCCGTATTTCGTTCGAAAGATTGAAAAAGAAATCTGATTAATCTTAATCGAATAATGGTGCTATTATTAGAGAGGGGTGGAAAAATTCATCGTTCCAGCAATTTTCGACGGGAGTAATTAGCTGGTCGAATTGTAGCCTCTCCCTTAAATTGGGCTGGACGAGAATTTATTGTCGAAAAGTGAATTAAACTCGGCCGAGAATTCGATTAAATTCGCCACGACTTCTTCGCGTGCTTTTTCACCCTAACTTCCTTTGTCCGAAGTGGAACGGGTTAAAAAGCGATGCGTTAGGTTAAAAGCTTGAATATATTTCGTCTTCTTAGAGAAACGAAATCGGAGAACATCTCAGAATTCTGATTTGTAATCGATATAAAACTTTGCAAGCTAATTTGTTGTTCGTAAGAAATCACGAGGCAAAGTTATTTCTCGGCTTTGCCCGTTTGCTCGGCAAGGCCGGGACATTCGAGATCCTTGAATTATGATCCTGTTCCCCGTGTGCAGATCCCGAAACCGACCCATTGTCGCGCATCGAGGGAACGTCACGTCCCAGCGAAATTTCGGCGTGTCAGTTGTTCGACGAGCCAAATGACAATCATAATTTATCGGCCAGACGTTCTTCTACGGCCTGTAATTTATCTATTATACCCCTCCCATCAAATATGTCGACCTAACATAGTGTCTCCTATCTGTGATCTTGATTTTTAACTTTAATCTTCATTGCCATTTTGATTCACAGGTTAACCTCGAAAGAAATTTAATAAATTATCCCAATGTTACTCACAAAATAAAAATAAGAATATTCGACCCCAGTATCGTGCATTCAGCGGAAAGAAAGGGTTGTCGATAGGTTTGAGGAAACCGGCGGCAAATCGTGCACGAGGAAAACTACCCTCGTTTAACCGGAATCGATTTCTCGCCTCGATTTCTGTCCGAGCGATCGTAAATGTTTTCTGCTGACGTTCACGGGAACCCGTTGGATCGTCTCGGGCGTCTTATCATCCGCGACGTTTACGATGGGTGGGGCAGACGCGATGCATTTTCTCGCAGTCATTTTCATCCTCCCCCCTCACTTCTCCCCGAGCCACGTCTAATTTTCCACGAAAACGCAGGGGCTAGCTTTCGGTTATTCACCCCCGGGACGGACAGCGCGGCGTCCCCGTTTCGCTGGCGCCTAGAATTCCGAATTTCGAAGAGGACGCGCCGCGTCGTCTCGCCTCCTCGCGAGCCGCGTAACGCTCGTAAATCGGGCCGGGGGTACGGTTTCACCAGAGTACGCTGGTTATATTTCACGTGGCGCCCCTTCTGTTCCCCGCCAACCGAAATAAAAGAAGGCGGGTTTTCAACGAGAGGTGGTTGCTTGAAAAATGGTCGCCCCTGCCGAGGGTGCGATCGAAAGTTTAACGCGCGCCCGCCAGTCGATTTCGACTTTTATTTCCTGGGTTTCGAGGAGTGTTCAGAGGCGATAAACTTGCGATGTAAAGGAGGGTGTTTTAAATATTTCACAAATTTTAGGATATTTTAATAACGGGACGAGTCATGAAGTGGGGAAGTATTTACAAGCGACTGAGTGCCTCATTTTGTGCCTCATAATTAGTTTACCTGGCACATTTCCATATTTAACCATCATCTGAAAGCTTCCATCGAATGTTAGCGGAAGGATTAAAAAAATCTCGTAAAATACGCTTTACGTCGTCCCCGATCGCGCGACCCCCGTGATATCTTCGTCGCAGGGGGTTTCTCGCGGCTAAACAAGGTCAACGACATCGTCCCCTCGCGCTCTCGCACCCTCAGGAGAGTAACGGCCGGAAGCAAGATCGAAGCTCTTTCATCTTGGGGAGGAAAAAAAAAAGGGCCACGCGGAAGTCGCCGCCCTCGAGCTCCCGCGATCCCTGCATCGTTGATTGCGCCGATACCCGAGGGTGGGGAGGGATGATATTTTTTTTTCTTCTTCTTCTTTCGACGCGACGAGGATTTACCTTTGTGGGACGGCACGAGCGGAGGGTGACACGGTTTTATTCGCGGTTCGATTAACGCGTTCACTATCATTGATTAATTAAAAAATTGAAGAAAGAAAGCGTCGATACGGGTGTTGCGCTGTCGTATCAGGTTTGCGGACAAACTTGTCACCCCCGTATGCATTTATGTATTTTTAAATATAGATATTAGATTTTTTAAATATAGATTTTTAAAGCAAGCTTTGACTTGTTGTTGTAAACAAGTGAAGCCTGTTTCCTAATAGAGGATAATAAAAAACAGATTAAAGCACTATCTGTCCCCCCAGATACCCTGCAACTTCTGTTTCAAATATTTTTTAGCAATTTAAGGAAATTATGAAACAGATTTTTAAATTATGACAAAGTTCGATTACTCCCTGTTCTCGAAACGTAAAAAGCAACAAAGTTTGGACACACGCGGTATCCTGAAGTTTGTCCAGAATCTTTGAATTCGAAAGAAAATTGATAAGACGTCGGGATAATTAAAAGTTTGTTAATTATCTGTCGACGAATGAACACCTTGCAAAAGGGCGGATACGCGTTTGCGTTTCCGGTTTATCCTACTTTTCTAATGTAAACGTTTCCGGTAAACAAACACGTTTGCAACAGCTTCGCTAACTTTGGAAAGCGTTAACGAAATTGCTTTCAGAGAAAGTTCGCCGTGAATAATTGCTTCCCTTCGAGACTGATTAAAAATCGCGCGAATATCAAGGCGAGGATTTCTGGACTGAGAATTCCTTCCCCTGCGAACATTCGAATATCTTTTAATCCCATGATCCCAACAATCAATAACAATCCGTATGAAATTAAATTTCATTTTTTACACGGATTGAAATATTTGAAAATGTTCAATTTCAAGGATTCGAGGATACACGAATCGCGAATATCGGAGTTATTTATCATGATACCCCATACGTTTGTTCAATTTTTTAACAAACTCGTGTTAAACAATCCCAGAAATATCTGCGAAACGGGAACTCCGCGCTCGTCCCAATTTTCCCCCGTGTTATCCCCGTGACTGAAATAAATACAAACAATCCCCGCCGACAATACATCACTTTATCTGCCGCACTATTTTCCGTTCGTTGAATATTCGAAATCTCGGAAACGATCGAAACACGGCTTTCGCAAAACACTCTCGTATAATATTCAAACTTGCATATATAATGGCTCGCATAAATGAATTCCGGTGTCAACGAATCGAGTACCGAATGAAAATTCATTTTATCCACCGTGCAATTTGTTTTATTCGCCCGAACGAGCCGATTTATGCGCGGATAAATAGAAGGAACACTTTTACCTGCATAATGCGCGGAGGAAAAAATACGTACACTCCAGTTTCGTGTTTTAACGAGAAATTCTAATCAATTACTTTCCATTAAATCGTCCTTTAACAATCCGTGATTTTAAATTGATAAAAGGAGACGATTAATTATTGACGCTATTACCTTTCGATCGTCGCGTTTGAAATTTAATGAAATTATCCAGCTATAATTAATTGAATCGAATTAAAGAAAGGACTCGTACGATTATTTATATTTAATTATAATTATTTTTTCCTTCTTGTAACGTTTTCGTGTTTGTTCAATAATTAAATTCGTATATTTTAAATTCAATGTAATTAATTGTAGATCAATGAATTTGGAATCGAGTACCCAAATTCTTCTTCCGTTTTGTTCATTTATATCTTGTATAATTAATGTATTAACGTGTAACAATTAATTATTCGCACGAGTCGAATGATCGAAACGAAAGTCTCCGAATAATTAGTGTTCCTGGCGCGATAAGCCGTCGTGCTAATAATTCCCGTTAAAACGCGTGATAATTAAATACGATCGATTTCGCGTCGGCGATCAACGCGTTAAAGCGAAATGTGTCACCTTAATCTTTAGCCGAGGACAGTTTCCCAAGGAAGCAGTATCTTGTCAGCTTGTCACCGGCTTGCACTCGTGAAAACGTGTTGCCTGACGAACCATTCTCGCTGGTTTGTCGCGTGATACCGAGCGTTTTCTCCGCTTATTCGTGATAGAGCACAAAAGAAGGATGAAAATATTTCCGCCGGTGCCACAGCTCCGCGCTCGCTACGTTTTTCATGATCGTTAGCGTGAAATAAAGCCTCGTGCACAGCCTTAAAAATGAGATTGATCTCGAAACACAACATTTCCGCTTTTCAATTATGCGCTTTTCTCTTTCAACATTCTCTCAAATTTTATCGCAAAGAGATTAACATTTAATAATATTTGAACATTTTTATAAGATACGTAATCCACACTCCAATTTTTTAATTTGATGTGATTAGGCAGTAGAGATAATTTATTGCAAAATTCGTAGAAAGTTTTTAATTTAGTAATTATTGAAAGGGACACGGAGCACAGCCGAAACAAATTTGTAACAGACATTTGCACGACTTCTGGAGCAATTTGAAACAAGTGAATAGAACACGAGACGAATACGCGTTCAAAGCTTCACGAATGGCTGTCTCTTGTTACGAGGAACCATCAAAGGGGCAGGAGGGATGTAGGTTGATGCTTAATTGTTCCAGAAATTCATCTAATTTATATTCATACGAGACAGTGAATTCAGTGGTTGTATCACTTTCTTGATACCGAGCATTTAATTTACATGAAACTTCTTCACCTTCTATCACCCCAATTTTCTGCGTTTACCAAAGGAAATAAAGATGTAATATTTATTCCATTATTCTAAAATTTAATTATTAAAAACACTCTGAAATGACAAAATAAGCACTGCCACTTTATAACTTGAAAATAATTAAAGTTTTTCAAGTGTAAAAGCTTATATTAATATTAATAGGCTTCCTTTTGCACAAAGGTTAATTACATATTTTATGCAAAAGCAGTTTGATTGCATAAAATTAGAAATTTTATTGTTTCGAATACCTTCAGAATATTAATTTTATAAAAATTCTATATTTCGAAGAGAAGAAAATCCGGACAACAATTCGATACTTATCAAAGTCGTATTTGTTGCAAAGAAAACAGATTAATCTTATCATTCCGAGCAATCTTCACAAAAGCTTCTCCGTCGCGAATTGTTCTCGGCTCGAACGCGTCGCTCGGATGGTTGTGAACGATGCTTTAACCGCCGAGGAGGCAAACAACGGGAAGTCCTTGCGATAAGGGGTCCCAAGGCGACTCCTTTTCCGCGTTCCGCTCCGATTTCGTGCCCCGGATACGTCGGGCAAAAAGTACAGGTTGCGGCGCGTAATTCGCGCTCGCTATCGGGACAGTTAATTAAAGGCCGATTAAGGGCGACGCCTTGACGGGACAGGATAGCGGCGAATAGGCACCGTCAACTTTGCATAAATTAAGTCACGGCCAGGCCACCTTTATTAGACTCGTCACGTAAATTCTCCGATAATCAGCCTGCACAAGTTCGAATTTCAATGCGTCGCGGGGTGCGAAAGACCACCCCTGCTGTGAGTTTCGTTTGCCACGTTGCGGTCATTAAAAATTCCATTCGACGGCAATTTGATTTTTGATCAATAAATCAGAGAAACTCAAGTGTTAACGCGAGTCAAAATAACTAGCTTCAGGTTTCTCGGTCTGAATTCGCAAAAATTCTGCAAGTATTTTTATAAGAAGAATAGTGGATTCCTCGAAGGGGTTAAAAAATGTGGGCAGTTTTTCAAATGTCGAGCTCCAATTACGCCCGTTTGTACGGAGGCAAATAAACGCAAAGTTCGATCGTTATTATTTATCAGACTCCAAAGAATATGCTGGTTTCATGAAAAGCCCCCGTAACAAATTACGGAATGAATCCACGTCAAGGCTTAAATTTCCAATGCAGTTCTTTTCCTTATCCGTTTCATTTTTTAACCCACTTTCATTCGTTCCGTGGATGAGAAATTTGCAAGCTTATCAGCCTGGGATGATCAACCCTTAACTGTGGATTAACCGCACATTTTCCTTAAGAAATAGCCCAATGCTGCATTATTAATTTATAAATGGAACCGTTCTAATATTTAACAAGATTCGTAAATCTGTAATTTCTGTAAATTCGAAATGCATCAAAACGACAGGTCCCATAAACCTGGCGTTAAACAATCGATACTGGGTCACTTTAAACCCGTCATTCACTATTATTTTAGCGACATTTGACGATAATTTTGATAGAATTTTGCCAGCTGTTCGAAGATTCATTTATCCACCCTTTCACGCTGTATTTTAAATCGTGAAATGGAATATCGACATCGGGTATTATCTCCACTTAATCGCGAGCGTAAGTGGATTTTTCAGGTCGTCAGTTTTCACCGCGAGAAATATTTTCGTCTTGGGTAAACGATTCTCGGGGCGCGAAAAAAAAAAAACGGTTATTCTCCTGGCGAAACCGATAAAAAGGGCAAAGCCGTCGTCGATCCACGGACAAGAGCCTAAATTTGACGGTGACGTTCTTTTTATCGGGGCAGAAAAAAGATCCAGGTCCCTGTGAAATTTTTCGCTCGTCGTGAAACAGTCGCGCACATCGATTCGTGGATAAACTTTGCTTTTGCACCCCTTTTGTAAAATCATCGATTATCTATAGGTTTCGCCTTTTTGCCGCCCCTTTATTCGAATACCGTTCATTTCTTCCGATTGCGGCGATTTTGCTCGGATATTCAACACCGTCGCCTCGTTATGTATTTTACGTGCATCTCAAGGTGTTAAATTCGAAGGCAACTTTTGGACAGAGATTAAATTTAGAAAAACAATCAACGAGTTAAGATTATTGCAGAGGAAATAGCCTGTCGTGTATGAAATTGTGAGTTTCAATCGGTTTTGATCTCATCGCTGGAAACTTAACACGCGAAGCGCGGAACCGGGTAATCCGCGCGCTTATTCGATTCGAATTCCAAGGATCAGCGCTAGAACCCTTCGTTACAAATCCCGCAAACCCGTCACAGGAAGAATATTTTTCACAAACACTGTGTACGCGTAGGTTCAGACGTTTGATAAACCTTCGCGTTAATAGCTGACTCGAAAAGCATTTGAGGCACTAATTTTGCAAGTGCGAATACTCAGCCGTGGAACTTGCAAAGGGAACGAAATTAAAATTGAAGGAATATCAATTTGGGACAAATTAAAATACAAATGATTAGTTTTCAAATTTAACTTTACAGTTTAGTAATAATTTGTTTCCTTTTCTTCAAGTACCAATCATTAACTTGGCAACTAAATTTGCAATATTAGATTTCTTAAATTCCAACAAAAATTCGAGGACCAACACAACAGCCAACAAATTAACAAAAGTTTACACCAAAGGCAACTCTGAAAGCTCGCAAAAGAACCAAAACACCAAAGAACCGTCTCACCAATGCAAAGTTTCAAAAATTCTCTTTGAACCCATCGTGAAACACGAGGACGTTTGAAAATAAAGAAAAAAACAAAACGCATGTTCCACAAAATTACCCCGAATTATCCTTTCGGTGGCGACAGGAGACACTCGCGAGGAAGACGATCACAAACGACGGGAGATCGGGGCACACGCGCGACAAAGAACGCAACGGAGGTTGCAGGAGCGCGAGTTACGACTTGGACAGTTCGGGGAAACTGTCGGCACTGTGACTCGCGTCGAGGGGTTTTCTACCCCCTAGTACCGCCACCTGAAGCCGCAGGGGGTCCTTCGGGAAGCGGGTTGGTTACGTGTGTGTGCGAACGCGAGCCGACAGGAGCCTTTGGCGTTTCCATGGCGATGGTAACGCGCGCGTGCCGTGTTCGTCGACGCCGGTGCATGCGCATCCTCGAGCGGTATTTACACTGGCAACAGGTTTTGCCTCGTAGCCCCGGAAACAGAGCTGGCCCGCCGGGATATTCCCCGGATCTGAACCGATCGAGATCGATCGATCTCCCTGTTCCTCGCTGCTGATCCTTCCCCGGGCCGAGCGCTACCCGTTGCCCGCGAGTTTTCGACGCCGCGCACGATCCCTCTCGAAAAATCTACCCGTTATTTCATTTCCCTGAAACTGACGGGCTAAAATCTTCCGCGAGAAACATTCACGGGAAAACTCTGGTAACGCGATGTTTAGACCCTTTATTTTATGATGTTTCGAAACGAAAAGGGAACTTCAAATATTGTACACTTTTGCCTTGTGGCTGTTTTATAAATTTCGTATTAGGGCAAGAAGGAAATTTCGTTTCTTTCAAACTGGAGGCGTAGAAGTTTTCAGGGAGGAGGAAACTCTTCTTGGTTTCTTTAATTACTTTTGTTACGATACTAATTTTATAAATTGTGATTTAAAATTTTACTATCTAAGCAATTCGTTTACATTAGTACTAAACATTTTAAAGTCCTTTGATTTCACGAGCAGCCACAATTTTAATTTAAAACGTTCGCGCGGCAAAGGCTCGAAACATCCCCGTGAATTGCGGAGACTGGAAACCGGAAGGCAGTACGTGGAAGCAAAATTCTCCGTTTGTCGGACGAAACGAGTTAAGTAGTTTGTTCTGGAGGGCAATGTCGAACCCTCGGGGCGTCTTCGTGACCGTGCGCCCTCGGGGGATAAACGAGGTCGAGAGTTGCTCGACGAGGAACGACCTTCGCGTTACAAGAATGCACCCAGCTGCCTCTCGATACCGACGTGGCCGATTCTCGGTTTGGCCTTGCGACTTATCGCGGCCCGATCGCCGCGACTTCGACCTCGTTATCACGACACGCCGAGTTCATCTTCGTGCACCAACCGGACCGTTGATCGAGAAGAATAGGTGCCGCGTTGGGAAAAGCCGAAGAAAGGGCTCGACAAGCTGTGAATCATTCACAGGGGTAAGGGTGGGGGCGTCGTTTGTACAGCGTCACGTACCTTCCGCTTTTCGAGGAACGGGATGATTGTATACTGGTTGTACAAGGTTTGGAATATTGAAACTTGAAAGAGCTTTTCTTTGAATTTCCTCAAATTTTATTCAAATCCTAAATATAATATGCGGAGAAAGTTTCAAATTGCTTCAGATTTCAGTCAGCACCTGAAGAAGGTTAGGAATCGTCTCAAATGTGATTCAAATCCTAAGTATATGGAAAAGGTTTCGAATCACTTCAAATTTCATTCGAACCCAAAAAGTCCAAAGAATCTTAAATTCTTCAGGGTCCAATTTTGTGTCAGTCACCAATAATTAAATCTTATCTGGCTTGTCATTTTATCTTCTGCGATTATACGGGCTTGAAATATGACTAACGATGCTCTTCGCAGACGCTCGTCTCAGAGGGATTTTGTTATAAAAATAATGTTGCCAGTCTCTTGAAAGTCATTTAGCAGCGACCAAAGAACAATCGCATCGATAACAAACTGTTCAGCGAAAGAGAGTAGAACTTGAAGATTGAATTTCCATGAAATTGCCCTATCTCGACCGGAAGCAGCATCACAAAGGCAACGCTCTCTCTTCGAATAACTCCGTGCAATTCGCCGTGTAATTATTCACGAGACACGCCGCGGCTTAAGAACCAAACAAAAGCCGCCTTTTTTCGCTAACTTTCATGCTAAAAACCAGGTCGCACACTTTACCCGGGTCCGTTTGAATTTTCATGAAAATTAAAAGCTGTTCGATCCGTGCTTCGATCCCGCGAGCAGTCTTAAGAAAAATTAGTATCTAATTATGAACGAAGTTAATTTTAACCTAAATTGCTAAATTTCATTTGAAAAGTAATTACAATTACCTTGCGTTAATTTTACAAGGTACCAAATGGAAACTTTAAACAGTTATAATTTTAATAATTGCCAATGTTGGAGGTGTTAAACAAAAGGGCCTCGATGGTAATGATATCCATAGATACCATGAAATATGAAGGCGTCAAAGTGTCAGGGAACATTTAGAGCAACGACCGGTCTCTGGTGTCTCTATTATCTCTATCCGAGCGTTTTACCTCGGTAAAAGTTCGAGTTCGGGGACGGTCTCGCAAACACCGGTGGGATCGATATTACGGGCTCAAGAAGCACGAAAAGAGGAGGAAGAAGAACCATCGTGGTCGCTGCGCCGCTGTCCGACGGGCGAATTGACAAATTGCCCGGAAGCCCTCTATGGAAATCGTTCTATCGAGTTTTCCCGTTCGAAACCGTGAAAAAGCAACGTTTCTTCTTCGACCCGACCCACATAACCGCGATTTATACCATCTTTTAAAACTTCGATCCTCGCAACCGGGGCGGAAAAAAAGAGAAGTCCTTTTTTCCCCCTCTCTCTCTCTCTCTCTCTTTCTCTCCCGCTGCAGCAAGCTTTTTGATGTTTCGCCAACGAATTTGTAACTCGATGCTTCCGCGACAAGTTACGAGATGGGAGATCGCTGCGCGAAAGTCTCGGAGAAATGGCGAGCTATTTAACTCGTCCGGATTTCAAAGAGCGACGAGTTTCATTTCTCGGACGAGATAAAACGTCGTGAATCCTCGGGGAACGAAGGGGGTATCAATGTCCTCGCGACGGGGTGGTTTTAACCCTTTCGCTGCTAATCGACGTTTCACGAAGTAATTCGAGGTGTTTGAAAGATTATAAATAATTTTAATTTTCGACAATGTTTGTATTTCTCGAACGTTTTCACGGAAAATATTTCCACGCTTTTCAATCGCGGCGCAAAAAATGACCGGGGAATTTCAGAAATTCCGGACACCGAGGATTCTCAAAATGTCAACGTGACGCAGGCGTAACCACGATAAAATAATTCACCGCGTGTTTTGCATACCGTCGCGGAAACGTTTTATGCGCGGGTCCCCTTTCCGCCCCCCCACCTCCCTCCGCGCACGCGACTCCCAAGTCCCGTTCGCAATTAATACGTCCCGTTCGTTGGCGGACGCGCATAAATTTACAAGCTTTCGCGCCGCTTTTTGCCGTCTTATCCGACGCGGCTGAAAGCTTAGCCGTACGAACCGGTGTATTTTTGCGGCTCAAGACGCGCGGCCTCTTAATTAAATTGCAAATTTATCCGGCTCGGTTAATGCGGCTACGTGTAACGACACGGATCGCGAGGAAAACGGGGATATAAAGAAACACGACGTTACGGTTTTGTTCATTTCGAGGGAAACTCGTCTTTCCGACCACCATTCGTGTAGTGAATCGATGATCTTGAAGTGGGACTTCGTGACAGAGAAGTATCGTAAGATGGCACTTAAAATAGCTACAACAATTCCCGATCAATATCTGTAATAAAGCAACTGTAATAAACTATGACATCGTATGGCAAACGGTCAATTTCAATACGTAAGAATTCAAAGTGTCACAAAATGGCACCATCTTGAAATATCCGAAAGGAAGTTGAAAAAAAAATCAATAATATCACTTAGCCAGCCTAATTCCGCGGATTGTTTCGAACTAATTCCCCCCCGAACGGGCGAGGACGAATGTCCCTGGTGGCTGAGAACTTTTTCCCCCGTCGAAGTTCCGTCCTGGTTCGCAACAAGGTAACGGCAAATAAAGAATATTTGAATTAATCAAGCCGGATCGGAGTTCCAGGAGTTTGTCATTGGCCGAGTGAAACAGGCGTACCGTGAGCGATTTCTTTTTTTTAAACTCAAAATACTTTGGCCGCGGAGAAAGGAGAGTGCCAGTTCCATTTAATCAAAAAGTTTCAGACTGCGATGAAGCCACGCAGCAAGAGACGCAAAGGACGAAGTGTGGACTGAAACTTTTATTATTAAAACTTGCCTATCCCGTGCACGTAGCCAATCCAACAAAATACTCGAAAATTTTATAGGAATTCTATGGCGAACGGATTAATTTCGATCATCGTTCAATTAGAAAAATTGTAGGCGATTCTTGTACGAGGACAAATAATATTTCTTGGTTTCCAATATCTGTGTTGCATCGTTATTGAAAAAGGGGGAAATTTCACAAACTTTCAGGAGTTTCAAACCCTTTTTAATTTTGGTTAAATTATTAAAGTAGTATGCGAGATAACAATAATTCTATTTAAATTATATTTGTTATATTAGTTATATTTCCCTTAACAATCCCCTCAGAGGGAACAACCGAGTGGAAGGGGTTGAAACTGCCATTGCTACGTTTAAAAATTGCCAAGTATTAAAAATAAAAAAAAAAAGAACGAAGTAAGACGGATCGATAATTCGAAATGTCATCCCGGAGCGCATACGATCGCCTCGTTCTCAATCTGAAAAGCTCGAGCCCGTCATGTGGTCAATTTCGCACACACCCTTGCATTATTCGGACTCTGTTTCGTGCGGATGCGGCTGAATAATGGATGCAGGAAGCCGTCGGATCAAATACAGATATCGACGGTGTCCTGGAATATTCATAAGTCGAGAAACGCGAATACGGATTTTCCGTCCGCGACTTAAACCCGTCCATTCGTATACAAAGTGGAACGTCGATACGTGTGATTAAAACTTGAAATTTCTCCAAAAAAAAAACAAATATAGAATACGTTGAAAATTGTGGTGCTTCGCAATTATCCAACGAAGCTTTCGTAATTATGCGAGCGAAGATTCTGCAGTAATTAACGAAGGTGTTGACTCCCAAACGAATACAACATTCTAATATTATTATAAACTAGACACTCAATTTTTCTCTGAATTTAACATTGAAAATTTAAGTTGGTTAAAAATTCTGTAGAGGAGAAAAATAAATTTTGAATATTTTTAATGGACGACAACGATTCTTTCTGTAAACGGGGAAAGGAATTGTCGTCGATCAGACTGAGCTAATATTATCCGTGGCGACGTATTCAAATTACGCTTTCCCTTTGTCGCCGTTTATTTGAGAATGCCGGTTGTTGTTCGACGCGGTCACGGTGTCAAAGGAGCAACAATTTCAAAGCGCGATATTAATTGCCGACAGCGGTGCACGCAGAAATTTCAAATTCGTTCCTCCTTCTCTTTGTTTCAAGTTCGACCGGTTATTCGACGGCGAATTCCCTTCGCTGAATTAACCGCGTGATCGATAAGAGTTTGTTAAGACAACGATTTGCGAACTTGCCATCTTTTTTATTTAGGTTGCAAAAATGAAATCTCGAAGGGGACGTAACAAATAAAGAAATTTTCCTAACGCGAGAAAATGTCGTTTCGAAACGAAGGAAAGTTCAAAGCCCAAGGCAAGACGATAAACTTCTTCCCCCTTTTCTCTTAACGATCGTCAATGAAAATCTCCATAGAAATAGATCCCTTCGAAATTCAAATTTCCCCGTTTCATCTTCGCGTGGGACGATTCACGCCAATTGGGGGTTGGAAAGTTTCCAGCCCCGTTCGCGCAGCGCGTCTCTTTCGGTATTTGATATTGTTTCCTTTCTCCCGGCCGGCGACGTTTTCTTTGAGCGTCGACTGCTCGTTACGCGATAGGTATTTTACAACCGAGCATATTTTAAAGCGACCGTTTGCAAACAATCGCGGAATTCCGAGCGACAGCTTCGTTAAATCGTGGAATTTCGCGAAACGAGGGTCCCCTTTGAGCGACGAAACGCGCGTTTCAACGGCGCGCCTCGCTCTTGAACGCTCTTTATTATCCTTGTCGCTTTAAAATTGCGCTCCATTTCTGACAAGCGTTATTTCCTCTCGTAACATGCTTTCCTGTTACCCCCCGTGTCCCGTTCGCCGTCCCTTGTACATTTCCTCGTCTTTTTTCCTCCCTCCTTTCCTCCCTCTTCAATTGTTACCCATTCTCCGCGTATCAAAACGCCGCGCTCTCGTTTTTAGCAGTTTCCCGACCGCGAAGCTTTTCCTCTTCGAAGATTAATTCCATTCATCGTTCCCCGCGTCTTACACCTTTTGTTTTTCGAGAAAGTTGTTCACCTCCGTTTCTCTCGTTAAGTTCCCCTGTTCGGCTGTCGGTGTGTGTCCACACGAATTATATCCCGCACACAGAGAACGAACGGAGTGGTTAAAGGATGCTATCGGACGTCCCACTGAGAACGAACCCCGGGGGCCGGAGTTTATTAGCTCAACCCCCGGTCCAGCGACGGATACGACCCTCCGTGCTGCACGAATAAACCCCAATTAGTCCAGAAATTAAGATTCTTAACGAACTTGTCAACCTTTGCTTCGCCAAAATATCAGAATTGAACACTTCACTTACTTAACCTCCGGAAGGTCGGCGACGGACGGTTCTGAGACCATAAATTTATAAATCTGTAATTGCCAACCCCTATTTAGAAATGTTACTTTGAAATCTGGAAATTGAATAAAAATATTTCAATCGGATTCGAATAACGAGTTTCAGCATCGATCTTGTAATTTGTTCGTCTCGAGCGTTCTTCGAGGCTCTTGCTACCCTCCACCCCGAGGCACCGCGGGTTCCCCTCCCCGGAACACGAGCAGAAAACACAGAGGGACGCGTTCGGCCACGAGGCAGCGTTGATCGTGGCGCGACGTCGAAACGGAACGTGTTGTGCAAGGGAGACAGAGAAGGGGGAAGAAAGAGGAGGGAGGCACAAAAGGAACGACAAGGAGGCGAAAGAGGAAGAGCTTATTTGCAGTGCGCGAACGGTCAGATGACTCGGTTCGAGAGCCACCCTCGACCCCGTCGACAGATGTTGGATGTTCCCCTGACACGGGTCCGTCCATGGGCCTCCCACTTGCTTCTGGTATGCTCTTTTCAAAATGGCAGAGGTGCCGCGTTCAAGGACAAACCGCCACGGTATCTCCTTTCCGGAAAGCCGATGATAATCTTGAAGGGAAACGCGTGGGCTCCCGGACGAGGATGACGGCGGAAAATCGATACGACATTTGTTGTACACTTACGGAAGGGTGCGAAATTTCGAATATTTCTGTTACATCAGATGTTTGAAAAGTATTCTGAATAATAGTTTACGTTCAATGGGTGGTATGTTCACACAGTCTTTTACTTTAAGATAGAGATCAGTCACGCGTAGAAACTCTGCTTTAATTTCGTCTAAGTACCGTTCGATATTGTAATGTTGTGAATACAACAAGTGTTAGGACTTTTAGGTATTTATTCTTGGCGTATCGATTGTATTCACGCCGCAATATTCGAGTCAATTAAGTAACTTCGTCCTCCTAAAATCGATAGTGCACAGCTTTCGAATAAGTTTCTTCGATAACTGTTGACATTAATCATCGACGCCGTATCGTCAAACGTTCGCAATCTCGATCCAACCGAATGGACGGCGCTTATCGTCGTATCTTAATGAATGCAATTTTCCCCGTTACCCACGCAGGCTGGCTTTTCCAGCCGGGCATACAGGAACGTTTCTCGAGAAAAAGAAAACGCGGTCGGACGAGATAAGCCGCGACACGCAGTCGCGCGGACGTCTCGCATCGCGACAAAGTATTTAGTGTGTCGCGGTTAATGCACCTCGGTCGTCCGCGCACTTCCTCGAATTTCCAATGTAAATCCCCCGGCTCCGGGGCTGAAAGGCTTACGTAAATGTCCCGAGTTGTAAATCCCGTAGAAGAGGGGGGGGTTGTTACATAAATCGCGGACGCAGCCTCATCGTAACGGCTCGGTCGGTAAAAAATTATGTAACGCCGCCGCTCTCGAATTCGTCCGCGATGGAAAGTCGGCGTCGACGATCGCGTTCGATTTCTGCGCGCACGTCGAGCGTCGTCTTCCTTTGTGATCCTTATCTAGGCTTCGATTCGAGATTCATCGACGTGAAATTGAATTGTGCAATCGCTCGTACCGAGAAGCCTTTCGCGGGGGAGGGAGACACAGAGAAAGCGAAAGATTGCGATCAATTATTATAACGTTAATTACGTGGAAATGTTTGATTCTTGCTGGAATTGATTAAGATCGATCGGATCTCGGATAATTGCTCGAGCAGCTAACCGCTGATTTGCGGGATCTATTTACTTCATGGATCGTGATTTTTTAGAAACACAGTTGTTGAATTTTTTATTAATTAACAGTAGGTTCATGGACGTTTCGCGTTTGCTTTAGAAGCAATTTGCTTTTAATGCAAACAACGTAATCATACGCTATTAGCTTATAAAGTAAACTAGGCGTACTACATATTTATAGAAAACTTATTATTTGTAATTCTATAGTTTCTGTACTTCTTTTTGTAAAATTCGAAATCTGTTGAAATGAAGGATCTCCTAAAGGTAAAATTAAGTAATCAAAATTTGGGTAACTTAAGTCCCCACAGATTCAATATCGAAATATGAAATACCGAATGTAATTGTAGATTTAACAAATTTGCAATACGATTGTTAACAGATCTGTATAACCAATTCTGTTTCAGCGGCTCCGGTGATGTGTTCGATATTCCACACGACTCTGCAACGAGCGATTATATAAATTCATTGTTCGCCACGCTTTCCAATGGAACTTCGTCGAGCCAACGTGCTGTACGAGGGTTACATAAGGTGAGTCGTATACATATTTCAATGATTTGAAAGTGATGAACCTTTGATCGAAAAGAAACTCCGCGATTCGCGATAAACAATCCACACTTTTCTACAAAATCGTCTAAAGGTGAATCATTCTGCGTTCAAATTCAAAGTTGGTATTTTCGAGTAGCAGTAAGAAAATTTCTTCAATTTTAAATTAATCGTGAATTTATAAATTATCCAAAAATTTCCATCGTCCATAAATATCGTCGAAGTTATATTAATAATTCGGTACACCCGAGGGCGGTGTTAAGTTATCGTGACGGTACGGTAACGTCAATAAACATCGACAAAATATATCTAATAAAGTACCTGGCGATAAATGGTAATTTTTTTTTACGAAGAACACCGTTCGTACCCATTCGAAAGGATATGGTGTCGCCGATGCAAATGATCTCGAGGCGAAACTGAATAATGCAGCATGTGTCGCGCAGTTTTGTCAGAAAATTTGCAAATGAAACATGTTTTGCCGGTGAGATAGGTTTGGAAGGACGTAAAGCTGCGGACCACATGCTGGCTACGTTACAGACGTTGCAACAGAGAAAACGTCAGTCACACGTAAACGCGAAGTTTCGTATCCAAATTCTCCAATAAACTGTTGCAACGTACGATTTTATACAGCGATACGTTCGGGCGAAAATATAGCTCGTATTGAATACGAGGAAAGGAAAAAGCGATGGGCACCCGGCTACGACCTATATTTTCCCTCGGGAAGCTCCAAGTACAGAAGCTTTCCTGTACCATTTGCTGTAAAAACTTCTTGAATACGGTATCCGACATTCACTGTTGCGTTTAAAGGTGCTTTATACAAAATGCATCCGAATCTGGGGCAATTATGATTGAAAACACGAAGGCTTTAACAAACGTCTATTAGTTATGATCCATTGTTTCCGTATCAAAAATAAGAAATCTGTTTCCAAATTTCATGAATAAGTTTCTAAAAATTCTGAAGCCCAATTAACTAATAATCGAATAACTCTGAAAATTAGCGATAGTTTGTTACTCGATGCATCTAAGGTCTATCGAACAGGCTTGAAAATTGCAAGCTGTTCATCGGAAGTGGAATAAAAATGTGTGCAGTTGTAAACTCGTATCGTCCAGGAATGGGAGTGATTGTATGAGGAAAATCGAAATCGGTCGGGACAAGACAGGGACAAATAAGAACGAAACTCGTTCGTTTCGAGCGATCGTGGTCTGCTAACGAGCTCGTAGAAGCTCGTTTAGAATTTCTCGGGCAGGATCGACCGCCTTCTTCGTCAATGCGACCTTAAACTCGTTATCGTCTGTCTCATATCGGATCTCCCTTTCTGGGATTACCATTTGCCTCGCGGTCTCAAAGGACTTCGCGAACAATTTTGCTTCTTTAACCTCTTCTCCGGCCACGGATTGTTTTACCACGAATATATGATGCTCGTATCTTCACCGGAATATTGATCGCTCTTCCTTTACAATTCCTCGTATTTTGTTCCGTCGAATGGTAAATCATTTTGGGTGAACATTTGAAATTTTTAAGATAAATGTAACTTTCAACCCCCATTTGTGTAACCTTATCAAGTCCTAATTTACTGTGAATTATTTCAATTTTATTAATAATAAATTACTAATGAGTAATCGATCACTTTGCAATCAGGGGATGCCTTCTTATCGCGACCCTATTTAATAATAGCCAATCAAAAAAATTCAAGACAAATTCTCGCCCCTGTTACAAAAAATGATATTTAACCTTCCTCGAAGTCCTAATTGAATTTAACCCTGGCAAAAATCGAGGCGCCCAAAATGATTTCCAAGGTATGTTTTTCGATGGGCGATTACTGCTTCACAAATCGCTGCAAATGAAACGAGAAATCACGCGAGATTGAATCGAGGGAACAAAAGGGGGCCACGTAGGCGGCATGGCGGGTGAGTTTCTTTTCGCCGTGGTTCCCGCGGGACGGCGCTTCGATGAAAGCAAATCGGCATAAATATTGATAATCGACGAGGCCGTGCACCGTACAAAGGGAGAAAGAGAGAGCCGTGATACGTGATCGGAATAACGAGCCGGCTCTGGGTACTTTGGCGAACGCGAGAGCAAAAAGATCCGAAACCGATTCGCGCAACACTCGACCGGGTCGTCTCGGATCGGCCGCAGCCGTCGCCGCAGAAACCGCAACCGGGGTCGATCGAGAGAATAGAATAAAAAGTATTTAAAAAAAAGCGGCCGAGTTAGGAGGATTAGGTAGGTCGGATGAAATTTTCACGGGCCGACGAGAAAGTAACTTCCATCGGTTGAAATTTATGAATAAATTGCACTTGGAACTTTATGAATTATTCAATCCTGCAGGTCGCTGCTGTTTTTTCTACCCGACGTTGATTTAATGCTGGATATAATTGAGTGTTGATAGCCTTTGTTGGCGATGCCTTGATGATAATTAACCCCTTAACGTCGCGTCGCTTCGCAAAAACCGATTGCCGGTCGATGATTTAACGGACAATGTTTATAGTACGCGGGTATTTTAATTGGCTGCAAGAAACTGTCTCTTTGGGTCAGTTCTTACCCCACTGTGGAAGTTTAAATTTTGAGAATGTAGATTAGGTATTAGAATATTTGAAAAATGACAAAATAACCTCTGAGTATTAAAAAGTTTCAAAATCAAAGCACGGAGCATCGATTACCTGGAATGCCTCGTGGAATTCGAAAGAGTAGAGAAATTCTGCGGTCGTGGACCAAATCGTGATTGCGGCCGATTAGGGGTGCAAGAGTTTGGCCAGATCGAGCGCGTATCCATCGTCCACCCCATATAAAAGGGTGGACTAAGAAGGGGGGGAAAGAGGAGAAACCTGGTATATGCCTCGTCACTCGGTTCAGCCCCACTTGGCTTTGTCAGCTCGGCTGATTTATTGCTCTTTGCCCCTTTCGTAGCCAACCCTCCGCTCGGGGTGGTTACATCGCGTTAAAGTAACCGAGTTAGACCTTCTCGCCTTCGTTTTTTTTTTTTATCAAATTAGATATTTTGCGATATTTTGATTACAAAATTTGGATGAATTTTGTGCGTTTGTTAATTTTTAATTCTTTGTAACACGATTATTGGAAATATAGGTTGGGGAGTTCGAAAATTTGAAGTTAAAATCGAAATTCGTTTCGAGTTAGGGGGACGGAGGTCGTTTAATGGCCTGACACAGGTGCTACCCGGAATTACTTAATAATGGCCGATCTGCCAATCAAGTTTTGCAAGTTTCTAATTTGCGGCCGGCTCGAGCCACCGTTTCTGAAAGCCGAAATCATGGCTGCTAGACACGACACCCATGAGCCACGTCTTATTATTTTTTTTTATTAAAAAACGTGTCAATTATTAAAATTTGATATTTGGGCCGGAATAGCAATGCAACTAAATATTATTAAATGAAAATCGATACCTTTAGTAGAGTCAGCGAATAGGATAGTTCGAACGGATGACACAACCGTTTCCATTCGGCTGGTTGATAAAATTTCCAAACACGTACACCGCAATTTTGATCGATCGTACGAGCGGTAGAAACAATGGGACATTCATTAACGTGTATTACTATGAGTGATTCAGAGGCCAGCGAAGAGTATCCGAGTGTAAACGCGACACTTTAAATAGAACGAGGCTCGATCAAGCGGGAAGATCAACTCTCGCACCGCTGAACAGTTTTGTCCTCGGTAAAAAATCAAAATATTATCGAGGTAATTAATTGATTGACGTGTCGAACATAAAATTAGCAGTCGTTACTTGATCGAACAAGTGCCGTATAGAATATCATACATTGTTATTCAATTTCCGATTTCCATTTTCATATAAAAAAAATATAAAATAATTAACTTGTCAAACTTGAAATATTTGATTACATTAAGGATCGATTTGTAATCATCGATCGTCTCGAATGCAAACTTCGAAGGAGGTATGTTATTAAATTGTTAAACATGGAATCGATGATCGAGATAAGACCGACGTCTTATAATCGAGGCAATTCGAAGTTGCAACGCGTGCAACAGGGAAGGGAGGGAGGCAGGGCGGGGAAACGGCGGGTAAAAGGAAATTAATTGGCATGAAACTCACAGTTCAATTCCGTTACGGTTAATCACCGGGGAGAGGGGAAGGGGGCTCCCCGCTTGGCATAAAAGGGCCCGGATCCTAGGTAACTAATTAAATCCTTACGCAGTCCCTTTTCCGTCGTTAATTAATTTAACCTGCATTCGCGTTGCTCGCTCGTCCGCGATACGCGTAATTGGAAGAAGACGAGGGAAGACAACGTGCAATGAAATCTCGCGTCAATTGGTCCATTACGAGCTACCTGGGTCGGCCAATTAACTCGAACTGCCGAGTTTCTTTCGATCGATTAGCCAGAATCAAGCCGATCCCTGCGATCGACACTCTGTCGGACGAGATCTTTTAGATCGTTCCGATTTCAACCGCATTTCAATGGTAACGAGTTTTGCTAATTATTATTACATTTTTTTATGATTTTGCACACAAGGTAATTTCGTATTTTATTATATTTTATTTTAAGTTTGGGAATCTATATATTTTTATCCTTTTTGTAAATATTAATTTGAATTTATTAATATTTCTACACTGGGACCTTTCTTAAATCCAAAGCTACGGCTTGATGATTATTTTAGTAATATTTGTAGATGATACGCCTTCGATAATTAGAATTTTGATTTTATATTTAAGAACATTCGCATGGGGGTGATGGTTGATAAATAGTTGAAATTCGCGTAAATTCATTAGACTCGGCGATTAAATTGTGCAAACGAAACGAAAGTTTCGCGGGAAAGCCGCGACGAGACACGGCCGTCACGAGATAGACACGTGTTACAGGAGAAATCTGCGAGCAGAATCGAGCGGAGTGGAGCGGCCGTTTGATAGAGTAATTTCAACTTTCTCGAGGATACACTGCTCTCGACTGGAAAGCGTGAATATCGATTTCCGCGTGGTAGTTTGATCGGTTTCTAACGTACCATTTTGGACAATCTTCTCGAATCCAAAAGTTCAATGGTGGTTGACACTTTGCAGCTAATAAAAACGTTCTGTTTCAGAACATTGAAATATAATTCCAGATTGACAAACCGGAATTGCACACTGATTGAGATGGTATCACCGTCAGATGATATCCGATCGTTCATTCGCGATATCAAGTAACATTCAATGGGAAGCGACTAATGAGCACGCGAATTGTTATAAATTGACGTTAATTAACTCCTTGGCTCAATGGTTTTAGTACCCTTTTAAAATATCATTAATTTAAATAAATTAGTTACGATATATAAATGAAATTATAAATGCATTGCTCACACTTTTAAACAGTGGTACGCTCAAAGAATTCATGTAATACAATGCTGCCCAAAATCATTTTATCTAAACTGAAACATTTAGTTTGTAACAAATTTCACTGGTTCGATTTGATTTTATGTGCAAACTCAATTATTTTATTGTAATTGCCAAATGTCCAATCAAAGGAAAGCATAAACCCAGATATTAAATAGAACGTTTGAAAAAAACGAATCACGAATCGGTAAGAACGAGGAGCAAATTAAAATTGGGATTTCGACGAAGTCGGGTAATTAACCGAATTGGCGAAAGTAAGTGGTAAAAGAAAGTCAGGTGAAATCGAGAAGGGGATAAATTTAATTGGCGAGGTGAAAAGTTTGACACGAATAATGATGTAATCAGATATTTGTTGATTATAATTATCGGTAGCTTCGAGCAATTTGAGAAGCATTGTACTTACACGATTTCTTCTTCGTTAAATAAGAAGGAAATTACAATAAATTTCCAGTCTGTTAATAATAAGCTGGTGTCTTGAAAAAATGAGAAAAATGAATACTGACAACTATTTAACTTATTTCTTAAAAATTAGCCAATTTAAAATATAAACAATTTCTACCAATTTCGAAGATTTTACCAAAATTTGTTTACATGGCTACCAGCTTTTTACTAAACGGGTAAAGAAATAAATCTGGAGGGTTTGGCACGTACCGTGAAACCAATACCGACGGTGGCTGCAAAGTTCCCCGGTTGAAATTTCCTGGTATCGAACTGGACCAACAAGGACGTCTTGCCAACCCCGCTGTCCCCCAGAAGGATTGTCTGCAAATAAAAACGAACGATTGTCTTCTCGATGCACTCGAACTACAATCGGGTTCTTATCGAACGAACGACAGACGTTCCGTTTTATCAAAAAACAACGACTCGAGCAACGTCTCAACATCGACAAACAACAAACATTTAAAATTCATGAAAAATTTCATTAAATTCCTCAACACAAATCCTAGCCACTAATTTATCCAATGATTTAAATTAAACCTCAGACTATCCTTCAGCTTCAATCTTGAAACTCGAAAGGTATTTAAAAGTTCCTCGAAAAAAAAAAACAAACAACTTTGACGGTCTTCCTCGTCGTGAAACACCATCGAACATCGTCGAATACGACATTACACACTGTCCACCGGTTAAAAGCGTCTGTTTCGAAGCACCCCATTAGCTTCTTTCCCGTATTTAACACAGAACACCCCGAGAAAAATCCTCTCACCTCTCGGACGTCCGCGAACGTCGACCGAGGAGTCTGTTGTCGCGGGTACGAGTTAACAGCCCCGGCGAACAGGACATTCCATCGGTGAAATACCTCCTGAAGGTATACCATGGAAGAGAGCAACGACAGCCATTCACGGTGTCGTTGTAATTCATCTTCGCGAACCGGCCGATAATGGCCAGACCATTCCCTTCGGTTCCCTCGTAAAAAGACGGACGCACACGCGCGCGACCGGCCGTGGAAACACGTGAACCTGTGCCAGAGACAGGTGCCATTCCCCGGGCCCCCGGTAATGTAATAATCTGCCGCGTGTGGCCAGGTCAAACGATTATTGCCGGCTACAGGTGTTGCTATCGATGGAAACCAAAGGCCGGGCCAACAAAGTTGTGACCGGCGACCGCAACTTTTATGGGGACCACACAGAACGATGGGTTTAACGGTGAAATCGAAGTGTGCATTTCGGTTGAATTTTACGCCAGGACCACGACTTTTCAAGCCGTTCGTGCCCCTTTTTGTGGAACAGACCGAGGACGACCGGAAACGCGAGGAGGAAGCTCGGTTAACGGGGGACCATCGGTTAGAAGCCATAAGAATTTTTTTTACGCAGTAAAAATTATTCAATCTTTTAGAAACTTAAAGGCTTCTGCAAATTTATTTGGACGAAAATCTAGGAAGGCCGTAGATTTGTAAATTTAGCAATAAATTATTTTACGAAAAACGTGAAAAATATCGAAAATTTCCCAATTCGATGGCCAGGGACTGTAAAATTATAGAACCTTGGCAAACTGCATCGAAGTGATGATAGTTATTTAATTAAAATCGCTCGCTGGAAATCTCGAATGGGATCTTCAATTGACAGATTGTTAGCGGAACGTGTTATTCGAGGTTTTTTTCGCGTCCCGAAGGAGGTGTACATAGAAAATAATGGCAGAGTCGGGTTGCATGTCAATGCGTTCGAACGAGTTTGTGAATTTATTCGAGGAACACCTGGTACCCATAAGGAGATCGATGATTAGGCAACAACGGTTTACAACGAGACGGAAAGGTAGTCATTTCGAGCAATCGATGCGAAGATAAGCTGTTGCTCGAACATAGAAACGGTTGTTGAACGTGTTATCCGGGTCGAACGTTCCTGGCCAGAAAATATAGGGAGAAAGTCTGACTGACAGTCAATGGGAAAGCAAGATTACACGGGCAGGAAAAATTCGTCTAATGAGTATTCGTATGAGGCAACTGTTATCGTAAGCGATCTTCGAGAAACCTCCATGACTTCATTCGATGCACCATCCAGTTGTAGTATTCCAATCGATCCACCTTTGAACAGGGACCAACGAAGAAACAATTGTTTCCTCTCGATTTACCGAAGATATTGAACATTTAGCGATGTTAGGGCAACCATAACGCGGAACCCGAAAAAGGTGAGCAAATTGCAGGTTCGGGGAGACCCAGCTGCGCGTCGCGTATCCCCGGGGGTAATGCAGGTGGAAGCGGTTGTTCTTAATATAATAATTTGCCCCTTGCGCCCGGGGGTCAAACGGTGCGCCACGCCGAGAATCGTGGGCCGTTCTCGTTTTTCTTTTTTCGCTTTTCACGACCGTCTCCGCAAGAGGAACGGAGAAAGCGAAAGAAGCGTCGCGAATGATTTTCAACGAAGGATGCAAATTTACGACACGGTAGTAAAAGTCTGACCAACTAATTCTGTTACGTTTACGAGCAACCGCCATTTCAGGGTTAAAACGGGTCTAAGTGATAGTAGGTCTCGTTTATTCTTCTTCTCGACCAGAATTCTGTTTGCCGTTGTATCTTTTAGCTCAGAACGTAAACTAGGTTAAAGTATAAATAGGTATTCTTTTTTTATTAATAAACGATCCTCAAGTTTGTAATTTAAGGTACTTCCAAAACTAATTTTTAGTAAATTTGAAAGTTGTACCTTCAGATTCTGAAGTCTAAAAGGAAATAAGTAATCGATCGGTAAACAAATGGCGCGATTAGAAAGCCGGCAGTTAGAAAAATAATCGTGTCACGGGTGGCCATAAAACGGGAACGATGGCTTTATCGCGAGAGGCGCCGTTCTTTCGAAACAGGCCATCGAAACTGGCGGCACGGTTCTTTTTTCGTTCACAGAGTATTGGCTTTTCCGCGCGATCGCTCCTAATCGGCACAGATTGAACGATCTTGTCCGAATTTTCGCGGCCCGTTTCGTTTCTTTGACGCTCGATACCAGAGGGTGCAAAGATGTCCAGGGAAACAATAAACGAACACAAAAGAATGCAATTGTTTGCCACGTTATTTTGACGAAAATCGTATTTATTAAATACCTCGAAACATTAGTAATTAAAATATTGGCTAGATTCGAGTTTCGCAGAAAATTCAAAGCGCTCTTATTAATTACACGAATTATAACCACTGACGGGCGTATCACCCTCTACGGTGAAAAAGGGTGAAGCGAAGGGAACAAAGGTGTCCCTGAAAGGGGGAGTAAGGGGACAAAAAACCGGGGAGAGCGAGCGGGAACAGCGAAGGACAGAGGTCGGGAAGGAAGGAGAAGAAGAGAAGGGAGGGCAGTGAATTAAGTTTCTCCGCCCCTGAGGCCGACACATTCGCCGACACTCGTCACGACCACCCCCTGGGGGTCCCTGCGAATCTTTCAATGGAAATTCTGCGTGAAAGGGGACGTCGCCTTGACGGGAATCCCTATCTGGAACAGTCGGCGAATCTCCGATTTTGGAAACGGGGGATGTTTCATTGATTCAAAGGATGTATCTCACCCTTTTGTGTCCGGTTTTAACCCTCTGACCCGCATGGCCAATAGAATTTTCCCTGACTTACGAAGGCGCTTAAGGTACCAACCCTTCGACCTCGAAGGGCTAATAAATTTCAAAATTTCGAGTAACTTTACAATTTTTTGAAAAAATCTCATCTAGTATTATTAGGCAGTGAAAAATTTTGCATTCTGTGATCAATTTTTGATACTTAGTACTCCTAAACTAGTAGTTTCACATAGTAATAATTAATTGCGCTGGTTTAAGTACAATAACAGATTAATACGAGGAGGAAAAGCAAGGAAAGAGTTTTGAAATTACCATTCCCTCGAAGAAGATTGATTTATTTCCTTTCAGTCGGACAACTCGAGAGCTTCGTGTGCGGCGGATCACGCGCGGACACGGTTTTAATCGAAGCTAATTAATCAGCCGGTCAATTAGTCGAAGGTCTCGCGTTTAGTGAACGCTCGACATAGCCGCTTAGCATAATTGGACAGCAGGGATTTGATCGGTCTTTAATTTGAGTCTCGTAGCATCGATCGTCGCCTGTTATCAAACGTTTCACATCCTGGAGACGAGCCCTGTCGATATTAAACTAATTCATAAACCGTGACAGCCTAACTACCTTGCAAACATCAGGCAACTAATTAACCTTTACCCGTACACAAACAATCTCATACTCGTATTGAAAATATTATCTTACAATTTTCCAATCCCCTGTAACACTGTAGGATAGGTTCGTGGGAAATACCGTGTTGTGCGAAACCGTGTTGTTTGAGAAACAGAGCCAGTACAAATAGAAGTTATTAATTAAAAAACTTAATATTTATTAAGTAGAATTTCAGATTACTAAAATATAAATATTTATAAATATAATTAGTCTACCCAGAGCGAAACCGTGTTGTAGGAGGGCAACCAGTATTCCTCTTCCTTTAATTAAGATCAGAAAATACAATGTTTCCAAAGACGAAATAAAAATTAATTTATTTTCACAGAAGGGGGATCGTTGCGTATCGAACGAGGTGTTTTTACGCCACGATTGTGTCATTCGCGAATCATAAACTAGCATACTTTTTTATCGCGATCGGTGCGAGCGTGTGAAGTACGTAACGGCCGAAAGGGTATAAAAGCGGAATACACGGGGCAGGCTATAAAAATCTCCGATCATAAAGCGGATGTACTGCGAAGATGAGTTGTAATGACCAACGGGCGGGGATTCATAAAAATCGTACACAAGTCGCGCACAATGGATGGAAGTTTTATTTACGAAGGGTTACGCGAATTTATGACGCGAGGAATCGCGTGATATTGAAAAACACAGGCGGAAAAATGTTGTCCCGCGCGCGCGGGGGTGTAACTTGGTTGAAAATTGAGAACCGAAACAAGGAAGAGGAAATGTAAAAACTCTTACGGCGATGCAAATGGAAGTTCTGCGATGTTTATTCGTCGCGAACGAAACAAACGAACATTCGACTGCGATAAAAACTGTTTCTGCAACTTTGTTCGATCGAAATTGAACATTGAAGATTTATGCACCGATGCAGTTGTGATAGAAAAGAAAGTTTTTAAATGAAGGGAAAATTGAAATATTTGGAAATTTAGAAAAACGAAGTGGAAAGAATACTTAATCAACGTGAACTTAATGAAAATGTTGTTTCGATAGAAAATAGCCATCGATAGTGAAAGGATTCAAAAGAGGCGTATACTGTGTGCTATGAAAGCTGGGCAAATGCATTTTCTTTACACAAGGGCTTTTAGTTTTGACGTGAAAATAATATGAAATCAATTTTTTTTAAAACAGAAAATCTGCAATTTAGAATACAGAAATTTAGAATTTAAATTCTTGAAGAATTCGGAGGCCAAATATTGGAAAACTATATGAATTCAATGTGAATAAAATTAGAATTTAAATTCTCGAAGAGATTCTAAAGAAAATCAAATTTTTTTGCTTTTTTTATTAACGTAGAACAAAACCATTAAAAATTGTAAAACCAGAATAACCCAAAACGATATAAAATCAAATTCAAACCCTTCCAGTAACGCAAAATAAAATCTACAATTTAGAATACAAAATTCTTAAAAAATTTTGAAATCAAAATAACCCAAAACGATATAAAATGAAATTAAAAGAAAAATAGAATTGCCTTGCCCTCGCAAGTAACGTAAAATAAGAGCCACGGTGTAGAATTGAGATTCTCGAAGAAATTCTTAAGTTAAAAGTGAAAAATATGCATACACGAGCAAAATGACGAACGAACAAACATTGTTGGCAGGGAATTTCGAGCATCGACGTTCGCTCGAAGGAGTCGAAAGTCGTAAAATTTATGGTCGAACCGAGTCGAAGGAACAGCTCGACGTGACAATGCCGGACGCGCGCACTTATACGGGCTGCATTATAATTTGCATTGTGCGTGCACGCGCGCACGAGATATCGCGTTACACGCGCACTCGCGAGGATGCACCACGCTCGTCGCGCGTGTACGTTCGTACGTGTACGCGAGTATGCATCGAATTCGGAACATGTGCGACCAGAGGACAGAGAACGTCTGTTCGAGAAGCTTGTCGTGTTGTTCAGTGACTCTCAAACGTGTATACAGGTTGCCCCACAAATAAATTATACACCTTGAACACCTGTAAATTCTTCCACATCGAAACAGTACAGAACGTCTTTTACCATTTTGCAATCTAAATTATTACAAAATTCTTCTTCGATTCATTTCACTTTTTCCCAAAGTAAATTATTTTAGATTGGGCTGTACAATTTTTGGACGTGGCAAGTTCTGCTTTATAATTTTTGTCAAAATTCTGAAAGCTGGATTTAATTTTGATAGGGTCAAAATTGACCCACTCTATTTAACCAGCACTACACTTTTACATTCACATATATATTTATTAAGGAATAATAAATAGTTATGATATTTAATTTATTTTCGATTTGAAGAACAATTGGCAATTCAACATTTCGAATAAAAATTTCTCAAAATACCTTCTCTATTTTACATTTTCTGACGTCTAACAAGATTTGTAAAAATCCCCGAATTCGAGTGTGAAAACTTGGACACATTTTGTTCTAATTATTGGTCGGATTTGAAGGAAAGTACACGGTTACAGAGGCGCGAGATTGAACGCTTCTCTGGTACGCGAGTTTCCATATGCGAGCACGCTTAGATAGGCTGGTACACGCGCGTGTACAATACGGCTTTTCTTGCAGTCGGCGTCCAATGGCGCGGCAAGGTCGTGTGCATTCGTATGCTAATCAGCTTGCAACCAGACAACCAGAGGAGAGATAGAGGAAGAGTTGGTTGGAACGATACCGAAGACCACCAGCCGATAAATACGAACGAGGATAACGAGATTCTGCAACAAGGAATTATCATTCCACGCTAAATATAGCCGTTTAATTGGCGTTAATTGCGAACGATCGGTCAATTGGGTCGTATGCGGCCAGTTTTAATAATGAATCGACGAATTTCACCGAGAAACGTATCGTTTTATCGCAATTCTTGTTATTCCAAAATTATTCGTTGCTTTTAATTGAAATTGATCCACTTCGTTTGTTATTTTTATTTCGAGTCTTCTGTTAGAATCGTAGGAAATTATTTTAATTGGTAATTTTATGTGTAATAATTTATTAACCGAATTATTAGTAATTGGGTAAATTACATTAGCTACCATAAACCCTTTTACAAGAAATATTTTTACGATATTTTATTCCAAGAAAATTCCCAAAATTAGAATGATCGATAAACTAAGAGAAATAAAATCCAGAATACCACTAAAACTTCACCGAATAATATATTCACCCCAACTGTAACAAAATCGTGGCTAATTTCCTACCGAGAAACAAAATGAACACCGAGGAGCTCATCCATCAAGCAAAGAAAAAGAATGGCTTTAAATAAAAAGCGACTCTTAGCAGCTCACAATCGAAGCGAGAAGCGCCAGTTGGGGTCGCGACCCCATCTTTCAGATGCAAAAACTTGGACGAAGCGGAGCATCGGCTCCGAATCGATCATCCTTCGGAATGCATCGAGCGAAGGGAGGGGGAAAAAAAACTCAATTACCAGGATAACAAATAAAAAGCACCCCGTAGAATTTCCCTTCTTGTCAGCTGCGCGAAATTATTACTGGAGCCTTCGCTGTTTCTTCGTCCATTAAGAAGCGAGCTAACTTTGGGATTCCGTTCATTCGGAATTGCAGATTCCTCGGCGTTCTTTATGCATTATGGATCGGCGATCGATTGACGAACGGGACTTAATTGATTCGCCCCCTTCGCGGGGTAAAATGATAAGGGAATCTTCCATCGAACGGATTTATAAACAATTTTAAGCAGTCTCGATCTTGTTTTAATTGCAGAAAATTGGGAAAGAAATCTGAAAAATTATTTTTATTCGAATACTTAGTCGTAATTAATAATTAGAAGTCGTTTTTAAACAGGGTTTCGATTTTCTGTAAATTTATATTTCCAAATAATTTCAATTTGGTATTAACAATAGGTATACTTGTCACTTTGACACATTTCGAGTTTCGCAAATAAAATTACAGAAACTACAAAGCATAGTAAAAACTAAAATCATACATTGCTTGAAAATAAATCAAGTTTCTGAAAAATTGACAAAGACAGAAGAAGATACCGAGGTATGAAAATGACAAATGGAAAAAACATAACTTATGAGGAATAGGTTTGCGCAAACGTTCTTGCACGACGTGGTGGACACGGTTCGAGCTTTTATCAATTTACAATTCCCAGTTCGGGGAGGTGGCTGTTGCGGAATACCAATCGATTCGCTCGCGAAAAACGCGGCTTGAATCCCCGTTTCGCTCGACCAGTCGACTGCTCGGATTCACGATAAAAGGAGAGTCAACCTTTTCGATCGGGCAACGCCAGGTGAAACCCGGTTGCAAGAAGGACTTAACGTAACCAGGGACGTTTGCCATTTTTAGGGCCGTTATTGGCGATACGCACGATCTGTCCTCGATGTAACCGTGGCGTGATACACGACGATCGTGCCAGCGAATTACAAAAGAAAATTCTGTATTAGTCCTTTTCACGCTTTCGCTGTCATGCTGCATATTCTGTTTCTATTATTTATTAAGCTAGGAAATTTAGAAAAATATTCTTAGGAAATGTCATATTTTTGAAAATATTAATACTAAACGTAGCAGCACTTAGTGTATTAAAAAACTAGCTGTGGTGGGTGAGACAGACATGACATGAAGTGAAATTTATTTCAGGGTGTTAGAAATTTTGAAGCATGTTTTGTGATCTTCAGAAGCTTAATGGTATTAGTTTATTTTTCGAGGAGGTACGAGTAAAAGGGTAAAATTGTTTCAAAGTTTCTATGAGATTTGGAAAATCGTGTTCCGTCGTATATTCTTCACCCTTCTCCCCCTCGCAAGAAGGTTTTCTTTCTCGTCTTCCTCCATTACCACGAGGCCGCTAACTCAATTTGTATGCGACTGCGCGAGCCCGCCAAATGCACGGCCGCTTAAGGTCAGCTCAGTTTCTAGCCGAGTTCCAGGCTGATGCAAGCGGAAAAAAATCCGCTCGATTCACTTACTTGTAAAAGAAAAGCTTTCCAACGGGGCACGATTCGAAAAAAGAAAAGAACAAAAGCTACGTAAACACTGGAGCCAGCAAACAGGTCAAAATTACCTGTTCCAGATTTCTTATTTCATATCGCAAGGTTTATCAAAACGCCTTTGCCAAAGGAAGCAGTTTTACTGCTCTGGGAACCGTTTGACCCGTCATATCTGTGGATGATGTATCGAGAAACAGCTTAATCATATTCCAATGCTAACACCATCCGGCTTACGCATTGTACGCCATCCAATTGTGCCTTTAATCCAGCCGCACACGTACCCGCACGGACGTACACCAGCATAGAGCAACCCATTGATCGAAGCTAGAGCACCGTGAACACTCGGAATAATATATCCGCTCGTAACACGATCGACGAGCACGATCTATCGAAGTCGAACCGGAGAAAATTGGAACACGAACAGATGATCCCGTGTTTGAAAACGAGAGAAGCACCGAAATTATGTTATCGATCATGGCTGAACGGTTACAGCTGATCCCCCCGGATGGTTAATAGAATCTATTAACAAGAAGGAATTTTTCTTCTGAAACGGGTTACCTCCAGTGATATTTATTGAGATCAACGATTCGAACTTTTTCGAGGGGAGATCACGAATATTTGTCGCCTGTTATTTGCAATTTTGAAGTGCCCTAAGGTGTTGCATTAGCTAATTAGAAACTACCAATGATAAAATAACGAAATATTGCAAAAATCGTGAAAACGATAAGACCTGGCTTTTTTTACTGGGGACAATGAAAGAAGGTAGGAGGCATCGGTTCGCAAAGGCGGATGATTTGCGAAGCGTTTTCAGAATGTCACGGCAATTAACGAGGGTATCCTTCGAGCGGATTCGAGGGAAGGAAGGGACCGCTCCACCGATCAGGAGGGCGAAGTAAAACCGGTAGGGGGTCCGTGGTCCCGAGCCGGTTCTTGCCTCGCATTTCCTTCGACCGAGTACTCACTCTTATAAGGGATAATTGAAGACCCCGGTGTTGCGACCGGCTGCACTGTTGCAAATCTTTTCGGCAAGAAGCTCTCTCCTCTCGGGAATCCTTCGATAATTCGATCAGCTGTTTACCTTTCAATTATTCAATCCAGCCAAAATCGACTGCGTAACAATTCGTTACTTCTTATCAATTAAATCACCGTCTTTTACGACAGCAAAATTCACTGAAATCGTAAACGTATAACTCCAATCAACGTTGTCAATCATCAACGACGCATTAATAGCGCGATAGCGAATAAAATTACCAGGCGAATCGGCGTTTATTGATTTATATTAGGATCGTGAAATTGATTAAGGCTATCGATCATTCTCGCCTACGATTCATCCTACCCGCTTTAATTTCGATCGAAACGCGGGTGTACGTTGAACGTCCGCGGTTTTTTAAGCCGTTGAATTTACGTTTCCGTTCTAACGAGGCGTAATTGATACAAGTACATTCATCAAAGCCGCGCGGTGCATTAACGCGTTCCGATAAATAACCGGAAAAATAATGAAACGCCGTCGTAATAAACGTCTATATTAAATTAGATATGGATAGAAACGATGGGCGATCCAGTCGATAAACTCTGCATTCGTTTCGAAACCAGTTCGACGCGAACGCGTGCAAGATTCCTATGGCGAATATCTCGTTAAAACGAGATCCTTCATGGGCAGGCAGTAATCATTTCCCTTCGACGTCGGGATACATTGTAATCGAAGGGCAGATTGGTGTATCGCTTCCGGTTGATCGTTAAGCATCGCCTTCCACTCGAGAATTTCAAGTTCTGCGCGAGAATTTTTATCGGGAAGAAAAACGAGGGGAAAATAAATAATATACTCGGGCATGCGAATCCCAGTTATCGTTCTCCGATAGACAAAAAAGGGAGGGAGGAATGATCCAGCGAAATACCTGGGAAAACTCGAAGAATTCTTTCGTTTACGATAAAATTATGCAAAAATCCCTAGGATCTCGAGCGACTGATAACGTTGAAAATGATGGTACGCGTGGTTCGTGTCTAAAATTGTTTAATACTTTTCTGCAGGAACTTGCACAGCTAGTAATTTAATATAGAGTTGTTTTCTTGAACAAAACACTAAGAGTTGTAACTTTACAAAATTGTTTCTGGGACTCCCTCTGGTTACCCAAAGTTTGCACCCAATGCTAAGCTAAGGGTTTCCTGGTCCCTAGGAATTATCGAATTTTCACATTTCCTATAATTACCCAAAAGTTAGGATCAAATCAGCTCAAAAAAGCTCACACGTCGCTAATTATGAAAAATTTCGAGCAAATCGGTGGCCGCGAAGGAGAAAAATGCTGCAGGAAAGAAAACGTGGAAGAAAAGCGAGGCGAACCGAGAGAAAACGAGAAGCGAGCAGTCGTGAGATAGAAGAGGAGCAAAAAGAGGAGATCCGACGATATAAGGAACCAGACGTGGCTCGATGAAAGAGAAAATACGATGGAAAAACGTTGCCGGACGAAGAGGGACGAGGATCGAATCCGTGGCGAGGGAAGCCAGGAACGAGGACCAGAGAGAAAAGGAAGAAGCCGAAGGAAGGACGTAGGAATCGTGTTGGGGGCCGTACCAACCGGGTATACCCATGGACCTCGGGCATTCCCGATCATTATTCCACCGGCTTGCCACGAGAAGAGGAGGGCAGGCTGACCTTGGTACGAAGGCATGACTGACCTTGCCGGTCCTACATCCGAGAAACACACTGTGTCCCATCCATCATGCAAATGAGCCGGTAATGAATATCAAACGACGTTCTTGCCCGGGAATATTTTCCCCTGGACAGATACATGCCGGTAATACTTGGGATATCTTCGCTGTCTCTCGACGATTCGTCAAGCAATCCCGGTGCACCGGTCGGGAATCTCCGGGAATCGGATGACTCCGTAATACGCGCTTTGTTAGTTTAAAAGGGTCAGGGTTAGAGGCGTGTTTGAACTTAAGACAATTTCAATACATCTTTTATTAAAACAAAATCGTATCGTAGCTATTTTATGATTTATTTCTTTGGAGAATATTATTATTATATTATTATATTATATTCTTTATATTATTCAATTTTAACCCTTGAAGAGAGCTGAGAATCTAAAAAACACAGAAAGCTCTTGCTTTAGAACATATATTTAATTTAACAGAACTAACAATAACTAAAATCGTGCTTTTCGGTGATTTTCTTGAGCAAGGTGCACGTGGAAATAACCCTTAAAATCTATTTTCCTGGAATCCAATGGTATCGCGGGTGTACATATAGGATTTTCAGCAAAGTTGAAATTCACTTTCGAACTTCTCGATGTATCTTGTAAGAAATGTATCGGTTACTTTGGCGAACTTACTTTGTGCGTCAGACCGGTGTCCGCCTCTTTGACCCTCTTCAAACTCCTCGCGTTGTCGTAGTCTCTCGAGGCGTAGCCATAATTTTCGGTGAACACTTCCGCCGGCGGTTTGTAGTCCCTGTATCCGGTGGGCGAAGGTGTGGCGGTCGCGGTTTGACCCGTGTTCCTCGCCGTCAAACCCGTGGGTGTCGTACTCGATGCCTCTTCCTCGAACACGTCGTCGCTCATACTGTCATCGCCTGTCATAATCTGAACACGAAGGATTTCGAATCAATTACGATTGCCGTTCGATTCGTCGATTAACCCTTGCAACATAAAACGAATGGAAGACTCAGGGTCAATTTCTAATTGACTTTTCAAACCCCTTTCCGATACTTAAACGATAATTGATGAGGAAAAGGAGCCACGATTTTGAAATGTTTTAAAATCATTTTAATTTGAAAATCATGCTCCAAATTTTAGATATTTCTAAGAATTTCTAATTGACATGTATATAATTAAATTTGGGAGAACTTTTAAAAAATTATCATTTACTGTTTTAAACCTTATACGTCCAGCTGGTACGTCTTTAAATAGCATGGTCCAAATTTGGTTACAAGCAGAAGGGTTAAACAAGAAGCGGTTATGGGTGGCTGCAAGGTGCGAGCAGGGTAGCCACTAAAACCTGTTGATTACTTCATATCACGCAGCGGATTACGAGGATTCTGAAGGAAACAAGAGCCGTGCCGTCACGTTATCGAAGCTACCGTGAAAAACCAGTCCACTGAATGCACATGGCCGCGAAATAAAACTGAAATGACCGTCCTTCGATCCGACGACATCTCCATCGGTACGTGCCGTAACATCGCGGCCTTGTAGCACTTAAAGCCAATTAGTAGACCTTTCTGGACAACGATCGACTCTGATGAGTCGATGATTCCACGCCAGAACGGCGGCTACGACTTTTTATCGCCGCGTTTAACCCTTTAGACCATGGCCGGTCATGGTGAAACGATTGCCATGGTCAGCTCCCGCTTCGAACTTTATATTTCCAAACGGCAGACAAGCGATGGACATTTTCTCCCAACGATTGGACACTCTTTAGATAATTTCTTATTGAGGACAAAATTTTATAGATCGATCCTTAAAAAAACCATAAAAATGGTCTTTATTCGGTCGCATAAAACCGGTGGCTCTTTAATGAACCATGGTGGAGCAACTTGGGTAGAGAAATTTTCATCAACGCAAACAGTGGTATAATTAGTTATCAGACCGTCGCTTTATTAAAAATTAATGAAATTATAATTGAAAGCTAGGGCAATTAACAACTCGTTAATTTGTGAATTTGTGAAAACTTTTCTTATGCAAATGTAAAATATCCATAGAATGAAAATAAATCGAGTAGAATACATAGGGTGCTGGTTAAAGGGTTGACACACGATCGAATTCGAAGATTCGGAAATTGATCAATTATTAAAAAATGCGTCAGTTTTCTACCACGATTGCCGGACGGGAGATATTCATCGTTTATGGGGAAGCCTCGAACGTGGCCATAGAATCGGTACGTTTGCATAAAGAAGAAGAACGGGAGTCATGCATGATTTATAACAGTGTTCCCGACACGGTGAGCCGTAAAAAGAAATCCGATGTAATCTCTCGCAGCCTCTTCGGGTCGCGTATCAATGTTTCAGAACGGTGTTCACCATTTTCTCGATACTTTCACGAGGCAACAAGCTAAAGTCAGAAAGCTTGGGAAAGGAGAGCACGAAAAGTTCTCTAAACAATATTGCTTAATTTTTAAATGATTTTCAAGGGATTTAATCCTTTGCGTTTGGAGTAGTATTTGGTGAGAGGGGTTTGGGTTTACAGAAGACAAAATTAGAAATGTTTCCTTCTGATTCATTTTGCTGTATTGCTATATTTCTCTTTTGTTATATCCAAGAACCCAAACGTCGTAATTCAAAATTCTTCGACAAAGGAAATACGTGTTGCAAGAAGGTTCGACGGGGCGCGAGGTCTTAATTACACCGCGAGTTCGTCGACGAACCCCGGATTAACCTTCGCAGGTAATTCCAAGCCCGCGATATAGGGCACGTGTATTTGTTGTGCTTCAAAACGACCGTGGCCCACGAAGGCAAATACGCGTTTCGTATCAAACAAAGTTAGTTGTGTTTCGTCTGTCGTTTCGGCTACACCGTTCCGTGCAAATGATTTCACGAAGTGTGCCCACGTTCCTGCCAAAAGCAACCCCTGACATCCTCTTGAAGCCTTCGGCTCTGTAAGTGCGATTCTGACACTATAAATACTTTAATTTTCTTAAGACGTTAATTAGTTAAGTACGTTGTTAAAAAGAAACTTCTATACAAATTATCTCGAAGTATAAATAATTTTGATTTGGCGAAAAATTAGTAGCAACGAACTGACTTTCTGTACGTAGACAGAAATTATAAGAGATCGATGAGTGTGGTAGCAACGGTTCGCCCTCCATTTCTTTGTAGCCCGAACATAGACCGCCCCCCAAGGGGGTAGTCCCACCCCTAGTCGTCAATGACACTCGTACCCTATGAATACATCATGCTATGTTTCTTCAATTTGTAACATTGTTGTCACACCATGTTAACTAAAATGATGCTTTTAATTTTGATTAAAATTATCAAAACTTTGCAAGTTCAGATAAAATTAGAATCTCCAATAAAATGAAAAAATCATGTTTGAAATTAAACTTCAATTACGGCACAAACACGAGAAAGGAAGGGGTTAAACTACCCTTGTATGGAAATTTTTATCATACCCCCGTGTACGATCGTTTTAGTTCTTTTTTATCGCGAAACATGGTCCGCCGACAAACTAACAATTTTCTTTGCTCGAATTACTAACCACGAGAGGTTAATTACAGTTCCATTTTGTTTCGTTTTATTTAAAACCCCAATAAAGAGTAGAGCACCGGTGTATAACGAAACTTGTCCGCAGAAATCCCCTTTGTAGCGCGTTTTTTTTTTCCACGGGAAAAAATATACGAACCCTTTGAGGGTGTACTTACATTGAGGGATGCAGAGGCGGGGACGGTGACCATGCCAGGCACGTCACCACTGCCACCCCTCATTTCGCCCCTTTATTTGGCACACCTCCCTTCACGGTGTCACATCCGACCTCTGTAAACACAGGAAACATCGTCGCTTTACAGAAAATTATCATAATCCTTCATAAATTCAACATTTTTAATTTATAACAACAACACGTGTTTTGTAATTTCGAGTTACAACGAATTAAATATAAATTCTTTTTGACAAATCCACTTTTGGGAATACTTTTGGAATTCAGTGATTAATTAGAGTAAAAGTAATGATGTTCAACTTTGTTTCATGGAATTGAAGGGAATTATTCCGGGTTTCTATGGACGACTGCTGGCGTCGCCATTATCCCGGGACATTTCCTCCGACCGGGAATAAAATTTGCTCAATTTTATGGGGTTAATTCTCGTAATTGCTATCTTTGGCCAATTACGCCGAGAGGGCTAATATCGTTTACCTAAGTTACGGGGGATACTTGTTCACCGTTAAAGGATAAAATATCATTTCTCCCTTTTGTTTTAAATTGCATAAATTATAATAGCAATTTTATCAAGTTATGCCAATTTGTCTGTTATTTTTAATTGTTATTTACAATTAATCGTCTAAACTCAAAGCCTAGATCCTTTACATTTTATTTTGATTTTAAATATAAATTAATATTGTTGCTATTTGAAATATGAAAGCACGTGGTGTAATAAAGCAAAAATTGAAAAAGAGAAGGAATGAAAAAAAAAAACAGGACAATTTTACGATTTTAATCAAACGCATTTTATTGCCAGATGCAATGTACGCCGATACAGTTGAATTCACGCAATTTCCCTGCAAGTAGCGAACACGAATTCACTTAAAATAAACATTTCAGAGGGGGGGGAGACGCGCATCCGGGAGAACGAGACAAGTTTATTCGATAATCCGGTGCACGGTGCGGTTTAATATCGTTTGCCTGGCACGCATTCGTGGTCCATCATAAATTCTCTTTAGGTACTAATTTTATCGTATCCCTCTGTTGTCCAATTTCGACCTCTCCCCGACAAGTGGCCACCCTTACACATTGAAACGAGACAAAGTATAGGGGGTTGAATACTTTTTATTCCTTCGTTATTCCATTCGTAAAATGTACTTAAAAATTAACCCTCTCGTTCGTCCATCGTAACCCCTTAATCGTGGTTGAATTAAAGGCAAGATAAATTTGATGGCCTATATACATTCTTTAATAAATAGTTATTTCTTGTGAAATTATTAGAATTAGCAAGAAGCCTGAAGACGAAATAGGGCGCCAACAGGCGCCAATCCATGTCAGATCGATATCGCCTTATCGAAAGGGTTAAAAAACGTTGTGCAACGCCTCCTCTTTCGCGATAAGTACTTTCATCCCTTTCCGACCGGGCTCGAAAATGATCCAGTAACATACAAAGCATTTCCTTTTTCCTCCCCCTCGATTCTATGCACTCCTGTGCACATATTTCACGTTCGGTCCTTCTCTTTCCTTCCCCGCTCGATGCCTCTGTCCTCTTCGCGATGTTCCAGCGCCTGAATTTCGTCTCCGTCTAGCAACCCACGATTCCGCTTACTCTGTCTTCGTCGCAAGGCACGGTATCCTCGGTTTGTTCGATAACGTCCTCCTTGTCGCGCTTGTCGGATCCCCCATGCTTCGTTCCTCGTCTTCAGTACACATATTATCGGACCTCTAGCTCTCTATTTCATTCAGCCACTCGGTGCCTGAAACCGTACCCTCCCTCTCTGTTCCGCTTATGGAACACGGATACGTCTGTCCTCGTCCGACAGGCTTGCATGCACAACTCTTTTTTTCTTCGCCGTTGCTGTTCCTCGAGAGTATCGTATATCGCTCGTGCCTCCGTCCTTATCCATCTGCCGCGAGCGTATCGCTCCATCTCCTTCCGTGGAACAACTCTGTTCCCCCTTATCTCTCTAGCCGTTCTGCGACTCGAATCAGGCACGTTTTTTTTCTCGCGATTTCGTTGCCCGTCCTGCTTCAACCATATCGAGCGTCCTCCTCCCTGGTCCTCGTTGCTCGCAACGACGCCTTCGCGCGTCCTCGTCGATCCGATGGGTCCGAGGCATCGGGAAACGGGTTCCGTGGGCGATCTTCGTCGCACCCTGGCCTGCGTGGCCCACCCACCGCAATAAGTTCCACCCGCCCACGTTTTACCTCTCACGCACCTCTGCCGCGCGATCATCCGTTGCGAATTGGAAAGCAGGCGAGTCGCTTATCGCGCCGCGAGATCTACCTTCTGCGAGCCGCCTGCTCCGCTGTTTAACGACGAGGGTGAACAACTCGCGCATCCCTTCGAGCTTCGTGAGAAACGAGGACCTCGATTTCGCGAAAATTCGGTGTATTTGAAGCGTTTTTTTTTTTTCCTAACGAGCATCTTTGTGGGAATTTAATTATTTCGGTGTCCTTCGGTTTCGTAGCAAAATGGTGATCAGAAGAGTGGCGCCTTTGGTATTTAAATATGAAATTTCAATTTTCTTGATATTACAATACAGACAAACCGTAAAAACAAACTAAATTCGAGCATAAAGGACCCAGCACCAAATAAAATTATAGAGATTCGATCAACGTCATTGTTTAGCAAATCCAAGAGTGATAATGAAGAAGTTTGAAATATCAGGATCGATTTGAGAGATTCCTTGATTGTCCTTGAACTCGTGGCTGATGCACTTCCTCGGTCGTTGTTTCCTCGACTTCCACGGTCAGTCAAGCGAATCGTACTCATGGTCGGAAGCTTTATTGTGATTCGTCGTTGAACAAAGGCTTCTCTCATCGGTTGCCCATGAACCTTGACGGACGGTGACGTTGATGCTTGTCTAGCGGTGTTTCGATTCAATCCAGACGAGCTTCCGTTTAAATCAACTAGAGATTTTGTATTTTTTATGGTATTAAATTAAAACATCTGAGTTCTTGCGAACTGTGAAATAACATGTATTCAAAATTACACCTCTCATATCGTAACAAATGAATTGTGATTTATAAACATAGGTGCCATATTAATTGCCTCGATAATAGATTAACTTCCTTATAATTTAATTAAATAAATTTGTAATTTTTTCAAGTAATTACCGTGCAGAATGTTCCACGAACATTCTAGCAAGAACCCGAGGGAACAGAAAGGGGGAAGGTGGAACGTAATCGCGCAAAGTTCCATCGAAATGGTACTTGTTGCAAGTAGCAACGATCGTTTCTCGAAACTTGTCGTGTTTCCGTTGGCGAAATCATGGCGATCGCTCGATAATACAGAACGCTTGCCCTAATGAGAGGCTCGAACGGATCGGATAAAGGGCATCGGGGTTCGTGGATCGTCCGGGTCCTCGTGGCACGACCGCACGCCATAAAAGCGCTCTCTATATTTAGCCACGGTACCCCATATGTTCCCCACCTACGTCGTTCCGCCACCATGAACCGCGTTCGCACACGTTTTATGATTTTCTTCTCGCCCGTCGTTCGCGTCCATAATGGACACCGGTGTTGCGCTCGCATCAACCCCCCGCGACCCTTCGAGATCGATGCCTCCGACTGATTCATCGTTCACGGGACGTTGCTGTCCCGTTTTGGCAACGATATTAAACTCCAAAGAAATTTCTTTCTTTATTAATTTATTTTATAGCACAGATACTAATTATTTGATCGATCCGAAACAACGAGTAAAGAAAGGATTACAGATAAGTGTATTGGTCGTAAATCTGAAATATTAATTATCTGATCGTTACGTTCGAGGTTTACAAATAAGTTGCAATGGGATAAAGAAATTGTAGAAACGTTTATTTTCCATAAAATTCAGCGAGGCTCGTTTAAGCGGTAATTGGGAATAAGTCGACTGGAATGCTAATAGATTACGATAATTTTCTGATAGCCGTAACCGCGTACGGAGAAAACCGGTACCCGGTTTCGAACCTGTTATTTTGCCCGCGCGTCCCGGTAATTATCGCGATCCGCGGACTGTTCCCATGTTAAAAGAGAAACTGGGTTGCAAAACGTGAGCCGCGCATTGAAACAACGTTCGCGTTGACGTCTATCCGTCAACCTTCGGCTTATCGCGGTTTCGATTGTTTGTTCGTGAATTTTGAGAAACAACGGAAGCATGAAGCGTCGAGCTGGTATTTTCCCATGTATCGTCGCGAAATAATGCATGGCTTTAAAACCACGGTTCGATATCGATTAAATGCCAGCGGGAAAGGTTAGCCCCGACCTCCATCTTGAAATTCTTGATGTGGTTCAGCTCTAATATCAAGGTCAGGATCTAGGTACAATTTATTTGTGGAATTAACAATCTACAGTAGAAAGTTTGCCCCATCGATTTCTTTGTTAAACCTTTGGAAACTTCAATTAATGATTAATTGATCTATTCGTGATGATGGTTTTGTTATTGTAAAGTTTGTGTCGTGATAAGAAAATGATGTGGACTTTTCAAAAAAGCCATATTAATGCTAGATGGAATATTAAAAGCCTATTTGTTGATGGAAATTCAACTAGGAATTATAGTTAGGAATTAGAGGAAAATTGAAAATTAGCCACTTTTAAGTTGAGTGGCGCCAAAATCCTTAATAATATTCCTAACTTCAAACCCATATTTATTTTCGAAACTTTGATAGATACTTTAAACATCTCGCGCGTGATCGGTTATCGACGAAAATATCCGCGAATATGAAAACACCCTTATCCGTGTCTCTTCGAACGCAAACAATCTTTCCAAGAAAGCCGCAGGCCACCCCCTCATGCCACCCTAAAACCCAGCCTGGAAAGAGTTGAAACAGCGCCAGAAGCGGCAACGACCACTGACCCACATACGCCACCCTACCCTAAGAACGCGAACCTTTTTCCTCTCTCTTTGGTCACCCTCGCGTCGTCCCCTTGTGCACAACTTGAATTTCAATTTCACTCCACTTCACCGTAAACCAATTTCGCGACCCCTTCATCGGTACAATCGTCACCCTTGGCCAGTGTGCGTGGGTGTCGCGACACGGCGCATCCCCGAATCGCCGAACCTCCATACGAACCCCCATGCGCGGCCGTTTAACCCCCTGTCACGTACGCGGTGCGTGTGCAGGTGGTTGGTCGAGCAGGATGCACGAAGGAGGAAAGATGAAAGCTCTCTCACCTGTTCTCGTTTTCGTCGAAGTTTATTCGTCCGTCGAGGGCAACGCCGGTCTATCGATCACACGCTCCACCCACGAAAAACAGGGTCGAAGAGCCGTTTGTCGCGAACAACTCTGTGTACAAGCCGGTGCTTGCGTTAGGTCGCGGTCGACGCGGTCACGTGACGCGGGTGCACCACGGTGGCCGCCAAGGGTGGCCGAAAAGCTTCGTGGAGGGACGCGAAAGGGCGCGTACGAGTTCGATTTCGTCGCGGGTACGCTTTTCGACGGCACGTTCGCCTCGTGGTGCGGCAAGGAACACGAGAAGCTGGCGAGCGGATGGAACGCGTGTCGAGCGGAAGGAAAAGGAGGACGCACGCAAGCGCAACCGGCCGTCGTCCTAACCTCCACTCGATAAAACGTCCTCGGCTCGGTTTCTCGACGTGTTACGTCAGCGGCCGCGTACGTGTTGCGTCACGGGGGACGCGTGCGCGCACGTGGCACACCGATGTCATCCTCGTTTGCATCGTTATGCACTGGATCGTACTGTAGGGTGCAGATGCGAGACGTTGCTTTTCAAACATAACATACCTAACGATCGAAATCATTTTTCAATCATGGTAATATAGAATATTGCAAAAGCTTTGTTCATCAAAATACTTTTCTTGGTATTTAAATATCACAAAATATCAAAAATTCCAAAAAATAATAGCCAGTGAAATTGCCAGTCAAAAATAGGTGTCCCACAAGGATAACCCTTTACACCTGATGTTCTGATCACAAATATATGATATTTTTTGACAGTAGAAAATAAGCAAAGGACTATCTTAAAATTTTTTTTGGACGTTTCAAAACGTTCTGGTTAAAATAATCGAACTAAAGAGGGTGGAGCAACGATAGTTCGATCACTTGGCGGAACAAAAAGCGGGGAAACGATCGGATGAAAGGGAAAGAGCCTAAATATGCAACGCGGACAATCCCCCGTTGAAAGAGAGTCCGTTGTATGTCGGTCGAACTTGCGCAGACTGTTCGAGAGTTTTATGAATGAAAGCTCGTGCCAACGATCGATCGGACTCGGAATTCTGATTCGGAGAAGCCGGATGTTACAGAATTTAATAATTCAATAGGAGTATCTGTTATTCCACTTCGATGCAATTTTTGTAAAAAAAAAAGAACGTGCACGAAACGCTGATCGTACAAAGACTTGGTTGGTTCGGTCGAGCGAGAAGCGGAAGTCGCGTTCATCGGTGCGTATCCGGCGACGCGAAATTTCCACTGTGCGTGTGCTTGGACACACCGTAATTAACTCGTGAATCGGCTAAAAAAGAACCGTCGAGACACACCGGGTGGTTAAAACATCAAGCAAATACGACTCCTCGATCACCCTGTATAAAACACTCCCCTTTATCTGTTGACAAGCCGATTACCCGATTACCTGTAATCGACGCTCAAATTTAATACGATTGAGTGATTCATGAAAAAATAAAGTGAAGTACAGTTTAAATAATGCTGACATTAAACTGTCGTAATGACAGGGTACGAGGCTACGAATTAACCGATCGTATCCTCGATATAATTGATACTTTAATGCATCCCGTGCTGCACAATCGACGTGCTAATTTCGATCGAATCGAGCCTCCTCGATGTCACAGAGGCTTCTGGGAATGAATACCGGAAGGGGGGAGAGGAGGTTCACGAGTGGACGAAGGTTAAAATGATCCAAAGCGCTGAAGCACCCAGATTCGATGAAGCGCGAAGATTCAAGAAACAGCAGCATCATCCCCCAAGAAGGGGTTAACCTTAGGCCACGTGGCCGGCAGGCAGAGCCCTCGCGAGATTTCCCGCAAGCCCTTGGTCCATCCGGATCGCAGCCGATAAAATCGCAACCCCTGCGCTGAGAATTACCAACCCCTCGAAACCCCAGAGGGGCGAGGAGGGGTGTAGCTTGGCCGGCGAGGGGTGGCGAGACGAGACGCGCGATACGCGTGCGTGTCGGCGAGAAGCTCGACGGCGAAGCTTCGAAAGCTCGTCACAGGATGGCGACGCTTCTTGAGGAAGCGGGACGCGTTCGACCCCTGCGAGGGCCAAGGGCGAACCGGCCAATCGGGGCGCCTAGATGTGTGTCCACGGACTTTCTCGCAATTCGGCCCCGTGCACCGCCATTTTCGGTCCTGCCCTCTCGATCGCCCGGCTCCGACGTCGACGACCCGATGATTGATGAACACCCTCTCCTCCGACGCGACGCGAGATCGCGGCCAGGATCGATGCAGACAAATCGGTCCTCGCGAGGCGCGCGAGACGCTTTTTCAAAGATTAATCGAACCTACCCCCGCGATAAATTGAATTGCAGAGCGTTCCGCAGGCTTTGTGCCGGAATTTGATAACTTTCAAATTGGATATCAGGCTGGTTTTTTTTCCTCGATGGACCTTTTTCAGATTTTCAAACTCGTGCATCTGCTGGGGTAGGTTTAAATCCAGGAAATTGGAGGCTTCCAAATCGAATATTAGGTCTTTTATGCTTATAGGATGTTTTAGAACTTGAGAATTGAAGAAAATAAAAGGTAGTTAATACCTTTTCTTATAGTATTAGAGATTTTATGGGGAATACTAAAGAAATTATTATTTATTTGTCACTGTACCAACACCAACCCTTTTACTGCCACATTTAGCTACTAAAAATTCCCTTTGATAGCAATATATTTTTGAGAATTTTTATATTTTGCCAAGGTGTTAAAAGTCCTCCGTCCTCGAATGGTTTATCGAGAATGTAATAAAGTATTTTAAATTTCCGACAATCTCGTGACGACAATTTTCACCCATCCTTCTTCATTGATATTCAAAGTTGCGAACGTTGGGTTCGTCTTCTTCGGTTCCTTTCAGCGAGCCGCGTATCTCGACGATCTCGTTCGTCGATGTGCACGCATCGGCGCGCTTCCGGTTCCCGCGCCGGTTTTCGTCGAAAATATCGTGTTCGCCTTTCATCAGGAAATCGAATTACCGGAATCGCCGGCGACCGTGTGCCCCTCATTCCAAAATAAAAGAGGAAAATAAACCGCGCAAATTGCCCGGCGAATATGTAAATTCGCGTCGATTTCACCGGCGAACGAAACGTTTCGCGATCAAAAAGCTCGCCTTAATCGGCTCGCGCGAAAGTGCAACGTGCAACACGCTTCGAACAACGTTTTTTTAAAATATTGCCCTCGATCGGGCCGGAACATCTGCCGAGACGTCCCTTTCTCGGCAACAAATTTATCGATACTTGTATCGACACGCCGCGAAGGATAAATTCCAATTTCATTTAATCGCTCGAAACGAAGAAATAAGGGAACGATCGAATGTTTCAAGCTTTAAGTTGTTAAAGTTATGCAAATTTTGGAGGAAGTCGCGATGCGAGACACTCGTTTGCATATCGCGATATTCATGCGTACTCGAGGAATGGAAATAGAGGGGGACTTGAATCGAACAGGGGGGGAAGGGAGAGAAAAGGGCGATGGAAAAACGACAGGAAATTGGCGAGGGCTATTAAGGGCTTAAGAATCGCCAATTAAGGCTTTCGTGTCGCTCGATGGATTTCCACCCTCGATCTCGATTAAACTTTCTTTTTGATTCCATGCAAAATATTTATGACATTTTTCCTGTATCTTTCTTCAAAAATTACGAATTTTTAGGAATTCGTTCGTTTATTGAATTAGAAATATTTGTAACAGGTATTTTGTGAAAATAACAGGTAACACATTTATAGCACTCAACGCGTTAATGCAACGAACGATTCCGCAGAATTTGATTTATTTCTTCGTTTATTCGATCGCGTTACGCTCGAGTCATCGCGTTACAAAAAAATGTTACAATTCGTTCGAGGGAACGAACGTGACGCGCGGCTGGTATTCTCGAACGGAGAAAGCAGAGTGAGGTTTCGGATTTGCACATGGCGAGACATGAATCGCGAGCAAATCAGCTTTGCAGTTGCGTTAATCCGTTCGCGTAATCAAGCGGCGATTCATTCGCGACGAAACAATCAGCGATATCAACGTGAACCGGTGCGTCGTCATTATCGTCGACGGTCGGCATTCAGAGCACGCCGTTCAACATCCGTTGGATATTTTTAACGACGCCCGATGCGACCTGATAACACGCCACTTATCGAAAATTCGACGTGGACGAAGCGTTCGACACGATACGAGAAACAGTAGAAACGTTTGTACTTAATTCTTTGAGAGTTGGGTCAAAATTTCAAGAAAGCTGAAGAAACTCTCCAAACCACCCCCGAAGATGAACATCTCGCGAATGAAAGCTCCGTAGCCTTTTTTGTTCAAATGAAAAGAAATTCGGTCCTTTTGACTAATGAAACAGCTCAGATCTTCATTACAATTAGGAGGTGCCTAACTAATCCTTATATTAGGACTCAAAAGTTCAGATACCACATCGAGAAAGCAATTCCTAGACAGCTCTGTCATTCATCCGGTGCAGAGATCACTCTGGCCGTTACAAGTCAGACCACACCCCCCAACCTTCCCTTCGAAACAAAGCATCATTCAGTCGAAAAGAAATTCGAATGTTCATCGGATTGCACCTCGAGTCCCATATGGAATCCTGTTTCATCGACGTCGGCCAGCCACGACGGCGTCTGCGTGACCGATGGTGTTGGGCGTGCCATCTTGCACGTCTGCGTCCGGCTGCCCATGGTACCAGGCTGTCATAACGCTCGAGGAAGCGCGCCGGTTCGAGCGAAGCGGAATCGACGGCGAACGAAAGGGAACAGGAACGACGAGCGCGAGAGGGTGAACGAGCGTTCGAGACGACGAACGAGGAACGTCAGACGAGGAAGGAGGTACTTGAGGACAGAGACGACGGATCAGGCTCGTGTCGCGCGAGGAACGAACGAAGAGGGTAGCGAATAGTCGGATTAGACGTAAAGGGCGAGGAAGGGGATAACGTGGAACCAAACCGGTGCTGCCAGCGGCGACGGAAGGCTGAGAATCAACGCTCTCTCTGGCGTACGTGGAAGAAACGAGGAGAGGGTCGTGGTTTTAGCAAGGCGCCAGGAACGACAGGAAGTAGAGAGGCTGTACGAACCGGATTCCGCCGGCTCCCATTCCGACGTGGCTCGCGACGGGACATCGGGCTCGCAGTGGTCCAGGAGGTGGACTACGGGGTCCCTGATCGAAGCCTGGATGTGTCGTTCGTTTCGTACGAGGATCACGAACAGGCTTCGTTCGATAAATGATACAAGAATGGTGCGAAGCACCCAATTATTGCCATCTTCTAAACACCAACTGTGATTTTACTAATATTATTTTTCAAGACTATTTTGACAAAGAACAAATTGATTATTGAATCCCTTAACGCCAAATAAGAGATTACTGATCGATCATTATCCTTCGTGTAATGATAATCCTTTACATCTTGCTCCTTTTTTAACTGGACAGTTAATGGACAAACGATCGGTACAGTTTTATATCTCGCATCGTCAATGAAGTTCCCATCTGTTGATATACCGTCTTAATTAAGGCACGTTGTTTGACAGACGCGTCTTTGTAACTCTTCCAAGACCGCACTAAACGCAAGAATGTGGGTCGATGGCGCGCTATAAAAGCGAGTACATAGCTCGTTGTTTGCTGTTGCAGGAAGAGGTTTTATGAAATTGCGCTGACCCAGTTTCTCTCGCTTTCCTTGTACACGATCGGATTCAATGGCGTCTAGTGAATTGATTCTGGCTCGACGGAGACAGGTAGCCGTCGCCAGAAATCACGATCGATCGTGGAAGGATCGACAAACTTGCTCGAACAATTAGGGTTCAGAGAAATTAAATTTCTTCTTTATTTAATAACAAAACATCAGGCAATATCTGATGCTAATAGCTAAGTAGCAAGTGGTGCCAGAATTGTCCAATAAAAATGTCATTTTTTATGGTACAGCTCCCCCTTGTACTGGACCCCTCGGCTGACGGTTCTTATGGGGGGAGGTTTAACCCCTTAAGCTTCACGAACCACATAGTCTCACGCGCAGTACACCATTCTATTCCTTTTGTAATTAATCTTGCAATAATAACGTAATATTTTTGTCAGGACAAGTAATATGATACCAGTTGATTGATTAATTTTAGGTCATATTCATTTGCATTCAAATTACTCAAATTATTTAGTTTGACTTCTAAGGATAATTATTATCCTTGATCATGCAATTTGGGGGTGCCATTAACCCCGCTGGAATAAATTTAACCAACCAGCGCCTAATTATTTCAAATTTGGAATGACCACCTCTGCTTTCCCATAACAATTTTACGTTTCAATCGGGTATTGCCACGAAAAGGTTAAGATCCTCGGCGGATTCGAAACCGAGAGAACGTGGAGGCCGGTCGTGTTCCATCAGACAGCGACACGGTGTGTCAGTGACCCTGCGGTCGAGGCTGCAGCAGCAGGAAAACGCGAAACCGCTGCGCGAGTAGATATCGATTTGTCTGTGTTCGCTAGGAAAAAAAGTTGGCCGGCCTTCTGACGTTTGCCGCCGATATTGCCCGCAGTCCACACGCTTACGTTCCGTTTACTCGCTTCGACGACCTCCTCGAGGCCGTATCCTCTGCCTCCTGTCCTTCCACCTTCCTCCACGGTCCTAACATTCCTCGTCAGATTATTAACCGCCGTAATCGTCACCTATGATCCTCTCTACGAGAAGTATCCTCAATTGATCAAACCATGGAGACCTTAACAATCTCAGAGTGGCGCCTCTGAAGCGACTTACGCGATTACCTAAAATACTTTCGAATGTCAAATTTACGAGTCATTTACATAGAAAGTACTTATAATCCTTTTATTTTAAAATAAAGCTTAGGAATTTTGGAAGCTTTACTGTAAAACGAGTTTAGGTTTGTATCCGAAAATGCTTCTAGTGCAAAGGGTTAAATTGTAAGAACCTTGTTTAACCTTGTTTAACCCCTTCGTTTCGACACCTTTGGAATAATTTATCACGGTAACTCGATCCTGGAGGAGCGATTTTGACGACGGGGGGATAACGGAACGGGTATGCTTTTCCGAAAAAGCGCACGGGTATGAAACGTGTGTCGTGTCCCATAAATCACGAGGGCCGAGATTGCGAGAGTTGTGGGCGTCCGACGCGGTCAGGATGGAGGTGGAGGGTTCTGTGTCGGAAGGGCCCGCGGTTGGAGTGGGACTGTGTGTGGGACGGTACTGTGGTACCTGTAATGCCACTACGGGGGCCAACAGTTAGCGCCAGACGGTCAAAAACTCGCCGGACCGGCTGCCACCGAGGGACTTCTCTTTTTCCCTGCTCCTTTTGCACACCGCGTCCCCCCCTCTCATTCATTCCGACCCTTTTGATCGGCGAACTTTATATCGCATCCCTCGTGACGAGTTCACTCCGCTAGATAAAGAATAGCTTCCTGTAACATTGTTTTGTGACAGTTTTCATAGACAAGTCTCTTATAACAAGGATGTTTGCACCAAATTTCGAAGTTTGGATGCGATAGAGAAAGAATTAGCCGTGTTATTGGGGGGTTGATTTTACCCCCAGCCGTTTTAATTAGTATAGTTGGGGGAAAGAATCGTTTGTAATTTGTTCACTGATTTTTAGTTGGAAAATTACGAGTTCTCCAAAGGCTCAGGGAAGACTCTGTTTTTAAATTTAATTAAAATCGAATACTCGCTTCGATCTTGGATGCAGCTTCAGATTGTCGCACCAATATCTTAAAAAATTCTTAAAATTAAACTTCTCAGAATGTTGAGATTATGAATCAGTGTAATGAATCAGTGTAAGGTACAAAGTATATTGAGAGAGATAATTAATTTTGACAATGAAAGGTCTTCTAAGCCCTTAATATGATAGTGACGGGTACCAAAGCTGCCCTATATACCGTGGATCCTAAAAAGTGAAGATTTCTCAAGGATCCAGGGTTTTGTGGGACCCGGTTTCATGCCCGAACAGTCGTTGGAGATCCTAATGAAGATCCGTGGGAAGCGGTTCGTCCGCGGTTCCATCATTCCCGTGTATGGCGGCATCGATTGAGATTTCTGCGAGCAGGTGGTCCCCCGTAATAAATCGTATTGTAAGCAATCCCCTCGGCTAGCCACCTGCGAATCGATATCTCGACCGGTCCAAGGCGGCTCGCATGCAAATTCGAGGGAATCATGGGAGAGAAAGGCGGCCCACGGATCCTCTTCCTGTCGCGTTTCGGCTTCCTTTTTTTCTCGCCACCCTTCTTTTCGCCTTCTTTTCTTTCAAACCAGTCAAACCTAGTCAATGTTCTTAATAACAACCCCTAAAATTTCTAATATTAGCTCATAATACCAACCCCTAATATCGTCCAAAGCTATGTAACCACCATTCAGGGTTTTACAACGAACACAGAAGCGTGCAGGGTTAAAATGCTATAAAGGATTCTAATTAACGCGATATATTAATGAAAGAGAGAGGAGAGAGACATCCGCACGAAAACGGATCCAATAGCTGCCAAATGGACGGGCTAAAATTAAAGGTACGCTGAGTAATTAAAAGCAATAGATGTAGCCTCCCTCGTCCCGTTTCGATTCGATTCAGCCCTGACGTCGTTCCACTTGTTGATATTAGGCTGGATACACACTTGCACCGTTCGAAATTGCCCGTGTGCCTCATGACGAACTCCATTAATCCCGTGACGTCGATCTTCATCATCGTTCGCTATTAATTCTTGTTAATTCGAAGCACATCGTGCGGTCCTAGCGTTAAAACGCTCGTTATCGAGCGAATTAATTGGATGTTAATTGATTTCTTTCTGTTCCGCACAATCCCTTAACCCTGACTGTATAAACTGCGATTAGAATTAAATTAAAAATTTAGTTTCAATCAAAATTAATCAACGATTAATTAACATTCGACAGTCAGATCCTGGTAAAATTCAAAGCAAAATCATTTAAGTTTTAAAAAATACAATTTACTTCGTTCAGAATGCTTTTCATTTAAAAAATGATCGATCTCAGGAGCGTCAGAGGAAAGTTCAGAGGAGGATCGTTGAAATTTCTGTAAAACCTCGATAACAAGTACGGTCCACTTCGTTCCGAGTATTCTCGAAGGTACTTTGGTCCCGGATCATAAAGACGGCATTGAAAGTGAAACTGTTATTGGCCACGCGGATATATTACCAGCACGGTTCTATTAATAGAGGAGCCACGAAAAGAATTCGCGCTCAAAAATAACTCGTGACACGGGTTATGGCGCGGGGGCTATTTTAATCCCGTCGTTGATTCATCCCCTTGTCCACGCTGTCGTCGAATCCGTGGGAGGGATAATTGATCGGCGACGAATCTTGTGAAAATCCTGTCACGTCAATGCTTTTCAGGATCGTTCCAATCGTACGAAAAAACGACGGGGCGAGGCAATGGTACGGGTGGTAGATATTTGTCTATTTATTATTACAATAATCAGAAACAATAATTATATTATTCATCGTCCGATCTATCGAATACACTTCAAGATTAAAATTAAATTAACCCTTTATGGTCGACTGGTGTTCAGAGAGACATGATTAACTAAATTTAAATTAATGAAAGAAATACAAAGAAATACAAAACTTTTAAATTTTCAAGTTTCATTACAAAAGAACGAAAGAGCAATCGCGTCCCAATGTATCAAAAATCGAGTTTTAGATCGAGAGTACTAGAATGAGTAAGAAAATGGGGTACGAAGGTTGGAAAAACGTATGTCCCTCAACGAGGGGGGGGATATAACGCGTATTTTTTCCAATATCCGTCAGAACGTCGCGCGATTTACCGGATAAGCTTCAGAATGGCGCGACACCGAGTCGATGAATCGATTTTCACCGGAAACGCATCGACGTGGCACGCGATATGGCCTCAATAATTCATTATCCGAACAGCTACCGTAGACGATGCTTGAATTATTTCTGACGTGTCTCGAAAGCTCACGGTTCCCCGAAATTTCGCGAACAACGGCTTCCGGTTCTCGTATTCGACGGAAGGAAACCATCGGATAGATTAATAAAGGGTTGCAATTAATTATCGAACGGTACAACAATTGTACACCTTTGGAAGTATGTATTTAAGTTCGATGTAGAACTAATGTTATTTGTTATTCGGTTATCCGGTATAGTTGAACCACAGCATGGTTAAAAAATTGATAAAAACAAAGATATATACTTGTTTCCTTTCCGAGCGTGCGACAGTACAATGCGTATTCAACATTAGATAGTCTTAGCGCGCGACAGTTCCCTTATGGTGTCGTGAAATTATGCGCTCGATCACAGAATTATGGGATTCGACTAGTCGATAAATCAGTCCCATATGCGGAACACACGTGGGCAATGGGGATCTGAGTAAGCGTGTTCGCCGGCTCGAGACACTTTCTCGTTTTCGCGAAAGTACCTTATCATTGTTCAACCCTTTCCTTTCCTGCATCCCATCTCACAATAGAAACTGTACCCACAGTTTGTTCAAATAATATTAAACTTCGAATATTTATTCAAAAAGGACTGAAAATGATTACTACTCTGGAAACTCTGAAATTACTCGAACTCTAATCAGTCTAACGTACCTTTTCTTATTATTTTTCTAATTATAGGGGAATTATTGAATTAAAATTTTTAATTAGGTTTCTAATTAGGTCTCTTCTTTTCTTTCAAAATAACCTACACTTAATTATATTGTAAAATGCTTTGCACAGTTTCTATGATATAAAATTTGCCACAGTTACACAGTAGATTACTTTTATTCCGAGAAAGAAAACGAAGACTAACGATTTCCCTCTTTTGCTTCCAGATGGTCCATAAAGCGAGGAGAACTGCAATCTTGGCGTGACATCAAATGTGAGTACTCATCTTCATTGAAATCTATATTCCTTCTCGAAAACGTGATTTGTTTCGCAAGTAATGGAACTATGCTTGAGGATTCTTGCTCGTGACACTTCGTGCAAGGAGATTAGGCTTAGGTTTCTTAAAGAACGTCGCTTAGCCATTTTTTTTAGGTAAAAATCGATATTCAGCCGTTAAATAAATTACGAAAGCTATGACACGTATCGTGATTCGGGATTCGAGAGCTCGCGGGGATGATAAGGGAGGGAGTATGGCGGCTAACGAGAGAATTTATTCGAGTTACCTCGAGCGGACGACGAGAAGCCGGAGGGCAAAACGCCGATGCACGACCGAAATAACCGAGATTTATTTCGCGAGGGTCCGCTAAATCCTGTTAAAACGACGCTCGCCCGCGCGACTTAACGGCGCTCGCACTTCGCGGCCTCCTGTATCGACGTTAACGAGACCAATTAATTTGTCTTCCGGCTCGATGTCGCGAAAGGGGTGAAAGCCATCCGCCCGGGGACCCTTTGCGGTCATAAAAATCCGTAACATCTCGAAACATTCGGAATTTTTGGCTTTCTTCTCTGTGTCTCTGTAACATAATTCATTTTTCAATCAACCGGTGTTTTAAATATATATCTGCAACGTGATTCGTTGGCATAGGTCCAAGCAGGTCCAAGGGTCAGTTATCTAAACTAAGTTACATATTAACATAGAGCGACATCCAACACTTATTCAGTACCAAAAAATCCCCAAGGTGTCCGACGAAATTCTCGATTCCCAGAAACGATTGCATTCCTAGAAAGTGTCGATTCGATCCGAAACAGGACACCGATAAATCGTTCCTTCCGGTAAGCTCCGCTAAAAATGTGTACCGAAGAGTGTCGGAAGGCGCGTGCACGTGTGCCCGGGACAGTCCTCTCTATTCGTTTCTAAACGGACGACGGAAGATTAGAAAACAGCCGCGAAGAGGCAGGGGGGGCAAAAAGAGACGAGGAACACGGCCGAGGCAAGAGCGCACCTTACACGGCGGAACGAGCGATTCAGGTGGAAGAGGCTGAAGGCAATTCTGCACGTATGCCGGAGCGTACGACCAGGCCAAATTGCTCGGTTTACTGGCGGGCATGCTTTGAATCCTGAATGAGAGGCTGACAGACTCGGAATGGATGTAACGCAACGACGACAACGAGATTTTCGTTGGTTGTTAACACGGTGTATCCGTTGGTACACCCGTCGACGACGAACCGTCTCTCCTCGGTTCGACTCGTTGAATAGTTAACGCGTCGACCGTCACCCTCGAGCTCGTGGAAATTACATCCGAAGCTTCGTTTCTTATCACCTAATCGGTATTTTTCATTTTTGCAACGTCGAGCTGCTTTTATTGTCCACAATTTTTGGTCCCTGAAGGGGGTACTTCCCTCTGAGGGGATTTTTAATTTAACAAGTTTCCTTCCAAGTATAATTTAAATAGAATAATTATTCTCAATGCTAAATTATCTTATCTAAAAATTACAATTTACAAATTTACAAATTGTCGATAAATTGTCGAATAATAGAACAAATATTGTACCTTTGACATATTTCTAAAACGAAACAAGTTACAATAGTCTTACAAAATTTAACGCCAAAATCGGGATTTCTGAGTAGAAGGATTGAAAGGAACGGTCGAAGTATCCAAAAACGGAAGAATTGGCGATCGTTGTTCCGCTCTCGATCGCGGTAATTAAGGATTTTCCGGTGGAACGAAGTTAACGAGCTGCTAACGAGCAGCCACACGGTCATCATAATCGAAGCCGTCGACGGGAAACGATCTCCCTGGATCGTTATACCCGCGATCGGGGACGAGAAATATGCATAAATCAGCGTGAAATCGGACGCGTTAAGCCGAGGAAAGCGTTGTCGCGGACGTTCGCGATGATCTCAATCTAGGATTAGAGAAGCCGGTTTATTTCATCGGCCTCCTTCTTCGTTTTGTTCGCCTCTGTTCCTTTCATGGGTACACCCTTCTCGTCGTTTTCTTCTCTTTCTCCCTCTCTCTTTTCTGGACGGGAAAAATCTCGCCACTCGGTGGCGCGCGGTTTTAATGAGTCCCCTTGCGAGCAACCAGTGGCGTAACACTTCCGGTGGCGGTGACTTTTCCGTTCTGTTGAGCTCCTCCGCTGTCGCGCTCGTAAAACATTGTTTATCTTGATTCTTCTCCCCTGACAAATGACGGTCTTCCTTTTCCACGATTTGCACTCGCGACACAAAAGCTTCAAGTTCAAACTCAGTTTTTTAAATATTAATTGTAACGATCTAGTGTTCTAATGGAAGAATTTGTAGATTCTTGTTAATATAATCTCTCTAGAACGCCTTGTACTGTCATTGTCGGCTACGACTGGCAGCCAGCCACTTAGTATCAAAAATATCAACAATGTCTTTATGCGCGCACATTCCTCGAACTTTGGCCTTCGAACTAACGTACCACAAGTGCTACTTCCTGATACTTTTCTGTCATCGAATCGCATCGGAATTGCTACGTTTCGAAATCGCTCTCTGTTTGCTACACCTGGCAGCCAGCCATTTTGTATCAAAGATATCAACAAAGTCCTTGCACAAGAATTTTCCTCGAACTCTAACCTTCGAATCGATACATCACAAGTGCTTTTCGTACTATCATCGGTGTTGAACGAAATCTCAAAAAACTGACTCCTGAAAGGACATTGCCAGGGGGGGAAGTGAACGGGGGATAAAAATTCGAACGCGTTACGACACTGGCCATTCCACCTACTTACCTTCGAGCCGGGTTCGTGGCGAGCCGCGCGCGCGGAGCCGAGTCATCTTTCTCGGTGCGCGCGGGGGCCAGCTTTCAATATTTACGCGGACGCTCGTGTCCCACGAAGAAAGGCCACGTCGCACGGGGACAAAGTGGCTTCGTTAGATGCAAATCGCTTCTGGAAGCGTTCCAAGCCCTGAGCCGAGCGTTCGCGGGAAACAGGAAGCACGGAGGGGGGGACACGGGAGCTGAAAAAGACAAAGAGCGGGGAATAAAAGGCGGCGTCCGTTGGTATTTCTGCTCGACAAATTCGAGCCTCCCCCCCTCAGGTACTCGCGGACCGAATCGACGGATGCCTGGCACGCCCTTCGATCCACGGCGGTCCGGAACCTGGTGGCCGACCTCCGTCAGCGAATCGATCCACGGCCGTCCTGGAATCCCGTTTCGTCGTCAGGAATCCGACGTTCCTGATGGACGTTTCGGACGTATGAATTTTAGGACTCTGCCCGACAGGAATTGTCACGATCGCCGGGACTCTCGACCCAACGTTTTACCGGGAAATATGGTGTTGTCGATGGGCCTCGAAGAGTTATGGTCGTGCGGTTTTATGGGGTCTCTTGGTTGACGAAGGCGGTGGGTAATGGGTGACGGGAAACAATCTGCCTTGAGAAAAATATCCTAAAGAATTTTGCAATTTGAAATGGGAATTTTGACATTCCATCGTTGAAAAATTTAATAAAATTATATAAAGTTGTATTTTGATGAGGAAGGGTGTTATTTTATGCATCGTTTCCAAATTATTGAGAAAACAGGAATATTTTTGGAGTAGCCAGAAAGTGGAAATTAACCGAGGATGGGCTGATGCAGCTCGATATTTGGTCACTTGGTTTATTAGCGCCACGGTTCCGTGGATCTTACTCATTAGCGTTCACGCTGCTTTGGATCCTTTTTCGGTGAATGTTTGGAGAAGGAACGAGCCAAGGAACATTTTACTTTCGAATCCTTCTCGTTTGTTTGTACAGCGTTACTTCTCCCCGGTTCGCCTTGTTAAACATTTCTCGATTATCTATACTCGACGCGATATATATTATGATAATTAATTCATATTAAAATGATAAATTGATAATCAATAGCGGTACGAATGAACAACTTGAACCGGCGTGACTGGTTTCTGTCGACCTTTGAAATGTGCTCGAATTTCGAAATGCAGATGTATCCTTAATTATCTTAATTAGCGTTAATATCGATGGCATTAATCTTGGGTCGCGTTAGAAATGAACTTTTGTTTTGCAATTGTTTTGCAAAGTTACCTTAATGTCAATTATTTAAAATTTTCAAAATTATTTCAAAATTACGGTATTAACAAAGATTCCTACGAATTTGTAACATTGGTCACCCCTAAATAAAACCGCACACTCACCACCTTCCAAAGTTATAATAATTAACACGGTAAAAAATGAATTCGACAATGAACCCCCAAAGGACGAAAAATCTTGAACCAATTCAAACTCCTGCGATCGAAAGGCATTAAACGGCGTCTCAGCTCCTGATCCTCCCACCCTAAATTCTCTCCTGATACTCGTATCCTTCGAAAGGACTCGCATCCAGAATCCAGACTGGAAGATCCTCTTGTCCTGGAGCGTAACGGCGGTTCGAGCACGAGCCAATATTTACCAGGAGATCAGACCTGCGGTAGATTTTCGTCCTTTCGCGCCGCAGGATCCTTCTTGGCGGATGAATCGGGGTACACGGGGTTCGCCGAGGAGGGGTCAGAGGGGCGAGAAAAGGGGAGGCAGTGCAGGATACGTTGGTTTTCGGGGACGGCAACCGGGCGAAAGGCGTGGGAGTGGATCGCGTCAAGGACAATAGAAGGCTCGTGAAAGGATCAGAGGAACAGGACGCGGTGCAGGTTGGCCAACGTGTGCCGTTGATTTGGCACGGGCCACTGTGATTGGTCGAGCGGCGGGTGGATCTTCGATTTACGATGCTCGGTCTGCGTCGAATGACACGCGGCTTCCTACCTGCCGATTTAATTAACCCTTTAACACTTTGATCAGCGAACGATCCCTGTTTGCTGCGAACGTATTGCATTATTTAATTGGACATCTAGTTCTCTCTATTTCATAATCCTTCGAGTATCTGATAAAAATAATTAGCAATTAGCTAAAGTCTTTGCTCAAATGATGGCACCGGAAGTGTCAGTACACTGACAGTACTGTGGTATTTAAATTGAGGAGAAGATAGACTTGAAATTGAGTCATAAACCATAAAATATAAAGAACACGATAATTATATGTTTCAAGTAAATAGATAACATCGAAAGTACGATACAATTGTTATAAAATGTTGTTAAAATCGGGGCCGTAGTTGACCAAACAACAATCACATCGTTTCCGTGGTGTAGTGGTTATCACATCCGCCTAACACGCGGAAGGTCCCCGGTTCGATCCCGGGCGGAAACATTTGTTTTTTTCCTTTTGATTTTTATGGTTGCACACATTAATCGAGGTTAAAACGTGAATTTAAAATGGAAACGGGTCGAATACACGGCTATACTTAGCACCTTCGTGTCACCCATGTCAAAGTTGATATTTGACAATCTAAGTTCATCGTTTCCCTTTAAAAATTACATTTTGCGATCGGGTGTAAATTTACGGTACATTAACACTAAAAATTAAATTTTCTCCCAAAACCACCCTTATTCAAACATTTCTCAGAAATAAAAATTCTGATAAAAATCCTTCGTTATTGAATTGTTAAGAAAAAGATATTTCAAATATTTTAATCATTTAATATTGAAGGCACTTTTTATCACAGAAATATATAGTACACATAGTAATAATTTATTACAATAGATAATATAATAATAATTTGTTTATCGTTGAGTGTACACTCGGTACTTACAATCTAATTTACTATCTGAAATTCTGAAATTGGAGTACAGTATTGAGAGAAAGTACTGTCACAGCGTTTTCGTGGTGTAGTGGTTATCACATCCGCCTAACACGCGGAAGGTCCCCGGTTCGATCCCGGGCGAAAACATTTCTTTTTTGCATCAAACTTTTCTTACCAAAAATTAAATACACTCTATCAGATATTATTTTACAAAAACGCAAAGTTACAAAACGCCAAATTATGGAAAATATCAAATACAACTCCATACAATACAATTTTCAAGTTATGGTAGCTTCAAAATTTACGAAATTCTTGCAACTTCAAATATTTGCAAACCTGATTAGAAATATTATTTTGTAATAGATGATAGATAAGCTATTTTGAAGGGGGGAAAAGGGATCGAATGTACATTTTTGGTCGAGACTCCTTTTTACAGAGAGTATCGTCCGGGAACGAGCGTGTGCAAGCCTCGGCGAACAACGGGGGGTGGTTCTCGAGGGTGCAACGGAAAGATATCGGAAGAGAAATCGGGCCGCGAGCCAACCAACGAATCAGCCATCGCTGAGAGTTGGCGTATCGAGGTCACGACACGTTATTTCGAGGCTTCTTTCGCCTCGGTGCTCGCGATAAAAGACCGTCCAATGATTAACCGCGACCAAAAGATTCCCAAAAATTCAGGAGAATCACCTGAACCTCTTAGTTAATGACTTCCGGTCAAAGTTCACCCTGATGGAACAAATATGAGTATTAGAACCACCAAATGGGTCAAAATGACTCTTTCCAAAGTTTGTTATTTTGTCAGTTTTCCATTTCTTTTTCAATTTAACAGAAAATGCGGATTGTAATCTTCCCGGTTCTTGATATATGCTTTTATAAAACGAACAGGAAAACGTTCAAAAAATTGTTCACGACTATTTGGAAGGATACTGTAACGTTTGACATCATCGATGAATAAAAGTCCATTCGAGGAATCACGAATAAAGTACCACGACTTCCTAAAAACGAATTAACAGTGTTCTTGGAATGAATTTTGAGAATTTTTATTGTGTTCTTTGGTTAGAAACTTTGCTCGTGTTTAAGAGGAATGGTATGATTCATTTATTTCTTTTGATCATTTTGAGTGAATAATATGTCTGGCTTTTTTAATGTTTTATTTTAATTTTAATGTTTGCGAAGCGAAACGCCCATATTTTCCATAACACACCAAATTATTATCAATGATTAAAGGGTTCGGGTCAGATTCCTAAAACTTCTTCAATATTTTAAGATTTAGCATTTCTGCTAAAACACCCCTATTTTTCGTAACCCTTAAGGGTTAAGGTCCAGTTCGTTCAACGAAAGGCACCCTATAAAGTATCAATTACTTTTGCGTTTACAGTAAAAGTGTATCAAAGCCCATAACCGGCGATAATCGGTGATTATTCACGGTTCTTCCCGCGTATCGGTCCCTTATCGAGGAGTTACCGCTTCTGTCTCGGCTCCGATCGTCCCGCGAATCCACCCCGTGAATATCCGGACACGATCTTAATAAACCAGCCGCGAAACGTTCCTGTTTTTATCAATCGTACGATTTGTGGACGCCGATACGACGAATACAACCGGTCGTTTTTCCCACCCGGCGAACGATAAAACGCGAATTTACGAAGCCGCTCGCGAGAACGCGTCCCTGTTTCTCCGGCTACGACCTCGAGTCACACCCTTGACATCTCCGATTCGTTGCAAAATTTCTCTCATAAAAGAAGAGTAACATTGTTTCCAAAATCGTTTTTTAACTCTCCCAACCGAGATATTCTTCCATCATATTTCAAAAGATGACGATCTTGGTTGTTGGTTTAATATCGTTGAATTATTGAAGATAGATAAAGCGTTAGAAGAAATAGCGTTTTGTCGGTGTGTAAGAAGAAACTGAATCGGAGGAACGATTTCAGTTGGCGAGGTCGCGTTCCACGGTCGCCATGTTGACGGAATGCGGCCGAGATTCCTGCATAAATTTCTGGCCACCCTTCAGAAGCGATCGATGATCGATCGTACCGATTCAGTCGGTCGATATCGATGTCTTCTTGGCGCTACACGTGTCGCATTATGTTGCAGCAATTAATCTTTCTATCGAATGCTTTTGCAAATTAGACGAAGTTTACACCTTGTCTTTACTTACCGTCAATTATAATTTCATTCGATTGTTGTATTATTCTTTCGTTTGGTAGAAATTCGTTTTGTGGCATTCATCATCTAATGGCATTTCTAATTATTATTCGTTTCTAATACAAATATTTCTGGTTATGGGTGCACGGTAGTCAAAGTGTTAATTATTTATTAGAAGGTTAGTAATTTGGTGCTGTTATTTATTATAATATTTTTTGATCGAAGTTTTCGGCTTTGAAACGAAATGCAGAGGAAATTAAACTCTCGAATAATTAATTCTGATATCAAAAATATTGACGGAAATATTGCTCGTATTTTAATCAAAAATGGGGCAAATGTGAATCAACATTCAAGAGAAAGTTGTGAATTTATAATTTCGAGACTAACAATTCTAACTTGAATTTCAAATAATTCATTTTCTGTTCCAAAAATATTTTAGACCATTTTAAACCAAAGCTGGGAAGTAGATCCCAAAATTCAATTTCCTCGGAAATATCAAATTATCAAACAATTTATCGCATATTGGAAAGGTGTTAATCCGATTCGGTTCGAGTAACAGCGTTCGCCTGGATGATTTTTATTCACGAGGAACTTTCTTTGCTGATCGAGCGGGCGCAATATGGTGACCGGCCCTCAACGGCGCCAACAGGCATTGATTTCACGCGTGGGCCAGGATGTCGGGATATCGATCGTCCACCGGGAACGTTTCTCGCCTTTTTCGCCGCTTTTTCGATCCCTCCAACGCTCAACTTTGATTTCTCTCGCGTGTCCCGTCGCGAGCTAACTCGCATACAAAACGGCCCGATGGAAAGTTGTTTGTTCCTCGTGCGCCTCGAGAATTTTATAAACGTCCTGTTACCAATCCAAAAAAATGTTTCGTAAAAACTGAATTTTGAACTTCTGACGAAAGGAAAATTAATTTTCTTCAATTTCACGATCTCGTCTTCCCTCAAATTATTTAGTAATCAAGTAATTATATTAAAATAACTTTGATATTCCATAATTCCTCGTATATAGCCATCAAGAGCCGTAGCAGAAATCGGCTGTCATCGATCTCGATCGAATCAATTTCGATCGTTCCGCTCGGAGGCGGAAGCCGGAGAAGAAAAATGGGAATCTAAAATCGGCGATACATTTCACGGCGCGGCTTCGACTTTCGAGCGGAGCCCGAAGGAACCGGTTTTTTTCACGCTGGCGAGTTACACGAAGCCCGGGACGAGCGTGTTGAAAATTCTCGAAGCAATGGCGAGGCGAGTCGCGTGACCGGCTCGACGGATACGCTCGCAAGGACGCGCGCGTAATCGCGATTACGTAAAACCTCAGCCTCGTGAATCGCGGCTCGATTTGCTAATCTTTCGCCAATGTACGTACGAAGAAATTTCTGTGTTCCGATTGCGACACTGGGCCCATCATCGTCCTATTTTATATTGTTTTTATACTATTATTGTTACTTTTCTTCGGGAACGGTCAGACATTTTGTATTTTATATTTCTGATGGACAGGATAAATTATCGAATTATTATGATTAATTACAAAATATTGCACTGTGCGTTAACCCTTTGCACTCGAGTGCATCTGGGGCGACATATACAATTAACTAGAATATTTTCAAATGAGCAATTTAAGAACATGGCAAATTAATGGAAGATGATTCTTAAGGCTTTTAAATTTTCCAAGTTTCGTTGGAAAAGAAACTGAAACTTAATCGTATCCAATTCGCACCCATGGGGGCACCCATGTTCGACAAGACAGGTACCATAAATACCTAAAACAATTGAAAACTACAGAACTTGTGCAAATTTCTCTCTCATTATCCTGAATTGGAAATAACATTTCAAAATCCTTCGAAGTTTAAATATAAACCTCGAACAATGTACAGTAAAGGTACTTAAAGTAGGAGCATTCGAAAGGAAGGACGATTGCAGCAATTATTAATAACAATCTATCGTTATAAAACATTTATGAATCGAATTGCAACGCTATTTGGGGACAGCTGAATAAATTCCGGTACGATACAGCCGGTCGCACGCCCACTCGACTCGAGTGGCTGATTATCTTTTAGTAGCCGATAACAGTATCGACATGAGAACGGAGATCTACCGGGTGACCCACGGGGCACCCGTGTCACGTGGACGAAAGGCAATCAGACACTGACTCGAGCGAAATAATGGCCATCGTGGGTCCGTTTAGGTCGTTTCAGTCTTGATCGGTTTAATAAAAAGTATATAAGACAATTTTTGTTTAATACCGAAACTATCGAATGGATCAGCTTCGAATATAAAAATTGAAATCCTGTTGTCGAGATAGAGTTTCATTTTTTATTCATTTCCAATCGTGCTGTACATTGAATATTCTTTTGATGAAATATCAAATTTATTATATTTGCATCTTTGATCGACGTGTATACATTGGGACTGACTCTTGATAGAGTTTATCGCAGGAATAGAAAAGTTATTGAATTAAGCTTGCTCCGATTAATTAATTTATCGTATGACATCCAAACTTGATAAACCATTCGTTTCATAAATTTCCTGTGAAACTGGTATTTGACAAATAATTTTTAATCCAAGCGATTATCAAACAAAAATTTCAACGATTTTTAAATATAATTAGTAATAAAATTGTATGTTTATCGAGGTATTCAATGTACAATTTTGCAATTTATTTATATTTTACGTACTCGTTGCAATCACTTGGCAACCAATCCAATTTCCAACTAAAACAAATATAAAAAGTGCAGAGTGTATTTCGAATAATTTTTTTCAAACAAATGAAACACGAAGCATTAACAATTATTTTTCCACGATTTTTCCCTCGTAAATGAACGATTTAATATCGGGGACAAACATAATAGCGTGCTTTGCATCAACCATCCACCGGAACATGTAAAATTAACACCTCGCTCGCGAAGCAGCGCTACTTATCTTGGCATTGTCATTCTTTTTTTCCCTCTCCTTCCCGAAGACAAAAGACAAGCACGGGTCTTAAGTCAGCCTCACAAAAGCGCAACGACGCTTTGTGCTTGAACAATGAGCGGGCTCCTTGATAAAAACAGCTGAAAAAGCCGGTTTTTCCTTATCGTTCAGCGCGGAAGATGCGCCCCGGTAAAAATCGGACGATTTCCGCGCGCCTCCGTGCCCCGTGCGAATTAACTTGCCGATGTTGGCGCAACACGAAAAGGGAGCGTGTTTATTCGTCGCCAAACGAGGGTTATTCGCGATTTATGATGCCGCTCGTAAAGACACCCCTCGTTTCCTCGGGGCCGATAATGGCTTGTTCGCGAAACGTATCCCCTGGAAAATTAGTTCCGCGGCGTCTGAACCGTTTTATTTCAACGATTATGGTCCCGTTCGTACAGAAACATTTGATTTAACGTCTTCTGCTTGACGTTACCGTGTTCCGTGAATTTTGTTAATTAACGTTACTTCGATTCCTTTTTTGTGGATTTAGAAATTTCCTTTTTAGAATTTTAGGGGTTAAATGTTAGTACCTTTGATATTAATATAATGTTCGACAACATTTCTTGTAACATTTTAATGCAAATATTAGTCCAATAATTCCCCAAATTTCTGTTTTTTCCTTGTAATTTATTTCAGTATTAAAAATATAGTGAAATATTTATTTACGCCGTTAGGTGAATGAAAACGACCGATCACAGAAAGTAATTGGCAATTAATTTAACCAAAAACCCTCGAAATAAATGACGATTCCGAATTCATGGGAAACGGCCAATTCTCAGCATCCGGTGACTTCCAATTACGCTCGCATTGTGCCTCGAAATCCTGTACGTTCCCGTTTCCGTACCATCGGAGAAAACGAAAAAAAGAAAAGAAAAGAAAAGGAACGAGCAAGAGAAAAAAATGTCCGTATTAGAAGAGTACAATGAAGAAGAGGGGGGGACCGGTATGCATGTGTCCGACTGGAAGTGGGCTAACTTTTTGATGCGTCTCTAAATAAGGGTTCGACACACCTTGTGACACATGTCACTCACACATAAATCTGCGAATCATCCCGGGACGGGTTCAAAGACAAAACCTGGCCCAAGGTTCTCACGCGAGGGAGATTCGATTTCTTTCATATATTTATTATTGCCTTGATGCAAACAAATGAACAGTAGTTAAAGTAGTAATACAAAATACATTCCATTAATTAACCCTTTGCACTCGGAAGCATTCTTGGAATTATTTACTAGCAACTCGAAAATACTTGGTGGCAAAATAAAATAATATAGTATTGGGAATAATTATTCGATTTAAATTCTATTTGAGAAGACAATCGAGTGGAAGGGTTGAAACTCGGTAACCCAGGAAAAATGTCGCGTTGTGGGAGTAGGTCTCACGGGGTGACATTAACGAACCGATCGGGGAACGCGCGAAACGGCGCCCTTCGTGTGCGGCTGAGCCTGTTTCGCTCGTTTCTTCGTCCCGTAAGATCCCTTCTTTCCTTTTCTTTTTTTCTTCCATCATGCTCGTTGCCGCTTTTTTATTTTCATCCTTTTTTCGCCTTCTTACCGTCTCTCTCTCCTCCGCAACGGACCATGCTCACGAGATTTATTAACACGCGGCGCGCCTCGCGGGTATACACGCGTTGCGAATTACGGACAGGCTGTGAATACGTGCGCGCTCGCGCTACGCGGTGCGCGAGCGAGACAGACAGCCTAACCCATAAGATTTGCACACAATACGACTTATGAAAAATATCTGTATTAAATAACCCGCGTTTTCGACGTGGCCGTCTCATTGTTCCGACAGGAACGACGCTAAATCAACCGGCTCGTCCTCGTTTCGCGATGATAGCCAGCTGAAAATCGTCGATCTCTTCCCGGACAGGAGGATCGTTGGTCCTTGAACCTTGCACCGGTTGAGATCTTCTTCGGCTTCTGATTTTAGAAATATTCGAGAAACTGGTGAACGAATTGTGACCCTTGATTAACCCTTTGATGGGGTTGCTGAGGACGTCGAAGGTTTCATTAAGGAATTTCAATGCATTGCCGACTGTTCACTGCCACTTTGTAAACTTGAAAAATTTTATTTTTCGATAAATTCGACAATAAATAATAATCAAAGTCAACAAATCATAATATTGGCAATAGATAAAGTGTTAATATTTTATTATTTCTATCAGCTGTGTTTTGAAGTACTTAGTTGGTAATATCGATGATTGATTTCTATGGAAATTCAAGCGTCATCCAGGCATGGGTGAGGTCAGAATATTGCATTTGCAAGCGAGGACGTGGGTCCACGTCATTTCGAAGTCTTTCGCCAGCTGCCATTAAAGCTATATTTAAAACACAATATCAGTTAATAGCTGTTAAGAAAATACCTGCTACTGTCCAAAACTATTCCTCCAATTAACACTAGTACACCCCCATCAATTCGAGTAATTAATCAGTAAAAGATTCAACTCTTTGCCATATGATATATTAGATAAATAAATAATTTCGAACGATTAGGAGAAAAATCGCTGGAGTCCCGTTTCCGGGCGTTCCCCCCTGCTATCCGGGACATTGGCGCGCAATTAGAAATTCCCACAGTGAACGCAGAGGAGGGTTGATTCTCCCCCTATCCCCTGTCTCTGTTCCTTCGGATTTTCAGCGGCAGAGGAAGGTCTCTTTCCGCGGCCGGGACAGTCGAGCTTCTTTTCACGAGAGACAGGATCGCGAGCAGGGAGGAGAAAGAGGGTCCCGGGTCGGCGTGGGATCGACGTTAACGCGACGAGTGAGAGGGAAACCGCGTCGAGCGTGTATTTAGCTCGGTGAAACCTCGGGCACCGTTAACGTGTGTCCCGTTAACTCCTTTTCTGATACGTCTGCTCGATTTTCTTATACGCCAAGGACTTCCGGTTACACTTGCCTCAAATTAGAAATTAGTTTCCAACCCTTCGATGAGGGGTGGATCGTCTTCGACCCAGCAAACGTTTATTTCAGTTACCTTCTCTGAAGTATAGATTGTATAGGGTGGTAATTTGCACCCTTTGCACTCGAAGCATTTTTTAATATTAAGTCTAATGTTCTGATATAAATAACACTTGAATTTTACATTTAAGAATGTGCAAAGGGGTAACTCGAATACACATTTATTACAAATACTCCAAATTTCAATAAGAAGTAGTATATTACCAATAAACTACTACGTGATGTGTACTTGTTATTGCTGTTAACTGGTTAACTTTGGCTAAATAAATGTTATCGTTGATCCATAATCGCGTGTCGAGTATTATTTACGAATAAAACCGGGAAAGACGGCAACAAAGATGAAAGAAAGAAGACACCTCTTAAGTTAATAATGAAAGGATACACGTGCCGACAAAGGAGACTGGCCGACGTCGATAAAACTTCTTTAGTTCAATGTCGGAGGCCGCTTTAATTAAGCGCATTCGTTTTAATTCGACTTAAAAGCGGGCTGTTTAATTTGATTTTTCTGCGCCAGGACAGAATCCTGATCGGCACCGTATGTTCGTTTCTTATAATTTACATATTTTAATTGACGAATTTAATCAAATCCCTTCGGTCGAGAAAATATTAAGCTTGCAATTGAATTCGCAAGATTAATAATTATAAATACGACAAAATTAAGGATCATGTTTGTTTGGATCAAAACTGAATAATTGCACACGATTTTACCCCAGAAGGGTAATTTTTATTTCATAAGAAGGACGCTTTGTTCCTGAAATGGCCGCGGACGTAGGTGTCCGAATTTTTGCGAGGCAAGGAATCGTCGGGCTCGCAAATATTTGCCAGGCGTGTAAGGCTGGCAAAACGGACGCTCGTAAATCCAGAATTAACGCGAGAAAGTGGACCACGGTTGAAAGAAAAAAGGAGGGAAAAAAAGTGGAGTAGAGGCGAAGTAGAACGTTGTAGGATGAAAAAAAATTCGCTCCTCGGAGGAAGGAAATGCAAAACGTTCGTTTCGCTCGCTCGCGCGACCAGGACGTTGTAACTCGACAGCGAAAAGACGCGCGAAACGGAGGACTTGGTGAAAAAATCTGCAAAACTTGTGGAAAAACTCAGGAATCTTTCTTCTTATTCCCGAAAGGCGTCCTTAAGCATTTTTACATTTTAATTTAAAATTACACACTGAAATCTTCGAACCGAGCCCCTTGTGTATTATAATAATATAAAATTGACAAAATTTTTAATCAAAATTGAGTTCTAAAATTTAATTCTAATTTCTTTTTCTTTTTTTTAAGATGCTGCAAGGACTGGCAACCCCCCTCCTACTTTTGCAGAAAACGTAAGTGAAGTACAATTTATATAAATTGTAGAAAAAATAATAAACCAAGGCTCAGATTTTCTTACTTTATGAATATTCAGGTGTAGTAATAATATTTATCTTATTGGAATCTGAAAATATTTAATGTCAGGTTAGATTAGAAAATGATAATGGATGACATAATTAGGGGGGTGAAAGATTGTAGCAAAGTGGGGAGGAAAGGAGAGAATAAAGAGAAAGGATTTGGAGAGAAAGCAAGAGAGGTGATGGAGAAGGGGGGACAGAGACGGCAGGAGAGAAATCACGATCTCTCCCGTTTTAACGCGTGGTTCTTATGAATCGAGGGGAGGGCGTAACCCAGATTACTGTTCACCGGACTATAATATTACGCGAACAGATCGGTCTGGGTATACAACGGGTGATCCTTGCGAAATTCTATTGGGGATCGTCCTTTGCAGTGGTTGTCATCCCCCTCGTCCTCGCGCACCTCGACCTGGGGACAAAAATGAAAAAACAAACTTTATTCGAGAAACGCGACTGCTTAAAAAGTGTCTAATTTAATTTTTGCACCGCGTTTAATGAATTTTATTTAATTCTAATTGAATTCGACAGCAACTGCTTTAATTGAACGAACTTTTGCAAATGATACCATTCATTAAATAATAATATATTTAATGTTTCATCGAGAATCTTTAGAAATATTTGAAAGGAGGAGTGATTTAAATAAAATAATATTCAAGATTTGTATTAAAAAATGCTTTCGTACCGGTACAAAATGAACCGCTCTCAATACCGTATTCATTAAGTAAACAACCTTTTCACCCTTACGTTCGACAAAGGGGTGTCCCGAATACTGGATGAAACAACACTCGCCAATGAGCCTTTCACCCTTACTCTGCATCTTTATGAACAAATCTCTTTGATATTACCGTAGAAAGGAACAACTGCATCCACCAAATAAAACCTGTCACCCTTGCGCTGGACAAAGGGGCGCTTCGAAAAATTGCAAAAGGCCCAGTCCTTATTCAACGTTGTTATGAAATAAGATTCCAATCGATATCGTGCTTGTTAATTCCATTAATTCTTATCGGGAAATCTTGTTTTACATTGCTGGGAAAATTGTATTCCAAAATATTTAATATTGCCTATGGCTAATTTCCAAAGTAGCTACATTAGTCCACGGTTTTTCTAATTATATCTCACCCTTCGACCGCCGCGTCACGTATGGGTGACGCTTGGATCCCCATACAAACTCTCCACCCTTGCAATTATTTAATCAGAAACGTGCAACAATCTTTAAAAAAATTGTCTCCAAGATTAAAATCTCATTAACGAAGCGTTAATTCCAATCGCGATTAACATCATCGGCAGAGAACAGGTTTTCCCCGAGAACCACGGTTTCCTACGTTGCATACCCACCCGTTAGGTATTCCCGAAGGATACCACGGGACGACGAACGAGACGAAGAGCTCTCCCCTCCTCTCCCTCTGTCGACCTCCCACTCTGTCCGTCTCTGTCTGTCATATTCAGTGGTGTTCAGGTAGTGTCAGAATTCTGGTGCAATAACGAAGGGGTGGGAACCCTTGGCAATCCGAATTCCCAACCCCGGCTCGACCTTGCGCTTGCACATGCCAGCACACACAAACCTCTCTCCCTTTCCGTCTCTCTTCAATCGACACGGTTTGGTTGCGTGCATAGGTGCGTGCGCGTGCGCCTCAATGTATATACATGCACGTGCGTGTGTGTGTGTGTGTGTGTTCACGCGTGTGTCGGGCATGTATGCACCGCTAAGTATGCACCATAGCTACGTCGGACATTCCGGTGTGCACTTACGCGCACGTTCGTGCCGGATATACGATTTTCTCCTAAGGGATTATTGGGTTTTTTATGTATAGGTGTTCCTCGTACAACACGGTATTTATGGTTTTGATCTAACACGGAGAATCGGGGAAATTGATTGGGTTCGATACGGAATATTTGGACTGGTGTAATTAATCAATTGTAGGATCATTTTTTCATTCACAGCCTCTTTTATTAAAAATCACAGAACGTTTAAACTTGCTTGGTGAATATAAAGTTAGTGAAAATTATATAAAAAACACTTTCGATGGAAGAACGTACGGGCGTTCAGCATTCAATTCAGAGGATCCTGGCCGATCGAAGTTCACGGAAACGCACGGTGAATCGCAAAGCGCGAAAGCTACGAGTTACACGATCCAGCGTACACGGTGTGTCTCGATCGCCGATTTACGATCGTTTACACACCGGTGTACACACGTACGCGCGTTCGACGTAGAGCAGCGACGTTGGTCGAAACGCGGGCATGCACGCGCATTATCCGTCGTGTAAGTGGGAACATACACACGGGTGCAAGTTAGGTCGCACGGATGACCCAGATACCCGAGGAACGTCGCCGTCGTCGTCGTCGTCGTCGTCGTACGATTGAAAGAGACGCTCTAGATTTCGCCGCGTTTATCATTCCCCTCTCTCGTTCGCGAATTATCCAAAAAATTATCGTATGTTTCACTCAATTAACCCCGTCACTGAAATTAAAAATATTATACACTTTGAGCAAAAATTAAGAAAAGAAATACTATGGATCGAGGAATTTTGAAATGTTATAGTCTTGGAAGCTTTGGTATTTTTGGAAACAGACTTTCCGACTTAACCCTTTACACTCGAGACATTTTTGGATATGATCGAGTTTAAAATTTTCAAAATTCAAATGCTCTATTTTGAAATTCTAGTTAATCACGTACGCCACTCGGGTGCAAAGGGTTAATTAATCCTTTCGCTCCAATTAGGAATATTACATTTCTTCGAACGGAAATTGAAAAAAGAAACTTTGCAACTTCTGAATAATATTCTTAGATACGTTTCGTCTGAGTTAATTAACCCTCTCCAATTATTGTCGTATGTTACTTTAACACTAGTACACTTGCTTTTATTCATCAATAAATTTTGCAATTTAAAATAAAAAACCTAAAACCAGTCTTTCGACTGCCACGTTTCAGCTACTAAAAATTTCGTTTGGTAACAATTATATTTTTGACAAACTTTATATTTTGCTATTTCTATTACTACCAAAAGCCCAAAGAATTCTTAATTACATAGACGACAATTTTTAATGGAAATTCAAGTGTCACCCATACGAGGCTACATAGCAGTCAAAGGGTTAATCGGTTTACGATCATAAGAACGCATGTAGACACGCGTTTCGGTGATAACGAGCGGGATGATCGCGCGATGCAAATGGGTTAATCAACAGGCCCGATGGACGATCGTTCGACCATCGACGCCGAAATTCCATCGGCGCACCTGCGAACGTCGGCCGGTTCCCGCGTTTACAAGAAATAATCGCGCGCTAATTAGAGTGTCACGTGTCGGGAAGGTGACGAGGGGGGCAGAGGATTGGAGGGCGACGTTTAATCGAATTAGAGTAAGGCACTCGAGCGTGGAGGGGAAGGGCGTTCGAATGGAAACCCGGCCTGGATGGTGTTTCGATCTGTTTTGTCTCCGCTTTGTACCCCGACCCTCCCGCTAATCAATCTCGTCTTCCGTTCGACTTTACCGCGTGTTTCTTGTTTCCATTTTTTTTTTCTTTCATCGAATCTCGGAAGCATTCGCGGGAAATCCCTGGGAAAATTGAACGAAGTTCGAGGGAGCGATGGCAGGATAGAAAGAAAACATGATTAAAAATAAAAGAGGAGAGGTTATTCAGAAGCGTGGTGGTAAATGGGTTAAACGGCAGGTCGAGAGGGCAGCCAATTTAAATCACCGCCAATTTCGTGCGGTACGAACCAATGCAACCGGAGGATATCGCTTTGAATCCTCGATATTCTTGCCTCTTCCGCTTTCGATCCTCCTCTATTCCTCCTTGGATCAGGATACCACTTGAACCATCACAATGATCCTTTTATCGACGATTCTTACTTGTTACAACGATAACGGAGTATAATACAAGAAAACTTCAATGTTGTATAAATAAAAATATAAATTTCCATGGACGAGTCATCGCTTTTCATTTTTAATTACAAATTCTGTTACGTCCTTAAAATAAATTCCATTTTTCAGAAACGAATAAATAACATATTACAAACTATTGCTTGCATCGAAAATACAACACAATACAAATTATCTAGAAACTGGTAATTTCGAATATTGACTAGGAAAGAATAGGTAACAGGGAAGAATAGAAAGATCAGGGTGACGGGGCCGAGGGGTGGTGAACACCGAACAACGAGAAAAAGGATGAGATTCTCTTCCTGGCGGGTAGCCAACCTCGGGTCCGCATCGTCATCGTGCGCGCGTAATAAAGATCCTCTTCCTCGGCTTGAAATCGCTGCCTTCACATTCTTCTTCCCTCTTTCTCATGAATTACGAACTCGTGTTGACTTTGGATGCAATTTCGACGAACCTCGAATCCCCGCAATATATTTATCCCTCTATGAACTCGAGTCACTTTCAGCCAACGCGTTCGCTCCCTTTCACGCATTCCAAAGCGACATTAATCGATTTAAACTCTTAAATCGATAGAATTCTTGTTCATTTCGAAATCATTTCATTTTAACACTGCTTAAGCAGTACTTAAGTAAGTTTTGTAATTGTAATTGTAGAAAGTGACGAATGGAAGAATCGATTTTAACGGGAAAATTAAGGGATCTTAGTCTGAAGATAATTTTCTGGTGAAAGGATAGAGAAATATTAATTAAATTAGGATACCAATTGTCACTCCACAAAAATTTTATTAAATTGCCTAATTAAAAATACTAATATTCAATATTTCAACAGGCAATTTTGCCTATATTTAATTAAGCATCTACAAATATGAACAAAGTCCCAAGTTCCTCCAAATACACCATACGCTTTCTTCATTTCGTACAGGATCAACAATTCCGTCCCCTACAATTTTATATTTTACGACTGCCATCGTTTTTTCACGTTTTACGGTGCGATACACGGGGAACGTGTCCGCGTTCAAACATTCCGGATGCACGATATTAAAGTTCTCGTTCGGGCTTTAACGAGGCTCGTTGAATTTCCGACGGTACGTGTAACTCCGCGACCCCGCGGATGGGGGGTTTCAGTTTCGAGAGATCGCGGAACAAAGTTATCCGGTCGAGCGAAACAGCCTCGGCTTCCGGGTTTTAAGACAGCTACTCTAGGAAGAGCGTTTCGACGTTTCGCCGGCATTGCAGTTAGTTTCGTACGGGATATCTGGGTTAGGTTGGCGTATCTGGTTTACCGGTGCGTCATCGGGCTCCCCTGTTCGAAGCCAGCTGCAATGCAGACGGGACGGGAAAATATACATAATTTCGATGAAAAGAAATCCGACATCCGTTCCCCTTGTTAATGAGTTAATTACTCGGATTTAAACGAACCACTTCAGTCGTTGATCGTAGGAGACGGTTAAACAGTTTCCAAAATTTATTGTGAGTGTATTATTTACTCTTTGAGGAGGACTCTTCGTTTGTTTTAATATTGCAACAATAAATATTCAGCTTCGTCTAACACAATCGTGGCAAGGGGTTGATTATTCCATTTTACAAAATTTGAGGCAACGATATCTTTCTTGCAACTTCTCCTTTCACTGATTCAATAACAGAAACGATCATTTTTATTTCGAATCCTTTGCGTTTCGTCTCGAAAGATCACGCCAGAGATAAAACGAATTAATTACGATCGTTACGCGAGAACGTTCGCCTAAATGGCAGACGAAAACGGCGGGACATCGACGTCGGTAGGACGTGACCAAGATGACCCCGCGACCGTTCAACGACGTCCACGTACGAATTATCAAGCGAGGATCGAGCTTTGAGACGCGTAAGAGGTTTTGTTCGCGATTTTTCCCCCGCGTTTCGAGCGTTTGGTTCACGGTGAAATGCAGTTTATCTCGGGATTCCAGTCGGTGTCATTGTACCGGCTGCAACTATACTTCGCTAAACAGCATAGCTGCCTGTTCCGGCCGAGTATGTGCACGGTATATACGCGAGCACATCGGTACGTGTGCATTAAATGGGTCGTCCATGAAGCTGGTGTCCGCTCGTTCGCTGCAACGTATCGCATGCGCGGATTCGCGTGCGGATAGAACGCAAGCTGGCCAACATCCGTGTGTAACATCGACTCGCGTTATCGTGACAAAAATGTCCCAGATTCTACCGTTTCGCTCCTTGGAATATTTGCTTAATCATTCTTTCGAACCAAGCCTCGGGACTTAATTAATTGGCTCATCCAAATGCACACTGTATAAACTTCTTGAGCTCTGAAAGTTTCCTACTGAAAGCTCGAATAACTTTGGGGGGACGTATTAAATTTCTATAAAAATAATTTACATTTGCCAAAAAGGTTCAAATTTCTGCGCACAAAGTGCAGAAAACTGAACGTCAACGAAGAATCGAAGACGACACGATACAGAGAAAGTACAAATAAAGGGAGGAAACAAGGAACGATAACCAAAGCACATTTCCCCGGTGAGTTTTCTTCTGTTTTCGTGTGCGTATCACGACGGGGGCTTGGGAATCGTGTAATGCCTGCCCCGATGAATGAGAAAGAGAGAGGGGAACAGAAACGAGAGACCCAGAAGAGAATTATACTTGCATGAACCAGCCCTCTCTCTGGCCCTCCGGCTTGAATGGTAATTAAAGCGTGCGAGACTTTCTTACGACGCTCTTAATTCCCAAAGGAGACGGGGTGGATACACACGTAGTTGATTCGTCGATGAATTTCTGATCCATAGATCCAGGAAAAAATAGGAAGCCGAAGCGTGGAAAGCTTCTGTACTTTGTCCTATGACTTTTGGGATTCAAATTTGTACCAAATTTGTTCATTTAAATTAGATTTGTACTAATCTGATCAAAAATTTTATACTATCAAACGTGTTCACTCCCTTTTTTAAATGCTAAAGCTACCAAATGGGTCGGAAAGATTTGTTCCAGATTTTTTATTTTGTATTACACCCCAGCTAATTTTTACCTAGACAAGGAATCACTCTGTTCTAAAATTTATTTTATTTTCATTTAATCATTTTCTCGTGTATTAAATTTAACAAATTTTTCCAAAGGTTTATCGAATTAAAATTTGCAGAAAACCAAAGTCCAACGTGATTAATAGAAATTATTAATTAGAAACAGAATAAAAATGGGTATTACTGTTACCTGCACAAGAAGATTGTCGATCATTATCGTCAGCGTTAAAAAAATTCAATTTAGAAAAACATCTACGTAGAAATAGAAATTGAAGAGATAAAATTTCTCATGCGTTTCGATGCACCGGACAGAGGATAATTGTGAAAGAAGCGTATTTGCATGATAAAGGTCCAATTAGTAGGGCGAATCATGTGTCAGAAGGGAAGAGGGATGATGGCGAGGTAGGACCGGTCCTGCGACCGGAAACGTCGAATTTGTTTTTATTTCCGGCGTGCTGCAAAGTCGTACGGTCGCGATCAACAGGTGACCAGTTGAATATCGGTCGAAACGATGTTTCAACGAAACAATATAACGTGACAGTCAAATATTACACGCATTTGCAAACAATCATTGTTTAAATGTTATAAAAACTATCCTACCGTTTCTTCTTCGACTCGTTCGATGCTGAATGCTTTACGGATGGCGCCTCAAATTTTGTTTAATCAAATAATTAATAAAATAAAGCATGGACATCGTCGATATTAAACTAAAGGAAGCAATTTGAATGGTTAGATTTGCAAACTAATCGAGCGAATCCTAAACAATTAAAATTTAATTGCGTCTTAACCTGTTAAATCGATTTTTGAGTGTAATTACACGCTCGCAGCAGCGAAAGGTTTAAAGAAAGAACACACAGGTGCATTACCGGAAACGTACACCATTTAACTTCGAACCTGTATCCCGGCGCAAGGGTTATATTAATCATCGTAATGGCGTTAAAAGGGGGCAAAGGGTTGGCGTATCGAGGTCCGTGCATTTCTTTTTCCTACAATTCTTTATCACTTTCTGAATACCTGTCGATCGACCGATCGGTCTCTCGTCAATCGCGCGAGGTTTTAAGAGGTCTGGCGTATAAATCGACGGAATTGCCGGTACGGTTTTCATCGGGAACATCTGTCAACGGGGGGATAAATGGCTCGACCAGCGAGAATCGGTTCGTTACGTCGACGTATTCCGGTCGATCGACCTCCCTTTCGTCGCGATCCTTCGTGTTTCAGCTTCGTCCTGCCACCAGAAATTCCAAGGGAACCGTGGCGAGCCTCTCGAAGCCGTCCACCAGATAAATCATCGGTTGCTTGCCTCCCTTTTTCTTCTTTTCCTTCGTTTTTTTCCTTGTTTTCCAGCCATTTCTATCCGCGTGTCCGCGCGTGTACGCGCGTGTTAACCGACGCGAGTAAGCCCTTCGGTACTTGTTGATTTATCGTCGACTACGCCCGCGACTTTGGCGACTTCCGCCATGCCGCAAATCGTACGATATGTAGTGTCTTCTCGTTTTCTCAAATTCGGGAACAGGAAGGGTGCGTTAATGAAATTTATTTAATTATTGTATCAGTAGTATTAAGACTTAACACAACCTCGTGTTAAATTATCAAATTCCCAATTAGCAATCGTTCAGCCATCGTCCATTGAGTCATCATTTTTACAATATCCAGCGCGAAATAACATTGCAACCGAGGGCAGAACGCAACCATCCGCTCCGAGGGAGACAATCCGTTTGCGGGCTTACGTAACCGCGTCTCGACGGATTCCAGTTACGGATCTAATTGATTGAAATTCATCGCGGCTCTAATTAGATGCGCACGACGCGACCGGGTGTCTGGAATCGACGCGGAGGAACGGTAGTCGGGACACGACACGAGCGGAATCGCGCGCGAAACCCGAAGACTCGCTACGTCGTCGTCGTCGTGGTCGTCCGTTGCCGTTGGCGTACGTGCGAGACTCGCGATCCTAGAACCCGATAACAGAGTAACCCTGCCCCTCCCTCGGCCCCTGTGACAGGCCCCTCCCGAGCGGAACGATCCCTCACGCGTTCCTCCCTGCCTCCTCCTCGACCTCAACGCGCACCCATAAAACGCTCTGGCCTCATTCCGTCCTCGTTTCGCGTCCACCGCTCTATCTTCGTCCAACTCGCTTCACCACCTTCGCTTCACGGTTCCGTCGTCGTCCTTGTTCCACGCGCTCTCGAACGATACGCTCCTCTTCGTCTCGCTCGCGGCGCGTCACCTCGACACCCTCGCGCGTCCTCGTTCGTTCCTCGGGAACGAGGGTCGTATCCCCTGCAGTTCCACTCCCGTCCAGCCGGTTCCCTCCCTTTCACGAAAAAAGATGCACCGGTCCTCTTCTCTCCCCGGGCCCGAATCGAGCCTCGCCTTTTTGCGCGGGGTTTTTTCCCCCCGGTTCCTCTTCCTCTTATCGCAACCCGGTTTCCTCTTCCTTCTTCGAGATCCGAGCGATGGGTGCTCGAAGGTTCGACGGTTTTATTAATTTAACACTGTTCCTGCCGCGACCGCTCGAGAATTTGTTATTTATCGCTTTTGAGCTTCACGACTTTTCCTGAAATGTACTTGTGATACATTTTTCAATGTTCGCTTCTTTTTTCGTGCTTGTTTTCTGAGAAAACTTAGGAATAGGGTTCAGATATTGTAGGATATAATTTGAATATATTTTGAATATAATACGCGGGAAAGTTTAAATTGTTTTACGTTGCGCCGCAACGTTAAGTTATCCCTTTGCGGTTTGGCGCATAGCAACTTGCAAAATCGTGTATGCGTTTAACAAATATTGCCCTATTTATCAAAGTGCCTTTGAAAGATATTCACATTTTATTTATATCACCAGTGACTTCTAATTCCAGTTTGAAAATTGATAGTGATAAAATTAAAGAAATGTATTGCAAAGAGCACAATGATTAATTAATAATTAATACCTCTGCTCTGAAATTGACATTTAACAAATTGTACCGCGTCGAATGTTAAACGGTGACATCATAAATCTTCGGAGTCGACGCCTCTTTAGCGTTCGATTCGCACGGAATCGTCTCGCTTTCTCCTCGTGGCCGAAAGAGGAACGCTCGGCGTCGCTCGCGAGGTACACGCGTACGTGACGATTCACGCGGCGAGGCACGGGTCAGAAATGCTCTCGCCGACGGGACCCGATGGGTTTATGAATAATAAAAGGAACAACGACCCGTATTTTTCGGGACGGCCACGCTTTCGCCGCCGGTGAGCCACGGTGAAGGTGCTCCCCGGACACCTGGGCGTGGATGGAAATCGTTTCTTCTCTCAATTTTTAAATGAACCATTGGTACAACATTTTTCAAACATTTTTCAAAGATTCCAAGTCGAATAAATTACCTTTGAATACAATAATTATTTCCAGCTGAGATTAGGGGTTGATTTTGGAATAAATTGACGGAGGGGGGTACATGGACGGTCTCGAAGGCAGAGTCGCTGACACCGTGATTCGCGACGCACGGATCGATCGAAGTACCGTTTCTAGAACCGATAGTTTGTTCGACACGCTCGACGATTGTGATTTATCGTCGGCAAACTGTTGCTCGCTACACGCTTGTCGCCGACACTTGCTCTCGAGAGTCTCGTTCCAGCGGTTTTACAACCGAGCACGCAATCATCCGAGATGTTAATCGCGTAATAAAAAAGAAACTCGGAAAGAGACGGGGGACGACACGAAGTTGACGACGACGGTAACGAGTCTCGCGCAATTCTAATAATTGTAGCAGCGAAAAATCGTAGAAGGGGAGCCATCAAAACAGTGTAAATTACCAAGGCAGAATCAAAAGTTAAATAATAAATTCAAGGAATAAAATTCTCAGACTCCAAATAAAAGTTACTCTGATGACTTCTTACATTTAATAATAAATTACCAAGAATGTTGTGTTTGGAAATTTTGATGTAATTAATGGACAAATAGTGCAACGAATACTGCAGTCACCAACAAAGTCCCAGAGTGTAGTATTCAAGAACCACCAGCGAAGAAAAAACGACCACAGGGTGCACGGGTGACGAAGACTGGAATCGAGGGTGAGATTAGGCGAAACGACCGGGAAAGCAAAGCATCCTGGGCGAGAAAGGACAAGATCGAACAGGATGGAGAGAGAGAGCGAGAGGAACGGGCAGGCGCCTCGTTTCGCTTCATAACGACCTTCAGCGTCGTCGGTGTTGCTTTTCCCGGCCCTTCGAGGCAAAAGAGAGTCGTCGACTACTTGTCCTACAATGAGGACCGCCGCCACGCCAGGAGGTGGTCCCTGACCGGAATAACGAGCCGAGAAAGACGGAGCACGGGGCCCAGTTTTGTCCTTCGTACGCTGTGCCGGTGGTGGTGTTCCACCAGCGAACCAGACACGAAGGGGAACACGTAACGACCCTTGAAATCGCTCGCACCCCGGGAAACAGGAACTCAGACAGCTCGTTTAATTCGTTCGCTGATCAACCTGGACCTCGCTGTCTCCTTCTTTGTTCCTGTAACTCGAAGGGTTAATCCATCGCGATGCTTTGGATTCACCAAAAGGGTTAACCGTTTGAGTGCCAAACTGAAAATTGCCAAGCGGCGCCTCAACACTTGTCTTAATTTACCTAAGACTTCGCAGCGCTGACACTTTTCGACACGAAACAGGCGCAATATCGCCGCTTGCCACTCAAACGGTTGAATCAGTGATCTCAGGCTTCGAGATCTCCGAATTGTTTTGAATTACTAAATTTTTAAATATCAATTGTAACCCACTCAATGGGACAGTCATACGTGACCCAGCAGTGAACATATTAAGCTTCGAATGACAGAAAAATTGTAAGCTGACGAAGTGAATTTCGAGTCCAATCACCATCTCGATAAAAAAAATGATCGATTCAGTAAAGCAAGGAAGGAATGATGTTACAAATCGTCGGGTGGCTGTCATCGTCGATGGAACGCGAGCTACGTGGCAGAGTAAACCAGGGGTAGCCCCCGGTGGTTAACCAGAAGAAGAAACACGGAGAGAGGAGGACTTCTTCGGCGTCTTTTCTAAAAGGACGAGGACCAAGGACAACGAACGGTAGAGCATTTAGCTAAGCATGCGACTAGTTTTTGTCGCGGGAACTGCTAAAGGAAGAAAGGAGAAGGATAAGGCATGAAACGGGAGAGGGTAAAAAGGAGGGAACCGAGCGAAGTTACTTCGCCGCCAGGTGGCAAGTATGCTCTTGAAACCTGCCGTACGTGCTGAAGATCTTCCCGAGATACGGGTTTAACAAGGTCAGGAGGACTACGGATTTATAGCATGAAGGCTCTTTTTTTCCGCCGTGTTTATGGACGCTCTCTTTTCCTACGACTTTCCATTCGCGACTCGATTTTGGTCGAAATCGATTATCGTTCGACACCGAAACCACCAAACGGGTCGACGTGACTCGTTCCACATTTTATCGAGACGCTTTTGTCAGACTGCAAGCTGATTTTTATTCAGAGCAAAATATTGATTGCATTAATTATAATTACAATTAAACTTCAAATTTTGATTACGACTCAATGTTAAGGGGAATGTGATTCTATATCGTAGGGATTAAGAAATCACTCTGTATTATAATTCATATTCCATCCCCTATTTATCTCGATTTCTATTTTATTTCCAATGCAAAAGAAAGTGCACAATTACTTCTGGAGATCTTCTAAATTTTCTACCTCACTTTACAAAGTGGTATTTTGAAACCTGGAAAGTTTCTTTGGTTCAGTTTTTCTTCTGAGATTCATATTTCAGAGAAAGAATATCCAAAGAACATTAATATTTAGAAAGTCGAAAAATAGAAAATATAAAGAGTCTGAACTTAAATTCAGGTCACAGGTCACTCGAAGTTACCGAGTTATCGATCGAGCACAATTTCCAAAATAAGCGACATCGCGAGTCGAATAATTTGCAAAAAGTTCCATTTAACTTTTTTATCCGGCACATTACGATCCTCCGAAACGTCGACGAGACACGTGGCGCGAGTTTACGATAGAAAATTATTCCCGAAGAGTTCGTTTACGGGGATAACGGGCGACTAGGAGTCGACATTACACCGGCCTAGCCCGTAAATTCGAGCGTCACAGTTTTGCAGGGACGTTAATCGTCCTCGACGCTGAAATATCGTTAGCCGCCTAACGAGGACACCAGGATACGTGCGCCATGCGCAGGATTCATACCGATACGCGGTCGGGATCATCCGACGCTCAAAACGTGCATATGGTACCCGAGGAATCGCTGAGCCCCCGTATAACGCGAAGGTTACTCCAGTTTTCCTGTATTTTAAAATAAATGGGAATATTCTATTCAGCGACTCGGGTTAAAATTAAAATAATTTAGTTTGAGGTAGTCAACAATCCGTAACATTAGAGTATTAAGTGTTAATTACGATAATTGCAATGTTTAAAAAATTCGTACCGAATCGAGCTTGAATTATTCGAAAAAAATGCCCAAAATAAAGGAAAGAAACGCGTGCGACTCGCGCGCGAGTAAAAACCGATCCCTCGATCGAACGATAAATCGACTTCCCCGCTGTCAGTCGCGATAACGCGTCGAGAAGCTCGGCTTCGAGCTCATTGAAAAAGGTAATGAAAAGATCGAAAGGTCTGCGATGTTTCCACGTGTCGCTGGAAGGATAATCGAGTCGAAGGCGGAAGGACACAATGGCCGAGGAAGAAAACGGCAAGGAAACGGGAACGGTGAACCGTTATTCCATCTTGCACCGGACATAGATCGTGCTAGGATTATGATGTCATTCCGTCACGCGCCATCAGGCATCATAGCCGCTGATTATGATGCCTCGTTCTTTGTCCGTGTCTCTCGTCACCCGGCTTACAATGTTACGACAGCGTGTCTGCGCGTTGTTTTAACCCTTTCGTCGAGTAAGCGATTTAACCCTGTGATCTCTTTCGAGTAAGGTGAAGGTATTACAAAATAATGAGCGATGTAGAAATTGCTCTGTTTAAATGATTAATTGAATTGTCCCCTCAGAGGGGGCAATCTTTTTTAACCCTTGGAGGAATTATTCTGTAACTGGTTTGTGTAATTTTATAAACTTCAAGCAGCATAGCCAAATTAGAACGATATTGTTTAATATCATTTTGGATCATAATTGATCCATCGAGTTTAGGCTAGCAGATCGCGCGCGCGCACGCACGTTACACATAATAGGGTCGGCGTACTCGAGATTCTCTCTATAATTTGGCCATTTCGAGCCATTATACGCGATATATCCGGGCAGCCCCTCTGCCACCCTCCCGAGGGACCGTTTTTCCCTCCTTTTCCCTTTCACAATGAAAGGACGAACCCGACAGCTGCCTCCTGCGGGACACGCGCCAATGCTGGCCTCGTGGAAACGCAGCTTGTGCCTCTTACCCGGCTCTCTCTTACGAAACGGGCTTCCTTTGCTTCTCTCTTTGTTGGACACACCTCTTGAATACAACCCGGGGACTGACAAGACGAAGCACGTGTGCGTTATTTTGACACGGAACTGAAAAGATATTTCGGATTTGCTCAGGGAACGAACGCGACTTCTAGATATCATTTTTTCTATAAAATAAAAGAAACTCTGTTTTGGAATTCCTGTTTTGGAATTCTTGACCGAAAGGTGACCAGTTCAGAAGTCTCAAAGTTTATAATTCAAAATAAATAAAATATAATATTCCTAATATATGCTATAAATATACACTAATGTCCATTAAACCGTGATATCGACGCGAGCCGTATCGCAGGGGAAAAAAAAGGGAAAAAGGAAAAGAATTCGATAATCTTCGTCGTTGGTCGAACGCAACGTAAACGGTAAATGAAAATCATCGGTAACGACGTATTTTCGTCGTTTTTCCAAAGAACAGGAACGCTAAAATATCCCCGGGTTCCACGAAACGATCCGGTCGGAACAATTATTTACGGCTACCCAAACGAAATATACTGCTTTCCTTATTTTTCTTCGGGCAAACGGTGGGGCTCGCGAAGGGAGAAGAAGACGGCGGCGACGACGACGACGACGACGGGGACTCGGCCGGGATTCATTCGGTCGGTTTTTGCGCAACTCGTCGTTTCGCTAAACCCCCTCTTTCTCTTCTCTTTTCTTTGGACCCTCTCTTCCTGAGAGACAAGCCTCTCAGCCGGTCATTGATTCGACGTAGATCTCGAGAGATCGGGATCCTCTCTCGTGCGAGAAGCATCCTTTCAGTCCTCATTGAAATACCTTCTTCTCTTTACTCTACCATCTGTGTTTTTCTTATTGCAAAGCCAACCTTCCACTCCTTCTTCTTCCTCCTCTTCTTCTTCTTCTTAATAATTCTTGTTTCACCTTTTGCCCGATGGAAAAACCTCGATGGTCGTCGATCCACCCCTTAACCCCTTCATTTTTTTAATATTTATCGCTGCGACGTGGATGCAGAGAACAGTGTCCTCGGTTAATAACAGGGCAAGGATTTGTTAAACAATTGCAAGTAACAAAATTGCAGAAGTAATTTAATCTTGAATTCTAATTATTAAGGACTCTGTCAATTAATTTTCAAATCTACTACTAATGTTTGCATTCCATTACTATTGAAAAATATTATTTTGTTATATTTTAACTGGGGGGTGAATCAAAGGGTTAAATTACTTTATCTTGTCAATTTATTCATACAGGCAGTGTAATAAAATATTTTTAATTTTGCCATACTATAATAAAATAGTATTTAGAATGTGCATAAGGCTCTGGTAACAGTAGAGTTCCATTTACTTTAATTTGATCGACGATCAATAACCGGTATTACGAATATGATTCGATCGAGCGGTTAATTTTCACTATCTTTAATAATTCACTCGAACATGTGTCGTACACGAAGGACCTCAACACAACGAGCGACACAGTGGATGTGGACTCGTGTAGCAAGACACTACGACAACGTTGAGCGGCACAGTGGAAATGGACACGTGTAGTAAGACACTTTGTGACAACAGTTATTGATTGCCGTAACGGAAATGGACGTGTGTTAAGAGATGTTGACATTTAAATTTAAGTTGTCGTTTTACACCGTTCGAGGGTTACACGTGCAAAAATGAAAGATATCTGTGTATAAAGTGGCAAGCGAGCCATGGCGACGATTCTGTGTCGAATATCAAAATTGCTAACATCATTTTTCTTAGAAACGACGTGGACTTTCTCAAGATAACATTTTGAATCGCTTTAATAGCACTCGATTTGCGCTCGCGGTTCGGTATTTAAAATATCGCCAAGAAGGAACAGTGACCGGTCGCCGCGCTACCGGTCGAGCGACATTCGCGCTGGGCCTAGATGTGTCCCGGGGATAGGATTACTCAGCGACACCGGAGACTCGTGAAAACCGAGCGTTAAGGCCTTTAAATCCGGTATCAAGAAGAACCGTGACGATTGCGTGTCTCAGGGCTCGCTGAATTGCGCCGCACACCGTCCGGAGTAAACAGTTCGCTCGAGGTCGGACGAGTTTCCAACCGAGCGACGCCACCACCTCCCCGAGATCCTAGGGACTCTCGGGGAATCGCTAGTATCTTCGACGAGAAACGATCGAAGGTCCGCGACGCAGAATCAACCGCGAAGGGTATCTGCGTCGAAAAAATTTGGACGATCAGCTGTTGATGGCATTCCGCTTGCGCGTTCGCGTCGAACCCTCCCCGTTCGAGCGACTGCGAGCGGGCTCTAAGGATTAGGAGGAACGGAGACGGATATACGAGTGTTTCATCCAGGGACTAATGGTTGCGTCAGGAAGGATAGCCGGCAGAATCCTGTCGGGACACGCAAATGCATTTTACTTTTGATCTTTAGCGTCAGTTAGTATTATTACTGCATTTTTGGAAGTACTTTAACTAACAAGCATTAGGGATTTTTAAAAATAAAACAAAAGTGTCGTGTCTATTGTACCTTTATCAATCTAAAAGGCCATCAGGAGTATTGTAACTCCATGAAAAGTTACCTAAAGCAAATTCCACCCTCGAGGAGACACCTGTCCTTGAATTTTAATCCAAAACTACAAAAATTCGAGCGTGGACGGTGAAAGATATAAAAAAATTGGAATTTTCATTACAACTCTATTCGAGAGGATCGTTCGATGGCCATTTTCTTCTGGTTCGAGAAAAGGACGAAGACGGGCACCGTGTCTCTGCCCGGCCGGCATTCTGCGTCGGTTCGTCCTCCCGCTGCATTCCGTGGCGAGAGAACATCAAGACCGTAAGAGCCGTCTATTTAGTAAGCTGTAAATCAACGCGGAGTCGTCTCTTTGACTAACGGCCGTACCGGCATGGCACCGGTGCCTTTCCTTCTCTCTTCATCGTCTCTTTCCACCTCCTGTCCCGTTCGACTTCCTCTTTCTCCTGCCCGTTGCCAGCGAGCCCGAAGGAATCCTCACGATTCGACGCGTCGATACCTGTGGCAAGATCCGTGTAAATCCACCGGGACGTACTCGAGGACGATCGTTCACGATCGCCGCGGTACCTTCAAATTGTGTTTAATTCTTCCTCTTCGATTAACCGGGTGTCGCAACAACAACGTTGCCCACACGCGCAAGAATTATCGCATGTTAACGTTTGAAGCAGCAGCTGTTTCGCGTACTTCATTCCGATGTTACGTTGCATTACGAAGGAACAGGGGACACTTTATGGTGCGCGGATGTCATTATCGGGAATCAAAAATTGGGTCAATTAATTCTCGGATAATTTAACAGCGAGACACGTACGATGTTCGTTTGGTACCTTATGAGATGGTAATTAAAACTCTCTTTTATTAATAATTTTTGAAGTAACGTTGTTTTACTAACTAAAAGTACTTTACTTTGAAGTTTAGTTAGTTTTTTTAATTACTCTTTCCATTTCAAATACCATTTTATTTGAGTTGAACAGAATTACCTTAAATGACGTTTGAAATAAATATTGTTAAAAAAGAACCGTGAAAAATAGGAGTCGCAGGTTCGGTTGGCAATCTAATAACAACCACCCCCTGGCGTCGTTCGGTTCAACGACTACTAACTACCCCACAAATCAACCCCTTCTTCTTCCCTCCTTAACACCCTCCGTAATCCCTATGGCAGCTGAAACCTCGTGTACCAAAGCGGCATTAACTGAATCCACACATACGACAGGATAGAAAGTGCCTCGGTCCCTCGAAGGAGATCGATTCACGGTAACAAGAGTCGCCACGACCAAAGAAATCAAGAGAGGCGAATAAAGAAAAAGGAAATAAAAGAATCGCGTCGGAGAAGGTGAATTACGATTCGATCCGGTAATTGCGCAAACGTTATCCGAGCCGTGGCTCGCAATTATTTGCTTGATTAAGGATCGATATCGAAATTTTCGTTGAGACACATTAAATATTATTTGGACAGTGGGTAATTTGGAAAATTGAACAAATTTTGTCCATTATTTGTAGAATATTTCTTTACTTTTAACAGTGATCATTTCTATCACCTTAGGGGAGCTATTGTATCCTTATGCAACTTTAAACTAATAATTTAATAAAATATACCAATTCAGGGTTAAGTAGATTAAACAAATCCCCAATAATTATATTTAACGAAATGAATTCACGCTCCTGATGGGATACGTTGGGATGGCCAAAGTCGAAGAGGCACGTGCCGTCGAAACCGAGCTGCCTCCTGTCCCTCTCTCTCTCTCTCCCTTTCGCCTCGCGTTCTGGCCGGGGAACACGGAGGAACACGTACTGTATCTTTGTATAATATAAGTTGGAACAACAAGGCCGTGTGGCTTGGCCAACAGATACGATCGATCGTCGATGGAGAACAGGCCAATTTACGCAAAGCTGGCCGAACGGAGAGTTACACGGATCGGTAAATGGTTTCCTGGAAAACTACGTCTAAGAAGTTGCGGCTGACCGAGGGCCGTGATTATTGGCCACGGTTTAACGGCCGAATAATACCCTGGAATCGAACGAGGATTACACGTGGATCGTGATGCAAGGTGACACGATTACAACAATCATTCGCCCCCGGACGATTAATCAGGCGGAGGTGGGATGGTCGATGTAATTTTCAGAAATAATGTCCATATGAATCATTTAAAGCCAACTATTGAAGCAATAATCTTGAAGAAGATTCCTTAATCGCTGATACATTGATAAAAATGGCTTGGATAGAATTAATTAATATATCTCTGTAGGTGTACTTGGAAAAGTAATTACAAAAATTACCTATCTATACATAAATGTTTGTATAATTAGGTATTGAGGGTATTAGGGACCCTTCGATAGGAATTTCTGTAATTTGATATCAAGGATATTAGAGTTCTTGGAAACTGCAGGATAAATAAATCTAAAGTCCCTGGAAGCTTTCAAAATGAATAAAAGTACAGAATTCTAAAAATTATTTGAAAAATCAACCCCTCGGGTAGGTAACGTTCGCAAGAAACGCTATCGACAGCTTCTGCCGCGAGTTCTGCTCTCGAGTGGAACTACCTACCTTCAGAAGAGGAAGAAGAAGAAAAAGAAAACGAGGAACTTTCGAATGCCGCGTAGAATGTAACCGAGGCCGAAGGTCGAGCCCACCACCTGTTGCACAATCGACCAAAAGTCACGCACGAAAGGAGATTAACCCTGCAGAACAGAAATTTTATCGAACTTAAGATACCTGTGCCGTACACACCTGGATTTTTCTAATATCTGCTGCAATTGCAGGCTGATTGTGTCAAACATTCATTTGATTATAAATTAACAGAAATTTATTTTTATTATCAAAAGTAGGATCGATGTCCATTACACCCTTGCATTACAGTTTCATTACAATTTTAAGTTTAATTATAATTTACACAGTCCAGGTAATATTTAACCTTAGCTGACACACCCCTTGGAAAAATCATAGGTTAAAGGGTTAATTTTTTAAAGAACCAATATTGCTCGTTTCTGTCAAAAATTTGCCTTTTTTGATGATAAATTAAAAATCATTTTTGTCGGTTGTAAGTTTGTTTTTTTATTTATTGTACCGGTATATTGTGAATTAGCAGTGTAATTGTTTCGTCCGCAATGAACCAGCGAGCTCGTCGGCCCGTGACTATCGCACGATTGTCCCGCATGTTAATGGTCCGAGTGTCGTAATCATTGGTCGCTCTTAATTGCCTCGAGTGTGTTCTTGCTTGGAAGTCGTGAAACGATTTTCTTCCAGGTAAATACGTTTGTTCGCTCGTTACGAGGCTGCTCGTTCATCGATTTCTTAACACCCCGAATACCGGTTCTATTTATGTTTAATTACGTTACATTAGGTTGTATCATAATCCACTAATCGATTGATTAATCAACTTAGCGAAGTCGTTTTGGAAGAAAATATCAGCCGAGACGGTATTCTTTTAATAGATTTTCTGTTGTAATTAACCGCGTCAGAGGAGGCTCGACTGTATTTTAATATTACCTGATATTACATTTCCCAAAGTTAAACTTTCAAAGATTGAATCTCCAAAGTTAAAATTTCCAAGGTACCGGCTAAACTTAAATAATTAACACGGTCACGAATAATTGCAAATAACAAGGAGATATTCAGATGCGAAAGACGAAAGAAGAGGAACGAAAACGAGGAACACGTGTGCTGTTATCGATAACGAAGTCCAAAGACCGTCACTGGTTATCGCGACAACACTTGTTTCTCGATTGCAGAGAACTGATTCGCCTAATCCCTTCTTGTCTTTGATTATCGATAAACTTCTGGAGAGATTTTTCAGGTAAATGACTTGTGCGTTTTGTCACGTAATATCCAAAAAAACAGGTCAATTAGTCGATTGATTTGTCAAGGATAAATAATACCCTTCAAAAGCTATTGTAGTTTAAAAATACCTATTCATAGAATCTCTCAAAATTAATTTACAATACAAGGTGTATATTTTAAATAATTGCTCAAAAATATTTCTTGAAAGAAGAATTAAGGCATAGAGGGATAGAATTACTAATCTAGGCTATTCCAGACGTTAAAAAATGAAAATTACTATTAATTAAAATTTAAAACCACAAAACTTGCTATCACACCCTCTTCCATTCAATAATTAAATCAATCACCAAATGATTTTAAACGAACCCACTTTCTCGTATCTTCCAAAAATACAACACAGGCTCCTCTTCTATTTTATAATAAAATTTCATGACTAATTCGCGAAGCTTTCACAAGATTGCTCACGGTTTTATTCCCTTCCGTTGGGTGGCTGCTTCGAGAGCACCATTTGTAAGCAGCGACGTAACAACTCGCTCTTATCTGCGACAAAGTACAGACCGATGGTGACACGGGGTCCGCAGATAAGGAGTATGCCTTTCAAAATGGACGACCACCGGGTCGTGCCCTCTCGAACGTATCCTTTCGTCCAGGACCATCCGTCCCATCAATGTAGCCGCTTTTGTTAATTCGATAACTGGACAATTTGGCTTCTTGCGCCGATCGATGCGCATCGAAATAAAACAATCGAAAAACTGGACCAGTTTTCAAGCGACAGAGTTTATTAAATATCGTTCCAATTTGGACATTTAAATCACGATCTGGGTCGCGATTTACATTTCCTTCGAACTTCTATTTTTTCACAGACTGAAGATATAGTTGATTTTTCTATCACACGGTTAAAATACCTTAATTGGTCTATGGTATTTCGAAGAATAGCACTTTAAATAGTTTAGCAAATTATGGCACTGCAAAATTATAGCAAACGCTATTTTAAGTTCTACACTAAACTGTAATAGTTCGAAGCAATAGTAAACTGTTTCAAAGAACATAGCAAGCTATGACAATTTTAAATTGTTATTACTCGCTTAACTATAATCCTCCAAATCGTAGGAAACTATAATATTTTACACACTATAAATACTATTCCTGTAATACACCCTTCGAGGCCATCGTGCAATATTTCAAAACCCTAATGCAATTTTCGACTAATAATAAAATCCACTGTAGTATATTAAAACCTTGTTTCTAAAATATCTACAGAGTATTGTCACCCCCTGTTTCAAATCCTCAATTTAATTATTATTTCAACACGATATAAAGAAACCGAGTCGAAACGGAAGAACGTAATATTTTCGAGGAGCGAGAGATTTGGAGGGTGACTTCCCTTTTTTTTTCATTTTCATCCCGAATCCAGGCCACGTGCTTCACGTGCGTCTTCGAGAGACGTCGACGGGATGATCGCAGCTGCCACAAGGATATATAGGAGCATCTGGTCGCAGGATCGGCAACCTTGCGGCTCCCTGAAGCAGGTCGAAGAAAAAGAGGAAGAGGAAGAGGAAGGAAAGAGAGGAAATCGGTGGCCTGTCGAGTGGGCTGTTCTCCAAATAGCTCCACCTGCCCTCGTGATCCTAACGCTTTGCTCATCCCCGAACTAAGCAGGTCGATTAACGATTGAGCAAACACTTTCCGACCCGTCGATCAACGCAGACTCTAAACCTCTCGGTTCTGGATGTTGGACGTTCAACGCTATTCTTTTTTAACATATTATTTGGGGAGTGGTTAATTGTTGTAGCGAGTAATAATATTTCCGTGTCTTATAGCAACTATTGTTTTAAGTCGTACAATACACTATAATAATTCTAAGCTATAGGGAACTATCTTTAAGGATTGCCATCTCAAAATTATAGCAAACACAATATAATAATATAAAGCTATAGTAAATTATTTCGAAGGATATAGCAAATACCTCAGAGCTCTAATAATAATATTTCCAAGAATATAGCAAATTATATTCCAAAGCTACAGCAATACTGCTTCCAAGCATCCAACAGCAAACTGTGACATTCTAAACAATTTAGTAAATTATAGCAAATGCCATTTTCGAATGCTAAACATACCCTCTATATCAAACATGAAAATTTTCGGTGTAATCTCATAATTTTCAATTACACCGCGAGCGTAACGATCGCAGCGAAGATCTGCCGAGGACGGGGCGTGCGGTGATTTATTAATTCATCGCGGGACACGACGTCGAGATTGAACTCGTATAATGAAAAAGAAAACGTGGCACAATGAGACGGGTAATTCTGGATGTCCCAGAAAGCTGGGAAAAAGCGCGATGAACTCGACGATACCTACGTGTCATCCAACGTGAAATTTCAACCTTTAGTCCTCCTCTCGTGGAGCGAGCGCTCCGGTCCCCCCCTGAATGTGTGCACTCTCTGCACCGAAATTCGAGCAAACTCCACTCTCGCGTCCCGACGTATCAAACAAGCATTCTTGATGTTCCACAGAATCTCTGTGCCGATCTTAATTCAAGTACCCGTGGGCTTTTCTCGAAACAAAGTTTCGCTTCGTTCGTTAACCCTTCAGACACCCTCCGACCCCTTTCCCACGGTCGACGTACAAATTGGTGGAACTATTCAAATTTTTTTGGAAATTTTCTGTTATCCTGACAAAACGATAGATCCATCCCTTTGCACTCTAGATTTCTTTTCCGATGAAACTTCGAGAATGTAAAAGCCCTATTTTAGTAGTCCAAGTTTCTTTTTTTGTAAAGCTCCCAAAATTCTAATCCCTAAATAACTCTTGAATTCGCCTCGGACCGCTAAAAGGGTTAATTATTTTCATATTCCTTGCGAGTGAAGTTGATTTCGGGCTCGAGGAACCCCCGATTCGGGGGGGTTGAAGAATCGGAACCGTGGAGATCGGCGACAGCGAAGGGGGCGAAAGGGTGATCGTGGAACGCAAACCAACGTGGGCGAGACAAAGATGGAGAAGGGGTCTGTAGTTATGGGAGTTGGTGCGGAGTGGAGTAAGCATTGTAAATCAATACCCTGACGGCTGCCGGCGCTTCGAACGCGGCCCGTATTTCAGCATGCCAATACACTGGAACTATCCTCCATCGCTGCTGGATAGCGGAATATAACGCTTAATAGAGGTCGCAGATGGAAGGGATCCAAAAGGGGGTGAACGATGGGGGGGTGAAGGACAAGATTGGACGCGGGGCCACGGTGTGGGGTGCACGAAACTGGGTCTTTCAACGAATAAACAAAATAACAGCATAAAAAATAGATCCTTGCAAATTGATAAAATAATATTTCATTTAGAAATATTAACAAGTAAAATTTTTAAAGTTCGAATAGAAATTTATTTTACAATGTGCACGACAGAATAATAATTACTGCGAGTCTTGAGAAGTGTTATATCGCTTCTTGGCGAGTCGTCAAGCTCCGTCCATTGAACGAAAACGAATGCTTTTAATTACACGACACTTGACTCGGAAAGAATACGAACAAACGAATCGGGGACATCGATACAGGTCGATGCGAACGCGTCCAGAATCCCTGTGAAATATTCATTCGACGTTCATCCGCAAAAATCAGACGCTTCCTGAACGATACAAATCCATGCAATATTTCGCGATACGTAACGTACGGTTCGATGAAAGCGCCCCGCCGATGCGCGCCGCTCCCCCCCGGTGAATGTCCTCTTGAAAATAAAATTCCCATCGGATATCTGGGCCATCTTTTCATCGCCGTTTCGTACGTACATATATTTATCCGTTGTTCATTCATATTGATGAGACGGGCACCGAATTGTAACACTGGGAATCCATGCATTTCCCGCGGATAACGGGGGAAAAATAAAATTTCAAAGTCGACTTAAGCGTTCGATCCTCCAAGCGCTTTTACCTTCAATTTGTAAACTTTGGCTTAAGCTTCTTCGGTATTTAATATTCGCAGTTTGCGTCGGTTCTGACCCTTCAACTCTCGATATTTAAGTTCTATTTCTTTGACTTTTGAGTTATTTTATTTTGAAGTCGTCGACTTTAAATATTCGAGTATCCCTGCTTTAATTTTCAAGTTCCTTCGTTTCCAACATTTAAACTTATATCATCGATTTTTAGTGCTTCAATTTTTGACTATTTTTCACCATTTTCCATTGGAAAGAAATGCTTCCAAACGGCACCACGTTCATTAAGCAGACAATAATTCCGCTTTGAAAACGGGACCAGACGTTCCAGAATGCAGGTACTTTGGTTCCCCCGGCTCTAAGGAGCATTCTTTCACAATACGAAAGAGTCTTGGGTGCAGGTACATGGACGAGGGACGATAATAGGTACGCAAATAACCCCTTGCTCGGTTGGCTAAGAGATGGAAACGGAAACTGTGGTGAACTCGTTGTTTCAAAAGCTCCAGCAATAAGAGGATCGTGCTCGCTTCGTATCAAAGTGCATCGCAACTGTCGCGACACCGAGTGTTCTTCTCAAAGTATGATCAATGCATAATTTAACCCTCGTCCGGACCATTTCGAGAAAGAAACAAAGAAATCTACTAGTGCGAAATTAAAAATGGTATTTTTCGTAAAAAATTGTTAAAAATTTGCAATAGCTGGGACGAAACAATTATTATCCAAGAAGGTATATACATTTTTTATGGTTCACCCTGAGGAGAGGGTGCTCCATAAAGCCTCCATTGTATTCTACCGTTAGTAATAACAGGTCACGAATTCTACTACATCTACATATGTAACTCGAGAACTTTTCTTCTCCTGTTTCATTGTTGAATGGTCCAAACAAAGAACAGTCGCCAAAATATGTAAGTAAAAATTGCACCCTGACAACCTCGTAATTCAATCATCGTAATTAGCAGCGAACGGATAACGATCCTTTAAACATTTTGTCATCGAAGGGACAATTTGATGATGTTAAACATTGTCACAGTGGAAGTTACCGTGCATGGTCAGACATGCTAAAGCTACTGAATATTTAATTAGGATCGAATATACGATAAACGATAATAGAGTAATGAATTGAAAGCGTTAACGAACGTGCAAGACACGCATCGATCGAATTTTAATGGAGAATTAGTATTACCAGAGCCAGTCGGCCGACAGGATGCAATCGATAAGGAACTGGAGAATTGTCGTCGACTCGAGGAGCCAAGCGGAGCAAGTGCTAATAACCCAGATGCAAATTGATAGCCGTCATTATCGTAGCAACAACGAGTGTACACGTTGGATCGCGAAGGGGGCCGCGAGATTTATTTTGCCTCGTTTCAATTCCCTCCCTATTGTCTCCTCTTTGCCTCCTCTTTACAGAAATTAAACGTTCGTTCAAAAATTGTATCCTGTGAATTTTATAATATATAAAAATACAATTTCTATACATTGATCATATTTTCTTCAATCACAATATAATTATATGCTTTTAACTTTTAAATGGAACTGGGTGATATTACTTAAGATTATACAAAATTTATATTCTGCACTTTCTGTATCTTTTAGCTTGAATAATTAACCTTAACCAGCTGGGTGAGATACTTTTAATTGGAACTGAGATTGTAAACAAATATTTGAAAAATTGTCAAAGTTTGGGGAGGTTTACGGGGTATATTTGCCTTATGTGAAAATTGTAAGGACTGTAGGGAATAACAGTGTCCCAAAAAGGTGTCACCTGTTGAATTCTCAGTGGCATCGGGGAAATACAGTTGGCGCGTTTCCTTGGAAATTGCATGTTGCAGCTAAATAGATAAAGGGAGCGCGGGCCCGTCAGGGTGATAATCATCCGAGGCGAAGATACAGAACCCTTTCGAATTATCTTTCGAATCGAAAGCTTTGTTGCACCGAGGTATGTTGTACTCTGAATCCTGAATCAAATGGCAATCGAAGGGAACAGCCCTTGTACGCAACTACCTAACAGTGTCTAACAACGAGAACTAAGCAAATGAAAATCAATCAAAACGCAGGACGAGTTTCGTAAATTTAATTGAAATCGCTGCGTAATCGATTGAATTTGATTGAACGAAACGGTACTTTATCCGAACGATTGAAGTGGTATCAAAAAAGAGAGGATTGAAAAGCAACATCTCGAAACTGGAATCGATACCTCGACTTCTTCAAGATTAATTAACGCGTTAATCGGTTCCTTTCCTGGACAAGATTTGTATACTCTTTCGCTGGACAATTTCGACGCGAAAGGGTTGAAACGTCGAAAAGAAAACGTTTGATTAAACGATTAAAAAATGGTACCTCGGGAGGGGCGATGGAGGGGGTAAGTGAGAAGTCACGTGCACGGCTGGTATCCCGACATGTATACGCACCCGTGAGGCACGCATCCTACGGTTCACGATATGCTTGCTCCCCTCCCCTACCCGCTACCCTACCCGTTCGTACGTGCCGCCAACCCCCCACCCCACCCTCTCTCCACCAGGCTGAACGGTCTCTTTCTCTTTCACTCTCCGTCGCGCACCGACTCGTGCACCGCTATCCGTGCCTCTCCCGTCCACCCCCACCATCCCGTCGCATCGTTGCCCCCTCTTGTCTCCGCCTCCTCAGCTACGTCGTCACCGGCGGGACTCGTCGCGGGACTCGAAGCAAGCCGACAATTTATGCCCAATTACACCCTAATTACCGTAATGGCACGACCAAGCCTAGCCGATACAGCTGGTGCACGGAGGCCTTCGAGTTAAGTTAACTGTCACCGGCTCGTATCCTTCGGCTCGATCGTCGGATCCCGTTGGAACCGTCCGGGAAACACGGGCGCGGGAGATGTCTTTGGGTGCTGAGCTAACCCCTTGACCCGTGATTCTTCCATCGGTGACAAGCCTTGACGAACCTTCGCGACAAAACGCCTTCGTTAAGTCACCGTCTTCATCGTTCAACTCCGACAAGTTTTAATCGAAATATAAAGGAGAGAGGTTATGTTTGAAACACGGGGTGCGACGCGTGTGTGATATGACACTGTAAGGTAAGGGGGTGGAATGGTAAAATGTCCTTGGGTTGGTTTTACTTAAGTTACAGTTTAGTGTGTAGCTTTTATGGTAGTTGGATTAAAAGGGGCAGTATCAAGTTGGGTAATTGAGGTTGATCATATAACCCTTTCGAGTAGAATATGCATCAGGGGGTTTTGAAGCTCTTAAAGGTGTAACAAGGGTGTTAATTTGGTGATGTGTAAGGAATTTTGCCATTTATTGGATTTAGGAATTATTAATTAGAAATTTTCTACTTTCACAGTTTTATAATTTCCTAACTAGAAAGTTCCCAGTTCCAAATTTCGCACTTACAAATCGCCTAATTTACTAACCAAAAATTCCCTACCTTCCCAATTTCCTAATTAGAAACCTCTCGATTCCCATCGCAACCCTTAAGAATCCAAAGTTCCTAGAGACGATGTGCAAAATCACTACCGATCGTAATTCTCGCCCAGTTCCAATCGTGTTAACACGAAATTTTGGGAAATTTCGAAGCCGTTAACGCGCCTCGTCCGTGGAACAAATTGCCGGAACAACTTTCCACCTTATCACCGTGCAACGAACGATAAGGGACGCGTCATTCACGCGTTGCCCATTATCGGATTCCTGTTGGTCGTTTCGAAAGTCTGGTCTAATAAATGGTTCTATTTCGAGGGAACGGCCGGCTAATCGATGCGAACCGTTCTCCGGATGGAAAAACAGGCGAGTCGGGAAAGCCGACGTGTCATCTGGGAAACACATGCTGCGAACCACCGCTTCACCTTCGAGTTCAAAGCCTCCCTTTTCCCTTACCATTATGTACCTGGCTGTTGGTCCACAGTCGGGGTAATTTACAATTTTCAACTGGTTAACTTCAAACCGACAAGATCTTATCTTTATTTTTTCGGAAGCAAACATTTCTTGTCCCCAAACACTTTTTTAGTTTTGTAACAAATATCGATTTCGCAGCGTTAAATTAGTACGAAGTTCTGCAAAAATCAGTGTCGAAACGGGCCAGGGGTTGGAACAACGAACGCCACCGTTCGATCCCTAGATACTCGCCCTTCAACACTCGTTGATATTTAATGAGACATTCAAGATAAGGGGAAAGTGTAGCGAACCGGTAAAAAAATCAGTTTCACCTCGTGCACCTTGCGAACCCTATCGTCCTAAAAAATTCAATCCATTTGTCTATTTTTACCTTCAAACCATCTCCATAAACAACCTTGTTTTTGTTTAATTCAACCTTGAACTAAATACCAGTTGGTTGAAATATTTGAGGAACGGGGGTTGATCATAAGAAGGGGTTAAAAAAGAGGATACATTTGATGAAAAATCCATGGTTTTAAGGGTTGATCGGCGTCGCAGTGAACGGGGTACCGTGAAAACGGGTCCCATGGGGGAGTAGAGTCGTTATCGAGCCGCGTTATACGCAGAATTAAAGGGGTATGGTAAAATACCATGGGGTCGCGGTCGAAGCCACGCCTCGTTCTCTGCTGTTCTCTCCCCCTCCTCACTCTCCTGACACGGGCAAAATAAAAACATGAACGATTTGTCTTTGAAAAATTTCATGCTGCGAGATTCGACCCCCCTCAACTGGTTCGCTCTCGCACCACCCTTAAGTCAGCGACGTTTAAATGCCTTCATAGGTGCTTGTCACCCATTTGTCTGATTAGAAATGTAAATAGCGTAATTGCAATGAGATATATTAATCAGAGACGATTGACAACTCGAATTATAGTATAACTTGAGAATTAATTGATTTGAACAAAAGTATCTTAATAAATTTTGAGATTTAAAATAAAAAAACCTCCCTCCCTCTGTTATTGCCGATTAACGTGTTAATGAAACTTTCGATGGATTCAATTTGGTAATGCAACAAAATAGCAAAAGTGGTTCACCCTCAGTTTCGTTTCAATTAAGATCTACAGTTTGCTTAATTACTATTTTAGTTAGAATGTCCTATCTTTCTAGAAAATTAAAAAATAGTGTTTGCAATTCAGTTCACGAAACAAAAAATACAGAAGGTTTCTAAATAAAAGGCTCCATTTTCATTCCCCCAATAATAGACCGGCGATTATTAGGATGATTGAGACGCGACCGCTCCCGATTCGACGGAACCTTCATTAAACGCGCGCAAAAAACAGCTAACAATAAGAAAATCATCCAATAAACGGCTTTATTTTCGTTTTCTTATTCATCAGAGCCCGATGGCAAGGCCTAACATTGTAATTACATAATTACCCGCCGCGATGCGAGATAATACCACGCTCTGGAACACGTTTTACCTTCTCCTCTGCCTCTTCGTCCTCCGCGCTCGATAACGCAAAGCTCGCGAACGTGTGTGTGTGCCTGTGCGCGTTCGAGAGATTCGTGCAATCGAGGAAGATAAAAAAGGAGGGAAAGAGAGGAGGGAGGGGGGGAAAAAAAAGGAAGAAAGCAGAGGATTGTTAGGTGAAGCTGAACAGAGAATATCAGCGACTCTGTCGAGCAATGGGTCCCCGATAAAAGATACTTCCGAGCTTTTACCAGCGATCACGTGCATTGGAACATCGCCAAAAATACTTTGGCTAGGCGGATCGTTCGGGACCAGACACGCGCTTCTTTAAATCTGTTAGAACACGAACGATAAGTGCGATGTTTACTTTCCGATTAGAGATCGCCGGGCCAGGGGATCGTGGATTCAATTTTTGGGGGAATGAATGATTTTTAATTGCGAGGTGTTTGAAAGAAACACGTACAAAATTAGTATTCTATGATAATTATTCTATGCCTGTAAAATTGCAGGTACGTTGACATTTTTTTTATTTAAATTAACTTCAAAATGACGGACAAAGTTGCGATGGCAGAGGCAGAGCTAGCTGCCTGTAGCCTTTGATTTGCAACAAAAAATCATTAAAAAAGAGATGGGGTATTTTCAGGAATAATTGAGATTCGGGGGAATTTAGAGAAATGTGATATTTTAAAAAATATTTAGAAATTCTTGAAACCACGGTACATCGATAAAAGTAGGAGTAATGGTTCCTGATTATCAAAAGTACATCTGGTTCGATCGTCGTTCCGCAGGGTGTACGTACGTACAAGTCGAAGAAGCCAGAAAGAGCCGATATATACGATTAAAACCCGGCGACCTTCTTTTTTCTCCTCTTCCCCGCGGTTATATTAATTGGACGGCACGGTTAACCGAGCGGAGTAACAGCACGCTTCGGCTTAAAGTTCTCGGGGCCCAATGGATGGCTAATGGATAAAGCGGACGAGTTATGCTAATAAGCGTGCAAAGGCATGCCAGAACGCATGCGCCACGGACTCATGAATATTCATCGCGCTATCTGATTACGTCACTGATTGCCGGTATTCGAAAGTGTTTGCTCGCCAAAGTCCAGGCTTAAGGTATCGTGCCGAACCGATCTATCGCGACTCTACTCGACTCCTTTGTATCCTCGTGAAAACGCTCCTTTATCATCCTTCTGTTTTTCTTTTTCAAATCATTTAAACAATTATTACTCCAAATTCTGAACTTTCTGGGATTGAAATTGTCCGAATTCGAAGGTGTCAAAGTTCAAAATTACCCAAATTCTAAATTATCCTAATCGCAAAGTTATCCAAATTCCAAGTCGTTGCAGGATCCAAAGATCCAAAATTATCGTAACTTACTAAAAATTTGAAAATTTCCAAAAGAGAAGATCGAAGCCGAGCCGTAGATCTCGCGAAAAACGCGGGTACCGGAACGGATGAACGAGATCGTCTGGCCGGCGTTAGTCAGAGGGTGCGAAAATAGAAAATCCGATTGGCCGGTGCGAAAGAGAGCGGAACAAAAGCTTCATGCAGAATTCAGTGTCGTCGGCTTCTCTATAATCGAAGCGTGGTATCGATCGGTTACCACCAGATATACACCTGCTCGTGAGCAAGTCTCTCCCCTGTGCCCGCTCGTTACCTCCTCCTCCCCTTCTTCATCCCTTCCTAACAGCGTTTCCGTCCCTCTCGCGCGGCCGTGTCTTTGTCACGCTAAAATCCCTCTGTCTCTGTCCCGCTCCCTCCCTCTGAGGAATTTCACCCAGGGCTAGCTTGTTAATCTCGCCCGCCGACATCGCCATCTTTACGGCGCCAGCCGGCGAGAGATCGTGGTCGATAGCGGGGAATACCACGATAATACGTTATCATTAGCGACGACCAACCTGCGATCCTGCCCTTCGATCGTTCGCCCTTTTTTTCTCATCGATCCCCTCGAAACCGTCGACCTCGTGCTTTTCAAAATATCTACGACGCGCGTTCGACTTCGATGGAATTAACGACGGGGAGGAAGTGAGGATCCTCGATTAATTTGCTTTCTGATCAATCCCCGAATAGCCTATGGCTGATAAAAGGGGGTCCGAAGGGTTGGTCTAACGTCAGATTGTTAATTTTGATGGAATTGAACTCGTTCAGTGTCTGCTCCTTGGAACTTTTGCAAAAATCTTACGAAGTCGTGTGAAAGGAACCAGGAATACTCGTTTAACATTGAATTGTTGATTTCGATAGAGTTGATATTAGACTAGAGAGTACTTTGGGTGAGAAATCTCTCGATTTCTGAAACTGAGGCGTTTCAGGCCGAATTCTTTGATACATAGGAGCTTAATTATTGACAGAAGAAAGTATTGATAATTATCTTTAACTGGTACTTTTTAATTGCCTAGAAACACTCTACTGTAAATTCCCTTAGAATCGAAGCAACTATACAATGTACCAAAGCGATGGTACCCTTACTAATTAATGAACTAATTACAAAAATATTCCATACAATTAATCATCGCCAAACATTTTCTCCATTTATATTTTCTCTGTTTCAGGACACTTTTGTTTGGGCTCCCGAATTAGAGACGGTCTCCCGCCCGGTTTGAAGAAGCCGATGCTCGGCCGCACCTGGAGACGTTCCAAAAGACATTCGTTTGCGCGCCAAAATCGCCTGACACTGTCAACGCCAAGGTGAGTTGAAAAAAGCGCAGACATAGCCACTCCTACGATCTTCTATTTGCTTCGTTCCTAACGAACCTTCCGAACGTGCTCGTCAACGCCCGGAATCTCGACATTTTTTATTCCTTCAGTCACGAAGGTTGGACTTTTCGAGCTGATTCCTTCATTTTGGAAATTTAATCACTGAATAAGTGTAATCGTTAAATGCAAATTACATACAACATTAGAATTTTCTTTGTTCGTTTGAGCACCTTACCGACCGGAAGCGGATTGACACGTTGACGTGTGTGGTAAGACACAATTTAATTCCAATTAGTAAGGCTTCTGTCGATTAGAAGTTATACTTCCAACTTTGCAGAGGTGTTAATATTGCAGTAATAAATGTTCAGCTTCGACGCAGCTATGCAAAATAACACGGTAAAGGGTTAACGACGCGTATCGAGTGTTACCAGGAAATCGATGAAAACATTCGTTTACATATTGCGTGTAAAAAGACGATCAAAAGCGTCGCGATTCAATCAAATGACATAAACGCTTTTGTCCGATTTCTGAGAACGGCGGGATCGCGAAGGCGAGCGTAATTAGAATTGAATCGCTACAAAGGCGAGGATCGATCGCCAGGCGTTTTTCGCGGAACGCCTAGATCGTGTCCGATGATCTCGAATCATCGTGACGGTACAGGATCGGTATGCGAGATCGATGATTTCATTCCGGTATGATTTCAGTCGCGATTTGTTGAGGCTTCTGATTCGATCCAGGTGCGTCACCGACGAGATCGACATACCGGACCGGCTGAGGAATTCTAATTAATTAAGTTAGTAAATTCGAGCAACCTTCAAAGTTTCTGTGTTTGGTCTCGAAAGACCTTGTAGGGCCAGAAGCGTTCTTTTAATTAGTTTCGAGTGAAATTAAGACTTGTTCAATTGGTGCATTTCTGGATATTATTCTGTCGATGAAATCTTTGGAAAATCGATATGGAATTTTGAAAATAATACTATTTTACTGTTCGTAAGGATAAAATTGTGTGTTCCATGGTGTTTCGTCGATGGGGACGAAATCCTGGTGTCGAAACGCCATTGAAGTCTCTGCGAGTGGCAGCGATGCGCGAGTCGCTCGCCGTTCGTTTTAATTATTTTCTCTCTTATTATCTCGATTGTATCGTAACTAACATCCGTCGACTATCGTACGCTTCCCATATGCGCCGATAAATTACACCGTTCCAGTAACCCACATTTTAATCAAACACCTCCTTGCATTGATCCCCTGTACACCTGTGGATCATTTTGAAAAATAAGAACGAGAAGAGTGAGAATAATGCTCTTTTTCATTTTTTAAACAAAAATATTCTGATTTTCAAATTGAAGCCAAGTATCACCCCCAAGAATGACCCCTTCTTAAAAATTAAGAAGTGTTAAGTTTTGAGAACCTAGAAATATATTTGTAGAAAGTCTGAAGCCTGCTTACAACATGTTTTTCTACCGAAATGCTTATTTTCCAAGGATTAACGTTCGCGCGCCCCTGTCGCGACAATAGGCGAGACGCGGCGGCGAACAATCGAGCGGGAGGCCCGTAATTTCGAGCTGTGCGACTTGGCGAACCTACCGCAGCACTCCCTTCCGGTATCGTTCGCGAAAATTGTCATCCGGTCGTGCGCGCGATCCGTAATTTCCATTCCGGCGTCGCGTGTGCGGACGGCGCGCTCGTATCTGTTTTCGGCTATCCTGTCAACGAGAGGAGGCGAGGCGGGGCGGAAAACGGACGGAGGAGGAATCCTGCGACGATACGCGAGCGACGCCGGGAGCGGAAGTCGGGAATGTGGGGCGGTGATGGGCCACTTCCGGTGGTCCCCGCGGCAAAGCCGAGTCTCGTTCCGTGTAACTGCAGCCACGACGGTGGATGCCTCGCCGGCGAAACCACAGACGGGACCGTCTGTCTCATCATTTCATTAAACGGTCAGCCTGGCTCGGTGACACGGTGAACCCTTCTACAACGCGACTCAAACAAATCGCGTTATAAGGAACTTGGTCACTACTTGAGTAAATTAATTCGTATCGCGTTAGAAGAACCTGAATATTGGTAAATACAGATCAGATTAATTTGTATTGTGGTATATCCACAATATCGAATTAGCCCTCGATGGGTCAATCGTGACCCATGCTTAGAGATAATACGACAGTATCAAGAAGTAATGTTTAAGGTAATATTAAGAAATTTGCTACAATGAATTAAAAAATGAATATATAACACTTAAAGTATTTGAAAATTAAGAACTTTAAATTCCATCCAACTTTTTAATAAGACTGGGAGAAATACGTGAGACATGTTATATCAGGCGTTAAAAGGTATAGGATACACTTTTGATTTTAATCAGGGAGCGTTTTAATTGTTTTACGGTTCGCTGATAAGCTTACGTTGATTTACGATACTAAATGAAATATGTTCAACAGTGTTCAAACTGGAACCGAGCAAGAATTAACTAGCGTAACCAGACTGGTTCGAAATGGTTCTTCGAGCGTTTATTACGATTCCTGTTTCGATTGAATTTATCTGGGAAAATGTTAAACAACCGTGACCAGTTTAAATGATCAATTAACACGGTTTCACGCGCTAAACAACGTTACATTGTTTGATATCGTTTTGACAAACTTCACGGTGTTAACGCTCCCGTTTCGAGATTTCCAAATTCTTGAAAATACAAAATTCAAAAGTTTCTGAATTTTTGAGTACACAATATTTTATAAATTTCTATAGAACGTAATACTTAGCCTTCGAATGGGACAAACTTAAAATGGTGCCTAACCGTTGCGACACACGTGAAACAATGCAACATAACCAAGAAACTCATAAAGATAAAATACCGGAAGCCACGCATAAAGCAGAGCTTTTGAAATGTACTGCAGATAACAAATGACTCCCATATCGTCGTTTTATTACGTTACTGATTAATTGCGTTTACGTGTCTCGAATACTAAAACCAACAATTCAAACACCTCAATAAAAACGTTACAAATTATACATATCATATTCCGTGAAAGAATGTGCCCTAAATATTCATTTTATCTATCAAATATCATTCGTCCTGCGAGTCCAGAATCAATTTGATACGATCGTGTAAGTTCATCACAAAAGTAGTTGATTTTGGGATGGTTCGATGGAGATATTTTGAAAAAAAGTAGACAACGACGTGTCGTCGTCGAAAGACAATTCGAAAAAGGAAGAACCGACGGGAACGAACGAAAAGGAACGGAACGGGACGAGACGAGCCGAAGGTTTTCGAGTCACGAGGTTGGAACGAGCGCGCCTCATTGCACGAGGAGGTCACGTGAGCGCCGGGTCACTTAACTCTCGGCTTCCCTCGCGTGCGCTTTGTTTCGGCTTTTCGGTATGCGACTGAACTTCTGCTCTCCGTATCCTCGGAGAACAAGCGTCGAAACAAGAACGCGTACGAGTTCGGTCTAAATCGGTCGGCCAAGAGTCTATAAAAATAGTTGCGAAAGAATTATTCGTAGCATATTCGAAGTACTCGAATCGAGGATGTACTTTCGCAGTTTTGAGGTTTGGAATTTGAATTAAGGAAAGTTATTTGAAATTTCTTGCTCGATAACCCAATAATTAAGAATTACCAAACCAAAGCTGGATTCCTTAAATCTCAACAATACTATAATATGATCTATAAAAGCCTGTGATCCATAAGATCGAAAAGTCAAAGAAAATTTGTTGAAAATAAATGAAAAATCAATGTCACGACAGAGGTAAGAAAACAGAGAACCTCTTGTCCCTAAACGCGAAAGGGTAATTATAATCGATCCTCTTCCCTCCTGTTTCATCGAGCCGCTCTGCTCCTTGTTCCGCTCTCTATACGTCCCTCTCTGTCGCTCGCACGGCGCACCGATGGGGGCGCCACGCGCGCGAGAGAGAGACACCGAGTACCACTCATAGGAGCGTAACAATGGCTTTCCATGCCGGCTCAACCAACCAGACGACCGACTGACGATCATGACGAATCGTTCCCCGTGGGATCAACGTGATCCAACCAAACGGGCCAGTTACAGATTTTTCTGCAACCTTGTTCGAGAACGTGGAAGCAATTCTTTCGAACCGCCACCCAAGAACGTCGCTGGTTCTGACGTCAACCTCTTGCACCGTCGAAGCTCTCCCATGGCAATTTTTGCAAAACATTTCTTGTAATTTGATATTCTATTCCCGCAATATTTCTAATATCTAATGGGAACAGTTCCCTTAATAATATGGGTGACAGTTTCTACAATTTGTTCCTACAAATTTAATTTTACCGACATTTTTGTACCATCAAAGGACAGCCTCCGCCTCGTCCAGGCCCTTCAAAGCCGATCAGGAATTACCACCATAATTTTTCGGGCCGCTTCGAGGCAAAGTGTTAATAATCGGGGTCATTGAGATCCCACGGAACCCGGTGAAACCGAAGGCTCGTACAGGATCGTTAAATGGCGAACGTAACCGGTGCCTAAGATCATTAAGCAGCTATAACGTTCGATGTTTATCGTGTAAACGCGGTGTGCCGGGCTGGAGGGAAATGATAGGCATTAAAAAAAAAAAAGGAGAGGAACCGAGGAAAAACATGGTCATAGAAGCCTCGACGAGAGATACTTATCGCGGTGAAAGAAGCCACCACGTAGCGAAGGAGGAAGCCGTATTTTACGACGGTAATAACAACCGGTAATGCACAAACGTAACAGAACAAGGAATCTAATAAATGTTGATACATACCCTTTGCGAAAAACAGGAAATTCCCTTCGTTTTTCCTTCGATTTGATTGTCCCGAATTGGGCCCCGGTTTCTATCAAATCTGACAACTTTTTGATTCGCAATGTTCGAGATAACCAAAGGTCTCGTTATAGGGTATAAAATAAACCAATTTTTTGGTGCAATTTAAAAAACTACCCGTTTAATTTGTGGAAGCACGAAATAATTTAATGTAACAGGCAATGTCGGAACACGGTTGACGCAAAACACGGTGCAACAGTGTTTGCTATCGATTCGGTCCCGATACCGAGCAGCAAAGAGTTAATTAACGCGGCACGCTCATGTGTGAAATCTCTTGAACAGATTGATCGACTTTTGTCCCCGACGCTGCGTGTTTCGCGGCTCTGCGAACGAAATTAGGACCGGAAGTCAACGCGGCGCGCGTTATTTCGAGAAAATGAAAAAGTCTGTAATTGTTAAACAAAATTCGAGCCCGTATTTATGAACACCGAGGGGGTTAATTATCGAGACCGATTTTTCTGAATTTCGACTCGAAGCGGCTTCGTCGGTCGCGACAGCCCGTTGATTAAAACGCGCTGTTATTTTACATACGCTCCCGACGTCCCGACGATTTCCATTCGATTAGCATTCACGTTGCCGCTCAAAGACTTCCAGCCTCGAATATTATTGAAATACAACGGATGTGAAGAGGAATCGACTCGCCATTACGATTACTCTACCAGAACCGTATCTTACGATCCGTTCGTTCCACTCTTCTCTTAAACATTCAGAAACCAATGAACGAAAAGCGAGTAGGAGAATACAGGGTCAAAAATTAATACCTGTTTAACAATAAAACAAAAGCAAAAGCGGGAAGAATGAATATTAAATGACTGACAGTGTTTTTTAACTTTCAATCACAACGCGTTGGTAGTTTCCAAAAAACGACTATTGTTTCTTGGTATTTTGCTTTGCGATAAAAATTATAAATTTGTGGTAGTATTAATTCGATTATTTATAGATACACGGTTCGTTCGAGTCACGTTTTGATCAAAATAATAGATTCTTTTAATGCAAATCACAGGTTGAAGTCTAATCTTCGTTAGATAGAACGTTCCGCTTGAACTTCATCCTCCGATACCTGGAAGTTCCTTCCAGGTAATCGTGACGTTAATAAACGACAAATTTAATCACGCAATAACGTTGCAAACGCAATTCTCCGTTAAACTTTGATCCTGGATAAATTGGCGCCAATTAGACGTCGTTCATTTAACTATTTCTCGTGCACGGTTTATCTTCGCGCTCTCACTAAACGCACCGATTTAACCCTTCTCAAACGCGCTTTTTACGCGTGTTAATTAATTCGAAGGTTCGTTTAACATGTCGCCACCTGAAATTTTCAAACATTAAACCATGAGGGGGCAAAAAAGAAGACTTTTGATCTACGAAAATTTCTAACCCCAGCCAGGCATCGATCGGTGGATCCTGGTTCCATAAGATCCAACGAAACCATATGGTCAGGCGCGATAACGCCGCCGTGGATCCCACAAGGCGGATTCATCGCGCGCCTCCGGTGAAAGCGAGAAAGATAAAACGGCGCCGATCAGAACGAGACGGGGATAACCTTGCTTTTATCGCGGCTGCGGAGCGCCGGAGCAAAGGAGACAGAGAAAGAAAGAGACACTCGCGGCTCGCCTGACAAGGATAGTCTTATAGAGAACGCGGTACCGAAGACGAGGATGGAGGAATGGCTAAAGCGAAGAGGATGAAGAGCGTACGTTGAGCAGACGAGCAGATGAAGAGGTATCGGGCTGTAATTTAAGTTTATAGCCTATAATATTGTTATTGATATTAAGTTTTGTGTACTTATTACCGAATGGATATTTCCCTTTTGTTCTTTGGTTTATAATGTTGAGGGGGAAATGGGAAAAACGAAGAAGAGGCGGAAGAAGCTTTGGGAAAATAAAATGGAAAAATTAGGGTATGGGTGAGGAAGAATCAAGGAAGGAACTTGGCAAACTTGAAATATGGCAACTGGAAAGTTATTCGACTTTTGTATTTTCTAAATACCACAGTATGGAAGAAACATGCAAAAATTGTAATAGAATCACAAAAGATTGAAAAAAGACACAACGAATTATGAAATGCCTGGGTCAATCGTGAATCTTAGAAAAATCAAAAAAGAGACCCAACAAATTGGAATTTTCGAAGAAGACAAAGGGGAACCTCGAAAGAATGACGCACGGAGGACACGAGAAACCGCGAAATAATTATGGAAAGGACAAAGCAGAACCCCGAGAGAAGCACGGAAAGGACAAAGAAGCGAAGCCAAGGGAGAAGCACGGAAGAAGCACGAGGAGAGACGAGGGAGAGCCGCGAGAGGGCTGGCAAAAGAACCCGAAGGTCTCTCCCGCCAGCTAGACGGATAAATACGCTTGCGAGCATTCGCGGATACGTCAGCTCCTCTTTCTCCGCGTTGGATGGAGAAGGAAAGAATCCGGTGAGGTGAATGCCGAAGGAGGGACAGAGACGGGACGATCGAAGGCGAAGTATGCCTCCTTTTTGCGACGCCCCGAGGCTAGATGCACCGAGGTTCTGCACCACCGTTTCCTAAACTTTCTAGTGGATCTTGGTACTGCACGAGCCGATGGAAAACCGGACCATGCCGCTTGCAGGAGATCTGAACGTAAGTGGATCATCGGAGGAGATCAAAATGGACACGATGGATCCTCTTTTGTGACGGTAGAGACAGGGCTCTTTGGGGGTACTGAGCATGGATTGTTAATTTATTTATAATTTTGACTGTCATTCTGAATATTTTTATAATTGGCCCCCTTAATTTCCACCAATGGTACCAAACAAAATGCCATATTCTCAAAAAATGTAAATTGTAATTGTTAGTAGTGGGCCTGGTTTACAATTATAAATATAAATAATGTATGGTAATTTTTATACACGATTTATTTGACACGTTGTAAACTGATTCCCAAAGATACCTAATCTTTGGACGTCCAATACCAGTTCACTTTCAACCCGTCGTTTAAAATCAAGTTTCCAATTTTAACAGGGGCCATAAATGACCCAACATCGGCTCCTCGTATCCCTACTAAATGGTCAGCCATTCAAGGCTCAATGGTGACCCATCCAAGAGTACTTCGCTAAAATTAGGTACCCAAACCGTTTAACGAAAAATAATAATTATACCCCCTCCAAGGATTGCCTTCAATCGCAGGTGCTAAGTTAACAAAATAAAACTGAATGGATCTGAACAAAAAGAACGACTGGATTAACGTGCGAACAGGCGATCTCGCAATAATCAAGAAATAACGTTAAATCGTGGAATGTTCGCGTGTCAGGTTGTTGCACGCATTAAAAGAAAAGGCTGTTTATCCGAGCGAGAACGAACGACCCGCTAGAATCCCGCTACTCCGGGTAAAGATAGAAACAGGAACGGAAAGAGAGTAATCAGAAGGGGGCACCAACCGGGGTATCCGGCGAGGAGAAACGAGAGGCGGGGGTTTAGATCTAATTACAGGTAACTTTCAACCACCGGTCGAATCGTTTTCGACAAACACCCGATGGTTCACCCTCGTGCTCCCCGATGTTCCGCAACAACTAATCCCGTTATTCGTTAACCATTATAATTAACACGGAATCGTGTTGAAAGCGAAAGCTTGCTTGTTTAATTTAGGAAAATTAAGGAAAAATCGAAAGGTAGGAAAACATATAAAAGTCGTACAAAATTGTTAACTCTGCAATACAAAAGGCACCCGCTGAAAAAATCCCAGTAACTTCAATTTGATGAAAAATTTAATCAAAGCCCGGGTCAAAGACACCGACACGCGTACGTTTACGAATTGGCGCGAAAATCGGCGATCAACCGCGAGATACAAATCGAGATCCAATAACCCACGATTCTTGACAGTGCGATGACGTGGTGGGGAGAGGGGGGGGGGTAAGGTTTTCTCGTTGGCAAGGGGATGACGGAGGAGAAAGGACGAAACGACGTCGAAAGAGAGAGAGAAAGGGAAAGATCCCCGTTGTCAGTAACACTCCCCGGTAGAATACGTAGGACCTCGAACTCGTCCGCGGATCGATACCAGTTCCTGGTAGACTCGCGATAGGGGGGCTTCAGGAGGGGGGCCAGGGTGGCAGAAGAGCCGACACGAGGTGGTGAAGGGGGTGGTTGCGGCGGTGGGTCTGGTAATGGTGGTGGTGGACTGACACAGGGACGCCTCGGGGGTGTTTCCATGGCGACCAGAATTATCGTCAGGGGTGGGTGTACGGTCTTTCTCGTCCCTCTTTCTCTTTCTCTCTACTTTTGCATCCCCTTCTTGTGTTTCTCCCTAAAAAACACACGCCTGTACGTGCCCTTTTTTTCTCCTACTTCCGGATAAACTCCTGATTTTTCCGACGAACTCGAAAGGGTTGGATGGTGACCGCGAACAGGGTACGTTCGAGGGCCAGGACCCTGAAGACCAGGCTGGAGAACTCGAAGAGACGTTGAAACAGGTGTTTCTGGATAAAGAAACCAACTGGATGGAATTATTGGTTCGAATGTAAAAGACTCGAGGTTAATACGCTCCTAATTAGAATTGGTTAGGATTAGGGTTAAATTTCTTGAGGACTTTTGTCGCTATTATTGCTTATAGTCGTTACAAATGCATCCATCAAATATAGAAGAAGGCTAGGGAATTCCTCGACTAGAAGTAGAAATGAAACAATCTTGATCAACAATTATTACTGTTTATATAAAATGTATACCTAAGAGTTTCTTTAATTGAATGAAGAGGAAAGAATCTTCGTGATTGGTTAATTAACAAAGATATTACACCTGTAATTCATAACTTTAGTCTCATATCTAATTACTATTCTGTTCGTGTATCTACTTTTTACTGATTGTTATAAAAGAAATGATATCAAAAGAAACCCCCTACAAAAAACTGACATATCAATTAAACCAAATCTCACAAACTACAATTTATTCCCACAAGAATAAAAACGAATCAATCAAACAGTATCCCCCAATTCACACCCTACTCCGTTCGTTCAAAGGCCTTGTTTGGAAAGAAAATAATTACAAATGTTTACGATCTAATTACGTGAAGATAATCTCCTGTTTGACCGCGAAGGGTTAACGACAACGCGACCGGACGAAACAATCCAAAAAAGATCGCGAACGAGCGATGGCAGAGGATCGAGGGCCGTTCGACCAATCGAATTCCCGGGAAAATTAGCGATCGAGGCGTCGTGGCCGGCGGGTGGTCTCGAAGGAACGATCGAAACCGATGATCTCACCTCGAGATATCGATACCAACGTCGAGGTCGTCGGGTCTCGTGTCGTGGAAAGTTCCACTTGGCCCAAGAGAGGCAGGAAAGCTGCGCAGACCAGCTACCAGTTCTCGTCGCCGTCCGCGCACGTCCAAAACCTGCAATTAATATCTCACCTCCCTGTCCACCTATCGAAACGAAACCTTTTCCATCTAATCGTGCACCATTTCGCAGTTCTACATTCAAAATTTCATCGAAATCGATCGAGAAACCTGGCCGCTGCGACGATTCGAAGGAAAGGCGCTCCTCGAAAGGCGCCCCAACGAAAAATCGATTTTTCTCGAGAAATATCGATTCTGATCAATCCTAAACGATATATCGTCATTGTATGACAGAAATTTATTTAAAAATCATAGTTATACGAAGAATGGAGAACAAGAATGGCTAAAATAACAAAAGTGGCAATGGCGAACTGTACCACGACTGTGTTTATATTATACTTCGTTTAAACGACATCCCCATTCATTTGTTAATATCACATAGTTATGTTTTCAATAGATCGTGGTGAATTTTGGAGAATTTTAGGGTTAGGCGACGGGTTTGTTAGGCTCGGAGGGAAATCCGAAAGAATTTATTAATGGGAGCTTGTTCGCGTTTAAGGAGGATGTAAATCATGGCGAAACGCGGGTTCTGTCGGCGGACAAAAGGAGAGTGTGACGGATTTACGCGAGTTTACGGCTTCAAATCGAAAATAGAACGGTCCATAAACGCCGCGCGCTAGGACAACGTGGAATTCGACGCGTAGAAAGTCTGTGTATTTATCAATCGCGTTATTAACCGTCTTCTTAAGTACCCCGTTTCGTTGATGCCACCCTAATTTTGAAGGAACCCTAATTTTTCTTCAAACTTATTTTATTATCGATGAAAGTTCGAAAATTTTGCGGCAACGAAGGATTCTGTAATTTAGCAGACACTTTGATGAATATCTGAGAATTTTTTCCAAAGTTTTGACAATTTGCAACGATTGAAAGGGAAAGGGAATTGAATATCGAAGGTTGCTTCCCTTGGAGAAAGCGGAGGGTGATCGAGGGTGGGTAAATAAAGAAAACAGTTTCGAAGTTGCAGCCGGAGTCCACCGCGATCGTGTTTTGGGACGAGTTCCGAGGGAAGGACCCAGGAACCTGTGGCCAAGCAACAAAATGGTAGGACCCAACCAAGCCGGCTCAAAATCGAGCAACAAGTTGCAGGCCGCCTCTGGCTGTTACAGGGTGTACCCAAAATAAACCGTGAATCTCCGTTTCCGTTTGTGAACGTCTTCGAGATCTCCCTGTTTGTTAACTCTGACTGTATTTATTAGTAAAAGTTTGGAAAATTGGATACGTACTCTGAGAATTTAAAATACGTAAACCTAGGATACCCTTATTTTAATTAGTAATTAGTCATAATTAGTTTATTACTTCTGACTACACGTTTCGGTAAAACTTTGCAAAATTAGCTAAGAACTTCAGAAAAATGAGAAAAGTTTACGATTTCTTTCTATAATTCTCAGTTCTTTATAAATATTTGCAATTATAATTATACCAAAAGTTACAAAACTAAATCGCACCCAAATTCCCATTTTCGAAAATAAAATAAAGAAACCCTTACAACGTTTGCTAATCAAACCTCTCTACTTCATTTTCACGAAATTTCTTCGATTTTAATTACACTTTTCTGTCATGATCGAACCCGCTTGCGCTTCGAACGCAATAAAAAAATTGCAGAAAGAAGGTATTGGAATATCGCGAAAAAGCAAATACGGAAGAATATCGAGAGGATTTTATCGCGATTATCGATATCGTTGTCTCCGTCGCATAGTTACTCGTTTATTGCATGCTGCATTGTATGCAAAGTGGGTCACACGTTTTCGCTATCGCCAGTCGTAACGTTTCGTCGTTTATCTAATTACCGGTATCATCTGTCGACCGTGCACGGGCTGAATTAATCGACGATGCAGATTTAATTGAAAACTCGGAATCGTCATCAGCTGACGCTTTTCCACGGATTTCATTTATTTCCTGATCAAACGACGATTCCGTGAAAACCCTATTACCGTACAATTTAGGCAACTGTTTTTAGTAATCGAGGTGAAAAATAAAATTACAACGGATCATTTCATGTTTTATTAAAAATTTGAGTACAGAGATTTGTGGAAAGAAATCCAAAATAGTGACCTGGTCTGAAATTAAAGTGAAAGTTTAATTATTAATCCTTTGCACTCGAGTGGCGCCTCTGGGGTGACATAACTAACTAGAATATTTTAAAGTGTGAAAGAAATCAAATTTGTAATTATTTTCTTTCAAAATAGGGCTTTGCTAAAACACGTGCAATGTTCTTACAGGAATAAATTTCAAAAGTTATTATTTTTAACAAATATTGTTCCTTCTGTCCAATAGATATCTTCAGAAGTTTCCACAATATTAGAGTACCCCAAAAATGTCCCAATCGAAGGACAGACAATTGACATCTCCTTTTTTCTGAAGATTTTCGAAGCGGAATCTGTCGCCAACGCAAGGAGCCTTCTCGATAGGTCTCCCGGCGCGTACGTGGGAGTCGCGGAGCGTACTCGAGCGGCGCGAGACGAGTTCGCGCGATAACACACGCCTGATAACGCGACGACGCGACGTACGGTCGGTTCGGCGCGCACACCTACACGCGTGCATCCGCCGCACGTACACGCTCCGTATAAAGAGCGGTGCATTGCGCCAAGCCTGTGCGCCAGTGAATTAATAATCGAACTTACGTGGGTCGCCGACGATCCCCGTCTACCGGGTGTCTGCGCTCATACCCTCTCCGATCGGCCTCGAAACGGGACGCGGAGTTTCATCGAGATACCTGCGAACGAAACGGCGCGCGATTAATTTTATGCCTCCAAATCGTGTTATGGGTTTATCAGCTTATAATTATATGTACATTTTGCATTTTAAGGTTGCAATTTTGGAGAAATTATAAGACACGTTTCAATTATTACATACTTATACAAAATTCGCAATATTCAACATCTTCGAATGTTCTATTGCATATTGTATTACAAATGACATAAAGTACGCCAGCCATCGCCTCCCTCTTTATAAAATAACTTCAAAGCATGCACACCGCTTATTTATTATACTATTACTCAGATTGCATCGTCGGTGGGACGATGATAAACCAGCAAGATTGCAAATCTCGAAATTAATTTCGATCTCGATAATACCAAATTTGCATCTTACTTATTCAAAAAATGAATCTTTCAAAATGCGATACTGATGTATTTAATCGCAGCCCTTAGTTGACCCCCCGGGAAGCACATATTTTGAGAAGGAGGCAAAAATATTATTATCCAGAATATAAACTCACCACCTTCGGAAAAACTGCGCAGAAATCGAGGAAAATTGCACTGTCGTGGTGGAAGGTTAGCCTAGGGGGTGATAAATAAGGGTTGATAAGGAAACACCTCTTATATGAGCTTTTTTTTTATGAGTGCAACTCACGATATCTCATTGTGATGAATAACCAAGCTCGCCTTTACCGAACGTTTACGTTTATTCCTACCTGAGACAGGTGCTCGAGTTCATTTTTGAAAATTACAGACTGCAATATATCTTCCTTATTACAACAAACACAGTAGCTTTTGCTACAAATTTTTTAAAACGGTGTTAAAACTAAGGTAATATTTCTAAACTAAATATTTTATTATCGACGTTTTGACTTACCAAAACTCGAAAATATTTCAAACTTCAAACTTAACCTTTCAAGACTGTCCTAGTTTGATATAAAAGTTTTATATAAAATTGAAATTATTTTTATTTTACTGGTTAGCGTGAACTCAGAAAAAGAAAGAGAAATATTTAATTTTTAGAGATTCATTTTTGTATAAATTAAGTATTATTATACCAACACTTTGTCCATTTGTTGAAAAAGAAAGAAGGTCATTCGATGCGGAACGAGCGCAAATAATGTAAAACAGAGTTTCCGCGCGGAGGAATAATGAGCCCCATTAAAAGGAAATTATCAAGCAAACTCGACGAACTATTACTATTACGAGGAAACATAATGTTTGAAAAGCTTTCGAAAACTTTCCAAACGAGGTTCCTTCGTTTAACGAACGAATATATCGCCTCTCCTGCATCCACGCGTTTATATCCGCAACGCTGGGCGGAAGTTAACCGAATCCAGCAAACTTCATCCTTAATCTAAAAATAACATTTAAATTTACCGCCCAACATTACAGGATCTATAAATCCGTACGTTAAATGCAATTTCGAATAAACTCTATCAAATTCTCGGGTTTCCAAGAAAATTACGAGTAATTATAATAAAATGTTTATCTAAATCTTGTCAGTAACGTTGTTAAAAGTTAATGAAATAAAATCATCGAAGAATTAAGTAGAAAAATAAAAAGAAACTCGAGGTACGATTTGCAAACGCGCTCGAGGAGATCTCCACCGAGCTAACTTAAATTGCTGGTTATCTCGGGAAGTAACGGTTGGATAATAATGAAATTTAATACGTAGCCATGACAAATGGTAAGGAATAATATGTGGAAGGTTTGATCTCGATATCTTTGACGGGTCCCGAGATATTAAATGGTCCCTTTTTCCAGCCACGAGCTCGCTCGGGACTTGGTTCTCCTGGTTTCGTCCGCGCCAGTGCGCGTGCGCGCGCGCCGAAACCAGTCGTACGATCATCGTCCAATAAAATATAGATTTTTCGATTTCGACACCCCGTTCCCCACCATAACGATCGTAATCAGTAAATTATTCGAAAAATGCATTATGCTCGGATCAATTGTAACCTCACGATCGATAATTTCGACTTAAACGTGATCCATAATGAGCAAAAATTAGATCTATTTATCGGTTTTGAGTTTAGGTTTTTAGATAAATAGCGGTACATTATGCTACAAGAAATTCTATAATCCTTTCGGAGATTCGTTTCAAACGTGGCGGACATTTTTAATTTGCCTAACCAAGTCCCCCTAAGGAAGTCCCAAAATTTTAAGCAGGGCCTAACCAAATCCATCGCAAATCCTATCGTATCCATAATACATTTTCCCTAGTAATAGAATTAGGGTGGTTTCGAGGCAAAACTTAGGGGGAGTCGTGAATTTATTAAGGGTACCAGACAGTCTTTTGTACTTCAAATCTCAGTTCCTCTAGATCGAAAAGTTACTAGAAGACGATTGTCTCACCGACAAGTTTTCTAATCAAAAACCCCAACAGTTGCCAACGTAACAACATTCAATTTAGATAGAAGAACGTGCCACGCCCTTGCTTTCGACATCGCGGTATCCGCGATGGACGGCCCGTATAATGAGAAACACGAATCAGTGGCCTCATCGTTCCGCTGTATCTTCGGTCGCGTGCGCCGCGACTTCGTGCGCGTTTCCTCTTGTTTATCGCCTTCTTGTGCAGCTTTAATTAACTTGCCGCCATCTCTCGCTGCACCGCTTCTAAGTACTCGTTTCTTGTTTTTTTTTTTTTCTTTTAATCTATCTTGTATTCCGTGCGTTCCCATCCGAAGCCGTAAAAACTCGCTATCGAGGAGTACTTGTTGCGCGTGTTCGAAAAACTGAAAAACCGTATCAGGAAAATACGTAACAAGGATTATCGCGTAATCGATACGGAAGACCGGCTAATATTACGAACGGGAAGCGAATCGCCTGGTGTAGCCTGTGGGGATCGTTCTGCTCGAGTACTAAAGGAGGCATTAAGGAGATTAAGGAGGCTGCATTTAAAGCCGCGAACGCAGCAGCCAGCTACGATGACAAAGAACAAAGGAGAGCATTGGTTGGGCGAGCGCGGGGTAAAGAAAGAGGAAAAAAGAGGGAACGTGGCACAAGCTGCGTACCCGCAGCACGCCATCTACGTTGGCTTTGTGTATTCCATGGTTGCGCAATACCGCGCGGCTCAAGAAAGTCACCCAACGCTACGCGCGAAAAAAAGCTTCGAGTATTTCGTTCTTTTTTTTCCTCCTCCCCCCCTCTCGTTGGTCGCAAAACGACAATTGATCGAGTGGCCGAAAGGGTAGGCGAGCATCGAATCGAATCGAATGGGAAACACACGAGCGGAGCGAAGAAGAGCGAGAAGGGGGAGAAAGGAAGTCGCAAAAGAGGGTACGTTACTCCCATCCCGGCGTGACTCGTCGGGAGTAAGGGGGTACGGAGCGTTAAGGCGAGCGAGTTGGATTACGGAGCGTTACGGGGCCGCGGGTTATAAGGGAGAAGGGGAGCAGGGGTTGGGAGAGGGAGGACGGAAGCATATAGACAAAGAAACGAAGAAAGGGGAAAGGTGCACGTGATGAGAGGACAAGGGTGGGGAAAAAAGCAAAGGAGAGAAGATCACGGTCTCCGTGCAGAAAACGTAGCGTGTTTATAAAGAGAAGCGGCATCGCTGCACGGCTACTTGGCTCTCCAGGGCCAGGATATTTCAATACCGACGGTGGTCGGCCACCGCCGACGGTGGGTACGAAGAGGGGAAATGGTTGTGACGATGTACACTCCTGTATATATATATATATACATATATATATACATATGTATATATATATATATATGTATGTAAATTGTATATATGTACTTCCCCTCGTGCCCGCCCTACGGCTGCACACATGATTATATACACGACTTTACACACCCGTGGGCGTTCAAGAGGAACAGAGAGAGAAATATGACCGATGGCACGGTAGCGCTACGCTATTCGGGTTTCCTTGCACGAGGGGAAGGAATGATGGGGAGGGAGGCGAACAGTCTGTCTCTGTTTTCCAACATCCACACAGTGGTGAGTGAGAGGGGGGCCAGAGGGGGGAAGTTGCGGCAAAACGGAAAGGCTGGTGTCAAGGGGAATGCAGGGACGCGCGCGGTACGGCGATGGGGACCTCGAACCGAACACCCGTCTACCGACGATCGTTCGTGAGCCCGCCCTCCCGACGAGTCGAGGGGAACGGACGTGGGCCGTGCCACTCGTCGATTGGTCGCCCCGCCGCGCGAACCTCGGAGCGTCGGTGGCGCCTCGAGAAACCCACCAATCGAGCGCCACCGTCGTGGCTTTTTTATCCTGCTATTTACGCCGAAGGACGGAGAAGAGCAGGCTCCCCATCTAGCTCTCTCGCTCGTTCTCTATCTCTCTCCTTTTCCTTCGCTCGACTGCTCTCCCTGTGTGTTCGTCGGCACGGGAGAGGACACTCTCGTTTCGGGATCCGTTGAGGTTGCACACGTTTTCACGAACAGCGCCGCCCGTATACTGCGACGCGCTCTATTCTACGCCGTTCCCGTTCGATACGGTGTCCATCGTGATATCGTGGTTGGTGATTTACACGAATAATCTGTGTTTCATTCGCGCGTCTGTTTACTGTTAAAAAGCATATCCTACACACGACGGTTGATGCCGTGCGGTTGTGTGTTGTGTGTAGTATGTGACAGTACGTCGCAAGAGGATACAGTGTTGCCAGATCGTGGGCGCGAACAACACAGGCAAAGAGCGGTACCTTGATTTTCGAAGTATCGTCGTAAAAAAAAAATTGTGCTCCGATCTGTGATAAAGTTACAGGATTTCGTGCGGCACGATTCGTAACGGTCGATCGTAAATGTTACGACGGCACGGTGGATTCTTGAGTTTATCGGTAATACGCCAGTGACATTTGGAGCGGTACTATCGATGAAATAAAGTTGGCAACGTCGCATCGACTGCTCTCGCACACAAATATACTCGCATACACGTACCTAGAAGGGAACTTGGGGTGGCTGGCTAGCAGGCAGGCGGCAGGCAGGCAGCTTTCTTGTTCCGAGGACGGCGCTCCTGGTCGCGCCGTCTCTCTTTTCTACCTCCATTGCGCTTGCTCTTCTCTCCCTTTTCTCCCTGCCCTCCTCGTCCTCGGTCACTCAATCACACTCTCCTTCTTTTGCTTTCTCTCTCTTTCTCTCTTTCGTGTGCGGCGCACGTACCGTTGAGAACTTCTCCCTTCCCCTTTGATACTCTTTCTCTACCGTTTTACCCCCTCCTCTCCTAACCTCGAGCGGGTCGGGCGAGTCCACTAAGCCTGCGAGGGGAGTTCGGCAGACCTCGGCTCTAGTCGGCCTCGATCCGCAGAATGTGCTAGACGCTGTGACTCGATTGCTCCAATTTCGTAATAATCGTATACAGAGAGGATGTCCAGTGTTTACGAGGCTTGAAAACGTCTCACCGCGGTCCGTTCGCGTGTTCACAAGTAGCCAGTGCCTGTATCAACGTCAGTTTTCACCATCAGTTTGGGACGCACTCGACCAGCGTATATCCGTACGACGGCCATGTTTGGTGTTTACGAGGTGAGGGGGAATTGCTGACGTCACGAAGCCCGATCTTACACGAAGGGAGCAGCAGCAGCAGCAGCAGAGCAGAGCAGAAGCAGCAAACGTGTTGCCGGCCAACACACAGACAAAAACCAACTTCCCATTTTAACCACCGCGATTTCAATAAAAGAATAAACAGTACGTATGTCGAGTTGAACCGTGTTACTCGACGACGAACCGTACGCGATATAATCGTGCGGTGAACACACAAGGAAGATATTTCGCGGCGCGCAAACTGTGCCGCCTAAAATTCCCTTCCCGATGGGACGTGCGTGTACACCGACTTCGCTCGTGTTCGCCGGTCTTGCCGCGACTATTGGCCTTTCAAAAAACATTGGCCGCATTGCCGCCTCGCTGCTGAAATAGCAGCCACTCTAATCACCGTCGGTCGGGCACCAATCAGTGCGGAAAACATCGAGCGATGCCGAGCGTTCTCGTATACGAGACAACACGTGCCGCATCTTCGTTTACATGATTCCGATCGAAAATGCACGACATGTCGGAGATGCGATCGTGTTGATCGCTCTTCAGAGAAACAAAAAAAACACGTGGTCGTATTTCACATGCTGTGCTGCAACACCGTTCATGTCGATACGCCGCCGACATTGAATTCAGTGAAATCGGAGCTACGTTCTCGTCGGTGATACGACATTTGTCGCCGCGATCTATTTCGTCCCGTGTTTACGCGTGTCATCTCGATCGAAACGGAGCCTCGATCTGTGCACGAGCAAAAAAAAAAGTAATCAGTGTACCGGTACATATGGTGTTACGTTACTCGGTGTGGTTTCTCAGTGACACAAATCACTGTCTCATTGGATACATTTACTGCTTTCGTACGCGTCTGTCGAGCAAGGATTAAAAACATCATGGATCTAGGTGACAGAGTTTATGCTGCGGAACGGATTATGAAGAAGAGGGAAAAGCGGGTAAGTGAGAGAGCCGCGTACCATCGCCGTCAGATAGCGCCACTACATGGAATCTGTTTGTCTATGCGCCGTTGCCGTCTTCTCTCCCCCTCTTCTCCGCGATCTTTCTCTTTCCCACTACCGTGCCGACAATTTCTGCTGCCCCTCCCGATAGCGATTTCTATCGTTACACGATGCTCTCAATATCTCTTAACAGCTACGTTTCGAACTTTCATGCGTTCTTTTTTGTTTTTCTTTTTTTTTTCTTTCTAGAAATTCATCGACAAACGCGTTACATATATTCTCTGAACGCATTACACAGCGCATAAATCTTGACACGGTTGTTGCTCGTGTAAAAGTTGATGAGTTTGCACCGCGTGCCGGTGATTATCGAATGCATTGTAACACGGCTTAACGACTCGTGTCCGTGGCTCGTTGGCAACGTTGTAAATCGGCATGAAACACGCGATACATCTCAGCTGCGACCGGCTCATGCGCTATTTAACCAAACGCGTGTGCCCTATGCCTGCACAGTTATGTCATTGTTTTCCAACTGTCACACCGGGCTGCGCAGCCCGACCGGTCGGCACGCTTTCGTTCGTTGGCCGACGGCCAATAGGTGAGCGGTACGAGGCGGCTCTCGTGGAAGTCAACGCCGCCCGTTTTATCGACCGTACCGCTCTGCGAGATGCATTCGAAAATCCGTCGTTCGACGCAGACGCGCGAAACCGATCCGCGGTTATATTTTGACGTTGTCGCGTTTCTTCCAATCTTACAAACATCAATTTTTTTCTTCAAATTGTACAGTTCTATATTTCTATCAAAAACTGTTACTCCTAGTAAACAATAAATGTATACAATAATCCATTATTGCCCGAAGGAAAAATGCTCGATAAACCAAGAGTTGCAAATTCAAAACTTTCCTCGTATTATTATCTACTATTTTTAAACCAGAATTAATAGAACTTTAGAAATAATTGTATAAGTTTGAAAGAAATTGATGTTCAGAAAGTTGTGTATTTTTCTTGTCAACTAAGTGGCGCCAACGTTCTCCAACGAGTTTTCGATAGACAAATCTATTTGTTGTTTTAATTTCTTCGTAATTCATGCAACTGTGCAGCTTTAGGGCACAATGCGATTCTTATTGCGCAATTCGTGAAGCGTTACGGGAATCTTCTGGACTTCGAACAGGTGTTCAAACTCTTCCTCCATCTTTAGGTGTCTCGTACCGGAAGTAAGAAATGAATCTTGTTGACGCATAATTCGTTGCACTGTAGAAATCATAGGGATTAACCGAGAATCATGACAGCCATTTTTCTTGTACCATCCAAATTTATTTCTTCCTCCCTTTGTACATAATTTATTTAAAAAATATTTATATACATTGGTATTAAAATTATTACCAAAGAGCACGTAATTAATGATTAAGTTTCAATTAGCGATTACACAGATATACAAAATGCTTGTGAATAAATGACAATTCTTATCTTCGCAGGGTAAAGTAGAATACTTCGTTAAATGGAAAGGATGGAGCAAAAAGTAAGTGAAGGATAACAAGTTGTTCAAATTGTTATTAAGTTTCACTCGAATGAATCGCGTAATTGTCTTTATTTTCTTATCAGATACAACACGTGGGAACCGGAAGAGAACATTCTAGACGTCAGGTTAATCGAATTATACGAGGAAAGTCAAAGAAACGGAGGGGATGTAACCACGGTACCTGCGATACCCACGAGGAGACCGAGGCGGAAGGACACCAGATGCAATGTAAATGCTTTAATATTTCATTAATAACAAACATTATTCGCGTGATTTAGATTCACACTATATCAATTCCAATATACTTATTACTCTAGTTTAATGAAAAATTAATTAGACTCATAATTTAACCCTTCAGCTACTAAAAGATGACACTGATCACTCAGAACGCAAATAGTATTTGATAAATAAATACTTCTTCAGGCCCCTTTAATCCTTATTTAAATTTGTTAATTATACAGGAGCAAGTTCTGGAGAATTTGGTGGTCGAGGAGGAGCCTGGCGGGGACGAGAGGGTCGGGGAGGATAGTCAAGACGAGTCCACTACAGGAAGTACCTCTGCTCGTCGTCTGAATCCCGTTGCACCTGATGAAGACACGCTTCCTAGTTCCCTGGACGGTCACGAATCACCAATGGCACCAGAATTGTTGGCATCCGGCGACATCCCCGACTCAGACAGCTCCAACAGCAGCATGGACAGCCCTTTGTTGCCGAGGAGAGAACCGACGGGCACGAAGAGGAAAGCCGAGGTTCTCAGCAAGGAATCGGGAAAAATCGGCGTTACCATTACCACGAGCAGTCCCAGCAGCGGTAGCGGAAGTCCACCGCCTAACAAAATTCCTCGGTTGTTACCCCTGAACAATCCAACGTCTCCAGCTTGCCACGTACGTGTTAATTGTGCTTCTCGAGGCTGCCAGGTTAACGCGTGCTCTGCCAGATTGAAATTTTCTTAACCCATTGATACCTGAAACAATGTACACAAATTTATACACTTACGGCGCCAGATGTTTTAAAGATAGAAATTAAATGATTGTTCAATGATGCGAACACTGTGCCGCGTGTGGTACGAGAGATACAGAGATATAAATTTTGTCTCGGTGTACCCCACCTACACTTTTTCTGTACAAACATAATACGCACTTGGGTATTTAAACCGCGTCTGGCGCTTTAACTGTTAAGCAAACGTTTGTGGTATCTGTCACGATTATACCATTGTAAGTAAATATTTACCTTAATTACCCATTCATATGTATACTCATTAATAACAGAAAGTAGTATCTTGATGGTAATGTATTCTCGACCTCTAGAAATTAATGGGTTAATCCATTTGTAACATAATGCAATGAAATTTCTGATGGCAGACAGTTGTAACCTCTATGGCAGTGGACAAGTTAACATGTACACCAACGGACACGATAGGCTTCCCTAGGGAAAATGGCGTCACAGGAGAAAGTCACCACGCATTATAGTCTGTAAAACATAAATACTCTTATACTTAAAAGTTACTAGGATTATTATTTGAAATGGTAGGGCTTTCTTTCCTGATATTGCCATTTTCCCTGCAAGAAGGCTACCTTGCTCCGTACAATGGTAAAACTAGAAAGGCGACGTACAGAATAATAAGGCTACCCTAAAATCCATTTCAGAACCACAAGGTGAACGGTAGGAGGCCGTCGTCGTCCAGCGTGAAGTCCACGCCGGAGGAACCGTTGCCAGCGGTGCCGACAACGCCGGCTCCAGCTGTGCAGGAGAAAAAGCGGGCCGAGGCTGACGTGCCCCACGGTCCTCCGCCCTCATTGCCTCGTGCACCACCAGCACCCCTTTCCCCTCAGATAGACACACCTCTGGAGCAGCCTGCCAAGAAGAGGCAACATTTGTCCGAGCAGAAACAAGAGAAATCGAACGGTGCCGTGACGATAGACACGAACGGTCACAAGTCACCCAGCCCTACAGACTCTTACACCAACAACAACAGGTTACCGACCGTCGTTAACGGGCATCATAGTCATAATAATAATAACAACAACAACAGTCATAACAATAACAACAACAACAATAATAATACCAGTAATAATAATAACAACAACAACAATAACAACACGTCGAGCGTGAAACAAACGGAGATCACAAAACCGGACGTGTACGTCCCTCTGTCCAGCCCTGGCACGGATTATTGGCACGCGAGGAATCCGGTGGCCGATCAAGTGTTCATCACGGACGTGACGGTGAACCTGAAGACCGTTACCATCAGGGAATGCAAGACTGAGAAAGGATTCTTCCGGGAAAGGGATCCTAAGAGCGATATCTATTGAACGATCCTCCCCGCGAACAGGGGACGTCTGTTCCCAACTCTGTGAATTCTAATATCGAGAGAAAAAAAAACAGAATTTTGTAAATATAAATTATTTTTCACACGTTCGGTGTTTTAAAGTCAAGGATACACGTTGACGCAAGGTATCGAGACGCCTCGTTTCTATGAGAGAACGTGCTTTTTGATAAGTGTTTTCGGACGATGTGCGTAACGCGGATCACCAAGATGGTTTCCGGCGAATGAGGTTCGAAGAACTTCCGTTTGCGCGAGGGAGAAAGCAAAAATGGTTGGGTTTAATCGTTGAACGGAGATTATAACGTGTAAAATTGACGAGCGAAGATAGTGAGACTATCCGTTGTACGAAGAGTTTTTCGAGCGAAGAACAATACGTCATTTTTTCAGTCACTGTATCACGCGTTGTGATAACTACACGATTTGTATATTTAAAGAAAAGAAAAGAACAAAAAAAAACAAAAGAAAAGAAACGCTTGATAGACGTACACGATTCTGTGCTAAAAAGATATATAAAAAAAAGATCTGATACAACCTTTTTGAGAGTTTAAGACATTTTTCTCCGTATGAAATTGCATTTTTCCGCTTCTGTATTTAGAATTGTGCAAAAAGAAACAAAAAAAAAAACAGAAATGGAGACACCGTGTGTAAATTAGTTGATTTGAAATTTTACTATGATATAAAAAAATAGTACAGATCTGGAAAGAGAATATTTTTCTAATTCGTTTTTAGAGTATCAAAGAACAGCTTCATAGAAGCTATTCTAAAAAGAAAAAAAGAAAAGAGCGAAGAAAAACAAAAAACCAGTTCTCAAGTATATAGAATGAAAAAGAAAACTTAATATGCTATCCTGACAACGTATTTCTCAGCATTAACGATATTATTATTGTATTTGTCGGTGAATAATTACTTTATTCGTTTTTCCTTGTTTTACTCTTCTTTTTGTTTTATGTAGAGTAATATCGTGTCAAAAAGGTGTATCACTCTGCCCTTCTAAGTTAAAACGTCCTATCTACTATTTTTTTTTTTTTTTTTTCATATTTTGATGTATGAAATGTATTTTACATTATTTAAACAAAACTGAAGTATCGCACAGGTTGTGTAAAGCAACTTAACTTTAAAACTAATTTGATTCCTAATTGCCATGGTTTAAAAGATTGAAAATTCGTGTTTCGACATATGAATTATTAATTTCTTTGTTTTCATACATTCTGAGATATTTGTTACATAAAAGAGGAATTTAGAAGTTTAATTTTCAATGGTACTTAAAAATTAGTTTTATTTACCTCGATTGCTTTGTTTGTCTTTAATATTTCATTAATTTGTTAATTAGGATAATTAATTGAGAAGGGCAGCGATTCGTTTCTGTACACTTTTAAAGACACACACACACACACGTTCATGTTCGTTTCATTTCCGGTTGTTGTAGCATCGCACAGTTCAATGCACAGTTTAAATAAAACGTGAAAATAAAAGAGAGAGAATTATGTATATTTGTTATGAACAATATTGTACGCAAATTAATTTTGTAATGCGTTCTATATATTATTGGTTTTTCGTTGCATATCGATTTCGTGTTGTTTAATGATGTTAGCTGTTGCATTTTTCTTCAATTTTTTTTTTATAATGCTATCAATTGTGTTTTTTTCTTTTTTTTTTATCATTCAAGTTTAAGGACTGATTTGATAAGCACATAGTGTTTTGAAAAATTGAATTCCAGTGTCGTATCGAGAAACGTTTATGCATATCCTGACTGCGACGTTAATTTTTTATTATTTTTCTTTTCTCTTAACACTTTACCTACCGAAAGTCTGATGGATCCTCGGCCAATTATTTCAATATCAATTTTTGTACTTTATGTTATTAGGAATACGCAAAGGTTTCCATAGTTCAAAAGACAATTTTCTTTATAAGAGTTAAGGGTATTTAAGAATTAACTTATTTCTTTTCTTATTTAATACCACAGATTGATATTTCTAATTGCAAATGTAACTTTAATGCCATTTTTAGGGGATGGAAGGTTTTGCATACTCTTAATACTTTTATATTTGAAATTTTATGTAATGCTATCACTTTGACCCTTGAATAACAAAGCTGAGGTCAATCTTGACCCACACCTTAGGAAAAAATGCAATAATATTTCAATTAAAGTTTAAACACAAATTTGAAGATAAAAAGATGTACACTGGTAAATAATATTTAAGAAAATGAAATTTATATTAGTTCAAGGGTTAAATTGTTAGGCTCTCTTCATGGTCCGTTGTCCGAGGGTTAAACACTATCTGTAAGAATGTTCTCTTTGAAAATTCGTACACGTAACATTAATTCAAATATTTATGCATGTAATTCCTAAGTCTGGGTCACCGTCGACCCCTGCTTCGTCGTTGAAAGGTTATTTACTATCGACTGAGAACCGACTATTGAATCTGTAATTATTATTTTGCCCTGCGTGACCATCAAAATGATCGAAATTAAGTTACAAAGCGGTGGGTAATGTGTTAAGAACGGTCGTATTAGCAGAATAACATGTTCCTAACCTGAACGATCATGTTGAACGAGTAACAGTCGAGTACAACAAGCAAATTCTAACGTAAAACGACCATCTATGACTCGAGTATCATTATCAACTTCTTTTTTATAATAATTTTTAACGACTTCGCACCGTACAGTTTCGCGCGTGCACCTCCCCCCCCCCTTTCCTACGCCCCGACCCATGCTCCCCAGAAACCCCCCCCCACACACACAAGAACCAGTAAAATCCGTGATATAGTGAAATAATGTAAGCGTAAAAAAAAAAACTTAAAGGAAAAAGAAAAACGCATATACGTTGCTTATTTATTGTAACTAATATAAAAAGTTTTTAGGTTTTTATATTCTTAGTATAGAATATATTTCTTAGACGATGTACGCAACGAGTCCCCGTTCGAACGATGAGATTTTTTTCTTTTATTTTTCATTCGATTATTAGAAAACAAATTGTAAAAAAAAAAGAAAGAAAATTGTTCGACATTTTTTGTATAAATCTTCAGAGAGTGTGAGGCGGATAGAATTTATTTTTTTTAACGAGAAAGAAACAAATGAAAAATAACAAGTTGGGGATATTTGTGTACAATTAGATGACGATTCCTGGCGGCAAAGATTAATTGCACAGGGATTCCAATAAACGTTTAAATTGTTGTAATTGTAACACTGTGTATATTGACGAGAGGGAATATTCTGTAAAAACTGTAAATAGACGAGACTCGCGTTATATATATATTATACATATTCATATATTATATATATATATATATATATATATATAATGAGACAAGAGGGATAAAAGCAACAAAAAAATATGGTCGCGTAGCTTTAGACGTTTCAGTAATAAAAATTTATGTAAATAGAAACAGAGATGCGAGAAACCACCCCGCCTCCCCCAACCAACACCACCAACCCCCCAACCCCCCCAATTTTTAAGTTGTAAAATGTAATATTGAATTGCAACTACGAGTCTAGAGGAGGATCCTTTTTAGCTTTAGAATTATTTGAGATAGACTGTGCGCGTACCTTCGAACACACATTGTTTCTGTACTTATAGATATTCAGACTACTTATAAACGATAAACAAAACACGGTGAGAAAGAAGTAAAAAAAAAAAATGATGAAATGATGAAAGATTTAACCCAGCGCTTATAAGCAGGCATATACGATAATGTGAACCCCGGTAGTACCAAATTCAACGGTAATTTTAGTTCTGTCTGGTACAGATTCCTTATATTTCAATAAAATCTTTAATTGAACTTCGACCGCCTTTTATTGTTTGTTTTCCACCATTACGAGATGATTGTAAGCATTGATATATTTCAGCCTTATTTTAATTGTTTGTGGATAGGTTTTAATTAATTTTGGAGAGTAGATTTTAAGGAGGAGTAATGTCGTTTTCGTTTGAATTTGCCGCGCCGCTCCGAAACAGTACTAATGGCGTCATCTAACGGTGGCAAGAGTAATTAATGAAATAAAAAATCGCGTTATTTCCTAAAATAAGTAGCTTTTAAGCATTAGATGATACTGTTGGCATCATTTATCAACCGAAATTACTACTGTTAGTAATTTATTAATATTGCTTGATTGGTATTTTATCGATGCAGTTCAGTCGGTATTTTATCGATGCAATTCAGTCGATATTTTACCGATGCACCTCGGTGCTGTTTTACCGACATATTAATTAAATTCAAACCATAGGATAGAGCTTGAAATTGCAGCGGATGCCAGGTATTTCTTTCCAATGCAGTTGCAGAATTGTCGCACGAAGCTAGATTCAAGTGTTTAGATTCAGAAGCGAACCATGTGGTCGGCGTTTCGTTTGGTTATTTCACATTTACCACGTGTAATTGTCAAAATATAATTGTTTTTACGTGTAATTTGTATCATATGGTGTTATTAATATATGGGGTGTACCACATCGACTGTGAATACTAGGAACATTAGATTCTGTTAAAATGCAGATGAAGTTAAAAACGCGGCGACGATCTTCAAATATTGAAATAATAGATGTAGACGATTTAGTCCTTACAAGAAAAGGTGGAGGTAGTATAATCGACCAACGACCAGTCTTTTCTCATGATGGAGAGTAAGTTTTAATTAAAGAACTCACTTTACCCTATTTTTCAAATGTTGTGAAACTTATCACCAGAATTTATGAAATACTTACACTTGTTACAGAACATTGTATATAGTATGGAAACACGTTATAAGAGCTTATAGTACTCAGACCGGAGACTTTGTAAGAGAACTAGAACCAGCAAATCATAGGATAGCAGGATTAATTGTTCATCCAGAGAACCCTAATCTACTCCTCACTTGTACAGAGAATGGAAAACTGAATTTCTGGAGTTGCCAAAGTGGAATTATCACAAAGAAATTAGTATGACCATTAAATGTATTTTCTAACAGTAGAGAACTACATAATTCTAAGCTTGATTTTGATTGCTTCATTGTTTTAATCTTTCTACAGAAACTGAAACTTCAAGAAGAACCGAAAATCAAAACCTTTCACATTGTAAATTTTAAGACTCACAAAGGGAATGAATTACGCCAAGCACTGATAACTTACTTATCTAACTGTAAAACAAAAATATATATAGTTTTATTTGATCTAGAGAATGGAGTTTGTACAAAGTCTACATGTATTACGTAAGTAAAAGATCTTCCATAAAAGTAGAGTAACATATCTATTATTTAATTGTATTTATTATTTCAGAACTAATTTCCCTGAGTATTATGTTGATATAATTGGAAATCATGGGGACAACTTAATAGCTGTTCTTCATGATGCAGATTTACATATCTTAAATCCATCTAGGAATCTTGTTGATAAACTGTATGTATTACAGTGCAATGAAAAATGTTTAAACTTAACAGAGAAACACAAACAATACTCCACTTTATAATTACAGACATAAAACAGGTAGAACAGGTAGGATACCAACATGCATTGCTGGGCATCCAGAAGAGGAGTGTGTTGCCACAGGAGATTCCACTGGTCGTGTAGTAGTATGGAGAGGTTTATTTCAAACAAGACCATACACAGCTGTATACCACTGGCACACATTACCAGTTACAGAAATAGCATTCAGCAAATCAGGTATTAAAAATAATTTTATTATTATTACATACTTAATTAAACATATATTATAATCATATCAAAACACATTTCAGGTACCCATATGTACACTGGAGGTGGAGAGTGTGTGCTGGTGAAATGGGTATTAGCAAATTCACACCAAAAATCTTTTCTTCCTCGGTTACCAGCGCCTATTAAACATCTTACCATTGCTCCAAATAATTTGTACGTCGCTGTATCCACCTTAGACAATGGTGCGTGAATGTGATCAAATTTAAGCTTCCTTTGTATCACTTAGACTAACAGCATCGTTTACAAAATTACAGGTATCGTAGTTGTAAATCCACAAAGAAAGTTGACATCTGTAATACAGAATTTCACGTGGGGCGTAGCTCTGTCTTCTAAAGACTTATTCCCTGCCGGTCTCATCGTTGACCCCCGTACAAACTGTCTAGTGTTAAATAGCCGCACCGGCCATGTTCAGTTTTACAACACCCATACGAAGAGTTTATTGTATAATGTAAGTAACATTATAAATTCTAATTCACATATAACGTATATTAATATTGTGTCGATATAATTTTCAGATAAATATTACCGCCCAAAACTTTCTAACCCAAGAACGTAGTGTAATTATCGTAAATACAGAAGTAACGAAGATAGCCTTAAATCACGATGGTACGTGGATGGCCACGGTTGAAGAACGAAACGACAAAGTATCGTGCATCGAAGTGAGGCTGAAATTTTGGATGTTTGACACTAAACAACAATTGTAAGTACCAAGCACATCACCCCTGTGCACAGATATTGTGATTAATGTGTTAATTTGTTAGGTTCACATTGAACACTTCGATAGAGTTACCTCACGAGGGCGGCGTCAATGCTTTGCATTTTCAACCTAGTATATTTAATGAAGATGGAGTCTTGGCGGTCACCACTGGCAGAGACAGAAAGTTCAAATTATGGCATCTAGTTGAATCTTCATCTATTTATAGTATGTACAAATGTATATCATAATCGCTGTAAGAAGCTATAGCGCTAAGTTACAAGCTTACGTTTGTTTTAGAAAAATCCAAACACTGGCAGTGCCATAGTATAGGAGATTACAGAAACTTGCCTGTAACGGACGCTGGATTTTCGATAGACGGTTCATTAGTCGGTATTGGTTTTGATTCTAGCGTGACAATGTGGACGCCAGATACCTGTACCTTTAAATGTAGCCTTACGCACAGTAAATATCAGTATCCAGTAACGTAAGTTTTGCAAAGAACATAAAAAATATCAAATTATACAAGCAACACTAACACAATTGCCTGTACGTGAACAGGAGAATCGAATTTGGAAGACAAGACGCCTGCCATCTTGTAATAACAGCTTCCACTCGACATATCGCAGTCTGGAACATTTTATCCCTTACATTAGTATGGAGTGTGCCTCTAAAAGTAGCAATTTTAACTGCAGACCCGAAGTCTACGTTCATGGCCGTCTTTACGACCGACAATTCCTGTAAGCTTTCTCAAAATGTGTACTAGATTTTGTTTTCCAATGGGTATTAACCGTTTGAGCGCTATTTTGTTATAAAAAAATTAATTGAAAATTTTCGGCTCGTGGCACTCAAACAATTCATTTCTTTCAGTGTTTGTATTTACACCACACAAATCCTTACCTGTCTACACGAGAAAGAATATCATTGAGAATAATAATCGTATCTTGGGAGCCACCTTCGTGCCACATTTGCAGGAAAAGAAGGACTCGTCGTACAAACGGTGGCAACAGAAGTCGCAACTATTCTTTCTGGATTCCAATCAGGTACTTAATGCAATAAATAAATATAGAATGATTTGATAGTCTGTTACAATTTGTGAATATGTTTATAGGAATTGTTAACACTGGAACCAGAGTCGGAAGTGACCATTTGCCTTGAAAGTTTGGGCGCGAACGCATCCGTGCCAGCAACTCCCTTCAGCAGTCTGATAGCAGCCCAGACTACGACAGACAAGGAATCGACAGCCCCGTTCATACACGAACAGCTGAGCGTGTTAGGAAAGGGGATGGTGAACGAAGTAAGTAGACACAAGTTTCATAAATTATTTATAGTTCAGTAGACCAGAGAATCAACAGGTAAGGTATCTTTGCCATACAAAAAATAATTTTATTCTATAATGAGAACAAACGGCGTTTGCATACATCTCTCCATACAGTGTATTTATAAATAATTAAGAACCTAGAAGTACAATTAAATAACTTAATAACATTCAGATAAATTTTTCTTAAGTTTAAGATATTAATTCTATAAAAGATGTTCATCTCTTCTATCATAACCTATATTAATACAGAGGTAAAGTGTTAGTCTTATACAGTCTTAAAGTAGAGGACGAAGTGTAAAAAATTAATTTAGAATCTACGTAAAGGGCATGGCTCTAATTATCAATGAATTAATAGAATGGTGCAAGTTCTCTATAGAAGTGTTCTCATGGTTACATTTTCAGTTTCAAATTAATTTAAACATGTGCAATAGAACGTTCAGGACAGCTGGTCGATGAAGTTTGAAATGATGTGGCTTATTGCTGGTTGTGGTCGTCCATCCGGGGTATCGGTGATTTTGTATTTGTCAGTGTTTCCTTCCCAAACGGTAATTCCTACAACGACGCACCAGATCGAACTTTCTGTAACGCAGACAGTGCCATTGCGGGATCTGTCTCATGTTCTCGATCGCCTGCAAGTTATATATCTTGAAAAAATAATTGACAACATTTAATAAAACTCAAAGAACCGTTCACAGCAATCATACGAAAGGAGGAGAGGCCATTATCCAAATTCATTTTCGAATGTTTTAGGAGTTTGAAGACTGTCTCGAGGAGGACACGAATCTCGTCTAAAGTTCTGTTGCGACATTTGTTGAAAAATAAATGGTTCAGAAGATAAGTACAGATTAAAGTGTACGACACAATCATCCTGTGTTTAGTCTCGCTCTGTTCAAAAAGAGCTCCTTTGGGTCGTGGCCTCTCCTCCTGAGATTAATTGCAATTAAATTATCCGGAAAGAGTATTTGTAGCAAGCTTTGTTTACGATATTATGGCACTAATATAATCGAGTAATCAGGGAAGGGTTGGAGGTTGAAGGTGAACGCTGTACTGGGTAACTGAAAATTTTAATTAGAATATTGAACAATTATATTCCTCGAGAGCGTTATTACGACTCTGTGGCAACGCGTGTGTTCATTGATTCTGCTCAAAAGTTTCATCGAGACAAGGCCTCGATATCTGAGGAATTCTTGGTCGAATATCAATGACCGAATTATGTCATATAAAGCAAAACGTTGTTTATCGGTGAGCACGCGTTTTCTTCTATTTGTCTGCTCCATTTTTGTCAATACAAACTCTGCCGCGACCTCGTGATAACATTTTCTGATTGCCATTTGTGCTATCAGTCAAACGTGTGGGACCACCAAAATTGTTTTTTAATTCTTTCCATCTAATTTTCATAAGGAGGTCTAACGAAATTGAAAATGGAATTAATTGAAGATACTTCTTTTCCAGAACTACACCCTCCTGAGCAAGCATCAAGCTGACTCATGTCCGCGTCTTTCTAGACTTCCTTCTATCTTTCCTTTTGCTGTTACGTGTCTTCTACGTGCCTAATTTGTTACGAGGAGTCGTAGCTTAGAAGTCAAAGCCCTAACGTTACCCGTTGCCCACGCATTACTTTCAACACGTGGCTGAGTTTCATGGAAGATTCACTTTGAAGAGGAACTGCAAGACTAGACTTTGAAGTGCTCTCAAAGAGAAGAATATGAAAATAATGAGAAGATGATGTTAAAAAATATTCAATCCTTTTTGGAGTCTCCAAGTGACAAGTCGTACTCAAAGCATTTTTTAAATTAATTGGCAACTTTCAAAGTGCAATTAATACTAATGGAAAAAGTTCAAGAGTATGAAAGAGTATACTGTATTAAAGTTTATCAAGTAACTAAGGTAGCTTGTCAGAAGGGTTGCATTTAAAAAGGACTACTCACTATTTCTGGATTGCTAGCAGGATACGCGTACGTAGCCACTGACAGAAGGAAGACAACCATGAAGATGCATGACACAAAACTCCAGCCTGTTAACTTCATGCCCAAAACTTTGGATTCACAAGCTCTCTTCAGTAACTTGAAAACTTGCGTCTTCTGCTTTTAGTTCGTTCAGGGACAAGCTTCAACAATTCTGTCAATCACAAAATGTTCAATTACTTCAATGAAACAATGCTTGAACATCTTAAAATTTGTGCACGACATACACTGTTCACCGGAAGCGGTTCAAGGAACAACGGAGGTACGACGACTTGTTGCTCGATGGAGTTTAAAAATCGATGAAGAGCCAAGGGGGCAAGAGTTTCTTGCGTGCTTCAACGTTCAACGTAGGACTGAGTTTGGGAAGTGGCCTCGCCATGATTTAATATAGGAGCTACTTCTCCGCACTCCCACCCTCTCACGGCGTTCTAGTTGTCCCTCCGACCTGGGACGTTGTCTTTCATGGAAAAACCTTCGGGGTCGTTCAAGAGATTTTCCTCGTCATCACGCAATTCCTCCAAGTATCAGATTAATGCAATAATCTATCTATCTGAAACTATTTTTAAAATTTTAGAAACGTGATATTACAAATTGCTCCAATATTATTTTCAAAAATTTGCAATTTTATTTAGAATTCAATTCTATTATTTATTCTAACATATTTAAATTCACCTAAATACTATTTTTGTCATTTGAAGAATTATAAATAGAAGAAAAAAGTATATCAGAAAATTACCTATAAATAATCATCAAAATTCATGCTTCTAATATTTTATCGTTATCATTACACAGAAAAAACATTTCTCTCTCTCTCTCTTTCCCTCTGTTTTTTGCATTGTTGAACTTGGAACGTATCGCTATCTTGTTTATAGTAGAGGCACACGTATAACTGCTGGTGTTCAATTTGCTTCTCTTTCAGGACGATAACGGGGTTCGTGATTATTCCATGAGCTAAATCGGCTAGAAGCAGTTTCAGAAATAGAATGTATTCTGATACGGCGGAGCTTCGATCATTCTCGAGGAACAATACCAGCATCGTGAAAAGATGATCCAGCACGCTCGTGAAATTTCATTGCTCGTTCAAGGTTGATGAGGGATCGATAGAGTTCACCCTGTTATCAATGGTCATCTATCGTGTGATGCGACGCGTGCATTGTTCGTATGATAAGATCGACCTATCTGAAAGCTAAATCTTGGCCCATTTGGAGGCTGCCTTAGTCTGGAGGCTAAGCAAATTAAGGATCATCACGAGCCGGCGGTCCTTAAGGCCGCATGATTGCTAATCATGGCATTATAAAGAACATGAACGCAACATTTAATTAATTGCGAACGATCGTCGTAATCTTTCGTTGTTCATCAGAAAATAAGGGACATTGTTTCTCTGGTGCCAACTGGATATAAGCAAACCATCATTATCAGAAAATAGAGTGCCAAGGTGGTCACCGGTCTCAAGTTTTCTATAATCGAATAATTAATAAACGAAGAGTAAAATAAAATAGTGAATGTTTGAAAATTAATTGATAGAATCCTTAATAATTGGAATTTCAGTGTATCTGTTTTCACTGTCAGTCAACGTGTTTCTTGCATTTAAATTTAAATAGATAGTTAAAACATATGCAAATTATAAAATACTGACGGCAGGGTAGGTTTTCAGTTATTAATGGTAGTTCAGGGTAAGCAATGACGTCATGGAACCAAACGTAAGACGCGGAGGATAATTAATTAGACACGTCTACGTGGTTGCAGACGGATATCCGTCAACTCACTGTTTTCGTACATGCTTCATAAGTTGCGTCAGTTCCGTGGAATCGTTGGGTCTTAATTGTTTACTGTCCAGCCTCGTTTCATTTCCTATCCCACAGTCTTCTTGAAATCTGTCTCATATACTGTTACTTTTCTTCCGTTGATGGACTTTAATTAGAGTATTCTTTAACACGTTGACTGCCACAGTGAAAACACATCAATTAATTTTCAAATTATTCAGAATCCTTCAGAATTCTTATTCAGAACCCTTTATTAATTATTCAGTTATTTAAAATTTAAGTACCAAGCGGGGTCAAATGACTCCTTCCAAAATTTACTTTAAAATCGTACAGTCATTGCTATACCAAGACAGCGTTTCCTGTTACAATTGGCAGACGAACTCGTCACAGAGTATCACGAATTTCTTAAAGAAGAAATGACCCCTTATGGTAAAAATAGATACGTGTAAAGCGTTAATAATTCGATCACATCTATGTTCTTCGAAACTAGCATAACAAAGTTTTGCCAATATTAGCATCGTCTTAATCATTCTTCATCGAAGTATTACTCCGTGCTCCTTGCTTATGCACATTTAATCCTCCTCCATCGAGCGTATCCGTTTCAGCAAAGCCGGTTGCCGTCGCAAGGGGCGTTGTCTCGGTTTTAATTAAATTTTCGATCCATCGTCTCGATTAACGAGCGAAGAATCAAAACTTTCGACAGTGGAAGGCTCCTTTATTCGTTGCATCGAACAATGGAGAACGATGGTTTTCAACGCTCGCTTCAGAATTGTTTGCAAACGTCCCGGTAAAACCAGGTCAGGACGAACCTGTTGGCAAGCTAGGAACAAACTTTTATCTCCCACGGGAGCTGTCCTGATTGTTACGTTACCTATTAATAAAATACGATTCTCCCTCCTTGCGTCGAGGGCTTTATCAATACCGTTCGAAATTGTTCTTAAATTACATTTTTTCACGAAACTTGATTATTCCAGGGTTTGTTTTATATTAATTATTATGCCGAGGCGGCCTGATTCAGCCAGATTTTTCTTGGTAGCGTTACTTGTTTGCCGTTTGATGATACACGACGGTGTTTCTGGCAGATTTCTGGCGAAAACTGGTGTGTACCGAGAAGAACGCTCGTGTAGGCCGCGTAAAGAGACGCGTCAACCTAGATCTGAAGTAGAAGATTGCAGGAATTGCAGAAATTTTCATTCGGGGGTGTGCCTGCGTCAGCGTTCACGCTAATTAACTAATCGGACGTCGCAATTGTGGCCAAAGTAAACGCATTTCAAATCCTGTCCATTTCTTCCCTTCCATATATTTCTTTCAATTGTTTTGAGTCATAATTGCTGATGTGTCTAAAACGTGTCTATTTTAAAATAAATTAAACGAATTTTTAATATCTTAGGGATAGGAATTAATATTAATTATGTGTTTCAGCTGCTCAGCGTATCGGCCCATACTTTGCCGCCCATGAAGATGCTCTGCACATCCTTCATCACATCTTTATTGACGTCCTCGTTGAAAACTCAATCAACTGATGACAAAAACGTTAGGTAATTAATTAGAATTAATATTTTGTAATTTTGATTAACACCTTGATTGTCATGTCAACCATGTATGTGGGTGACACTTGAGTTTCCATTAGAAACTGTTGCTCATATTATTAGAAATTCTGTGATTTATTTGGTTGAAAATGAAAGGATTCAACATGGTATTTAAAAGATAAGTTGAAAAATCTGCTTCTGTCTAATTGCCTGTTCTACTTTTCTCATTTAAGGAATGAAAACGCGCAGAATGAAACAGATACGGCGGACGAGAGCGAAGAAGAAACCCCTCGACCGATAAAGCGTCAGTCTTCACCTGTTGCTGATAGCAATGACACGGATGAAACGAAAATACAGCTCGTCGATCACAATTGGGCCTTCCTGTCGACCATACTTCCGGACAGAGAGGATATCGAGCTCTCGTAAAAGAAGAAACGAATAGATGATTGTGTTCCTGCGAATCAGAACGATTTAAGTAGATTTTATCTCACTTAAAAAGATTTCAAAGATCGCTTTCATCCATTAAGTTATTAATCAATTAACAGAAAGAAATCCTCTGATAATATGTTTAAACGAATAACTTCCTGGAAAACAATTTGTATATTATTTATTATCCGAAAAATACAGTGTCTACGTTTATACAGAAAATATTGTACAATACAAAGCGCCACGCAATCGTGAAGTTTACATTAAATACTCGTCTTTGACAATACAGTAAATACATAACAAAGTTTGCTCAATGTTACGTGGGTTTTGGTAATTTGTCCAATCGAAAACTAAGCTCAACCAACTCTGTAACAGTGTCCGTCATTCTTTTACTATAGACCGGATCGGTCTTCATGGTCTTCAGCACCATTTCGCTTCTGCTTTGAAACTCGAACTCGTGGTAACTGTCCGGATCGTTCAGAATCTCTGCGCCTAAATTCTCATCCAGCAGCACGGTCTGAAAGTACATGGCCGCCGTGATCAGTGCACCCAGTCGTTGCTCTTCCACCCCTTGGATCAGTTCCGACCAGGAAGGAACCTCCACGGTGCCAGAGGATTTCACAGTCTCGCACAACACACTGTAGTAATGCTTCAGCATCATCTCCTCCCAGGTGGCTCTGAATTCATGGTCCGTGCAAAGATATAGGAACTGTGTGACGTCGTGCGCCAGGGGAGAGTACCTCAGCAACTGGAAGTCTATCAGGACGCACTTTGTAGGTTTTGCAACGCTGAACATGAGATTATTTCCCCATAGATCCCCATGACTGACCACGTTCTTCTTCGTAGATGACGACTCCACCGCAAGGAATATCTCCTCGCAGGCCTTTGATATCAGACTCGCGTCAAGGCCAAGATCTTCAGCGACAGCGACGATAGCTTTAACCCCAACGTCAAACCACAGCCTGGTCTTGCCTGTTTGATTGAAAGCGTTCTCCACAAAAGCAAAAGGGTACAGTTTCTTCAAGGACATTCCAAGACGAACTTCCGCCAGAAGAGAGCAGGCGTGCAGCCTCGCGAGGGTCGCCAAACCGGCGACGATGAGCTCCTTGTCGAACAGCTTGTTCTTTAAGGTATAACCCTTGGCACTCAAGTCTTCGAACACCAGCATGTTCTCCTTGACCAGGTAGCAGGCTGCACTCCAAGCTTCACCCTGGTATCCATGGTACAGTTGAGGAGCTATGTCGCGATAGAAGGTCTTCTCTTTAAGAAAAACGCACTTGTCGAGCACGTACTCCGCCTGGGACGGCACCTCGTAGGGCACCATCTTGACGAAGAAGGACAACGTCGTCTCCTTGCCATTCGCAATCTTCGCGTCCACGTTCAGCCGCTGGTAGGATCCAAGGAACCCGAGCTTCCCGTCCGAGTAGGACCTGAAGGAGTACTTCTTTACCTCTGCCTTGCCGCCTATAGCCTTTTCTACCAGGTCTTGCACCTCTTGAGAGGTCAACAGGTCACGACGGATGCTCGTCTCATAATGTATCTCGCTGTTCAGACGTTCGGGCGCGAGGTGCACTTCCAGCTCCGATTTTGACATCGTTATAGGGAAATAAATGCCGCGGCACACGGTCCTCTTTATATAAGCGTCAAGTACTTTCTTTAATCGTGCGTATGATATATTTATAACTTTCGTTTTAAAAATTCAACAAAAATCAGCTCCCAGATAATGCCGCCGCAGTGCAAGAACGTTAATGCTGAGCGCGTGCAGAGTCGTAATGTTTGCTCTTCGCTTTCATTGTAGTAAGAACCGCGTGCATTCGTTATCATTCGGAAGTCAGAAGCAATGACTGCACTTTGGTTAAATTTTGGATTTGGTGAAGGTGTCTTCGGCTAGTCTGTCACGACGAACAAACAACCAGTACGGTATCTCGAAGATGCTCAGAATACTGACGCCCATGAACAGACCGAATACACTTCCGACTGCAACTGAAAACAACAAACGGGATTATGAAAATCTAGTTCATTTTGGGAACCGCCTCAGACGTTGGCAAACAGAGACGTTCAAAATACCAAAACAACTTCTCAGAATCGCAAATTTATGGCTATTTGATTCTGTTAACATAACTAATTTCTTTATCGCCACTTAAGGGATGTTAATTGAACAAATTGTTGATCTTTACCTATGACATCCAACGGATCGTTGGCCACGTATCGACGATACCTCATCGACGGATGTGAAAGCAAAGTAAAATGGATCCTCGAGTAAGAACGATCCGGAGAGTCATACTCAGACGGTTCCAACCGGTTTCTACAGCATACAAGTACGTTAACCACATTTCTTATGTGTTAATTTATAAAGAGAAATTCGCTTGATATTTAAAATAGAAAAGTCCATCTTAACTCTTTCAGCCAGATATGGGGTCATTTGGTTTGTTTCTGAAAGTACTTTGGATCAAAAATGACCCCATATCCTACATACAAGAATTAATTATTATTTATTTAGGTACTTCAACTTCATCGTTTTCAACCCCTATATTTTTCAGAATGCAGAATATTTGATTCTCGTACATGATCAACGACGTCCCCTCACAGTTCGTGAAGCACCTTTGATCCCTCGCCGACTGTGACGTGATTTCCGTCTTGTTCGCGATGATGCAGAGCATCTCGCTTCCGTTGCAAGCCCTCGCCCCGTCCGGTATAAGGTAATAAAAGTTCACACAGCCGCAGAACTTTATCATCCGTTCTACTATCATCTAAAAATCCATGCAATTAATCAGTCTCGCCAGGATGATAAATTACATAGACAGCTCGCAGGAGCATCTTATTTACCATGGAATTAAAGGTCTGTGTACCTCGAGATAACACGAGTCGCTGCTGTAAATGTCAAACATGCTGTTCGGCAATTTTTCGTGCGGGAAACGACAATTCCTGTGCTCGATGGCCACGTTCTTCACGCTATCCGTGTTGAAGGTATCCTGCATTATGAACTGGACCACGGTCGTCTTCCCCGGCTTCATGTGGATCTCGTCCTTCTCCATGTTGGTGATCATCGGCAGTTGCAAGTTGTTGAAGAGGTGTACCTGAATCGTGCAACAGCTTTGGTTTACACAATCTCCTAAAGCTGAATGCAAATATTATTTTTTATCCTTGTCGCTTCCGTTGAGACTGCAAGGCGAAAGAACGAATATTTTGATTTGCAACGCATCAGAGCAAACAAGATTTGTCATAACGAGAGGACTCGAGTCTGGAAACTTCCAGGAAATGGAGTCGCAATATGTGACATAATGAAGTTACGATAGAAGACTATGTTATAGTTAATATATTGATCCTCGCGATGGTCGTCAGGGACCAGTGGCACCAGTGGAGTTAAGGATTCCATTTACAAGAATAATTAACCCTCGTGTGGACAATTGGGTGCTTAAGTACTCATTGAAGTTCTAATATTTACGATTTTGAAGAAACGTTGAAGGTTAACGCTAGAATTGTATAAAATGGTACGAACTGTGAACGCCGTGTAAAAATAACCCTTCGTCTTCGAGTCTATGGGGATATCAATCACAAGATCCCCATATTTCACGGAGCGATTGACGAAGAAACGCACATTGGGTTCGTTATTCTTCTTCAGGTGAAAAGTATTCATCGCTACACAGTAACCTACGCCAGTTTTCTTCAATTCTTGAAATTCGGAGCAACAATTGAATTTCACGTTGTTCCAGGTACACTCGGCTAGGAATTCTGTACAGGGTGCTTTGAGCTGCAATAAATAAATAAACGGTGAATATTTGAGGTACTTTTGTACCATTTTATGGTACTTTCAGTAAAGTATTTTACCGTTTCATAAACAGACAAAAGTTCTTCCGATGATGCCCGAAGTATGCCGGGATTGTAGTAATTTGTGAACATACCAGGATTCCTTAAGGATAGATTTACTTTTAAATATACGATACATCCGTAGTTTTCATACTGAAATTATTTTATACCTTTTAAAATATTTGCTCTTGATCTTTTTGGTAGAAGAAATGCAAAAAGCAACAGCAGGAAATGGTGTTTCCCAATTGAGGTACAAAGTTTCAGTGGTAACGGCGACAGGATACTGGACATAATTTCTCATCACGTCCCTGATCGTACTTGCACATCCGATCCAACATATTACGCAGAAGATCAGCCAAAAAAACCTGGGAACCATGAAATAGATTGTGTAATAATTAATTTTTATTAAGCATTCATTTCTAAAAACAAATTTACCTTTCTATGTACGAAAGACGGTCGTCCACTAAATATCGAACGCCATGGATGCTGCAGTTTTGTAAATATTGTTTAATAATTTTCCACCACCAAATTAATCGCTTTTTCATTATTTAAACATTAAAAAGCACGTATCTAATGGAATAGCTTGGAGCTTTTATAAGCGTTAATCGATCGATTTTTTATATAATACAAGCAGGTTTATTAATTATACAAAGTTTGATCTAATCTACTTGTACAATGGAGTACGATTTTCAAGATTATTCTGTTTCGCAGCCTATCATGTATTGCTGCGGAGGGAGTGGGAGGTCCGATCGGCGGCCGAGTATTGCTTTCTCGCTCGTACAGTGACGCGGAGGAAGTGAGAGGTAAGATGCTCGTTGCACTCTTCTCTCTCGCTCTTACACTGACGCTGAGGAAGTGAGAGGTCCGAATGGCGGACTAGTGTTGACTCTCTCGCACATTGAGGGAGTGAGAGGTGAGATCGGCGGACTAGTGTTCACTCTCTCGCACATTGGTATTGTGCGCAGGCGCGAGTTTGGCGTAGAGGGAGTGAGAGACTAGATGCTTGGTGCTCTCACTCGCACATTGAGGGAGTGAGAGGTGAGATCGGCGGACTAGTGTTCACTCTCTCGCACATTGGTGTTGTGCGCAGGCGCGAGTTTGGCGTAGAGGGAGTGAGAGACTAGATGCTCGATGCTCTCACTCGCACATTGAGAGAGTGAAAGGTGAGATTGGCGGACTAGTGTTCACTCTCTCGCACATTGGTGTTGTGCGCAGGCGCGAGTGTTTGGCGTCAGAGGGAGTGAGAGGACTAGATGATCGATGCTCTCACTCGCACATTGAGAGAGTGAAAGGTGAGATTGGCGGACTAGTGTTGACTCTCTCGCACATTGAGGGAGTGAGAGGTGAGATCGGCGGACTAGTGTTCACTCTCTCGCACATTGGTGTTGTGCGCAGGCGCGAGTTTCACGTAGAGGGAGTGAGAGACTAGATGCTCGGTGCTCTCTCTCGCACATTGAGGGAGTGAAAGGTCCAATCGGCGGACGAGTGTTCTCTCCCTCTTACGCATTAGCATACTGCGTTGGCTTGGTGCGAGTGAGAGGGGTGACGCTCTCGCGGAGTCTTTTAATCGTTGCGTTACAATAATTAGTAGTATGAGTTATTCGAGGTTCAGACTATTGTAGATCGGTTTTTCGTGTTCGAAAATGTAAAATTCGATACCAAATTAGCCAGTGCTTCTACGTTTTCTATTATTCATTAATGGTCGGGTAGTTATGTTCATCCCTTCTGTGTGAGGTTATGACTAAGTCCCTGTAATTTAATGTACAAGCTGCCTTAGTTTAATGATACATAACTAGATAAATACAATTTTGTAAACTCGAGATCCTTGGTTTCTGAGTCTAGTTTCATGTTACCAGTAAACAATGGGAAGGATTTATCTACTGAGAGTAAACATAATCCATCAAATTCAAACCTGATTGAAAATGATCAATTTTGTTATATCGTATGTAAGTATAAAGTATTATAATTTTATTCAAGTAGTTAATAATAACGTATTTTGCTGTGTTGCAGATTAGAAGATGTATTTGTTATACATTTCTACGTCACATAAGCTGCACATTAACATCATTAAATCAACGGGAAACTTTCTGGCAGATTCTCAGATATCAGTTTTCGGTCATTTTTGGAATTGGACACTACTAAAATTTCAAGAAATGGCACGAAGAATACTTCCTGTCACATCATGTTCTCCTAATACAAATCTGCAAACTTGAGATCCTTGGTTTCTGAGTCTAATTTCATTTTACCAATAAACAATGGAAAGGATTTATCTACGGAGAGTAAACTGTTCTTCAATAGTTATACTGAATATATAAGTACATATGTAATTGTAGAATGTCTTTATTTCATAAGAATATTGTACTGCGCTTAAGCTATATCTTAAATAATTATAAAAATATGTTGTATGTAAAAATACTGATATGTAAGTTTTACAATTTGTAATTATAAGTGCGTTAAAGTTAAGAATGTAATATTTAAGTAAGTTTTACAGTTAGTAGTTATAAGTGCGTTAGAATTGTGAATGTAATATTTAAGCAAATTTTACAATTTGTAATTATAAGTGCATTAAAGTTAAGAATGTAATATTTAAGTAAGTTTTACAATTTGTAATTATAAGTGCATTAAAGTTAAGAATGTAATATTTAAGTAAGTTTTACAGTTAGTACTTATAAGTGCGTTAGAATTGTGAATGAAATATTTAAGTAAATTTTACAATTTGTAATTATAAGTGCATTAAAGTTAAGAATGTAATATTTAAGTAAGTTTTACAGTTAGTAGTTATAAGTGCGTTAGAATTGTGAATGTAATATTTAAGCAACTTTTACAATTTGTAATTATAAGTGCGTTAAAGTTAAGAATCTAATATTTAAGTAAGTTTTACACTTAGTAGTTATAAGTGCGTTAGAATTAACAATGTAACATTTATGTAACATGTATAATTGAAAGAATTTTCAATAAACATAGAGTTAAACTAAAGCAATTGTTTATTCATTTATAAACCTGACTCCCTTATCCAGCCCTTACAAAATTTTACTTAAAAAGCAAGAAATAATGTAGAAAAACATTGCACAGAAGTTTCGAAATACAAAAGCAGAAAAAGAAACGAAAAATATCGGTTTGATACAGAGAAGAACAAAATTCGGTACAAACGGTTTCCAGGAATTCCTGGAATTCGACGTCACTAAAATTCTGGGAAGTGACACGAAGAATACCTCCTGGCACATCATGTTCTCCTGATACAATTTCGGGATGCGAAATTCTGTGAATCTAAATTTTATAGTCTTCGATTTCCTATTGTTAATTTTCATTATTTTCTGAAATTATTTATAGGATAAGGATATCAAGAGAGGTTTATTTAAATAAATAAACGAGTTCTGGGTTATTTTTGAAAATCTGCATTTATTCAATAAACTAAATGATTTATTATACATTGAGCTTTAGAATAGTTATTAAATTATTTACAACTAACGTTTACAATTGTAATTTTGCGCACTATGTATACAACTTTAATTTATAATCGGATTTGTTATAGAATTGATACAACAGATATCTAAGGTCCGATTATTAATTAAATAATTGGTTTCTGAGTCCAAGTTCCCGGAAATTCCTGGAATTCGACGTCACTAAAATTCTAGGAAGTGACACGCAGAATACCTCTTGGCACATCATGTTCTCCTGATACAATTTCGGGATCCGAAATTCTGTAAATTTAAATTTTATAGTCTTCGATTTGCTATTGTTAATTTTCATTATTTTCTGAAATTATTAATAGGATAAGGATATCAAGAGAGGTTTATTTAAATAAATAAACGAGTTCTGGGTTATTTTTGAAAATCTGCATTTATTCAATAAACTAAATGATTTATTATACATTGAGCTTTAGAATAGTTATTAAATTATTTACAACTAACGTTTACAATTGTAATTTTGCGCACTATGTATACAACTTTAATTTATAATCGGATTTGTTATAGAATTGATACAACAGATATCTAAGGTCCGATTATTAATTAAATCCTTGGTTTCTGAGTCCAAGTTCCCGGAAATTCCTGGAATTCGACGTCACTAAAATTCTGGGAAGTGACACGAAGAATACCTCCTGGCACATCATGTTCTCCTGATACAATTTCGGGATCCGAAATTCTGTGAATTTAAATTTTATAGTCTTCGATTTGCTATTGTTAATTTTCATTATTTTCTGAAATTATTTATAGGATAAGGATATCAAGAGAGGTTTATTTAAATAAATAAACGAGTTCTGGGTTATTTTTGAAAATCTGCATTTATTCAATAAACTAAATGATTTATTATACATTGAGCTTTAGAATAGTTATTAAATTATTTACAACTAACGTTTACAATTGTAATTTTGCGCACTATGTATACAACTTTAATTTATAATCGGATTTGTTATAGAATTGATACAACAGATATCTAAGGTCCGATTATTAATTAAATCCTTGGTTTCTGAGTCCAAGTTCCCGGAAATTCCTGGAATTCGACGTCACTAAAATTCTAGGAAGTGACACGCAGAATACCTCTTGGCACATCATGTTCTCCTGATACAATTTCGGGATCCGAAATTCTGTAAATTTAAATTTTATAGTCTTCGATTTGCTATTGTTAATTTTCATTATTTTCTGAAATTATTTATAGGATAAGGATATCAAGAGAGGTTTATTTAAATAAATAAACGAGTTCTGGGTTATTTTTGAAAATCTGCATTTATTCAATAAACTAAATGATTTATTATACATTGAGCTTTAGAATAGTTATTAAATTATTTACAACTAACGTTTACAATTGTAATTTTGCGCACTATGTATACAACTTTAATTTATAATCGGATTTGTTATAGAATTGATACAACAGATATCTAAGGTCCGATTATTAATTAAATCCTTGGTTTCTGAGTCCAAGTTCCCGGAAATTCCTGGAATTCGACGTCACTAAAATTCTAGGAAGTGACACGCAGAATACCTCTTGGCACATCATGTTCTCCTGATACAATTTCGGGATGCGAAATTCTGTGAATCTAAATTTTATAGTCTTCGATTTGCTATTGTTAATTTTCATTATTTTCTGAAATTATTTATAGGATAAGGATATCAAGAGAGGTTTATTTAAATAAATAAACGAGTTCTGGGTTATTTTTGAAAATCTGCATTTATTCAATAAACTAAATGATTTATTATACATTGAGCTTTAGAATAGTTATTAAATTATTTACAACTAACGTTTACAATTGTAATTTTGCGCACTATGTATACAACTTTAATTTATAATCGGATTTGTTATAGAATTGATACAACAGATATCTAAGGTCCGATTATTAATTAAATCCTTGGTTTCTGAGTCCAAGTTCCCGGAAATTCCAGGAATTCGACGTCACTAAAATTCTGGGAAGGGACACGTAGAATACCTCTTGGCACATCATGTTCTCCTGATACAATTTCGGGATCCGAAATTCTGTGAATTTGAATTTTATAGTCTTCGATTTGCTATTGTTAATTTTCATTATTTTCTGAAATTATTTATAGGATAAGGATATCAAGAGAGGTTTATTTAAATAAATAAACGAGTTCTGGGTTATTTTTGAAAATCTGCATTTATTCAATAAACTAAATGATTTATTATACATTGAGCTTTAGAATAGTTATTAAATTATTTACAACTAACGTTTACAATTGTAATTTTGCGCACTATGTATACAACTTTAATTTATAATCGGATTTGTTATAGAATTGATACAACAGATATCTAAGGTCCGATTATTAATTAAATCCTTGGTTTCTGAGTCCAAGTTCCCGGAAATTCCTGGAATTCGACGTCACTAAAATTCTAGGAAGTGACACGCAGAATACCTCTTGGCACATCATGTTCTCCTGATACAATTTCGGGATGCGAAATTCTGTGAATCTAAATTTTATAGTCTTCGATTTGCTATTGTTAATTTTCATTATTTTCTGAAATTATTTATAGGATAAGGATATCAAGAGAGGTTTATTTAAATAAATAAACGAGTTCTGGGTTATTTTTGAAAATCTGCATTTATTCAATAAACTAAATGATTTATTATACATTGAGCTTTAGAATAGTTATTAAATTATTTACAACTAACGTTTACAATTGTAATTTTGCGCACTATGTATACAACTTTAATTTATAATCGGATTTGTTATAGAATTGATACAACAGATATCTAAGGTCCGATTATTTATTAAATCCTTGGTTTCTGAGTCCAAGTTCCCGGAAATTCCTGGAATTCGACGTCACTAAAATTCTAGGAAGTGACACGCAGAATACCTCTTGGCACATCATGTTCTCCTGATACAATTTCGGGATCCGAAATTCTGTAAATTTAAATTTTATAGTCTTCGATTTGCTATTGTTAATTTTCATTATTTTCTGAAATTATTTATAGGATAAGGATATCAAGAGAGGTTTATTTAAATAAATAAACGAGTTCTGGGTTATTTTTGAAAATCTGCATTTATTCAATAAACTAAATGATTTATTATACATTGAGCTTTAGAATAGTTATTAAATTATTTACAACTAACGTTTACAATTGTAATTTTGCGCACTATGTATACAACTTTAATTTATAATCGGATTTGTTATAGAATTGATACAACAGATATCTAAGGTCCGATTATTAATTAAATCCTTGGTTTCTGAGTCCAAGTTCCCGGAAATTCCTGGAATTCGACGTCACTAAAATTCTAGGAAGTGACACGCAGAATACCTCTTGGCACATCATGTTCTCCTGATACAATTTCGGGATCCGAAATTCTGTAAATTTAAATTTTATAGTCTTCGATTTGCTATTGTTAATTTTCATTATTTTCTGAAATTATTTATAGGATAAGGATATCAAGAGAGGTTTATTTAAATAAATAAACGAGTTCTGGGTTATTTTTGAAAATCTGCATTTATTCAATAAACTAAATGATTTATTATACATTGAGCTTTAGAATAGTTATTAAATTATTTACAACTAACGTTTACAATTGTAATTTTGCGCACTATGTATACAACTTTAATTTATAATCGGATTTGTTATAGAATTGATACAACAGATATCTAAGGTCCGATTATTAATTAAATCCTTGGTTTCTGAGTCCAAGTTCCCGGAAATTCCTGGAATTCGACGTCACTAAAATTCTAGGAAGTGACACGCAGAATACCTCTTGGCACATCATGTTCTCCTGATACAATTTCGGGATCCGAAATTCTGTAAATTTAAATTTTATAGTCCACAGCAATCTCGTAAAATTACAATTGTAAACGTTAGTTATAAATAATATAATAACTATTGTAACGCTGAATGTATTAATCATGTAGTTTATTGAATAAATGCAGCTTTTTAGTACCATGAACGTTTCTAATTAGTTAACAATCGCGATAAAGCAAGAAAATAATAAATAAAGGCTCTGAAATGTAGTCTTCGATTCTCGTAATCAAGCGCAGGTTTATACCGATTTATATACTTAAATGATGTTCTAGGATCACCAAATTTGAACTAAAGGAAGGGGAAACTTTATATTAACATAAAAGTATCAATTTGTCACCGTACAAGCTCTATTTTTAATTATTTTTACAATTTTTTAAATAATTATATTTTTTTTACCCCTGGCGCCATCTCCGAACAAAGTGCTGAAACTGATCAACAATTACCGACTGAGAAATCCGAAACATCGTTAAAAATGGCGGGCTTTTTAAATGAGAAATGTGTCATTTTGAAATTTTCTTAATTAAATTCCTTAAAAAGGTTTATTTATTCAATTCCTACTTGATTATGAGACTAGGAGAACTCGTGTATAATTTCTGATAGTTTAGATAAACGAAAAACCTTCGTTTAAGAACTACAGAAGTAATTTTTGAGCACTTATAATAGTAGCAGAGTATTCCCCAAAGTTATTAATTTTTTACAGCTTAAAAAACATCTTAAATTAATCAAATGCTGTACACAATTGTACTGAAAGCATTGAAAATGATAAAATTAGAACGATATCCATGTTAATAGCTTTGAATCCGGCTCCTACAAGGGTTCTGGAACACCCTGTATTTTGCAGCCCCTTCTTTTGATATGTAATTTATTAACTGAAAGAGCAATAATTATAGTCACCTGATTTGTTTCCAGTATTTGAAATTGTATAAATGATTTTCAGTGCCATTTGTTGGTGGTACAAATTAAAAGAAGTAGCATTGTAATTCACATGGTAGACGTCAGATGGCAAAGTGTAAGATCTCGTACAGAAGATACGTGAACATAATAAACATTCTTATTTTTGTAAAAAGAATTGTAATTAACAATTAAATACACTTTGCATTTTACCATAAATTACGAAAATGAGATATTTCATTAAATTTTCCTACCTTGGCACCCAATACAGGTATAATTACACATATTTCTGTACTTTTAGCTAATCTGTTTTTAACCCTTATAATCATTGCTGTTATTAAAATTAACATTTACTGAACACATTTTGTAAAGTACAGAAAGATAAGTTTTACTCATGAAATTAAAAATAAATATGGTATGTATTGGACTTTATTGTACATAACATTTATGTTACATATTTTTAGAGGAATGCAGAAAAATATAATTAAAGATACCAATATTATACTACGTGATACAGATACTATTCAAGGTACTTTAGAAAATGCTCTTTCAACATTAACACCAAGGTGCTCTGTCACACCAAAACTGTATTGTAGCAGCAGGTAAATGGCTTTTTTAAGATATGATTTATTTTTATTTTATCTTTTACTATATATATAAAATATGAAATTTATAGGACAGATGTTGGAGTTCATGCTTTATGTAATACAGCTCATATTGACTTAGAAAATAAATACAATGTTCCCTATGAACCTGAATTAGTACTTAAAACTGTAAATCGATACCTGGTAAAATCTCATCATGATATTAGGTAATTATTTGTTGTAAAAGTATTAGTTTTTCAACTTTTAGAAGTTTCTAACAAATTAATGTTACGTTTTAAGGCTTTTAGAGTGTATCCCCATGAAGCCAGATTTTCATAGTAGAAGATTAATAAAGTCTAGAACATACATTTATAGATTTATGGTAGCTAAGGACAATGTTGATCGAAAGATACCTATTATAGAAAAATCACAATGTTTCCATTTAAGGTATTATTTATATTTATCAGACATTCTTTTCAAGACATATTGGGTATTTTACAATCTTTTACTTTCTATATTGTAGATGTCATACTTTTGATATAGAAAGATTAAAATCTGCAACCAAGTTGTTCATGGGAACTAGAAATTTTCAAACATTTAGTAAAAAAAAAACACACTATAAACCAATTAATTTTGTCAGGTCATTAAATTGCTTAAATGTAGAAGCAAGTCAATCACTTATGCCATTTGACACATTGTCCCAAAATTTTAACTTTTGGAACATTGTATGTTCATCACAATCTTTCTTATACAACCAGGTATATGTATTAATATTGCTTCTAACAATAATTGAATTAGTTAAGGTTCATTGAGGACACTGGTAAAATATTAACTTATAAAGCTATCCAGATCATGAATTTCTAAATTATATTATTTTATTTTAAAATATACAATTATAATTGCATCTTTAATATTTACAAGATACATTTTTGTATTTTTAATCTTAAAATTAAAATTATTTATAAACATAATATAGATATTAAAATGTATTATATTGATTTTATTTGTTTATAGGTTAGAAAAATAGTAGCAGCTTTATTTGCTGTAGCTACTGGAATCATAACAGAAAGAGACATAACTATAATGTTACAAGTTCCTGGCCATCATAATTGGAATCCTAGAGTACAGGTGGTACCAGGGAATGGCTTGTATCTTACAAACTTAGAATACCATCCAGAATTTGATGAATATAAACTACCATATAAAAAGTCTCCTAATTCTGATATAATTATACCAGAAGGTGAATATGGAGTAGTCCCAAGTGATGTAGATGAAGATGAAGATGAAGCATAAGCGCAAATGAATAAACTTCCTTGGTCAATGTAATTTTATTCTGACACGGATATATGCATGTATAACAATGAGCTTAGAAGATTTAATAAGAAAGAAGAAATTACATTTAAGATCTTGTAAAACTGTTGTAACAAATATGCTTGGTCAAAGATATGAGGAAGTTGATGGTGAAAAGAAAGAATTAACACCTGGAATACCATTTGTGGTAGATAATAAGCCTGATTTACAAGTCTGTCAAATAATTCCAGGATTATTTCTGAGTTCACAAGATCCTGCTACAAGTAAAGAAATTTTACAAGAACATAATATTAATCATATTCTAAGCATTGGTATTGACGTGCCGACAAAATTTGATGGTATTAATTATTATTACTATGATTTATTAGATTTGCCTGAATTCGATATAATCTTAGCAATAAAAAAATGTGTTAAAATTATACACGAAAATCGTCATGAAAATATTCTTGTTCATTGCAATGCTGGTGTATCTCGTTCACCAGCGATTGTTATTTCTTATTTAATGACTTTTGAGCAACTATCTTATAACGATGCTTATGATAAAGTAAAAAAATTGAGAGGATGCATCAAACCAAACGAAGGATTTGTAAAGCAACTGAAAACATTACAACCTTCATCGATATTGCAATAGGGTACTGGCAAAGTAACACAGTATTAATACAAAAAATGTATTTAAATATATGGAACTGTAAAAGGAAGAAATAACACGTTTTTAACAATAGATTAATTATAATATATATGTATATATATTGTTACAATAGAATTCATATATCATGACATGTGTACAGAGAATATTATTTCATAATTACAATTATTTTGTATTTATAATTCATTAGAAAAGGTACATTCATGCACAGCATCTATCAAACCTTAGCCAAAACTAAGCATATTAAGATTGCTAATTCTGGCATTTTGTATAAACCATGCATTGGAGATGACACGTAAGTCGTCGTACCAAGTAGTGTTATAAAAATTACTGTAAATCTAAAAAATATAGATGAATTTCTGTATACATGATAGTATCTATTATTATTTTTTTTTTTATTCATGATGGTAGTATATTATTGTACCTTACAGTACAATACCTATCATATCGATTATATTTGTATATATATAGTAATTATTATCAATATTTATATACTATATATATATATAATTATATATAAACTAATATTCACATTCCTCCAACAATTGAAATGAGCTGTCTTGAAGAAAATAGACAAGGCACTTGAACCGAATATCTTTTCTTAGCTAGTTGGCCTCATAAATAGTAGAATGCAAAAATTTGCACATCATACAGCAAACAATAAAAACGGAAAGAATAAATAAAATTAGCTATTCAAAGAATACGGCGTATCGCTTTTTTTTTTAAATTACAGGTATTCGTGATTTTTTTACTATTTTAATTATTTTCCAATAATCTCGTGTCTCGTCTTTGACGACTGCGTAAAAGCAGTGCAATAATTAGCAAGGCCTTCTAAAGATTATGTTCCCCTGATACACATTTAATGATCGTTAATTTTTTTTTTTCTTAAATTCAGTATTTTAATAATATACATTCACTTTACTGGCAGATTCTTGTGTTCATTTTTTAGCGTACTGTAATTTTAAAGAGTACAAAGCGATTTCATTATATTACACTACCTATATATATATATATAAAAAAAAAGAAGAAAAAAAACAAGAAATGATATTTAGGAACGTTTTCCTTAGAAAGACCTTAAAGCTTCACGTTTTCACAAAACTTTGACATAGACTCTAATATCATGATAGTTGAAAAACGATTTCACTTAAATCCAACACAACAAAAAAAAAAAAAAATGCAATTTATATACAAATATAAATAAATTAACAAAACATATCTGGTTAAACATGAATTATGTTTAACTGCACAATCTATATGGATAAGAGACAATCTGAAAAATATATAATATACACAAAAAAAAAAATTAATTCCTACGAAGCCACAGTCTTAAGTACAACATATCTGTACCTGAAAGGCATATCAGTAAAAATAAAGGTTATGAAGAGAAATCAGACGTTCTGTTTATGAATGAAAAGAATCACTCGCAATTTGCGTCTGACTGTATGTGTGGTGTGTGTGTGTGTATATTCCTAACATGGCAAATCAACTTAAAATATCATGCGTTACAGTTACAGATACATAGGTTATTTAGTATATGAACTGTAAATATAAACATCATCGTCAAACGTTATGTAGTAAACCAGTATCAGAGTCCAATAGAGTGGCCAGGTCGTATGCAGCAACATCAGTAATGGAACAGGGAACCACCTAGCACTAATGTGTGTGTACCCTTTTGTATCGTTTGTCAGAGGAAAGTTATATAATGTTACCTTATAGTTTTCATTGAGTGTTTTTTTTTTACTGGATTGATATTATTTAACGTTTCACGCCCCAGGGACCGTCAGGATTAGTCACAGGCACATGAGAATACCCAGCAAACTGTGGAAATTCCTCTACGCTGGCGGTATTCGGAGCACTCTGCGGCTGCTGTTCCCAGGGTCCTCCTTTCACAACGAAGCCGGAATTCCCGGAATTCCTCTCGTCGCGTTGGGGCGAACGTAAATTTTCGCGATATTCGTTCTCTAATACATCTTGAATCTGAAACGTTACAAGCATCATGTAGTTAAATTGAACAAATCTTAAATTACTAAATTGTTAAATTTAATAATTTTAGGATTCTTACATATTCTTCTTCTAAGTTCAATAAACGATCTTTTGCGTCTGCTACGTTCTCCTCCGTACCCACAATTGTTACAATATTGGGGTCAGGATCAGTTTTTCTTGGGAATTTAATATCAACTTTAAACTCATCCATTATCTTACGAATATTTCTACCTTTTGAGCCGATTAAACGTGAATGTACGGCAGCATTTATGTGCACTTCTTCTTTCGTCAAACCATTCTAAGTTAGAAAATACATTTTGTTAAAAATTGATCTCTAAATCATAAAATACATAACCTCGTATAAAAAACTTACCAATTCATTGACAATTTTCATAATATCGTCTCGTGCACTACAAGCATTTTTTTCGTAACCAGTAATTGTAATGATATGTTCCTCGGGGTCACCTTTGCGCGGGAAATTAATTTGAACATCATGCTCACTACGTATTTTATTAATTACTGCTCCTTTACGTCCAATTATTTTTGGATGATATTCTGGATCAACCTCGATCTAAGAACCAAGTAATTATTATTTAAAAAATATATCCATTTATAGCAATAATCAAACTCACCTTCAATTCGAACGATTTCAAAGCTCTGTCTTGTCGTTCAGCCTCCAATGCTTTACATTTATCAAGAATAGCTTGTTTCGCGTTTTCAACGCATGAAGGGGTTCCAGAAATCTAATAAATAATTTAAACTGTTAGCGTTTAATTGCAAGTAAAAATGAACATCACTTACCTTGATATAATCAAGTTTTTCTTCTGCTGGAGACAGCATGATATGAACATCATATGTATTCATTAGCTCTCGGACATCACGACCTTTCTGGCCTATTATAGATCGATGCAAATCAAAAGGTACCTCCACCTGTAACACATTACATTTTATATGATTGTTTAAAATTTAACATTAATTAACATTTATGAGAAAACCAACTTCTATCGTGATGGGCACAAGGTCCAACAGTGCTTGTTTAGCGGCTGCTACATTTTCCGGTTGTCCAGTGATGCGAATAATATCGCAAGCTGAAACAGTCTCGGCTACCTCTCCATTCTCACCATTCATCTGTCCCGTTACACGTTGCTCGTCTAAAATGTGAACGTAGATATCACAAATTTGTCAAAACGTATTTGTCAAACCAATTTTATATACTCACCATACGTATCTTTATCAGGGAACTTAATTTGTACATCAAACTCGGACGTAATCATCTGCACTTTACGTCCTTTCGCCCCCATCACCGTACGATGATGTTTTTGGGGTATTATGCATTCTTCAGTCACCATAGATTCCTACGAAATATAAATGAAGCAATTTTAACTTCTATGAAAAACACAAAGTTGAAGAATGGATTGATTTAAGAAACTTACCAATTCTTGTACTTTCTCTCGCATTCGTTGCTTCGCCGCCTCTATGCATTCGTGCGATCCTTTCAAAATCACCCGATCGCTGTCGACGCCAGCTCTTGGGAACGAGATCTGCACGCCCCCGCACTCGTCCGCGATGCGATGCAACACGCCACCCCTGCGGGCTACGAAATGCCTGTGATGCTTCGGATCGATGCGAATTTCGCCCTCGGTAATATTATCCTACGAAGCAGAGAATTTAAAACATAACCTCACTTCTTAGAGATAAATTTGAAAACGATTAGCCAAGAACTTACAATTTCGCTAATTGTGGCTTCTAGCTCAGCCTTAGCTTTCTCAACAGCTTCTTTCTTTCCCATAATAGTAATCACTTCTTTATCTTGATCATCGTCTGTTGGGAATATGATACGCGCACCCGTGGATTCCCTTATCTACAGATAATAAAATTAGATAAATAATGTTAATGTATGGTTATATGATTTACAGGTGATTAATGCACAAACCTTTTTAATATTAGCACCATTCTTTCCAATGAGAAACTTATGATGATGTACTTTGGCACGAACTTCGTCGGAATAACTGGATAATTGTTTTTCATTTGTAAGTTCACGCAATTGCTGCTTTGCCTTCTCAACATCTTCTTTAGGCCCTCTGATAGTTACCTGAGTACAAGATATTGATCAGTTTTCAATTAAAGGAACACGAAGAGGTGGTGCTGTTAAAACTATTTACCTTATCGCTTCGACTTTCCGCGGTAGGGAACTTAATTGCAACACCGCCACAGTCTTCCATGATAGAATGAATTAACTTGCCGCCAATACCAATAAGCGAGTTATAGAATTTTGGTGGAATTACTATTTCATCAGTAACAATGTTGGCCTGATACAAATATATTAGTTAACTTTATATTTTTATAATAGAATAAAAATATCAAATTAAATTACCAATTCATTCTGTATCTTTTGAATCATTTCTTTAGCCTTCTCTACGTTCTCTTTTTTCCCTGTGATGGTTATAACATCACTTTTCTCGCCTTCAGCAGGTAAATCGATTTTAGTTTGTGTTTCTTCCCTTATCTAATTGGAACATTAATAAAAACAAAATGATATTACTTCATTTGAAGAAAAACTTGATCTTTGAATGTTAAGGTGGACACCAACCTTACGAATATTCACTCCACCTTTACCAATAACAAATTTATGGAATTGTTTAAAAATGGGTACCTCTAACACATAATTATTTTCGTTCAATTCTTTTACTAATTTCATTAGATATTTATGGCACTTATCTACATCTTCTTTGGGTCCTCTAATTTTTACTATATCTCCCTTCTCACCTATCAACAAATGATTTATAAGTAATGTTACAATTTTTTAGGCCTTATTTTTGCATAATCAAACAAAGAGGAATATACAAGAATGCGAAATGATAGATACGATCTATGCTCTAAAAATTCTCATCGAGCCCCCGTTGGCCGAACGCCAACAAGGGCCGAGGTCTTTCGAATGTTTGTATGTACCTGGCATAAATCCGAGTTCTAGTTATTGCATATATCACGCTACATACCTGGACCAGGAATAGTAATCTGTACTTGGTTAAACTTATCTCTAATCTCTTTAATATTATCTCCCTTGTTTCCGATAATACTAGGATAATAACGATGATCTATTATCACATCTTTCTCTTTTTCGTTTTCTAATTTTCTCACCATCTCTACTAATTCCTATAACGAGTTTGAGCATCAGTAGTCGTAGATTTTGAACTACGCATTATTTTTCGTAGGTGGATTAAGTACAAACCGTTTGAGCTTTGAGCACACCGGCAAGATTTCCTTCGATACGAATAACATTACTACCATCATTCTCGGATATATTAATAACAACGCCTGTACCTTCTTTTACACGATTTACTATCCAGGAAAAAATAATATTTTATTAAACAAAACCATAACATATTTAATAATTACAATGATTTCGAATAACTCACCATTGCATCCATTTTTTCCAATAATATGCTTATAAAATCGAGGATCAACGTTTAATTCTGTAAAAGTAAGCTTGGATATGAGATCACTAGCCATTAATTGAAGTTCATTTTGTGCTTTCTCTACTTCCTCTGGAGGACCTTCGATCTTAATCTTATCTTCCTTTCCAGTGAATTCTACGTTTACTTTCGGCATTTCTTGCGTAATGCGTTTGATGTTCACTCCTTTACGTCCTATTATATACTTATGAATCCAAACGGGTGCTTTTACGACAGCAGTACGAACACTATTTGCTTTTTCGTACACTTTAGTCAGTGCTACAGTATTGGATATGTTCATTAGATGTTGTTACATCTGTACAAATGTTTATGGAGCTTCGAGCTAAACGTTACCTTGGCCAAGCTTCTCCTGAGGTCCGCGAAGAGTGATCGTTCCGGTAGCAGAGTCTGGTGCTGGCATTTCGACGCTCACGCCAGTCACTTGCAGTATTTCCGCTATGGTACTGCCACGGGGGCCGATAACGTATTTGTGCTGAGATTTGGGGACTTCGACTGACACCGTTGTACATCTTTTTTCCTAAATCATAACGATAACTTTAGATCTGAAATGCATAAAGATTCGTGTAATTTCCGTTTGGTCTTTCATACCATATCTCTGTAAATAGCTTCAATTTTTTGCTTTGCTGCCAGGACCCCCTCCTTTTCACCTGCAATGGTAATTTCATCTTCTTGCACAGAAGCAGGAGGAATATTTATTCGAGCACCAGTTTCTGCCATCATAGCATTGAGATTCTCATTGTGTGCACCATGTATAAAGGGATGATATATTTTTGGCACTGATACTCTTTCGAACGCTTTTCTCGACTGTAACATAATATTATATTTGTTAGATTTAGAATAATTTAAATAAGAAATAGTATTACATACCTGTTCATCTGAAATAACTCTAATTTCATGCTCAGCTTTTTCTATTCCTTCTTTTGTTCCTGTAATTGTAATTATATCAGACTGATCTTGCACAGATGGAACATTTATCTTTGTTGCAGTTGTCTTTTCTAAATCCTTCAGACGCTGTCCCTGTTTTCCAAGAATCCAACGGTGATGGTCCTTAGGAATGCTGATTTGTTTACTTGCCTGCAATAATGGTCTCATTATTAGATCAATAAAGAGTTTATTCTTAAATCTAGCTATGATATTCAACCTGAGTCTGAAATGTTGTTAAAATTCTGCGCTTAGCCTCCAGCACTTGGTTTTGCTTGCCAGTTATAAGGAATGTAAGAGATTGATCCTTTGATGATGCTATTTCAATATTGGTGTTTGTTTCTTTCATTATTGTTTTACATGTACGTATGGATTCACGTTCACCAAATTTGTCACTGTGATCAAATTTGCGTTCTTCCCCAGGCACACGAAATATCTAAGGAAAAGAACAACAAAATATGTTAAAGAATTGTACATATTTAGTGGACTCAAATGATATGTACCTGTGTGATAGTTATACGTCCAAGTTGTAAATTATTATTTATAGAGAAAATGTTTAATTTCCCTGAACTTGAACTAGCTGACTCAGGAAGAACTGGGAATGTCTCATCATAAGTAGGTGGCTCATAGGCCGTTCCCTCTTCCATTACTGACTGCTGCTGCATGATGGGGTTGTCCTGTTCCGTGCCAAGTCCTTACAGTAGCACTATAACAATATAAAAAATTATTGAACAATTGGTAATTATTCTTGTCCATATAAGTACAAGAGTTCCAATTTTTAAACTTGAAATGTTTATATATTTTATACAATTTATAAATCAGAAGTTACATAATCACATTTGTAAAATTTAATTAAAATATTTATTATTATTTATGTGCATATTATATTTTAAATATATATTATACTTTAACAATTAAGTTTAATCTTTGAGGATATATAAAAAGGGTAAGATTTAATGATAAAAGCAAAAGATTATTAAAAGTAAAAAAAAATATAAGAAACTTGTATGAAAATTAAGAGTACTCATATCTTGGACAATTTTCTCTTATACATCATTTTCACATAAATATTTGATTAATGATGAATATATTTGACATGAGATACTTAAAACTAGCTAATCAACCCATAGAAATTTATAACGATTACTGTGTTAAATGGGAAATGGGAAAACAGTTCAAGTTAAATGCCAGCATGTCAATGACCACCAAGTGGTTGAGGCAGTGACCACCATATGGAATGAAGTATTCACTTGACACGTCATAAGATCGGTAACCTCTTTCAAAATGAATGTATCCACGCTGCATAGACCCAGAATAATGTTCAGGTATTTTTTCTATCGAAACAGAAGTCTTGCAAATTAATTCTGATGCCGTTATATCTAGAGCGAGAAGGACAAGAGGAAAGAGGGAGAGGGTTTCGCATGGGGCAGACACGACATATCACGAAATGATACTTACTCTACCGTAATAAAGAAATCCGGCCAAGTAATAAACGTGTATTACGAAGCCAGTTTAATAGTTATTTGCCTGAAACATGACAAAATTCACGTGTATTAGACACTGATGGACACCCAATATAATTCAATTATCATCGAGCAAATAATTGTTCACTACACCCACGAACGTACGTCCGTCCTTACCGGTAACGCAAAGTGAAATGAGATAAATACTGGTTCAAGCGCAGAAAGTTACTAAAATAGAGAAATCTAGAGAACTACTTTTGCTGCAAACCTTATAATACAAAAAATCACTAAAAAGGCAATATTTAAAAACATATTTAATGTTTATTTGAAACATATTTGACATCGGCGGTTCATTACAGACTTTAAATAGCTATTAATGCTTCCCATGGTTATAATATAAATCTACATAAGATACTTTCAAAATAAAAATATTTTTTTAATATTAATTTATTTTTATAATAAAACGAAGAATAATGTGTATTTAAAATAAAAATATAAGTATTTAGCTAACATATCTTTTAATAATGTATTTTATATTCCAAGTTTGATTTACAAAATATTAATGCAATTAATTTTTTAAATAACATTAATTAACAATAATCATTAACTTAACAAATAAGTTTATACAGCTTTATATTCTTTATTTTTTTAAAGAGAAAGAAATAAACATACTGTATCCCATACAATATTATTAATACATAATGAAATTGTAATGTAATAAAAAAAGAATTTTCAAGAAAAAATAAATGATGTTTTATTTCGTTTGGAATATATATCATTATCACTGAACGAGTTTTAGATTTGATTGCATATTATATAATAACTTAAGATAAAGGTTAGGTATAGGTCATCATTCAAATGTGTTTAAATGTTTTTTGAAACATTTCATTGAAGTCGAAGCGAAAAAAAACAACAAAAAATACTATGCCGCAAAACTTGAATCGGTCTGGACCATTAATAGGAGCAATTGATGAAGGAACAAGTAGTGCCAGGTTTCTAGTAAGTAATTTTTTTCTATTGTAAAGAAATTTGCATAACAAAAACAAATGGCTGTTAACTCAGATAAATGAATGGAATTTGAACCTATCATAGAGTATACTTATGAATCACTGTGTTTATTTTATGATATATTATGATATTGGACACTAAACATGAGAATTTTTAATTTAAGATTATTTGACATTTAAAGCACAAAACATAATGCAATATATGTTTTTTAGGTATTTGATGTACTGCATAGAAAAGTAGTAGCATCGCATCAAATTGAAATCAAGCAGAAGTATCCACAAGAAGGATGGGTGGAACAAGATCCAAAAGAGATTTTACAGGCTGTTATAGACTGCATCAACAAAACAGTAGAAAAAATGAAGGATATCGGTATAAGCGTATCAGACATCAAAGCAATTGGAATTACCAATCAAAGAGAAACAACATTGGTGTGGGATAAGAATACAGGAGAACCATTGCATAATGCAATTGGTAAAGGAAAATTTATTGTCACTATATCAATAATATGCATGGGATAATTCTAATAAGATTAATAAGATTCTAATAAGGTACATTTTGCAGTATGGTTGGACATGAGAACTACTACAACCTTAGAGGATATATTGGACAGTGTTCCTAACAAAACAAGGAACAAAAATTACTTGAAACCACTTTGTGGGCTTCCAATGTCACCATATTTTAGTGCTCTTAAAATACGTTGGCTTATTGATAACGTACCTCGTGTTAAACATGCAGTAGATGAAGAAAAATGTGCTTTTGGAACAGTTGATACTTGGATTATCTGGGTATTAGAGTTAATCCATTGTTACCAATGCTGTTCTAAAACTTTCTTATTTATTATAATTCCTTTGTGCAGAATCTTACAAAAGGACAACTGCACATAACCGATGTTTCAAATGCATCTCGTACGCTGTTGATGAATATAGAAACATTAAAATGGGATCCTTTGTTGTGCCGATTTTTTGGAATTCCACAACATATTCTTCCTGAAATACGATCCAGTGCTGAAGTATATGGGACAGTCTCAAATCCTCCAGTCCTTGCTGGTGTACCTATAGCAGGGGTAAATTATTAAAGAATTTATTAAACATTTAACTGAATTTATACACCTCTTTTGCATGTACAGTGTGTAGGTGATCAACAAGGAGCTCTTCTTGGTCAGCTATGCTTGAAGCCTGGGCAAGCCAAAGCTACATATGGAACTGGTTGTTTCTTATTATACAACACTGGAAATGTTGTATGTACTCGCTTACCAATGTTAATATTATTGTACATAATTTAACCCAATTTACTTATTCGTTTCATTATTTTAGAAAGTAGATTCAACTCAGGGTCTCATTACAACTATTGCATACAAAATAGGTAAAGCCCCAGCAACTTATGCATTGGAGGGATCAGTAGCTGTGGCTGGAGCAGCTTTATCTTGGTTACGTGATAACGTACAGCTATTCAATAATATTACACAGTCCCAGGACATGGCAGAAAGTGTAAGGTCTTCTGGAGATGTATACTTTGTACCTGCATTTTCTGGCTTATACGCGCCGTATTGGGAACAAGATGCTCGAGGGTGAATAATTTTAAATAATTATCGCCGCTGTTATTTGGATATTAGAAATTGTAAATTGTGTATATTTTTCAGGGTAATTTGTGGTATCACCGAAGATACACAGCAGTATCATATCGTTCGAGCGGCTTTGGAAGCTGTTTGCTTTCAGACAAGGGATATCTTGGAAGCAATGGTGAAAGATTCGGGGACAAAATTGATGACGTTGCAAGTTGATGGTGGAATGACAGTAAATAATTTACTTATGCAACTGCAAGCTGATTTGACTGGAATAAGTGTTGGTATGTGCAGTTTATAAGTTAGCACTATCGATAATAATTTTCTATGTAAGCTTATAGCAATAATTATTTATATTTAATTAACGTGTTCTTAAACAGTACGGCCTAATATGGTCGAGACAACTGCATTAGGAGCCGCTATATTAGCTGGTATTGGAGTAGGCGCTATTGATATTACCGATGTGGATGCATCGCAGGTTACAAATTTCTCACCTGCTATTGGAGAAGATGGTAGTATTTTTATAGATAAATAATTTTGTTACAAAAACAGATAATTTATATGTATGTACATTACAGAAAGAGACTTGAGATACTCAAAATGGAAGATGGCTGTTGAAAGATCCATGAAATGGGATTGTTCTTCTACTTTAATAAATAATCGATGAAATTAAAACAAAATGTAAATATGAATAATAGTAGTTTAATTAATTCAATTTTGATCAAAGTAATACATATAAATATCTAACTGGGTTTATTCTTGAATGATATGTATATATCTATGTTTTTTTAAATATTACACGTTATTACAATATACCATCTAGATTTTAGGTGAATAGACAACTCAACATTCTATATGTAGCATATAACATAATTTTCCAACTATTTAATGGAAAATAGGAATAACAAATATTTTTGCGTCAAGTTTTACGCACATTTCATTATAGTGATTGTAAACTGTTATATATATTTATTATTTTTTATTAAAAAGATTATTTTATGAATAATTGTTCTTATGTATGGGTACCTGTATTTTTAACCCCTTTTTTTTAAATTGTACATTAGCTTAATTCAATGTACCGATAAATGTTGAACAACATAAATAGATTGTTGAATCGCACTATAAACTATTATAAAGAAAAATTTTTAATTGAAATTTTATTTTTTAAACATTTTCCGTGGGGTTCCATATTGTTTTATTCCAGTATTACGTGTTTTAAATATTCTCTTCTTTTGCGTCGCGTTGATCAAGTCCTGTTTACAAAAATTATATCAATTATATACTGTGTACAAAATATAAAACAAGAATTTTCTAAAAATAATACCTCGTTTGTCTTATCTTTATTTTCCTCTGATCTTGTGTTCTTATCCTGAGAAAGGAAAGAAAAATTGTCAGCACAAACAAAAACCTATTAAAATAATTTAATTATTATATACACAAAAACTACTAGACACTAAAATTATTCAATAACATTACCTTGATCGAAGAACTTAAATTAGATTTATTTTGTTTCATTGGTGATATCTATAATTAAATAAAATTTCAACACATGTATAAAAATTATGTTAATGGAATAACTTACATTTTGCAACTGATTAACTTCCATAGTATTGAAGCTGTATACATCTTGTTCCTTCTGAATAGATACATCTTGTTTGTTTCCTGATGTAACTTCGGGCTTAGAAATATGTTCTTGAAGTTGTTGCTCTTTTATCTCACAGCTGTGATTCATTTTCTGACTTGTATTAAATTCTGCAAGCGACTGCGGCCTCTCTTTCAATCTATTCTGCAATGTATCACGATTCTCTTTCGCATGATAATATTTTTCTTTAAGTAGACTCGCTTCGTTCATTTTATTCAAAGTCTCATTTAATTTTATGAAAGCAGAATTTTGAGTGTCTATCGTTTTCTTCATCTCCGCAAGCTTAACGTCGAACTCGTTCCTCAAAGATGTCACCTCCTTCTCGTGTTTCTCTCTTAACAGTTTACAAGTGTTTTCTAATTCCTGCATAGAGAAATTTATTAAAAGTATTTATTTTTATATTCTAATCGTTTGATATTGTACCTGAACTTCTGAACGTTTCTCAGAGAATATTTTTTCCTTTTCTTCCTCCAAGATCTTAATCACTTTATTTAACTCCAGTATTTTTTGTTGATTAATGTACTCGGCGTTCTCTAAAGATCTCTGAAGATCCGAATTACGAATCTGAGTCTCGTTCAATTTGTTTTTCATATTTGTAAGATTATCCTGCATGTCCTTGTATTTGTTGTCAATTATATCAAGATCTTTGGTTAGGCTCAATTCTATTTCCTGCCTTGCCTCTAAATTTTCTCGTAATCTGTCAGTCTATTACAGGAATAAAATATATCTCTTCATAAATGTGGAAACATATTAAATAATTTAAAAAATTGTATGATTGTACTTCTTGCGTCTTCGACTTCAACTCCATCTTCAATTCTTCTTCCTTGTGTCGTGATTCCTCATATTTCAAACTCAATTCGGTGTTTTGATCCAGTAAATCCTGTACCTTGTTCCTGCCACGATACAGACATTAATCAATGCAGTTAAATGTGATGAATTAATTTATACAAAATATATTTACTTGCATGTTGCTATTTCTTCTTGCAATTTCGAGATCCTCTCGTCTTTTTCTACGAACAGATTAGTCAAATTTTGTTTCTCTTCAGCTACCTTCTCTAATTGCACCTGTAAATCCTTGTTCATCGACGTGAGCTTGTCCTGTTTCTGAAATCGACATCACACGCGTTTGTTACATTTATGATAACAACGTACAGTGATAATACAGGCTAAAAATATTTCTCTTCGTTTCAGAAAAGAAGATAGTGCACGTCTTTCCATAAAAATGGAAAAACCAAAAAGGAAGAAGAGAAAATATGTTTGAAACCTTCAGCAATTCTAATTTTTCTTCTGTATGGACGTTGTGTAGCTGATCCTTTTCTAAATCTGACTTCTTCTTTATGTCATCCAGTTGTTTCTTCAATTCCGTTTCCGCGATTATCATTTCCTGTATCCTGAAAACAAATTAATTTTTAAGATACCCCATTCTATAAATAAATACTTGCAAACATATCATCAATGAGAATAATTAAATATGCAAGTACCGTTTCTCTCGCTGAGCTGCTTTATTCTCAACTGCAGTAACAACATTCTTATGCTCCTCATCTACGTAAAAAATTATGATGAAGAAATACACGAAGTTAAAAAATCATTTTAATTATACTTCTACCTTTTAACATTAGAGTGCTTAACTCTTGTTGCAGCCTTTTTACAGCCGACTGCTGCACGACAATAACGTCGTTATACAATTTTGATAAATTGTCCTTGTGTTGTTGGAATTCCTTCAAACTTTCTAAGATCTCGTAGTAGTATTTGGTAATCGATTCCCAGTCACCGTTCAATCTGCAAAAAGTATATCTCTGTATTTATATTTAACTTTCCTATTTTCTTCAATTTTGTATGTTCTTCTAAAAATATCACAGAAGACACGTTTTTATAATAAAAATGAAATAATAAAGCTTTAATACTGTTGCAGTATTTCTTCTTTAGCTCGTAGCTCGGTTTCGTGAGAAGCGGATAAGGAAGATATAGTTTCTTCGGCAGCTAGCAATTTCTTCTGCAATTTTTGAATCTTTCGCTCCTCTATGGCGTATTTTAGTTTCATCTCTTCCGCCATCGGACTCTCCTGCGCCTGTTTGTTGATATTTAATAGATTCTTCGTGGCAAAATAATTTACAAATTATACCTTTCCTGGTTGTGACAAGGGAGTCTGCATCCCGATGTGTTTCGACCACTGTCCTATCAGAGCGTTGACAAATTTACCGCCTTGACCGGTTTTCTGAATCTTTTCGAGACTTTCGTTATGAGACGATTGAATTTTACGCTTGTTGCTATCTAGTTGTGACTTCATCATTTCTTTCCTGAAGGATCCTGCAACCAGAAATCGAGAATGTAACTGGACTTAGCGATCTATTATTTTTTATTGCTATAAAAATTAAAAGTTTAAATTTGAAAATTAACTAAATGTACCTCCACTTTGAGGAGTTTTGGAATATTTATCCGGACTATTCTGCGGGGTGTAATGGATTCTTCGTCTCAACTCTTGCGAGTGGGACATTGCGTCCCTTCTGCCAGATTCTGCAAAACAATTACACATTAACATCATTCACAACATCAAACACTCATTGATAAAACTTACTATCATCCCGTGGCGTCCTTTGCGATTTTTCCGGAGTCAATTTGCAAGAATCGTATTCAGATTTACGATGATCTTCTTCTTGCATTTTTCTTGAATTAAAACTGAACTGGACCACGTGTAAACAATTAATAGTGTGGTAAACCTTGTGTACGAGTATTGAACATCCTACAACGTGTTATTGCTCTGTAACACAAACTTGATCAAATATAAAAATGTATTTTTTATTCCTATGTACATGTATATACGTCGTATAATTTCTATAAAATTGTTTTTTAATAAAATGATAATGAAAGATGCATTTAATTGCTCGATTAAAACAGATTTTAAGTGGCTGGATAGTACGAGGCGAAATTAAAGGATGGCTGACTAATTTCAAACTGTACCACTACTTGAGTAGGTTCAAACTCTAAAATACTACTTGAAATATTATATGATTATCTTTTTCTAAATATTTCAAGGGAAGTAAAATTCCTTTCTTTGAGATTTCATTTTCTACTCATAATTTAGCTAATAATATTAATAAAAATAATAAGAAGAAGAATATTAATAATAAAAATATAAAATTAGAGAAGTTTTGTTTTGGGGTTGAATAGTTACCAGAATCTTTACATAAAACTTAATCAAATAAAATACTAACAATAATAATTAACAATATATAACTCCATTTAGTAACAAATAAAGAATATTTTGAATTATCTCGTAAATTTAGAATCAATTAGTTGGCAAAGGTACCAACCAGACTTTTTTTTATAGTCTTGAAACGATCCTGTTACGGTCGTTGTAGCGATAACAAGAATTTACGATCATGTTAAACGATCACTAAAACATTCTGATCATGCCGATAAATGGACAGACATGTTATTCATTGAAATCTGCAGATATTATTTTTATCCTAATAAAAGAATATCGATTTTAAGTAAACTTTTTAAACGTTTAAACCTATCCCATGTAAGTATGACTCTGAAGCTTATGGCGCTCAGAAACTAGCATTTTCTAGTGAACAAAAGTTCTACAAATGTATTGTTAAACAGCAAAATTATGCATTTAAGCATCTAATCAGCTTCCAGCAGGTAATGACATCACATAGTCATCGAACCCTGCTCCGTTCCTCATATTTCATTTATATAGTTTATAACGCTGAAGGTTTCTGGTTTTTCCTTATCTCCCGAACGAATTAACAATGAATTCTTTTAACCGATGAATGATAAACACGGCATGGAGCTAGATACGCTTCGCGGTATCGGAAAAACGATTTACGATGCGCGAG